>JAFEKD010000011.1:0-2602374 GCA_016920805.1 Stagonosporopsis cucurbitacearum | reverse complement strand
AACCCTAACCCTAACCCTAACCTAACCCTAACCCTAACCCTAACCCTAACCCTAACCCTAACCCTAACCCTAACCCTAACCCTAACCCTAACCCTTAACCCTAACCCTTGGCGCCCAGACGCTAACACCCTAACCCTAACCTAATCGAGTACCTTCGATGAATGCTTACGCGCCGGAACAGGGCTTGGTATAACACAAAGGATTATTCCTTGGTGATTCAACCCCTGGTGGCATGTACGTGTGAGTCATTAAGGACAGGCATTCGGAGGAATATTTCCCCGACTCATTGTATATAAATCCCTCTCGTCACGCCCTGACGAGTCTTTTCTTTCTGCATCTGAAGACGAAAGGTGTTTCCCCCGGGAGCATCTAGGCAGCACTTCTCTTGCAGACAAATCCAGTTGTTATCGCTTCTGTGTTCGTAACTGTTCACATCTACTTAACCCTAACCCTACCACGACAACTGGTTCATCATGCCCAGTTTTGGACGGCTCACTTCTCACTCTCGCTCAGGCTCTCGCCAACCAGAGCCCCTAGCAGAGCCAGAACCCTCCGTCGTACAAGATACGATGGAAGAAGGGGAAGATCATTTCGACAGCCTTCCGACTACAGAAACCGCGTCCCAGCTTGATTTTCAAGCAGAAGTCAACACCCGTATCCTTACGGAATGGCTTACGCGGGTTTCTCGGATTCGCTCTATCCCCGAGCTGCTCAAAACAGTTCCAGCCCCAGCCGAGGCAGATACAAAGCGGATTCTCGACAAGGTCAGTGAGGCCTTTAGCCGACAAGGTGCCTGCGAGGTGCTTAAAGCTACCTGGGTCGACGCAAAGAATCATCGCGAGTACGACAAAGTCCCCGAGCTAAACTCGTTGAAACCGCCCAAGATCCAAGTCTCCAAACTCGCTACTGGAGTGGATGAGGCGGCCATAAACGCTGTCAACTTTGACGAATGTCTCTTGGAAGCCAAGAAAGCAGCCCTTATACAAATGATCGGCATCAAACAAGCAGAGATAAACAACCTCAAGACACTCTGCAATGAAAAGATTGTTCGGGACAAGGTGCTTGCAGCCTGGAAAGCCACCAGCGACAAAGGAGGAACGCCTGAACACATGACAATCCTTCTCAATCGACATTGCGCTGAACGGCTTGTCCAAACGGCAATTTCTATCGGCATAAACAATCGTTCTCGTGTTACCATTCAGAAACAAGAAAAACACGACAAAAAAGCCGAAGCAGAGAAAAAAGCCTCAGACCCCCTCAAGAACAAAAAACAAATAGAGGATGTGGTCAAGGAAATGTTGAAAAGAGAACAGCAAAGCAAACGAGACCGACTTCTGTCGGGAAAAGGCAAAGGGAGGGCTGGACCTCCCAAGAAAAACCAGGGGACTGCGCCACACACCAACAAGGTGCAGAAACCCAAGAAGAAGAAGGGCGCCCGAAAAAACGCCAAAAAAGCGGGTCCTTCAACTGCGCCGCAGCAGCGAAAGCGCTAACTCTCAGAGCTCCAATGAGGAACGGCGAGCTGCCGCCAGGATTCTATACTTCTAATCTCGCAACTCGGATAATGTACCTCTGGCTCCAATTCGATCAGGAACAAATGGATACCCTGATGAGCTGGAAACCGGGGGTCCACAAATTACATGGCGTCACTCTTCCCAGTGCCGTGGAATACACACTGTCCCTCAATTTGAAGTATTTATTCCCGATTAGCAGGAAATCGGCAGTTGCCTGGCAGTGGTTCGAACAAGAATTGCTGACCAAAGTACGTTGGATGACATACTTTTGGCAAAAACCAGGACAGGACAACCTGGATTGGGATCAGCTCCGAAATGATCCCGAGAAAAGCTGGATCACTCGTCTGCCTTACCCAAAGACGACAGCTATTCCCCCTGCAATTAACGATTACTGGTTTAACGAAGGCATAAGAGTTGGGAGGGAGTTCATGAGCCGGTCTCTGACATCCGGGCGTTCTGTACCCCAACTCCAAGCAACGAAAGATGTCCTCCGAGGACTTACTCTTTCCCCTTCAAGGCTTCGTGAATACTTGACAGGTAGATCTCTCCTGGCATTTATTTCTGACAAAAACCTGGGAATTGTAGTCGTTACTCGTCACTGGTACGAGACTGAGGTTGACCGCTTCATCACCAACACTAGAGTTGGCAACCTACCAGTATTTCGAAGATTCGCTGGAAGCTTCCAAGATTTTCTTTCTGACACTCGCCGGGGTCTGGATAATCTTCGACGCGAATACGAAAGTCCTAATGGCTCCATACTACCGCATCTCGCCGGCACGAAGATTGAACGGTTTTGGAATGAATGTAACATCAAGTCAGACATACCGAAATTCCATGGGATTCCAAAAATACACAAGAACCCATGGAAGCTTCGTCCAATAGTGCCAATGCATTCGTATGTCACTTCTCCATTGGCAATGATCTTACATTCGATGCTCCTCCCTGTACAGAGAAGTTTTTCCTGGATATGTGAATCAAGCAGGACTCTGTGCTCAGAGGTAGCTCACTATAATAAGGGGTTAAGATCCCACACACGTCTCCATACAGGAGACGTGACAGCCATGTATACGTCGATTACTTGGGATAATTTTCGACCGGCTTTACTCGGCGTGTTAACCCAAAACAACTGGTACGATGAGGGAACCAGAAAATGGATCATTAACTCTGCCGAGTTCCTCTGGAGACACACGGTCTTTCAATCAGGCTCTGTTCTGTATGAGCAACAAGAAGGGATCCCGATGGGGATACATTGTGGTCCCGTCTTCGCCAACTTGTACATGGCCTATTTTGAAAGACACTGGTTGATGGAAATGCCCGCCGATTTCTTTTATCGACGGTACATCGACGACTGTTTCGCCATTGACTCTTCGGACGAACGTGTACGCTCCTTACCTTGCCCTGGACTAAACATCCAATGGGCGGATTCTGAACATGGTCTATCCTTCCTGGATGTGTGGTTTCACACACATACAGATAAGTTCGGAGTCTGTTTTCGACCGTTTGAGAAGGTCTTAAACCACCACCAATATCTTCCATGGGCCTCCGATCATCCTCTCTCAGTCAAGAAAGGCTTGGTAAAAGGAGAGCTCAGCCGCATCCGCGCTATATCATATGAGTTATCGTACTTTCTGGCATGGAGAGAGACTTTTTTGTCTAGATTACACTCACGCGGATGGCCGCTTCGGGCGTTGAAGTCCTGGGCACGACAAATTCAATGGCGGAACTATTTTCCGAGCTCCGGGCTGGAAGCTCGGACCACTGGATCTCGCTTAATTGTTGTGTCAAAATACAACCCCGTTTGGAACGAAGTCTCTTCAACCGACCTTTGGCGGGCTATGCGGACGGAATGGGACCGCCACCACCTCGGTACGGAAACCCACCTTCCCTATCCACCGCATATCCTTGTCGCCAAAAAACGAACACCGAGCCTTTGGGACCTTGTTCGGTCGGTAAATCGAAACCTTCTCCACCGCGAGCTCGAAGAGATCACCTTTGAGGAACTATCCGACGCAATGTCTTACCTTAGTGACAGAAGCATGTCATACGAACCACCTTGAATCCTTTTCTACTTCAAACTGGGATTGCCAAACCGCAATGGGGAGGCCCTTGCTCTCTGCCTGGGAAATTCATTTGCCTTGAGTCGTGCGGAAAACACCGACGCTAGTAATACTTTCTCTGTACCCAATAGGGCGTTAAAGTCCCCCTGGGGGGACTACAGTTGAACGGACGAAAGCGACGGGCGCTACTACGGCGACAATACAGGTGAAGGGAGGACCTTACCTAGCTGTTTGGTGTCAGTATCGCCACCGAGCTTTCACGGCCAAACGTCCCTCATTCGGTCTGGTTGGGACCCTGTAGCCGGGGGTTTGCCCTGTTGGCTAGTAGTTGACGCTGGTAACGGCCGATGCGAACGGAACAGGAGATCCACGGGCTCAATCAACAAGCTGGATGGTGGGTGCTGGGAGGAGTTGAGACAAGCGGAGGAGGTGAGTCACTGACATTCTGACACAGGTTTCGATATGGTTTGACCCAAGCGGTATCTGAAGAACATTCGGAAGTTTAGGAGCTGGGGCTTGGCGCCCAGACGCTAACACCCTAACCCTAACCTAATCGAGTACCTTCGATGAATGCTTACGCGCCGGAACAGGTAAGAGGCACAAGTCCAAGCAGATAAGGGCAAAAACCTCACCTGTTCAAAAGTTCTGCCACGTCCCCTTCCTCCTGCAAAACTGAAGCATTGGCTAACAATACATGAATAGGGCTTGGTATAACACAAAGGATTATTCCTTGGTGATTCAACCCCTGGTGGCATGTACGTGTGAGTCATTAAGGACAGGCATTCGGAGGAATATTTCCCCGACTCATTGTATATAAATCCCTCTCGTCACGCCCTGACGAGTCTTTTCTTTCTGCATCTGAAGACGAAAGGTGTTTCCCCCGGGAGCATCTAGGCAGCACTTCTCTTGCAGACAAATCCAGTTGTTATCGCTTCTGTGTTCGTAACTGTTCACATCTACTTAACCCTAACCCTAACCCTAACCCTAACCCTAACCTAACCCTAACCCTAACCCTAACCCTAACCCTAACCCTAACCCTAACCCTAACCCTAACCCTAACCCTAACCCTAAGTGCTGTATATAGCTCTTAATTTAGCTAGGTAAAATGCTATGTTAATACTCTCTGTAGATGGCTAACATATACTTAGCTAAATGCTTAAAATGTAAGTCTATAATATAGTTCTCTGCTATAGTTATATAATAGTTATAGTAATAATTTAGTCTTATAGTGTAGGCTTAAAACAACAGTCTATAGTAATCTGCTCTATACTATAAGCTCTCTGCTACACTATATTTTGCGTAGTAGATGTATGTTTACTCCTAGTGCGTGTTAACCCTTATTATAAGTTTACTTTTAGTGTTACTAATTACTACTTTAGAGTAAGCTCTAAACTTTAGTATCTAAGGTATTAACTTTATAATTAGAACCTTAAGTTATAAATATAAAACTCTAACACTATTAACTATATAAGCTATAAGGCTGCAATTTAGCTATAAGGTGCAGCTTAATATACTAATAGACAGGTCTAAATTTTAGGCCTATTTACCTACAGGAACCTAACTTAACTAGCTCTTAAACTTAACTTAACTAAGTGTGTGCTGTAAACTACGCAGGGCAAATGTACTTCTAGTCACTAACAAAATTAAACCCCTAACGCGACTATAGGCATAGTCGACTTGCAGCCCTAGGATAGAATGTCTTTGCTATCCTTATCTACTTCTGCCTCTTCTATCTTACCTACGTTGTCTTAGTAGCCCTTGCTAAACAACTCTCCTACGTACACTTAGCTAATGCCTACTACTGCGTGCTAGTACTTAAGCGTGTGCAGCAGCACTCTAAGCTGCTTGCTAGTCTCTTGCTGCAGTATCCTTGTGAGCTAGCTAGTGTCCTACACGCCCTGCGCATTGTGCCACACGTAGTTACTGTAGTTTCTCTTAAGCACCTGCAGCGTTAGATACTCCTTAAATAGTTGCATGTACACTAAGTACAACACTATTACCTATCCTAGCTGCAGCAGCAAGAAGCGCAGCACAATCTTTAGCTTGTCCTACTACAACTGCAACTTGTAATAGTAGACTACTGTTATAACCTGCCTGTCTATCACAAAGATATTGCAGTCCTGCAGCACGCTGTTGCAGTGTTAAATTGTTGTAATCTCTAACCCCCTCCCCAGCTGCCCTGATGTAACGTGCACGCTGCAGAGCACCAGCTCTAAGAAGCAGTCTACCTGCCTTAAGTACTGCTGCACTGCCCTGACGCTCTACTGCCTGTTAGCGCGCTTAAGTCGCAATCCACCTCTTGTAGTCATAACTCTTTTAAGCATCTAAGCTAGTCTGCTCTTAAGATTATTACTTAGCATGTTAATAAAAGATAAGTCTTATTTTATAAACGTAATGTTGTTAACTACTTACTTTAGATTAATAGTAACGCGCTCTTTATTATTTTTTATCTAGTATAGCTCCTATAGCTTCTCTAACACTTCTGCTATTAAATCTTACACTATCTTATAGAAGCAGCTAATAATAATTAGTTAGCTATTTAAATAGAATGTCTGCTTATCCTTAGACTAGTATGTGTTGCTAGAATTGCTAGCTGTTAGACTAATAAACTTGCTATACACTAGTAAGCTAATTATTACGCTTATTAGCATAAATATACTATCTACTAGATACCTTTGCTGCATCTCTATAAAACAGTTACAATCCTGCTCTGTCTCTGTGTTGCTCTACAAGTTAGGGAGCAGATAAGACGCTGCAATTACCTGTATATAGTACACTATACCTGCTAGCATGTATAAATAGTTCTTTGCTATCTATAAGTGCGCTATCTTAGGATTAATCTTAAGCACTGCAAGAAACTAAAACAGCCCTATATATAGTAGTACTAGGTAATACATTACAAAGATAAATAAGCTAATAGACGCTAGAAGCGCCTCTATCTAAGCTCCCCTATTATTGCTGCTAAGCGCGCTCTACAGCCTATTAGCATGCCTCTGTTGCTTAGCTGTGAATATAAACAGCTTACGCGCGTCTTTTATCTTGTCTACTTACCTCTATCTATATGTTAAGTTAAAATAAATTGCTAGTATCAGAAGCTCCCTAAGGATAATTAGAACTAAAGTGTGCAGTTCAGACGTCTTGCAGAGACCTCTGTTGTGGTTAATTCTATCTCTATCTATAATAGTGTAGTTTATAAGGGGTATTGTATATCTGTGCACTCTTACTAATACCTCTAAGGTAACACTAGTCACTTTCTAATCTCTGTACCAGAGGTTAGTTACCCCTATCCAGAGGCTAAGTACCTCTGGTAGGGTGAACCAGATCCCCCGTTTGGAGGTTGGAGTTGACTGCTATTTTTTAACTTGTTGCGCGTTAGGACTGCAGATTGTTCCTTCTATCTTTACTATTCCTACTATTACTGCTGTCCTTGTTGCTGTCCTTATTGCTGTCCTTGCTGTCCTTGCTGTCCTTGCTGTCCTTGCTGTCCTTGCTGTTAGAGCGGCGACTAGGGGAAGTAAGTGCTTGTCCTACTACGCGCTAAAGCTGCTGCTTCTTATCCTTTATAATACGCAGATAGAAGTATATAAATTAGACTATATAGCTTACATACATAGTCTAACTTTCTAGGTTCTATAGACAAGCTATTAGCTAAGGGTTAACCTTGCTCTGTTTTGCGCTCTTTAGCTAGCGCTATACTTCTGCAGAAGTATAGCTAGTCCCTTTACGCTTCTTTCTACTGTAAGAACTACAATGTTTCTTACAAGCCTACTAAGCCTGATACTTATCTGACATCTACCTGATCCCAGCATTACTAAGTCCTAATACTTCCCTAGTTCCTAGGACACTAGCTAGTATATAAGCAGAGCATAGCACGTTGCTGTAGTAGATAGTTTTTAAGTATCCTTTTGTACAAGACCTATAGGAATAGAGATTTTCTCTTAGCAACGTTTACCTAGTGCTTCTATACACCTTGTAGTAGTAATAGACCTAAATTAGAGCCCTATAGTATCCTGTGTTATTATATTATACTTAAAAACTTATCCTAGCTAGTAACAGCCTCTAAAGAATATTGCATTAGTGTTTAGTTGTGAGCAGCTTACAGTCACTAACAACTGTCTAACTGTACTACTCCTAGTACTACTTACCCCTTTAGTTAGAATTCTAGAGACCTCCTAACAACTAAAGCCTTTAGGTTTAGATCTTCCTGCAACTTACTACTCTAGGATTACTTTAGAAAAGCTACGTTAGATTGCGCTAAGGTAGACACACAGAGACTACTAACAACCTACCTAAAACAGATACAAACCTAATGTTAGGCACCACCACTAGACCTACTACAAGGTCCCAAAATTAACATAGGTTAAGACAACCTTAAGATTTAGCACTAGCAACTTAATCACCGCCTTCTTAGGAGAGCAACTCTAATTTAGTAGCTTATTAACCTAATCTAGCTAAGGAGATAGCAGCGCTAAGAAGAGAACTTGCTTAGTTGCGAGCTAGTCTCCTGCTAGCAGATTACCCACTACATACTACTAAAATACTACTAGTATAAGTCGCACAACACTCTAGCATAAGATACCCCTCTAAGGCTAGCTCTGTCTTTACTATTTGCAAAAAGCTATTTAAAAGGACTCCTAACATTAAAGTACTGTTAGATAGGAGTAATCCTACCTTTTAGCAATAGCAAGCATTAATATAGGACTAACTTAAGATTAATTTAGATTACTATTAGAGTGTGCGTGCACGTATAGCTCTTGTCTAGGGTTATACTATAGGATTAGCTAAAGAGTACTTAGAACCTTAGTATTTATCTAAAGATAATATAAACTACTTCTAATTAGTAAAAGAGATAATTTCTCTGTTAAAGTCCTATTTTATTACAGGAAATAAGCAGGCTAAAAGTAGGGCATCTTTTAACAAACTCTAGATAGATAAGTTAGAAATATTCCCTATGTTTAAAAGTAAGTTCCTTAGTGCAGCAATTAAGGGACAAATACCTAAGTTAGAATAGTTTTACTACCTGTAGACTAAGCTAACCCTAGCTCTCTAAGTACCTAATCTTAGATTTAAGTAGTAATAGAATAACTCCTTCCCTTATATAGTAGTGCACCTTACTACCTACAATATAGAGAGGAGGAACAACCCTACTATGTTGCAAACCCTGTTTTTATAACTACAGAGGCCTATATACAGACCCTTACTAAATACAAAATAAAACCTTGTCTAAACTTACTAATAAGAATACTTAGTTTAACCCTAACTAAATATATTTGCTTAAAACCCTACTGTGCTGCATTAACTGTTAATTACCCCTGCTCCTGCTAGGGATTAGATTCTAGATACTTGCTATAACTACAGAAAACTAGGACACTTTATAAAGGAATATACTGTACTACATATGCATAAGATTAAGGTTAAACACAAGGATTTTATAGATGCTAAAGAAGACTTTATATCTAACCTAACATCTATAAGAAACAGTACTGCCTAGGAGGAGCACTCTACCTAGGCCTAAACTAATATAATCTCTCTAACCTTTTGTTGTCTTATTTGTTTAGCAGCCCTTATTTCCTTACATCTACTGTGCTATGCTACAAGGGTTATAGTGTCTAACTCTACTCTTTAGTTAATACTAGTGCCTAAGGTTTCTTATTTTTAAATTCTTCTATTATATATTCTATTTCTACAGCTCTTTAGACTCTAATCTAAAAGCTACCCTTTAAGGTTCAGGTAAAAGGCTTTTAGAACTAAATTATGTCTCTAGTAGCCTACTACATTTAACTGTATATAATTATTAATAAAAAGAAGGTCTATAACTGTCTCTTTATTATTATTAATCTAGGTTTATAAGATTATATTATTAGTATTAAGTAGTTAAGATAATTTTAACTTAGACTTAATACAGAGCAATTCTAGCTTGTTTAGCTAGCTAAGTACCTACACTCCTATAATCTAGCACTACCTATACTAATAACTCTGTATCTAAGTAAACCTTTATTAAATAATTAACTAAATATTAAATATAAAGATTAACTTTAGAAAGTAGATAACTATTAGCAAACACAAAGCCTGCACACAACCCTACGCTAAATAAGAGGAGTGCTGCGCATGCTAAAGTTCTGCTCCTAACCCCTTTATGCTAAGCTAGCTAACATGCCCTAAACCTAGACCCTATCTAAAGTGCACCTGCCTAAGGTTGCTACTATAGCAGCCCTGTTAGCAAACGCCTTCTATTTTTCTATAAAAAAATTAGGAAATAAATTCTTTATTACTAGCCTATACAAGATAGACTGTGTCCTAACAGACTGCTAAGACAACCCTAATAACGCACAGCTACTAAAGGAATAACTCCTAGCTTGTTATACTAAATACTAGGATGTGTTTAACTAGACTAAAGCTAAAATACTTCTACCTTACTGTCTATACAATAATAAGATTATGCTAGAGGAGCTATTACTTAACTCTTATTTACCTTTATATAAACAAAATCTTAAGGAACTTAAAGCTACTAAGAAGTTTGTGCAGGAACAACTAAAACACAGATAGATTAAGCATAGTTAGAACCCTTTTACTTCCTTAATTCTTTATGTATAGAAACTAAATAGAAGTTTATATATATATATTAACTACTATAAGTTAAATAACCTTACACATAAGGATTCCTATCTAATACTATAAATAGACAAGTTGCTAGCCTATCCCTTAAAGGCTAAAGTATTTACTAAGTTTAACATTTGCTCTGCGTTTAACAGAATCTAAATAGACCCTACCTCTAAGGAGTACACTATGTTTTAGACCTAATACAGAACGTATAAATGCAAAGTCTTACCCTTTAGATTATATAACAGTCTAGCTACCTATTAACACTACATAAACAACGTGCTAATTAACTACTTAGACAATTTCTGTATTACCTATCTAGACAACATCCTTATCTACTCTAAAGACAAGCAGACCTACTAATAACACGTTAAGAAGGTTCTTAAACACCTCTGTTAAGCTAGTCTGCAAGTAGATATTAAGAAAAGCAAGTTCTACGTAACCTGTACTAAGTACTTAGGCTACATTCTTACTAATAAAGGCGTAGAGGTTAATCTAGAGAAGGTACAAGCACTACAAGATTAGCAGCTACCTACTACTGTAACTAGTGTAAAATTGTTCCTAGGCTTTACTAGCTTCTATTAACAATTTATTCCTAAGTTTTCTTAAGTAGCAAAACCTCTTATTATATTGTAGAGCCCTGCTAACGCCTTTGTATAGACACTAGAGTGCTAGCACAGCTTTAAGAGCCTTAAGAAGAGCTTGCTAGCTATCCTAACACTGTGCTATTTTAACCCTAATTACAAAACTAAATTAGAGACTAACGCATCAGACAGGGTAGTAGCTAGAGTCATGTCCTAGAAGCATCTAGACAGTTATTAGTACCCTACTGCCTTCTACAGCTGTGTACTAGCAGGTTTAGAGCTTAACTAAGAAATCTACAACAAAGAACTCTTTGCTATCCTCTAAGCCTTTAATAAATAAAGAGCAGAGCTTATGTCTACACTAAATTAGATACAAGTCTACTCTAACTACTAGGTACTTAAGTATTTTATAACAACTAAAATCCTAAATATAAGATAGGCCTGTTAGTCTAAAACCTTTGCCTTGTTTAACTTCTAAATTAAATACACCCTAGAAAAGAATAACATAAGGGTAGATATTCTTAGCTGTTGCAAGCAAGACCTTAGTAACCTTAAGTCTGCACAGGAAGACAACTAATTACAAGTGTTATTAGGTCTCTAGTAGTTAGATAACTATATTAACTCTAACCTAGCTTAGGATTACCTTGTACAATCCTTAGTATCAGCTATTAGCACCCTACAGCCTAAGATATAATTAGACTTGTTAGAACTTATTAAAGCTATAATGCAGCACAACTGTTAGACCTTTGTTAAAGAACGCTAAACCCTAGCCCTAGGCTATTAGAACTATAATAGGTTGCTCCTATATTACAATTAGTTATGTGTTTTAGCTAACTTAAGATTATACACTTGCCTTATTTAAGAGGTCTATAACTAGGTCTTAACAGCTTACCCTAGTGCAAAGAAGACCTACTAGTTACTGTCACAACAATACTACTAGCAAGGTATAGGAGCGAGTTGTGAACGTTACATACAGAACTGCATACCCTATTATAGGGGTTATCTAAGGCAAACCTAACTCTGCAGGTATTTGCATCCTTTACCTATCCTAGCTAAACCTATGCAGCACCTATATATAGACTTTAAGGATTTTCTAAAAGACAAAGCTAGGTATAATTAGATACTAGTTATTATTAATTATCTAACTAAACAGGCTATTACTATACCCTGCTACAAGACAACTACAGCACAAAGGATAGCCTCTCTGTTTATCTAATAGGTCTATTAGTTTAGACATACTCCTAAGTTAATTGTGTCTAATTGTAGTCCTTAATTTGTGTCTAGTTTCTAGTCTAAGTTCTGTTAGATTATTAGCGTTAAGGTTAAACTCTTAACAGCCTACTATAAGGAAACTAATAGCTAAACTAAGATAATAAACAAGTACATTAACTAGAGACTACGCCCATTTACCTTATATTATTAGGATAACTAGTCTAAACTGTTGCTGCTTATTAATTGCGCACAGCTTACGTTACTATATACTGCTATTAGAATAAGTTTATATTAAGTGTTGTACAGCAGCAAGCCTAAACAGAGTTAGCATTAGAACAGATCTAATACAAATTAAACCCCTAAAGATAAGCTTAACCACAAGGACGCTCTAGAACTAGCTACCTGCATGCACAACACTTAGAAAGTAGCTAAAGAAAATATAGAGAAGGCTTAGATATAGATGCAAGCTGCTAAAAATAAGCATTGCAGTCCTGTAAACTAGACTGTTAGGGATAAAGTTTACCTATCTACAAAGCATTTAGCTGCCTATTACCTAAGCTAAAAGCTATCTAAGTTGTAGGAAGGTCTATTTAAAGTCCTAGAATAAGTAGGACACTTATAGCAATTAAAACTTCCTCTAGATTCTTAGATATATAACGTTTTTGCTCTAGACATGCTATATAAAGACCTAAGCAATCCTTTACTAGGGCAAGAAGCTCTAAAGCCTGTAGGGATCCCTATCTAAGGTGTAGAGGAATAGGAGGTACAAGAGATCCTTAGTAGTAAAATAGTACGCTGTTAGCTCTATTACTGTACAAGCTAGGTTAGACACAATCTAGACCCTACCTAGTATCTAGCAGAGAATTTTAAAAGAGTGCTATATAAACTCTATATATATTATAAAAGGTATCCTAACTAACTAGGGCCTCTAAAAGACTTAGCAGAGTAGATTAAAGCTTAGGAAGAAGAGAAGTAATAAGAAGGTTACAGGATAAATTAAACTAGAATAAAGGAAATCTAGGATATTAGGTGCAGCTAGGTTAAACTAGAACCTAGGAACGCTAAAAGAATAACAAAGGAAAAGTACAAGTACAATAGAGCCCTAACAGACAGCACTTAGGATAAGGCGGTCTACGCCGCAGATTAGGGATAATCTGCCTACTAAGGCAGGGGGTAATGTAAGAACTATAATGTTTCTTACAAGCCTACTAAGCCTAATACCTATCTAACATCTACCTAATCCTAGCATTACTAAGTCCTAATACTTCCCTAGTTCCTAGGACACTAGCTAGTATATAAGCAGAGCATAGCATGTTGCTGTAGTAGATAGTTTTTAAGTATCCTTTTATATAAGACCTATAGGAATAGAGACTTTCTCCTGGCAACGTTTACCCAGTGCTCCTATACACCTCGCAGTGGTAACGGACCCGAATCGGAGCCCTCTAGCATCCTGTGTCGTTACACTAACGCTATACAAAAGATATAGCTAAGGCCTCTAACAGTAGTACAAGCTCTTCTTTAGTCTATTCTAGCAAAGACTAGCTTAAAAAAGAGACTCTGTTGCAAAAAGTAGTTAAAGATAAGACTAGTAAGGAGCTAAGGGAGATTAGCTGCTTACTTTACTACATCTTAATTTAAAATTAGCTTCTCTACTATAAGAATTAGGGCCTTAAAGAGGTACTTAAGACTTAGGAAAAGTATAAGAAGAAGAGTAAAGCTCTTCAGCTTTAGCCTTGTAAGGACTATTACAGTAGGGCTGAGTTCTACTCTCCTAGCAGAGTAGAGAAAGCACGCTCTAATAAGAGGACTAAGCAACAGAACTAGGAGGCAGAAGAACTTAGAAAAGCAGAGATAGCAAAGCTTAGGCACGCTAATAAGCTATACAAAGAGAAGATTGCACAAGAGAGGCGTAAGCAGCAGGCAAGAGAGAAGGAGGAGCGTGAGCAAGTAAGAGCTAAGAAGGCTAAGGAAGTAGCTAAATACAAGGCTTAAAGAGAGTATAATAAACAGGCTTATAATACTTAAAAAGCTATATAATTACCTTAAAAAGGCAAGTGCAAAGCTCTAGCAGCCTCTAAAGCAAAAATATTAAAGAAGCGTTGTACTGTAGCTACAGTACGTAGAGTTCTTGCTGCAGAGCCTCCTGCCACACCTTGCACCCACACTACCTGCAGTGGCTAAACAGCAACTCTATATAATTAATTTGTATAAGATAATATTATTGCCTAGGTCTATAGAGCAATCTACTAAGTTATCTTATAATAATATCTATTGTATGTGGCTGTAGAGCTTCATTTTTGATCAGCTGCTGGGGTGGTGATGGCGTGCATCACGCGAATCCGTGCATCACGCGCACGGACACGGTACTGGTACTGAGGCACCGGTCGCACTAATGCAATCACAATTAAACCGATAGTACATGGGAACACTCAGCTGTGGTGAACAGATTGTCAATATATCCATGTTCTTTGTGACTCAGTGAAGGCCTAGAGGAGGTTCGTAACAACATCTGCCTTGGGGTATGCACTGCGCTTGTTATGTCTCGCTCACCGGGTGCTTGATCGCTTCAATTTGGTCACTCTGATTGCTTTTACAAGTTTGGATTTGCTGCTAATCTGAACGGGCTCTGATGACATTACACTTCTGGTATCCCATCATGAGAGTTAGACTAGCTCACTCGAAAGCGAAATGCTGCAAACTTAAAATTACAGGTTTGGATCTTCGTCAACGTTTATTGGAGACTTTCAGCCCCCTATGATTACTGCGGCAATGTGCCACGGCCCACAATACATGTGGAGGGGCCTTTTGCGCAGCCCCATAAGACGGCGCACACTCGCTCAAGGTAGCATAGTGGGGGCCAGTCGCTTCCTTGCCCAGCTAATAGGAGAAGAAGCTCTTTTATAGCAATGTCGCAGAAGACCTATCTCTTCCGAGCAGCTCTTCCGAGCAGCGCTTCCAATCGGTCGTAGCACGGTACGATAGGGACTTTCTAACTACGCTACAGCCTAGGCGATAAAGCTGACTAGTACCGTATAGTACAGTTACAGGTGTCAAGATGGTACTTATAGCTAACTAAAGAACCGAACTATGTAAGTATACACTCTTTTTCGCAATCGAGACAGCTAGTGAGCTAAGACTTGGGCTTTGCATGATATCAAAGATTGATACTTCAGCGCCAGCTTTCAATGCCAATGTGTTCCTCAGCTCAACGGCGGTCAGCGAGTCAACTCCAAAATCAGCCATAGGCAAATTTGGAAACACCTCTGCTTCTGGAATCATAAAGATGTCCATGATCTTGGCCACAATCTCGGACTCTACAGCTGCTGCTGCTTCATTGAGCGACTTCGCGTTCGCGATCCGCCCCGCAAGTGTATCAGCAACACCTGTACTTGCATCATCATTGCCTGTAGATCGGTATTTGGCAGACCAAAAGCGGAGGTCACGCGATGCAGGCCCCTCTTCCCAGAGCGCGCTTGTAGGAGATGTATTGATACCGAACACGAGTTGTGTCGCAAAGGGTGACGTGATGGCGCATGCGAGAGATTTGAGGACGTCACTCTCCGAGAGGACCATATGGCCTTGCTTCTTGAGGTATGTGTGCGTCTCATCGTGCTCAGCGACATAACCAACGTTCTTAACCGCTCCAATGTCAATAGAGACACATGGGAGGCCCTGACTTGTACGATGCGCTGCTAATGCGTCTTGAAATGCTCCTCCCGCTCCGTAGTTGCATTGAGATGCAATGCCTATCACACCAGCTATGGAAGACAGAATTACGAAGAAATCAAGAGGGGTTGTGGCGAAAGCTGTATGGAGATTCCAAGTTCCTTGGACCTTAGGACGAAGACCAGTCGTGTAGTCGGCAAGCGACATCTTCTCGAGTATGGAGTCGCGGAGAACCATGGCACCTTGTATCACTCCACGAATGGGAGCCATGTCCTTGCAACCATCAATCGCACGGGTGACGTCGTTCGCATCGGTAATGTCACATGCGACAAACTTGACTTGGCATCCCAAGGCGTGGAGGTCCCGAAGCAGTGGGTGCGCTTTATCAGCTGCATTAGCAGTTCGAGAGAGGATGATCAAATTCTTGGCGCCTTGTTCAGCTAGCCAAAGACAAATGCTCTGGCCTATGCGCCCGAAGCCGCCAACAATGACGTAGGATGCGTTTGACTGCAAACGAACGGTTGGCACTTGGCACATCACCTCATGTACTGTTAGACGATTTGCCGAAACGATTGAATAAGACTGACTCACTGGTATGTAGCTATCAGGCTTCACTGATAAGATCACTGCTCCTGGTGGTCCGCCTGATTGTGTGTCCCGGAAAGCCTTTACGACATCCGATATTTCGTGTACGGAGATGGGCACACCGCGAATCTTTCTTGCCTTTAGAAGCTCTATACTGGAATGCAAGGCTCGGTGGATCTGGCCCCCCTTCTGCTCAGCGATAAGGGCAATATCTACTGCTGAGAAGGTAACACCCTTCGCAAATGCGCCCATGTCTAGACGACTGTTTTGCTCGAAGTCCTTCTTGCCAAGTTCGATGAAGCGTCCAAGAGGCGCAACGCAATTGAGTGTCTCCTGAAGAAGTGAACCTTCAAGTGTATTGAGGACGACATCTACTCCACGACCATGCGTCTTTTCTTTGACCACGGCAGTGAAAGCAGAATCGGTTGTTGAGAAGATACGATCGGCACTAATTCCAATGACACGTCTGAGAAAGCTTCGGTGCTCGACACTGCTTACCGTGGCGAAAATCTCAGCACCGATATGCTTGGCAAGAGCAATTGCAGCCTGCCCTGTGGCCGACCCAGCGTCATGGATCAGAACAGTTTCTCCTTTCTTGATGTTGGCAGTATCGATGAGTGCGATCCAGGCTGTCACAAACGGCACAGGCAATGCAGCCGCAAGCTCAAAACCCATAGCGGCTGGGATGATAATGGCGCTGGTCCAGGGCACACGAACTGTACTTCGGAATCCGTCTGTCGTGATGGCCGCAACACGATCACCAACCTTGTAACCCTCTTGAGAAGATAAGGAACCGACCTTCGTGATTATGCCAGCGCATTCGAAGCCCATGGTTCTATCTCGACTAGCGTTACCTACCACGCTCATGTCTCGAGAGGTGATGCCGAAAGCCTGCGGACATATTTCCAATTCATTCGCCGCAAGCTCTGTGTTTGGCTGGCGAAGACTGGATGCAAAAGCAATACTGTCTAGCTGTCCAGGACTTCCGATCGTAAGATGGACTGGTGCGTCGACAAACTTTTGTATCACAACATTTTCAGACTCAGTTGTATTCGGAAACCAAGTCTTGTTTCGCACGTGGTCCTTGAAGTACCGCAAGACATGAACGGTGTTGTTGCGGTGGGCATACTCATAGTCGCGAGGCCCTTGCTCGTTGGGGTTGCCAAAAGCGGTTGCATAGACATTGCTGATTGCCGAGACTGTACAGCAAATTGGTCATCCGTGGGGTTGACAAGGAGCCTAGAAGAGAGTTCCGGTAGGAAAATTACCGTCTTGCCTTCGCTATCAAGGGTTTCGAAAGGCGCGATTGAAGGTACTGAACCTGCCGTCTGGGTCACAGCGTGGACGAGACTATCCAACCATTCTTTGGGCGGATCAGCCGCCGGCAGTGCGATAACGATATTCGAGTGATATGATGGCTTTTGACTGGTGGAAGAAGTCGTCATTACGCTGTAAGAGTAGACAGCATCGCTTTCGCAGTCACGGATTTCTACGTCTAGCTCATTGAACCCAGCGTTCTGGAGTATCTCGTTCCAAGTGTCAGTAGGTAATGAAGGGGTCAGCAACCGGTATTCTTCTTCGCCAAGCCACTGGTCTGGCAATAAGCCAAACGTCATCCGGAAATCTGGCTGATCTTGGGTTGCCTCGAGAACGAAAAGTTTGCCACCCGGCTTCAATAGCTTGTGCACATTTGCAAGCGTCTCATCCATAGACTTGGTTCTATGCAAAACCTGTGAGGCAATCACAATATCGTATGATCCGGGATCGAAGCCCTGCACGGAAGGATCCAGCTCTATGTCCAGTTTTCGGAATGAAAGGATACTCTTCCACGCAACGAAATCATCTTGAGAGGCTTCAAAGAACGTATCGGACAGATCGGTGTAGTCATAAGACGCACAAATAGGATCATTATGACCAAGAGCTCCCAAGATTTGATGGGTCGTACCGCCATTACCTGCGCCAATCTCGAGGATCCTAGCGCGGGGATTTTTCATGGCATAGAGGCGAACGAGCTCTGCCAGGTGACCCCGGCTGCGGTCGAGCTTCAAGCACTCCGCATAGAAACGGTGAAGAATTTGGTTTTCTTCCATGAATTCCAGAGGTGGGACACGCCCACAAAGGATATCCACCAGGTGTGGTCCTACATTGCACATGAGCTTTCCATTAAGGCTAGCTGCTGCAACCTTTTCAATAATTTTCTCACGTTCCTCTTGAGTGACAGATTCAATCTTGTTGACCATAACTTGAGCTTTCATCCAAGCATAATAACGTTTGAAGTGGCCCTGGATACTTTGAACCTCAGCAGGGGTGATAGCCGCAAGAGCTTCCTGGAGGAACCAGGAGCAGACTAACTTCGTGTCGAGTAATGCCTGCTCTTCGATGGAGCTAGCCTCGGAGACCAATTGCTGCTTTAGTTGTGCTGGTGTCATCGTAGATACGTCCGGAACCCACTGAGAAGTCAGAAACTTGTCGTTCTCACACAGCTCATCGTTACCGAGTGCGCTACCAATAGACTGAAAGAAGAAATCTTCAATAGTGATAACGGGCTGTTCGTCTTCACCATCAGTGACTGTGACATCTGCCTCGAAACTCTGTTTAGTGTTGTCGCGGACCTGTGAGCGAGTGCAGAAAGTCGTTCCGGCGCCTTGTTTCAGACCGCTCGAGATCCACATATTCTTTATCGAGCGTGGAACTTGTGCGGATGATAATCTTGCTCCAGCAGCAGGTAATGCTGCATACACAGCCTGAAACACAGAGTCTAGGGTTGTCGCGTGGATGAGATGGGAGTGCTCAAATTGAAAGGGCATTGTGGAAGCGGTATCCGCAACTCCGAACATGGCAAGGGAACCCTGTGGACGAGCCCGCACTGTCTTGAGATTCTGGAATATGGGTCCATGCTGGATCCCTACGCGATGCATGGATTGATACACATCGACTGGGCCCACACCGGTACGATACTCAGTCGCTGTGCGTAAAATGACCGACGATTTTGGCGCCGGTACGCTGCCACGTTCAATGCAAATGAGACCACGGCAGTGTTCTTTCCAATGATCATCATGTGTGACCGAGAAAATCTGAAACTCGCTCCAATTTTTAGCGTAGATAGCGTTGTCGTGGCATGGTTTAAGAGACAATTGAACCTCGACACCATTCTCGCCTTCTGGGATAACCAATGCCGCCAGAATATCGATATCGCGCAAACGATATCCAGAGATGGTATCCTTGTCGTGCTTCTCAGTTTGTATGAGGCCCTCGAGAGCCATACAGATCAGACCTGCCCCAGGGTAGACCGTTGTGCCCTGCAGCTTGTGATCCATGATCCAAGGCACCGAAGAAGGTGCGATTATACGTCGCCACGTGGGGTTGAAACGGTTTGTGCCAGTCATTAGGGAACCGAGCAAGTCGTGCGGTCCCTCAGACAACATGCGGTGTGCTCTGTTCATGCACGGCTCGTACCAGTGGCGAGTTTGATGGTTCCAGGCGTATTTAGGCAGATCGGTCAACACTTGGCCTTGTACCGTAAGGTTTACCGCAGCCATATCTATTGGGAAACCGCTGTGTATCAATTCGCATGCCAGTGCATGAATAGTGTCCACGGCATTTTTCTTGCGTACCAAACAGCTGGCATAGCGTATCGAGGAACCGCTGAAGGCATCGAGAGTGGTTATGTCTTGGATCGGTCCAGAAAGAGCGGGGTGGGCGCCTAATTCAATGACCAAGTCCACGCTACTGGGCTCCCCTGGTGCAGAAAAGCACATGTTTGTGAAAGATTCCACGAATAGCACGGGCTGGGTGAGGCTCTTGACCCAATGGTCAGCAGCACCGATGTCCTTCGTATTCGACATCCGTTGGCCCGTCGTTGGTGACAAGTAGATTACATCTTTCATGTCTGGCTCTGGAGTAATGTTTGCGATCAACCAGTCTGTGTAGGCCTCTGCAAGTGGTTCCATATGGTGTGAATGATAGGCAGCCGGTACTTGGAGCTTTCTTGCGAATATACCATCTGCTTGCAACAACGTCTCCAGTTCTTCGATCCCCGGAAGGTCTCCAGAGATGGTCACACTAGATGGACTGTTACGGCATGCGACTATGACCCGGCCAGTAGTCACACGCGAGACATACAATTGCACGGCCTCAACACCAAGACCAACGGCCATCATTCCGCCAGGGCCAAGTGTTGAGTATCTTGCTACCTCACTAGCAAGATTCCCACGTGCATACACTACACCCATGGCACAACGAAAGCTGAGCACCCCCGCAGCATAAGCACTGGCAATTTCACCACTGGAGTGGCTGGTAACGGCGGTGGGTTTGACACCCCACGATTCTAGAAGGCGAACGAGTGCGATCTGCACAGCAACACATACTGGCTGCCCTAGTGCTGCTTCGTTTACCCGTGTCGTTCTTTCGCTTTGGTGTAGCTCTTCCATAAGGCTCCATGTTGCGCCAAACTCGCGTAGGTACTGCTCCGCCTCGCACAATGCTTGGCGGAAGACTGGGTAAGCGGAAATAAGCTCCCGGCCCATGGCCCACCATTGCGCTCCTTGGCCGGTGAAAACGAAGCCGATTTTGGGGACGGCATTCTTGCGCCTTGGCTTCATTTCACCAGTATCGATTAATCGAATGAGTTCAGAAAGTGATGAGGCAGAGGCCGCTGCCACCCACGGGAACGCTGAACGACGTTCTCCAAGAGTGTATGCAAGATCGTTCTTGTATGACAAGGTGTCGCTTACATCAAGTATATGATCGCGTAAATTCGAGACCATCGCCTTTGCAGCGTGCTCATCTTTGGCACTTAGCACGTATATTTTGGCAGGTGGTGCTGTGTTGGAGTCAATAGCAGGGCGAAAACGCATGTAGTTCTCCAAAATGACATGGGAGTTTGCACCACCATAACCAAAATTGTTGACAGAGGCGCGTCGGCAGACTGCATTCCAAGGCTCGACGACACGAGGGATCTGCCGGAAGAGAACATGTTAGTATACGACATTAACAACAAGAACCTTGAGATGTTCATCAGGAGCTCACCTTCAAATTCCACTCATCGAGCTTTAATTTCGGATTAATAGTCTCCAAGTTGGCCAACGGAGGAATGAGCCCCTTTTCGATAGCTTTGACAACCTTCACAATGCTCGCCAATCCGGAAGCACATTCAGTATGCCCGACATTGGGCTTTATCGATCCTATTGGAAGAGGAGCATCTACTCTGGAGTCTCTGAACACAGCAGCAATAGCGCCGACCTCGAGCGGATCTCCGGTCGGTGTTCCAGTACCGTGTGCCTTCACGAGGTTAGTCAGATGGGCGATTCACATGAGGACTTGATTACACACCTCAAAGTATCCTGTGTCTTTCGGATCCAGGCCAGCTTTTTTGTAGACGCGCTGCATGAGGGCAATCTGCGCTGCTTGGCTTGGGGTAGTGATGGTCTCCGTTTTTCCATCTTGATTCAATCCGGTCTCTTTGATGACACACTGGATAGGGTCACCATCTCGAAGTGCATCGTCGAGGCGCTTCAGTACGAGAGTTGCTACCCCTTCGCCACGTCCATAACCGTTTGCACGACTGTCAAAGGCGAAAGACCGTCCATCTTTGGATATTAATGCGATAGAAGACATGGTGATGAACATGTCCGGATTGAGCATCAAGTTTGCGCCCGACACCACGGACATTGTTGATTCATGATTGCGAAGGTCATTACAGGCTTGGTGCAACGCAGTCAGTGTTGTCGAACATCCTGTGTCGATGGACATTGAGGCTCCTCGTAAGTCGAAGTAGTGGGACAGACGGTTTGACGCCATGGCAGAGCCAACACCAACGAGAAAAAAACGTGGTAATGTAGTGACATCGCGAAGTCCAGCATCGTGATAATCCTTGAAGAATGATCCTGCATAT
Source organism: Stagonosporopsis cucurbitacearum (assembly GCA_016920805.1). NCBI lineage: Eukaryota > Fungi > Ascomycota > Dothideomycetes > Pleosporales > Didymellaceae > Stagonosporopsis > Stagonosporopsis cucurbitacearum. The sequence goes on along the minus strand of JAFEKD010000011.1, from coordinate 2,580,263 downwards.
ACAGATGTGTCGGAACCAACGACATTGTTCATGGTCAATCCTGCATTTTCGAAAGCTTCGTAGGTACCTTCGAGCATGAGTCGGAACTGTGGATCCAGACACTGTTACTTTTTAGTAGGAAATCATACGTCCGGGGTGAGCTACTACTGACTGCAGCTGTCTCGGCAGGCAGGTTGAAGAAGGTAGCATCAAAGTTTCCAACGTCCTCGTCGAGAAAACATGCTCCCTTCACATTGGTGGTGTTCAGATTGTCAGGCCGGGGGTGATAGTGACCATCTATACGGTACCTGTCTTCTGGAACCTCGCTCCATCCTGTTCGACCTTCGGCGCAGAGTTTCCAAAGCTTCTCAGGATCCGTGGCACCACCAGCAAATCGGCAACTCATGCCAATGATGGCGATTGGTACACTAGGAGCCGCCATCTTGATCGTTTGAGCCTGTTCTAATGCTTTCTAGTATGTTTGGAGAGCTTAGGTGTGCCGAGTCGTGAATGAGCAAAGAATCGAATCGGTGCCCACTGTGTCGTTGAGTGCGGAACGGTGCTGGGTGATTCTATTCGACCAGATTTGACCACGTCTAACAGCTGAAAGGATAATGTACTCTTCGAAAATCGTTTCGTCGTCTACAGGATGGAACAGTATCTTGACGGAATTTATGAACTTTCAACAACAGAAACATGGCTCGAAATGTGATCCTTCCTCATTAGGGCCGCCTTGCCGGACTTGCATGGCTCCGGTATGATAAGCGCACTGTACTGATAAGATTGCCGTAGGCTGAGCTTTGCAGTTTGTACCTCTACAGGGTTCGGCCGTACGGTCGTGAGTCCGAAAAGTAACTCCGAGAACTTCTACGGCCAAGAAAGTCCGGATCACTGGGGCCGGAGACATTGTCCATGGTCTTGGCCCTCACCCAGAGTAAGCGAACTCCAAGTCGCGTTGATACTGCATGTTGCGCAGTCGAGCTAGCAGTATGAGTGCGCCGTGTATTTATCCTCGAGGCACAGGACAGACTTTTCTACCTTGGAGATCATTTCGCTTTTCTACCAGTTTTGAACAATACATACAGAGATTCAACGTTACATGATTGATATCATCTCTCGATCTATCTTAAGTCAACATAATTGAATCATCAGCCATGTCGCCCTCACAATCGGGTAGTGATGAGCCGGCAGTCCTCCTGTTCGGATCGCTTGCGCGGTCTTTTTCACAATCCGACCTCAGTGCACTACGAACCACGATCCTCGCTTCCCCAAAATATGCATGGGCTAAAGAAATTATCTTTTCGCTACCTGCGCACTATAAGACTTTGGTTGCAGGCATTCCTGGTTTGCATGATGTTATCAACAAGAGTCAGATCGATAACCTGTCAAAGTGGCTGACCACTGATGAACACTTCCTGGATACTAAGCAGCTATCGAATTCGGCTCTTGCGCCTATAGTTGTGATGGAGCAACTTGTACAGTACAGGACATTTCTTAACAGCCAGACAACGGAACTTGGAAAGCCCATCATCAAGGAAACGGCCGGATTCTGCATCGGAACGCTCAGCGCCTTCGCCGTCGCCCTTACGTACCGGTCTACGATTACGGATTTTATTCAGAATGCAGGAGCTGCAATACGATTGGCGATGCTGGTTGGTGCTGTTGTCGATCAGCAACATCTATACGACGAAAGGGGTCCGTCAACAACATTGTCCGTCGCGTGGAAGCGCGCCGGTACCCACAACGATGGTAAAAGCTTGAAAGATATCTTAGGGGAGTTTCCAGATGTAAGTTTTACTCTTTTACCCATCGGATCATGCAGCGATCTGTCATACCTGTTCTTCCCTGCGAGACAGACGGTCTAATCATCTGCTACCTCCAGGCCTACACCTCAGTAGCATACGACACAACGCGGATATCAGTTACGACGACCGTCTCGAATCTAGAACCGCTGCGAATGTCTTTGAGGGAAGCCGGTTTCAATACCACTGATTTGGGGCTCTCTGGACGATTCCATAGTGAATGCGACCACCAGGAATCGTTTGTATCTATCATCAATTTCTGCGACAATAACCCTGCATTCTCATTCTCTTCGTCTACGCAGAAGATCCCGACCAGAGCTAAAGCTGGCGAAGATCTGCTCAATAGCAAAGAAAGCCAGCATAAGCGTGCTCTGCAGGCCATACTTTTGCACAAGTGCGAGTGGTTCAGCATCATCTCAGACCTCAGATCGGCTTATCCCACAAAGAGTGCGTACTTCGTCTCTTTTGGCGAACGTTGCATTCCGTCAAGTGTATCAAGCAGTTTTGCTGGTCGAACTACGTACTTTGATAATGCGATCGTACCCTCACTACAAGTAAGTGCGAACGATGTTGCTGTCATCGGTATGTCGATCAAAGTCGCCAGGGCATCTTCTCTCCCTGAATTTTGGGACCTTCTTACTTCAGGAAAATCGCAGCACCGGCTGGTATCTGAAGATAAAATCCCTTTCGACACCGTCTTCCGCGAGAATGTTGCCAAGAAATGGTACGGCAATTTCATTGATGGGGTAGAAGACTTCGACCATAAGTTCTTCAAGAGGACCCCAAGGGAGAGCTCCAGCATGGATCCCCAACAGCGGCTGCTGCTTCAGTGTGCATATCAGGCCGTCGAAATGTCGGGTTACTTCAACGATAATGAGACACGTGACATCGGAGCGTCGGCCGCTGATCGGAGAAACATCGGCTGCTTCATAGGCATGTGCGGCAACGATTACGTATCGAACTGCTCACACCATGCGCCTAACGCATTTACTGCCACGGGCACTTTGCGATCCTTCGTAGCTGGGAAGCTATCACACTACTTTGGATGGCTTGGCCCTTCATTGACGCTGGACACAGCCTGCTCCGCATCTGCGGTCGCTATCCACACAGCATGTCGTGCCATCCTGTCGGGGGAGGTCGTTGCCGCGCTCGCTGGAGGCACAAACACGATTAGCGAGCCAGGTGTTTTTCAAAACCTTGCTGGTGCTTCATTCCTCAGCCCGACCGGTGCTTGCAAGCCATTCGATGCAAACGCAGACGGCTACTGCCGCGGTGAAGCTGTTACGGCGGTTTTCCTCAAATCTCTGGCGAAGGCAAAAGAAGATGGAGATCTCATTCTTGGGGTCATAGCTGGTACCGCAGTGGCTCAGAACAGCAGTGACACGCCCATCGTAGTCCCAAACGCACCGTCTCTGTCAACACTCTTCAAATCGGTTTTGCAGACGGCCAAATTGAATGCGCAAGACGTGTCCGTGGTCGAAGCGCACGGCACAGGAACACCAGTAGGTGATCCTGCAGAGTATGCAGCTATTCGCCGCGTTTTTGGTCAAGACAAAGACAATGGTATTGAAAGATCTGTTCCGTTAGAATTAGGCTCGGTGAAAGGCCTGGTTGGACACACAGAAGGCAGTTCTGGAGCGGTCAGCCTTGTCAAGGTGCTTTGTATGATGCACGAGGCTGCAATACCGCCCCAGGCAAGTCATACAGCCTTGAATCCGGCAATAGGCGCGAAGGACAGTGATGGGATCAAAATTTCGACCCAATTGAAACCATGGAATGCTGAGTTCAAGGCCGCGCTAATTAACAACTATGGTGCAAGCGGAAGTAATGCATCCATGATTGTGACCCAGGCCCTAAAACCTAAATCCGAGACGATTGCAACTGCTAAGCGTCGGCAAGAGAATAGGAACATAAGATACCCGTTCTGGTTTCCCGGACTGGATGATAGAAGTATACGCTGTTTTGGCAGCAAGCTTGGCGATCAACTGAAGCGAACGCCGAATATGTCCATCAGGGATCTTTCGTTCAACCTCTCACGGCAATCAAATCGTACGCTTTCTCGGGCTCTGCTATTTAGTGCCCAGTCAGTATCGGACCTATTGAATAGGCTCACCGAATTGGAAAAGGCTGCCACGAGTCCTACAGATGTGCCCTCTCCCAAGCCAGTGATTTTGTGCTTTGGGGGCCAAATCTCGACAACACTCAACCTTGATCGGGCTGTGTACGAAGGAGTGACCCTCCTGAGGCAACATATGGATCGCTGCAATGCCCTGGCCGTTTCATTTGGTGCCGGAAGTATCTACCCTGCAGTATTCCAGGATACGCCTATTTCCGATATTGTTCTTCTTCAGGCCGCTTTGTTTGCTCTGCAGTACAGTACCGCTCGATGCTGGATTGAGTGCGGTGTGAAGCCCGTTGCAGTGGTCGGCCACAGTTTCGGGGAGCTGACAGCGATGTGCATATCCGGTGTGCTCAGTCTTGAGGATGCCATTGAAATGGTCATTCGTCGTGCCACCATCATACGAGACAGTTGGGGTATTGAGAAAGGCTCCATGTTGGTCATCGAAGGAGACGAGAACGATGTATTGAAGGTGCTGGCGGATGTTGATCAGGTCCATGACGCGTCCATTGCATGCTACAATTCTTCGCGATGCTACACCATCGCTGGCTCTGTAGAAAGCATAGAGCTTGTCCAGAAAGTAGCCACAGAAAGGTTTCGTCACTTGCGAGTGAAAAGACTAAGTGTCTCGAATGCTTTTCACTCTTGTCTGGTCGACTCCCTCCGACCGGAACTGCAGCAAATTGGCAAGGACCTTACTTTCAACCCGCCGATAGTTCACTTTGAGAGAGCCTCCGACAGTCCTACATCGATGAAGCCATTTAATGCAGATGTTGTCGCTGATCATCTGCGACAACCTGTGTGTTTCTCGAATGCCGTTCATCGTCTTGCAGAAAAGTTTGCTTCTGCCATCTGGCTCGAGGCGGGCTCTAACGCGACCATCACTTCCATGGTAAATAAGTCGCTTGCAAGACCCTCCGATCACCATCTGCAGGCTGTGAATCTATCTGGTTCTCAAGGTTTGCAAAGACTGATTGACTCCACGATGGCTCTCTGGAAGGCCGGACTCAATGTAACGTACTGGGGTCACTCGAGGGCGCAAACGGAGGACTATGACCGCATACTGCTACCACCGTATCAGTTTGAGAGGAATAAACATTGGCTTGAGCTGAAAGCCCCACCAAAGCTTACGACCGTTGTGAATGACAAAGTGGAGGCTCTTCCGCTAGAGCTGTATACATTCACTGGTTATCAGGATACCAAGCAACGCTTCGCCAGGTTTCGCATCAACACCATGCTACCAAAATATCACGACATCATCTCTGGCCACACTATTGCCGGCGTAGCACCCACTTGCCCGGCGACGGTGCAGATCGATATTGCCATCGAAGCATTAGAAAGTATCTGCGAGAGTCTTACAGGCGACAAGGTCCAGCCACAGGTCCTTGGTATGACGAATCTGGTTCCTGTATGCGTGGACGCTTCTCGTTCTGTATGGCTTGAAGCTGAGGCATTGGATGTTGACCGCACGATCTGGAGTTGGAAGTGGACATCCACAAGTCCTACAAGTGCCATACCCACTACTCATGTGTCTGGTGAGCTTCATTTCCGCAAATCAGTCGACATCCACTACCAAGCAGAGTTCTCTCGCTATGAACGACTCGTCAGCCACCGCCGATGCATGAAACTCTTGCAGTCGGATAATCCAGACGACTTACTTCAGGGCCAGAGAAGTATCTACCGCGTGTTTTCGCCGATCGTGCAGTATCCTCCTCTTTTTTTCGGCTTGCAGAAGCTTGTCGGCCGAGGATCAGAGTCGGCCGGCCGTGTCGTAAGGAAACACTCGGGCCAAACCTGGCTTGATGCTTTCTTGTCGGATACTTTCTGTCAGGTAGCTGGGATCTGGGTCAACTGTATGGCAGAAGAAAACGAAAAAGACATGTGGATCGCAAATGGTATCGAGCAGTGGACACGCACACCAACTATCACGAAGGCGCAAACTTGTTCGATTGAAAAGTGGGATATCTTCGGGCAACACTCGCGCTCTGCCGACGGTACCACTATATTATCGGATATATTCATTTTCGATTCTGGGACTGGAAGGCTTGTTGAGGCCATTCTAGGTATCTAATACGCAAAGGTGTCGAGATTGTCGATGGGAAAGATGCTCTCCCGTCTAACGCGCGAGATCAACGGACCTGTTCAACCCGTCGCCAAGAGCGTACCTACAGCTCTCTCAGCGTCGATTCCTTCCCCGGAGTTGGTTCCTCCTAAGACCGCGTATGCCTCGGAGATTATCCGAGCACCAGAAAGCACACAGGACGCTATTTCCAAGCGACTCAAAACAATTCTGGCCGAACTATCCGGCCTGGAGTTCGATGAGATCAAAGATGATGTCGAACTTGGCGACATTGGTGTTGATTCTCTCATGGGAATGGAGATGGCTAGAGAGATCGAGCACGAGTTCGATTGCACATTACCACAAATCGAGCTCGCGCACATCACTAATCTACCAGACTTACTCCGCTGTTTGCAAAAGGCGCTTGGCACTACCATTAGCGGTGCGGACATCTCATCAGTGCCAACGTCCTCAGATGATGGTACGGATACTGTCAATTCAGTCACACCTATTTCGGCTCCTGACGAAGCCGAGTCTTTCCCGTTCGATCTGGTCTTATCTCAATCCGCGATAATCAAAGCTTTCAGCGAATCCAAATTACAGACCGACGAGCTTATGAAACAGTATGGTATCCGAGGATATTTGCAAACCATCGCACCACGTCAAAACGAGCTGTGTGTAGCACTTATCGTTGAGGCATTTCTGAATTTAGGGTGTGATCTTAGTACCGCAACACCCGGTCAAGAGCTATCTTTTATCACGCACGCTAGCGATCAGAAAAAATTCGCACAGTATCTTTATACGGTACTTGAAAGAGCCCAGATCGTGCAGCAAGATGACGGCATAATTATCCGTACTGACGTTCCGGTCCCATCAAATCTAAGTAGCGACCTACTTCGCAGCCTCCTCGATAACTTCCCGGAGCACGCCTGTTGCAACGAGCTGGCATACTATACTGGCTCACGTCTCTCCAATATCATAACAGGACGAGAAGATGGCATTAAACTCATATTCGGAACCGAGAGAGGTCGTGAGCTTGTCGGTGCGGTGTACGCTGACTTCCCAATGAATAAGTTGTACTACGATCAGATGGGCGATTTCCTCCGTCGTCTTGCATCATCAAGCTTGCGCAATCCCGGGCGGGGGCCATTGAAAATTCTTGAAATGGGAGCTGGCACTGGTGCCACGACGAGGACTCTGGTCCCGCTGCTGGCCAATCTAGAAATTGAGATTGAGTACACCTTCACGGATCTGGCTTCCAGCTTCGTCGCTGCAGCGAGGAAGAACTTCAAGCAATATCCTTTCATGAAGTTCAGAGTCCATGATATTGAGAAAGTCCCTTCGCAAGACCTGCTGTACAGCCAACATGTTGTCATAGCAAGCAATGCGGTGCACGCGACGCGCAGTCTACCCACATCGACCGCCAATATCCGTAAGATGCTTCGACCGGATGGTGTACTACTTTTACTCGAGATGACAGAGCCTATGTATTGGTGCGACATCATCTTTGGCGTGTTCGAGGGTTGGTGGATGTTCGAAGATGACAGACAGCACGCTGTGACCTCGCCGCAAGCATGGGAAAAAGTCCTACACAGTGTTGGATATGGGCATGTCGACTGGAGCGACGGAAATGTGGAAGAAATTGAATGCGAACGGCTCATTATGGCCACAGCAGGAGGCACACAACTCGAACGTATACTGCCTCTTCCCAAACCTGTCAAAAGCGAGGTAAGCGAAGATTGACGTTATCAACTATTATCCGCTAACCAAACTAGTAGGACTTCCGTCATGACGAAAGGAGGATATTAACTGAGAGTGCTATTCGCGAAAGTACTGCTGGCTTCACATTGCCTCGGAGATTGGATCCAATCCCTAAAGACGCTTACAATTCAGGACATTGTGTTCTTATTACTGGCGCGACTGGTAGTCTTGGGTCATACATGGTCGCACATTACGCCAATCTTACCTCGGTATCATCAGTCATCTGTCTAAATCGACGCAACAGATCTTCCAATCTCGAGCCTCTCGCGCGCCAGCCAGTGTCCCTAGCGTCAAGAGACATTCTCCTTTCTCCACAGGTAACGGAAAAATTGTCTGCATTCGAAGTCGACATCACGAAACTATACTTCGGACTTCCGTCTCATACATATGATGTACTTACCACCACTGTAACTCACGTTGTTCACAATGCGTGGCCCATGAACGCTAAACAGCCTTTTTCAGCATTTGCCTCACAATACCGCGTACTTCGGAATCTAATCGACTTTGCAGCGAAGGTATCCACATACCGCCCATCTGATACTTTAGTTGGCTTCCAGTTCATATCTTCGATCGCGACTGTAGGCCACTACCCTCTACACGAGGGATCGCCTATGGTGCCTGAGAAGCATATGGCCATCGAGCATGTACTGCCCAATGGCTACGGTGATGCAAAGTACGTCTGCGAGCGCATAATTGACGCAACATTGCATCAACATCCTTCTCGCTTCAAAGTTATGATCGTGCGCCTTGGCCAAGTTGCCGGGGCATCCACCTCAGGTTTTTGGAACGAGACCGAGCACCTTCCATTCCTTCTCAAGAGCTCACAGACGCTGAACGCTCTGCCTCGTTTTGAGGGCCCCGTAAGCTGGACGCCTGTCGATGCCGTGGCAGGCGTGTGTGCTGATCTTGCGCTTGGGACGATGACCTATGGAGGAATCTATCATGTCGATAATCCTGTTCGTCAATCGTGGAGTCATCTTCTCCCTCTACTTGCCGAGGAGCTCGGGATTCCCGAGGATAATATCATTCCGTTCGACGAGTGGATCCAACGTGTGAGGACTTTCCCTTCTACAGGAGCCACAGGAAGGGAGGATCCTAATCCAGCGAACCGACTCGTAGATTTTCTTGAGACTGACTTTCTACGGATGAGTTGTGGGGGCGTGCTGCTCGAGACAAAAAGGACTCTCGATGATTCAGAGGTCATGAGAAGTGTTGGGCCGGTAGATGATGCTACAGTTCGCCGGTTTGTCCGAAGCTGGAGGCGACGTAAGTTTCTGGCTTAGATATTATACTACTGTAGCTACGCATTCAAGTTTGACATCAAATCTGTATTCAATGTGTTATTTAGACCTCACGATGTGTACAGGCAGTAGAGATACTTGCAACCCACAATTACTCTAGATCAACACAACTAACTTTCGGGCAGAAACACCCTTCTTGATGCGTTCCAATGCTTCCTGGATGTGCTCCAATCCAGTTCCGACTACAATGGGCTCAGGGGCGCACCTATAACTTCCCTGTGCTAATGCTCTCGGCAAGAAATCCCTATAAATTGCATCGCCAACCTCATTCTCCACCACATCGCCCCCCCATATAAACTTGTACTTGACTCCCTTCATATTGCACTTCACCAAAGTCGAGACTTTAAACCACAAGAACCGTAAGATGAAAGATACCAGGTTGAGCCCTGTGGGTGGGATTTGAGAGGGCATAGGTAGAGAAGCCTGAGCAATGAATTTGGATCCAGATGAAACTGCTACAATTTTGTTACATGCCTCCATGGATCGATCGCCAATAGCGACAGCACCTGCTAGCGTTTTTCCTTTCAGCAGATCAATAATTGTCTCGGTTGCTGCTTTGTTCTGGTAGTCAAACACGTGAGTTGCTCCCAGGTCCTTCACCAAATCGAAGTTCTTCGGTGAGGCGGTAGTGACAACCTCATAGCCAGAAGCTGTGGCGAGTTGGATTGCATTGCAGCCGACACTCGTGGATCCACCCCATATAAGGACAAGCTCGCTGGTTTTTGAAGGCTCAGTTGCTGGTAGAGGCAGCGCCAAATAGTCCTTCGAGTATAACGCACATGCAGCGGTGGACAGTGCAAGTGGAAGTACACAGGCACGTTCGTAACTTATGTTGTCTGGAATAGGAGAAACAAGAATCTCGCGTAGTACGACATAGTTTTGGAAGGCGCCCTCGCAGGAGCGATTGCTCCGCTGATCGAGGCTGACAGCGTCACCAAGTACACGGTCGCCAGGTCGGAAGCGTGAGACGCCAGAACCAACTTCGACCACCTCGCCTGCCACATCGTGGCCAAGAACAAAAGGGTATTTGATCCAGGGCATCATGTTGTCACCCATGGCTTGTTTCATGGCTTCCACAGGGTTGATAGCGACGGCTGCGGATCTGACAACTATCTCTTTCTCTCCCGGTCGTGTATACGGTGCATCGTAGACGGATAATGGGAAAATTTGTTTGCCGGTCAGCCAAGCGGCTTTGTTGGTAGGTGTCATATTTGGGTTTTAAGGTCGTATAATTTGCGGGTCGTCAGATTCTGGTCTACAAAGTTGGAATTTCGATAAAGTTGAGGCAGCTCGCCAATGTGTCAAATGCGTATCTGCTCTTCTGATGTATGGTGATTGCAGCCGGATTTCACGATCTGGCCGAACGGGTTTCTCCGCAAATTGAAGCTCAAAAATCGAGATGTAAATGGCTCAGAAGAATAAGATGCAGCCATTGAGATTCTGCAATGCTCGAATTCTTATAATCAGCATGCTAAATGACGGAATACTGCAGATGACATGTGCAACGACACAGCGGTAGAAACGCGATTGGCGCTAGGGCCTATTCGGCTTAAAGTTGGCCATCGGAGTTTCCGCCCAAGCTGCGGACTTTGGAGATTCGCCGAATCCGTCGCCTGAACAAATGAGCACGTTGAACTAACCATCAACTCGAACACACTCGGCGGGTCAGCGTCCTTCAGTCCGGCGCATTAGATATAATTAGATTTCTAGATACTTCCTGTACATATCAACGGTATCGAGGACAGTACTCCTCAAAGGAATGAAGTCGCGTCCAATCAGAGCTTTCGCTCGCGCAAAATCGACCTTGTATGCACCTGCGTCAGGGTACCCCGCGATCTGCCACTTGTGTCTCGCAGGGAGCATTTTGCGAAGCTCGGGGAAGTTTTCATAGATGATCTCCAGTAAGTCTCTATTGCAAAGCTGCTCCGATGACGCGAGGAGAATGCGTTCACCACCAAACGCTTCGCTTTCTATAGCCATCACATGGGCAAGAGCAGCATCTCTCACATCGATCCACGTATAAAGGGCAGTCGGAAGCACCCCACCTTGGAGTATACTACCAAATATGCCATTAGAAGCATTCGGCGGTCCCAATGGGTACCCTGGATAACTGATTATAGGTCCAAATATACTAGGAGGCGCGAGTGTAGTCAGCGTGAAGCTAGGTTTCGCCTGATCCATGAACGCCCAAGCCGCACGTTCAGCAAATGTTTTGCTCCCACGATAGCCTGGTATCCAAGAGGAGTTGTCAAGTGCTTCCTCCAAAGTTATCGGATTCCAATCAGATGCTGTGTACGTGTGCTCCGGCCAATCGCCCTTTGATGCATCTATCAACGCAGCGATAGAAGAAACTAGGACCACGCGCTTCACTGATGGTGCAAAACGCGCAATAGAGGATAATATGCCTGTGGTTCCAATGATGGCTGGATCCAATAGTTCTTTCTGCACATCGTTGCAGTGTCTGACATTAGGGCTGGCCGTATGGATTACTGCGTCGAAGGGATGTTCGCCTTGTACTGCGTTGACAAAGGCATCGTGCTGTGCGATGTCTGTTACAATCTCGAAATCCAGCTTGCGTCTGGGAAGTGTGGGGTATAGAGCCCGAATGCGACTCGCTTTCTCGCGACTACGGACTGTTGTGACAACTGTGTGGCTAGTTCGTGATCGTCAGCATGAGACCGGAGAATCAAATGGGCAAACTCAGACCTGCGTTCAAGAAGTTGGTCAAGAATATGTGCGGCTAAAAAGCCGTTTCCCCCCGTAAGTAGAACGTGCATTTAGTTGAAGACTGCTAATCGTCAAATTGAGACTTGAATTCCAGGGTCGAAAAAAGGTATGAACAATGTACGATTTGCAACGGACAGAGAGTTCCTGCTTGTTTTCTGCTCGGTGCCTGTCTTTCAATTGAGACACTTGTTCTTGGTGCGAACAGATTCCTGGGAGGACACGATCTACTCTAAAACATGATCAATACTCCGATGGAGTAAGTTAGCTAATAAATTGTACCGATGCAAATTTTTGATTTCTAGTGTAAACGAGCGCCAAGCTGATGTTACCGGATCATGGCAGACCATGTGCAAGGAGACTTCGTTCCGGTTTCATGGCATTGGTAGCTCTCGGATTCCCAGGTTTACTCATTGGGCTCCTCTTGGCTTGCGCAGAGATTTGACCTGGGATTGAAACCATGCGTGAGTAAGCGATGTCCTGATCATGGAGTGCAGTTGCTATTTGCGGAGTTTCTTTCGGCAGAAGGTTTACACAGGACATGACACGTAGATCTCGGCTAATGAACATAGTCGCAACGTGAAGGAGATCCACAAGCATGTTCCTGGCGCCGAATGTTGTTATAAGCAGGAGGCAGAATATCAGTACCTATAAAATATCCAAAGAAGCTAATTGTTTTTAGAGCTCTTCACTACAACACTAGCAATGGCCACTAAAGCCTCTATCCCCACAATCGATCTCGCTCCGTACTTGGGCGCAAATTCTACGCCTGAAAGCAAACAGAATGTCATCACGGCGATATGCGATGCCGCCAGAACCTATGGTTTTTTCAGTATTGTGGGTCACGGCATCCCTCTGGAAGATCAGGAGACTGCGCTCGAATGCGCTAAGCGTTTCTTCGATCTACCCCGTGAGGAAAAAATGTCTGTTTTCATTGAGAATGCCTTAGGCGCGTCAAATCGTGGCTATGAAGTGTACAGAGGCCAGACTTCAGAGCCAGGAACACTACCTGACATGAAAGAGGTGAGTATTAATTGTCAAGCAGCTTGAGTATTGTCTGAAAGGTAGTAGGGCTTCGTTATTGGCGCCGAGATTCCGTTGGACCACCCTGATGCTGGCACGTTCTTGACGGGTCCCAACCAATGGCCAAAGTCTCTGACAGCAGCCGAATTCCGGACACCTGTCATGAAATATCGAGACAATATGGTTAAACTCGCCGAGAAGGTTCTGAGAATCTTGGCCTTAGGACTTCCTCAGGAGTGGGGCTGTGAACCAAACGTGTTTGACGAATTTCTCATCAATCCGTCAGGCAACCTGCGGCTCCTACACTACCCGCCTCAGCTGTCCACTGACCCTCGGCAACTTGGAGGTAATACTATCAAGATACTTTGGCTCCAGATCCTGGCTAATCCGAAACTAGCTGGCGCGCACACAGACTTTGGTGGAATAACTTTCCTCCTTCAACAACCGGGAACAAAGGGCCTCGAGGTCTGGTATCCTCCTGCAGAAAGCTGGGTACCCGTACCCGTTACTCCAGACTCCTACGTTGTAAACATCGGTGATTTGGTCGAGAAGTGGACAGCTGGTTACTATCGTAGTTCTTTGCATCGTGTCATCAACTTTGGCGTGCAGCACCGCTACTCGGCCCCATTTTTCTTGAATGGTAATATGAAGCTGGAAATGCAATCTTTAGATGGATCTGGTCACCGATTTGGCGTTAGACAACATTTCATGATGAGGCTGAAAAGATCACTGGGTGAAGAGAGGAGTAAATTTCTCGAGAAGGACTCCACTGTGGCGATTGTAACCAAAGTCGAGGTGCCAGCGTGAGAGAGGCTACAGCTTTCATTAGCTGCTTTATTAACCAGTTTGAAATTTTAACGCTATTGAGATGATTCGTTCTATTGCTTTCGTTCTGATAGATAGCAGATAGTGTAACATTTTGAGCCATTTAAGGGACTTGAGAGTTCTGTAATTTATCCCATATGTTCCCTATCTCTTAAACAGCCTGTTGAATAGGCTATAGATTAAGTAGCTATTAATTATTAGTTCTATAAATCTAAACACACTACAGTACGTAGCTAGGTTAACTATACTAGACTAAATTTAGTTAATATATATAGCAAGAAATCTCTTAGAAACACTATATATAGATTAACGTGTTTTATAAGCAAGTTAGCTACCTAATACTACTAACACACCTGCGCAACAACGTAGTAGAATGTCTTAACAACGCAACGTAAAAAATACCTATACCAAGGGCGATATATTTCTTGCTATTACTAATATTAGTTTGCAGTAAACTTATAGCAAAAGACATACTATAGCAGTATATACTATGCCTAAATTAATATTATAAGACTAACACACTAGATAATACCTTTAATATAACTATAAGCTAAATTTAAAGCGCCTTACAAAGCTAGAAGAGAAGGTGGTTATAAATTATATACTTAAGTAATCTTTAAGAGGGCTTCTACTGTAAAACCTTATCATATAAGAAATAGTAGATAGACTACTAAAAGAGCGTAATAATAAGCCTATTAGTAAGAACTAGGTTAATAACTTTATTAAATATATCTCTAAGCTGCAAACATAATAGATACGCTTATATAACTACTAGTAAGCTGCCTATAAGGACCTAGCAGTTCTCTAGCCCTAGTTTACGCTTATCTAGTTAATAAAAGCAAAGTATAGCATTCTAGATAAGGATATATATAACTTTAATAAGTCTAGCTTTCTAATAGGTAAGATATTATCTTAGCTAGTAGTAATAGGCTTAGAAAAGCCTAGAAAGTTGAAAAAACTCTAACCTAGTAATTGTAAGTAGGTTACCTTAGTATAAAGCGTTAAGTTAACAGAGAAGGTAATCCTACTGTTTCTTATCTTTACAGGCAAGGTTCTTATCTCTAACTAGTTTACTAAGGACCTTCTACATAACTAGGTTATTAATATTAGTCTTACTAGCTAGACTAATAATAATTTAGTACTTACTTAGCTTAAATACTTTAACATATATATAAAGCCTTTTAGAATCTATTAGCTACTTATAATTAACAGCTATAAGAGCTACTACTTAGTAGATTTCTAGAATAGCTGTAAGAAGCAGGTAACTACTCTCTATATGCTTCTACACTTATTACACTTGTTATAGCTACTTAATTTTGCCTACTTCTTGCTACTAAAGTGCATATATAGTAACTAGATCTTAGCTTCAGTAAATAGCTACATCTATTATGTTAAAACGTAGACCTTTCTACTAGCTTTTAAAGTAATATTTAAGAAGATATTTACTATAAAGAATATTTATATAGGCTTTAGAAGTACTAGGCTAGTCTTATATAACCTAGAGGTTATGCTATTAAAGCTTAATATGCGCCTATGCACGCTAATACTACTAAAACCTAGTAACATTACCTAGAAGCTAAAGATGTCTGCACCTACAAAGTTAAAATAAAAGATGTAGATAATAGTAAGGCTTCTAAATAGTATTATTGCAACCTCTAGGCTATATATAGATTATATAGTGTTATATAGCGTTATTGCGTAGGTATGTTAGTAGTGTTAAGTAGCTAACTTGCTTATAAAACACGTTATATTTATTAACATAACTAATTTAATTAATAATATAACTATAGATAGTTTATTTAATATAATAATATTACTACTTTATCTTAACTATATAGTCTATATAACTAGACTAGTTATATAAACAAGTTAATATAAGTAGAAGTAGAGATAAAGATAGAAAGAGAGAAAAAACAATAGTATATAATAACAGAGAAGTAACAAGCTAGCTAATTATATTCTTTAATTATTTAACCTAACGTTATATATTTTATAAAAAGTACTATAGAATGAAGTAGAACTTTAGAGTTATAAGCCTAGCAGTTGCCTTTACCTAGAATCACTGTGTAATAACGCTGCAGTAGTGTTATAGCTGCTGCTAGAAGGAATGTATCTATGAACCGTTTATTACGTGTTGTCTAGCAAGATTTCAGTCTTTGCCACCTTAACCCACTATAGATTAGAGAGCTAGAAGTGTTACGGCTTCTTTGGTCTAATGTCCTTCATTCCCATCCAGCAACTTACGAGGACACACAAGATCGACATGCCAGTACCGAAATAAAACGTTGTCGCTATACCATCACTGTAGCCTTTCAGGAGTTGTGGCAGCTCTTTTTGCGTCACAAGTGACCTCATCCGAGTTACTCCTGCTTCGATGATCCGAGCCGACTCTACTGTTGGTAGGAGACGTTCCAAATTATCCCTGAGCTTGTTGGTAAAGATTGTTTGAGCTATGACTGTCATCAGTGCACCGCCAATCTGCTGAGAGAAGACGAAGGTTGCAAGTGCTAATGGTACCTCAGCAGGCTGGAGGTTGCTTTGTAGAGCAATCATGGGCTACAACACATCAGCATCAAAATCGGCGATACGAGACAGCGTTTGCATACCATTGGGAGTGCAAGACCTCTACCGGTTCCAGAAATCAATTGATATCCTACGAGCTTGGCTGTCGTAGTTGATATTGATAGAGTTGTGAACATGCCAGAACCCACGGAATTCAGTGTTCCTCCGATCAGTATGAATGGCAAGTAGTAGCCAAATCTCTGGACTATGCAATCATTAACAATCTGACTTTAGTAAGTAGAAAACAGACGCACCAAGTCTTCCGCTAAGAAGTGTAAAAACAACTTGCGTCAGAATTGTTGGCAGGAAGTTGTAACCACTTTCGAATGGACTGTCGGCCTTGACACCCTGGAAGTAGAGCGGCAGATAATATGCTGTGACAAACACCGTCCCAGAAATAATGAAGATGGTAGCGCAGCTTGACCAAACGACTCTTCTGCCCAGCATCGCCACAGGTATGAGAGCAGAGGCACCTTTCCGATAGTTCCACAAGCAAAAGATTGCAAACATGGCACCAGTTCCACAGAAGAGGCCGATAACTTCAGAGCTATCCCAGGCGAAACGATTGCCGCCAAAATCCAGGACAAGGAAAAGCATGATTGCAGCTGGGCCGAATAGTCCAAATCCGATCAAGTCAAATTCTTGCATGGGGTGTTTCAAGACTTGTCTCCAATGAGGCTTGGCGAGTGGTTCTGGGATGTTCAGAAAAAGCAGAGCAGCAAAGACGACAGCACCAGCAGGAAGGTTTATATAAAAGCCTGGTTACTGTTAGGGAGTGGAAGGTTATGGGTTTGGATATTCATACACCAACGCCAGGAAACGAAGTCTGTGATGGCTCCTCCAATAAGGGGTCCGGTAGCGGAGCCCAGATTGCCAACTGGATCTGTCAGTGTTGTAACACAGAACATGTTTCGATCAGCACTTACACGCCATGAAGTATCCAAGCATGCTAGGACGTCGTTCTGGAGGTATTGAGGCGTGTATCATTGTGAAACCTCCATTCATAAGGCCGGCCCCACCCATGCCCGCAACAAATCGCCCGAGAATCAGCATGGCTGATGTCTGTGCAGCGCCACATATTGCAGAACCAATGTTAAAAATGGTAAAGAAGCCTAGAAAAAGCACTTTCGAGCTGAAGCGAGCGTACATTTTTCCGGTCAATGGTTGGAAGGATGCACTAGACCACGTGTTAGATCGAAACCACCTTCACGTTATGCAATACTTACGCGCATAATTGATACGCAGCTCCGTACCAGCCCACGTCAAGCAGCGATTTGAACTCATCGGTGATATACGGGATAGCCTGGCAACAAAGTCAGAAGTCTGTAACCGTTTGCGCATGTGTTGTTGGACTTACCGTGGACAGGATCGACATGTCCAACATCATTAAAAAGTACACCAGCGTCAGTGAGATAAGGAAGGTCCATCTGCAACCCAGAAGGGACGGTATTATTAGTATAAGCATTCAAGGTGGTAACATCCGTCACCGCTTGTGTGCTGCAAAATCGAGTCTTCCCAGTAGACTTACAAAGGCATTCCATCTAGGTACACAGACGTAGAAGCAGATACCTCATCCGACTCAGAGTCTAGTTCGATAACTACTGAAGGGAGGATCTCCTTCACCTTGGTCGCAAATTGTCTCTTTATATCATCAACCATAGTATCGATGTTGTGATCCCAGATCTTGTGCGAGCGATCATGAATCTCGTCAGCAATTTTCGCGTGATCTGCGCCAGAATTTAAGCCTTGGAACTCGTAAATGTCGCCTACGACCCTGCTTGTCTCCATGATCCATTGTGATCGATCACACCGCGCATCATTATACACTTGGAGTGCAGCACGAATAGCAGAAGTTCGATGCAACTTGCTTTGTTCAGACACAATCTGAAGAAGCACAGCTAGAGCGAGACAGTCTTCGATGCCACTTCCCGCTCCGGCACCATGGTGAGGAGATGCTGCTCATGCTTCATCTCCTGCAAGTACGAGACCACCACTGTTGTAGTAAGGCACAGGGTGTTCGTTGGTGTCGAAAACCCCCCATTTGTCAAGGTCTTGGGGAAGTAGATCCATCAAGTCCTTAACAACTGGGCTGAAACCAGAGAAAGCCTTTGTAGCTTCCGGCTTGGTAACTGGGAGAACAAGTTTTCCATCTGTTGCTGTCCAGTCTTGTGGATCGGTGGTGAAGGCAACTACATTGAGTAGCGTATCGTTTGCTACGGGAAACGTCAAAACGTGAGCGTTTGGACCACAGTGCATAACACGGTTGGACGTTTTGAATACCCCTAAAGTGGCTCTGGCTTTTTCCATAGGAATAAGACTGCGAATCGCATATTTGTGACTGTACGAGGGTCTGCAGGATGGGTGATCTTGTCCAAGGATCAACTCCCTCATCTTCGAATGAATGCCATCGCAACCAATCACTATCGATGTCAGAACTGAGTTTTCCGAAGTAATGATAGCAATTACCAACGTCGGCTGTTGCAGTCGAACCGTCTTTGAAGTTCAAGTGTATAATCCCTTTTCCTTCTGTTTCAACAACAGAAACAAGCTCTTTGTTGAGCTGCACGTGACTGCTTGGAATCAGGCTCACCATCTCGTCCATGATATCAGATCTTCGACAGCCTTCGAACCCACGCTCACCCAAGTAAAGTTTGAGTATAGTCGCTTCGTAGTCCGGTGTTTCATCACTGTAGTTGTATCCGTCCATGTAGTAGAAGTAGTCTTCGTCATTTTGCACGGCAACCTTTCGATAAGCGGCATGGATGGCAGGATTGAGTAGCATCATAGCCCTCTCAGCGTTTGGAGTGAACGCAATACCAGCTCCAATCTCTCGAAATGCCCTAGCCCGTTCGTAGATCGTGAAGTCGATGCCGCGTTGGAGAAGTCCTGTAGCCAGGGCCAGTCCAGTGATGCCTCCGCCAATGATGGCGACCCGTAAGCGGTCTTCATTAGATTTTTCCAACATTTCGGTATTCGCTGTGTCATGCGCCATTCTATTCTTCTACCAACTGATGCGCGAGCTTTGAGTTCCTTGATGGTGGTGTGTGATGATAAGGAGTTGACCTCTTCTTCGTTGGTGCAAAAGAGTTTGCAGCCCAGTGCGGTGTATGGAATGAATATAATACTCCGGACTCAATGCGCGGTCCGATCTCGGTGGTATGTTATGTCGATTTATCAAGACGAGGTCTGTGGTAGACACTAGGTTGTGAATGATTATGTAGGTAAGTCCGCTTAAGGTCCGGACTCGGAGTTTCTTCGATTCCATGCATGGCCACAAAGACAACGGCTAAACAGTCTATGCTGATCTGTAGAAATGGTCGCTATTGATAAAGCCATATTATAATCGACATCAAAAGAGCCGAAATCTCCTCATAACACACAAAATAACATAGTACAATTCTTTGAGATTGCTGAGCTTGATCGACTATCACCGCCTGTCAGCATGTCTGGTCTGCCCCGTGGCGTTGATGTCCTGGGACAATTTCCTCAATTGAAAACTTACAATCATGGCGTTGCGCTATTTCCCTGGAGAGACGACCTTACACAAGAGATAGTCATCTCTGCTCTCCGAGACGCGACCGGCAAGATTCTCGAAGCGATTCCGTGGCTCACTGGACAAGTTGTTCACACAATCGAAGCGAACGGCACTTCAGGAACCATACGTGTGGTACCATGGCCTGTCGATATAGCTCCTCATGGTCTCCTCAAGATCAAAGATGCCACTGATCTGTTGCCATCATACGCGGATCTGTGTGCCGCGAGTGCACCTTTTTACATGCTAGACGGAAAGGTTCTCTGTCCATACCCCGGTTTTCCTGAAAGATACGACACTGCAGTCATAGGACCTGCGCCACCAGCGATGATCCAACTCACTTTCGTCAAGGGCGGCTTTTGTTTAACTTATACGAACCAACATAACGTTGTCGATGGTACTGGCCTTTTTACTATCATCACACTACTCTCTTCTGCGCTCCGAGGTGAGCCTTTCCCTGAAGACATTATCACGGCTGCAAACCAAGACCCCGCTGAAGTGATTCGTTTGATGGATCCCTTTGAACCTATGCTCGACCATAGCTGGCTTCTAAAACCAGATCCAGAGCCGGAATTTGTTCCTGCTCGTCCCGGTGGAAGATGGCAGAACTTTCTCTTCCGCAAGGAAGCAGTTGCTACCGTCAAAAAGACTGCTGAAGACCCCATCGGATATGATAAAGAGGTGCCTTTCATATCGCCCAACGACGCTATTTGCGCTCTGTTCTGGAAATCGTTGGCTTCCGTAAGAATTAAAACCGGACTGGCCCCCACGACAGTATCCAAGTTCAATCGTGCTATCGATACTCGGCCAGTACTTGGTGTCTCTCCAGGATATTTAGGCCAAATGGTTTATATCTCCCCTTCGCGCATGACGTTTCAGGAGCTCGTCGATGCGCCCCTCTCGACCGTTACAACTCGTCTGCGCAAGGATCTTGACGACGTGAATAATGAGTTCGCTGCTCGCTCGTATGCTACATTTGTCGATTCTGTTGATGATAAAACGAAACTGATGTACTCTGGGGGGATGAACCTTCAAACTGACGTAGGACATTCGTCAATTATGAACGCGAAGGTCAATGGATTTGACTACGGTATCCTGGGCAAGTCGGACTTTGGGCGACGCCCTCATCTAGGACTCACCGTTAACACCTTCTACATTTATCCACAGGAGAAATCGGGCGACTATCTCATTCTTGTTTGCTTACCAGACATGGAGCTGAAGGGTTTGATGGAACATCCCGAATGGGCACAATGCACGTATGCAATCGAAGAGAAATATTAACAATCATCTTCACCTTAAATTAGGTCACTCGGAGAAAGTTTCTACATATTCGATTACCTAGAATTTCTAAAGATGTGCTCTTTGTCATTTTTCGGACTGTATCCCGCTGTGCGTCAGCCGTCGTGCATTACCTTGTGCATTTCTCTCTAAATATTGCACATCACCATGAATTCTTGAGTGAACTCAACTACCCATCATGAAAATGGATGAAACCTCGAACGTTTCATTTCTACTAAGTTTAAGATGAACTGTCGCCAGATTTGCCATACGAGAGTGGACAAGATAGTCTTCACAAGCACACACAAGTCAGGTGATTGCGGGCCAAGACTCAATTTACATGGAAGGTTTGGTCGTAATTGAATTCCTGCACAACTCTCGAGCTATCATACAGATTTTTCTTAGGCATACTGAACTAATGTTTCGCGATCCAGAGCTTCCGACACGTACGTTTCCCAGATTTCTTGATTTCACTTCGTCTGATTAGGCTGAATTAGTGAACCACCAACCGAGTTCTGGCTTTCTCTACTCTTTGGGGCCATCCATCTTGCACAATCACCCAGTCTGTCAGCAGTAAGGCCCGCAGACCCGGGATTCGACATGCCTGCTTCTAGTTGGCGGGCATAGCTGATCTTTCTGAGCCTTTCTGCTTCTCTCGGAGTAAGAGTCAACTAGAATTTCGTTAATTAAGATTCTTCGAAACTCGAGTTCTTTTTTACTGACGTAGATCTCTACTCCTAGCGCATGGAGATTGAACGCAAGCCACAAGGCTGCTCCAAAGCTTATGTTCAAAGCTGCACCGACGTTTGCTGATGACGCACCCTCAAAACTCGCAGATACAGGAGCCACCTGCTCTGGATTACTACCATCAGCCCATGATGCGCAAGATGGATAGTCCCGCACTAGAACATCGATCGATCTACTGGAGTACGTCGAGAGGATTTTTGCGCAAGTCCAGACAGCATAGTAACCCCTGTTTGATGTAATCAATGCTGAAAGGATCATGATCAGCCTTGACGTAATGATGGAGCCGGCCTGTTCAAAGTTTCAGTGAGACTACACGTTGAGCGGAAAATCTCGTACGTACGTAGAACCATCCTCGGAGCATCCACGCGCGGTGCTGCTCGATCTGCAATCTCTTGATATTATACCACGACAATCCGAAACAAACAAGAACACCCAAACCCACGAAACCGCACCAAGCCTGGACATCGATAGATCCACCAAGCGCATGGCGTGCAATCATCAAAACTCCAGCAAGGCTTATGATGTAGAGAACTATCGCTGCGTATCCGCCAATACGATGCATAACAATCCATTTTTGTCGAATAAAAGGGGTGAACTGAATCACAGCGATGAAAGAAGCTGGTAAGATGCCCGCAAGGTGCAACAGAATACCAATTTTGTACCTCGAGAAAGTCCTATAGTAATAGCACTCTCCAGGCGCTGCACCGCTTCCATTTGTGCGGGCCTCAGAAGGGCAATAGTGGCCATCGAAATCGAGGTACATGGTGCGGGCAAGAACAACTGTGTTTAGACAGGTCAGCGAAAGTGCATAAACACAATTGATTGGACTAGCTCTCACAGCCGATCATTGCGCCGCCAAAGATGAACCATAGTACAAAATTGTAGCTTTTTTTAAAACCGACGTGATTGTAGAAGTTTGTAGGCATGTTGCTTAATGAGATATTCAAATTATCAAAGTTCGTTATCGAGATCTGAATGAAGGTGTTGAAGACTGAGGCAGATGCGGCGGCCACGATGTCTACGGTGCAAATAATAGCTCAATGAGCTTATCCAAACTGGTGAGATTAGCCGCAACATTGGTTGACTATATACAAATCAGATTTTCTTGCAACGCTGTACAATAAACAGAAGGTCAATGTCCCATCGAGCAACCTATTAGTGCATTGTTTATGATGATCGTGACGTAGATAGATTCCTCAAGTATGTTTGCGGCACAACAAATACTCCGCACGATGCAGATATGTGTTGCAGATTGGAAAGACGGTTGTCGGGCTTGGTATTTTGGTGTTTCACCGATCCAGGCCACCTTACTGCAAGCGCTTGGGCAGCCGCTGGAGAACGGAATCGGATGAACAACATTGCATGTCCTCCGCCAATCGCCCCACTCTGTCAAGAAAAGCCCGCACCTGTAAGAGTTCGGCCATTGCCCTGAGGAATTTCCTTTCACATAACTCCGAGTGTACTGTGGGCATCTGTCTTTAATCTACGGACACGGTAATGACATAAGATGTATATAACGAACGCAGCATTCAGGGCACTTGGTCGTCAATATTATGCAACAGCACACTTCTAGTTGATTTGCACTATCTACACGCGTCCCCTATCAATTTGTTTGTTCTAGATGTCGGGCTCTTACGAATTTCCCGAGACACCCCCGAACCCGCAAACTGGCAAAGCTAGGATTGCGGTAGCTCCTGTCCACCATGAGCCGCCGCCACCCGCAACAGTCGAACAATTGTCTCGTTTCGGACCACGGTGGAACATCAGAGACATACAAGCCCAGCTTTCTCAATATGTTCTTGAGATGGGCATCGTCGAAGGCACAACGGACGAGTGGCAGCGGACCCAGGATCCGGAGGCCGACTTCACTTTTCATTGTGCTCTGGACATCATGGCAGCATCTCTTTTTCGTGCCAAGCAACTCGTCCTGCGCCATCGTTGGGGCTTCAGCGAGGCAGAAACTATCCTGATTGCCAAAGAAGTCAAGAACATGGATGGGGGCATGACGCACCTTCTTTACAGCTTCGTGGCAGTCAGGCATCTCGAGACCCCGATCATGGCTTGGAATGTCGGTACTGGAATTGAGAGACATTTTAACCTCTACAAATCTTTCGAGCAAGCTCTCGAGGGCAAGTTGACCGGCAAGGCTAAGGATGAAATAGATGAATGGTTTGGCAAGACGAACAAATACTTTGAAGAGGTCATTGTTTTGTTTAAGGGACCACCAGGAAGCAAGCGACCTGAAGAGAATCCAGAAGAGGGAACTTTTGCTGAGATTGATGAACCTGCTCCAGGTCATCCTAAGGAACCTGTTGGTATTGCCATTATCTGAGCTGTAGTCCGTTCGTGTGGATACTAAAGATAGTATAACGACTATTGTGTCGAAATGAGAGTATCATTCTGATCTTCATTACAATCTTTCAAAGTTTCTCAACGTTGCCATTATATCTTAGCGAAGTTTGACCGCAGAACGCCAATGAATCTCGAAGTGCTCATTCTCATCCCATGTCAAGCCTAGCTAAGCATTCTTTCGCCGTAAAATTAACGTGACTAAGAGTCTGCAACACATTTTGTAGTTCCAGCTGCATTTCAAATGTGTAATCGAGGTGGGGATTCGAGTTGATGAAATCCGCGCAAAGATAGAGGAGAACTGGTGTGAAAGGGTGAATCTAATTAATGAAAAGTTGTCAGTCATCAAGTATACAGACAAAGTAGCAGAATAACTTACCTTGAAGTAGCTCAGTTCTATCAACGCCTTCGAGAGTGCGGTCATCTGTTGTGCTGCAACAATTGCTCTCTTCTCGCGCTGAGTCGCGCCATCGGTGGTGTCCTCCATACCCATGGTGCTGTCCGAGAAGATTTATATAATATCAGAGCAGAAGCTTGGACTGCTAGTACCGTGAAATAGACCATTGGATCTTGGAAGATTAGTGTGTATGGATCGTCAAGAGACATGCCCTGCAAAGCGTGCTCAAGCCTTGCATCCAGCTGTTGCTGTCTGTCCCAGAACGGCAGTGACAACAGACCTTGTGTGTGCTCTGCAACACCTTGTTGTTGATGAGACAGTAATTGTCCACATATTGCGACCAGCTGAATCGGGTCTGTGAATGTGGATGAGAGTTGAGTATCGGTCTGCAGAGGCAGGCTGCGCAAGAAATCTGTCACCACAGCTTCATCTGACTGGAACTCTTTCTCGGAACATGGTAGGCGGGTCAGAATCTTCAATCGCTTGTTAGTCTTCCAACTACCTACAAGATTCCAGAGTAGCCTCTTACAATGTGCTGATCAAAGGTCAATGGCAAACGGTCTAGCAAACTGGTGATTTGATCGATCGTATAGGCCATCCAGAAGGTCCTCCTTCGTTCTTCAATGGCAGTGACGTTCAAGTTTTGGCTCTGATCTGCCGCAATACCATCAAGTCCGTCTACATTGTGCAATTTCATAAGTATTGCGTAGCGGAAAAACTTCCCCGCACTCATCCATGCTCGTCGGTAGCCTGTATGCATAAATTCATACACTGCCAGCAAGCCCCAGGCCTGCACCTGCTCAAGATCGATATAATCAGATTGATTCTGCCTCATTTCAAGGCTGTCCATCAAGAGCCTTGTCTGCGAGTATAGATCGCCCTGAATATGCTGGAACTGGCTTGAGGTAGAAACAGCCAGCGTCCACATAACATGTTGGAGACAGTGAAATGAATCAACGTCGTTCTCGGTAATCGTTCTTCGGGCACGCGCAAAGTAGTGTCGTTTGTTGAGAATGGGGAAAAAACTATGGAACCTATCGAAATAGAGATGGTTCCTTGATCACGTCTCAGTCAGCTACTTCCCGCTTTGATGTTAACATGTATACTCACAGGTCTGACCGCATGAGATCGGTAATATAACTGAGTGGCGATAGTCCTGCCAAAGGCACGTTCATAGTCGTGCCGGGTTGTGAAAAGACATTGTCTACGCCGAAACCATTCGTGGAGCTGCTGTTGCTGCTCTCTTTTTCAAAAGCATCCTGAGAGTATGCAGGTATGATATCGGGGAATTGCTGATCTGGAAAAGTGCTTGATTCCTCAGGGAGCCGTGGGAGGTCGTCTTCGCCCGTGTCATCCAGCCCCTCACTACAAAGGCGTTGTTCAAGGGCGACTATAGAGTGTCAATGTGGCAATACCCAGAGATCTGATGCCATCGTACCGATTCGCGATTGTAACGCGCGTAGATGACTTTTTCTTGGGCCTCGAGGCTGTCGTGTTGTTGTCGTGACACATGTCGTGTCGGAATCCCGACACACGCCACATTGAGGCTGACCTCTATCGCAGCGAAGCTTCCGCCTACGGCACTCATCGCATGCTAAACCAGGTTGTTGACGCGAGCGTGGGGTTTCGGAATCTAAGTTGGCGGGTGACATAGTTCTGGGTCAGGACAGTCTGCTGGTACCTTCATACTGCCTTGCCACGATCCAGCTAGACGGTTATTATACATATGTTGAATTGACGTATACTCCGTACTACCAACCACGATGTTGCAACCCGCTGCAAATGTGCGGTCTACCTATCTCAGGTTCAGACTCGGGCGCTCCGTAGCGCTCCCGAGGTGTATTGAACTCGTACCATGTACAGATGAGTCGGTTTCGGTGTTACTTTAGTCGTTACCATAGGTAGCGCACTGCCTCATATCGTTTGACAGATCAAGGATCCCTTGCTAATAACATCAATCCATACCCGTTATGCAGTATATCGTAGAAGATGGGCGTAGTGTAGTGGACATGCATCCGCCTATCAACTAAACACCTGTTCCCAATCAGGTCATGATAATGCGAGGCTGACACGAAAGAGGCCGAAGGTCAAGATTGCAATTAAGTCGAGACGCCTACTGGCAACGATTGCGCATGTCAAAGAGAGAGCCAAGATGTAAGATCACACGGCAATTGCAGTAGGCAAGGCAAGAAGCACTCGCCTGCTGGACGTTGGTGTAACGGCGCCTCTTGGCGCCAGCACAAATTGGGTGGCCAGTGCGCACTCTGCCCGGACCGAGTGGAACGGGGCAAGAGATCATCCGTCGGCGCCCCGTCAGGCTCGTGGACCCTGAATTGCCTCGACCTCGGATCAGTAACATCACGTGCTCTTTGTATTTCGAGACGGTACTCTGATATGTCATATCGTAATCTGGATCGTTGTAGCTGCCAATCCCTGCATACATATAGGTACGTCTCTGTTAGTGTGATTTCCTGTGCTGCTCGTTGCGCCCACGTGCCACCTCTCATCCAGCGCCCCGCCGTTGTGTCCCACATCTCACTATGCTATCGGGAGACTTGCCGTCTACTACCAAGACACCCATCAGCGAGGCAGACACCACAGCCCTGCCCCGAATATTGTGCCTCCACGGCGGTGGCGTCAACGCATCCATCTTTGAGGTGCAATCACGATCACTAGTACGACACCTGAAACACTCGTTTCATCTTGTATGGGCCGACGCGCCCTTCGTCTGCGACCCTCATCCTGACGTTATCGACGTCTATGGCTCATATGCGCCATTTCGGCGTTGGCTCAGAGCGCTTCCTGAGCATACTGAGATGGACGCCCAGGCCTGTATAGAAGAGATAGGCTATGCCATGAGGACCGCGATGGAGAACGATAGCCAGAAAGGGGCTACTGGGGAGTGGGTAGGTCTGATGGGCTTCAGTCAGGGTTCAAAAGTATGCGCGAGCATTCTGCTCGAGCAGCAAGCTAGAGAAGCTCAAGCAGAAAGGTCTACAAAGCCTGCCATTGCTTGCGGATTCGCTGATGTTCCAGACCTGCGCTGGAGGTTTGCAATTCTGCTTGCTGGCAGCGCACCTCTCACCAACTTGAATCCAGAACTTCTTACTAGTCCAGCACTGGTCGGTGCTGGTGATCTCCCGTCAGAGAGGTTCTGGGTTGGGACAAAAATGGACGAAGAGGCGGTGATCAAAATACCCACCCTACATGTGCATGGGTCGGCCGATCCAGGACTTCGCTTGCACCAAAAACTGCTCTACGATTACTGCTCCAAGGGTTCTACCAGGCTAGTGGAATGGGATGGCGCGCACCGGATCCCATTGAAAAGTAGGGATGTTAATCGGGTTGTCGGTGCTATCTACGATATCGCAGAAAACACCGGAGTTACAGTCAACAGGACAGTCTAAATATCCATGTACGACTGCAGTATACAAGAGCTGCTAAGGTAGTTAGTCTAGCACGGCTCTGCGGTGTTTCTTCTGCGTGCCGCGGAGTAACCCTTGGTGTAAATCATGTCGGTCAGTGTCGTTGAGCACCCTGGTAACTTGTTCAAGATGCACTAGGTAGTGGAAAACGCCGGCCGGACAGGTATGCGGCCCGGTTCGGCATTACGTTTGTTCTCACCAGATCAGGAAATTCGTTCCGGTAATGCTCTCAAGGCCATGCACTTCAAAGGCTACTTTCAAGAAGGTCCCAAATTTTACCAAGGGAGAGGATGTACGCCAGTAAATAAAAACACTTACTCATGCTGCCGGAATGTTACAGGTACTTGAAGAAGGTTGGTGAGAGGGGACAAATGCCTCACCAATACCATCAGATTTGAGGCCATTAAGCAAAGCAAAGCGTAGCGTGGTAAGGACTTCGCGGGAGGCTTACGGGGCTTAAGGCAAGTGTACGCGCAGAAACAAGTGCAGTGCCGGCGTAGGTGCGGGCGGGCTGCAAGGCGTTCGGTCGTCATGCAACAAGGCGCTCACGAAGTAAGCGGCAACACACGATAGTCCCACTTCAATATCAGAACGTCATAGCATGTGCCGTTAGGTTGCATTTCTTACCTTTCTACTGCTCTTTCACAATCGCTTTATGGCCTCTCTAAGGAAGCAAGGCCAACACGTGGCACGTATCTCCACATCTGTTCCTTCGTTTATCCGTAACAGCACAGACACTAGACAATGACCCAGTCTTGCTAGCGGTACCCATTTTCTTTCTTGATCTACGCAGATCCCGGCTTAAACCATTGTACCGCTCCTCAAATGCCGAGTGAGCTTCTCCGCGCCTCTGTGGCATTTTTCGCATCTTTACGTCGTCATCTTAACATAAACTACTAGTCCGTTTGTTCTATTGTACTTGCCATCTTTTTCAATCGACCCTGGACCCTGAATGGTGTTCTAATATCTATTTAATGATTTTAAATCCAAGTTTGTCATGTTCGAGAACACAGGGTGTCCGGTAAAGCTTGGCCTGAGACCCAAAGCTTGCATGATGCCAAAGTTATCAACCGGATTAAGCAGATGCTTTGTAGCTGGGACCTTAGGATCAGTTGCTGTCATTCTAATGTTAAAATACTGTGGAAAACACATGGTATAAACTCTGATGCGCCGCGCGGCCAAGGAGATAACAACACAGAAACCTCAGAACTCTACTCCTCTGCCACCTTCACCCTTATCACGCCGAGTTTGCTTTTCTTCTAAAATATGGCATACTCGATGCTCACAACTCAACAACTGATTGCCGACGTATCTCTGCATTGATTCCCTGACAGTTCACTGTGAACTTAGTAAATTATTTCGGTGCAACAGCCCAGGGTATTTGTGGAGCTCCTTTCCGGACATCCCACTTCATAGAGTGGGCAGACTGAGGATCATCGTCCAGATGTACAATATATCCAGATGCTATACCTTGAACCCCATTATGGACTAAATTGGTAAGAGCAGTAGAGAAACTTTGCATCTTTGGGTATAGACATCGAGAATCTCTTCCGTAGTACCCAGATACAAAGTTGGAGATTTGGTCATCATACCTGATAATAGAACAGTATCGATAGTTATTATAGTTTTAAAGGGCCTAATAAGCCCAGCCAGTCTTCCAAACCATTTAGGTGCCTGATATGTACAATGCGGGCACTACCGGGACCGGATGTTACATTCTTCTGCTATCGTTCCATTCTCTATTTACGTGAGCTTAAAAGTTTTTGGTGTTCTTCAAATATATCTAGTGGATTTTAGCACGAACAGCTTCCTGCAGAGTGGGGCATTCAATAGTTCGTTCTAGTCTCGAGCAAGGCTTCGAACAGTCTTGTATATTGACACTAGTCTGAGAAGGCGACACGTGCCTGACATCAGCGGTGAGGTACCTTCATGCAGCTGTTGACAGTAGCCGTGTGTACATGTGAGTTCGGCAGCGTACATATCACAAAGCACAGTAGTGTGGCTCTGATCTGTCCACAGTGGACTCAGAATGCTAGATTGAGATGTGACAGTAATTAGCTACATTCTCCGAGCTATCTACAACGGCTGTGGACGTGCGTTGATTGCCCTTGTGCAGAGTCACCTTTACTCTCCTACACAAATAAGCTTTCAAGAATTTGTGATTTGCGTGTATAGAATCACTGGCCTTTTCATCGAATTCGTTACGTGAAGTTATAATCATACTCGTAATATCGGTTGTTATCTCAAAATCATTTGAAGGAACAGACTAAGAGAACCCACATGCACCTTACCAGGGTTTTCTTTCAGCCAACGAAGTTAACACTAAAATGATGACCGCTGGCTCTGGCTGGAGCGAACTCAAGATTTCACATCAGCAGCTTCTGAGGTCAAAGATCGAATGGCTTCTGGAATTTTCATTAAGTCTTAGAAATGAGCGCTGCACGGGGGTCTCCCACAAGCGAAGCAAGGGTGAAAACTTGTTAAAGAAGATTCCATTTATGATCCAAGGTTCAATCGTTTGAGTATCAGACGTTACAAAGTGCAAACGTTACGAACTGACGACACTAGCCCTGATAGATCTTCTCTCACATCCCGAAACCCTGCCCTCAAACTGCTTCCGTCTTTGTGGTGGTATTCATCTGTTTTGACTCCGCTTCTGTGATGGACTCGCTCCGCGCAACCTCTGCCTTCTCCATAATCTGCGCGGGCGGCGGTAGTGCTGCTGCGTCCTTGTCGAAGATGACAGCCATCTGTTCTAGCGTATGTCCGCGTGTTTCGGGGTACGCCAAGTACACGGTAATCAACATGATGGTCAGGACGGCAACGAAGAAGAAGTAGTACTTCCAGCCGATGGCGTCAAGTGCGATGGCATTGACGAAGATGTTGAAGAAGAGAGCACAGAAGGCAGAGATCCAGCCGACTGTTACTCCGCGCGAGCGCAGCGAGAACTGCCAGATTTCGCAGGGGTAGGCGGAAATGAACGGTGTCCTGAGACATGTTAGCTCTCGCAACTACAACATAAAGACTGCGTTAAGGCGAAGCTGCGGAAAGGTGAACTTACAGTGCCACATCGTAACCAGCAAAGAATATGAAGATGAAAGGAATGACAGCAGTCCCAACGCTTGGCGATAAAGTATCTGCAAAAGAGCCGCTCAAACCGGTGATAACGATAAAGCTGACCAGCATTGTCGTGGCAGAGAGGAGGAACAAGAAGCGGCGACCCAGACGGTCAACGTTTAGCGATGCGGCAAGAGCGAAAATCAGATTCCAGACATTCAAACAGGCTGAAATAAGCGTCTGGTGGGCGACATCTGTGATACCGACAGTGTTGAGCATGAGGGGTAAGTAGTAAGACACAACGCCGTTTCCAGCCCACTGAGAAAATATTCCAAGCGTGACTGTGATGAAGAGGCGGTGTCGGTTACCAGGAGTCTTGACCATGTCTGCGTATGAGGCGCTTGCTTTGTTTTGTTTTTCCACTGCGATGGCTGTCTCAATCTCGATCATCTGGTACTCCACAACGGCAGCGTTCTCGTCACCGCCTGCGTGCCAGTTTGCGAGCATGCGGCGGGCGTCGGTCGTGCGACCCACACTGACCAGCCAACGGGGGCTCTCTGGCGCCATCAGAAAGCCTGTCAAAGCAAGCAGGGGACAGACAAGCTGAAGTACGGTCGGGATTCGCCATGACCAGCTATTGTCCAGAACGCGCGTCGCAAAGACAACCCAACTGCTCATCGTACCGCCAACGTAATAGCCGCACATGAATAGTGCACTGGCGATCGAGCGATGCCTTGGAAGAGCAATCTCGTTGATCAGAACAGGGGTGGCAACCATGAAGAAAGCGCCTCCCATCCCCAGAAGGATTCGAGCGTAAGTGTATGCCTTCTCTGTTTGAGCCGTCGTCTGCATTATAACACCGGGTATGAGGAAAACATATCCTAGATAGACAGGAGATTTGCGACCGAAGCGCTCAGTCATCCGCGCGCCGAGAGGGAAGGCGATTCCACAGGCTAGAATGTAGCATGCGTTGATCCAGCCTAGGTACGCGCCAGCTGGTTGGCCCATAAACCCGTACCAGGTTTTCAAGGCCAGCAGGCTTCCCATCACCGAACCATCATAGCCACCGGTAGAGGCTGTATCATGCCGTAGTCAGCAATTGCAAGCTAAGTTTTGGAGAAAGAATCGGTCCGGGTACGTACAGAACAACATGAGCGAAAAAATGACGAAGTTCAGCTTCAACAGATACGGCCGCTTGTACCATCGCACGCTGTCGGTGGGAAGTTGAGAAAGGTCCGAGTCTCCTGCCATTATGAATGCTGCAGCCTGCAGTGCTTTGAGGTGCCTTATTGGGATTGCTGTTCACTTGATGCTTGTGGGGAAACGCCTGTCTTATACTGCGCATTTCATGACTCTCTTGGTACTAGTGACATGGGTATTATGCGGGCATATCATGCAGGTCGCTTTGTTTTCGGCATGAGAGTAGCTGTCGGTACTTGATGTAGAGAGTATTCCACTAGCTGCTAGCCAAGATATGTGTTCCGAAGATGTGCCAAGGTCCGGTGATTGAGTGCTACAGCCGATGTTCAGCCGCGTGCTTTTTTGGGGTCTCCGAAGAAGGCGAGAAGGGTCTGTCCAGTGTCCACTTAAGGTATGGTTTTGAATTGTTCTACTTCATCGCACCGTAATTCGTGTCTGGTCGTAAATTGTGCTTGCGCAAAAGCAGTGGTCAAACAATGGCAGCAACTCTGTAAATTCCTCGCAACTCGTAATGACTTATTCAGGACGAGTCATGTGTGAGTGTAATCAAGAGTTTTGGCGTCATGGAATTGTAGGGGGAGTCTTGGCTGTGCTGGCTGGATGCTGTTGGCCGACAGAGTGTGTGCGGACAATGCCCAGCGTCTGGGGGAGCCCCACCCCCTCGAAACCACACGTGTTGTGGGGTTGCAGACTTGCGATCGATGGTGTCTCGGTCATTCTTCGGTTCAGTGTTGGTTCTCGTCGTAGCGTGGTTGGATGGGTTGCAACAACCCAGGCATGCTAGTACTGTACAGTGCCGTCGCCGCTTAAGAACTATCAAATCTGGTAAAGCGAGTCTGGGTGCGGGATAAAATCGTCAAACAGGTTTCGCATGACATCATTCAAATTGGCGGTGTCTCCGAATACCGGATCCTGTCGTTGATGCAGCTCGGGGAACAGGTTGACATCCATCTGAAAGCCTGTGACAAGATCTGGCAGGTTCAGGTCGAAATCTTCACCCATAGCGACCCTATCGCCTTGCGGGTTATTTGCGATACCGGTGTGCGGTATCGTATCGACTAGATGTCCATTTCCTGCAGTGTCTTTTTGCTGTTGATCGCGCTTGAGCCAACGTATTGTGGACTTGCCTAGATCATCAAGGATCTTACGAGCGCGTTTGGCACCGGACCAATGCTCGCCAGCTGCACTGAGGATACTGAGCCCAATACTCATGTCGCCCATGAGCTCATCTGGATCCGAAATTCGTGCAATGTCAGGTACAGCCCTCGTGCAATAGAGTATTGTGATGAGGCTCAGAACTATACCATGTAATGTGATCCAGTCATGTACCATCAGATCGCAATTGTACAGATGAATATAGAGCTGGACAGACTGGCGTGCAGACCCATGACAGTAATTCAACGCTTGAATAGAAGGATTCGGAATCGCAGGGCTTGGTCTGAGCAAGAGCATCTTGACAGAATGATATCGTAGCTGGGACACCGTCTTAATATACTGGTTGCCAGATTGCGGTACGTTCTCGGCCCAATCATCTAGTCGCTGGAGCATGCTCTGTTGCCAAGCTTTGAGATCTTGAATTGGAGGGTACGCATACGAAGGCACGTCCCGCACGATGCTGTTAGCAACGTACTTGATCTCCGAGTTCAATCTTGAAAGCTTAAACATGTGCACAGATGACACTATGCTGCAGTTGGAGTCTTGCGGCGCATCTGAAGCTCCTGCAAGGTCACCGTCGCTAAGAATTTGTGGAAGCTGTAAACGTTAGTTGTGCACATCAATGGCATCAGTAAGACGTACTCTAAGATCGCATGCCTCATCGCGCAAGCCGATGGGACGACCCATCATTGTTGCGATCGTTCTATCGATTGTAAAGACTGACCAAAAGGTACGAGTCCGTAACTCTTGCTCAACAAGCGAGATGCCAAGTGAAGTCGTGACTTGTCTTTGCAACCCCAAGTCTAAAACCGTTGCAATACATTGATAGTTTAAATGCCATACACTGAGCTGCATGTGAGGGCAATGCATAGTGAAAATTAGCAGTAGTATCATGCATTGCAGGCCCTGGAACGAGGTCCCCACAGCAACACGATCCAGATGTTGTAAAGCTGACAAACAAAACGACTCCGCCGGGATTTGCCGCTTCGTCCTCCAGGTCCAAATCGAAGCAGAAATGGCAAGAACCATATATGTCTGGAATTGCGTGACAGCTGGCTCTTGGTCAGCACCATCGGAGGGTCTGTTGCTATCGTACATTCGGAGAAGAGCTGCACGGAAAGATGGCTCATGCAAGATTGGATACTGAGGCTGCACAGTGTCAAAGTACACCTGACAAAGCTGCATAGCAAGAGCCTGTGGGGGCAGGGCTAACGGTCCTTGGACGGCGCTGACAAGATCGTTAATACTTGTCTGAGGAGTAGCATCGTGTCTGCGGGGATAGTCCTCCTGCTCAATATCCCTTCGAGACTTTGCCAATAGCAGGCGAGCCAGGAAATAGCCACTAGAGGGGCCGATGTACTTTTGATCTGAATTGAGTCCAACAGAAATCAGACCAATCTCGTGAGCACGATGATCAGGCGCTGGAGCTGATTGTATGTCAAAGCGGTCTGCGGTAAAGACATCTAGTCGTGTGCGCCGCGTGGGCGAGGGAGTCACCTCAGAAGCACTGGGTCCTTCCTCGACGGCGGGCTCGTTGCTTTCCAGGGAAGCGTCTGTAGGCAGACCAACATCAGGAAGCCGTTCGCGAATGATCGATTCAAGCCCGGCAATACGCCTTCTCAACCTGTTAATCACAGTACGATCCGCAGTGCGACTCTGTGGTACATTTCGCAAGCGTATGCTATCGCCATCTACACACTCTGTTGAAGCTTTTTGGCAGTTGCTGCATGTAGGATACTGCCCATCACACTGAAATGGAAGGTCAGCGCGGACATCGTCCACAAAGGATTGATTGCTTACATACGCGTATCTTTCGTCGCTGACAACGCGCACAGGCAAGGCGCAAGCGCGGGTTTCTTCGACCTTCGTTGTCGGTCATCGCCCGTTGTTGCAGCGTGAGATTCAGCGGAGAAACGGATGGCGGGCTCGCTCCGCTGAAAAATAAAGCGACGGCGGAGTCCTTCCGCAGCGATGCACTAATAATGCGGACTTTCCCGCCGTACCAACTTGAATGCATGGCTTATTTGTGTCCACTTCCAACAGACCTCTGTACTGGCGATATCCTCCGTTTAATCTCAGGATCCACTCACCGTTCATTTTCGCTTTCGATATTGTATCTGAAAAATGACTGAGCCAGCACCCACCAGCGAAACAAAGCACTATGTAGACGCTCAATGCGCTCAAATATTTGTCAAGAGAATCCTGGCTGGAAACGGCGTTACACCGGCAAATGCTACGACTGTTGCACGGTGTCTGATCGCAGCGGATCTTCGTGGGGTTGACACTCATGGAATGAATCGAATCCCATCCTATATGGAAAGGATCAGGAAAGGCGTTCTGGACGGATCTGCAGAACCAGAGCTCAAACAAATTACTCCAGCTGTCGCCCAGGTCGATGCGAAAAATGGGTTTGGCTTTGTTGCCGCAGATCTCGGTATGGCTGCTGCAATCGATTCGGCAAAGATATTTGGTATTGGCATGGCCAGCGTGAAAAATTCGAACCATTTTGGGATGAGCGCATGGGTTGTTCAAAAGGCCCTTGATGCAGACATGATGAGCTTGGTATTCACGAATTCAAGCCCTGCATTACCAGCATGGGGAGGAAAGAGCATGCTTCTTGGAGTGTCGCCATTAGCATGTGGTGCACCGGGAAAAGAGAACCCCTTCATCCTCGACATGGCCCCATCTATCGCAGCGCGTGGCAAAATCTACAAAGCTAAGAGGAGGGGTGAGCAGATCCCTTCAGATTGGGCCTTGGACAAAGACGGTAAGCCGACGACGGATCCTGCAGCTGCGCTCGACGGCGGTGTCATGCTGCCTATGGGCGGACCCAAAGGTTCAGGGCTGGCGGTCATGATGGACGTCTTTTCTGGCGTGCTTTCGGGATCGGCCTTCGCCGGGCATGTGACTGGCCCATATGATCCTTCCAAGCCGTCGGACGTAGGACACTTCCTCGTCGCGATCAAACCAGATCTGTTCATGAGTCTCGATGACTTCAGAGATCGCATGCAGTACCTTTATGAAAGGGTTGTTGGCGCAGAGAAGGCAGATGGTGTGGATCGAATATACTTCCCGGGCGAGCTTGAGCAACTTCAAGAAAAGACACGAAGACAGACAGGTATACCACTGGTGCAAGCTGAGATCGATGCCCTCAATGCGGAGGCGGACCGCGTGGGTGTCGAGCATCTTGATGTCAGACCTGCTCCGCAAGCACGACTGCAGTGCAATCCGGCGCCGATATTCGAAAGGTTCTGCGAATGATCGTATTGTAGTTACAAGATATTTGGATCAATCAAAGGATCGAAGAGCATGTGGCAAAGACCATGCCTCTGCACCAAGAAATCGTTCAAACATGGCCTGTCGCTCCCAGCCATCTGTGAATAAATCACTATAGAACAGGATACCTGTTCTAGCATTGATTAAGGCCGGGCAGTCATGATATATGGTGGATCGCAGCACCACATAAATACAGGATAATGGCGCGCATGAGGTCTAGCCCTTCAGCAATCAATACTTTTCGGCAATTATAGCATGCTGAAAACCAACAAGAGCAAGTGTAGATCCATACCATATCGTAGAAAACACCTCACCATTGGTCTTGTTCGATGGGCATGGCATGCTTGTTCGAGTTCGAGAGGCTGCGTACCGGGAGAAGTAGTGCCTTCGTCAAGGCGACCAAGGACGGTACATACAGATGAGATCTGGTTAGATTTTATGCTTTCGGAAGAAGTTATCAAGACTTTAGGTGAGAACGTGGCGCTGCTTGATGCTTTGATCTGTTTGACTCGATCTTGGCTGAATGTCGCAAGTTCAATTCCATTTCTTGAAGGTCTGGGAATGTCAAAGTACGTCTGCCACACAGTTATGCTTTCGGATCCACGGGCAATGTGCGTAGAGGTGTCCCGTCTCGGCTCCAGCGCTGAGCTAAGTCTATGTTGGTCACTGGATTTGACGTCTATCAACGCTCTACTCA
Organism: Stagonosporopsis cucurbitacearum; assembly: GCA_016920805.1. NCBI lineage: Eukaryota > Fungi > Ascomycota > Dothideomycetes > Pleosporales > Didymellaceae > Stagonosporopsis > Stagonosporopsis cucurbitacearum. Next base: position 2,542,995 of record JAFEKD010000011.1, on the reverse strand, counting down.
ATTAGTACTCTGAATTAGTTTAATTATTCACGTGCAGAATCTACCCCACGAACCCACGCCTGATCATTCTTGAAGCGTTGATCGTACCGATTCAAGGAAACGGGAAGAACCACCGGTTTTTTGGGCCGGCGGACGCACTCTACATCCTGCGCGGCACAATGACAGCAAGCAACATTGCCGGTATTATTGAGTTTCATGGAGGCAATATCCCGTGCTTTTACTGCTCTAAACCTCAGGCTCATGGACACGACATCTGCACGGAGATCACTCATCCCAACTGTAAGGTCATGGTGAACGATATGCCAAGGACGAGCAATGTGGTATTAGACGATAGCCTGGGTATGCGCAATAAGATTCAGCCAGAATATAAGCAATAGTTCGAGGACGTCTGTGCTCTCGAGGCAAATGAGTTCGTGAGTGCCATCATCAAAGATGGGCCAGTGCCACTCCAAACGCAGACTGGTCTTACTGTCATGAGGATCGTAAGGGCATTTCAGAAGGCATTGAAAACCGGCAACACCATGAGGTGCCATGACAATAGCAATTTACGAGATGGTATGATTTTGCCACATCAACAACACTCAAAGGCTTTAGCTATGCACGTAGAAGCGCGTAGACAACCATATATAGTAGTCCTGTGAAACCAGCTGATCATTGACCAGTAGGCTCACTGTCATGAATTGTACAACCAGACATGTTACGCACCGGGAATCCATCTTCCATGGTTAATCGGCTAAGCTCTCGAAGCAAAGTCAAAAACACTCATAAGCCTGGTAGTCCCGGGGCAGGCTGTCCGGACTTCCAGATTGCCTGTCGCGGATAAATTGCTCCAACGGAACACAGTGTAATGAAAATCATTTTGCGAAGCGGCAGCCCATAGATGATACTGTACAACATGCAAAAACCAAGCACTTAAAAGCTTCGCCCAGCGCTCCTAGAAGCTTGTTTCCTCTATTCTGCTCCACAAGCACAAATCATTCATCCCTCCATCGACATGTTAAGCCAGACAGCTCTGCTTGCATTTTTCTTTGCACCTTTCGCGGCAGCTCAAGTCTCTGAAGGATTCGAACAAGGCTGGGATCAGACTGCATGGACAACGTACGCGCCTGACTGCAACCAAGGTGGAAAGGTCACACTCGACACCACAACTGCACGCACGGGTAAGAACTCCATCCGTGTCGTTGGCGCTGGAGGCTACTGCGGACACATGTTCGTAGGCACAAATAAAGTGCCCACTGGTGATGTGTATGTCAGAACTTATTTGTAAGTTGTCTATGCCCATTTCGAAAGCCGGGACAGCAGGAACTGACTATTGTGATAGTAAAGCCGCAAAGGCGTTCACGGACGCTCATGTCACGTTCATCACCCATCCCGACCCGGCCCAAGGCACCAAGAAGCATTTGCGCATTGGAGGACAGTCGAAGATATTAATGTATAACCGCGAATCTGACGACGCAACATTGCCTGATCTTTCGCCACAAGGTATCGCAGCATCAGTGTCAATTCCAGTCAACAGCTGGCGCTGCCTCGAGTACCAGATTGGCACTGACGGAAGTGTCGAGACGTGGTTCAACGGCACCGCTGTCGCGGGATTAACATCGAAACCTGGTGTGAGCAACCCAAACGCGGCGCAATGGCAAAGGAGCAGCATCAAGCCGAAGGTAACGGGCGTGTACTTTGGCTGGGAGGGCTATGGTGGAGATACGAACACCTTCTGGTATGATGACATTGTGGTTAGCAACAAGAAGATTGGTTGCTAGACAAGAAACGTCGCAAAACGATGAAGATGGTATCTCCCTGCAACTGGCGCAAGAAAGCCATGACCCCACATGACCAGACCAATCATAAGTCATCACATCGACCCTGCTCCTAGCTCTTCAGTTGCCCTTCAAATCTACTCGTGACAAGTGCAATCATACAGAACAGTTTCGTTCTAATGATAATCGCTCCGCCACCCAGGAATATCCACATTGGCCATGCGTTCACGTTTCGATACAGTATCGATGTAGCCCTCAACCCAATACAGCTATTCTTCCGCGATGTCAGCGGCTACCGAATCTGAGGCGTCAGCCTGAATGACCTCGCCCCGCCATCGGCACTCAGAAGGCCTGCACCGCACCTTGCAAACAGTTGCACTCAGCCACAACTCCGAGTCAGTCCGCTCCAGCATTGCATCAGATTACTTACTGTCATCTATGGAGCATTTTGATGAAAAACCCAGTGTTTCCGCACCATCAGATACCTGCATTTGTTGCAAGCGGTCGAAAACCTAGGGCACGTTTTCCCAACTTCTAGCAGACTACATGCTCGGAAACGAACGCTATCGGCCATGAAAAGGCTACATGCTTCTCTTCCAGGAGGCCACGAGTCAAGGCTGCCGTCGTTGTGCGCTTGTTTTTGATATGGTCGTGTCGTGGAGCAGAGGCGATTCGCTGGGAGACGTTCTCAAAAGCTTCGTCAGAGTGAAGAATTCCAATCCTTCTGAGGCGATCAAGAGCTATCATGGTGAATCCTTGGACTATCATGGCACTGTCAATCTAACCGTTCTGGTCAGTGCAGACCCGTACCCGGGGCTTGAGCAGACGGTTTGTCTTGAGTTGTTGAGCGCGAATCGTAAGTTGTTCTGGTTTGTGTATTGTTTTTAGTACTATTAAAGCTGTGCAGGGTGCTCAGCAACGAGTAGTTCCAGGAATGAGTAATCTGTTCAAGTTACATATTGATGGGCAACTAATCGGTGTATTCAGACGATCAGCCGAACGGTATGGTCGAGACTGTCGGCGGCCACTGGAACATCATCACACGACGGATGTCATATCAAGATCCCTTGTCTGACAAGTCTTTGATGCACAGCAAGCGCTGGTTACAAACATGCACAGAGTCTCACGCCGGGTGCGCATCAGGCTCGAGCAAGTTCCCAAAACGAATCATCGAACTGACCACATTTACCATAACGGTAAAGGAGTCTTTTGAAGGAAATCTGAATGGGCACTACGCTTGTTTGAGCCACTGTTGGGGACCCACTGGTCCATCGCTGCAGCTGACAGCCCTTACTGAGCCCATGTTAAGGCAAGGCATTAACCTTGAAAAGTTACCCAGAACGTTTCTTGAAGCAGCAAAGGTCTGCTTAGCGCTGGATATCCGCTATCTGTGGATTGACGCTCTGTGTACGTTATCAAATTCCTACCTTCACAGCCCTGATTTAATAATCTCCAGGCATCCGCCAAGACAACATCGCAGACTGGGAGGAAGCCGCGATCAGCATGGCTAGCGTGTATGAGAACTCAATCTTCACCATTGCCGCAGCCTGCTCAAAAGACAGTGATGCAGGCCTGCGCCCTGTAGCAGCGCGATTTGCAATCACAAAGCTCAAGAATTATGACTTCTACGTCCGGGAGACCATTTCGGAATTCTGGGCCTGGGGACAGCTACTATCTCTAACCGACAAATGGCCGCTGCTATCTCGCGCATGGGCGTTTCAAGAACGCCGACTCTCTCCACGAGTAATCTACTTCAGCTGCTTCCAGACGATATGGCAGTGCCAACGCGTCCGACGGGCCGAGGACGCACAGTACGATGATGACTGGGACGAAGAAGATTCAAAGACGCCCATGTTTATCAAGGAGTATGCGCACCTCGACACAACAGAAGCTTGGCATCAGGCAGTCAGTGACTACTCCGCGCTAAACCTAACATTCCCCACCGATCGCCTACCAGCATTCGCAGCATTCGCTCAGCGCATGGGCGATCTACGCACAGCAGATATGTACATAGCTGGTATGTGGAGGGACTCTTTATTACTGGACCTCATGTGGAGACTCCACGTCATCCATCCACGACCCAACAACGGCTTACCGAGCTGGACATGGGCCTCAACCCAAGGCCACGTACTCTACCAGAAGCCCCAGCCGTTGGACAGCGCGAAGGTAGTGAGTCTTGACTACACGGTCGGAGAATTCACGCAGCCTGTTAAAAATGCGATTCTTCGACTCCAGGGGGTACATCTACCTTTACTACCCTGGACATGGACAGAGGAAAGCCTCACATGGAGCCGTACGACAATCTACCCCTGTTCTAGCACGTGCTCATCGAAGTGCACAATTGGTGTCTACGTCGACTCGCGGTCCGTAGAGGACGAAATCCCGCCGCAAAGCGAGCCTAAAGACCATACGGAATCTACTACACAGCTCCACGACGACCAAAGCAATGAACTCACTAACACCCGCGAAAAACCCCCTGCATACCAAACATCCCCAACCTACTCCGCCCTCCTTCTCTGCAGAGGACCAATATCCTTCAACGGTGTCGTTCTCCGCAAGCAAGGCACTGTCCACCGACGCATAGGCTGGGTCCAAATCAGCCCTCCCCGCGTCTCGAACGAACATGTATCATCCGCCCACGACCAAAACCTGCTAGATGAGTTGTCCAAGCAGATATCCCAACTCCCCATCGCCATCTTAGCCATCACCTGAGGGGAAAAAAAAGGAATGAACGACTGCCAGCGAGTAACGGACCCGGACTATCCCCTTCTCCGACCCGTCCATCCATCCATCCATCCAGCCAGCCAGCCAGAGCAAACCGCCACCATCTCCTCCAACCAACCCAACACACACAACTCTCTCTCTCTCTCTCACGGAAAACAGACAAAGAACCCGCCACGCCACAAACACCAGCCTCTCCACCCCACCGAGTAAAACCCTACATACGTTTCTAATCCTTGTTATGTAGCTATAATACGATACTAAAGTATATTAACTTTATAAAAAAATATGAAGTAAAGAGCTTAAATAAAATTATGTCTAGAGAAGAAGAGAAAAAAGAAAGAGAGAAAGTCAAAAGAAAAGAAATAAGAGTCTAATAGATATCTACTAAGGATTCTAGGTTTAAAATAGATAGTACTATAGTATAGTATAGTTCTTTTTTTAAAGTTCAAGTAAGAAAGGCTAGTTCCTTTTTTTTTTTCAAGTAAAAGAACAGATATTTTGTCTTATTATCTAGCTATCTGTCTTATCTAGTTGTCTAGCTATTGTAGATTTAGCTGTTATGTTTTGCACAAGGCTGTGCGTGCTAGCTGCACTTTTAACCAATAGTACAGTACAGTACAGTACAGTACAACTTACCCCAGCACAGCACGACACAGCACGAGACACACACTCAACACATCTCACTCCCCAGCGAACTGCGACTCGGCTGATGCGAGAGATCCAACTTGGCGCTGTCGCGCTTAAGCGTCGTCTCCGCGTGGGCAGCAGCAGCGTTGTAAGGAAACCCAGCCTTGTCGCGGGCCATGTCGTTGATCCAGCGACTATTAGGACGAACGTGTTTAACGCCGTTGGCGAGCTCGTCGGCAAGATACAGCCAGGCGAGGGCGTTGCCAACCGTGCTGACCTCGTCGCTGACGTGGTTGGCGGCGTAGTCGGCCATGCGCGTGTAGGCGGCGTCGTCGGTGAAGAGGTGGTGCAGGTAGTTTGCGACGGTGTCGTGGGCGCCGACGTCGACGAGGAAGCCCGATTTGCCGTGCTCGACCTGCAGGGGGATGCCGCCGCGGCGGGTGGCGATGATGGGCACGCCGTGGTGGAGGGCCTCGGAGACCTTGACCTCGAAGCCTTCGCGGGTGGAGAGCTGGAGTGCGACGTGGGCGTTGGCCATGAGGACGTTGAGGAGCTGGTCGACGGGGCCGATGCGCATGACAATGACGTCGTCTTTGATGTCGGGGTAGAGGGTGTTGAGCGCGTTTTCAGTCTCGTCGAAGATGATGGTTGCGTCGGGGTCGTCGATGGCGCCGTGGCCGGCGAGGACGAGCTGGGGGGTGTCCTCGACGGGCATGTCCTTCATGTATTTACGGCGCAGCACCGCATACGAAGCCAGGACATTGGGGATGCCTTTTGCAGGGTCGAAGCGGGCAATCTGCGTGATGTACTTGCGCTTGGGGAAGGCGAGGAGATTTGCACCCTTGTCGACGCAGGCCATCTCAAACTCGTGCATGTAGTACTGCGTGTCCCACTCGTCGAGGTGCTTGTTGAGTCCGTCTTCCCAGTCCGTCGTTGCTGGCATATATCCGACCTTTTCGGTGGTGACGTTCTTGGGCACAAAGTCGCGGACAGGGTGGCTGATGAAGGCGTCGCAGTCCTTGACATGATTCCACACCCAGTTCCAGACGCCGGCCGTCGGCGTGTCCTGCTGGTCAGCCAAGTCGGCGCGCACCTGGATGTGGCTGCGGAAGAGCACAGGTCGTGTGGGGTCTTGCTCCTTTGCGATTCTGACGAGCGACGGCATTTGAGGGTCGTCGACAATGACAACATCGGCACCACCCTCGGAACGAGGGGCAAGAGGCCCGCCCTTGGCGATCCAGTAGCGGTCGGCATTCTGCCTGGCCCACTCATCGAGAATCTCCACGGACTTTTCATCAAGACGCAAGCCGGTCTTCTCGACGCCTTGGAGGATGTTGTGGTTGTTCTTGGTGATGCGAAAGACTGCCGGTTTTGGTTTGGGTACGTACCTGAGGGGTTAGTGTTGATGGGTTGGGGAGAGTAGTTGACGTACCACTTGCAGTTGACGTCAATGAGTCGAAGGAAGCGGATGAGAGCGTGTCTCATCAGAGCGACGCCGCCACCTTGAGGCGTGCTGTTGAAGAAGGCAATCTTGGTGCGGTTCTTCTTGAGTGAGTCTGCGTAGAACATGGTGGCGGCGTAGGTGTTGGGATGGACGCTGGCGCGGTAGGCCTGCTCATCCACAATCTGAGCCAATCCATTAGAGTCGACTCCGACTTCATTGCGGTGGACGACCTCGAGACGAGGCTGGTTGGCCTTGCCAAAGTACCTGGATGTGTTTAGTGTGGAACATTGTATGGCCATGGTAGCACTCACCCCAGAGCCTTGCGTACGACTGCGTCAGCCTCCTCATCGACGAGGATGTAGTTGGGCGCGTCCGGGTCGGCCGTGTTGTGCTTGCCAGAACTAGGCTCGAGGACCAGTGGGACAATGTCCAACTCGAGCCACAAGCGGGAGGGGAGTTGGGGACATATTTTGACCGTCTTTGTGGTCAGGCCAGCGCCGACAAACTTGTACAAGTGCTCGTCACGGTAGTGCTTGATCTTGCTGATGATGCCGTCGGCAAAGTAGTCGGCACGCTCTTCAGGGGTGGCGGGGGTGGCGGTGCCTGAGTTGGAGGCTGAGTTGGGGGCGGAAGAGTCTGAGCTGTTGGCGGAGAGACCTATGGAGGTGGTTGCAAAGTCAATGGAATAGGTGCCGTCGTGGATGACAAAGGCGACATCGAGGGAGGCGTCGAGACGGTCGGCGACGGCAACACCGAGCCAGACAGGCTGTCACGTGTTAGTGTGTGTAATTTGGATCAAGAAGGATGAATAAGCAACCTCGAGGCTGGTGGAGGTGGACTTGTCTTGGGCGGCAAGTTTCTGCTTGTGGGAGGTGGTTGCCATGAAGGCATTGCGGGTCTTTTGGCGGACCATGGCGGGACGTCGAGGGAAGGAAGTGGTTGAGGGGAGGTGGATGGTACCTGGCATCTTGTATAGTGGTGGATTGTGATTGTGGTATTGATCGAACGATGGAATTTGTGACGTAAGGCTAACGTGACAATTCCCAAAGCGGTAATTCTGGGAGCAGCGGCTGGTAAGCTGTACGAGGTTGGCAGCGGTGGTCAGGAAGGGAGTGGATTGTGGATTGAGAAAGGTTGGACAGCGGCGGAGGGGTGTTATAAGGAGGACGGGGAGGTGAGTCGAGCATGTCTGTGTGTGATGGCGGCATTGAAGTGGGTCGCGAGAAGAGAGATGTGATGGTTGAAGCGAGTCGGTGCATGGCAGGGTCGCGGGTGCCAATGGCAAGAGGTGACGCAGGGGGCGAGGATGCGTGTCGCGTGGAGAGGTGAATCAGCTCGGATTGCAGTGCATGAGGGGCAGGTTGTGCGACGAGGGAGTGAAGTGTGTTGTGAGGATGGAGCACGTGAAGGGGGTGGAGGAGTACAACGAAGATGACGGACAATCAAGAAGGTAGCACAAGACCATGAGGGGAGTAATCATGTCACAGCAAGACTCGTCAAGGCGGTATGTTGTTGTGAGGGTGCAGCAGTTGGGCAGTGGTGGCACAGGGGCACTGCAGCGGGAGAAGTGCAGGAATTTGGAATGGTGAGGACGATGCAGCGAGAATAGACGATGCAGCGAGAATAGATGATGCAGCGAGAATGAAGCGTGTGCATGGCAGTTAGATGCAAGGTCGATGCAGGCTGAGCTATCACGTTGCAGTGTGCAGGAGAATGGACGGATGTGGTCATGTTGATGCTGGTGTTGATGCTGATGAGGTGACCAGCGCAAGGCTGTAGTGCGGTTGGTGTAGGTTGGCTCCAGGGCAGTGTTGGGTCTGTGTGTGCGGCAGCGGCAGCCGAAGCGGGTCCAGCCCGCCTGTGGATGCGCAACGTTAACGCGTCCCGTGCGTCTTTGTTTCGCTCTTGGCTTGTCGCTCGTCGCTCGTCGCCTGTCGCTCATCGCCCGTCGCCCACGTCCAGCACTCTGCGCCCGCCAGCACGCCCGCCCGCATCACCACCGCATCGCCACCGCATCGCCACCCTACCACCGCCCGCGCCCACGCCCACGCCCACGCCCGCCCACGCCCGCCCACGCCCACCGCACCACCCCGGCGCGCCCACCTCAGGGCGTCCCCGTGCTCGCCTCTCGCCGCCTCGCCGCCCACCCTCGACCATGAACCACGGCTACCCGCCCCCGCGCGCCATGGTGCCCCAAGGCGGGCCCAGCCAGCGCCTCAACGAGCTGCTCGACAGCATCCGCACCGAGTTTGAAAGCGAGTCGCAGCGCAGCGTCGACTACGAGGGCCAGAGTAGGCATTGCCCGCGCCACGCCCCGACACCCCCCCCCCCAAGCTGACCACGTCGCGCCAGTCACCCGCCACATCCAGGAGATTGAGCTCATCCGCAACAAGGTCTTTTCGCTCGAGAACCAGCACAACCAGATCAAGGCAAAGTGCGTCGCGGCGTCCTCGATCCCGTGACTCTGCTGACCCCCCAGGTACGAGGACCGCATTGCCCAGCTCGAGCGCGAACTCGACCAGCGCGGCGGCCCCAGCCAGTCGGCCCACCACCACGGCCCGGCCCAGCCCCAGCCGCCGCAGATTGGCCATGGGCCGAGCAACCTGTTTGGCGGCATCATGGCCGGCAGCGCCAGTCAGGGCGGGCCTGGCCTTGCTCCCCCGCCGCAGGACGCCAATCCTGCCCACGGCATGCCGCCCCAGCTGGGCGCAGGACCTCAGGGCCCGCCTGGCCTGAATCCAGCCCCAGGGCCACCACAGCACTTTGGTCAGTCCTGCACTGACGCTGGCCTCACTCACCTATGACCTCGACTGACCTCCTCCAGGCTACGGCCAGCCGCCCCAGCCCACCGCCTCGCCCGGCGGCAAGCGTCCTGGCCCTCCTCGCGGCCCCCCCGGCGGCCCTGCCACGCCCCAGCAGAACAACCCCGCGCCCTACCCGGGCTCGCCCCAGGTCCCACGCCCAACGCCGCCCCCCCACCACCACCAGCAGCAGCAGCAGCAGCAACAACAACAACAACAACAACAACAACAACAACAGCAACAACAGCAACAACAGCAACAACAACAGACCGCCCTCATGGCCCAGCACCAACCGCCCCTCGCTCAGACAAACTGCCTCGCCGACCTCGACGTCGAGCAGCTGCCCGCCCAGTACAAGCGCGAGGGCGACGACTGGTACGCCGTCTTCAACCCTCGTGCCCGCCGCGTCCTCGACGTCGACCTCATCCACAACCTCCCCCACCAGAGCGTCGTCTGCTGCGTGCGCTTCAGCCTCGACGGCCGCTACGTCGCCACCGGCTGCAACCGCTCCGCCCAAATCTTCGACGTGGAGACGGGCAACCCCGTCGCCCACCTGCAGGACGGCAGCCTGCCCGAGGACGGCGACCTGTACATCCGCAGCGTCTGCTTCAGCCCCGACGGCCGCTACCTCGCCACCGGCGCAGAGGACAAGGTCATCCGCGTCTGGGACATATCCTCGCGCACCATCAAGCACCAGTTCACCGGCCACGAGCAGGACATTTACAGCCTCGACTTTGCCCGCAACGGCCGCATCATCGCCTCGGGCTCGGGCGACCGCACCGTGCGTCTGTGGGACCTCGACTCCAACTCGCAGATTGCAAACTTCTCCATCGAGGACGGCGTCACCACCGTCGCAATCTCCCCAGACAACCTCTACGTCGCCGCCGGCTCCCTCGACAAGAGCGTTCGCGTCTGGGACATTCAGACCGGCCAGCTCGTCGTCCGCCTCGAGGGCCAGGACGGCCACAAGGACAGCGTCTACAGCGTCGCCTTTGCCCCCTCGGGCGGCCGCCTCGTCTCGGGCTCCCTCGACAAGACCATCAAAATGTGGGAGCTGTCCACCCCGCCGCGCTTCGTCCCGGGCAACAACGCCCCCTCGGGCAAGTGCGTCCGCACGTTTGAAGGCCACAAGGATTTCGTCCTCAGCGTTGCCCTCACCCCACACGGCGACTGGGTTCTGTCTGGTTCCAAGGACCGCGGCGTCCAGTTTTGGGATCCTCATACCGGTGTTGCTCAGTTGATGTTGCAGGGTCATAAGAATTCGGGTGCGTCTCTTTTTATATCCTATTTCCTACCAATCATCCCATCCACATGTTTTTAGATTACACTACTAATCACTTCTTCCAGTCATCTCCGTCGCTCCCTCCCCCACCGGCGGCGTCTTCGCTACCGGCTCCGGCGACATGCGCGCCCGTATTTGGAAGTTTGATCGCTATAATGGACCTTAGTCTGTCTTCTTTTCTTGCCGGCTTCTCTTAGAATTAGGTTGTGGGCGTGAGATGTTTAGTAGGGAAATTTGTCGTCGTCGTGGGGAAATTTGTCGTTGTCGAGGTAGTCATAGTCATAGTTTGTGCTAGTACTTGTAGGAGGAGGAGAAATGCAACATATACATATACATGTACATATATACGTATATACGTAGTTGTAGTTCAGTTTATAGTAGAGAAGAAGAATAACATCTTTATTCTTTTTTTTTATCTAAAAGAAAATTATTTATTGTAGTTAACGTGTTTTACTACTAAGCGCTACACTTTTAACGCTAGAACGCCTAACGTGTTTTATAAGTAAGTTAGCTACCTAACACTACTAATATGCCTGCGTAATAATGCTGTATAACACTACATAATCTATATATAGCCTAGAGGTTGCAATAACGTATATTATAGGCAAACGCCGCACACAGGCAAACGCTGCACTTTTGCTAAGACTACACTAAAACACTGTTACTACCCTAATGCTACTATAACAGTACTAGTTAGACATGTTAAAAGAAGCTTAGGTATAGCTTATAATTTAAGCTCTTAAACAAGACATAAATCTCTCTGTTTAACGCGCTGCAGCTATCTATAGAGTCTCTAAAACTATTGTACGCAAACAACACGCTAGACAACCTTTACACATTAATACTATAGCTAACTTATATAATCTAAGTAACGCTAAGAAACAGGTTATTATTACGCATATACTTAAGCTAGCTGCGTAAGGAGAGCCTCCCTAGCTTGCTACTATAACTAATATAGCTAACTCTCTGTAAAAAGAGCACAGAATAGCCCTTATTAGCTTAAACTAGGCTAGTACGTTTGTTTTGCGCTAGAAGGAGCTTAAAGTAGTCTTTAATTGCAAGTATAACTATAAGTAAGCCCTCTATAAGAATATTAAGGTAATTTAGGGCTAGTTTAGCCTTATAGCTAATATTAAAGCTAAGTATAGCATCCTAGATAACAACATATATAACTTTAATAAGATAGGCTTTATAATAGGCTAAATAAGCAGTAGGAAAGTTATTATAGATATAGAGAAGCTAAGACAAGCAAAGCAGGTCTAGCTAGGCAACTAGGAGTAGGTAATAGTTATCTAGGGTATTAATGCTACTAGATAGCCTATTCTGCCCTATATTATCTTGAAAGCCTGCTAACACCTGTCTAACTAGTACAAGGACAACAACCTGCCCTAAGATTAGACTATTGCTATTTCTAAGAATAGCTAGACTACTAACAAGCTTAGTTTTAACTAGTTAAAGCACTTTAATAGGCATACAAAGATATATACTATAGGTACTTACTATTTACTAATTATTAACAGTTATAAGAGCTACCACTCTATAGAATTCTAGTAATATAGTAAGAATTATAAGATTGTACCCCTATACATGCCTCTGCACTTATTATACCTTCTGCAGCTACTTAATATAGCTTGTTTTGCCCTTCTAAAGAAGGTATATAGAGATAAGGTTAATAAGCTTATCTGTAACTAGATTAACTACGTTATAAAGTAAGAGTTCTTGCTATACTTTAAAGTAGCTTACAAGAAAGCTATTATAGCTAGTAATATCTAAGGAGGGTTCTAAGGGGCTAAACTAGTCTCTTTTAACCTAGGATAGGTTATATAAATCCTTAATATAAAGCTGTGCACTCTATTACTACTACTTCCTACAAATAACAAGCCCTAGCAGTTGCAAACTCTAAGTAATACCCTAGAATTTAAGTTGTAATTAACTCTAATTTAAGATAAGTATAAGAAAGAATAAGAAAGCTTACTAAATTTTATACTTAGTGTAATTAAGCACTATATAAAAAGGGGAGCTATCTTATTATATAAGCTTGCGCTAGTATAAAAATAGATCTATAAGCTTACAGTAGCTGCTAAGGATACTACATAACGCAAATTACACAAAAGGAAGCAAATTTAAGAAGGAGGATCCCTTCTAGTTAAGGAAGGCTAGCAGCTAGCAGCTCTAGCAGAGTTTAGGGCGTGTTATAATAGGAAGAAGAGGAAAAAGCAGGTGCGCGCTAAACAAGGTAAACCCTCTTAACAACACTATAGACAGTGTAATTAGACTAGGCACAATGTATAAATGTGTAAGAATAATGTAAAAATAGTCTCTAAGTAATATAATAACCTGTTTTGCCTTATGCAGGGCTAAAGTGTGTTATTTTAGGCTATAATAGAGTAAGGTTTAGTGTAGTCTTAGCAAAAGTGCAGCGTTTGCCTGTGTGCAGCGTTCGCCTGTAATATACATTAATACTATTTAGAAGCCTTGCTATTATCTATGTCCTTTATTTCTACTTTGCACGTGCAGGAATTATGCCTAATCTTACTATAACGCCTATAGTGTTGCCTAATACGCACCTTCTTTATAAGCGTCTTACCTATACTATAAACCTTACTCTTCTTTTTAGTAATTAAGTTAGCTACTTTACTAACTATAAGAGTCTTCTTTATACATAATATTACTTATAGGTTTTATACTTTGTAAATGCTTCTATAGCGTCTTAAAGGCAGCCTATCTCTTCCTACACTAACACTATATTATAAGCTATCTACTAAGCGCTCTTTGCTAATTATTTGACTTATTTATCTAATAAACTTACTAGAGACTTTTAGTAGATTTAAATCTGCTTTTAAATTAAAGTTAACTACTCTTCTACTTTATAAGTATTATATAGTGTCTTTAGCTTCTAGGTAATATTACTAGGTTTTAGCAGTGTAGGCATGTTTAAGTATATATTAAGCTTTAATAGTATAACCTCTAGGTTATATAAGACTAGGCTAGTATCTCTAAAGCCTACTAAAATATTCTTTAGTATAAATATTTTCTTAAAGGTTGCTTTAAAAGCTAGTAAAAAGGTCTTCTTATTAATATAGTAAATAAAATTATATACTAAACCTAAAACCTTATAATTATATAAACGCTTCAGTAGTAAAAGGTTAGTAATAATAAGTAGTAATAATAAGTATAATTAGTATAAAAGTATATAGAATATAATTATCTTCTTCTCTCTATAAAAATTCTAGAAATCTACTAAGTAGTAGCTTTTATAGCGATTAATTATAAGTAGCTAATAGATTCTAATAGGCTTTATATATATGTTAAAGTATTTAAGCTAAGTAAGTGCTAGATTACTATTAGTCTAGCTAGTAGAACTAATATCTATTACCTAGTTATATAAAAGGTCCTTAGTAAACTAGTTAGAGATAAGAACCTTGCCTGCAATGATAAGAAACAGTAGAATTACCTTCTTTGTTAACCTAACACCTTATACTAGAGTAACTTACTTATTATTACTAGGTTAGAGTTTCTTCTGCCTCCTAGGCTTCTCTAAGCCTATTACTACTAGCTATAATAAGATCTTGCCTATAAGAAAGCTAGACTTATTAAAGTTGTATATATTCTGACCTAGAATACTATACTTTGCTTTTATTAACTAAACAAGTATAAACTAAAGCTAGATAACTACTAAGTCCTTGCAAGCAGCTTGCTAGCAATTATATAGGCAGGACTATTACTTTTTTAGCTTAGGTGTATACTAGATAAACTTATTAACCTAGTTCTTGCTAATAGCGTTACTACTTACTTAGCAGATAGCTTATAATATAGTATTAGTGTAGAAGAAAATAAGCTACCTTTAAGACGCTATAGAAGTGTTTACAAAGTATAAGACCTATAAGCAACATCATATATATATAGAGAAGACCCTTATAGTTAGTAAAGTAGCTAACTTAATTGCTAAAAAGAAGAGTAAGGTTTATAGTAAGAGTAAGATGCTTGCAAAGAAAGTGTGTATTATAGTAAGATTATATATAATTTCTATATATATAAAGTAGAAATAAAGAATAAAAAGAATAGTAAAGCTTCTAAATAATACTATCTAGGTCTATAAGCAATAATTTATTAGTATTATATTGTAATATAGTACTATATAGGCATTCTGCTATTACAAGTATAGTACTTAGTAGAGTAGAGCGCTTAGTAGTAAAACACATTATTAGATACTTTTAATTAAACTTCTTAAGATATTAAATATTATAAGCTATAACGTCTATACTAGTCTTGTAGGCCACCGCCTCAAGTAGGCTACTTTTGCCAAGACTCTCCCCTATCATACCACGTTATGCCCCAGAACGCCGCACTCTGCGCCTATTTAGGCTGTTACATGCTGTAATATTACTTAGAGACTACTTCTACATTATTCTTACACATTTGTGTGTTATGCCTACTCTCTCTACATATTCTAGAGTATTATTATATTAGCTTACCTCCTTTAGCGCGCACCCTCTTTTTTAGCTTCTTACTATTACTATATATACTAAACTCCTTTAGAGAAGTTAATTACTGCACCTCTCTAACTGTTATACTCCCTCCTAACTAGATCTTCTTTCTTTTATGTAATTTACGCTCTATTATAGCTACTAAGGCCTCTTAAAGCTAAGTGTTTTCCTTTTTTAACAAAGCTAGCTTATATACTACACTCTTTACCCCCTTTAAGAGGTGCTTAGACACGCTAGGAGTAGACGTTAGTAAGCTACTAAAGTAGCTCCTGTACTTAGTTTAAATTAGAGTTAATTATAACTTAAATTTATTTATAGTTTTTAGAGTTTAAGACTACTAGAGCTTATTATTAGTAGGGAGTAGTAGTAATAGAGTCTGCAGCTTTATATTAAAGGTTAATATAACCTGTTATAGGTTAAAAGGGACTAATCTAGCCCTTTAGAACCCTCCCTAGATATTACTTAGGGTAACAGTTACATTATATGCAGCTTTAAGGCATACTAAGAACACCTACTTATTTATATAGCTAATCTAGTTATATAAGAGCTTGTTAACTTAATACCTATACTCCTGCTTTAAAGGGGTAAAATAACCTATGTTAAGTAGCTGTAAGAGGTGTAATAAGTGTGCAGGCATTATAAGAGTTATAATATTATTTTCTTTATAGTATTAGGTAAATACTACTACCTAGTAGCTCTTATAGCTGTCTATAAGTAGCAAACAGTAGGTCCTATAGGTACGCTCCTTAGTATGCCTGTTAAAGTGCTTTAACTAGTTAAGGCTAAGCCTGTTGTTAGTCTAGCTGTTCTTAGAGACTCTAATTACCTAGTCCTAGGGCAGATCTTTGTTCTTAGTCTATTTAGTTAGGTAATCTTTGCCTTTAAGAATAATAAAGGGTAGGATAGCCTAGCCTGTAGTATTTATGCCTAAAATTAATATAGCCTACTCTTTACTGCCTAGCTAGACCTACTTTACTTATTCTAAGTTCTTTATATTTATAACTACTACTTTAAGGGTAATCTAACCTATTTTAAAGCTAGTCTTGTTAAAGTTGTATATGTCTTTATCTATAATACTATACTGAGCTTTAATATTAGCTATAAGGCTAAACTAGCCTTATATTAACTTAGGATCTTTATAGAGAGCTCTTTTATAGTTATACTTATAATTAAACTTTACTTTAAGCCTTAGTTAACGCTTAATAAAGTTATTAGACTAGTCCTGCCTAATAAGGGCTATTTTACGCTCTTCTTGCAGTATATTAGCTATATTAGCTATATCTAATAAGTAAGGGGGTGCTCCTTACTATATAAGGTAAAGAACGTAATTAATAATTACTTCTTCCTTATGCTTATCTAGATAGCGTTAGCTAGGCATAGAATTAGCTCTTAAGGGCCCTCTAGCGCGTTATTAAGCTAGCGTAGTTTAAGGTATATTATAGATAGCTATAGCGCATTGCTCTAAGAGGTTTGCGTCTTATTTAAGAGCTAAGAGTGTAAGCTATATTTAACACTTATTTAACGCGTTTAATTAGCGTTAGTAGGTAAGCATTAAGATAGTGTTAGTATTTTAGTGTGGTCTTAGTAAAAGTAGCCTACTAGAGGCAGTGGCCTACAAGACTAGTATAGACGTTATATTAGCTCTAGTATAGTCTAAGAGCTTGTTATAGTTAAGATATTATATATTATTATTATAACGTTATTCTAGTAGTAAGAGTGTAGCGCTTAGTATAGTATAGCGCTTAGTAGTAAAATATATTACTTTTCTATTTATTTAATTTTATTAAATTTACTTAGTTTAATCTATTAATTAATTTATCTATTTAATAATCTATGTATTCTACTTATTAGGTGTACTCTTCTTTAACTTAATTTACTCCTTTAATTAACTTACGGTTATAGCGCTGCTGCGTCGTATTGTTCGAAGGATCACGTGTTCTGCCAAGCTACCGAGGCTGTGCTGAGCAAGTCCTTCTCTGCCGCACTCTACCGCACCGTGTAGCTCTTTGAGCTACGTCCTGTCGAGAACCTGCCTGTAAGGTTACTGCCTGCCGTAGATAGCTATACTGAATCAACGCGATACTCTGAATAGCTGCTCCTTCCCCTGACTGCCCCGCTGTACTGTTGTACACAGTACGAACCGACCTCACCCTGTGACACCTACTTAATCTACTCTGCTTTGTTTATCCTACTTGATTCATTTCTACTTGATTTATTCTACTTTACTTTATCTACGCTATTTATCAGACTTTATTGACTTGATTGACTTTATCGACTTCATCTACTTTGATCGATCCACTCGACTTTATTTAATCCACCGATCTACTCCGCTTTGTTCATTCCATCCATTCACTTCATTCAATCCATCGATCCACTCTACTTTATCCACTCCGCTTTATTCATTCGGTCCATCCACTCCATTTCACTTCATTCATTCCATCCATCCACTTCATTCATCCACTTCATTCATCCACTTCATTCATTCATTCCACTTCATCTACTTCATTTCGTTGTTTCACTTCATTCATCCACTCCATCCATCCACTCCATCCACTCCATCCACCCCACCCACAAGAAACCACCACGGCACAGCCCTCGCGACGCCTACACGGCCTCTGATCTTACCTGAAAACGACACGAAATTAGCCGGGGACAAAAGAGAGAAAAAAAAAAGGGGGGGGGGGGGTACAGAATATTCGCGCCACATGCATTGGACTTGATTTCAGGGGGACGAGGAGCCGGGGTAGACGGGGTATCGCGAGGCAGCGCCAGGGCCAGGGTGGTTCTGCGAGGCGGCGCGGTAGCCAGGAGGGGCTGGCCGGTAGCGCTCCCGGTCCCAGTCCCGGTTGCGGTCGTTGGGAGGAGGCCCTTGTGGAGTGTAGGGACGGGGCGGGTAGTTCAGGCGGGTGTCTGGCGGCGGGGCGCGGTATGATGACGACGACGACGACGAGTAGGGGCTGTAGTGTGGGCGAGGGATGGGGGGAGGGAGGTCATGGCGGCGGGGCGGTTCGGGAGGGTGGTACGCTACCTTTTTGGCGGGCCGCGGCGGCTCGTCGTCGTCGCTCAATGTCAGGTCGACCACTTCGGCCGTCCGCTTCGAGCCTGAGCGTGGCGCAGTCGACGGCTCTCGCGAGGGCATGGGAGGCGTGCTGAGGTATGTGGGCGTCTGCACGGCCTCGTTCTTGATGGAGGCGACGCGGTAGTCGGATATCTCCACAATATCATCATCATCGCTGTCGTCGGCGGCCAGGGCGTTGCCGTTGCTCGTCGGCGGCGACGGCTCTGCCTGCGTCGACCACTCGCCGGTCGGGCTGATGGTGACGTGGTCTGCGTTTTTGACCTTGGCCAGGATCTCCTCGACGTACTGGTCGACGGCAAGGCCGTTGAAGTGGACCGTCTTGCTGCAGATGGGGCAGATCCAGGTGGGCGCCTGCTCCTGCAGCTGCAGAAACGACTCGGCGTCGAAGCACTGGTTGTGGGTGCAGACGGTGGAGCGGCAGGGGATGCTGATGCGCAGCGTGGAGATGGGGTCCTTGAGCGACATGACGCTGGAGCCGACCTCAATGTCCGGGTCGGCGGCCTTTGCCCTGATCTCGTCGAGGACCGACTGCTTGGAGATGACGTGCTTGGCGGCGATTTGCTTGGTCAGGTCGGCGGCCGAGTGCTTCTTGACCATGTAGACGAAGAGGTTGTATTTCTGGGGGACGGATTAGTAAGACAGGCGTTGTTTATAACACGGGAGAGTCAGAGTCAGAGAGCCTACCTTGTGTGTGAGGGCGTACGTGACGACAAGACTGTTGCGGTAGTTTGCGGGCGACAGGCGCACAAAGTTGGTAATGTCGACGGGCCGCGTGGAGCCGGGCTTGTTCTTGAGGCCCTTGTAGTTGGCGCGGACCTCGTCGCCGTTGACACGGACCTCAATCTGGGCGGGGAAGGTGATGTCGACGCGGGTGAAGGCAGGGAGCTGGGCCTCGAGGGCCGAGAACAGCAGCAGGCGCAGGGTGGGGTCTGACTTGAGGCGGGCGCCGACCGACTCGTTGATGACGAGGTTGCGTGTGGTGTTTTGGCGGTGGCTTGGTGACGCTGGACAGGGTTAGCGCGGTTGTTGTGGTGAGAGCAGGCGAGGGCGAGGGCAAGGGCGACTTGCGTTCAAGCGTCATGTTGGTGAGGACCAGCTCGCGGACCTGGAAGAAGGGGCTGTCCTTGAAGAAGTAGGTGGGCGCGGCGGCATCTGCGGCGTGTCAGCGAGCTGTGTGTGGGCGACGAGGGCGACGGCTGTCACGTACGCGGGGGCGGCGGGCGCGAGTGCAGCAGGCCAGGCTGGCTGGGGCTGGTGGCGGCGGGCCAGGCGTGCGACTGCGACTGCGACTGCGGCTGCGACTGCGCCTGGTGGTGGCCGGCCATGGAGGGCGGCAGCGGGGGCAGCGGGCGCGGCAGGCTGGCAAACGAGGGCGCGGTCGGGCTGGCGCTGGACGAGGGCGCCTCGCCGTGGTTCTGGACGCGGAACTGCAGGCGGCGCAGGGCGTCGGCATTGCCCGTGGCCACGGCCGAGTTGATGACTGGTGAAGTGAGGGTCAGGTCTGCGCGCGCTCTTCACTCGGAGCTGGCCTGGACGTACGGGTAATGACGCGCTCCTGCAGCACAGCCTTGTTCCCCGTCTGGGCGAGTCCCTCCTCTTTCAGGATGCGCTTCAGGTCGTTGTTGATCAGCGTCCGCGAGCGCTCGATGATGCCGCGCGCCTGCTGCTGGAGGCTGGCGGCCATGGCGAGGGTGCGGGCGAGGTGCTAGCAGGCCGGGGAGCCGCGGCGAGACATGGGGGAGGCGGCGGCAGCACTGGGGGTGGGCAGCGTGGGTGCAGCTGCGGACTGCGGCGGGCAGGCGTGGGATGAGGTCGCAAGCTGCAGCGCTGAATGTAGAGAGGAGCAGCCGACTGGCGCGGTGCGGGCAGGTGAACGAGGCTTGCCACGACAAAACAGCGCAGACAAGACTCGGCCGCAGCGTCGGACGTCGAGCGGCGAGCGTCGAGCGTCGGGCGTCTCGAGTCGAGGTAGAGCGTCGTCGAGGTCGCTACATGCCAGTCCAAATCCAAATCCGAGTCCAAGTCCAAGTCCAGCCAGCGCCCGCCCGCCTACCCACCCACTCGTGCCACTCCACCGCCCGCGGCGCAACCTCGAACGCACGGCCCACCCATCCCCAAAATTATTCTGTCCATCACATTCACATCCACATCCACCACATTCCCCTCCCTCTCACCCGCCCTCACACCACACCACCACCCCTCAAACATCCACCCTCCACAATGGCAAAAGGACTCCGCGCCTCCACCGAGCGCACAAACCGCCGCAAGCTGCGCGCAAACGTCTTCGGCCCCGTCGAAAAAGCACGCGCAGACCGCCTGCACGCAAAGCTGCTCGCAACCATCAACGCCGAAAAACCCGCTCCTCCTGTGACCAAAGCCTCTCGCAAAAGCGAAGATGCTGCTAATGAAGACGAAGGTAAAGAGGAGAAGGGTGAGTTCTATTCCTATTATTATTATTATTATGATCATCATGGCTATTATGGTTACCATCATCATTATCATTATACTAACGCCTCTCCCCTCTTGCAGACGCAGAAATGGACATCGACCCCTCCTCCACCTCAACAACCTCAACAACCTCAACCAAAAAACCCCACCGCAACCAATCCGAGAAAAAGACAAAAAAAGAACGCGCACGCAAACCAAGGAATAGCATCACCTTCCCCAAGTCTAGGGGAAAGGGGGCGCTGAAGCCATTCACGGGGAAGAGTAGGGTTGGGAAGAGGGCTTAGAGGTGGGTGGTTGGGTGGGTAGGAATGTGGATATGTGGATGTAGAGGTGGAGAGGTAGAGAGGCAGAGAGCGCAGGGTGTGAAAAAGAAAGCATAAAAGGCGTTTTCTAGGGGGGATGGATGCATTTACAGGCGTTGATAAAATAATCCAACTTATCTATTTTCTTCTCGTTGTTCAAAATAGCTGCTAGCATCTTTTGAAAGTCTGGAGTTTTGTTTTTTATTTTTATTTTTTTTTTTTTGGGGGGGGGAGGTTCTGTTAGTTGGACTTGTGTTTTTACTTTGACTTTAGCTTATACTACTCTTAGTTAGCTGTCTATTTATGTATGTCTGTATGTGTCTATTCAACACAACAAGAACAAGAACAAGAATAAGAACAAGAACAAAGGAAGAGAAAAAAAAAAGAGAGAAAAAACGAATCGCTTCCTTCATTCATGACAAGTCAAGTCAAATCATATCATATCTATAGACTTTCTTCCTTTCTCTCTCTCTCCCCATCACTCCACCACCACACCCTCACCACCCATCTTCAACGCCACCCTACGCGCCGATCTCCTCCATAATGGGCTGCTCATGGAACCCATTCGCGCCATTGCCAATACCATTACCGTTGCCATTACCGTTGCCGTTCTCCATCGGGCTGGGGTTGTCAAACTCCATCTTCTCCTGCTGCGCAATTGCCTGCTGCGAGACGATTTCCGCAAGGCGCTTGAGGCGCGGTGTTTGGAGCCCTGTGAGGATGTGTCAGTGTGTCGTCTGTGTTTGTATGATTGTGTGGTTTTGAATGATTGTATATTTGTGGGTAGGAAAAGGGAAAACTCACAAGACGGTGTATACGTCTCCAACGCGGTGATGACGCGTGGTTCGGCAATCTCGTACGGGCCGCTGTCCTCCATGTCGACGGCCGCCAGGAGCAGGACGTCGCTCTTCTCCGTGACGCGGCTGGCGACGGCCTTCATAATCTCGCCGTTGATGGGCTGCTCGTAGTCGGCCACGAGGTACTGGTTGAGCAGCTTCTGGATCTGGTTGGGCGACAGCATCCAGCAAATGTCCTGGATGATTTCAATATCGTTGAGCGTTGCCTTCTTCAGCTGCAGCAGCTTCGTCGCCTGCATCAGGTGCTCGAGCTGCAGCGTGCCCTCGGGCATGTCGTGCGACTTGCACCACTCTTCGATGCGGGTGATGTTGTAGTTGATCTGCAGACCGCGCTTCCACGAAAGGAAGTTGCGGCGCATGAGCAGGTCGTTGAACGCGGTGACGCCGACGAGGCGGAGGAGCTCGGTGACACACTGGGTGATGATGGTGTCTTCGAGGTAGAAGGCCTTCATTGCCTTGTAGACGCTGTTCAGCAGACTGAGCAGGTTGTCCATGCTGTAGGCAGGCGTGTTGCTGCCCTGGAGCAGCTTGCCGAGGAAGCGGTTGCTCTCGTTGGTGACGAAGCCAGGGAGGGACTGCGATTCGATAATCGCGGGGATAATCATCTTGTGCAGCTTCTTCTTGAGCACCTTCATCCATGTGTGGTAGATGTTGAACTCAAGACTCTCAAGATCGTGCTTGACAATCTCAAGCAGGCGGTCGTACTCGTAGTTGTCCGTCTTCTGCTGCTCATACCAGTCTTCGGCCAGGAAGACAAAGGAGAGCATCTCGTGGACGTTGGACAGCCAGAACGCGCCAGGGTTGATCGCATCGTCGCTGTCGTGCTGCATGACCTCCTGCTGGATGGACTGCATGACGTTGGCGAGGAAGCGCTCAGACTCCTTGACAAAGCCGTTGTTCCACATCTCCGAGGTGACGAGGTTGATGAGGTAGGCGGGGAAGAGGACCTCCTTGTCTGTGGGAGGAGGGGTGGTGGTGGGAGACGGAATCTTCAGGTTCTTGATGAGACCAAGAGTGACCTCGTCGTTGAGCATATCCTCGTCAGCAAGGATGTTCTCAAGCTCATGCTCGACATTATCAAGCTGCGCAAACGTAGAGCCAGACAGGTTCTGTCTGTGGACGGTGGAGCCGACAGCCATCGAGACTGGGCGGGGGTTGTAGGTAGCGCTGAAGCGGTCCAGGTCGCGGGTGTCGGGCCCAGCACTTCGACGCTTGGGCTTCTTCGACGAGACAAGGTTGATCAGACTGCTTCCAATAACCGGAGCGGCGCCGCTGTCGAAGGTGCCGTTGATGGGGCCAGAGCGCTTCATCAACTCGACCTGCTCTTGGAGCTCGGCAAGTTGCTGGCGAAGAGACAGCTTCTCGGTCTCAGTGACGTTGCTCTTCCTCCTGGAGGTGTCGAGCTCTTCGGTGGTCTGCTTGAGCGACGCACGCAGCTGCTTCTCCTCTTCCTGGAGGTGTCGCATCTTGGCGGTGCTTTCCTCGTAGTTGGTCTGCAGCTTCTTGAACTCGTCCTCCATCTGGCTCAGCTTGGCTGCGGTGATACCAGCTTGGTTGGCTTCGACCTGCAGCTCCTTCTGCCTGTTCTCGAGCGCACGACTCCTCTCCTTGTACGACTTGATCTGGCTCTCGTAGTTGTCGACCTGTTGCTTCAGAGACTTGTTCTGCTCCTTCATCGAGCCAAGAGTCTGAGTAAGTTCGACAACCTTGTTTTCGAGCTTGTAAGAGATGTTCTTCAGGTCGCGAGATTCGGCACGGAGCGTCTTGTACTCCCTTCGTGCAATCTTTCCTCGCCACAGGCTCTGGATGAGAACAATCTTCTTGCGGTACTGCCTCCAAGCCTTGAGCGATCTCTGTGATCTCCATGTACGCTGGATAATGCGAGCGGCATTGCCGAGCCTAGTGTCGAGAATGTTCTTTCGGCACAGGAAACCCTTGGCTGCGGCCTCGAACAGGATGACAGACTTTCGCACCATGTGGAAGCGCTTGCGGTCCTTGGAACCGCGCCATACTCGCTGGATGGTGGTGGCGGCTCTGACTTGCCTTGCCTCCTCCGCGCGCTCCCTAGTCATGTAACCACGAGCCAGAGACTGCACGGCGACGATGGCCTGGCGCATTTCCAAGTAGATGCGGCGGTAGTACTTGGCCCTGAGGTTCTTCTGGATCATGATGGCAGCATCGTTCAACCTCGCTGTTCGCAGATTCTCGAGGAACGCAAGCATACCAGCGCGGAAGAAAATCTTGGTCAGACCCATCTGGTACTTGTCGGTTCCGTCATTCTTGCTGTTACCGAGAGCCTTGTTGAGAATGGCCTTGGCCATGTCCCGGATCTCCGGAGTCCATCCTGAAGACCTGACCAACATGTAGTAGCGGAGTGCAAACTCCTCGTACGTCCATCTTGTGGGGTATCCAGCACAGCTGATCCTGACCGTCTCGAGGACACCACAAGCGCGCAGCTGGCTAAGAACCATGGGTCCATCGAACTGCCAAGCAACCTTCGCCTCGTTAGGCTTGATACAACGAATGTAATGGACATCAGTTCCACTTATGGTGGCCATCAGCTCAATGAGCGAAGACTTGAAGATGCCTCCAAGAGTGGGTTTCCTGTTCGTCGCTATTCTACGGCCGGCGGACATGGTAGTACCTGGCTTCGCTGCGGGGGTGTTTTCCTTTTCGCGAATCGAGGATGCGACATCCAGAATCTCGATCAGGAACTTGTTGGACGATGCTCGCAGCACCTCCATGTGCTCATCTGGCACAGTGTCTCTGTTCTTCTCAATGAAGCCATCAGACTCATAGGTAACGTCTACAGCGTAATGGCAGACCGTGAAAGCGGACTTGCCAAATCGCGGCTTCTTGTAGAACTTGTGCTTGTCTCCAGAGTAGTTGTGGTGCAGCTTAGTAACAAACTGCTCATCCGAACCCATAGGAAGACGCGACTCTTCATCGAGCAATGAGAGGATACCAAGCTTGCCTTCAATGAGGTCGATACAGGGCTGGTTGTCCGCAAAGTCAATGAATTTCCACTCGATCTGCTCACGCATGTACTCTTCCTGCTCGAGCTTGAAGACGTGGGCATTGAACTCTTGCTGCAGCTTCTCGTTGGCGTAGTTGATACAAAACTGTTCGAACGAGTTCTTTGCGAAGTGCTCGAAACCATAAATATCCAAGACACCAATAAAGGAGTGTGCGTGAGAGAGGACTTCCTCTGTGGCTAAACTCTCGTTGGTGCGCTCGACCAGCCAGTCGAACAGACTCGAGTAGATGAATTTGGCGACGGAATCTCGGACAACCACAGCCTGCTGTTGTGTCAGGTTCGAGACAATCTTTTCTCCTCTTGTGATCAGCTGCTTCTTGACTGTCCATTTTGCGAAATTATTGGCGTCAATTCCAAGGAGTTCGCAAGCTTTGACCAACGCAGGCTCGTCTGGTGCCAGGTTCGAGTCTGTCCGTGTTGCTGTGATTTTGACATCTCCTATGTGCAACAGAGCGGCGAGGAGGCGGAAAATCTGTGATTGTGTCTCTGTTGAGACACCAATCTTGGTCAGCGAGCTTTTTGTCGCCTCGAACTCGGCCTTGTCATCCATGCCGTCGATGACCGGCGCGCTACCCTGGTTGAGGTAGCTGAACTCCTCGACCGACTTGAGCGACAGCTCCTGGCGCTCAGCATCGGTAGCACCGGCCACGAGCTGGTAGAAGATGTGGTAGTTGCGCTCCTTGAGCGGCTGAAAGACCAATCTCGACCGTTCGAGCAAGTATGTCCTGATCTTGGCACCAATAATGTCCGTCTGCTTGTTGAACAGAATCTCAATGTATTTACCGAAACGGGACGAGTTGTCGTTTCTCGTGGTCTTTGCGTTACCAAAGGCTTCCATGATGGGGTTGGTAGCCAGGATCTGCTCTTCGGTCTCGGACATGGAGTCGACCTTGCCGCGCCGCTTTCCTGGGTTGTCGGGCGATTCTCGTGTTGCAAAGTAGCGCATGATGTATTTGGCGCTGACCGTCTTACCGGCACCAGACTCTCCGGAGACGACAATGGTCTGGTTCTTCTGGTCGCGCAACATGTCGCTGTGCGGTGTTAACTCTTGGGCAATGGAAAAAGCACGCCACACAGGCTGCTGTTGGGCGGTGGAGAGACATACGCAAAAGCCTCCTCAGCAATGGCAAACAAGTGGGGGGCGCCGTAGGAGCGCTGCTTGCCGGCGTAGACCTGGACCATACCAGGGACATAGAGCGAGTCGACGCGTGCGAAAGGGTTTGTGGCAATCAGGACGATGCCCGAGTAGGTGTAGATTTCATTCTGCAGGTAACGCAGCTTGATGGCCTGCAGCACAGCCGGCTCGTTGAGATGTGACAGGTTGGTCAGGTCGTCGCTGGCCTCGAGCATAGCCGGGTTCATCAGCGGCGGCAGATTCGGGTCGTTGCCGGTCTGGATGGCGGCCAGCGTCGTCTCGAAGCGCTTGCTCTGTATTTGTGTGGTCAGTACGGACACGCTCCTCATCGTCCCACCTGGGGGGCACACTCTGGGCGACGCACCTCGCCATTCTCCAGCTGGAAGACCAGCGTCACCTTGTCGCCATCAATCTGCTTGTCCGTGACCTCCGAGGCCACCCAGCCCTCGGTGGTGTCCGGCTGCCATGCCCGCGTCCCAATGTCGAAGATGTGCGCCATGGCGGGCGTGTGTGTGTTGGACTGCTCTCGTCGGCTGTCCGCTATCTTCTCTCTGCTGCGCCGGGGCCAAGCTCAGGGTCCAGTCGGCAGTCCGCCCTTGATCGGTATCGAGCTGCGGCGGGCGGGCAGCTCCAGCTTCGCTGCACGTGTGGGGGATGTCAGCTGGGTCGTCGCTGGCAGCTCACAGCGAGCAGGGCATTATTCTGTGCGGCGTGAGGGCGGGTAGAGGTTGGGGTCAAGTCGACATCCACGTTCCAGAAGTTAACAATGTTCGGCGCCGTGCACGCGGAGCGGTGTGACTTAGTGCGGGCAACGGTCAGCCAAACAGCAAACGAGCAGCAACTCGACCGCGTCTCACCACCAGCGCACTCCCCTTGCGCTTGCATACAGCTAGCTCCTGGGCCAGGCCGCTTTGGTCTGCAGTGCATCCTGCAGACTGCGTCCTGCGTCCTACTGCAGACTGCACATATCACATCTTGTGTACCACACCCTCCATCTTGCATCGTGATAATCGTGCTCTGCTACCTGTCTAGTCGCAGAGTGGCCAAGGCACATGTCATATCGGCATCTCCCAGCACCCGCCATGCAAACGTGTCGTCTTGCAGGGATCGCTTCGCCGCGTCGATCACTTGCTGTCCGCCTCACACGGGGACGAGTGCTGCACTTGACGTGGTGATTGGCCAAACACAAACAGAGCCCTCCTGAATGCCTCCTATATCCTCACTCGCCGACCCACGCTTCATTTGCACCCGCATTAAATACCTCTGCCGCTCAATCTCGCTGCCATCCTTCTGCTCCACACGCCCTGTTGCTCGTCGGTTGTGGGCGAGGCGGGCCGAGCATTCTGAAACAACCAGGAGCCACGGTCACGTGAAAAAGCGTTGCATATCGCTACCAGATTTATACTACCCGCCCCTTTCCAACCCTCTGCTAGGAATAATAGCAATATTTTTTCTCGAACGCCAATGTTGAATGCTTTTGGTGTTTCGAACGCACTGCGGTCTCTGTACGAAGAGGCCCTGAGATATACAAAGTCTAGAAATTTTTGGTAGAGAGAAAGTCGACATCTAACCGTACAAAACCCTGGTGCGGATGCAAGAGGACAGCTCCTGCAGGCTCTGGAAGAGATCCCTAATCTCGTCCTCCTTGACGGAGCTGAGATCCGCCATGAGGTAGGCGACCTCTCCTCTTGAATCAGACATCTGCTTGTCGATGTTGTGGTTGAGCAGGATGCCGTTGACTGTTGATCATCAGCTTCGCACACTTGGAGCAAATACGTTCATATACATACCTTGTCGCAGCACACCGGGAACGTTCTTGTGGATGTAGATGACACGCATGCAGTTCGCCTCTTCGAGCGACAACCCCCTCAAGTTGACCTCGGGCATGTTGACCGCACCCAGAGTGGCGCCCTCATTCACGTAGCGTACAAGAGCGGTTGAGACCTCGACACCAATCGCGCTCTGTGCCTCCTCTGTGGAGCCACCAATGTGCGGCGTCAAGATGATGTTCTTCAGGCCGACAAGATCCTTGGTCCAGGTGTTCAGGTCGTTGGTAAAGTAGTCGCCGTTACCAGCGGGCTCGTGGGGGAAGACATCGATGGCGGCACCAGCGAGCTTGCCAGAACGAGAGGCTTCAATCAAGGCGGGTATGTCAACAACGGTGCCACGGGCGTTGTTGATGAGATAGCTTCCCTTCTTCATCTTCTCAAACTGCGGTGCGCCAATGAGGTTCTTGGTGTCCGCGGTGGCAGGTACGTGCAGCGAGACGAAATCTGCCTGCTCAAGCAGTTCATCAAGTGTGTCGACCTGGTGCGCGGTACCAAGACCCATCATAGTCACAACATCGTAGTAGATGACCTGCATACCCATAGACTCAGCCAGCACACTCAACTGGCTACCAATGTGTCCGTAGCCAACTATGCCCAATGTCTTGCCGCGCACCTCCCAGCAGCCCTTGCTGACCTTGTTCCACACACCGTTGTGGAGTTCCATGGAGCGGTCGGTGAGTTCACGGGCGAGCGCAACAATCTCCGAGATGACGAGCTCGGCGACTGAGCGAGAGTTGCTGAAGGGCGAGTTGAACACGGCGATACCCTTCTCTGCGGCGGTCTGGAGGTCAACCTGATTTGTGCCAATGCAGAAGCAGCCGATGACAATCAGCTCCTTGGCCTCGTCCAGGACCTTCTTGGTGAGCTTGGTCTTGGAGCGGATACCAACAACCTGGACATCGCGAATCTTCTCAATCAATTGGTCTTCAGGCAGACTGCTCTTGAGCGCCTCGACCTGGTAGCCCTGCTTCTTGAGAATCTCAATACCGGCGACGTTGACATTTTCGAGCAGCAGGACCTTGATCTCCTTTGTGTTGAAAGGCTTCAGGCGCTGGGCCAGCTGGCCGGCGGACAGCACATCTGAGAAGCTGCCAGATTGGCCCTGGCTGAAGCTGCCGCGCGGCGGTGCGCGGAAGCTGTTGGGCGGGCTGTGGAATGCGAGGCCGGGGCTCGTCGAGAGGCTGTTGGAGACTTGGCGCGCGAGGTTGCTGATGCCACCTGTGATGTCTTGTGGGGGGGACATGGTGTGTGTATGCGGATATTGGCGGAGGTAAATATCGGGAGGGAAGCCGTGACTCGAATTGGTCGTCGAATCCCGAGATCTGCAAGTGGTATAAATATGTTCGAGGGGGGTCGTCTTCTTTTCTTCACACGTTTGTGGTTGGGGTCCCGGAAAAGCGGTATAAAGAAGCGCGGGGCAGATTCTAGAGATTTTGTCGATGCAGAGACAGGAACAGCAGCGACGACACGAGTTAAACCACAACACCACGAGCCAGTCAGATCGTATCCACTTTGCGGACAGGTGAGTAATACGTCAGGCTAATAGTCACACTGGCTCCGCCGTCGACTCACTGGCTTCAAAAACGCTCAAATTTTTTGGGCCGCCCGGATGATGCAATCCTGGCTTGCCCCTCCAAAGCCGACGCCAACATGGTACGCGCGCGACATCGGCCGGCTCGTCGCGCGCACGGTCGCATCAAGCCTCGACCTCATTGTAACAGTCATAGCAGCCATGTTGTCTTGGTGCAATCGCCGAAAGTTGGCAGACAAAACGCCGTTACATTCGTAATCTATGGATCCTGGCCTGATGCTCGCCTGGCGCTTTCCCTGACAGCGCTGACCATTCGCCGACCAAACCGCAAAATAGCTTATATATCCTGTCTCATGACTCCATTACTGTGGTATACCCAACTTTTCTGCATCAAAGGCGCAATCTACAACTTGCCCTCTTCCTGCATGGGCCATTGGTAGCCTGGGCGTACATTAGAATCTTGCGCATATTATAATGCAGGGTTCAGCTCTTACCTGCTGCATCGCTGAACTTGTAACCGTACGACGATGTGAAGTCGTCGAGAACGGCAGGGCCACGGGATCCTATATACTGAATTAGTTTGGTTTTTGGTTGTTAGGCATCGATATACGCACCGTAAGGGTACTCCATGGGGATGATCTCCTTGTTATCATCAAGGTAGTGCAGCAGGGGCGAGAAGATCCTCCAGCTGGCATCGAGCTCGTCGTCACGGACGAAGTTGCTGTGGTCGCCCTTGAGCGCATCGAGGATGAGAGACTCGTAAGCCTCGGGGATCTTGAGGTCAGAGAATCGCCGCCTGTAGGTAAGGTCGAGCTCTGTGACAACGGTCTGCATGCTGAGACCGGGCAGCTTGGAGTTCATCTTGATGTAGACGGACTCGTTGGGCTGGACACGGATGACCAACTCGTTGCGAGGAATGTCCTTGAAGATGCCAGAGGTGACATCCTTGAACTGGATGCGAACCTCAGTCTTCTGCTCGTTGAGCGCCTTTCCTGCCTTCAGAATGAAAGGCACGCCGTCCCAGCGCTCGTTCTTGATGTACGCGACCATCGACGCGAATGTGGGGCATCGTGAGTCCTTGGGGACTGTGTCGTCCTCCTTGTAGCCAGGCTTTGTTCCGTCGAGCGACTTTCCGTACTGTCCGATGATGACATTCTTTGGCTCGATGGCAGACATGCCACGAAGGACACGGACCTTCTCGTCACGGATGTCCTCGGCGGAGAAGGAGATGGGGCGCTCCATGGCGAGTAGAGTGAGGACCTGCAGCAAGTGGTTCTGCATGACATCACGAATGATGCCGAACTCGTCAAAGTAACCACCACGGCCCTCTGTGCCGAATGGCTCCTTGAATGTGATCTTGCATGGTCAGCGATTGGCCGTGTATCAGACAGCCATGCATACCTGGACGTTGTCGATGTGGTTCCTGTTCCAGGTGGCGCCGAAGAACTCGTTACCGAATCGAAGAATCAAGATGTTCTTGACCATTTCCTTGCCAAGGTAGTGGTCGATACGGAAGAGCTCATCCTCAGACCAGTCGGGGGCAAGTGCGCTCTGGAGCTCGCGGGAGCTCTGGAGGTCCTTACCGAAGGGCTTCTCAACCTGTGCGACCACTGTCAGATTCAGGTTGCCAAGGCGCTGCGAGTTGTTGACTTACAATGACGCGGGAAATACCGTTCTTGGGGTAGTTGTTGCGCTTCAGGTGCTGTGAGACTGTGATGAAGACGCTGGGAGGGAGCGCCATGTAGAAGATACGGTTGTTCTCCTTGCGGCCCTTCTCGAGCTCGGCCAGGTGCTTCTCAAGCTCGATGAAGGACTCGTCCTTGTCGTACTGGCCGGAGACGTATGTGCAGAAGCCGACAAACTCTTCAAGCTGCTTCTCCAGGTCCTGTGTTGGGGTCTTGATGTACGACTTGACGCGCTTGAGGTACTCTTCATGGTCCATCTTTGTGCGCGCATATCCAACGATGCGAATGTCCTTGGGGAGGAAGTTGTTGCGGTACTGGAGGTCAAGTCAGTATGGATGTGGTACGCCGGGCGAGCGTGCGACTCACGAGACCGAAAAGCGCAGGAAACTGAGTCGAGTTAGCGAAGCTGGCTGCTGTTGCGCGCTGCGAGAACTCACGGTCTTCTTCTTGGCCAGATCTCCGGACGCGCCGAGGACAACGATGGTGGTATTCTCCTTCAGCTCCTTGGTGCTACAGACAGGTGCTTGTCAGCTCGAGATTCTCCGGGACCTGCTCTGTACTCCTTCTGCGCCACTGGGGGGATCGCCGGCCAGCGAAGTCGGGCCAAAGCACTAAGCTCCGTTCTCGACCTCACTGCGAACGGCAGGCTGCAGGAAGACCCAAAGGAGCGCAGCAGCCACTACAAAAGGCGCAAATAGATAGACATACCCGGCATTGGCCTCGACCTCAGGCTGGATAACAGTGTCCGCCATGATTATCGCCGGTGAGGGGGGGACTGAGTGAGAGAGGTTGGTAGATAGTGTTGAGAGCGCGGCGGGTGGGGTATCGAAGGGCAATTGGTGAGGGCGAGGTGTGTTGAAGAAGGAAAGAGGAACACGTCTCGGAGCAGACTGCGGAAGACGCGGATGAATTGTTGGTTGAAGGAAAAGCTTCGAGTGGTGGGGTTTAGTTGGGGCTCGGTTTTAGTGTGGTGTTCGTGGACTCGACCTGACGTAGCACGCGTTGGCCGACAGAGGAGCTCCAATAAATGATGACGATCAATCTGGTCGGCAAAATGCTTCACTTCAAGACGTGCACGCTGCACGGCGGCCGCAACGTCTTTAAGTCCGCTATCAATAGACAGCAGCCTGGTCTTCCAGTATCACTAAGCCGCCGCTCGTCTTGCGAAGCATCTCCGGCCGCGAGACAGAGCCCGCACTCGCCGGAGCTGCTTGCTAACACTGGATGCAACACCCCACTGCGTCCGTGAGCTCCGCAGCAACTGCTTCACTGGCCGCGCCGAGAGTTTCGCGAAACATGTCGAGGCTGTCAAAGCATCAGGCTATATTTAAGAGGGCAGACAATAGTCGTTTCAAGCTGCCGCAGTGCCTGCATTTGTCGAGGCACATCCAAGTCCTCAGTAGAATGGCTCCCAGATGGCTCCCAGATGGCTCTCCGAGTCCGGGCGCAATGCCATAACAATTACTATTGCGTTGCGAAATGAGTACACAGGAATCGGCATTCCTCAAGGGCTCCGGACAGCTGCAGCATGCTCGCAAATCCTCCGGCCCCTCTTCAGCGGCCCACGAGACCTTGTTGAGGCCACTAACCGCCCGACAAGGCTGCAGGTCATTGACAGCATCTCATCAGTCCCCGAGCATGTTTCGCTTAGCAAAGCCCGCCGGATCTGCTCAACATGGCCTCGTGGGCATGGGATCTGTGCCGGGAAGACAATTTTGTGATCACTCGGAGCCTTGACATGATTGATTCAGTCTATTTCGCCGATAGGTGTATATCGGCGAATTCACCGTGCAGCACTGACGGTCCCTCAGTGCAATAAAAGTGCACTCCGGACATGACGTGCGGTATGCAGAGTACAGCAGCTCATAACAGATTCGTGGTTGACAGTCCCTGGCTACAAAGCACTGCGGTCGTGGTGTTGAAAACATCGCCAGCAAGGTGTTGAATACATCGACAGCAAGGTGTTGAATACATCGACAGCAAGGTGTTGAATACATCGACAGCAAGGTATTGAATACATCGACAGCAGACCACGCTTTCGATGTTGGGAATGTTCCAAAAGAGTAAGGTCTTGTGTAAACACGCAGATAAGAGCTCCGGCTGACTGATGCCGTGGGGCAAGCGCTGCATCTGAGCAGGGTGGCAGGCTGCATGCAGGCACTTTAGCCGTACGGAAGAATCTCTTGTAAGATGGTGTGTATACGAGGCTCTAACAAAGTCCTTCAAAACGGTTACGCATGCTGAGGTCCAATACATCACGAGATGCCGACATCTTGTCAGGAAAATTTCTCCACGACACTGATGTATGCCATGAATGATAGCGATAATCCATGGTACACCATGTCAGCAGTACAACAGAGCAGTTCAGCACACATGTAATGACTGGATCTGGAAGGAAAGACTCCATGCATGGGGCAATACGAGTCCTTACTTATTGCAGTGACACGGTGCATTCTCTTGTGCAGGCCATTCATGTACCAGGATGTCTTCGAAATTCAACACAACCTTGATTACTTCTTTAGCCTTGGACTGATCAGAGACGACAATATTGGAAAAGGGAAAGTCTAAAGTCGCTGCCCAGAGTTCAAAGCCGAAAAGTCTCGAGTAGTTGTAGCGCTCATAGAGAATCAGAGGTGGCATAGCCATGTTTTCAAAGTCATACGCTACAGTCTTCAGACGATGATGTCAATGTAACAGACAGGCACAACACACAGCACACACTCCTCGATGTGTCTCGAGGTCTAATTACAAGGTTTGGTCTCCCCAAGATTGACCATCTCAGCATCGCAGTATTAGTTTTCGGGCTTGAGAGGCGCGAGCGATCTGAGTGATGAATGTGGGCGTCTGTAGTGCTTTGCCTTCTCAATTTAACATGTGGTGGTTGCGGCCGCCAAGTGCGGAAGTCTCCCACACGGCACACTGTCGAATATTGAGTTGTGGGCGTCAACGACACCGATCCTATGAGAAGAGGTGTACGACCACGATTCAACCTTTCCCAAGATAGTAGCATCAACCAAAAGAATAAAACAGACTCCCTATGCAAGTCGATCGAGGCTCTGCCATTGCGTGCAGGTGCTTGGGGGAGGGGCGCCGCTAGTGTACACGTGACGCACCTTAAGCGAGACAGGCACCATCAGTATCCGATTTTCGACCTCGCGACACCAAGGAGATCACTAACCCGCAGCACCACCACGGTTCCCGTTACTTTCCCACACACGCCGGAGGCCAGGAACTATCGCCATGTCTGACAACAAGTCTCACCGTCTCTACGTCAAGGGCAAGCACATTTCGTGAGTGCGCACCGGAGCCAGCAGCGCTTGAACATTTGCTAACAGGGCCACAGCTACCAGCGAGGGTACGACTAAATACGCACCGCACTGAAGGTCTCCGCTCACATCGCAACAGAAAGCGCAACACCAACCCCGGCACCTCTCTGCTCAAGCTTGAGGGCGTTGACGACACCGCCGCCGCACAATGGTACGCTGGTAAGCGTGTAGCATGTACGTACCCACGAACCCAGGAACACAGCGCAAGGGAGTGCGGAGGTTAATGATTGCGCAGACGTCTACCGTGCCCAGCGCGCCATCCAGGGCTCCAAGATCCGCGTCATCTGGGGCAAGGTCACCAGGCCTCACGGCAACTCCGGCGTTGTCCGCGCCAAGTTCAGGTCGAACCTCCCTCCCAAGTCCTTCGGTGCCTCCGTCCGCGTCATGCTTTACCCTTCTTCGATATAATTTCGACCACACAATGGGGACGAGACGAGCGGTAGATGATGAGCGATGGAGCGGTTAGTGATACGGCGCAAAACCCGGCAACGGCATCGGAACGAAGCAATACGACAGCGGGGAGGCTTTCATGCACAGTTTCATTTACATGGCATGTTCAGGCTGGTTAACGGTGTCATTGTTTTCGGAATTCCATGACAAGGCAATGGCAAGATCAATCAAGATTCCTCCCAAGATCAATGGAAAATGATCAATCCATCTCGATATCTGTGGCGTTGTGATGGACGAGCCAGACACGTAGTGGTCTGGGCTGGTTATCGAGACATTCGTGGTGCTGACACTGCTAATGTATGCAGAGAACAGGATCGAGAACAGCAACAGTCCTTGCCCAAGCACCATCGCAACCTCGACCGACATGGCATTTTGGATGGACTCACCACACAGGAATTCCATGCTTCGAATACAACACACCAGTCCACAGGCTCGATGGCATAACGGAGCACGACAACATTACCTTGCCTTTGTCGAGTCGCACTCGGCGATGTTGCAGTACCATATACTCGGTCCTCGATGGGCGTGGCCCTTCCGCGCACATGTCAACTGCCACCGACACAACAGCGTTCTTCGCCTGTCATCCCTGCACTATGGTTACGACGTTTTCGATTCCTCGCGATACTATGCCTTACGGTTTTCCATTGTCTTGGTAGTGCTCAACTACCCATGCCCTTGTCCCCCAGTGATTCACTCACAATTCCAGGGATTACAATGAACCCCTCCGCTGTAGTTCGCCTGTCTATTGTCTACGTTCCTCTAGGTATAGGTCAACGCCTTCATGACATGCTACCAGGCAATGCGCCCATATGCTTCCGTGAGGTATGCGGATACCTCCGAGCACCAGGCATACTCATTGAGTCCACTACCTTGTCCGTTCGTGGTGACATGAATGACATAGGACAGTGTCCTGTATGGAATCAGTAGCTGCAATCGTCGCCAGGGACTGACTCGATCGCCGGCCATTGGTCAGCACCAATATAGACCTTTGCATGCAGTCATTGCTAATGAATGGCATCGCACTGAGGCCTTGTATATGACGGGCCTTACGCCCCCTGAATCATCTTGGTCTCAACCGGCTGTAGCTAAGGCTGAGGTTTGTGATTGATTCCATTCATGCCGTGCCGTGCCGTGTCGTCTCTCCTCACCTATACAACGCCGTTCGAGCGCTGTATCATGGCGTTGACTGGGAAGAACGAAACTAATCATTTTCGTGGTCCGTAGTCCTGGTCATAGTCACTCCTCGCTTCAAGGACATGCTTGTGCTGCCATGTGCCTTTGTGGTATGTCATGTCACGTTGCTCTCTTCCCCTTGTCAGGAGACGTGTATGCAAATTCTCTGCCGGCCATGACGGCTTGTATAAGCGAGTTGTCCGCAAAGTGGATGGGAGTCGCATTGCGATGGATAGTGAAGGTGTGCAGTGTGCTGGTTCTGTCTGGGGGCGTGGACTTTGACCTTTGTAGCTGCAATTGGTATAGGCAGACGAGAAGTACGTGAAGATACTGGCTCTAGATGATGATTCAATTCTTAGATGGGAGACTATTTGACGAATGGCGAGTTGTTAGTGGTTCGTTGGATTGTGGGGTCGAGCTTGGGGTCGAGTGAGGTGTTAGTTGAGATGATGGATTTCTCGTTACGGGCGATCTGTATTATTTTGTAGCAATGAGCGCTGAGGTTTTCGTATAAGCGGTAGGTTCTTTCGTATCAGCTGTGGAAGTGGTTTTCGTGCAGCACTTTTCGTTGTAGGCGTTGAATGACGCAGTGAGAGGTGAAGGGAACACCATGAAATGACGAGTAGTATTCCAATCGATGCCAAAATAATATTGAGTGTTCTTAGTATAGTTCGAACCATACTGGGAGAGTTTTGCGTGCTTTAGACTTGTTCCGCTGTCGTGGTGAATTTTTCGCGTTGGTAAATGCGCAGTGGTGAATTGGGACTTGCGCAGATGGACTTTGACATTTCATCACTTCTACGAGTGTCTTGCAATGGCCCTCGCATGTATTCCCAATAGGTCTATGTCTCCGAACAAAACACACAAAGTTTAGAATGATGTTAACCTATCAACAACCCACCGCACCAGCCATGGCGCCACTGCTCTCAACCCTAGAAGTCCTATGCTGATGCACCGTTGCAAACGCGACGCTATTTACCTACCCAAGCAAATTCACACTACTCGAATTTCCAGGCACAAAAATGAGCCCTGCGTGTGGCGCTGCGGGCTCAGTACTGATGTAAAAGCCTGAAGCGTCGTGCGTGTATTCACGGAGCTAGTGTACGCGTGTGTTATATCTTCCCTCCTTGCACAAGAGCGATGCCGAGACACAGAGCAGATGGAGTAGGAGCGGTCGAAGGAAAGGTCGAAGAAGGAAAATTCTCTCTCTGCGTCTTCTGCACAATCACTGTCTGCAACGTCTTGCCGCGTGACGTGTGTGAGTTTACTATCGGGACCTCGGTTCGCTCGAGGGGATCTCCAGTAGGGAGACCTCGCATGTCACCTACTGGAGAAGCGTAGGCGGGTGGATCTGCACATTGAGTACTGGAGGAGACGTTGGAGAGAGGATCCATGAAGGATTTTGGAGAATGACCCGCGGTTGTGGTGGAAACGAATCACTTTATATATTGTTTTGAGTGAACCGAGGCATATAGAGCTGCGAGAAGTGTTAGTCTATTCAAGATGATTCCCACGATGAGATGTTGGAGGCGCAGCCTTGCAGGGCTGCCCTCGCGGTTATGTCTGTCGTCTTGAACCAGCCTGAGTACACACAACGTGCAAGCAACTCGAAACCGTATTTATTTCGTTCGTTACAGACCATCACATAATAAGAGTGCAGCTTTGAGGCCTGCCATCGTACCCATAGTGAAGCGGGTGTCCTGCATGTAGACTTGATCGCGTGAGCAATGACCTTTTCAGTTGTCTCCGAGCAAGACCAAGCGATAGAATTTACATTCTGTGTTGTCTGCGAACAGCCTTCAAGGGCCTGACTGAACCCTTTCGTTATACCAAGTTCGCTCTGAGCCACGTACTGCAGATGTTCTTATTCATTACATTAGCCCATATACTGGCTGATCGCTCCTTCGTCATGGCGAGAAGTAAGATCCTGATGATAAAAACTTGTTGTGCCTGCCGGTGGATCGTCAAGAGGGGAATATGAACCCAATGCAGACGCCGCGTTGTCTGCTGCTGTTCCTGAGGTGTAGTTGCTCAGATACGTAGATCCTAGATTGACACGACTGAAGGCTTCATCAATGAGACCAGATACTCGCCATCAGAAGTATTTCAGTGGAATCGGGCACTTCGAGTCTCTTGCTAATGAAGACGATGAAAGGTCGATTAGTACCAACAAGAGCACGGCCTTGTCTGTAGAAATCAGCTAGACGAAGAGATTCCGTACCTTCGAGCTTCAATCTCTGGTCCTAAGGAGTGCAGAGAATCTAGATCAAACTTTGGTCAAACGTGAAACAGTGTGATGTATATTAGCGATACTGTCAACATTGCTTGACCATAGCGATTGGTGACTTCCCACAGATGAACACCATGAATGTTGTGATTACTCTAAACTTTTGTCATTGTGAGGTTTCGCATGAAAAAGACGACAAGCCCTGACGTGAGGACCAAGTGATGATGGACGAGGCTGGGCAACAGGCGACCCTGGTAAAGTGGGGTGCACGCGGCCACTACCTAACTAGGGCGTAGTGCTGACGGGAGCCCATAAGCGCGACGCGTGGGGGCTAACCACGAAACGAACTGTCACAGCTCGTATACATCGTCATGTCAGCCTTCCCTGCTCGAGCTTTCGTACTATCTCGCTGCCAGCGAGCAGCACTGCACAGTCATGGAGCCAATTTCAGCTGTCTTCAGTATTGTATGTATCCAGGCGTTGGAGTGTAGTCAAGACTACTCGAACTATTAAGAGGCTTGAACGAACAAGCATTCTTCCCCTCATAAGGTTCCGGACTGACGGTACCTTTACAGATGGCTGCCCTGCCGCAGTGCATACAATCGGCGAAGCAGCTGTACGACCTTCGTGAACGCTACAAAGATGCCTCCATTCTCATTACCGCCATATACTCCGAGTCGATGGTCATTGCTGCCTCCTTGAGCCAAGTTCAGAACCTCCTGCAGCATGATTCGATATCGCAGAAACCTCAGTTACTGGAAACATTCGACCGCGCATTGACAGGTTGCCGCGTTGTTTACGGCTGCCTAGAAGAAGAAGTTCGTGATTTGGTGGAGAAAGCGCAGCGCAATGATCTCGGGTTCAAGGATCGAGCCAGATACTTGTGGAAGGAAGACACATTCAAGGAGCTCTTGACGCAGATCCGAGGACAGCAGTCAGCACTGAGCTTGCTCATTCAGGGCCTTCAGATGGAGTCCATGCACGACATCCGAAGACTGGTTGAAGAGAACAGCGGGAAACTCGACCAGGTCGTCAAGCGGTCCAAGACATTACGCCAGTCCCACCCACGGATCAGAGTGCCTGAGTCGATATTCAGCTACGATAGTGGTGTCGACGCAGCAGACGCCGAGTCTATAGTGAAGTCCACGCATTTTGAATTTGATGAGCAGGTGGTCAATTCGAAGGCCTATCGCCGAGCCATGGCACGATATACGCTGAATGCTACCGATATGGCTGGTCTTGATCTGAAGGAGCCTGAGATGGCCGAGATCGAGGTTGGAGACGAAGAGTCTACTGAGATCGGTACTATACGAGGACCTGAAACCAAACGCAATACTGTAACTGCGAAAAGGTCCCAACAGCTGGTTGCACAGATAGCCTCTGGAACTGAGGATTTACCAATGGTTCTAGCCAAGTCCACGCCAGAAGAGCCATCATCTCACAAAAATGACCACTTGGATGCTTTGAATTCTGTCAAGCAAGATGTGCTACCATACATGCCCCGGAAAACATCGGCAGCACCATACCCGACGCCTGTTCAAGCCGAAACCTTCGACACGATGCAGACGAAGGTCGATGGCATACCACGACGTACGCCCCTTCGATCATTCAGCGAAGGATCTGCCATCGTGCCCGAACTCAGCCCTCCTCTGCCGCCGCGCCGTACCAGTGGACCCCAGCTCCAATCGAAGTATTCCGGTGCCACATTAAGAAAGGGTTGGTCAACGTCCTCGAATGACAGTCTGAATACATCAGAGGAAGGGTCAATTCTGTCGAGGGTATCAGAGACATCATCTCACACAGTCCATGAGCCTATACAGCCAAACCAGACTCTCGCGAGAAGGCCCCTTCCACTCACTCACAAAGCATCGCAAGCTATCATCAGTGATCTTGGAATTGGCTCGACTAGTTCCGAGACTCAATCTACCTCGTCCGTGTTCGAGGACAGCGAGATGCACGCGCTCTGGCTGCTCCTAGTCGAGGCTGAACGCAACTTCTTCGACCGCATGAGCAGACTGCGAAAGATGTTCTACGATAACATCATCCGGCAATGGCCAGCTCTTGAGCCGCATCTGGGCATCGTCCTGATCGGCGAGCAGTTTGCTGCAATCAACAAGAAGTTTCTCTGGCTACCCATGGAGCAGCAGCTGCTTGACTCGGACCAAGCTGTATGTGATCCCGCCATTTTCGAGACATGGACGACTCATGTACAAACTATGTACCGCGAATACTGCCAGGCGCTCCCGCACGCGATTGGTGCGTTACGGGCAACACAGAATAGTGACAGCAAATTCACCCCGTTTGTCAACACTCTTGGTCTTAGCCTTGCCTATTTTGGCAAGAGTTGGGAGGATTATCTCAAGCTTCCCATTACAGAGCTTGATCTCTTTATCGACAGCGTCCACAGTCTGATTAATCTTGCAACCGAATCAAAGCATTGCAAGGCAGGAGCCGAGGTTGAGCGACTAAATCTTGCGCTCGAGGCCTTGTCCTGGCTGAAGTCTGTCTCAGCGTCGGTGCTCGAGGAGTCACAAAGCCGGGAAGACTTGCAGAATCTGGAACGTCGCATACATACTCTCGACACGGACATCCTGTCGCAGCTCAAGTTGCTTGACATCGGCCGTCGCGTTAGATACCAAGGTGGCATGACGATGAAGCTGAAAAGCAAAGGGCCGTGGCATGCTGTACATGTCGTGCTGCTAGACAACTACCTGTTCTGGGGCAAAGTCAAGGCACTGAAGAAGGTGACAGGCGACAAGGTGATGGTCTTGGACGCAGTAAGTTTTCTGATCCTGAATTGACGTTTTCCTACTAATTTTGTAAAGCCGATACCCATCAGGGAGCTTGAGGTAGAGCTACCGTGTGACCAGCATCAATTCCAGAAAGCAACCATGTTCGATGAAGTGCCCCGGAACTCAGTCCAGTACATCATCATGATTAAGGTCAGGGATGCGACTGGCAAAGCCCATTTGCTTGGGTCGCCTACATACCAGGAGAGGCGAATCTGGATGGACCATTTCAACGCTGCAGTGCACTGTGCGACCGAGGAAGTGAAGTGATCACACTGCTTGACGTGATCACAGCTCAGAATCATGCAAGGGACAGCTATCGCGCGCCATCACCCGCTGGACTAAGCAGGCATGATTTTCACGTCAAGCCTTGCCTACAATTCTCAAGAAGAAGAGTCTATGGAGTGAGGACCTCCATGTCGACCGGGCACGCGCCGCCCCCAACACCCTTGCGATTTGGGATACTCCGCACAGTAATGATACCCCAGCCGGGCAACCAGTTTGCGCGTCTCACTTCAGCTCCAGCTCCAGCTCCAGCTTCAGTCCCATGCACGCTTCATTCCCGAGTCGCCCACCGCAAAGTCAATCAGCAGTTGTCAACGTCATCCGTGCTGACACAACCCTGTCTCAAGCGTTTACCAACAGTGACCATACCAGCCCGCAGCCCTTGGAAGCTTTGGTTTCTGAAGCAAGGAAGCTGTCTTCTATACACTGAAGATATTGTGTAGAGTTGCATTGCGTAGTGTAGCATAGCATAGCATAACATACTGTATAAGTTCATTAAAACATAGCATGGTATAGCATGGAGATAGAGTAGCACAGCACACTGAGTACAGCACAGCACACTACATGCACAGCGTTAGCATTACTAACCTTTGCTTTACTAATAACGCAACGTAAAAAATACCTATACTAAGGGCAATATATTTCTTGCTATTACTAATATTAGTTTGCAGTAAATTTATAGCAAAAGATATACTATAGTAGTATATACTATGCCTTAATTAATACTATAAGACTAATATACTAGATAATACTCTTAATATAACTATAAGCTAAATTTAAAGTGCCTTACAAAGCTAGAAGAGAAGGTAATTATAAAGTATATACTTAAGTAATCTTTAAGAAGGCTTCTGTTACTAAAGCTAATTATATAAGAAATAGTAGATAGACTACTAAAAGAGCATAATAATAAGCTTATTAATAAAAACTAGGTTAACAACTTTATAAAATATACTTCTAAGCTATAAATATAATAGACACACTATTATAACTACTAGCAAGCTGCCTGTAAGGACCTAGTAGTTCTCTAGCTCTAGTTTATACTTATTTAGTTAATAAAGGTAAACTATAGTATTTTAGATAAGAAAATATATAACTTTAATAAGTCTAGCTTTCTAATAGGTAAGATATTATCTTAGCTAGTAGTAATAGGCTTAGAGAAGCCTAGAAAGTAGAAAAAACTCTAATTTAGTAATTATAAGTAGGTTACCTTAGTATAAAGTGTTAAGTTAACAGAGAAGGTAATTCTACTATTTCTTATTTTTATAGGCAAAGTTCTTATCTCTAACTAGTTTACTAAAGACTTCTTACGTAACTAGGTTATCAATATTAGTTCTACTAGCTAAACTAATAATAATTTAGTACTTACTTAGCTTAAATACTTTAATATATATATAAAGCTTATTAAAATCTATTAGCTACTAATAATTAATAGCTATAAGAGCTACTGCTTAGTAGATTTCTAGAATAGCTATAAGGAAAAGAAGATAGTTACTCTCTGTATACCTCTACACTTATTACACTTATTATAGCTACTTAATATTACCTACTTCTTACTACTAAAGCGCTTATATAGTAATAAGGTCTTAGCTGTAGCATATAATTATATCTACTATATTAATAAGGAAACCTTCTTACTAGCCTTTAAAGCAACTTTTAAGAAGATATTTACACTAAAAAATATTTAAGCAAGCTTTAGAAGTACTAGTCTAGTTCTATATAACTTAGAGATTATACTATTAAAGCTTAATATATACTTATGCACACCTATACTACTTAAACCTAGTAATATTACTTAAGAGCTAAAGATACTATATAATACTTATAAAGTAAAAAAGTAGTTAACTCTAATTTAAAAGTAAATATAACTCTACTAAAAGTTTTTAGTAGGTTTATCAAAAAAATAAGTTAAATAGTTAGTAAAGAGTACTTAGTAGATAGCTTATAATATAGTGTTAGTATAGAAGAAGATAAGCTACCTTTAAGACACTATAAAAGTATCTATAAAGTGTAAGACTTATAAGTAATATTATATATATATAGAGAAGATATTTATAGTTAGTAAAGTAGCTAACTTAATTACTAAAAAAAAAGTAAAGTTTATAGTAAGAGTAAGACGCCTATAAAGAAAGTGTATGTTAGGCAACACTGCAGGTATTATAGTAAGATTAGGCACAATTCCTATATATATATAAGGTAGAAATAGAGGACGCAGATAATAGCAAGGCTTCTAAATAGTATTATTGTAACCTCTAGGCTATATATAGATTACGTGGTGTTGCGCAGCGTCATTGCGCAGGCGTGTTAGTGGTGTTAGGTGGCTGACTCGCTTAGGTGGCCGACTCGCTCATGAAACACGTTACTCACATGTAGCGTTATATTAAGATATACCTACTTCATTTTATCTAGAAGAAGTAATATTTTTTTGTAGTATTTATACACTCTTTACTTCAACACTTTGCTTTTTTTTTTCTCTCTTTCTCTCTTTCTTTCCCTCTCTCTCTTTCTTTCTCTTAATGTGTGTATGTACCTATATCTATATCTCTACATCTCTCTAACAAGACGTAATGAAAGTTATAGTTCAAGACAAGAAATAGACGTGTGTACAGGGTTCCACAAATCAATTTACTATCTATCTAAGGAAACGCGTGGGACTTGTTTTGACTTGACTGGATTGGACTTGACTTGACTGGGCTCGGCTTAAATCTACAATTCTGAGATCTATGATACCATACTCTTCTATACTGCACTCTTCTACATCACACACACACACAACCATCCTCTCTCTCTCTGTCTCTCTCTCTGTGTGTATGTCTCTTTTCAACCTAAACCTTACCATCGCAAAACTGCACAACAGCCCATTTCCCGCTCCAAGCCCACTTGCGTCCGCCAGCAGGGGTGGCGCCACCTTCCATTTGTCTGAGCTCCTCGTCCTTGCCGGGGGGCAGGCCGACAACGACGTCCGCTTTGCAGGTGCGCAGGGCGAGGACGCGGAGGCCCGAGGCGGGGCCCATGGGGCCGATGGCGGCGGTGAAGGGGGTGGTTGGGGGCCAGGCGGCCTGGGTAGAGGCGGGTTAGTGTGGGGGTTGGAGTGGAGGGGGGGGATAAAGTAAAGGGCAACGTACATCAGCAGTTAGCTTGCGGTAGTTGAGGTCGCCCTTGAAGATGACGAGCTCGCTGGATTGCAGGTCAGAATATAAGCTGGGCTCTGTGCCGGGCAGGCGCCAGTAGCTGCCTGGTTGAGTCCAGAAGTCGTTGGGGCGCAGGACCAGGGCGCCTTCGGCGTAGATGGTGGTCCAGTGCTGGAAGAGGAACTGCAGGTTGGTGAGTTC
The DNA here is from genome assembly GCA_016920805.1 of Stagonosporopsis cucurbitacearum. NCBI lineage: Eukaryota > Fungi > Ascomycota > Dothideomycetes > Pleosporales > Didymellaceae > Stagonosporopsis > Stagonosporopsis cucurbitacearum. The sequence goes on along the minus strand of JAFEKD010000011.1, from coordinate 2,498,391 downwards.
GGCGTCGGAGAGCGGGTTGGCAGTCTTGCCGGCGGCCTTGTCGGCGTCGGAGAGGGTGGCGTAGAAGGCCTGGGGCTGGGCGAGGGCAGACAGCAGGGCGGCGAAGTCGGCGGGCAGGACGTCGGAGACGAACCAGGGGATGGATTTTGGGTGGAAGACGACCGAGGTGGCGAGGCCCGAGGCGACGAGGTAGCCGGCGAGGATAAGGTCGACAAACAGCTCGAAGCCGGCATTGTCGAGGACAATGTCGACGCGGCGGCCCTGCTTGCCGGCCTTCTTGGCGGCGGTCAGGACGGCAAAGGCCTTGTTGAGGTCGTTGACGAGGATGTTCTTCTCCGACTTCTTGCGGGCCTCGGAGCCCTGCAGCTTCTGAATGTCGTCGTAGGAGAGGTTGGTCAGCAGCGAGAGGTCGGTGGCGTTGCCCCACAGGCAGATCTCGCACATTTCGCGGAACAGCAGCTCCTCGGCGGCCTCGAGCTCGGCAGGGGAGGCGGCGCCCTTGAGCGTGTGCTTCTGCTGCAGGTCGGTGACAATGTCGCGGTAGCGGGCGGCCAGCTCGAGGACGGCGGGGCGCGACGACTGGAAGGTGGCCATTTTCTGGCGGGCGAAGATGTCGTAGGTGCGCCAGTGGGTCGTCTGCTTGAAGATGCTGGCGATGCGTCTACCTAAGGCTGTCAGGATTCACATCTCGTATGGCCCGTATTCACGTCGTGTATATGGCTGTGCAGTGCAGGACGGCATACCGGTACAGCTGGCACTCGGCGTACAACCACGGGGCGCTGTGCCACTTCAGCCCTCCGCGCGCAGCCAGCTCGTCGTTGTAGGCGGCGACGTCGGGGGCGCCGTCGTCGGGGACGGGCGCCATGTCGCGGTTGTGCTGCAGCTCGTACTTGAGGGCGGCCAGCTGCGAGACAATCTGCTTGCCCTCGGCGATGACGGCGTCGTCGCTTGCCGCGTACGTCGACTGGTGCACGTCGTCAATGCCCTGAGTGATGATGATGGGCCATCGCTCGCGCGCCGACGTCCACGCAAACGACGCCGGGTCGCTGGTGCTGTACTGCGGCGCGGTGAAGGTGTCGTGCTGCATGGCGGGCTGAGCGGGTCAATGGGGGAGCGTCGTCAAGGCGTCGAGTCGTGGGATCATACACAGTACAATAATATGGCCCTGGCCTAGCCTGACGTCGTCGGTCGACCGTCCAACGGCCATGGTGGGGTGGTGGGGCACTCACTCGCGCCGAATTCCTGCGGGCACTACTGGCCGTCTCTCTGTCCACGCCAGACAGACTTGCTCTGTCACGTGCCTGTGCAGCTTCCCATCGCCCTGCCACCGTGACTGGCAGGCCCTCGCCCTACACAGTACACGTTACACAGTATGCTGCTATCACCAAATGGACCTGCCCCGCCATCTTCCCCTCGAACTCGTGCTCAACGTCATCACGTGCGCACTGCCCTCCTCGCACGCAATCCTGCTCCCCTCCCACGACGTGACCAAATTGCTGCTGACCTTCACCCTCGTCTGCCATGAGACGAGACGGCTGGCCACCCGCTACCTGCGCGAGCGCTGCGTCTACCTGTCGTCGTCCAAGCGGCTGAATGCATACCTTTTGGCAGTCAGACGCGAGCCAAGACTACGCAGCGCCACGGCCCTGTTCTTATCTCCGTTCCAGGGGACTATCGATGATCTGCCGCTGTGTTCCTGCGTCCGGGAACTTTTCAATTACACCTGCACTAGCCTCCGCAGACTAGTCATTGACATACCCCTGCGCAGCCTGCACCCGCGGGATGACCGTCTGGCCGTCCGCGCCGTCCTCCGAGAGGGTTTCATGCGGTTGGACAATCTCGAGGAGTTTGTCAGCACACGCGACGAACTGTTTCTTGCCGTCACCGGAGATGGCCGCCATCCAGCAGTATGGACAGGCTGGAAGAACCTCAAGCGTCTGGCGCTCTACAACGTCGACCTGACTGTCGAGTTCTTCCAAGACCTTGCACGGCTTTCCCACTTGGAGACCCTCGTCCTCTCGCGTTCTGACGGCAACGACGAGTCTCTTGACGACTGGGCCGAATACTTCAAGTTCACCACTCGACCCTTCAAGCTCCTCATGCTGGGCTCCGAGCGTCGACAGCTGCTGCCCGACCGTCTCCTCACCGGCCGCATCAAAAACCGTGCTGAAGTTGTGGACGTCCCCATGATTCGCTCCGTCTGGCTACAGCACACACTCGACTTTTCTATTGAAGAGTGCCAATCCTTTGTCCGCTCTCATGCCGAGAACGGCACCCTGTGGGATCTTGATCACGGCACCATACCCTGCAACGCGCGTCCGTATGTTGATGAGCCCTATCTCGCCCAGGTCGGACAGCACTGGTTGATGTTGGACGAGCGGCGGCGAGCCTGGTCAGTCAACTAGTCATGTATGATGCCTCAAATGTACGGCCAGCGCTATGGTCAGGCAATGAGTACATGGCCGGCACATTCGAGTGAAGCACATCGCTCCTTCTCTGCCATGGCAGCCACGTGGTGCTCAGATTGCACAGAAATTATGGGACCATGCCTGTGGGTGGAAGCAAGTGAAAGTGCGACCCACGACCACACCTTCACCTATACCGCCCCACAGGTATTTTGTCTAGCCTGTCGCCCTTAAACTCTCCCCAATTCTCTTGCTTCCAACCCAACCGGAAATCATGAAGGTCAGCCATGTTGGAACGCTGGTCGCAGTTCTTGTCGGTATCGGCCACGCTCTTCAGGTTCCTGACCATGTCGCCAATTACACATCTGCAGTCTTTGGTATCGACAGCCACAGGGTCGTGGTTGCCGGCGAATCTCCACCTCCACTGCCACCACGGCCAACGCTTCCTCCTCCCGTGCCGCTACGACCAACACCAAAGCCTCCCAAGGAACCGCTCTTGCTACTCTTCGAAAATGCAAACGATGAAGTTTGGGAAAAGGCCAAGTGTAAAGGTGCAAACTTTATACGGGCAATGCGCGGGACCGATCGAGACGCAGGTCAGGTCTTCAAGCCGTCGCGAGATTCCGTGGCATCACAGTGGGAGAACCTCGACTTTAGTATGGCATCTTGACATGATTTCAAGTCTGAGCACTAATGTATTGTAGGTGCGGGAGAAAAGTGGGGATGGACAGGCTCAACGGAGATGTCCGCTGGTGACTTCAAGCTCTGGGGTATAGACAAGATTCTCCGAGATCTTGGATCGTCGGACAAGTGCTCTGGTTGGGGCGGCTGGGTCGACTGTGTGATATTCCTTCACGGTTTCAAACAAGACGAGACAGGCGATTGGGAGCCTGATGATAGCCCGTATGTTGTGGATGGTAGGACATATCGCAGGTCAGGTGCACACTATGGCCTTGCATTCGATTCACAGAGAGGAGGTCAGTGTAACTTTGAGCCGGGTACGTGCAGTGACTCACCGAAAGACAGTCATCATGGCGCTCGACAGGAATTCGCCCAGGTCGGCGGGCAAAGAGCTCAATCCTCCTGTGCAGGGTGACGAGTTGCCTGCTATTCAAGCATCATCCGACATTATGTGGCTGTACTGGAAGATGTATGACAAACCCAATGGCCCCAACTTTTCTCTGTCGTCCACCATCATCAACGCCGAGACCCAGGCTGTTGCCTCCCGCGCGATTCGAGAGACCATGCCCCAAGCAGAGAGCTATCCAGCTTGGGGAGGCTACGACTTTGACACGGATACACCAGAGGGACAGGCGCTTCTAGGTGAGTCTGATACACGAAGTGGACGTCTTTGTGCTTGGAATGCTGATGTTTCCAGGCACACCAAATGCCCAAGCCTTCAGCTATTTCCTACTAGGACACAAGGCCACTCTTGGCAATCTTTACATCTCCCAAGTTCGTGTGTTCCGCGGCGGGAACCAAGAGCAGATTGGACCAAATCTTCTCTTCATTGTAGAGCCGGTGCCGGCGCCAGCAAGCAATGACACGAAACCCTCAACCCAGCCATATGAAGACATCAAGGGCTTGTTCGCCAAGATGAAACCTCATCATGGTGCTGCAGATGTTAAAATCGCCGCCAAAAAGCCTGCAGATCTTCCGCCTCCTGCTCCACTCGTCGTTCAGCCCAAGCCCACGCCAGATCTTTTCAGCCCTGGTCCAAGTGATTCCTACCTTGATCTTTACCCAGACGCTGAAGAGGAAGAGTGGAATAAGGTGCAGTGCAAGGGAGCAGATTTTGTGAAAGCCATGCGAGGTTCTGATAGCGAGGCTGGCAAAACCTTTGATCCACCACGCGACACTGCCACTGGACTTTACAACGAAGACAGTCTCGGTGAGTGATGACATGGAAATTTTTGAAGCAAGTGTCAACTGTACTGACACGAACTAGACGACCTGACAGAATGGGGCTGGTCCGGCCAAGAGGCCACAGATCCAAACATGAAATACTACGGAATCGACCATGTCCTGCGAGACATGGGGTCTTCTGACACGTTGTTTGCAAACGGCGGCGACATCCGCTTAGTGTCATTCGCTCATGGCAGATCGAGGCAAGATGACAACGGCGAATGGAAGACTATCGGCGAGCAGACCTATGAGGTGAATGGCAAGTCGTATCGCTATACTGGTGCTTGGTACAACTTTGCTGTTGACGAGATTAATGGAGGTAAGTCATCACGACGCTGTCCACACCCACGCGACCGAGGATTCGCGGCCTCATTAACTTCTACCATGCTGAACCTTTCCTGCAGTCCTGATAGCGACTGACCGCATGTCTCCGCAAGAAATCGGTTCCGAGGCCACACCTCCAATAACGGGCGATTCACTCCCGCTAATCCGCGCCTTCTCGGATCTAGCCTGGATCTCATGGGCCGCGCTAGCAGCGCAAACGCAGACTGATGTGAAGAACATGCGCTACTTCATGTCGCTTTCCATCTCCAACAAACTGACGCAGCGCGTTCTCAGTCGATGTGTGCGCGAGGTGTTGCCCGGCGCATGGGGATTCCCAGCGTGGCCGGGCTTTGAGTTCTCTGCCGAGTCATCACAAGGACAGGCGATCTTAGGTGAGTGTCACATATCTGTCGCGCAACACAGGACTAATTAATGATGGTAATCAGGCACTCCCAACGCCCAGGCATTCAGCTACTTCCTACTCCAGCACAAGAAAGAACTTGGCAACCTGCACATCTCCAAAATGCGCGTATTCCGCGACAGCAACTGGATCGCGAAAGCGAATTTGCTGTTGATCGTGGAGCCCGTTCCGGAAGGCGATGACTCCGATAACTCCGATAAACTTGACGAGCCAGACGAGCCTGAAGGCACAGTCATCAAGAAGGGCGAGCAGGCAGAGGCAGAGGGGAGTCGAACGGGAGAGAGAAATCCTTCAGCTCCAGACTCAGATATGCGATCTCAGACAACGACTACCAGCGTTCTTCCGCGCCTGCGCCGGTGGTGGACCAGTGCGAAGTTGTAGACAGACGGATATAACCCCCCCCCTTTTTTTTTTTTCTGTAATCAGTTCATTCTACTGCCTTTCAGCACACTGTCAGGGTCATGCTTCGCAATACAATGCAATATATTGCAATATACTAATACAAACCCTTCTACTACAAACAACCCACCACTTCAAAACCGCAAGCCACAGCAAGCTAATCTATCTATACAAAAAAAAAGGTAAGAACTTGTCTTCTATATCCCTGCTGCTACTACTGTGGTACGATTGCCTACCTGCAGCTGCGCAGTACATCAATAGAGTTTGCTCTAGACTCTAGAATCGAAAGTCTCTCGTTGCTGTCCTCGACAGATCAATAACAAAGAGTGTTGCACCTCTGTATCCCAATATTTCAGACACTGATGAAATATAGAGTTTCAATAGTGCGAAAAGGCCTACTACATCGAATTGGCAATTGGTTAGCAGCTAGAGAGAATGGATCTTTGTACTGTAGAGGCTGTGTGCACGAATAGTTTGGTTAGAGTAGAGGCTTTATAGTCGCTTGTGCTGTGGGGGTGGAGGGAAAAAAACTATTGTAGGATGACGTTTTATAAAAGCACTATTTGCGTATTACTGTTTAAGAGCATCTGCAAGTATGAGGGAAGATTTTGCAGTACTGCAGTTCAGCCGTATTTCAAAGCCCTTTACTCTTAGCAATAGATATCAAAGTATTGCCAAGATTTGAGTCACTGCTTTTACATTCATGCCGTGTAGGACCCTGCGGTACCTGCAGCCTACTGCCAGACGTGTGGTCGCTGGGTTCTCGAACATTTGCGGTACCTACCTGCGTCACTGACCTTGCACTGTTCATCCGGCTGGTGGACACACGCTCTGCGCACAACTGTGGCCTGGCCGACTACCGTGTCCGTGCGCGCAACGCCCGGAGTCGCGCAACGCCCGGAGTCGCGCAACGCCCGATCACTGTAAATTGCACCACACTTTAACGCGTAATAACTTAACAAGCATAGCACCTATTAATAATATGCTTACAGCAATTAAAGCGCTAAAGCTAGGAGAGAAACTTATATATTAAAAAATTACTAATTAGTTTAGTATTAATTACTTAACCCTAGCGCAGAGACACAAAGGCGTTCAGGCACCCTAGGAAGCTAAGGACTTCAGCTAGCAGAAGCTCACCCTACAGCAAGAGGAGGAGCTTATAACATATATAGAAGAGCTTACTGCTTATTATATACCTCCTATAAGAGAGATAATATAAAATTTTGCGTTGTCTGTAGCTAAGGAACGCATAAGTAAGAGCTAGGTTACTTGCTTTATTAATAACTACTCTATTAATCTTATCTCTTAATACTTAATAGGTATAGACGCTAATTACTACAACACTAATTCCTACGCTAAGTACAAGCTATATTTTAACTTACTACAGCGTAAGATTACTAAGTATAAGGTTAACACTAAGCACATATATAATATAAATAAGAAGGGCTTTATAATTAGAGTAACTACTAGGATAAAGTATATGTTTAGCAGGCAAATATAGGAGAAGGGGGAGGTTAAAGCATTACTTTAAGATAGCAATTGTGCCTAGATTACGCTCCTAGCTTATGTGTGCGGCAATAGATTAGCACTGCTGCCAGGCCTTCTATACAAGTCTGCTAACAGCACTATCTAATTAAGCTAGGTAAAGGAAATACAGCTAAGTGTACACTCTATGCTTGTTACCTTATTACCTACTAGCTAGACCAACAATAATATAGGCCTTGCCTAGCTTTAGCAGGTGTTTAATTGCTTTACTAAGACTAAGGCACAGAGGAAGTGGCGCCTTCTAATCCTTAACAGCTATAGATCCTATATAACAATAGAGTTTATTAACTACTGCAATTAGAACAAGATACTCCTAGCTATCCTTCCTCCTTATTTAACTTACACGCTACAGCTACTTAATATAGTAATGTTTAAGCCTCTCTTAACTGCGTACTTAAAGGAGCTTATAACATACCTCTATAATAGCTAAGGACTATTAGTTATTAAGAAAAGTGACTTCTTTTACCTATTCTAGAAGGCCTAGACACACACGTTTACTTAGGGGTTAATACTTAGGTTGTTTAAGGCGACTAGTATAGCACCCCTTTAGCCTAATGTTATCCTTTAACGCTTTGCTAAGCCTTCTCCTTAGGCCTCTAATACAAGCAGAAGCTCTTCTTCTATATATTCTAGCAAGGATTAGCTTAAAATTAAGACCCTACTGTGCAAGGTAGCTAAGGATAAGAGTAGTAAGGAGCTAAGGAAGATTAGCTGCTCCCTCTACTACATCTCTATCTAAAACTAGCTACTCTACTATAAGATAGCAGGCCTTAAAGAGGTTCTTAAGACTTAGAAGAAGCATAGGAACAAGAGCAAAGCTCTTAACTTCCAGGAACATAAGGAGTATCACAGTGGAGCTGTGTTCTATTCTCCTCACAGGGTAGATAAAGCACGCTAGTATAAGCAAGTTAAATAACAGGAGGCAGAGGCAGAAGAGGCTAGGAAAGCAGAGATAGCTAAACTTAGACGCGCAAATAAGCTGTACAAGGAACAACTTGCTTAGGAGAAGTGTAAGCAGCAGGCAAGGGAGAAGAAAGAGCAAGACTAGGTTAAAGCTAAGAAGGCAGAAGAAGTAGCAGAACGTAAGGCTAAAAGAGAGCGTTAGAAGCAAGCTTATAACGCTTAAGAAGCTCTAAAATTATTATAAAGAGGCAGTTAGAAGACATTAAAAGCTTCTATAGTTAAGAAGAGGCCTGTGTGTTATAGTGTAGGTGTACATAGTCACCTAAAGCCTGCAACGCCTCCTCTACCTGCGCGCACTTACACAACTTGCAGTAGCTGCACTACCACTCTATATAAATAGGTTATATAGAATAATATTATTATATAGGCCTATAGATTACTCTGCTAAAAGTTCTAGTAATATTATCTACTGTATGTGGCTCTATAGCCTTACTTCCGTGATGGGCTTCGAGGCTCGCAGCGGGCGTTGCGCGACTCCGGGCGTTGCGCGCACGGACACGGTAGTAACCCCGTGGGTGCCTGCGACGGCGTCCAGAAGGTTTGGAGAGCCGACTACATCGAGCCCATGACCCGTGGAATTGCGATTAAACTATGTGATGTTGTGCGGGGTGACTGTGTCGGCTTGAGTAGATATTAGAGCGCCTAGATAGGGGGAATTGCACACTGCATGGAAATGTTGCAACCTAAGGTTTTTAATACTAATCTTAATATAACGTGTTTTATAAGCGAGTCGCCCACCCAAGCAAGTCGCCCACCTAACACTAGCAACACGCCTATATATATATAGAGGAGATCCTTATAGTTAGTAAGGTAGCTAACTTAATTATTAAAAAGAAGAGTAGAGTTTATAGTAAGAGTAAGACACCTGCAAAGAGAGTGCGTATTAAGTAACACTGTAGGTGTTATAGTAAGATTACGCACAATTCCTGCACATGCAAAGTAGAAATAGAGAATAACGTCCCTCACGGGCGAGCCGCCCACCCGGGCGAGTCGCCCACTTTTGCCAAGACTCTTAACTATTATACCCTACTTTAGCCTGCATTAGCCTACTCTAGGCTAGTATAGAGTAAAGTAACATATAATATTACTTAGAGAGCTCTTCTACTTTATTCTTGCACATTTGCGCATTGTGCCCTATCTTTCTGTATATTCTATACTATTGTTAGGATAGTTTACCTCCTTTAGCGTGCACCCTCTTCTTTAGCTTCTTACTATTACTACGCGCGCTAAACTCCTTTAGTGTAGTTAACTGCTAGCCTTCCTTAACTATAAGGGTTTCTCCTGCCTAAATTTACTTTCTTTTGTGTAATTTATGCTCTATAGCAGCTGCTAAGGCTGCTTAAAGCTTAGTATGTTTTTATTTAAGTAAAGTTATCTTATATACTACACTTATTACCTCTTTTAAGAGGTATTTAACTATGCTTATAGTAGAAGTTAGTAAGCTACTAAATTACCTCTTATACTTATCTTAAATTAAAGTTAATTATAAGCTAAATTTAAAGAGGTTCTTTAGAGTTTATAACTACTAGTAGTTATTATTAGTAGGGAGTTATAGCAATAGTATGCGTAACTTTATATTAAGGGCTAATATAACCTATTCTAGGTTAAAAGGGACTAGTCTAGCCCCTTAGAACTCTCCTTAGATGTTACTAGGGGTAATAGCTTTATTGTAGGCTGCTTTAAAGTATAGCAGAAACTCCTACTTTATAATGTAATTAATCTAAGTACATACTAGCTTATTAACCTAGTCCCTATATACCTGCTTTAAAGGGGCAAAACAACCTATATTAAGTAGCTGTAAGAGGTGTAATAAGTGTAGAGGCATATATATAGCTATAATCTTATTATCTTTACAGTATTATTAGAATTCTGCAGAGTTATAGCTCTTATAACTATTAATAATAAGTAAATAGTAAGTACTAATAGTATATATCTTTATATACTTATTAAAGTGCTTTATCTACTTAAAACTAAGTTTATTAGTAGTCTAGCTGTTCTTAGAGATAGTAATAACCTAATCCTAGGGCAAGGTATTATCCTTATACTAGCTGCTAAGGTAGTAGTGCGCTTTAAAGATAATAAAGGGCAGAATAGCCTATCTTGTAGCATTAATGCCCTAGGTAACTGTTACCTACTCCTAGTTACCTAGCTAAACCTGCTTTAGTTATCCTTATATAGAAGAAGCTGTAATAACTACTTTTTAGGTTATCTAGCTTATTATAAAGCCTGTCTTATTAAAGTTATACATGTTATTATCCTAAATACTATACTTAGCTTTAATATTAGCTACTAGGCTAAACTAGCCTTATATAACTCTAGAATTCTTATAGAGGGCTTACTTATAATTATACTTATAATTAAACTTTACTTTAAGCTCTAGTTAGCGTAAAATAAATATACTAGCCTAGTTTAAGCTAATAGGGGTTAAACTATGCTCTTCTTATAGAGAATTAGCTATATTAGCTATATCTAAGAGCTAAAGGGAATATCCTTATTTAACTAGCTTAAGTATATACTTAATAATTACCTCTTCCTTTATATTAGTTAGATTCTGTAAGTTAGCTATAGTATTATTATGTAAAGGTTGTCTAGCGCGTCTATTGCGTAGGGTTGTTTATAGTATGTTATAGATAGCTACAGCGCGTTATACTAAGAGTTTAGGGTCTTATTTAAGAGCTTAAAGTGTAAGCTATATCTAAGTCTTGTTTAACACATTTATTTAGCTCTGTTATTAAGGCATTAGTATAGGAAGGGTAAGTTAGTGTAGTCTTGGCAAAAGTGGGCGACTCGCCCAGGTGGGCGGCTCGCCCGTGAGGTACGTTATAGATAATAGCAAGGCTTCTAAATAGTATTATCATAACCTCTAGGCTATATATAGATTATGTAGTGTTATATAGCGTTATTACGCAAGCATGTTAGTAGTGTTAAGTAGCTAACTTGATTAAGTAGCTAACTTGCTTATAAAATATATTATATAAAGTAGAAATAAAGAATATAAATTATAGTAAAGCTTCTAAATAATACTATACAAGTCTTTAAGTAATTCTTTATTAGTATTATATTATAATATAGTACTTTATAGGTATTTTAGTATCAAAAGTATAGTACTTAGTAGTAAAATATATTATAGAGTATATTAGAACTTGGATTAGAAAAGTAAATAATAAATATATAAAAGAAAGAATAGGTCTTAAAATAAGAATAGTGTTTAAGGACCTTTAGCAAGTAAGGCAAGAAAAAAGTTCTCTGGCTCTCTTCAAATGCGAGGACAATGACAAGGGACTGTTGACGAACCTTTGACGATATAACAATCTAATTGCTACGTTGCTTTCACATACGACCATAGGACGTTGAGAACAAGGCTTCCCGTTCGCTCAGCCCTATTTAAGCAACGTACCAGCGGATTAGTAGTTAGGTGGGTGACCACTAGCGAATACCCGCTGTTGTATGTTTTTTGTCTTTCCTCGCGTTCTAAGTTTTACACGTTCCTGATGCTTTGCAAAAAGTTAATGAATACGGTAGCATCATGGCTGTGTAAATTCTTTTTAGGCATTCATTACTGTCTTAATGTGCGTCGTGTCTGGGAGTTTAGTGACCTTGTTCGCGAGCTAGCGTGTAGAACCCAACGAGACGTTAGTTTCGCTGTGCGATTTTCAACACCCTGTTTTAAATCAAAGCTAGGAACACTTCTAGATGGAAAGTTGGAAACAAAATGCGAACAACGGCACCAGGTTCCGAGCGGCGCCAATTGGCCCGGTGATAGGTGGAACATGAACTGTCACAAAACGCCTTTAAGCTTTGGGCGCACCTTCGCTACAGTCCAAGACCACAATAGCGGAGGGAGTGTGCTATACATTTTTTTTTAGATATCTCTGGGCTTTAAATGATCAGTACTCATACTACTTGTCGTTCTCCTCACCCGGTGTATGTGCAGTGCTTTGGCTAGGAGTCTATCCCCATGTTTTAGGCGATCGGCCCGCGACAAAACACGACATGTGCCAAAAAATTTGGTTTAAGCTTCCACATGATGACCGGTAAAGATATTCCCGCTTCCGGAGCAAATATCTCGCCTAGCTTGTAAGCTAAAGTCTTCTTTGTGCAAATCTCACGGCGTTTTCAAGTCCCGGTAATGCGAAGCTGCAAGCAAACGATAGCTTTCTCTGGTTCGCCGGCCACATTGGTTCGAAACAGCTATGGATGTTGCTTGTTATCGAGTTCAAATGAAACTGTGTTCATGTCAGTGCTTGTCACTGTCTGCCAGAATAGTGATGGAAGGTGTCGAACGGAAGCACAGAGTAACACCGAATACACAAACATGTCCCAGCGTACGAGACTACATGCTCACCAAACCGTATCCTCTGGCCTCTACCGTCGCGGAATATGGGACAGCTATGCCTGGATATCCGGAGGCACAAGATTCTCGAAGAGATAAAGTCGGGCTGATCAGTCCCCTCTACACTCGTGCAGACCATCAGCTAATATCATCATGACTTTCCGACTCCAATCTTACATAATCCTCGCATTCCTTTCTACTCAATGTATTACGGCGCCGGCGCCTAAATCCACGGCAGGACCGGGATACGTCACGGGCTCTGTCCAACACCTCATTGGCAGGTCAGGAACCGCCCTCATTCCAACCATGGAACTGGGGTTTGGAAATCCACCTCAGAAGGTCAAAGTCTTGCTCGACACTGGGAGCAGTGATCTTGTGGTTCCTCAGACGGGTAGTTTCATCTGCAGAGATCCGCAGCAACAGTGTACTGCCAACGGCGGTGCACTGGTCACTGGCTCGTTCGATGCCGAAAATTCAAACGGAGTCATCAGACTCAACATCCCAGTGAACGCGACCTATGTCAACGGGGTTGCTTTGCAGGGAAACTTTGTCAAAGCGGCTTTGACTTTCCAGAACCAGACAGTGGATCAGTTGCAGATGGCTGTTGTAAATCAAGGACAGCTACCCCCTGATGAGCCCCTTTTTCCTATTTTTGGAGTAGGTCCCATACAAGGAGAGGCGGCTGAGCCGTATCGGAATATACCTGCTGGCATGAAGAGTGCAGGTGCCACCACGGCCAACGCATATGGACTCTATCTCAACGATTTCAGTATGTACTATTCTACCTCTTACTGTTAATCCCCGCGTACATGAGTCTAATACATAGATAGGAGGATCTGATGGCTCCATCACGTTTGGTGGCGTAGATACCGCCAAATTCCAGGGCGATCTTAAAGCCGCACCGCTGGTGCGTGACAACGATGGACGTCTTCCATCGTTTGTTGTAGACTTCAGTTCCATGACATTGAGCTCCGGCAACGATACGGTGCAAAAACGTCAGCAGGGTCAGAGACAAAGCAATAATATCGATCTAGCTCCCAGAGACGGCCTTGGAGTTTCGTTCATTGATTCCGGTGCCCCTTCCGTCGATATCCCGGCTTCGTCAATGAGGTCTCTGGCCAGATCTCTAGGCACAAATTTCAACGAGCAGGATGGCTCCTTAGGAAATTTGCCGTGCAGTCTGGGTCAACAGGGCATGAGTCTCAACTTCGGTTTCAACAATGACAACGCGAAGATCCAAGTTCCTCTCGAGCTTATGATGCTGCCTGCTCAGAGCCAGGGAGCTGCAGAAACAGGAGCTGCCGACTGCAGTCTCCCGGTCTTTGCGACCGATGGTCTGATCACCTTGGGCGCGCCTTTTATGCAAGCGGCGTATGTCGTGTTTGATATGGAAGCAGAACAGCTGTTGATGGCGCAGGCGGTCATGAATGCCACAGAATCTAATGTGCAAGAGTATACGGCTTTCATGGCGCGGAGGAACAGGTGATTGACAAGAAGCAGCGCTAGGTTATCCGAGGTAAATTTAATGGAGAACTTGTGTACCTTAATAGAAAAGAAACTACACAAAGAGTACTACTGTGGGAATTGAAAGCCCCAATGACACTTTCTTCTGGGGTCTTTTGTGAAAATTTTGACAAATTATATCATGATTCCGATTCTTTAATATCGTGGAATAGAGAATGGGTTAGGATCATCGAGTGCCTGATCTGCGCCACGGCGCCTAGCCCCACAAAATTGGTTTGATACCCTGCGTTGCAGCCTAGACCCCGGCGGATCTCCAATACTTAAATACTGTCTGACGATCATGTATGTCGGAGGCCAGCACAAAGTCATGGAATCTAGTCATGAGCGTAATTCTGTATCATTGAAGCCGGAAGCAGGGTACGGAAATCTGGCCTTCGACCAGTTTGTTGTAGTGAGTGACTGTCACAGTACCACTCGATTTTCTTAGGACTAATACGAACCTCGAAGGCAAATTGGGATCTCTCTAAGCCAGAGAAGGACGATCAAGGCCAATGGATTGACCTTGCTGGCAGATGGTTGTCAATGAGCCACATCGATCGCAGCGTAAGTAGTCGGCCATGCCGAATTTACTTTTCCATTGCAAGAAGCGCTGGGCCTAACAATAACACAAGTTTTACTGGGGCCGTTGCAACCCCTACAAAGATTCAATTTCTAATTCGCCCTATCTCCCAACCCAGGCTCAAATACAACGTATTCTGGCCCCTCACCAGACCAATTCTGAACGCAACATATCACAGTCGTTTCTGAGTCGGGTTAAATACCCAGTCTGGATCCGCACTTGCTACACTGCCGAACTCTCAGCCACATACGAGGAGATCTTCGAAGCTGGTCAGACTGATTTTGGACCAGAAGTCGTTCTTGACGACCAGATGCTGTATGAGCATCCTGATGCCGACTGGGAAAAGGTCTTCCTGCGCCTACCCGCTCTTCCAGACACAATAATTTATCACGACCCTGATCACCCGGAGAAAGACGACGAGACTTCTTCTGTCCCCCGGCCAAGTGATGATGAGGTGTTCCCTCTGTACGAAGCCGCTGCACAGGCCAGATCTGTGCATTATCTGATTGACGAGGAGGCTCTGCAGAAGCGAATGGTAAAACTACAGTTTGTAGATATTCATGGGAGATTGATCTGGTGGAATTGGCTCCAACCTGAGCATATCTGGATTTGGGAGTCGGATCCAGGTGGGCGTACCTTGTCGAGACATCTTGAGAGCTGCGAGGACAATCGCGATTTGTTGAAGCCAGGAACAGTAATTGACCTTGAGGAGTGAGGTTTTTGACAGAAAGCGACGACGCACTGGGTTACTGCTTGGAGGGATATTGTTGATAACTTGTCTGGAAGCACGACGTCGATAAATGGGCGAAGATGGTAACCTAGGATGTTAAGCTCTGCAATTCAGTGTCGATGTCTTCAGCCTTGGGGCCGACTCCCTTGATGACCTTGCTCTGATCAATGATTTCAGTAAAGCTATTCGTGGCGCCTATGATCTATAGTAGTCATTGTGTAAATCAACTGGCTGCAGCACTATCATACACTATTAGCAACTCTGGCGACAAACCACAAGTACCACCCACTAATGAACAACGAATCGACAATACGGTCAAAAAATAAATTGAGAACGTGGTCCGCAAGATGCATCACGCAAAAAGATATTGTCCTGATTACTGAACTGCGATGTGGATACTGCGGCCGGAACCGTCATCGATGTAGCCACTTCGTCGGCCTCTCAGGATGCCCGCAACTGCCATCTCATTGATCCGCATTTGCCATCCCAGACTCATTCATTTAAAAATATCGAAAAATACTGCAATTACTCTGGGGTGTAGATGGATGTCGTCAAATGCGATGGAACGGATCGCTGAGCTCTAGCGGCTTGCGCAAAGCAGAGAGAATGCTGAAGACTCTCCGGCCTGAAATTATGCAAGACTTCAGGGATGAAATAACTGGTGATGAAAATTTTCTGAGAAAACATTAAGTCTGTAGAGGCCAAAGATGGTGGATGATAGGTATTATTCAGTGAATGACGTCACATGACGTGTGTATAGCTTTCCAATCCTGCCTTTTGTATCCAATCTAGCTCAATGCATACGCTCCTTTAGTTGTATGACTGGGCCCTTCCTGTTACTCACAAACATCTCATACGTCTGGTACTGGCCCTCCTCACGACGTCCTGGACCAGCATTGGCGTTTCCGCCACCAAGCTTGTTCGCCGCGTCCTGTCTCATCTCGAATTTCCACAGCATCTTCGCGACTACAATCCTCATCTCCAGCCATGCCATATTTTTACCGACGCAACCACGCGAGCCAGCCGAAAAGGCGCAGAACGCGCTCTCGGCAAGCGCAACACTCTCCGTCGTCGATCCTGCTTCGCCTGCAATCCAGCGCTCGGGTCGGAATTTGAGCGGCTCTGGATAGTAGTCTTTATTGTAATGCATTGCCCAAAAGGCAGTGCTGAGTTGTGTCCCCTTGGGGAAGTAGCTGCCGTTAACTGTCGTTCCTCCCTCGAGGACTTCGCGGCCAGGTTCCGCCGCGACTGGTGGCGTCATACGCATCGCCTCCATAAGAATTGCAGTCAAATAAGCGCAAGACTGAATTTCAGGACCCGATGAGATTTCCTCATAGCTGTCAAATGTCGAGAGAATTTCGCGTGCAAGGCGTTCCTGTATCTCAGGGTTTCGTGAAAGGTAGAAGTATGCTGCGGATAAAACAATCGAGGTGGTATCGCTTCCTGCGACAATGAGCAGCTCACACTCGGCGTACAATTCTGCAAGCGAGTAGCCAGTACCAGTTTCGGGATCTTTTGCGCGGAAGAGCCAATGGAAGAAGTCTTTCCGTATCTCTGCATCTGGCTTGGGTTTCTCTTCTAGCTCCTGCTGCTTGGCTGTACGCTTTCCAAGGCATTCATCGACGAAGTCGTACCAGTTTTGAGCAACACGAGGAGTCGCAGCTGCAAGCAATTGGTTCAGACCTCGTGGCTTGAGCCAAGTTACAAGTGAACCTAATGGAGAACAGACGACCTGCAATGCGTGAGTAACAATAAAAAAGGGCTTAGTAAAGTAGACTGACCGGCTGCATAATCCCAATGAAGTCAATCATCACCTCAGGAATATGTCGCATTTTGCTATTCGGCTCTTTCATGTCAAAGCACTTTCCGAAACAGAGGTCGCCAAGAATATCAAATACCAAGTAATTGATCTGGTCGGCCATATCAATCGATCTTGTCCATTGGTCGCTGCCTTTCTTTTCCTGGCCAAGCAATTGCAGCCATCGATCGACATTTTCGTGCACGAACACCTCAGCACTACGCAGAGCACTTTCAGAGAATGCATAGTTCATTACGCGACGCTTTCTGGCGTGGACTGGGAGCGAAGTAGCGCTCCACACGTTGATGTGTTGCGAAGTCTTGGGCCAGATTTCATAAAAATAATTCTTTTTGACATTACCCTTCGGGCCAAAGATAGTCCCGTACGCTTTGGGATCGTTAAG
This sequence comes from Stagonosporopsis cucurbitacearum, assembly GCA_016920805.1. Lineage (NCBI taxonomy): Eukaryota > Fungi > Ascomycota > Dothideomycetes > Pleosporales > Didymellaceae > Stagonosporopsis > Stagonosporopsis cucurbitacearum. The sequence goes on along the minus strand of JAFEKD010000011.1, from coordinate 2,481,082 downwards.
GCAGACGCTGTTTGGCGCATAGCGGAATTCGGTACCTGACTGCTCGTTATTAAGTGTTGTGCAGAAGATGAATCATCTAGCGTACCGTATTGCTCTTGAAGACGAAGAAGCCAGAGATGCCTGTCCTGATTCTTCGAGTGCCACCACGATGGAAAAGTTGACAGCTTTGCCCAGAACGGTCCCGGGAATTTTGCAAGAGGATGGAAGTACAACCTGTACACCGCCGTTACAAAAACGTATGATAGGAAGAGTACGACGCTCAACACGGCCACGTTAGGGTAAGAGACACCCTTTGTAACGTCCATGTTTCCAGGTTCACGTTCCGAAAGAGCAGTGGGAAGCTCGAGACAACGGAAACGGAGGGGCAGCAAGAAAACCCTTGAACTGCCGTGATTTTTGTTTTAACCCTGCTGGGACATTATACGAGCAAGGGTGAGGTCAGGGTTGCGCTCCACATCACTATTGAGTCCAGCATCCTACGACAAGCGCGAACATGCGATTTCATGGGTGGGAAGAAATCCCAGTGACTTGAGTCTAGTCAGCTTTGCACGAGTGTCCTAAAACACAACAGTGCTTACTGACCTTGCTGACAACATCTATCGAGCTATTGGCTAGTATGCGTCTGAAATTCCTTGTAAGGCCATGGCCATGTACGCAAACATTAATTGATCAGCGAACGTTGTCATGCGTACCCACACGCAAGAATCACAATCTACTTTTCAGCACTAGGGCTGGCATGTCAGCGGCTTCGCTCTGTCGGAACACATCTGGAAGAAGAACTACGCTCCGCAATCCCTGTCAAACCCCACTTGGTAGCGTACGCGCGAGCCGCAGGTCGTCCCACTCTGGACTGATCGTAAAAAAGTTGGTTCACATACCACATACCTTTAAATATCTTTCAATGCTGTCAGGACGCCGGCCGACCACGTTTTCCATTGACTTTGCCCACCGAGGCACTCCATTCCAATCGTAGTCATCAAATCCGTCTGGATCAAACGCATGACGCTTTCTGCATCGTTTGCATATGGGATGCGCTTTGTTGTATCGGTGCAAGCACGCTTCTGAACTGCAGGTAACCAGGTGCCAATGGCGCATCCATTCTGCAACATGACCACTTGTGTCGATATAAGCTTCTCTGTCAGGAGAATCGATCAAGGTGAGCATCATATAATTGTCAGCATTCGAGATCTGACAAAAAGGTCGCTGCCGCGTTATCGTTGAGTAGCCAAACCGCTCAAGGCAGTAATTCGCAGGCAGAAGATTCAATGTGTTGCCAAATTCCAAATAAGGATAGTGCTCTCGCATCTCATATATGGGTACTCTGGCCTCGTGGGTGTTGCGTCGCGCGAGGTTGGCAAGCACAATTCGATTCCAGTCCTTGAAAGAAATCACACGCGATTGGTAGGTGAATAACGGGCCAGCCGAAGATCGGTTCCAGGAAAGGATAGAAAGACGATCAAGTAAAAAACGGAGAAGTGACACTGATTCATTCTGGTTCATCGTTACGGCGCAAACCGCTGTTGCTGTTGGTAGATAGTCTTCAGGCTTCTTCGAGCTCTTTTCGGCTACGGCTACCAGACGATGAACGGTGGCTTCGAGTTGGTGTGCGCAGGCCCATTCGAGCGCATTCCTTCGTGTGCGTGTAGGGTCTTTTTTACTCACCTTGAGGTAAGGACAAACGCTTTGCCCACCCATGCCGTCCGCAATCATCGCGACTTCAAGGAGCGTATGCCTTCTGATTATCGCGATATGGAAAGCTGTATATGGTACTGATGATAGACCATAGCATTTTGAATGAAGAAATGCTGGGTTTCCACACAGGCAGTCTGCTTCTGAGGGCGCAAGAACTGACGCGATCTCGTGTAGCCAGTGAGCACGGTTGAATGCTCCAGCGCCAGTCATACAGTGCTCTCTAGCATATCGCATGAGGTGGTCTGCAACGGCGTGCATATAGGTTGCAATATTTCGTTTAGATCCGACTCCAGGCTCAGTCATAATGGCGTCGCGGGCCATGCGACGACGGATCGCAAAAGGCACATGTGTCCAGTACGCCGCTGCTGGTCTTAAATCTCTGATTTTGCGCAGGTACAACTTTGTTGTCACTGCTTCAAGTACCTTACTGACTCCGAGTAGTGCTACTAAATTTCTCAGCTCATCATTCTGCAGAACGAGCGCAAGGATGTTCTGCACAAGCTCTAGCGGCAGCTTTTCAAGGAGCATTTTGTTTGACTGAATAGTGCGGACGTGACCGAGCGAAATCGTTAGCAGGACGCCAGGAAAGCGAGAGGTTGATGAGTAGTTGTAGCACCGCGTAGAAGACTACCTAACGGCCTGCTGACTCACGCGCAGGCATTGCGCCACAGCCGAAGGCAGCCTTGCACGTGTTTCCCCCCTTCTAGAAGGCGCAAAGTCCAGTAAATTAAGGAAACCTACGTCCCAAAACGTGGCAATCAGCCCATACAGGAATTGCTTTGCAGGCCTTCACAGTTAGGCGTAAAAGCCCTTCTCGTGTGCCTTTGGGTTGTGTGCTGGTATCTTAGGATCTATGTTGGCACTAGTTGTAATTCTAGAGATAGATAAAAGTCGAGTGCGAAGAGGCTTCTGATCATGGCAAGATCAGTTACATTTTTGATCATGATATATACCACTTTTTTACCACCTGGTACTGCCACAGGTGTCAGGCGTATGCCGCGAAAGATGGAGCTCACGGATCTAGGAGGAATGCGATACAGGACCAAGCAAGTATACTCAGTCTCACAGAGGCCGCGTGCGACGCTGTAGGCAACCTCCTGGATCATATTACTGGCAAGGGTCGCCATAGTGTTGCGAATTTGAGAGACCGCGCGGGCGAGTAGTACATGTACTTGTTTGCCAACCACAATGAAGCAGATATCGCATGACACGTCCCATTTTCCATGATCATGATATCAATTAGCCGTCTTCTTCACCGAGGAATCCTTGTGTAGAAATGACGATGACTGAGAGGTAAACCTCGAGAAACGTCATGCTGAATGATCAAATAGTACAACATCCGGAGCAAGCCTGCTCCTTGTGTAGACATGACTAAAGCTTGTGTTGTTTGAGGGAAAGGGTACCAATGAAACCGATCAGTGCATATGTCAAAGATACAACTGAGTGACGTCAGAGGATGATCGCCGTGTGTGAACAGAGAAGACTTACCATGCGTCCAAGTCAAAGCCTCAACGTAGGAGCCAACGATCACTCTCGCTACAATTGGCTCTACATCATCTATATAGTGAACATCCGAGACTGCTTCCTCAATAATCTAGCATGAGTGTAAGCAATTTTCTTTAGTGGTGGTCTGAAGGCAAACAAACCTTCCACTTTTGTGGGCCTGCGATACCAAGACGAGCAAGACCCTCACCGAGATGGGCTCTCAGAGACTGCTGCAAGACAGCGCTGACTGTTACCATACCTCCTAGCATTCCAACAGATGAGGCAAGGTATAAAGTTGAAGCAGCAATAGCAGTATATCTCGGGTCGAGGGCTGCTTGTATACTGATGAATAGAGTCGAGCTAGCGATTCCGGTCCCAAATCCTCCAGGGAAGATATACAGCGATTCGAGCAAATTAGTATCACCATGCCAACGCAAGATCAGAAGGAGATACGCAAAAGATGCGATACCTGTGGCCCCCAGAGTCAGCGTCTTGTACCTACCGGTTCTCTTAATGACGGCACCAGAGATGAGACCACCAATCGCATTGCCGAATACAGCAGGAAATAAGTGAGCTCCAGCAACGGCTGATGAGGCGTTGGCAGTAACTTGGAAGTAGAGTGGTACTGCGAACATTAGGCCAACCTGCGCGCCAACCTGGCACATCATGATGAGGGACGAAAGGAGAACTTCTTTGTGGCGAAGCAATGACAGAGGGATAATAGGCTCTTTAGCTACCAGGCCTTCAACCAGAAGGAACAAGATGCCGAAGATAAAGGCCGCACAAAAGAGCAGAGCAATTCTGTAGTCTGACCATGGAATCCTGTCTCCGCCAATCTCCAGAGGTAGCAGCAAGCTCAAGATGCTGACAGTCATGAGGATGGATCCCACGAAATCGACTCGGCGGAGCTTGCTTTCCTTGCTTTCTTCTTCAAGATGATGGTGAACGCGGGCTGGCAGGACAAGCCAGACGAGGATGATAGCGACGCCAGCGAAAGGAACCTGGCCAAGGAACGACCATCTCCAACCAACCGTATCGGCTAACCAACCCCCAAGTGGACCACCGATGCTGCGGCCAGTAGTTGCAACTATGTTCACCCATGATCGCCAGGTCGCCACATCGCGGAGAGGCACAAGGTCTGTGATTAGTATAGAAACCAGCGCAGTCATGCCGGATGCTCCACAGCCCGAAATCACACGGCCGATAATCAGCTCTGACATGGTCCCACCAATGCCGACAATGAAGCAGCCAATGGCAAAGAGCGCATATGCTAGAAGCAACAGCGACTTCCGGCCATAAATGTCACTTAGCTTGCCATACAAGGGCAGAGTGGTCGCTTGGGCAAGGGCAAAACTGGTCAAGAGCCAACTGGAATCGTGCAGGGCATTGAACTCGGAGGCAATAATGGTATGCGTTGCAAAGAGCAGCGAAGAGTCGGCGTTCGAGATGAATGTACCAATGAGCAGGACGCACACGATACGACCGACCGAGGAGGGAATTGTCGCTATTGGTGCATCTGGCTTAGCCTCGAGTTGTGCCTCCTCGTCGTCCAGGAGGGGCACGTTGCAAGGCGAGCCGGGTTCTCCGTCTGGCGCTTCATCTGATGCATGGCTTGCAGAAAGCCTCGGGCTACTCGAAGAAGTAGAGGAAGACGAAGACGAAGAAGAAGAAGAAGAACCACCGAATCGGGAAAGAAGAGGAGTTTGTTCAGTATTCGTGGTAGCGTATTGCGCAACCATACTGTCTGGTCACGAGGAAAGGCGTGATGTTGTCAAGGGCCGTTTGAGACATCGTAGATATATAGCGACCTTCCTTATCAGACCTCGTGGCAGACTTTTCGCCTCTGGAGTCATGAAGTGCCCGCCTCCTGCATAGGCACGAGGCCAGGCGTGTCAGCGTGCGGCCTCGGGCCGCTGCTCGAGGAAAACCCGATGTTGCAACAACAAGACCCAATCGCGTCATTAGGATTTGTGCGAACCATCAGACCGCATCTGCACCAGGTAGTATTGGCTTGATTACTCTTTCGATTTTTGCGATGTTCCGAAGGTTGACTTCCCGAAAGTCGGCTCTACAAAGTAAGGATACACTGCTACTACACCACTTGTTGGTGCGCTAGCCAGTCGGTGTTTGATGTCATATGTATGGAAAATGCCACGGACAACGGTCGAGAGTCTCAACTCTGGTCCGAGACGGTGCTGCATGTAGTGCCCAATGGACAGGACGTAGAGCTATACTGCGCCTGCATGTGCGCGTAACGCCAAGCGTTGCGCCGGTAGCTCGAACGCCCGTCGTCTGCGACGTAGAATTCCCAGTCGAGACAGAGGTCGCTGCAATTCGTAGCGTCAATACTGTGTGGAGAGGTGACGTTGGAATAGTCATGACCCTGATGACGATTTTGCACTTCCCTTGCTTCTCGCTTCCACGAAGTAACGTGTTTGATCTCGTGATGCGCATGTTCTCGTGATGCGCACCCCACCACTTTTTGAGGCATCACCAAAATGAGGTTCTTAAGCCACGCATAACAGCTATTATTGCGAGATTCTTTGTAGGATTGCTAAATAAACTTATGTCACTACTTCCTATATGCAAACTTTTTAGTTAGACAAATTGCGCAGCTGTAGCAGCTCTGTGTACTTAGTGGGGTTAGGGAACGCTTATAAGCAATAGGCTGACTACTACTACCTACACTACTATAATTCTGCTTCTTTCTATGTGCTGTAGACTGTAAAGCCTTGCGCTTACCTATTTAGGGTTGTTTTATAGCTTTTTAAGTGTTGTAAGCTCCTCTAAGGTGCTCTCTCTCAGCTTTTTATTAGGCTTTCTTAGCCTGCTGCACAGCTCTAGGTTAGGCTTGCTCCTCCTTCTCTATTGCTTAACGCGCCCGCTTCTCATTATCTTCTTTAGCCTTAAGAAGCCTTTTAGTAGCTTAAAGCTCTTATTTAGTTGCTTTTTCTAGCTCTAACTGCTCTTAATAGGCCTTATTTGCGCAATTACATGCATTAGCCCCTACTTTAGATAAAGAACTCTACTATACTATACTTTCTTACTGCTCTATCTACTGTGTGTAAAGAGGTAGTACCTTCTACTACTTTAGCTTCTTCTTCTACTTCTTAAGCTTCTCTTTAGCCTTGTTTCATTTATATTATACTAGCTTAAACTATATATAAAGTTAGTAGAAAGACTGTTTAAGTAGGCCTAACTAAGTACTACTCTTACCTCTTATAGTCTTCTGCAATAGAGCCTTAGCTTTAAGCTAGTTTAGTGTAGAAGATATAGTAGTAATAGCTATTTATTTAGGTAGAGTTATAGGCTTAATTAAAGTAGATGCTATTAACTTATTAAGTATAATATTAGTATTAAGTAGGTTAGTTAGTTAGTTAGTATAATAGTTAAATACTTAATAGTACTATAGTTACAGTATAAATTAAATATACCCCTATAAATTAGTTATATACTACTATACTATACTATAGGTATTCTTTTATCTCTATTCTATATTTACTCTAACTTCTTTAAGTCTAAGTATATAAAAGATCTAGATACTATAGTTAGAAAAGTAGCTTTTCTATATTCTTTATAGTTATAAGACCTATAGATATAAAGATAATTTATCTAAGTGTTCTTAATATTCTAGCACTTCTATATACTTTATAGTAGATTTACACTGCTTTTAGATACTATTTCTACTAACTTATATTATTATATTATATAGAAAAGCTTATTCTAGCTAGTAACAGCCTCTAAGTAATATAATAATTCATTTGTTTAGTTATGTTAAATAGATAGAGCTTAGATACTATTAGCTCTATCTTTATAACGCTAATAATATTATTCTTATACTTATAGTTAGAATACTAGAAATCTTCTAATAGCTAAAGTCTATTAAGTTTAGAACTTCTATAGCTATTATATCTAGATTACCTTTAAAAAAGCTTTATTAAATAGTACTAGAGTAAAAACTTAGAAACTACTAATAACCTACCTAAATTAGACCTAAGTTAATACTAATATTAGGCCCTAATTAAAACAGTTTAAGAGAACCTATTTAACACTTAGGTTATATTATAAGTAAAGCGCCTATAGAACCTACTAATTATTATTCTACCTTATTTAACTCCTTAAGAGTCTAACCTAATACTAGTCTTAATTTAGATTAGGAGTTACTTACCTCTTTAGTAGCATAACTTTAAGCTAAACTTGCAGAGTTAAGAGTAAACTAGTAATTATCTATAGTTGCGCCTAATTATTCTTTGCTTATAACTAAATTACCTCTAACTTAGTCTTAATAACCTATAAATAGTAGGTTTCTGTCTAAGACACTTACTATATTCTCTATTATAACATACAAGCTGTTAGAATAAACTCTAGCTATTAATAACTTAAATAATAGAAGTAACTTAACTTCTAGATAATAGTAAGCCTCTGTTTAAAACTAACTAGAAATTAATATAGATTATCTTTAGAGTAAATGCGCCTATATAGTATTAGTATAGAGATATACTGCTAGATTAGCTAAGAAATATCTTAAACCTTAATACCTAACGTGTTTGATAAGCAAGTTAGCTACCCAAGTAAGTTAGCTACCTAATAATACTAACACGCCTGCGTAACAATATAGTAGAATATCTTAACAACGCAACGTAAAAAATACGTATACTAAGGGCAATATATTTCTTGCTATTACTAATATTAGTTTGCAGCAAATTTATAGCAAAAGACATACTATAGTAGTATATACTATGCCTTAATTAATACTATAAGACTAATATACTAGATAATACTCTTAATATCACTATAAGCTAAATTTAAAGTGCCTTACAAAGCTAGAAAAGAAGGTAATTATAAAGTATATACTTAAGTAATCTTTAAGAAGGCTTCTGTTACTAAAGCTAATTATATAAGAAATAGTAGATAGACTACTAAAAGAGCATAATAATAAGCTTATTAATAAAAACTAGGTTAACAACTTTATAAAATATACTTCTAAGCTATAAATATAATAGACACACTATTATAACTACTAGCAAGCTGCCTGTAAGGACCTAGTAGTTCTCTAGCTCTAGTTTATACTTATTTAGTTAATAAAGGTAAACTATAGTATTTTAGATAAGAAAATATATAACTTTAATAAGTCTAGCTTTCTAATAGGTAAGATATTATCTTAGCTAGTAGTAATAGCCTTAGAGAACTCTAAGAAGCAGAAGAAACTCTAGCTTAGTAATTAGAAGTAGGTTACTATAGTATAAGGCGTTAGGTTAACAGAAAAGGTAATTCTACTGTTTCTTATCCTTATAGGCAAGTGTTACAAACCTAAACAGAAGTCTAGAGAAGGTACAGTTATATACAGTAGAAAGTATTACAGGACAGAATAACAACCTTGTTAGAGGCTGCACTCTACTTAGTTAATAAAGGTATATAGAGATAGTTAGGCCTAAATAGGTAAAGTGTCTCAATAAGACAAGTTATAACTAAATCTAGAATTCTAGAACAACAGACTAATAAGAGTTGCTCTTTGTCTTACTAGTATCACAGTCTTATAAGACCTAGTCCTATAAGACTCTAGGACTTTCTAAGATACTATAGTATATAGTAAGTAGGAACATAACTCTTACAGTTTGTGTTTAACCTAAGTAATAATCTAAGTTATTAGATCTTAACCTAACCTTTAAGCTAGATAGTCTACTCTGTACTACCTATTGTTACCTTCGCCTTTAAGATAGATAGATAGTATCTATACTCCTTACTATAAACTCTTAAACCCCTTTAGCCTCCTGTTACTGTATTTATCCTTAAGAACTAATTAAATAATGCTTATAAGCTTTGCTTAAAGCATAACCTTAACAGCAAGGTTCTTATCTCTAACTAGTTTAATAAGAAACTTCTATATGACTAGGTTATTAATATTAGTATTACTAGCTAGACTAATAATAATCTAGTGCTTGCCTAGCTTTATTACTTTAACACGCATATAAAGCCTATTAAAGTCTATAGACTGCTTATTATTAATAGCTATAAGAGCTACTACTTAGTAGATTTCTAGAATCTCTATAGAGAGAAGAAGATAATTACTCTCTATATACCTCTATACTTATTACACTTGTTATAACTACTTAATATTACTTGCTTCTTGCTACTAAAGCGCCTATATAGTAGTAATATCTTAGCTTTAGCATGTAATTGTATCTACTATATAAATAAAGAAACCTTCTTACTAGCCTTTAAAGTAACCTTTAAAAAGATATTTATACTAGAGAATATTTATATAAACTTTAGAGGTACTAGTTTAGTTCTATACAACTTAGAAGTTATACTATTAAAGCTTAATATATGCCTATGCACGCCTATACTACCAAAACTTAGTAATATTACCTAGAAGCTAAAGATACTATATAATACTTATAAAGTAGAGAAGTAGTTAACTCTAATTTAAAAGTAGATATAAATCTACTTAGAGTCTCTAGCAAGTCTATTAGAAAAATAAGTTAAACAGTTAGTAAAAGGCGCTTAGTAGATAGCTTATAATATAGTGTTAGTGCAGAAGGAAATAAGCTACCTTTAAGATGCTATAGAAGCATCTACAAAGTGCAAGACCTATAAGCAATATTATATACGCATAGAGAAGACCCTTATGATTAGTAAGATAGCTAACTTAATCACTAAAAAAGAGAGTAGAGTTTATAGTAAGAGTAAGACGCCTATAAAGAGAGTGTGTGTTAGGTAATACTATAGGTATTATAGTAAGATTAGGCACAATTTCTACACATGCAAAGTAGAAATAAAGAATATGAGAATAGCAAAGCCTCTAAATAGTACTATCTAGATCTGTAAGTAATAATTTATTAGTATTATGTTATGATATAGCGCTATAAAGGCGTTCTGCTATCAAAAGTACAGTACTTAGTAAGGTAAAGCGCTTAGTAGTAAAATACGTTACTTCTTAAATATAAAAGAGATAATAACTTGACTTTAATTATACTTTTTTTACTAAAAATAAGAAGGTAGAAAGTAAATCTGCTTTTAACTAACTCTAAATAGAAAAGAATAAGACTTTTCTAGTTTTAAACCTTGCTTTCTTAGCGCAGCTATTAAGAGACAAGTACTTCGATTAGAGTAGTTCTACTACCTCTAGATAAAGGTAACCTCTGCTCTTTGCATACTAGACTTAGTGTAATAACACAGAATACTAGAAAGCTTTAATTTAGGTCTATTACTACTATAAGGTGTATAGAAGCACTAGGTAAACATTACTAGAAGAAAGTCTCTATTCTTATAGGTCTTATACGAAAGAATACTTAAAAACTATCTATCTACACTAGATATCTAGCCTGCCTTTATACCTAAGAGACTCTTAGATAGACCTAGGGTACACTTATACCTGTTAGTATAAGGTTAGGCCTTAGTTAGATAGGAGTTAGGTAGGTAGAGTATTAGGTAGAAGAGGTTCTTAGTATGCTTAGAAGTGTAGAGTAAGTAGGACCGATATAGACAGAGTTTAATACTAGAATAACTCTAATTAGAGTTGTTATATTACTGCTTATAAAATACCAAGTTTATTTATTAAGTAGGTATACTGTTTTAAATATATACTAGATACTATAGTATTAGATTAAAGACTCTAGTTTATATCTAGTTTCTAGTCTAAATTCTTTTCAATTATAGAGGTTAAAGTTAAACTATCTACTACCTATTATAAGAAAACTAATAGATAGACTAAAATTATAAACAAGTATATTAACTAGAGACTAGGTCTATTTATGTAATACTACTAGAATAACTAGAGTATTTTACTTCTTCTAATACACTAAGCCTAAATCTTATTACTCTATTCTACTATTAGTATAACTCTATATAGGCTTCTCTTTAGCTCTAAACCTAAATAAAGCTAGAATTAGAATAGACTTATTCTAGTAGGCAAACTAGCTAAGAAGCTTAATTAATATAATACCTTAGCTCTTGCTAGCTACATGCATGATATAAGAGTACAGCTGCTGCAGACTTGTATGTAGGTAGAAACTAGATAGATTGATAGCTGTTAGCTCCAGAACAGAGCTGTCCTTAATCTTATGTCTGTTCTAGAGTAGAGTTTTAACAATAAGTCTAAGGCAGACTTTCTTAGCTCTAACGCTAGACTTCAGTTAACCTGTTAACTGTGTCTTAAGGCATAGGCTGCTAAGATGCCAACCTTGGGTCTAACCTATTACACACAATGCTTAGAAGATAGCTAAGGAGAATATAGAAAGGGCTTAGCACTAAATGCAGTCTATAGTTAATAGACACTGTTAACCTATAGATTAGAAAGTAAGCAACAAAGTGTATTTGTCTACGCGAAATCTAACAGAGGTCTGTCTAAGCTAGAAGTTAACTAATCTTTAGGAGAGTCTTTTTAAAGTCCTTAAGTAAGTAGAATACTCTTATTAACTAAAACTACTCAAAAGCCTCTATATCTACAATATATTTACTGTAAGAGTACAGCCGCTGCGGACTTGTATGTAGGTAGAAACCAGGTGGATTAATAGCCCTCAGCTCCGGGACAGAGCTGTCCTTAATCTTATGTCTATCTTAGAGTAAAGTTTTAACAATAAGTCTAAGGCAGACTTTCTTAACTCTAACGCTGGACTTTAGCTAATCTGTTAACTGTGTCTTAAGGCACAGGCTGCTAAGATGCCAACCTTAGGTCTAACCTATTACAGTACCCCCCTACTTGCGTCTTGTTTATTTACACTCCCTCTGTCTAAACAACTATCCTTACTACACTCTTTTTTACTTAACGTTCTACTCTACTTATTTGCCTAACCTAGTTATATCTTTATTACTATAGTTGCTAGTACTTGCTAAAGTACCCCCTGCAACAAGGGTAAGCGTCCCGCGCCTATCTCTAAGGAGGAGGAGGAGGATAACAGCATAACAAACCAGGTAAGTCTCCTATCCTCCCGCTTAATTTTACGAGGGCTTGCTAACTGCACGTGCTAACTCTAAGCAGCCCTCTCCTTCACCTGTTGTGCCTCGCAAGCGCTCCTGTTAGGCTAATGCTGTCGCTGAGATAACTAATAAGAAGCTTAAGGAAGTCTTTAGCGCTAATTATGCCTAAGTTACTTCTGCAGTTAGCAGCAGTGCCCTTCCTAAAAGTGCTGTTGACTAGAATAACCCTAGTATCTGCACCTTGTGCCTGCTTAACAAGCTTAAGTGCAGTTTTGCTAAGGGAACCTTGTGTAAGCCTTGTTAGAATAAGCATGTTTGTTGCTGCAAGGTGTGTGCTATTGTTCCTTTTTACTCTAACTTGCTATTGCTAACTTCTATATAGCCCCCCTGCAGTACTTAGCCTACAGCCTGCAAGATTGCTACTGTAGCGGCCCTTCTTATAGACAGTGCTTAGCGCTAAATTCTTTACAAGACTTAGTTAGGCAAAATCTATACTAACCTTAAGCGCTACACTAACATTACTGTTTAGAGGGACCTTCTATCCTAGCCTAGTAACGTAGGGTCTGCTTCTAGTTATAACATTAAGTAGTCTAACTATAAGAAAGAGTTAGAGGATAAGGCTACTAACCTCTTAGAGTCTACTATCCTTATGTGTAAGTTAGTTAGTGTTGCCTGTAATTAACTGCGCAAGACCCTTAAGAACTAGATACAGCTTAAGTTTATTATAAGTCTTCCTTCTCTTTTTTACTTATAAGCTACTTATAATAACTAACTAGTCTGCAGTTTAGCAGCGTGTTAGTATTTACTGCTTGCTTTAACTAGCTTAATAATAGCTTTTATACTAAGTTCTAACTTAATAGTTTTAATACTAAGCATAATTATAAGTTTATTAATAAACTTATAGCTAAGATTTGTAATTAGGAATTAGGTTATTATGCTTCTTTACCTAGGCCTAGTAGTTCTTAGGGTAACTAATCTGTTTGTCTGTTTTGTTGTCTTAGCGTTAAGGTCCTAGGTATACCCTGCTCTTTAGAGCTTCTTACTTATTTTCTTTTTCTTAGTGTATAGTATTTAGTAAGGGCTATTAGGCTTACTTACTTTAATTTAATCTTCTCCCCTTATTATCTACTTACCTCTTCTTGTAACTGTCTCCCTATACCCCCTCTATTATTCCTAATCTAGAGTCTTATCTCTCCCTTCTTCTCCTAGATTAGGCATAGCGTGCGTATGCACGCTCACAGCGCGTATAGCATACTAAGGTTAGGGTTAAAGTTAGCTAGTAAGTTCCTAGCTAGGTCTTAATGTGGCGTTGTTAATACTAACTATTAATCTAGGGCCTCTAGTTGTTCACAATTATAGCTTAGCTCCTAGGTCCTAGCTGTATAACTAGCCTACGCTACTAAGTATTCCTTATCTTGCCCCCTAGGGCCTACTGCTCGCTCCGCGCATATTTGTTTAACTTCCTATTCCTTAGCAGATGTCTTATTATTATTTATAACTAATAAAGGAGGTTATTAATTATTGTTGCTAGGTTATCCTAGCAGGGGGTTTTGTAGGTAAAGGTAGAGTCTATTTATATAGAACACTAGGTGTATCTTTCCTAGCATGTCTAACTTAATGTTATAAGGGGAGATTACCTTAGTTACTATAAACTTCCTGTTCTTTTAGTCTAACTTTTAGCATCTTTAGTTATTAGAGAAGTAGTTCTCTAACTTTAACTAAACCTTATCTCCTACTTAGAACTGTAGGGACGCCTTGCAATAGCAATTAGCGTACTGTTCTTATTTCTGCTAGGATTCTGCTATCTTTAATTAGACAAACTAGAAGGTTTCCTTAAACTTCCTAACTAAGGCTATTACAGCTTTTGCAGGGTCTCATGCGCTCTAATTAATAGAGTTAGCTGCTTCTTTGGCGTTAACCTGCAGGGGGTCTACATTATACCTGTGCTAGAGGAAGAACAGGCTTATGCTAGTAGAGGCAGCAACTTACCCCTAGATAGAGATCTAGGCTACTAGTACTAGCTCTACCTAGTCTTGTTAGTCCTACCCTACAAACGCCCTCAGCCATGCTTCTACAACAGAATTTATTTGTTTAGTAGCCCTATTAGTCTGCAGGTAGTAGGCTGTTAATATCTGCTAGGAGATCCTTAGCAGCTTACACATAGTTGCCTAAAATTCACCTACAAACTAGGTTCTACAATTAGTTACTATAGCGTCTAGCAGCTAGTAATAGGCAACAACCTTATTAATAAAAGCATAGGCTACTGTTTCTACTGTAATATCTAGTAAGGGGATAAGTACCACGTCCTTTAATAATTAGTCTGTAACTACTATTAGGTTCTAGTTGCCCCTGCTCTTAGGTAGGTTAGTAATAAAGTCTATAGACAGTTCCTTCTATATCTGCTCTAGTAGTAGTAACAGCTTTAGGAGGCCCTGTTTTAGTTCTCTCTATAGTTTAGTTCTTCTATATACATTATAGTTCTCTATATATCTTTAGATTAATAAAGCTATATTAGGCTAGAAGTATGTTCTAGTAATAATAGCGTAGGTATTCTTGTGTCTAGGGTGTCCTGCTATAGTAGAACAGTGCAACTTGTCAATAATCTGTCCTCTTAGCTCTTCTCCTTCTAGGACCTACTTCCTTCCCTAGTATAGGAGTTGCCCTTGCTTATCTAGTGCATATTCTGACAACAACACTTTAACTCTAAGGTGGGGGGGGAATTTCTAGGCCTTATTCTTTAAGGCTTACCTAGCTAACTAGTAGGTCTTATTAGTTGCTACAGCTCTTTCCTAGTCCTATTCTAGCTCCTTAATTTTATTATAAGGGGCAGTACGTCCTTTGTTTAGTAGTTCTTAGGCAACTTAGCTCCTAGTGCTAACCTAGTAGGACTTTGTTGCTAGGGCTTTAGTAATAAGCTAACAGTCTAAGGCAAAGGGGACGTCAGCTCCTGCCTCCCCCTCTTCTAGCTTAGGTTGTTCTATATAAGCAAATAGTTTTAGTAAGTAGAAACGCTAAGTGCAGCGCCTCTTATTATTATTACCTATAGCTGTATGCTCTTCCTAGCAGGAGAGTGCGTTAGCTCTACTATTAACTTTCCCTAGTTAGTAAACAAACGTCAGATTGTACTAGCTAAGGAGGCTTGCCTATCGCACATGTTGTTTAGACAACAACCTAGTCTTGTAGAAGTACTCTAGGTTCTTATAGTCTGTAATAACTGTAAACCTTCTAACCTGCCTTAACTCTATAGACTATTTAGTAATACACTTAATTATAGTAAGCATCTCCTTATTATAGATTATGTAGTTTACCTCTACTGTGTTATTCTTTACAGAAAAGTACGCAGTGGCGTGTAGTATGCTATCTTTCCTGTATTGCAACAAGACTCCTCCTATAGCCTATCCAGATGCGTCACACTCTAGGACTATGTCTAGTTCTAGATTAAAGTTAGTAAGTGCAGGTTCTTTTACAAAGGCAGCCTTTAGGTCCTAGAATACTTTATTTTAGGCTAGCCCCTACTTAAAGTCTACCTTTTTCCCTATTAGGCTTATTAAAAGCCCTACTATTACTAAAAAGTTATAAATAAACTGTCTATAGAAGTTAGCAAACCCTAGGAAGCTATAAAACGCCCTTTACTGTCTTTAGGGGTTCCTAGTCCTAGATTGCAGTAACCTTAGCTAGGTCTATCTATATCCCTTTCCCTGCTTCTAATATAAAGCCTAGATACTTAGTTGTAGTTACACAAAACTCGCTCTTCCCTACGTCTAAGTAGAGGCCAGCCTTGCTAAGCTTTCTTACAATAGACAGGACCCTGGCCTTGTAGTCTTCCTTTAACCTATTAGAATATATTAGCACATTGTCTACATAAGCAGAGCAGCATTTGTCTAGGTCTTCCTTTAAGACCTAGTTAATGTACTACTAGAATGTGCTTAGTGCATTAGCTAGTCTAAACAGCGTTACTAGCTATTTATACAACCTAAACCTTATTTATAAGGCTATCTTCTATTTATTACTTTTTACTATACAGATCTTATAGAAAGCTTGTACTATATTAACCTTAGTAAACTATTTAGCCTAGGATATCTGCAATAACATTTTATAAATAAGAGGGAGGGGGTACCTATCCTTCTTTATAATAGTGTAAAGGGCTTAGTAGTCTATATAGAACTGCAACCTGCTGCCAGGTTTCTTAGTAAACAGTACTAGTGCTACTGCACTTAACTTGCTAACTCTAATAAACCCTTTATCTAGGTAGTTTGTGAGCTCCTAACAGAGAACTAGTAGCTCCTCCCTAGACATGTTGTACAACAGCCCCTATAGTATAGTGCTAGGCTTCCTGTCTTCCTCTACAAGTTTAATGTAATAGTTAATATTAGCACCTCTGTGTAGTGCTAACTTGTTAGCTTTATCTTTAGAGAAGGTCTTATACTCCCCTTACAGGAACTTAGGTAATAGCGTCTGTAGGTCTACTGTTTCCTTCTTTTGCAATGCCTTCTAGATGTCTGCTATTAAGGCTATAAATAAGTAGACTCTAGGGTCTTTTCTTGCTTTCCCTTATAACGCATTATACAGTCTTGCGTTAATAGGTGTAGGAGTCCTGTTAGGACAGCAACCTTCCTTGCTCTGCACTTGCGTTTTTGTAGAGTAAATAAAGAGCAACTTCTTCTCTAGTGCTATTGTCACGCTATATTAATCTATCTATAGACAGCTAAGGATCAGGTTGTACTCATCCTCTCCTTTTAGGACATATGCCTATAGCGTCTCCTTATGGCCGTTAATGTTAATATCTATTTTTACAGCCTCCTCTATCTAGGTTGTCTTTCTGCTAACTCTAATAATCTGTCTTTAATTAACCTTAGTGCACTATAGACCCTTTTACTGTGTAAACTTCTTAGAGATAATGCTGTATGTTAGGTAACTAGTGTCTATTAGCGTGTAAGCTATAGCAGTATTATCTATTAAAGCGTGCAACAATATTAGGTTCCTGTCTAGCCATTTTAACTAGAACTGTTTGAAATTATGTCCTCTAGGGGTCTGCTTTGTCCACTCCTGTCTGCGTCTCTAGGCAGGAGTAGCTAGTTTTCTAAGTTGCTAGACTTGTTTCCTTCTTTAGTAAGTATTTTACCTATAGTAACTACCTTTACTAATATTTATATAGGCTTTTTTGTAGGTGCTAGTTTGTACCTCCCTATATAGTGTCTGTCTGCTCTGCATTAGATGTAGAGGTTATTAGCCTGCTTTTACTCTTATTCCTCTTTAGATTCCTATTTTGCCCTTTTTTTGTCTTTACCTCTGTTCCTAGAGGTGTAGGCTTAGGTAAGTTCCTAGTCTATTTTGTTGTTATTACTACTCCTATAGGTGCAGGGAAACTGTATGCCGCTTTAGCAGATGCAGGCTCTCCTTATATTAACGTCTACCTTTAGTACTTAGGTTATAAGTTCCTAGAGTAACTATTCGTCTAGTACATTAACTAACACTATTTTGTCTTGCAGGTTGCTCTAGATTACTATTAGGTACCTTATCTTTAGGTTCCTTATGTTATTTTCTTCTGCAGTGTTGTATACTAACTAGATAAACTCTGCGTTAAATACTTTAAGCAACCTAGTTCTCCTTGTTAAGATAGTTTATAACTTTATTTAGGATTATTCTTTAAATTAAGAGTCTTAATACTATTTGTCTAGGAACTTCTAGAAGGCTGTTGTAGAGCTAAATAGGTTTCAATCCTTCTATAACAACCTTACCTAGGCTGCTAACCCTTCTAGTTAGTTAAAGATGTATACTACTCTATAGCTAGAGTCACTTCCTAACTACCTTAGGCAGTCTACTATTTATGCCTTAAATATTTAGTATAACTTCTAGTTACTATTAAACTTGCCTACATTAGGTAGCTTTATATTCTAAGTAGGGTTCTCTGTTATAACTAGCGTAATAGGCCCTATAGGAGGGGTAGCTGCTATAGTTATCTGCTTGCCTAGGATAGCTTACACTTATTGTTGTACTAAGGCCTAAATATAGGCTTGTAACGTTGCAGCCCAGCCCTTGTTGTTGCCCTAGCCTGTCTAGTCCCTATTAGCAATTAGGGTTATAGTCTTATCTAGGAGGTCCTTCTATTGCAAATAAGTCTCTAGTATTACTAGTGCTCCTTTAAGCACTTATTCTGCAACGTTGTTAGGCACAGAGGATGCTGCCTAATGTTGCATACCGCTCTGTATGTCTAACCTAGTGTTGTTGCTTAAGCATAGTTCTACCCTATACTCTATTAGACGCCCTACAGCGTTGTTAAGGTCCTCTAATAACATTAGTGTCTTGCAACTTTGTCTAATGTAGTTGTTAATTAATCTAATTATAAGAGTACAGCTACTACAGACTTATATGTATGTAGAAACTAGATAGATTAATAGCCCTTAGCTCTAGGACAGAGCTGTCCTTAATCTTATGTCTATCCTAGAGTAAAGTTTTAACAATAAGTCTAAGGCAGACTTTCTTAACTCTGACGCTGGACTTCGGCCAATCTGTTAACCGTGTCTCAAGGCACAGGCTGCCGAGATGCCAACCTCAGGTCTAACCCATTACATTTACTCTTAATATATTATATAAAAATCTCTAAGATCTTCTTCTAGGATAAGAAGCTCTAAAACCTTCTGTAACACCTATCTATAGTGTTAAGAAATAGGAGGTAGATAAGATACTATCTAGTAAACTCTATTGTTCTACACTTAAATATAGAGTAAGCTAGGTTAGACATAATCTAGACTCTACTTAGTATAAGGCCTTAAACTTTATAGGTGCACTCTATAAGCTATAAGCGTTTTATAATAAGTATCTAAGTTAGCTAAGTTCTCTTAGAGTATTATATAAATAGATTATAGCCTAGAAAAAGAGATTATAAGAACACAGGATGCTAGAAGGCTTTAATTTAGGTCTGTTATTACTGCAAAGTGTATAGAAGCACTAAGTAAACATTACTAAGAGAAAGTCTCTATTCTTATAGGTCTTGTATAAAAGGATACTTAAAAACTATCTACTATAGCAATATACTATGCTCTGCTTATACACTAGCTAGTGTCCTAGGAACTAGGGAAGTATTAGGACTTAGTAATCCTAGAATTAAGTAGATGTTAGATAGGTATTAGTCTTAGTAGGCTTATAAGAAATGTTGTAGTTCTTATAGAGATAAGAAAATATAAATAATTTAGAAGATAACTAGGTTAAAAACTAATATATAGAAACTATTACAGAAAGTAGAAGACTATTATATATATAACTAAGACCTTTATTAAACCTATATTAGTTCTTACTTCCTTATCTTATTACCTAATAAATTGCTAGAAACTAATAACAGGTTACTGTTAGACATGCTGCCTAACACACTATAGAGATTACTACTATAGCCTCCTTAACTACTACAGACTTCTTCTTTTCTACCTTAACTAGTAAGTCTATTACTCTTCTAAGCTAATTAGGCTGTAGCTAACGTAGTTACTATATTTGTTAACAGTGTAACAGACTCTCCTAAGTCTGCTAGCTGTGCTTAAAGAGCCTAGTTCTCTTCTGTAACCTAGAGGTAACTAGCTAGCAGCACTTTTACTGCTAACACGTTCATATACAAATAACCTAGAATGCCTCTATAAGCACCTTAGAAGGTATAGAAATTAGCGTTGTATATAAGCTTGTAGCTAGTTAGTAGAGTAAGAGTATAGGTATAGCTATAGCTTACTATAGAAGAAGTCTAGTAAAGAAGAGAGTAAGAGATATAAAGAGCTATACAGTAAATAAAAGCAAGGCAATATACTAACTTAACTTAGAAAGATGTAAGCAAGTTTAGGTACTTATAGTAGCGTAAGAAAATTTTAGGTAAAAGCAACTCTAGGTA
Source organism: Stagonosporopsis cucurbitacearum (assembly GCA_016920805.1). Classification (NCBI taxonomy): domain Eukaryota; kingdom Fungi; phylum Ascomycota; class Dothideomycetes; order Pleosporales; family Didymellaceae; genus Stagonosporopsis; species Stagonosporopsis cucurbitacearum. The sequence continues at coordinate 2,461,116 of JAFEKD010000011.1, read as the reverse complement.
AGAAAAGCAACTCTAGGTAAGAGCTAGTTATAGAGATAAGGTAGCTTAGAATCTATTATAGATTAACTCTATTTTAGGTTCTTTAAGTAACTAAGCCTAAGTATAATAATATTAGTTATAGCCTAAACTACTATAAATGCCCCTGTAACCTTCTTAGCAAGATCTAAGAAGGAACCTAGTTTTCTAATAAATACCTACATCTGCTCTAAGTATAGTAAGACCTAGTTCTATTAATAGACTATGTATTACAAGGCAAGAAAAGAAGAAGAAATTTAACCTATTATAGATAAAGAACTATCTATCTATAAGAAGAGGGGTAATATAATAATTAGACACTTAATAGTACTATATTTATAGTATAAGTTAAACATATCTCTATAAATTAGTTATATACTACTACAACACTATACTAAAAGTGTTCTTCTTTCTTTATTCTATATTTGCTTTAACTTTCTTAAGTCTAAGTATATAAGAGATCTAAACACTATAGTTAAAGAGGTAGCTTTTCTATATTCTTTATACAAGACCTATAAGTATAGAGATAATTTATCTAAGTATTCTTAATATTCTAGCACTTCTATATGCCTTATAGTAGATTTACACTGCTTCTAGATACTATTTCTACTAACTTATATTGTTATAGTAAGTATGTTAGTAGTATTAAGTAGCTAACTTACTTAGGTAGCTAACTTACTTATAATATATATTATAGTAGTTAATAAAGGCCTTTATTATATAGCTACTATAGCTATCTAGAATAAGTAAGTACTACCTTCTATAAGCTTTTAGTATAGTATACTGCTTAAACACTTATCTAAGCTATATAATATCTAAAGTATTATTTATTTAACTAGTAAGTAAGGTTATAAAGAAGATATTATGTTTTTTAAAATTAATTAAAGCTACTTAGCTAGTCTAAATAGCTTTACTAGCTGCTAGATAAATAATGTAAAGTAGTAAGACTAATCTATTAGTATATATTATTACTAGAAAAGTTACTTACTTATAATTACTATCTTAGAAACCCTTTCTAAACTACTTTTAGTTATATAGTACCTTATTAAAGATTTATTTACTTTTCTTAGTAACTTTAATTATAAAGCTTTTCTTATCTATATTATAAGTATTCTTAGATAATATATTATACTTAGCTATTTTACTATATAGTAATTTGAAGTATAGTTAGTATTTATTACTAGAATTAGCATAGTAGTAATTACTATTTGTAGATACTATTTATATATTAATAAGTATATCTAAATAATAGTTAAGAAACTAAGTAACTTATATCTTAGAAGGTACCTAATAATATAGAGGCGCTATAAAATTAACTACTATCTACTATATAGGCTTTAGGATTCTCTTTATAAGGCCTCTAATATACTTTATAACTTTTGCTTTATATTAGAGTAGAGAAAGAGCTAATAGTTAGACTTAATAGTATATAACACTACTTAATTTTTATATTAACGCGTTAAAGTTAAGCAGCAGTAACTATATTTTTTAGCAAATGCTTAGCGCAAAAATTTTATGCCTAGATTTAGTCTATCTATTTCTGCAAGGGCTTCTTGTAATAGCATTGTAGTGTTAAGTTATAGTAGATGCAGATTGTACTTAAAAAGTGGTGGAGTGCGCATCACGAGAACATGCGCATCACGAGATCAAACACGTTAGCGCATTTTCATCCGGGATAGATCCGTCTGGGTACTAGGGGCCCAGCCTACAGCTCTCAACGCCTCCCCCTCAATTATTGTCGTCACTGTTATGCCCTAATTGTCTATGCTCGCACTGTAATACTCCTATCAGACACAGATGCCCGAAGATGCACAAGCTTTTGACAAATAAATTGCTGTTTTATTGACCAGAGACTGTAGATATGCTACATCCCAAGGGATCAAAATATGTATATACAAGAATGCTTTTCCCGCAAGTATCAATTGCGTGTTGCCGTCGTTTAGTTCTGGCTGTTCTTAGCCTTGACCCAGGCAATGAGCTCCTTGAGCGTAAACTCGGCAGGAAGCTCATCGCTGGCACCAGCACCAGCAGAGGCAGAAGGAGCGGCAGCGGCAGCAGTCGACGAAGCGACAGGGGTCTCAACAGCGGCGGCAGATGAAGATGCAACAGGGGTCTCGGCCGCAGATGTAGCAGCGGGGGCAGAGGTGGCAGCAGCGGAGGTGGCAGCGGCCGAAGTGGCAACAGCAGCCTTAGAGGAGATAGGAGCAGCGCTGGAAGCGGCGGGAGCAGGAGAGTCGCCAGAAGAGGCGCCGCCAGCTGTGTTAACAGAGGTGGTCAGGTCGCCGCTCTCAATGTAGACACCGCTGAAGAACCAGTCCTCAGCACCGGCAGCGTCGTTGGCGCCAGGGAGACGGAGCACACCCAAGTGCCAGTCCTTTCCATCAGACTGGGCGGTGGCATCGAAGGGACCAGCAGTCTTGGTCAGCTCATCGCTACCAGTGGAGTGGTAGAATGAAACGGAACCAGCGTCAAAGTCAATCTCGTAGGCAACGTTGTGCCACTCATCAGCTACAAGTTCAGCGTCCCACTTGGAAACGCCGCCAACATGCCACTGCAATTTGGTGCTGCTACCGCCAGCAGAACCGTACTTCAGCTCGGTGAAGTGGCTCTCGAAGAAAGCGATCTGATGCTCGTTCGTGGCAGTGGGCTTGTTGGTGCCAGTTGTCTTCACGGAGAAGTGGTAGTAGAGCCTTCCCTTGTTGATGACCTCACTGGTCTGAGGGATAAGCTCGGTCCTCAGCATTGTCTGGCCATTCCATTTTGATGTCTCATCAATGGTGATCTTTACACCTTGCTTCGAGCCGGTATCAGCAGGGTTCTTGTAGGTGGCATCGAGGTTGACGTAGTCGGAAACTGCACCAGGGCCGTGGATGTAGTACTGGTAGGAGCCGACAGGGTTGGAGAATGACCATTTCTCGAGATCAGCGCTCGACGCCATGTCATTGAAGCGTCCATCCCAGACAGTGGTGCCTGCCCAATTTGTTATCATGTGTTCCTTAATTCTCTTGAACTTGACCGCCTTACCAGCAGACACAGCGCTAATGAGTGCGTTGATAAGAGCGAGTTTGGAAAGCATGGTGAAGTAAATGCGAACAGAGACCAGCTGTACGTAAAGGAATGTGTACTACGAGGTGAAAAAAGAAGGACTGTAGTGAGATGAATGATTGCACGAGAACAGGAGGTCGGGCGCGCATATATAAGGCGGTTCTCATTTCAAGATATATTGAGCCAGGGCCAGCCCAGGATTCGAACGATGCAGATGGAGCCGCCGGCTTAACCCTGCGAACCAATGTGCCGGAAACCAAACATCCACGGTAAACTGTTTCAGTTTGTTAGTAATCAGTTGTGGGTACACTGACCTGCAGCTCACCCATTAAAAACAATTCTCTGCATACTGACCAATGGGCAGTGCATCAATGTCAGGCATATCGCGCGGTAATGAGTCCAGATTTCGCCGCCATAGCTTCGAACACGAGCCGCAAAAGCAGAAAACCAGATGGCATGACAGCGGAAGCGATTGCATGAAACAGCTCGCCTGTGGGCGCTAAGCCCCACCTGGTGAGATTTAAGCTTATCCGAGGCTAGCGTATGGAGGCTTGGTGATGAGAGGGTCAATGCACAATCCTGCTCATGGAAGCTTGTTTCAGGACGGTTGACACGGAAATTTGGTGTTGTTCTCTTCGGGCTTGTCGCAGGTTTGATGTATAGGAAGCGCCGTGGAGTTCGTCAACTGCTCTATTTCATCTGAATTCGCGATTTGTTCAATGGTTCATTGGGCAGAATTACTGAGCATATTGGATTTTGGCGATTTGGGGTTGTGTTGTCTTGTGGCAATGAGCATAGCTTCCTTGACAGATGAAGAAGGTGCATTATGCAGTCGCAAATGCAGCGGAAGAGATGAAAACGTGTGTCATGTATTTCATGTGCCGACTTAGCAAAGATAGGGTTGAGGTTCGGTCCGTAAACAACAGAAGCATACTCCCTAATTTCTGTATGATGTCGCGAGATCGTATGCCTAGCCTCTTTCTGCCCATCTAGTTTCTCCCAGTCCCACGTTGATTTGGGTGTATTGTAGCTTACGCCATTTAGGTATTACATGCTCATGTTGTTGTGACGCAGCCATTTGATTTGGTAACATCACTCTACGCATAGCCCTTTATGGGCTCTATTTACAAGCAGAGACTCGGCCTTAGATCGTCGCCAATCTGGACGGTAAATAACGGCACAGAATTGAACGTTCGTTGTAGTGCAGACTGACTAAGCACTGATCTCTTCTTGGTTTCTTTGTAAGCTTCACCTCATCACCTAGCCTGATTGTTTTCCCCTTGCCCGCCAAGCTAGTATAGAAATACTTTCAAAGATTGGCCCATATTTCCACCCCTATCTACCCTCCGATCAAAATCACAATCGTCCTCTGCTCTCCTTCCAGTCGACGATGATCGCTTGACACCACCAGCAGGTACCTCCAACATCTCGATGCTATCTGAAAGCACCATCTCGGCCCAAAAGTCCTCGTCGTATGCTGCAGGAGCACCAGAAACGATGGTGTTCGGACAGAACTTAGTAATATCCATCTTCATACCTTCAGCGAGGCGAGAGGAAATTTCATCGTTCGATTCTTTCGTACTAAAGAGATACTGTTCGGTGTCCTGGAGCATTATACGCTCTGTTGGTGCTCTTAAAAGCACTTGTAGTATCGGAGTACATAGCGCCTCGAGCCTTGAGTTCACGTTGATCGGGATAATGTCCTCTCTCGGCCCTAGTAGGAAGGCCGATAGCACAAGCAACAGACTGAGCGCGGGTATATCCAAATGGAATCTGACGATTGTGCGATCCTTGTGCTGTACCAATTTGAGCCGAAGATTAAAATCTCTGTTCAAGGAGATGGCCTCGCGTACCGTAGACTCATACCTAGGGTCCTTGCACCTATATCCTATCTTCTACGGCGTGACTGTGCCCACCGATACGCGCTGCCATCTGTCTCTTCAAGAATCTCATCCTCGCTGTCCACTTGAAGCAGGTTCGGGTTTGCTTTCCTCTTCTTGCCTCGAGAAGGTGGGGATGATGGTGTCAAATCAATAGTTTCTGTCCATGCTCTCTGGTCTTGCCGGAATACAACTCTTGGAACACGCGACTCTGCTGTGATATTTTCATCATCACTGCCAGAGTCTATTATCATCGAGTCGTTTTGTGATCCTTTCACCATGCTTCCTATGTCCATCTGCGACGTTTCTTCACGTTCTGTGCTGCCTTCTGGCGTGGGTGGTCTGAGATCTACAAACTGCATCCTGGCATCGTGGCTATCGGTGAACAAATAGTTGGACGCCGGATTGTCCCTGCCTGTGTTTCTTGAAATACTAATAGTACGAGAAGGAGATCTTATTGATATCGGCGACCTGATCGGTGTAAGAGAAGGGTATTTCAATGTGGTCGCATGGTTGTCACTAAGGCCTGAGTCCACAGCTGCCCGTGGTTCTGGATCTCGCTCCATGAATGCCGCCGATGGACATTGCTGTATGGCTGGTGGCTGTCTTCCAGCTCTTCCTCTAGGTGAGTCCATGTCAGCTATTTGTATGGTAGATTTGATCCCGACTGAATTTGAATCACCGCTGACTGAATTCACACCAGATCTGATGTCGTTTGGCATGGGAGGCATATTTGCAGAACGAACTCCACCCACGGTCGGGTCGCTTTGTGACGCCTCGCTGCACACTCGTTGATGATCATGGTCTGCTCCGACACATTCTTGCAGCCGGTCAGCCTTCAAAAAAGATTGATGTGCAGTGCTCGGGGCAGAACGGATAAGCGTCAAATCTTCTTTGCCTTCGCGGATGCTTTGAGACGAGAGGCGCAATTCAAGCTGCGTGATCGGCTCATTTTCAGCTGGTGGCTCGTCCGCCAACGGATTTCCACAATCGCCATGGTTCTTTTGCTTGCAGGAATGCAATGGCCTACTCTCCGGGTGACTCTGAAGTCTATCAGGCTGAACCATTATGATCCGAGATGACTCGGTGTCTTGTTCCAAGCTGCCATCCTGTCCGTTCTCGTCGCCACCTTCGTCATCGCTAAAGGTTATACCGCGCATTTCTCTGATCGCAGCACACAATCGCTTAGTAAATGCCTCTCCTATGGTCACTCGAGGATTTCCAATCAGTCCTTCGTTCTCGGCTAAGAAGAAGTAGTAAGAAATGACACTACGAATCTTTGCGGTGCGAGCAGAGGTGCCTCCACCACTAGCGTACGAATTCTTCTTGAAGTTGTTGAGGTGTTCCAAGGGCTGGAGGAGGGATATTCCTAACAGCTGGTCCATTGTGAAGCTTTGTTCATGGCCTGTCTCATCGTGACTCAGAAATCTCATGGTGGCGCCCTTTCCCTTGTCTTGCTCAAGGTAAGCGTACACCTGGAATGGCTCACCGGAACTCCACGTGTGACTTCCGATAAGCATGCAAAATGGGAAATACGACGATCCAAGATTGTGTAGCGTAATCTTCATTGGAAGTCGAGGCATTTCGTCCAAGAAATGGCTCTTTTTGTCGCCAAGCTCGGCCTTCAATTTGGCAAGAGAGGTATTTGGCTTGATGATAGTGCTTCTACTGGGCCGTACTTCACCGCCCGTGAAGTTTCCACTACTACTGAAGGCAGATTGTGACTCCTCAGTGACGGAATCGCTGACTTCAGCGTCATTGCCATCTTGTGCAACGTCGTTCGTACAGTCTGCCTCGTCGCTGATTTGACGAATCGCGGCAAGTTTTTCATCGTGTCGCCATTGGTGGTAGGCGTTGCGTGAATTGATGAATCGCAAAGCCTGGCTTAAGCTGTCTTGAAACTGACTCCACTCCAAAGCGCAAGTTTCAACGCCTGTGACCATTGCTTGGTACAGGATGATTGCGCAAAGCATGTTGCGCGCGCCCCTCACGCCGTCAAACGAATCGTGCTGCAAGAAACAGAAAGGTGGATCTAGATCTGTTGCCCTCCGAAGGAGCGAGGTAGCTGATAGGGAATACTGCCGCTGCGAGCTACGTATCACATCTTCAGAGGATTCCTGATCGTAGAAGACAACGGGAGGCTGCAAGTCTGGTCTCTCCGTAGGGACTATGCGAGCCCAGGCTTGACATTGCGAACCGTCGACTCTAGACCGATTCCCTAGGCATAATTTGATAGCAGCGCGTCCGGACTGTCGCGTTGGTTGGAACTTGTACGAGTCAGGTGCTGGCAGCGACTCAAGAACACCAAGTAAGCCTGTTATTTGCAAGTCTCTATACAACTTCTGAATAGGGTCCTCGTATCGATCGCTGCGTAGCGACCGAGCCATCGCTGGTGGCGGTGGTGTTGTGGTGGTGGTTCGACCGCCGTGCGTGTTGTTTGGCTGCCGCAGGTGGACGAAAAGAGAAGGCGCGTCAACCGAGCGCTTAGAGGTATGATGTGGCGCAGCTGCCGACGCACCTTCTGTGTGACATGCTCCAATACAGCTACGCACATCGATGCATCATTCTGGTCTATCAGTCGACGCGAGAGAGCAGACAACTTGAAGCATAGTGAAGGTTGCTGTGGTATGCACGGACGCTAGATCATGTTTCCATCTCGTTGACCATGTTGTGAGTTCTACCAATACTGTACTTGAGTGTTGTTGCCGAGATCCCGACGCACTTCCTGGAACATTCAATCTGCTTCTGAGTCGTCAAACCGCAACCTTCTTGTGCCTCCATATGCATGCGCAAAGTCCTGTCCTGCTTGTAGAAATGCAAGATCCCGGTCAGAGAGAGACGTGCGTAAGCGCTTCCGCTCCGCTTTCGACTTTTCACATGCTGTCATGAGAAGACTTGCTTCCCTCTCAAGATCCTCTAACTCTTTCCTCAAGACACTCTGTCTCTGTCGATTCTCCGCTAACCTCATCTCTCTGGCTTCGTTCTCGACAAAGTTTTGTTGGTAGGATGCTGTGAAGGCTTCTGGGGTGACTGATATCTCTGCTGCTCTGGGTAAGGGACTTTGTTCATGCGAGGACTCAGCAATCTCGACCTTATCAGCGGGACTGATACGGGACAGCAGACTGGCTTCAGCGGCTTCGCCAAAGAGCTCTTCCGCCAGAGACAACACTGTTCCTTCTTCAGACGTTTGTTGGACTGCAGATGTCGTGGACTCAGTTGTAGTATTAGATGCGAATGTAATTCCATGCCTGTTACTATTGAGTAGAGCGCTACCTGAGCGAGAGCCTTTGATAGCCCTGTGGCTGACAGTGTAGACCTCGCGTGGCTACCAAAACGTCAGCCTCAACTGTCACGAACCTCTTCTCAACTCACTGCTGTTTCAATCAAGCCTGGCTTTTGAAGTACCTGTGGTGCCCAGCTGTCGCTGATCTGGGCTGTAGTAGTTCCGGGTACGCTGGGCGCTCTGCAATCTCGTGCATTATCCTTAGCGTTAGCTTTTGCAATCCTGCACGCCGCCTTGAGCTCATAAACAATGAGATCGCCGATAGACCAAGGGTGTGGTAACTCGAGCTTCTGCAGGATAAAATAATACCTTATTACAGAGTTAATATGAGCACGTTCGAATCGGCCGTTCTTGGCCTTCAAGCAGGTGAAAGCTGCGGTCGGCAACGCTGCGTCCATTGCATCCTCCAGCGTGATGGGCCCTCCCATCTATCCTCCCGGCGAGAAGATTTTGAGTCGACATTCTGGTGGCCTCGTACTGCCTGGTTTGCTGTGGAGCATAGCCCAGATCTCCTCGGCAGACGACTCGCAGTCTTTGACCTTACCAAACAGGATGCGGACAGGCAGGGGATGAGTTGCTGTTGCTGATTTGTTCTGAAAGGGTGCTTTGAATACCTTCTCATCTGGTAGGTATGAAAGAAGGTCGACGTCCTCGCCCATGCGTGACCTCAAGTCTCTGATTGTGGCATCTCCTTGGCTCAGTGGCTGCATCAGTAAGACCGGTACCAACGATGGTGAAATTTCAGACAGAATTTCCCGTTCAGCCCACGCGCAATGAAATTTTTGGACTGTAGTGGAAAAGTGATGGTAGTTTTGCGTGCCATCTTTCCGTATGCGCCAAAGGTTTGGTTGCGCGACCTGCGCGCTAGCCTGGTCTGACATCAGAGGAAGGCGCGACAAGCTGACTGAAGTCAGGATGTAGAACAACTCTCATTAGACTTGAGAGGCACCTTCAGTGTGCACAAGAGCTAAAATCATGCTTGTGTTTTACTCAAAATTACATCGTTGCCCTCCGTTCTATACAAGCGGATGGAATAATGCACAAAATGCAATCATGTCGGACAGTGGCCCTGACAGCTTCGAGTGCTTTCAACATCTCCAGACTCTGCACAGAATAATTATTCGCTCAAGTAATGCGCCTTCCTGCGCTTCTTCACCCGTTCATATGAATCTCCATCGTGTAGCACGCGCATCTCATGTGGTACTTGCTCCTCGCAGATTCGGTTTGTGTCCTTCCTGGTCGACCATTGTTGCTGATCAATCAGCAGATCGCGCTGATTACGAAGCTTTTGTATAGCTTTGTTATGCTCTTGCTTGAACGAGTCAAATTCTTCTCTTGCTGTCACCAGCTCAGCCCTGTGCTGTTCTTTCAGCTGTTCCAACTCTGAATCATGTCTCTTCTTCATTTCAATGTCGATATCGCGTATCTTTGTTCGGCGTAATTATCTGAAGCGGGCCAAGCTGTCTTGCTCAATTGAATCAATCCTGGCAAGCTGTTCTTAAACGCTAATAGTCCGTGTCTGAAGCCTATCAAACTCTTCGAGTTCGTTCTTCACATATTCTGGCCGTGTGTCAAACTTTATAACGTTGTTTGAATTATACTGCAAATTGTCAACTGGTATGCTCTAGCACAACGGCATCCTACGCTTCTCTTTTGCCCGGATTCATCCATAGATTGGCCAGAATTGACTCTAGCAAACATTCCTCTTTCTTTGTCGAGTCGAAAACAATTAGCAGTGGCAGCAGTCTCACGAGCTTCGATCGCTGCTTGAGTGAGCGCGGGGTTTATCAGCGTAGATTTTGATTTTAAGGAGGCTGTTTGATCGTCCCGCTTGGAGGTCGCAGATATTAGGCTGAATAGTTGTGGACCTGGGCCATGGTGCTAGGTCTTTCGTGCTACCATTGGCCTGACATGATTCTTGATGACGGCGGGCTTCGCAGCGGCCTCTGCCTCTTGGTCAAAGCCCTCATCAGTTTGCACAGGAAACGATCGGCATGCCAGTTTAAGATCCAGAAGGAATCTATTGCTGAAATTTGAGACAGCCGGAAACTCTACCCCTTTGAGGAGGAAGCAAGTCCGGTCAAAGTTAGCAGTTTAGGTGCCTGCAGAGATTGGGCATTCACTTTGATAAACACTGTTCGCCGATCGACACTGAACTCTTTGAACACATCAGCCCACGAACCAGTATCTGGGTCGTCCATGTGATTCGCTGTGTATCTGCTCAATGGACCTTGCTCAGGCCCGGCGAATATGGACATACGAGGCAGTGTGTCTTGCTCTCACCTCAGATCTGCAGACATGAAAGCCCACGCATCGTGCACCCTACCCTCGTGCGTGATTGTGCCAACATAGACCTTGTAAGGCAGGCAGTTATCAGGTTACAGGCGAGTTCAACCAAAATTACACGATCAAGAAGGACTCGGCTCAGTAGATGGGCTTCCATGCCTAGCTTTGCCTTGAGTAGTGAAAGCGTCGACATTCCAGGTTCTTTGGACTTTGTGAAATGTCGATGCTGGGAGCCTTTCATATTCACATCCGCGCGTGACATCATGCTCGGAGCGAGCGGCGCTCGAGCTCGTTCCTGTGGGTCTAGATACATGGTCAGTCAGATTTGAGCCACTTGTGAACGCATCTCAGCATCCACTTACCTTGACGTGTGGCCACTATCCTGTGCATAGAGCTTTGTTGTACTGTTGAAATGAAAAGGATTGCTCTTATGTGGAGAAATAGCCACGCTACAGCTAGACTGTTTGTGAACAACAAGCAAACGAGATCGATTGGCTATGAGTCGCGTGATTGCATCTGTGTATACAATCTTGGAATTTTGAAAGCCGGAGACAGGCTGTAAGCCTATGACTCAAGACCTAGCAGAGCTTTCGGTGTTTTGTTTTTGGCTATCTTGTTTTGTCTAGGCAGTTCGTGCTTTGTTTGTTTTGGTGCATGTGAACGACGCGGTTTCAAAACACACGCGCGTCAAAGTGAAAGCAATCAAAATATTGGAAGGGACGACGTCTGTTCTACGGCCATTTAATGTTATCGTTGCTGTATTCGTTTTGTATGGTATTAGCAGAAATCTCAACTGAATTCAGCAAAGCCATATTGCTAAGATCCTATAATTCTAGAATTATACCATTCCGTTTGTCTGCTGTGCTGAGAATGACGCACATGTGCCATGCATTTATGCGAAATTCGTCATGCGTTTCACGCGCATGCGCATCTTGAATAGAAATAGCACACTTGTTATGATCCCCATTGCACCGAACCCAATGCCTAGATACATTGCCGCGCGATAGCCTTCAAGCTCATCTTCTTCATTCATTCCACCGGCGTTGGTGTGGGTCTCTACCGTACCCGCGATACCGACGCCGATACTGATGCTGTAGTTGACCACTGTATTGACCAGACTGGCTGCCATGCCTTGGTGACGTTTTGGAACAGCATTGCTCATGATCAGGGTACCAGCTGGAAAGCTCATATCCATGCCCCAAGGGATGATTAGCGTGACTACAAATGATTGCGCCCAGTAGATCTGATGCGGAGGCATAGTCGCAACGATGATACTGCCGATAGTGAACGCGCACATAGAAATGAACATTACCCAGCCAGGGCCGATGCTGGAAATGACGTGACCAGTCGTCACCGCAGCGATGAACCCGGAGATCGTGACGGGACTGATCTGTGCCATCGTCAGAAGCGGCGACGTTCCCCGGAGCTGCTGAAGGATTTGGATAAAGTAGTAGATGAATATGCCTATCGCTCGTTAGACAAAAAGTTTTGCGTGCGACACTTCGCACATACCAAACGCAGCCCAACCGCAGATCTCGCAGATCAAGACAAAGGTGACATCGGTACTTAGAGCATCGAAGGGTATCAAAGGATGTTTGGACACTTTCAGCTCGATCCAGAAAAACACCGGGAAGAGTAATATTCCCACGATCAGGAGAACGTAGATGTAAGGTTGCTCCCAACCAAACCCTGGCGCCTGATTCCATGCAAAATTGAACAGGATCATTGCAGTAATGCCAACGGTCGCACCGAGTAGATCGAGCTCGTGTATCCTTTGGGTAAAAGTAAGGTCTTGCTCCTCCTCTTCAAGAGGGATAGCTGGTAGAATGAAGCATGATAAGACACCAAGACAGGCCAACGCAATGCCAAATGTCCAAAATGTCCAAGGCCACCAGAGGAGTGACCACAGCCCAGCAAACGTTCCACCAACAACAGCGCCACCTGTGGGAGATTAGCAAACATTACTCCACATAAGACCTGCAATGCTTACTTGGTGCGCAAGCACCGAACAATGAGAAAATCATATCTTTCCTGCGACCTTCGTCGTAGGTAGCGCCGAGCAGACCCAAAGCATTCGGCAACAATATCGCAGGTCCAATGCCGCTCAAGACCCTCGCAAATATGAACAGGATCTGTCCTCCGTTGCCAGGCACGTAGACGCTGAAACCAGCCGCAATATTCCAAATGGCAAACCAACCGAACCCAATAATGACCATTATCTTATAGCCAAACAGATCACCGCAGCGACCTGACAGAAGAATGAAAGTGCCAACAGTAAGTGAGTAGCCTGCAATGAGCCATGAAAGCACCCCGGGATCAGAGATACCAAGGTCGTTGCCGATGATGTGCAATATGTTCAATGTGTTGACTAGTCCCGCCTGGGTAACAAACTGCGCAGAGCACAGCAAGCCGACAAACAGAAACTCGCGCAATGGTGACATCGTTTGTGCTATTGACTTGGTTCGCACTAACTCCAGGTTGTCTTCATGCTTAGGAGGTGGTGTTGATGTGTGCGTAGGATGGCGAAGTATCCCTGAGCTTGTTGAGCTGAACGACGACTGCGATCGCGACATCTCGTCTTTTGGCTCTAGCGAGCCATTGGAATCGGCCATGGTGGGCTCCTGGTCGTGAATGTGTGTTGCGCGATCTCAGGATATTCCTCCTCTTTGTTTGCGACTCTCCGGACTTTTCTCGATCTGCTTCCAAGGGTGTTGGCTGAGACTTGCTTGTCGTGCTATGGTCATTTTCTTGGATGTGGAGGTGATATGGCTTTTGACTGTTATCGAGGACACTGTATTTCCGAACCATCGTTACGTGAGCATGCAAAGGCAGGCGGTGCTGCGGGCGGGTGCAAGCTTGTCGGTTCCCACATGTGGATGTGGGGCCTCTGTTCGTTTGAGACTGCCCCACAAGAAATCTGATCGGATTTACGGATCAAGAGGTCGGAAATATATTTTCAACGCCCACAAATTCCGCATCGGACACGCAACACTTCCAGAACATTGGATGTCCTGAGCTCACCATGCTGAATACTCTCAGAGGCAATGATGAAGATGAGAAGTTTAATGCTGCTATAGACACGTGATGTGGCGTTGGATTGCGTCATCTCTCGTCCGGCCTGTACCTGCCTCTCCTGCGGGGTCGACCTAGATGTCTCCAGTGTCACCGCCTCGCTCCACTTTGGCGCGCCTCTCGCGACCGTGTGACAGTCCAAAACTCCACCACTGGTGTCGACATCTACGGGGCCACGACGCTGGCGTTGACAGCAGCTATGTATCTAGAAGGACTTCCAGAAGAGCTGTTGCTCCAAATTGCGCGCCATCTGCCTGACTCGGCAACGCCAAGGCATCTCAAGCACCTGAGTCTTGCATCTCGAAAGCTGCGACCTATAGCCCAGGAAGCTTTATTTACCACGGCAAAGTTAACTATCTGTTGCGGATGCCACCCCAAAGTCAATGCCCTCATCAAACTTCTACGCACACTGCTAGACCGACCCGACCTTGCTGCTAAAGTCAGATCATTGCGATTTCGAGCAGTGCGCAAACGTGTCGAGAAGCTGTACGCAGAACAGGGCTTTGAACTACTCGGATTTCGTGACCGATGCATATCAAAAATTGAAGAGCTGGGCTATCATTCATCCCATCCATGGTGGAGATCAATCAACAACTGCGTCGAGTCGGCCTTTGGAGGCTTACTGCTAGCACTACTTCCCAACTTGACTGAGCTCGATTTCTGGATCAAGGATCATCAGCATGGGTCGCCTTCAAGCGAGTGCATCTCCGGCCTATGGGGCGGCACAAGTCCGCCAGTTCGCGTATTGGGTGGATGGAAAAATGTTACCAATCTTGTCACGGGAGACACTTCCTTGCTCAAATGCGATATTGATCTGGGTCAACTTACCACTCTAGATCTTCGCACTGTCTCGATAGGCACAGTTCTGCGACTAAATGGGCCGGGGAGCCTCCGAGGCGCTGAGAGTATCAAAAGTCTTGCCCTGACTGTGTCTATCCAGTTCGCCGATCGACCTCTTGTGGAAAAGGCAGAGATTGCATTCAGTGATCTTTTCGAAGCGCTGAATTGTTGTATGCTAAGGAATCTCAAACTTTCTCTAATGAATGACGGATATCATTTCGCCGATGACATCACAACAGAGCTCAGCGCCGGCTACTTCCTAGACCAGTTACAATTTGTCGAGGGCACACTGCACACGCTGTTCGTCACTCTGGAGACAACGGACCACGGTGGCGAGCTTGACTGGCTAAACGATATGTTCCAACAGCCCGTCCAGTCATTGAAAAACTTCTCATCACTGAAGAGTCTTGTCATTCCGCAGACTTTCATCTACAATGGTAGTGTCGATGTGTGGTCCACGGATGCAAACTGCAAACCAAGAGACTTGCCATCAAATCTCGAACGACTAGAACTTCTGTGGCCGGACGAAAATGTTATAGGCTGGGCAGAGGAATTCAACGTCCGCAAGATTTCAGTCGCGACTCCTGAGGATATTCCGGAACGGTTTTCCAAGTTTGAAAAGCTAGTTTTGACCTGTCGTGACGATGTCGGCATGAGCGCCTCCTATTTCTCAGAAGGCGTCGCCCAGCTCTGGTGTGATATCTCTATGCTTCATGGTATTGAAACAGAAGTACACGATCAGCTCCGTGGCCAGACATCCAATCTCGCTGATTTGTACGAAGAAGAGGCTGAAAATTATGAGTCGAGCACGTCAGACGAGGAAGACAGTAGTATGTATGATGAAGACCTTTATGGTGATGCATGGGAAGATAAGTATGTGCGAGACCAGACCAATGTCCTGGCCTGCTTGATGAGATCCACTGATGAGGGGGGGGTGGACGGACTCCTAGTACAGGAGATGGCTACAAACCTGGTCATGGATGCACAACTGGTCATGAATGCTGTGCGACTATTGCGCGAGACCGGCAACGTCTTGGCGCCTTCTGATGCCCACCTTAGCAGCGAATCCAGAGTACGGCTCATCAAAGTAAGCCGAGACTTACAAAGTGGCCAATTGGCAAACGAGCTGCTGGCCGAGGTTCTGACGGAATCCCAAACGGAAATAGATTGCAGCAGCAGCGACGTTGGACCCAGCAGTCATTATAAAAACCGCGGAGAATTCCCAGACCCTCTGCCGAGTGCCATGAGTGCTGTCCGGATAGCAATACTAAGAATGTTGAGGGATCTTCCGGACCCATCTATAGGCCTGACCGAGGACACCCTCGTGGTCAGGCTGCTAAAGGAGCCTGGTAACTGGACCTCGTCGTCAGTACGAAAGAGTATAGTCGATCTACAACGTGCTGGATTTATTAGGACAGACTATGGTCGATCAACTGCCAACAATCGAATACAGGTATACGTCAAGCCTAGCATCGAGTTGATCAGTGATGACTGCCGAAAGATTGACACGGCCACTGATGCACGAAATCTTGGTGCATACAACGACGACAACTGGCAGGACGACAATGGCACTGATGTAGATATGCCGGATCTCGAGGCGTTCTATCCAAACTCTGAAATCACTTTTGGCCCCACTCCTCCTCCTCGCTCCCGCGTTGGACAGGTCACTGAGACCGTTTTAGTCAGATTCATCCGACAGTACGGATCTTCAGGTGTCACACACGAAGAGGCGGCTTCTCTCCTTGGCATCAGCTACGAGGAAGTCATGCTCAGAGCAGTCAGACTGGAACAACAGGGACATATTCACGATAATCAAGACGATGACAAATTATACTTTCTCAGTGAAAACGCTGAGCTTCTGAAGGAAGATGGAGTTGAACATTTGAAAACGAGTTGAATTAGAGTTATGTATCGCTCAGATCCCTTCTATTAACGCCGAGTCCTTTCCATTGCGGAACATGACCATATACCCTTTATTTCATAAGTCATACCAAACCGTGTAACTCCAAAATTCAACTCTTGTTGTCTTCAATCGCTCGCAATCTTACCATAGAACCATTCAACAAGATGCGCGACAGTAGGATGATTCCATGTCAGCGTAGGCGGTACCGTAATGCTCATTGCCTTTTGCAATTGCTGTCTCAACGCCACAGTCATGACTGAATCGACACCCAGGTCCGCAATCGCCGACCTATCATCAATCTCCTCAACTTCCAAGTGCAGAACACGCGACAAGCACTTCTTGATCTCGGAATTGAGATATGCTTCCAGATCTGAGCCGCTTCTCGGCTTTACGACTGCCTCGGCGTCAGAAGCAGATGTGATAGATGTGACGGATGCAGCACGCCTCTGCACAACGTCCTGAATAAGGTCGCATGGCAGCGCTTCGTCTGCATCGAGTATCCGCGTTCTGGTGACGACAGCGTGGTCTGTATCGACATGCGACAGATGTGTCCATGCCTGGAAGCCTTCCTGAACAGTGATATCTGTCACGCCCTTGCCGTGTAGCTCCAAGTCGACAAGTTCTGTATCACGGGCCAATCCGAGCGCCCGCCATGCAGTCCACTGTATGGCAATAGTATTGCAGCCTTTGGAACGGCGATGCGTCGCCAAACCGTCTAGAAATGAGTTCGAGGCCGCATAGGCGGATTGGCCGGGTGTTCCGATGATCTGGCCGATGGAAGAAAAGAGAACAAAGAAGTCAAGTGTGCAAGGCGGGAAGATTTTGTGTAGGTTGAGAGCGCCCTGGATCTTGGGGCTCATGACAGATCCGTATGAGGCGGCTGATGCGTCTTTGATGTATCCATAGCCCGAGATACCTGCAGCGTGGATGACTCCCAGTACAGCTGGCAGGGATAGACGATCTAGTACCGCTGATAACTCTTCTGATGCGGACGCAGAACCTATGTCGACTGCGATTGAGTGGATAGTCGCGCCTAAACTCTCAAGCCTCTTGATCTTTTCAATGACAGGGACCATAGAGCCTACTGCAGACGACCAATTCCTGCGAGGGGGAAGCGAACGGCGCGAGACCACCACCAGTCTGCGAGCGCCCTTCTGTACTAGAAAATGAAGTACCTCCAGACCAAGATCACCAAAGCCTCCAGTGATGAGGTAGGTTCCATGCGCCTGTGGCAGCAAAGTATTCTTGTTGTGAGCGCCCTGAGGGTCTTTGGTGAACGGCCGAAGACGAGCAACACGAGGAAGACCGTCTTGCACGCGCACAACACAATGTTCTCTCACGTATCTAAACGGAAGAAGTGGGAATGCTGGTCCTTCATTGTCAATGAGACCACCCCACAGATCTGGATATTCGGAAGCCGCGACTCTAGCAAAGCCATAGAGCGGATACTGTGCAAGAGAGGTGGGTGATTGGCTCTTGTGCGCGCTTTCGGTGATGACAAACAGCTTCGGTGTGCTAGGAACACCAGCAAGAATGGTGAGAATGCTTGCAGTCTCGCACGTGAAAGCGCGTACTTTCTCTGGAATTTCCCCAGCATCGTGAACTTCACCAGGCAGGTAGACGACAATGGTGCCATTCTCATGCAAGACGTCCAAGATATCCGAACTTTCCAGGGATGCGGCGGAAGGCACTGTAAGTACCCGTTTGCTCATGATCTCCAAGGTGTTGATGTAGTTGTCCGCGGTCTGGTTATCCTCTGAAACGACAATCATGTTTCTCATGAGAAGTGGTGTCTCTGAGAATTTGGGGGGTATCCAGGCCAATCTGTGAACGAGCGACTCTACGCCTTTGCTTTTTTCGCCAACAGCTTCAACGTCCGAAAATCTCATGCCTTTGACCTTCACAAGGAGCTCGCCAGTTTCGCTGAGTATGCTTATGTTGGCCTTCAAGTTATCACCCTCGGAGCTCTCCTCGATGAAAAGGTATCCGATCTTAGGCGGTGGCGCTCCAGACACGAACAGCACCTGATCGATACCGCTGACAATGTGCATGCGTACGCTTTTGAAGAAAATCGACGATCCAACGGATGTAGCAGCATCAAGGAACGGTGCCCAACTTGCCACGTCCCATGTCAGTGACGGTGAATTGGGATCCATGTCCATCTTGACGAGCATCTCCTTCTCATTGCCGAAGTGTTCGACGACGGACCAAGGAAATGCGATGCCAGATACGCCAATACTCTGAAGATAATTCCACGCAAAGTCTTTCGGAAGTTGGGTTCCTATCCTTTTTTGGATCTTCAGGATTGAACATGTCTGTTGATGAGGGACCATGTCTGCGGTGGAGAAGTTGGCTGCGCTGTGCTCAATCCATTTATGTTCGACGTCGGTACCGCCTATAGATTCCAGCTTAAGGCGAGATGCCATGCGAACCTCGTTGCCTTCGGCCACAACTTGCAGCTCGCGCTTATCAGCTGCCATCGGCGTTGGCACACGCAGCTCTACATTATCAAGTATTGTAGCACCCGTTGCACGATGAAAAGTATTACAATACACAGCGGCAGGTATAATCTCCGTTCCGTCGAGCGGATGCGTTAGAGGATACGGCTTGCTCGTGTCGTCTAGTGTAGTTGACCACACCTTGGTCTTGCTACCATTAATATCCACTACACCGCCAAGCACGGTATGCGTTTCAGTGTCATGTTGGTAGATAGTTGTAGCTGAGCCCATGGAGATCTTTTTCCAGTATGGTTTGTGGACCCAGGGTGTATTGGGGACGAGCGTCGACCAAGGACCTGCTCCGAGAAGCACGCCAAAGTCGACGTGTGCACCAAGAGTGTAGAGATGGGATATGGCTTTCAATACACTACGTTCGGCTGGCGCATCTTTTTTCATGATGCCGAAAGTGGCAAAGTCTTTTGTCATACGAGCGGACAACGTTTCGGAGATAGAATGTGAGACAATAGGATGTGTAGAAACTTCCATGAAGACGCGGTAGCCGTCGTCTACCGCCGCGTCAACCGCATCAACAAGCCAGACAGGATCTAGCATGTTCTTCATCCAGTAATCAACATCGCGTAAAGACGTTGTCCTCGGATTCGAAGCTGACGTCGAATAAATCGGCACGACAGCAGGGTGAGGTTTTATGTCGTTGCTCAGATCTTCTTGCAACGCCGACACAAGCTGCTTGAGCATTGGTGAGTGGAAGCCAATGTCTGTCTGGACTCTCCAAAATTTGACATCTTCTTTTTCGAGGTTGCGGAGGTAGCTCTCTACAGCGTCGACAGTACCACTGACTACGCATGACGAGGGCGAGGACCGGATTGCTGCAACAACGTCGCTCTGTCCAGCGAGCTCCAGCGAAACCTTCTCGAATGGTAACGTGACCAAGGCCATTGTACCCAGACCTTGTACTCGTTCGTAAAGCTTCGCACGTCTTGCTACAAGGATTGCACCCTCTCGGGCTGTCATGCATCCAGCAACCACGGCAGCGGCGATTTCGCCAACAGAGTGACCTATGATTGCTTGCGGAGTAACGCCGTTCCCTTTCAGCACCGCCGCAAGTCCGATCTGGACGGCGTAAGTGAGAACCTGAACTCTCGATGAGGTACCCAATTCACACTTGGCCAGAGCTTCAATGATGGAAAAGCCTGCTTCTTTTGGAATGGTCTCATCCAAACATGATAAAGTTCTGTTGAAGATTGTGTTGTGCAGCAACTGCTTGCCCATGTCAGGCCATTGTGCACCGTGGCCAGAAAAGACCCATACAACACCTTTCTCCGCAGCGCTCTCAAGTGTACGGTTGATTGTTGTCCATTGATCGGGTCGGCCTTTCGCGAATTCGGTCAGACTACAGATGGCGTCTGCCTGATTTTGAACGACGAAAGAGGCACGATAGTCATGCGCAGCACGACGTGAAGCTAATGTCCGTGCAAGAGCATGCAGGTCTTCGACTGAGCCATCTGCAGATAACGAATGCGCCAATGAGGCTGCGATAGCCGGTAAGCGCTTCTCCTGCATGGCTGACAAGGTGATAGTGACAGCCGATTGCGTGTTCGTTGCAAGTCTGCGGTCTGGTTTTATGGGCGCTTGCTCAAGGATAGCATGACAGACTGATCCACCATAGCCATAACAACAAACGGCTGCTCTCCGTATGTCGCGTTCAGGCCATGTTGTCTGTTCTCTTACAACCTCCAGTCCGCTGGTGGCCCAACCGACCTTGGTGTTAAGCTTGTTCAGCAATGTTTGAGGGGCAATGACACCCTTTTGCACACTGAGCACAGCTTTGACAAAGCCAATAGCTCCAGCTGCAGCCTCAAGATGCCCCACGTTTGGTTTGATGGAACCAATATAACAGGGTGAGCTGGTCGCGCGCCCTGCCCCGTAGACTTGAGCAATAGCACTGATCTCAGCAGGATCGCCGAGCGATGTTGAGGTTGCATGTGCTTCGACGTAGTCGATGGTATGAGGATCGATGCCGCCAGCCCGTAATAACGCCTGCCTGGCAACAAGCTCTTGCGCCCTGGAGTTTGGCGCCATGATTCCATTGGTTTTGCCGTCCTGAGCAGAAGCAGAGCCCTTCATGACTGCTAATATGTTGTCGTCATCCTCGATTGCAGTGCTAAGGCGCTTAAGCACCACAACCGCACCGCCCTCACCGCGAGCGTACCCACACGCTGCATCATCGAAAGAACGACACACACCCTCTGTGGTGAGAGCTCCTGCTTTCTGAAGCATGTGCGTCAGGCCAGGCGCACAGATGACGTTTACGCCACCGCAAATGGCGGTGGTGCTCTCGCCCGATACAATGGCTTGACGTGCAAGGTGAATAGCGATAAGTGAACTTGCACAAGCTGCATCCACTGCTGTACTAGGACCTTGAAGGCCTAAATGATATGAGATCCTGTTTGGGACACCATGATAGGCAGTCCCAATGCCGCTCCATGCCTCGATAGTTGGTAGATCCTCCATCAGCAAACGTGAGTAGTCATCAGAGTCTATCCCCATGAAAACAGCCGTATCACTTCCATTGAGAGTTTTCGGGTCAATGCCGGCATTTTCGAGGGCTTCCCACGCAAGCTCAAGCCCCAGACGCTGGTGTGGGTCCATAAGCTCGGCCTCCTTTGGGGAAATACCAAAGAAAGCAGCATCAAAATCCTCCAGATTATCCAGAAAGTAACCTTTGCGAATGATTTTGTTGAGAATTTTGGCATTGCGAGGATCTCGGTGCCGCCATGGCTCCCATCGATGCGCTGGTATCTCGCCAGACGCGTTCTTCTTTTGGAGAAGAAAGTCCCAGAGCTTTTCAGGTGTATCGTTACCACCGGCAGTACGGCAGGACAGGCCCACAATGGCCACATCTTCTGCACTTGTCTGAACCAGTAAGCTGATATTCACAGATAAGATTGAGTGTGCCAACATAGAACGTACCTGTGCGGGAAATGACATTTGTGTGTCAAGCACTTCGAAATCAGACCTGCTGCTGGGCGTTGATGTTCCGTTTACAGAATCCATTGACGGTGATCTCCAGGTCTCAGAAGACGGCGCTGTGGTGCAAAGGCTCAGTGGTTCCTGTGCGAATCTGTACGATATGGGGCTTTCTGTTAGTGGTACATCATCGCTGCTGTGCGATAGCCATGCCCTTCTTATATCGTCGCCGAGCATCATAATTAGTCGGATCAGATATCCTCAGGCGTTTTGCATTTGCCCTATTCGAAGGAGTGAAAGGTTCGTGCTAGTCGCTCATCAAGATCAAAACATGATAGCGGATGTTGGAATGTTGGTGTAAGGCAATATCGGACAGCCAACATGAAGAGATGCAGCTATAGATATTAGGGCAGCCCTCTCTCAAATCCAAGCCTCCTTTGCCTAGTGGCGGACATGGGTCTGGAGCATTCGACAGCTCGAATCGAATTTCTCCAGCACCACCGTTGTACCGGATCCACCACCGATCGACGTTCGAGAAGGAAGAAAAGTTTCATCCACTTCCGTATGCCGGTAGTCGAGCACATTCGGACCGTATAATTCTACGATACTCTGCGCTGTCCACCACTGATCACGCACCATGTACGAAATGTACTGGGACTCCCCCACTCCCCTTCTCTTCCGGCGTAGATCCTATTGGAGCCCACTACAGGTAAACGAACATAACATAGAGGCCTGATGAAGACCTCGATCGCACTAAGCGGTGCACGACACCGTATGTGGTGAACGAGTGCCGACCCACTTCTGAGCAACCGCCCTGATATCAGAGAATGCTCCGAGCGGCAGAATGTAACGTTCGGGCCTTGTCTTGTTCTGGAAAGCGCTGGACACTTTGAATACTATCTCCGTTGCCATTCTCGAACGACATTCCATGTGAGCTTGAACGACAGAGCGAGCGCTAGAATTCTCAAGGGTAGGCTTTCGAGATTATCATGTTGCTTATGCTGCCGCGCTGCGGCACAGCCTTGTACATGCAGCAACTGCTGCCCGCTAGATTGCCTCCTTACGAATGACTCTGCCAGGTAAAGTTGCTATGTGGAACGGAACGAAGCCATGCGGCATCGGAGAGGAAAGCCGCAACCGCATGGCGCAATGGTAACACGCGTCGCGCTGTACGCGCTGCCAAACGTCAAGGCGCCACCGGAGCTTGGCTTAAGAACGGCATTTGGCCATCATCCTCGTAACATCTAGAAATGTATCTCGTAGCTGCCATTGTCACAACCACCCATGTAGACGCACAAGCGTGCTGAATGGGTCGTCAGAAATCCAGCTACCTGAATCTGATCCGAGATGAACCTAATCGATCCCCGGTGAGTGACTCAAGGATTGTTACTAGCTCCGGTCTTTTTCAGGAGCGCTGTCAAAGCTCGCGTGTCGCTGTGTGACCCTTTTCCGTCACTGTCGCGCAAATCCGAAAGATGAGTTATCGTGTGCGAAAGTGCAGTAAATGCATCTGGGTCACGGTTTAGCAGGGGTACGTCTTAAGCGAAGGTCCGTGGGCAATAATTCTTTTTGCGCTTACGGAGCCGATGAAGCCGATGTCGTGCAACCCGGTAAAACTGTCTATGGTATGTACAACAATGGAAATACAAGCCGTTACTGGGGAATCGGAAAGAGTACAGCGATGAGCAACTCGATCCTGAACTTCGAGCAGCGCTTAGAATGTCCCGCCCCAAGTTCCTGGTCAATACCAGCTCGATACAGATCTTCGTTCCTCAATCAAGTTCCGGCTAAGTCCTCTTCAGCAATTTCGTATTCTGAATCGTCTGGATACATCTCGTAGCGAGCAGCAGGACACTCATCGTGACCGGCATCTCCTATGCTGAGCCCGCTCATGGCCTTTCTCAAGTCGCTAGCCATAGTTTTGGTTCCATGGACACTAAATGTGGCTTTCTGATCAACGAACACAGCGCAATCCTCTTCCGTAATGTACCGGAACGTAGCTGACCGTACCTTTTCACGCTTTGATAGCGCTTTCAAGACTGCAAGCCAACCATCGTGTTGAAGATCTGCATATGCAAAATGAAAATGCTGGATGTGGTCATTCTTTTCAATAAATTCAACAAGAGGACAGCCTGACAAGGTATCACAGATCCAAGCAACCTCAAGACGGAACCATGTGAGAGTCGGCACATGACAGTTCGTTAGGAAGTCACGCATCACCAGCTCGGTGAGTAGATGGCTGTCGAATCGCACAGACAGTGATACTAACTGTCTGAGACCGGAGATGAAAGATGTGAGCATCGATGCCATTGGTAGTTCAACTACAGCGGATCAGCACAGACGATAAGCGATTGTTGTGACACACACATCGCTTTGTGGGACGAAGAGCAATCGTGACGTCCAATGTTCGCAGACAGTAAAAAGCTGCCATTGAGCGTGAGGGAATATTCAGCAAACTAATATAGCAGCCGGTCGGCCCATTTAGATGGTCAGTGAAAGGAGGTTGTCTTGAGAAGACCAGACTTTGGATGCGGGTATTCGACAGACTAAGCGCTCTAAGAAGGGTGGAAACGAGGCTAGTTGTTGATCCTGCACCGTGGGGCCAGCAAGATCGGATGAACCGAGAATTGCCAGGATACTGGATATCCAATTAGCGCCTGCCAGTAGACTACACTGTGCACAGTATGTTTATATCCCGTACCCACATGACAGGTTGTATTCTCACTGTCTGAAGGTTCGGAAACCCACTCAGGGCCTTGGTCAACAAGATCACGCCAGTTCCTGCTTCAATATAGTCACGATCGGCCATCTCTTGTTCAAATTCATGGCTCCAGTCGTCAGCATCCGGCCATGCTTCCGCCATGACAAAATGAAGCTCCCTCACAGCACTAGAGTACTTGCTGTTCCTGGCAATATCGACCAGCATGTCCAGATCAGGTCGAGTCAGATCAATCTCCAATGTGCTGAAAGCCGTGGGCAAGAAGACATCCTGAACTTTAGCGTGCAAAGCCTGGCATGTAAGGCGCAAGGCACACAATTCATGTCTTCGTCTTCGTAAGGTTAGCTGTTCGAAGTTCCGTATTAGTGTTGGCATCGTGAGATAGGAGGCTATGTGCCAGATCAATTCAGTAGGTAGATCGGCTAGAGTGAGTGCACCGCACGTGTCAGATGTCGGTACTCTCGATTTTGGCATCGCATGTAAGGCTTTTTCTCGTCTGCGCTTCTCCGTCGTTGTTGCTAGTACGTCCGATGATACGGTTGTAAGCAGGTGGTGGTGACATGGCCTCGCTTATGTACCGTGTCCGTGCGCGCAACGCCCGGAGTCGCGCAACGCCTGATCACTGTAAATTGCACCACACTTCAACGCGTAATAACTTAACAAGCATAGCACCTATTAATAATGCGCTTACAGCAATTAAAGCGCTAGAGCTAGGAAAGAAACTTATATATTAAAAAATTACTAATTAGTTTAGTGTTAATTACTTAACCCTAGCGCAGAGACACAAAGGCGTTCAGGCACTCTAGGAAGCTAAGGACTTTAGCTAGCAGAAGCTTACCCTACAGCAAGAGGAGGAGCTTGTAATATATATAGAAGAGCTTACTGCTTATTATATACCTCTTATAAGAGAGATAATACAAAATTTTGTGTTGTCTGTAGCTAAGGAACACATAAGTAAGAGCTAGGTTACTTACTTTATTAACAACTACTCTATTAATCTTATCTTTTAATACTTAACAGGTATAGACGCTAATTGCTATAACGCTAATTCCTACGCTAAGTATAAGCTATATTTTAACTTACTGCAGCGTAAGATTGCTAAGTATAAGGTTAACGCTAAGCACACGTATAATATAGATAAGAAGGGCTTTATAATTAGAGTAACTACTAGGATAAAGTATATGTTTAGTAGGTAAATGTGGGAGAAGAGGGAGGTTAAAGCATTGCTTTAAGATAGCAATTGTGCCTAGATTACGCTCCTAGCTTGTGTGTGCAGTGATAGATCAGCACTGCTGCCAGGCCTTCTATACAAGTCTGCCAACAGCACTATCTAATTAAGCTAGGTAGAGGAAATACAGCCAAGTGTACACTCTGTGCTTGTTACCTTATCACCTACTAGCTAGACCAACAATAATATAGGCCTTGCCTAGCTTTAGCAGGTGTTTAATTGCTTTACTAAGACTAAGGCACAGAAGAAGTAGTGCCTTCTAATCCTTAACAGCTATAGATCCTATGTAACAATAGAGTTTATTAACTACTACAATTAGAATAAGATACTCCTAGCTATCCTTCCTCCTTATTTAACCTACACGCTGCAGCTGCTTAATATAGTAATATTTAAGCCTCTCTTAACTGTATACTTAAAGGAGCTTATAACACACTTCTATAATAGCTAAGGACTATTAGTTATTAAGAAAAGTAACTTCTTTTACCTGTTCTAGAAGGCCTAGACACGCACGTTTACTTAGGGGTTAATACTTAGGTTGTTTAAGGCAACTAGTATAGCACCCCTTTAGCCTAATGTTATCCTTTAACGCTTTGCTAAGCCTTCTCCTTAGGCCTCTAATATAAGCAGAAGCTCTTCTTCTATATATTCTAGTAAGGATTAGCTTAAAATTAAGACCCTACTGCGCAAGGTAGCTAAGGATAAGAGTAGTAAGGAGCTAAGGAAGATTAGCCGCTCCCTCTACCACATCTCTATCTAAAACTAGCTACTCTACTATAAGATAGCAGGCCTTAAAGAGGTTCTTAAGACTTAGAAGAAGCATAGGAACAAGAGCAAAGCTCTTAACTTCTAGGAACATAAGGAGTATCACAGTAGAGCTGTGTTCTATTCTCCTTATAGGGTAGATAAAGCATACTAGTATAAGCAAGTTAAATAATAGGAGGCAGAGGCAGAAAAGGCTAGGAAAGCAGAGATAGCTAAACTTAGACACGCAAATAAGCTGTATAAGGAACAACTTGCTTAGAAGAAGCGTAAGTAGCAGGCAAGGGAGAAGGAAGAGCGAGACTAGGTTAAAGCTAAGAAGGCAGAAGAAGTAGCAGAACGCAAGGCTAAAAGAGAGCGTTAGAAGCAAGCTTATAATACTTAAGAAGCTCTAAAATTGTTATAAAGAGGCAGTTAGAAGATATTAAAAGCTTCTATAGTTAAGAAGAGGCCTGCGCGTCATAGTGTAGGTGTACGTAGTCACCCAAAGCCTGCAACGCCTCCTCTACCTGCGCGCACTTACACAACTTGTAGTAGCTGCACTGCCACTCTATATAAATAGGTTATATAGAATAATATTATTGTATAGGCCTATAGATTACTCTGCTAAAAGTTCTAGTAATATTATCTACTATATGTGGCTCTATAGCCTTACTTCCGTGATGGGCTTCAAGGCTCGCAGCGGGCGTTGCGCGACTCCGGGCGTTGCGCGCACGGACACGGTAGGTACTGTAAAGGACGCGCTAGCACGCGCGGACGCGTCTGCTGCTGCCTATCGCGACTACCTCTCACCTCATCGGCACAAGATACTTTAACAGATCCGTCTGCCGGAATGAAAAGATTTCAACGAGAACAATTTCAAAGCAAAGGAATGATGTCGTCCTCGTGGAGTTCGCAGGCGGTACAATTCCGCTGGTGGTTTGTAACGGTTCCAGGATGACATATGTACAGAAGCGCCGACAATCACCCCGGCAGCACTGGGATGCGAAGTTACGAACACAAGACACCAGTCAGTAGCCCTGGCGATCATCAGGCTTGATTAAGGACAAGCCTCAGAGAAGCCGTGGTGGTAACAGACAAATGACTGCGGCTCTCAATGCATAGAGGGATGGTGCAGGTAAAAAGCACGAATTCAACCCTTGATTTGATCATACTTTTCCACATCTTGGACTGAACTAATAAGCGGAACAAGGTCTCTGCCAACAGCATGTGACGCGTCAGCCATCTATTCACGATGTCTCCATGGAAGCCTCTGGCCCGGCATTCCCGAAAGTAATCCAGCATTGCGTAGTTCCCACCCTGGCAAGAGTGAAGCCTAACGGACCGAGCCGGTAATGAGATGATCGATCCTACAAATGCAGCCTTGACATAATTACAAAAGGCATCTTGAGGCTCACGATGTAGCTCATCAGCTATCGGTTCTTGACGTTCATCAATCGCTCTCAACAACAAGTCGTAAGCATGCGCTCCACCCTTTTCAATCTTGCCCTCTTTGCTGGAGCTTCCCTCGCTCGTCCGCACAAGTCTGCAGCCAATGAGACGTACGAACAAGAGACTCGTAGTCTCGATGAAATCTACCAAGCAGCATTGGCTGAGGGAGGTGTTGTCACTCTCTGGCACGGTGGCGATGAGAAGACACAGCAGAACTTCTTGAAGCAGGCGTTCGAAGCACGATTCCCGAACATCACCCTCAATGTCACTGTTGACCTGTCTAAATACCATGATGGAAACCTTGACCAACAGCTTGCAGCCAAGAATGTCTATGTCGACAGCATCATTTTGCAGACGCTTCATGATTACCCGCGTTGGAAGGAGCAGGGTGCACTACTGAACTATGCGCCTGCAAACTTTGACAAGATCCATCCGGTCTTCAAGGATGAGGATGCCGCATACGCAGGACTTTATATCCTTGGTTGGTCTATTCAAAGCAACGCCAACAAGACCGAGACTGTACCAAAATCATACAAGGATTTCACCAAGCCAGAGTTCAAGGACAAAATTGCACTCACTTACCCCAACGACGACGATGCGGTGCTATGGCAATTTGATCTGCTGTAAGCTATGTCACCTTTGTTTGCAAACTTTCCTCGACTAATTCTCCCATAGACTTCAAGACCCAAACTTCGGCTACGAATGGTTCGATGCCCTGCTCGCGAACAATCCACGCTGGGTCCGCGGTACTGCAACACCCAAGACGCTCCTCAGGACCGCCGACAGCAGCAGTGTAGCCACCTTTACATCCGGCCACTCATTTCAGCCTCCCACAGGCTATACCGATGTGCTGCCCACCGAGGGCACATTTGTCACATGGGCGCAGACTGGTGCCATCCTCAAAGATGCGCCGCATCCCGAAGGTGCCAAGTTGCTGCACAACTTCTTGCTGAGTGACGAACAGCAGAAGGCCCGTGGATGGAGCACCAGAAATGACATTCCGGCGCCCGCAGGTGCGGAGACGATTCTTGACCAGCCCAATACCAAGGCTGCAGATTTCGCAGCATGGATGGCCGATCGTGAGAATGTCGAGAGGTTGAGGTTCTTCTTTGAGGACAGGATCGGTACTGCCCAGGGACTCAGCCCACTTGAGGATGATTTGTGAGCGAACGCAGTCATCATTTCTGGTTCGACAAACGAGTATCTCCAACAAGTTGTTTGCGTGATAGAAACTCAGGAGGGGATAGAATTTGAAACTTTGCAATACTTCTCGTCCTGTGCTCGTGATTGCTTACATATACGTAGACTCATCTTCTGTTGTATCTAAACTAAAAAATCCCCATACTCAGGCGCTCCACTAGCCAGGTTCCTTGCCGCTGCACCCGTCGACTTAGGGGTTGCCCCACTTCCACCCGGCGTCGGTGTGGCAGTACCATCACCGCTAGTTTCATTGCTGGCTAGCTCAGGGGGCAGGTCAATCGTATTTGCATGATCAATGGTCCAATTCATGATCAGCGTGGTTTCATTTACAGCTGTCCCTCAATTCTCTCCTCGTCGCCGGGCACATACCTAGCACTGGTTGCCCGGCAGCGTAAACAGCTCTTTGGTGATAATGGGAACGTTCGTCGCGCCTTCAGACGAGTGATCAAGGTTCTTGTTGGTCGACATGCTAGGCTAGGTCTTCTTTCCAATTGGAACGTGGATAATCGTCAATACTGCGGAAGGCAAGAGATTCGAGTGAGATTCGAGTGGGCTTGATGGCGTCTAGTTTAGCGGAATGCATAGGTTTTGCTGGACGTCATGGTTGAGTGAGCCAGTGTATATCAACGTCCAGCGAATGAGGTCCTGGATGGAGAGATGTCGTAATTGTTGACATTGCTATCAAAGTATGGGCCGCATGATAGCGATGATCGAGGATTCGGCGGTAAATTATCTACCTGTATTTTGTCTTCGTCTGACCCACAATTCTAGCTTGAGTCGAATAAGCTCGTCAAGCAAAGCTCTGGAAGAGGTGGTTGGTGGTGGATTTGATCCTGCTAAGCCTGATTGGGATGCGTTCCACTGCATCGATGCCTGATCGTCGCAGAGACACATACAACCCACACCTGCACCAATGCGACCTTTCTCGAACTGAGGCAAGAATCTCACCTCGAAAAACGAGTCTCATAGTATGGCACAACTGGCCAGCCTGCCAGCTGAATTGCTGTGTCGAATTGCTTCCCACCTCTTTTCCCTCAGGACATGTCAGTCACGATTTGATGGCAAATTTGAGGATGATGGCTTTGACAGCCTTAGACTCAGCTGTCGCTCACTTGAGATGAAGACGCGATATTTGTTTGATAAGGTCGCCTTTGCAACAAGATTTGTAACCTTGTGCGCGAAGTCTCTTTCCAGGCTGGATGACATCTCTAGCCATCCCCGCTTCGGCAAGTCGGTTGAAAAACTGGTGTTTATCAGAGCAGATCACCCTGTATTCGATCGAGATCCTCAACTTCAACATCGACCGCATCAATATGCCTTTTATGGTGTTATTGAACTTCCAAAACACGGTACTGATGGCGTGTACCCAAACGAATCCTTGACCCTTAAAAAACGCGTGCAACTCGGACTGCAGGGGAGCATCGGAAATATCATGTCACGCACAATCAATCTCAAAGATGTCGTAGTAGAGCCCAGCTTCATAGCGTGTTTCTGGCTCGATTCTCCGAGTCGTCAGGAGCAGCTGAATGAACAGGCCCAGCGCGAACCCGCCCTGATTCAGGATGGAGAAACTTCTGGGACTGTCTCTGATTCAGATGACAGCAACTCCGACAACGAAGACTACGATGACGACGATTCTGATGATCCTCATAAAATCGAAGCCTACGTTTACTCGGATTATCTTCTGCATTTCATCATCAGAGCTGCGGAAGAAAATAACATTGAGCTCTTATCACTGAGCTCGGTGAGTAAGTTCTCGTATACTATGCGCGCTCGTACCTTTGTCGAAGCTGCGCCTACTCTACAAAGCATCGAACATCTTCGTGTACGTTTTAGCGCCAGCAACCCCACGAAGCTAAAACGTATGGACGGTTGCCCACTCAGACAAAGTCGACCTGTCGCTGAGTCATTGGGTTACGCTCTCAATTCGCTGCGAAATTTGAGTAGTCTGGAACTCAGTTTCGATACCGATTACTGGGAGGAAGACCGACACTACAATGTCTCCAAAAGCTTGTGTGGTTTCAGTGATCACCCCTTCAAGAAACTCACTTCAATCACTATAAAAGGCGCATCTTTTGCGGGTGAGAACTTGTTCCAGTTCTTCAAACAGCAGAAGTCAACGATTCGCCACTTGGTCCTCGATTCTATCATGTTACCTAGCATTGAGCAATGGCGACCAATCTTGCGTCTGATACCAGAAGAAATGCTGCTTCTTGTTGAAGCAAGGTGCGTCGATCTTTATGGAGGCCCAGGATTCTTTGATGGCGCGCTGGTCCCTCAGCGAAGCTGCTGCGATGTGCAGTGCAGGGAGCGGGCATACATCCTACGCGACTTCAAGGAGGTACTGGCCTGCTTTCCAAACCATGGCGCAGTGCTTTGAAATCGCCTTTTACCTCTCGATAATGCTCTACTGTCATTGTGTCTTACAAAGAACATTTTCCAATCATGATTCATATATGAGCTCTTGATCTATTGCTTTGTAGATTGAATCTGTGACAATAACTAGCTCTCAAACACACGGCTCAGTACTTCATAGCCTGCCTACATTTTAGCGATTCGACGTGCGATTTTGCGCTGCACTTCATAGTAACAGGAACTGGAAGGTGAGGGTGACCACGGCCCGTCGTTTTACCGAGGACGCTAGTGAATGCACAGGCCAGTCCAGTGAAATTCTCGCGCCTGCCAAAAAAGTTACGAGCTTTGCAGGACGGCAAGTGCAACCACCAGGTCACGGAATATTCGACGCAATGGCTCTCGTGCAGACCAACCCCGACGCGTACACCATCAAGCCAGAGGCTTCGGCGCCTGCTATCGATACCAGCGACTGGCCGCTGCTGCTCAAGAACTACAGCGATTGTATGCAGCAACCATCGAGATTGAGCTCCACGATCCTCGAGCTAACAAAATTGCAGTGCTCGTTCGCACATCGCACTACACTCCCATCCCCCAGGGATGCGCGCCCCTTGCTCGTGACCTCAAGCAGTACATCTCGTCCGGTGTCATCAACCTCGATAAGCCCTCAAATCCTTCTTCCCACGAAGTCGTCTCATGGATCAAGCGCATGCTTCGGTACGAATTGCAATGGGCCTGGAAGATTGATCAGAAGACTAATGGAGTTGCAGCGTCGAGAAGACTGGCCACTCTGGAACTCTCGATCCTAAGGTTACTGGATGCTTGATTGTCTGCATCGACCGCGCGACCCGCCTCGTCAAGTCTCAGCAGGGTGCTGGTAAGGAGTACGTCTGCGTTATTCGTCTTCACGACAAGCTACCTGGCGGCGAGGCCCAGTTCGCGCGCGCCCTCGAGACCCTCACCGGTGCGCTGTTCCAGCGTCCCCCGCTCATCTCCGCCGTCAAGCGCCAGCTTCGTATCCGTACCATCCACGAGAGCAAGCTCTACGAGTTCGACAATGAGAGGCAGCTCGGTGTTTTCTGGGTCAGCTGCGAGGCCGGTACCTACATCCGTACTCTGTGCGTGCACTTGGGTCTTCTGCTCGGTGTTGGTGCCCACATGCAGGAGCTGCGCCGTGTCAGGTCTGGTGCCATGGACGAGACCAAGGGGCTTGTCACCCTTCACGATGTTCTTGATGCCCAGTGGCTTCACGACAACAACCGCGACGAGTCCTACCTCCGCACCGTCATCTCTCCTCTCGAGAGCCTGTTGACCAGCTATAAACGCATTGTCGTCAAGGACAGCTCGGTCAACGCCATCTGCTATGGTGCTAAGCTCATGCTTCCTGGTCTTCTCCGCTTCGAGAAGGGCATTGAGATCCACGAGGAGGTTGTCCTCATGACCACCAAGGGTGAGGCCATTGCTCTTGCGTACGCACAGATGTCCGCTGTTGAGATGACGTCCTGCGACCATGGCGTTGTTGCCAAGATCAAGCGTGTGATCATGGAACGCGACCTGTACCCCAGGCGCTGGGGCATGGGCCCAGTCGCCACTGAGAAGAAGAAGATGAAGGAGGCCGGCACACTCGACGTAAGTTCCACACACACACCATGGACACGCGCGCTTACTAACATACGCAGAAATTCGGCCGACCCAACGAGAAGACCCCCGCTAAGTGGACCACCGAGTACAAGGACCTGAACAGGACCGATGTCGAGTCTGCACCCCTCGCCGAGACCACTTCTACCGCTGAGGTTCTTGCTGCTCCTGCTGTCGCCCCTACCAGCGAGGAGACCGAGGCCAGCGGCGAGAAGACCAAGAAGCGCAAGCACGACGAGGAGGAGACAGCCGAGGAGAAGGCTGAGCGCAAGCGCAAGAAGAAGGAGGAGAAGGCTGCAAAGAAGGCCAAGAAGGAGAAGAGGAAGAGCAAAGTCGCCGAGAGCGACAGCGACTCTGATTGAGCAGCTACAGCTATGTTGTGAAATATCGATCATCTCGGCCCACCAACAGCACCGTGCTGTTGGTTGGATCTATCAGCGATGTACACGACACATGTGTGCATATTGCGCATCTCACTCTGTTCTGGATACCTGCTCATGTGTAGCATACGGAAAACCGCGTACGGGAGTCGGCGTTATTGGGTTGGCATGAAGGAGTTGGGCGCGTCAATTTTTTTGCATCAGGGCGGACGACTAGGTGTATGAACATGACTACTGCGTTGACAAACATGTCGATTCAATTCGAGGTTCTAGCTGTAAATGTCGAAGTAGAAGCTACAGGAAATATTCACAATCTTCAGGTTCATTCAGGCTCACTCTGTTGCACCTCGTCTGAATCACTGCGGATATGGAAGGTTCTGGCGAGTTCGCTGACGTCGTGTTGGCTCGTGCGCTCCGCAGCCGTGTGGAGATCGTGAGACCAATTCCCATGCACTTGATCGATCATAAAAGCAATCGATATTCTTGCACCACGCGCCCAGAACCGAATCGCTTTCATACGTCCACGAGATACCCCATTCTGTTTTCTGTCTATAAACAGTAGCCACAATGGTCAAAGAGACCAAGCTTTACGATTCGCTAGGTAGGCACCACGCCCCGAATACCCCTCCTCCGCCCTGTTCGCTTGCGGCAGTTGCGGAACTTTACATGAATGTACTGACATCACTACAGGTGTATCACCTACAGCAACACAAGAGGAAATCAAGAAAGCATATCGCAAGTCAGCGCTGAAATGGCATCCTGACAAGAACAAAGACAACCCGCAGGCAGCTGAAAAGTTCAAAGGTAAGTCGATGCCCAGCTCTATTACCAATATTTGACACTGACTTTACTGCTTTTAGAATGTTCACAAGCATATGAGATCCTGTCCGACCCCGAGAAACGCCAGACATATGACCAATACGGCCTCGAGTTCATCCTGCGCGGCGGTCAGCCGGCGCCAGAGGGTGCCGACGGACCTGGAGGCAACCCATTTGCAGGCGGCGGTGGCTTCCCCTTCGCAGGTGGCATGCCGGGTGGTGGTGGAGGAGCGCGGACGTTCCACTTCTCTACTGGCGGCGGCGGTGCCAACGGCTTCAACTTCTCGAACCCCGAGAGCATCTTCTCCGAATTCCTGCGTGGTGGCGGAGGTAGCATGGGTGGAGACGACGACTTTGCCGACTTTGGAGGTTTTGGGATGGGCGGCATGCCCGGTGGCATGGGAGGCTCGCGCGGCGGCCGAGGGCCAGGCGGCCGCTTTCAAGGAGGCAGAAGAGCGCCGGAGCCCGAGGTCACAGTTGTCGAGAAGCCACTACCAGTCACACTCGAGGAGATGTTCAACGGCACGACGAAGCGGCTAAAGATCAAGCGCAAAACATACAACCAGACAACCGGCAAGCAGAGCACAGAGGATCGCATCCTAGAAGTTCCAATCAAGAAGGGCCTGAAGGCTGGCAGCAAGATCAAGTTCTCAGATGTTGGCGACCAGGTCGAAGGCGGGACGCAGGACCTGCACTTTGTCGTCTCGGAGGTAAGCTTCCCTTCCCAGTCTTCTTTTGCAAACTCACCATACTGACAACCGATCAGAAACCCCACCCTCTTTTCTCTCGCGATGGCGACGACATCAAATGCACCATCGACCTCGACCTCAAGCAAGCACTCACCGGCTGGCGTCGCACTGTAACCACCATCGACGGCAAGCAGCTCAGTGTTGGCAGCAGCGGGCCCACGGGTCCCACATGGACAGAGCGATACCCAAACCTAGGCATGCCCAAGAGCAAGAAGCCTACTGAGCGCGGTGATTTCGTCGTCGGTGTCAAAATCAAGTTCCCAACCAGTTTGACGGCACAGCAAAAGGAGCAATTGCAGGCGATTTTGTAGAGACACGTGGTCATGGAGCGGGGACGCGATGTAGCGCCATGAAAATCCAGCGACAATGTGCGCGCGCGGCGTTGGCGGTGTTTTGTTCTGTTTTGTTCCATCCGCCCAACGAGCTGGCTGTTCTCGCGCTCCTTGGCGGCGGTTTGGTTTTCTTTTCTTATGTCTATATTGGAGCGACGGTGGTTACCCAGCGACACAACTTTTTTTCCCTAGCGGTGCTCAGAGAGATGATGAGACAATGATGGCATAGACAGATGACGAGACGAAATGAGTAATGAAATCGATACAAATGTCTGTTGGTGTGCATAGAAGAACGTGATGTAAGGGTGCTTCGAGCAGTTGTGATGGGGAATGCACCATAGCTTGAGACGAAGGGAGGAGAGTGAGAGCTTTAATATACAGGTTTTGGAAATTAGTACAGTACACTGATGAGCCTACGCATCTCACTCACCACGCAGGCAGTCAAGAACAAAGATGTACAGCAAAAGTAGGATCCTAAAATTGAAAACCCATACGTTCGTAAACTCATCAATCTATCTACTCGCCCTTTAAAGCCACACCAAAGAAGTGTAATATCAAAAGTGTCTCAATGGCGCCTTTCAGACATTGCTCACATGCCCAACATGCGGTACGTACATCCCCTGTGCTCCGTCCGCTCCCGCTGTCGCGGTACGGTCGCTAGGCTCCAACAAGCTG
The DNA here is from genome assembly GCA_016920805.1 of Stagonosporopsis cucurbitacearum. NCBI lineage: Eukaryota > Fungi > Ascomycota > Dothideomycetes > Pleosporales > Didymellaceae > Stagonosporopsis > Stagonosporopsis cucurbitacearum. Next base: position 2,425,085 of record JAFEKD010000011.1, on the reverse strand, counting down.
CCGTCTTTTGCGCCGAGCAGACCACGCACCTCGGTGCCATTGTGGGAAGCGTTGACGTCGTCAGATCCACTCACGCCATGTGCAGCTGTGGCTGGGCTCAAGGTGTTTGCACCATTCACTGCATGCCCTCCGTCAACGTCCGGCCAGAACGCCTCCTCCGCGTCCAGCGTCGCCTGCCATACCGCATCTGCTCTGGTCTTCACCTCCTGCCACCTCTTGTCGTCCTTCCCTACAGCCTGTCCAACACCTTCGTTGATGATCCTCTCTAGTGTCTCGACAAACATCATGAAGTTCTTGTTTGACCAGTTGGGAATGAATTCCTTGCGCATCGCGCCCCCATCGAGGTCCTGGCTGTAATCCACGGTCGCTGGGTTAGGGCTGCGGCTGCGACTCCGCCCGGCGACGGAAGTGTTATTTGTTGAGCGACGGCGATCTTGTTTCCGCGCCCAACTCCATGCTTCATAGTATACTTTCTCGGTGCTGAACAGACAGACGGCGCCCTCGAGCCAGGGCAGGAATGTGTTAGGTTTCTGCGTGGAGAGCTGCGAGAAAAGCGCCTCGAAGCGCTGCACGCCCAGGGATTTCTGAGAAGAGGAAGGTGTGGGCGCGCTGAGGTTATAGGAGGCGGTCATTTCGTCGAACCACTCGAATTCGCGCTTGACGTTCTCGATTGCAGCGTCTAGCCAGCGCAGGAGCCGCGAGTCGATGGAGTCGACGTCAACGGTTGTGGCGGTTGCGCGGGTTGCGGTTGATGAGGACTCGATGACGCGGACGAGGTTTTCAGCCAGCGAGATGTAGCCTTGGATGTAGAGGCGGTCGTTGGCAAGCCATTCTGCGATCACTGATTTAGGGAGCTGGCCTTGTGCTGCGCGCACCAGGAAGGGGGCAGTGGTGGTGCGCTTGAACTGAGGGATGGAGACGGAGAGGAGGTGGGTTGTCAGAGCCCAGGGCATGTCCGTGGGGTCAACGTCTGCCTTTGAGATGAAGGCGCCAGGATGATGTTGTACCATTTTGGTTTTGCTTCGATTTGTTGACGTGCGTGCTTGGTGGGGTGATGTGAGTAAGGAATTGAAAGTTGTCAAGCTTGTGTGCACCTGAGTGATTGTGCTTGGGTATAGAAACTCCCTGTCTCTGGGGTTCACGCCATCCTTATATCTTTTTCCAAATGTACCCCGCCAAGCTCAGAAATCTTGAAGTTACGCACCATCACATCAACTGAAGAACACCAAGCCTTTACTGTCGAAGCCTGATCATTGTGCATGACGTAGGTCTTGGGTTGAACCATTCGCACGCGTCTGGACGAACAGCGCCGAGTGTTCTAGAGTGTGCTGTCGGGTCTAGAGCCAACGTAGCAACTTTTTGAGACGCTTTAGAAGGAGCGGAGACTTGGCGATCGGGAGGCTGAGGTAGTGGACGGCATGGCGGGGTGGCTTGCGCTGCCTTGGCGGGGTGACGATGACGCCACTGGACCCTGAAGAATTCCGCGGTGCTCCGTGGGGTGACCGTCGCGCAGGCAATCGAACATGGAGAAAAGCAAAGCTGTTCTATCGCAGGAGAAGATGCAGGGAAAGGGTACCCACGTGCCTACAAGTACAGGTATCGTACACGTGTCGTGATGGAGTTGTGGTAGGGAGGCCTTCACTGGTCCTCCTTGGAGGCCAGTTTGGCGGACGACCCTTGCACCATGGGCGCCCCCTGCTCAGCTGGCTTCTGCAGAGCAAGCCTCCTCCTGCGCAGCGGAGCGACTAGCAACGTTAGTTCTGCGATGATCAATCGTGGAGGTATTGACATACTTTTGCGGGGCGGCACTGCCTCCTCAGGCTTAACTGAGGAGGTCTTCTCGTCCTCGTCTTCTGACTCGTCGTCCTCCCAGTCGTCATCGTCGCCGTCGCCGTCATCGTCCGAACTGCTGTTGAACGCTGCGATCGGGTCTTCCTCGACTACAACACAATTAGCAATGAACAAAGCAGTGGCATCGATACTGTGCCTCCAGGAGTGTATCACATACGTTGGAGGCAGAAGGCGTCTGGTACATGCTCTTCCTCGAGGGAGAGCGACGCGGGCGCAGCAGATGAAGAGGATGAAGGTAAGGTGCCCGATGAAGTCTCCAGGGGCCTTTCTGGAGCCTGAGGGGAGGATGTAACCGAACGAGGGGGGCGGCACGGCGTCGAGAGAGGGGAGGAAGGGGCAGAGGAGAGAGGAGAGGATGCTTCGGCGGCGGCGACTACTGCTAATGTCAGCCGAAGTACAATGACTTCTGGGGGCATCTGCTTACAGTCGTGAGGCACGCCATCCTCCTGCACGACAGGCGAGGAGGACGCTGGGCTCTCGGCGGTGGCAATGGAACCGGTCTGTGCCAGCCTGGAGGTGGGTAGAGGGGAGTTTGTGAGTGTCAGTATCGTGTCGGTGCATCACAAGGGCTGCACATACCTGCCACTGGCGAAGGAGGAGGAGAAGGCTTCTTGGGCGGCGGCGGCGACGACGACTTCGAAGGAGAGGGAGGGGAAGGAAGAAATCCGAAGAAAAGCTGGCGCAAGATCCACCAGACAAGAGCAGATACCCAGCAGACGACTTTCCAGAACCCGTAGGCAAAGAGGCAGAAGACGATGGCCTGCTGTATCCAGACCTTCCAGATCGCTGTCTCTAGCGACCTGTGGTTGATAATGAGATCAGAGCCTGTCGTCGGGCGGTGTTTCAATGCCAGGGCCTTGACATCGAGCCCGGGGACGGGTGGAGGGGAAGTGCAGGCCGCGATGAAAGTGGGATTAATCATGGTAGGGCTGACGAAGTTGGTGAGGTGCTGGTGATAGTGGTTGTTGATGACCGTAGGTGGGCTTACTTCCCACCTATCCCACTTGTCGCCTTTGGCGAGTTGCTGCTTGATGAATTGGTCGTGATCTTCCTTCGCCTGTTGATCTCGCTCGGCTCTCGCAGCCTCCTCGTTGACACTGCACCAGTAGAACTCTGTCTGGTCTGTGATGACCTGGACAGCAACGGCCTTGGCCTGCTCGACACAGCCTGGTGTGGGGAAACAGCAACCTGCCTGGACCAACGCGAACTCGGCTACGGGACTGTCGGCGTACCACGCGTAGTTGTTGGCGGTGGCCCAAAGGACGACGGCGAGCTGGGTGATCCAGTACATCTTGTGCTAGATCGTGGCGCTGGCTTAAGTGAAGAACAGAAAATGAAGGAAGAGAGATGTTGGTGCTTGAACGTAGTCAACAGTACGATTTGTTAGTCGTACTGGGAAAAAGTGGTGAGAGAGTGAGAGGCTGGAGGAAATTGGAGTGGCAGAACTTTCTCAAATCGCGCTTCTTGTATTCCTATCGTCGGGCGCGTTTGCAGTTCAAGCTTGGCAGAAAATTTTGACAATACACTTTGGGACGAGATTGAGGTGAATGGCAGAATGGGCGCGGTGAAGAGGCGGAAGCAACGAAACCACGCTATAAGTCGAGCCACTGCTCAAGACATCTGTACCCATACCCATATATATCTACTCGTGAAACATTCGAATGTTAATCTAGCATAATGGTGTCAAACTGCCGCAGAAGTTAGCAACTCCTGCAGCGAACAGGTGACCAAAGCATCACAGTAACAGAATACGTTGAAAAGGCAAGAACCAGACAAAGCAATTGATATTTGATCCATTTCATTGCAGTATAAGCCTGAACCCACAATGTGCAAGTATTGAGGACAGATCAGGACTTCGAAAGTCTAGACCGTCTGCATGACACATTTCATAGTCCTCACACCCCTCCCATGAACGCAGACTATCTTCAAAGATACGCGAAGAGCTTTCGAGTGAATCAACGCATTTGCTTGAGCCAGAATCCACAAAGACGTGTTTTGGATCACAAATCCAAGCTAAACCTCATCGATCTCCTCGACATCGTCCTCAACGGGCTCATCCTTGACAGCAGAAGTCTTCTTGCTGTTCGTGACGCGCGCGCCCTTGACTGCTGGATAATAAATCATTATTCATCGAAATACCCAGAAGAGTGACAGAACTTACGAAACTTGACCGGGCCCGCAGCGACCTTGTCCTTCTTGGTGACTCTTGAAGTAGCTTTTGCTGGACCAGACCGGCCCTCGGCTTCGGTTCGAAGTGTTCTGGCTGCTTGCTTCGCCTTGCGAAGCTGGCCCTCAACGGCATCGTATGTGGCACCTTGTCCAAAGACACGGGCTACTTCTTTCATATTGAGCTAGGCCCGCGGTCAGTGCGTGCTAAGAATGTCGAATCGGCATTGGTGAGTGAAGACGTACGTTTTCTGAGGCGGCAATGACGGCGGCAAGCAGTCGATCTTGGGTCTTGGGCTCTTTCCACTGGATGGCCATGACGATGGAGCTGAAGTTGATACTGTGTGCTGTCAGGTTGTGATCTAAACGTAGTGCATGAAAGCCAGCAATGCAAGGTCAAGAACACGCTAAGGTAACACTGCGCGAGAAAATGCAGCAGACTGTTGACAATGAACAAGCTCAGGAATGAGCGGACCAAGCTGTATAGAGTGGGGTACAAGCTGCGTTTGCCTAGCTTGTGAACTCTGTGGAATGCGAGATCTTTAAGATGCTGCGACAGTAGGCAGTTGACTTACATTGATAGTTTGACGCGACTCTGAAAGATTGAAAAGTGTGTAGCTAAGGCGGCAGGGCAGGCTGTAAGAAGCGATGGTTCGAGTTTGGAGTAGAAGAGTTTGGAGTGAAGGAAGGTGAGAGATCGCCAGGGACTGTAGCGGCAGGTGGTATTATATAGTCTCACCCTCTGGTACTCAAGGTGAAGTGAAGGTGAACAGCTAGCACATGCTGCTGGCAACGGCACTGTCCAATCTATCCTGGGAGACTTCTGGCATTAGTTGCTAAGCACATTTGTAGCTGCTAGTAAGACACCTGGCTTGTTTTAGTCTGCATAGCCTCATTATAAACTAAGCTAGGTAGACACAGTCATATCTCAAGTGTGGGTATATTGAGCCTACTAAGTAGGCTTACGCTTTCAGCTTCTTCTTATCCTTTCCACCGTCCCATGCTCGTTTCCCTTTGGTGTCAGCTTTGTGTCTCTTCGCCTCCTCTAAGGGGTCAATAACCATCAAGTCCTCTTCGTTCTTCCGCTTCCACTCCAAGTCCTTTCCTAGCCTGTCCTTAGCAAAGCTCAAAGAATGCGACATCCACCCTGCATCGTCGTCCGACTCCTCTTCCTCCTCTTTGTCCCACGCCCTACACGACTGACAGCCTGCAATAAAGTGCAGGTCGCACACAGCCTCCTCATTATCGGCTGCGCCGCCGGTGGCAATGCCATCTTGCGTCTCCACACCCGTCGGCGCAGGAACCTCCTTACTCTTGGGTGCAGATGCCGGCTCTGCTGCTTCAAGCTTCGATTTGAATTTTGACAAAAGATCAAGAGTAGCCTGCTCCTGCGCAGCGTTGCCTCCAGCACCCCGCTTTCGCCCTCGTGTTGTCGATGTAGGGACCATAGACTCTAAGAGCGACTTCTTCTTTGTCTCCTCCGCATGCATAGAACCAGTATTACGCTTCATCGATGCCTTGAGCTCGGCGATTTGTGCATTGACAAGATCAATCTTCGGCTTCTTCTCAGGCTCGGGCGATAGCTCGCGTGGAGGTAGTGGCCGTGCCTTCTCGCGAGGGGGTGGCGGCGGTGTCGACGCTTTCAGTGGTTTTGGAGATGGTGATCTTGACAATGGTTTTCTCGAAGGTTTGCGAATGGGGATGGCTTTCGGCTCGACGTGCTTTGTTTGCGGCGTATCTCTGGGTAGCACTGGTTGATCCTCTCCTGCGCTGACAAGCTTTGAGTTGAACTTTGCTTTCTTCAGCACAGGAGCTGCTTCTTCCCCTTCTTCTCCACCAAAGCTCAGTACGTTCTTTCCTGCCTTTCTTTTAGGTTTCTTTGCCTTCTTCTCTTCCGGCTCTGTCCGCTGTGCCACCCTCTCCCGCTTCACCATATCCTCAAACGGGTTGATAATGATCTCGGATCCAGTGATTTTGGCAGGATACATGGGCCGATCTTCGCTATCTTCCGCAATCTCTGCTTCCGCCAACTTCATCAGATTGTATATCGTATCGCCAGCAATCCTGCCGAACATGGTGTTCTTGTCCTGAAGCTCTGGTGTCGCCGCTAGGGTGAAGAAGAACTGGCTGCCATTGTCGTCTTTCTTGCCTGTGTTCGCCATGCCTAGGAGGCCTCTTCTTGTGTACTTCAAGCGGCTGTGAAACTCGTCCTGAAAGGGTTCGCCATCGTAGCTGCTCTCCCCTCCCTGCCCCGTTCCGGTCGGGTCGCCTCCTTGTACAATAAACCCTTTGACCAGACGATGGAACACTGTGTTATCGTAGTAGCCATCGAGACATAGCTGTAGGAAGTTGCGCGAGGTGATGGGTGTCTGCTTTGCAAAGAGCTCAATTTCGAGATCGCCACGCGTAGTGTGAATGAGGACTTTGGCTGTCGGATTTGGCTCGAGATTGTATGTCGCACTCATACTGGCGGCTCGTATATGTTGCAAACAGTATCAGGCGCATCGTGAACTTTCGCTGGTGTTGATCGAATCTGCCGCGTCTGACCGCTTTCTGGACTGCAAGCTTTACCTAGTCGAGCGTAGCGCAAAAATTGTTAGCGTGACGACGTCACAGAATACTGCCACCTTTACCCTGCATACCAGGAACTTTCAAGATTAATCATACATTGAGACGCAGCTGAACATGTGGACGTCTTGGAAATAACGAACCTACTACGCATATAATCTTCTCACCCCTTTTCCCCTTCCTCTTGCCGACGATCTTCGCCGTTACAAGATGTTGCCATATATCAATGCGCGTATGTTTTGCGTCCATGTTTGAGCGAGACCCTTACTAACAGGTTGAGGTAGCGTTCGAATATGTCGGTAGCTCACTCGGAACATCAGCAGACGAGCGTAAGCGCCGTGTTTCTCTTCCTTCACGTGCAGTGCTTATGACCGACAGTCAAGCTCGTCTTCTCCTTCTACCTCTCCTACCCTTTAGCAGGCGTTCTAAAACGGATACCGGACAAGAAACCATGGCAAAAGAACGCCTTCATTATAGGGTAAGCTTTGCTCTTCTGCTCGCAGCGTCTACGACTGACAAAACAGTGTGGCCATGTTCTATCTTGTTGGCTTGTTCGACCTGTGGGCCGGTTTACGGACGCTCTTTATCAGCGCTGCCGGTGCATACGTGATTGCATCTAAGATCAACTCGCCATACATGCCTTGGATTGGCTTCGTATTCCTGATGGGGCACATGTCTATGAACCACATCATCCGCCAATCAGTCAACGATCCTGGGGCAGTAGACATTTCTGGCGCTCAAATGGTCCTTGTCATGAAGCTGACTGCCTTCTGCTGGAACGTGCAAGATGGTCGTCTGCCAGAAGCAGAGCTATCCGACTTCCAAAAAGAGCACGCTGTCAGGACTATGCCTAACATTCTGGACTATGCTGGATATGTCTTGTTCTTCCCAGGTCTGATGGCCGGCCCAGCCTTCGACTATTGTGACTACAGCCAATATATCACGACTACTATGTTCACGCTCCCTCCAGGAATGGACCCCTCAAAAGCACCACCCACCAGGAAGAAGCGCAAGATACCTCGCAGCGGTACTCCAGCAACTATCAAAGGCGTCTATGGTACACTCTGGATCGTAGCATTCCTCAAGTTCTCAGCCTGGTACTACCCATCTTTCTACCTCAGTAACGACTACATGCAGTACGGCTTCCTGCGAAGGGTCTGGCAGCTCTACATGCTCGGTCTTACTGTTCGCATGAAGTACTATGGCGTGTGGAGCTTGTCTGAGGGCGCTTGCATCCTGTCTGGCATTGGATACAATGGCGTCGATCCCAAGACCGGACGTGCGAAATGGGATCGTCTTACCAACATCCATCCTATCGCGATCGAAACCGCTCAGAATACACGCGCGTTTCTGGGTGAATGGAACATCAACACTAATCTGTGGTTGCGTAACTACATGTATCTTCGCGTTACGCCAAAGGGACAAAAGCCAGGCTTTGGTGCTACACTCGCTACATTCGTCACTAGCGCGTTCTGGCATGGCTTCTACCCAGGTTACTACATGGCTTTCGTGTTGGCTGCCCTCTTACAAGCCGCTGCTAAAAGTGGGTACAAGTACTGGAGATGACGAAGTTGAGGCTAACTTGAACAGGTGGCCGACGGCTTGTTCGTCCTCTCTTCCTCGCAGCTGATGGTAAATCATCCCTGCCGACCAAGATCTACTACGACGTCTTTACCTTCTTCCTTACACAGTTTGCCTTCTCCTTTACCGTTGCTCCGTTCATCCTTCTAGGCTTCTCAGACACCGTCAAAGTGTGGTCGAGTGTGTACTTCTATACTCTGATCGCTGTCGCTGGCTCGTATGGTCTGTTCTCTCGATCCCTCCCTTTCCGTAAGCAGCTGCAACTACGTCAATCCAGCCGGGTAGCGCCCAAGTCTACTGTGGACGTAGACGTGTCCAACATTGAACAAATCGCGAAAGAAGAAATCAAGAAAGACACTCTCACAAGGACAAACACCGCGACTAGTACTGCAAGCAGCAAGAGAGCACCCACGCTAGGTATTGCAGAGGATCCAGAAGCGGAGCTCGACGCCATTGTCGCACAGGTCAAGTACGAGATAGCAGAGCGGAAGCGAAGAGGCAGTACACTTCAAGGCTTTGATGTTAAGACAGCTATCCAGGAGAAGATCAAAGAATTCAAGAAGTAGTTGAGCCGCAGGCGAGCAACTGCTACCAGGCGGGGAGACGGAAAAGGAGCAGGGGCGGACTTGACTCATTACGGGATACGAGGTTTCTGAACCGAAATGGGGATACAATTCAACCCGCAATCCTACACAAACGTGCCAATTTCAGTCTTCTCGCCCAGTCCTCGCAGAATAAAGCTCAGTGCAAGGAATAGTCCACTGCTCATTCTACAATCAGCGAACGAATCGAAGGTATGAACTAGCGTGGCACTGACGTGTATTGAAGGTTCAACGAACTTGTTCCCAGCCAGCAACATTGCACGCATCAGCGGATGATGCACCACGACTCGTCAGGGACGGAAGCCGGTGCAACACCCACCTGCTCCCTTTATGCGGGGCCTGAGCAGTTCACTTCGAAGACAATTGGCAGCGGTATGGCATTTGCAAACGCCATCTTGGCACCTGAGTCGGTCGGGGAGGTCCGAACAAGCCACATCGGTGTTAACAGCACCGAACTCGCTTACAGCAGGACTTGTACGAATCGCACGACCTTTCAAGGGGCATGAAAACACCCCACCGCAATCTTTTTTAACGCCTTTTCAACGGCTCCGCTCGGGCTTCAACACGGCAATTTCTGAAGCATTTCGAGTCGTGGTACAACACAATACGAAGTAATTAATGTGGAAGATCAAGCAAGTAGACGCACGTAATCTCTCGCCTTGGTGCGAATCTAGTTGCGTTCTTCAATACTGTGCCTCAGTCCAAGCCTTCGGTCAGATCGCTCCGGCGCGTGGCCATCTGATGGTCACGTCGCTCGGGCCGCTGTGCTTAGAGTTTGAGTTCTGAGCGTCAGATGGTTGACATCTTGTTGGGCAGGCGGTATCCTATGAAAGCGTTGCCGCCTCGTGTTATAGCTACCATTCGCCCTCATACATGCAACCTTCTCGAATCATGGACGTCTAGTCTCATTGGCAGGAAAGGGTTTAGTAGCCGGCAGAGTTTCGGAGCTTCTTAACCGACAGCAGGGCTGAGCTTGGAAGTGCAAACTCTATTCTCACTGTGGCTCGTTAGCGCACACAGAGACTGTGTCATGTCAGCTCGAAACAACAACGACGTAACAGTGGGTGTCAACTATCGAGCTGACCTCCTTCATCGAGATGCGTTGCTGTTTGCAGAGGCTGTTGATGTCTTTGTTTTCCGCATGCGTTTCGATGCCAGACACGGCTCGCAGCAATCTGCGAACAGGGAAGGTGTCCGAATAGAGCGCATCTGGACGCCAGGATCTTCGATCCAGAGTCGGCCCGACGCGCGTCAGCAACAACCGCATCCTATGTGTGGCGATCTGCAGGGGTCGTCAACGACTGTGTTTGCTCATCACACCCACACCATCAGAGGCAACAGCTGGCGCGGATTCGGAAGGACCTTGCGGCCTGCAGGGTTTCCGGCATCATGGACCTGAGACAAACAGCTTCCGCTCGCGTCGCCCGCGTCTCCGTTCTTGCATCTGACATTAGCTGAAGGCAGCTAGTGGGTTCCATTTCCACCTCACGAGCTTCCATACCGATGCCGTGCCGTCGCCCCCAGAATAAATCTGGTGCACGCCATTTGGTGCGGCCAACCAGGTTGGTCGCTAGGATTGAAGGGGGACTGCCGAAGGCACCTCCACCTCCCAACAGCGATGAGCCTAGTAGGCCTGCCATGCACGCCACGTTGGGTGTCAAAGTGTCCGGGATGGGATTGAGCCCGTGTGCTCCTTTTGCGTTGGAGCATATTGCAGTGGTAGCAGGGTTGCGTCCATGGATGTCTGACACTTCGACGTCTTAAGACCCTTGTTGCGCACCGCGCGCGGTCCCATCGGGAGGATCATGTTCCTCTGCCTTCCCCACACACTGTGATTGCTCTCAAAACGGCTTTTCTTTTTGTACTTGATCTTCGTAGATCCGTGCAGCGCATGCTTGCTACTATCCCGCCGACCGGTAGCAGGGTCGAGCAAGCCTGCTCGTAGCAACCATGGGCGTTCCCGATAATGGTCCGTTGATTGTGGGAATCACATGGTGGTTGACTTTCCTCTGTGGAGGCTTCCTGGGACTGCGCGTATACGCAAAGCTCAGTCGACGGCAAGGACTATGGTGGGATGACTGGATCCTAATTGCTTCCTGGGTAAAGATTTCTCATGCTTGAAGAGATACTTGTCTTGGCTGACGACGTACATTAGATTCTCCTTCTCGCCGAGGCCATAATAACACAAATGGGCCAACTGATAGGATTCGGGAAACGGACCGTCGACATCGACCCAAACAACATCCTCACGATTGCCTTGTACATATCCATTGGCGCCTCCATCTCCTGCTTCGCCTCGACCTTTTCCAAAATCTCCTTTGGCGTCACACTCCTCCGCCTCACAACAGGCAAGATCAGATGGACCATCTGGTTCTCCGTCGTGACGCTCTTCCTCTTCATGCTGCCATCAGCCTTAATCACGTGGATCTCCTGCACGCCAACAGCCAAGGCGTGGAACCCCCAGATCCCCGGGCACTGCTGGGACCCCGCCGTCACAGTCAACTACGGCATCTTCAATGCCGCGTGGTGCGCCGCTGCCGACTTTTACCTCGCGCTCATCCCCTGGACACTTATATGGGGATTACAGATGCGCACGCGCGAGAAAATTGGTGTCGGCATCGCGATGAGCATGGGTTTATTGTATGTTTCTCTTTCTCTATAACACTTCTCTTCACACACACACACCCTCTCTCTTGTCACACACTTCCTTTTCACACACCCTCTCTCCATCAAACACACTAACCCCACCCCAGAGCCGGCGTCTGCGCCATCGTAAAAGGCATCTACGTAATCCAACTCCGACAAGCCGACTTCTCCTACAACGGCAAAGACGTAACAATCTGGACCGCGGTCGAAACCTCCGTGGCCATAATCGGCGCCTCCATCCCCGTGCTACGCGTCTTCTTCCGCGAAAAAGTCTCATCGTACAGCCACTCGCGCGGCCGCTCGCTCGCGCCCAGCACCCTCAAACACATCCCGACTGCCAACGGCTCCGCGCGGCGCAGCATCGCGCTCACGGCGATTGGCGGCCAGAAGGACGGGTTCGGGAAGGAGGGCATCTGGACGCGCATCGAGCCTATTGATGAGCGGGGGGATGCAGGGAGTGAGCGGAGTTTGCGCGGGAGGGGAAGCGATGAGGAGATTGGGGTTGCGGTTAGTGGGGATGTGCAGGAGGGGATTTGGCAGACGACGACGATTACGAGGGAGGTGGAGCGGAGGGGCGGCGGCAGCGGTGGTGGTGGTGGGTTTTCTACCCACACCAACACTGAATATCCCAATGAGGCTGGCTACACGCACGATAGCGCGCCCATGGCATATCACCCATCGGGCGACTCTGATTCCGCGAGCGATACGGATCGTCGCGGGAAGAGCTGGCTCAACTAATACCTATCACGCCATGCACTCACAATACAATCTATTGACGCATTGACCCATTTGTACCGACTAAGCCGTTGCGTTCCTCCCTTGTTTTTTGTGTACATATACTTGGTCCTGTTCGTGCTCATGCTCATGGCGTATATCCCTCCCAGCGTATCCATACCATATCCACATCCACACCCACCCAATCACATCACATCTCAGCTCCAGCGTCGCAATGGTAGGCGGTATTAGCATCCCATACATGCAGCTGTCACCTCGGTGAGGTGGTGGATAGGTGTATACCCGTTGTATGAGTAGCGTTGTTTGTTCATGTGTTTGTACGTGTATTTGTATTTGTACGTGTGATACATACCCTACGCACTTATACGTACATATTCTGCTCTCTGTTTTACACCATGTGATGCGTAGTCGTGCTCGTGCTTGTGCTTGTGTATAGTTTTCTTGGGTGGTGCTGCTGTGTGCACGCATGGTCGCTGTGGGGGGTTGGGGGGTTGGTGGTTGTGGTTGTGGTGGGGAGTGTGATGGTGGTGGTGATGGTGATGGCATGGGAGTGAGAGGTGTAATGGTAATAGTACAATGGCATTTGTTTCAATCGATGGATTTGTTTCAATCGATGAAATTGTGTCAATCAACGAATCAATGAACCAACGAATCAATCAATGTAGAAATGAATCAATCAATCAATCAATCAATCAATCAATCAATCAAGCAAGCAAGCACAACCAGACAGTGGATTCCTGGCACGCCGTAAACGCCAGACCGGACCCTTGCTTTCCCAGTCGACTCGAGTCACGCCAGCACCGACGAGTTTGTTTCTGTTGGTGTTCTTGATGTCGTGGTGGGTTGGTTGAGTCTGTTGGTACACCGTTTTGGAGGTGAGTGATCTCCACGCAGCGCAGTCCAACACAACACAACGCAGCGCAGCGCAATATAAGCCAGTCCAATGCAAGAGCTCCTATCTCTCCAATCCTTCCTCCCCCACCATTCAAACACCGCGCTCACACAGGGGCACCCCAGGCAGCGCGCAACCGTCTCGCAAGCTGAATGTCCTTTTGCTGGATGGTGACGCGCTTGGCGTGAATGGCGCACAAATTGGCGTCGTGGAAGAGGTTGACGAGGAAGGCTTCGGTGGCTTCTTGCAGGGCGACAATGGCCTGGGACTGCCACCTGTTGGGGCCGTCGTCGCCCGAGACAGACTGGGCGATTTCGCGAACCTGGACGGGGGGTCGTTAGTCAGCAGGTGTGTGTGTGTGTGTGTGTACCTTCCAAGCGTGTGATCTGAGGGCCAGCGAGACGCAGGGTGGTGTTTGTTTACTACTGCTACTATTACTACCACCATCTCCACCACCACCACCACCACCACCACCCCGATCCGGCGCTCCTCCACGACCAACGACAAGAGCGAGACTCACCAGGCGCTGGAACGGCAGCTTCAGCAGCAGCAGATCCGTCGTCTTCTGGTACTTGCGGATCTCGCGCAGGGCGACAGTGCCAGGCTTGTAGCGTTTTGTGCGCTGCGGCGCGGGGCCTGGCGCACCGAGGCGCTTCCCGCTGTCGCGACGGGCGCCGGTCGAGAAGCGCGCACTGCCGCCGCCGCGAGAGGGGCGCGCTTTGTTCTTGCGGCCGGGCGACTTTGCGGGCGACTTGGGCGGCATTGCGCGTGTGTGGGCGGTGCTGGGCTGGGCTGGGGGGGACAGTGGGCGCGTGGGTGGCCGAGGGCGGTGTCGCGGCGCGTCGGGGCGCGTCAACAGTGGGCGCAATGCGCGGGGGTCGTGTGTGGTGTGCGTGTGCTGTGTGGTGTCTGAAGAGACTTGGGATGGCGGTGCGGCGGGCGTAGCAATACGGCAGGGCGGCGCGCGGGCAGAAGTGCCTCGTTCCTATTGTGCCTCTGATCGAGTCAGTCGGGGGGGCTGGCAACAAGGCCGCAAACATTGCGATGGCGATGCATCTTATCTGATCTTATCTAATCTGACTGTCTCCATCCAATCTAATCTCATCGCATCTAATCGCTTGGCGTTTGTTACGTCGCCTCAAAGCTTCCGGAGCATCGACGGTCCAACCACGGTTGGCGATGCGCATGAGGTGGCAGTCGGCCGTCCGCTCGTCCTTTCACTTTCTGTAGATATTTCCTGTTTCTTGCAGTCTTGCCTCTTGCAGTCTTGTTGCAGTCTTGTTGTCGCCTTATTGAATCTGACCTGCTCCTCCCACGTCCCACCACACCAACATGGCACAAGCGCTGCAAGGCGGGGACGCCATGATGGGCGGCTTCCCGCTGGAGCAGTGGTTCTACGAGATGCCCGTCTGCACGCGCTGGTGGATGACGGTTGCGCTCAGCGCCTCGGTGCTGGTGCAGTGCCACATCATCTCGCCGTTCCAGCTCTTCTACAGCGTGCGCGCCGTCTTCTTGCGCAGCCAGGTACGCCCGTCGCCTGTCTGCTTGTCTCATGGCTGACGCTGTCTACTGTCTACCTGATCCATAGCTAACACTGTCCAGTACTGGCGCCTCGCAACCACCTTCTTCTACTTTGGCCCGCTCTCGCTGGACCTCCTCTACCACATCTACTTCCTGCAGCGCTACTCGCGTCTCCTCGAGGAGAGCTCCGGCCGCTCGCCCGCCCGCTTCTCGTGGCTCCTTGCTTTTTGCTCATCGTTGCTGCTGTGCATTGCGCCCATGTTCAGCATGGCCTTCCTAGGCTCTGCCCTGTCCAGCACCCTCATCTACATCTGGAGCCGCAAGAACCCAGACACACTGCTCAGCTTCCTGGGGCTGCTGGTCTTCAAGGCCCCCTACCTGCCGTGGGTCATGCTGGGCTTCAGCGTTGTCATGCACGGCACTGTGCCCAAGGACGAGATGTGCGGCATTGTTGTTGGCCACAGTGCGTTCACTCGAAACCTTTCTACACGCATTTCAGCTAATCTCGGACAGTCTGGTACTACTTCAACGACATCTTCCCTCCCCTCCACAACGGCCGCAGCCCTCTCGACCCTCCTGCGTGGTGGATCCACCTTTTTGATGGCGCCCCAGCACCCACGGAAGAGACGGAAGAGACGCATGAGGAGGGTGCCCCAGCCGACCACGAGCGGAACCCCAACGAGGCCATCCCAGACGCTGCTCCGGCACAGTAAATCTGTACACATACATAAACCGCATGCATTGGAGTCGAGCAATCACTTACAGCCTAGAGATACCCTAGTTTCCACGAATGATAGATTACTACACAAACACACCTCCCTATCATGTCCACCACACCGCCCAGCTCTTCACACACACAGACCGTCACTCCCGTTCGCCATGTCCACATTTTCTCTCCGATGTCTCGGCTTGGCACAGCCAATCATTCCTCACACGTTCCTGCCTCAGATTGGCCAGACTGACATCCTCTGCCAAGCACCTTCCTAACACGGCTAGCGCCCCGCGGACCTGGATATCGTCGTTCATTTCCATACCCCAGATCTTGGAACAAGTGCGCGTGGCAACGGACGGACATGGCCGATATCGTTGATAAGTGAACGCATTGACTTTCTCTGTGTGCCGAGGAGCAGTATATAGTCACGCCCGCCCAGACTTTGGCTCCAGCACCCACCCGCCAGTGCTCACCTGTCAACATGGTCCACCTCAAATCTACAGTCCTGGCCGGCATCGCCGCTGCCCCCTCGGCCTATGCCTGGGGCTCGCTCGGCCACACCACCGTCGCATACATTGCGCAGAACCTCATCTCCCAGGACACCAAGAAGTTTGCTCAGCGTATCTTGAACGACTCCTCGGCCGACTACCTGGCGAATGTTGCTACATGGGTATAGACGGCGCTGTCAAACCATTTCTAGACACCACCTGACAGCAGACCAGGCCGACAGCTACCGCAACACTGACGAAGGCCGCTTCAGCTCGCCCTTGCACTACATCGATGCTCTGGACAGCCCGCCCACCTCGTGCAACGTCAACTATGAGCGTGACTGCGCCGAGGAAGGCTGCATCGTCTCCGCCATCGCCAACTACTCCACCCGCGCCGTCACCAAGTCGGTCGGTTTTGTCGAGCAGCAAAAAGCCCTGAAATGGGTGATCCACTTTGTCGGCGACATCCACCAACCTCTGCACGTCGAGAACCTCGAGGTGGGCGGCAACCTCATCAACGTCACCTTCAACGGGGCGCGCACCAACCTTCACGCCGCATGGGACACTGCGATCCCGCAGAAGCTCGCAGGCAACTTCTCACTCGCAAACGCCCACTCCTGGGCCAAGAACCTCACAAGCGAAATCAAGCGCGGCGCCTACAAAAAGGACTCCCGCACTTGGACCAAGGGCCTCAAGCCCCGCCAACCCGTCGAAACCGCCATGCGCTGGGCCTCCGACGCAAACGCCCTCGTCTGCAGCACCGTCCTCCCCGCTGGCCCGGACCCGCTCCGCAACCAGGAACTCAGCGGCGCCTACTACGACACCGCCATCCCCGTCGTCACCAAGCAGATTGCAAAAGCTGGGTTCCGCCTCGCTGCGTGGCTGGATGCCGTGGTTGAGAATGCAGGTAAGGCTGTTGTCAAGGGCGAGGATGGCAGGTATGGGCTTAGCAAGCGTGAATACAGGCTTGAGGACTGGCAGGTTGCGCGGAAAGAGCAGAGGGCTGCGTTTGGTGATGGGTGTGGGTGTATGGCTGAGGAGCATGATCATTAGATGACTGTGTCTTTTGATATCGTTTTGGATGTTTTGTTGACTGGGCTGGGTTGGGCTGGGGTGCGGTGCGATTCGGTGCATTGAGCGAGGTGTTGGTGGTTGGTTTCAATACAGAAAATATAGAATAAAAAAAACATGAAACATCGCGGTCTTTTGTTTCCCGGTATGGAGTTTAGCACCTTGCTACTTTCCCCAAAGGATGTTCAATCCAAGGAGCTCATGCGTGTACAGATCCTCTGCCATGTTTGACTGCGTAAGGCGGACTAACTTGTGGAATTGCTACGTCGCAGGCGCGGGTTAGGAGCTGGCTGGCTGGATAGGTGGGTGGGTGGATGGGATTCTGCGTTGTTGAAATCTGAGGGTCGGATTTGGTTAGGTGGAAGTCTACCAGTAACCACTCACCAGATCCCAAGTTTCCCCTGCTACAAATGTAAAAGAAGCTACGCGCAGACTCCCCTTGAATTTTATGTGGTGAGGGAGAGACTTCGTGGCTATGTCCTTTTCATTCTTACAATGGCTTCAATATCAGGTACCCTGTCGATATGCTGAAGTTGTCTTCCTGTTTTTTCTTTTCAGCTTTTGTTCCAGCCTGCGTTTTGAACTTTGCCCATCTGGTGTAGATGTTCTTTGGGAGAGTTGCTGGATTTATTGCCAGGGGCACGATGCTACTAAGCGTCTTGATGTTGTCTACACCCTTTTTTGCATGAACAAATATGTCACCGTGGTTGGTTTGACACTGATTCCTCCATTCCCGTGGGAACTTCTCTTCCGACATGTCATAAAGCACGTATTTAGCAAGACCACCCAGATCAAGCCATGGCATAATGGAGCTATAACCATGATAGACGATCCATTTCAAGGCATTGTACAATAAGGATGACATGAATCTCAAAAAACTCACTCCAACATGACACAAGTCAGATTGATGTCTACCAGTCATATATATACCTTACATCCTACGCCTTCAGCAAAGTGACCTTATGTTAGCAACATTCTCTGTGTTTTCACGGATGCCCCGGCGCAAAGCCGCGATTCTGAGGCCGTGCGGGGGGTGTTTGTTTGGTATTATGATCAAGGTCAGCTTGGACTCTGTATATCGGCTGTATCCAGATAGAATAGATAAAAACTATGGCGTCCCGTCCATCTGGGACTGGAAGAGTTTAAAATACGAGCCAGTGGACGGTACCCATAGATCTGACTCTCCGAAGTTGCTTGGTTCGACTGACACCGACAATCTGCAAGAGATAGGTGCAGCAGGTCTTGGTGTTGTAACAGAACAATGCGTCCTTCGACTATAAGTTCAAGCGCTGGAACAGATAGACTTCGTTACTGAAGCCCAGAAACGTGCTGCTGTCTTTGGAGGATTTTTCAATCTGAAGAGCTCATACGTGTACAGGTTCTCTGCCATGTTTGACTGTGTAAGAGGGACTAAGTCATGGAATTGCTACTTCGCAGACGCAATTCAGGAGCGCGTGTAGTGGAAGGTAGCCTATGTGTCGCTCCAGAGACGGTATTGCTCACAATACTGGCAAGCATATTTAGGGAAAACTCAGCGATATGCCTGGCTCCATCTGACGATTATGCTCTCGATAGCACCAAAGCTTGGAAACATTCTGAAGCTTACAGCGGGAACACCACGTGGAGTCTTCGCAGTTGTCAGGTACGTACATCTTTGCGTCTACTATTGGGGTCGATCAGATCTACTCAACGATATCGCTTGTGCAAAAACATTCAACAGACTGAAATCTTTTACGTCGTCTTTCTCGGCAGGAGGAGCATGGTATTTAAGTCACTGATAATATACGTGAAGTTGCATCCAACAGCGTTACACGTGCTCTGGAAGGTCTTGTAGACTTAATCAGCAGGCTACAGACTCAGCTCCCTAAAAAAGAGAACCATAAATATAAATAAAAGAGAGACTAAGGGTAACCCTTGTCACGCTCTGCATTAGCTCCAGCTTGCGCTACATAGGTTTACTGCGTTTAGGCTGCAGATTTAATTTTAAGAACTAAGAAATAATGCATTATAACCTTCAATGCAAGTGTCTACAGTGACTGTTCCACTTGATTGGTGGTGAGGGTGTCCTGTGTGTGGGGGGGCGCAGTGGGGACTCGGCCAAAGAATTCTTTCACACCTCCACCACGCCCAACTCAACCTTACCTTTCCACAAGGGCCTTCGAAGCACCAACAAAAAGATTCCGTCACGGGGAATCGAACCCCGGCCACATCGGCGCTTGCTAATGAGAGCGATGTATCCTAGCCACTAGACCATAACGGATGTGCTTTTGATAAAGGAATAATGTTGAGGTATAACTATAATCTTGGACCACGATTGTCGATAAGATCGGTGCCATGGTGTAATCAACAAATTCTAAGCTTTCAATTTGATTCTTGTACTTCCTAGTGATAAAAAAACTCCCCTGTCTGGTGAATTCGCAATCGAGGCGCTTGGTCGTAGGTGGGATAACGTCGCCGTCGCGAACGGCCAAAAAGTCGACTTCGAAATCTCCACCATCAGCTCCGAGACTGTCGAGCAGAAGGTGCCCATAAATGGAAGCATCATCTTCTCCATCACTAACAGCGACATTTGTAAGGACTCCCTTTACCTCATCACTGCGAATGAGCGCTTTTTCCGGGAAGTGCGGTGCCCTAGCGCAGTATACGTGGGTGTACTTTCTTGTTACGCCTGTGGAGCCGGATATGAAGTCTGGAGCTACGCTGAGTCTTATGGCACTACGGTTTCGACGTCGGATGATGGATCGACTTGGAAAGGCGCTTTTACCCTCAACGAAAAGACATATTTGCTTGGTGCGATAGAAGATGGGAGGGTTAGTTGTGTCTGTGCGGTATGGGACACGGTAATGCTTTTTACATAGTAGTTGTCGTGCGGCTGTTGACTATGGCTGGTGGAGTTGGTAGAATCCTGCTCTTGGTGCTGCGATGCATCTGCGTACGAAGGGGACTCCGAGATTTGTGCTAACGCCGGCACGATGTGAATTTCTGAATCCTATCAGGGAGATGCAGCTATTACATACAGACGCTGTTTTCCTGTTGTTCCTTGCCTATATTCCATGGGAGCGCCATGTCACGTGGCATATCTGTGGTGATGGCAGAAGTAGAATGATTTCTGATGATACAGTAAGATGGGAGATACCAATCGGGCCGAGGATTCTTCCAACAGATCGAAGCATCCAAAGGTGGTAGGTAAAGAGAAAGATGATGCTTGGCGCCAACATGCTGACATTACTTCGAGGGTGTGGTGTGACGGGCTGAAGAACAGCATTTTAAGGTGATACCAGCTCTAGATAGCAACCCAGTGATATGAGCTTGGACATACGATGCTGATAATCAAGCAGATTGTATGGGTCGATGAGTTTCGATGTTATCTTGACGCGCGCAGGAAAATGAGATGGTATGACATGCGCCCTATGCGGAGAACCAACCCGATCGGTGTTCGGAGTAAACCTCACAATACCATACATAAGGCTCTGCGGGCAGCCACAACGTCGACGAGCTCGACAAACCACAGCGTACGCATTCACAAGACACAAATCCTCTGGGTTATTCACAATGGCTACCTCCCGTATCGACTACGCGTCTGGAGCGTCATCGAATCGCCGAGTCTCAGAGTCCAGTGTTCAAGACGACATTCGGTATTTTCACGACAACAGAAACACGAGCGATACAGCTGCTCACCGAGCGTCGAAAGCAAGCAAGTTTGAAGTTGTAGCCAGACAGTCAGAACTCGAGACTCAGGCGTCGACACCGCGCCAGACGTCCATCTACGACTCCAACATGGAACTCAGCACCGCCCACCACACCAGAGATGATGATATGCCTGCTGAGACAGAGTTCTCTCTGCCGCCCGTAGATACCGGCAAGGACGCATGGCTGTTCTTATTCTCCGCATTTGTGCTCGAGGTTCTAGTCTGGGGTAATTACGTACTTCCCCACACGAAGAATTTCTGCGCTAACCGCATCAGGCTTTCCGTGGGCGTACGGCATCTTCCAAGAATACTACTCCAGCAATGAACCGTTTCGAGGCGAGCGCAATATCGCTGTCATCGGTACCTGCGCTATGGGGCTGATGTATCTCTCTGCTCCCCTGGTGTTTGGCTTGCTGGCGTGGTATCCCAGGTCCAAGAGGCCGTGCATCATGGTTGGACTGGTCATCATGTGTTTGTCGCTGGGATTGAGCTCGCTGAGCACGACCGTGCCGCATCTTATTGCAAGTCAAGGCGTTTTCTACGCAATTGGCGGTGCCATGTGCTACAGCCCCGCAATCACATTCGTGGATGAGTGGTTTGTAGCGAGGAAAGGGCTAGCTTTCGGGGTGATGTGGGTAAGTCGGCACGAGCTGGTATCAGTAGCCTGGCAATACCAGCCCCTGTCTAAGTTCAACAACAAGACTAATTTTGTTTCACAGGCTGGTACCGGCCTCGGCGGCGTCATGATCCCTCTGCTGCTTCAGTTCCTGCTCGGCAAATACGGCTTCCGCACCACACTGCGCATCTGGGCCGTTGTGCTCTTCGCCGCGACAGCACCCCTCTACTTCTTCCTCAAGCCCCGTGTCCCCGTCTCCCCACGCACCAACCACCGCTCCTTCGACTTTTCCTTCCTCACTAACAAAACGTTCCTCATCTGCCAGCTCGGCAACATCCTGCAGGGCTTCGGCTACTTCATCCCGAGCATCTACCTCCCCACATACGCGAGGAGTCTGGGCGCCTCCAGCACCGTGGCAGCGCTGACGCTGATCCTGACTAACATCGCGGCGGTCGTAGGGTGCGTGGGAATGGGCTGGATTGTCGACCGCTGGCACATCACAACGTGCATCCTCGTCTCGACGATCGGGTCGACGCTCTCCGTCTTCTTTCTCTGGGGCTTCTCGACCAAGCTGTCGCTTCTGCTGGTGTTTTGTGTCGTGTATGGCTTCTTCGCTGGGAGCTACTCGACGAGTTATCCCGGCATTATGAAGGCGGTTAGCAAGAACCATCAGGCCACGGATCCGAGTATGGTGTTTTCAGTGCTGGCCGCGGGCAGAGGGATAGGGAATGTGGCGTGTGGGCCAGTTAGCGAGGTGTTGATTATGGTAGGGGAGGTGGGCAGGAAGGGATTATATGCGAGTGAGTACGGCCCTCTGGTGCTTTTTACAGGGTTCAGCGCGGCGCTGGGCGGTATTAGTGTGGTTGGGAGGATGATGAAGTGGATTTAAGACACAGATGGATAAGCGTGGATTCAATAGATTGACGTAGCATCCTGTATCCAAGACGTTATCTTCTTACCTGCCTTTGATTTCACTCCAGATCCTGCTCTTGTCTTTATCCAAGATAGCCCTTGCAACCTTCTCGCCTAATCAAGCCAACCCAAACATCACCCCATTCCACCCGTACTGTTTAGCAAGCCTCCTACTAAACTTACGCGCTTCCGTAGCCCGCAGATGGTGCTCTGGATGCGGTTCATGGATCTGCACCTTGCTCCTCAGACCCCGAGCCTTCAATTCATCACCTGGCCAAAACTGCCATGCTGATCCAGGCAGCTTCTCGGCGCCGAATCCGACGCTGCACATCGCACGCTTGAAGTCCGTCCACTTCACGGGCTTTGCTGGGCCGTGCGGCTTGGCGCTGGGGATGTGGAAGAGAGTGGCGAAGACGGCGTGCTCGCGCTCTTTGAGGCGGAAGATCGGTGTCTCTGGACCTTCAGGTGGAATCGACGTGGTTGATGATTGCACGGGGAGATGGCCGGTGGCTTGCTTCTCAGGTTGCACCTTTTCTTGTGCATACCCCGCATGCTGGCTCTTAGGGTGCTTCGTGTCGATTGTGCTTTTGGACGCTGGAAATCCTGGCTGGGTTGCACGTCCAAAACACCTGTTGTATGTGCTGCGCGTATCATAGATCTGTTGGCATTATCCGTGCTGTCGAAGAACTCCGATGTCTGGGTTTGGTTTGGGGGCTTCACGGTATCTGTCTCAGTGGAAGGAGACGTGCGTAGTCTTGATGATTTCCTGACAGATATGTCGTTGGTCTGACGTAAAGATGCTACAGTGGCCTTTCTGTAAGCAATTTCGATATCTTCCCAGAGTAAGCATGCGGTGGCTGCGCTGTTTTGCTTCAGATGCTGATCTAAAGCATCAAGAGGCCGTGTGAAAGAAGTTGCTCTCGTTTCAAGCTGGTAGCGTCGGCACAGCAGTATAAAATCAGAGATTCGGTAGGTACTTAGACACTCCTCTAGTTTCGCACCTTTTCCTTTGTTTGACGGTTCGTCCGGATGTGATTGGTGAATGTCTTGCTTGGTCGTAACATCGAGCGTACCCAGGTAGCAGGTAACCTGCCTGTGGCATTCTGCAACGATCGACAGTTGGCTTAAGAATCTAGCAGTGTAGGAAGATACGAGACTTTGCGCCTTTTCATCATTTCGCATCAAGTGGTCAACGTATTCGAGTACCTTGTACAGCTCCACAGGTGTCATCATATACCTGGCTTTAGGCGACAATCCACGTTGAAGCATGGTGATCATATCTATCTTGCCATTCATTTCGTTTTCAGGATCATTCGCTTCTTCTTCTGTGGAGCATAAAGGTATACATCCCATCTGATCATCAATGACGAAATAATCTCTGCCTGTTGGTGATAAGATCCAAGTGCTGTAGGTGGCCTCGGTCAATGCGTGTAGCATTTTTGAGTGCAGGTTTGCACCTCACGAATCCGATCGGTGTACGAGCTCGGAATGACTCCATCACGATCAGCATCTGCGAGTGAGCAAAGTCGACTATGAAGGGTGTTCCACGTGTCGGCGAGTGTGAAGACTTCAACAATCGTTGTCTTAATGATGTGCTCCAAGAACTCAAGTGTGTGGTTCTCTTTCGAATACTCCCCGTCGGAATTTGACTGACTTTCGGGTTGATGCGTCCAGACAGTATGAACATGCTGATCAAGATACTCGGGATCTTCCTGCAATGCTGTAATGTGATCATTGGCCTCATCCATCATTGCTTCCACATAGTCAATCAGGTATTCAACCTCGACTTTAGAGGTCGAACGATATGAGGCGAGAGAAACGGCATGAGAAAAGTCCAAATGACGGATCTTGGGTGTGGGGGCAGTTGCCAGGTGCAGACAAGCTTGTAAGTTTGACATCAAGAGCTCCGATACGTCCACTTTGAAGACGCTACAGATATGTCTGCAGCAACCAAGTAGAAAGCGGTATATCTGCTATTGACAGCGTAGCGTATGTAAAGCAGTCCATACAGGCAAGTCGTTTGAATGTTACTCGAGGTTCAGGCCAAGCGGTGGCCACTTGGGATTGATGAGAGCGCTGTACTGCTTCGGCTCCAAACTTGCACAAAATCGGATAACAACAGGAGGCATGATCCGGCCAGGCTGAAGCACGTAAGACGACAGTTTGTGTTTGATGAAGTCTTTGTCGCAGACCTCCATGCCTTTCGACGCCCAATCGTTTATTTCTTGCACCGTTTGCAATAAAAAATTGTGCTGTTGGCTGTGATGCAGTTCGCTCAACACAAACTTCCAAGGCGGGTTACGACTTCTGGCGTCGACATACATAAGCAGAGCGCCTGGCCTCAGTAGATCCTGTGTGTTCAGAAAGGGCCATCGCAAAGGATCCAGATTCTTGGCCACTTGACTGAGGTCGTCAGTCGTTCGTCTGACGATGTCCTCGTGAAGCTCTTTATCAGCATGATGCGCATGAGGAATCCCAGGATACACCGTAACCAGCACCTGCCTCTGCTGCTCAGAGCTCATACCCACCCAATGCTGCGCAATCGCCGCCTCCGCCCTCCCAACCAAATCGCTGAGCGCCGCATAATCAGCGCAGATGCTCGCAGACATGGCAGCGATATGGTGTTCGACGGATGGCTGAAGGCGCGAGGCATCGTTCTTGCTTTTCACAAGCGCGCTGAGGAGGTCTTCGTAGTTGAGGAACGCTGGGCTGGGGGTGGCTTGTGTTAGCGGGGTGTGTGTTTACGTGTGTGCGTTAGCAGTGTACGTATGTTGCGTGACGCTTCTTGCGCCTTAATGCGCGGGGATTGGGCATTTTGGCTGGGGATTAGGCGGTTTGGTATATGTAGTTGGTTGGGATCAGTGCGAGGAAGTGGGGTTTGGGTTGGATATATCAAGGCAGCCGTCGTGGGAGGTCTTGGCGCAAACGGAACAGAGTGAAAGTGAAAGTATCGTATGGTTTGGCGTCTCCTGCAGTGGTGCTACTGGCAAGCAACGGTAATGAGAATTCCGAGAGAATTAAGTAACTGTCCGTCTTGCTACTGTGATTTTTATTTTTCTGGTATTAAAAGTTTTCTCAATATCTGAACTGTTTACAACGTGCGTAGTGCTCACCATAGTTGAGTTTTATGCAGCTGCTTCCTCACAAGATATCAACTGCAGCACGTGTGCATTCGCTATCCGCGAAGACAACTTCTCCTAACCGCTCAGACCTATATTAAAACATGGAATCATGTTGTGATGACCTCGCCAAAACTGTGAGCTCTGCACATGATAGCCAATTCGTTCATCAAAACCAACCACCAAATTCCCTCCTAAGCAGTGAACATTACAGCTCTCAAGCAAGATGAAACATGTCTCCTCGCCAGCCATACACACGCCCCAGCCGCCGACCAATGCGCTTCGCAATAACATAGGTGATCTCGCTATCAGGATGCGGTTCATGGAACTGAATACCGCGCATGTTACCCACATCCACTGTAGGTATGAACTGCCAGGCTGAACCTTGAAGGTTCTCTGCAGCGAAGCCCATGCGCACTATGGCTCGTTTGAAGTCGAACCACTTTGCGCTCTTGGGAACTTCGCCTGTTTCTTCGAAAGAGGCGCCGAATAGGGATCGGAGGACGTTGTATGTGCGCTTGTCGACGCTGAAGATGGGGGTTGGAGTCTGCGTCTTCGGTGGCTGACCTGCAGTTTCAGCAGATAGATGGACAGGGTGATCTGTTGAGGACTCGGTGCTGCCACGGGTCTTTGCCTTTAGTTTGTCTACAATAGACATCTTGTCGAATGCACCAGTGATTTGCGCAGCTTTGTCGTGAAGGTGCTCCGGAATATGCCGGTATTCTTGGTAGAGTGGGCACTTTGGTTTGACTTTCTGACCATCCCACGGAGCTGTGCGGTGAATCTTTCCAAAACCATCGAGGCAGTTTCGAATGGACTCGTGCTGTACAAGCCCTATCTTAGCTTCAAAGTGAGCATCAATAGCTGCCCAGAACCGGTCCAGATTGTCTTCTGCTCTGCGCATGCTGGCAACAACTTCGGGTCCGCGGTTCTTGTGCTCTGGGTAGTTAAGCTGCTCCCGAAGAGGCATGATAAGATCCATTGGGGGATTGAAGCTTCTGAAGAGTGCTTCATTCCACTCGAAAAAGGACAGGTTTGGACTGCATCTCGAGGGAAGCTTGCACCCGCAACGATCGACTTCTCCCGTTTCTACCTCTGGTGACTTAAGCCATAAACATACCTGTCGTTTGATCTCCGCGATGATAGAGAGATCAGTCATGAGCGATGACATGCGTCCAGATATCATCCTCCGAGCTGTCGGGCTCTTTTGAAGAAATCGTTCGACTTTCTCAAGATGAAAGGCCAAGAGTACTGGATGCCGCAATAGGTATTCTTCGTCCTCAACGTGGAAAAGATCGAACAATTTCATAAACAAATTCTCCTCTGGAGTCATACCTTTCGCATATATGTATTGATGGTCGGCCATTGGGGTGTCGCACTTTCGAAGCACCAGTCGTCGGCATGCTGGCGCAGCGCGGGAGCATATATAGAGTTTGGTGAGAAGCCATCCCCCAATGTTATCAGTCATGTGCTCAAGCTCGAGTATTGGCCGAATTATCTCCTGCTTTGTTGCGCCGCTAAGCACGCGATCCTCGTGTTGTCGCAGATAAGTGTTGACGAAGTCCCAACCATGAAGCATGGCAAAAGACTCATCCAGCATATCAGCGACTACATGCTTATGAAGCATATACCCTGGTAGGTACGCATCGCAAGGAGCACGATCCGGGGCGCAAGTTGAGGAAATCATATATACTGAGTGGTCGAGATGTTCTCGCACAGTGTCTGCGAAATATGCTGGGTCTTCACGAAGAGCCCAAACGTGGTCTTTCTGTAGGTTCAGGGTGCTCTGGACGTAACCGCTTAGCTTGGTGAAGTTAGACGACTCCCAGCCTCGATATGGTGCCATGTTCAGTATGTCGATGAACGATGTGTGTTCCGTTAATCTATCGACAATGATCTGCGATGCTGGTGGTTCTTCTTTTAGGGGAGCGTTGAGCAAGCAATCGCCAGACAAGTCATGCAGGATCAACTTGACACAAGAGAATAGAAAGGCCAGTATCCTCTCCTGTATCAGAAGGGCTTGAAAGGACCGCCTCGCGCAGCAATCGTACCTGTTGCTGACCTTGCTGCAATGCTCTGCTTCATCGTCTCGGATCCTTCTGACTTTTCCATAGGTAGTGGGGTCAACAGCCTCGGTGAAATCCATTGTTATTGTCTTGCAAAAGGTCTCATCCTTGCAACTATTGAAGTTCATGACTAGAACAGGACTGAAATCGACCTCGTATGCTGCAAACTCCCAAGGTGCCTTGCGAGCACGAGAGTTTAGCAGCAGTAGCAGAGTTCGCGGTGTGACAAGGTCTTCTTGATTGACTAATCTGATGTTAGTTGTCTTCAATGTTGGAGTACATTGATGATACTGAAAGGCCGGGTGAGGTGATCGGATAGATAGCCGTCCGCAGCTTCTATAGCTCTCACTGCTCGCCCTCTGGCGATGTTAATATCTGGACGGTGATGTTCAGGCATCTCTGGCCAAGCTGTGAGTAGAATGTGGCGCCGCTGAGCGATCGTCTTCTTCATCCACCTTTGCCTGATCAACGCTTCATGACGCAAGACAATGGCATTGAGTGCCTTGAAGTCGCTGCAGATGTTTTGCGAAAGCGCTGTAGCATGGAAATTCAGCGCGTCAAAAATGGCGGGCGTAAGTTTGTCGTTGCGATGAAGGCTTGCGGTCAGGTTGCGCAGGCTCATGGGCTCCTTCCTGTCGCGATCGTCAGTCAGAGAACTTGATCTTGGCAGAGTACTCACCCCGTGTACTGGGTGCTGGCCATGATGCTTGGGCGTGTAATGCAATACGTGTGAACAATTCGAAGAGATAGGGTATTGCGCGAGAAGACAACAAACAAAGGGCGCAACGACGCGCGTGCATTAGCGTGTCAATACCTACAGGTGAAAGTAAACAGAGCCCAGTCTGAAACCAAACATGCAAACAAACGCAACTCAAGAAAATTTCACGTTATAATTAAAAGAACGCCAGTAAGGAAGAGCAACAAGAAGGAAGAGCAACAATGAAGAAGAGCAACAAGTCGTGAATCAAAGTTCTTCAAGGTTATCCAAACCACCTCCCTCAAGCGTATCTCGAAACAATCCCAGCACATGAGAATTCTAAAAAACCAGACACCACCAAAGAAGAGCAAAAAGTTATAAACTAAAAAATCTTCAAGACTATTCAGAAAGCATACACACACAGAGAGAGAGAGAGATCCAATCCAAATCCCACCACCATCACACCACCACCTCCCCACCATCCCCCAACCCCCCCCTCTCCCGCACCACCCTCGCCATATCCTCCCCAACCTGACTCCCCAACGCCTCAAACCCCCGCACAACCCCTTCCCTATCCCCCACCGAGCTCTCCTGACTCATCTTAAACTTCCCCTCCAACCTCTCGACCCGAATCTCAATCCCAATAATCGCCTTCTGGAGCAATCCAATATAGCTCTCCGGTGCATCATCAACTTCCCACGCCTCACTACGGCCCTCGAGGCCATCATACCGCATCATTTGCGTTTCAGCGTGGTGGGATAGGTCGCGGATTTGCTTTGCGAGAAAGGCCCCCGTGGCGGGGTCCTTGGGGTCGAAGAAAATGCGTGCACGGCCGTAGGCTTGTGCGGCGGCGTAGTTCCACGTCGGCACGACTTTGCCCGTGGTGGGCTTTGTGTCGGTGTAGAAGTGTGGGGTGACGTAGTGGTGGGCGGGGACGGTGAAGAGGACGAGGACTTCGGTGTCGAGGGTTGAGCCTGAGGGTTTGGAGGCGCTGAGGAGGGCGGAGATGAGGGCTTTGCTTTGGGGGTTTGCGCGGGCGAGGTGGCCGCGGAGGGTGCCGGGGGAGGAGGAGGTGGGGGTCGGGGGGTCGAGGATCCAGGGGATGTGGCTGCTGAGGAGGAGGGGGTGTTGGGGGGAGGGGATGGCGGTGGTGAGGACGCCGAGGGGGTTGGTGTGGATGAGTTGGCGGAGGGTGGCGAGGGAGGTTTCTGCGTGGACGGCGCGGAGGTACATTGTGTGCAGAGAATGCCGATACTGGTGCTGGTGCTGGTGCTGGTGCTGGTGCTGGTGCTTCACTGAGGCGATGTGGTTATGGAACGTTGGAGACTGTTATGTTCGTAGGGTTGATTGAAAATAGAGATATAGTGATTCGCTCTGTGAGCTTTATGAGAACTGCTCATGATTGTAACTCTACACCCAACGCTTGTCAACAGCTCACGCCCTTTTGCTCCATCTGGCAAACGCTGTAAACGCCACGGATGGACAAGGCAAACGACGGAGGTGCTCGCTCATGTACGATATGGAATCACGACAAGATCATTATTGATCGCAAAGTACTGCAGCTTCTGCAGGTCGATATGCGTGATCTGGAATCCGTCGCTATATACTGACAGACTGACCAAACGCACTATCCTGTTTCAGCAAGCAGTCAGCAGACGTGGGTGGCACCGTGGTGTGAGTGCGGCCCCACACTCAGCCTCAAGCTTGGAAAAACTGCGTGACTGCTTGGGAACTCCACTCTTGGAAATAGGCTATATGAGGCACCGCGCTCCGAGGAGCTTAGTCAGGCCCCAGCGCCCGCAAATTCTGTCCCACCATTTTGGCTCGGGAGTCTGGAATGATCACCAAGCCCACGTTCCCCAGTGCTCCGGAGTGTCTAACGATGGCCATGAATGGTCTCGATGTGTTTGCATGACAGATGGACATTGCGATGGCGCAGCGCAGAGGGGTGTCACGGTGTTTACCGTAGGTACCTAGTGCCGACCACGCCCATCTAGCAGGAAGGCGCCGCGCGGCGTGAGAGGAGACATTTTTTCGAGGCTAGACCGCGACAGCTACAGCGAGTTGCAAAATTTTGACGTGACTGAATTACCGTGATCCTACCCGTGGGCCGTGTACCAGTAGCCTTGGGTATGGCAGGCGTGTGTTGTGCGACGGTCAGCGCCCGAGGCTGCGAAAATCAAGAATCCGTCGAAGCATGTTCCTTCAAAGCTGGTGGGTCGGGGTGGCGCTTGTGTGTAAAGGCCGAAATGCAGCCAATCTCCAGGACAAGCTTGCTGCATAATCCTCGGGAAGAAACAGGTTCAACAGGAGGCCCCCGCTGTGCATGTCACGTTGTACGACACGCGAGGTTGTTGCAAATCGTGCACATTACCTATGCTTGATTTCCAACGGGCATAAATGGTACAAGCGTGCTACCTAGTGCTGGATGGACTGGCGGTAGCAGACCCGAGTGACCCGCTACAAGACTCCAGAGCCTCAAGAGCCTCAAGAGGCCTCCACCCAAAACGAGCTTCGAGAAGCCAGAGTGCGCCGGGACCGCCCAAACCACCAGGCAGAGGGTGGAGCCAGCAGCCATGTCAGCGTCACCAAGCGCGACAGATCCCTGCTAGCCAAGGTACGAATGCTACGTTGCGACGGCGGCGTACCGTAAGCAATAATGATTTTCAGTGTGGCTTTTGTTGTTATGTGTTTGTTGACAAAGCACTAAAAAAAAGCCAGTCATTGTCCATGTCTCGCGAGGACACGATGACAGGACGACACGACATGGCGGCACGGGTGGGCTGCACTCGGAGGCACATGAGGGCGCACGCAAGCAACCACAGGTCGTGGCAGGCCTGAGCAGGAATGCACTGTACAGGCAGTGACTGGCTGCGGCGGTTCAGGCGCGCCTCGCCGTTTGCGTTCTGGAACGCAGCGGTTTGGTGGCCGTGAGCGTAATAATCACAATGGTGGTGGTGGTGAGGGCGCTGCACTCGTCTCTCGCCAGCAATGCGCAACTGCCGGTCCGACATGGGAGCTACGCCAGGCGCGCCCGGCCGCCATCCGACTTTGCGTCCAGTCGGAGCCCTTGCACGGGCGTATGCACGGGCGCCTGCACGGATCAAACACAAATTTCTATGCGGCTCAAACAATAGTGAGCACCAATCCCCACAAGAGGCACCCAGGCGGCAGGCCGGTGTTGGGTGGATGCACTGGATTGGGTGGGCTGTGGAGCAGACTCCAGAGCTGGAGAATTGCCCACGGGGGCGAAGACTCAGGCACACGGGCATGGGTCGCAAGACCCTGACCACCCACCCACCTCACTCTCAACACAGGTGACAGCACGCGCTGGGACTGCCGCAAAGACGTCGTCCACGACCGACGCCCGCGGCAAGCCCACTTCAGCCTTTGTCGTAACGGGCGCCGCTTGGACGCAATCACCATGACGTTGGCCCAAATCCCCGCATTCAGGCCTTGGGCGATCGTGCACGTGAGACGACGCCCAGATCGAGAGATGCTGCTTAGCGCGCGTTGATTTCTGCTTGTTAGCCTCGGCGGCGACCGTGGGCGGCTTGGTAGCGTTGACGGCGAACTCGATTTGTGACCATCACCCGACCACACTCTCCAGACCCCAGAGCCTAGCCGTGACAATGCAGGCAATCATGCCCACTCCGGCTAGCTCGCCCATGCGCTGCAAAGTGAAAGCCCGGATTACCGCTGCCCCATCCACAATCTCCAGCTTTGTTATTAAACTCGGGGCCACCCCGTACCTTTTCTCTCTTCTCTCTTCTTCGTCCAGCTGCGTGCAACTCCTCCTGCACCCTACTCTTGAGTCTCTTGACTAGCCATCATGGACGCTTCCAATGAGAAGACCCACGAGACGGCCCGCAAGGGCTCCATCAATGCCACCACCGATGTCAACATGACTGAGGCCCCCGTCACCTGGAAGGCCTACATGCTCTGCGCCTTTGCCTCGTTTGGTGGTATCTTCTTCGGGTAAGCTTTCCACTATTCTTTCTCTCTCCCCACACTGACCACCATGGCAGCTACGACTCCGGTTACATCAACGGCGTCCTCAACTCTCCCCTCTTCATCGAAGAGGTCGAGGGTGCTGGTCGCTGCCCTCAGGGTCTTGACACTCCTGGTGGTCTTTGCGCCATCAGCGGCTCCAACACCTCCCTCATCGTCTCTATCCTCTCGGCTGGTACTTTCGTCGGTGCTCTCGTCGCTGGTGATGTCTCTGACATCATTGGTCGCAAGTGGACCATTGTCATTGGTTGCGCCATCTACATCATCGGTAAGCAATCCAATCGCATTACTCTCTCACATGTAAGCCCCTCGCTAACACCGTCTTAGGTGTGGTCCTGCAGATGGCTGCTAGCGGTCGTGATCTCCTTGTTGCCGGTCGTGCTATTGCCGGTATTGGTGTCGGTTTCGAGTCTGCCATTGTCATTCTCTACATGTCCGAAATCTGCCCCAAGAAGGTTCGTGGTGCGCTCGTCTCTGGTTACCAGTTCTGCATCACCATTGGTCTCCTCCTTGCTGCCTGCGTCAACTACGCTGTCCAGGGCCGTGGTGACACTGGCGAGTACCGCATTCCCATTGGTATCCAGTTTGCCTGGGGTGTGATTCTCGGTGCTGGTATTGCTTGCCTGCCCGACTCCCCTCGCTACTTTGTCAAGCGCGGCCGCACCGACAAGGCCAAGGCTGCGCTTCTCAAGGTCCGTGGTGTCCACCCTACCAAGCCCGATGCTGAGCACCTCCGTGCCATGGTCGACTTTGAGCTTGCTGAGATTATTGCCAACGAGGAGTACGAGCGCGAACTCACCCCTGCTGGTGGCTGGCTCGCCGGATGGATGAACTGCTTCAAGGGTTCTCTCTGGCAGTCCAACTCCAACCTGCGCAAGACCATTCTCGGTACCTCCCTCCAGATGATGCAGCAGTGGACCGGTGTCAACTTCATCTTCTACTACTCCACCCCCTTCCTGCAGTCGACTGGCGCCATCTCCAACACCTTCTTGATCTCCCTCATCTTCACCCTCGTCAACGTCTGCTCCACTCCCCTGTCTTTTTACGGAATGGAAAAGTTTGGTCGCCGCACTCTTCTGCTGTACGGTGCCTTTGGCATGTTGGTCTGCCAGTTCCTCACTGCCATCATCGGTGTTACCCAGGGCTTCAACAACTCCTCCACCCTCGCTGACGGCACCACCCGCGCCAACAACATCTCCGCTGTCAACGCCCAGATTGCCTTCATCGCCATCTTCATCTTCTTCTTCGCCACCACCTGGGGTCCTGGCGCGTGGGTCCTGATCGGTGAAGTCTTCCCTCTCACCATCCGCTCGCGCGGTGTCGCTCTTTCGACAGCCTCCAACTGGCTCTGGAACACGATCATCGCTGTCATCACACCGCAAGTTATCCCCCCTCCCCTGCCACTCCTACAGCATAAGCTAACAATGCACAGTTACATGGTCGGCGTAAACGAGGGCAACCTCCGCTCCTACGTCTTCTTCATCTGGGGTGGTCTCTGCACTGTTGCCTTTGTCTACACTTACTTCCTCGTCCCCGAGACCAAGGGTCTCTCCCTCGAGCAGGTCGACCAGATGATGGCCGAGACCTCGCCCCGCACATCCGCAAAGTGGAAGCCTACCCACACCTTCGCCGAGGCCAGCCTCGAGAAGGGCGGCGCGGCGCTCACCGAGGGCGGCCAGGTCTTCGTGGACACCGAGAGGAACAAGCGTACTGCCTCTGTCCACTAAGCGACTATCTGCAGCACCTCGGGCTAGCCTTGACGGTTGGCCGCGGTATTGGAAGATGTGTTTTGCCGCGAGACGCACGACAGGCTCCACGGTGACCTCTAGCTAAGCTGCGAGTCGTGCACACCGTGATGGCTTTGCCGTGCCGTCTCTGCTATTGCTGCTCATGAGCTCATGTTATTTATGTATTAATTGACTATGCCTACGACAAACGGTTTCTAATGAAACCGGTTTGATCACTATAATGCCTACGAATTCGATAATTCACTATACCCCAAAGTTCCTTCCACCCTAACCCACTCAAAGACAATATCTCTAGTGTTGGTGTAATGTGAACATTTTGCATTTCGATTGTTATTAACGTGTTTCATAAGCGAGTCGGCCACCCAAGCGAGTCGGCCACCTAACACCACCAACACGCCTGCGCAACAACGCTGCGCAACACTACGTAATCTATATATAGCCTAGAGGTTGCAATAATACTATTTAGAAGCCTCACTATTATTTATATCCTTTATTTCTACTTTATATATACAGGAATTGTGCCTAATTTTACTATAACACCTGCAGCATTACCTAACACGCACCCTCTTTACAGGTGTCTTGCCCTTACTTTAAACTCTACCCTCTATTTTAGTAATTAAGTTAGCTACCTTACTAACTATAAAAGTCTTCTTTATATGTATATAATATTACTTATAGGTCTTACACTTTATAGACACTTCTATGTGTCTTAAAGGCAGCCTATCTTCTCTTGCACTAACACTATATTATAAGCTATCTACTAAGTGCCCTTTACTAACTATTTAACCTATTAATTTAATAGACTTACTAAAGACCTTTAGTAAATTTAGATTTACTTTTAAATTAGATTTAACTACTTCTCTACTTTATAAGTATTATATAACGTACCTCACAGGCAAGCTGCCTACCTGGGCGAGTTACCTACTTTTGCTAAGACTCTTAACTATTATACCCTACTTTAGCCTGCATTAGCCTACTCTAGGCTAGTATAGGGTAAAGTAATATATAATATTACTTAGAGAGCTCTTCTACTTTATTCTTGCACGTTTATGTAAGAGTACAGCCGCTGCGGACTTGTATGTAGGTAGAAACCAGATGGATTAATAGCCGTCAGCCCTGGGACAGAGCTGTCCTTGATCTTATGTCTGTCCTAGAGTAGAGTTTTAATAATAAGTCTAAGGCAGACTTTCTTAACTCTAATGCTGGCTTTAGCTAATCTGTTAACTGTGTCTTAAGGCATAGGCTGCTAAGATGCTAACCTTAGGTCTAACCTATTACAGTACCCCCCTACTTGCGTCTTGTTTATTTACACTCTCTCTATTTAAATAACTATCCCTACTATACTCTTTTTTACTTAATGTTCTACTCTACTTATTTACCTAACCTAGTTATGTCTTTATTACTATAGTTACTAGTACTTGCTAAAGTACCCCCTGCAACAAGGGTAAGCGTCCTGCGCCTATCTCTAAGGAGGAGGAGGATAACAGCATAACAAACTAGGTAAGTCTCCTATCCTCCTACTTAATTTTACAAGGGCTTGCTAACTGCACGTGCTAACTCTAAGCAGCCCTCTCCTTTACCTGTTGTGCCTCGCAAGTGCTCCTGTTAGGCTAATGCTGTTGCTAAGATAACTAATAAGAAGCTTAAGGAAGTCTTTAGCGCTAATTATGCCTAAGTTACGTCTATAGTTAGTAGTAGTGCCCTTCCTAAAAGTGCTGTTAACTAGAATAACCCTAGTATCTACACCTTATGCCTGCTTAACAAGCTTAAGTGTAGTTTTGCTAAGGGAACCTTGTGTAAGCCTTGTTAGAATAAGTATGTTTATTACTGTAAGGTGTGTGCTATTATTCCTTTTTACTCTAACTTGCTATTACTAACTTCTATATAGCCCCCCTGCAGTACTTAGCCTACAGCCTGCAAGATTGCTACTATAGCGGCCTTTCTTATAGATAGTGCCTAGCGCTAAATTCTTTATAAGACTTAGTTAGGCAAGATCTATACTAACCTTAAGCGCTGCACTAACATTACTGTTTAGAGGGACCTTCTATCTTAGCCTAGTAATGTAGGGTCTGCTTCTAGTTATAACATTAAGTAGTCTAACTATAAGAAAGAGTTAGAGGACAAGGCTACTAACCCCCTAGAGTCTACTGTCCTTATGCGTAAGTTAGTTAGTGTTGCCTATAATTAACTGCGTAAGACCTTTAAGAACTAGATGTAGCTTAAGTTTATTATAAGTCTTCTCTCTCTTTTTTTGCTTATAAGCTGCTTATAATAACTAACTAGTCTATAGTTTAGTAGCGTGTTAGCGTTTACTACTTGCTTTAACTAGCTTAATAATAGCTTCTGTACTAAGTTCTAACTTAATAGTTTTAATACTAAGTGTAATTATAAATTTATTAATAAACTTATAGCTAAGATTTATAATTAGGAATTAGGTTATTATGCTTCTTTGCCTAGGCCTAGTAGTTCTCTAGGTAACTAATTTGTTTGTCTGTTTAGTTGTCTAGTATTAAGGTCCTAAGTATACTCTACTCTTTTAAGCTTCTTACTTATTTTCTTTTTTTTAGTGTATAGTATTTAGTAAAGGCTGTTAGGCTTACTAACTTTAATTTAATCTTTTTCCCTTATTATTTACTTACCTCTTCTTATAACTATCTCCTTATACCCCCTTTATTATTCCTAATCTAGAGTCTTATCTCTCTTTCTTTCTCCTAGATTAGGTATAGCATACATATGCACGCTTACAGCACGTGTAGCACACTAAGGTTAGGGTTAAAGTTAGCTAGTAAGTTCCTAGCTAGGTCTTAATGTAGCGTTGTTAATGCTAACTATTAGTTTAGGTCCTTTAGTTATTTACAATTATAGCTTAGCTTCTAGGTCCTAGCTATATAACTAGCCTATACTACTAAGTATTTCTTGTCTTGCCCTTTAGAGCCTACTGCTTGCTCTGCACATATTTATTTAACTTCCTATTCCTTAGTAGATATTTTATTATTATTTATAACTAATAAAGAGGGTTATTAATTATTATTACTAGGTTATCCTAGCAGGGGGTTTTATAGGTAAAGGCAGAGTCTATTTATATAGAATACTAGGTATATCTTTCCTAGCATGTCTAACTTAATATTGTAAAGGGAGACTACCTTAGTTACTATAAACTTCCTGTTCTTCTAGTCTAACTTTTAGCATCTCTAGTTGTTAGAGAAGTAGTTCTCTAACTTTAACTAAACCTTGTCTCCTACTTAGAACTGTAGGGACACCTTATAATAGCAATTAGCGTACTATTCTTATTTCTACTAGGATTCTGCTATCTTTAATTAAACAAACTAGAAGGTTTCCTTAAACTTCTTAACTAAGGCTGTTGCAGCTTTTGTAGGGTCTTATGCGCTCTAATTAATAGAGTTAGCTACTTCTTTAGTGTTAACCTGTAGGGGGTCTATATTATACCTGTGCTAGAGGAAGAACAGGCTTATGCTAATAGAGGCAGCAACTCGCCCCTAGATAGAGATCTGGGCCACTAGTACTAGCTCTGCCTAGTCTTGTTGGTCCTACCCTACAAACGCCCTTAGCTATGCTTCTATAACAGAATTTATTTGTTTAGTAGCCCTGTTAGTCTGCAGGTAGTAGGCTGTTAATATCTACTAGGAGATCCTTAGCAGCTTATATATAGTTACCTAAAATTTGCCTATAAACTAGGTTCTATAATTAGTTACTATAGCGTCTAGCAGCTAGTAATAGGCGATAACCTTGTTAATAAAAGCACAGGCTACTATTTCTACTGTAATATCTAGTAGGGGGATAAGTACTACGTTCTTTAATAATTAGTCTGTAACTACTATTAGGTTCTAGTTGCCCCTACTCTTAGGTAGGTTAGTAATAAAGTCTATAGACAGTTCCTTCTATATCTGCTCTAGTAGTAGTAATAGCTTTAGGAGGCCCTGCTTTAGTTCTCTCTATAGTTTAGTTCTTCTGTATATGTTACAGTTCTTTATATATCTTTAGATTAATAAAGCTATATTAGGCTAGAAGTATGTTCTAGCAATAATAGTGTAGGTATTCTTGCGTCTAGGGTGTCCTGCTATAGTAGAACAGTGCAACTTGTTAATAATCTGTCCTCTTAGCTCTTCTCCTTCTAGGACCTACTTCCTTCCTTAGTATAGGAGTTGCCCTTGCTTATCTAGTGCATATTCTAACAACAACACTTTAACTCTAAGGTAGGGGGGGAATTTCTAGGCCTTATTCTTTAAGGCTTGCCTAGCTAACTAGTAGGTCTTATTAGTTGCTAGAGCTCTTTCCTAGTCCTGTTCTAGCTCCTTAATTTTGTTATAAGGGGCAGTGCGTCCTTTATTTAGTAGTTCTTAGGTAACTTAGCTCCTAGTGCTAACCTAGTAGGACTTTATTGCTAGGGCTTTAGTAATAAGCTAACAGTCTAAGGCAAAGGGGACGTTAGCTCCTGCCTCCCCCTCTTCTAGCTTAGGTTGTTCTATATAAGTAAATAGTTTTAGTAAGTAGAAACACTAAGTGCAGCGCCTCTTGTTATTATTACTTATAGCTATATACTCTTCTTAGCAGGAGAGTGTGTTAGCTCTACTATTAACTTTCCCTAGTTAGTAAATAAATATTAGATTGTACTAGCTAAGGAGGCTTGCCTATTGCACGTGTTGTTTAGACAACAACCTAGTCTTGCAGAAGTACTCTAGGTTCTTATAGTCTGTAATAACTATAAACCTTCTAACCTGCCTTAACTCTATAGACTATTTAGTAATGCACTTAATTACAGTAAGCATCTCCTTATTATAGATTATATAGTTTACCTCTACTATATTATTCTTTATAGAAAAGTACGCAGTAGCGCGTAGCACGCTATCTTTCCTGTATTGCAACAAGACTCCTCCTGTAGCCTGTCCAGATGTGTCACACTCTAGGACTGTGTCTAGTTCTAAATTAAAGTTAGTAAGTGCAGGTTCTTTTACAAAGGCAGCCTTTAGGTCCTAGAATGCTTTATTTTAGGCTAGCCCCTACTTAAAGTCTACCTTTTTCCTTATTAAGCTTATTAAAGGCCCTGCTATTGCTAAAAAGTTATAGATAAACTATCTGTAGAAGTTAGCAAACCCTAGGAAGCTGTAAACGCCCTTTACTGTCTTTAGGGGTTCCTAGTTCTAGATTACAGCAACTTTAGCTAGGTCTATCTGTATCTCTTTCCTTGCTTCTAATATAAAACCTAGATACTTAGTTGTAGTTACACAAAACTCGCTCTTCCCTACGTCTAAGTAGAGGCCAGCCTTGCTAAGCTTTCTTACAATAGACAGGACCCTGGCCTTGTAGTCTTCCTTTAACCTATTAGAATATATTAGCACATTGTCTACATAAGCAGAGCAGCATTTGTCTAGGTCTTCCTTTAAGACCTAGTTAATGTACTACTAGAATGTGCTTAGTGCATTAGCTAGTCTAAACAGCGTTACTAGCTATTTATACAACCTAAACCTTATTTATAAGGCTATCTTCTATTTATTACTTTTTACTATACAGATCTTATAGAAAGCTTGTACTATATTAACCTTAGTAAACTATTTAGCCTAGGATATCTGCAATAACATTTTATAAATAAGAGGGAGGGGGTACCTATCCTTCTTTATAATAGTGTAAAGGGCTTAGTAGTCTATATAGAACTGCAACCTGCTACTAGGTTTCTTAGCAAACAGTACTAGTGCTGCTGCACTTAACTTGCTAACCCTAATAAACCCTTTATCTAGGTAGTTTGTAAGCTCCTAACAGAGAACTAACAGCTCCTCCCTAGATATGTTGTACAACAGCCCCTATAGTATAGTGTTAGGCTTCCTGTCTTCCTCTATAAGTTTAATGTAATAGTTAATATTAGCACCTTTATATAGTGCTAACTTGTTAGCTTTATCTTTAGAGAAAGTCTTATACTCCCCTTATAGGAACTTAGGCAATAGTGTCTGTAGGTCTACTGTTTCCTTCTTTTGTAACGCCTTCTAGATATCTGCTATTAAGGCTGTAAATAAGTAGACTCTAGGGTCTTTTCTTGCTCTCCCTTATAACATATTATACAGTCTTGCGTTAATAGGTGTAGGAGTCCTATTAGGACAGTAACCTTCCCTGCTCTGCACTTGTGTTTTTGTAGAGTAAATAAAGAGCAACTTCTTCTCTAGTGCTATTATTATACTATGTTAATCTATCTATAGACAGCTAAGGATTAGGTTATACTTATCCTCTCCTTTTAGGATATATGCTTATAACGTCTCTTTATAGCTGTTAATATTAATATCTATTTTTATAGCCTCCTCTATCTAAGTTGTCTTTCTACTAACTCTAATAATCTATCTTTAATTAACCTTAGTGCGCTACAGACCTCTTTACTGTGTAAACTTCTTAGAGATAATACTGTATATTAGGCAACTAGTGTCTATTAGTATATAAGCTACAGTAGTATTATCTATTAAAGTGTGCAACAATATTAGGTTCCTATCTAGCTATTTTAACTAGAACTGTTTAAAATTATATCCTCTAGGGGTCTGCTTTGTCTACTCCTGTCTGTGTCTCTAGGCAGGAGTGGCTAGTTTTCTAAGTCGCTAGACTTGTTTCCTTCTTTAGCAAGTATTTTACCTGTAGTAACTACCTTTACTAATGTCTATATAGGCCTTTTTGCAGGTGCTAGTTTATACCTCCCTATATAGTGTCTATCTACTCTGCATTAGATGCAGAGGTTATTAGCCTGCTTTTACTCTTATTCCTCTTTAGATTCCTATTTTGCCCTTTTTTTGTCTTTACCTCTATTCCTAAAGGTATAGGCTTAGGTAAGTTTATAGTCTATTTTGTTGTTATTACTACTCCTATAGGTGCAGGGAAACTGTGTGCTGCCT
Source organism: Stagonosporopsis cucurbitacearum (assembly GCA_016920805.1). NCBI lineage: Eukaryota > Fungi > Ascomycota > Dothideomycetes > Pleosporales > Didymellaceae > Stagonosporopsis > Stagonosporopsis cucurbitacearum. Next base: position 2,384,510 of record JAFEKD010000011.1, on the reverse strand, counting down.
TAGCAGATACAGGCTCTCCTTATGTTAACGTCTACCTTTAGTACTTAGGTTATAAGTTCCTAGAGTAACTATTTATCTAGTACATTAACTAACACTATTTTGTCTTACAGGTTATTCTAGATTACTGTTAGGTACCTTGTCTTTAGGTTCCTTATATTATTTTCTTTTATAGTGTTGTATACTAACTAAATAAATTCTACATTAAATGCTTTAAGTAACTTACTTCTTTTTATTAAAATAGTTTATAACTTTATTTAGGATTATTCTTTAAATTAAAAGTCTTAATACTGTTTGTCTAGGAACTTCTAGAAGTCTGTTGTAGAGCTAAATAGGTTTTAATCCTTCTATAACAACCCTACCTAAGCTGCTAACCCTTTTAGTTAGTTAAAGATGTATACTACTCTGTAGCTAGAGTTACTTCCTAACTACCTTAGGTAGTCTACTATTTATACCTTAAATGTTTAGTACAACTTCTAGTTACTATTAAACTTACCTATATTAGGTAGCTTTATATTCTAAGTAGAGTTCTCTGTTATAACTAGCGTAATAGGCCCTATAGAAGGGGTAGCTGCTATAGTTATCTGCTTACCTAGGATAGCTTACACTTGTTGTTGTACTAAGGCCTAAATATAGGCTTATAACGTTACAGCCTAGCCCTTGTTATTGCCCTAGCCTGTCTAGTCCCTATTAGTAATTAGGGTTATAGTCTTATTTAGGAGGTCCTTCTATTGCAAATAAGTCTTTAGTATTACTAGTGCTCCTTTAAGCACTTGTTCTGCAACATTGTTAGGTACAGAGGACGCTACCTAATGTTGCATACTGCTCTGTACGTCTGCCCTAGTATTATTGCTTAAGCATAGTTCTACCCTGTACTCTATTAGACGCCCTACAGTGTTGTTAAGGTCCTCTAATAACATTAGTGTCTTACAACTTTGTCTAATATAGTTGTTAATTAATCTAATTATAAGAGTACAGCTGCTGCAGACTTATATATAGGTAGAAACTAGATAGATTAATAGCTGTTAGCTCTAAGACAGAGCTGTCCTTAATCTTATGTCTGTCCTAGAGTAGAGTTTTAACAATAAGTCTAAGGCAGACTTTCTTAACTCTAACGCTGGCTTTAGCTAATCTGTTAACTGTGTCTTAAGGCACAGGCTGCCAAGATGCCAACCTCGGGTCTAACCCATTACAGTTTATATGTTATGCCCTATTTTTCTATATATTCTATACTGTTATTAGGATAGTTTACCTCTTTTAGCGCGCACCTTCTTCTTTAGCTTCTTACTATTACTACACATGCTAAACTTCTTTAGAGTAGTTAACTGCTAGCCTTCTTTAACTATAAGAGCTCCTCTTACTTAAATTTACTTTTTTTTATATAATTTATACTTTATAGTAGCTACTAAAGCTACTTAAAGCTTAGTATATTCTTATTTAAGTAAAGTTATTTTATATACTATACTTATTACTTTCTTTAAGAGGTGTTTAACTATACTTATATTAGAAGTTAGTAAGCTACTAAATTACCTCTTATACTTATCTTAAATTAGAGTTAATTATAAGCTAAATTTAAGGAAGTTTTTTAAAGTATATAACTACTAGTAGTTACTATTAGTAAGAAGTTATAGTAATAGTATATATAACTTTATATTAAAAGCTAATATAACTTATTTTAGGTTAAAAGGGACTAGTCTAGCCTCTTAGAACCCTCTTTAGATATTACTAGGGGTAATAGCTTTATTATAGGCTGCTTTAAAGTATAGTAGAAACTCCTACTTTATAATATAGTTAATCTAGGTACACACTAGCTTATTAACCTAGTCCCTATATACTTGCTTTAAAGGGGTAAAATAACCTATATTAAGTAGCTATAAGAGGTGTAATAAGTGCAGAGGCATGTATATAGCTATAATCTTATTATCTTTATAGTATTATTAGAATTCTATAAAGTTATAGCTCTTATAACTATTAATAATAAGTAAATAGTAAGTACTAATAGTATGTGTCTTTATATACTTATTAAAGTGCTTTATCTACTTAAAACTAAGTTTATTAGTAGTCTAGCTGTTCTTAAAAATAGTAATAACCTAATCTTAGGGCAGGGTATTATCTTTATACTAGCTGCTAAGGTAGTAGTATACTTTAAAGATAATAAAGGGTAGAATAGCCTATCTTATAGTATTAATACTCTAGGTAACTATTATCTACTCCTAGTTACCTAGCTAAACCTACTTTAGTTATTCTTATATAGAAGAAGCTATAATAACTACTCTTTAGGTTATCTAGCCTATTATAAAGCCTGTCTTGTTAAAGTTATATATATTATTATCTTAGATACTATACTTAGCTTTAATATTAGCTACTAGGCTAAACTAGCTTTATATAACCTTAGAATTCTTATAAAGAGCTTACTTATAACTATACTTATAATTAAACTTTACTTTAAGCTCTAGTTAGTGTAAAATAAATATACTAGCCTAGTTTAAGCTAATAGAGGCTAAACTATACTCTTTTTATAGAGAATTAGCTATATTAGCTATATCTAAGAGCTAAGGGGAATATCCTTATATAACTAGCTTAAGTATATACTTAATAATTACTTCTTTCTCTATATTAGTTAAATTTTATAAGTTAGCTATAGTATTATTATATAAAGGTTGTCTAGTGTGTCTATTATGTAGGGTTATTTATAGCATATTATAGATAGCTGCAGTGTGTTATACTAAGAGTTTAAGGTCTTATTTTTAAGCTTAAAGTGCAAGCTGTATCTAAGTCTTATTTAATATATTTATTTAGCTCTACTATTAAGGCATTAGTGTAGGAAGGGTAAGTTAGTGTGGTCTTGGCAAAAGTAGGCGACTCGCCTAGGTAGGCAGCTTGCCTGTAAGGTACGTTACTAAAACTTAGTAATATTACTTAAAAGCTAAAGATACTAACGTACCTCACTGGCAAGCTGCCCACCTAGTAATATTACTTAAAAGCTAAAGATACTAACGTACCTCACTGGCAAGCTGCCCACCTAGGCGAGTCGCCTACTTTTGCCAAGACCACACTAACTTACCCTTCCTACACTAATGCCTTAATAGTAGAGCTAAATAAATATATTAAATAAGACTTAGATACAGCTTGCACTTTAAGCTTAAAAATAAGACCTTAAACTCTTAGTATAACACACTGCAGCTATCTATAATATGCTATAAATAACCCTACATAATAGACACACTAGACAACCTTTATATAATAATACTATAGCTAACTTATAAAATTTAACTAATATAGAGAAAGAAGTAATTATTAAGTATATACTTAAGCTAGTTATATAAGGATATTCCCCTTAGCTCTTAGATATAGCTAATATAGCTAATTCTCTATAAAAAGAGTATAGTTTAGCCTCTATTAGCTTAAACTAGGCTAGTATATTTATTTTACACTAACTAGAGCTTAAAGTAAAGTTTAATTATAAGTATAGTTATAAGTAAGCTCTTTATAAGAATTCTAAGGTTATATAAAGCTAGTTTAGCCTAGTAGCTAATATTAAAGCTAAGTATAGTATCTAAGATAATAATATATATAACTTTAACAAGACAGGCTTTATAATAGGCTAGATAACCTAAAGAGTAGTTATTATAGCTTCTTCTATATAAGAATAACTAAAGTAGGTTTAGCTAGGTAACTAGGAGTAGATAATAGTTACCTAGAGTATTAATACTATAAGATAGGCTATTCTACCCTTTATTATCTTTAAAGTATACTACTACCTTAGCAGCTAGTATAAAGATAATACCCTGCCCTAAGATTAGGTTATTACTATTTTTAAGAACAGCTAGACTACTAATAAACTTAGTTTTAAGTAGATAAAGCACTTTAATAAGTATATAAAGACACATACTATTAGTACTTACTATTTACTTATTATTAATAGTTATAAGAGCTATAACTTTATAGAATTCTAATAATACTATAAAGATAATAAGATTATAGCTATATACATGCCTCTGCACTTATTACACCTCTTATAGCTACTTAATATAGGTTATTTTACCCCTTTAAAGCAAGTATATAGGGACTAGGTTAATAAGCTAGTGTGTACCTAGATTAACTATATTATAAAGTAGGAGTTTCTACTATACTTTAAAGCAGCCTATAATAAAGCTATTACCCCTAGTAATATCTAAAGAGGGTTCTAAGAGGCTAGACTAGTCCCTTTTAACCTAAAATAAGTTATATTAGCTTTTAATATAAAGTTATATATACTATTACTATAACTTCTTACTAATAGTAACTACTAGTAGTTATATACTTTAAAAAACTTCCTTAAATTTAGCTTATAATTAACTCTAATTTAAGATAAGTATAAGAGGTAATTTAGTAGCTTACTAACTTCTAATATAAGTATAGTTAAACACCTCTTAAAGAAAGTAATAAGTATAGTATATAAAATAACTTTACTTAAATAAGAATATACTAAGCTTTAAGTAGCTTTAGTAGCTACTATAAAGTATAAATTATATAAAAAAAAGTAAATTTAAGTAAGAGGAGCTCTTATAGTTAAAGAAGGCTAGCAGTTAACTACTCTAAAGAAGTTTAGCATGTGTAGTAATAGTAAGAAGCTAAAGAAGAAGGTGCGCGCTAAAAGAGGTAAACTATCCTAATAATAGTGTAGAATATGCAGAGAGATAGGGTATAATATACAAACATGCAAGAATAAAGTAGAAGAGCTCTCTAAGTAATATTATATATTGCTTTACCCTATACTAGCCTAGAGTAGGCTAATGCAGGCTAAAGTAGGGTATAATAGTTAAGAGTCTTAGCAAAAGTGGGCAACTCGCCTAGGTGGGCGGCTCGCCTGTAAGGTACGTTAGTGTAAGTATATATAAGCGCATGTTAAGCTTTAATAGTATAATCTCTAGATTATATAAAACTAGGCTAGTACCTCTAAAGCCTACTTAAATATTTTCTAGTATAAATATCTTCTTAAAGGTTGCTTTAAAGGCTAGTAGAAAGGTCTCCTTATTAATATAGTAGATTTAATTGCACACTAAGGCTAAAACCGTATTACTATATAGGCGCTTTAGTAGCAAGAAGTAGGTAATATTAAGTAGCTATAATAAGTGCAATAAGTGTAAAGGCATATAGAAAGTAACTATCTTCTTCTCCTTACAGCTATTCTAGAAATCTACTAAGTAGTAGCTTTTATAGCTATTGATTATAAGTAGCTAATAGATTCTAATAAGCTTTATATGCATATTAAAGTATTTAAGCTAAGTAAGTACTAAATTATTATTAGTCTAGCTAGTAGAACTATTATTAATAATCTAGTTGCGTAAAAGGTTCTTAGTGAACTAGTTAGAGATAAGAACCTTATCTATAAGGATAAGAAATAGTAGTATTACCTTCTCTATTAACTTAACACCTTATACTAGAGTAATCTACTTATAATTGCTAGGTTAGATTTTTTTCTGCCTTCTAAGCTTCTATAAGCCTACTACTACTAGCTATGATAAAATCTTACCTATTAGGAAGCTAGACTTATTAAAGTTGTATATATCTTTATCTAGAATAATATATTTTACTACTAAGTAGGCTACTCTACTAAGTAGCTTACTTTTAACAGTAGAACGCTTATATAGTGTGATATTATAATATAACACTAATAAATAATTACTTATAGACTTAGATAGTATTATTTAGAAGCTTTACTATTATCTATATTCTTTATTTCTACTTTGTAAGTGTAGGAATTATGTCTAATCTTACTATAATACCTATAGTGTTACCTAATACACACTCTCTTTGTAGGCATCTTGCCCTTACTATAAACTCTACTCTTCTTCTTAGTAATTAAGTTAGCTACCTTACTAACTATAAGAGTCTTCTCTATATATTTATAATATTGCTTATAGGTCTTACACTTTATAAATACTTCTACAGCATCTTAAAGGCAGCTTATCTTCTCTTATACTAATACTATATTATAAGCTATCTACTAAGCGCTCTTTACTGTAACCACGTGGCTTAGTTATGTGACGCTCTGTTAAGGAAGGCACTGCCCAGTGGGCAAGTGCACTTACCTCTGAGATGTGAGCTCCTGTAACAAGAACACACACAACAACAGATAGCAATATAATTATTAATCTACAGCCTCTAGAACAACACTGCTCCTGCAGTTACAGTTATAAGCCTAGCTGTTAACTTCACACGCTGTATCTACTACTGCATGCTAATAAGCTATTAATTGCTATTAACAGAGCTACGTTATTAAAACGCTACCTTTACCTTACAGAGCCTTAAGCACACTGCACTGCCTATAAGAGAGTTAATCTAAGAAGCTAATAGAGCCTAATTTAGGATAGCTACTACTAAGCTAGATTAACTAATTATAAGGATAATAGTTATACTTAAGAAGCCTAGGGATTAGGAAGAATAGATCTTCCTACAAAAGGATAGCGCAGATAGGCATTACTTATAGTTAATAGTAAACCCTAACCTTAACAAGACAGCCCTTAAGAAGCTTAAGAAGCTAGCTGCAGTTAAGCTAGAGTACTACTATAACAAGACTAAAGAGGACACTAGCGTTGTGCTTAAGGACATAATAACTAAGAAGTTCTAATAATATTAGTAGGTAGAGTAGAACTATAATTAAGCACTAGCTAGATATATAATTAAGAGGAAAGTGTTAAACAACTTTACCTAAGAGATTAGCTAGACAATTAGCTGCTGCTATATACACCTTATTTAGAGTAATAATACTATATATACTTGCTTAAAAAGGCTAAAGAAGCACCTCTGCCTATTAATAGCTAAGAGGGAGCTCTAGCTAATTACTAAGTATTAATAATTGTAGAGTTAACTACAAAGTAATACTATTAAGAGTTAGCTTAAGGAGTAGCTACACATTATAAGGATGTGTAAGGTAATCTACCTACCTAATATTATATTACTATAAGCGCAGCGTAATTTCCTGCTAGCTATTAAGGGTCTTAACAACACATAGGTAACAACCTAGCAAGCTACACTATTTTAAGCACAGCTAAACGCTTAGCTAATTCTAACCTTAGATAATCTAGTAGCTAAGCTTGCTATGTACTAGCGCTTAACAAGACTAGTAGCGTTGTTACTTAGTACCTTTGCAATGAATATTAGGCATTAATTAGAGCTCTAATAGACAGTTAGACAGCGCAGAGCAGCGCAGTTATAACAGCAGTAACAGGAGACTTAAGTGTAAGTGTGGCCTTAAGCATAGCTTTAAGGACTGTTAGTACCTTAGAGGGAAGAGCAAGCCTTAAGGCTAGATGCTAAAGCCTAAGATACAGAAGAAGTTTAACAAAGCTATAGAGAGCTAGTTACCTATAGGAAGAGCTATAAAGGTAGCTCTTAAGTTAAACACAGGCACAACAGCTTAGATAGCAGCTCTAAGTGCACTACATTAATTTAATAACTAAAGTCTAATAATTAAAGATCTTAATAGCTATGTACTGTAGCTTACTATAAGCACAGATTATACTAATAAGTAGGTAATTAAGCTAAGCTTAATTAATTAATAAATCCTAGATTTTAGATTAAACACGTATGTTATAAACACTAGAGCCTATAGCTAGAAGAAGTAAGCTAATAGCAAAGGAGAGGTTGTTAAAGCAGGTAACTAGGAGCTTTTAATATAAGAGTAGGGAGATATTATCTTGCTTATTAACACGCCTAAGGGCATAGAGCAGATAGAGCTTACCTATATAGCTTATGTGCTAGGCTTCCTTACAAACATTATTAGTCTGTTACACTGTTAATTAGTTAGTATATACTTTAACTTAGGCTAAGACTGCCTATACTAAGGAAGGTAGAACAACGTTATAAGCAAGCTTTAGTACATAGAAGGGCACTAGTTAATAAACACTAACAACATAGAGCAGCTAGACACAGCCTCCTTGCTCTTAGCCTTAGCCTTAGCCTTAGCCTTACCTTATACCTACAAGAAGCATTTATACAAACTAAGGAAGCTACTGCAGCTTATGCTAGAGGAAGCTTACATAGTGTAGGATTATGCAGGCTAACAGGCCATTAGTCATCTGCTAGAGAGTGTGGATAGACTACAGCTAATAAACAGCAATCTAGCGCTAAAGTAGAGGGACTGCAAGACCTGTATACAGTTAAAATTAACAAAGCTAGTTAGTTAGAGGCTACTACAAGAGCTAGCTACTTAGCTGTTTAAGCGCATTAGCATTAACCTAATATAGCTACTTAAGAGAGGCAAGCATTGTTATAATAGCAACTAATACCTATTTTATATAGTTAACTAGAACACAAAGTAGCATAAGGGATGCTGCTGTTACGATCTCCTTATAACAGCCAACCAGATGCTGACAACCAGCAATTGCTGACGCCCTTGGCGCAGTAATTACATAGGCTCTCCCATGTGGCACAGTTAATTACCAAGTCACGTGACAGGCTCACGCCTTGGCAGTTAAGCCAGGTGGGTCCCACGTGATAGGCTCACGCAGCTCACGTTGAGCTTAGTGAGCTAGGCTTATAATTAACTTAGTAAGCTACTATATTTACTATGTATCTCCTTAGTATATAGTTTAGTAGGGACACAACCCTTATAGTTTGTGTTTAACCTAAGTAACAATCTAAGTTATTAGATCTTAACCTAACCTTTAAGCTAGACAGTCTACTCTGTACTACTTATTGTTACCCCTTACTCTTAAGACAGACAGATAGTATCTGTACTCCTTATTGCAAACCCTAAACCCCTTCGGCCTCCTGTCACCGTATTCATCCTCAAGAACCAATTGAATAGTGCTTACGAGCTTTGCTTAAAGTACGACCTCAACAGCTGCATACTAGACAAGACTAAGTCTACTCTTAGACAAGTCTTTAAGCAATTGCTAGCAAAAATTAAGCGTTAGTTTAAGAGCTAGGTTGCTATTGTAAGGCTTAACATAGAGACTAGATATGTTAAACTGCTTAAAGTATGCAGAGACCTTAGAGTTGCTGTGGAGCTGAGAGCCACAGAGGCTCAGAATGGGGCCATTAAGCGCGCAGCTATATACCTACTTAATTAGACGCTAGTTAAAGCAATTAACTAGAACTGTCTGTACACTAGGGTTAAGGGAGTTAAGCTATTAGTTACTTACTTTAAAGTTATTAGAGCTAAGGCCTACATACTTAATAAGAAGCTGCTGTAAGGGGCTAAGCTTAAGTCTTAGGCTTTAATTAGCTACCTAGTAGAATTTAACTCTACTAACATCTTCTAAGTGTGGTTGCTAACACTCAGACGTGTTATATAAACTTATAATATTGTCTTTACTTAAGGCAAGCTCTGTAATAAGCAAGGCTAGTATATAGAGAGGCGCTATATTTAAGAAATAGCAGAAGTGCTAGATATTAAGGATATATTAGATTACAGCAACATCCTAACAGAACAGCTGTTAGAACCTAAAGGAACATATTAGCTAGAGAGATTAAATAGAGATTTAGCACTCTCTTAACTATAGTTAATTAACTAGCAGCAGAAGGATGCTAGAGCGCTTATAACTCTAGAACTAACGCTAGAGTCGCTAGAGGTAACTTAGCTTACAGGCTAGCTGCTTACAAATTAGTTAACAGACAATACTAGCTAGGGACGCAGATATGCTCTTGCACTAGAGGGAGAAGAGCTAGACTAAACATCTAACAACGCTTAACAGCAGGCAGAGATTAGCAGCTAGCTGTTAGATTAGTTTATTGTAGAGGGCAAGCAGATTTAAAAGCTAGTTAACTTTAGCATGTATTTAACAACATTTATAGCTTATATTAACCCTACAGCACTAGTAAAGCTAGTTAGTAAAGTACTTAAGATATAACTTTATTATAACCAGCTGCTAGCTAAGCTAAAGAGGTAGAAAGACTTAAATTAGCATCTATTTAGAGATAAGTTTAAGAAGGCAAGCTATAAGGAAGTTAACTATTATGTTTAACTAAGCTACTTTAGCTAAGCAGTAGAAGCTTTAGAAGTAACAGAAGCTAAGATACTACTACTTATGTAGGTATTTACATACAAGTTTAATAAGAATAGATACTTTTATAAGTTTAAAGCTTAACTAGTTATAAGAAGAGACCTGTAGTAAGACTACAGCAATATATACGCAGCAATACTAGCTACAAAGATATTTTAATGCCTTATTGCCTTAGTAGCTGTGTTTAACCTTAAGCTATACTAGTATAACATCTTAAACGCCTTTTGTAATGCTAAACTTAATTAATATACCTATGTGCAATATCTAGAGGGATATAAAAGTAAGCTTAGCTAACTACTTAAGCTTAAGCAAGCACTGTATAGACTCTAAGACGCGCCACAACTGTAGTATAAGTATCTTACTACTACACTTAAAAGGTTAAGCCTTTAGCAGGTGCTAGGAGTGCCCTGTCTGTTTAGCAATAATTACTTAATTATCTTCTTTTTTATAAACAACATTATAGTAGCTGTAGCTACTAAGAATAAAGATATTTATTATTAGTTTAATTAAAAGCTGCAGGCTGCATATAACATCTAGCTCCTAAGAGAACTAAAATAGTTCCTAGGTATACGCGTTGTTTAAGATTGCAGCTAGAAAAAGATATAGCTAATGTAGGACAGCTTTATTAACAAGGTAGTAGCAAGATATAATATTACTTAGACAGGCAAAGCAGACCTAGTAGTACTGCTAGTAGATAGAAACATTAGCATAAGCACAGAGGAGCCTAATAACTAGCGCACAAAGCTATATTAGGAGCTAGTAGGATTACTAGCCTACATCTTAACATATACTTAACCTGATGTTGCATAAGCTTACTTAGAATTATTATGTTATCTACAGAACCTAGGCTAGAAGCATGTTAGCGCAGCATACTATGCCTAGAGATACTTAGTAGGTTAGAAGCAACTAGCAATTGCTGCTTATAGAGGTTAAAGCAGCTGCAAGGTATATATAGGCTTAGGCCTAGAAAGCGCTACAGTAGAGCTACTGTTCTATAGTGCCTCTAATGCAGCATTTGCAGACAATCTATTAACACAACGCAGCTTACAAGGATACCTATTTATGCTATATAGCATGCCTATTAACTAGAAGGTAACACTCTAGTAATTAGTTACAAAATTAACTACTAAGGTAGAGCTGTTAGCTCTATTAACAGCAGCTAGTAAGCTATAAGCTTAAAATTAACTATTTAAATATATTAATCTTAACTTAAGAATAACACTAATAATCTATTATAATAGCCTATAAACTATAGGTGTAGTTACTAAGCATAAAGAAAAGCTGTTTACACAATTGCAACATGTTAATATCTACTAGCATTAGTTAAGACAAGAGGTAGCTAAGGGACGTGTGTTAGTCTAATAGAAGCTAACTAACCTTATACTAGCTAATAGGCTTACTAAGATCCTTATACAATAGAAGTATGCTAAGTTTGTTAGATAGCTTAGACTAAGAAATATTAAAGGAGACCTGCTAGGGGCAGTTAGACCTTAGAGTCCTGACCCTAGTAGCTTAACTTACTAGTACTAGGTAGGGGGTAAAGGAATATTACTTCTATAGACGTCCTGCTAGGATATATTATAGAGTATTTCTTAGGAAGGTTAGCTTTAGTTAGTACTGCAGCTAAGAGGGTGTGTAACTACGTGGCTTAGTTATGTGACACTCTGTTAAGGAAGGCACTGCCCAGTAGGCAAGTGCACTTACCTCTAAGATGCGAGCTCCTGTAACAAGAACACACACAACAACAGATAGCAATACAATTATTAATCTACAGCCTCTGGAACGACACTGCTCCTGCAGTCACATTTACTAAATGTTTAACCTATTTATCTAACAAACTTACTAGAGACCCTTAGTAGATTTAAATCTGCTTTTAAATTAGAGTTAACTGCTTCTTTACTATATAAGCATTGCATATTATCTTTAGCTTCTAGGCAATATTACTAGGTTTTAGCAGTGTAGGCGTGCGTAAGCGCACGTTAAGCTTTAATAGCATAAGTTGGCGATCATGGTGCATGTACGGCAGCGGCAGTGGCAGCGGTAACGGCAGTTCAATACCTGTTGTTTTGTATCAGAGGCAGAGGCAGAGGCAGGGGTTGGCGAGGTGCGAGTTCAACAACGGCTCTACCGGTAGGTACCTATTATTGCAGGCCCTAAGCACAATACAATCCCCACCCTAGAGGCTACGGTAGTAACGGTACCGTGGAAGCGGTGCGCATGTTGCCGCACATGCCTGCCGCACATGCCTGCCGCAGCTACCTACCTAGTACCTAGGTACCTAGGTTGGGAAGTAAAAACAAAAAGAAAGAAAAAATCCTGCGTGAACGGCTTCACGGCTTGGGGCTCGGTTTTCCATCGGAACCAGATGTATATTCCGACGCCCACGCCATCACGCGGCTGAGGAGACATTCTCGGTGTGATTAGGTATGTCCCGTGTCGGCGGGAGCCGTATGTAGGTACCGGTAGGGCAGTCAAGGCAAGGCACAGGTAAATTCATAGGTAGGTAATAAGCTTTTTGCTTTGTGCCTGTCATGCGTTGCGTTACATCACTCAAGTCTCAGCGGCGTTAGCGATTTTTGCTCGTGTCAATCGAGAGATGGTAATGACTTGGACGTGGCTCCAGTTTTTTTACGAGCCTCGCTTTGGAGCATAAGAGAGGGGGGAATTGATGCGGGTAGAGAGTTTGGCTGGGGAATGGTGCAGCAGATCATAGTGTAGTGTGCCTCTACCGGCTCGATGCGCCAATCTCGGCATGCTGGTTGGATCTACAACCAAGATGGGAGGAGACGTAAGTGCATGTAAAAACATAGTCAAGGTCATCAGGGTTTGAGCAACAGTAATTCCATTATGTAAGAATCCAAAGTCGTCACTTACCTTCCGTCTCGTTCTGTTCTGTCATGTACTGTGTAAGCCGAGATGCCCTCTTACCACAACTGGCAAGTAGGCTTCTTGTCCTTGCATTGGAAGCTCTCTCTAAACTCGCGGCTGTTGGCCATCGTTCCCAACACCCGGGCCCACTTGGGGCTGTGCGGATCTGTGTAGATCCTGTTGATAGCATTCTCCTTGCGAGACTTGCCGCACCACCAATTGGAATAGGTGACGAAGAAGAGCTGGTCCTGGGTGAAGTGCTCAAGGCCCGGAAGGTCCTGATTGGGTTTCTTGTGGGCGCGACGCTTCCAGGCCTGGTACGAAGCAGACAGTCCGCCAGCGTCAGCAATGTTCTCACCCAATGTGAGACGTCCATTGACATGGAGAGGCTTGTCGTCGTTGCCGGGTACCGAAAATTTGGAATACTGATCGACAAAGCACTCAGCGCGCTCCCTGAAACTCTCGACCGTTGAATTCGACCACCAGTCTGTGTAGTTGCCGTTTTGGTCGTAATGACGACCAGTGGAGTCGAAAGCGTGGCTGAGTTCGTGACCAGCGACAGAGCCGAACGCACCATATGACATGTACGCAGGAACGTTAACGTCGAACACCGGGAACTGCATGATGCCAGCAGGGAAGACAATCTCATTGCCAGGTGGGTTGTAATAGGCATTGACGGTGGATGCTAGCTTTGAGTTAGCAATCATGTACACATTGCGCAGCTATCGAACCGCATCATACCTGTCATTCCCCACTGATCGCGATCGACTGGCTTGCCCAGTGCTGACCATTCATCATTAACCGCGAAGCGACGTATCGAGAGGGCATTACGAAGGAATGCGTCGGACGAAACATTCACGGAGTTGTAATACTTCTCAAGACTGGGAGGGTCCATGATGTTCGGGCTCGTAGTCGGGTAACCGATCTTCTGGATGATGTTGTGGACCTTGTTGATGGCCAGCTTGGTGGTAGCTTTATCCATCCACTTCGTGGCCTGGAGCTTTTTGGCGAATTCGGTCTTGATGTCTGTGATGATAGTGTCGCCGAATTTCTTTGCCTCGGCAGAGAATGCCTTCTCGATGAAAAATCGACTCAAGATCCAGCCAACGCCATCATCGACGTGGCCAACACATTTCCGCCATCGCTCAGGAGTGGAGTCAGGGTCCTAAGAGGAGTTAGTAAGTAGCTGAGTATGATATGTATGATCACCTACTTTGCCCGCAAGCTCATTGACGAATCGCCTGTAGGGCTTGACCTCCTCTGCGTCGACATAGCCTGAGAAAGACTGCACTCCTTTCCACACAAAGTAGTTCATGACTACTTCGCTATCAGTCTCCTTGAGAATGGCAGACAGCTTGCTTTGATACTCTGGCGCCATGACAATCACGCGGTCGATGCCAACACCCTTAGGAGCGAGCTCGTGAAGGAGTCCTTTGAGGTCAATTTCTGGAGCCAACTTGTTGGCTTCGTCAAGGCTCATTGGGTTGTAATACTTGGTGACGTCTTCGCGATCTTCGGTAGCAGGCGAAGCAGCTGCCAGCTTCTTCTCGAAATCAACGATCTTCGAGAATGATTCTTCCTTTGCATCAGGATAGAGGGCGCTAAGGACCTTAACAGTGACATCTCGGTACTTCCCGACCAACTTTTCATCTTCGTAGCGTTCTTTGCTGGGCAGACCGAACGAATAAGGTGCAGCGACAGATACAACAACGGTGTCAGGGTCACGATCGTCGGCACCTGTACCCGTCGCTATCAGGCCTGTCACACCGTACCTTGCAAGAAGGGATGCAGCATTGCCCTCAGGGTATGCCTTCTTGATCTCTTCAAGAACTTTGAGGAGCGGATCAACGCCAAGGCTTTTGATCTTGTCCTCATCCAGGCAGGCATCATACACGGCCTTCATCTTGTCGAAGTTCTCCTCATCAGCCGACTTTTGCACAGCTTTCAGCTGCATGGGAGAAAAGTACGAGTGCTGGAGAAGCATATCAACAAATGTTATGTCTCGGCAATGGTACACATACCTGAGAATCCTTCGGGTATGGGGCTTCCAAGATGTGGCGAAGGAGCAATTCAGAGTTCTCATCCATGATCGTGCCCGTGAAGGCGTCACCCTGGTCCGGACGCAGATCATGTCGGTCTCGCCAGCCTCCACAGACAAGCTCCTCGAAGTCAGTGCAGGGATCCAATTCTTTGTACTTCGGTGAGAGATTGTAGAGAATCTCTGAAGCTGCGTGCACACATGCAGGCGTAAGGCAGATCCCGTGCTTAGCAGAATGCGCTTTGACTGCACAATCCGATTAGCTGCAAACCGAATGCACTTAGTCTTGCCAAAATACCTTCGGGAAAACTGTAGTAGAGAATTCCAGCGGCAACAGTAGTACCCAGAACTCTCAACGCGGTGTTCCTGGTAGGCCAGCGCTGACGGCGTGGAGCCGATTCCGACTTTGGGTGGTTCGTGTCGAAGCACGGTATGAGAGGTGCCTTCTCGTCCGACATGATGTTTGCAGGGCAATAATTGGCTGAAGTTATGGAGTTGATGATGCCAGCCAGCTGAGCACCGATTGATGATGGAGAAGCAGTTGGATGGATGAGCTGATGTTGGGATGGGTAATGGCAATGATGACGCGCTAGGCTGCAGCGTGATCTGGGGTACAGCCGAGAAAATGCAAGGGGCTGGGACGGCCCGTCTGCGTTGACCACCAACAGGTGACCAGGTCTTCGGCAGCCCCCAGCCAGCAATCTGGTCATTTGGAGTCGCTAAGTGTCATGCGGCCTTTTCGGAGCAGACACGTCGACAGCGAGATAGCAAGAGTGAGGCTGTAGGGTAATGACGTCAGAAAAAGGTCGAAGCAGAAGTGCATCACATGGTTGAATTCAAACGGGCATCGTGTATCTCATTAATTCCCTTACTACTTCGCAGGGGCCTTCTTCTGCTTCCAGAGGAACCAAGCCACTGTCATTACAGCCTTTAGCCCGACCGCGATCCACAGACCGCCCTTGAATCCAGCATCAGACTTCGTAAGAAACGCGCCGGATATGGCGCCACACAACAGGAGCACGGCTCCGAGGAAACGGCGATTTCTATCGGCGTTTTTGCCAAGAGGTGCTGTGAAGAGTTGCGCATCGCTCATCAAATCGCAGTACAAGCTCGTCAGGACCACGGTCGGTACAGCATTGTACTTCAGTGCACGACTAGCAACGATTTGGCCGGCGCTCTGGAAGGCCAGAATGGTGATCGCAGCAAAGTCAGATCCGGGGAATGCGCTCGGCATGGTGAAGGTTAGGAACTCTGAGTCATTCCGGGTAATGATAACCGGCGGCACATTAGGTATGACGGAGGCTGTAGTGATGATGGCGACGATTGCAATGAGAACTGTCTGCATGGCGAAGGAAGAAACCAGAACCCAGCGCTTCTGTGGCCCAAAGACTCGATGGAAGGTTGAGAAGAAAAGGGCGCCAAGCGAAAAGCATACAATCGCCGCCAGCGACTTTGCCCATGAATATCGAGGCGCTGAGTCAGGCTGTCCATTTACTCCCAGGCCGACGAAGATAGTGTTGCCTACACGCTGTCAGATCTTCGACTTCGTCATCTGCTAGTCGCATTTACTGACCTGTCTGCATACTGACGAAACACGCATACATGTTGAACGCCATGCTATCAACGAGGCCTGAGCAAAAAAAGCAGCCCAGCAAAATCAAATCCGCCCATTTAGCATCGACATCAGCATCGAGTCGCTGTTTGATTTGGGACTTTGTGTGTGGCTTTTCCAAGTCATCCCCCATGGCTTCGTAGTCTGTGATATCGCTGGTGAGAATTGTTGCGCTCGTATCGCAAACTGACGACGACGACGGCACCTACCTTTGTACTGCGCCTACTATGATTCATATCAGCCACGACCCTGAAAATTTTCAGCCACTATCAAACGGAAGTATCACAATCACTGGACAACCGCCAGACAGCGCTCCTTGCATGTTGTCGGAGCGATGTCGCGATGTACGCTAATTGGTGCGTCATGCGCCACACCGCGGGCGATTCGTGCCGCACGCGGAATTGCGGCTGCGAACCCTTCAACGAGACACTACACAATGCGTTCTAGTCATTAAAAGACGCGCCACAAAACTAAAGAGTGCTTCGAGACTCTGCGGAATGACATTAGGACTGCTGACCGTACACACAAATATTGCCGCAGAACGACTACCAACGTTGTGAAATAGCATTCTTGCTTTGAAGGTTGGCCGACGGACAAGTACACCCACTCGCACCAGCCACAGATCCTCCAACAATCGCGGAAATCCCAGGATAAACCCGCACTCTTCCTCGAGGATTGCCGTACGGGGTACCTGGTCAGAGTCATGAGCGAGCGAGAGGACTGCAACAACATCAAATGGACACAAGATCGTCGATATTCTACCCTGCAGATCGCCAGCAATTCGGTGTGCTCGTTCCAAGCATCGCTGTGCACGCGTAATCGTTAAATTAAGGACAGCAAACAAATCATTCAACGGAAAACAGAGCGAAGCGTTCTTGAAACTCATGAGGAGCATATGTCTCCCGGGTCACAGCAGGAGAAACTTCCACTGAGAAGATCATAATGGGGAAGAATTGCAATTTTGCTGCTACATAGATCAAGTTTGGTCTCTGGTTTAAATCAATAGGATTGATTATGGACTGTACCTAAAAAGCAAAGCTTGTTCGGTTCCAATAAAATCAGGCTCTAAGTATGCCATTGTGTGGCCAGAGCGGTCAGGGTAGAAGCCTAAATGCGAGTATGTCCACTGGCGCTTTCTAGAGCGTAAGGACCACTGATATCTTTGAGCCATTGACTATGCGGCACCATCTAAGCACCGGGCTCCATAGAGCCCCGCGCAGCGGTTCCAGGTGTGACCGATTCAACCGTTGACACTTGCACTCTTCGGCATCCCAATGCCTACCGCTGCGGTGGAGCCGGCATCAACAGGTAGGATGGCTCCCGTAATCCATCTCGCATGGTCGCTTGCGAGAAAAGTAACCGCACACGCTGCATCCCACCCATTCCCTTCTGTGCCGAGCAAACTTCTCTTTCGACGAGCCTCTCGAGCTTCCTCACTCATACCCCCAGCATACATCATTGGCGTATAAAGCATCTGCAGCCTTGTTAGCTTACGCAGAGAAGAAGCGGTGGAAAATCATACTCCGGGGCAGACACAATTGACTCTGATACCGTCAGTTGCGTGATGTGCAGCCATTGCTCTTGTCATGTTCACCACAGCGCCTTTACTCGTCGGATACAGCAGGTGAGGTGTGCCTCCTTTCAACCCTGCCACGCTCCCCATATTGACGATGCTACCTCGAACCTCTCCTTCGTTCTTTTGCATAGCTGGTATGCAATACTTCGCCATCTGGACCATACTGCTAACATTGATCTCAAGGCCTTTCGCCCAAGCATCCATGTCGACCTCAACCGCAGTACCTGCTGCACCTCCAATTCCCACATTGTTGACAAGAATATCCAGCCTCCCAAACTCTTTCAGGGCTGTTTCAACAGCAGCTTCGCAGTCCGCGGCCTTGGTGACGTCAGACTTGAGTGGCACTGCTCTTGTCTTTTTCGATCTTGCTGTGGACATCTCTGCCGTCTTCTGAGCCCACTCAAGGTTCAGGTCCAAGCACAAGACGTTGCAGCCCTCTTCGGCAAGCATGATTGATATGGCTCGTCCATTCCCGATTCCTTCTCCAGCACAGCCCGCACCTGTCACAATAGCGACTTTTCCTTCAAGGCCGCGAGATGGTGGGAAAGAAGGGATATGCGACATGGTGATTTATGAACGATGTGTCTGCTTTTGGGGCACCAACGGTTGATGTGGTTATCACTTCCTCCACAGGAACGGTTATCCTGATTAGGAAAGCCGGAGAGAGCTACTGCAACGCGTCTGTGCTTGCTCGCAGGTTTGTGCCGTCGGGGAACGTTCGATTCGAAGAGCTCAGTTGGTATGATGCAACTATAGGGTGACTCTTCTTTCAACTCAATGCCCGCGGCACCGAGCCAGGCATGTTGTGCCTCGGTACATGCGGGGTTGACGCTAGCGGAGGGGCGAGATGGTGAGGTAACAACACAAGTCCGTGGAATTACACTTACAGTACAACCAAGAAATTGCAAATCCGAACAGAAGTGTTCGACTGTTTTATTTGCTTCATCCTTCAGTAACTTCTGCGAACCCACTCCACAACATGGCTCTGGATTTTTCTCAGTACGGCGGTCCCTCTGAGGAATGGCTGGCCATTGAGAAGACATTGCCCGCCTTAACTTTCGACAGTACCATCGATCCCGTCGTTCTCAAGAATGCTGTCAACAAAGAGCGAGAGGAGCGAACAGCTGCCGGCATGAAATTCTTAGCAGCGCATGTTCATACAACTGATTACACCATCCCAACTCGCGATGGCTCCACCATCGAAGCTCGCACCTATCGCTCGGTCAAGAAGACTAACACGGAGAGGCTGCCTGTCTATATCTACTACCATGGAGGCGGTTTCATCTTTGGAAGCGTGGCCAGCGAGGACTTCGTCTGTGCTCAGACTGCCATCAACACTGGGGTACTTGTGGTTAATGTTAACTACCGGCACACGCCAGAGCACGTGTTTCCCACTGCGTGGCATGATTCTCAGGACGCATTTGCCTGGGTCCACAAAAATATTGATGTAATCAACGGTGATCCGTCGAAAGTCCTTGTAGGCGGTGTCTCTGCAGGTGGACAATTGGCTGCGTCTCTAACATTGGAGAAACATCTCGGAAAGAGCGAAGTCTTGAGTGGGCTCCCAGGTCTTGCCGGGCAGGTTCTGATCATTCCCTGTCTGGCTAGCCCATACACCTACACGGAAGGTCCAGGAAAGAAGATCGCACCTGGAAAATCGTCATACATCGAGAACGAAAACGCACCTATCCTGCCGAAGAAGACGGTGGACTTCTTTACTGGGCTGTTGAAAACTGCCGGAAACAAGACAGATCTGAAGGATACGAAGCTCAACATTGTGAATGCGACGGAGGAGGAAGTCCGAGGCTTGCCTCCTACAGTGTTCGGTATCGCTGGGCTGGATCCGTTGCGAGACGAAGGGTTGCTTTACGCAAAGCTGCTCTCCGAGGAGAACGTTCCAACAAATGTCACACTTTTCAAGGGTGTACCCCACGGACACAGGCGATTTGGGAAGGCCCTCAAGGCTTCTGACCATTGGGACGCGTGTGTCGATGACGGTATTTTGTGGGCATTGTCAAAGCCTCAAGCGACGGGCAAGTTTGAAATAAAGCTTCCATGAGATCGAGACATAAGAACCGCTACTCTACATGGGAAGTCAGAACACAGATGTTGTTTCTGGCGTGGTGTGCCGTAGTTGTGCATCATTGAGAAATGCACATCGCTAATGCTATGGATCAGTAACATAGTATCAACGCAATGGGCTGATACAAGCGATATCGTGACCTTTGATGTGAAAGTGCCTAGCTATTTTAAGCATCATTTTGCCGCGAATGGCGTGCTGATCAGGTTTTCCTTCTAATAGCAGACTCTGTAGAAAAGGAAACAGAACAGGGCTAGTGTGATTGCCTGTTCGCAGCTAGATATCCCTGTGTTCAGAATCTCGCTTCAGATGATACTCGCTACGCTGTCAGCATAGCATGAGGCATAACTATATGTAATCATGCTGCCGATAGCATAACCAACAACGTGGATTTGTTCCATGCACAAGGTAGGGCGCCCCAAAAAAACAAACGCCTACCCCAGTCAGCTTCTGGGCTTCGTCAAATAGAAGCTCACTTGTCTTCAATGTCCAGGATGATCTTCACGGCTAATGATTGGAATGCTGCCGATAATAGTCTGGCATTAGGCCTGGGAGCAGGACTCCAGTTGCACCGAATCGTCCTGAGGTTAGGCAGAGAGGTCGTGCACTCAGAACTCAATTTGAACAGCGCGATTTCAATGTCGTCGTCCCACTCATCGTGAATTATGAGCGTCTCCAAGGACACTGGTAGAAGTGAAGACAATGTGTCTCGGTCTACGGTGTCATCGTTACCCCAAAGAACGAGTCCTGTGACATCGAGATACTTCAACGACTTGAAATCGCGTAGACTCCCCAGTGCTGGTACACTCGAATCCATGTAGACAATCGCTGCAGATTTTGACGTGTGAATCGTGAGATGAGTCAGAGTTTCGTAGACGTGCAGCAATGACTGGTGTAGTGCAGGAAGCTCTACTTCGTAGTCAGGAACGTCATCTGCCCACACCCATCGACAGCTAAAGCGTTTCAACAACGTACAGTTCACAAGGTATTCTCTTAGACTGTCGCGATCGATATCTTGCACAACCAATGAAATTTCCTTCATTACAGGTAAAGGCGCGAGCAGATCCCGCGGGTTAGGAACAAGATCGACACAACGCAAGTAACGGGCGATATGATCCTGACCGTTCTTGGTCTCAGACATCATGAATCTGTGCACATATGGAAGCCTTGTTTCAAAACCAAGGGTGAAATTGAATCGTGGATTTTGATGGTTCAGCCACAATCGCCCGAGCCTGCCGGCACGATGCGT
The DNA here is from genome assembly GCA_016920805.1 of Stagonosporopsis cucurbitacearum. Taxonomy (NCBI): domain Eukaryota; kingdom Fungi; phylum Ascomycota; class Dothideomycetes; order Pleosporales; family Didymellaceae; genus Stagonosporopsis; species Stagonosporopsis cucurbitacearum. The sequence goes on along the minus strand of JAFEKD010000011.1, from coordinate 2,363,098 downwards.
TTCTCCCAGAACCTTGAGAATATTCGGCTCGTCTGGAAGCGAGGCATCACGAAGATGGTCCATCATGGTAAGAATGACCGCGACGATGTCTCGACCGGCGAGCATTTCTGGGTAAGACCAACGGTCACGACCAGAAAGCCGAGGTTGGATCCTAGCTTTTCGTATCTTGAACTCGTCGTGATCTGCTTTGCTAAAATGATAGAGGTCATCTTCATGAATTTTGGCAAATTCGATGTATTGAACATGTCCACAGAGACTTGGTTTGCTGAAAAGTGTCCGAAATAGCAATGAGAAGAAAAGTTTCCCCGTGCCTATTATGATGCATCGATACAGAACAGGGCTGGTAATAGCGTTGAACCTCCGGCAGCTCAAGGCCAGAGCATGTAAGCTGCGCACGATGACCGCGTTTTCATGGTAGCGTCGTCGTTCAGGTTCTTCCTCGGCAAGAAAACCACGTTCGATGTCTAATTGATCCACAATGTTGACAAGGAGTTCGTCTGGAAGCTCTGCGATGGAGCACATAGAGGATTTCATTTGGAGTTTGTAGTCGGAAGTACAGATGTGCAGCGGCACAATTATGGGCAACGACTAAGGCGACACAATGTAGGAGGCGAAAGATCTGGGCGATGGGCTTTAGCGACGCGGGAGTGTAGTCGCTTGTAGTCAACTTCGGTCGCCAAAGTTCTTTGGTGTTCGTAAGACGTGAGAGCCCAGTCGCATTGCGGAGCGTAATCTTGAAGGTGCCTGTGGGTTGATTGCTATTGTAATATTGTACCATTCCACTTTCGGCCTAGTTAGGCAGCACCCGATCTTCCTCGAGAGTTGACAAGTCAACTACGGCTGAAGCCTCCACACATCTCTGGCACGTATTCTAGAGCCATAGATGAGCTACTCAAGTCAGAGTATCTGCTAACTAGTACGGACATCTGACACGCTTGTAAAATGAGCTATGCCTTGTGGTACCGGTGAAAGCAACAGCGATCAAGGGTCTTCATCGTTGTGGCACTTCACAGCTATTCTCAACTTCTCAACAATTATTTGGTCTGTCATACACAGCCCCATGAAAGCCTAATTGTCAACATGGGAATCCACACCATTGTTGTCGCTCTTAGCTATCTTGCCGCTACCGCCACCGCCATACCTATTCCTTGTCTCGCAATCTATCCCTTCTCGGTTCCGCTGAGGGCGAGTATGTGTGTCAGAAAGTCGCAAGGTCACCATCCTGCTGATGTGGTTCTGTGAAGAATGAGTATGTGTGACCGCTCCCTGCGGCCTCTCGCATTGGTTCGAACTCGAAAGGCGTCGATATCTTCAAACGCAGTGGCGAGGATCTCCACGAGCGTACGCGTAAGCGGCAAGGTTCTGTTTGCAGGAGTGGTCGTCGGGAAGTTTTACATCGCTGCAGGACCGGCCAGCAGTGCAACATGAAGGACGGCAGCCTCGATTCTTGTATCTATCACCATGGTTTCAGCTGCTAGAGTGTAGCTTTTGGAAGCTCAAAAAAATTGTCTTGAGCCGAGGTTCATGATTAGGGTGCTTCAATGTGTCGCAAACCGCAAATATTATGTCCTTGTATTCTTGAAGCACAACATTTTCTTGGAAGGCGATCGGAGGTAAAGTGCGTTGTGCATCGTTACCAAGATGACCAACCGAGTGGCTGGCTTCGATGAGAAAGCAATGCTCCTTTCAACATTCGTGCTGCTGAGAAAAAACGCTCCTGGTATAAACAGGCTTCGCGTCTCGAATTGAGCAAAAATCCACTCTCTTGCATAAGCGAATATGTTACACCCCCGTTCTATAGATGAGTGAGACTGTCATTAGTTGCACGACGTGTGCACGCATGAGTGCTTATTTTGGGTTAGACCTGCTGAACATGGTTCCAAGTAGGTAGTTCGATGAGCCGCCAGGTGTGCCCCTCGCATTCGCAAAACAATTATTGTGCTGTCCGATCTGCCCGAAGTCAATGAGATTGCCAAACCGAAGAAGCTATAAGAGGATGTAGAGTTAACTGTGATTGCCAAGCTCGCAGCCCTTTATCTGTGGCGCCATACAACCCCGCAATGTCGTACACGATCCACAGCTGAATGTGGGAGCTTGCGAGTTGTAAAGCTACACAGACACTTGTTATATGTTCTTCAGCAACTCAACACGGTACTCACATCATACGACATTTCCCAGAGCGCTCGATCCATTACCATGTCAACCAATGGCACTCAGAATCTAGAGCAGGGCAACATAGCTTATGCGGCCGATTTTACACAGGGTGACCTTGCGCTTCCACCCAGTCAAAAGTACGCAGTACTCACCTGCATGGATGCTCGCATAGATCCTGCTGCCGCGTTTGGTATGTTGGTAACACTGTAGGACGTGTGTAATGACTTACGGACTCAGGGATTCCACTAGGCGCAGCCCACGTCATCCGTAATGCAGGTGCATCAGCGCGCGATGCATTTCGCTCTCTCGTTATATCGCAGCAGCTACTAGGAACGACCGAGGTCTTGGTTGTTAAGCACACGGGCTGTGGCATGTTGACATTTGATAACCAGACTGCCAAAGAACTCGTCAGGAGAAACAAAGGTGGAGCCGCGGCGAAGGAGGTAGAAAACCTCGACTTCCTGACATTCTCTGACCTTGAAGCAAAAGTCAAAGAGGATGTCGAGTGGCTGCAAGGTACCGCCATCGAGGAAGGTATAAGGATTACTGGATGGGTGTATCAGGTTAGTGCGTGTTCAATGGAGCCAATGGGAGCTTTGCTAAGCCGAACAGGTCGAGACTGGGAGAGCAAGACAAGTAGTTTGAGCTGGGAAAGGCTGTCATCTACTGTCCCTGTCGCTGATAGGCTAATAAACGATTTCAGTTCATGTTTGCTGGCAGGCTTATGATCAAATGACAAGTCGATACCAGACCCTAATTCAACATGATACTAACCCGTCTGGGTTAGTGCCTGCCTGGCACTGTGCTCATAAGACATCTTCACCTGCATCACACTGACAGTACGCGTATACTTCGTTTCAGTCTAGATGGCTGCCCTCTACGATCTTCCCGACGAGATCTTGCTCGAAATTTTGCGCGGCTTCTGCGCCATCCGCTCGTTCGAACCCCAATCCGAGGCCTTTCGATTCCCAAAGACAGAGAAAGGCAGACAACAGGAGAATCATACCAGGCAACAAGCTTTGTACGCGCTTTGTCTGACGTCTCATCGCTTACACAGGCTCTCACTACCGATTCTGTATTCGTCATCTATTACCTGTGCTACACGTCGAGGTCACAAGAGTCTCCAGTTGTTGCATAGAACGATTGTTGATCCCAGCGATGCAGTCGCTCAGACAAAGCGCCCTGTTGAGCATGTACGCTACATCGAAAACCGCCTCGCAGATTACCGGGGCGACAGCCTCCAAGATGACGACTCGTTTCAAAATGGTCCACTCTCAGCGTACCTTCAGTTGCTTGCTGACCTAGTCGTGCGCGCGCCGAACCTCGAGCATGCTTGCATTGTCAGCGTAGAGCACGACAACGTGTCTCTCTGGAATCATGTTCTCGATGACTCACCTACTCGTCCTCGGCAGAGTCTGCTGAAGCTCGAGCATCTCTCCGTTCAGATTCACACCTATCCTTACTCGTCTGCTTCTGGAGTTCTCAAACTTGGGCGCATGCTCAAGCGCCTTCAATCGCTACCCATGCTTTCAGATCTCCGCCTCTCGGGTGCTACTTCCAACGAAGAGCTGATGTTGGCTTCTCCACGGGACGGAATCTTAAAATTACGTCGACTAGACCTCGCAGAATGCAACCTTGAAATAGTCGAGGTAGCTAGCTTGCTCCGAGTCTGCAATAGGCTGCAGCAGTTTACTTGCGTATGGCAATTCAACCGAGAGACTCCGCTGGGGCCTGGTGTACTTCGCGCTGCCCTTCCTCTTTGCGCAGACACTCTTGAGGTGTTAGCCCTAGACTGGCGGGTTGTCAGGGATGGCCTCTTGAGTCACAGCGGAACTGAAATGATTGGGTCTCTGAGGAAATTCAAGAAGCTGAGGTTGTTGGAGATCAGCGAACTTGGCTTTCTGAGCGACAACGATTCGTATCTGGATGTGCCCGAGCAAGACCCTGAATGCGCAATGTCTGATCTGCTGCCTGCAAGTCTCGAGCAATTGACGCTGCTGTACAAAGGCCGAAATAACGAATACGCAAGCGACGTTCTGGAGAAAGCTTCATGCCTGTGGCAGTTCAGCAGCGACTGTAAGACCTCGACGCCCCTCCTCAAGAACTTTTGCATTAAGGCGGCTCAAACAATGTCCTTACCAACCCTCACTGAAGCCTTTGCCAAGTCTGGTGTTCGACTGCAAACTGAGGTGGATCCTGTGCGATGAGTTTGCGCAGCTGGTGTCTCTTACCCACGGCCCCTTGCGACCGCTCTCAGTATAAGTCCAATTCTGGCACATGAACTTTACCTTTAGCCCTTGCGCTGCTGTCAGTCAGCTTCTACAGCTCTGCCTCCGTAGATATAAAAATGTCAGCTTTTCTGGATAAGCCTGCTCTCTTTCTCCACAACGTGACCAAGTCGATCTCAACCTGTTCTTTCAACTTTGACATGTAAGACCTAACCCTGCTTTTGCTAAGTTCTTCAACGATTGCTGACTGCATGCTACCGTATCTAGTACACGGAACATTCTCCATCCAGCAGCGATGACTTCGACATTTAGCAGAGTCGTCAATGATCCGCCCAGGACACCACCTTCATGTTCAACCAAGAACACAATTGACACACCACCCCATACGCCCAATACCGCCGAATTTCCAACCTCTGTCGTTGACGCAGAGACTGTTGGAGATACTTGTGGAAACGCGGCCACTGAGCAAGTCCAGGTCTCTTCCAAAGCGGACGCTGAGGATGTTGGTGCTTGTGATGGTGGCGACAGACATGGTCAATCTCCAACTGTTCAAGCAGATCCAGGCAGAAAAAACGTCGAAGGTGATGTGACTATCGAGGACCATGTCATTGTGCAGGCACTTCGCACAAGCACACCAGATGCACCTCCTCCTGTCACAGCAATCAAGCAAGAGACTAAAGACGAACAATGTCTCTCTGCAGATGACAAGACACCTGAAGTGCACGCCGAGCCGGCTTCAGACATCGAGCCATGCGAGGTTCGACCTGTACAGTCGATTCTGATTCAAGCTCCAACTGCTACCGAATGCGAAGTTCCTGGCACTCTCGGAGTGGCAAGTAACAAGAGCCAGCAGAATCAGGCCAGAATCACCCAGCATGTGCCGACAGACAATAAGACGGGCAAAGACGAAGATGGTCGTGAGCCATATGACAGTTCGCTCAGAGACGATAAGCAAGGCACCATCGACATAGGAGATAAAGCTGAGAGCGTGCCTCCGCACTTGCGCTCTACCTTTAAAGCCCCAAATATGCCTGGCCTTGTCGAGAGTAGAGTAAGTAAAGTCGTCTCTTCTTTCTTGCACCACGCTAACACGTACCAGTGTGACTGGCCCGCTCCCGTGCTACGTACATCTCGTGTTCATTATCCAGCAGCTACATACGCGCCCTCTCGGTCTCCGATCGACTACGATGAGCTCCGACGCTCCAAGTCCCAGCTTATGAAGGCACGAGACGAGCTAGAGGCCGAGCGAAAGGTCAATGCAGAGATGCGAAAGACTGTTGGATCGGAAGCACAAGCAAGTGTTAGCGCCGCTATGGCAGAGATGCTATCCAATCTCCTCCAGAAGCAAGCCGAGACCCTAATGGCAAAGGCAAAGACACAAGAGAAGGAGCGTGAACTGCAGTACCGCGAGCAGCAGATCAAACAGCTCGAGGTCTACCTGTCGGAAGGCCAGAAGCAGCTCCACCACCAGCTTGAACAGCAGGGCATTCGATTGATGAGCGCAGTTGACGAAGCTAAGCTGCGTCGAGAGGTCGAGCTTAAGGTCAAGCACCAGCTCTTTGATGTCGAAGGCAAGATTGCGATCCAAGTGGAGCGGCTGCGTCACCAAGAGGCTGCCCAGAAGGTTCGCGAGCAACAGTACAAGGTCCTCGTCCGTGACGCTCTCGAGGCAGAAGTCCGTCAAAAACTTGGACAAGAGATGCAGGCTACTAAGGCTGCCAATAGCAAGGCTATTGAGGCAGCTTATGAGCGTGGTTTCGCCGAAGGCAAGAAAGGGGGAGATGCTGTGACTCCTAGTACGGCATCTAAGAATGAGTACTTGAAGGGATACGCAGCCTGCTATCGTTCCCAGTCAGCTCTGCACAAGATGCGCAAGGGTCGGCTTGCTAGTGATAGTCCAGAGTTGGCATTCTTGTACGATCCTACGCACAGTGAAAATCCGCACAACATGGGGCTCAGCATTGGTCTTATGGAAGCTGGGTCAGCATCGAGCAGCGTTGGTGTAGTCGTTGTCCGCTCGTCAACGACTGAAGGAGCAGTCCGTGCAAACATCACCACGAACGGATCACAGTCAATCTCAAGTGCCGTAAGCTCCTGTGGACGCGGTCCAGCTCAGTCTGACAACACGGGTCCGTCTCACAGCTCAAGCACTGAGGAGCATTCAAAGCCACTAGGCCCAGTACAGCAAACGCGCCAGCAGCCAGTACAGCAAGAGAAGCCTTTGAAGTGAGTTTATCATGTTTTGCTTGTAACAGAGTGTCATCACTGACTTCCAGCAGGACTGTACCTCCACGTGCCACGTTCGCTGGCGAGTTGCGCAGCTACTCCACCGCAGCCGCCAATGGTGTCTCCACGAGCAAGCTGGCTCAACAGTCTGTCTCGAATACACCTCAAACACCTGTTGCTGCCGCTAACAATGTTCACAAAGCAAGTCTGACAGGTCGCGTAGGTGAGGGTGTGTACGCGGGGCGTCGTACTGTTCGCTACGAGGACTCGGAGGACGAGTCGGCGTCCCCGAACCTCATCGACCTGTACTAGGATCGTGACGGGTGCAGTTTGTGGGGGAGGAGATATTGGCAGTATTGAAGCAAGACCACTCTTGTAGTGCAGCAAGCATGAAGGAGACCAACGAGAGCGATTTCGGCGGCAAGGACTTTCTTGATTTAGTCACGAAGGCTGTGGATTTGGCGTTTTGAGGTTATTTCCCCGTCCAGACAGTACAGATCCTGAAACGAAGAACAGGACGTTCAGCGAGTTTTATCAGATTTTACAAGCATTGACGCTCCAGAGGCATCGCGACCGACTCATGTGACAGCGGCTATGGTTATGGACTCGCTATCCGAATCTAGTAATAACCTCGGTGTTCACGTCACAGCCGCACAGCTACACCTCAACACTCTCTCCACACTTGCCATCGCTTACAAACAACGTCTCAACTCGCCCATGACCTCGCTGCACCTCTTTACCAGCTAATTGACCTGAACGACCCGTCCCATCCCTACCCAATCCACCCCATCTCATCCCCCACCAGCAGCAGATCCCCACGCGGCCCACGCGCTCTCGGCGCCCACCACGCATCCACGATGCTGCAATCCACGCGCGCGTGGCTGCGCCGCAACCGCACCAACTTCGCCATCGGCGCGGGCGTGCTCGGTACCGCGTATCTGGCGGGGCAATACGCGCTGGCCAAGTTCAGCGAAGCGCGGGTGCGAATGAGCGAAGAGCGCGTCGCCAAGGAGAACCTGCGGCGGCGGTTCGAGCAGAACCAGGAAGACTGCTCCTTCACGGTGCTGGCCATCCTGCCCACGGCCACGGAGAAGATCATCGACGCTGTGCCGGTTGAGCAGGTGCTTGAGGAGCTGCAGCGCCAGAAGGCCCGCAGGCTGATGCGCAGTGTGGGGCCCAGCGAGATTGCGAGTAGTGCGCCCCCGAGTGTGGCTGAGGGCGGTGAGGAGGGCGCGAGCACGCAGGCGGATTCGGAGAGCTTTGTGCATGCGAGTCAGGTGGGGCTGGAGGAGGGGTCGAGTGTGGTGGAGAGTGAGGGTCGAGTGGAGGCAGGCGTGGGAGTGGAGGGCAAGGCGGGGAGGAAGAGCAAGGCGCAGTTGTGGAACGAGATGAAGATTAGCTGTGAGTTTTTTGTTTCTTTTCCTTTCTTTTGCTGGATTCCCCAATTTGGTCAAAAGGACATACTGACAGACCATTGCAGCGATAACGCGTGCCTTCACACTGCTCTACACAATCTCCCTCCTCACACTCCTCACACGCATCCAACTCAACCTCCTCGGCCGCCGCAACTACCTCGCCTCCGTCGTATCACTCGCGTCTCCACCCCCCGCCGACGCTTCCACACGCATCAACCTCGAGAACAACGACGACGACAACTTTGAGCAGGCGTACGGCAATGACTTCGAGACGAACAGGCGGTATCTGAGCCTGAGCTGGTGGCTGCTGCACAAGGGAAGCGTCGAGTTGATAGCAAAGGTGCGAGAGGCGGTGCAAGACGTGTTTGGGCTGTTGAATCCGCGCGAGGAGATTACGATTGAGCGGCTGAGCGAGTTGACGCTGGAAGTACGGAAGAGGATCGAGGGTGCAACGGAGGCGGAAAGACGGTATGTAATGTTTTCTCCCTCTCTCCCCAGTAACAAAATACTCACCCATTCACACCCACACCTCTCAACCTTCAACGTCAAACAAACAACTAACAACCCCCAGAACACGCAAATGGCTCCCCTACCTCCTACCCCCCACAGACCTCGAATCCTTCGTCCTCTCCTCCTCAGGCATGCCCCCACTCTCCCCCTCCTCACCCACAACGCCCTCCTCCCTCCGCCGCCTCATCGACGAAACAAGCGACATCGCCGACTCCCCCGCCTTCACATCAGTGCTGACCCGCCTCCTCGACGCCTCCTTCTCGCACCTCATCGACGTGAAAATCAGCCAGCTCGCCTACAAGATCCCCCCCGTCAGCGCCTCCACAGCACGCGTCACAGAAATCGTGGGCGACGGCGTGAAAGCCAAGGTCGCCGTCTCGCTCGCAGTCTTCTGTCGGCAGGCGCACGCGATTGGCGCGGGGGCGAATAATGAGTATCTGGAGAAGATGGAGCAGGTTGGTGAGCTCGAGGCGTTTGCGGCGGTGGTGTATAGCAGTAATTTTGAATTTGAGAGCCCTGCGCTGGTGGCGGAAGGGGTGGCGGTGGGAGCAGGGGCAGAGAACGAGGTTGGTTTGGTGGAGGGCGTTGAGGCTGGGGTGCAGAAGGGGAAGAGCGAGTTGGTGGAGTTGAAAGACGAGGTCAAGGAGAAGTTGGATAAGGTTGAGGACAGCTTCGAGAGCGCATGGGATAAGGCGACGGCGCAGTAGAGTGTGGAGATTCGAGCATCACCGGTGTTCTATGTGTGTGTGTGTCTATTTTTTTCTAGAGTTGTTTCTGATGCAAAGATGGTTGCCTCTATGTTGTATGAATGATACCCGATGACAAACAAAGCGAAGAAATCCATCTCCTTCTATTGACACAGGAATGATATATCCCATCTCATACAAAAGACCTGAGCTCAATTTGGACTCCTTTCCAAAGCGCGTTGATAGCGCTTGTTCCACATCTTCTCTACAGGACATGTAACCACCCAAACCAACACCAACACCAACACCAGCTCCGATCCACAGCAGCATTACTACGACACACAAATCGCCCGCAGCGCTTTATCTCCGCGCAAAGCTCGCCGTCCCCAATGGACAAAGCTCACACCCACCACCACCACCGCCGCCATATCTTCGACCGTTGTTGAATCGACTCCAGCGCTCCTCCGCATATTTCAATCTCACGCGCTGGGCGTGCTATTCGACAGCAGCTCCCGCGACTCCATGGACGCCATTGACATTGCCGCCGACGCGTCAGACATGGGGGAATCTGCTTTTTCGAATTTAAGCTCGACTTCGGCGGTAGTTTCGTACTTGGCCCTGTATGAAAACGTCTTGTTAGATATATATATCCTCTTGGTTAAAGATTGACGACAGCAAGGAAATGCAGTGGTCCTGGAAGCCAGATGTGGTGGTGGTGGTGGTGGTCCAAGGGGGAATGAAGCTCTGGTGTCGAGCCTGACACTTGGGTAAAAAAAACCCCTAAAGAATTGGGGTTTTGGGGTCGCAGTAGCCATTTTCGCAAAAGCATCCGTGGGGTTGACCTGGTTGCCGCGCAATTGTGGATCCGTGTGACTTGGTAGTGTGGAGAGTGAGAGGACATGATAAGAAATCATCCTTACCTTGAGGAAAAAGAACGAGTAAGTAGATCCAAGTGGGTAATGAAATTTCAGGGGCCGTCTCCCAAACGGTATTTGAGGAATCTGATGGCTCATCAAAGTACACGAGAAGGAAAATTCCAACACTGGATAGTATGGATAGATCCATCGGCAGCAATGACGCTGGTTTCATTGACAAGGTGATCTACCAACGTGGTAGAGATATCAACTATTCACTGATCTCATGTATAACCATTGTTATCCGGGTGAGGTTGCTGGCCAGGGTCCCAAGAAATGAGAGAAGAGTAGTTCAACGGATCAGAAGCGTTCTGGCTGGTTTCGTGAACACGTGTATCAGGGTATTCCAGATAGGTAGGCTCATCCTGGCGGTACTGGAAAGTAGTCTCGGGCTGGAACGAGCTGTGGCCGTGAAAAGAAGCCTGGTTATCCACTGGATAGTCCGACCAGCAGGGCGCCTGGTCATTGTTGATGAAACTTGGAACTGGCGCTGACAAATATGATGACTGTACATACCGAGACGTGTCAGACTGAGGCTCCTCGTTGGCTTTTTCTAACCAAAGAGGGCTGGTAGAACCCGAGTGAGATAGTCTTGACGTGTTACTCGATCTGCGACTGAATTCCATCGATCGTGATTGATTTGAGTCGTACTGTTGCGTGAGGACGGAATCATGTCTGTGGTGATCGATTGTCTGCCAGAGCTTGCGAGTTTTGCTAAATTTTGTGTCAGACGTGTCTGGGCCATGAACAGTCCTTTCGAAGCGTAGCTCAAAGCGGTACGTCTTGGCTTGGAATCTAATCTACACACCTCTTGGGACGTTCTGTTACAGTGCTCTGGCTTCCGGCATTGTTACCGATGCCAGTCATGTGCGTACACTGTCTTTGGTCAGTTTCAATTTCTTTTCGCTGATTACTCACACACTAACCTTTCCTTTCTTCTGTTTGCAATCTGAACACGCACCCCTCTTCCTCGTTTCCTTGTATTCCATACGCTCCTCAGTTGTCATCCTCCTCTTGGCCTTTGGTTGCATAGGTCGCCCATCGGACGCATTAAACACGAACTGGGTGCTATGAGTAGCTGCCGCAGGGTCGATATACGATGGCTGCAATGCTGGCATCGATGAAACAGTGTAGCTTTCATTGTGCCCTTGAATTGCCAGCGACGCGTTGGAAGTTACGGGTGAACGAATTTCCGGCGGGATGTCCTGTGATTGTGCAGGCTTCTGAGTGTCCACCAAGACACCACCAGAACCAGACTGTACATGTGGCAAAACTTGCGTCGATGAAGCACCGACGGAATGTTGATGAGGGTTTTTCAAGTACATGTCTGAGAGCTCTCGCTCGAAAAACTTGATAATCGCTGCATGTTTACGTTGGCGTAAATTCTTGTACTCCGGAAAGCAAGTTGCTAGAGCTCTTTCCAGCTCATCAGAGCCAACTTCGTGGATAAATACGATGCCTTCCCAAGGCGCTGTGTAGTCCGTGGTAAGGGAAATGCGTTTGATAGGGAATGTGGAAGACATGACGACAACGGTAATGCTCAGACACTGGGGAAAGGATCTTGAGCAATGTCGTCCGCTGGCATCATAAAGTAAGGTTGAGTGCGATGTGCATTTCGATGTTCTGTCCATCTTATCAGTAACATGATAGCACGACCGACGAGTTGTTGCGCGAAGCTACTGGAGGTATGCACAATAAGTGAAGCGAACGCTCGTTTAGCCGCATTCAAACGGATGCCTCAAACAAACAGTCTGAGCCATACCCCACAGAGCCTCACAACACTCCACGTCTATCGAATTAGGTATCGGATAGAGAGACGGAATGCTTACTTTCAGAACGTTGGTTGATAAGTGCCCTGAGTGAGCCACTTCTGGATGAAGCTGTATTTGCTAACGTGGAACAACAACTCGGGACCACAAGACAGAGGCCATAGCTCCTTCATATGCGCTGTCCAAGACTAGCGATGACGGTGCAAGAGTACTGTACAGAATAGGCAACCGTAGGATTGAATCCCTGAGGCACAACGGCGTCTCTTTCTATCCATAGGCTACCCGGCGTCTCAACTTGGGTACGGTGCCACAACGAGTCCCTCTCGGTGTATGCACGTCATCGCCCATGATTCGCTTGCGCATCGAATTTAGAATAGCCTCAGGCACGGAAATCCCGTGTTTCTCGAATGACGAGAGTTGCCGATTTGGAGGACTATGCTGCGCTCCGCATTGGTAATGAGGCGCATAAACACGATTGGTGCAGCCGCTGCGACGGCTGTCAGCTTGTTCGGATGTTGGGCGTTGCAAGTCATATTTGGGCAGTAATACAGGAGGTCTAGAGCGAATCAAGCACTTTTGTCAGAGGCAAACTTACTGTCTGCTCGCTGTGGTCAGTGTTTGCTCGTGAGGCGTCGAGAAGCGATTTGTGGCAAGCGTGCCAGGCGTCCACGCGTCATGCGATACACAGCGCGTGATGGAACGCGACGATCTCAAATCGATGAGAGCATATGAAAAGGCTGCTGCACGATTACGGACTCCGAATGATGAGGCTGGCAGAAGGACTGGTAGTCATAATGCCAGATCTGAGAGGCTAAACTGAACTAGGGCCAAAGAGGCTAGGTAGAGGTGATGTAGCCAAGGTCACGACCTACGAGCATATGCGCACGTTCGATGAAGTACGTGTATGTCTTTGCCCTACTTCGTATACTCATACTGCGGTCGTTAGTCCCTCGTACGCCAGGCAGATACCAAGTCCCTGCGAACGGCAGGGCGCATGTTTCAGTAAAACTTTTCTTCTACGATTCAGGGTATCTTCCTCTATCCCCAACGCCAGAGCCCAGTGTACGCGAATCACACCTCATCATGCCTCCATGATACTCCAGCCCTCGCCTCGACCACGGCCTCTCCCCCGAATCACCGGCCCATGCCCCCTCTCAACCTTTTTCTGGAGCTGCGGAAACTCCTCTACACCCTGCTCAGCAACCTCCTCGCCATCCTTCCACTTCTTCGCAAAATTCTGCGCTCCACCACCAATCGCCTTCATCTCCTCACTTTCCTCTCCACCCTCAGCAGCGGCGTACTTGCTGACCGTGGCCAGCAGCCCTGCCTCATTCTGCTTGAGCCTCTCATTCTGCCAGTTCTCATACTCCTTCCACCACCACTTGTGTGTCTCACCATCCTTACCCAGGTATCCCGCCGTACCATCTGGCTTCACTCGCGCAGCCCACGGCTTGTCAACGATGTAGTGCAGCACACCGACTTCATTGTCAACCCAAATGTTTGGATGCCAGTATCGCCATGTCTTCAGCGCGTTAGTTTTCCAGCTCAGGCTCCGCCAGCGGCTGTCGAACGCCTCGTTAAGAAAGTCTTGGTCGGGGAACTTCATAGCGCGCAGACGGGTGTTACCCAACTCGTTATACTTGGCAAGGACGAAATCAGAGAGCGCCTTTGAAGGCCGGTAGACGAAGGTCCCAGAATTGAATTGGCCAAAGGTTTCGGGTTCGTTCTTGACATCCGGGATCTCAGAGGAGTCCTTAAGATGTGTGATGGCGCAGTTATCTGGTACCCAGGACTTGGGTGCCCAGCTGTCGTGATCGAGATTGCATACGCACACATGAGTCGCCATTATGCGCATCGCATCTCCGCCTTCCAGGTACTCATCGTTTTCCTTGTTGAAGATGAGGGGTGAGGGATTCGAGAAGATCATCATATCCGCATCAAGCCAGCAAAGCTGCTCGAAACCGAGGTCGTAAAGGTCAAAGACGCGCAATTTCGTCCAGGTGTCAATAAAGCGCTCAGCGACCATGCCATGCTTTGTACCATCTTCTGGAAGGCGGAGGTGCTCGACAGGACGAACGATGATGTTGGAGTGTTTGGCCTCGGCTTTGAAGGCAGCGATTGAGGCTTCACCCACAGTGTCGGCTGTATACGTGATGATCAATGGTGTCTCTGAAGAGTGCTTGTGTAATGTGTATGCAAGAAGAATAGCACCAGCAAGGTAAGACGGGCGCGTCAACAGTGTAACATAGGCATTCTTGCCCGTCTTGGGGTTCGTCTCGTCAGCCATCGCATGTAAGAGGCCAAGTTCGCGCAGAGTGTTGTCCAAGGATGTTTTGGTTGTATCAGCGGATAAGAACGTGAAGTCTAGAACAGTGGCCTTCGTAGCGATAGGTAGCTCGAAGGATCGTAACTGTGATGTTTACGCGCCCCGCTGACGTCACGACTTTCGCGCAATCACGTTCCTTCGTCCGGTGGGCTGACTTTTGGCTCACAGATATTAAGACATTGATAATTTCTGGTTTTGGAGCAAAGTCCTGGATTAAGCAGCTGAAAGTCATCTGGAGGGTCGCAGGAAGCTACCATATCCAATCAGAGAGCAACATGGTCTACAAACCAAAAATGCTCCGCATACTATCACACTAAGGTCTTGATGTCTTGCACGTCATCTGTCACGTTGAGCAGGAGACAAGACACCGCTCCTGAGTTTCTTTGGCTTCTCTAGAATCTCACAGACCAGCAGCGTGAGCTTTGTTCAGCTGTGTACCGATTACAAGATCATGATGTATTGTGTCGTACGCACAGGGCTATCTAATATCGCATTGAGTATGATTTGGCCGTAATGTGCAGTGGGGAAAGTGGCATTTCCTGTGACCCACTTCTTCTTCAATACAAGAGGAGCACCTGGGCAAATCAGGCAGCTTTCAGAAAGGTAGTGATACCAACAGGGAGAAAGAGCAACTGCTTTGATGGGAACACCTGCTACAAAACCAAAATGCATGTGCATTCGCTTTCGTTGCGTGCTCTTGATACATGATTCAGACCTGTTTCATCTGGTATTGATGGGACTTCCCAGTCACTCGGCAGGTAAATAATGTAGTTTGTAAATTTTCACGCCCATTCGGTCTCCCATATCTCCTTGTCAATGACGCTTAGGTACTCAGCATGTATAAGGGGTTTGAAAAGCCACCAGAGAACATTATCGGTGTGACATGGTGCTCTGTATATGCGCAGCTGCGTAGACTTGCACCATTGAAAAGCGAGAATAACTCTACTAAACTGATACTCAAAGCGATCTGGGCCGGATAAGGCGATATCGATTGTCAAATTTGCGCCTTTCACGCGACGGAAGTAGTCGTCAAACTTGAGACACCACTGCGCAATCGTGTTGAGGTTGTCCTTTGCAGACTCGGCCCAATTCACAACAATGCCACTGCGGGGTTGGCGGTTGGTTATGCTTTCGTTGCGTACAACCCAGTTAAGAATGCACAGTCTTTCCTCACGATATGTGAGATTTTGTTCATTGGCAAGGACTTCGCTTGCATGCAGAAGAAAACGCATAACCACGCATGTGAAATCGGTATCCTCGCTTCCAGGGAAAAAAGTGAGCCCAGTGTCGGCGTACTCAATGACGGATCGAGGCGGCATCGCTGATAGGCGCAAGCGCCTCACTGCTGGTCCAGCTTCCGAGTAGAGAAATCTACAAGCCTGATGAATCGATGGAATCGGGTCGTTGCTGATGAGTATAAACTGTACTGCGCCTGCAGGAACTTTGGAGTCGGGTGAGCGCATAAACAAGCGGTCGTACACCATGAGACGGAGCTCCTTTGGAAGGTCGAGAAATCGAAATGGCTGGAAAGCCGCTGATCAATTGGGAAATGGTATGTGTAGGTTGAAGATGTGGTGCTGCGCATCTGCTCCTCCAAATTGAAACATGGCCGGCATAGTTTCTGTCACCGCACCTTTAGGAGGTGAAAAGTGTGGTTCGAAGGTATGATATGCTGCGTTCGCGTCCCCGAAATGGAACATGGTGATCGGGAAGTTGAGAAAGGACGGGATCAAAATGCTGATTGTTATGAGCATTATGGAGAAGCCAAGGGAAACAAACGGAGCTTGTGCTAAATTGTTTTGCTTAGTTGGGCTGTGGTAAAAGACTGAACGCCACAGTTTGCTTTATTCAAAAGTGAAAGGTCGTCGAGAGAAGCACGTGGAACAACCCTCAGCCAGCGACCAACTCTTTGGAGCGGATTCGCTTACAGCCTCCTCCATCAGCAGTGTAGCGAATATATATAACAATGCTATGGAGGACTCTAAGACAAGTGAAATCGTGATCAACTGTTGTACTCAGCTTCACAAAGCTAGCAGGAATGAACATGAGTGGGATGAGAGATGATAAAGACTGGTCGCTGGATTCTGCTCTGATGATTGACGTGAATTCCCCATGGACGAGTTTTGCGGTGAATGGAGGCACTGGGCTTCGAGTAACTAGAGTCAATGCCAGCATACCACTGTTGTTAAGCACTGGGATATATCAAAGCTATCGCGGAAGAGTGTAGTCCTTTCGTAGACCTCGAAGCGCAGCTCATTGGGCAAATCAAGAGAGTGGGTGAGGATACCGTGCCGGGGATCTTTTGCTCTAAAGCGAGACATGGCTGGTAGTAGTGTAGACATTCTGTGGAAATGCGGCTGGGTCGGATGCCGAAGGCAAGAAAAATGACCGTCGGCAGACAAGCGAGAAAAGATGCTTGCGCCAATTCTGCCCTTGTATTGCTGCTACCGCCTGCGTTTGCATCACGAGACCTAGAGCTGTGAGCATATGATTATTTTGTCATGAATGACACAATGTTGAATAGTGAATAAAAATGTAGAGTTGATTTTGGCTTGCACGAGCAATGCATCAACCGCACCAGATGCGATAGCTCGTCTGACAACTACACGAGAAACCGAATTGAATACCCGATCAAGCCACTGATGGGAGCTTGACCGTCACACGCAGGGATATCTTCTTGAACATGCCAGAACCGCCGTTACGTTCGCTAATGGTATTCAAAGGTCGTATATCTTCGTTTGCATAATGGTCCCAGGCCACGTTAGCCGCATGCCGTATGGGATCAACCCAGTGGACCGCCAGAGTCTGCTTCTGCGGATCGCATCGAATTGTCCTATCGGCCGCCGTGTCCACAACCTTCTCCTTGCCTGGTCATGCGGCTATCAGAACACGGTTTGGACAAGAGCCACTTAAGAAGCGTGGGACTTGCCAGCCGAGTCAGCCTTAGCACGGAGGTCGGCGGCGACGGACCCAGACTCGGAGAAGTAGCGCGAGAAGACGGGCTGGAGGAAAGAGCGGAAGATGATCTGAGCACCACTTCACGGTGTCAGCTTTGTAAACGAGAGGTCAATTCTTAGTCCACTTACGAAGTCTGGGGGAGAGCCATCCACAGAATGAGAACAAACTTGAAAGTGTAGTAGAAGGGGAACCAGTACACGGCGCTGACTGCGCTCTCAAAGACCGTCAGGAAGGCAAAGACGACCCAGTAGGTCAGCCACTGTTAAGTGTCAAAATTGTCGCAGGTCAAGATCGAGCGCAAAAGTGCGGATTGGGAAACACACCTGAGTGTCATCGACCTTGGTGGCGGTGAACAGAGCGTTTAGCGAGTAGTATGCAGGGATAACGAATCCGGCAATGTTGACGAGGAACTCGCCAGCAATGTTGAAAAAGATCAAGAAGAAGTAGAGACCCGCGACACCAAGGACAGCGTAGACCTTGGGAACGGAGGACTGCTTCTCAAAGTTGTTGAGGGCGGGGTACTTGGAAAGCTGCAACACAGTGCTGTCAGCCAACGATTCTCAAAAATCTGGTGCGCAGCCAACCGAAAAGTCGCAATGTTCATCATGCGTTGTTTGAGTAGAGTCGCTGTTTGTCTGGGCTGTTATCTTACCTCCTTGTCGAGCTGCGACAGGTGCGCCTGGGCTCTCTCCTGGACAGACATGATGGATGCTGGTGTTGGTTGCTGTTGGATGTTTGAAAGGATGTTGCTTTATCGTGGGTTGTGCTCGTGTGAGTGAGACGGGGGTGCTGGCAGATGTGGCCTTTTAGAAGAAGGTAGGAAGAAGAGTGGGGTTGGATTGTGTGTTGAAGGATGCGTGCGTGCGTCATTCTAGCTATTTACGTCAGTTTTGTCCGACCCTGCCGTTTAGCTTGTGAAAGACGACCATGCAGCATCGGGCGCCTGCAGCAAACGAATCAGGATGCAGCTTGAGGTCGGTTGTGAAAAGAATAATATACTGTATACATTGACTTCACTTGCTCCAGCTTCAAAATGTTTGCTCTGAGAAGGAAGTGCTTCAAGAGCCAGTGACGCTTCCAAGGCACGTGATCCTGAATTGGAAGTCCTGAAGTCCTGAGTGGTTTCAATTGCCGGCGACACCGCACAGCGGTGCAAATGGTGCCATATCCCAAATAATTCAATCCGCGCAAGATGTTCAAGTCCACACGTCGTACATTGGTCGTCAGCTTGACCATGGCCAGCATGGTCATGGCACGAAGCCAAGGTTGCGCCCGTGTGCATGGAACTGTGCGCGTCGATCGACAAGCTTGCGCTCGAAAATTCACAGCACTCTAGACATGGATAAACAGCATTGCAGGCTGTAAGCGCTCCCTTGATCATTTCGCATCAAGGCAGGAGATGCAACGGCTTTCGCTCCAGGGACACCTTGGATTCTTGCTGACGTCGTGGTCCAGAAAGGGCTTGGTAGCAAGCGCATGGACCCGCGCGAGCAGCAGCAATGTTAGTTACTCTCAGTAAACACAGCGACCTTCCTCCATAACAAGGCTCGACAACGAGGCTCGCCCTCCCCCAACGACGCCGTCTTGGTCCAGGATATCTTTCTCCTAATATACTTTGCCTTTTATCCTGTCGCACTTGGGACGATAGTACGTGCCACCGCCGTCTCCCCGTCGCCCGTGTCGACGCTTGCATCGAGAGATCCAGTCTTCCACCCGGACTCGACATCACCCCACAACAGGCCAGACGGCAACAGTGCTACTTCTGCAGACCTCAGTACAGCTTCTTGCACTCACATAGGCAGCTCTTTGCCAGTTTTGGTGTGCGATCGCCCGCGTTGCCATCCGTTTGTTTTGGTGTAAACATTGAACATCACCTGGCATCCCGGCTCGTTCGCAATGGCCACCGACATTCGTCGATCGCGCTCCAACACATCCATGTCGACAAGAAGCAATCGACCGCTCTCGCGCGCGTCGACAACAAGTGTCCATTCCTTCGACCAACATGACCTCCAACCCCAATTTTCGCAGTCTCAGGCCCCGCGCCCTGCACACTTCTCGCAACCGCAGTACAACACGGCCTTCACCAGCGAGCCACTACAGCCTGCACTGCTCCAAGCTGCTCAGCATGTCAGCGCGCAGGACAACTTGATGAACACGTCAATGGAAAGCCTGCAGCAGTTTCTTGGCTACCCAGTCGATGCCAGCCAGAACCCAAACCACCCCAACGGCATGCCTGGGCAACCCATGGATGCGCACGTGTATCACCCATCCATGTCACAGCCGCCGCCGCAATCACAGCAGTACATGACGCCGCTTATCGAGGTGGAGGACAAGAAGAAGAAGAGCTCAACGTCTGGCAGCGCGACCAATGACAAGGAACTGCGACAGATGCTGCAGCAGAACGAGGGACGCAAACTCAAAGATGTCGCTGCAGAGGTCATCCAGACAGACAGGACGTCCAAGGCTGAGAAGTCAAAGCAGCTGTTTGCTATGTTGTGGTCAGTGTGTTGCACCCGCGTTCTGTCGACTAGCTAACATTCCATAGGCTCAAGTCTGTTTGCCGTGTTGCAAAGACATCCGTGCCACGGAACAGAGTCTACTCCAAGTATGCAGAGCGCTGCGGTACCGACCGTGTCATCCCGTTGAACCCAGCATCCTTCGGCAAGCTCGTTCGCGTCATTTTTCCCGGCATTCAGACTAGACGTCTCGGCGTCCGGGGCGAGTCCAAGTACCACTACGTCGACCTTGCTCTCATCAACGACAGTGACGACGGAGAAGACGCCCGTCGGCCCAGTGTTGGACCAACAACACATCACACTATGAAGAGGCAGCAGTCGTCCGGCCCGAAGCTCGACTTCAACTCAATACCAAGATTGCCTGCTGACAGCGCTCAATTCCCACCAACTGACACGGGCCTTGAATCATCCACTACTCAATACGCTCCTGCCGGTTCCAAGGGACTTCTCTTCACCGACATCTACTCCAACCAATATCGTTCATCCAACACGCGCACCAAAACCTCGTATGAATACGAGTTGAAGTTTCCTATTGCAGAAGTCCTCACCGCGTCGGATGTCCTCGAAATTGAGCTTCCAGACATCACACCGTACCTGCCTGCACGCACTGATCCTGACTCAGCAGACAACCTGACCGCCATGTACCGCTCACACGTCACCTCTCTGGTAGATTCTGTCAGGTATTGCAAGGAGAAGCAATTCTTTCGGTTGTTTGGTACTTTCCATGGCACATTGACTGTACCTGTGCAGAAACTCTTCGCGTCACCAGAACTTGCGCCGTGGATCAAGGAGTGTGATTGGATGATGTACCAGAAGATGATACGCAACGTCTCCCAGCTCACACTCCAGGTGGCTCCTCCCATTGTCCTTAGGTTTCTCGACAACGTCGCAAAGACTCTCCACGCCCACATCAGCAAAGTTTTCCAGCCCCTTCCTGCTCATGTCCTCGAAGCCAAGCTCGAACCAGCAACCAACTTCGCACATTTGTTACGTCAGATGTTGCGCGTTAATTCGACTGCACACGCCGCCGCTGTCATGCTTACGGCTGAAACTCACCGCACACAAATGTTTGCAGACTGGCTGTCACACGTCAATATTAAGCGCATCATTGCGAATGAGCTACCTGGTTCTTGCAGTCACGAAGAGGTGTACAACATTTTGATGACAGAAATACGACCCATGTTAGGTCCTCTGCCGCAGGATATCCAGTTGCCAACTGGAAGCATCTACCATACACCATATCCTGATACTCTCGCCGATCCTACTGAGTCCGTCATCGATCGTATCGCAGCGTTTCTCACACGACTTCCTTTCCGCTTTCCGACCGCGCATGCTCGCACTGTGCTACACTGCATCAACGCAATTGGTTCTGCTATCGTGCGGGAGATCACAGTGGAGAACGGTGTCAGCTTCCAGGCGTGGTGGCTGACCAAGGTCTTCGTCGATGAGATGGCCCAGTGGCTTGCGTCTCTAGGTGGATTTCTTGATCACAGCCCACCGAATTGGAATTCACCTTCCTATTCTCCTGTCCTCGAGGGATCTGTCAACGCAGGCATGGCCAATGGCGGTAGCGGGAGCAACAACGAAAGTCGATACAGCAGCCTCGACGCTGACTTTGGACCTGATCAATCGTTCATGTCGACCACTTCTACGAATATGCAGGAAAATGTCAACACGAATAACGAAGGTATGCATTCCAGCGTCGCCAGTTGTCCGACTAGGTAATTAACTAACACAAGATAATCAGTCCATGCTCGACGACATACTCAACAGCAGTACGATACCATGAGCTTCAGCTTCGACTACAATATCAATCCCTCGCAGCAGGAAAGTCATCACGATGACAGCGGCATCGGCCTCCTCGATGATGGCCTAGAGACAAAGTTCTCAGCCCATATGCAGCCGACACTCAAGTCGCATTACTCGCATTCGTCCACCCCACAATTGCCTACAGGTGTAAGCTGATCGCTTCGCCTCCTCAAAACTCTTTCCTGAGATACCATTGCATATTGCTTTCACGCGCTATGACGTCTCCGAACTTATGATACCACCAAAACTTTGCTGGTTTTTCTGGGAATGTCCTGTTCATTTACCTAATTTTGTATATGCGCTCAGTCGCTTGGCGTTCTTTGTTCTATTGTTACTTTTGATGCATCTTTTTGGTGTTCTCTGGTTCGCCACGGGTCTATGTTGTCATGTTTGGAATGGCTCTCGTTCTACTGATCTATCGTCTCGCTAGACGATTGACGTCGTCTACTTCTTGTTTATACTTTCAAGGCTGCTTGGACAGTCGTGCGCTGTCGATTCCCCGCAATCTGGGCTGCCTCGATATTAGAAAGCAGGACAGCCCTTTGCAAGAATTGGACCTCGAGATTTCTAATGCTATGCTCTCAAACTTGGGTCTTGTCACTGCTTCACGTGATACGCGTCCTCTGCTCTATAACAAATTACGATTGGCGTCAGGTCGCTCCCCCGGGCTTCGCACCTTGATGGGCTAGGAAGATGAGCACGTTAATAAGCGAGCACTTTATTCCGACCATCAACTCCGAATACCCACTGCAGCCGGATCAACACTCATCGAGTCGTATATATAGGGTCAGGGAAATCCGGAGCTTGTATCGCCACAGCGAGCGTACCTCACAATGGCAATCTCCTCACGTGGCCAGGCAAATGCCAACCAACTCTCCATCCCCTGGCGCTTCGCCAAGGCACACACCTACGATCCCATCACTAATCCCCATGGCCTGATTTCCTTCGCCACAGCTGAAAACTGTCTCATTCAAAAAGAGTTACAGGACTTCATATCCAAAGTCACCATCCCACCCGCCTCTTTCCGCTATGCATTCTGCACGGGCGGTGGACCACGCTTGCCCGCTGCCTTCGCAGCGCACATCAACGAGTACTTCTCGCCTTCCTGGACTGTGAGAGGTGATGATGTCAAAGTCACAGCCGCGGCTACGGGACTCCACGACGTTCTTGCGTACAGCCTCTGTGAAGCGGGCGAAGGGGTACTGACTTCACGGCCATACTACGGACGCTTCGAGATCGATTTCGGGAACAAAGCTGGAGTAACCGTGGTTCCTGTTGATACAGACCATGAGGATTGCTTCAGCGAGGATGTCGTGATCGCGTTTGAGAGAAAGTTAAAGGAGAGCGATGAGCGGGGCGTCAAGATACGAGCCGTGCTTGTCGTGAACCCTCATAACCCGCTTGGTGCGCTACCTCATTCTGCGCTCACATAGCGTGCTGATGAGAACAGGAAAATGCTACTCAAAAGCTACATTGAAGGCGTTGATGCGCTTTTGTCAATCCCACGACCTGCACTTCATCTCAGATGAAATCTACGCCCTTAGCGTCTATTCCAATCCTACTTCCCCAAACGCAGTGCCTTTTACATCCGCACTCTCTATCGACCCCAAAGATCTCATCGACCCCAACCTCGTCTACGTCATCTACGGACTATCCAAGGACTTCGGGCTCGCAGGCCTGAAAGTAGGCTGTCTCGTGACCCGCAACCCAGTATTGAAGAGCGCTGTGACCGCGGTACAGAGATTCACTGCCGTTAGTGGGCCAAGTGTTGCAATTGCTACCACGGTACTGGAAGACAGGGAGTGGGTGCGAGAACTCGTCCGTTTGAGCAGAGAGAGACTCTCAGATGCGCACCAGTTCATCACCTCGAGGCTGCGGCAGATCGGTGTGAAGTTTATGGAAGGAGTGAATGCGGCGTTCTTTGTCTGGATGGATCTCAATCCGTGGATGCCACCTGGTGGCGAAGACGACGCGAGACAGAGAGAACAGGCGTTGGCAGGGCGGTTTGTGGAAAATGGTGTGTTCTTACAGCCAGGAGAGGAGCATGGGAGGATCGGGTGGTTTAGACTTGTTTTCTCGCTAGAGAGGGGCGTTGTGGAGGAGGGGCTCAACAGGATCGAGAAAACGCTGAGGGGGCTGTCAGCTGGTAGGGTGTAAATCATGGATCAGGTGGTAATAGTCATCGATGCGAGCAGACTATGGCGCCCGCAGCATGTGAAGCAGACTATGAACAAGGCCTGCGTGACTGCGAAGTAACTTGGAGTGTTGCAGGAGAAGTGAGTTGTCTTTCACCTCGACCTTTTCGCGCTAAAATCTCTTAAATGGCGTAGCTCGCCAAGCAAGTGTCTTTGCTATAAATCCAGGTAGTACTTCTTCACTCGCAGCAGAAAACCCTACCTCGGAAATCTCCACCACAACAACTTCCACTTCGTTATGTCGCAACTTCGCAACTACCTCTCCATGGCCAAAGCCAAGATGGTACGTACTGACAAAGGAGCTCTCAGAGATCCCAGCCTGAGTGGAAGCTGACCAATCTTCGCATAGAGTCAGTTCTGGGGGCGCGTAAAGCTCGACAAGCTCGCGGTGAAAGACCTGCGTGAACCTGGACCTGACCAGCTGGTGACCAGCAAAGCGAATTTGAACATGGATGAAGATTTTGACGGCAAACTGCAGCCCCGCATTCTTTCGTTTCCTGGACTCGCCTGTGGAAGTGCGAAGGATGGTTTACAAATACCTTCCTATCAGAACCACCTACACAACAATCGAGAAGGACCTCTTTGCCAAGCCCACGGTTGTCCTAGCACTTCGCTTCGTAGAGAGATCGATCTTGAGAACCAATCGACAGATCGCTGGTGAAGTAAACCCTTTAGTCTACAAGCAGACACAAGCCTGCGGTCCGATCCGAGTCATCGTCCATCATCCGTACCTCCAAGTCTTCCCCTTGGTTTTGTGTCAACATCCGCCTTTACAGACAACCACCGAGCCACTTTTGATGGGTACTCGCCATCGCGCCACCCTTGAAGCCATGCAGAAGGAGCAAGACATGATCGACCACGGCTCAATCGATTTCGTGCAGGTCGAGATGTGGCAACGCTTATCACGCCTGTATTCGAACTCAGACATTGAAATTGGCATTTGGGTCGGTCCTGAGCCAGTCGATGAGTTCGTCTTTCTGGCCCAAGAGCACGCAAGGACCATTGTGGAACTGTCGTGGATCGATTGGACGTCCAATTTCACTGCTGTCTTTGACTAGCCGGGAGCAGTGGAGGAGAAGATTGCTGAGGATGCGAACAGCGCTTTCCAAGGCTTTGAATATTACATGAAGGTTGTGAAGTTTCCGACGACGCTGGTGTTGAGAGAGCAGTAGGGAGTGAGCAGCTTTGCAGAGGCATTCGAGCAGGCGAGAAGGAGCCAGCCAAGGAACAGAGTTGACTAGGGTGCATTGGAGTCTCTCTATCAATACACGGGACGGCTAGGGTACGCCTAGACAACAGAATGGCTTGCACCTAATCAGTATCCTGGGATAAGACACATGGACAGGAGCGCAGGCTCAGTTTAGCCATACCTTTTGGTACAAAATCCTGTCATTGTAATTCACAACCTCTTTTCCTACTTGAAACCCTGTCTGCAAGGCCTCCTACCAATCGTCTCGAACACACCACTACCACCTCTCCCACTCTTCCTCCCACCTGTCCCTCGCCAATCCACTCAGTCTCGGCGCCCTCAGCACCTTCACCCCACTACTCGATCCATACACCAAGCTGCGCATATCCATCGCATCGTCAAGATCCCGCAAAACACAACTCAGCGTATCCTCCCACCTCTTCAGCATCTCCTGCTTCTCCAAAAATCGCTCCCCCGCCATCCCAATCTTGATCGTCACACGTCCCTGCTTCTCCATTGCACGCCAATAAAAAATCTCCGCAAACTGCTCAAACATATGCAAGTTGCGGTCCACGAGCGAGATCTCAATCGGCAGCGCATCCCGCGAACACAGATTCTGATGCACCTGGTCGATGACGTGAGCCAGCACGGGATAGTGGGGATGCTTTGTGTCCTGAAGCGTCACAAATGAGGAACTGAGAAGCCAATCTTCGATGTCCTTGTTAGTTTCGCTTTCATCGCTGCTGGGTTGTGGAGCGCTGGGGTCGGTGTCTGGTGTCGTGCCCCAGGCTAAGATGATGTCGAGAAGCCCGTCTTGCTGCGATAAAACGTCGAGGAAATCGGCACCGCACAGAATTTGCAGTGTTCTGATATAAGGCTTCTGACGCCTTCTAGTCAGGATAGGCAAGGCTTCGTCGTGGATTATTCGACACGTGGCGAGGATGGTGCTAGAGGGTCTTTGAACTATCAGAGCGACGGATTTGTCTGAGTCTGCATCGCTGTGTATGGCGTGTTGATCTCTGTGGAGAGGCTGTTTCTTCACAAAGAACGACCAGTCGCGTCTGCACAAGGTCAAATGGTCGTTTGAGCAAGGGATCCGGTCGTAAACCATCAGCCTGAGCTCTTTCGGGAGGTCCAGGAATCTGAAAGTGCTCATCTCGTATCTCGTACGGATGGTCTCTGAGAAACGGCGTCTAAATTCATGACACCTGCTGGGAAAGAGGGGGTGTTTATCATCTGCGTGTTGTACAGGTCAGGTGATGGTTATCGTTCGCGCCGAGGACCCGAATATGGAAGCGGGCAGTGTCTGACTAAGCGCCCTGCTCCAACCTCCTCACGACCCTTGACTTGATACGTCTGACAGGCATTATCGATAGTTCCTTTGTCGCAAGCGGAATCTTTAAGAGGCACAATCGCTATCTCGAGAGCAACCATTCATACTATGTGCGACATCTGAACTGCTTCTTTCCTGGTCCCGGTGCAGAAGGAGTCTTCGTACAGCACCACGCGATCAAAACACCACTGCAACGATTTCCTTAAAGCTGCCGTCTCTCTATTGTCAAGTCATATTTTCACGAAGCTGAGACTGCGCTAGCAATGCTGAGCAAGCGCAAGGCATCATGGCAACCGTAGCCTCGCCACTGCCAGCGCATGATCCATCCCCACGTTTTGAGAACATAAATGAAAGAAGCATGTTCTTGGATTCAAGTCATTCAACATCACTTTTGACTGAAAGCCTATTGATTCTGGATTCCGACATCATCGTGCTCTTGAATGTGCTACCAGCCGCGTGGCATTCTTACATGAGTCAATACTTCAATGTCACCATTCATGGGCTCTCAGGATACGTCCCATACGGAACCTAGAAAACACATTGTCAAATGGAATGAGATGTGGTCAAAAGAGGGAATCGATTCTCTCTGAATGGACTACGCGAAGCCGCAAAATGGAAGCAACCTTCGAAATCAATCATTGACTACAATCTTTACGATACATATCAGTAGAAAGGTGTTGACGCTCATCTTTGGATTGCCGAACCTGCACCCACGTCAAGATCCATCGCATCTAATTCATCACAATATAGACGACTCGCCCAATTCATGGGATGTGCAATCTAGCCAC
The DNA here is from genome assembly GCA_016920805.1 of Stagonosporopsis cucurbitacearum. Classification (NCBI taxonomy): domain Eukaryota; kingdom Fungi; phylum Ascomycota; class Dothideomycetes; order Pleosporales; family Didymellaceae; genus Stagonosporopsis; species Stagonosporopsis cucurbitacearum. Next base: position 2,336,082 of record JAFEKD010000011.1, on the reverse strand, counting down.
CAACCACCACGATTATCGCAGACATAGAACACACATCTCGTACAATCCTATAACAGTCTATCTAGCACGCGTATGTTCGTCGAAAATCGTCCCTACCACTCGAATCTTCTCATGGATTGATGTTATCCTCAAGCTTGGGCAGCGGTGTCGATCTCACCGTGGTCATCATGAACATGTGTTCTCAGCTCTTTGACTGATAGCTGCCCTGAATGATGGGAAAGTATTGTATCCGTGAGGTAATCTTAAAGATGACACGTGTATTCTGATTCAGGCGGCCGTCACATGTATTGTTGCAGTCCCACCAAACACAGACTTTGCAGGAGGATCGTCGCTAAGTGAGACAATTTTTGGAATGACTTGTAACTCTTCACTCTACAGGTCTCCTAATGCTCTGGCCAAAGCATAGGCACTAGAGGTTATTCGTCCTCGATCTTAACTCAGGCACGATCTCAGATACAGCAAGGCGAAGGAGCAATTCAGTTTAGCAAAGGATTCCACAAGAGTAGCCTAGTTATAGGGGCGAGAGACTAGCAAGCGTAGGTACCGGTACAAATGTCTACAGTAGTGTTTATTAGATGACGAAATTTTTGCTAAATCCACAAGCAGCACAATATGAATCGACCCAAACTTTATCCCGCACAGACGCGAGCCAACTCACCGCACATATTCCTACATTCGAAAAACCTTCCAAAGAAATCCCTCTCATGTTTATTCTGTCGCCAAACTCAGATAAGCCTTTCTTCAACGTGTTCTCACACTTAGCTCCCGGAATAAGCAATATAGTACGAAACTCTTCCAACAGCATTTTAATCCACTCATTTAGCGAATTGGCTGATCCCTTACCCTTTAGCTAACTTTCGCTCACCCTCGCCTCTGCGTGGCAAGCTGCAGGGCTGTTGAAACGAAAGATTCGATCTAGAATGAGGGCGGAGTTGCTATCCTAGGGAACTCGAACCTATACAGATTCGGAAGAAACTGAGCACTATCCCGCGAATAATACTCTATCTGGTATCTCCCAATCCATGGACCAAGCCAGACATCTTGAGGCTGTGCCTGGTCCCCAGTGATCTAGGTACTGGTGGGACAACGAGACACTCCGATTTGAGTGCACATCCTACCTGTCTGTAGTGGACTAGACTCAGACAATTTACACTGCTCTTTGTCGTGAGTGGACGTCCTGCCTCACCCATCTTGACTCGATCAAGACAGCCTCTCGCCCAATGATACCTAGTACTATACTGGCCTGAACTGAAACTTCAGCTCGAGGATGCAGTCAATTTACAACGACGAACCGAGGTTTAAACACCTTATTAGCAGTTTGAGGCTGTCAGAACGCGCGTCTGACGATGCATCTCCACGACCGCTTTGAAAAGGTGAGCGGAAAGTGATGGACACCGCATGCTTCCAGGTTGTATGAAGACTACAGGGTCGGACGAACTGATCAATACTCGATCTGATCGTATCATTGGAAGTGATTGACATCAGAGAGATGATTTACGAGCTATTGGAAGTTTGTGAAGCGCGCTCTGGTGAAACTGTTACCAGTAGGACACGCCCAATGCACGTCCTCGGTGAAGCCGAGAAAATCTGCAATATCAGTACATCAGAGTTTGATTGAGTGTAGTGATGCGGCCATGTGTCATTCCAGTTCCATGGGCGCACCGGTGCGGATGAGCTGATCTCCTGAGGAAACTACAACCTTTGCTACGTCTTCGGGAGCAGAGTTTTCACACGTACGATAATTAGTTCTCAATCGAGCACCCTGAGCCCATGGTTTCGATAATGTCCGCATGGTGTGGTGGAGCTTCCAGCTCGTTCGCAACACACTACCTAGTGACTGGAGCAACTCACGCCGGAGCAAGACGCATGAGCAATCGACCTCGGCACGAGCGCAATGCTGAACGAGCATATTCCGGCTGGTGAACAAGCACATTCCCGACAACAGTGCAGTTTTCGTAGCGGAAAAAAAAATTGAGAGCATCACAAAGTCCCAGATCTGACATCTCACCTGAGGCGGAACCACGCATCCGGCAATCCCCACCATTTCTCGCACAAGTCCGTCAGCCTGTCCACACCACCTTCGCGCGTACAGAAATTACAGGTCGCCTTCTCGTTGCACAACCGCGATCCTTGGGTCCAGGGTGGCCGTCTCTTCTGCAGAATCGTGCAGCATCGTGCAGCTGGATCGCGCCACACATGGCACGAGCTAGCGCAGCCGGGCTGTTTAGCCAAGCGCACTCTGATATGATCACTCGCAGCCGCATTGGGCGAGCTGCAGATTCAGGTCGGCGAAGTGAACGTGCGGGATCGAGGAGACGAAAATTGGACAGCCCAAGCCGGATCTTGCCAACGATGCTGGGAATCCTTCGTGTGCGACTACGTGTGGTTTTGTCGGTGGTTCTGCGGGTGGCGCGCTCGTGGCGGGGACGGTACGTGCCGCGCGGTTTTACGGTAGAGGTGCGAGCTGGACTGCGTTATGGATTGACGTCTGCACGCTTGATTTCTTGCAAGGACGCAGGAACGTGAGTGTGGGTACAATACATGGTACACATGTTCAAATCTGATGATTTGCCCTTTGCCTTACCGATAGCACGAGAATGAAGTGAAGCTTGCTCTAATCAAAGGCCAACAGGAACGACTGTATTTTCCGATGCAGTGCTGGCGCGCTTTGGGATCTTGTTGAAAGATATTAGAGAACCTCAAAATACCAAGTCCAACTTGGTTTTGCAGCTACCCATTCGTACATTCAGAAGTATCATAGAGCTGGGACTGAGGAGCAATCGTGCAAATACACAGTATGCAGGAACTTGCTGCCGCACGACGTGAGTTCACACCGCTTGAGCGAGATGTGGGGAAATGAACTAAACATTAACTGTTCTGCTTTGAGATACGAACAGGACCCTATGACCATCCAGATATCTTGCCAACCTTAGGCCATAAACTTCAAGAAGCTCATTTTCGTCAGAACGTCATGCAAGGCCGTTGCTTCGATCGGGTCTAGGCATCGCAGCATCGTGCAGAACAGGCATAGGGTCCGAAGTGCCCTACAAACATCGGTCTTCCTTCTCGCTAGTTTGCAGAAGTCAGATTCGACTCAGTGTCGAGGCATCGTTTATGCGGAGGCCGTGTCATGCACGTCGTGAGAGTATTGGTACCGGCGTGCAATGCGGAAAGCGTCAACTCGAGGTAGGACAAGATCTCGCCCGTGTAAGCAGCCGCCTACCTAAATCAATCTTGGAGTCGGAAGACGGTTTAGCTTGGGTCGCACACGCTTTCGAGTGTGTTGCGAGATCGGTGGACCTTAACGACCGGGGGTCGTCGGTCGAAAATCACCAAGACAGAACACAGCAAACTAGTGAGCCCTTGCGATCTGTTCATGCTGCCCGCCTTCCCGTATGGTCCAAATCGATGCGATATTATAGCGGTTCAGTCGTCATCGAGATGGTGTATTCGTGGCCACGCGATTCGAAGTCGTGTCATGGGTCTGCATGATCTTGCAGCAACCTTGCCAGCAGGGGACTCTTGCAAGAACCGGTATCCGTAGCCATGACGAAACGATTTTTTGACAGCACTCCAATGATGTGCCGCGTAGCATAGTAAGGTATAGTGAATGCTCAGGTAAAAGCTGAGGATGCAATAATGCATGCGTCTGGGCGCCTCTGTTACAGACCGCTCACATCCTGTTCCCGACTCAGGCTCGTCGGATTTTATCCTTGAGCATTTGAGTCGCGTAAGGCATAGTACGGGTTGGAATAAGATAGCAACCAAGTTTTGAAGGGCTTAGCCAGTGCGCACGTTAAACCCTTGTGCCCACGTAAGACTTCAAGCTCGGATTCGCTACGACGATGAACGTCTATAGCGACGTGCATTGGTGTTGTTTCGGATCGATGAAGCGAGTGCCGTTCGCTTATCGGTCGAGGGTACCTGACTCGGGCGTCAGCGTGGGCCACTTGTCACGTGTTAGATAGGTTTGGGACGTACTGGTGAAGATATGACGAATCTTCTTGTCAATCCTGCGTAAAGGGAAAGTAGCTGAAATGCGAGATGCGAAATGCTTACACATCGAAAAAGATTATGTGAGATGCTATCTGGGTGAAAGCGTGCAAGACTGTAATTACTGTTAGTAGCTGATGGAACAACAGTATCTTACGGTTGTAACTGGGTGGGAGAGGATGGTAGGCAGTAATTCTGACTCCGCATTCCCAAGTTGGTCCGAATGGATGGGTTGCTATCTTTGTGAAGGCTCACTGTCCAGTGTGCCTCCTTTTGCGACGCGCGAAAACGCCACACGGTTAGACTGTACCTCTGTTTTACCCATCACCATATGATAGCCCACTGACTTAGAAGGAAAAGATGCTTGAAAGTCCATGATAAGGCAATGACGGCGCTGCTCCAAGGCAGAGTCATATAAAAAACGCTCGCTGAGCGTGGCGAAGAGGCTCAAGTTCAGGAGGAAGTTTGCTCTGTCTACTGCCCTAGCATGTATGAGCATTGTCCCCTGGTGCTGGATATTACAAATTTTGACTATCGGTCTCAGAGATGTGTTTATTCGTCTGCTTGCCTCCAATCTGTTCAAAGTCGGAAATCTGTTCAGTCGAGAGCCAGATGCTAATTCCAGGACCTGATCGGTCGCTTTGGTGTTGCAGTGTGTTGCAGGTCCTCGAGCGTAGCAGCGACAGCTCAACCCCTCAGGGAAATTTCTTTTTCTTGCATGATTGAGTTGCATATCAAGCAGATTGCACAACGTGAACCGCAGAACGAGCTCATCCCTAAGCCTCAAATAGTACTACGCTTGAGCACAGATATCAAGTCCAAGTTGTCCTGGAAGTCGAAGGTGTCCATGTCCCTCTTCCAGGTGCGAATTTCTGGCGGGCCAGTGCATAGTTTGAAAAGAGTCCAGGTGATTTGCAGATGTGGTACAAAATCATGTTCCACAAGGCCATCGTTGCAAGGTGATTTCACCAGACGCTCTATTTGCAGCATATCAACTGTCAGTTTACTACTGAGGCTAAGCGTACTTGAAACTTTACTAGTGGAAAATCGCAGTTTGGCTCTTTCGAGTTTGAGCGTGATGTTGATCGGTTTCTTGGGCAAAAGCTGCCTCCATGCGTATGTACTGGTGACCAGCGCTGACTTGCATGCGTGCGAGACCTCTAGAGCAAGTTGTAGTCCTAGAGATTATGGATATCATACTGTCGTGCACCAGTGTTAGATGCAGTGCCTGGCAGCTACCAACCACACCGTTGGGCCGCCGTTGATAGCCGCACAGCATACATGACAGACAATAACACGACGGGGAGGTGATGCCGTGTGTCATGGGGTAGAGAGATCGGCGACGATAACGAGCCTAGTATTGAGGTCAATGGTCGCTGCAGCGGTGGCGAGCGCCGAGCTCCATATGGAAATGATAGTGACTGCGAAAGCAAGCTAGACGGCTGCCAGGGTCAAAAATGAGTGCGCGACAATATGCACGGTTTGCTGAAAAGAGTTGTGAGAGGTTTCGGGTTGGGAGTCGCTCCGGGGGTGGAGCTCAGGAGTAGAACACAGCGTTTGTCATGTTTGATGCAGTTGCAAGCTGACAGGGCCGGCGGGGAAGGCGCGGGTTTGCTTGGCTATGGACATGGGCCAGCGTAAAGACATGCGGCACGCCCATTATTGTTAGCCAGCAGTGATTCTGAGGCGTGAGCACCCCTCCCGCGATACAGATCCGTCTGCTTCAGTGGGATGGGCGCCATTGACCACCCGCGGCCTCTCTCCACCGTCAATGGTATCTGACAGGGAAGGTTGCATATCGCTCGCGGCGGCGTTGGTCACGTGCAGCGCCTCAGCCTACCTCGCCGAAGATTACTGTATAGTATCCCCTCAGAACCGCTGACCCTTGCACTGAGCTGCGCGCGCATCCACGACTGGACAGTGGACTCTTTGGTTAGTCGCGTCCCCTCGCCTGACAGCCCGGGGCTCCCATACAATACGAGCCAGGACTTCTCAGAGTGCGGCGGTCGGTGCGCACCGCCTGCCGCCTCACAAGTCACTCCCCAAGGCGTCACCCTGAGTGAGGCTCATCATGCGCCCATACGGCGGCGACGGCGGCAGCCACATGACTTTATCCCAAACGGTATGAGATGTGCGCACGGCGTCGGCGTGGTTCGGTGGGGGTGCGGGAGCAGCCAGCTATCCGCAGCGACCGCTATCTTGCGTCAACACCAAGGTGTGTGCTCTTGCCCTCGAGCCTCAAGGGTACCGGTATCAGACTCGACCAGCAACATGGCCTGATCGAGGTGAAAAAGAGAACACGCCGTGGATTGCAGCCCAGTACTCAGCTACTGGGTAAGGACCGGCATCATGGGATCCACACCAGGATCCTTCGCGCGGACTAGGCTGATCTCCATCCCTCATTGCAGATGCTGCTAGGGCGCGCGAATCTCGCATCTTGCAGGCATGCCGGTAATCTTTCTCGGAAATCTCAAAAAATGCTCACCTGCCTCTCTCGCAGCTACACGATAACATCCACATCTTCTTCTCATATGCTCGGCCTTGTTGAAACGTGCAAAAAGCGACACTCCCAATGGGCTTGAATTGCCATTCCTATGACCAAACTCAGTACAAGGACCAATGAGCTGCGACTGAGGCGTTTTCCTTGAGTGAGAGACCCACACGCCTTTCAGCACCTGAGATCAGCCACTGTTCGCACGTACACGGCGTTGGTGTGGCACCCCGGTCCCGTCCCGACCCTGGTCTTGTGTTGGCGCCTTCACATTGCATCCCTGATCGGCCGCACAGTCCGCCAAAGTCTCCATTCACTGCTGTGCAGATGTCGTACCCTTGTTCCCGCATGCCCCCCTGGTCGGCCCTCACTAAAACCCCTAAGCCAGAAACCATCTGTGGCCATCGTCTACGAGCACTTGGCTGCATGCGAAAACGACATACCCTGTTCAACCTGCTGCATGAGTTTTGGTCTCGATCCCGAGCTTGCTCCCTGTGCCCATGTTTCTTCTGCTCCACAGCAGTCGCCATCCTTGTTCATCTACGGGACGCCCTGAGAAGCGAGCGAATTGGTCGTCCATATGTAAACCCAAGCGTCTCCCAGAGCATAGCTGGTATCTCGCACAAACTACGCCTACATCCTACCAAGTAGCTTCACTCGCGCCAGTCCGTATTCTCGGAGTTCCTTGTTGCTCTATACCAAAGCTTCATCTTAGTTGGCCTTTCTTTCTGGCCATTGTCAGCGCTTCCTCATCCAACACTGACTCCCAACGACCACTTCGTGGCATCGACGCCGGAAGCAAATATGACTACCTTGGTCGCTTCTCACCATATGGATCTCTGGCAACAACGCAGCCAGCCCACCTACCACCACATCTCAAATCTGGGTCTCTCCGGCCTCATGTCTCCTTTCGAGTCATCGCGCCCTGTCACCAACCCACCTTCATCAAGAGCGTACCACCAAACGACCTCGAGTGTAGAGATGAGCATGCCTCTCTTCCCCACGCACAGCTTATCCCCTTCGACGCCTTACCAGTCTGGAGCATTCGCCTTGGATGCAGTGCCGGTCAACCCATACAATATGCAGCAGACATATCCTATTAGCTATGTTGCAGACGTTCCTCAGAACATCTCTTACGCCCGATCAAGTATGGCGCAACAAATGCCTGCTTTGCAGGCGGTACGCACTCCCTTCTCCGCTGATCAGCGGTCGATAAAGTCCGCCACCACCTCACCTTTGCAGTCAAGCTCGCCCTACTATGGCTCTACATATGGTGTCGAGCTTGAGAGGTCTTGCTCAGAGCCGACCGAAAGCCCCGCAGTCGTCTTCTCCACAGATGTCGATACATTAATGAAAGCCATCCAAGCAAAGCAGCCAGACTCGCAACAGACCCCGCAAGTCAACAAGGCACGCTCACCCAGATTTGAAACACTTGAGAACACTACTAACTTCTGATAGGAAGAAGAGCAAAAAGCCAGTCAAAGGCCTAGAAAACGATACCAGTGCAACATGCCTGGGTGTAACAAGAGCTTCTACCAAAAAACACACCTAGAGATCCACATTCGTGCACACACTGGTGCGAAACCATTCGTAAGACTATTAGACCACAAGCACGTTACATTTGCTGACAGCAACTAGGTTTGCAAAGCACCATCCTGCGGCCAGCGCTTCTCACAGCTTGGTAACCTCAAGGTAAGCAGCTTCCTCCACCTCTGATGATCTTAAGCTGACCGTCGCAGACACACGAGCGACGCCATACGGGCGAGCGTCCCTACAAGTGTGAACAATGTGACAAGACCTTTGCGCAACGCGGCAACGTACGTGCACATATGATTGTTCATCAGCAGATCAAGCCATTCACTTGCAAGCTCGATGATTGTGGGAAGCAGTTCACCCAACTGGGTAACTTGAAGGTTCGACCGTCTACCCAAACTAATCTCAGGCAGTAGCTTACAGTCACTAGTCGCACCAGAATAAGTTCCACGCCTCAACACTTCGATACCTCACGCAGAAATTTGCCACCATCAACCCGGGTGATTGTGTCACATCGGCAGATAAAGAACTATGGGAATACTTTGCGTCCCTCTACAAGAACTCAAACAAAGGCATCAAGGGTCGTGGCAAGGACAGGAGGATATCCGCTTTGCCGTCATCCAGTGCCTTGCACTCAACATACACCGCACTGCAGGTGCCGTCCATGGACAGAGGCTTCGTCGGATACCACCAGCATGGCAGCGATCGTAGCAGTCGTGGCTCATCACTGTCATCAGATGCTACCTGCATCACACATCCTCAGTCCGATAGTAGCTATGACTACAGTGGTCACATACACACAAGCTACCCACAAGGAAGTGGTTACGATGGCATGATCTTCCCAGAACGAAAGATGTACTAAAGCTTTCCGAAACGCTGATGTCTCCGTGGGTATACATCAATCATAGAAACAGGGAAGCCTCGCGGTTGCAATATCTGCTAATTATGGATACACGGTTACAATGCCTTTGTCGATGAAATACAGGCTTTTTGAATTCGTTTAGTACGGACCAGGCGCAGCCGTAGGGGAGTTGGTTTTTGTTCTTCCTCTTTTAGCCTTTGACAGGAGTTCTGTGGCGTTTGGCTATATACGATAGCATGAAGCTGTTGATGGTCCCTTGCTTCTCTGTAGTTACACTTCTCGCGAATACCCCATGTATGCCTACCCCAACTGTATAGGGGAATACATAACGCCGAAGACAATGCTATTTGTCACAATGCAGCAAAATCTGTTGTGTGTGAAGCTTAACATCAGTCATTGGATTTCATCATCACAAAGCAGCTGCCTTTGCAGCCCTAGCCGACCAGACCAAGGCCGGTGATTTATCCAATCATGTAGCCTAACAGAGAGTCTTGCTGCAGCATACGAAACAAAATCAGGATGGCCTTGCTAACAGAAAGCGAGCTACACTCACAGCGGCCCGCATCTTGCACCGAACCAACTCGGCGTCCGCGGGCCACCACACACTCTCACCCACTCACCTAACAACACACACTCTCTCTATCCCACACCATCCCGTCCTCAGTCAAGATTGCGTGTGTGACATGCCGTCCGGGATTGTAGGGCATCGCGCAATCAGCCATGCGATTGCGGGTATCTGCAGTCCTGTGCAATTTGATCACTAACACAGAACGTGGATAATACAAAAAAAGCCATGCAGGTCTGCTGACCCCCCGCCCTCGTGGGATGTACAGTCTGAGCGACCCCTCGGGGTGGAATTGGGCCCAGCCACACCGAGCCTTGCCCAGGCGTAGGGCCGATTACAAAAGGGCACCGCCCGCCCGCCTGCCTGCCGTCCCACTTGTTCTCAGAGTTTCTTGATCCTGCATACCCAAGTTCGAACCTTGAACAAGATGGTTTTGAGATGAAGTTTTTTGCCAGCTCGGCTGTTAGGCTGCTGTGAACGCCTGAATGATGCACAACTGGCCCAACTGCAACAGTGGCCGTCTCCGCGACTAGGCGAGGCCATTGGCGGTCCCAGAACAGCGTCCATCCCGTGCAGCCGGCATGACCTTGCGGCTAGAGCTCCCCGAACATGCGGGTCGCCAAATCGGGGCGCTCGAGTGTAAAAGAGGCATCCAATGAGACATTGGAATGGCCGAGCCCGACAGTTTGGTACGCACAAGTGTACAGGGCCATCCTAGTCAGCAGGGCTGCGGTTTGCACAATGATGTCAACAATTCGCAAGCAAGCTGAAGTGCGTCGAGGGGGCCAGAAGCATATCTTGGGCCGAGGTAGCGAAGGGTTGATGGCGAATGGCCTCATTTCCATGGGGGCGGAGCTTAAAGGAAGTGGCACCGCTCAAAGGGTAAAGCACTAGGTATGATCGGCGGGTGCCAAATGCAGATCTATAGTTTCGCGCCTGCAAGAGGCCAGAAGCGTTGTTGACATGACGTTTGGAGGTCAGTGTGTAGAGAATTCTGAGGCGCGCCAGGTGAGGCTTCGAGGCACCAAAGCACAGCACCTCATTCGCTTCACGGCGAACTGTGAACGATAGGTAGTCGCTGTCATGGGCGAGGACGGGAGCGTGGAGGAGGCGTGGGGAGTCGGCAGGGGTTGCAGGGCGAGCTTATCAGCATAGGCCAAAATCTCTGTCTTGCGCCAGCGGGACGCGGCTGTCACTTGTAGCGTCCCCGATAAGATTCAAACTACCTTCCTGTGACTCTCTGTCATCAATTCCTTTCTCCCGTCTCCACAGATTGCAACGTTCTGCTACAAGCACGTTGAGCCAGACTTAACCTGCTTAGCTGTCCTCACTGGCCCAATCAATCTTCATTGATGAATTTGTGGGTATACTACAACCCGCTCCCTGCTCGCGCAAAGTTTATTGCACATTTGAGGCCCTCAGTGCATAGCTCTCGCCAAAATTGCCCGCCAATAATATATCGAAAGCCACGCCTGTCAAGTTTCAGTTCAGCACTTTCGGATCGCTCGCTCGGTTGCCAATTTTCCGGGTCCAAGTTACCATTGCGTTGGGCCGTCTTGCCTCAAATCCGCCGGGGGTCTGTCGAAAAGGGCGTGGGCGAGTCAGTCAGCACTGCCCAGCTGAGGCTCGTATTAGTATCCAGGTAAGCAGCCTCGGTCATGGAGAGGTACATGGGTACTTGAATCGCGCAACTGAGAGAGCTGCGATTGTTGTGGGTGACGTCCGATAGCATTAGGGTTCTGAAGGATCTAGTGGGGGTTTCACCTCGCCGTCGCCAACCCAGACTCTAGACCCGATACCCACGGCATCGTCCCGGTGGAGGATTCAATAGACGGCGAACTTGGACATGGGCTCAGTCACGAGGCCAAGACCGGTGCCCTCGCCGGTGAACCTTCCTGCTGTGAACGACATGATTCTTTGACCAATGAGTGGGTCATACATATTGACAATTTCCAAAAGGTGACAGCCTGTCTCACGTCGCAACAAGTCGCACACGCCCGCCCTGTGTCTCGATCTATATGCCCAATTCTTTCATCGATTTCAGTGCGCTCACGCATGCAGGCACCCGCTTTCACACACACACATGACCCGTGAATACAGCCACATGGATGAACGTGCGCAGCGCAACACCTGCAAGCATCTCTGTACCACAGTGCCCATCGCCGCCATCGCCGATAGATGAATCTGAAGCAAGATGCAGCGATTGTACAACCCACCTCCGCCTCACTGGTACGCCTCCCACCGCCGTGCCGCGGCTCGCTCATCTCAGGAACGCCCTTCGATATGCACGCATCTCCAGCCTCCACTTGAGCACCCACAGCATGTAGCACAGTCTCGTATAAAGCCTTTGTCTCACCACCACCCACCCACCGCTCCGGAAGTCCCCATCATCCATCTCCAGAACGCCATGCAGCTGCCCCCTCATCCCTTTCCACTTTCTCGGGCCCGTGAAATCTGTATTCCTGCTGACGTGCAGCATCTGTACGATACGAGCGCAGCGGGCATGAGGACCTGCTCGCTCGTCCCGGATCATGAGGAGGGTGTTACACGGCGCCAAAGCCGCGCCTTCGGGTCCGCCGCTCTGCACTGTTATCGCGCTGCGCTGCGCTGCGCTGCCGAGCGCCGCCGTACAGGGCAGTGCGAGAGCTGCTTCGAGCGCGTCGCACATGTCTCGATGCCGTGGTACACAGTGTGGAAAGCCATAGGACGGGTGCCGTATGCCCCTTCATCTCTGTTGTTCCAGTTGTGGCTGCAGTGAATTACCGATCGTGGACGCCGGCCAGAAGGAAGTGATTCGCTGCATGCTGCGTGGTGTTCTACTTTGGTGACCTTCTACTGCTGTGCTCCTGTGATGCGTCATCAAGCTGATGTCGCGGTGGGTGGAGGGGAAGCGAGAGGATAGAGGGGAAGTTGGGAGCCAGGGCGCCATGCACGGAGTGGATGAGATTGCACTGCAGAAGTTTCAAAGCTGTCGGCTTCATGTTGTGTCATACTCGAGGCTGTGAGATCGATGAGAGATCACATTGGTAGCAGCGGCTCGGACTGATGTTTTCAAGGAAGATTGCCACCAAAAGCTGTGAATCTCTCAAACATAAGCAGAATGTTGCACATAACCATGACAGATGCAGTCACTTTTGACAACCAAGGGAGTAGGAATGAATCCAGCGTGCCCGTGTTCTTACGTTCTAAAAGTCATACTGAGATCTTGACAGTAAGACAGCACGGCTAGATGTGTGCTTTAGACGATGAGGATGCGTCGTCAGAGATGTGCTGTGCTTGTTTGTTGCGCTAAGGCAGCCTGCGCCTCATCTGCACTGCCCCGCAAGATCCAACATCAACTTCCCACAAAAGACTTCTGGCTCAAGTGTACATTCCAAATCTGCAGAACTCGCAAACACCGCTAAAGCAAATTTCACCTCCATACCCACTATAATGGAGTTGATACAAAGCCATGAAGAAAACCTGTCAATGTTTCCACCAGACGATGGAAATGTAGTCCTCCGCCCAAACCAATGTGCCTGCTGCAAACTGTCAAAAACCCAGGGCACATTCTTCGCCTTGAGTCGTCACAGGTGGGAATCTCGCCCTTGGGAAGCGAGTGGTTCGACTTTTCAAGCCGCAGCAAGCGAAGGCTGTCGTCGCTGTGGCTTCGTCCTTGACAATGTACTCGCGTATATGGACGCTATGGGTGCTTTGGGTCTTCGATGGGTGCGTGTCTGGAATGGTGTCTGGAGGTTCGGCACGCCACGCGCAGCGGTGTATATGAGCTTAAGCTGTGCTGGGTTTGAGAAATTCCGGACGTTGAGACTATCGCATTCGCCAGGCACGTTAGAACCTTTGGATGTGAAGTGAGAAAATCAGTACATGGCGTTTACATTGCACAGATGGAGTTCATTGTCTTGACAGACTGCCCTGGAATATTGCTCTTGCTCCTGCATTGGTAGAAGATCCAGCGTGTGAGCAAGCCCTCGCACCGGCCAAAGTCTGGATGAAAGAGTGTCTGGAAACCCACGAAGAATGCCAGACACATGCGCCCTCACGGCTGCCTAGAAGAGTCCTGGAGCTATCAGACACAATGATGTATCTACGGGACGACACACAACACAAGCTAACGTCGAATTACGCCTGCTTGAGCCATTGCTGGGGTGAAAAGGGACCGTCCATTCGACTAACCAGTAATTCTGCTTCACAACTCAAGGAGGGAATTTGCATCAATACATTACCAAAGACGTTCTACGAAGCAGCCAAGGTGTGTTTGCAGCTTGGAATCTCCTACCTGTGGATCGATGCACTATGTGAGTCAACATCGCGGCAAGCAAGTAGTAATCTGCATCAAATCCGTATACTGACAGTAGCTCAAGGCATCTATCAAGACGACTTGCAAGACTGGACCTCCAGTGCATCAGAGATGTCCAGCATCTACACAAACGCCCAAATCACCCTCGCCGCGACATCCGCCCGCAACAGCAACGACGGTCTCCGTCACCTAGTCAAGGACAGATTCCGCAGCATACTAGTCCCATTAACAGGACTGTATATCCAAGAACACCGCCGCGCGCATGGCTTCGACAGTGAAAGCAACGAGCTACGACCCCTCACGACACGAGCCTGGGCCTTCCAAGAACACCGGCTTTCGACCCGCGTCTTATCCTTTAGCATCTGCCAGTTGACATGGGAATGTCGACACGCCTGTCACATTGAAGGCGACGAGATCCCGCCTACCAGAAACTCCCTACGACCCCAATCAGACCAACACCCCACAAGCGCCTGGCACGACGTGGTACGAGCTTATTCGCAGCTGCAGATTACATTCGACAGCGACAGACTACCAGCGTTGGCCGCAATAGCCGAGAAAACGAGCAGCGTGCGCAAAGGCAACGACATCGTCGACACGTACCTCGCCGGCCTATGGCGCAGCACACTACTGCACGATCTACAATGGCGCAAACACAACCCCAACATCCACACACATCGCTGCAATTCCCACACCCCAAGCTGGTCATGGGCCTCTATCCACGGGGGCGTAATATTCAGCGACCAATTCAACGACTTCAAGCCGCTGCCGGACGCGGAGGTGCTGGACATCTCATACACGCCCGTTGGACCCGCGCACATGGGCATGTCAGCAGAATCTCGTATAACGCTCCAAGGCAGGGTTGGCCGCGTCGAGAGACAAAAGGACATGTCGTATGCGGATGGATTCAGATTGTGCGCGTCGTCGGCAGATATCAGGGCCCTGGGTACAGATATCAAGCTGTTCGCGTGGCCGGATTTCGGACCCACAGACTCTACCATGGTCGGGGATGCTGCGGCGCTTGGTGGCGGTGAGAGGCTCGTTGTGTTGTTCATGACCTTTGAAGAACAGCCTAGTGTCTTCTTCAAGAGCTTCGGCGGTCTGTTGCTTCGACAGAATGTCGACGCAAGTAGCTATGAGCGCATTGGGTGGTTGGATGTCTCGTATCGGGGACAGCTGAGACAATGCGACACTGGAGACTCATCGCCTCACGAAGGCAAGATCCTTTCTTCTTCTGACGCAGAGGGCATTTTCGCCAGAAGCGAGACACCTGTGGACAAGTATATGTCCACGCTACCACTAGAATCTGTGACCATTGTTTGAAAGTTCTGATGAGAGTATTGGGTGAACAAAGGTTCTAGAATTGCCTTGTATGTAAGTATGTGTGTGTTTCTATGTATGTATGTAATCGTACACTGTAAATGCGCACGCGCTCGGCCTGCCCGCCCGTAGCATCTCCTGTAGCATCTCTCGTAGCCTGCTATAGCTTGCCATAGTATGTCACAGCCTGCCACGGCCAAAATCCAGCGAACTTGGCTAAGTTCATGTTGTCCCAGCCCAGACTTGATCAATGCATTGCGAAACAAAAAACCCACATTTGAGGTGAAAACCTACTTAGAACGCCATATATGCAAGGTGCAAAACAAATGCGACTGTGTGCGCGCTAGAACGCCTGATCCAAATGCTCAAGATGTCCATGCTGAGTTGGAGAAAGGTAGGGAGTGAAAAGGGATCGTACGCTAGGACGCAATTCGTGACTGAGTATCGAATCCCCGTCTTCTCCTCTTCTCTTCCTTTCCTCAAAGACTAGAGAAACGAGTCTCTATTCTGTTGGAAACTCAGCTCAATCTCTTTCTCCAGACTAGTAACGTCGAGGTTGAGGTTAAGCCGATCGCGACCACCCAATGTACGCTCGATCTGGATTTCTCTCTCGGCGGAGGGGGTCCCGCCTGGTGTCGCGTCGAGGCTGGTGGTGAAGGTCGGAGCACTGAAGTAGTCGACCTTGGAGGTGTGCAGCTGCCGTGTTTTGGTCATGCGGAGGCCGGGAGTGGAGGCTGGTGTGCTGTCGGGGGATTCGTAGAAGGAGAGCGGCGTCGGAGCGCCGAGTTCGAAGTCCTTTTCCGCGGTGGGTGTGCTGTCTATGGTTACGCGTTCGATGATTTTGCTTAGACTAGATGCCGTCTCCGGGCGAGCGCGTTCGAAGTCTTCGTCACCGACATCCATAGACACGGGAATGCCGTTGGCAATGTTGTAGTTGCGCTGGAGGTACTGCTGCAGGCGGTATTCCTGGCGCGACCAGCTTTCGTCGACAAGGCCTAGCGCAGCTTTGATGTCCTGATCAGAGAGGCCGATGGAGGGCCCACGATCCCGCCCAGTCTTGGAGGTCACCTTGCTGGCTTTAATGGCCAGCTTACTGCGAACGGATGCCGGTTTTGAAGTCGTGTGGATAGATGCGTCGTCACGTAATTGTTTCACCTGATCTTCTGTCCGCTTCAGTGCCATTTGGCGAGATTCTTGCATCGTGGGAAGATGCAGCAACGTGGTGTTACGGTGAAGCGCATTCACCAGATCAGTGAAGCCGTTGAGTGCGATATCGTTCATCTCACAGTAAAGATACTGTAGGGTCTTGTTAGTCTTGAGCACGTCCGCAAGCGTACTTGCACCCTGTACACCGAGCTTCTGGTCTGTGGCAAGTCAGTATGATGACAGCAAATGTGAGGTGCGTCTTACATCGAATATACAAGACGCGCAGAGTCTCATTGTACTGCAACCCTCGCAGAGCCCGGTTGACTCCAACGCCAAGTTTGGTCGTCTCCAGTCGGGAGTCCTCCCCAGACATGTCAAGCCATTCCAGGGTCTTGTTGTCCGAGAACATGCGTTCCAGGGCTTGACAAGTCTCTTCGGAAGCATCGCTCGGAAGAGAGGCACGAGAGATGTCGAGCTGGCGGATTGTCTTGTTCTGTGTCAGAGCTAAAATCATCTTGCGGAAGTCTGCTTCCTCTTCGAATTCAAGGAGTCGGATTGTGAGATGTGTCGGGGCATAGCCAGCTGCGATTGCCTTGGTAAGCCTACGGAGGTCCTTCTCAATGTAGTTTTCGCTGACATCCAGGTGGAGATCCCTGGGCTGGCCGGGTTCTTCTATCATAGATTGGAGCAAGTAAGCCACATCTTTCCCTGTGATGTAGCAATGGTCCACTTTCAGTTCTCGAAGCCCTTTCGACTGCTTTGTGTTGACGAGGTAACTGGATCACTTTAGTTTGCTGCCACATTATCAGGTCAGACAAGCTTACCTTGCTATTGCATCGATTGTCGCTGCGTTCAGCGAAGTACCGCTCCAGCTCAGTTCTTGCAATCTCATCACATTGAGCGTTTCGACAGATATCAAGGGCTCAGGGCCAGATGTGCGAGCAACGTGTGACAAATCCAACTTTGTAAGATATGCAAAACAGCCAATCTGTGCGTCGAACAGTGTAGGTGAAAGTCGAAACGGATTTGCAGAGAGATTCAGCGCCTCTAAAGTGTTCTCTTGAGGGCGTAAAGAATCCAGAATGAGGGACAGCGCTCGGTCCGTGAGACCGCAGCGGCTCATCTCGAGAGCTCGCAAATGACAAGCTCGCTCAACTGCTGCAGCTACCAAATAATCCAAATCCGTCTCTCCAAGCTGTATGCCGTTGAGAGCGATCCAGTCCACGTTTGTTGTTTGATATTTGCATAGGGGAAACAAGGCTTCCACTATACCGCACCCGGTGTCTCTTGCACTTGACTTTGCCTCTGTGAAATCCTTGGGTTTCTTCATAATGCAGTTTGAGAAGTCCATGCGCCTCAATTTGCGGTTGGTCAAAGCTAGAGCTCGAATTTCTTGCACCAATACGCATGATCGAGACAGATCATCCATCTCCATACGTGCATATGTGCCTCGTTTGGTTTTTGTGCAGACATGTTCAATACCATGCTCGTCAATCAATCCATTTAAGATATCGAGATGGACATCCTTGAACGAAATGCCTGCAAAGGTTTCGTTGTATCGCAAGGCTCGCATGACCGCAAGTAGTTCAAGCACGGTGTATTGATTTCGTCGTAGTCCAATGGGCTGAAGGAGTTCAAAGCGCGGCGAATCCTCGTCCGGATATGTGATCTGATAGCTGATGTTTTCGGGCTGTACGCCGTATGCAATGCAATAACCAATGAGTGTGCGGTCCAAGGAATCTTGATCTATGACGTGGACTTGCGACTGGCGAAGCGTGTCATCTCTGACAGTCTCAGGGACGGCGAAGAGATATGGTCTAGACTCCCACTCCGGTCGCAGTGCCTCTTCGACAGAGCGCAGGCGGACGGCGATGTCGTGCGATGCAAGTGACGCCAGGTGGAAGGTTTTGGATTTCTCCAGTGGTTTTCTCTACTTGTCAGACAAAAAGAAAGGATGGCTGAAGGGGTGTATTACCTGAAGGTCAAATGAAAGGTATCGTCAACCTCGCTGAGCACACATTCAGTAAGTGCAAGAATACCATGTGAAGACTGAGAACTAAGTGAGGCCAATGAGGGGCTAGAGGAGCGTTGAGAAGGTGGCTTGAATAAGGGAATCAAGTGCACCTTGTGGACACCAATAGCAAGGAAACATACAGAAGCAGACAATTTGCCTAGATCATCAGACGATGCCCGCGCCGTCTTGCCCGGCTCGCGTATGACGACCTTGTAGATGGCGTAGTGGGGAGGTACATAGTCACGCTCTGCTTCGACGACACGAGCAGCGAGGTGTGAGTTGTAAGCGGACAAGGGATTGGCGTCTGCTAGTCGTGCACTGTTGGAGGCATTACGTATAGCCATCATCCAAGAATGCATTTCCTCCGGGTCACCAAACTGCAGAGTCATGGACGAAGCCTGGTTTGTCTCGTCGTCCAAGTAGTAGACATCGAGTGCAAAGTATGGGCCGCCATCAGGAGCATGGAAGACGGCAACAATGTGGCGCAAGGGGGTGCCCATGTCGCGGTCTCCTGAGGCATCAGAGGCCAGGGACTGGACTTCTTGAGCTGAGCCGGTCGATGGACTCTGGCTGTGGCGGTAGGCCGACACACGGTTGCTGGTGTTGTGGGGTGAAGACACGCCAGCAAAAGCGTCTGCTGCTTTTGACTGGGTCTTGAAGCGTATGAGGTGCGTGTCGGTCAGGACCAGATACTCCCTCTTCTTCCTGAACATGGAGCTGCTCGTCTGGACCTCGCCGTGCTGCAGGACATGACGGCTGTATGTGTCGTCGGTGGGCAAGTCGGGGAAGGCGATGGAGGCACGGGTCGAGGTGGCTGACAGTGGCTCGTCGTCGTAGTACTTGGAGGTCCTCAGCGAGCCAAAGACGGAGCTGGCGCGCTTGCCGGTGCCTCGATTGGGCAGTTGCGGTCGTGGGCGTGCGGCAGGAACGGGCGGCGGTGTCTCGGCAATGGCATTCTCGTCGATTGTTTGTTTGTCGCTGTGGCCTGACACGTCGGACAGGTTGGACATGAAGGACGCGGTGCGGCGCTTGCGCAGCAGATTGGCGGGCTGCGACTCATCTTTCTTGGGCGTGATGCTCGTGAAGGCGCTGAGGGAGCTGCCAAAGATGCTGCGCCGCTTGTCCTTTGACATTGTGGGCGAGGCGCTCGAGGGTTGGCTGCTCTGCTGGCGTGCGCCGCCCCTCGCGAGGTCAGCGGCGGCAATGGCGCATGCGGAGGGCCAAGGGCAGCTGGGGGAGATATGGGCGCACGCTCAGACAGGAGACGGACAGGCCAGAGGCAGGGCGGCGCAATCGCGAAATGTCGAATCTGGCGGCCAATGGCGGCGCAAATTGCTATTGCATGGGCACGCGGCCGGAGGTTTGAGCAAGCAGCCAAGAGCGTACGTGAATACGAGCGGTCGTTGGACTGGCCGTTACAGACTCGTCGTTATGCAGTCACGCAGTCACGCAGTCACGCATCGTGCACTTGATAGCACAGTACACGCAGGACGGCAATCAGCTCGGTGCTGGACGGCGGCCACCAAAGTTGGCAGGAGTGGCAGGCCAGGTTGCAGCCCTGCAAGCACCAGCCCTGCTGCCCGTGTCTGGCCAGTGGCTTTGCGGAGGAGCCTCAGCCAGCTCTGAGCAGCTAAGTGGAGTGCTCGGCGGGAACCATGATGAGCTCGGCGGCTCACGAGCCTGCTGCGAGGCTGCAAGCAGCAAGCTTGCACACGACACGGCCCTGCATGACTGGTTCCAGAGCAGCCTGTTGACAGCACGCAGTCACGGTCACGGCCACGGCCACGGTCACGCACTGCGGCACTGGAGCAGAGCAGCGGCGGCGACGTGGGGCTCAGGAACCATCCCGCCAACGCGCGTCAACGCGCTCTCAAGTCCTGACAGGCGAGGCGGCAGGCCGTGTCGATACGTCAATACGCCCTTACGTCAGCATGTCAACACGTCAAACACGTCAATCCGTCGGCGGTCGGCGTTGAAGGGCGGTGACTGCTGGCAGAATTTTTCCAATCCACGGCGGCGACGCGACCATGTGCTGTTGACGCGCTCAGCCAGCACACTCTTTTAAAGCCAATCACCTCATCCTCCCGATGCTCAGAAGCAGCAACGCTGTTTCCCAGGTTACGCCATGGCGTAATACCTCGATATGCTGTTTCTGCGCCGCTCGCAGCCAGCTCGCCACCACACGCCAACGACGGTCCTTCAGCGCCACCACGTCTCTGTTCAAGCGAACAAAGGCCAGCAAGAAAGTGCAGAAGAACATCAAGTATGACTCAGCCTTTAAGAACCTTTTCCTT
This sequence comes from Stagonosporopsis cucurbitacearum, assembly GCA_016920805.1. Lineage (NCBI taxonomy): Eukaryota > Fungi > Ascomycota > Dothideomycetes > Pleosporales > Didymellaceae > Stagonosporopsis > Stagonosporopsis cucurbitacearum. Next base: position 2,315,570 of record JAFEKD010000011.1, on the reverse strand, counting down.
GGATCAGAGGGCGCTACGCAGTCGTCAGATGTCCAATTCAATACCAATGAAGAGCCGCCACAAGACTCCTCTTTCGTGTCACTCAAAGAGGCACTCACAGGGTCGAAAGAGGGGGAGGCAGGCTCGTCTAAGAAAGACAAGAGGGAACGGAAGAAGTCAAAGACCAATATCGAGATAAAACGAACGACTCCCGAAGATTTCCACTTCGAGCCTGTCGAGGTTCACAAGCCTCCCGTACCGATGCTTGCCTATGGCCTCGACCGCGTCCTCTTCAACCCCGGCGTGTATCGTCTGCAGGACCCCCGTACAGGCGTCTACAATTTCGACCCATATTTGGAGAAGATCATGCCAGTGGAAGAGTTCGACTTTGACGCCCTGAGTGAATACAAGACGTCGTCCAAGGACCAAGACCTGCTGGCAATAACCAGGAAGCTGGGCGTCAAGTACACAGGGTCCACGTCCAGCATGTCAGGTGTGCTGCAGCATTTTCATTTCTTGCTGTCCGCACATCGGAGACTCGATCATAGTATGCTCTCCAAGAATTTTCCAGATCCGACCAACAAGTTTTCAAGAATCACCGCCGGGCCAGACGCAGTGTTTCTACGATACAAGGACGGCGTGTACGCCATAGACGCAGACAAGACTTATGACACCCCAAACATCATGAGCTGGCTTGGCCACTCGATGGAGAAGCTCCTCACCACAGAGCGCACCGAGTTTGAGCGTTATCGCAGGTCGAACCCAGAGCAGACACCCCCCGAGGGTGATGCTGCGAGGTGTTTTCACTACTCGAAGCAGGGCAGTGTTTTGATGCGCTCTCAGCTCGACGCCCGGGATCCTCGCTTACCAGGCGCTGGCATCTTCGATCTGAAGACGCGAGCTGTCGTGTCAATCCGCATGAACCACAAAGAATACGAGAGGGGTCTGGGTTACCAGTTGCGCTATGCCCAAGGAGAGTGGGAGTCGTTCGAACGGGAATTCTACGACATGACCCGATCCACCATGTTGAAATACTCTCTTCAAGTGCGCATGGGCAGGATGGACGGCATCTTCCTTGCTTACCACAACATTGAGCGCATTTTCGGCTTCCAGTATCTTAGCCTCTCCGAAATGGATCAGGTGCTCCATGGTCAAAGCGATACCTGCTTGGGCGACCAGGAATTCAAGCTTTCTATCGGTCTGATGGAAGAATTGTTGGATCGTGCTACACAGAAATTCCCCGAGACAGTAAGTGCATCCCCTAGCAGTGCAGGACCCATTCTTACAATCACAGTCGATACGTCTTCACGTCGAGACCCGAGATACCAAGCAGCCTTTCATGTACGTCTTCGCAGAGCCGGTGACCGAAGAGCGCGCAGACCAGATTCAAAACGTTGGAACACGTTATGCAAGAGACTGGGCGCGCCGCGTTGTGGGTGTCGGCAAGAATGACCCAGAGGCGGAGGAGGAATGGCAAGACTTGCAAGAGGAAGTCGACGAGCAGGTTACCGAAGATGGCACCGCAGACAAGGACGTCAAATCTACAGCCATTCACCAAGAGGAGAAGCCGTCTGTCGAGGGTGAGGCTGCTACCGAAGGCGAGAGCACGACCCAAAACGAGACTGCTGCTGAAGGTGAGACTACAATTCACAACGAGACTGCGGCTGAAAACGAGACCCTTGCAGAAGGCGAGACTACCGCTGAGAATGAGGCTGCTGTTGAGGAAGCCGAGGTCGACAAGGCCACGCTTTCGCCGCCCACCTTCGAGAAAGAGACGACGTCCGGTGGTCCTCTCATGGGCTGGACCGTCACGATCCGCAACAAAGTCAACGGGCACTACCTGCCGCGCCCCGAGCAGCTTGAGCCCGAGGACAATTGGGAGATTGAATACAACATCCAGGACATTGAAGAAACGTCCGTATGGCAGCTTTACAATGCGATCAAGGAGCGCAGGCGCCAGCTCGTCGGTCTGAGTGACGATGAGTCGAACAAGGGTCTTGAGAACTACCGCAAGGTCATCCAGCGGTATGCCAGTCGTGGGAGCAAGTGGAGGGCTCGACAAGACCAGCTTGACGAGGAGCGCGGCGTACAGATGTACGAACCTCTTGGGCCTGGATCAGCTGGGTTTGCCGAGAGGCTGGAGAACGAGATTGCCTCTGCGACTGCCTCTGAGGCTCCATCTGAGGCTACGTCCGAGACTGTCGTGCAGAGCAAGGAGTGATTGAATAGTAGACTGTTGTAATATAGCTTGTACTTGTAATATAGACACGAAGGACGACTTGGAAATAGTAGCATAGCATGGCTAGAGATGTCATGGCATCAACGGCGTCTACTCTGTCCTGCTTCACATTCTCCTCTGGGCAATGTTTCTGCATCTGGCAGACTCTCCAATTGTCACATGCAAGCGCTCTTCTTAAGTCTGTGATAATATATATCTTGGTAGAGCGGCGAGTAAATGCCAGATGCTCAGGTTGTGCAGCCGGTGTCGTGTTGGTGACACGAAGACAGTTGAAGGCAGATCCTGGATCCCTGCAACCGCGTCGTCATGAGAGCTCCGATAGCTCCTTCGCTCCACCGCAGTTGGACTCTCGGCGCAATGCAATCCAGGGCAAACCTTGGGGAGTGTCGCAAACCACCTCCCTTCTCACTTTGACACGAATTGCTTGCGGGTTTGACATATTGCTAGCATTACGGCCTCTGCTTGCTTGGAGTGCGCTTGCCTTTGTACAGTATCTGCTTGGATTTGGATTGCGCCCCGCTTAACACCGCCGTGAGAGCTACACTACAACAGCTTCGACCACCGCACCTCAGCAAGAGCTGTGACCATGGCCGACGAGAATGCCCTCACGCTCATGGAGATCACCGGCGGGCAGCTGCCGCTTCCAGACTGCCAGAAACTGCTCAAGGTGCGCCATGACGAGCGCGCATGCCAGGCAACACACGGCTAAGTAACAGCAGATCTTCAACGGCAACCTGGAGCAGGCCGCAGAGAAGTTCTTCAGCTCAGAGATAGCTACTGTCCACAAGCTCATTGACGGATCGACGCCGACCTGGGACGAGAGCGCGTTTGGCGCAAGCAGATATGCCGACGACACCAACAACAGCGTGCCCAGTATGTTGGCGCCCTACTCAGGTAATCGCACAGAAGCCCGCTGACAAACCTCCTGCCGCAGCTTTCAGTATTGACTACCCGCTAGGCTTCGACAACCACTCTCGCAGCGGCGCCAACAGCACTGCGCCCACCCGGCCCAACTCGCGCATAGGCACCCGTCCCGGCTCGGCCCTGTCGACACATGCAGGAGACGACCTTATGCAGAGTCAGTCATCTGAAATCTACAAGAGAAGGCAGGAGTGCTGTGGATCATGTGACTGACTCATCCCAGGTATCGAGAGCGGGCAGGAGTCTGGCGTCACAGGCAATGCAAAGCCAATGTTTGGACCCGCCACTCGCAACGACTACGACGCGGACAACTGGGCCATGGTCCCAGCTACGACTGCAGCCGAGTACATTGCCGATCCTATACCAAGCCAGCGGCAGCGAGAGGAGGGCCAGCCTGCCATTCTCAAGCCTTCGCCGAGGTTCAACTACTTCCCAGCTATGCTCACCATCCTGCATTCGATTCCACAGTTCCGCAACGCCCTTTTGTCGCCGGCCGTTACCCAAGACGACTACTGGGTGGGCGAGGAGTGGTGGAGAGGAAACCCTGCAGGGCGGGCACGCATTGTAGACGGCACAATATCATGGGACGAGGCTTATGGACTCGACATCATCTACGAGACGCAGAGGCTCATGGCTTTCCTGGACAACACTGACAGGGCCTACACAACAATAGAGTCAATGCTGGACATGGATGCGTGGAAACACCTCGAAGCGCCCTCACTCGCGGATCCGGACGACGACATGCTCAAGTTTCTCATACTGTGGAGCACAGCGTATGCGAAACAGGACCCCGACTTCAAGCTCGACGGCATCTTGCGCTCGGTCGTCAATACACATCAACGAGTCGAAAGCTTTGTCCTTGACAGCACGGTCACGAAGCGCGAGGGGAGGGAAACTGACATCTACGACGTGCTGGACGACACTTTCTTTCCCAACCCGTATGGAACTGCACACATCATGGACATCAGCAATGTCTTGATATTCAGACTCGAAGGAGCAAAGCAGGATAGCAACGAGCTGGGTTGTCGCATCCCCGCGACCCTGTACGCAGATCGCTACCTCGAGAAGAATAAACACGTCATCCAGTCAATATTCGAGGAACTCGCGGTGCACGATACACGCTTAGATAATGTCAAGGACCAAGTCGATCGACTGAGATATCACACACCAGCAAAGCGCAACTCCAAAAGAGTCGAGTCCTTGAAGCTGCTCAAGACAAGCATGAAAGCTTTCCAGCCAAAGGAGGATACCGACGAGATCGATCCCAAGGATGCTGCTACACTGTCGCACTTGCAAAGTCTGTATGAAAGCATCGAAAGCAAGCTGGCCGGTAAGTGACGAACGCCCAACTACATAGCGGGTTCTAACATGATACAGCGCTCGAGGAGCAGCAGAAGGAGATCTCGGAAGCTCTCAACCTCGTCACCAACCGTTTCAAGCCCACCATCGACGACGGCTCAGAAGCGCTCATCGACCTCACCTCCCCCGACTACCCAGAAGGCCAATCTGCGCAAGACGCAATGCACCACCCCTATAAACTCTACGGCGTCGCCACCCGCCGCGACGTCATCTACCTCCTACACCCGGACACGACCTCCAACACACCCGGCGCAAAGCAGTGGTGGCGCGTACAGTACGACAACGAATCCGGCACCGCCAACATCCTCCGCTCGCGCATCGACCAGCAACAAGTCCTCGAGCGCGCAACCTCGGAAGCCGCCTCGGTCCTCCTCATTTACGCCAACGACGCCGCCACCTCTGAGATCCCCCTCCCGCTGTCCAAACCCCTCGCCGACTTCGTCAAAAAGGACAAACTCGCCTTCCTCGAGGAACTACAGAAGAACCACGACCTAGGCGCCACCTGGGACGACTTTGGCGACGAAGCAAAAGGCGATTGGAATAGGGACGTTGATTACACTCCCCCCGGGTACAATCACGACTGGGCGAACCTCGATGCCCGACACAGCGAGGGCACGAAACAGAGCGACGTGCCGAGTTCCGCGACGCTAACACCGAACACAGAGGTCGGGAGCGAGTCGGGCGTGCGCGAGATGGTCGAGGTCGGCGGTGGTGGTGGTGGCTTAACCAGTGCTGGACTTTACAGTCGTGAGCGCGGCGGTATCAACAATGGCGGGACGGGTGGTGAAGCGTATTCTTCACTAGGCATCGAGAGCGATCCCATGGATGTCGATCCTCAAAGTCAGAGCCAGAGCCAGAGCCAGAGCAGAGATACACAGATGGTTGATGTCAAGGAGGTTGTAGTCGACAAGTCGTCTGGGGCGCAGCACATTGAGGTTTTGGAGAAGAATGGGGGATAGTATGCGTAGTGTGCGCAGTGTAGCGTGGCGTGCGAAGGGTAGCATAGGGTACCCTATTACAACAACATAGGATCGTACAGCACAGGAGATATCCACATTCTACATCCAATTTGTGATGGGTTAGTCTGAGACTTTACTGATGAGCTGGGTACATGAATTCATATTGGGGGGGGGGGGTTTAAAGACACATTCGATGAGTATAAACCACGAATGAATGGATGGATGAATGACTGCATGACTGCATGGATTTGTTAAACGTTTAATGCTAAAAAAACGCGTGCATACGCAACACGCAAAGCATCCCTTGTTTCCGCGCTGAGGTGATGCGGCGCTGTGGTGTTTTATCTCGATGCTTTCTGATGTGCTTTCTAATGTGCTGTTTACGCTCTGTACTGTACTCTTTTATGCTGTACTGTACTGTTTATGCTGTACTCTACCATATATTACAAAGTAGATGATGATGATGATGATGATGATGATGAGATACATCTACACAGCATCTACACAGCAGACTACACAGCACCTACGCAGCACCTACACAATAGCCTTAGTTAGGTAGGTAGGTAAACACATCATGCACAACAACAAAACCACCTAGCGCTCTCTTAAAGTCGTCGCACTGGCACTGGTGACGGGGTGTATAGCCTAACCTAGCCTGGTAGTACTGTGCTGGACTAGACTGTACCAGACCGTACTGTCCCATACCTAGTAGCCTACTGTATCCACACTATTTCTAGCACATTGCAGTATTATGCTGTGCCGTGCTACGGTGCTATGCTGTGCTATGCTGTGGATAGCTAGCTACCTAGCTAGGCTACCTTATCTCGCCTCTTAGTTAGAAGTACAGGTCTAGTCTTGATAATGAGATGATATCTTAGTGCCTAGATAAAACTTTGCAGAGACAGAGATAAGACACCTCGTAGCTGTTGATGATTCGATCATTTCGATGGGCTAGCTAGTTGGTTGGATGGCTAGGGAGGAGAAGATCTTCATGGTGGTGGTAGTTGGTAGTAAGTACATCATGCCATTATCTACCCGCAACTTTCTGTTTATATGGGTACATAGGTATATAGGTATGGCATGGTATGGTGTCTGCATCAGCGGTGCCGAGCGTATGCCGACCATGGCATGGCATGTGCCGACCACACCAACCCATGCCGACCCCCGATCCGCAATCCCTGTCCATCCAGCATCCATCCATCCTCCTAGCTCCCGCCACGCTAGCGAGCTGCCGTTCGTCATCACCTCATCGCCATCCGACTCCGACGCCCAATTCCCACGTGCTTGTTTGTTTTTTTCGGGCTCGCTCTTCTTAACCCCATTACCTATCGTCCTACGAGTGGGTGTGTAAAGTTCAATCAACCAATCGATCAACCAATCGATTAATCAATCAATCAATCAGTCCATTGGTCGATGGTTGTTGTATCGGCCGCGTAGAAGAAAGGAAAAGACAAGAAGGGCAGGTGTGTAAATCAAACGAAGAGTAGGAACCATGGTTCGTGAGCACGGCAGCTTGACCAAGGATGCGGAGACGAATGAGGCGGCGTGGGAGGCGGCGAGGGGGGCCGCGTATGGCGGTGTTAAGGTATGTGTGCTGTGCTGTGTTGTGCTATGCTATGCAGGTGTGTGTGTGGGGGGTGGTGTAGATGGGGCGATTCTACGCGTTGTGATGCGTGGTGGGATGCGCATAGCTGAAGGCTTTTTTTTCCTTTCCTTCTATTATTTTTTTCGTTCAGATTTCTCGGACTTGTCTTTGCTGTCGCTACGTCATTGAGGTTTTGGGGAAAGAGTCGGATGTGAATCTGTACGGATTCGCACATGTCAAGTTCTATGGTCGTGGGCTTTGTGCTCTCTTGCTTCAGGGTTTTTACCCGCGACGGCATCCCAAGCTAACGACGTTTCATAGTGGGGAGCTTTCTTCGCCGTCGCGGGTGGAGTCGCATACGCCTTCTCGCCGCTCTACCGCGGTCTAACAGTACAATTCAAGACGTGCGGCCATCCCGGATCTCCCGTGTAGTACTTCCCATCTGACATCCAGCAGGTACATACAAATGTCGGCCATGATTTTCGGCGGCATGATCGAGGCCGATGCTCGTATGGTGCGGTACCACCAGGCTGTGCGGAGTCATAAGAAGCTGCAGTCCGATATGGCAGTGTGGCGCGCGTATGAGAATGAGTTTGAGGAGCGCGGGACGCCGGGTGTGGCGGGCGAGACGAAGGTGCAGGGGAGGGATGGGGGGCAGTGAGAGCTAGGACGGTGGAATGTCAGCTGGGACGTTGGGTTACTAGAAACAACATAAAAGTCGTCGGCGGTTGTATGTGAGCATTAAAAGCAATTCTTTTTATCGCACTCTCCCCGTAATGGAATACAGGAACGCTGGGTGGCTGATAGGACCATAGTCTGTTGGTTGTACAGCAATCACCATCACGCTGCATATCTCCATGCTTCTATGTATCCTCGGCAGAATGACCACGACGCGACCTTTTCTAGACTGTCAAGTCTGTCTGTCGAGCACAACAATCCGTCAGAACAAAACAAGAATACTGGCATGTACACACTCTTCACGATTGCTCGTGCGTGTCGTCAAGAGGGTCTGCGATCGATGCTATTGACGGATCTCCGCGCGCGAAAGTCTATCCATCCCAGCATTCGGATTCTTCAAACATGGTGAGCGGAGATGAACGGTCTCGCTCGGAGCTCATCACGCTTGGCCATCTCTTTTCCCCCAATGCGGCTGTATTGGGTCCAGAGCACGCATTGGAATATGTATATATGTACATTTTTTGTCAAATGCGTTTTCACCAATGATCATCACACAAGGTGAAGACTGCGCCAGTTGGAAACGCTGAATGATGGTCAAATGCAGGAGCTCAGGAAGCGTTTCCATCCATTCATGGTGGATGTCTTCACAGTGAGATTTCCATTGCTCCGCGACGAAGATGATGCTAGTTAAAGCTCTCTATCTCTCTTCCTATTTCTCTCGCATCGAGATTCTGCGATGCTTGAGTCGAGTGCATCATGATTCAAGATCTCAAGCGCCGATCGAGTCAACCCTCACCAAGCACGAGTCGTCTTCACAGGTCATCATCGTCCCAAGCTGTCGTCTTTACAGTCATGTCGTCAGAAGCCCAGAAGAAAGGAAACCAACTCTGCATCTCCCAAAGCGCAAAACAAAAAAGACATTGACAGTAATGAACGCAACCAACTCACTCCACCAGAAAGATGTGTCTGTAAGTATCAAAAAATGCCATTACTTGTCCAGGAGCAGATCCAAGGAAAAACGAAACCAAACAAACGATCCTTTAGCATTCGAATACGCAGCTGGGCTGTATTCTCGTGTCATTCTCAACGAGCGGTATGATGATGGAACATTTTCTGGAGTTCGTGTTTACCAGTACAATACAATACAATGCAAGGGGGGGGGGGGACACTACATTCTTGTTCCCTTTCCTCTTTGCCCTTTTCTTTTCCGTTTTTTTGTTTCTTCCTCACACTCTTTGTTCCTGGCATTATCGCCGCGGGTGGGAAGGTATGCTGTAGTGCAGTTCTCTCGCGCTAGTTAGTTAATCATCTTTTCATCGAGGTGTACGGAAGCGTTGAGTGGGGAAAGGGGAAAGGGGAAGGGAGGAAGGAAGAAAAAATACCGCATACCACGACTAAACACTAAACACCGCAAACCTCTTTCGCGAGATAGAAGATTGCGATGCCAGGGCGATGCCAGGGCGATGCCAGGACGATGCCAGGACGATAGCACCTGCTAGCAAGACAACAAACAGCGAAAACCCCCCAGTCCTGTGGGCGGAAAGACATGCGCTCGAGGGTTGTTTTTTGTGCTGTGCTGTGCTGTGCTAATTCACACCCTCCCATGCTCATACTATCCCCTACTACCACCCTCTAATCCAATTCCACTACCCAGCTACATTCATACCCAGCTACACTCATACCCGACAATGCAATTGTTGGCGTGCTGCCATGCTATCATGCTATCATGCCGTAAATGCGAGGAGGTGAGTTGGGCTGAGTTGAGTTGGACTGAGTTAGGTTGGATCGGTGTTGTTTTTACACAGGTCTGTGAATTGGGTGGATATGGTGTGTCTTGATTCGCGAGTTGGATGTTTGGGGAGGGGGAGTATGTGTGAGTATGTGTGAGGGAGAAGGGGAAGGTGAGAGAGTGGGAGAGAGTGTGTGTGAGGTGGAGGGAGAGAAGGGGGGGGGGGGGAGAGGGAAGCATCCACTGCCGTCCTGCAGGTTTTGTGTAAGTAGCACGCACTGTTGCACTGTTGACTTGACTTGAATCCGAAAAAAAGCATCGAATACACACGAGGACAAGCAAGAAGTGCAAGCACGATGCAGTGTGGTGTAATGTGAAGTTGGGTTTCGAAGCATTTTCATTCTCCCGGCCGATCATGCACTACACTTTTCTTTTGTTGATGACGTGTGTTGACCTAGCTCGTATACTTCGTTCCACAAACGCATCCCACATGCGAAAACGCACATCACGCATGCGATGCCATCCCCAAAAGTCCGACGAATAAACAACGCCCTCTACTTTCCCCGTCATGCACGCACGTCACATGCTCCACGTGGACCATGTACTACAAGTGGATGGAGTAGTCCATGCAGACACACGCACGTCTGCCTCAAGCCATCATGTCCGAACCGAATGTGGTTGTTTGGCGTGGCGGGGGACGCTTATGCGCTGGCGGCAACGGCGGCCTTTTGGGCCTTTGCGCCGCGGAGCTTCTGCGCGGGCGAGGCCTTGACGGCCTTGTTGGACTTGCGGATTGCCGAGGCGCGGGCGACGGCGTCCTTGCGGAGGTCGGGGCGGTAGTTGCGCTTGGTGGTCGAGTTGACAATGGCGGAGTAGAGCCTGGTGGGTGGTGTTAGCCCGTGTGTGTTTGGGATATTGGCGCGGTCACGCAAGCTTCAGTGTTGTGGAGGTGTTGCTGCTGCTTGTGGCTTTGGTGTGTGCGTGTGTGTGGTGTGAGGAGACGTACTTGCGCGAGCCCTTCTTGGAGCCAAAGGTGGTGCTCTGGGTGGAGGCAGCGGGCTGGTGGTGCTTGTCGGCCTTCTTGATCAGGAGCTGGACACCACCGTTCTCAGCAGCGACGACGCCGATGGCCTGTGTATGCAGTCAGCAAAACAATCCTCCTGAGATAAATGGTCCCCAGCTATTCAATTCCTTCCCCTCCCTCTTCTTTCTTTTTCTCTTTCTTTCTCTCATTCCTTCTATCTCTCCATAACTGTCTCCTCTTCAAGAAATACACTCCTCCAAGGAAATGGCAAATCGCACCTTGTCAGCAATCTGGCCCTCGTTCTTGCGGCTGTAGACGTTCCTCAGGTTCAGCGGGTCGCGGCTGAACTGGACACCGTTGGCGCGCTTGACGAGGGTGGCGCTGGAGCCCTTGGTGATTGTCCAGGCGAGGTCGTGCGAGATTGTGGCGGCCATTGTGAATGTAATGAAGGGGATGGGGGGGGTTATTGTCTGGTGACGGCGAAACAGTACGGTGCGGTTCGTGCTGGGCCCCGGGATGTGGATTGTGTGCCATTTCGACGCTTGTGCGCGGGGATGGAACAACCTGTTTCCCGAGGCTAAGCCGCGCACCAGCCACGGTGGGTGGCGCGGCGGTGTGGCGCGAGTACCTAGGTAGATCCAACGTCAGTGTTGTCAGCGAGCGAGCAGCTCTGTGGAAGACGATACTGTTGCCTGCTTGCGTGCGACAGTTCGATACGCGCTGAACTCGGTGATCTTTTCTTTTGTTCTTTTCTTTACTCTTTGTGACTGCGCTGCCATACATACCAAGCCCACTGCCGCTGCCGCCGCATCCGCATTCTCTCGCCCACCCTGCGCAGCACTTCCACGCGCTCTCTCCCGTACACCTTCGCCGCGCCATCCACGCATCCCGCGAGCTCGAAACACCGTCCTTACACTGTTACTTGTGTCGCGCAAACCACCGCAAACATGGGCTACATGCTCCCTTCGATTGCCTTTCTCGTCCTCGCCCTCGGCACCAGTACGTCCCACTCTCTCCCACCACCAATACCACCAGCCCACTAACATGCCCAGCCCTCTACCTCACCCGCACGCGCTGGCTCCCTCTCCTCCCCGCCCTGACGCCAGGCCCACTATACCAACGCCTACCGACCTCGTTCCGCGAAGACATTGAAGCCGGGCTGCACTCGTGCGACTTTGACCTCACGGGCAATGTAGAGGGGGACTCTCGGCAGGGGCTGGACGAGGCGGGGAAGAGGGAGGTGTTGCGTATCATGAAGAGGAGGGGTGTGGGGTTTGACGAGGCGCGCAGGTTGCTTATGCAGGAGCGGTTTAGTAAGGCGGGGGTGGGGAGTGATGGTGTGCCGAGGGATCCTAAGTTTGTGTCGTTTTCGTGAGGGGTTGTTTTTCTTTTGTTAGTGGGGATTAGATGGCTTGGAGTGTTTGACATCACGGGTGGGACTGGAAGTGTGATTTCTTGTTGTTGTTGTTGTTGTTGTTGTTGTTGTTGTTTTTTATTCTTCTTCTTGGTCTTCTTGGTCTCTTCTCCTTCTGTCCTTTTCTCCTTTTCTCCTGCTCTCCTATGTCTTCTGATATCCTTGGACTGACCGATTACGGTCGTCCTGACGTTGGCCGTCACTAATGCAACTGGTACAATTTGTCATTCAATGTCCACCTATACAATGCCTTCCTGGGTATATGCTGATCTTCTTCTGCTGTTCAAGGCTCTTTAGATTCACCAGTCTCTGCTGTGGAGAATCATCTTTCTGCGTCTCACTGCTGTGACGCGGGTATTGCGTGTCAGGTGTTGCGCGCTGGAGTGTAGGTCGCACCGTCTCTTCTATCATCTAGGGCCAAAGCCTGGTGGAGGGAAACCTGGCGGCGCACCAGGTGGAGGGCCGCCAGGAAAGCCAGGGGGCGGTGGATAAAAGTTGGCGGGCGCTCCGCTCGGTGGACGCGCAGGCAGTCCAGCAGGCAGTGGGGCCAGCGGTGGAGGCCCTCCAGCAGCCATGGGTGGAGGCCGGCCGTAGCCGCCTGGCCCATTCGGTGTGCCGCCCATGGCCATGCCCATGCGAGGATCAGACATGGCGCCCATAGGAGGCCCAGCAGGCGGGACCATGGGCGTGGGTGCCTGGAACAGGTGTGCTGGGAGGGGCTGGACAGCAGGGGCGACGCCGTGGGCCTTTGCCTGCTTGGCCAGCATGCGCTCTGCCTCGTCTCCGTGGCGCTCGCCCTTGCCGTCCTTTTTGTAGGCGTACTGGACCGAGATCTGCTTACTCATCATGTACTGGCCGTGCATGCTCTCAATGGCGGCGTCGGACGAGTCAAAGTCGCCAAAGGAGATGAAGCCGTAGCCCTTGGACAGGCCGTGCTCGTCGCGGGCAATCTTGGGGGCGACGGTCAGGGGGCCGAACTGGCCAAAGGTGTCGTACAGCGTCTTCTCGTCGATCATCGAGTCGAGGTTGCCGACGAACAGCTCGGCGCCAATCTCGACGTTCTTCTGCTTGTCGGCCGAGGCCTTGTTGACGCGGATGCGGCTGCCGTACAGGCTGACGTTGTTCATGATCTTGGGGGCGTAGTCGGCCTCGGCTTCGGTGTGGAACTCGACGAAGCCAAAGCCCTGGTGCTGGCTGTTGACGCGGTCGACGGGCATGTTGACGTTGCGCACGCGGCCGGCATTGAGCATCAGCTCGTGCAGGATGCGCGGCGTAACGCGCTCATGGAGGTTGCCGACGTAGACGGTTGCCTCTTTGTTCTGTTCCCTGCGTGGTGTTAGCTTGAGAGGTGTCGTTCTACCGTTGTGGGACTTGGGGCGAGGACGTACCAGTGGCGCGCGCTTGGTGCCGACATGGTGGCGGTCGAGTGTGTCGAATACGTCCTACAGTCGCGCAGTCCTACAGTCCTACTCTTGGTGGTGTGAATGTCCTGCTCTTTGGTGTAAAGGTGTCCTGCTGTGGTGGTTCGAAACTATCTCCTTCTCTTGGCGACTCGAGGTTTGGAGCTTGCATCACGCTAGTTCAAGATTTTGGCTCCAGCGCTGCCATCATCGCCCGCCGGCCCATCTCCCATCACCGACTCGACCTCTCTCCAAACCACCCCCACCCACCCACACACATACACCATGTTCTCGCTGTCAGAAGAGTCCAAGGCACGTCATACGCTACTCCAACACAACAGCCCCCATCAATCCTCATCCATCCCTCCAATGCTAACACATCCTCCAGGAGCGCATCGCGCGCATCATCGACGTCTCCCGCGTCGCCATCCACTATGGCTACCTGCCGCTGATCCTCTACCTTGGATACTCCCAGAGCCAGCCCAAGCCCTCTCTCATCCGGTACGCCGCCAGCCATGCTAGCGCCCAGCACCAGCTCCAGCACCAGCTTACACACTCACAGCCTCTTCTCTCCCCTCGCATAACGGTAGACTACCGGAATGGGAATCGAGAATCGAGAATCAAGGCTCGAGATGGAGCTTATGAACGACTGTTTACTTCACTGTACAACACAAATAATTCGGCGCATTGGCTTTTGGGGCATGTCACATGTGGGCTGACCAGGACGGATGCATGGCAGGCAGAGCCGCCCCACGCCGAGACGTATCCCCTCTATAGCACTCGGCACTCGACCGTCTACGCACGGCATGACAATTCCACTGTACAACAAGGTTTCTCTCAGAGCAATGCCCTGCAATACGAACCGCGTCCTGGCCTGCTGGCCTGCTGCATACATGACCACATTGACCACACAGCTATAGACCCCTGCACCTGCGTGCTCCAACTGTTGGCCTCCATCCACTCCAGCATCCTTTTTCCACAATAGTCCAAAAACCGAGCCAAGCCACGTGACAGGGTTGACATACCGCACGTCCGCAGCGGCACCACCCGTCAACGCCAATGATGGCCCGGCTACGAACCACGTGCGGCTCGCCTGGCCACTCGAACACGATCCCCAACTCCGGCTTCTGTCGTACTGAATTGGACCCCACCTGTGCCAAAATGAAGCTTCGCTACCAGCCGCATGGCTACGCTTTCGCCTCTGGTTTAGTTCTAGCCTTACCATTTGCACTTCCCTTATCGGCCCCCCAGGTGTCGTGCTCTGTAAAGCATCAGCCTTCCCTAGATCTTCTCACATCTTCATCTTGCAACCAGAACTTGATGTCAGCATATTAGAGTCCCTTTATTTTGATCCCAACACTCCCCACCGTATGATCGCCATTCGACCCTCGCCATGACGGTCCCCAATGTTGGGGACGTATTGATGCTATCACAAGTTGCGTGGAGGACTGGACGAGCCTTCACTGCAGGTCGCAAAGACGCACCGCCAGACCTCCAGGCCGTCGAAACCGATATCAGTAGTGTAGCACATGCTCTAAAGCAACTCGCAGAAACGCTCCATGCCGACACCGACCCTTCGCTGGTATCCAGGTCTGATCCATCGATACAGAATGGGGTCGCAATCATAATATCCTCCTGCCATCAAACAATCCACGATCTCGACTCTCTGGTTGACCGCTACCAAATCATCAGAAAGCACCGCACCCCTGGCGGGTTCGCCATTGAGCGGAGCTGGAGTGACCTTGTCCTAGCCCAATATGACACCATCCTATGGACCACCGAGGGCGGAACTCTACACGACCTCAGCAGTCTCCTGCAGATGCACACAAAAGCCATACGGCTTCTTGCCGAAGCTGTACAAAGGCAAGTCTACGCCCTTGTGCGCGACATGCAGCACTGACGTGCGCAGTGGGTCGTTATCGCAGCTCGAGGGGGTGGTGACGCCCATGGCCAAGCGCTTCGACTCCATGTATGACTTGCCTGGGAGCCTCGAGGATCAGTTGGAGGAGGTATCTCGTTTTGTGCAAGAACTCACTCTTGTGAACCCGATATTAAAAGCACCGCCAATACCACAGCGGAATCCAGCAAGGTCGCCGACGACAGAGATCTCGGATCCCCTCAGCTCAACATCAATACCGTTCTCTCCTCCAGCACCGTCATCTCGACAAACAATTACAACAGTACAGCCGTCTCACGCTAAACAACCCTCCGTATCAGCACCCTCTGCTATGTTATCATCAACCAAGCAAACCGCGTCCCCTATTCTTACCGGCGACCGTACCGCAAAGACACCAACAACACCCAGGAAACACGTGCCTGAGTTCAGCTTTGGGGGATCCCCGGCTCGCGACTCCGCCAGCAGCTATGCGTCGTCGACTTCTTCAGCACGATCGCGCGGATCGTCCAACAGTAGGCATGCTCTCGTCTCGGTGACGGAATCGATACCACTTTCTTGGGCGTCAGAGCCGGAGAATTCACGACCAAACACTGGCTGTCTACCCCTACCTCCGCCTTCATCGAAGCGACCGTCTTCAACCCAGTCGTCACCAGATCTTTCTAGAGTAAAGTCGACTTCGACACTCACCTCGTCTTCTCCACAGCAGGACAGTATTGCAGACTTACACCGCAGCTCCACAACAGCGAGCCAAAAGGCCGCGTTTGAGAAAGAGGCGTTCCGCAACTCTGCCATCCTGTGCGATGTGTAAGCAACAACTACTCCCTCATCCTCACCCAACACCCACTAACCACCACCACACAGCCGCGGCACACTTGTCGAATACTCACAAAACTCCCCCTCCAACCCACACAACTCCCACGACATGGCCGACACAACCGCCACAGAAATGGTCCCCGTCTGCACCACCTGCCGCATCGCCATAGTACGCAAACGCACCACCACATCCTCACCCCCCACCATCGCAATCAAAACCTCCATCTGGGTCCTCAGCACCGACAACACAACGCGCCTCGAGCTCCCCCTCACCCACCCCACACCCACATACGCCAGCTACTTCAGCACCACAAAAATCTCCCTCACAACACCCACACCCCTACGCTTCCATCCCCCCCGCTACGGCGCACGTCTCCACCACGCCACGCACAGCCCCTGGGTGACATTCGTCTTCGCGACTCCACACTCTGCAACACAGTTCCAGACTGAGCTTGCAGGCCGGACGTTGCTTGCGTCGCTGCGCACCACGCAGACGCTGCGGGTGCGGGAT
Source organism: Stagonosporopsis cucurbitacearum (assembly GCA_016920805.1). NCBI lineage: Eukaryota > Fungi > Ascomycota > Dothideomycetes > Pleosporales > Didymellaceae > Stagonosporopsis > Stagonosporopsis cucurbitacearum. The sequence goes on along the minus strand of JAFEKD010000011.1, from coordinate 2,299,062 downwards.
GGGCCGCTTGCGGGGCTTGGGCATGCGCGGCAGATGTGTGCCCTTGAGAGAATGCGGGTTTGGGAGGATGAGGAGAGTGGGGCTGTGGTTGCGATGGTGCATTTTAGCGCGGGGTTTTGTGGTGGGTGGTTTGTGTTTTGTGTTAATTCCCGATATGGGGGGGTGGGGGTTGTTGATGTGGGGGGGATGGAGGTCAGGGTTAGGGGGTTGGATGTGTGTGTTGGGAGGGGTGGTGGTGGTGGTGGTGGTGGTGGTGGCGGTGTGGTTCTTCACGCTGATACGGATTTTGATACTGATGCTGCTGACACCCAACCCACAACATCTAACCAACAGCCCCAACATCCTCCCCCCAAAACAAACAAGACCAAACCCGCCATCATAAAAACCGCCCTCATCACCTTCGCCTCTCCCGCCGAGAAACACGAGTTCCTGGCGCTTGTAAAGGAGTATCAATCTCCGGGCCGGTTGTGCGATGGGGACCGGGTGGACTGGTCTGCGGTCTGTTAGTTGGTTGGGTTGGGTTGGGTTTAGGGGGGGTGTAAGGGGGGGTTGGAGGGGGAGATGGAGGGGGAGCTGTAAGGGTGTAGCTTGTAGCTTGTAGCTTGTGGTCTGTGGTCTGTGGTCTGTAGGAGATGTGGAGGGGAACTGTGGGTTAGGAATCAGAAACTAGAAATCAGAAACGAGAAACTGAAAACCAGAAACCAGAAACCAGGACTCAAGACTCAAGACTCAAGACCCAACCCTTCCAACCCTTCCAACCCTTCCAAATTTCCCGCCTCGCAATCTCCAAGACTTGAACTTCCTTACTTAACCTTCACGCTCACTCACTCACTCACTTACTAAACCCTTTGTCCTTGCTATCAGGCCTGGCTGGCTGCCTGGATGGCGGCCTGGCTGGCTGGCCGGATGGATGGAGATATACTGCTGGTTTCGTTTGGCAGGGAGTCGGTGTTAGAGTGATTTGTGGTGTCTTTTTCTTTGAACTTGCTTGCTTGTTGCGGTGAGTAGAGGTCGAGGTCGAGGTCGAGGTCGAGGTCGAGGTAGGAGTTTGAGACTCGGGATCCCGCGCTTGATGTTTTGGATTTGACCTTCATACCTAACATCTCACGTTCAACTCTCACACTTAACATCTCACACTCAACCCTCACGTTCAACCCAGCTCTCACATTCAACCAAACAAGACTTACTAAGAGGTTATTACATGGGATAGGGCATGGGAAGGGAAGCGAAGGGAAGGGGAGGGAAGAGTAGAAAGGTAGAGAGATGCATGAACGGACAGAGATAAGGACAGAGAAAAGGACAGAAAAGAACAGAAAAGGACAGAAAAGGACAGACACAGAAATGGTAGTATACACATATACATTGATTACAAGTCTTTCTACATCTCCTCTCCATTCCATCCCATTCCATTCCATCGCTCCATAGCTCAATCGCTCGACGGGCTAATCGCTCCATGGCTTAATCGCTCCATGTACACACACACACACACACACACACACACACACACACACACACCAGTTTACTACTGGCTCTTGCTCGCAGACGCGACACCAGCTCAGTCAGAGAGCTCAATAGCGTCGTCCTGCGTCGCGCCGGGACCGTTGGCGAAGCTGCCAGACTGTGCGAAGTGCTGGGGCTCGTCATCCTCGTCGTCGTCGTCGTCGGCGTCGGTGTACTCAACACCTTCCTCGTTGGAGTCGTAGGTGCTGGCGAAGTGGGCGTCCGGGTCGTTGGGGTCCTCTTCTTCGTCGTCTTCATCCGAGACCTCGTCGTCGTCCTCGTCAACCCCGGCCTCTTCGTTGTCGCCGTCGAATGAGTCTTCCTCGGTGTCGCCGGCCGTGTTGTCTCCGGCGTTGACATCCACAAGATCCACGCCACTGCCGCTCCCGTGCTCGCTGAACTGCGGCTGTGGAAAGTCGGTCTGCGGGATGTATGAGGTCTGTGCGGGAACAGGAGATGAGAGGACGAGCGGTTCGGGGTTGATGGGCTTGGTGGGTGTGTTGATGTACTGATCACGGTATGCACGGATGGCCTCCGGGCCCTTGCCGTAGAGATGCTGGGGAACGAAGCGACTGACGCGACCCCAGTACGCAGGCTTGTTGCTCGGTGGGGCGCCGGCGCTCTTGCCGAGGAAGGACTGGCGGAAGGAGGTCGTCGAGGTGCCAAGATTGGGGACGCTGCGGCCAAAATCATGAACCGCTACAGGCGAGTGCTTTGCGGTTGACGACTTGGCAATCAGCTCACGTGCCTGTGCGATGAGCTGACTGGAGCGGCCGTCGAAAGAAGAGCGCCTGCTAGATATCGTACTGTTGGCTTGTGGCGGACCTGGGCGAGAGCTCCTGAACGACTGCTGCATGGCACGAACGCGAGCCAGGCGCTCCTCAAAGGTGAGTGGCTTGGACGGAGCTGAGGCTTCCTGAGGCTGTGGCTGTGGATGTGGATGTGGCTGGGAAGTAACGGATGCGTTAGAATCAGACCTGCGCACGCGCTTGGCTTCGTCGTCTCTGTGCTCCTCGTCGGTGGCCGCCGAGTCGAAGCTTCTCTTGCGGTGTTTGCTAGGATCAATGCCCATTGCCCTCAGCTTGAACCAGTCGGTCTCGGTGCGGTCGATAGGCGCCGTCGACTTGTAATAGGCCTCCGAGTACTTGGGTGTATGATTGCCGTTCGCCATGGCGCCAGTGACAGTCACTTCTGTTTTGTGCTGCGACAAGACTGCTCGCGGCTGCGCAGAGGTGTTGGCTTGGCTTGCACGACGCTCTGCAGTGCGTCGGGCGCGTCGCTGATTGGTCGGCGCGTGTCGTGTTGTTGACGTGGTGTCGGCTTGGTCTGTGCTCACTACTGACTCGGCCGGTGCTTCACCTTCACCGTTGAGTGACTGCTCCTGCTCCTGCTCCTGCTGCACCTGCTGCTCTCGCTGTGCCTTGAGACGCCTCCTTCGCTCTCTCGTCTTGCGGGCGCGCTTCTTCTTCTGCACCTGTGCGACCCAATGCGCAAACACTCTCCGTGCGAATGCTAACCGTTTCTTCTCCTTCTCTGCCTCCTCAATCTTCCGCCACTTCTCCGCCTGCCACTCTTTGTAGGTTGCGTCGGCGGTCATCCTGAGCGTGTTGTCAATAAACTGGTACAAAAGCCCATCCTCCCCACAGAATACAATGCTGGACGTTAGATCATTCCACGCTGTTTCCCGCCGCCGTAGCTCTGCGAGTCTCTCCTCCTCTTCACGCTGTCGACGCTGCTGTTCCTCCCGCATCAACCTCTCCCGCTCTTGCTTTTCCATGAGTTCTCTCTGCTGCTGTTCTCTCAGCTGCCGCTGTCTCTCCTCTTCAATACGCCGTTGCTCGGCTTCCCTAGCTTGCTGCGCCTCTCTTGCCTTGCGCTCTTGCTCCTCTTGCTCTCGTCTGCGCCGCTCCTCTGCTTCCTGTCTCTGCTTTAGCACGGCCGCTCGCGCATCAGCTTCGGCCTTCTCTTTCTCTGCGGCCTGCGCTGCTGCGTCTGGCGGTGGCGATCCTGCTGGGGTATTGGAATTCTCCGGCAGCTGTCCGTTCCGCATTTTCCAGTCCAGCTCAGCCATTCCGGGGAATACAAAAGGCGTTCCCTTGGTAGAAGAACGTTCGCCCAGCGCTGGAGTGGGTTGGCCGCTCGATGTCTGACTCTGGGGTGCTGGTGGTGCATTGTTACCGAAAGTGAATGAACCAGGTGGTGTCGAGCTCGGGGTGAAAGACTGTGAAGGGAGAGCTGAAGCGGCCTTGGCAAACGGGTTCGTATTGGCAGCTGCAGCAGGTGTGGGCGCGAATTTGACAGGGTTTTTGGAAGCATCAAAGAGTCCATTCGAAGCACCAAATGCTGAAGACGCAGATTGTGCAGGCTGACTCGGCGTTGTTGCTTTTGCGAAGGGATTGTTGAATGGATTTGGCTGCGACTTGCTAGAGGAAGAATGGCCTGGGGCCTGGAAAGCTGGGGCGAAAGGACTGAGCTTCGAGGTGCCGTTCGTCTGACCACCGAGGTTCTGCTGGAAGATAGTCGGTTTTGATGTAGTGGTAGTCTCCGGTACGAAGAGCGAATCATCGTCGCCTGCTTGTACTGTATTCGAATTTGCCAATAGCCCACTCTTTCTCGCCTGCTGCACCGTCATGCCCTGGATGATTGCTGAAAACGCGCGGTTGTATCGCTTGGATTCGACGAGGCCCTTTGAGAACATCTGTGGCTTGATTGTGTGTGGAACACCGAGCGACCTAATGCTGTTGCCCAGTTTAGCAATGTCGAGAAATGTGCGACCGTCTTTGCTACTAAGCTCGAACTGAAACCCGTAGAGTTCGCAAAGCTTGACAGCATCCTTTTCATCGTCCATTGCAAGCACTTCCCTGAGCTTGTCAGTGGTCCAGGCCTGGACGCTCACGTCTCCCTTGGACCCTCTCCTGTATGCATGCCATATCGAGTCAAGAATGACATGTCGAACGCGATTGAAGGTGACTTCAGCGGCGCATGCCATAAGGTAGGACACGCTCGGCGACCGGACCAGATCCCAGAACTTCTTCCAATTGGCTTGCGCCTGGATCCAGCTCTTTTCCGAGCCGGTATTGAACGCTGATTTGGATGCCTTGAAGATCTCAATGGCTGTCAGGACGCGTTTGTTGTTGCGGAGGTCGGCTGGAAGGCCGTGGAGCTCGTTCTCGAGCTGGCTGTTTGCGTACAGGGATGCCAGAATCAAACGGTACGCAACAAACTCGGCCTCGTTGTCCGAGGGTATGCCTGCGCGGCGATTGTCGTCGTAGCGCTCTCTCAGCGTTGTCAGGGTCTGGTTGAACTGCTCCATGTCCTGTTGGTGGGAATAGTCGTCCTTGCCAGACTGGGCCATCTGGTGCATGGACAGAAGGTAGAACCGGGCAGACGCCTCCAGACACACGAGCAGGGTCCTGATGTCCGAGGGCTTCTCGACCACCTGTGTACGCAGGTCCTTGCGGACTGATCTCGTGCGATCCCATATCCACGCGTGGAGGTGATCGAAGCCTTGGTCGTCGAGGCGACTGGCGAGATAATTGACGGTTTTCTGACGAGATTAAATCCTACTCTCGACAACGGATGCGCGACTTACCAAGCACGCAGCTGGACTCCGGATGTCGATGACCAGCTCCACGTCTGCACCGGCCGACGATCGCGTGAAGGCTTTCACCATGCGCGATTCGTCGGGCACGCGCGCGCTGTAGGCCAGGTGCTCGGTCTCGGGCGTCTGTGGGAGTGTCAGTGTGGTGTTGTCTCTCAGTTATAAATGGCTCAACGCACGCATTCTGGACGCTTAAAGTCATTCTGCACGATGCGGCGCACGCGCTCAAACTCTGGGCACATGTCGTTGCAGCGGCCGATGAGCTTGACCGAGTCACTGAGCTTCATCTGGCCGTCCGGGTTCATGAGCCCCTTCTGCTGCAGCTGCTTGCGCCAGCTGGGCTGAGCATTTTGGAGCTGGGCGCGTTAGCCTGTGTCTGGGTGTGTGTTCTGTGCGCTGGCGCAGCTTACATAGGAGAAGCGGCTGGCGTAGTCGTCTTGGGCATGCGGGGTCGAGTTCTCGACGGCGCCGTACTTGTTCATGGGCACGTGGTTCTTCCTGCGACGCATTGTCAGTATGGGCCACGGGCACACCGTGGTGTTGGTGCTGTGACTGGTGGCTGCGACTGTCGGAGTGCCTATTGGAGTGTCTGTTGGAGTGATTGTGGACTACAACTGTTGAAGTGACTGTCGGCTAGCAAGCCCAACTGCGCTATTTATCATTGCAAACGGCCCACGGCAGAGGGTGAAGAAGAAAAAAAATCACACGACGGCTTACTTGGTCGACTGGCTTTCACCTTGCAGCAGCTCTTGCCCAGCGGCGCCCGGTCTGCCACCTCCTCCTGTCTGCGCGCCCCCGCCGCCGCGCTTCTTTGCGCCAAACGCTGGCTTGTCGCTGTCGCCATTGCTCGACGCCCCGTTGAGTCCACCGCGCGTGCTGCCTCCACGCCAGACTCCTGCGCCTGCGCCTGCGCCTCGGCCGCGCCCGCCTCTGGTGCCGCCGCGCGCGACTGTCGCCATGGTCGCGCCTAGGCCGTCTGCGCGACGCTCATACGTGCTCGTGAGCGGTGATGATGGTGGTGACGGTGAAGGTGACGGTGACGGTGACGTTGATTGACGGTGGTGGTGATGGTGACGGTGATGGAGCAAGGTGTATGCGTCGTGTCGATGCTACGACACCAGACAGTATGCGAGGCCTGCGCAGGCCAAGAGGGGTCAGACAAGGAGTCGAAGTCGAGGTCGAATGCGCCAGGCGGCCGTTTGGGCAAAGACAGAGAAGTCACCGCGTTGTCGCGCGCGGGACACTGAAGGAGCTCAAAGGCCGCGGCGCCGCGGGAATGAACGATGCATGCTTGGCGTATGTTTCACCCTTCGAAACCAACACCAGCCTCGCACCGCTCAACACCATTCACCACCACACTCGCCTATCATTGCACGCTTTGGTATGGTAGAAGCTAATATATATTGGGTGATAACTAATCCGAAATTCGTTACTGGTACTCACTTGGCAGCACCAACGTGGTGCTGTTCATCCATATACCCTCATCCTCATTGTCTCTTTCGTCCTCCCCCTACCGTACCAGAAACACATCTCCCTCCAATGCCTCCCATCGCACCCTCAACCGATATCCACCACACCATGCCCTCCCCTTATTACCCAAAACCTCCCCCCATTAGAAGACACCTGTGCTTTTGTGTTTTGTCATGCAATGCAGTCGTAAGCGGCGTAATATCGTGAGGGTATCTTGCATGACAGGAAAACGTCGCCCTGAGCAGGCCAGAAGAAACACAACCTTTGGAAGGATAGAGAGAGAGATACTCCAGCCAAGCCGCCGAAGCACCGCTGCACCAAGGCACACACTCTTGCACCTGGAGCACGGCTGGAGCGTGCGTACGTACATATGTAGTACAGTACATGACAAGCAGAAAACACAAAAAAAAGGGGGGGACCTGGTCGTGATAGTCGTTGTTTCCATGCCCGAAGAAGGAAGAAGATGAAAGAGAAAGAAAAAAAAACAATACAACAAGCTCCGGAAATGCTGGCAGCGCGCGCTAAAAAAACATGACACTCAATACTGTGATAGCCCTGAAGGGCTGATGGAGTACTCGCCATTGAAGCCCATGTGCGGTTCCGACGGTGCAATCTGCATATCCATGGGTGTGCTTGCGTAGCTCACAGGCGTCGGAGGGAACATGTTCTGTTCGTATGCGAAGCCATTGTTGGGAGGCATGGGAGGCACATGTTGACCGTAGCTCATCGGAGGCGGCGCGTTATATATGCTGAAAGGGTTGACAAACGCCAGCGGCGGCTGCGCAAATGCTGAAGGAGCCGCGTTGGCGTAGTACTCGCCAGGCCGGCATATCTGGCCGTTGTATACTTCTGGTGTTGATGGGTACTGCATCGGCTGGCTGTATGGTGCCATGTTGTATGACTGCATATTACCTTGTTCGGACATGGTTCGTGTCCGCGGTTTCGCCTCAAGGCCCTCCTCGCCAATTTGCAGTAAATGCAATGAATGATCAAAGGAAGAGTTGGGTGTAGATGCGGTACGATGCATCTTGACCTCGTCCTGGCCAAGTCCGGGCGTGCAGGGGCTGGAGGCTGATAATGGTGTGTCGACGTTCCATGACTGTTGAACTGAGTCCTCAGCGGAGAAAGACTGTCGCGGTGTCTGGACCATGGATGGGCCGGGCATGGGCAGGAATTGAGGCGAGGCCTGAGTGATCCTGGCCTTTGTCATTGTGTCGTCTGCTTCTGTCTCGTCTCCTGATGCGTCAAGGAAACTCTCTTGCACATAGTCAGTGTCCTTGGCGCTGCGACGAGGGTCAAAGATACTCTCTTGCACACGGTCGGAATTGTCCCTGACGCTGCGACGAGGTCGCTTTGGAAATGTCCGTCGGACAGGCCTTGGGATCGGCTTCCATGTGTGGTGCTTGCCCCGGCCAGGATCAACATTGCCTGAGCCCTCGAAGAGGCTGTACTGCATAATGTGGTCCTCGTGCGCCTGCGCAACTTCGAAGATGCTTGGCAGGATCTGCTCTTGCGCACGCGTCTTCATCTCTTCGCTGTGCTCGGCGCCCTTGGATGAAGAGAAGTGGTCTGCTGAAGTGGTCTGGACGGTAAACTTGGCAACTTCGCGAAGCTTTGAGATCCAGGGCCCTTTGCGCTTGATCTCATCAATGTCGCGGTGGACAAGCATCATCTCGACTGCCAAAGTGGAGAGATCTGCTGACGTGTCAGACAAATTTGATTAGATGAGGTCGTGCTACTTACCATCCTTCTTGAGATGTGAGGGCTCTTTGTAGATGACAGTCTTTGGCCACCAAGGTGGGGTGTCTGCCTCAGATGGAAGCATCTCATGGTACTTGCCCCAATCACCAAGTCGCCTTGGCTCGAGGAGCTTGACCCAGTGCGTAGCAATGCCTCTTAGCGGCTTCATGGTCAGCTCATCAAATCGGCAGCGGAGGAACTCCTTAAAGGCATCGACGTCGCCGATGTAAAACGTATTGGACTCTTCGGTCACGACCTCAACCGTCTGGCTGTCATCATGGGCAGCATCTACATTTTGGGTCGGCGACAGCCCCTGTGCAACAGACCGAGTCCTCTTGAGGCTCTTGGACTTCAAAAGCCCTGACTGTTGCGCAACAGATCTCCTCAATCGACGAGTGGGCTGCTTCTCAGCCAAGCTCTGCTGTGGTGGCTCAGGGATGGCGAGCTGGGGTAACCCTGCGGAAGCATGTTAGCGACCATGGGGCGCAGCACTGCCTGTGCCATGTAAACTTACCAGATACTGGGACCGGTGCCCCCTGGTTGGGACGGTGGATGCACTTGTTCAAGGAAGACGTGGAGCTGATTGCCGGCTGTGCCTTGAAGAGATGCTCATGGCCTGGAATAGGCGTGAAGACAGGTGCGGTGCGGCCGTCCTGGAACACCAGTGTGGCAATGGGAATGGGCATTGCGACTTCATCGTCGTTGTCTTGGGAGGACTTATCAGGCACTTCTGCTGCAGATGCAGCGCCCTTTGTCTAGTCATCACGTCAGCCACTGTGTTGCTGCTGTGTTGCTGTTGCGTCCGTGACGACGGCGGCGACTCAGAGTTTGGGACAGAGCGGACGCTACCGGTACCCTACCAACAGTACCGGTAGGTACCTAGATCCGGGCGGCACGTCTCGTACCGAAGCCTAATTCCAACGACACACATGAAATACACTGCAACTCACCTGCGATGGGATAGGAAAATCACATTCCTCTGTCAGCGCGAAGACGTTCTCGCCACGGCGCTCCTCTCGCGTGCGTGGGCGGTTCTTCTTGGTGTTCATGGTCGCTGGATTAGATGGCCTTTCGGTGCTGGTGGGGCTACAAGTGCTGCGATTCTCGCCGACCGCTGCACGTCGCCACTTGGTGACGGCAAGCAAATGCAGACCCGAGTCGCAACAGGTAGGGTGTTTTGGTTGTCGATTGATCGCCTCCAAGTGCAAGTCGAGCGAAGGTGCGCTACGTAACACAAGAGGAGACTGTCTGCAACTTTTGTTAGCAGCTGCCAGCTGGATAATTGCGAAGACGCTATCGGTAGGGGGGGTGACGCCTCGAGCCATGCATAACCATCACATATAAGGCCGGTTGCGCAGCCATGTGGCTCGCTTAGATCTGACACTGCTTACCTGAATCAGATGTTGGGTGACCGGGGCGTTGGGTTGGCACTCTGGCGGGCACTCTTCCGACAAGAAAGGTTACTATGCGTAGGTTCAAAGGTCGGCTCTGGAAGCCAGCGAGGCGAAGTTGATGAGAGAACAGGCTTTCAAGGCGGCAGGGTGCTGAAAGCTAAAAGTAACTGGCTAACGACAAGAGTAGACTGAAGTCACCACTCAGCGACCGCGGACGGAATATTGCAGTGGGCGGAGGTCAACGTCCGCTAAAGCATGCGTCGACAAAAAGCGTAGGTCGTACACACAAACACGACTCCCGCAGCTTCAGTGACTACAGCGATGGAAGGGATAGCGTAAAGGTCCGATAGTAAGTGATCTCCTAGGTGCGGGCTGTCAGGTTGGTGGAAGGGAACGATATATCCGCACCTATTAGCAAGGACTAGGAGTGCTTTATGAACGGCCTCGTTTTAGTGCTGTTGCCGCCGCCTTGACCAGCAATCCCGTTCCTTCATCATAAAGCCCTGCTGAACAGCTTCTTGTCAGTCAGGGGTTTCTGGCTTGACGGCAAGCAGCAGACAGGCAACACCCCATCCACATGCTGGGATCAGGGCGCGCGGAAGCCAGGGAGCAGCAGCCGTTGAGCGCCTGGTTCGAAACGGCTTCTGCCTGCTGGGATTAGACCGCTCTGATCTGCAGTCGACAGTCCTTCCGATCTCCCCGGTGGCCGCACTTGGCCTCTTTGAGTACCAGCCGCCGCGTGAACAGGGGAGTTCAAGTGAGATGGCGACGTGAAAATCAAACACTGCCCTCCCCAGCCAGATCGTACGCGGTATACACGCTAATGCAACTCAGGCAGGGCCTGCAATGGACAGCAGTTGACTTGAGTCCTGAGCTACGCATCATGGCCCGCTCCGTCCGCTATCCTTCGCGAGAATCGGACCTGGCCCTGGGGTCCATCTCGATCGCGATCGGAGGAGTGGTCCCTTCGTGCGATGAGATGTAGGTGTAATCCTGGAGTCACTGTACAGCGCCAGCACCGCAACTCGAAATTACACAAGGAGCACTGGTCTGTATGTCTGCTCAAGGATGCTGCCTCTGTAGTCTGTGTCTTCACAGCATGTCACCACTCACAAGGCAGTCTCTACACCGAGTACCAGCAGCTATCCGCGTCCAGGATCTCCTTGCCTATCCATCCCTACAGGCATGTCAACCATATGTCACGGATGCAAGCAGTTCCTCCCCCGTTTTACCACCCACCAGCCCTAAGAGCAAGCAAGCATACATAAATGGCCAGGAGCAAGCGGCTCGAAGCACTGTCTATCGGAGGCATTTTGAGGAGGCTTGATTCTCACCGTTTACAAAGGCGATGCAGCCGCTGTTCGCGACCAGAATCCTGGTCCACGGTCCAGATTCAGATTTCGACAATCGCACGGCTATCGATCGTGAATAGTGCGCCCCCCTCTCTCTCCCGTATTCAGCCCGTGTCTTCCTAATGCCAGAGGCCGATGTGTGTCGCCCGATTGGGAATGCTCGCTTAGGGCACTACCCGTACACAGTAACGTGTGTGCGTTCATGTGGGGTCACGCGGAGCTGCAACAACGTTGCGACGGAAATGACTGGCAGCGGAAAGCGTAGTGTCGGCCATATTGTGGCATCTTCGGTGGTGATGTGGGAACGTTGAATTCGCAATCGCATGAAGGGGCTTTGCAGCGGATTTTTGGTCAAAAGGTTCGCACTGACTGTGGACTTGCTTTTTTTCTTTCTCTACCTCAGGACAAATGAGGCCAGGAGATGTTGCTTGTACGCCTCTTACGGATGCAGTCAACCCTCTCAGCCTCCCGAATTGGCGCGCCAGACGTGGCAGATCGTCAGAATTGCCTAAAGCGGTATGCCATTCTCACTGTGATCCACACGTCAAAGCTGTGTTCGTCGTTGGACGCATGGATCAAGGCAAACGAAGTGTGACAGGGATCGTCTCCAAAGACAGCACCACAGTCTTGCCGACGGCATGCACGCACGCTTCAGCATTGCTGTGACCGGCTGGGCGCTTTCGGGCTTCCTGCCTGAGGCAGATAAGAGCTGCACCCGCACACAGCGGACGGACGGCCTGCAGAGGCTGCGCAGCACGGGTCGTGTGTAACGGCTGACGAGATGAGAAGTTGCAGCGCATGCATTGCACAGGTGTCTGAACGGTACGAAAGGCGGTGATGATGATGTCTCGCCTTTCATCTCCTACACGTATCCCACGCGCGCGCATCCTTCAGCATAACCGACGTACCTACGTGGGTATACTTTGTGGTAGATGTGTTCTAAAATCTCACCCGAGTAGCCGTGTTCCCTCCCTATAAGCACATTGCTATACATGATAAAAGCAAGCCACGAAACAGATACAATAGAGGACCCCTATGTCCATCTCTCGGGGAGCTCATCCAGGGACAGACATGATGCTGGTGGACCCCTGACGACAACGAACAGCCTGGTTGCCGCGCGAAGAGACGGAGAGCCCCAGCCTCTGGTGCGACCCTGTCCAGATCAGTGTGACAGGCCGGCCATCCCTGTCAGTGTGCAGCGTTCGAGAGTGTGTTCGTCACAAAAAGCAAACATGCCTCCACTTGCTCCTCGCCCGCGCCTAAAGAGTAAGGAGAGCAAAACCCGTATCGCAGGCTAGAAACGTCCCAACAGCGACCATGCAAATCACTCATGGGCTCTGCGTGCAAACTTACTAGCTTTTATATAATCGGAGGGCGAGTGGATTTGTGCTCAAGTGAGCCGCAAGTGCAAAAAAGTCTGTCGTTGCAATCATCAATTCTGCACCATGGCAATGCCGTCCGCGGAGCAGCACGGCTACCTACCTACCTATCCCCCATTCTGCACACACACACACACACATAGATACACCACAATAATGCACACTCCCGCTCAGAATGGTCAGATCCTGCACTCTTGCAGTGCGCCGCGAAGCAGCTGTCACCCCGCCTCGCTTCGCCTCGCCTTACACAAAAGTCAACACACACACACACACACAAGACATCCACAAACTACTTTACCTTTGTACACACTCACGCACGCACGCTCCCTTCCCGCAGTACCACACGTGTCACGCTGCTTCTATTCCCAGCCTGTAGGCATCTCATCCCATCTCAACTCACCCCATCATCTCCTCCCTCAATAATCCATCCCATCTCCTCACCCCCATGCCGTGACTCTTGGAAAAGAAGAATCCCCATTGCCGCTCTTCACGCGCTGTACACGCGCCCGCCGCGCCTCTGCAACCGCCACACTACCTCACCTTACCTTACCTACTTACCTATCAATTACAGTCTACAGGGCCATGAATTTTTGTGTAGCGAGATGATTGTGTAGCGAGACGCCGGACTCTCGCCCCCCGCCCGCTAGGAGCAGTGCTGCGCTGGCGGGCGACTCGCTGGACGCTGGTGGTGGCCAGGCTGTGGACGAGCGGCTCGCCCGCGCAGCACACGAGGTGGAGGTGCGTGCCGCTAGCGCGTGTCAGACTGTCTTCCCTCCTGCGGTTCATCCCGGGGCGTCGTGGCCTGTGCGCTTGGTGGCTGGTGGGGAAGCGGTGCCGGCCGCCGCTGGCGGCTGACAGGTCATGGCGCAACGGCTCGTTGCTTGATCCCTGTGCGGCCGATTCGGGGCCGTGGGTGGAGGGCGACGGGAGGCTGGGAAGAGGGAGGGACGGCGGGGAGGTTCCCCCAAAAGACGTCATTGCTGCGTGAGACGGGTAGGAGGGGTGGGGTGAGTGCATTGTGTGATGTGATGGGGTTTGGGGGCGGATTTGGTGTTGATGAGTGTTGGATTACAACCTACTGCTTTTGTTTTATCTACTGTTACTATACTAACTGCTATTTTTTTTTCTGCGGCTGTTTCATCGCTAACTCTCCTCAATGCTGCTAAGCAGATTTGCTTCCTTCACCAAGTCGTAAAAGAGGCCCTTTCTCTTGACCAGCTCAGCCGGCGTGTCGAACTCGGCTACTGTGCCCCTGTCCAGCACAACGATGCGGTCGCTGTCAAGGATGGTGTTGATGCGGTGCGCAATCGTAATGATGGTCTTGTTCTTGAACATGCTGGACCGTAGAGTGGTTTGCAGCATTGCGTCAGTCTCGACATCGACGGCGGCCTGGACAGGTTTAGCAAAGAATCAGAAACAGGGTATGAGGGTAACACTGACGGTAGCTTCATCCAAGACAAGGATGTTGCTTGGTGCGAGAAGGGCACGCGCCAGGGAGACAAGTTGACGTTGTCCAGCACTGAGGTTGGACCCTCCCTCATGGATTTGCGCATCTAGCTTACCCTGCATACCAGCAACATGTTCTTTGAGACGAGCATGCTCAAGCGCACTCCAAAGCTCCGTGTCATCATGAACATGTCCTGGGTCGAGGTTGTCGCGTACAGTGCCCTCGAACAGCGCTGCATCCTGTGGGATGATGGCCAGTCGCCTACGCAGGTCCAAAAGTCCAATCGTGCTAGTGTTCAGACTGTCAATGCTCACATGGCCTTCTGATGGTTCGATGATGCGGAACAGCGCAAGTGTAAGCGAGCTCTTGCCCGCACCTGTGCGACCCACGACACCTATCTTCTCGTTTGGCTTGATCTGCAGATTGATGTTTTTCAGCACGAGATCGAGACCCGGCCGGTATCGGGTACTATAGTTGTTGAAGGAGACGGCGCCCTGCGAGGGCCAGCTAATCGGCGGCCGGTTCTTGGAAATGACCTCAGGTGCCTCACTTGGCAGCGCCGCATACTCAAGCACACGTTCTACAGATACGATGTTAGTCTCAACCTCAACAGTCTGTCTGACGATCCAGTTGAGAGACTGCGTAATTTGAAGCGCGTAAGACATCGACAGACCGACCATACCAGCAGACAAGCCGCTGTGGCTGGCAACCGAGATAATGGAGAAACCAGCAGCGCACAAGATGATAACGGATCCAAGGAACTCCAGGCGCACGGCTAACCACCTGTTCGCGCTGATAGATGGGTAATAAGCCCTCAGATTGGCATCCACACGCCACTCGTTCTCCAACTCAAAGCGCTTTTGCTGACTGTACGCACGGATGGTGCTCATGCCACTGAGTGACTCCTGAAAGTGCGCATAGATCGGGCTGCGGCTGACGCTATCCAGACGCTTAAGCTCTCGTGATGTGCGCAGATAGTACCGCTGGATGTACAGGTACAGCGCACCAAGCGGCAAAATGACGGTGACGAAAATAGGCGTTCCCGCGGAGATAACGACTAGGGTAAAAACAGCTGCACATTGGTGTCAGTCAGATGTTGCACAACCCATATACCAAGACGGCTACATACCTCTGGCTGAATTGACAAACAGCATGTTGAACGTTCGGCTACACATGTCAGTTTCAGTTTCGTGTAACACGGCGCGTGCTGCGACTTACGCGAGTACCTCATCGACCTTGTAGATATCGCTAGAAAGGGCGGATCAGCAAGCATCTTTCGAAAAGCGCATACGCTCAGATGGGGAGTACTCATGCAGTAGATGCATGATCATCGTATTAAAAGTGGGAGGAGGGTGTCATCTGGAGTGTGAAACGTACCTGGAGAACCTATTCAAGATACGCCCTGCGGGCGTAGTCTCGAAGAAACTCATTGGAGAGCGGAAGATCGCGAACGCCATCCGCTCATGCAATTTGCGACTGGCCTGCGTTTCGCATTAGCCTTGCGCAGCGTGGCGCTGTATGTAATGCTCGACGTACCTCGATGGAGCAGAATATCCACAAGATGAGTGTTTGCACGACCACAAGTGCAGCAGATCCCACACCAAACGCAAAGTAGATGCCGATATTCTTGCCCACATGTGGGTTGCCGCCGTAGCGTTGGTTCATTTCCGCCCATTGCTTGAGCCAGACACTCGCACCTGCATGATGTTAGCGTCTGTCATCTCGAGTTGAAAAAGTGACGAGCCAATCGCGGGTCACGAACCGATAGATGCTGTCTGAGCGCCAGCAAGGAGTGCCAGGTAGATGCCGACTGCAACAAGGTTGCTGGTCTTTGCATACTCGCCATACACAGACCACTTGACTTTGCCTTGTTCCGAGAATTCTTTCGTCTGCTTGCTCTTGAGACCGTTCTCCTCGTCAGTAGTTTTGCCACGTGGACCCTTGAAACTGGCAGTGCTGGCACGGCGAAGGGTTGCGAAGCTGTGCTTGCGAGCTGTGCCGTTGCCGGTCCGGAGAGGAGCAAGATGGGAAGCACCCTCCTGGGCAGCTTCAGCTTCTTCCCGGCTCTGATCGTCGTCCGAAGCCGGACTTCCACCATACACTGTGAATTCTTCGTCACTAGTGATGCTCTCAGAGAGTGCGCTGTCCTCGTTTTGATCTTCGTTCTGAGATGTTTTGATTAAGCTTGCAATTTCGCCCTTCATGGCCATGAGCTGAGTGTAGCTGCCTCTCTCAAGAATTCGTCCCTCGCGCAAGAGCAGAATCATATCAGCTTCCACTAAGACAGGGATGGAGTTTGTAGCCAGGATCCTGGTCTTACCAGCCAAAAGACCGTTCGGACCCAAGACATTGTTGATCAGGTGTCGCCCGACATGCTGGTCGACGGCCGACAAACAGTCGTCGAGCAGATAAACATCAGCGCGAGCATATACAGCACGTGCAAGAGTGAGACGAGCCTTCTGTCCACCCGACAAAGAGATACCACGCTCACCGACTTCGGTCTGATCGCCATCCGGAAGCTGTGCGAAATCGTCACGCAGAGCACAGGCATTGACAGTCTTTTCGTAGAACTGCGGGTCCCAGCGGTGACCAAAAACGATGTTCTCGCGTACAGAAGCGTTCATGACCCATGCTTGCTGAGGCACGTATGCGGACTTTCCGCGAAGGACTACTTCACCATTGAGCTTCCACAAATCACCAAGCACCGCCTGTAGTAGCGATGATTTGCCAGAGCCGACACGGCCAACAACGCAAGCAAGCTCGCCTTTGTGTGCGGTGAAGTTGATCTGTGCCAGAGTTTGACCTTCGGCGTTCTTGTCCCAAGTAAAGCTTGCGTCTCTGATGCGCACTGATTCTTCGCCGTTCTCCTCCACAGCGGGCTCCCGACGAACAGCATCGTCCTGAAGCTCATCAGCAGTCAGGTAGCTGGTGAGACGACTGACGGCGACACTAGCTTCGACGATCGCGGTGATAACCATGGGCAAAATAGCGAGTGGGAAAGTGAGAAGGTTGAATAGTGTCAGGGCTGGGAAGACAATATCGGTGGTCAGAGGCTGATCTTGAGTCCAAACAAATACGCCGAATGTTGAGCATGATACAAGGAATGGAGTTGTCGACCAGGTGAAAGTTGAGAAGGCTTGAGTAGCACCGATCTTGCGCAACGTCTTAAGTTCCTGGTCGTTTCGAATGTAGTTGAGACGGCTCGCAAAGGCAGTGGTCCAGGCATATAGTTTGATGGATTTCATGTTGTTGAGAATCTCTGAGATCAGCTTCGTACGAGCATCCTTGTTCTTCATCTGTTCCTTCTGCAACGTCTTCATCAGACGCGCGATAACACCGTTGATTGGGATCATTATGATCATGACCGCAACACCTGCGAAGCATGCCGCACCAAGTAGCTGGTAAAGAGAGAGCATGCAAAGTAAAATCTGGAAGGGAGCAGACCACAGCTGCTGTCCGTATTGTGCGAGGTCCTGGAGACGCTGAGTGTCGACAGCCATGTAGTTAACAATATCACCGGTCGACTTGGTGGCTCGGCCCTCGTTGGAGAGCCGGGTGGACTTTGAGTAGATGGCAGCAGTCAAGCAGGATTTGATGCGCATGCCCGTCTCGAACGATCGCTGGAAGTACTGGTGAAGGGCGGCGGTCTGCGAGACAGACACAGCAAACATACTGAGAGCAATGGCGGCGCCCCGTGCTACAGGCTGAGGGGGAACAGGAGACTTTTTATCATAGGATTTGACGAAAGTGATCAGAAGTCTCAGCAGCTGTGGCTGGACAAAGTTCAAGCAATCGCTGATTGTCTTGATGCAGGCACCGCGGAAATAAGGCCCGCCAAAAGAACGAAACAGCGCCATCCATAGCGATGGGCTTTTCTTGTGCTCCACCTCATTAGTCCAGCTCTTTTCAAACTGGTCGGCGGTGTATCGGGTCGAATCGCGCGTTCGCAGGTTCCATAGATCGTCTTGGGTGAGGAAATGATTGTAGCCACGCTTCATCAAGGGTGTCATCCAGCCAAAAGTGAGAACCGAGAAGACATCAGCATATTCGTAGGGACACTCGTCGTCATCACCAAGAGCGTCATAGTCGCTCAAGCGCTTCTGCACCAGCCACTCCAACACGAATTCAATCGCAGCCAGTCCAACACTAGCTGTAAAGACTGCGAAGTATGCGACATGCTCCTTGTATAGTTTCTGAGAGATGAGCGAGCGGAGCTTCACGCCGTTGGCAATCAAGAAGAGTAGCCAGTAGAAGAGGGCCACGCCGTTGGCATTGCGCGAGCGCCAGTGCTCGATGTATTGGACGTAGAAGATGACGAGGAGCGAGACGATGGTAGCAGCGGTGGTCCAGAAGCGGAAATCCCCGGCCCAGATGCCGGTGAAGTACTCCATCTGGAGGGCGGCTTGCACGGTAGTTGTGGCGATTAGGGCTCCTAGAGTGCTCTGTTTACGCATACAGTCAGTACGGATTCTCCTGCCTCAGTTGTGTGCAGCGCCCTACCAATTTGGCGTAGAAGTGCCAGTTTTGCTTGACAGGCTGAGGCGTGCATCTACGGTATAGATACCACAACGCGCCTGCTCCTCCCACAACTCCCCAAGCTGCAACAATCATAATCCACACATCAAGAAAGCACGGCGTGAAGTCGAACCGAATAGGGCTCAAAGGCCCCCATCCCTCGCTATTACCGCATAGCGGCTGGCGATTGTGCTGCGAGGCCTGGAGATAACCGTAGCTAACAGCGGCGCCGGTATCGAGCGGGGATGAGGGCAGAAAGGGAATTTGCTGTCCCTGCATTGGGTGTGTCGAGTGCGCGCGGCCAGGCTCTGTATCGCAGAGTCTCAGGCTGAGCAAATTGTGCAGCGTGAAAAGGAATCACCAACGCGCGCGCGTAGTTGGTCTTTTGCGAGGCAAGAGCTCGGACATCTTGATCAACTCCGTCATCGAATCGGCTTTAGCGGGGGGTTTGTCAGCACGAGAGCTGTCATTCTGTTTTCAGCCTTTTTTTGCGAGGAGCCGCCCTTTTGAAATTTATTCAAGCTGTCTTGAACTCGTCGCTACGGCACGCAGATCACTGTCTGCATTCATTTTTCCCTTCAGGCTGGTTCCACGATCGCGGTTGGGCAAACAGACAAACAACATTGTGAAAGACAGTGCTGACCCTCGGGGCATTCGGCTTCCCGTTGCCGATATCGCGAGCTATGGTAGTAATCGACAATACATTGTCGCCGACAGCGATAGTGGTCGTGCATTTTGTGCAGGACTGGAAACACTTGAACAGGTCGCAGCTTGATCTGGTCTCGGCGTCCTGTGCAAATCTGAAGCCATTTGAAGCTTGCATTTTGAAGTGAAAATTAATTCATGTATATGACTCCACGTCGTGCTGGTGGAAAGATGGGCACCTAGTAGTTATTAGCTGTACCACGTTCACATCCCACAACTTAACGTGAACGGGCTTAATTTGAATGAGTAGAGAGCTAGAATTGAATTAATGGTGCCTGCCATGTTTGAGCTCGATCTTATTCAGTTGGGAGGATACATGTACGCTGGATCTCTAGACACCAACACATACACTTCGACTGCCAAACCAGTACCCTTAATTAGTGCCGTAAATGAACACAAACGTTTTTTTCTTCGTATTGCCTCGATTCTTAATGTAAAAGTCTAGGCAACTTCCTCCGGTGGACAGACCGGATGTGGCATCCAAAGCCAATCACGTGATATGCATATTCACGCAGCAAAATAGTCACAACGAGTGATCAACACATATCCGGATAAAAAGAAGACGAAGCTCTGGTACGTTAATATCATTTCTAAATGGTGGCTGGCCAAGCAAATCCATTTGGTGTCTTGACATGATCAAAAATGCAACTCTCTTCACACCCAACCCCCCAACCCTACAACCACCGCCACACCACCAATCCAGATACAATAAAAGAGTGAAAGAATTGGACTTGCAGGGAATCGAACCCTGGACCACTCCCATGCTAATTTCGACCGGCTTCTATTGGAGCTGCGAGGTGCTAAGGGAGTATTATACCACTAAACCACAAGCCCGTATTACTCATTTGATAGAGGTTCTTTTGTTAAGTTGATATATATATACTTCAATCTTCTTGTACCATCTGTGATAGATGGAGATGCCAAAGGAATGTTGTATATTTGTCTGTTTCGCTACCAGAAGAGCTCAAAGGCTGTACCTTATGATGAAACCTTGATCACAAGCCCATATTACGACTTCAATCAATGAACATTATGATTCAACGTATACATCCCTGATTTTGGAATATATTTGGTTAAGACGGAGAGCAATCATGTATCCACACTGTGTAGATGCGAAAAATTTGCGGATCCACTTCTCCGCCAATAAGAACCACGATCGGAACTTTAGACTCCAGGCGCTGGAACAACTGCTTTAATGTTTTGCGGCGTAATAATTTTGCAGGAAAAGAGATATACTCAGGATCTAGACAGATACATGTGGTATTACACGTATATGACTGATTTTGTGGCTTCACATAGTGGCGGATTGACTTGCCTGCCAGTAACCCTCACACGAGTGGCATTTTATGTTTGCGCAAGACATCATACCATGACAGGTGTCTGACAGTCCAATTCCAATTGAGATTTCACACAATGTGGACCGAAGTCACCAACGATAATTACACAATAGACCCGCAAACTCAACACCTGACGGCTCACGCGCAAGGAGAGAGTGACATTGGTCGACTAGCCGTATGTCACCAGCATGTGATCATCATTCTATCCAGTGTAGCCACGGTCCAACAACCAAGAATCCTAATCTTCGACCTCACACTTAGCCATTTCTCCTGCCCGCTTCTTCTCCTCTCCGATTATCGTACAGCAGTCTGACGAACGACTACCGTAAAAACCATCTGCAGGTTCGATTTCTCATGGAATGTACGCACACAGGCACGAAGCCTATTCCTTGCCTTGCCTTAGTCCGCTTCCTTATCGACAACGTACTTGATATTTACACAAGCACCAGGATCACGGTGCAACTTCGCTAGCGACTCAAGGCCGTATGCTTGAAGTGCAGCGTCGTCAAACTCCCACAGTTCCGCGCCGTAAGCACGCTGTAGACTCCGAACATAGTTTTTCGTTGATAATGCTGGTACCTTGATAGTAAAAACATCGAATGCTCGCGTCTTTGTGGTATTCGGCTTGGTTGTGCGGTTGTCGTATGCCTGCCCCAGCTCCAACATCCGCACTAGCTCGGGGGCATGGTGGAGCGGACGAGTACGATATTCAGGTCCTGTTTCGTTGTCGTGGACGTACTGACAGCGTACTGTGATGGGGACTTGGTTGCGCAGAAGCTGGAGGTATGACGTGATCTCCTGGTTGATGAATTTGTTCACACGCATGAACGATGGTGAGATGGAAAAAGTCCCGTCCTGGAGCAGTTCTGGTTTATTTCTGAGCAGTGGACGGAAGGTTCTCTTTGAAAGGTAGTCGTAGATTATGAGCCGCAGTTCCTTCGGCAGGCTTAGAAAAGGAAAGTCGAGTGGTGTAATCAGTCTGGACGTTTTGCTGGGTCTACTGGACGCTTTTGCTGGAGAAAGCTCCATCTCTGCGCTTGGACGTCTTGACGACTCAATTGGAGCCATGATATGGCTTGAATGGCAGCAGTGGAAAACGATGGACGGAGGAAGTTCTTAGCAGAAGCTTGGTGTGGGTCAAGGTGCTGTCACAGAAGAGGCAAACAAAAGTGAAACCAAGTTTGATTAAGATTGAAGCAAATACCCGCCGGGATCGTTCTACACAAGGTCTCTGACTATCGATTCTCAACCTGAACCTGCAGTCCCACTGCATGGACGTAGACTGAGTTTGCCCTAAAACAACATAGGCACCGCCAACACCCCTTCAGATTTGCGTTCCAGGAAGGCCCACGGAGTGAGTCCTGGAGATCGGACTCCGAATGACCACTTCAATCCTGTCTTTGGATCAACTTGTGCCCAGCCCTGCTGGGCAGACGCAGCGTGGAATGATTGTAGCAAACATCATCCAGGGGTAAGTGTGACACAGAGAACACTGAAGTTCTGGCGGTCAACAACGACCTGCAGCACAGTACAAAAGCAGACAGAGATGGAGTGGAGGGAGACAAGAAAGTAGGCGAAAGTGAACCGGATAGCTGACCAACTACACCACCCATTTTTGGTTCGCATGCCAGCAATGTCTCACTGATATACAACGACTAATGCACCCAGTGCTCTAAAATCAAACCCATGCTTCTGGTATACATAAGCGCCAGACGCCTTGCAATGCATACCGACTTTTGGCTCATCCTTGAGACTCAAAGCTCCTATTCAGACTGCGCTAATCTGTCCAGTCTTCCTGCTCTCGATCTGCTCCTTCAGTTGTACCAGATCCTGCTCGGTAGCCTCGAACTCCAGAGCCTGCTTGACCCACAGCTCCGCCTCTTCCAGTCTGCCCATCTCAAGCAAGCACTTCCCTCTCCTCCACCAAGCCTTAGCATTCCCAACCTTCTTCATCTCCACGCTTGCCTCAGCGTCCACCGAGCCCTCGGCCCAGTTCTGCTGTACCATGTTGGCCTGCGCACGGTTGCTGAGCAGTCCAGAGACCTCCTCGCGCACCAAGCCAGATGGCTCCCAGTGTGGACGCTGAAGCGCCATGTCAACGGCAAGAGTGTATGTCTTGACGGCTGCAGCGGGATTGCCCTTGCGGAATTCGGCATTACCAGATTCGCGCAGCTTGCCAATCTGCGCTGAGCGCTTGGGATTGACAGGAACAGGCGGTGGAGGAGTTCCTGTCGGTGTCTCGACGTTGAGGAGGCCTGCATGAAGCGCGTTCAGTGCTGCGAGCTCGGTATTGAGGGCATTGTTTGCTGTCCCCGTTGCGCTAACATCGCCTGTGGCGTTGTCCAGTTGCAGAGGCAGAAGAGTGAATGTATCGGCAGCCTCCATGGTGAACTTGTCTTTCCGATGTCAAGGTCGAGTGATGGTATGTGTATGGCTATGGTTGCGCATTTGTTTTTGGTGGCTATCTGGGGTAAGGACACTTGGTGACATTGGTCGCGCCTTATCGATAGGGACAGATGCACGTGCCTGCCGTTTCACACATCCGCGCCATCATCCTTCCTCTGATCTCTCTTCCATCATATTCTCCCATTTGTGTCCATTTGGAGTAGATGTTCCCAGTTTATAGATCAGCCCTACACATGCCGTGGGCAGTCTGTAAGCTTTTCATGCTATGGTATCTCAATTGAGCACACGTACGATCTATACGTACAATGTCGCCATCTTTTCATAGCCATAATGGCTACAATCTCCTCTCAAATACAATCAGAGGTTAGGGAATTTGTGTCTTAATCCCAACTTCCATGAGCACTCTCTTAAAACCGTTTACTGCCCCTTGCGACTCTTATCTCTATCTATTATCGTCACACGCCATTTCGAGCACAATCATGTTCCACGTCACATGGTAGCTGCTTGCCCTCAAACTCACGCGCGAGCTTCTTCCCAATAGAAATAAATTGTTTTTCTTTATGCTACTGTGTTTTCACGTACTCGCTTCCTGTAGCGGAGATTGCCCTCTTGCTGTTTGCTACTCTTGCCTCCTTCCATTAAATATCCGCCGCGCCTGCCCTCAAAAACTCCACCACGCACACACGACGAATTACCTCAACGTGGGCGAACCACTCGCATCAACAAAGAAAATCTCCACTCCACAGCCTGCCCACCATGGCGAGGTACATCGTCGAAGTCACATTGAGCGGACGATCAGTAAGCCTGCTTATAGTTTTGTCTCCTAGTCGACCGTGTTCCGATATTGTAGATGCAGTCTGGAAGCAGTTACCTACTGTTGCCTCACAGCTGGGTCTGGACTACAGATGATCTGGACATAATCCTCCACCTTGACAGCATCACTGGGCCTATTATTGACACTCAGAATCGCCTCTCTGATGTCCTGCTCAATTCCGAGGAAGCCATTCATGCAGTCATTTTTGTAAGTGGTGCTGTTACATGGAGGTGTGGCGGCGAAGAGACTGACTCCACGCTCTTGCAGGCTCGATCGCAGCCCACCACGGTCAGATCCCAGCCGCCCGTACATGCCAGAAGCCAACTGCAGTTGCGCGTCGTCACCCCAGAGCTTGCTCATAGGTACAAAAATCTCAATAGCATCAAGCCCATCGCCCAACTGTTACCACTATCGACTACATTGTATGCGTTGCGCACTACGATCTGCCAGCACTTGAGTATTCCTGTCGGCCATGAAACCATCCAAGAATTTGACTGCAACTGCAGTGCAGCTCGACAACTCGACTCCAACTCAGCACTGAACGAGCATGGTGCTGGTGATCTGGACGCCCTGCATACCCTTGTGGTTGTCTACGACGACAATAAGGTCATCCTCATTCCAATACAAGAGCCTACTCTTGTCTCTATTCGCCGTGCAGCTCGAGATAAGCTACAGGACAAGACTACAGGCAAACTCCTTTGTCCTATAGGGGGCTTGGCAGACCAAAATGCCCAGAGTGGAAGCGATACTCGATACTTAAAACTCCCTGTGATGGCCATATGCTCGAGGCACTCACATCATCGCCGTAGCGAAGAGAAAAAATCTGATGCCGACACCGCGAATGATAGATCCGGATCCTACACCGCGGTGAACGATCGAAGCCTTACTGTCGATCTACATTCGCCCGAGTGTCCTATTGACATCACAGCGCACAACATGATGTCACAATATCAAGATGCAGGTCTCCATAATTGCGCGATTGATGGCGTCCTCACTATCTTTGCAGTACAGCACGTATGCTCCACAAAAAATGATACTGCATCAAGTGAGTTGAATGTGATCTGAGCTACCTTGAGTGCCCAACTACTGATTCAGTGCACAGCAAATGTAAACTTCGGCAAGTCTGCCATCTTCCGAAATTGCCATGCGTGGGAACACCCTCTTGGTCAATCTGAGCGTGGTCTGGCCAACCTTCTCTCAACATTGCGCATATTCACTGATATCACCTCCGGTGCAAATATGGAGGAAGATCAACAAGATGCAATCCTGCATATCATTCACCTCATGACCAGATTCTCACCAGCTGTACGAACTACCTACGTGCTCATGCGCGGGGAAACCCCACAACCTTCCGAGTGCGCTGCGCTGTCTCAATGTCTATACGAAATTCTGAAGGATGTTGTTCCCCTGACAATGGTCGGTAACGATCGATGACGCTTCTTCGAGGGCTCTCGACTATTGTTCGGACTAATCTTAGATAAAGCCAAGAAATTGCGAGTGGCTCCATCCAGCAATGATACCCATCTTCCATACACTACTATGAAAGTATACGATCTTCGTAATGCTATCACGATGATTCCTGTCCGGGGACTTGCGGTTCAATCAGAGGCCGGCTTGATTGACTGTACGATGCCTTTGCTGAAGATGGCGTCCTCGCTTGGGTCGACGGGAATGATACGTCGGAGATAGATACGGTCGATCAGACACTGACCAGAATTGCAATACTTGCCGGTGGAAGGAGACCAAAGGTCGTTGCCTTCAACCCGAACAGAGTTACCTTCACAAAGCGGTACGCTGATAAAAACATCAGTGCCGTAGTTGCGCAGGCGGAACTCTCAAATCTGCAATATCTCGCTACAATGTGCAGCGATAATGGCCTTAGCGTCATACCGCCAGCAAATCTCCCCTCGGCTTCTCAGCCAGTACTGACACTAGATCGTCGTGGTTATCTGTTTGTTTACGTTGGTCGTGAAGGGTGTGGCGTGTCTGGAAGGGATATCCTGATCTTTCGTCCATTGGTTGGAGAGGAATCGGTTGACGTATCTATTATCACTCAGCTGCTGGTGCAGGTACTCGCACTTCGCAATGCTGATAGAACAGCGGTGTTTGAGGCCTATGGCAGCCATCATCGTCCAGTCAGGGACCCTGACGAAGCTGTTGTAGTGTGTGTTGACCTTTCCAATAGCATGAGAAGCCGATGTGGATTCATCGATGTCGAGGAGAACGAGGACGCTGACGCATCGATCAATCGTGCCGATCATACAGATATTCCACCTGTCGAAAGCCTGCAAGCAGAAAACCCAGGTGGTGAGCACTTGGCTCTGGACGAGCTCAAAGGTATCTCCATTCATACAAATGACAACTAACTGACTCACTAACCTCTTGTAGAGTACCTTCTTGGCCACAGTTGCTACTAAGATATGCTGGCCATTGTACGCGCTGGCATTGGAGATGACCATAAACACCAAAACGCCGGTAAAGCGCTGGATATAATGGCGCAGCTCGACCAACAAGAGATCACAGCGAAGGCTGAACAGGTTGTGGAAGCGAGGCTCAAGGCAACACGTTCGCTTTACAGAGGACGGGCTGCTCAGTCAGAGCGTGAGCTAACGACGTTGTCAAATCGAGTGGCTAGGATGAAGCGATTCTCTGGCTCTCTGTGCGCCTTTCTCGTATACAGAGCTGAGAATGCTGGTGACCTTCTTGAGCCAGAGACCAGGAGCCACGGTACCGGTAGTCACGGTACAAGAAGCGTCCGCTTATGTTGGTCCTTCTTTCGAACTACCTACGGAGCTACTTTGTCCAATCGGCAACGAGCTTATGAAAGATCCTGTCATGACCATCGATAATTTTATATACGAGCGGAAGAACATCGAGCGATGGTAAGTCTACTTTGCGGGGACACTGAGCTCATTGACGACTGACTTTGCGTTTAGGTTTCACACTAGAAAGACCTCCCCGCTTACCGGACTCGAGCTGTCTAGCCGTCATCTTCGACCCAACACTCAAATACAGCAGAAAATTAGCGCTTACTTGAAGGGTCAAGACATATTCACTGTACAGCCAACAGAAGACATGCTTACCCTTTCTCTTAAGTCACCGTCAACCTCTTGGACGGTGCAGCTACCATGTTCGATTACGCTGAGAGAACTGTACGCTTTGGCCTTTAGGCTGACGAAGGGCTGATACTCCAGGTTTGAATTACACCACGGGAACACTGTCCTGCCTTACACCGCAAATGAAGCACTTGGGGAGATTCGGTCGCTCAAGAGGAATGACATTGCCGCCATCATTGTCTTCATTACTCTACACGAGCCTCGGACGTCTGATAGCAATCGACCTGATGATATGTGTTTGATCAAGGTGTATAAATCATCTGACTATAAGACCTCAGTCTACTCTTACTGGGAGACCAAAAATGTGACGAAAACACTTGCTTCCATTGTGTTCAGGTACTACCGATACGAACTCTCAAGATATCCCTGGGGCAATGTTCAACAGCCATTCACATTTCGGCACAATGTTTGCGAGGTTGGCGATGGTTATACGCGAAGCTCTGAGGCATCGCACTGGGATTTACTTTCACAGCTCTTAAATCCCCGAAATGCCATTGGATCTATGTTTTTGGAACCCATGGTCGACGCCACAGATCTGTCTAAGAGCATCCGCACAACCAAGAAGGATAGCCCTCTAGTTTTGAAGATATGTCTACGCACCAAATCCAAACCACAGGCTCATAATCGCAATACACTCAGCCGATTGGACGTTCTGAAACAAATGTTCGATGCGTTTATCAACCGCCTGCTGGCATACAGTTTCCAGACTCATGTTGGCCTCGTCACTTTTGGGACCACTGCTTCTGTATCACAGAACATCACACATGCTGTAGAAAACTTCCGTCATCAGTTCAGCAATACAATTGCAAAAGGCGATACCGCACTCTGGGACAGTATCGCTTTGGCTATGGATCAGCTGCAACAGTATGCCACAAAATACCCCAAGGTGAAGTTGCGTATCATCTGCATATCGGATGGAGAAGACAACAAGTCTACACGGCTTGCTCATGACTTAGTATCACAGCTTCTTGGCAGCAATATTGTGGTCGACTCCTTCTGTCTGGGTAAGTCCGTATTTATCTTTGATGAATCCTGTGTTGACGTGATGTGAACAGGCGATGCAGACAACACTGATCTTCAGACTCTCTCTTACGTAACTGGCGGCTACAAGTTCCAGCCCAGCACTCTCGAAGAAGCGATGGCGATATGTGAGATGGAGCCGGTTCTGTCGCTGCTTGAGCGTCCTGCTCCCGTGATGCTGCGAAGGTCCTCTCGCCATGCCAAAAGTGCGCTTTATCGTTTCCAGACAGGCAATAGTTCTGTTACAGTCGACCATGTAACACAAGATGGGTTTCCGCAGCGCAAGATGCACCCTCAACTCTCGAGTTCATTCGTCGAGTTGAAGACCTTTGCAAGAGGCCCTTCCTCTCAAGCAAGATCTGACGGGAATTTGCGACTGAGTCGAATCCATACCGAGATCCGGAGTTGCGGAGCTCTTGTGCACCCATACTATGATATCTACATTTGTGAAGAGAACTTTGGTTTCTGGGAGATCGTGATGCAGAGTACGTTGATATATTCGAATTGCTATGAATATGGACTAACACATGACAGGCCCGCCGGACAGCACCCATTCAGGTGGCACGTTTCTACTTTATCTAGAAATGGATGAAGACTACCCCATAGCTCCTCCAAAAGCTCGCTTCCTTACGCCTATGTATCACCCTAAACATCAATCGCCACGGCCGAATCTGCCACTCTATCTTTGACCGCAACTGGATCGTTGATATAACGACCAAGGACGTGATTGACACAGTCTGGGCGATGTTGGAGTCACCAGAATTCAGTGATCCTATCAACACGGTTGTAACTCTCAACTGCCATTGGGATGGGGTGCAGTTCAAAGAGGAGGTCCAGCGCCACATCCAGAAACATGCGACCAAGTCACGGGCGGAGTGGCGTGCAGAGATTACTGGCTGAGTGCTTGCATGGAGCTCGATGTACGGTTTGGAGGAAAGCTATGGGAGGATGAATGTACAGACGACACAATAGGCGAATGACCATTTGGAGATGTATCTTTCTCCGTATGTATGTATCCCTTGAAGGAATCTACAGTTTACTCCTGGTACCCTGCGAGCTCTCCTCCCTATCCTTCAGATTCGGATGCGCCGTCTTGACTGGCCTGGTGACGGCATAAAATGCCAGCCCTGCCGACTTTGTCGAAAACTCGACTTTGCTCCCAACATGAAAGAAGGCAAAGTCTCCTGGTACAAGGTGGTGCTGAATCCCCGTAGCTACATCCTGCATTGTTTCATCAGCACTCTATTCCAATTACACGCGTCCTAATATTCCCTTGTCTCTCCTCACTGCATGCCTCCTAGAAGAGGAGGAGGAGAAGAAGAAGAAGAAGAAGAAGGAAAAGACCAAAGAATAACCCAACTCTATCAGAGACTCACCAACACGTCAATCTGACCCTGCAAGACATATTTCGTCTCCTCAAAGCCATAGTGCGCGGGTCTAGCAGGCCCCTTTTCGATCTTGTAGAACCCGGATGTGAAGTAGGCAGGGGAATCGGTGGTTTGGGTGCGGATGGAGTGGAAGTCTGCGACTGTGGCGTTTCCACCGGAGGGGAGGGGGATGTGTTCGTGGCCTGCGCCTTTGATGATTGTTAGGGGGATGAGGGGGCCGATGGGGGTGGACATTTGGTTGGTTTTGGGTTGTAAAGTGTGGTGTTGTGTGTTTTGTTTGAGAGGCTGAGGGCTTTTGTGATATTCTCTCTTTCTTTCTTTCTTTTTCCCTTTCTTTTTTTTTGGGTGAGGAAAGTCAAGGTGTGTGGGTTATATAGGATTTAGTACGCGAAGCTGCTGTTTCGGTCCACCAGCCGATGTTGGGGTTGGGTCTACGGGTCAAGGTATGGAGAAGGGTGCGGTGGATTGCCTGTTTGGGTAAGTCGGGCCCGATTGCCTCTTTCCTCTTTTACTTCGTACAGTACATTGGATGTCGTGCATCTCGAGACTTGTCTTACACTTAATCAAGGCCCTGGCTCTGCACTTCCATGCATTCCAATGCATTCTTCTAATACCTTTCAGTCTCAAGATGTGGAGGATTTGTTTCCTGCTGCTCATGTGAAGATCGTAGTGCAATGTCTCTGCGTTCGCGATCATGGCTGCTGGCTGGGGCAGTCACTTAGTCGGCTTCTCACCCGATAATCTACACAACGCGGACACGGGTCGCGCGACCGGTGTTGCGCCATCGGGCGTGGAGATGTGATTGCACGTGGCTTTTGCGTGTCGAATGAACGAAGAAGAATGCGTGGCTGAGGTGGTAGGTGTGTTGGTTTGCGTTGCTTATAGAATCTACGCAACCCGCTCTGGCACTTGATGGAAGTAATCGGTGAGTAGATGTATCAGCTGTGAGCAGGGTCTATGTAAGTCATGCTATGATGGAGTTGTCAGACGGTGGATCTGGAGTGGGAGTGGAAGGCAATTGGCGAACAAGATATGGTGGTGTTTGATGGAGCCTCTATATCTACGGTAAAAAGGCCAAATGTATGTCGACAAACCAATAAGAGCCCTCTACATCATATGCATATGAATAGGTGACTTGAAAGTACTGTGATTGTGTCACGTTGCACGTGCAGATGACGTTCTATGCCGAACCCTGGATGTGTGCCCGTAGCTCTATGCCGCATCCTCGAGAATTCTCACACTACGACCGTCGACGTACACCATGACATAACCTGGCGATTCACACAATCCACGCTCACAGCGACCCTGGCGCCTCCATCTCCCTCGTCCCAGCATGCGCTCTTCACGACCGCAGGCCTCAACCCCGCCATGCCCCGCGCCTCCCCGCCCGTGACGGACGAGAAGAATGGCTGTCGCCCGCCAACGACGCCCCTCTCGGCGTCGCTGGTGGAGAGTGTGGCCGGCTTCAGCGCAGGCGTCGTCTCGTGCCTGGCCGCACATCCCCTCGACCTGCTCAAGAATCGTCTGCAGCTGAACACGACGACGCGCTCGCGGCTCGGCGACTCGCTCCGCATCCTGCGCAATGTCGTGCGCGACGAGGGCGGCGTCTCAGCGCTGTACCGCGGACTGTGGCCCAACCTGCTCGGCAATAGTCTGGGCTGGGGCCTCTACTTCCTGTTCTACGGCAACCTCAAGGACATGCTGCAGGCGCGCAGACAGCCCGGCGAGAGCCTCGGCAGCGCAGAGTTCTTCAGCGCCAGCATCATCGCCGGCCTCAGCACAGGCTTCTGCACAAATCCCATCTGGGTCGTCAAGACGCGCATGCTGGAGAAGGGCGCAAACCACCCCTCGGCCTACAAGTCCATGCGCGCCGGCCTCGCCCACGTCTATGCCACCCGCGGCCTGCGCGGCCTGTGGGCCGGCTTTGTCCCCTCATCGCTCGGCGTCCTGCACGGCGCCGTCCAGTTCTCCATCTACGAGAACATGAAGAAGCGCCGCGCCGCCCAGCTCACCGACCACCAGCGCCTGTCCAACTGGGAGTACATGTACATGTCTGGTGGGAGCAAGCTGCTGGCAGGCGCAATCACGTACCCGTACCAGCCGATCCGGGCGCGCCTACAGCAGTACGAGGCCGCAGCGCGGTACAACGGGCTGTGGGATGTGTTGAAGAAGACGTACACGAATGAAGGCTTTTTGGCGTTTTACAAGGGCGTGGTGCCGAACACACTGCGCGTCATTCCCACTACGGTAGTGACGTTTTTGGTGTATGAGAATACAAAGATCCATCTGCCGAGGCTGTTTGCAGATGACGAGCAGCTGGCGCATGATGAGGATTAGGGTTAGGGTGTTGTTGGCTGGTGTAAATATACAAGGACATCACCTTGGGACTGCATATTGGAGGGTCATGTACAGCATAGTGATGCATGTTTGGCTGATAGTTTTAGATTTTTGGTTGCTGATTACATACTATCAATATCGAAAGAAGACTTGCAACATGTACATCAAGTCTGCTTTGATACTGAGAGATAAGGTCTTGATAGTTGTGAGTGCTTGGCTAGAGTTCTATTGAAGTTGTACACCATGTGTCTCAATCCCCGAAATCGGACCCATTATCAATTGCTGACACCAACTCCTCTCTGCTCGACTGCACCTTACACTCTCAGCGCCGACTACAGATCTCCCTACAAAACCTTGACATCTAGCATCGAAAGAGCAGCAGATCCTCAAGCAATGCATGGAGAAGTGGGGAAGAATATCACCTTTTCGGCCTAGCATAGTGGGGCCAGCTTCTCCGCACCTGGCCGCACACGCCTATCGCGGCGCCTGATAACGCGTGAAGTTGACAGAGAGAAACGCGACTAATTGGCTTGAATTGAAAGCATGGTCGACTTGCCGTGCTCTGCAAATCTACCAATTGTCGCAAAGCGTGCAGCAGAGTGCCAGGAGCCGAGCTGGAGACGCGGGACCGTAATGGACCTACATAACCCCGCTGGACTCTTGTCTTGAGGACTGGTATCATTGACGACCTCCTCTTCATTTTGCTGCTTGTTGGAGTGCTCAATTGCTCTCTACAACTCATCTCACAATGGCTCTCGATCGCCTGAAGCAGGCGGCGTCACATATCACCGGGCAAGTTGCGCCGCCACATCCCTTCGATCCGCTCTCTGAACTCGAGATCGAGGCTGCGGTAGCACTCGTTCGCAAAGACCACTCGGATGTCTTCTTCAATGCCGTCACGCTGTGGGAGCCACGCAAGGCAGAGATGCTGGCCTGGGTGCAAGCTCCGGATGTCGCACCCCGACCGCACCGCGTGGCGGACGTGGTGTGCATTGGGCGCGGCAGCAAGGTGTACGATGCTCATGTCGACCTGACCGAGAGCAAGCTGCTGAGCTGGGAGCTGACTGAAGGCGTCCAACCACTCATTACCATGGAGGATCTGCAGATTGTCGAAACCATTGTCCGCAAAGACCCAAAGGTCATCGAGCAGTGTGGCATCCTGGGTATCCCCCCGGAGGACATGTACAAGGTGTACTGCGACCCCTGGACCATTGGATACGACGAGCGGTTTGGCACGAATGTGCGCCTCCAGCAGGCGCTGATGTACTACCGTCCTCATGTTGATGATAGCCAATACAGCTACCCGCTTGACTTTTGCCCAATCTACAACGCGGATACACAGGAGATTATCCACATCGATATCCCGCCCGTGCGAAGGCCATTGAACACAGCACCGCCCAACAATTACCACGCCGCTGCGATTGAGAAAGAAGGAGGGTTCAGAACCGACTTGAAGCCGATCCACATCACGCAGCCGGAGGGTGTCAGCTTCAAGATGGACGGGAGGTATATCACCTGGGCCAATTGGAACCTTCACATCGGCTTCAACTACCGCGAGGGACTGGTCCTCAGCAACATCACCTTCAACGATAAAGGCAATAAGAGAGATACGTTCTGGCGCCTTTCGCTCGCGGAGATGGTAGTGCCCTACGGCAACCCGGAGCACCCACACCAGCGCAAGCACGCTTTCGATCTGGGAGAGTACGGCGGTGGCTACATGACCAACTCGCTGAGTCTGGGCTGTGACTGCAAGGGCGCAATCCACTACATGGACGCAGCCTTTGTCAACCGCGCAGGTCAAGCCACCACCATCAAAAACGCCATCTGCATCCACGAAGAAGACGCCGGCATCCTCTTCAAACACACCGACTTCCGCGACGACAGCGTGACAGTGACCCGCGCCCGCAAGCTCATCATCTCGCACGTCTTCACCGCCGCAAACTACGAGTACTGCGTGTACTGGATCTTCCACCTCGACGGCACCATCCAGCTCGAAATCAAACTAACAGGCATCCTAAACACATACGCCATGCTGCCCGGCGAAGACACAAAAGGCTTCGGCACAGAGGTATACCCCGGAGTCAACGCCCACAACCACCAGCACCTGTTCTGTCTGCGCATCGACCCGCACATTGACGGCCCCAACAACACCGTCTTCATGGTGGACTCGGCGCGCGGCGAGGGCGAGGTCGGCAGCGCGGAGAACAAGTACGGCAATGCGTTTTATGCGAAGAAGACTAAGCTGGCGACGCCCGAGCAGGCGGCCACTGACTACAATGGCGCGACGAGCCGTACGTGGGATATGTGCAACGAGAGCAAGATTAATCCGTACAGCAAGAAGCCTGCGAGCTATAAGCTGGTCAGTAGAGAGGTGCCGGAACTGCTCCCCAAGCCGGGAGGGTTGGTGTGGAAGCGTGCTGGGTTTGCTCGGCACGCGGTGCACGTTACAAAGTGTGAGTTCTTGAATCTACTCACCATCGACTTGTCACACTACCATTGCCTTCAACACCACCTTTGACTTTCACATTTATTCCCTACCCCTAGAAAAAAATAACCACCCCTCCCCTCTCCCTCCCCCTCCCCGCAGTAACACACAACGACCAACACTAACCCACCCACCCACCAGACGACGACTCCCAAATCCACCCCGCAGGCCGCCACGTCCCCCAAACATCCGGCGACCCCTCCCAAGGCATCCCCGCCTGGATCGCCGCAAACCCCACCGCCTCCCTAACCAACACCGACATCGTCCTCTGGCACACCTTCGGACTCACGCACTTCCCCGCCCCCGAGGACTTCCCCGTCATGCCTGCAGAGCCCATGTCGCTGCTGCTGCGGCCCCGCCACTTCTTCACGCGTAACCCGTGTCTTGATGTGCCGCCCAGCTTCTGCAGTGTGCCGAGTGCGGCGCGGCAGGGGGGTGGGATTGTGGATGGGGTGAGTAGGTTGGCGTTTGGGGAGCGGGAGGCGGGGGTGGTGTTTGGGGCGAAGGCGGGGGAGGCGGTGTGTTGTGAGGGGGGGAAGTTTGGGGCTGGGGTGTGAATGGATTCTTATTTTTTTTTCATGGTTGTTTTTTGGTGTATTGAAGGAGGGTTTGTTTTGGATGGGATGGATTGTAAAGGGTTTTTTCGAGCAGATGGGTGGCTATTTCTTGTCTCATGCTATCAGTCGCTGTGTTGTGATCGTCTCGTTTCGTGATAGTCTCAGTATTATAATGATACCAGTATTGTGATGATCTTAGTCTTATTATGATCACTATGTTGTGATTATCTGGATTGTGATGATCTCTGTAATACCTCGTCACTGCTTCCCTCTCCCACTGTGCCCAATCTCCTTTCCTCACCTCATCATCGCAATCCCCACCTCATCGTCACACTCCTCACCTCCTCGGTTTCCCCCTCCCCGCTTTCCCCCCCCTCCCACCCTTGCCACCCCTACTCCCCGGCCCACCTGTAATGCCCCTCACATCACTCTTACTCAGCGTCAAGGTGCCGCCCCTAAACTTGCCTATGCTGGGGCCACCCACACCCCTCTCCCTCTTCCTCTCTCTGTCCTTGGTCTTCTCCCTGACCTCCTTCTCGAGGATGATGCCGCCCTCGCGGGCCTCATGGCGGCGCTTCTGCTCGGTCACGCGCGCCTTCTCGGCCATGTGCTTGCGCTGCGCCATGGGCATCTTCTTCTGCGTGAAGACGCTGGCCCGTGCGCCGAGCGACTGCAGGTGCAGATCCGTCGACTTGTGGCGCAGGGCGCCCGTCGTGTGCAGGGTCGGGGTTGAGGCGCCCGAGGATGAGGCAGAGAGCATGTGCGAGTCGCGCAGGAGTTTCTGGAGGGCAAGGTCGTTTTTGAGGTTTGCGGATTCGGTGGCGTCGTCGGTCGAGGTGGAGGGTTTCTTAGCCGTGGAGGATTTGGGTTGTGAGGTAGAGGTGCTGGAAGAGGGCGGTTTCGAGGACATGAAGGCGCGCTTTTGCGCTTTGAGCGTGGTGGCATCGGGCGAGTCGTAGGTTGTGTCGCGGTACTCGATGACTTGGACGTGGTTCGAGTCTGAGTCGCTGAGGCCGGACCAGGCGTCTTCATTTTCGCTGGCTTGGTCTGCGTCGTCACCTTCTTCCACTACGGGCGTCTCCTTGGTCTTGCGCTGCACCGGCTCGATGTCTAGCGGCTTGAACTTTTTCTCAAACGCGCGCCGGAACAGCTCCTGCATGTCTTCGCCCTCGGACCCAGACGACGGCGAGGGTGACCGCGACGGCCTCTCAAGCTCCTCCCTTGTGACGCGCTTGCGCTTGCCGAGCTGTGGTGGCATTGGATCCGAGTGTGGAGATTGTGTTTGTTGTAAGAGTCTTCGAGTTGCGTTTATTGTGAAAGTCGTCCAATTGCGTGTGTGAAAGTCGTCAAATTGCGTATGTGAAAGTCGTCGAACTGCGTATTGTTAAGATTGGTAAAAACAAGATTGTCCTAAGAGTCGTCGAATTGAGGCTGTTAAACAGGTACAAAAGTCGTGGAACTGTGGTTGTCGTAAGAATCTCGGCCGCACCCAAAAAATCCACGCTAGCCAAGCACCACCCGTCGGACCCCCGAGCCCGACCCCTCCCCCGCCGCACGCGTGACCAGCTTCCTTCCCCCTCCCTCGAAGAATCTCCAAGAATCTCCAATCGCACACCCACACAAAATCACCCACAATGACGAAATTCCGCCCTTGCATCGACCTGCACGCCGGCAGCGTCAAGCAGATCGTCGGCGGCACTCTATCGACCTCGACCCCGTCGGACCTGAAGACGAACTGGACCTCCGAGCACCCCTCCGCATACTACGCCGCCCTGTATAAGAAGCACGACCTTGCGGGCGCGCACGTGATTATGCTGGGGCCGGGCAACGACGCCGCGGCCCAGGAGGCGCTCGAGGCGTGGAGGGGCGGCATGCAAGTTGGCGGCGGCATCAATGAGGGGAACGCGAGGGAATGGATTGAGAAGGGGGCAGAGAGGGTGCGTTTTAGACATTATGTTTCCATACACCACCTCATACAACACATACAACATCTCATACAACATCTTCCATTGCATGACTCAACACTCACAGAACAACGGCTGACCGGGCGCAGTAGGTCATCATCACATCATACCTCTTCCCCGACTCCAAATTCAGCATGGACCGTCTCCGCGCCGTCCTTGCCGCCCTCGACAACGACACCTCCAAACTCGTCATCGATCTGTCCTGCCGCCGCAAGAACGACCGCTGGTTCGTCGCCACAAACAAATGGCAGACCATGACCGACTTTGAGCTGAACCAGGGTAAGCATGTGCGCACGTAAAACACGCGTTGAGCTGCATCTAATGGGCTATACAGAAAGCATCGCCCTCCTCGAACCCCACTGCTCCGAGTTCCTCATCCACGCTGCCGACGTAGAGGGCCTGCAGCGCGGCATCGATCACGAGCTCGTCTCTGCCCTCGCCAGCTGGTGCAGCATCCCCGTCACGTACGCGGGCGGCGGCCGCTCCATTGCCGACCTCGAGCTCGTCAAGGAGCTGAGCGCCGGCAAGGTCGATTTGACCATTGGCAGCGCCCTGGACATTTTCGGCGGCCAGGGTGTGCGGTTTGACGACGCGGTGGCGTGGAATCAGAGGCAGTGATTTGGAAATATCAGATGACGCGTGAAGAATGTGGGAGCAGTAAGAGGATAGAAGAGTAGGACATATACGATAACGAAATAAATGAACAAACAAAATAAAAAACATGCACTGGCAATCAATACTATTTTGCATTCCAAGCTTCTCTGTTCTGCTTCTACTACCATCGTATGCGTGCAAACTCCCCTCCCCAAACTCCAAGCCCATTGCCACACGTCATGTCGCTTCCTCCCATCATCATCAAAGTCAATAGTCTCCACGTGCCAAAATTCAGACGAGCCGCGCCAGTGTAGTGTTCAATGTCATGGGCAGCCACTCGCAGCTCTTATTCGTTTGTTTCCAATTATACAGCCGGCAAAAAGACATATCGAGAAGGGTAAAAATCTACTCAACCCCAGAACCGCTGCGAGTCCAACTTGGGAATTCCTTCTTCTTTACGTGTGTTCATCGTCGCCTGTATTCTTCATTAGCACAAGCAAGAACATAAAACCGCAGATCCAAATATGCCCACCTCTACTAGACGGCCCTCGGTGTGCCAACTGCGCTCGTGACTCCTGTGCTCAACCCCCCTGCCCCGCTCACCGCATCGTCAAAGTCCTGCCACTCGGGATACTCCTGCGTCGCCTCCTTTAGCTTCTCAACAGCCGTTTGCTCAATCAAGTTGGCGTCCTGGTACAGCAGACTGCTGTCCTCGTTGTAGAGCCGGCAGTTACTACACAGCAGTCCAAGATCCTGTCGGAACGCCTTGAGCGACTGGTACTCCTTCTTGTTGATCCTCTTCTTGACCTGGTTCATGCAGATGGGGTTCTTGATCAGCTGGTAGTAGTCGGGGTAGTCCCACTTGTCCGGCAGCTCGATGAACGGATCGATGATGCCACGATTCGGTATGCCCTCTTCAGTCGACTCCTCTTCGAGATCATTGAGCGCCTCGTAGACGACGTTGACAATCTTTTGCAGCGCGGCGCGTTGCTGTGGTTGCAATGTATCCTTGGCAGGCGCTGGGCGACCACGCTTGCGAGGCGCAACGTCTCCATCCAACGATGCTTCGTCGGCCTTGCGCTTCTCAGGCTGCTTTGGCTTCCTGCCTCGCTTCTTTGGCTGCGGCTCTTCTGAGCTCTCACGCACTGATGGTACGGGCGACTCTTCCCTCATGCCAGACTTGCGCCCGCGCTTGGCTACCCGGGCTTCCTTGCGAGCAATAGCAGCTTCGATTGTGTCTTCGTCGTTATCGACAGCCTCCAGCCATTGCTCTTCTGTGAGACCATCGTCGTACTTGACGCGGGTACGCTCACGAGCGCCACGACCGACAGGTGTGTCTACAACCTCTTCCACGACAGGACCTTCCTCATTAAGATAGATATCGGGCAGTTCGCTCTCACCAATCAGACGAGGAAGCGGCTTGCCTGGGCCATATGGATCGTTTGC
This sequence comes from Stagonosporopsis cucurbitacearum, assembly GCA_016920805.1. NCBI lineage: Eukaryota > Fungi > Ascomycota > Dothideomycetes > Pleosporales > Didymellaceae > Stagonosporopsis > Stagonosporopsis cucurbitacearum. The sequence continues at coordinate 2,260,495 of JAFEKD010000011.1, read as the reverse complement.
GATACGCTGCTTGTCCATCTCCTGGAAAAGCTTGAACTCGTCTTCATTTCGCATCATGATCAAGTTGAGGTCGTCATCATCCATCTCTTCCTGCTCGAGGCTCTCGGCGGCTTCAGCAGACTCCAACATGACACGCAGCATGGCATCACGTTCTTCGTTTGTAGACTTGTTGTCGAATTTACCAGCTTGAATGACCTTTCCGTCCATGTCGAGCTTGTAGTTGGCTCGTTCGAGAATCTTTTCTTCCACAGAGTTCGAGGTGATAAGGCGAAGAATGCGGACTTCGTTCTTCTGACCGATACGATGGGCACGATCCTGAGCCTGCAAATCCTGATGAGGGTTCCAGTCGGAGTCATAGATGATGACCGTGTCTGCAGTCTGCAGGTTCAAACCGAGGCCACCGGCACGTGTAGACAGCAGGAAGCAGAAGTAAGGCGAGTCCGGAGCATTGAAAGCCTTCAGCAGGTCTGAGCGATCGTCGGCCTTGGTCGCACCGTCCAAACGCATGTACTGCATGCCTCGCAACCGCAGGTAGTCCTCCATGATATTCATGATCTGCGTCATCTGGAAGAACATGAGTACACGATGACCTGTCGCCTGGAACTTAGGCAGAATTCGATCCAGAAGCTCAAACTTGCCGGCCGCACGCCACAAAAGATCGTTTGTGCCTCTTGTAGGGTTCATCTGATCTTCAACTTCTTCAAAGACGAACGGGTGGTTACAAAGCTTACGAAGCTGCATCAGCATGTTGCTCAGACCACGCATACCTGTCTTGCCGCCCTTTCCGTCGCTGACCATGAGCTTGTTGTGTGTGACAAGCTGCTTGTACAGTTTGGCTTGCAAGGTGGAGAAGTTGCACTTGATGACACGTTCGGTCTTGTCGGGCAAATCCTTCTCGACATCCTTCTTGAGACGACGCAGAAGGAAGGGTCGAAGGACCTTGTGAAGACGACGAATGACAAGCAGCTGCTCTTCTTCAGTCAGCTCCATCTTGTCTTGACCTCCAGTGTTCGCGAACGGAGTGTTGAACCACTCGTCGAAAGATGTTGCGGACTTGAAGATGGTCGGCAGGACAAAGTTAAGCATGGCCCACAGCTCAGTCAGGTTGTTTTGCAAGGGTGTGCCTGTAAGAATGAGACGGAAGCGCGTTGTGTAGTACTGCGTGATCGTGCTGCTTAGTTTGGAGTTGGCGTTCTTCATGCGATGGCCCTCGTCGACAATCATGTGCACCCACTTGATCTTGCTGAGAATTGGGCGATCCTTGATGATGAACTCGTATGTAGTGAGCAAGACCTGGAACTGGCCCCAACGAATCTGCTGCTGGAACTGCTTTCGCTGGTTGGGCGGACCCTTGTACACGATCTTCGAAACACTAGGCGCCCACTTCTCGAACTCGCTGGTCCAATTCGTGAGTGTACTAAGCGGAACGATGACCAAGAAAGGCCCAGGTTGGTGCTTCTTCTCGATGAGATAGGTAATCAGACTAATGGTCTGAATCGTTTTTCCGAGACCCATTTCATCAGCCAGAATACCGTTCAGGTTGTTGTTGTACAGCGAGATCATCCATTGAAGACCCTTGATCTGATACTCTTTCAATGTACCACCTACCAGACACGAGGCCTGATGAGTGACAATCTCCTTGTTGCGATGTGCAATCTCGTAGTAGTCCGTGCGCTTCTTTCCAGGTCGCTCCTCGTCGTCCGTGTCGTCGGCGGACTCTTCCTCGGAAGAGACATCGTCGGCATTGCTGGTTTTGTAGCGATCGGAGTGGTTTCGCTGTTGTGCTTTGACGCTTGCGGCAAGTTGCTTCAAGAAGCCATCCGTCTGTTTCAACAGGTGAGAAATACGTGTGTCCTTGGCCTGTCCTAAGAGCTTCAGGTATGTCTCTTCGTCGTTGGCCTTCAGAGCTTGCAGACGCTGCTTGGCAGTGCGTTCAATACGCTTCTGCTCTTCCTTCTCAATGTTCTGGTGAGTGGAGATCATGATGCGACCGAGCTTCTGCAGGCGCTGTTTTTGAGCTACGCTAGCTTCATTCAGTTCTGTGCGGTGCTTCCTAATCGCATCAATGAACTCGTGATGTTTCTTCTTCTCCTTGGTCTCGCGGGCATCACGTTGCTGCTTCTCGAGTTTCTCGGTGAGGCGAGCTTCGCGCATCGACTGCTTCTTAAGCCTACGGTAGACTGTCCGGTTTGCAGTCATAGCCAGGTTGTCAGCATGGATCATCTGCTGGGCAATTTCTCTCCGCAGTTTGCGCTGCTTCTCGAGCAGGTTGAGCTTCTTCTGTTCGATGACCAGTGCCAGCTTGACCTTGCCATCGTCTTCCGGTGCATCGGTCTTACTTGTGTCCCATGAGCCAATGTTCGCGTTGAACTTCTCCAACTCAGCCTTGCGTGCGGTGATACGATTGTACAGGATGATTTCGCGCTCCTTGCGCAGCTCTTGCATGCCTTGTTGAACAGCATCGATGTCAATGCCCTGAGGCATGATCGATGGGAGATATGGTCGGTTCTTCCGCTGGGTGTGTGAGATGTAGTTCACGTCGTGGAAAGCCTCGCTGTTCCAGGGCTCGATGAAAGTGTCGGGCAGACGGGGCAAGTTTCGTGGTTCCTGGACAGGTGCGCTGGGTCCGACTGAGGCGCTTGCGGCGCGTGTGGCATTGTCCAAGACCTGCGAAGCAGCAGCAACGGCATCAGACGTGCTCTGAGACTTCTTGGCCTGCTGGTTGTTGAACAGCTGTTGCATGTTGGCCGGCAATGGGAGACCCTTGGACAGGTGTTTGAAGGCCGTGATCTGGTTCCGGAGCATGAATAGCTGTTCCTTGGAGAAGCCACCTTGGCCGCCGCTGGTCGCTGAGGTCGGAGTTTGGCCATCTCCAGCAGAGACTTGACCGCCAGCAGCAGGCTGTGCACCTGCAGAGGGTGTGACGGAGGAGTTCTCTCCTAGCTTTGCTCCATTCATAGCCACGGCTGCGCCATTCTGCTGCCCGTTCTGCTGCTCGGTGAGGCTCTGCTGTCGCTGATGTTGTTGCTGTTGTTGTTGCTGTTGCTGCTTCATCATCTGCTGCTGCTGCATGTATTGGTTACGCTTCTGGACCATCGCGAGGAGGTTACGAGCTTTGATAAGATCCGGGTTTGTGTCAGGAACACCGGCTGCCTTCATCTGCTGGTAACGCTGCAAGCAAGTCAGTGATCATGAAACTCAATGGCGATTGCGCCGGGCGCATGTGAGGTTTTGTGAGGGTGAATGTACCTGAAGGATTTGCGCAACCTGCTCTTTCGTGAGGTTAGCAGGCAGCTGGCCCTGTCCTTGACTCTGGCCCTGGCCAGACATATCTGGCGTGGACTGAACGGAAGCCATGGTCGTGGTGGTAGACTAAGTGCGCGTGTTGCGCAAAGTACAGCACGTATTGACCTCGACCGTCTTCGAGCGCGATCAATAGGTAGTGGTGGCTTAATAAGCGCGCAATGCGGAGAAAGGACAGTCTCGGTTGGCAAGTGTGGGTGCAGCGGACTGCTATGGCATTATCGTGCTGCGACGTCGTGCGGAGCCTCGTGGTGATTAAGGCTGATGGGGCTCCGCCGGGGGTGAGCGCGCGCGCGGCGTCGCGGTCAGTGGCAGTAATGCAGGCTGCCTAGCGAATTGCGTGTGGGTATGCAATAGGGCGTGAGTGCGCGCGAAAAGGCCCTGCGTTGCACTACACGCGTTGGAAACTACGTGATGTGCGCGCAAAAAGGATGGGGAACGACGTTCGGTGATGTTGGGGTTGGTCGGCGTTGTGAGGACGTTCATCGAGGCGCGGCAAGAGCGAGTTGAGCGGGTCCCAAACAGGCTTAGCTGTCTTGGTCATGTGATGCCAAAGCAGCTCCTGATTGGTGCACGCATCGTGAATCGTTTTCCTCACTTCATTCGCACTTGGTCACTGTGAGAAATGCTTTTGCGGATTATGTGTACTTGCACGAGGTTCTGACGTGTCTGTTGTCGAACGTTTGGACCAACGGCGGAGATTTGGACTGGCGAACCAGTGGAGTGCATTTGCGACCGTGACCCCTCCACGTCCGACGACGACCTCACGAACATCAAACTTGCCCTCTGCGCGTTGGTTACACCTTAAATACGCCTGACTATCAGTTATGTCCATACAAAGCGCCCTGGCATGACCAATGAAGCTATACTGCTGGTTTTCCTGCTCTCTACGTCATTACGATGATGGTGTTTTTGAGTCGATGGCATTCTTCGATTTGTTTCCCTCAAGTCACGTCGTGTTGCCATGGTTCGAACAAGCAGATTGGGCCAACATGTCATTATTCATTACCATGTGGGTGTTGCTCAACGCGCCTTCACAGTCCCTCGATTTCATTTTCCTCCAATGAATCCTCTCTACATAAGAAGTCATCGCTAAGTGAGCGTGGGTGTGGTCCAGTCAATGTATGTTCCAACATCCGCGCCACTAGGACCTTTTTCAATATTTGCCGTGTTCGTGTTCTGGTTCAACAAGAACTTGCCAATAAAAGCAGTGAGGTCAGCCTGCTTGTTTGATGGAAACGAGCAATGGTTATTATTTCCTGCTCCTGTAAAGCCCATGTTGTCAGGCACGCCAAGTGCTTTGTAGATGAGGCGTCCGGCTTTCATACAAGCAGTCGTAGATACGGGACCGAGCCAGTCGATCTCGTTCTCAATGACAAGCAGACCACGGGGAGCGACCATGCCTGCCATTTGATGATGATCGACAGACAAGGTGTTGGCTCTAGTGCTGAAAGCATTAAACCTAGTGCTGAACCAGACGTTCTCGCCAACAATTTGAGACGCAGTCTGGATGTTCTTGCCCTTCGATTTCTCCGAGTCAGAGATGTGCCAACAGGCAGCGCCACCGGCTCCAGATTCCTGCGGAAGGCCAAGGGCAATGCGCTTAACTAAAGCAGCCGCGACGAATGCGCCTTTTCCATTGCGTGAGCAGCCAGTGACTCCCACGCGCTTCGGATCAATTCCGGCACTAGATGTGATCTCGAGAGCGTCGATGATGCGATCCACACCCCACGCCCAAGCAGTAAGAGCACCAGCACTGTGACCCGAACCGTACAAGTTGTAGAACTTTCCTTGTCCGCGGCTGCTACCGCCCTGTTGAGCAGCAATGTCGTCGTTGTTAAAATTGATCGTCGCCACGCCGTTAGGAATAGGAATACTGGCGCCACCGTACGCAATGATCGCAGGGAAAGGTCCTGATCCGCTAGGCTTTGAAATTGTGACACTGAATGTGATCGACTTGCCAGCCTCAGAAGCCGTGATGGAAAGGCTGTTGCCAGAGAAGGAAGCAGTGACGCTCGATGGTTTAGGAGGGAAAACACCGAGTTCTTGGGCCTGCAACGCTGCGCTTACTTCTTGACTCTTGCATGCAAAGTCGGCTTTGGTGGTGACGCTTCTGCCATCAAAGAACTTGAACGGATTTGGTAGCTTTGAGTTTGCAGTGGTCAGAAATGTGGTCGGGACATTACAAGTCGCCTGACGCTCCTCGACGATAGGTGCAGCGAAGGCCGATGCGGACAAAAGCGTAATAACCTGAAAGAGCTTCATCTTGGCGTCTTCTTGTAGTCGAGACTTCTTCGGTAGACAGCGGAGGGCCATTATTCATCGGCTTGCTCTTATAGCTAACCACTGTGCAATACCTGAAGACCCGCGGCAGAAGTCCTGGCTTGCCACAATATGTTCAAGTAAAGATCTGACGTGGAGATTAATAAGAGTTGTGAGACTGTAGTTCCATCTGGATCCAACAGCAGTGGACAGCGTCGACGTCTGAGATTGAACGGCAGAATCACCTACTGTCAGGGTCGTTTCTAAAGACGCATGTTTGGTCCTTGTCTTCCATTCAGCCGCAAGTGAATTGAGCAGCCACTTTACTGCGCTTGGCAAATGACTACTCCTGGTGCATAGTTCCGCTCCTAACGTCTGTCTTAGATCATACTCAATCTGTGACCAACGCCAAAACGGTCGTCGGTTGTTATGACAAAATTGCTAGGTGGATCAAGCTGCGGGGTGTTGTAGAGCCGCGGTATCATATCGCAAAGTTTAGCCTGCCTATCAACCGGTGTGCTATTTCGTGCACGACCTCTATGACCACCTCTGAAAGGTCAGAGAGGTCGATGTGGTTGTCGAATTCAATGTTGTGAGAATGGATCTTATATACGATGACGAGCTGTACGCCAATTTGACAGTGAGTGTAGCGTGACACTCGTTCTGCATTTATAGAGATCTGTTTGTCTGGTAGAACTCGACCTTCAATCGCGCTCTTGCGAAGATCTTCTGAAATTTTGAGGTAGAACAAGAGCGTTTGGTGAAAGCACCTGCTTCAAGTAGTAAGAGATGGCAAATAATGATATTAGACTCTTGTGAGCTTATCGGAGTCCGCGATCAGAGTGTTCCTTCATATCGATGCTGTCAGGCGTGAGGAACGGGAAACGATTCGTCTGAAATGGCAGAGGATCAGACACAATTAGTCAGGCGCGCTTACTGATACAAGCCTTACCTAGTCTAAACCTACTGCTTCGGCACCCCTCAGTCAGACAAATCCCTGAGGTTCTGCAAATCTGGTTCCTTCTGCGCGTTGTCAAAAGCCATACTTTGTCTTTGCGGCTATTACAACGTGTGTTCGTGACATCACAGGTGATTGAACTGCGCTTGCCTCAATCGGGCCGGCTTCTTTCTCATCTCCGAGCATCAACCAGCATCACAAGCGAGCAACTAAGTATTCACCATGGCCAGCAAACGACAGGCGGACGGTGCCATCAAGTTTTACGAATCACGAGCAGTACATTATGACGGAACTTGGCACGATGACTTCACGAGCCGGTTCATCAAACAGATCGATATTGTGCCTGGGCAGCATATCTTGGATCTCGCATGCGGGACTGGGCTTCTTACGTTCCTCGAAGCGGACGCTGTCGGATCTGCCGGCCATGTGATCGGTATCGATGTTACTCCGTCGATGCTGGACGTGGCCAGATTCAAGCAGAAGAAGGCTGATGATCGATACTCAAATGTCACGTTTCTGGAAGGCGATGTCTTAAATTTGCAAGAAGTTGATGCCCTGAACGGCGCAACATTCGATATCATCACTGTTGCCTCTGCTCTGGTCTTATTTCCGGATCCAAAGGCTGCCATTGAGCATTGGTCGCAATATTTGAAGCCAGGCGGCGTTATCGCCTTGGACGCCACACACCCCAGAAATCTGGTAGCCGGTATGGTTCTCGAGAGAGTTGCTCGACGCTTGGAGTTACCTATGCCATACAACAGGTCTTGGAGTAAGTCTGAGGGCACGCTGAAGGACATGCTCGAGTCTGCCGGCCTTGAGGTCGAAAAAGTGGTCACTATGGACAATCAGGCTGGATATGGGAGGAGAAGTTACGATATGGAGCAATGGGACGACTTTTTTGTCGAGAATGTCATTGTGAAAGACGTGACAAGGACTTTTGCCAACAATGAGATTCGTCGGAAGGCGCAGGGATATTACAAGGAGGAGTGGGAGAAGCTGGCCATCGACGGCAAGGTTGAAGAGGTCGATTCCGTATTCCTCGGCGTTGCGCGTAAACGTGAGTCACAAACATTAAGATAGCTCCATTCAAGTCGCTGATAAGATCGAAGCTGCCGATGGGTCCAGGCATGTTCCAAAGGTTGCCAACGGGGGCGTTGTCTTCACGGGTGGCTGCAGGTGCGGTGGCGTGCAGTATAGTTCCACTGCGCAGCCAAAGAACATTACGCTCTGCCACTGCCGCGCATGCCAACAGGTATCTGGGTCTGCTTATATTCCGTTCACCTCCGTACCGAAGAGCGACTTGACCTTCACGGAGGAGTCCACACGCGAGTTTTTAAAGCTCTCGGATGTTGCAGAGCGATCTTTTTGCTCGAAATGCGGCGCCCCGATCTCAATGGCTTACACTTTCCGTGAGGAAGAGATTTCCTTGACGATGAGCTCTGTCAACTTGGGGAGTCTGACCTGTGAGCCGCCAGTTGTCAAAAAGCACATCTTTCTCCGCGAAAAGGCGCCTTGGCTCATGCTGGCAGAGGACGGAGCCGAGCGGTGGGGAACATCGGAGGATGCACATCTTGTCCAGAGCAAATGAACAGACATAACACGTTCAGCCGAAGGAATCATGACACCGCTGTGGAGGCTTTGTTTAGACAGCCTTGCAGGCTATCGGCAGACGAGCGTCCCACTACCAGTAGCGTCGTTGCTGTTTGGCATCCACAACAACGGTGGGTTGCTTGTGCAGAGAACTACTGCAGGTTTTTGAGCGGAGCGCCTCATTTTGATGTAGCCTGGGGCTATTGGTGCTTTTCAGCAACGCGATGCATGTTGCGGTGAGGACGATGACGCTCTCAGTGGTCCAGCCTCAAAAACCTGGCTACCTGCCACCTTGCCAGCCACGTTGTTAATTTCAGGGACACGACAGCATCCTCTTCTCGTACAGCATCGAATCTCGAACCTGATCTCCAAACATCTCCAGCATTCCAGTGCACAACTGCCCACAGGCCTCCATTTATCCAACCTTTGTACCCTCCTTGACCGCCTGTTTGCTTTCGCACTTCTGCAGGTCCGCAATCGATAGCGCGGCGCCATCCCGAACGAGCACACACCGTTTCACGAGAGTCATTCCATCCATCCGCTCGCCAACGGGCTCGTGGTACTGGAATTCGAAAGAGGCAATCTGTGGACCCTTCATCAACAAGAGACAATGTTTCAACAATCCTCCCCGGAGCTCGAGCTTCAACAACCCCCTCCGGCGTCACATGCCGCCCACCTGCCCGCGCGGGGGCCACTAAAAGCTCCAAACTCTCCGCTCAGGCAATTCGCGGTACCACCCGTTGACGACGAGCTGAACGCTTTCGACAACATAGACCTCTCTGCGCCGATTCAGCCCCCACCTTCTGTTTTGACCTCAAACGCAACTGCCTACGATCCGCACAGCGACTTCCAGTCCTCGCTTGAGGACTATCCTCGTGCAGGCCGAAGCAGCCACCAGCGTACTCTGACCGGCACGTTTCTCAACAACAGTCAATCCCTCCTCAACCGCGCAACATCTACAATACAGCAGCATACTTCCGCAGCATCGATTCGATCCCATTCGCCGGCAAAGTCGCTGGCCAGCTTTTTGCCGTCGAGGAGCGCCATCGATTCAACCAAAGGCTGGTTCAACGGACCCTCTACATCTGTCAAGTCTGGCTCTCAGCAGCAAGACGACGACATCGCCTCCGAGTCAGGCTCCGAAATCCCTTCGGAGTATTATTCCTCCGAGTCTGAATCAGAGAGCGAAGGTGAACAAGAGCGAACAAACAACACCATGAACATGTTCAATCGTGGACCAAAACACACCCGGGCCGTGTCCGAAATCCCTATTCGCTCGGAACAGATGGTTGCACCCAAGAGGCCGCAGTATCAGTCGCCAGCTAGCAGCAGATTTGCTTGGCTGCTGTCAACACAGAAGAATGCTGCTGTGCCCTCACCTGTGCCCGCTCCGATCTACCACAATGCTGATGACGAGCTGCTGAACATGAACATCTCGCAAGCCCTCTTTCCTCACGGTCCCGCTGACCCTCTCGCACCATCATCGTTTAACGACCTTCTTGCAAATGCCGAAAACCTTCTCGCACGATACCAGAAGTCATATCGCCAGCTGTCGACTGCGCTGGTGGATGCGCGGTCAGAACAAAGTGCACAGGATGATGAGCTTGACGAAGCTGAGACAAGGGCGCGCCACCTGAAGATGCAGTTGGAGACTATGGCGGCACGTGCAACCGAGCAGGACGAGCAGATGCGAACGTTGATGGAAGATTTGGCATTCGAGCGGCACGCCAGGCAGGAGGAGGAGGCTGCGCGCAAGAGGAGCCTTGCGCTCATCAGGAGTCAGCCTCAGTGCAGCTGCCAGGACACGCCCCGCCGCCGCAACCGCATCTCCAACTCAGAGCTCAGCGTCGACTCTGGTTTCGAGTCTGATGCCGAAACAGACGCCGCAAGCCTCTTCTCCAGGAATTGCCTCAGTCCAACGGGTACTGATCGATCCTCTATCCTGGAAGTAGAGGTAGATGTTACTCCAACCAAACACAAGAAGGTCCAGAGTCTGCAACGCGGCGGCACATATGAAAAGCCTAAAGGAGGATCAGTGAGCGTGCAGAGCTGGGGCTGCGCTAATTGCGAGGGCGGCTCGCAGGCTTCTGTCTGGGGCCGTCTGAGTAAGGAGCGTGAGGAGAACCGCGTACTCAGGGAGAGAGTGGACGCTCTTGAGGGGGCTGTGGAAAGTGCATTGGATGTTGTTGGTGGTCAGTTCGCTCTGCCATGAGACTCCATTGAGAGGGTTGAGCGTGTTGGAACTTTGAATCTACGAAACAATACCAGATTAGCCATAGCAGATGATTGACGTTGGTATAACCTGCATATCAGTAGCACAAGAGCGTTGAGCGCCGTTAGCACAGTCACAATACAACAAGAACTTACTCGAGCAACCTTCTTGGCTTCATCTATACCTGACCGCCATTAGTGCAGATCATCTTCCTGCCGCCCGCATGACTAGCAACAGCGGTTCGGGGGCAGCACGAGCGGCGGGCGTCGATCAGTTTCCTGAAGCGAACCATGTCTTAAGATCGCTCTTTCATGATCTCCTGTGTCCGTTGAGGTCTACCATACCCTCAACATTGCTGATCGCGCTGCTTCGGCAGATCTGAGAGAACAACTCCGACGAAAATTCTATGATCCCTATCACCATATCTGCGGCCATAGCGTGAAAGGACTTTGGAGAGTCGTATCGTGAGATGTCATTAAGTCTTTTTCGTCGCTAACGAATAATTACTGGAACGGATTAAACGGCCCCACTGGCTTTCTTCCCTCGTCCCCAAGCGTACTATCACTATCCTGCCCCAGACTCAGACTTCGCCTCTTACTCTGCTTCGCCTGTGACACGCCGTAACCATATGCGCTCTTCTTTGCACCGGACTTCCCCGGCTTCATCTCCGTAACCACCGTCGTCGTGACACCTTTGCGTATCCCCCCGTCCCATCGCTCCTCTGGCACACCTGTATCGAGGAAGTTTTCCTCGTCGCTGCTGCTACCCCGTCCGCCGGTGACGGTCGTGGTGCGTATTGTACGCTCGGCAGCAGGTCGCAGATCGTCCAGCGCTTGCTGTGTCCCGTAGGAGCCACCCGTTTTAGATATGAAACCCCCTTTGGGTGTTTTCGACCATGGCATGCCGGAGTTGTGGCCGGTGGAGCCGAGGGCCGCCTTGAAGAGTGGTTTGAGTGTCGCGATGCAACCGGCTGTTATCCCAACACCAACCTCAACGGTGGTCCATATGGCAAAGTCAGTTGTGCGGTAGAGAAAGTCGCCTTTGTATGGCTTGAGGGTAGATGTGTAGGGTAAGCGGATGATGGTTGCTGTGGATCCGCTAGAAAGATGTGTCAGTGTTTTGTTTCGGGGCCTGTCAGTAGACTGAGAGACTTACATCGCCGCGAGGCCAATGATTCCACTAACAATGACTTTTACACGGCGCTTCATCTGCAGGTCTTTTACGACGAAAATGGGTAAGATGCCGAAGGTCCAGTCGGCAAAGGAGTTCAGCGCCGATACCGCATATGTGAAGTACATGACCAGCGAAGCCGAGAGACAAGTGCCAGTGTGTGTAGGATCCAAGTCCCACCAAAAGTGGATCGGGTTACACTGGAAGATTACAAGCAGTGTGTATGCGATTCCAACAATGGCCGCAACAGCCATGATGATCCGGATGACCCAAATATGGATAGGGTGGATAGTTATGCGCAACAGGAACAATCCAATGGCGATTTTAAATATCGAAGTGCTTACAGTGTAAAACACTTCGCAAAAGAACCAGAAACGTAGCGCAGTCTCGGCAGCTTCGTCCGTGATGTGTTCCCGGTGTTGACCGCTCCCATGGACAGCGCCGCCAATTTGGCAGGCAAGGTAAGCTGTGAAGAAAGCTAATGTAACGACCATCATCTTATCATCAAGTCCAAATCCTTTGACAAGCACAGTTCTGGCGTTTGCGTTAGTTTGTTCACTAAAGATTGGAAACTTTGCGGGACAGCGGCAACTAACCTGACATAGCAGCGCAACCCAACGGTGAGCCATGTTAGAACGAGGAAAGTTATGGCTACACCTGCGATCTGTCCGCCTCGATCTTGCATCTTGAGTGGATGAACCAACTCTCGGGACCGAATGTGTCAAGTGCAGAACCGATCCAAAGATCTGCGAGTTGAAACGAATCGACTAAGGACGACTAAAAAAATTAAAGTATCAATGGACAATTATACGAAGCAGAACTGATCCATTTTTGAAGTCGGCGAGAGGAAAAGAAAACTAGAAATACTAGGTTTCGGAAGAGGGTCCATAACGACTTGGTTATACTCAGGACTCAGAGACATGACTCTGTGCGTGCCGTCCTCCTTTGGAGATCCACTTCTACGTTGGGTCGAGGCATCGTGCAGGGGTCCCCGTCGCAATCCGCCTCCTCCGGGTGATCTTTGCCTCTGCTGAATGAACGAGAAAATTACGACGCAAAGGAAGTTTGCCGAATTCGTGTGCCATGACGGGGACTGCGCGGCCTGGAGGGAAGCTGCCCGAGTCTCACCAGATGGAATAGGTAAGACTACCGTAGACGGGAGGGGCACTGACTAGTGCTGCGCCGCCATGCTTAACTACGGAGTTAACCAATACGAAAGCGCGCTGGCAACCCCGTTTAGCATTATTCGTGATTTGAGACTAACGAGATCCAGGCACGAACACCCTCGTGCTAGTGAGCGGCGAACAGCAGCCTTTTCCTTCTAGATCGAGACGATACGTCCGGGGAACGACTTCTGGCTTCCTCAACCTCGAACCCTGCGTTGAGGCATCGACTCGGATGGCAAAAGTGACGATCTCGGAATATAAATGCCTACGAGTACTGGTAGGGCACCCAGGGGGCCTGAAGGGTGTAACGTACAAGGGCTCAATCCCCTGTTACCGGGTTCCTTGGTAAATGCCGGTCGTTATATCAAAAGCTTTAGTTGCATCCTTGCCGTTGAAATAGGTACCCAGCATTTCCAGACCCGGGCCTCTGCTGTTGCTTCCATACGCCGATCATGCTTCCTTCACGCCCCTGTTGGAACGACATCGGCGGCTTTGGTATGCGGCTCGGTCAAATGCGCCAACCTCGCCGTTTGGTGGGCTCCTCACGCTCCAAACCCCCGCATTGTTAATGACACGCTCCCTGGAGGACCTTCAGCTTGGAGACCCAATGCGCTTCGTTAAGATCCCAAGGTGGACCGGGAGCTGTCACAGGCTTCTACTTACGGAAGTCTTGGCAGATGGATCTGCCCGTTGAGGACAGCAACAGTGACATCCCGCGCCCGGTTGACCCGTATCGGCAATGAAGCACAGAGCAACTAGTTTTGACCTGTAGATGAGGCGTGGCGATGGGACCTCTCCTGTATAATTGTAGATCATATCAAGCCCCTCAACTCCAACACTTGCCGCGTGCTTCCATCCTGCTATGGTAGATCACAAAGACTTGTTTTTACGGCTACAGGCTGAGATTAGCCAGCTGTCTCACCAGACTGATCATCTCAGGGTCAGCGAACTGGGGGACTTAATGCCATAACTCCACGTTGCAACATTTGACAAGACCTCGAAAATCCCTTTCTTTTGCTGTTCAGCACCTTCAGCATCGACGAAGCGATAGCGCCCCATACGGCCCCTACTACCTATGGTCTGACATCGCCAGTGGTGCTATCCCGTCTCCTCATGACTAAAGCATCAGGATTCTGTTGTAATGTCTTGCTCAGGTACAGGGACAGGAGCCTTCAGCTGGCGTGTGCTTCTGCCGAGGTCAGACCCAAACGGATGAGCGCTCTACTGTTAGAAACTCAATGGTCCTCCGTGATCCCACAGGCCTGGCCTGCCCATGTTCCAGAGACAGTCCCAGCCGGCAGTTTGCTTGTTGCGTACCTTACCCTGTCAGCCACGAAGCATGCGTCGCGTTCAAACCTCAAGTCTCATGCTTGAAGCTAAGTGGGTTCGCAACCAGTCTGTGTTCGACTTGCGCCTTATTAGTCAGGATGATTGATGAAAGAAAGTATGCAGCCTATTGTGTTCGAAGATTCCTCAGCTCTTACTAATCTTCACAACCAAGCGGCATGCCTTCAAGTATAAGTAATGCAGAAGGGGTATCGTGGTCTGTCACCCCCCCCCCCCCTGTTGAAAACGGTGATTGAGTGTTGTGGGGCTGCTTTCCGAGGGTGGAGCACGCAAACACGCGAAGGAAGGTGCACGTGTTTCGCACCGCGTACCGTCGTTCCTTCGCCTCCTGCACGCCATCTGGTAGGCTCAACGTCGGGAAAATCGCTTGACTGCAGGCGACACATAAGGCAGCCCACTGTCTGTCCATATACGCATTCGTGAGAATGGGAGTCGCTTGATGAATGTTTAGGTGCTCGATTTGAATGCCTCCAAACGTGGTGCGCCGGCGTTGGCAGGTACAGCCAATCTGAAGCGTAGCCCCGCACCCGAGACTTCCAAGCCACCAAGAAACAACCCCTTCCTTGATTTTGCGCGATTTGACAGCACTTTACACACTACGAGCACCGCCTCATCCAGTTTTAGATTGTAGCCGCTGACGTCGGATACTGACTGGTTCAGCTATGAACGAATCCAAGGGTTTAAGGCCTATGGAGAAGCCACTGACAGTATCAAGAATTCCTTTGACTCTCCTGGAAGGAATGCCAACGCTGGGTTTGAGGAGTCGGCGCGAGGCGCAGCTTAAGTCGTCTTTCTTTAGAGTATGATCCTGTTTTTGCAAACAACATAAGAACAGCGTTACAGTGCGAAGAGAGGCGTCGCCTCAAGACAAGCAACAGGACAGCACAGATGGGACGTCCATTCAGGGTCGCGGCGCCACAACGCCCCCTGTATCATCTGCGATATCGACTTGTAATCATACTGCTGGTGTTCGTTCTAGTCAAACAACAACAGCTCTTTTTGAGATATCGAGAAGCGCTTGCGGCCAAGTATTCACCGACCGAGTTTCCGATTCTTACGGAGCGACCGCCGCGGACTTTGGATGAAGAAAGTGCGCATTACCAGGATCGACTTATTGCCAACCGAGCAGTCTGGAGGCCACTACGTGAGGGCTGGGAAGGAAAGACATTCATCTATCAAGATTCAGTGATCAAGACATTCACACCCGGACGCAGTCCCTTTCGCAATTGTGCACCAGGCACAATAGATGAGAAATGGCCAACGGAGCTCCCAGCCTCCTTGTACTTCGGTGGCTCTGAGCAAAGTAACACGCCCTCACACGATGGTTTCCTACCAGTGCAAGCATTTTTCATGGCAGCATCATCCACCAATGAAGCTGAATGGCACCTCGCGACGCCTCTGGTCAAAGATGGAAGTCTGCAGGATCTGATTGCTAAAGTGCGCAAGCAAAAGCAGACCCACCGTGAAATAGATGAGCAATACCGTTCAGCCTTCACGGGCTTACTGGAAAGCCTACAGGTCCTGCACGAGGCCGGTTACTGCCATGACGATGTCAAATTGGGCAACGTTCTTGTGGCTGACGATGCACATTGGATACTTGCAGACCTGGGTAACCTCAGACACATTGCACATCCTTATCACACATCACTGCTGTGGAGGGAGAACAAACAATTGCTCGACTGTCGCAAAAACGACATGTTCAGGGCACTCAAGACGTATGTGCAATTCGTCCGTGCCGCAGCAATTGATGCAGCAACGTTCGATGTCGACTTTTTTCAACAGCGAGAACCTCTTAGTCGATTGTTCTGGTCAGTGGCGGTGGATGCTACGCATTTGGATGCAGACGAGTTGCGTGCAAGGTCAGCCGCGATCGAGAATCCGTGGGTTGACAGCGATGGAACAATAGATGACAGAGTGTTTGCAGTGGCACAAAGCTTCTCTTGGCTAAAGGTGATCTCACGGCGCTTGGCGCTTCGCTTTGCAATCACCGAGGTATTGCAGACACGAATTGGGGAGAAGATGGCCAGGTGGTGGGCGATGACATGGTTCTTTGGCGTTCCGGTGACCGTTAAATGTGGCGTGTGATACCCTGGGCTCTCTATTCTTGGTTTTGTTAATCCTCCTTGCTGATTGCTTCATTATGCGACGAATATTCTCAACCAGGCGGGTACTATGGTGAGATACTTGCGCGAATTGATTGAAGAGAGGTGTTCGGTGAACATCTCAGGAACCCTCAAAATCGGGTTTGCAGATAGTTCTGAATATTACATCAATTATAATCGCCTTAATTTGTAGCCGAGGATGGACTTAATGGAAGATCGGCATTGTTAAAGAGTTCAATGTGGCTGTCTTAGGTGGCTGTCTTAATTGATTGTCTCCAGCGGTAGGCCGATTGTTTGTGTTATGTGCTCAAGAATACCAAGGATCTTCTCGTCCTCAAATCTTCTGCCAACGAGCTGTAGACCCACTGGTGCTCCGTGAAATTCCTCAGGATCCCACAGCTTGCTGTTCTCCTGATCGAGCTCACCCAACGTTGTTTCGTTGCCACACCACATGTCTTTATTGATGTCGGCTTTGCAGACAGGAAACGCAATCCCAGGGTAGTCAAGCAAATTCCACTGACTTGTATAGCTCCAGTACTTCGCAGTGTTGTGCTTGGGCGCAACGCCAGGGCCTACAGGACACAGCAATGCATCAATACCATGTTTTTTCCAATGCATTGCATAGTCCTTGCGATACGCTTCACGTTCCTCGAACCAATATGCTAGCTCGCCAACCGAGAGTTTTCTTACGCATGGGTTCTCCTTGATTATCCACTCGGACAATGGTCGCCAGGGCTCGCCGGATGAAGCGATGTCCTCAGAATCAGCCTCCCCGCCATCAGGATAGTAAAGCGAAGCCAGAATCGCCCAGGCTTCGTCGTGCAAATGTGGTGGGAAGTCGATGACCTCAAAGTTGTGTGTCTTCAGCTTATCCACAACGGAGTTCAGAGCCCGTGTGATCGGTGGATGTGGTCTTACAATTTTATCGTGCCATAGCACACCTATCCGCAATGGTCGATCAAAAGGAATAGAGTACGACCTCCAGGGCATTGGGATAAGTGCAGGCTCCTCAATCCAGGGCTCTGCGTCTATGATGGTCTTCATGAAGATTTTTATTCCTTGCAAGGATGTCGAGAGCGGCCCGAGAACTGTTTCCACTGTGTCTGCACCTGCCATCATGTAACCCCAGCCGTCAGTTGGCAATCTGAATGCTGTAGGCTTCAGACCGTAAACACCACAATTTGCAGCCGGGCACCGGATCGAGCCGCCCACGTCTGACCCGATACCCAGACACGAGCCCCTCAAGGCAACGAGAGCACCTTCGCCACCTGAACTCCCCCCTGACGTAAGATTACTGTTAAAAGGATTCGTTGTGACGCCAAACAGATTCGAGTCAGTCTCCAAATGCATCATTGTTTGCGGAACAGTCGTTCTGCAGTGGAAGACGGCACCTGCACCACGCAGCACTTGGATGATATGTGCGTCCTCTTTAGCGATCGTATCCCAGTGTGATACATAGCCTGTTGTGCATCGCAATCCTTCAAGACCTAGATGTTCCTTCAAGCTGATGGGCAGACCGTGCAGAGGGCCAATCGGCCGCCGGTGTTTCCGGTAGTATACGTCCAGCTCCTTCGCACGAGTGAGCGCAGCCGAAGATAGAAGTTCTGTGAGGCAATTCGAAAGCCCTTGAGCTACAGCAGCATGATGTAGGAAAGCACTGGTGACTTGAACCGCAGACAGGCGACCAGTCGACAAGGAGTGAAGTAGCTCTTCGGGCGGAAGATGTGTGATAGCTAGAGTCGAGGGGTCCAATAGTTGCCCGGGCAGATGCAAGACACTTTTTGGCAGATTAGAGGGTATATTTGGCGCTGATGGGGACAAGGCAGCTATTGTCGAGTCTCGATGGCTCTGTGCTTCTTCTGCAATCACACTCCACACTCTTTTTGGCGATTTTGTGGTGGCAGACATATTCAGAGGCCAGCGACAACCCTGGAGATCTTGAATTGACTTCGAGACGTCTGATCAACGTAAGAGACGATAGTCACATGATGACAACAGCAACAGCGTCCGCGGCTGCCTTAGCGCGTTGTAGCTGAGTCAGCACGGCGTCATTCGCGCCGTGTTTCTGGAGACTTTTTTGTCGATAAGCACTGAAACGCGACGCAGGCTCTGCAGATAGACACCATTTTTTTTGGTTCCCATACTGTCTCGAAAAGCAAACTCTGTGTATGTACTAGACGTGTACGCAATGAAGTCTATTCCAACCTCTCTGCTTGCTCCTTCCAGTGTCGTAGCACGTCTTGCCCATTACACTAATACATTCCGCCACTGCAGCAAGCTTTACTTCACCTACAACTGCAGGCAAATCTCGATCACCATGCCTCCACCACCTAAGCGCAAGTGGCATCGTCCCAGGCCCAACGGCTCTGCTCCCAGCAACGCAGCAAGCCCTCACTCGACCGCTGCTCAACAGCCGAAGCGCCCAAAGACGACCGAGATTGCACAACACGACATGGACTCTGCCGGTCCTGTCGACGTCAAGGCCATGTACAGCACATCTGCCGGTGGTGCTGAAGCGAAACGTTTCTCGGAAATGGCCGGCACACTGAATCAGGCGCTGCTGAACGGCCTGGACAAGATGGGCTTTGAGTTCATGTCGCCCGTGCAGCAGAAAGTTCTCACCGAGCTGCCAAATATCACGTCTGACTGCATTGTGCAAGCAAAAACCGGCACAGGCAAGACTGTTGCTTTTCTGCTGCCTGCCATCCAGAACATCCTTTCTGGCAATGCTCCTCCAAGGGGCAAGGTTGGCATTCTCATCATCTGCCCTACCCGCGAACTGGCGCTGCAGATTGCGAAAGAGGCCAACGGCGTCACCGCCTGCTTGCCAAGGAAGATGGAGACCCACACTGCTTTCGGTGGCACCTCTCGTGCTTCCAACCTTAAGGCCTTTATGAATGGCAACCCAACAATTCTGGTCGCCACGCCCGGTCGACTTGATGACATCCTGGGCGAGGAGGAGGTTCGTGAACGGTTCACCCACGTCAAGACTGTCGTTCTCGACGAGGCGGATCAAATGCTCGATGCCGGCTTTGCGCCGGCAGTCAAGAAGATTCTTCGCCGCATACCTCCAAAGAGCGATGGCTGGCAGGGCATGTGCTTTTCCGCCACCATGAACCCCGACGTCATGGATGTTGCCAAGTGTGTATTGTTCCCTGGATACACGACGCTCTCGACTGTGGATCCAAATGAAGTTCCGACTCACGAGCGTGTTCCACAATTCTTCATCACCGTTCCTAGTGTAACTCAGACTTTCGCCGCTCTCCTTGCCTTGATCGAAGAAGAATACAACAAGAACCCAACCGACTTCAAGGTGATTGTGTTTGGCACGACTGCCAATGGCGTGGGCTTATTCTATGACTTGTACAAGAATGCACTGCCTCAGTTCAGGCTCTTTGAGTTGCACAGCAGAATGTCCCAACCTGCTCGTACGAAGACTACACAGCAGTTCAAAGATGCTTCCAGTGGAATTTTGGTAGCCTCTGACGTAGTTGGTCGCGGTATGGACTTTCCCAATGTTGGCCTTGTTGTTCAGGTCGGCCTTCCATCCAGTACAGAGCAGTACATCCACCGAGTGGGTCGTACTGCTAGAGCAGGCAAGGATGGACGCGCTGTCATCATTCTTTCTGAGCGGGAGTCGTTCTTTCCGAAGATCAACAAGACATTGCCACTTAACCCTTATCCTGTCGACATTGTTTCGCAAGTTTCCAGGCATCAGCAATTCGTCGATCGAGCGTTTACAAACGTTGAAGAAGAAGCCAAAGCCAAGGCTTACCAGGCCTTCCTCGGATACAACAAGACGTTCCTGAAGAAGTTGAAGTTGACACCGGCTGAGCTTGTACGACTTGCGAACGAGTACGCTCAAGCTATGGGTTGTCCAGAGCCGCCTCTGATCGAGAAGAGCACAGTTGGCAAGATGGGTCTGAAAGGTGTTCCCGGTCTCAGGATTGGTTCCCGTAGGGCTTAAGCCACGGACTGAGCCTGTCTAGGCGAATATTTGTGCCGGCTATACCGAAAGATTGTGTCATCAATAGTGGCGATACTTTTACGCCATTGTCTTTTCCTCTGCAGTCTCATGCATGATACCCGGCGTTTGGATCACGGCGTTTGACAAATAGACTGAGCGCACAAGGAATCAATTGTGCTTTCCGCTTTTGAAAGAAACCTGTAGATATTTCACCAAGAATCATACGAAGCCGTAAAGCGAAGTGGCTGGATTTTCTTACTCACTAATTACGTGCGTGGAAGCAAGGGATTTCAAAATGGCAGGAAGGGTAACATAGAACACAGATACGCTCACGCCACCACAGCCAGGTCTTCAACGGTTTTCGACACTTTGGTCGGTAATGAAGTTTGTATTTGTTTAATCGTAAATTGAAGTTCGTTTTGCTTTTTTCAATCTTCCTGCAGCGATCCTGCTGCCTCTAGACACCTCAGAGTTTTCGGAATGTTCCAACAGTAGCTCGCCGTTGCCGGGCCTAGGCACGCTTCGTACTCAATGTCAGGCATACATTGGTGTCACTATGGCCTGGTGAGCATGGGAAGTAGCACACCTGTACCGAGGGCTTGTGTCGCCATCTCCCTTCGCTACTGCATCCGATTGAGCATGGTCCAGACACACAGCTGCGCTTCCTCAGCACTGGTACGGTCCTGACCACCTGCTCAGCCTGAACCGTCACCGTCACAATGGTGCTGGATACGTAGGGTGAGTCTACGAGAGAGGACCGAGAGACACTGAAGCCATTGCAACGCCCATAATAGCTATTTTACGAGGTTATCGATACACCAAGATGGCCAAGGATGTTGGCAAGGCTTCGCAGGCCTCGAATTTCCACCCAATGGGGGATCCTATTCGACGTGTTTCGATGGGCTGTGACCCATCATCTTCAGCTAGCTCAGGAACACACCTGATGGGATGACATGCAGCCGTTAGAACCGTGGATGTGGTGAGTCTTTATCTATTTGGTGTGATTGTACGCAAGCTGGAAGACTCCCTTGACGCCACTGCAGTAGGCATCACGAAGAGTATATAGTAGCCTCAGCATCCATAGCAGCTGATCATCCAGCAGCCCACTCACTTCCTTCGTTAGCTCTTTCCAGTCTTTCGTTCTTTTTTGAATAATCATCACGATGATTGTGCCTCTTCTTGTTGCTGTCCTTGCGGCAGTCTCCACCGCGCAGTGCCAGGAGGTCACTGAGACTGTAACCCGCTGCACAACCAGCTACAGCGAGTTTGCTGTTCCCACGGGCTCAACCATCAGGACAGGCTACTTTACTACGACCTTCACCTACAACTTCTCCATCACAAGTACCACCCAGGCGACAATCACCGTGACTCCTGCTGCAACTACCTTCACTGACGTCGTCAATGTCACTTCAACCACCACGACCACTGTGATTTCTACACCACCTGCGACGACCATTTCTGCTGCACCCGGATTCTTCCCTCTTGTCAACACCGGCATTGCACTCGCGCCGACTCCCGCCGCAACTGCAATCGGCCGCCACCGACGTGCGTCGCTCGAGTCCCGCGCCCAGCACCTCGAGAGGGTCAAGCGTCTTCCCCAGACACCATCCGGCAACACCAGTGGATTCATCGTGCTCCCCAACGGCCAGGCCCAGAGCCTCACCCGTGGCTTCCCTGTTTTCGTCGAGTGCCGTGTCAGCGTCAACATCAACAGCACCACGACCACTATCGTCACTGCTTCGCCCGTCACTGAAGTCTTGGTCCCGGCCACTGCTACTGCTGTCAGAACCTCGACATTCTTCACCACCGAGACGATTCTTGAGACTGCGGCTCAGCCAACTGAGTATGCGGCTTGCCAGCCCAACAACGTTGGTAGGTAGATCCCAGATTGAGGAGATTAGTATTAGAGTCATACTAACATGTGCCAGTAAACAACGTCATCGGCTTCGCCAACGCGCCCATCTACTTCGACCGCATCGTCTTCGCCAACGACGAGGGTTTCCCGCTTGCCAACAGCCTGGTCGTCAACACCACCTCGCCCGTCAACTGCTGCATTGCTTGCCAGAACACTCCCCACTGCGCGGGATCCTTCTACGCCCCCTCCGTCAGCGCCTGCCATCTGCAATTGACCCAGGCCGCGCCCAATGCCACCGTGCCCACTCTCCCATCTACAACTCTGACCCCTCCCTTTGCTCTCCCCTCGTCAAACACCTCGCTCCCTTACCCCACCGCATCCGGCGCACCTTTCCCTGCAGGCAACGGAACCACGGCTTTCCTGACCGGCACCGCAGCGCTCGCCACAGCCTACTCGACCTTGATCCCTATCGCAACACCCATCTCTGCGTCGCCATCTACAGGCACCTTTGCGCAGCCTGGCGCCGGAACCTGCTCCGCTGGCAGTCTGAGCTTGTACCTTGGTCGCGTGTACGGCCAGAGCAACTTCCCACCCGAGGTAGCGCTGTACGTCAGCAACGGTCCTTGCGGTCGTCTCAGCGTTGGCTTCGAGGAGGCCGAGCCCGTCAGCCAGGAGGACCTGACGCCTCTTGTTCAGAGGAGGTGGATTGGCAGCTCGCTGTTGTAAGTGATCTGAGGTACAAAATAGTGTACACGTGTGCAATGGAGTTCAAAGGCGGTGTGTAGTGCAGAGCGGGAACGGGCTGGAGTGGTAATTCACAGTGTTTTTGGTAGATTGGTCTCTCCTTGTCCATGTCACTCGTTCATGTTCTGGATTCATTTGCGCTTGCGCTTTTTTTTCTTTTTGTTTAGATTCGCTTCAGAACATATCTTCTCGGCCAGAATGGTCGTTTGCTGGATACCTTTGAATGTAGAAAATTGAAAGCTTCGCTTCGCTTCAAACTGTTCTCTCCCGTGTCTGGAAAGATGATCCAACATTCTCTCCCGTGCTTGCTTGCTAGGAAAGCTGGTTGAGTGCCATGCTGAAGCCTGTGACCGAAAAGCAGTCAAAGCGCCTTGTGTAAGGCTAAAAGCACATGACCAGTTGCCTTTTTTGTTTCGCCAAGTACATAGGTATTATGGACATTGCATATCATAGTACAGACGGTTACGTACACAACGTACACAACGAGCCCAACCCACGGGCCAAGTTTAGTTGGCGAAGATACCTAGTCTTGGGTATCCGGAAGCAGCGGGCTTGCGATTTCCGTGGCTGAAAACTGAAAGAAAGGGATGCTCCAGCATATGTAGGGCTGAGCGAGAGACCCGAAGATCTTGCAGTTGTTGTTTATAGATGATGCGGCATCCTTTGATCTCATCTTGGGGCTACAAACGCATGAGGACATCCCTTGGCGATTTACATTAAGCCCATCGTCTCGGGAATTTATTGTTGCGGGCGATCGGCTAGAGCAATGACGAAGGATGGATTGCTCTGGTGCTGCGGACAGGTGCGCAGTGTGCGTTCTTGCCGATCGGACAAAGGGATACGTATCATGACTACCTATTATTGAAATAGTTTGTTTCGAATCTCTCGGGTATCTACGCTGGAGTTTGCAGTAGTGCTGCAGATCTGATCAATATTGCGGGCTGCATGGCGCTGAGGTGGGCAAGGGAACAGTGGATCATGGCGGAGCTGACTGCATGATGAAGAGTTTGGTACGGTGATGGCGCGTTGCCATGCCGACCGTGTCATGTTTGTGCGTCTTGTTGAGCATCACAAGCCAAGTGACACATGCAAACATGTCGTGAGCGTTGGGCTCTCATTCTCGTTGGGGCTCACGCGGTGGGTTCAAGACAGGTCATGGTTCCATTCATTCTGGCATGTCTCCAGCCCGCATTCGGATATCCAACGCGCGCTCCACTTGGACGTTGGTAGGGCTCGAGCGGAGACGTGTTGACCTTGCAATTAAGCACCTGGGGATCTTCGTGCGCCCCACGTCGAGTGCATCAGTAGCCCGAGCCGCATGCCCATTTTCAGGACCTGGATCTTGGACGGGTGGATTCGACGGAATCCCTTCCGGATTGAGGTGTTTGAAGGTTTCGCTTAGGAATTGACTGTGGCTGGTGGCTTGCACATGATGGGGACGAGCGGCTACTCCGAGGCCTTTATCAGACGATGCAGTGTTGGGCGTTGCTGATGTACGAGGGGTGAAATCGAAGCAGGCACTTTAGTGAGGGGAGTTGTTTGGTTGGAGCTGCATGCGTGTCAACGGCTAATGGCGCAAGCATTAGTGAAGACTGGTCGACCAAATGGCCTCGCATGAACAGGTGATCCGCTAAGCGTTGCAGCCATTTCAAGGTACCCACTGCCACCGTGCCACCCTGATGGTGGTCGACAGCCCTGCGGACATGTGGACGGTGCGCACGTTGGCATGTTTGATTGCTGGCAGGTGTCAAACAGTCAAAGGCAGGTACAAAGGGGCTCAGAAATTTGCTATCCTGGCCGCGATCGCGATGCTCACACATCTGCCGAGAAGCAGCAGACAGCAGCAGATCGCATTATTGCTGGTGAAGTGCCGAGATGCATTTGGTGATTTCCGTGATGCTCCTTCTAGACCGTGTTGCAGGCGTGGGCAAGCTGGTTGGTGGAGGTGGAGCTGGAGTTGCAACCAGGATGCTGCTACATAGTACACACAGATGGCCGCAACGTGCCTTGCCAGTTTCATCCAGGCCCGGGCTCTCAGTGGCCAGCAAGAGGCACACGAACAGGCTATGCAGCAGAACCCCTTTGAGGCACGCCGGTCGTTGGCTGGCGACCGTCGTTCGCAGTGGTGCGTTGTGCAGGCGGTCCCTCCACTGCCTGCCCTCCTGCGACAGCCGTTGATTGTGCGCAAAAGCAAAGAACGAGACTCGCACTTGCTGGTTTGGGCTGCGACGGCTGCGAATGACAGGCGCCTTTGTCCAGCGTCCGTGTTCAAACAGCTGGCTAGCGGGGCCACTGGCGCGAGGTTATTCCTGGCCGCCATTCCGTATGACGAGCGATCAAGATCAGTGGATTGCGGCCAGCGTCGAGGGCGGCCTGCCATTGGCCTGCCATTGGCCTGTCCCCCTGTGCAGTCGCTGCTTCCTTGCTGGAGCATCCAGGCCGCCAAGCCTGCAGCTGATTCCGAGGGCTCGCTGCTCTTGCTAGGCCTGCTCTCGCTGCTCTTGCTGCTCTTCCCCTCGCGCGCTCTGCGTCTTACTTGTTGGTGGCTTGGTGTTCCGTTTGTTGATCGCAGCTGCCTCCCCCGCGCCCTCAGCACCTTCCCACCCTGCTCTGTGCAAAGTGGTAAACACCACAGGCGCGCACTCCCACAACAGGTAATTGCATTGCACCCAGACTCGCACGCTCAGCCCGCCATCGTCGATCAGGCCATTGATCTGTCGTCACCGGCCGCTTGCTAGCGCCGGCAACCGAGTCGCTCGGCTGCCTCACGTCGCTCTCCACACTGGTAAGATAACCCACCGCCTCGCCCACGCTCCACTGCTCACCGCTGCGCCCAAGCCCTAACCCAGCCTGCCTCTCTTGCACGCTGCATGACAAACAGCGTCTTCCTGTCTGCCTTCACCGCCCAGACCAGCAGTCCCTCACCAGCGGTTCGCGCGGCCATCGTCATCGCAATCTCCTGTCAAACTCCATTCGCCGACCGTGCTCCGTAGCCTAAACGGCCCCGTTCTGCAAAACTCTACGCGACTTGACGCGTCAAAGCGCCTGGAGAGACTATACAAGCTCTCCCAGGACGTCGGCCGTCTTGCATGTAATGGCAGCAGCGCGCCGACACCCGTCTATGCAGATTTTTCAAGATCCCCCACCGCCCCAGGCCCATCATCAGCCCGCCGCCTACGACCCGCGCAATCTCGACTCCCTCGTGAGCATCGTCGACGTGTCGACCGACTCTCATACCCTTCTCGCCCCGCCACACGCCCTGCACACCGAGCCGTCGCCGCGCAAAGGCCGCCACGTCTCCAGCTCGCCCCCACGCAACATCCTCGGCAACAAGGACGTCAACCTCCCGCCGCCCCGCGAGCAGCGGTTCCACACCGACGCGCCCATGAAGAGGGCGCCACAGCCCGAGCATCCACAGACCATGGCTGCCGTACACTACTGGAATGGTCTGCCGTCGTCACAAATGGACAAGGAGAATGCATGTGCCTACCCACAGCCCAACATGTCTGCTCTGTCAGCCGGAGAGCCACCGGTTAAGCACACTGCCAACAACAAACGCGCCCTCGTTGACACTGCACCACTGCGCGACCGCAGCAAGAAGCAAAAGATCGCCAAGGAGATCAAGATCGAGGAACCCCAAGGACCCCTTCCAGAGCCAGAGGAGATGCCCAATGTTGATGACGACGGTAACAAGCCGTCGTACAGCTATGCGATGCTCATTGGAATGGCCATTTTGCGCGCGCCGAACCGACGTCTCACATTGGCGCAGATCTACAAGTGGATCTCAGACACATTTGCATTCTACCGCAACTCGCAAGAGACAGGGTGGCAGAACAGCATCCGTCACAACCTCAGCCTCAGCAAGTCATTCTCCAAACAGGAGCGCCCAAAAGACGATCCTGGAAAAGGCCACTATTGGGTCATCAACGCAGGTTTTGAGAAGCAATACCACAAAATCAAGCCTATACGCCGCTCTACCAACCCTGACAGTTTTGTTCCAGCATACCCCAGCGACCTGCCCCGCCCTTCTACCTCGACGTCTGCTAGCTTCCCGCCCATGAGCTCGACCAAAGGCTTTGACTCTAGCAGGTTTCCAGAACCAGAAGAAAATGATTTG
Source organism: Stagonosporopsis cucurbitacearum (assembly GCA_016920805.1). Lineage (NCBI taxonomy): Eukaryota > Fungi > Ascomycota > Dothideomycetes > Pleosporales > Didymellaceae > Stagonosporopsis > Stagonosporopsis cucurbitacearum. The sequence goes on along the minus strand of JAFEKD010000011.1, from coordinate 2,233,702 downwards.
CCAGACTCGGATGCCACTATTCCGTGCTCAGACCCTGCTGCCCATGATGGACATGACTCGATGAACATGCCGCCGCCGCGCGCCATGCTATCCTCACCACCTCCAGCTGACATCCAGTCGTCGCCACCGCCGCCTGTTTCACGCTCGCGCTCTGTTCGACAGGATACCCCACCGCGCGGACCTCGCTTCCCCTCCAACAGTAGCCGATCAGGCGGACGCAGGCGCAAGTTCAACGGTCTTGGCGACAGCGGCTATTACTCCTCCATTGAGTCATCCGCGATCAAGGGCAACCCGCTTGGGCCACTTCTCACTTCTGAGGCTGATCTCGATCGACCGAACATCAAAAGGGGACGTGCTGAAGAAGAGATTGCGCGGATACGTGGCTCCTCATACGACTCACCGTCCAAACCCAGACCATACATGAAGCAGCCAGGTGCTGCCCAACCCATCTCATCGCCCTTCCGCCCAAGCGAGAAGCTTGGAAACCCTCTCACCCCTGCCATTGTCTTCAAGCGCCCTCACCTGCCCCCTGCATCTGCATCGCCAAACACGAACCTGCGTAACCACAGGAACAAGATGCGCGAGCTTGTTGGTGGCTCGCCAGATAAAAGCCTGGCCATGTGGGTGGACACCTCGTTTTTGGACGCCAAAGGTTGGAGCCCTGCTGTGTCGATCCCTAATGAAGAGCATGTCAACCTTGTTGGCGATGGCTTTGACAGCACATTTGATATCTTTGGCGACTTTGGCTATAATGAGAGTCCTCTCAAGCGCAGCAACGGCAAGCAGCGCCCTCGTATGGAACGTGCTGTCACCTCCAGTGGCGTTCTCGCTGACATCACTGGTTCAAAAGGCAACATGGCAAACTCGCCCACCCCAAACTGGAAGATGGCGTCTTCATTCCTCAATATCCCAAATCTTTCACCCATCAAGGGCATGTCGCCGCTGAAAGCTCCCCAGCTGAAGCCTCCAACATCCACTGCATTGGGCCTTGGTCTCTCCCTTCCTGGACCTCACAAGGAAAATGGCTTGCCCAGTCTCACTCCTTCGGGGTCTTGCAGCGCCTCTTCTACACAGCAACAGAGCAAGGATGATGACGACATCTTCCACCTCTTGCACAGCGACGAGTCTGAGCCTGGTATCGACCTGTTCCAAGGGTTTGAGAAAATTGGTGCACGGCCGTCTGCGGTCGCGCCCAATGGCTCGCCTAAGAAGCTGTCGAGGCCCGGCCTCGCTCGAAGCCATACTGTTCGATTCTAAGCTTGTGTCGCAGGTGAGTGGTTAGCCGTCTTTTTACGTTGAGTCAGTCGAGGCTTGAGAGATATCGCGAAGTTGTAGCCGCTCCTCGAGGCTGGCTCCTCGTGACGTCTCGACACAGCCGGGCTGGCCCAACTAAAAAGGTCTATCTGTCCTACTCAGCGCTTCACAAGGTTTACATGATACCCCCTTCCGCATTTACCGTCCACCATCGGTACTTGCCTCTTTCATCCTATTCCACCAACCCGTCTGCTTCACTATCTTTCCTCTTCTTCGAGCGACACTTGGTCACACCTTTTGGATACATTTTTTGGATGATCCTTTTACGATGTCACGACGAATGATACCCACGATAGCAATGGCTGGCCTCTTCCTCGCATAGCGCTTTAATCCAGTATTTTGAATATTGGCAAGGCGTTCAGAATAAATGGGCCGTGTGGGCGTACATATCATCACTGGGTTTTTTTGTGTCGCATAGACACTGGCGTTCTGGTTCGATTTGTGTGCAATAGCACCGTAATCTTGCGTACTTGTTCAGGATTTTGTTTTCATCGCAGCTGTTGCGCAGTGCGAGGTGTACAAGGTCATTTCTAGATGGCTGGACGCAAGTTGGATGCAAAGTCCGGAATGGCTACGAAGCCAATGTTTTTGTTTAGCAAAATGCAAGATTTTGATTAGTCATGTTTCGTCCCTTTCCTGCTGCCTACGTGCCTTGCTCCTTCTCACTCAACGCACCCAACGTTCTTCTGGACAGATGCCGATTGACCTAGTAAGGTGCAATCCGCTCGTAATTGATTCCATAGATGCGCGGTACCAGTCGAACTCAAAGTACCATATCTCGTCCAACCTTGTAACAATGCCACGCTTCAAGCTACAGGCTTGCAAGCACATCAGCGCCTCGAAGAAACCAGACGTCAACAAAGTCTAGTACGCAACATCCAACGTGAAGAGAATCGGATTGGAGCTAGCTAGCTAGCTCGCTAGTATTTCAGCTATCAAACATATTATTCAGTATGAGCTGATACCATTACTCTTGATCTGTGTTAGGAGATGGAATGTACTGTACGAGGTTATGGTGGGATCACTCGAGGCTGAGGGTATTGTTGATTAGAAAGGTGGGTGGATGTGTTTTAGATGGAGGGTATGTCTCATTGAGTGTTGTTGTGTTTTAGATGGAATTGGTTGTTTGGGGCGTTGTTCAGGTCATTTTCGCGCGATTAATCTTGTTAAAGTGAATCTAATCCGAGTTGAATGTTTTCTCTGGAACGAGAGATGATAGAGACACAAGGCCTTTCCCGTGGGATTATCACGACATGTGAGATGAAGCAATGGTCACTGAATTGCATGAGCATGGCCACCAAAAGATGGACTTAAATGGGCTTCCGCCATATAAATAGCAGGAGTTGCTTTCTGATAAACGCTTGTTTGTTTTGCAACCTTTCTTTGGTCGCAACTATCCTCACGACAGGACTTCCTCACTTCAACCCTACACTAATGTGGCTCGGAGCGAAGTCCGAAGATGCGAGAACTGCCAGAAACGTCATCGCCTCGAACTATCTGGTCCTTCCCGCGGCTCCCCAACCTGAAGGAGCAACCCGAGATCGACGATATGACGCCTTCAAATAGCCTACATGTACGCTTTGCGGGGCGTGGGGAATACCATGCAGGTACAGCAACTTAAATGACAATGGGTCGCAAGCGAAGACCCGAGTATCGGTTTGTAACTTTGTAAGTAGACCCTGCAAGGATTTGGCAGAGAACGATCAGTCTCTCATCATGCGCTTCTCGAGGTTTCTCCTAATTGCAGCTTCTCTGTTTTTTGTAAGCGCGCAGAATAGCACTGCACCACCAGCCAATGCCTCCATGCCCATGATCCCAACTAATGGCGCTGAACTCGTTCCCTCGGGCCAAAACTACTCTGGAAACATCGAGTCCATCCCGTGGTCAACGCGTCCTGAAGTATACGATCACACTGGCAATGCAGTACGCCATGGCCGAGCGCGCCTGAACATGATCAGGATGCACTATTACACCGCTGGCACTGGGCCGCCACTGCTGCTTGTGCATGGCACGCCCAAGACAAACTATTACTGGTATAAGTTGGTCCCGCTGCTGAGCCAGCATTTCACCATCGTGGCGCCGGATCTCAGAGGATTTGGATATACAGACAAGCCTGGGGCGGAGATGGGCTACGACAGCCAGACCAATGCGAAGGATCTTGCAGACCTGATGACCATGTTGGGATACAACAGTTTCTATGTCCACGGCGAAGATCGTGAGTTAGTCTAAAGCCTCTCATGAACCTCACACTTATAAGCTCATTAGGTGGCGCAGAATTCGCATACGTCCTTGCGGCCTCTTACCGCGAACGCGTCCTCGCGCTCTCTTTTGGGGAAATGCTACTCTCAGGCTATGGTCTCGACAACGCCTCCCAATTTACCGAAGCCAACGTGATGCTACAGTATGAGCAGCGCGGCGTCTGGACCTGGCATATTCCATTCTTCTACCAGATCGATATCGCAAGCATGCTAATCACAGGCCACGAAGAGGAGTTCTGGACTTATTTTATGGAAGCCGAGTGCTACAATCCTATTGCGCTTAGTCGGCAGGCGATCGCAGAGTGGACCGGACTGGCGAAGGGACCTGGTGGGTTGAGGGGAATATTAGAGACGTATCGCGCGGGCCTCGTAAATGGTGAGTTGATGCTACACAGTAGAGGTGGGACGAAAGGGTGGCTGGCTAACGATCGGCAGGCCAAATAAATCGTGAACTCGTGCAGAACAAGCTACAAATGCCGGTCATGACAATCGGATCCCCAGAATTCTTTGGATACCTTGTCAAGCCAGAGATGGAAATGGTAGCCGAGAACGTCACGCAGAGCTATATTTTTGAGGAGTGCGGGCACAGTCTTGCACTAGAAGCTGAGGTGCGACTTGCGGATGCGCTGTTAGGATTTTTTGGTCAGTGAGGAAAAGCTGGGGGCTTGCAGCTTCTCGGCAAATCATCAATGATGTGCTAAAGTATAAACTTGCATACTTGCTGCATACAATTTGCACTTCGTTCTGCACTTTGTCCCTTACACTTCCGGTCCAGCCAATCACCCTTTAAGCATTGCGAATATACTACTACATTAGCGTGATACCGCATATTAATAATCATCTCTCACCTCCATAACACTTCAAACATGAGCCGCACCCTTGGGTCGGCGACGTTTCTTGCTCGGACGAGAGACGACGGGGACGAACTGTGAGGGCCATTAATGTAAAAAAGTCCATCTCAGCATACTAAAATTAAACAAACCACTTGTGAAACACTTCCAATCCAAACCCTTCGCAACATGACCTATCCTGCAACGTACTCTACCTGGCGCCGCAGTGGCCTCAAAGGTTCCAAGGAGAGCCCTTTGACCATCATCCGCACTGACGATGAGAAACTTCCCTCAACTCTCGGCCCCAACGACGTCGTCATCAAAATCCATGCTGTCTCTCTTAACTACCGCGAAATCGCCATGCTCAACGGCACCTACCCCGTAGAAATACAAGACAAAGGTATCCCTTGCTCCGACGCTGCGGCCGAGGTGCTTGCAACTGGCTCTGCAGTCTCGCGGGTCTCGGTTGGCGACCGCGTCTGCCCAAACACCAGCCTCGGGAAGACTTTTGAGGGCGGCAGTGATGGTTTCAGCGTTGGTGTGGGGACGAATGCGCCTGGCGTGCTGAGGCAGTACGCCGTGTTCAATGAAGAGCATTTGGTGAAGATGCCGAAGCACATGTCATGGGAAGAGGCGAGTTGTGCCAACATCCTTCAACTTGAAGGTCGACTGACTGTGTAAAGGCCTCCACGCTCCCCTGTGCAGGCGTTACAGCGTGGAACGCACTCGATGGACTCAAAAATGTCCCGGAGGGCACATATACTCTGCTGCAAGGTAATGTCTACCAATCATTAAGCACAGGACTTTTTCTCACACTCCATAGGCACAGGAGGCGTCAGCATGTTCTCGCTTATTCTGTGCTTATCTGCTGGTATCCGGCCAATTATCACCTCGTCCTCTGACGAAAAGATTGCCGAAATCAAGAAACTCAGCCCGGAGATCCAAGGTTTGAATTACAAGACTGTGACTGACCAGGGTGCGGAAATCAAGCGCCTCACAAACGGACGAGGTGTCAACAACACCGGGCCTGCCTCTCTCATGGAAGATATCAGCTTCTTGTGTGAGAGAGGTGGCACAGTATCGCTCGTTGGCTTCTTGGCTGGCTTCGATGCTGACTGGGAACCAAGCCAGATCATGTCTCTGATGCACAAATCAGCCAAACTTAAGTAAGACCTTACGATATCACTCTCTGAGACGTCGCTGATGGTTCTAGGGGTATTGCCATGGGTACCCGAAATGACTTTGAGGAAATGAACCGCTATCTGAAGGAGGAAAACGTTCGTTTTGACTCGTTGTTGAATGACGAGCCGTTCGCTTTCGCGAATGCGAAGGATGCCTATGATCACCTTGCGTCTGGAAAGTTTCACGGGAAGGTCATTATTAAAGTGTAAGAGATGTATTCTTTACTAGAGATCTAATAACACCTAGTGTCTACATGAAAGACTCATTCAACAACCAATCATCCCTGTAATCACGTAGCGCTGCATGGCCTTTGGGTTGCTGCGTGACTGAATGCCAGAAAACTCGCCAGTGCCGTCTTCTACTTATTCGATGGAATTGACTCCCGTGCAGCTCGTCAATAGTGCCCCATCCTAGTAATAAGTAGGCAGTACCATAGATCCAGCGAGTGCTGTTTGACGCATTCGATTACTAGCGGACTTTCAAAAGATGCTGCACAATTCTCGATCTCCCATCCCAGCCCATGTAGCCCGCAAATGTTTGAGCATCGTTGTTCGTTACCACGGCTCCGTTGATGTCGGTCTTTAGGTACACACTCGTGCTTTGAGTCGAAAGACTGAACCTGTCATGCAGCACATCGCTGCCATAAAGATCATCTTGGCCTAGCCTCAGGATCTCTGTAGTGTAAGGCGGGTACATCTTTCCGAAGCTGTCTGTACTCTTGGGGAAAAACCTTCGAACTTGACTGCTTACACCATCACCAATCATGCGATGAACAGCATCCAGTAGATGATGCACGAATCCAGAATTTGTACACCTATGATCCTTGTGGGCTCTGGTCACCACAACCGTCGTGCCCTGCTCAAAGAACAATCTCGAAACTCCAATTCCGATATATTTCTGGGAATCGTATCGTTGGTGAATTCAGCGTCGTAGGCCAGATTCACACAGCTGACTCTGGAGCTACACAGCGCAGTAGCATGGAGCCGGCCCGTAGAGCAGATTGTGACCACCGGAAGACAATCCAAGGATGTTTGGCATTCATTGTTCCCAAGGCATGATCTGCTCCTGCTATGTGAAGCACGGACTTGCATCCTAAGAGATTACCTCTCGACATCTTGCGGCAGTCGATCGTAGGCATCTAGCACATGGAGATTTTTAAGACGGGTAGACGCTGTCCCTTTGGCATGCTCGTCTCCGAGGGAGCATGGAGAGAGATTGGTCGACGTTCAGCAACGTTCTGTCCATCAGATTGCTGTTCACCTAAGAGTATCGAAAATTGTGCACGGTGCATAGTGAGCAGAGATTCAAAGATGTGCTGGTGAAGATAAGGAAGTGTTGTCTGCTCGAATTAGGCTTCGACTAATGCTGTCTGTATGATGTCTCGCAGCTGTCGTAAAAGTTGTGTGAAAGCATCAATTTCGACAAGTGACGTGAGAGACACGGGAGATCTCTGGATATCAGCGTTCTTCAAAAATTATCATGGGAGTCATCTTCGATGTAGCAACGGCATATAGGTGATTATAAGTTGTAGTCTATTCAGATTGTAGTCGGATTATCAACTCAAGTTTCCGTTTCATCTTGAGTCGGATGATCCTGAGATGAATCCAATCTCCACAGCCCAGAAGTGTGTGTACGTCCAGGGAACACGATCCAATTACCTCCCGATGGTGTCACGATACCATCGGCTCTATTCCATTGATCTTGGACGCAACCGGGCATATACTCAAGTGCCAGGTCCTGGCGAAAGGTTTCTGTCGTAGGCATGTATTGCTCTACTGCACACCATTCCCAAGAAGAGGGCGCTCTACAATCTCCCACTGAGGTGTAGATCAACAAAGTGATGGAATAACCTCTCTTGTTCCCTTGCCATGCAATATCAATGGTATAGTCTGTAAGACAGAATGGACAGGACCCAAGCCCGTTGCTGCAACTCGAAAACTGGTGCGAGGAGGCCTTGGGCTTGCTCAGCTATGGGATCCTTATAAGCGGGCATTCTTCTCCTACAAGGATATGCGCACAAATTCGTCATCCCCACCAGTCGATGTGGTTTTTGAGTGATCTTCCATCACCTTTCGAGTGTGAGAACGATATAGTACCTAGTATCAAGAGCCGGTTTTGGACGATCCTTATGCGCTGCGAGCGAAACTCTACAACGTCATCTGTGGGATGAAGCGACTGGCCCCATTCCTCGAGGCTATTGAAAGACGGGCCATGGTTGGGGCCATAGAGTTACCGATTGATGATCAAGCGCGCATGGTAGTATTTTGAGGTATCTATGGTAGAAGCCAGCCCTAAGCATCAAACTAGGGTGCAGTCGTCCTTGACATGGGAGCTCGTTCGAATACCGATGGTATATGGATCTACTTCAACGTCGATGCCAACGGTGTAGCTTCACACAATGGAAACAGAAATAATGCGTCGGTAGATCAGTTTCGAGCAGCAGTAACAGCTCCTTGATCGATGGTGTGTGCTGGAGCATGCTTTTGGCGAAGCAGGCGTTGTAGAGTGTTCGACAGGTCAAAGCAAGCGATAGTCTGGACGTTGTGTCCATTCGAGAAGAGATGATCAGGATAATCTGTGCGGGGAGCGCGAATGCACCCAAGTTTGGCAGAACTGGGAGTAACAATCTTATCCTCTTGAAAATTCATTGGCGGATGTTTGCGACTGCCATGGTTGGATTGATGCGGATAGGGTCTGAAGTCCCGTCGAGATACATGAGGAGTGCCGTTGTAAGAAGAATTGAGATGAATGAGTGGAAATGAAGCAACGTAGAAACGCAAAGAAATCTTCGAAGAATCTCGCCTAATGTGTGTGGAACAGGTCATGGTAGGGAATGGTTAGGGGAAAAATTATGGTTTCCTGAGCTGTGACTTCCCGAACCCTCGCAGCCAGCATTGCACGTCTGGTATCCACGCAGCGCCATTGGTTATTAATATCTTGCCAAAAAAAAAACCCTGGCAGAAAATGTCGAAATCACGAACTGCTGATTAATAATTCTCAGCCATCGGACAGCTTATTTGGGTTTCAGCTGCAAAGGTGACACTCTTGACGAAGGGGGTGTTGTATACAACTTGACTGTGGCCCACCACATGCAAAGTACCATAAATTCTCGTGTCTAAATTTGCCTCATATCATGTACATGTCAATAGTATCGTAACTTCCTCCTGCGCCTAGTAGAGCACGCCCTTGGTACTCCTGACTTCACCCTCCCACTGCTTGACCACTGTCGTCGCATTCCTGATAGCGATAGCCAGCGCCTTGAACGCACTCTCTGCCCTGTGGTGATCATTCTCTCCCCTCAAGCAATCTACATGCAATGTCGTCGCGCTCGCCTGGGCAAAACTCTGGAAGCAATGCGGGATCATCTCGCAGCTCAAGTCGCCAATCTTCTCCCTCCGCAGCCCGAGTTCGGCGACACAGTATGGGCGGTTACTCAGATCGATAACGGCGCGCGACAGGGCTTCGTCGAGTGGCGCGTAGCCTGTTCCGTAGCGCGCGAGGCCGGTGGAGCCCTTCAGAGCATCCTTGAATGCTGTGCCGAGCGCGAGGCATGTGTCCTCAGCAGTGTGGTGGTCGTCGATGTGCAGGTCGCCCTTGACGCGAATGTTCAGCGACCAGCCGGCGTGCTTAGCGAGCGCGTGGAGCATGTGGTCCAGGAAACCGATACCGGTGTCGACGGAGATTGCTTGTGATGAGGACTTTTGTGTTGCGTGCTCCTTCTCGATTTTCTCACCTTCGCCGTTGAGGTTCTTCTTGTCTAATGCTGCCCAGAAGTCGGAGTGTTCGTAGGCTTGCAGCTCGCCACCGTCGAGGTTGATGGAGACCTGGATCTTGGTCTCATTGGTATCGCGATTGAGAGATGCGGTGCGCGGCATTGTGGCGACGTTGATGTGAACGACTTCGAAGAGAGACTAGATTGTTCCTCAAGTAATTTTTGGTGTATTGGACGCCAATTGCAGTTGTTTGTGCAATCGAGCAAAGGCGAAATGAGAATCGGAGATGTACCCCACGCATGGTACCCACGTCACTAGCGCGGCCATAGGGCTGAAAAAAGTAAGCCAGCAATGATTCGCCGATCCAAAACGTGCGCAAGGAAAAGTTTTGATATCGCAAAGCCACGCCCACAGGGACACATAATAGCACCTGATACTCCTACTATTATCACTGGAACTTTTCAAGAAAGAGCGAGGGAATACGCAATATGCCGTCCGCCACAGAAGAGAAGGTTGCGCCTAAGATTATTGACCCTGCGTCCGAGCACGGCGACGAGATCGATGCCTCTATAGACCGCGATAGGATCCGTGTTGTATGTTCAGGCCAACTACGCGGAGCGGATTGCTGGAACTGACAGTGTGTAGCTCGCGGGCGCAACTGAAAGCGCGGCTTCTTTCCAGTTCGACGGCGAGGACCACACCCTGGGCAATGCTCTGAGATATATCATCATGAAGAAGTAAGTTGTTGTCATTCCTGATGATATAGATGGTGGACAGTTTCCATGAGCATGCGCTGACACTCCCTTAGCCCTGATGTCGAGTTCTGCGGGTACTCTATTCCTCACCCTTCAGAGACCAAGATGAATTTGCGCATCCAGACATACGGTATGTTCAAGCTAGAGTTTTCTGGTCGGTGCTGTTTCTAACATTACTCAGATAATGTCAGTGTGTACCAAGTCCTGGAGAAGGGGTTGGAGGATTTGATGAATATGTGCGACGTTGTTACAGAGAAATTCACTGTCTCGAGAGAGGAGTTCATCAACCAGATGGAGCAGTAGAGTTCTGGCATGGACGAGTTTGAAGAGTCATTGCATTGCAGGCGTTCACGGATAGCATCTACGGATCGGCGCACGAGAAAGGAAATGGTATTGTGACAAAGCTATATACATGCTTTCTTTGTCTTGTTCGCTTCTAGCCCCAGGCCTTGAATTGCACTCAGTTACGTCCCTGATTATTTAGTCAGCCTCTGCACATGGCGCATCGCAATGGGTGTTCGCCATCCGGGGTAAGTGGCACCATACCTCCAAGAAACCGTTGATGAAGTTTGCTGGCAACTTCGCCTTAGGTTCCTCCTCGGCGCGGAAGTACTTGAGAACGTGCGACAACTGCTTCCAGAAGTTCAAGGTTTCCTGGAATTCCTGGTGGCTGTTGAACAGCAGAACGTCCACCGTTTTTATTTGATTCACATATCTGTGCCGCTCGAATTCTTGGCGAACTTTCGTCCGAAGCGTGGAGACAGGCATGTTCAGCGAGTACATGGTCTGGATCTCAGGAGCCTGTCGCATCTCGTCAGCCTCTGCTGCCTCCCAATGATCGTCATTTGCTGTTTCCCCCAGCCTCTTCGCATGCCCGCCGTCCCGATCTTGTACGCCTCCCCTTGGGCAGTGCTGATGCCAAACTATGCCATTCTTTCGTCCAGGAGTCCGCTGTCTCGGGTCACACGTACCGATCGCAGCCAGTCGCGGTAGCTGTGGATGACCCTCTTCTTCGCATCGGCCCAGTTCACCGCTGTACCCGCGTTAGCGCTGCATTGGCTCCAATGAGTATGTCAGGTGTAGTCCGTACATGAGCGCGTACGCTGAGCGAGGTAAGTAGGGTTGATGACCATGTTTGCGGTGTTGCGGAGCTCGAGTGTTCACCAAGCTTGCTGTGCAGTGACGATGCCGCTTGGTGGAGTGGTTGCTTGGCGTTTCGTTAGCGCGGCTTCACGGGCGGCGGATTCTCAGTTGTGGATGGACGATCGCCTTTCCAGGAACACCATACGATCTACCGCAACAAAGTCACTCGCCAAGCTCACCAACCATTCGAAAGTCCTGAGAAACACTGCAAAGTACTCACGAAACCAACAAGCACAAAAATGCCCCCACTCCGCACCGCGCGCGCCTCGAAAAAGGCCCCTCCAGATGGCTTCGAAGACCTGGAAGACACGCTTCTCGAGTTCCAGAACAAGATGAAGGATGCTGAGAACGCATCGCACGAGGGCAAGAAGAAGTACGAGATGACATGGCCCATCTTCCAGATCACCCACCAGCGTTCGCGATATATCTACGAACTGTACTATGAGAAGGAAGCGATCAGCAAGCAGCTATACGATTATTTGCTCAAGAATGGATACGCCGACCCCATGTTAATCGCGAAGTGGAAGAAGCAGGGCTACGAGAAGTTGTGCTGCACGAGGTGCATCCAGACAAAGGAGACGAATTTCAGGTCGACGTGCATCTGTCGAGTGCCCAGGGACCAAATGAAGGAGGATCAGGATATTCAGTGTGTGAATTGCGGCTGCAGAGGATGCGCTTCGAGTGACTGAGGGCAGAAGTACGCGAGAACTTGCAGGCTCGCTGGTATCTGCGGTCCAGCAGAGATCGCGCAAGAAATTTGAGAGCACCCAACATGACCTGCACTGGCGCACAACTGCACAATGGGCATTTCAACTGCCTAGACCCATCGTACATTTCTACATGGAAACTCTTTGGCAAGCTATCTGCTACCATGTCCCCACCAGCAGCAATAATGGCGCTGTGGCAGGACAAGTCATCAGGATACCACAGGCAAATTTCAGAGGGTGTGTCGGACCAGTCGTTTAGTTTACGTTCAGTCGTTAACATATCTACAGATGCAATACAAGAAGTGGGAACGTCTATCCATGAATCTGCCAAAGGGTATACCGAAATATGCAAACGCCGCGCTAATTGTGCTTTCATGATGCTACAAGTCTTGCATCTGACTCTTACTTTCTATTCTTCTCCACAGTCAGGATGCGCATTTAGTGCAATCTGGACACTGGCCCCGGGTCAGGACCTAGCTCCAGCCTTACGTCTCCCCAGTAGTTTTGCGTCACACTCGCATCATAGCTTTTCTTTTCCTGCGCGAAATACTCTGCGCTGATGGACCGCCGCTCCATGTACGTCCTTCCCACGCGCGGCCATTGCAGTGGGACCGGCTGCGCTGCTGGCTCCGGTGGCGCAGGCCAAGCATTCATAACGTCTGGATCCAAGCTACTCCTCCTCGTTGTGTCGCCTCTCTTAAGCCTGAACGGGCTGCTACGGTCGATGGGGCTGTCGCTCCCTACGTCGTGAGCCTCTCTGGGCGCGTGAAGGCCGGCTGTTGTAATGTTCGCCGAGAGTTTTGGAAGCTGTTCGCTCCACGGATTGTGGTGGACTGCAGATTGACTGGAAGTATGTATACGAGGTCGCGACGATGTAATCCAGCCCGTATGCGCAATTGGTGTGGTCATCGCAGCCATACTGCGCACTCGTCCCCCACCAGTTGTAGACTCAAAGGAGCTGGCTGGTGACCCAAAGTCTTTCTCTGGTACGGCTGGTGGATGCGATGAAGATCCTACATGGCGGATAACGGTAGTACGCCTGCGGCATTTGCGAAGCCAAAAGTATGTGAAGATTGCTATTATGATGAGTAGCACAGCGACAGGAATCATGGCGAGCCCGGCGATGGAAGCAGACGAAAGACCATTTTTCTCCTGCGAGGGCGCTGCTGACTCGGTAATTGTTGCCGGCATCGTGGTGGGACTGGTTTCCATGACATCCGTCGCTATTGTGAACTGCTGCGAGGTGGAGATGGTGGCCTGTTGTATTCTTAATGTTGGCAAGGGAGGCGGCAATGACGATGTGGGATTATGCGGCTGTTGGCCACGCGCAACATCGGTTGTCCTGTGTGATGCATGTCGTCCCTCGATATGTACCACAGGCTCAATCGAGCGCATCGTGGTGTTTGGGCTGCACGTCACCTATTGCCAGACGCGCCACCAACGATCAATGAGCTGCCCCTTGCAGAAACACTATGTATAGCCGTTGTGTTCCAAAAAAAAGTTCTCTGGACTAGATGTCGCAGAGATTGGTCAACTCGAGTGTAGACGCAACAAAGATATGCCACACAATTGGACGTTTTGAGTGCATACAAAGACACGCGTTGCGACGTAGCTCCTTGGGCGCCACGAGATGATAAAGCTCTCTTTGTCCCCGAACAAACAAATCCAGATCCACCACACGCGTTGCCTTACCCTGACCACCTTTCATCGAGTCCGTGGCTGCGCCACCAGCCTCCCCATGACTGTGTGGGGTGTCAGCCCGAAGCGGACTTGAGCGGTCCCCATTTCGCTCACGAAACAGCCAAACCAAGCTCTGGGAACTGCGGGTGGCTTACTTTGTGGCGGTCGAGGCTATTCGGACTGGACAATGAGAGAAATAGCCGCGTTTCAAGCCCAAAGAAACAATTGTCGTTGGCCCGAAACGTGCGGTCATTTTCGTGGCATCACGAGATGTTAATTGCTTGTTCTCGTCTTCGTCCGGTATCATTTCATGCATCAAAAATTGCAAATTTGTTGGTGGTGTGGTTGGGCTTCTTCCGCTGTTTCTGTGCAAGACATCCTTTACAAATCATGACTTTACGTGTTCAAAGGAATAAACTGCATCGATCGAGTTGGGAAACGGAGAACTGGCGCATTGTGGTGCGTTTGATGAGTCTCCGAGGAGTGAAGTCCGACCCGCTTCATCTGGTTAGTGGGTTGCTGCATTGGCACTTCGGGTCAGCGAGGCTTAATTCGAGACTTTTGCATGACATCCCGTTTGCATGTTGTACTAGTCCAGTGTCTATCTGCAGTTGGTCTCACGGGCCATCCTTCAAGTAAAGTTGCTATACGTCGGATACTTAAACCGTACGAATCGCTCCAGCGTCAAGTATACCAAGCCATGGTTTGACATGCATATGTCCGGTCCTGTAGCAGGGCATGTCGTTCTCATGTGAAACTACACGAGGATGATAGCTTACGCTTAGAACTACTACACTTGACAGTGGTTCACATGATCCTGATCCGGCGGTGACGATGAGACAGCCGTCATCTTGAGGTTTCATGAGTCCATATCGAAAGACTCAAGAAGAGCAAGTGTGTCCTGCTATCCATCATACCACACTCAACACCTCACTGTGATTATGAACACCAGAATGATCGAGCAGAAGGTGCTCTTGCCTTTGAAAACAACAGCCACGAAGCCTGCACGACATCGAGCCACCTTCACTGCGCGCCACCACGCTATCATCGAGTCCTGCGGGCTCGCTCTGATGCTCTTCCTCGCAGCTTCACAGTGTTTGATCCTGTACGGCATCCACAACCTACCATTTGCGCCTCCATCGACCACGCTCTGCAACTTTCTTACCGACCTGGCAGTCGGTCTGAGGCTCTCGATCCCATCCAGCCTCCCGACAGCAACGTTGATGTTGGTTGCGTCGCCATACTTTGCACGACCAGAGTGGCTGGTAGTGACATGGTACCTAGTTCTGCTGTGCTACTTTGTTAGCTCGACATTTGGGGCCCTGTTCCTGCTGTGGATCTAAAGATGCGGCTAAGACAAGACGGGCATGGTGTGTGGTTACTATGCAGCCCGATAGCGGACGTGGAGCAAGCTGCGTCAATCGAGGCAGGAACATCGGTGCAGGGAAAGTCACAGTCATTGTGGTGCTTGGAGTCATTGCAAGGTGTACACTGTCAATCAGAAGACTGCATAGTCATACGAAGCTTTAAGGTATGTTGTAGAAGTCTCCAGCGTAGTTGAGTCATAGTGTACCTTTTCAAAGCTGTTGGAGCTATTGAGGTTCCTGCGTCATTTGCGACTGCGCGCTTTTATCTTTTGACGAAAGCAATTGTGCTCACCACAAAGCAGCTGTATGTCCTTGAGTAGCTGACTACTTTACTCTTACTACTCACAATGTCTCTGGCGCGCCCCAACCCCCGTTTCCTCGCTCGTACGAACCGTATCTTCGCGTCGCAAACACGAAGCTATGCTGCACCTGGCGACGGTGCAATTCCTGCTGCGAAGAAGAAGTACATTCCGACTACTGGCACATACCCTCTCGGCTTCAAGGCTGGTAGCGCACACGTCGGTGTGAAAGCCTCAAACACTCGGTTCGACGACCTCGCCCTCATTGCGTCCGATTCACCATGTGCTGGTGCTGCAGTGTTTACGACCAACAAGTTCCAGGCTGCACCTGTCACAGTAAGCAGGAATCTACTCAAAAGCAGGAAAGGCGAGGGCGTGCGGTCCGTCATCATCAACAGCGGCTGCGCCAATGCTGTGACAGGGAAAGGCGGTATCGAGGATGCTACTTTGATGGGCAGGGAGACAGATAAGGCTTTCATCAACGACAGCAATGGTGAAGACGATGGTCAAAGCCGAAGCATTGTCATGAGTACTGGTGTCATTGGTCAGCGACTACCCATACAGAAGATTGTCTCGAAGATCCCCACCGCATACTACAACCTCGGAGATACACACGAGCATTGGTTAGGCACCGCCAAAGCTATCTGCACCACCGATACGTTTCCCAAGCTTGTCTCGAAGACTTTCACCCTCCCTAGCAGCCAAGAAGAGTACCACATCGCTGGCATGACCAAAGGAGCCGGCATGATCCATCCCAACATGGCTACCCTGCTCGGCGTGATTTGCACAGATGCACCTGTTTCTGCAGGGCCACTGCAGACAGCTCTTACATCCGCGATTACCAAGTCCTTTAACAGCATCTCCATCGACGGCGACACATCGACCAACGATACCGTTGCCATCCTGGCCAACGGCGCAGCAGGTGGCAAGCCTATCGACAGCACCTCATCCCCAGACTTCGACGCCTTCCAGAAGACCCTTACAGACTTCTCTATTGACCTTGCCAAGCTCGTTGTCCGCGATGGTGAGGGCGCGACAAAGTTCGTCACCATCCGTGTCACCAATGCCGCGACCTACAAAGATGCTCATCGTGTCGCTTCCACAATCGCGCGATCTCCTCTTGTCAAGACCGCTCTGTACGGCAAGGACGCTAACTGGGGCCGCATTCTGTGTGCCACTGGCTACGCAGAGAACGTCGACGGCGTCATTCCTGAGGAGACAAGCGTTAGCTTCATTCCCTCTGACGGAAGCGAGGAGCTTAAGCTGCTCGTCCGTGGCGAGCCGGAGCAGGTGGATGAGGAGCGCGCGGCAAAGATTCTGGAAGCCGAGGATCTGGAGATCAAGGTTCAACTCAGTGAGGGCAAGTACAAAGAGGAAGCGGTATTCTGGACATGCGATTTCTCCCACGAGTACGTGACTATCAACGGGGATTACAGGACTTGAGAGTATAGTATGGATATGCATGCATTTGATCTATTGGCAACTTGTAAGGTATTCGAAGCCCAGTTGTCACGTTTGAACCGTTCTTGCCTTTTCGAGCTCTGAATCGACTTGAACCTCTTCGTCAGTAGCCATTCTTGCCCGAGATCACATTGCGGACCAACGTGAAGTTTCCGATTTGGAGGCAACATTGTATTGCTAAATCACGAGACGAAAGATCTGATCCATGCAAATAATGCGCTGCGTGGGGGCTGTGCCCCAGACATGCAGCTCGCTTACGGTTCACTCAGCCTCATTTATTCCTACGTACAATGTCACGATGCCTTTGCCTTCAGAACATTCTACATCAGGCTTCTGTACCTTGTATTATTTCATCCTGCCTAGCTCGCTTGAAGGAGCTACAAGAACTCAGACTTGCTGAGTCAACGACGCACTATGGCAACTGCAGCCTATCAGTATGATGCGCTTCCTCCTGGTAAATGGTTTCGTCTACTACGCATACATCCTGGCCACCATGATAGTCCGTTACAATGCGACTTGGTCTCAGCAGCCCTCGAGACTGCCCCGAGCTATATAGCCTTGTCTTATGTCTGGGGTGATCCGACCATCGTTGGCCATGTCAATTGCTCTGGCATCAAAGTGACTGTGACACATAGCCTACTCGGAGGGCTTCGTCAGCTTCGCAACTCTGAACACGAAGTCATGGTGTGGGCTGATGCGATCTGTATCAATCAGTCAAACATCAAGGAAAAAAGCAGTCAAGTCAACATGATGGGTTCGATCTACGACCAAGCCATTGAGGTCTTCGTCTGGTTAGGAGATGATCCGGAATCCATGGCGCGTCGTGCGTTTGATGCTTTACCTCCTGTAAACGCAGCCGTTGTCTCAGGAACCCACCGTTCTTGGTACGACAGTGAATTCAGCTTGTATTTGGGCCCAAATGAAGACCAGGCTTACCCTCGTGCTCGGGTATCAAGAGACAACACAGGTGCTCTACTGAACGAATGGCAGTTGGAGGCCATCAAACAAATGTACAAACTGCCTTGGTTTACCCGTGTATGGGTACTTCAAGAGGTTGGATTAGCTGCGAAGGCGACGGCAGGGTGGGGCGATTGTCGTATTGACTTTAGCGAGATTGCAATGTTCGTTTGGTTCGCAATGAGGGAAGCGGACCTGGAGAAACGAATAGGCGAAGAGACAAGAGCAGTCATTGCAGGTTGCCCTTACAATGCTGTGTATAGTGTATGGTCTACGTACGGCAAGGAGGATTCCTGGATTCAAGCCTCCCGTCCGCTGAAGATTTGGGCCGAGCATATAGCAAGCGAGACTAACATAGACTTCGTACTGGTACTGGAAGCCTCTCGGGAATTCAGAGCCACAGATGCTCGAGATCATATCTTCGCATTCCTGGGTCATCCATGCGCTTTGATGCCGGGAACCAAGGAGCCATTAGTAGAAGCAGATTATGAGCTGGAACTTGAACAAATCCACTGTCTTGTCGCCAAAAGGCTCGCAGAGATATCATTGAACTTCCTGGTTCAGGTTCAGGTTCAGATCAACCCTAATGACCTCGCGCGCACCGATGGATTCGCTTCCTGGGTACCGCGATGGGATTCGAGCAGCAAGGAAGCTCCTAATGCTTTCTGGGAAGCATGGGATGCCAGTTTCCGAATTAGCAAACATCTGTCTTACCCAGTTCACATCACTGAAAATAGACTCAACGTTTCCGCTATCATATTCGATACAGCCAAATACCAAACCAACGTCATCGGAGCCGCCGACTTTGACTTCGACTCCAAAAACATTGGACATCGAATTGAGGAGTGCTGGAACCTCACCGAAAAAGCAGCAGAGACCGTCCCACACAAGTACCACGATGACCATGTTCTTGCGCTAGCTTGCGTTCTTCAGTGCAGCTACATAGCCAAGAATGAAGACCCTACTACTCAGTCTCTCCAGACTATTGGCGATTTCCTCCAAGCCTGTATTTACTGGAACAACAAGTTCTACATGGAGAAATTGCTACATCTCGCATTGGACTATCAAATGGGCGTTTTGCAGCACAGGAGTTTTGCTGGGAAATTCGAACACTATGCGAAAAACAGGCGGTTTTTCGTTACGAAAGGAGGGTATTGGGGCCTGGGGCCTGCGGCGATGCAGGAAGGCGATGTTTGTGCAGTGTTACTTGGCGCTGATGTGCCTTTTGTACTGCGGCCGACTGCTGAGAAGGGGACCTTCAAGCTTGTTGGACAGGCTTACGTACATGGAATCATGTACGGGGAATTAATTCAAGGTCCTGAAAGCAAAGGGAGGATCAAAACTGAAGAAGTATGCATCATCTAGCATTGAAAAAGCCTGTGACTGTAAAGCTAGGGGACTATCGCAATCAGATGCCAAAGCTAGACTTCCAACTGGCCTGGAAACACTTGTGGGTCTTTGTAGTAGTACCCATTGTCTTCTATCAGACTCGTTCATGGTATTTCCCATCGAAGGTCTAGCATGTATGACTCCATTGGATGTGCAACTCAACCGATCTGTAAGCCGTCTGTTTATTGTCATCTGCTCATGTAATTGCCTGTGATGTTCAGAATGGCGGGTTGCGGATGATGCAATCGGTCACCAAAAAGTACTGTAGCAGTACACCATTCATGGGACGATTCAACCTTTACCCTCTTCCTCACTCTTGACAACATGCTGGACAACGATCACATCGCCAGCCGCATCGAGCTCGTAAGCCGTAAAATGAAGGCGGCGGTCGTTCTTGTTAGAGTTGTAGGCATTCTCTGTCCAATCATGAGACTGTGTTTTTGTGCAGAAAGGTAGCGTAAGGACTTACTTCATATCTACCCGAACTGTGTCTTTGTTGAGTTTTCCAAAGTTTCCTTCGAGAACTTTGGCGAAGTCTTCTTTGATCTCCTTGGAACGATAGCTGGTTGGACGTACCCATGCCTCGGTCTTGTCCACAACTCCGACAGCAACGCTCCTGAAGCCCACTTGACAGGTCTTGTAGACGGTACCGCTGATGTACCTGGCTGACATTTTGGTAATCAATACGATCGGTTGGTCAATCGCGGTGTAGTGTCGGATTTGGACCAGGTTGAGAATGGCTCGACCCTGTGCGGGTAGAGCTGGAGGTGCTGCGCAGCCTGGAGGCCTTGTACCTTAGATACTAGACCTTTTATCTTCGAGAGTGAAGGAGATAATTGGCAAGATAGGGCTTTCACTTTGCTGTCCGTTTGAGTGACATCTGGTCCGCGCGAGAATATCGCTTGCAGGCTCACAGAAACTGTGGCACTGCTTAGAGTAGCGAATGCAATCAGTGTATCATTTGAGTACTCTCGGATAGGTATGCTACAAAACTCGGCTTGTTGTATGTAAAGATTAGATGCTAAGTTTGAGCATGAACTCACAGCAGCCTTGTTTGCACTAACGAACTTGAAGTTAATGCATGGTTGATATGAAAGAATACAGACTTAGCAGCGGTCACGTTCCCATGAATGCCTTATATGTTGAGTCGGCTTCCTCATTTCAACTTCATATAAGTTGCACCCACGATATTTGACGGTACGTCACGTGCATGAAGCTTACAATCACTTCTCAGACAATAAGGCATGACCAAGCAGAGAAAGCGGCAATATTTAGGGCAAAGAATCATGTACATCCTTGTGTATTGGTGGGCTCAGTCTCGAACCGCGCTTTCACTTCACACGCCTGTCAATGCAAGAGCCCCACATTGTTGCTTGATTCGCAAGCTTGGGCTCTACATAGCTCCTCCCACCACCGCTCCAAATACTCAGCACCACCACCACCACCAATAACTAGATTGTCGATCAGTCATAACCATGATACTACCCCTACCACCACGAGCCGCTGCACTCACTCGAGCTGTCGGGCAATCCGGGCGTCACTATTTAGTCAGTCAAGTGTTACAAGACAAGCCAGGCAATCAGGGCCGTGTCTATCTCGCAACGTAATAATTCTCGAATGAGGTGGTATCCATCGAGACACATTTGTGCTGACGCCATGCAGATCGAAGAGCGAGAAGTTTGTGCTGAAGGGAGTCCCGCCGAAAGAGTTCGGGTACTTCAAGGACATGTTCAATGACTTACAAGGCTCTCCGTGCATTCGAATCCCTGAAGATACCATTCCTGAGCACTCCATGTTTGCGTACAAATATCTTCGTGAGGATCTGCTCTCTTTCTTCCAGCGAGAGGTTACAATCTCTACTACGAAACGAATCCTTCGAGATGTATTGCGCAGGATCGCCGCACTGCACCATCATGACATCGTTCACACTAACATCAAGCCTGACAATGTCCTTATAGGATGGGAAGAGACTGAGAATGGCATTATGGTCGAGCAGGTACAAGTCGCCGATATCGAGAGCGGAGCGTATGTGCCACAGGGCTCCGTCATCCAAGGTCGACAGCTCGGAAATTGGATGTGGCGAAGTCCCGAGGCGCACATGTTTGGTCCAATGAACAAACCTACAGATATGTTTTCTTTTGGCCTTTTGGTAAGTCCTATGCAGCCCCAAGCGCTCCTTCATCTAACATTCAGTCCGCAGTGCATTTATGCAATGACAAAGGACGTCTTGTTTGCTGTAGACAAGAGGAAGCTTCCTGAAGATGTTAAACTCGAGGACGCTATAATTCAACTCCAGATATCCTATTTCGCGGATCTTGAGGGAGTGCGTGGACTGGTAGATTACTACGGCGATAGCCATTGGGCTCATTACATCGCCATGGTCGCCAACGAGTTCAGCGAGGACAACCCAAGACGACCATTCTACACCAGGCAGGATCTCGACAATGACTTTAAGGACGTCATCAAGCAGATAATGAACGTGGATCCCAGGAAGAGGTTGACGGCCAGGGAGGCTTTGGCGCATCGGTGGTTTGCAGAGGCAATATAGTGCAAATGTAAGATCTGCATGCGAAATGTAACTACTGAGTTTGGATTGAATAGAAGGGGCCTTGTGGCGTGTGGCTAACTCTACCAGGCCGCAATGATCGATCGTGGCATATGGCGTTGAGGACAACTCTTTTCAAATGTTTCGTTACGATAGGTTCAGACCTCGAATGTACGAATACTGCATAGCGTTCAAGAATTTACTCATCGCATGAAGGCGTTGACTGTCCATTCCTGTATATCGTTTCTTGCGCACCTTGTTCATATTGCTTTCTTACTCGTGACGTCAACATTCGTAAGCCTCATATTCCGGTAATACTTATGCCAATGCTCAGGTAATCTCAAAGCCTCAGTCTCTCATTTTACAAATTGGATATCAGTGCGAATCCACGAAAATTGTCGTGTACTCGTTACCAAATGTCCTCGTCTAGGATTTACGACTCGCCTTCATCGCACTTCAGTTCGCACCACCTTTACCCACAATACAATCATTGGACCATCACTAAGACAAGCTCCAGCCTCTGCACCTCTGTCTTTCTTCTCGGATGATACGCACAAGGATTTACGAGACATGAGCAGATGTCGTGGGGAAGACACCAAAGAGGTGTCAATCTAGCCAAGCTACCTTCACAGGAACTCTTATTATACTAATTTTCGCTCAAATTCAAGACTTTGAGAGAATATTCGACCACAGTAACCGCCCGAAAGCTAACATTGTCTTGCCGACATTGCCACGATGCGGCGCCGACCTCTTCGACGCGTGCTCTATATCATGGTTTCGACAACCTGGTCTTGAATCACCAATCAAAACTACGACCATTGACACCTGAATTCCATGCAGAAACACACGCACCTGACAAGACACTCGGATACTAGACTCGCTGCTGAAAAGACTGTTGAGGCTCAAGTTGCTTCGGCACCCTTTTGTACCGAGCCCTTCGTGAGCCCCACACGAGCTCTACTGAAAGCCACCCCACGCAAGCGCAATGCACAGGGCCGAGTGACGCCAGCGGGGTATTTCTACGTCGCGAGAGCACACAATTATCCCGCCATCTACAGCTGGGACAAACATCCTAGCCAACACGGTACTGCACTTTGCTGTTTATGTCCAACATCCCGCGCGATGGAACAATTCACGCAGCGAGTACATAACGCCTTCGAGCCGGCCTGACGGCAGAGAGTCGTCGCCATGAATAACATAAGAAGGAGCATCCCGCGCTTGTTGTTGCAGCCCCAAACACCTCGCCATATTACTCTCTTGCCGTTCAAATCATACACACCTTTCAGAATGTCTTCCGGAAAAACCGTCACTCTCAACACCGGCCACAAGATCCCGTATGTTGTGTTTTTAAGCAAAGACGACGCGTGAAGTCACTAATTCTTCTACGACAGTCAGCTGGGCTACGGCACATGGCAAGCTGCTCCTGGTGAGGTTGGCAACGGTGTTTACGAAGCTCTGAAGATTGGTTACCGACACCTTGTAAGTGACCTTGACGATCGCTGGGCCCTGAAAGCCGTTGTGCTGCACACTGGACTCTGAAGACACATGTCTTTCTTCGGCTGGATTTACAATTACTGTGTGTGTATCTTTTGCTAACTCACCTGTCTCAGGATCTTGCTAAGATGTACGTTTCCACACCCCACGCTCATCCCATCCCCCAACACGAGTTATCCTCCGCCGCTTGCACCGGCGTGACTTCCAATTGGCAATCCGCCAGTCATACATTATTGGAGGTCGATGCTGGGATGCGCCTCCAAGAAGACTTAGGGAGCTATGGCCATGTCCCCCACAATTGACAGCTAAGAAAGTTGACTAACAATTTTCGCACCAATCAGCTACGAGAACCAGAGGGAAGTCGCAGACGGTATCAAGCGTGCCTTCAAGGACGTCCCCGGCCTCAAGCGCGAGGATATCTTCATTACTTCCAAGCTCTGGAACACCCAGCACAACCCTGAGCACGTCGAGGCTGCTCTCGATGACACACTTGCCGAGCTCGAGCTTGAGTACCTCGACCTCTACCTCATCCACTGGCCTGTCAACTTCGGACCTGGAAAGGACCCCCACTCTGACCTTTTCCCTGCTACCGCCGACCCCAATGAGGTCAACATTGACAACTCTATTCCCATCAGCGAGACATGGAAGGCCGTCAACAAACTCCCTAAGAGCAAGGTCCGCTCTGTTGGTGTCTCCAACTTGACCTACCAGAACCTCAAAGCTTTGGTCGAGAAGACTGGCATCGTCCCCGCTGTCAACCAGGTCGAGCGTCATCCCATTCTCCCTAGCAAGGAGCTCATTGCCTACGCCAAGGAGCAGAACATCCACATCACCGCCTACTCCGCCTTCGGAAACAATTTCTTCAACATTCCCCTCCTCATCACCCGCCCTGAGGTCAAGGCCATTGCCGAGAAGAAGGGAGCTACCCCAGCCCAGGTCATTCTTGCCTGGAGCCAGGTCGGCGGCCACTCTGTCATTCCCAAGTCCGTTACTGCTTCCAGGATTGCGGAGAACTTCAAGGAGATTGAACTCGATGAGGACGACGTTGCTGCTATTCAGAAGTTCTCTGATGAACACCAGGGTCGCAGGAGGTACAACGTGCCATACACTGCCAACAAGCCTCGCTGGAGCATAAACATCTTCAACGAACCCGAGGAGCAGGAAGCAGCGAACCAGGTCGTTCTCTAGATAACAGTCACGCATTTAGAAAACGATAAGAATATGACCGCTTATGAATCAAATAACTCTTGACTCCTGCACCATGCGCCTCGATTTGTATTTTACTCGTCTCACTCCTTAACTTGCTCGTATCATTGATACAATCACAATTCCTCGACCTCTCCCGAGTTGGCCCTTCGTTTTGCATGAGCTTTCAGATCACTCCATATCATCCCTGAGATGATCCATTGTCCCTGTGGCCGCAGGTGAAACACCCTTTTATAGGAATCTGGAATGAGCCAATGGATCGTGTCCTCGATGATCCCCTCCCCTCCCACCGTGGTCTCGTTCTTCTTCACAAACCCCTTCTCTGGATCGAATGTCCAGTCGGGATGCTCGTGCAATGTCTTGTTGATCTGCTCAGCGATTTCACTCTCAAACGAGCCCCTTGGGACACCATCGCCGGTGCTATTCTGCAACCCTGTCTTGTTCTCTCCTCTGTCGACTGTGTCCCACTCATAGAACATCAGACCCAGACGATTGGGCTCTGGTTCCTTAACGCCCATCTCGCAGTAGCGGCCTCGGAATGTCGCGATACTTGTGTCGTAGTCGATGAATCGAACTCTAGGGCCTGCTGCTTCTACCGCTCGGCGCAGCACGTTGTTCACGGATAGAACCAACTCGTTGAGGGCTTCACGCATCGGAAGCTTCAGGTATTGCTTTGTCTGCTCGATGTTCCGCCAAACAGCCCATGTGACGTTATCGCAGGTTTCGTCTTCTGTGCCGAAGAAGCGGGCATATCCAGTGACGTAAATCAGACCATGGGTCGAGTTGACATGAGGCTTTGCGGCTTCAATCAGCCTTGTCATGTTTCGAAACAGCTGTTTGGTGTTCGTTATCTTCTTTCTCGCTTCTTCTATTGACGTTTGACATGCGTCTTCGCCAGCCATGTAGAAATGGTACACGCAGTTACTCAGAATGGGCGTCAGGCCAATGTCGTTACCACCTGCTGATACGTGATCAAATCAAAATTGGTATTGTTGAGCGCTGACACTTGCTTGGTCAGGATCTCGGAGGTATCTGCACCAGAGCACGCTAGAGACTGGTGTGTTGTGTTCCATCTGTGAACGCGCAATGAGTTGTGTATGATACTAGGATATGCTGAGGAGTACCGAGAACATGAGAAGTCCACTTGGTCTCCACTGCCTAGACCTGCAGCATATGAATCGCCGATAGAAGCCATATTCTGAATCCACGATAGGTCTGCATAGTCCAGGGCATGTGTGTCTAATGTTTCTGGTCTGTTAGTTGTCCTGGACGTGATGAGCCAGGAGACCCATCGCCAGCGCATGAGGAACATGTTCAAGATGCTGGAGCCCGGTAGCTCGCAGAAGATAGAAGATTATTGCAGATTTTTCAGTGCCCAGCTCAAAAACAGGTTGTGTGGGGTGCCAGGTGAACTTATCGTTGAGGTTACTGGGATGCGGAAAGTGGTCAAGGCAGCACCGGTCATAAGATAGGTGCTGGTAAGCTCCCCGCAGCGGCCCGCGAAAGAACGCTGCACGAGGTGATAGCTCAACATGCGGTTGGGCAAGACAAGAAGGGACGATGGAAAAGTGTGACAAGGTGCATGATCCTAACAGCATAATACTGAACTCAGCTCGCAAATTACGAATTGAAAATACGGCTGTAGAGCTTCTCGTGTCGACCAACCCACAAATCCATCACTGGTACGCTCTGCCCAGCATCCTCCACTTTGCGCTCCCACCCTTCATCTACCAGGCCTCGTATCCGTTCCTGCAGCTCTGCACTTGCCAACAGTGCTTGCGCCTGATAAGGCCCCATCACACTCGCACGTACCGCCGCGCTCATGACTGTGCGTGCATGGGAGAAGAGGAACAAGTACGCAGACTCGTGCAGCGGCACGGCGAGAATGCGAGTCACCAAACCCCAGAGTGGTGCATAGTGAGCGCTAGCATGTGGTGAGGTGCGAAGAGTGACAGAGAAGGACACCAGAGCTTCAATAGCTGCATCTTTGCTCTCTCCATCACCAGCTGCCGATGTTTTGTATTGCGCCTTAAAGCTTCGATCCCAAACGGCGAGCAGAGCTCGGCCTTGTGCTATGCTGGCTCGCCGCGCAACGGTACATGGTGTGCTTGCATCAAAGTCGTTGTCTAGCGTTTCTATTTCCTCTGGATTACGGTATCCAGCGAGTACGTATGCGAGAGCAGTGCTTGCGAGTGTAGCGAGCGATAAGCGAAGGAATGTGCTGAACAGCGGCAGTTGCGACGCAGATGGTGGAGACAATTTGTGGTGGGCTAGATATGACTCCAGGCCACTACTGAACGCAAATGAGCCCAAAGGCAGCGCCGAGTCGGACAAGAGGAGAAGGGCATGAAGTGCTGTAGCATGGTCAGCATACTGACATGTCCATGATAGTGGGATCGGACCTGCTCCAGGGCTAGGCGTCAGCGAGACTGGCCCGGTCTGCTGTTGGCTCAGTTGTGCTTTGGCATCACGAAGACGCCTCTCGAGATCAGCTATCTCATTTTGAAGAGATTGCTGACTTGCAGGTGAGGAAGTCATGGAAGAAAGTGGTCAGGATGAGGCACGAGATGAATTGCGTCTGCGCGGCTTAGCATGCTCCTTATCGATAGAGCATCCCACTATCCCACTCCTTGTTATTCAAGGTAAAGTACAATTTTCAAATCATTTCTGCCTTGTCCCAGTACCGGTATTCCAAGCCTTGGAACTCACTCCAGAACGCCTAAAAAAGAATTGTGAAGTCCCAAGCAAACCCTGTCATGCATCTCTGGCATGTGGTATCGAGCCAATCAAAAGCGCCAAATCAAAAGCCCGACTATGCTTCACCAAATGTGAAATGTGAAGACAGCCATTGCAGCATAGGCATACGCTGCGACAGGGGCCTAGTCACTCTTCTTGGGAATGTCTGCGAACATGGGCTGGCTCTTAGCTGCCTCGAAACTCTTCGTGCTTGTCTTCTGGAAGAGTGTCTGTGGCTTTGACCTGCACAAAGTTAGCATTGTTGTTCTTCGCGTTCGACTCAGCTTGTTAGGAGACACTCACTTCTTCATGATGGTCTTGTTGCGGAAGTTGCTGAGCTTCTGTGTGGCCGGCGACTGGATCTCGTCGGAGGGCGAGACATACTTCTGCGCTCTGCTACGCGTTAGCACTGCGTGTTGCAGATCAGACAGAGCACACTCACTGTTCGTTCTTCATACGCGACTCGAGCACCTGGCGATGATACTCGAGGCTCTTGGTAGGCTCCTTCGCATCCGAGGGTGTCAAAGACTTCATCTGCGCGTTGACATCGCGGCTGCCGAGGACGTTGGCTGACATTGTTGTGCGAATGTGTCGAGATGTGTTGTGAATGTTGTGAATGTTGATTTAATCAAATCCTTATAAGTGGTACTGAGAGTAGATGTGGGTGTGTGGTGGTGGGCTTTGAATGCGTTCAGATGCAGCCGTTAAGAATGTTCAAGCTCTTAGTGTTTGGGGAAGCTTGTTACCACAGCAACAGCGATCGGCAATCTTCCAAGCACGCGCGGCGAACCATGACGTGCCTGTTTACAGCCCTAGACCCTGCGCGTTTTCAGCCTTGTCCCCCGTCTCCACCTGTTGCTGCACGCGTTCGAGGTGTTCACCCGTTTCGTTCCTGTCGACTAGAGTGACTCATATGTTCGCCGAAGTCTGGAGTGCCTTGGAGAATTGACTAACCGTTGCTCCCCCTGACATTAATCTGCGAGGTATCATACCCAGGCGTGTCGTCGTGACAACTACAGCGCACAGCTGAACTCAGTGCTTATAGACAGGTGTTCGTAAGGCACGCATTGGAACACCTACCCCACCACCCTCGCTATAGCGGATCCAGACCAGCCATGAACTCCATACAAATGATGTTCCACTACTCTTAGTTGAAGCCTATGCTTCCACTTGAAAACATTCCGGTAGTAGATACAAACGTACGTCTGTTTACGAGAGAAGACGACATCTTTCACGTGACACCCACGATCTAGAAGAAGGGACATATATAAATCAATGCGCTTCTTGAAAAGCTCAAGCTCGAGGATATCATTGCCGAACGCCTACAATGCAACGCCGGTTGTGAGATTACTGCCCTGTATACACTATCTAAAACCTGAATGATGTTAGCTACAATCTGTTATGCAGTTCATGAGCTTGGGCTTACCTGATCTCATAATTGCCTGCTCGCGTCATATATCGTACCCATTTCACACTGCTGTAGTTGCTCTTTTCAAAAACCTTCAGGTACCGCACAAGCAGACCAGAACTTGTGAACATGAGTAATGAGAAGCTCAAGTTAAGAGGCGGTCTCGACCATGCTTTCTGATTCGTCATACTAGTCAGACTCGCCTCTGCGCTCAAGACAAATTCACTCTGGCCCGTGAAGCGCGGGATTTTCCACACAATGTTATTATGCTCTGGCTCGTACTTGGCCTTGCCTTGCGATGTGCGCTCCGTAATGCGTGCGGTATTGAGCGGTGTGGGTATCCGCACAACGACATTGGTAGCGAACAGCTTCGATCCGTAGTTGGCGCGGATGGCAATGCTATATTCGACCTTTGTCTTTCCGATTTCGTTTACGATGGCGTGCACCTTGAATGGTAGATTGACGTTCTCTGTCGCACGATACCGCATGAGCTCGAACTCGCCGTCTGGCGGGATAAACGATATTATCCTATCGGCATCGAACTTGCCCAGCTTGACACATTGATGGAACTGGCAATCTTCCAGTGTGACGCTCCCTGCAGCTGCTCGTGTGGCTTTCGCGCCTGCCTTGTTGCCAGAGGGCTGGTGAAGGTTGTCTTCACCTAGTGTGAGGCGATCGTTGAGACCGAATTTGCATTCAGGAGTGCCGGAAAGATAGGCGCGCATAATGATCTGTCCGTTGACGTCCGCTCTCAACACTGTGCCTGTTGCTGACATGAGCAAGTTGACATCCTCAATGACATCGACAAAAGCTTCGTTTTTCCGGTATTTGATGTCTGCTCGCCGCCACGACAGGGCACCAGTGGCCTGCATTGTGATCTTGGACGAGTCTTCCATGGCTCTTTCCGACTTGACCCCTTCCGTGGTAATGTACATCTTCAATGTGTCTGTCTCAGTGTTCTGCGGATATCCAAAATCTAAGATCTCATCCAGCAGCTCATAAACGAGTACAAAGTTGTTCTTTACAGCCTCTTCATCGAATTTTCCAAAATATGCCTTCCCCAGCCCAATCAACCGGTATAAGAATTCGAACACGAGGGCAGCATTGGCGTTACTCTTGGTCACGGCGACCAAATAGATGTTCTCGTGCTTCACATGGCTGAAGGTCGTTGAGCCAAGTGTGAGAATAGGCGATCGGACTTGTGCGTTGGAGATTACTTGGATGCGGAATACGTCGGCGAGGCGCGGGCGGCAGTCGTTGCGGAAGGCGCGAAATATAAGGTTCTCGCCCTTCTGGTTGAAGATGAGGATGCCGGAGAGCATTGTGGTCGGAGCTAAACGTGAAGCGGTGACAGGCTTCTGGGTATATACGTTCTTGTTGGTCGTGGTGCATCGGGAGCTCTCTGAGAAGGGGACCGCGGGACGGGGCTTGTAGGACGCTAAGCCCATCGCAGGGATGTCCATGTGGAGTAAATGCCCCTTCCTGGCTGCCGTAACCTACGGTCTACCGATGAAAAGTCTACATTGGCCATTTGGCATCTCACTAGTAGCAGCATATATACGTTCTGTAGACATGTTGACTTATTATATTCGGATGTCGACTAAGAGGTGCGCTTTGAGGGAACTTCAAGACCGACTTCCCATCCGATCTTACAGAGAGGCGGTGATTGAGTAGGCCTTGCACCTCACTTCAACATTCTGAAATTGGCGACGCGAAATCATTCTACCTCAAGGGTACGTAGCATCGGTGGAAATCCAGCATGGTTCCCTCTTCCAGCGACGGCAGCACATACCTCCAACACTGCGAGCTTGTCAATGAAGACGCAAATGAGAGAAGTCGTACATTATGTATCAATGACGAAGCGTCCTTTCGGATGTATATGCAACCAAACGATTCTTCAGAAGCATACAGTGACGATGGCTGCCTCAAGAGATACTGCCAGTGGAGCTAATTTAGGTCACGTGAACGCGTGCAGCGCGGGGAGGGGCGACCAACGACTCGACGCGTGTGCTTCAGGCAGCACTCCACTCACCAACGCGACTTGCAGCGCCATTTGTGACGAAGTGCACGCTATCTTGCTTAGCCCCTGTTACACTGCAGCAGATTTGTACTCCGAATCTGCAAAGTTCTCCAGAATTTGCCACCGGAGGCGACAGAGACACGATCGATTCGACGCGGCCTATCATTCGGCGCGCAGCCAACCAGGGACGTCGCCGCCCTTGACACTCCAACAGCGGCTTAGTGCATCTTTTCACTCTCCATTGTGAGAGTTGCTGTGTCTTGAATTGTTCCATTGTCGTCTTCGTTCTATTTTCCACAGTATACGTTCTGTCTTCGGAGCTGCGCAACAATTCGCTTACACTCAACGCTTGAAGAACAATTTCAGTCACAATGGCGCCTCGGCGTTCGACACGAAAGTCAGGAGCTGGAGTGGCGAACGACAACAATGCCGCTGCTGTATCATCAGCTCTTGAGCCTGGTAAGCTGAGTCTCTAGTTTGGACTTGTCACTGCAAGGGGAGTGTATTCTAATGTTACTTGCAGAGGCATTTTCTACGAACAAATCCGACCATGTATTGGGCAAGAAGCGCACCCGTAATTCCCGTTCAACCGTGCCAAACTCCTCCGACAACGACGATGTGGCCCTCGAGGCCGACACGTCCCTGCCCCCCGCACAGATTCGCCGCATAATGAAGCAAGTTTCGATTCCTATCACGGCTACGCGGCGAACAGGCTCAGAGACTTCGAACAGAACCCCGTCTCTCGACAACTCCGACTACGACACACCTGGCACAAGCATATCTAACACACCGGCTGTCTCCTTCGGTCGCAGTCAAGGTGCTGGCCGCAAGAGCACACTGAGCCGGGCTGTCACAGCCCAATCTCGTGCAATTGAAGATAGTGATGAGGAAATGGACTCATTCGATCTAGATGCTGAGCTTGCCATGCAGATGCAGTTCGAAGAAGATGAAGCCGAACATCACAGCAAGCGTCGGAGGGTTCAAGAAGCTAGGGATGACGAGGATGGATCGGAGGCGATCTACGTCCCCAAATCACGAGTGAAGCCCACAACCTACGATGGGAAAGGCAAAGGCAAAGCGAAAGCAGAGTATAGTAGTGAGAACGACGACGGTGAAGACTTTGTGCTGGACGAATCGGTCTTGGAGCCTACCTACATTGGTAAGGGCAAGGGCAAGGCTCTGCCCGCAAGCGTTCCGCGTGGTCGCAATCGTTCCAATCGACCTAGCACTAACCGTAACACTCTTCTGGATGATATCATTAGTGACCTAGAAGAAGATTCGGAGGAAGAGGACGAGTTCAAGCCAGACGAAGCCGGGTCCCCCATCGATCTTAGCGATTTCGAGAGCTTAGACCCGCAGGATAGCGAAGAAGACGAGCCGCTGATGTTGGCTAGTGCGCGTCGCAAGATGGCATCGCAGCCGAAAACAACAAAACCTTCACGGGCCAAGAAAACCCTTAGCCGCTCAGAAAAGATCGAAAAGCGGAGACGAATGCTAAGGTATGCGCACATCGCGGATAAGTGGGAGCGGAAGCGCGCAATGAACCGTGAACGAGCGGAACAGCAACACCCAAAGTTACGGACAATGTGGGACGACCTCCAAAAGATCCCCATCCTTCCCGTTGAGCGCGCGGAACAACCAAACACCATTACTCGACGACTCAAGCCCTTCCAACTCGAAGGCCTGAGTTGGATGATCCGGCAAGAACAAACACATTACAGAGGCGGTCTACTTGGAGATGAGATGGGAATGGGCAAAACCATTCAAGCCGTCTCGTTGATCATGTCCGATTATCCCGCTAAAGCTCCAACGCTGGTCTGCGTGCCCCCAGTCGCTTTAATGCAGTGGACGAACGAGATACGGGAATATACTGAGAACAAGCTCAACGTTCTCGTGTATCACGGTACTAACACCAAATGCAAAAAGATGACTGTCAAGGACCTGAAGAAGTTTGATGTGATCATGGTCTCCTACAACAGCTTGGAATCTCTTCATCGGAAGGAAGTCAAAGGCTGGAGCCGTGGAGAAGATATCATTAAAGAGGCATCTCCACTTCACGCCATCCACTACCATCGTCTCATTCTCGACGAAGCACACAGCATCAAATCCCGGAACACTGGTGTCGCAAAAGCATGCTTTGCTCTTCAGGGTACCTACAAGTGGTGCTTGTCTGGTACACCCGTGCAGAACCGCATTGGAGAGTTTTTCTCTCTTCTGCGTTTTCTTGAGGTCCGTCCCTTCGCCGATTATTTCTGCCGGACCTGTCCTTGCGAGAAACTGCATTGGGCTACCGACAACGACCACATGTGTGTTGCTTGCAATCATGGCGCGTCTGAGCATATCTCGGTCTTCAACCAAGAGCTACTCAACCCTATCACCGGTGACGATGTGCATCTTCGTGAGCAGGCGCTGTCCAAATTGCACATGATCACAGCCCGTATTATGTTGCGCCGCATGAAGCGAGATCACACCAACTCAATGGAGCTGCCAATGAAGGACATTATCATTCACAACGAGTTCTTCAGTGAGATCGAGCGTGATTTCTCCACGTCGATCATGTCAAACTCGAACCGCAAGTTTGACACCTACGTCGCTCAAGGTGTTATGCTCAACAACTATGCCAACATTTTTGGTCTGATCATGCAGATGCGTCAAGTTGCAAATCATCCTGATCTTCTCTTGAAGAAGAACGCAGCAGAGGGCAGCGCAAACGTCTTCGTTTGTAACATCTGTGACGAGCCTGCTGAAGATGCCATCCGCTCTCACTGCCGTCATGAGTTCTGCCGTGCTTGCGTAAAGGACTTCATCGACACCTGCGAGGCTTCTGGCACGGACGCAGACTGCCCACGTTGTCACATCGCTCTGACTATTGACTTTGAGCAGCCCGAACTTGAGCAGGATGAGGACAGTGTTAAGAAGACTTCAATCATCAACCGCATCAAGATGGGAGATTGGACGAGCTCGACCAAGATCGAAATGCTGGTGTACGACCTATATAAGCTGCGCAGTAAGAAGCAAACGTTGAAGTCGATCGTCTTCAGCCAGTTTACGTCTATGCTGCAGCTCATCGAGTGGCGTCTGCGTCGTGCGGGCTTCAACACGGTAATGCTAGACGGTAGCATGACGCCTGCCATGCGCCAGAAGAGCATCGATCACTTTATGACGAATCCAGATGTCGAAGTCTTCCTCGTGTCGCTGAAGGCAGGTGGTGTGGCGCTCAACTTGACCGAGGCTTCGAGGGTGTTTATCGTTGACCCGTAAGTTTCACGCTTTATTTTGATGAAGAGCACGGCTGACACAATCCAGATGGTGGAATCCTGCTGCTGAGTGGCAGTCCGCCGACCGCTGCCACCGCATCGGCCAGAAGCGCCCTTGTGTCATCACTCGACTGTGTATCGAAGATAGTGTTGAGTCGCGTATGGTTGCGTTGCAGGAAAAGAAGGCAGCCATGATTGCTGGAACCGTAAATAACGACAAGGTCGCTATGGATCGTCTGAGCCCTGAAGACTTGCAGTTTTTGTTCCGCGGTTCGTAATCTGGTCGCTTGATTTGGTTGCGTTTGTGTTTTATGAATCACGTCATCACGATATGTTTTACGGGCAGGATTACTGGGGTAGAGTTATCGGCGTTTTGGGAGGATAGCGGCTGACGGAGCTTCTGCAGGTGCACATATCCTCATGTTGCACATGAAGTTGGACATGGCGTTCATGTGTGCACCGAATTGTCCGATTATCGGGATGTTAAACAGCGTGACAGCTTTATCGAATGTATGAGTATACTTCTAGCTGCTACATTGAGATAACTATCGAGCATTATTGCTAATTCGCGGAAGATTGTCTTCTAATTCCGTGACTAGGTACAAGTCCCAAGCGAGGCGGTGACGTCGATGATGAGTTCTACCCCAGGTTCTGGAGGCCCTGCAGCTTCACCGCTGAATTCGCATCATCTCAGATCCTAAACAAGGGACTCTGGTTGCAGCCTTAACATGCCTTTGTGCAGAACTGATTCATTGTATCTACGCGGCGCATCGAAACAATCGCCAAATACAAACACTCATTGCATGAGTGCATTTTGATTAATACATACGGACGCGCGTGACTGTGTTTAGCTGCGAATCCTGAGAATTCGTGTTCTGATGTTCCAGGCATCTCCTGTTGTATATATATTCGCAGCCGCGGATCCGAGGAGAAGGAGGTTTCGTTAGGGTTCGCGGTACGTAATGTTACGTAAAGGCGCGCCTTCTTGCGCGTGAAACTGCCTCGAGATCGTCATCCGCAACAACTCAGGTGCACAGGCGTGTCAGAACGCGCTCTCAAACTGTGAAGTTTTGGCGTCCTTTTGGGGTCATTCTAAGCTTCGGTAATCCCAAGGAGGGGATTTGGACTAGGTTCGGGCCCGAAAGAAGGGTGTGTTGCTCCATGGCTAAAGATGGCGCAATGGCCGCTACCTTACGATGCGTGGAGTGCAGTTCGGTGCAAGTTCATTACCTGTTGCTTAATGTTGTCTGCCTAGAGCGAGTGCTTCTTTGTCTGTTATTTGGTTGCTTTTGCTGTTGATTGTATCGAGATGAGTGTGTTCAAGAAGGCTGAGAGCTGGCATCTCGACATCGACCGGTACCTGAACCGCGTAATACCCGCTTCGCCGTTGCATAAGCTGCCCACTCCGGTGTCGAGATTCCTGGGATATCGCAGAGAACAGCAGCAAGACGTTGGGAATATACTGGGTGCATTCTGGTCATTAATCGGAGCGTTCTGCGGCTTGGCTGTGGTTGCAGCAGTGTTTAATAACACTGAAAGCATACAACAGCATGCGCCCCCTGCGCTCATCGCATCATTTGTAAGTTGGTATGTTGTCTGTGGTCATCGCTTTCTAAATCGATTGTACAGGGTGCATCAGCGATCCTCGAGTACAATGCAGTCCGCTCACCTCTGGGACAACCGCGCAATGCCCTGCTTGGTCACACTTTCTCTGCCATCATCGGCGTGGGTATCTCGAAACTGTTCCAGTACCATTCCGAGTACGAGAAGATCAAGTGGATAGCTGGTGCAGTAGGATGTGCGTGCGCATCTGCTGTGATGCTACTGACTGGCAGCGTTCATCCACCGGGCGGCGCGTCTGCTGTACTTGCCGCCACAGAGCCAGCCATTACAGCGATGGGGTGGTACTTCGTGGGACTCGTTGCATGGGGAGCAACGTTGATGATCATCGTCGGCCTCTTCATCAACAACATCCAAAGGCAGTTTCCGATCTACTGGTGGACCCCTTTAGACATACGAAGCGCGAAGAAGCTGGACATTGAGACTTTGCCTGATGCAAGAGGCGGAGTAGAGCGAAGAGAGACCGAAAAGGAACGGAAGTACGATCAAACAGCCGAAAGGATCGAAATTACAGGAGCCCAAATCATTTTGCCAGAGGCACTGAGTTTGAACAAGGACGAAGCAGATTTGTTGGAGAAGTTGCGGGAAAGACTGAAAAGAAGAGTCGACGCAGAGCGGGAGGCTAAGCATGTCATCGGCGATGACACACACTTGAGCAGTGGTAAAAGCAGCACAGAATTCACCATGGTACCAACAAGAAGCGAAGGGGCAGGAAGTAACAGCGACAGCAGCCGTGGCGGGAGATAATGTGCTGGACAGCCTTATCATGCCGCCACTGCCGAATTGGGAAGTCATAGATAAGGAAGCAATGCACGACATGAACAATCTCCGAAGCGCTTTAGCAGCCTGAAAACTACCAGTCCTGTCATCGGGCCATGTTCTGATGTCTCGTGAATACCTATTGACATGGCTTCAACATCCGCTGTCATGGTTGGCAGTTGATATCTGGTTTTAGTCAATCTGCACCTCGGGGTGAGGCAGAGTCCATTTGATATCAGTCGGCCAGGCCATAGCAAATGTAATTGCCTTAAGAAGTATGGTAGTATTTATATTGCCAAAACTTTGTGACAGTGTGAGCTTCCCTGTGATATAATGCAACAGCAAAGTGGACAAGGCTGTCCAAGCAGGACAAAAGACCCCACAGTGGAAGCACCCAAGCAGACTGACAAAGTGCGACGAAATTTTGCTACGTGGGAATCGTTGACTATGCATCATCCTAGCGAGAAGACTTGAGTTCAAAGACTACAGTTTCCTGGGGTACATTGGAATATTTGCGCGGTTGCGCCGGTATCCGCCTGAGACGCTCAAAGCCTTTCCTGCCCGATGACGCTGCGCGCAGTTGTTTTAGCGCTTATTGGCTGGCGTCTGGCTCGCCACGGCAGCAATGCTCGATCAACAGAAAATTTAGGCACGCTTCACAGGGTTCTCCAGACGAGGCTTGCCCGAGCAAACCTATACCTGCCTCTCCTTGCACGCTTGCACTCTTCCCTTTCACCTCACCCTCTTCCCCAACCCACTCGTTCTCCCCCGAGTCCAGCATTTGCTCTTTGTCGCTATCGATAAAGAGAGTGGAGCCGCTTGCCCCGCCGTATCTTGCAGGTGAAATTCGACGAGTTTTCATCGTCCTCCACCCCACCACTCGCAACACCACAACACAATATGGTCTCCGCATCGAAGGCTGCCCGTGAGGCTAAGCGCGCTGCCGAGGGCAAGCCCAAGAAGACTCTCGCTTCTAAGGCCTCCTCTAAGAATGCCTCCAAGAATGCCTCGACAGCTTCGTCCGTCAACGGTGACGGCGAGGATCTCGAGCTGAACGAGGAAGTCCGCAAGCTCACCATGCAGGAGGACAAGCACGGCCTGTCCGATCGCGTCACCACTGGTGTCCTGGCCTCTCTCCAAGCTTCTCGCGACGTCAAGATCACCTCCGCCTCGCTCGTATTCCACGGAAAGGTCCTTTTCAACGACACAACCCTGGAAGTCACATACGGCCGTCGCTATGGTCTGTTGGGTGAGAACGGTTGCGGAAAGACCACTCTCCTCAAGGCTATCGACGCCCGCGAATTCCCCTTCCCTGAGCACATCGACATTTACCTCCTGAACGCCGGTGCCCCCAAGACCGAGTTGGGTGCTCTCGATTGGGTTGTCCGTGAGGCTGAGAACGAGCTGGCTCGTCTCGAGAAGCTTGCCGAAGATATTCTCGAGAAGGAAGGCCCTGAGTCGCCTCAGCTCGAGGACATTTACGAGGTACGTGAGAATTTCTCGTTGGAACATCCCACATTTTGCTTACAATGTCCTAGCGCCAAGAGAGCATGGATCCCTCCACATTCCACGTTCGCGCGTCTCTCATCCTGACTGGTCTCGGTTTCAACAAGAAGACGATCCAGAAGAAGACTAAGGACATGTCTGGTGGATGGCGTATGCGTGTCGCCCTCGCCAAGGCCCTGTTCGTCAAGCCTGCATTGCTTCTGCTCGACGACCCCACTGCCCATTTGGACCTGGAAGCCTGCGTGTGGCTTGAGGAGTACATGAAGAAGTGGGACCGCACACTTATCCTTGTCTCCCACTCCATGGACTTCTTGAACGGTGTCTGCACGAACATGATCGACATGCGCATGAAGCAGCTCCTCTACTACGGAGGTAACTACGACTCTTACCACAAGACCCGCTCTGAGCAGGAGGTCAACCAGACCAAGGCCTATGAGAAGCAGCAGGACGAGATCAAGCACATCAAGAAGTTCATTGCTTCTGCCGGTACATATGCCAACTTGGTCAGGCAGGCCAAGTCTCGTCAGAAGATCCTTGACAAGATGGAGGCAGATGGTCTGATTGAGCCTGTCCAGGTCGACAGGGTCTTCTCCTTCCGCTTCGCTGATGTGGAGAAGCTACCCCCACCTGTATTGTCTCTTGACGACGTTACCTTCTCCTACTCTGGCAACCCCGAGGAGAACCTCTACGAGAACCTTGACTTTGGTGTCGACATGGACTCGCGTACAGCTCTTGTCGGACCTAACGGTGTTGGAAAGTCGACTCTGCTCAACATCTTCACCGGCAAGCTCCAGCCTACAAGTGGTGTTGTGTCGCGCCACACTCACTTGAAGCTCGGTGTCTACTCTCAGCACTCTGCCGAACAGCTCGACCTGACTAAGTCTGCTCTTGATTTCGTCAAGGACAAGTTCGCCCACATCAGCCAGGACTACCAGTACTGGCGTCAGCAACTGGGTCGCTTCGGTATGACTGGTGAGGCCCAGACATCGAAGATGGCCACCCTCTCCGACGGTCAGAAATCTCGTATCGTTTTCGCGCTGTTGGCGATCGAGGGCCCCAACATGTTGCTGCTCGATGAGCCTACCAACGGTCTGGATATCCCCACCATCGACTCCCTTGCTGAGGCTATCAACGCTTTCAGCGGTGGTGTCGTCGTTGTGTCCCACGACTTCCGGTACGTTCGATCCTACCTACTTGTATTAACCGTCTGCTAACACATTTTCAGTCTTCTCGACAAGATTGCCAAGGACATCATGGTTTGCGAGCACAAGACCGTCACAAGGTGGGACGGATCCATCGGCGAGTACAAGAACCATCTCCGCAAGAAGATGTCGTCGACTGGTGTTCTCGGTTAAGTGTTGTATGAGATTGATTTGCGAAATTGCATGCGTTTTCCGAGCTGCGGAATGCGGGTTCGAAGCAAAAGTATTGGCCTTTAGAGCAGGGTTCATGATACCCCTGCAGTAGGCTGGCAGCTCAGCGCGCCCAGCTTCAGTGTCTGTTCTGTAGGCGGGGACATCTGGATACCGCGTTTCGATGCATTGGGCTTTAGAGGAGTTTTTAGATTTGGGTTATGACCAAAATGATATCACGTAGAAGAACAATGACTACAAGCAAACCCGTCTTTACTTGCCTTGTAATATCTTTGTGAGATTGATTGTTCGGCACCGACTACCTGCCGCATGACGCCCCGCGGTGACGAAGCAGGTGCGAGCTTATCGATAAGCGTATCGGTCATCCAGTCCTCAAACCATCCTTCCTTCACACGACACCAACTACTGTCGCTCGCGCGCCCCTCGAGTGCAGTCCTTACGAGTGTCTTGTTTGAACACCCTCCCAGCTTTCGCATATACCCACCCTGGCCTGGCCTGGACTGCTATGTCGGAGCTCAACAGCACGAAGCTCAATGCGGAGTCGCATCTGCTGCTCGTACGCGTATCGCCACATACTGCCGCATGCTGATGTTAACATGCAAACCAGGACCAGCCTCTCCTAAGGATGCCCTACGAGCTCTCGCGACGAAACTTCAAGAATGCACAGCGCCTGATCGAGCACTCCACAACCTCGCTCACGACTGCTCTGTCTACCACTACCAAGACCGCCTCCAAAAAGACCGATGAGCCCACACAGACACTCGAGTCCCTCGACGCCATGATTTCGAAAATGCAAGGCTTGAAGCGGAAACTGTCAAACCTGCAAGAGGAAGAAGCAAGACTGCACAAAGCCGCAAAGGCTAGGCTGCAACACCTGCAGGACCTGCATGAAGTCCAGACCTTGGTAGACGTCAAATACGACGAGTGGTCTCGTATCAGGCTATCGCGCTTGCTGGTAGATTATCTGCTACGTGAAGGCTATGCCTCTAGCGCTACCTGTCTGGCGCAATCCAAGGGCATTGAAGATCTCGTTGATGTCGACGCCTTCATATCGTGTCACAAGGTCGAGCGCAGTCTGCGAGAGGGGATGAGTACGACCTTAGCATTGGAGTGGTGTAAAGAGCATAGCAAAGAGCTCAAGAAGGGCGGGAGTTTGCTAGAGTTTGAGTTGAGACTGCAGCAGTACATCGAGATGGTTAGGCAAGGGCATGAGAGCGGGGTATCAAGCATGGAGGGCGAGTTTGGGAGAGAAGGAGTCAGCATTGGAGGAGGCGGAGGGGAGCAGAAGCTGACTGAGGCGAGGGCACATGCGAAGAAGTATCTCAGCTCAAGCGGCGACTTTGAATTGATCCGGCGTGCAGCGGGGCTACTGGCGTACAGGCCGTGGGATGAGGTAGAACCTTATGCTGTGAGTGCATCAGTCAACTACCGTTTGGTATACATGCTGACAATGTACAGTCACTCTACTCGCCCTTGCGCTGGTCACATCTCGCCTCCCTCTTCATTACGACCCACCACAATCTCTACTCCCTCCCTCCACGACCACTCCTGCACATCGCCCTCTCGGCAGGTCTCTCAGCACTGAAGACGCCCGCGTGTCACTCGGCCTTTACGTCATCCTCGGCAAACGCCTCCTCATCCACCACAACCGTCTGTCCAATCTGCAGTACCGAGCTCAATGAGCTGGCTCGCAATGTTCCGTATGCGCACCACACAAAGAGTATCGTGGAGAATGATCCAGTTGTGCTACCGAATGGACGTATCTATGGCAGTGATCGGCTTCGGCTGTTTAATGAGAAGGTCGGGACAGAGAAGGGATGGGTAAGGGATCCCATTGCGGGGAAGACTGACGAGTTATGGAGCGAGAGCGAGGTGCGGCGGGTATTTGTTTTGTGAGATTCTGTTGCTGGGTACTCTTGTTTATCGACATAGCGTGGCGTTTGGGTATCATTTATCGCTTCTGCCACAATGGAGTCTTACACATCCTGCCTCTTACACCAACCAGCGAGAACACCACTCGCTTTGTCTCAGTCCACATACACTCCTCTGCCTTGCAGACATGGCTTGAGCTCAGTCACTATCATCATCATTCTCTGTCTTCCTCTTCTTCTGCACAACAGGCGCCCTCCTCTTCTTTCCCAACTTGACTCCCATCTTCTCCAACTCCTTCTCCTCGTCGCTATCCGCCTCCAACGCCACCTTCTCAAAAACGTACATTCTCGCCTCACGATCCTCACCCTTCCACCCTCCCCCACCCTCCAGCGCACCCAGCGTCCGCACGTGGCTATACCCAGGATACTGCGCCCAGTCAAAGCGCCAACTCTCGACGACCTTGAGCCCCGCATGCCGCGCCAAATCCCGCACGTTCCAGAGGGTATACGGCTCGCCCTCGAACAGCGCGACCATGATCCTGCCGCCCATGCGCAGAAACTCCTGGGGCCGGCGCTGGACAAGATTTGGCCTGTTGGCCTGCTGCTCGAGGATGCGCAGGCGCTGCTTGGACGTGGCGGTCTCGAGACAGGATTTGAAAAACGACACCAGCAGCGCTTGGTTCGAGCGTACCTGCCTGTTGACGTCTGTCGAGAGCCCGCCGACGTGCGGGAACATGAAGGCAACGGTATCCCAGCCGCTGACGGGCTCGCCGTCGACTTCGTCGTCGTCTTCGCGCGCGCATTTCAGCGCCTTGTAGGAACTGAGTTTCGTGGCGTCGATGTTGTGGTGCAGCGGCACGGGGGGCGTGAGCGAGGCGAGGGCGTCGCGTGTGGCGCTGAACGAAGGGTATTTGGTCGTGACTTCTTCTTCCGAGTCAAAGGATGTCGCTGTGACGTTTGCGCAGCCGTGTTCCTCGACTAGCGATTTGGTGAAGCTGAAGTCGCCTTCGCCCACGAGCAGGATGTGGTCGTATGCGCCAAAGGGAACATTGTGTCGCTGGGAGGCCTGGAGTCGGGATTTTGTAGTAGAGGGCACTTCCGTGGCATCGACCTTTTGTTTCTTTGGGGCGGGCCTTGCTGCTGGCTTGGTGGCGGGCTTTGCGGTCGGCAGAGTGGATTTGGAGGGTTTCGTGGCGGCGGCAGCTTTTGCAATTTTCTTCTGGTGCTCTGCAATCTTGCGCTGACCGTCGCGCTTCAGCTGGCGGCGGGCCTGCTTTGTTTTCGTCTTCGACATGGTGCTGTAAGAATGAGTGTGTTTGTTCAAGTCGCTGCTGTCAGCGTCCAGATGTGAACTTTCTAGTGGGTCTCACGACTAGCGCGCCTTCATGTGCACCTCCGCGGTCACCAGAGCTAACAGAAGAATCAAGATGCGAGCAGCGCCCTATGCAGACGTCACGATTGCGTGAAATGACTAAATGTACAATAGATGGGATGGTACACAGCATCCCTTCATGCAGCAACTGCAGTCTGCCCCAATCGAATATGCGTTTGAAACTTTGAACATATCAACCCATTCCTCCTCTCGTTTCATTGCGGAATTATATCAAGTCGCGCTTGATGAACTGATCGTACAGAGACTTGCCGAGCGAAGCAGGCGAGCGCTCGACAACGACACCGGCGGCCTCCAGAGCGGTGATCTTGGAGTTGGCGTCACCCTTTCCTCCGCTAACAATGGCACCAGCGTGACCCATCCTCCTACCGGGGGGCGCGGAGATACCGGCGATGAAGCTGACAACGGGCTTGTTGGCGGTGTTGTACTCCTTGAGGAAGTCGGCGGCGTCCTCCTCGGCAGTTCCACCAATCTCTCCGATCATGATGATACCGTCGGTCTCGCTGTCCTCGAGGAAGACCTTGAGGCAATCGATGAAGTTGGTTCCAGAGAATGGGTCACCACCGATACCGACGACGAGCGACTGACCAAGGCCGGCCTGGGTAGTCTGGTTGACGGCCTCGTAGGTGAGGGTTCCGGAACGGGAGACGATACCGACGCGGCCGCGCTTGTGGATGAAGCCGGGCATGATGCCGATCTTGCATTGGCCCTGGAAGGAGTATTAGCTGTGTGTTGTTGAAGTTGTAGTGGGCGAGTGCGTACAGGAGCGATGATACCGGGGCAGTTGGGGCCAACCATGCGGGACTTGTTCTGGGTCTTGAGCATGTCGGTGATGCGGACCATGTCTGGCAGGGTCAGTGTACTGTAGCCGAGTTCAGTGCCGGTGGGCGCCCTTACCGTGCTGGGGAATGCCCTCGGTGATGCTGCGCAATGGTTAGCTGGCGTGTCTGGCGCCGTCTGCAGGCACACGTACGTCACAATCAGAGGGACCTCGGCCTTGATGGCCTCCTCAATACCGGCGGCAGCGACGGGGGGACTGTTGGGTTGTCAGGTGATTTGCGGTACAGAGAGAGGCGAGGACACGGCGCGCATACGGGACGAAGATGGCGGTAGCGGTGGCGCCCGTCTCCTTGATGCCCTGCTCGACGTTGGCGAAGACGGGGAGGCCGAGGTGCTCCTGACCGGCCTTCTTGGGGTTGGTGCCGCCGACGACCTTTGTGCCTGCGGGAGCGTGTCAATTGCGGCTCGCCGTGATGGCAGAGAGAGCTCTTCGTGTGGGCGCATACCGTACTCGATGGCCTGCTGTGCGTGGAAGCTGCCATTACATCAGCACCCTAAGCTC
Source organism: Stagonosporopsis cucurbitacearum (assembly GCA_016920805.1). Lineage (NCBI taxonomy): Eukaryota > Fungi > Ascomycota > Dothideomycetes > Pleosporales > Didymellaceae > Stagonosporopsis > Stagonosporopsis cucurbitacearum. The sequence goes on along the minus strand of JAFEKD010000011.1, from coordinate 2,190,120 downwards.
ACGTGCCCAAGCTGCCGGCCGCACTCACGTTCCCTGCTTGCCGGTGAAGCCCTGGAACAGCACTTTTGTGTCGCCGTTGATGCGCAGGTTCTTGATGGTCTCGGCGTACTGCGACGAGCCCGTGGCGTAGGACCGGGTCGCGGCCTTTGTGAGCGCCGAGCGCATGGGTTGTCTGAGAGCCTGCATGGTGGCGGTGGTTCGCTCGCACGTAGGCTGGCTAAGATGTGCAGAGAGGGATCGGGAGACGTGTGTGTTGTGGCAGCGCTGGCTGAGAACATGAAGCTGCGACTGCGCTCGGACCACCCTGCTTCTGCGCCGAACTTTTGTAGCCCTTGGCCTCTTCCCGGCCGGTGTACCCTCGTCCCTGCCATCAAGATAATAACCCGGCTCGAACCGCATGACTGTTCGCGTACATGTGCCTCTCTTATCAGACTGGAACCTGCTTCAATTCAATCATGATGGCCTGTGTCCCAAATACATATTCTGCCCTCTGGTCTCCACAAGATTAACTTGTAAGGAACGTCTCCCTGCGGAAGTCGTCATTCAAGTCTTGCGTGTACTGCGACGTTTCAAAATCATAGTCGAACCCCTTGTCACTCTTCAGATATAGCTGCATGTGAATTCCAATCGCACTCTCTTCTAGGCGGGAGGCTTGCTGCTCTCTCCACTTCCAGTCACCCATGCCTTCCTTCCTGATCACGCAGTGTCCAAAGTCGATCAATTTGCACTTCCACTTCTGCTGGATCGGGTCCCAGTGAACCACCGTGTTGCGCGGGCGGCAATCCATGTTGAAGAAGTTCATGTTTGCAGTCTCATAAGCAACAGCTCGGACCCCATCGTCGATAATATGCTTCCAGTGGAGTCGTGGAATCGGGTCTTTGCCGCGCTCGCAGAGAGCTTGGAGTGGAAAGCCAGGCACGTATTGTATGAACACGCCAGGGGTGCCTTTGATGCTGGCACTCTGAGTAAGACAACTCTTTGACTGGTAGCTTCGTGGCACGCGGACACTGCTGATGAAGCGAGGCACATCGATCCCGTCGATGCCATGCTGCCGAGCTTGTCGATAGACCTCCAATTCCGATCGATACATCTTGAGACGAATTACTTGGAAAAACGTTTCATCCTGTGCGACTTCTTCACCGGGGTCTGCGTCTGTATTTTCACCACCATCCTCTGAATCGTCGTCGTCTATATCGGCATACAAGTCATCATCTGCCATGATTTGATAGAAGAAATGAACGAGTGACTTCGACCAGCGACGTTTCTCCACCGCCATGTCACGTCCTCGGTTCCAGCATTCGACCTTGTATGCATTGCGGAGTTTATGGCTGCAGCGAACGTCGTAAAGCTTGAGCACAAAATCACCCTCTAAATCCATCGACGGTGCAAAGATACGTACAACCATCACCGCCACCATAGTGAATGGTGTGAAGACCTTGACAATTGTGGCAGTGACGGTGATAATAGGACTACGTAGCTCGAATCGAATGCGGTTGCCGACCTCGTACCGCTTATCCGTGTTACCGTAGATGAGGTCCAGGCTCGCAGGTTCAGGAGCGCTTGCCCTTCGTTTCAGAGGGGTACGTCGAGGCTCAGCTTGTGGAATAGGTTGGAGCACCTCAGGGCCGGATTTCAGGGTCGTCATGGCTGGTTGATAGTGGAGTCTGGAGAGTGGTGCAAGTCACTGTTCCACAACACTCTGGGAGCCAGAATGCTCAACGTTGTGCGTATATGCGCAGCGCTTGTGAAGAGATGAACGCAGTGAAGTACCTGCTGTGTTGACAAGTCAGGCCTGGGTCGATGAGTTGAGTATGGGTTGAGCGGACGAGCGCAATTTGTGTGGAAGGTGGGACACGAAAGGGAGACAGTTATTCAAGCAGGCGTGCTAGTGTCATCCAGATGGAAGTGAAAGCAAATACAAGAGATGGGGATCTTTCACTCGCGTTTGGACTACCGCAGCTCGTCAAAGAAGAAAAGGAAAACGAGCATCCATCAATACGTCTTCAATCTTTAATCATCAACTATCAAACACAAGAAAGATCATCCCAATCTTCGATGAAATCAGGCCTCGTAATCATCTGGTTCAACGCCAGTGCTAAGCTCTCCCCTAAAGTCATGGAACAGCTCTTCAGAGTATTGTGACCGCTTCCACTGGTACGAAAATCCCTTGCGTTCCCTCAAACAAGTCTCCATAGGCCGAGCCATTGCGGATTCCTCGTCGATGGCAGCTTGCCAGCTTCTCCAATCCCACTTCCTCATACCGTGCGGTCGGAAATCGCAATGGCCAAAGTCAATAAGCTTACATTTCCACTTCCCATCTATCGGGTCCCAATGCACCACAGTATTGCGCGGGGTGCTCTGATCGAGGTTGCGGATCTGCATGTGCTGCATGAAGTATTGGACTGTCTGCAGGCCGTCATCGATGACGGATTTCCAATATCTGCGCGATGCGCGTGGGCAGGATGTGTCGTGTAGATCTGTCATGGGGAAGCCGGACAGGTACTGCAACAGAACCCCTGGTGTGCCTTTGATACTAGAGCATTCCGTTTGGTGGTATTTTGAGGTATATATTGACGGGACACGCACACTGCTGATGAAGCGAGGTACGTGCTTTCCATCGATACCATGTGCTCTCGCTCTGCGGTATACCTCCAGCTCGGCGCGGTACATTTTCAAGCATTGGACCTGATAAAACATCTCTTCGTACGCGTTAGATTCACTCTCGTCATCGTCATCGTCGATCTCGCTGTGATTATTGTCTTCGTTGTTCTCGTCAAAGTCCTCGCCAGCGTAGTGTAAATCTCCGTTGGCCATCAGGTGCAGGAAGAACTTGACAAAGTCTTTGTTCCACCGCCTTTTCTCCAACGCCATGTCCTTTACTATTGACCAGTCATTCGTTACACCGCGCAGTGTTCGAATCTCAGTGCTGTAGCGACGATCATACAGTTTCAGCACGAAGTCGCCTTCGAGGTTGAGAGTGGGCTCAAAGATGCGTACAACCATAGCCTGAGCCATTGTAAAAGGCGTGAAAGTTTTGGTGATTGTGGCTTGGACTTGATTGTCCATGAGTTGGAGTCGAAGGATATTTCCAACTTCATAAGCTTCTGGAGCTTGTTCATGTATGCGGTCCAATTTGGCAAGCTCGAGCGCACTTGCTCTTCGAAGCAGTGGCTTGCGGCCTGGGGCGGCGTTGGACACAGGTTCCAGAACAGTGGCGTCAAATTTTATGGAAGACATTGTTGTGCGGGCGGTTGAAAGTGTGTGTGAAGAGTTGAGCGGGTTGTATATGTTCACCTTCATCTTCGAAGACCTCGAATATTATACATACTTACCAACATTAGGCAAGAAGGTATTTACTCACCTCTTCGAAATCCGATTCAAGCTCAAGCTTGTATGAGTCTTGAGGTAGCACCAATCAGAGATAATCAGGTGCTAATATAAAAAGGGAAATGGAGAATACATTGCTTAGTTGCATTGTGGACACACCTGATGGCAAGCCGTTGAAGTGTTACAGATGTTACATATTTTATACACAATATCTAAAATGGGATGGTCTAGTCGTTGAGCTTGCCGTAGAATGGCAGGCCAATGGCCTGTGTCAGCAGGCGGGCGTCCTTGTTGCTTGTGGCGTCGGTGATGATGGTGATGTGGCAACCAGGGATCATTTTGGGCGGATATCTGTAGGTGGTTAGGAGGGGCCATTGTGTAAAGGTGAGTGATGTAGAGCTTACGCGTCGTAGTTGACCTCAATCTCCGGGAAGAGGGCAAGCTGGTCTGGGGTCAGACCAAAGGAGATGTTGCCGTGGCCGTCTCCTGAAGAGCCCGGCACGCCCTTCCACTCCTTGATCCTGGGAAGGACGACATCGATGAGCTTCTCGAGAAAGTAAGAGGCGTCTTCGCGGTCCATGGTAGCGGTGACGGAGATGTAGCGGCCCTCACGCAACCCCCAGCCAACGACGTTGTGTTTGGCCTTGTGGGACTCGACGCGGACGTTTGTGATGGACTGCAGGACCATACCGGCGACGTGCATGTGGGCACTGTCCTGCATGGCGGCTGGGACCATGGAGTGAACGACGACCTTTTTGATTTTGGGAATATTGCGAAAGGTGCGTGGCTGTTGGAGAAGACGCAGGACCTCACCCTTTCCTCGAGGGCCGCGCAGGGGTCGGCCCTTGAAGTATGGCGAGTCACCCTGCCACTCGCGCAGACGCTGCTCGAGCTTGGGAGCGCGGTAGCCGGGGGGATAGTGCTGGTAGGTCATGGAGAGTATGTCCTGGGCGATGGTGCTCTGGTACGTCTGGTCGAGGCGGGGCAGGCTGAAGGGGCCGGGCTGGAAGCGGCGCGAGGCTGGATCGGAGACAGGGAGCGGCTGGTGGGGGTGCAGAGGGCCGCGGTAGTACTTGGGCTCGCGGTACTGGTATCTGGGGGGAGGGAATTAGTTGGGGCAGTCTGGCGGTTGGGCGGTTGGGCGGTCGAGCAGCCGTGGCGTACCTGCTGGGGGGGAGCTGCTTGTTGCCGCGTCGCCTGGCGCGACTCCTCGCAATGGGGTCAAAGTCATGTGCGGCGGTGGTGGGCGTGGCGGGCGCGTCGACAAAGGCGGTCGACTCGACGTCGGCGGTGGTGGAGGTGGTGGTGGTCGAGGCATTGCGGTGCAACAGCGGCTGGAGGGCATCCGTCGCAGGCCTGGCGTCTCTGCGCAGGACGGCAGCAGCGCGGAGGGGCAGCTCGCGCAGAGCCATGATGGGTGACGTCGTGCTCAGTGTTGTCGCCCTGTCGACGGTCAAAGTTTCGACGCTGCACGCACGCACGGGCCACAGCAGGGACAGATGCGCGGCGAGGCTCTCACGCTGTGTGGCTGTGTGGCTCAGGCTCTGTGGCTCAGGCTTGTAGGCTTCCCCGACTGGCTCCGACCAGCTGCAACTAGCTCCGACCAGCTCCGACCAGCTCCAGCAAGCCTCGACCCCACGCCCCCAGCGAGCCTCGACCCGTGACCCAGCGAGCAGCCCCGCCGTGTCTGGCTCTGGAGTCTGGCAACCGTTGATGTGGTGCATGTGGATGCCTGCAGGCTGCTACTGTGTCCCGTTCCAGGCCTTCCTCTAGAGTCTAATCCTCGCTCTCGCTCTCGCTCCTTGCTCGCCTTTCTCTCCACCGTGTGCTGGGCTGTCTCGACTCTCGCGCTTGCCTGCGCCTTTGCGTATAGCCCCGCGCGGTCGACAGCTGCATCCTCCTCCTCCTCCTCCTCCTCCTCCTCCTGCTCCCACCTGCACCATTGCACCACCTGCACCCCTGCATGGAACCTGTGCATCGTCGCCTCACACTATGAACGGCATGCAGCGCTTCCTCAGCCGCCGCGAGAAACACCAGGCCGAGAAGCGCAAGTCCAAGGAAGCTGCCCGCAACAAAGTACGCCCGTTCCACCTCTGCCGCGCCCTCTCTAACACGTGCTTGCAACAGGCAAAATCTGACCAGCCAGTATCCTCCACCCTCTACCAGATATTTACAAACGAAGAACAATCCACGACTGCCGACAAGGATGTCGCCAAGAATGTGCGTCTGGAGCCACGTCCTTCTTCCACTGTAGCGCTGACCCTCGCAGGTCACCATGCTGCTCTCCCGCCTGCAAGGTGCCGGCATCACAAGACTGGGCAAGGAGCAGGCAGAGCATGCGTTGGAATGGTACCCCGACGACATCGACAAGGCCTACGACATCTTGGTCCTCGCAAACGAGTCCATCGAGGGCGAGCTGAAAGACTACAACCCAGAAGTCAACATGGTCGGAGCAATCAACCGGAACATGGTCACCTGTTATCTGGACGCTCTGCTTTTCGCCATGTTTGCGAGACTCGACGCTTTTGAAGCAATGCTCTACGACAACTTTGACGACGAGCCACGGAAGAAGCTTGCAGCTACACTGCGACTGTGGGTCAACCTGCTCCGTACCGGAAGGCTTATCAAGGTCGAGCTCGTAAGTACCACAAACACCTTCAGATGCTCATACTCATGCTGTGCCAGACCAAGCACCTACAAGATGCCTTAGCCGAGTGCGGCTGGGAAGATGCCGCCAGGATCTGTCAACAAGACGCTTCCGAAGCCTTCACCTTCATCACCGGCGCACTCGAGTTGCCCTTGCTGACTTTGAAAATGGACATCTACCACACCGGTCGAGAGGACAAGGAAGACGATCACAAATTCGTCAACGAGCGTTTACTCGAGGTGGCCATCCCTGAGCAGGAAGGAGAAGGCATCATCACGTTGGAAGACTGCTTGGAGACATACTTCAACAATCGTATTGAAGTCAAGCGGTTCCTACAGCGACAAAACACGATAGGGTCAATGCGATCCATAGAGCGCGGCGAGCTCGACCGAGATCCGGAGAAGAACGAGACTATCCATGTCGAAAGTATTGAGTTGTCAGCTCCTGAGTCACCAATGGTGGCTACTCCCGTGTCGGTTGCACCGCCCAGCCCCGTGACGCCTATCCGACCCCAGCTCAACGGACGCCGGCGCGCGGATAGCATCTTCACCCAGAGACTGAAGAATGCCCAAGACAAGAGTTTCGACGAGAAGAGGCATCTAGACGACATGTGGAACAACAGCTCTGGTGGGCGGCCACGATCAGCTTCACTTCTTAGAAAGGAGGTTCTGATGCCGGCATGGCAATTCTTCAGCCTGATCCGTAAGTCCACACCTAAAGATTGTATGCCTGCGACTAATCTTGCACAGCCTGGTATACAGACAACGTCCCCAAAACAGACGCGCAGGTTGCTGCGCACTTTTCGAGTCGACGCCCAGTCCTTGGGATCTGCCTCAAGCGCTACTCCATGACTCCGACTGGTACCCCTAAGCGCCTTAACACTTATATTGACATTCCACTCGAAATTGCGCTGCCGCACTTCGTGTCGGACGATAGGATGACGGAGGAAGGTCCCCTATTCGGCAACTTCAAGCTGGTGCTACAGTCTGTGGTTTGTCATCGTGGTGTGTCAGTAGACTCAGGCCACTATGTATCACTGGTTCGCGCAAACGCTCACGAGCGAACGGCTACCTCACATACTCAAGACGACGACGAAACAGGGGCTTGGTTGCGGTTCGACGACCTGGCGAGCCCTCGCGTGGCAGACGTGGACATCAAAAAAGCGTTACGGGAAGAATCACCTTACCTCTTGTTCTACCAGGTACAGCCGATAGATGAAGAGCTGGCATCGAGAGGAGATCCACCAACCTATGCCGAAGCACAGACCGGAGCCATGTCATCTCTTACATCTAGAGAGACACTTATTTCGTCGCCAGACGCCGGCGCTACGGATGCAGAAAGCGGGGGTGAATGGGAGCGAGTAAAGCCAGTAGATGTGCATCCTGAGTCTGTGACCTCAGATGGACCAATCGGTCGCGTGAGCATGTCTAGCAATAGGCGTAGTAGTGTGGCTTTTGACGATATTGAGAGCGTCTCGCGCGGTCGAACCGAACCTCCTACTCCTGCCGATGACTCAAAGACCAGTTTCCTCTCAGCTTCGCGTCGAGGTTCGCGGACGTGGCTAGGCGGTACAAAGAGCCGACCCACCAGCCAGAGTGGTGAGGGCCGACTTTCACTCACGCTGTCGCGATTGACGGGGCGTGGTAGCAAAGACAAGCTGGCAATTTCCGAAGCTGGCGCTGCAGAAGATCCGATCATCGTCATCAATTCGGTCGAAAGCCAGGATCCTACCCCTCCGGAGGACAACATCCCCGTCAAGGAGGTGAAAGATTCGAATCTCTCGCGCAAAAAGAGTAAGAAAGGAAAGAAAGATCATCATCGAAGCAAGAGCCGGGATCCTTTGGGAGAAGGTTCTGAGAAGAAATCAAAAGACAAAAATCGTCCGGATCGTGAGTGCGTTGTCATGTGAGATATCTGGAGGTATGGTGTACATTGGGAATCTGGAGTAGGTTGCATTGGTTCTGGTTTGGGTTGCATAGCATTGCATACTGCACTCTTTGACTGCGCTCGCAGGGATGATTTGAAGTGTGTTGTTCGATTTAGCGAGGCGTTTGTTGGGCATACACTCTGGGTATTTCATCTTTTTTGTTTTCCAGAAGGAGAAGAAGGTAGATTCGTTTCACACTGGCCAGCTATAGCATAGACGAGATACCCGTTGCCTCACTGCGGCGCAAATCGAAGACGTCCTCGCCACGAGGGTTTCAATGGAGTTGCGATTCCATGAGTAGATTCCATGAGTAGATGTTTGAGTCAAGACGGCAGAGTGACATGTCGTGGCAGACAGTCTAAATCATAACGCTTCCATATACAATGTTGAGTTTGTATGGCATGTTCGCCAGCCACAAACGTGTCCGCAGAAAGCGTTCGACGCCTTTAGAACGGCTGTAGTCGTATTGGGCTAGAAGCTGAACCGCCGCGGCTTGGAAGGTGGCCTTTCGCAGTTGCCGCAACGGCGCTAAGGCTGGGGCAATCCCACCACAAAAGTCGACGCACCTTTCCCACCCATACTGCCATACTGTTCACGGTCCCTTTGTTGCCATCAACTTCTGCCACTCGATCCCGTCGACCCGCCTCATCCGTCACAATGGCTATCTCTCCTCAGATGTACGCCATTCTGCACCTGCTTCTTGCGACAATTTGCTGACATGCTGCGCAGCTCCAACCTGGTCATCATCCTGTACGCCCCATCGTATGCGCGCTATCACGCGACCGCAGTCTGACAGCAGCCAGGGGTTTTATGCAAATCTCTAAGAAGATCCCATTCGATGACCCTAATGTGCTCAACGGCGTCCGCGCCCTATACATTGTCTCCAACATCATCATCGCCGCCATCTACTTCTACGTCCAGACGCAGATCAACAAGAAGAATGGTGCGTTATATCGGGGCTACAACAAAAGCCACATCCCTCCGCGTCTCTACTAGCAACGACCGGCTGACCCGAAGCAGACATGACGGTCGTCAAGTACGTCGAGCCTGCGCCTATGGGCTCTGGCGAGGAGCCCAAGTTTGTCGCAACCACTGTCAAGGCCTACGATCTCCAGCAGCTCAAAGCCCTCTTCAAGGGCCAGATGATGGGCGTCGGCATGATGGCCTTTATGCACCTGTACATGAAGTACACCAACCCGCTCTTGATCCAGTCCATCATTCCCCTCAAGGGCGCCTTCGAAGGCAACCTCGTCAAGGTCCACCTCTTTGGCCAGCCTGCCACCGGTGACCTCGCTCGCCCCTGGAAGGCCGCGGCTGGCTTCATGGGCGCCATGCAGGGCGGAGAGATCAAGACGGACAAGAAGAGCATCGAGGCCGCCGAGCGTGCTGGCCGTGGCGGTGTCAAGGACGAGTAAAAATGTCCCGAGGTTGGGCTTTAGCATGCTGCGGTTTTGAAGATTACCGCTGTTTTGTGTCGTGCGACACCCAATGTTGTCTGACCGTTTGAATGTACAATACTGATAAAAATGACATTTATTACGCTCACGACAGAATGAAGTGCGCCGTGCTGTGTCGTCGAGAGATGAGGTGTTCTGATCGGTATAGCATGACCCGCAATTAGGTGAAGTGTAGATGAAGACACAACTGGCACAAGCCATATGATTTTCCGTGGGCAAGCACACGCAGTGTGGAGTCATGGTACACCAATTACAAAACCACACTGATCACAAACGTCAAGAAACCACACTCAAGACACGCCCAGAAACACCGTACCCTCACAGCCTCGCCCTCCCCTCCCCCAGCACCTCCTCAACCGCAATCTCGCTCGTCATCAAAATACACGTATCCCTCAAGCTGCCGACCCTATACTTGTGATTGACCTCCTGGTAATCCGCACTCGTCAGCATATCCCTAAAGTGCTCGATGCTGGGATAATGCGCGAGTGCAATCTCGTCCCATCCGCGCTCGACCTCGTCTGTGCTGGTCCTGGTGCTGGTATTAGACCCACCCGCCACCACCACGTTACCAACAATCTTTGCATTCCCGCCATGCCGCGCGCCAATGTCCTTTGCAAACGCGGCGCCATACTGGAGATAGTCTTTCTTCTTGCCCGCGCGGAAGGCGAGCAGGTTGAACATGGACACGGCGCCTGTGGCTGCTTTGCTGCCCTGCTGTACGAATGTGTTGATCCATGCATCGAGGTCCGTGGAGAGCTCCAGGTTCTGACTTGACTGCGTAGTCGGCTTCTTTGCGCTGCTGAGCGCCGGCACGGTCGCAGGGTCGGGATGCAGTAGCTTTTGGTTGGTTTGTTCAAAGTCTTTGAGTAGTCGTGAGGGAACGCCGGCTGTCACGCTCCAGTGGTGTTCGGTGAGTCTGGCAATGTTGTCCGGGAGGCTGTCAGTGGTGGGAAGGATAAGGAGAATGTCCCATTGTATGTTTCGCGCAAGCAAGTGCTCGGTTGAGATCTTGGTGGGCAGGATGATCCACCTCACTACGCGGGAGACTACGAGTGTTTTCACATTACTGGACTTGAGGGTTGACAGGAACGTGGCGAGAGGGTTAGGAGTGGTGTTGTGAAGAGCAAGGAGGTGGAGTGTGCAGAGCGGCATTGCTTTAGCGACGTTTGGAGTGTAAATATAGAGATCAACCACAATCTCGGCATGTATCAAGAGACAAGAAACGTCAAGGATAATGCGTACCAACATAGAGACGTTAGCCTAGATGACGTAAGTCGTAGCGTGCCGAGGTAAAACAAGAGGGGCATTTCGTGGTTGAGTGAGTAGGTGGTGAATTGTCATTATGGAGGGCATTATTCATTCTCCTCATCTTGCTCGTCCTCTCCTCTCTCAGACGCCTTGCCTTTTCCAGACGTGGCATCGTCGTCCGTGGCAGTGGTTGGAAATGACAGGTGTTTCCAATCTTCAATCTGTGTAATGTCAGCATTAAGCATGGATGACTTTGTTTTGTGGTCATGTTTACCTCCTCTGTAATACTCCTTAGACGGTCGCGGATACTATCCACAGCATAGCTCCCCAATATCAACCTCAAGGGTGGGTAGCTACAGTGGCCAAGTTGCCACACGAGCTCGGCACTCTTCACAGCGCTTACGGGCTGCCTGTCGTTCAACCATTGCACCATTCGTCTGGCATGCTGGGCTGGGCTAGTCAGACTAGCATACGGCTCGCTCGGATTGGGCTTCACCGAGAAGTGCCCATATCGTTTCGGCTTGGGAGGTCCTACCCCCGGCACGATGGGGAATCCCGAAGGAACAATGTTGTCATCTGGTTCGTCGAGCCTCACATGGCCGGGCTCGACGAGCGTTGCCTTGATGTTGAATGCATCAATCTCGTAGAGCATTGATTCGATAAGACCCTCAACGGCATACTTTGTCGCGCAATAGGGTCCAAGGCCGGGAACGCCAAGCGCTCCAGCCGTGGACGAGAATATAAGGTAGCGCCCGGCGTTTTGCTGGCGAAGGTATGGGAGAGATAGTTGGATGATGTGGAGTGTGCCAAGGAAATTTGTGCTGAACTGGTTGCGCAAGTCGTAGTCGTCCTGGTCCTCGCAGGCGCCAATGACACCATAACCAGTGCTGTTCACGATGACATCCATTCTCCCCCAATGCTCAATGCTCTTCTTGATTACGTAGTCAACCGTTTCTCTGACTCTGACATCACAAAGCAGACCTAAGCATCGTCTGTCTTGCCACTCGAGCATCTGCTCAGGCGTGTTTTCGTGCGTCCAACCGACAGCAGTACATTGATCACCGTGAGCTAATATGGCTCGCACAAGTGAGCGTCCGATGTGACCTGTCGCGCCAAAGACCTACGTTGGGTGGTCAGCTGACGCGCATGTTGCTGCGAAGGACGTGCATACAATCCATACCGCGCGCTTGGGCGGGTTCCTCTCAGAAGGAGGCTCGCACGTTGCAGGCAGACAAAGTTCAGGGTTCCTGATGGCAGCGCCCGGCGACAGGCTCTGGCTGGCGGCGTCAAAGTCCATGAAGATGGTGCGCAGGCCAGGGGCAAGTGCAGGGGGGACACAGTTGGGGGCAGTATCGATAAGGGCGGTAGCGTCAGGTTCAGGGCATGAGGAAGCGGCGCTCGTCGAGCAGAAAGCGTGCGCCGTCAACGAACATGTGAACGGGGAAGGCGTCCTTGCGATTCATGAAGTTGCTGACAAGGATGAAGAAGAGGACAAAGACGTCGAGGTGGATGGGCGAGGAGAGGAAGAAGTGGTAGGCCAGGAACAGGAAGGCCTGGGCGCGATATCGCCCTCTGATGGAGCGAATGACCCTGGCTGCTTTGAGGGCGCGCGCAGGATCGGCGCGATGGGCCTTGTATATGACGACTTTGGAGAGGGCGGCCATGTGGTGGCAGAGGTGGCGGTGGTGAAGGCGAGGGGTGGTAGAAGCAGATGCACGTGACACAACGCGAGGCTTATCGATAGCGTGGAGTAGATGACGTTTTCCGTTTTCGCCAACTGCAGAAACATGAGCATCTCACGGCCCTTGATGGAACGTTTGGCAGACACGAACATGCATATGCGGTAGCGACGCGCAGCTCAGCATGGCGACAGTAGCTCCTTCACCGTCACCCGCGGCGGGCCACGGCTCTTCCTCGTAGGCGCTCTGCACAACACAGCTGGTGTGCGCACGGCGTGGACCTGGCTGACTGCGCGCAGGCTGTCGTTCACGCAGGGGTTCCTGCTGGGCCAATTCTCAATTGCGCTCCTAATCTTCTGCTTCATCAAGTTCTTCATCTTCGGCGAGCCACCATCGGCCGACGACCGCGCGCTGCACCTCAGCTCGCTGCGACGGGCGCGCACCCTCGCGCACCAGCAGTCGCTGCACTCGCTCAAGCAGCGCACGCGGTCCAACTCGACAACGACGCCGGCGCTGCGGCACAAGCAATCGCGCAGCATCATCAAGAAGGGCGAGGAGAGCAGGGGCGGGCCCAGCATCGCCACCATCCTGGCCAAGACGTACTACAACGTCCAGGGCCACCAGCCCGAGAGCCTCGACTGGTTCAACGTGCTGATTGCGCAGACAATTGCCCAGCTGCGCGCCGACGCCAGGCAAGACGATGCCGTCCTCGCCTCGCTGACCGACGTCCTCAACGCCGGCAGCAAGCCTGACTGGATTGGCGAGATCCGCGTCACCGAGATTGCCCTGGGCGACGAGTTCCCCATCTTCAGCAACTGCAGGGTCATGCCCGCCCAGGACGGCTTCTGGTACGGGCCGGGCACCACGGGCGACACCGACAGCCGCCTGCAGGCCCGCATGGACGTGGACCTGAGCGACGTCATCACCATTGGCATCGAGACGACGCTGAACCTCAACTGGCCCAAGCCTTTTTCCGCCGTGCTGCCCGTCGCCCTGGCCGTGACTGTCGTGCGCTTCTCCGGCACCCTCGCCATGTCCTTTATCCCTTCTTCCTCGCCGCCTTCCTCCACGGCGGCGACCACTGCAAACACTGCCGCCACGACCACGACCACGACCACAACCACAACCCCCAACCCATCCACCGACCCTCCCCGCCCCTCGACCTCATCCTCCAACCCCTCCACCGCGAACCCCACGCCACACCGCCCCACTACGCTCGCCTTCACCTTCCTCGACGACTACCGCCTCGACCTCTCGGTTCGCTCCCTTGTAGGCTCGCGCTCACGCCTCCAGGATGTGCCCAAGATTGCACAGCTGATCGAGTCGCGCGTGCACGCCTGGTTCGACGAGCGCGCCGTCGAGCCGCGCTTCCAGCAAATCTCGCTCCCCTCGCTATGGCCGCGGAAGCACAACACACGCGGCGGGGCGACCGAGGATGCCGAGGCTGAGGCTGAAGACGAGGGCATCGACGTGGCGGATCACGACGTGGCGGTGCCGCCTGCGGGGCTGGGCCTCGACATTCCCCACGCGCCGTCTGCAACGACAACACTCGAGGACCGCATCGAGGCCGAGGGCGCCAAGCTACGCGAGGCCGAGGTGCGGGCTGGAGAGCGCAAGGCGACGCACAGGGGCGACCAGGGCATGAGGTGGAGAGGCGAGGCGAGTCGGCCGCGAGACGCGAGTAGACCGCAGGCCTCGAATGGGTTTAAGAGTGAGCACTATAGCGGGCAAAAAGGCATGCCCGGCGCTATGCTCGAGTAGACGGCAGTCGTTGTATGATTATCAAAATTAGACAAGAGAGGTAGAGAGAGAGAGCGAAAGTACATGCCGAGCAATAAACAAGATCAGCGACGAAAACAATAGTCAAAATTATCTTTTATTACAACACACACAGAGTGTGCCATCTACTGTGTCGTCATGATTACAATACAAAGCTCTGACTTGGATGAGTGCTCGCTGCATCGCACCCTTTGGCCCGCGAACGGGAAGATGCCCATGTGGGTAGTATACACGCTAAGAAAGCAGAATAGAGAATGAAAGAAAAAGGCAAACACCATCTACATCTGACTGGCAAGTACAGACGTTATCCATGGCGTCAAGGCCAACCCGCGCAGCATGACTAGACGACTTTTAGAAGTTGCTGCTGTGACGCAGCAGGTCCAAACGACGACAATTCTATTGCCAGGTCGGCGCAGGATTGTTGTGGACGGGGAGATTTGTCGTGTAGGGTGGCTGCTGAGGTGCTTCCGCATGGGCCGGGTAGAATGGTGGCTGAATTTCCTTGGGCGCTTCCTCAGGCGCGCTGTACGGAGGTGTGGGCGCCGAGAAGAACCCTTCCAGCTTCGAGAGAGGACTTGCCTCTGCTGGCGCATGCTGGTCTTCGGATTTAGAACTGATAACGGAGCCGTCTTGCTGGGTCGGCCGGTGGTCAGGTAGAGCGGAAAGAAGAACACGAGGCGGTGCAAAGACTGGCTCAGACGGTAGAGTTTCTGGTTCGGTTGATGCGCCGACATCTGCCATAGGCATGTCTGGATGCTCCCCTACACCGTTTGTCACTGCAGCGGACGCAGGCTTCACGCCATCAGTGGTTGTATATGGTTTCCTTCGATAGTGCAGGGTGACGACCAGGGAGTCCGGCGCTTTCACTTCATCCTCCGACGTCTCGGCCGAATCGTCGTTGTCGTCGTCGAGGTCCATCTGGTCGGGCCCGTCTTCCTCTTCATCGCCTCCATCCCAAGAGGTGGCATCGTCATCATCCTCCGAGTCCATTTCGCGGTTCAGGTGCGAACGGTTGCCGGTGCGTGTCGAGCGGCTCTGTCGCGGCTCTTCCGAGACGTCAGATCGTATGTATTCTCCAGCAGCCGGTGACGCGCGATCAGTTGTCTGCCCACTGTGCAGCGTCTCGCCATATGTACCGGTTGCACGAGACCTGACGTGGCGTCCGCTCGCAGTAACAGTTGGACCCGCGTGCAAAGGGGATGAGTCGCGCGCCGACTGTCGGCCTGACCTGCGCACGGGAGCATCGTCCGAGTCGAAGTCGTCGCCTTCGTCGAACGTGTAGCGTAGGCGTTTGCCACGAGTGCGACCTTCGTACAGCGAGAAGCCGGGATCAGGCCGCGTAAAGGCAGCAGTGCGGTTGACGCGGTACTCGCGGCGCTTTCGCTTCTGTAGGCTTGTCAGTACGGAGAGTTGCATGGAAGGCGGCAGCACTCACCACTTCGGAGGCTTCGAAGCGCGGGATGGCATTGGTCATGCGCTCGCTCAGCGCCTTGGCCTCACGGTGGCCATCCTCTTCAGACAGGACGTTGGCCAGCACTCTCAGCTCGTCGATGGAGCCAGCAACGCTCCACCATGTCGCCTTGGGTGTATGAGGATTGCCCTCACGGTAGATGCGAAAGTGCGTGTCGTTCTGGCCCTCAATCAGCCAGTAGCGGCGCTTCTCGCCATCGCGGCCCCACGGCTGGACAGAGAGGGGGATGTTTGTGTCGAGCTTGTCTTTTGTGGTACGCGATTTGTAAGCCTGCGCAATCATTGTCTTGACTTCCTCGCTCTGGTTCAGGCTCCAGAGACAGAGGGTGTGGAGGAGGGTGATCTGGGGCAGGTCAGCGCGGTCGGTGTCACGGCATGCGGCCACATACGCGCTCAGTCGAGGACATTGTGTTGAAGGAGCGGCTGCCGCTGAGAGGGTTGACTTTGTTCCACGTGACGGGCCATTGCGACTTTTGCGTCTGGATGGCCTCTTCGAGCGCGCGACCGTAGTGTCCTTTTCTGTGGAGACGCCATTGTGTCAGCAGTGTATGAGTGTGAAAGGCTGCGTGTGCCAAGTATGTGGTTCGCAATGTGCCAGGTATGTATTTCGTAATGTGCCAAACATGTGGGGAAAGGAGGGAACGGGTACGCACTCGACAGGCTTCTTGCGGTTGAGGACGAGACCGAGCAGGGCGCACAAGAGGCCCTCGACGTCAGCTGACGGGGTGCCGTCGGCGACGCCCAGCTCGATGTCCTGGGGCCCAACGTGCGGCGCATTGCGGGGAAAGGCCTCGTTGAAGCGCGAGCGGAACATGACTATAAACTACAGGCCAGAGAGGGTCAGCAGAGCTCCAAAGTGCAACCACCACCACCATGGACGCGCGCACATGGCGGGGGTCTCGATGCGCGCGACGCGACGCGATTGACGCGTCCAACACGTACAGCAATGTCTGGATTGTCTTGAGGGACATATTCGTGTGGCGGCGACGCTGGGCGCTGTCTCGGGGGCGGCGACGGCGAGCGCTTGTTGAAGAAGCTGAGGAGCGTGCCGTTTGACTTCTTGCTCTTCTTCCTGGTCGCAGCTTTGGGCGCCTTGGAGGGCGCCGTCTCGACGGGCAGTTCGTCCTCGGTAGGCGGCGCCGAGGACAGCGCCGAATCAGACGCCGAGTCGCTCATGTTTGCTGTCGCGAGCGGTTGTAGTGGTGGTGGTGGTGGTGGTGGTGGTGACGGCGGCGACGACGACGATTGTGGTGGTGACGTTGGTTGCGGAGCTGCCCAAGTAGACGAAACGTCAGTCAGGGCTAGTCGCAAACCGCGCAGGAAGCAGCGCCTATTCGCTAGCACAAAGAAAGACTAATGGATTGCGAGGTACAAAGTACGAGGTATGTAGGGGCCCGAGTATGCAGGCCGGGGTGGTACATATCAGACGTGATCTCTACGCTTCTGGCTGTCGAATAATGTAGCATAATTACGCTCACAGGCACAGCCTACCAAAGAAGAGTGGATTTGATAAAGACGAGTAGAATTTCTTGGACGATACATTTCTCTACATTTTCTACATGGTCTCTGGCTTGCAATCTGTTCAGCTGAACATGGCGTGTCCAACTTGATGAGTGGGCTGCACACCATGGCCAGTTTCCCAATGCGTCAATCCACCAACGATTACAAAAGAACGGGAGATCTACTCCAGCGCCGAACATCTATTGTGTCGTAGCAGCAGGCTGTCGTTGTGGTTGTGGTTGTGGTTGTGCATGTTTTGTTGCAATTTGAGGTTGGGAGAGCGGCGGTCCTCGAGCCTTTGCGGAGGATCACGTGATGCAGACGGACGGGTGGAGTCTAGATGCACGCGCTCAAAGTTGAAACCCTGTTGGGCCCCGCAACTACTGGCCGTTGGCTGGCACTTGACGAGGGCGAGCGGACATACACGCGTTCACATCTCCAGGGAGGTCGCCTGCACAGTTGCCTCTCACCGTGCCTCTCACTTTCGCAGTCTGTGTGTCTGTTTTCTGTCTCTGTCTGTGTTGTATCTGCATCCATTGGATTCGGGCAGCCTGCACTCTTCTTGCTGCTGCCATTGCATCACCACCCAGCTGCACCCAGCTATCGATATCGATACGCCCCCCCCCCCTCCCCCCCTTTAACCCACCAGCCCGTCAACTCACCAGCCCGCCAACGCCCTCCTCCCAATCGCAACCATGAACGTCAACAAGAAATTCGGCCGCTTCAAGCAATGGGCGGGCGAGAAGATGGGCGCCGAGGCACGCACCGGCACCTCAGACGAGTTCCGGGCGCTCGAGATGGAGATGGAGCTGCGCCATGAGGGTATGCAGCCATTGAGCCCCTCCCCCCTCGCGGCCGGCCGCTGACTGACTCTGCACAGGCATGGACAAGATGCAGCGCGCCATGGCCGTTTACGTCAAGTCCATCTCGAAGCGCGCAGAGGGCGCCGACAAGGAGAAGCAGCTCCCTGGAGGCCACCTGGGCTCGTCCATGGTCACCCACGGCGAGGACTTTGAGCCCGACTCGGAGTTTGGCAACTGCCTGTCCTGTACGCCGGCCCCCTATTGAAGCCCGCCACGACCCTGACTGCGAGCACGCCACTGACTGCCAGCAGCGCTTGGCCGCGCAAACGAGCGCCTGGCCCGCGTGCAGGAAACGTACGCACAGAGCGCAACGTCATCGTGGCTCGAGGGCCTCGACCGTGGCCTCATCCAGATGAAGGAGTACCAGGTACGTTGCTGCCAGGCGCCGTCCTGTGCCCTGCCTCGCCCTGACTGCTGCAGAACGCCCGCAAGAAGCTCGAGACGCGCCGCCTGGCCTACGACACGTCGCTCGCCAAGATGCAAAAGTCCAAAAAGGAGGACTTTCGCATGGAGGAGGAGCTGCGCGCCCAAAAGGCAAAGTACGAGGAGACGAGCGAGGACGTCTTCCGCCGCATGCAGGACATCAAGGAGGCCGAGGTCGACATGGTCCAGGACCTGACGGCCTTCCTCGAGGCCGAGCTCAGCTACTACGACCGCTGCCGTGAGATTCTCGCCAACGTGAAGCGCGACTGGCCTGTCAGGTAAATACCTCCTCTCCCATCGTGGCATCACCGACTGACGCTCGCCGCAGAGAGGCTGCCCCCAGCCGCATCACGCGCTCGCGCTCAAACACGGCCCACGGATACGCCGAACGCTTCAACCCCGTCGAAGAGGAGCCTGAGCCGTCGCCCCCGCGCATGACCATCCCCAAGCTGCCCTCTCGCAGCCGCTCGCCAGCCCCCGACATGGCCGGCTCGCCCGGAGGCCACTCTCTGCGTCCCGCCCTGAGCCGCACCTCGACCCACGACAGCTATGTCAACTCCCGCGACGACTCTCCCGCCCGCCGCCTAGCTCGCGTTCCCACCGACTCGTCCGTCATCTCCAGCGGCCGAAACCACCTGCGTCCCGTCCGTCAGCAGAACACGTTTGCCGACGACTACGACGACGACGAGTACGCTGGTTCCAGCAGCAACCACCGCCGTGACCGTTCGCCATCGAGCCCCGATCGCTCCTCTCAGGGTAGTGGTAACGTCATGTCGCGCGCTGCGAGCTGGTCTCAGAACGACGGTGGTGCTGCGCCTGGCGCAAAACGCGCCCCTCCGCCACCTCCTTCCAGGGCCAAGAAGCCACCGCCACCTCCACCGCCAATGAAGCGAAGTGCGTTGAGTGAATCCACCGTGACACGATACTAGCATATCATATTCAATCCCTTTTTTTTCTCCCTCTTCTTGGTGCTGACATCCCCCTCCAACGTAGGACCCACATCTACATGTTCTCGAGTCGTCACTTTGTAGCAAGCAAGCATGGACTCAGCTGCGATCTTGGCGACGGGAAATCGTTCTAGACAAGACTGCAGCGCAGTCGGTGCGCCACAACTCTAGCATCTCATTTGTTTTCTTTTTTTTTCTTTTTTTTTCTCATACCACACGGCATTTTGGTAGCCAACATTTCGCAAAGAGCGAGCACACGTGGCTGAAAGTCAAAAAAAAAAAGTCAATTTGCATCCATCTTCTCGAACATCTAAAGCTCGCCTATCTTGTGACGATATTGCAGTACCCTTGATCAACCCACCCTCTCCGATTCTAGTCGTCATCCTGCTCGTACAACCGTATTCTAGACTTACGCTATACGAGCCGGCCGCATCCGTATCACTACCAACGCAAGGAAATCTATTAAAAGCACATCTCAACCTGTCGTCTCCTACGGCTCATACTTGGGCTGTGGGTTGGGGAAATTCCAGCTCTCCTGCCTTGTGTCAGTTCACCAATCTTGGTCTATACTGGAGTTAGGGATGACAAGGGGGCCGTCACTTACCCATTGCTGTAGTCCTCCGTTTGGACTCGTCGTCCCGAAATCCCCACCTCCATGCACGCCGTTATCCACTGGCACAAAGATTGCGTTGCCGTCACCCCCAATAGTATTGTTATCGTGGTTGTTGTTGTTGTTGTTGTTGTCGTGGTTATTGCTGTTGTTGTTGTTGTTGCTGTTGGTCATATTCCCAAATATGTCGAAATCCTCCACACTTCCACCACCATTAAGGCTGCCTAATATACTGTCAAAATCCACATTCAGCCCGTCGAGAGTACCCGTGCGCTGCAGCTGGCTGTGCGGACCCTGAGATAATCTTGGCGTTTGACCGACAAAGTTGGGGCTCGTGGATGAGAAGTTGGGCAGCGGCTGGAGCGTGGGGTGCTGCTGGGGTGCGAGGTTCTGGCGCTTCCTGTTGAAGCCCTTCATCACATAAAACGCCTCGAGGTTCTCTTTCACCGTCCACAACAGATCGGAGCACCGCTCGCGCACGCTAATCCCATAGCAGTGCCCGAAAATGTGGTCAATCATGGTCATCATACGGTCCTTGCGTGGCAGATCAGGTGTGCGGTAGAGTTCTGTCAGTAGCAACAGGACTGCATGGTACTGCTGGTAAGTCGTCGAGTACCAAGCCCAAGAGCTCAGTGACGGGAGTGTGTCGAGAGTTGCACCAATCTCCAGTGTCGTGAGGGCCGCCGTGAGTAGAACGTCACGAAGTCGGTTCTCGGAATCCGAGCGGGGCTGTAGAGAGGTTTGTGGAAGGTGCCGATACAGCAGCATCGAATCGCAGCGCGACATCAGCAGTGTCGCAACGAGGCCTGCGTACCGCTGTATAGGGACTGTAGCGTCGAGGAATTGCAGATACTTGCTCTGGATCTGGCGTTTGCGGGCTTCGACGCGCGCGCGAAGATCGTGCAGGGTGATGTGTTTGCGGTCCATCTCGATTCTGCCGCGGAAAATCAGACGATGGATCTCATTGCATTCGTATCGAATAAGCGACAGCGTGACGTCGGTCCAGCCATGCACCGGAGTTGGATTTTGCTGCCACTGCGTGCTGCCAAACTCGAAGACGTCGTCGTCAACATTGAGCGGCATAGCAATGTCTACATCGTCAGACCGGATCGACGGGTGTGGGCCTTGGGCTTCAGCCGTCTTGAAGTCGAGGAAGCAGATTTGATACCACAGCAAAGATCTCACATGACGTTGCAGCGGTGTCAGGCTGGTCGCGGAGCTGTGGCTAAGACGGTGAATGCCGATGCACTGGGCTAGGCGTACAAGTGCGCCAACCACGACAGAAGTTGCCCTCGAAATCTGAGCTCTGCATAGAGGAATCTGACCAACATTAGCTGTAATTCTCAATTGAGGAACGATTGCCGTGTTACCAAATATATGGTGAGCGCTTGAAGGGTTCTAATGTTTGACGTTTTCGCCCAGTTGGCACGTAGCAGAGCTCGCTCGGTGGCTTTCTGTAGCCGTAGGAACAGATCCTCTTTGGCGATGCCAAACTGTGATTTTGCTTGCAAAGGTGACACGGATGCGGCGGCAGCCATGCAGACTGCCAAGATCAAAGCGGTGCACGAATTCTGATTTGGGCTTCCAATCTCTACATTTATCCAGAATCGTTCGAAAAGGCGCTTGAAAGATGGAATATGTAAGACATGGGCCATCGGGTCAACGGCGTCGAGGTACCGTTGGAAAAGAGCCTCTGCCTCCATCTTGGTAGGCAGTTGCGGGGCACTGATATCATTGTTGCTGTGCGCGGATATTGAGCCCCCAAGCAGCAGATTCAGGGCTGGCGCAAGTGATGGCATCTGTTCTGCAGACAGCAGCGCGGATGACTGGGATTGGCGCTGGCCAGCAACTGATGAGATTGAGGCATTGCGCTCTGAGAGGAGCTTGCCCAGCTACACGTGACAATTCAGCGACCACACCTGGAGGGCCTTGCGAACGCAGGCTAGAAGGGCGGACAATACCTCTTCGGCATATTGAGGGCGAAAGAAGCCAGTGACATTTTCGCAAATAATCATCCTTCCTATCCTGATGGTAAGATCTGTTGCAATCTGATCTTCGTCATCGTTCTCGTCTTCGTAAACGTCGTCCTGGGTCTCTTCGGGCTCTGCAGGGAGCTGCTCCCATGCATCGCCACGATCGACCTCGACATCCTGTTGATACTCTTGCCATTCATAATCGCGGGGTGGGGTTCCTGGCGTGGTAGTGTTGACCGAATTTGGATTCTCGTAGGGGTCATGCTCAGGCAAGCTGGTGGAGCTTTGCGTGCGCACCGGTATGTTCCTCGTCCAGTCCGGCGCAGTGATGTTGGAGCCTGATTTGGATGCTGCGCGCTCTCTTTGCTCCCTCTCCTTCTTACGCGCAGCGCTCTCCGGAACAGTAATGAAGACACATTCGCGTCCAAAAGCTGTGCAATTTTGGCATGGATGCGTTTTCGAGCAACGTGACTTCCGGGTTCGGCACTCTACACAACTGTTTATGGGCCTTGGATTCCTTCGTCGAACGACGCGAGATTGCAAGGCATTGTTGCTCATGCTGGATGGTGTTGGGCATGCTCCATCTCTAAGCTAAGGCTTTGGAAAGTGTTGGGCGGTTCAAGATCACGCTAATGGCTGTGGGGTCGTCGCAGGTATCGAAGCCTCGAGCTGCATGTTGGAACACGCAGGTACCACATGCGCATTTTGTATACAAGGGAACCGAGCTAGCTCTATCCAGCATAATCTCTCAAGGTGACGCGATGAATTATTCCCCTTGCGGCGAATTATGTCTTCGCAATTAGCAAGAGCCTCATGCCCCACCCGGCCGCTTCCTCACAAAGCGCAAAACCCTACTGTACAAAGGCTCGCGATTGACAGTGCGCACAGCTGCTGATGTGACAGACATACATGCTACCCAGCCACCACACATTTCATAGCATCACCTGAGGGATTTACTTTACAGCGCCAATCGACTGTCAGCCCCAACCCGAATTCAGCCGGAGCGGGCCACGAACGTGAGCAGCCAACGGCGCAACACGGGTGTCTCATTGTGCAGGCAAGTAGTCAATTGGGTTACCAGGTGTGCCACCTCGCCAGAAAAAGTGCACCAAGTCTACAAAGTACCTGTTTGGTCGGTCATCGGCGAGGCCCAAGTTGGAGTGCGGCTACCTGCCCACTTCTCGACGCAACCGGGCTGCAGCTGAGGTGGCTGGAGGCTCAGGCCAAGCCTCAACCGCGTCCTCCACTTCTTCCAGAAATGAGGTGCTGTTGTGCACTGTGGTCCCTCCAAGAACAACGCGGATGCCAGGAGAACTCGCGTTGACCTGCGCCACCATCTTGGCTTCTTCATATGTTGTGCCGCCTACCATGAACACAATGATATCTTGGGGTTTGTCCTTGGTTGTTCCGCCCCCTTCTACGAATGGGAACAGCTGTTGACTTAGGCGTCCCTTGATCATGTCTTGCAACGTCGTCTCCAGCCGAGGGGAGTGTTGCGTGTACACGTTTTCGACGCCCTTCAGTCCTTTGAACCGGTCCCTCGCACCACCAAAGAAAGACCCTGGTTGAAACAGGTCAGGTACGCCTCCTGCAGCAGCAGCTGACTGGAGTGAGTCGTGGTATACAAGTAGTTTGGTAATGAGATTGATGCGATTTCGTGAAAGACCCCCTGCCACGGCCAACAAGTCTAATAACATGGCTGTTGAGTTAGAAGTGCTCTTATGATATCGGAGGGCGTATATAGCCACGAGCCGCAACTTGTTATCTGCAGGGATCCCAGGGTCTTGTATAATCTTTTGCAGCGACTTCACGTCGTTTGAATGGTTGTCTTGACATGCGAGACTCTGCTCAAGCTCACTGACGTCTAGCAAACTTTCTTCTCCAACCCTCCTGCTCAGTTCACCAACGAGGGTCACATGCTTCGTGACATTTCCAGATAGTTTGCGGAATTCCGGGAAATCTTCGATGAAGCGCTTCATATCTGCAATTGAGTCAAGCTTTTGCGTGCCCTGCTGTCTGGAAGCAAACTGCTCCACATACTCCTTTGCGTTTTGGCCCAGATCTCCAAAATTGAGATACATGTTCTTTTTGAAGAATATATCTTGATCTTGCGAAAGGACAATCTCCTTCATTTCTGGACGTATCTCCGGCACATCGCGCAAATCTACTCTACCGTTGGTGATGCCAAGTAGCTCGTGCACCATAGCTTGGTAAGTCCATTGAGTGAGAAGCGGCGTGACTGGATCGTCTCTGCGATCGACTATCAATAGAATGGGTGGTGTATCAGTTTTTCTGAAATCGAAAAGTTGTTCTTCCTGGGTCGTGCTGTATCGCACCTCACTCGCCAACTTCTTTGCAAGGAGGCTGTTCTTTTGGTATCGTATGAGCGGTTTCTTTTTCAGTGCCAGAAGCAATGCCTGCACTGCTTCGGTCGATCGCTGCAGCGAATGCTGGTTCCAAACATCTGGACTGGTACTCCACACCCTGTGGTCAGGAAAGCTGAGGTTTAGAGACATGAGATCTGGATTTATAACAAAAAAATCCGCGAAATACTCCTGAATAGCGCGCACGACTTCATGGTCATCTGCTTCAGCGAGCCGTTCGAGCGAGGACTTTTTGATGACGTTACTGAAATCTGAGCACAGTCAGATCTGCCAGGCTCACAGACTGCAAGTAGCCTACATATATTGTACTCGCCGTACCTCGGTTCCCGCAGCTCCTCGATCAAGCACTGTATCGATTCGGGCGACGGTCGCACAAAACACAGGCAGCGCAGATGACGCATCTTCTCGCGTTTTTGGTTCTCGATTCGACTGTGTATCTGTCAGGAATGCTTCGTCATGAGTGTGGTGGGCAAAGTACTCGGTGAGGTAGACTTCATGTGTAAGGAGGGCGGACTGCGTTGTCGCAGAAGACACTATTGACACCTAACGTCTGTTAGTCCTGCTTGCGCCATGTATTGGCAGAGGAGACAAACCCACAGTCTCATTGTCAAGCAAGAGGATCTTCATCTTGGCCGCCGATGTGCCTGTTGCAGCGCTGTCTCCAACCGACACCATCCTGGTGATGTAGCCGGAGACG
This sequence comes from Stagonosporopsis cucurbitacearum, assembly GCA_016920805.1. Lineage (NCBI taxonomy): Eukaryota > Fungi > Ascomycota > Dothideomycetes > Pleosporales > Didymellaceae > Stagonosporopsis > Stagonosporopsis cucurbitacearum. Next base: position 2,165,189 of record JAFEKD010000011.1, on the reverse strand, counting down.
GCCTGTACAATGTCCATGCTGAATGCCTATGCTGATGTGCTGCGCGTGATCGTCGTCTGTGGACTTGGAACGGGTTTGCGAATTGATAAATGTTTCGTTGCTATTGACGTAGCATTGCCAACCATTGCAATGTTGCGGCTCCACGCGCGCCAGCCAGCTCTCGAAGCACCTCCACGACGGCCTTGGCAACCTACACGCGCATCAGCCCCCCGCAACGTAGACCTGCACACTAGCACACTAGGCACAAGCGAGCACTCAAGCTGTGCTCATGCAGTAGGTAGTACCTCTACGTTACGAACACAGAGCGATGGGCCACCTACAGATATGATGTTCGAGCTCAAAACACCTTTGATAAGTGCAATTTCGAACAAAGCTTGGAAGTTGTGCTTCAACCTAACCCCCGACAAGTCTGGCCTGAAAGTGGGAACAATGGCTTTTACTAGTGGCGTATTTCGGCTGGATCAGACTGCATGAAACCGCGCAAAGATGCACCAGAAGCAGTAGGCTTGCAAGTAGATAGTGACTTCCACTTGCTGACGTAGACACCTACCTGCTTAGAAAGCATGTCTCCTCTCCAACCCTCCCACCTCAAGTGCGCCCAACATAAACGCATTAGCACCTGACATGTGAAACTCGCTGGAAATGACACCGGTCTTAGCACAACCATTCCCACACATCTGAGCATCACATCGCCGGCAGTAACCATGACGAAGCTGTTTCTGTAAGCTCTCTAACTACATGAACACGGTCTTGGACGACGTAATTGATGTCTACACAGTACTGGAGCGACCGGTTACATCGGAGGTGATGCCCTCTACGCCATCTCGAACACCTACCCTGATCTTGAGATCACCGCGCTCGTTCGCAACAGCGACAAAGGGGCAAAGGTCGCATCCCAGTACCCCAAGGTTCGATTGGTCTACGGCGATCTTGACAGCACTGAGTTACTCACAACCGAAGCTTCTGCAGCTGACATTGTTCTCCACTGCGCCGATTGCGATCACGCAGGTGCCGCTACAGCCTTGGTGGCTGGTCTGACCAAGAGCGCTGTCGCTGGCTCAAGCTATCTTATACACACTTCCGGGACTGGTGTGCTCTCTTGGGCTGACTTTGAGGACTCAACATATGGTTATTATCGCGAGCATTCCTACAACGACTTGGAGGGCATCAAAGATGTTACTTCCTTGCCAAATGCGGCCCTTCACCGCAATGTTGACAAGATAGTCCTCAGAGCTAGCAAGGGCACCGGGAAAATTCGAAGTTCCATTGTATGTCCGGGCTGTATATATGGCCCTGGACGTGGACCCGACAATCAGAAGAGCGTTCAAGCCTACAAGTATGCTGCAGCGACCCTGAAGCGTGGCAAAGGCTTTGTCATTAATGACGGCACCAACATCTGGACGGAATCGCATATTCAGGACCTCAGCAACATCTTCCTTGCGCTTGTAACCGCAGCTATGGAACCCGAAGGAGGCAGAGCGACTTGGAACGACGAAGGGTACTATTTCTCCGAGAGTGGTTCTTTTGCTTGGGGCGACATTGGTAAGGCCATCGCTAAGATTGCATGCGAGAAAAAGTTGATTGAAACGGCCGAGACTGAAACTATCACCGGAGAGCAGGCGGACGAGTTGCTCCCATGGGGAAGTTATCTTTGGGGCACCAACTCTAGATGTAAAGCACGGCGTGCGAGCCACTTTTTAGGTTGGAAGCCGCAGCAGCAGAGCTTGATGGACCTACTTCCCAACATTGTCGATGACGAAGCTAGGGAACTGGGGCTAGTCAAATGTCATGCCGCAAAGGCCGCAGGAGCTACTTGAAGCATACGGGGGCCAGAATATCTGTGGTTATATGAGTTTCGTGAGTGCACAGAGTACTGGCGCTTTCACATGATGCAAAGTACGGCAGGGCAACCTGCTCCAACACGCCTGTACAAATTTGACATTGAATATTTCTTGTGCTATGCAACGGAAATGGGCAACAACCTGACATCTCTGCCTTTTCCAATCAATTGAACATCGCGTTCAGCTCAGTCTTAGAGCTTCTGCGAACAGCAATCGCCATCTTTCGTGACTAATACGCTGGCCTGATTTTTCTGGCTGGGAAAGTCGATGGCAGGATTTCTGTCGAAAAAGTCGCTGGGCTTGTAATGCAGCTGGTAAATCTCACATGGCATGACTGGCCAATCTTCGACGCGGGGGTTGTGTGTAAGACCAAATACATTCCAGACAACCAGATCCTCGTTGGTCACTTCATCCTTGCGTGCGGCCATGTCGTGTACACCTCCCTGCTCTAGTTGACTCTGTAATGTGAAGCGACCAGCGGCGTAAAGCTCGTCGTCGCGGTACTTGGTCACCCAGACATGGTGGTTCGTGAACAATGCGCGCTGCGCCTGGATAGAGCCCGGGGCTGCAAGCAGCTTTTGTGTGGGAAGCGGAGTGAACTTATAACCCACCGGGTTGCCGCTGTGAGGATTTTTCTTCTCCTGGTTGATTATTTTGAATACTCGATGGTCTGTTGGGTTTGCATCAAGGCCAGTAGAGCGATTGACGATTGTTTTGCGAATCTCGTAGAAGTTGCCGTTAGGATTTGTTTCCTTGTCCCATGGTGCCGGAAGTGATTCCTCGTAAGTGACTGTGTTCTTGTGGCCATCGATAGCAGGGTCAAAGCGTGCAGCGAAGATATGTTGATGGTTCTGTGCAAGCACTCCACCAGAAACAACGTTCCCGTACAATGATGTCTTCCCGGGATCTATGTTGACGGTTGAGACGATACCAGTGGCACGAACTTCGAGTGTGATGCCTCCTGCTGTGTCAAGCTTGTACGCAAAGACATACTCGTAGTTTGCGAGCGTGATGATGAATTGAACAACAAGCTCGCGCATGCGTGTAACGACTGCGCGACCAGTCCTCCAATTCGTATGCTTCCATCCAATACCATTGTCCTGCTCGTGTAGGCAAATAACGTTGGGATGAGCTCGAGGCTCGCCGTCATTTCCAACTATAACAGCATCGAAGTACTTGATGACTCCAAGACAATCGCAGCCGAGAGAAAGATTGTTAGCGCAGTTGCCAGCACCCCCATCTCCAAAGTCGAAGGCTTGCTTGCGATGGAATGGAGGGCGCGCGTCGGCGTAAGGGACAGTCATCTCACTGATACTCATGCGGTACATAATGCTCCTGCCATCGTAGCGAACATCGTGGAGAACGGCTCCCTCGCGAGGATTGAAGGATACTCGAAAGCTCCATTTCTGCCACTCGACAAGTGACTCGTCTGTGACCTTGAAAGAGGGACCCTCGGGCTGTGTGATGTTGATCGGTTTCACGTCCTTTCGGGTGCCGCCTTCGACAAGCTCAGGTACATACTCTGCAGACTGACAATGGTCGAGGATGCGTGGTAGGTGCGTCTTGCCCGTGAGGCTATCCCCCTTCCCCCCGGTTGCTAGACGGTCGAGGCGAACAATCTCCTTCTTGTGGGCATCCATGACAGGAATCAGGGGGAGTGGGTAAGCGTAGAAATTAGAGTCAGGATTGCCGTTTCGCGTGTCTTGAGCAAAGCACAGGCCTTGGAAGTATCTGCGGTTTTCTGCCCCGAAGTCAAGTCCGCCATAAGGCCTGGGATTGATTAGCGTGTATGTCACACGAAGAGCTGGTGATTATATTTACCATGGCTCGACAACAAGCTCGAATCCTTCGGGAAGTTGGAACTCTGCCACAGCCTTCCGAAATTCTTCGCTCTTCTTACACGCTTCGACAAGATCTGAGAATTCCCATAAGGTCAGGCTTGCCTGTCCCTTATCCTTCCCCACAATCTCATGTCTTACACGTTTTCTCTTCTCAACGTCGATTGTGGACTCGTTGTACTCAGGGATACGATCATTGCCGATGATATCATACATAACCTTTGCCAATCTGGGGGGCCTCTTCGATATTGGCGATTGACCAGGCTGTGCCGCGTGTTCAGCTTCAAGGAACGCTTTCATTGTATCCTTCTCTGGCTCTTGAAGAAAAATCTCCCGAAAGTTGACTAGAACATCTTTATGCAGCGAGAGGACAGTATCACGCGCGACACGAGTCTCCTCAGCACTGAGATTCTTGAAGGGGTGCGGCGCCATTGGGACCTCCTGGAAAGCAAGCAGTCGTTGGCGTTCAACAATCGTTACTTGGCCCCACCTGTACTCTGTATGTTTACAAGGAGGAGCAAATTAAGAGAAATGCTGACAGTGGGGAGGTTTGGTAGCCTTCAGGAGAGAGGGGAAGTCTGGCTGATTTATGCAACGGAGTCTCAAGAGTCGCGCCACACAAGTTTCCGGTTCCGCGACTATAGAGCTAATGTAGGGTCGATAACGGTACCCATCAAGGGCCTACAGAACGACTTCGGAGCTGCTGGGCTAGACCTGAATCTCCATGTGGAGGACTACCGGTTGTACCTCCTCATTAGGGATAAGCTCTTTTACCAAGAAGGTTGCGATTGGCTAGTGTGTAAGGCTATTCATGATAATGTTTGTTTGATTAACAACACGCAGATCATCTTATAACGATGCTTTAGGACGTAAATGTGATGTTCATTCAATGTGTGACCGTGACTTGGAAACCTTTTCGGCTGGACATTCCCGAAAAGGCAAGCGCCACTGGTCAACTACCTTCAAACATCCACAACGACGAACGCAGGGTTCGTTCGTTGAATTTGTTCATGCGCTGGATGTCCAAATCTCGAGATCGGAACATTTCGTCGCGCTCCAAGTGACATACTCAGGGACCGACAAGAGATGACCCGCTAATCAGTGATGTACTGGTAGTGCGGAATTCGTGCCGCACTCCGGCTCACCTTGGGAATGAAAGGCCTGGCGAAGGGAGACGCACTGAAAGTTCACATTTGTAGATTGAGGTCCCTACACCGAGACTTGTACCAATTATTTGGGCGGCGGAGCACGCATAAGCTGTGCAACTACTCGCGCGCAGTGTTTGACTTCCTGCGAAGTCCATGGGCACGGAAATAGGCATTGAATCAGATTGCCCCAGATATTGGGCATCTGAGGCGTGTAACGGAGCCCGCGGACGATATATGCCATATTCATGCACATCATGTAAAGTGGCTTCCATATGAGCATTAGGGATAGATACAGGTGTCTGATAACAGCTGGAATGTTCTGGGACATAAGGCGGGGGGCGGAAAGCTCTGTGATGAGTTCCGCGTTTCCGTCCGCGGGCTCCGATGTCTATCATGTGATCTTGCGATTCACGTGCATCTCCACTTATGAGATTTTACAGACTGCGCGATGGACAATGCAGATGTAGATAACATGATCCCCATCTGTATCTAGGATACGGTGGCCTGCGCATGTCCGTTTACTGCTATGACATACATTGCTTCTGCCAATTACAGTTGTGCATAGGTTACGAGGTTGGAGGCACCACACACCTGTATTCGATACGGGGAAGTTGTCAATTTCTGCAGCTGGTGAGACTCGGATATTGGCTACGGCTGGAGAAGACGCCATGACTGCACATGTCGTGCTGAAGGTGTAACAGATGGGCGCCCTGCCCTCGACATCTATACTACGAGACGTCTCTGCCTATACCAAAAAGGTAAGCACAAGAATTCTAAAGCTAGAATTCTTAGCGTAGTATAATATATATAGTACTAGAGTAAGCCTCGCTTCTCTAGCTACATGTAACTAGGTTGTTACAGAAGGCTGGCAGGTCAAGATCCAGAGCTGAGAGGAGGGTAGAAAGGCGGCTAGGTCAGGTTGGGTTTGGATCAACGCCTCTGTCGCTCCAATCCGACGAACTAAGAACCCTTCTTCCAACCTCCTCGCAAGACTTTGTTAGGTGCAAGAATGATAGTACAACCTGCATAGAGTCTTGTATCTCTCCATGGTCTCTTGCTAGGTATTGGATCGAGAGTTATGAGCACCGCCACGATGGCGTGAGAGTGCACGTGGCAGTGCATGGCACCATCACCAGTCGCAGGCTCATGTTGTCCAGCTCGAAGCGCACGAACCTTCTGACGCAACGGCCGCCAACATTACAATATTGCCGAAGTCTGCGTGCCTTCGTGATCTATGAATCCCGAGTCATACATAATATCCCAAAGCAAGTGGAGCGGTGAGAATGCGGTGAGAACCTGACTCCACTGAGGCACGAGTTACACGTGCGTTAGCACTTCGGTCTTGCCTTGCCATCTCCCCACACCGCACTTAGTACGACCTCGTTGCAAAATGGCTTTTACAGGCAGAACGCCCGAATCTTTGATCCCTCGGTCGGATTCCAGAAATCCGGCGACGACGTGTAAAGGCATAACCAAATCTGGGAGACCATGCAGAAGACCAATCGATGCAAAAGCCAGCAACGATGGTGTTCTTGCAGTTGTGTCAGTCGCAGGTGATAGTGACAGCGAGGACATCAGCGCCGCAGCGTACTTTTGCTGGCAACACAAGGACCAGGCTGAACAACTAGCAGCCACAAAGGGCAACGGACCTGATACACATCTGTACCCGCTGAAGGAGCGGAACAGTATCGATACCCTTGCGCAGCGCTTAGGAGTTCTGGAAGTCGATGACAATGTTCAGGAACTACGTATAAAGGCACGAGAAGGAAGACAGAAAGCGAGTGCATCTGCACATCAGCCGCCACGACGGATACATCGTCCTCCAACCTGGGACCATGTTGAAGGGCCTTTTATTTCAGTGCCAAGCGATCTGCTGGCCAGGCAAAAGAAAAGCCATGACAGACATCCTCCCAAGCCGCCAGCTAAGAAGAAGCTAGGCTTTTGGGAGTCCCTCTGTTGCCACGTTGCTGATAAGGAAGACATAGAAAATGTGAAGCATAAGAGAAGGACCAGTCATCACCCCGATGGCAAATCAACCGCTCCCAGTCACCAACCCAATGGAGTGGAGATTGATACACACAATACTCAAGACCAAAGCCTAAGCGTAAACTCGGCATCGAAGCTGACATCCGGATTCCCCCAAATGCCGATCCGTGAATCGCCGTCCGCCGACAAAGGATGTAACTCAGACACGGCAAAACTGCTACAATACATTCCGCATAACGTGTCACCTCAGCTTGCATCTTCCTTGCTTGCTGAGTTATCAAAACCTATATCAGTTCACGACAATGAAGGCTACATATACATCTTTTGGTTGACGCCTGAAAGTTCTGGCCCGGCTCCTTCATCAACCGCCTCAATCCTCCTTTCTACACCATCGCGGATCAGCCAGGGAAGACGTACTTCAGATGTATTGCGGCAATACTCTACCAAACAGGCTTCGCGATCAAAAAATCACACGACACGTCAAGGACCTGGTATTGACGCCACGACTGGTAGTGATGAGACAAACAGAAGGACGATCCTCTTGAAGATTGGACGCGCGAATAATGTGCATCGGCGTATGAACGAATGGACACGCCAATGCGGATATTCTCTGTCTCTAGTACGATTCTATCCCTACGTCTCGTCAACAACACCCATACCTTCGCCACCAACAACTTCTGCAAGCCCGCACCATCAGTCTTATCCAACAGTCAATAACGGTCACAAGGCACCTGATACCGAAGGTGTGCGCAAGGTACCGACTGTCATGCGTGTTGAGCGTATGATACATCTTGAGCTTGGTGAACAGCGGGTCATGAAGAAGTGTGATGCATGTGGAAAACAGCATCAAGAATGGTTCGAGGTAGAAGCGACGGAAAATGGGATAAGGAAGGTCGACAATACGATTAAGCGATGGGTAGATTGGGCTGAGCAGGCAAATCAAGATCGTGCTAAGCAAAACAATAGTTTGCAGTAAAAAACACACATTATACAGACTTTAATAATCTAGAATATATAGGCTATAAGCTAAGGCTATTTTACCTTATACTAAAAGAAAAGATAAATTAAATAAGTAACTTTACTTCTATTAAAGTTATATTCTAAGTAAAGCTTGTAAATACTAGTCTAGTAAGTTCATAGAGATATCTATAGTTATAGGTTACTAAGGTTATATCCTAAGCAACGCTTAAAAATACTAGTCTAGTTAGTTCTTAAAGATATCTATAGTCTTAGAAACTTAGCAGAGATAGAGTTATTATAATAGTAAGTAGTATAAAGTATTTATTTAGCTTTAAGGTTAGATAAGTTAAGAATTAAATATAAGTATACTATATAGTTATACTCTTAGGTTAAATATAGACTATAAAAGCCTATGATATATTTTATAAGCAAGTTAGCTACCTAAGTAAGTTAGCTACCTAATACTACTAACATGCCTATATAATAATATAGTAGAATATCTAAATAACATAACGTAAAAAATACCTAATATGTTTTACTACTAAGTAGCATACTTTACTAAGTAGTGTACTCTTGCTACTAGAATGCCTATATAGTACTATGTTATAATATAACACTTATAAATAATTGCTTACAGGCCTAGATAGTATTATTTAGAAGCTTTACTATTATCTATATTGTTTATTTCTATCTTATATAAATAGAAATTATACTTAATATATTGTATAAGTAAGTTAGCTACCTAAGCAAGGTAGCAACCTAATACTACTAACACGCCTGTGTAATAACGCTACGTAACACTATATAATCTATATATAGCCTAGAGGTTATCATAATACTATTTAGAAGCCTTACTATTATCTATATTGTTTATTTCTACCTTATACATGCAGAAATTATACCTAATTTTACTATAATACCTGTAGTGTTATCTAATATATACTCTCTTTGCAGGTGTCTTACTTTTACTATAAACTTTACCTTTTTTTTAGTAACTAAGTTAGCTATTTTACTAACTATAAAGGTCTTCTCTCTATATATATAATAGTACTTATAAGTCTTACACTTTATAGACACTTCTATAGTGTCTTTAAGGCAGCCTATTTTCTTCTGCACTAACACTATATTATAAGCTATCTACTAAGCGCCTTTTACTAACTATTTAACTTATTTGTCTTATAAACTTACTAAAGACTCTTAGTAAATTTAAATCTACTTTTAAATTAGAGTTAACTACTTTATTACTTTATAAGTATTATAGAATGTGTTTTATAAGTAAGTTAACTACCTAAGCAAGTTAGCTATCTAATACTACTGACATGCCTATATAATAACATAGTAGAATATCTTAATAACGCAACGTAAAAAATACCTATACTAAAGGTAATATATTTTTTACTATTACTATTATTAGTTTATAGTAAATATATAGTAGAGAACATACTATAGTAGTATATACTATACCTTAATTAATACTATAACGTGTTTTATAAGCGAGTTAGCTACCTAAGCAAGTTAGCTACCTAACACCACTAACACGCCTGCGCAACAACGCTGCGTAACACTACGTAATCTACATATAGCCTAGAGGTTGCAATAATACTATTTAGAAGCCTTACTATTATCTATATTCTCTATTTCTACCTTACATATGTAGGAATCAACGTACCTCACGGGCGAGCCGCCCACCCAGGCAAGTCGCCCACTTTTGCTAAGACTCTTAACTATTATACCTTACTTTAGCTTGTATCAGCCTACTATAGGCTAGTATAGGGTAAAGTAACATATAATATTACTTAGAGAGCTCTTTTACTTTATTCTTACACATTTACATATTATACCCTGTCTCTCTATATGTTCTACACTGTTATTAGAATAGTTTACCTCTTTTAGCGCGCACCCTCTTCTTTAGCTTTTTACTATTACTACACACACTAAACTCCTTTAGAGTAGTTAACTACTAGCCTTCTTTAACTATAAAAGTTCCTCCTACTTAAATTTACTTTCTTTTATATAATTTATACTTTATAGTAGCTACTAAGGCTGCTTAAAGCTTAGTATATTCTTATTTAAGTAAAGTTATCTTATATACTATACTTATTACTTTTTTTAAAAGGTGTTTAACTACACTTATAGTAGAAGTTAGTAAGCTACTAAATTACCTCTTATACTTATTTTAAATTAAAGTTAATTATAAGCTAAATTTAAAGAAGTTCTTTAAAGTTTATAACTGCTAGTAGTTATTAGTAAAGAGTTATAGTAATAGTGTGCGCAACTTTACATTAAAAGCTAATATAACCTATTCTAGGTTAAAAGGGACTAGTCTAGCCCCTTAGAACCCTCCTTAGATATTGCTAGGGGTAACAGCTTTATTATAGGCTGCTTTAAAGTACAGCAGAAACTCCTACTTTATAATATAGTTAACCTAAGTGCATACTAGCTTATTAACCTAGTCCCTATACGCCTACTTTAAAGGGGTAAAATAACTTATATTAAGTAGCTGTAAGAGGTATAATAAGTGCAGAGGCATACATATAGCTATAATCTTATTATCTTTATAGTATTATTAGAATTCTATAGAGTTATAGCTCTTATAACTATTAATAATAAGTAAACAGTAAGTACTAATAGTATATGTCTTTATGTGCTTATTAAAGTGCTTTATCTACTTAAAACTAAGTTTATTAGTAGTCTAGCTGTTCTTAGAGATAGTAATAACCTAATTCTAAGGCAGGGTATTATCCTTATACTAGCTACTAAGGTAGTAGCGCGCTTTAAAGATAATAAAGGGTAGAATAGCCTATCCTGTAGTATTAATACCCTAAGTAACTATTACCTACTCTTAGTTACCTAGCTAAACTTACTTTAGTTATCCTTATATAGAAGAAGCTATAATAACTACTTCTTAGGTTATCTAGCTTATTATAAAGCCTGTCTTATTAAAGTTATATATATTATTATCTTAAATGCTATACTTAGCTTTAATATTAGCTAATAGGCTAAACTAGCCCTATATAACCCTAGAATTCTTATAGAGAGCTTACTTATAATTATACTTATAATTAAACTTTACTTTAAGCTCTAGTTAGTATAAAATAAATATACTAGCCTAGTTTAAGCTAATAAGGGCTAAACTATACTCTTCTTATAAAGAATTAGCTATATTAGCTATATCTAAAAGCTAAGAGAAATATCCTTATTTAACTAGCTTAAGTATATACTTAATAATTACTTCCTTCTCTATATTAGTTAGATTCTATAAGTTAGCTATAGTATTATTATATAAAGGTAGTCTAGCGCGTCTATTACATAGGGTTATTTATAGCATGTTATAGATAGCTACAGCATGTTATACTAAGAGTTTAGGGTCTTATTTAAGAGCTTAAAGCGCAAGCTGTATCTAAGTTTTATTTAACATGTTTATTTAGCTCTGTTATTAAGGCATTAGTATAGGAAAGGTAAGTTAGTGTAGTCTTAGCAAAAGTAGGCAACTCGCCTAGGTAGGCGGCTCGCCTGTGAGGTACGTTATGCCTAATCTTACTATAATGCCTATAGTGTTACCTAACACGCACTTTCTTTATAGGTATCTTACTTTTACTATAAACTTTACTCTTTTTTTTAGTAATTAAGTTAGCTACCTTACTAATTTTAAAAGTCTTTTCTATATACATATAATTTTATTTATAGGTCTTATACTTTATAGACACTTCTATAGTATTTTAAAGGCAGCCTATCTTCTTCTATACTAACACTATATTATAAGCTATCTACTAACTTCCTTTTACTCACTATTTAACCTATTTATCTAATAAACTTACTAGAAACCTTTAGGAGATTTAGATTTACTTTTAAATTAGAGTTAACTCCTTTTTTACTTTATAAGTATTATATAGTATCTTTAGCTTCTAAGTAATATTACTAAGTTTTACTAGTATAGGCGTGTGTAGGCGCATGTTAAGCTTTAATAGTATAACCTCTAAGTTATATAAGACTAGGCTAGCACCTCTAAAGCCTACTTAGATATTCTTTAGTATAAATGTTTTCTTAAAGGTTACTTTAAAGGCTAGTAAGAAGGTCTCTTTATTAATATAGTAAATATAATTATATGCTAAGGCTAAAAACTTATTACTATATAGGCGCTTTATTAGTAAGAAGTAGGTAATATTAAGCAGCTATAATAAGTAGAATAAGTGTAAAAGTATATAAAAAGTAATTATCTTCTTCTTTTTATAGCTGTCTTAGAAATTTACTTAGTAGTAGCTCTTATAGCTATTAATTATAAGTAGCTAATAAATTTTAACAGGCTTTATATATATATTAAAGTATTTAAGCCAAGGAGGTGCTAAATTATTATTAGTCTAGCTAGTAAAACTAATATTAATAACTTAGTTATATAGAAGGTCTTTAGTAAGCCCGTTAGAAATAAGAACTTTACCTATAAAGATAAGAAATAGTAGGATTACTTCTCTTACTAACTTAACACTTTATACTAGAGTAACTTATTTATAATTACTAAGTTAGAGTTTCTTCTACTTCTTTAGCTTCTTTTAGCCTATTACTACTAGCTATAATAAGATTTTACTTATTAGAAAGCTAAACTTGTTAAAGTTATATATATTTTTTTTAAAATACTATACTTTACCTTTATTAACTAAATAAGTATAAACTAAGGCTAGAGAACTACTAGGTTTTTATAGGTAAATTTCTAGTAGTTATAAGAGTATGTTTATTATATTTACTACTTAAGAGTATATTTTATAAAGTTATTAACTTAGTTCTTACTAATAAGCTTATAGTTATACTCTTTTAGTAGTCTTTCTACTATTTTTAATATAATAAGCTTTAATAGTAGAAGCCTTTTTAAAAATTACCTAAGTATATACTTAATAAATACCTCTTCTTCTAGCTTTATAAAGTGCTTTAAATTTAGCTTATAGTTATATTAAAAGTGTTTTCTAGTGTGTTAGTCTCATAGTATTAGTTAAGGTATAGTATATACTACTATTGTATATCTTTTGTTATAAAGTTACTACAAACTAATATTAGCAATAGTAAGAAATATATTACCCTTAATATAGGTATTTTTTATGTTACGTTGTTAAGATATTCTACTATATTATTGTGTAGGTGTGTTAGTAGTATTAGGTAACTAACTTGCTTAGGTAGCTAACTTGCCTATAAAACACATTATAGAAATAGAATATATAATAGAAGAATTATAAAATAAGAAACCTTAGGCACTAGTGTTAACTAAAGAGTAGAGTTAGACACTATAACCTTTATAGTATAGCACAGTAGATATAAGGAAATAAAGGCTGCTAAACAAATAAGATAACAAAAGGTTAAAGAGATTATATTAGTTTAGGCCTAGGTAGAGTGCTCCTTCTAGGCAGTACTATTTCCTATAGATATTAGGTTAGATATAAAGTCTTCCTTAGTATCTATAAAATCCTCTTGTTTAACCTTAATCTTATATATATGTAGTATAGTATATTCCTTTGCAAAGTGTCCTAGTTTTATGTAGTTATAGCAAGTACCTAAAGTCTAATTTCTAGCAAGAGTAGAGGTAACTAATAGTGAATGTAGCATAGTAGGGTTTTAAGCATACATATTTAGTTAGAGTTAAACTAGGTATTTTAATTAGTAAGTTTAGATAGAGTTCTGTTTTATATCTAGCAAAGGTCTATATATAGGCCTCTGTAGTTATAAAAATAGAGTTTGCAATACAGTAAGGTTATTTCTCCTCTTTATATTTTAGGTAGTAAGGTGCTCTACTATATAAGATAAAGAGTTATTCTATTGCTACTTAAATCTAAGATTAGGTACTTAGAGAGCTAGAGTTAGCTTAGTCTACAGGTAGTAAAACTATTCTAACTTAGGTATTTATCCCTTAATTACTATACTAAAGAACTTACTTTTTAACACAAGGAACCTTTTTAACTTATCTATTTAGAGTTTATTAAAAGTTCTTTTACTCTTAGCTTACTTATTTCTTGTAACAAAATAAGACTTTAATAAGGAAATTTTCTCTTCTGCTAACTAGAAACAGTTTGTATTATCTTTAGACAAATACTAAGGTTCTAAGTATTCTTTAGCTAATCTTATAGTATAATCCTAGATAAAAGCTATATATGCACGTATACTCTAATAGTAATCTAAATTAATTATAAGTTAGTTTTATATTAATACTTGCTATTACTAAAAGGTAGACCTATTTCTTTCTTACAGTACTTTAATATTAGAAGTCTTTTTAGATAGCTTTTTATAAATAGTAAAGACAAAGCTAGCCTTAGAGAAGTATCTTATGCTAGAGTATTGTGTAACTTATACTAGTAGTGTTTTAGTAGTATAAAGTAGGTAATCTGCTAGCAGGAGACTAGCTTGCAACTAAGTAAGTTCTTTTCTTAGCGCTGCTATCCCCTTAGCTAAATTAGGTTAATAAGCTACTAAGTTAGAGTTGCTCTTCTAAAAAGGTAGTAATTAAGTTGCTAGTGCTAAATCTTAAGGTTGTCTTAACCTAAGATAATTTTAGAACCTTATAGTTAGTCTAGTAGTAGTGCCTAACATTAGGTTTGTATTTAATTTAGGTAAGTTATTAGTAGTCTCTATATGTCTACCTTAGCGCAATCTAACATAGCTTTTCTAAAGTAATTTTAGAGTAGTAAGTTATAGAAAGATAGAAACTTAAAGGCTTTAGTTGTTAGAAGGTCTCTAGAATCCTAACTAAAGAGGTAAGTAGTACTAGGAGTAGTACAGTCTAACATAGAACAGCGCCTATAAGCTGCTTATAACTAAACACTAATACAATATTCTTTAGAGGCTATTACTAGCTAGGATAAGTTTTTAAGTATAATATAATAATATAACATACTAAAAGGCTTTTACTTAGGTTTACTACTACTATAAGGTGTATAAAAGCACTAGATAAATATTGCTAAAAGAAAGTCTCTATTCTTATAGGTCTTATATAAAAGAATACTTAAAAGCTATCTACTATAGTAATATGCTATGCTCTGCTTATATACTAGCTAGTGTCTTAGAGACTAGAGAGGTATTAGGATATAGTAATGCTAGGATTAGGAAGATATTAGATGTGTATAAGTCTAAGTAGGCTTATAAGAAACAGTGTAACGTGTTTTACTAGCAAGCGGCCTACCCTACTAAGCAGCCTACTCTTGCTAGGAAACTACCTGCGCAATAACAACATATTATATTATAACTATAATAAGCTACTACACCTTATACTAAAGCTAACATATAGCTTATAGTACTTAATATCTTAATATAATAAATTAAAAGTATTTAATATACTAAAAAAGTTTATAAAATTTTTAAAATAAGACTTTAATATTAATATAATAAAATATACTATTAATATCACTCTAAGCTAAATATAAAGTGCTTTATAAAGCTAAAAGAAGAAGTAGTTATACTGTATTTACTTAAAAAGTCTAATAATAGACTACTTTCTTTAAAGGTAGATATATAAGATATAGTAGATAAACTACTAAGAAAGTATAGTAGTGATACTATTAGTAAGAACTAAGTTAATAAGTTTATTTAGTATATACTTAAGCTATAAATATAAGAAACTTGTCTATATAATTACTAGTAAGCTGCCTATAAGAACTTAGTAGCTATTTAGCCTTAGTTTATACTTATTAAGTTAATAAAAGTAAAGTATAGTATTTTAGATAAGAATATATATAACTTTAATAAGTCTTAACATAAGTGCATAGCGAGTTAGCTAGCATAGCAAGTTAGCTACCCTAACAAGCTATTAGGCCTACAAACTACAATAGTACAACACTACAACACTGTACTGTAGCTTATAGTATAGAATATGAATTACTAACCTCTACTATATCTTTCTTATAAGTGCGCAAATTATAACTAGTCTCTCTATAGTGCTTATAGTGCCTTTTACTCCTCTTACTTACACCTGTTTAAGCTCTACTCTTATAACTCTCGCTTTTAACTTATGCCTTAACATTATGTTAGGCTGTTAAGTTCTCTGCCTTTTCTTTTAATAGGTCTTTACCTTTTTAAAAATACTTTGTTTTTTATAATTTATACTTAAAGGCTACTTTATTTAATACTTTAAGCTATAGCACTTAAGCTACTAATAATATCTACTTATATAGTAGTATTACTATACTTCTCTATAGCTAGTTTATAATCTTAACTATTAGAGTTAGTAACAATCTTTAGTACTTTTAAATATAATTATAAAGTAGTATTAATTAAGCCTCTATCTTATTAGTATTAGTACGTGTCTTAGGGTTCTATTAGAGCTCTCTTAGGAGTAGTAGTATTAGCGTGCAGACTTTAATATTAAGCTTTAATAGCACTACTAATTAATTATTAGGCACTAATTTAGTTACCTTAAAGCTTAGAAGAATATTTACTTTTAAAAATACTTACTTAAATACTTTTATAAAAGTTATAATAAAGGCCTTTTTATTAATTCTGCTAATATAGTCTAATACTAAGGCTTTAATCTTCTTACTATACACTTACTTTAAGAGGGCAAAATAACCTATATTAAGCAGCTAAAGGATATATAATAAGTGTAGAAGTATATAAAGGGTAATTATCTTATGCTCCTTATAAAGCTCTTAGAAAGAGAGCAACTTATAGCTCTTATAGCTGTTAAGTATTAGTAGTATATAGCTACCTACCCTCTAGCCCTTAATCTGCTTAATAAAGTGCCTAAGCTAGGCTACACTAAGCTTGGTAGTAGTCGAGCTGTTGTTACTTACCCTAATATGCTATTAGGACTTTATATTAGAGTACTAAGCTTTATTAATCATTTTTACTTTAAAAATAAAGTAAAGTGTTATTACTTAACTTATTATATTAATTATAGTAATTAAAGTTACCTACTTATAATCTTCCTGCTAGACTCTAATAGGCTTAGTATGTCTCTCTAATATAGTAACTACTCTAACTTAATTTCTAATACTTATTATAAAGCTAGTCTTATTAAAGTTATAGGTATCTTTGTTTAGGATACTATACTTAGCCTTGATATTCTGTACTAGATTAAACTAGAGCCTAATAATAGCTAAGTTACTACAGAGGACTCTCTAGTAATCCCTCTATTAAGTTATATATAATTTAACTCTAAGACTATATTTAATAAAGGCTAAAGCCTATTATAAGCTAATAGGGCCTATATTATATATAGCGTATAGTTAATTAGCTATATCTTTAACCTAATAGAGTGTTAGGCTAGATCTTTACTAGTTAAGCTTCCTTATATACTTTATAAGGGTCTGCTTTTCTACCTTAGTAAAGTTTAGTAATTTAGAGTAAGTATTATATATTAAGTGTGTTTTAGCGTATCAGCCTTAAAGAGTTAATCTTAGTATATTATAGATAATAGTAATATGTTACATGCTTAGCTTTTATAGTTTTTTAATTACTTAGATTATAAGCCTAATTCTCTCTTCTTTTAAAAGTAATTAAAGAAGTAGTAACATAGATGTACACTAAGTGGCGCAGTACACTAAGCAGCGCACTTTTGCCAAGACCACACTAAAACACACCTTATTCTAGCCTAAAACACTACAAATTAGCGCTGCATAAGGCACAACAAGCTGTAGTATTACTTAGAGACCTCTTCTGCAGCATTCTTACACGTTTAGGTGTTATACCTACCCTCTCTACACTGTCTACAGCGTTGTTAGGATAGTTTACCTCCTTTAGCGCGCACCTGCTTCTTCCTCTTCTTTCTATTACTACACGCCCTAAACTCTGCTAGAGCTACTAACTATTAGCCTTCTTTAACTAGTAAGGACCCTACCCTTTAAATTTACTTTCTTTTACACAATTTATATTTTATAGCAGCTACTAAGGCTATATAAAGCTTAGCATTCTCTTATTACACTAAAACTAGCTTATACGTAATAATTACTACCCCCTTTAACACTTTCTTAAACGCCTTAACTATAGATATAAGAGAGCTATCTATATACCTCTAAATCCTTATCTTTATAAGTGTTAATTATAACCTAAGTTTTAGGGTATTACTTAGTATTTGCAACTGCTAGGGCATGTTATTTAAGGGGAGTAGTAGTAATAAAGTCTGCAGCTTTACATTAAGGGCTAATATAACCTGTTCTAAGTTAAAGGGGACTAATCTAGCCCCTTAGAACCCTCCCTAGATGTTGCTAGGGGTAATAGCTTTCTTATAAGCTGCTTTAAAGTATAGCAGGAACTCTTACTTTATAATGTAGTTAATCTAGTTATGTATAAGCTTATTAACCTTATCCCTATACACCTTCTTTAGAGGGCTAAAACAAGCTACATTAAGTAGCTGCAGGAGGTGTAACAAGTGCGCAGGTATATATAGGGTTATAATCTTATAATCTTTACAGTATTACTTAAATTCTGCAGAGTTATAGCTCCTATAACTATTAATAATTAGTAAATAGTAAGTACTAATAGTATATATCTTTATATACCTATTAAAGTGCTTTAACTAGTTAAAACTAAGCTTATTAGTAGTCTAGCTGTTCTTAGAAATAGCAATAGTCTAATCTTAGGGCAGGTTGTTGTCTTTATACTAGCTAGACAGGTATTAGTAGGCTTTAAAGATAATGTAAGGTAGAATAGCCTATCCTATAGCATTAATGCCCTTAATAACTATTACCTACTCCTAGTTACCTAGCTAGACCTGCTTTGCTTGTCCTAGGTTCTCTATATCTATAACAACAACTCTAGTAGATATCTAGCCTATTATAAAGCCTGTCTTGTTAAAGTTGTACATATTATTATCTAGGATACTATACTTAGCTTTAATATTAGCTACTAGGCTAAACTAGCCCTAGATTACTATAAGATCCTTACAGAGGGCTTACTTATAGTTGTACTTGCAATTAAAGACTATTTTAAGCTGCTCCTAACGCAAAACAAACCTACTAGCCTACCTTAGGCTAATAGGGGCTAAACTGCGCTCTTTTTGCAGAGAATTAGCTATATTAGCTATAACTGTAAGCTAAGGGGAATCTTCTTACATAACTAGCTTAAGTATACGCATAATAATTACCTACTTCTTAGCACTAGTTAGATTAAGTAAGTTAGCTATAGTATCTACATATAAAGGTTGTCCTATACATCTTATATAAAGTGTAGTTTTAGAGGCGCTGTAGATAGCTGCAGCATGTTATACTAAGAGTTTAGGGTCTTATTTAATAGCTTAAAGCGCAAGCTATATTTAATATTCTTTTAACGCAACTAATTAAGGCTAGTAAGGGGGCATCTAGATAGTAATAGTGTTTTAGTGTAGTCTTAGTAAAAGTGCGCCGCTCAGTGTACTGCGCCACTTAGTGTACATCTACGTTAAGTAATATTATATTTATAAAAAAAAGACTTTTATAGTTAGTAAAGTAGCTAACTTAATTACTAAAAAAAAGGTAAAGTTTATAGTAAAAGTAAGACACCTATAAAGAAAGTGTGTATTAGGCAACACTATAGGTGTTATAGTAAGATTAGGTATAATTCTCATATATATAAGGTAGAAATAGAGGATATAGATAATAGTAAGGCTTCTAAATAGTATTATTATAACCTCTAGGCTATATATAAATTATGTAATGTTATATAATATTATTACGCAGGTATGTTAGTAGTATTAGGTAGCAAACTTACTTAAGTAGCTAACTTACTTATCAAATATATTATACTAAAAGATGTTTATATAAGCTTTAATGGCGCTAGTTAAGTCTTATAAAACCTAGAGGTTATGCTATTAAAGCTTAACATATGCCTATACACACTTGTACTACTAAAATCTAGTTGTATTACTTAGAAGCTAAAGATACTATATAACACTTATAAAGTAAAAAAGTAACTAACTCTAATTCTAAAGTAAATATAGATTTAGTAAAACTCTTTAATAAGTTTATTAGATAAATAAGTTAAATAGTTAGTAAAAAATGCTTAGCGGATAGCTTATAATAGAATTAGTGTAAAAAGAGGTAGGCTGCCTTTAAGATACTGTAGAAGTGTCTATAAAGTATAAAACCTATAAGTAATATTATATACATACTAAAGAGACTCTTATAGTAGGTAAAGTATTTTACTCAATTACTAAAAAAGAGAGTAGAGTTTATAGTAGAGGTAAGACGCCTATATAGAGAGTGCGTGTTAGGCAACACTACAGGTATTATAGTAAGGTTAATGTGTTTTATAAGCAAGATAGCTACCTAAGCAAGGTAGCTACCTAACATAACTAACACGCCTACGCAAAAACACAGCAGAATATCTTATATAACATAACATAAGAAATACCTATACTAAGGGTAATACAATTCTTACTATAACTAATATTAGTTTAGAGTAAATTTATAGGAAAAGATATGCTTTAATAGTATATACTATGCCTTAATTAATACTATAAGACTAATATACTAGATAATACCCTTACTATAACTATAAGCTAAATTTAAAGTGCTTTATAAAGCTAGAATAAGAAGTAATTATAAAGTGTATAGTTAAGTAACTCTTAAGAAGGCTTCTGCTATTAAAGCTTATTATATAAGTAATAGCAAATAGACTTCTATAAGAGTATTATAATAAACTTATTAGTAAGAACTAAGTTAGTAACTTTATAAAATATACTCTAGAGCTATAAATATAATAGACACGCCCTTATAACTACTAGTAAGCTGCCTGTAAGGACCTAGTAGTTCTCTAGCCCTAGTTTACACTTATTTAGTTGATAAAGGTAAAGTATAGTATTTAAATTAAGATATATATATCTTTAATAAGTCTAGCTTTTTAATAAGTAAGATTATATTATAGCTAGTAGTAATAAGCTTAAAGAAGCTTAAAAAGTAAATAAAACTCTAACTAAGTAATTATTAGTAGGTTACTTTAGTATAAGGTGTTAAGTTAATAAAGAAAGTAATTCTACTATTTTTTTTCTTTAAAAGTAAGGTTCTTATTTCTAATTAGTTTACTAAGGACTTTTTATATAACTTAGTTACTAATACTAGTTTTACTAGCAAAACTAATAATAATTTAGTACTTACTTAGCTTAAATACTTTAATCTATATAAAAAGCTTATTAAAATTTATTAGCTACTTATAATTTAAAGCTATAAAAGTAACTACTTAGTAAATTCTTAGAATAGCTGTAAAGAGAAAATAAAAGTTACTCTTTATGTACTTTTATACTAATTACACTTATTATAGCTACTTAATAATACTTACTTTTTACTACTAAAGTGCCTATATAGTAATAAGGTTTTAGCCTTAGTATATAATTATATCTACTATATTAATAAGGAAACCTTCTTACTAGCCTTTAAAGTAACCTTTAAGAAGATATTTATACTAGAAAATATCTATATAGGCTTTAAAAGTACTACTCTAGTTCTATATAACTTAGAGGTTATACTATTAAAGCTTAATATACACTTTTACACGCTTATACTACTAAAACCTAGTAATATTACTTAGAAGCTAAAAACACTATATAATACTTATAAAGTAAAGGAGTAGTTATTTCTAATTTAAAAGTAGATTTAAATCTCCTAAAAGTTTTTAGTAAGTTTATTAGACCAATAGGTTAAATAGTTAGTAAATGGAACTTAGTAGATAGCTTATAATATAGTGTTAGTATAGAAGAAGATAAGCTGCCTTTAGAATACTATAAAAGTATCTATAAAGTATAAAACTTGAAAGTAATATTAAATATATAACGTGTTTTACTAGCAAGCAGCCTACCTTACTAAGTAGCTAACTCTTGCTAGGGAACTGCCTATATAATAATAATATATTATATTATAACTATAATAAGCTACTACACCTTATACTAAAGCTAATATATAGCTTAAAGTACTTAATATCTTAATATAATAAATTAAAAGTATTAAATATACTAAGAAAATTTTTTAAGTTTTTAAAATAATACTTTAATATTAATATAATAAAATATATTTTTAATAACGTACCTCACAGGCGAGCTGCCTACCTAGGCGAGTTGCCTACTTTTGCTAAGACTACACTAACTTACCCTTCCTATACTAATGCCTTAACAACAGAGCTAAATAAACATATTAAATAAGACTTAGATATAGCTTACACTTTAAGCTCTTAAATAAGACCCTAAACTCTTAGTATAATGTGCTGTAGCTATTTATAATGTGCTATAAATAACCCTACGCAATAGATGTGCTAGACAACCTTTATATAATAATACTATAGCTAACTTATAGAATTTAACTAATATAGAGGAGGAGGTAATTATTAAGTATATACTTAAGCTAATTAAATAAGGATATTCCCCTTAGCTCTTAAATATAGCTAATATAGCTAATTCTTTATAAGAAGAGTATAGTATAGCCCTTATTAGCTTAAACTAGGCTAGTATATTTATTTTACGCTAACTAGAGCTTAAAGTAAAGTTTAATTATAAGTATAATTATAAGTAAGCCCTTTATAAGAATTCTAAGGTTATATAAGGCTAGTTTAGCCTAGTAGCTAATATTAAAGCTAAGTATAGCATTTAAGATAATAATATATATAACTTTAATAAAACAGGCTTTATAATAAGCTAGATAACCTAAGAAGTAGTTATTATAGCTTCTTCTATATAAGGATAACTAAAGTAAGTTTAGCTAGGTAACTAAGAGTAGGTAATAGTTACTTAGGGTATTAATACTACAGGATAGGCTATTCTGCCCTTTATTATCTTTAAAGCGCGCTACTACCTTAGTAGCTAGTATAAGGATAATACCCTGCCTTAGAATTAGGTTATTACTATCTCTAAGAACAGCTAGACTACTAATAAACTTAGTTTTAAGTAGATAAAGCACTTTAATAAGCACATAAAGACATATACTATTAGTACTTACTGTTTACTTATTATTAATAGTTATAAGAGCTATAACTCTATAGAATTCTAATAATACTATAAAGATAATAAGATTATAGCTATATGTATGCCTCTGCACTTATTATACCTCTTACAGCTACTTAATATAAGTTATTTTACCCCTTTAAAGTAGGCGTATAGGGACTAGGTTAATAAGCTAGTGTGCACCTAGATTAACTATATTATAAAGCAGGAGATTCTGCTATACTTTAAAGCAGCCTAAAATAAAGCTATTACCCCTAGTAACATCTAAGGAGGGTTCTAAGGGGCTAGACTAGTCCCTTTTAACCTAGAACAGGTTATATTAGCCCTTAATGTAAAGTTGCGCACACTATTACTATAACTCTCTACTAATAATAACTACTAGTAGTTATAAACTCTAAAGAACTTCTTTAAATTTAGCTTATAATTAACTCTAATTTAAGATAAGTATAAGAGGTAATTTAGTAGCTTACTAACTTCTACTATAAGCACAGTTAAACACCCCTTAAAGAGAGTAACAGGTGTAGTATATAAGACAACTTTACTTAAATAAGAACGCGCTAAGCTTTAAGTAGCCTTAGCAGCTACTATAGAGCGCAAATTACACAAAAGTAAGCAAATTTAGGCAGAAGGAACCCTTATAGTTAAGAAAGGCTAGCAGTTAACTGCTTTAAAGGAGTTTAGTATGTGTAGTAATAGTAAGAAGCTAAAGAAGAGGGTGCGCGCTAAAGGAGGTAAACTATCCTAATAACAGTGTAGAATATACAGAGAGATAAGGCACAATATACAAACGTGCAAGAATAAAGTAGAAGAGCTCTCTAAGTAATATTATATGTTGCTTTACCTTATACTAGCCTAGAGTAGGCTAATGCAGGCTAAAGTAGGGTATAATAGTTAAGAGTCTTAGCAAAAGTGGGCAACTCGCCTAGGTAGGCAGCTTGCCTGTGAGGTATGTTATTACTAAAAATAAAATATAAAATACTTTATAAAGCTTAAAAAAAAGTAGTTATACTATATATACTTAAGTAGTCTAATTATAGACTACTTTTTGTTAAAAGTAGATATATAAAATATAGTAAATAAACTACTAAAAAAGTATAGTAGTAGTATTATTAGTAAAAACTAAGTTAAAAAGCTTATTTAGTATATATTTAAGCTATAAATATAATAAACTTATCTATATAATTACTAGTAAGCTACTTATAAGAGTTTAGTAGCTATCTAGCTCTAGTTTATACTTATTTAGTTAATAAAAGTAAAGTATAGTATTTTTAATAAGTGTATCTTATTAATAAGTAAAATTTTATTATAGCTAGTAGTAATAAGCTATAAAAAGCTTAAGTAGTAAAAGAAACTCTAGACTAGTATTTCTAAGTAAGTTACTTTAGTATAAAGTATTAAATTATTAAGAAAAGTTATCTTACTTTTTCTTATTCTTATAAGTAAGGTTTTCTCTCTAACTAGTTTACTAAAGACCTTTTATATAACTAAGTTATTAATATTAGTTTTACTAGCTATACTAATAATAATTTATTACTTTCTTAGCTTTACTACTTTAATATATATATAAAGCTTATTAAAGTCTATAAGCTACTTATTATTACTAGCTATAAAAGCTACTACTTAGTAAATTTCTAAAATCTTTATTAAAAAAAAAAGATAATTACTTTTTATATACTTTTATACTTATTATACTTATTATAACTACTTAGTATTACTTACCTCTTACTACTTAAGCACTTATATAGTAATAAAGTTTTAGCTTTAGTATATAATTTTATCTACTATATTAATAAAGAAACTTTCTTACTAGCCTTTAAAGTAATATTTAAAAACATATTTATACTAGAAAGTATATATATAAGCTTTAGAAGTACTAGATTAGTTTTTTAAAACTTAAAAGTTATATTATTAAAGCTAAAAATATACTTATATATACTAATACTACTAAAATATAGTAATAATACTTAAAAGCTAAAAACACTATATAATACTTGTAAAATAAATGATAAGTCTACTTTAATTTAATAAAAGTAAATTTAAATCTATTATGAGTTTCTAGTAAGTTCTTTAATTAAGTAAGTTAAGTAGGAAATAAAAAGTACTTAGTAAATAGCTTACAGTATAGTATTAGTATAAAAGAAAATAAGCTACTTTTAAAATACTATAAAAAGTGTCTATAAAGTATAAGACTTAAGAGTAATCTTATATATATATATAAGAGACCCTTATAGTTAGTAAAGTTACTAACTTAATAGCTAAAAATAAAAGTAGAAGTTATAGTAAGAGTAAGACTCCTTTAAAAAAGGTATATATTAGGTTATACTACAAGTATTTTAGCAAGACTAAGTACAATTTCTATATATATAAAGTAGAAATAAAGAATATAAATAATAGTAAAGGTTCTAAATAATACTATTTAAGTTTGTAAGATATTATTTATTAGTGTTATATTATACTACAGTATTACGCAGGCAGTTCCCTAGCAAGAGTAGGCTGCTTAGTAGGGTAGGCTGCTTACTAGTAAAACACGTTAATTCCTGTATATATAAGGTAGAATTAGAGAACATAGATAATAGTAAGGCTTCTAAACAGTATTATTACAACTTCTAAGCTATATATAGATTATGTAGTGTTGTACAGCATTATTATGTAGGCATGTTAGTAGTGTTAGGTAGCTACCTTACTTAGGAAGCTAACTTGCTTATAAAACACGTTATAAGAAAAAGAAGATAGTCACTCTTTATTTTCCTTTATACTTATTATACTTATTATAGCTACTTAATATTACTTACTTCTTACTACTAAGGCACTTATATAGTAATAGAGTTTTAGCTTTAGTATATAAATATATCTACTATATTAATAAGAAAAGCTTCTTACTAGCTTTTAAAGTAACTTTTAAAAACTATTTATACTAAAAAATATTTAAGTAAGCTTTAAAAGTCTTAGTATAATTCTATATAACTTAAAGGTTATACTATTAAGGCTTAATATATACTAATATATACTTATACTACTAAAATTTAGTAATATTACTTAAAACCTAAAAATACTATATAACACTTATAAAGTAAAAAAGTATTTATCTTTAATTTAAAAGTAGATTTTAATTTACTAAAAGTCTTAAGTAAGTTTATTAAATAAATAAGTTTAAAAGTTAGTAAAGAGTACTTAGTAGATAGCTTATAATATAGTATTAGTATAAAAAGAAATAAGCTTCTTTTAAGATAATATAGAAGTATCTATAAAGTATAAGACTTATAAGTAATATTATACATAACGTGTTTTACTAGCAAGCAGCCTACCTTACTAAGCAGTCTACTCTTGCTAGGGAACTGCCTATATAATACTATAGTACAACATAACACTAATAAATAATATCTTATAGACTTAGATAGTATTATTTAGAAGCTTTACTATTATTGATATTCTCTATTTTTACCTTATATATATAAGAATTATGCATAATCTTGCTATAACACCTACAGCGTTGCCTAATACGTACCCTCTTTGCAGGCGTCTTACTCTTACTATAACCTTTACCCTCCTTTTTAGCTTTTAAGTTAGCTACTTTACTTACTATAAGAGTCTCCTTTATATATATATAATATTACTTATAGGTCTTATACTTTAAAAATACTTCTATAGTATCTTAAAGGTAGCCTATCTCCTCCTGCACTAATACTATATTATAAGGTATCTACTAAGTGCCCTTTACTAACTATTTAACTTTTTTATCTAATAAACTTACTAAAGACTTTTAGTAAATTTAAATTTACTTTTAAATTAGAGTAAACTACTTCTTTACTTTATAAGTGTTGTATAGTATCTTTAGCTTCTAAGTAATATTACTAGGTTTTAGTAGTATAAGTTGAAAAATAGCAGTCAACTCCGACCTCCAAACGGGGGATCTGGTTCACCCTACCGGAGGTACTTAGCCTCTGGATAGGGGTAACCAACCTCTGGTGCGGAGATTAGAAGGTGACTAGTGCTACCTTAGAGGTATTAGTAAGAGTGCATAGATATACAATACCCCTTATAAACTACACTATTATAGATAGAGATAGAATTAACTACAACAGAGGTCTCTGTAAGACGTCTAAACTATATACTTTAGTTCTAATTATCTTTAGTGTAACAACCTAGTTACATGTAGCTAGAGAAGCAAGGCTTACTCTAGTACTATACTACGCTAAGAATTCTAGATTTAGAATTCTTGTGCTTACCTTTTTGGTATAGGCAGAGACGTCTTGTAGTATAGATGTCAAGGGTAGGGCGCCTATCTGTTACACTTAGGGAGCTTCTAATACTAGCGATTTATTTTAACTGTATAAGTATATATAAGTATATATTAAGCTTTAATAGTATAACCTCTAAGTTATATAAGACTAGGCTAGTACTTTTAAAGCTTACTTAAATATTCTTTAGTATAAATATCTCTTTAAATATTACTTTAAAGGCTAGTAAGGGAGTTTCTTTAATAATATAGTAGATAAAATTAAATACTAAAGCTAAAACTTTATTACTATATAAGTACTTTAGTAGTAAGAAGTAAGTAATATTAAGTAGTTATAATAAGTATAATAAGTATAAAAGTATATAAAAAGTAATTATCTTTTTTTTTATAAAGATTTTAGAAATTTACTAAGTAGTAGCTTTTATAGCTATTAATTATAAGTAGCTAATAGATTCTAATAGGCTTTATATATATATTAAAGTATTTAAGCTAAGTAAGTACTAAATTATTATGAGTTTAGCTAGTAAGACTAATAGTAATAACTTAGTTATATAAGAAGTTTTTAGTAAACTAGTTAAAAATAAAAACTTTACTTATTAAGATAAAGAATGGTAAAATAACTTTTTCTATTAACTTAAAGCTTTATACTAAAGTTACCTACTAATAATTACTAAGCTAGAGTTTTTTTTACTTCTTAAGCTTCTTAAAGCCTATTACTACTAGCTATAATAATATTTTACTTATTAAGAAGCTAAACCTATTAAAGTTATATATATCTTAATTTAAAATACTATACTTTACCTTTATTAACTAAATAAGTGTAAACTAAAGCTAGATAGCTACTAGGTCCTTATAGGCAGCTTACTAGTAATTATATAGATAAGTTTATTATATTTATAGCTTAAGTATATACTAAATAAACTTATTAACTTAGTTCTTAATAATAGTATCACTACTATACTTTCTTAGCGGTTTATTTGCTATATCTTATATATCTACCTTTAAAGAAAGTAGTCTATAATTAGACTTTTTAAGTAAACATAGTATAACTACTTCTTTTTTTAGCTTTATAAAGCACTTTATATTTAGTTTATAGTTATATTAAGAGTATATTCTATTATATTAATATTAAAGTATTGTTTTAGAGACTTTATAAACTTTTTTAGTATATTAAAGACTTTTAATTTAATGTAAGTGCATAGCAAGTTAGTTAGTATAGTAAGTTAGCTACTCTAATAAGCTATTAGGCCTACTAACCTTTAAACCTTAATAAATTAACTACTACCTTTTAAATTACTTTTAAAAGAAAAGAGAATTAAGCTTATAATCTAAGTAATTTTAAAACTATAAAAGCTAAGTGTGTAATATACTACTATTGATTATAATATACTAAGATTAACTCTTTAAGGCTAACGCACTAGAACATACTTAACATATAATACCTACCCTAAATTTTTAAACCTTACTAAGGTAGATAAGCAGACCCTTATAAAGTCTATAAGGAAGCTTAACTAGTAAGGATCTAGCTTAATACTCTATTAAGTTAAAGATATAGCTAATTAACTACGCACTGTATATAATACAGGCCTTATTGGCTTATAATAGGCTTTAGCCTTTGTTAAATATAAGCCTAGAGTTAAACTATTTATAACTTAATAGAGGGATTACTAGAGAGTCCTCTGCAGTAACTTAGCTATTATTAGGCTCTAGTTTAATCTAGTACAGAATATTAAGGCTAAGTATAGTATCCTAAACAAAGATACCTACAACTTTAATAAGACTAGCTTTATAATAAGTATTAGAAATTAAGTTAGAGTAGTTACTATATTAGAAAGACGTACTAAGCCTATTAGAGTTTAGCAAGGAGATTATAGGTAAGTAACTTTAATTACTATAATTAACATAATAAGTTAGGTAATTATACCTTACCTTATCTTTAAAGCAAAGGAGATTAATAAAGCTTAGTACCCTAATATAAAGTCCTAATAGTGCATTGGGGTGTAATGGGTTAGACCCGAGGTTGGCATCTCGGCAGCCTGTGCCTTGAGACACAGTTAACAGATTAGCTGAAGCCAGCGTTAGAGTTAAGAAAGTCTGCCTTAGACTTATTGTTAAAACTCTACTCTAGGACAGATATAAGATTAAGGACAGCTCTATCCTAGAGCTAATAGCTATTAATTTATCTAGTTTTTACCTATATATAAGTCTATAGTAGCTATACTCTTATAATTAGAATAATTATTAACTATATTAGATAAAGTTGTAAGACACTAATATTATTAAAGGACCTTAACAACGCTGTAGGGCGTCTAATAAAGTACAGGGTAGAACTATACTTAAGTAACAACACTAGGTTAGACGTACAGAGCAGTATGTAATATTAGGTAGCGTCCTCTATGCCTAACAATGTTACAGAATAAGTGCTTAAAGGAGCACTAGTAATACTAGAGACTTATTTATAATAGAAGGACCTCCTAGATAAGACTATAACCCTAATTACTAATAGGGACTAAACATGCTAAGGCAATAACAAAGGCTAGGCTGCAATATTACAAGCCTATATTTAGGCTTTAGTATAATAACAAGTGTAAGCTATCTTAGGTAAATAGATAACTATAGTAGCTACCCCTCCTATAGGGCCTATTACGCTAGTTATAACAGAGAACCCTACTTAGAATATAAAGCTACCTAATATAGGCAAGTTTAACAGTTACTAGAAGTTATACTAAATATTTAAGGTATAAATAGTAGACTACTTAAAGTAGTTAAGAAGTAACTCTAGCTACAGAGTAGCATACATCTTTAACTTACTAGAAGGGTTAGCAGCCTAAGTAGGGTTATTATAGAAGGATTAAAACCTATTTAGCTCTATAACAAACTTCTAGAAGTTCCTGTTGAGGTCGTACTTTAAGCAAAGCTTGTAAGCACTATTTAATTAGTTCTTAAGGATAAATACAGTAACAGGAGGCCAAAGGGGTAAGGGTTACAATAAGGAGTACAGATACTATCTGTCTGTCTTAAGAGTAAGAGTAATAATAAGTAGTATAGAGTAGACTGTCCAGCTTAAAGGTTAGGTTAAGATCTAATAACTTAGATTATTACTTAGGTTAAACACAAACCTTAGAAGTTGTGTTCTTACATTGCTATATACTAATAATATTCTATACTAGTTCTAATATTCTAGTGTTGTTCTAATTTAGTACTTTGTAGGATATTATAGGATTCCCTAGAACACATGTGACATGTTCTATTATAGCGTTCTGCTAAGAGATTAGAACAGGTAGGGTAGCATGTTATTAGTTCCTGTATGCTAACCTTCTTAAAGACTATTAGGTTGTCTCTAAGTGTTATTAATCCTTCCTCTTCTTATCTTTTGCTGTGCCCCCTTCTAAGGTTTATAACACTATTCTCCCCCTTTAACTTTTATGTCCCTATAAACTAACTCTATAGTTTCTAGAAGTACTACCTATTATTATTTTATTAGTAATTATATTAATTATATTAAATAACTAGTAATAGTGTCTTACTAGTATTATATAAAGAGGGGTTAGGAGTGCTAAATGTTGTTGTTAAAGAAAGAGTGCAGGAATTGTTATTATATTAGCAGGTAGAAGTACGTTCTAGTTAAAGTTCTAATTCTAAACTTTAAGAAGATTAATTGTAAGCTACGTTGCTTAAAGCAATAAGAGGCAGAAGCAGACAAGGCTAAGTCTGCTACCCTAAAAGCTATACTAGCTGCGTGTGCAAAGAAAGATTGTGTTTGTAAACAAAGGAAAATGTTATAATATTACAAGAAATAGTAGGTAGACAAGACTAGAAAGTATGTTAAGGATCTTAAGGCGCTTAAAGCTGTTAAGGGCATTAATTAGGATGTTGCTTAGCTAGAGAGCAGTCTAATGCCTAGGTCTCTAGCCCTTAATTAGAGCGCTTTTATGCCGTCCGTCCTAGAGGGTAATCTAGACTTCCTCCCCTTTAATAATGCAGAGACAGAAGCTGTTAGCAGTTTGTAAGGTATATTTTTATATTTTCTTATTTCTTATATTTTTTATTATTTAAGTTCTAGTTAAAGTTTATTTAATTAGAAGTTAAATAAGCTTTTTTACTTAAGAGTTTAATTTCTAGTAGTATTTTCCTTTTTAATACTATAAAAGTTGTTCCCTACAGTTATTAAGATTTTTCTGTAGTTCCTATATGTTTTCTAAGTGTAGGTATCCTAACTATTTAACTAGATACTTAGTGTTTTGTCTATTTCCTTAGTGTTATATTATTTTTTTAACTTCCTATTTATTGTTACTGTTGTTCTAGTAGTAGAAGTCCTTCTAGGTTAGCGTTCTTAGATTAGCTAGTTCTAGTAGCAAGACATGGAACACAGGATAGATTTTTGTATCCTTTAGTAGATTAAGCCTATAATTTACAGGACTAATTTATTAAGAAATAGAAAATAGTCTAACTTTAACTTTGTCTAGTTTTTTTATTAGTTGCCTTATATATAAGTTTTTTATAAGGAGATATACTTTATCCCTCTTCTTTAGTAGAGGTGCTATTTTTCTTTTCTAGTTAACATAGGAGATTACTTGTGCCTAAGCTTTAGTAATGTTTTTAAGTAATTTTTAGTGTACTTCTTTTAGTTTGTCTACTAAAGATATTACTAATTCTATTTAGATATTACTATTAAGACTTTATATAAAGAGATTTAGATATCTTCTATAGTTTACAAAGAACAGCATTAAGCCTGTTACTTCTAAAGTTTTATTATTATATATAATTTATGCTATAAGAAAAAGTAAAACCTAATTATCTTATTACTAGTTGCAGTATATGCAGAGATACGTCTCTATTGTTTAGTTTACTTGTTCTATTTGTCTGTCTGTCTGTAGATAGTATGCTGTAGAGAGCTTCTTCTTAGTTCCTATTACTACTAGGAATGTTGTCTAAAAGTTTAATATAAAGAGCTTATCTCTATTACTAATAATTAATTTAGGAATGCTATAGTGTTAAATAATCTTATCTAGAAATACTTGTATAAGCTGCTCTGCAGTATAACTATGTTAGAAAGGCATAAACTTAGCAGCTTTTATAAATTAGTCTACTACTATAAATATTAAATTATAGCTATATCTTATAACTAGATCTTTAGAGATTAGTAATTGTGTAACAAAGTCTATTATAATGTTTATCTATAGTGCAACAGGC
This sequence comes from Stagonosporopsis cucurbitacearum, assembly GCA_016920805.1. Classification (NCBI taxonomy): domain Eukaryota; kingdom Fungi; phylum Ascomycota; class Dothideomycetes; order Pleosporales; family Didymellaceae; genus Stagonosporopsis; species Stagonosporopsis cucurbitacearum. Next base: position 2,133,114 of record JAFEKD010000011.1, on the reverse strand, counting down.
AGTTCTATAGCCTACGCTTCTCTATACTTTGCATGTGTACTGTGTTTATTTTATTAGTATTTAACACACTTCTTAATATATCTTATAACCTTATCCTTTATGTTTAGGAACTTATAATATTATCTAATAAGTTCTATTGTCCTAGTAACGCCTAGGTGTCTGTGCAACAGGTTGTTATAATGTTTTCTAATAATCTTATTTTCTAACTCTAGTAGAACCCTTATAGTTATTTATTCTTTCTACTAGATAATTATTATATTATTAAGCTATTAGGATAGTCCTAAGGACCTATCCTTGTTAATTCTAAGAATAGCTAATTTGTTAATTGTCTTTAATCCTGCAAGATTATATCTCCTACTAAGGGCGTTAGCTCTTCTGTTGTCTTTTCCTAGTGTGTATAGAATCTTAAATTTATATTATTTAAGAGTTTTAGACTAACATACTTATTATTAATTTAATACCTTAGTTATTATAAAGTGTACTAGGTTCTTATAATCTGTGTAAATTGTAAGCTCTAAGCAACTCTTAGCATATACTTACTAATGTTCTAGGGCTAAAACAATTGTAAGCAATTCTTTGTTGTGCACGTTATAGTGTTCTTCTAGTCCTAAGAACTTGCGTAAGTAGTAGGCAATTAGATGCTATTGTCTATCTTGTTCTTGCGTAATGCATGCTCCTAACACTAAATCTAAGGTGTCTATTTCTATTTATAGTAGTTTGTTGCTATAAAAAGTTATAAGTATTAGGAGGTTAATATATGCTTGTCTTAGTAACTTAAATGTATTGTTCTGTTCCTTTCCCTATATAAAAGGTGTGTCTTTCTATATAAGTTTTGTTAGTAGCAAAGCCTTCTTAGAGTAGTCCTTAATAAACTGTTAGTTAAAGTTAATAAATCTAAGAAACTCCTAGATTTTCTTTACTGTTATTAGTGTTAGCTAATCCTTAACAACCTGTATCTTAGTTTTGTCTATCTTAACTCTATTTCTTCTTACTCTAAACCCTAAGAACATTACTTTGTCCTTATACTATTTGCATTTCTTAGGCTTTAGTTATAGATTTACTATATATAAGTATCTTAACACTTCTTATATATAAATAACATATTCTTTTAGTATCTTACTGTACACTAGGATGTTATTAAGGTACGCTACTACTGTAATGTCTAGATGTGCTCTTAGCACGTTATTAATAAGCGCCTAACATGTAGCTAGTGCATTAGTAAGCCTAAATAGCATAACTAAATACTTATAATAACTGTAACAAGTTCTAAATGCTGTCTTCTATTCTTTACCTTTCTTTATGTAGATAAAGTTGTACACTCTTTATAAATCTAATATAGTAAAGTAGTTTGCTTTAGCTAACTAATCCTGTAATTTACTAATGTTTAGTAGCAGGTACTAGTTCTTAATTATAATATTATTAAGCTTCTAGTAGTTAATACAAGGTTGTAGCTTACTATCTTTCTTTAGTACAAATAGAACAGGAAATCCTGCAGGGGATTCTAATTGTCTAATAAAACCTTTCTTTAGGTTCTCCTTAAGGTATTTGCGCAGTTCCTTAAGTTCTTTTTCTAATATCTAGTATATAGGCCTAAAGGGTAGTACTTTCCCTTCTTTAAGCTTAATCTTATAATCTTAGTCTTAGTGTTACAGCAGTGCTTTTACTATCTTCTTATTACAAAAGAGTTCTTTAAACTCTTTATATTTGTCTAGAATATTAGGAGTTACACTTTACTCCTTAACTATTACTTTGTAATCTAGGGGTAAGTTAGTATCTGCACAGTTAACTACTCTATCTTAGCGCGTCTAGGGTAAAGAGATATTATTAATCTCCTTCTTATCTGCTAGCTGCTTTGTGCACTGCACAGGATTAAGTTGTAGTGTGCCTAGTCTACAACACTTAAGCATTATCTTGTTATTCCTCTAGTTAATTACTAGGTTATGCTCCCTTAACTATAGTACTCCTAATATAATATTGTAGGCAGCTATTCCTAAAACATTAAGAGTTATCCTTTTATAGTGTTTCTGTATCTTTAAAGAGTATAGTACTACTTTATAGGTTACTACTGCTTCTCCTAGTATTAGTTCTCTATTAGTAACTTATAAAAGGTACAGTTTTCCCTTTTTTTACATAGTTATGCCTATATAACTTATTATAGCTTAAGATATAAAATTTCCTTATACTCCTAAGTCTACTATTACTGTTATCTGTCTGCTATTTAGCACAACAGAAATCTAAATAAGGGAATTAGCGCTATAGGCATTGCTGTATTAATCCCTAGGGCTCTGTATGTTATTAATATAACATACTGTCTTATATTCTTCCTTATATTGTCTAGTTATAGTCCTAAAAAAGACTAGTTGTACATAGCAAAGCTATAAATTACTTTTAGGCTAAGATACTTCTTATATCCTAGGTGTAGGCATTTAGCCTAATTATTGCTATTATATTCCTTATTGTGTACTAAGTGCATTATAAAGATTTTGTCTGCGTCTATAGCGCCTAGGAAGTGGCCTATATAATGCTTGTCCTAGATATATTCTGCACATTAAGTTTAGGTACATTTAAACTACAGTAAATTGCATTATAGAGTCTTACTTAGGAACTATTGTGCTTCTAGCTTGTCTTCTTTATGCGTTTTACAGTAGTTATAGTAACAATATATCTAGAGTAATATGTAGTATTTATTATTGCAAATATCCTAGAGTATTTTGTTAGTCTTACTAGGAGGTGTAGGTGCAGGACATCACTCTATGTTCCTAGCTAGCTTGTAGTATAGTTTGTTAGCTAGTTACAATCTAAAGTTGTTTTGCTTCTATGCCTTCTATATAATTTTATACTACTCTGCGTTAGTTTATTATGTGTAGACTAGGTACTAGTTAAATAACTGTAGTGCTAGGGGGTCTCCTTCTAGGTAACGTTGTGCTCTGCTAATGTTGCTAGGGTGTTAATATTGTGTTACCTCTTCCTTATAGAGTTCTTAGTATAGTGTTAGAGCCCTGCTACGTACAGTGCGTCGTCCTTTGTTAGAGGTGATGCAATCCTTTATTCTGACAGAGTCTATCTCTAAATCCTCTATTAAACGTCCTATATCTTTAGTAATTACTTCCTAATTACTAGAATTGTCTGTGCTAGTAATTATATTAAGTTGTCTTACAACTTTATTCTTGTTGCAATAATCTCTAGCATAGTAGCCTATCTTGCTACAGCTGTAACAAGTTACTAAAGTCTTGTTCTTCCCTTAACTACCCTTTCTTCTATTGTTCTACCTTTTAACAGGTTCTTAATTAAGGTTAGAGAGGTCTATAGCCTCTAGTCTGTTATAACTATTGTTAGCGTACATGTAGACACATTAAGATATGTTAGGCAGGTAATAGCTACTGCGTTGCCTGCGTTAAACATTGTTATTTTGCTAGTAGTTCTTAGGTGCTAGAAAGAGGTTGCTAACTTATAAACATAAGTTATTCCTAAGTTCTTTAGCTAATTTAAATAGTTAAACATTAATGTTAATTACCTTATTAACTAAGTTATTAAGGGTGTTAGTAGAAGCAGCAGTGCGCATAAGTTCTTCTTTAACCCTTAGTTTAAGGCCCTATTAGAACATAGTTATAAGCGCAGTGTTGTTAAAACCTAATAAGGTTATAAGCTACTAGAATTCTGCAGCATAGTTTATAGCTAAAGCTATCTATTAAATATGCTAAATGTTGCGTCTAGCAATTGTAGGTTTATTAGATACTCTAAACATAGGTTAGATCTATTCCTTAAACAAATTAAAGTCCTTAAACTAGGACTTAATATTATTAGAGTTACCTTTACTATAGTAGCGTTAAAAGAACAGCTTAATCTATGTAAGGGCTCTGCTATATATATAACTTATAGCAAGCAAGACTTTCTAGTTATTAGGGACTCTGTCTCCTTAAAACATAAAGTACAGATTAAACTATATAAGCTAGTCTTCTAGTTTCTTTTAATCTCTGTTAAAGTAGTTAAGCTTAGCTACAGCTACAGTCTATCTATAACTTCTGTTGTAGTTATTGCTTATATTAGTGTTATTAGAGCTATTGCTAGGGGTAGCTTAGGTACCTAAAGTTATAGACATCTTAGAGGTGTTTAAAATATTAAGGTTATACTTTAAGTAAAGCTTATAAGTACTATTTAATTAGTTCTTAAGGATAAATACAGTAACAGGAGGCTAAAGGGGTAAGGGTTACAATAAAGAGTACAGATACTATCTGTCTGTCTTAAGAGTAAGGGTAACAATAAGTAGTACAGAGTAAACTGTCTAGCTTAAAGGTTAGGTTAAGATCTAATAACTTAGATTGTTACTTAAGTTAAATATAAACCTTAGAGGTTGTGTTCCTACAGTGCTATATACTAACAATGTTCTATACTAGTTCTAATATTTTAGTGTTATTCTAATTTAGTACTTTGTAGGATATTATAAGATTCCTTAGAATATACGTGATATGTTCTATTATAGTGTTCTGCTAAGAGATTAGAACAGGTAGGGTAGCGCGTCATTAGTTCCTGTATGCTGACCTTCTTGAAGACCATCGGGTCGTCTCCGAGTGTCATTAATCCTTCCTCTTCTTATCTTTCGCTGTGCCCCCTTCCAAGGTTCGTAACAGTTCCTAGATAAACAGTATTAAGACTCTTAATTTTAAGAATAATTTTAAATAAAGTTATAAACTGTTTTAATAAAGAGAACTAGGTTACTTAAGGTATTTAACACAGAATTTATCTAGTTAGTATATAACACTATAGAAAAAAATAATATAAGGAACCTAAAGATAAGGTACTTAATATTAATCTAGAGTAACCTGCAAGATAAAATAGTGTTAGTTAATGTACTAGACAAATAGTTACTTTAGGAACTTATAACCTAAGTACTAAAGGTAGACGTTAATATAAGGAGAGCCTACATCTGCTAAGGCAGCACACAGTTTCCCTACACTTATAGGAGTAGTAATAATAACAAAATAGACTAAGAACCTACCTAAGCCTATGCCTTTAGGAATAGAGGTAAAGATAAAAAAAAGGTAAAATAGGAATCTAAAGAGGAATAAGAGTAAAGGCAGGCTAACAAACTCTATATCTAATATAGAGTAGACAGACACTATATAGGGAGGTGCAAACTAGCACCTGCAAAAAGGCCTATATAGATATTAGCAAAGGCAGTTACTACAGGTAAATACTTACTAAAGAAGGAAATAAGTCTAGCAACTTAGAAAACTAGCTACTCCTGCCTAGAGACGCAGACAGGGGTAGACAAAGTAGACCCCTAGAGGATATAATTTTAAACAGTTTTAGTTAAAATAGCTAAATAAGAACCTAATATTGTTGCACACTTTAATAGATAATACTGCTGTAGCTTACACGCTAATAGACACTAGTTACCTAATATATAGTATTATCTCTAAGAAGTTTATATAGTAGAAGGGTCTGCAGCACACTAAAGTTAATTAAAGACAGATTATTAGAGTTAGCAGAAAGATAACTTAGATAGAGGAGGCTGTAAAAATAGATATTAATATTAACAGCTATAAGGAGATGTTATAGGCATATATTCTAAAAGGAGAGGATAAGTACAACCTAATCCTTAGCTATCTATAGATAGATTAATATAGCATAATAATAGCACTAGAGAAGAAGTTACTCTTTATTTACTCTATAAAAACATAAGTGCAGAGTAGGGAAGGTTACTATTCTAATAGGACTCCTACACCTATTAACGTAAGACTATATAATGTGTTATAGGGGAAAGCAAGAAAAAACCCTAAAGTCTACTTATTTATAGCCTTAATAGCAGATATCTAGAAGGTGTTATAAAAGAAGGAAATAGTAGACCTACAGACGCTGTTGCCTAAGTTCCTGCAAGGGGAGTATAAGACCTTCTCTAAAGATAAAGCTAACAAGTTAGTACTATATAAAGGTGCTAACATTAACTATTATATTAAACTTATAGAAGAAGACAGGAAGCCTAGCACTATACTATAGGGGCTGTTATACAACATGTCTAGGAAGGAGCTACTAGTTCTCTGTTAGGAGCTTATAAACTACCTAAATAAAGGGTTTATTAGGGTTAGTAAGTTAAGTGCAGCAGTACTAGTACTATTTACTAAGAAACCTAGCATCAAGTTACAGTTCTATATAGACTACTAAGCCCTTAACACTATTATAAAGAAAGATAAGTACCCTCTCCCTCTTATTTATAAAATATTATTATAAATATCCTAAGCTAAATAGTTTACTAAAATTAATATAGTATAAGCTTTCTATAAGACTTATATAGTAGAAGGTAATAAATAAAAGATAGCCTTTTAGATAAGGTTTAGGTTATATAAATAGCTAGTAATGCTGTTTAGACTAGCTAACACACTAAGCACATTCTAGTAGTACATTAACTAGGTCTTAAAGGAAGACCTAGACAAATACTGCTCTGCTTACATAGATAATATGCTAATATATTCTAATAGATTAAAGGAAGACTATAAGGCTAGGGTCCTGTCTATTATAAGAAAGCTAGGTAAGGCTAGCCTCTACTTAGACGTAGGAAAAAGCAAGTTTTATATAACTACAACTAAGTACCTAGGCTTTATATTAGAAGTAGGGAAAGGAATACAGATAGACCTAGCTAACGTTGCTATAATTTATAACTAGGAACCTCTAAAGACAGTAAAGGGTGTTTATAGCTTCCTAAGGTTTACTAACTTTTATAGATAGTTTATCTATAACTTTTTAGTAATAGTAAGGCCTTAAATAAGCTTAACAGAAAAAAAGGTAAACTTTAAGTAGGGGCTAGCCTAAGATAAAGCATTCTAGGACCTAAAGGCTGCCTTTGTAGAAGAACCTGCACTTACTAACTTTAATCTAGAACTAGACATAGTCCTACAGTGTAATATATCTAAATAGGCTATAGGAGTAGTCTTATTATAATATAGGAAAGATAGTGTGCTATATATTACTGTGTACTTTTCTGTAAAAAATAATATAGCAGAGGTAAACTACATAATCTATAATAAGGAAATACTTACTATAATTAAGTGTATTACTAAATAGTCTATAGAGTTAAGGCAGGTTAAAAGGTTTATAGTTATTATAGACTATAAGAACCTAAAGTACTTCTGCAAGACTAGGTTATTATCTAAATAACATGTGTAATAGGTAAGCCTCCTTAGCTAGTATAATCTAATATTTGTTTACTAACTAAAGAAAGTTAATAGTAGAGCTAACGCACTCTCTTACTAAGAAGAGTATATAGCTATAGGTAATAATAATAAGAGGCACTACACTTAGTGTTTTTATTTACTAAAACTATTTACTTATATAGAATAACCTAAGCTAGAAGAAGGGGAGGCAGGAGCTAACATCCCTTTCACCTTAGACTGTTAGCTTGTTACTAAAGCCCTAGTAATAAAGTCCTACTAGGTTAGCACTAAGAGCTAAGTTACCTAAGAACTACTAAATAAAGGATATACTGCCCCTTATAATAAAATTAAGGAGCTAGAACAGGACTAGGAAAGAGCCTTAGCAACTAATAAGACCTACTAGTTAGCTAGGTAAGCCTTAAGAAATAAGGCCTAGAAATTCCCCCCCTACCTTAGAGTTAAAGTGTTGTTATTAGAATGTGCACTAGATAAGCAAGGGCAACTCCTATACTAAGGAAGGAAGTAGGTCCTAGAAGAAGAAGAACTAAGAGGACAGATTATTAACAAGTCGCACTGTTCTACTATAGCAGGACACCCTAGACGCAAGAATACCTACGCTATTATTGCTAGAACATACTTCTAGCTTAATATAGCTTTATTAATCTAAAGATATATAGAGAACTATAATATATATAGAAGAACTAAACTATAGAGAGAACTAAAGCAGGGCCTCTTAAAGCTGTTGCTACTACTAGAGCAGATATAGAAGGAACTGTCTATAGACTTTATTACTAACCTACCTAAGAGTAAGGGTAACTAGAACCTAATAGTAGTTACAGACTAATTATTAAAGAATATAGTACTTATCCCCCTACTAGATATTATAGTAGAAACAGTAGCCTGTGCTTTTATTAATAAGGTTATTACTTATTACTAGCTACTAAACGCTATAGTAACTAATTGTAGAACCTAGTTTATAGGTAAATTTTAGGCAACTATATATAAGCTGCTAAGGATCTCTTAGTAGATATTAACAGCCTACTACCTGCAGACTAATAGGGCTACTAAATAAATAAATTCTGTTATAGAAGCATAGCTAAGGGCGTTTGTAGGGTAGGACTAATAAGACTAGGCAGAGCTAGTACTAGTAGCCTAGATCTCTATCTAGGGGCAAGTTGCTGCCTCTATTAGCATAAGCCTGTTCTTCCTCTAGCACAGGTATAATATAGACCCCCTGCAGGTTAATACTAAAGAAGCAGCTAACTTTATTAATTAGAGCGTATAAGACCCTATAAAAGCTATAATAGCCTTAGTTAAGAAGTTTAAGGAAACTTTTTAGTTTATCTAATTAAAGATAGCAGAATTTTAGTAGAAATAAGAATAGTACACTAATTACTATTGCAAAGTATCCTTATAGTTCTAAGTAGGAAATAAGGTTTAGTTAAAGTTAGGGAACTACTTCTCTAATAACTAGAGATACTAAAAGTTAGACTAGAAGAATAGGAAGTTTACAGTAACTAAGGTAGTCTCCCTTTATAATATTAAGTTAGACATACTAGGAAAGATACACCTAGTATTCTATATAGATAGACTCTGCCTTTACCTATAAAACCCCTTACTAGGACAACTTAGTAATAATAATTAATAACCCTTTTTATTAGTTATAAATAATAATAAAATATCTACTAAAGAATAAGAAGTTAAACAAATATACGCAGAGTAAGCAGTAGGCCCTAGGGGGCAAGACAAGGAATACTTAGTAGCGTAGGCTAGTTATGCAGCTAGGACCTAGGAGCTAAGCTATAATTGTAAACAACTAGAGGCCTTAGACTAATAGTTAGTATTAACAACGCTATATTAAGACCTAGCTAGGAACTTACTAGCTAACTTTAACCCTAACCTTAGTGTGCTATACGCGCTGTAAGCGTGTATACACACACTATGCCTAATCTAGAAGAAGGAGGAAGAGACAAGACTCTAGATTAGGAATAATAAAGGGGGTATAAAAAGACAGTTATAAGAAAAAGTAAGTATATAAGGAAGAGAAAAGATTAAATTAAAGTAAGTAAGCTTAACAGCTCTTACTAAATACTATATACTAAAAAAAAGAAAATAAGTAAGAAGCTCTAAAGAGCAGGGTATACTTAGGACTTTAACACTAAGACAACAAAACAGACAAACAGATTAGTTACTCTAAGAACTACTAGGCCTAAGTAAAGAAGTATAATAACCTAATTCTTAATTATAAATCTTACTTATAAGTTTATTAATAAACTTATAATTATACTTAGTATTAAGACTATTAAGTTAGAACTTAGCATAAAGGCTGTTATTAAGCTAGTTAAAGTAAGCAGTAAACGCTAATATACTACTAAACTATAAACTAGTAAGTTATTATAAGTAGCTTATAAGTAAAAAAGAGAAAGAAGACTTATAATAAACTTAAGCTATATTTAGTTTTTAAAGGTCTTACACAGTTAATTATAGGTAACACTAACTAACTTATGTATAAGGACAGTAGACTCTAAGGGGTTAGTAGCCTTATCCTCTAACTCTTTCTTATAGTTAGACTACTTAATATTATAACTAGAAGTAGACCCTATATTACTAGGCTAGGATAGAAGGTCCTTCTAAACAGTAATGTTAGTGTAGCGCTTAAGGTTAGCACAGATTTTGCCTAACTAAGTCTTATAAAGAATTTAACGCTAAGCACTATTTATAAAAAGGGCTGCTATAGTAGTAATCTTACAGGCTGTAGGCTAAGTACTGTAGGAGGGCTATATAGAAGTTAGTAATAGTAAGTTAGAGTAAAAAGGAATAATAGCATATACCTTGTAGCAATAAATATACTTATTCTAATAAGGCTTGCATAAGGTTCCCTTAGCAAAACTGCACTTAAGCTTGTTAAGCAGGCATAAGGTGCAGATACTAAGGTTATTCTAGTTAGCAGCACCTTTAGGAAGGGCACTGCTGCTAACTATAAACATAACCTAGGCATAATTAGCGCTAAAGACTTCCTTAAGCTTCTTATTAGTTATCTTAGCAACAGTATTAGCCTAATAGGAGCACTTATAAGGCACAACAGGTAAAAGAGAGGGCTACTTAGAGTTAGTATATGTAGTTAGTAAGCCCTTATAAAATTAAGCAGGAGGATAGGAGACTTACCTAGTTTATTATGCTGTTATCCTCCTCCTCCTCCTTAGAGATAGGCGCAGGACGCTTACCCTTGTTATAGGGGGTACTTTAGTAAGTACTAGTAACTATAGTAATAAAGACGCAACTAGGTTAAGTAAATAAGTAAAGTAGAATATTAAGTAAAAAAGAGTGTAGTAAGGATAGTTATTTAGATAGAGAGAGTGTAAATAAATAAGAAATAAGTAGGGGGGTACTGTAACAAGTTAGACCTAAGGTTAGCATCTTAGCAGCCTGTGCCTTAAGACATAGTTAACAGATTAGCTAAAGCTAGCGTTAGAGTTAAGAAAGTCTGCCTTAGACTTATTGTTAAAACTCTACTCTAGGACAGACATAAGATTAAGGACAGCTCTGTCCTAGAGCTGACGGCTATCAATCTATCTGGTTTCTACCTACATACAAGTCCGCAGCGGCTGTACTCTTACATAGGGTAAGTAACAACAGTTAGACTACTAATAAGCTTAGTATAGCCTAGCTTAGGTACTTTATTAAGTAGATTAAGGGCTAGAGGGTAGGTAGCTACGTGCTACTAATACTTAACAGCTATAAGAGCTATAAGTTGCTCTCTTTCTAAGAGCTTTATAAGGAGCATAAGATAATTACCCTTTATATACTTCTACACTTATTATATATCCTTTAGCTGCTTAATATAGGTTATTTTGCCCTCTTAAAGTAAGTATATAGTAAGAAGATTAGAGCCTTAGTATTAGACTATATTAGTAGAATTAATAAAAAGGCCTTTATTATAACTTTTATAAAAGTATTTAAGTAAGTGTTTTTAAAAGTAAATATTCTTTTAAGCTTTAAGGTAACTAAATTAGTACTTAATAGTTTATTAGTAGTGCTATTAAAGCTTAATATTAAGGTCTACATGCTAACACTACTGCTCCTAGAGGAGCTCTAATAGAACCCTAAGACACCTACTAATACTAATAAGATAGAGGCTTAATTAATACTACTTTATAATTATATTTAAAAGTACTAAAGATTATTACTAACTCTAATAGTTAAAATTATTAATTAGCTATAGAAAGGCACAGCAATACTACTATATAGGTAGACATTATTAGTAGCCTAAGTGCTGCAGCTTAAAGTATTAAATAAAGTAGCTTTTAAGTGTGAATTATAAAAAGAAAAATATTTAGAAAAGTAGAAACCTATTAAAGGAAGAAGTAGAGAACTTAATAGCCTAATATAACGTTAAGGCGCAGGTTAAAGGGGAGAGTTATAAGGGTAGAGCTTAAATAAGTGCAGGTAAGAGGGGTAAAAGGCACTATAAGTTGAAATAAATCGCTAGTATCGGAAGCTCCCTAAGGATAATTGGAACCAAAGTGTGCAGTTCGGACGTCTCGCAGAGACCTCCGTTGTGGTTAATTCTATCTCTATCTATAATAGTGTAGTTTATAAGAGGTATTGTATATCTGTGCACTCTTACTAATGTAGATGTACACTAAGTGGCGCAGTACACTAAGCGGCGCACTTTTGCCAAGACCACACTAAAACACTATTACTATTTAGATGCCCCCCTACTAGCCTTAATTAGTTATGTTAAAAGAATATTAGATATAGCTTGCGCTTTAAGCTATTAAATAAGACCCTAAACTCTTAGTATAACGTGCTGCAGCTATCTACAGCGCCTCTAAAACTACACTTTGCGCAAGACGCGCAGGACAACCTTTACACATAGATACTATAGCTAACTTACTTAATCTAACTAGCGCTAAGGAGTAGGTAATTATTATGCATATACTTAAGCTAGTTATATAAGGAGAGTTCCCTTAGCTTACAGTTATAGCTAATATAGCTAATTCTCTGCAAAAAGAGCGCAGTTTAGCCCCTATTAGCCTAAAGTAGGCTAGTAGGTTTGTTTTGCGTTAGGAGCAGCTTAAAATAGTCTTTAATTGCAAGTACAACTATAAGTAAGCCCTTTATAAGGATCCTGTAGTAATCTAGGGCTAGTTTAGCCTAGTAGCTAATATTAAAGCTAAGTATAGTATCCTAGACAATAATATATATAACTTTAACAAGATAGGCTTTATAATAGGCTAGATATCTACTAGAGTTGTTATTACAAATATAAAGAACTTAGGACAAGTAAAGCAGGTCTAGCTAGGCAACTAGGAGTAGGTAACAGTTATTAAGGGCATTAATACTATAGGATAGGCTATTCTACCTTATATTATCTTTAAAGCCTACTAACACCTATTTAGCTAGTACAAAGATAACAACCTACCCTAAGATTAGACTATTACTATTTCTAAGAATAGCTAGACTACTAATAAGCTTAGTTTTAACTAGTTAAAGTACTTTAATAGGTATATAAAGATATATACTATTAGCACCTACTATTTACTAATTATTAATAGTTATAAGAGCTATAACTCTACAAAATTTAAGTAATACTATAAAAATTATAAGATTATAACCTTATACATACCTGTGCACTTATTGCACCTCCTATAGCTACTTAATATAGCTTATTTTAACCTTCTAAAGAAAGTATATAAAGATAAAGTTTATAAGCTTATTTATAACTAAATTAACTATATTATAAAGTAAGAGTTCCTGCTATACTTTAAAGCAGCTTATAAGAAAGCTATTACCCCTAGTAACATCTAGGGAGAGTTCTAAGGGGCTAGATTAGTCCCCTTTAACCTAGAACAGGTTATATTAGCCCTTAATATAAAGCTGCAGACTCTATTACTACTACTCTTTTTAAATAATATACCCTAGCAGTTACAAATACTAAGTAATACCCTAGAACTTAGGTTATAATTAATACTTATAAAGATAAGAATTTAGAGGTATATAAACAGCTCTCTTATATCTTTAGTTAAGGCATTTAAAAAAGTGTTAAAAGGGGCAGTAATTATTATATATAAGCTAGTTTTAGTATAATAGAAGAATACTAAGCTTTATACAGCCTTAGTAGCTACTATAGAATGTAAATTATATAAAAGAAAGTAAATTTAAGGAGTAAGGTCCCTACTAGTTAAAGAAGGCTAACAGTTAGTAGCTTTAGCAGAGTTTAGGGCATATAGTAATAGAAAGAAGAGGAAAAAGTAGGTGCGCGCTAAAGGAGGTAAACTATCCTAATAACACTATAGATAGTGCAGAGAGGGTAGGCACAACATATAAACGTGTAAGAATGCTACAGAAGAGGTCTCTAAGTAACACTACAGCTTGTTGTGCCTTATGCAGCGCCAATTTGTAGTATTTTAGGCCAGAATAGGGTGTGTTTTAGTGTGGTCTTAGCAAAAGTACGCCGCTTAGTGTACTGCGCCACTCGGTGTACATCTACGTTAATACCTCTAAGGTAGCACTAGTCACTTTCTAATCTCTGTACTAGAGGTTAGTTACCCCTATCTAGAGGCTAAGTACCTCTAGTAGGGTGAACCAGATCCCCTATTTAGAGGTTAGAGTTAACTGCTATTTTTTAACTCTCTTACTTAGGTATACAGACTAATTAATTATAACTTTAACAGCTCTAGAAATTAGTTAAACCTAGTCTTTAGAAGTAGCTTTATTATACTATTAGCTACTATCTCTACAGTACTTATAAATTTAACTCTTAGTTAGTTCTTCCTTATTAGGTTATATTAATAGTAGTATGCTACATTAATATGCTTTAATCTTAGGGTAATTTAAGCATCTTAAATAAGCCCTAAGGTAGCCTAGTTGTCTCCTTATATAAAGACTAGGGAACTAATTATAAACTTAGTCTTCTTCTTTACTATAGGCTTAAACTTATAATTACTTACTAGTTCTAGAGCTCTTATCTCCCTAAGTATAAGTAACAGCTACTAAAATTACTTACTTGCCTTATATATTACTATATACTCTATATCTATATTTAAGGTAGCTACTAACTTTTACTTCTTACTAGCCTAACTAATTAGCCTGCCTTTAAGCATAAATATGTTGCTAAGGATAGATAGTTTATTAGTTTAGTTAGAGGCAAAGTCTAAGTTAGAGTATCCTACTAGCCTTTTAGGATCCTTTCTGCTAAAGGTAATTCTGTAGTCTATAGTTAACTAGAGGTACTTTAGCACCTTCCTTAGGGTAATTATGTAGAACTCTGCAGGGTTAGAGAGGTACTAACTTAGCCTCCTAAGGGCAAAGCTAATATCTAGCCTTGTAAGGATTAATAAGTACAGGAGCTTCCTAATAAGAGTTTAGTACGCCTGTTAATTAGTCCTAGCATTAGATAGTTTAGCTAGCCTTAATAAGTTGTAGCTGTTTATTAAGATATCTACTTTCTTTACCTTATCCTATTCTATCTAATATCTACTTAGGATATTCCTTATATAGTGTCCTTAGTTAAGTATAATTATTCTCTTAACCTAATTTTAAGTAATTCTTACTCTTAGAATCTTTTTAGCTTTACTAAAGTTCTTAATTTTAAAAACTTTACTAAATTCTTCTATAAACTACCTAATATTCTTTAGCTTCTTAGCGCCTAGTAGAATATTATTAATATAGACTAGGAGAATAATTCCCTACTCTAGGTGTGTAAGGAGGCACAGGTCTAAGTCTAATTAAATAAACTCTAGTTTCTATAGTTCTAGGACGCAAGTCTTATTCTAGTCTCTTGCTGCCTGTTTTAGCCTGTATAAGCTCTAGTTAATCTTAAGACACTGCCTAGCAGGTATATCTACTCTAGGTAGAGCCTTTATATAGACTACCTCCTTTAAGAATAACTTAGTAAAGGTGTTATTTATGTCTACTACGTGCATCTCTAGATTAAGTATTATATATACTACTATAAATACTTAAAGTGTATTATATTATAGGGTTAGTGCAAAGGTGTAGAAGTAGTCTACTCTAAGCTTCTATAAGAAGCCTCTTACTACTAGCCTAGCCTTTAGTTTGTCTAGCAAGCTGTTAGTATTAAATTTAGTATTAAATACTTATTTGCTAGTAACTAAGTTTAATTTAACTAGAGTGGTTACTACTTCTTAGGTCTAGTTTGTTACAAGCGTAATTAATTCCTTCTTTATTGCTTCCTTCTAGCCTTCTCCCTAGACATTGTCTATAATAGCTTTATAGTAGTTCTGTAGGATAGGGATAGACCTCTTGCCTATAACACTAAAGGCAGACTCTGCTATCTTAACTTTACAAGTTATTAGCTAGAATAGGTCTAGGACCTTCTAGTAGGTGTCTTTAACTCTGTCTCTAGATACACTACTAATGCCTAATGCTGTAAGCAGTGCTATTAGTGCTTAGTGCATCTTAGCTGCTTGTTTAACTTCCTAGTCAGCTAGGTCCTCTTCTCTAGCTTGTTTCTAGGGGTTTAGTAATATAATAACCTCTACCTTTCAGCTTAACTTCTAGTTAGCTAGTACTTCCTACTCTAGCTTCTCCTCTTAGGCAGGTCCTAGAGCTTCTTAACTAGCTGCCCTAGTAGTCTAATTAGTAGCTGACATATTAGCTCCTACTAAGGTTAGCTTCTAGGTATAGTTATTAACTTCTGCCTTAGCTCCTACTAACCTCTAGACAGATAGGTTAGGTAGATCTCTTATAAATCTTAGAAGTTTAACCTCCTTCTCTAGCTACAGTCTCCCCTTAGCGTTTTAGTCTAGTGCTGTGCTAGAGGCGTGCTAGCTCTAGAACTTTAAGTTAATTGTCCTGCCTAGTTAGTTCTTATAGAACACTATATTACTTAACTTTATAATGTCTCTTTAGTTAGGCGCCTAGATTAAGAACTGTTTGCTAGTGTCTCCTACGTAGCTAACAAATACTCCTACTCTTAACTTGTCTATTAGCTTATTATGTTAGAAGCCTTATAGTATTAACTTTCTTTCTATATAAGAGTGTACCTTATATCTCTATACTTAGATATAATTTATAGATAGTACCTTTCCTATAAATGCCTTATAGGGGCTAATTAAGTAGTTATTAATAACAGGTCTACTTCTAATATAGTTCTAGATGTATACTTTAGCTTAGCAGGCATCTACCTAGAACTCTAGTAGCATCTTAGCATCCTTTAGTAGGGTGCAAGAGTCTGCCTAAATCTGTTAGTTCTCTCTCTTAGCTAACCTGTTTTAGGTTAAGGTGTAAGGGACTGTTGTCTGTACCTTAATTCTAAGCTCCTGTTCTAAGTTCTAGAAGTGCTTTATTAGCTTACTTGCGTTGTTAATCTGTACTACCTTAAGTCTGTATCCTAATTGCCTTTCTACCTTAATTCTCTATAGCTAGAGCTGCCTAGGGCAGTCCTTCTAGTCCTTAATTAGGATTATCTAGGACATCTAGGTGTAGTTATCTTTAATTACTAAAGCTTAGGTATACCCTTCTCTTAAGGCAGGAAACAGCCTATAGGTATTAATTAACACTTGCTTAAGTAGTACTTCTGCTTAGTTAGTAACTTTTCCTTTCTACTTAAATATCTTAGTTTCCTAGTAGACCTTATACTTACACTTAGCTATCTTTACTAGCTTAGTGTAAGTAGTTATTTTATAAATTGCTCTAATCTTAGCTAGTCTAAGGTAAGTAAAGCAGTAGTAGTACAAGTAGTATGTTTAGACCATGTTCTTATCTTATACCTCTAGTTTAGAATTACTAGCCTCCTCTTATTCTTTCTTAATTACTTAATTATTAAGGGCATAGCCTGTACTAATCTCCTCTAGCTTGCCTGCGTTACTATAGGTTGCCTTTATCTTATCTAAGACGTACACTCTATCCCTTGTAGTAGCTTTAATAATAGTATTTCTTAACTTATCTTAGTAATATATCTTCTTATTATTAAAGTGTCCTGTTAACCCTACCTTGCAGAGCTTCTTTTTAAATAATAAATTAACTCCTAGCTCTAGTACATAAAGCACGTTCTTTAGCTTAATCTAACTCCTACTATTGTCTTAGATTTAGATAGTCCCTTTCTGTATTAAGTATAGTCTACCTCTACTAACTTTAATAGGTGTTTAGCCTATTTACTACAGGGGTTTACTAAAAAATCTAAGGTTGTTAGTTATATAAGAGCTTGTGCTAAAGTCTAATATCTAGGTATCTGCAGAAGTAGTACTAACATTTTCTTTGCAGAAGGTTACTGTCTCTTTCTAGCACTCCTTAGAGTAATACTTATCTTTGTTGTTAGATAACTCTAATTCTACTACTCTAGCAGTGTAGGCTTTCTTTAACCTCTGCTTAGATATAACCTCTTTAAGCTCCTTAGCTAAGCTGTTAATTATCTTCTTAAGCTTGCTAATCTTAGACTCTACTTTATTGCTTAACCTCTAGCTAGAGGTCTTAGCTTTCTGCTTCTTAGAGGCTGCCTAGACTGCAGCCTTAGTGTAGGGACAGTTCTTAAGATAGTGGCTGTGCCCCTTACATAGATAATAATCCTAGCCCTCCTTCTAGAGAGGGCTCTAGGACCTCTAAGGCTTGTAGCTACTAGTAGGTCTCTTAGTAAACATGCCTATTTCTAGGTAGATAGTATGTTTAGCTTCTGTAAGAATCTTAAGAGCCTCTTTTATATCTATATCTCTATAGGTATTAAGTGTAGCTTAATATAAGCTGTATTCTACAAGTAGTGTGCTTAGGAGCCTAGCTAGGTGTTAGTTTGCACTATTTAAGGTCTTTAAAGAAGGATCTTACTTAACTACCTTACGCCCTAGCTTACTAAGCTCCTCTTAGGCCCTTTCTATTATTGTAGATAGATCTATCTTATAATTAATATATTTAGTAAGATACTGCCTTCTAGCGCTTAGTAGCCTTACCTTATACTTCTTCTAGAGTATTACCTAGATCTCTCTTGCTGTATTAGTATCTTCTACACGCTTAAGGTTAAACTTATTTAATAAGAGTCTAATAGTGTATCTTGCTTTAGTGTCTAGTTGCCTAAAGGTTAGGAGGCTGCTAGTTCCTCTAGGAGGTAGATTGTCTAAGGAAAGATTCCCTACTCCCTTAGTAGTCCCCTTTAGGTTAGGTGTAGACCCTGTAGAGCTAAGTGGTGTAGCAGTCTTAATTACCTAGAATAGACCTTTACCTTCTAGCTAGTCTCTTATCTACTTAAACTATGCATCTAAGTTCTCTTTTAAGAGCACTGTAACCTTTCTTTACTAGAACATTTCTTTATCTATAAGTAAACTTATTACATCTACAGTTATTATATATGTTTATAGTAATTACCTTTATATAAGTTACTAGTTAATATAAATTAAGTTAGTATTAAATTATTATTATTTAGAGTAACCTCTAGTAAGGTCTTATTATAATAATAAGTAGGTATTAGTACCTTTCTAGATTGTAGCAGGTGCAGTTATTGCCTACAGGTCCTGTAGCAACTTACTAGCTTAGTGTGTTATTATTATGTAGGGTTATTGCTAACTGTCTTAGTTACAACTTACTGCCTCTGTAATATTATTAGTATTACCTGCCTTAGCAGTAACTTGCAAGTAACAGAAGTAGGTAGGATAAAGTTATTGCCTACTCCTTAAGTAGTAACTTACTGCTATCTAGGGGACAGAGTTATTGCCTGCTCCTTAAGTAGTAACTTACTGCTGTTACTGTGTGTCTGTTTATACCTACTATACACACTTAATTATCTTTTAAGGTTGCAAAACCTAGGCTTATAACTAGTTAAAATAAATTACTAGTATTAGAAGCTCCTTAAGGATAATTAGAACTAAAGTGTGCAGTTTAGACGTCTTGTAGATACCTCTGTTGTAGTTAATTCTATCTCTATCTATAATAGTATAGTTTATAAGGGGTATTATATATCTATACACTCTTACTAATACCTCTAAGGTAGCACTAGTCACTTTCTAATCTCTGTACTAGAGGTTGGTTACCCCTATCTGGAGGCTAAGTACCTCCAGTAGGGTGAACCAGATCCCCCGTTCGGAGGTCGGAGTTGACTGCTATTTTTCAACTCTATAAGCGCTATAGAGAGACTAGTTACAATTTATGCACTTATAAGAAAGATATAGTAGAGGTTAGTAATTAATATTCTATACTATAAGCTATAGTACAGCGTTGTGGTGTTGTACTGTTGTAGTTTGTAGGCCCAATAGCTTGTTAGGGTGGCTAACTTGCTATGCCAGCTAACTTGCTATGCACTCACGTTATTAAATATTATAACCTATATATTAGCTTTAGAATAGAGTCTAGAGGCTTATTATAGTTAAGACATTTTACGTTGTTATTACAACGTTATTCTAGTAGTAAAAGTGCAACGCTTAGTAGAGTGCAGCGCTTAGTAGTAAAACACGTTATTAGTGTTCTGCTATTAAAAGTGTGCTGCTTAGTAGAGTGTGCTGCTTAGTAGTAAAACACGTGTTATATATATATATATATATATATATATATACTAAGCTTAGAGTTATGTAAGCTAGAAGGCTTTGTTATCATTAATTTTTTAAGTATAGTTTCCTATATTCTCTTCTTCTGTACTTATGCAATTGTGTTTGTATGTACATTTCAACATCCCTGATTGCCTGTCTCAGATGATTGATCATCAAAACAAGCCAATGCGTGGCCGCCAGTCGCTCTCAGTTGCAGGCTTGGGATTGACGATGATATGATATGGGAACGGATTGGCGTCGGTTGTCGTGATGGGAGGAATATGGTCTTTATCGCGGTTTACGATGGCGATGATCTTATGGGCAGCCTTCTCAAGTGACTTGGTCATCGCGCGGCGGACTTTGATCACATCTAACCCCGTCAGTCGACATCACATTGGCCTGGCTAGATGTAATCAACCGACCAGCTTCTGTCCTTGGTTGGGCGAGGGTAACATCCAGTGTCCACTGTTCCCAGCAGACATCCTCGTCGGCTTTGCCGAAAAAGTATGTTTTTCTCCGTTTCTTCTCGAAGAACTGCACGACGAGTTGTCCCCTCCCTCTTTGCTGATGCGCGCTGTCTATCGCTCGGACAAGAGCTATTGTTCTTTGATCTATCAGTGTTTCCAAGTCCACATCATCTATCGCGGGCAGAGTCAGGTCGAGAAGGTCGCGGGTGACAGGTGATATTGACGTGAAGTAGCGATGAAAGAAGATTGTGTGTAGTATCGCTGTACGGCATGTCAGCTGCGATCGTCTTTGAATGTGGTGCAGGCTGGAGGAGAAGCGGACTACTGCATAGTCTCCGTCGCCTCACGCGCAGCATTGCACGATGGCGAACAATACCGCTTACCCTTCACCACATCCTTCACACACGCAAGATCTGCAAAGATCTCGAGGTTGTACTCGGGTCGCCGGTGTTGTTCCATGGTGGCCTCAGCAGCAGCTTGGCTGCGAGTTCACGCCACGCGGCGTTCCCCAGTTGACCCTGTCGCTGCAAGAAAGATGTTTACCGAGCGTTGTCAGGCTTTCAGGTTGCGGATCCTATTGTTTGGGTGCATCAAGGATTCAACGTCGGGCAGGTGCAGTCGTTGGGTTGAGGGGTTCGTGCTGGCCCTGATCGGCCGCGGGGCCATCACCTTCGCCTATCAGAACTGCCCAAATCCATTCTTTCGCAAACAGCCCAACCGCTGGGCACCGTCCTGTCTCAGCCACACTTGGACGATGACGTCTGGAGACACTTTTGGCAGCTGATGTATCAGCTGCGCATTGAAATGGCATCGCGGCATGGTCAGGTCTTCGCTCGACCCTGCGCCAAAGGTACTTCTCATGGGCAGACTCGCCTACAACCGGCCCGTGAACATGCGGGGCTAGACGCTGCATCATCCACAATCACTGTCAAGTGCACACGTGCTGCAAAGCATGGCACTCAATAAATCGCGTGGGCTTCTACTACTATGCACCCACGGCACCCTACTGTACCTTGGAATACTGTGGTTTTCTCTTGGCTTTCTTTGTCCAAACATCTCGGTGCCTAAGCATAGAGTGGCACACGGTGTTTGTCGTTGCCGGGCTTTGACGGAGTTGTCGTTAATCAGCACTTGGAGCAGCATACCAACACCATTTGCAAATAGTGAACTAAAAACCCTTATCAGATTTGTCCAAGAATATAAACAGGTTTATATGGATTACTGCTGCCTCCTTAAAAGCTATCGATCTTTCATCGTAAATCTGCGTATCACGAGATAGCCTCACTGACGACTGTCGACTCCCTTGCAATCTTCTGCGAAAAGAAAATGGTCGTGCAGCGAGACTCAATGAGACACTCAGATCACATCGTCAATAATGAGACTGTTCGACGTGTCCTTCTACGTCATTGATCTGTTGCGCGAAAGCTCGCGCCCGCCATCGTTGCCTATGGCGTTACGGCTTCAGAGACTAAGCCATGTCCATGCTTCTCACCCAAAACCTCTAACCCCGCGTCAAACTCGTCAAAGAATCCGTACTGGCGTTGCATCTGCTCGATGCCGTGCTCGTCTAGGTACGGCAACTCTTTCGCGGCCTTTACATAGTTCATATTTTCGACATGGCCCTTGGCGAAGATCAAATCGATTTCCTCCAATGATCTTTTCGCCGTTTCTGGGTAATATATGTATATGAATGGCAAGAAACATGCATTGACAATGGCGAAGAACAAATATGTGCCCCAGCCTGCACTCATTAGTCTGCGGCCATATACAACACATCAGAAGATACGTACCTATATTTGCAATCATTATTGGCGTGATCATCACAATCAGAAAATTGAAAAGCCAGTTAGTGCAAGTCGAGACGGCGTTGGCCTTGCCGCGCGTCTTGATGGGGTTGACTTCAGCAGGGTACAGCCAAGGAAGAGGTAACCAGGTCGCGCCGAAGAATGCGATGTACGTGAAAAGACCGACAGCTGCTCCTTTCGCTGGGCCAGGATTGCCTGGGATTAGTGCTCCAAAAACAAGTACCATAGATAAACCTGATGTGCATTAGTCAGGCCAAGGTTGGTGACAACATTAACACGATGGACTCACCCTGCCCAATAGTACCAATTAGAAACAGTTTCCGGCGGCCGACACGCTCGATAATGAACCACGAAGTAGTTGCAAAAATTGAGTACACAATCATGTTTACACCACCGAGAAGTAGTGACATCTCATGCGTCTGCCCAATTGACTTTTCGAATAGGATCGGAAAGTAGTAGATAACCGCATTGCATCCGCCAATCTGTTGCATGAGTTGGGACGATGCCCCAAGCATCATGCGCCGGAAATGCTGCGTTTTGCCGTTTGTGAAAAGAGCGCTGAACGGTGTGTTGCCACCCTTGTGGCCAGATGCGCGAAGAGAATCCATAATGATATGGGCTTCCAAACGTGTCTCTTCAGAGTCGACCATATATCCACGCAATGCGGCAATAACCTTCATTGCATCTTCGTGGCGATCTTTGCTCAACAGCCACTGCTACGTATTAGTTCTTGAGTCAGGGTCGTATGTATAGAAGCTTACGCGTGGAGATTCCGGGAGAAACATTGGTCCAAAGAGAATGACGAGAGCGAAAGTAATCTGGAAAGCGATTGGAAAGCGCCAGGTGAGCTGATCAGGTCCAAAAGAGCAGCCATAGTCAGTCCAGTAAGCAATGAGGGTACCAAACGCGATGACACCGCCTTCTATACAGATCAATAATCCTCGATTTGTTGTTTTGGAGCACTCGGCTTGATATGTGGGAATGACACTTGTATTCATCCCGTTCCCTTCTAGAGTCAGCCTCAATCATTATGAGACGCAGTAATTGCATACCGACGCCCGTTATCGTCCTGCCCAGAATGAACTGCGCTCCTGCATGATAACCCTTGACAGGTGTTATTTGGATGATCGTGCCGAGAATCATGATGACGGCGCCCGTCATGATTGCTCTACGGCGTCCAAGTGTATCGCCATAGAGAAGCATCGCGATAGCACCAGAAAGACATCCGATTTCGTAGATGGCAGTCACAAAGCCTTGCCAGGTCTCGTTATAGAGAATTTCGGGAAAGTAGGCGTTGAATGGCTCGGCTGAAATGATTCCAGACATGACACCCTCTGTCCGATGGTGAGAAATATTCAATGGGGGCTGTTTTTACTTACGATCGTAGCCAAAAAGAAGAAAACCTGTGGTAGCCACCACGGACACAGCTGTGCTTAGTGGCCGGCCTGTGAGCCCCATGAAACGGGGATGTTGAACATCGTCAGCCATTCCAGCTTTTTCAGATCTTTGCGTGAATGTAGCCGTGAAGTGACTCGATACACTGGTCAAAAGCTGACCTGGTTGAACAACTGAGTTTAAGCGATCAACATACGAGGGAGATGTAGCTTTATATCGTCATGAAGATCTTCTGAGTTTTGTGCAAGCAGGATGTGATATCCTGGTACAAGGATTGCACGCTGCATGGGGCGTGGTTCGACAATGCAACGTCGCCTGCCATTCAACCACCTCCAATAATTTTGATGATGCACATGCCGCGGCCCCTCTCCTCAGAATCGCTGTAGCGAGTTATAGACAGAAGGCTCTCACGCTCTCAAAGGTGCAATGATACCGAGGCACTCGAGGCAATCCTACCTATCCGTAATCGTCACTCACAAAGCTACCCTGAGGGCACCAAGCCTCAACGGGCCGGCGGCGGGATGGCGCTGTAGATCATTTGGGCGTCGAGAAGCTTCAGAGGCTACTCTGGCGGCACTAGTTACAGACCTGTGAAGCAATAATGCATGCATTCTGCTTTGCTTTGTTCCTCTGAGACGGGCGTCTGTAGGCGGGCGGTCATCATTATGGCAGCTTCACAGGATCTCAACTTGCTGTGAGCGGAAGACGTATGTATGTACGGTAGATGACCATGTTGGAGACGATGGCGGCCTAAGTAACTTGGTGACACATGCAGGGGTTGGACACTCCAGCATTTCAATAACCCCGCGGCGATTTTTTCTCGAGTGAAACCTTGCACGGGCGATTGACCGCATTGGTGATGGTCAGATCCTGCCGTGACAAAATTACACGTGCGGAAACAGCTTCAATATTTGAAAGACAGTGGGGGGAGGAGGGAGTCACGCACTTTGGACCAAAGAGTAGCATAAGATAATAGCATCGAGTATCAAGGAAATGCAGACGGTGTTGGAAAACCCACCAGGCCCATCTTTACACGACATTGGACAGGTGTGGAGGCGGGCCGCGGGCGGGTTCAGCGGGGAAACAGCGATCCCTGGCCAGTCTCGCCAAGCGATTGTCTCGGCCCTTCGAACTTTGTATCACCGAGTCTCGTCCGAGTCAGCGCATGGACTGGACTGCACGCGTCCAAGCAACCGACACGCGATCACCACGACATGGTCAGCATCAAGCGCAGACGGGACGACACCGACCAAGAAGTAACACCACGCAAGGTCCGCGCTCAAATCACTGAAGATGGTGCCCCTGGCCCTGAACGCCATGCTTCTGAATCGCACACACCGTCGCGAAAGGCACCGTGCCAGCATTTGACAGACTTTGGTACACCCAAGTCAATACTCAAAAACACAGGTGTAACCAGTGGTCTGACTGCTGCTACGCCAAAGTCGAACCGGAGGCTACTTTTCGCCACGCCTACAAAGTCTGGAGACCGGGAGACGCCAGCTGGCACGCCAGCTATCATCCGCAATGCTGATCGCAGCGCCCGACGAAAGAGCAATCGGCAGATATTCGACCGCACACTCAACGGAGAGGAGGGCGATGAGGAATTCCTTGACGGTGAGGATACTTTGGCGGAGCAAATCCTAGAGGAGGACTACCTAGCGGGCACGATTGAAAGCATAGTGCAGGCTGAAGGGCCAGTATCAGAGACGCCACTGAAGCGTGGCAGAGGTCGACCGAAAGGATCGGGGAAGAAGAAAGAAAAAGCGCCTACACCACCAGCTGAGCTGCCACCGCACGAGGAGTACTTCTGGCAACACAGGCCTGGCGGAGCAAAGACGTCCAATAACACGCTCTCAACACAGAAACTTCTCAACCATGAAGAATACTTCGAGAGCATATCTAGTCACAATGACTCCCACAGGCCCGAGATTGAGTTCTTGCTGGAACTGCACAGCCGCGCCTTCGACCAGTGGATGTTTGAGCTTAACGAAGGTTTCAACATCTGCCTATACGGTTACGGCTCAAAGCGTGCAATCACCGACAGATTCGCAGCACATGTCTACAGCGAGATGTTGCAGATGATGCCTTGTAAAGATTCGAGGATACTACCAAAGATTGCAGTAATCAACGCATACGCTGCAGGAACGACGATGAAGGAGGTCTTAACGGCTGTGGCATCGATCATCTTTCCAGAATCTATAAAGCTACCCAATCAGCCAGCTCTTCTGCTAGACTTTATCCTAGACTTCCTGGCAATCAAGGAGCTTCCCCACCCCGTCTACGTCATTATAAATTCGATCGATGCAACGGATTTAAGGAAATCTCCCATACCATCGATGTTGGCTCGTCTCGCCTCTCACGCCTCCGTCAACATGTTATGCACAGCTGATACACCCTCTTTTCCCTTACTGTGGGATGTAGGGCTCAAGACGCAGTACAAGTTCCTTTTCCATGATGCAACCACCTTTGCGCCATACGATGCTGAGATAGATGCCGTGGAGACAATCAACGAGCTACTTGGCCACAGCAGTCGCCGCATGGGAGGACGAGACGGCGTTGGCTTTGTATTGCGCTCGCTACCCGAGAACGCGCGGGCACTCTATCGCATTCTTGTGATGGAGCAGCTCACAGTAGCTATGAAAGAGAAGGGCTTTGAGGATGTTGATGATGATGACGATGAGGCAATGGGGGCGCCCAGGAAGAAGACTACACAAGCCAGGACGACGGCACTCGACTCAACCCAGGGCGTCGAGTACCGTGTTCTATACCACAAAGCGGTGCAGGAGTTTGTCTGTTCTAGCGAGGTGGGTTTCAGGACCCTGCTGAAAGAATTCCATGACCACCAGATGGTCGAGAGTCGCAAAGACGCAATGGGCACGGAGCTACTTTGGGTACCGTTTAGACAAGAAGAGCTGGAAGGCCTAGCCGAGGATCTAGCTGGCGATATCATATAATTGACAGACAACCAGCAATCCGGACTCCAGCAGCAGTTCACCTGGCGAGGCCTCCTACTTCTATTACACACGAATTACCAGTATCAGCAGCGTACATTCGATTCTACTGCAAGCGTAATTTCCGACGTCACAAACCTTCTCGAGGCTGACCTTTGGCCGCTCTGCAGGAGCTGTAGGCCTAGTTAGATATACGAGAGACCCGCTTGGGAGAGCTTACACGGGCAGGATGCCATACTCTGCTCCATGTCTTTACCATGTTATAACAGTCACATACACCATTTTACCCATCAAAAAATATCGGTCGCTTAGCTCAGTTGGTTAGAGCGTGGTGCTAATAGCTTTCATCCTTGATACGCCAAGGTCGCGCGTTCGATCCGCGTAGTGACCATTCTTTTTGTTTTTGCCTCGCAAGCTCTTTGGGGCGGTCGACAGGGAATCGTTGCGGGAAGGATGTCGCAAGATGCGCACTGGACAGTAAAGTTGGAAAGACATGCCTCGAATCACAATCTTTTGTCTGCTCCTTCGTTGTAACTGCTCCTTTTTGGTAATCGCAAGCCAAGGATCACGTGATATTACTTTACAGATACTCAAGATTTCACGATTGTAGCTGTTACGTTACGTTTCTTTGAGCAGAGGCATCTGCTTCTAGATATATAGATGCGGGTGGAGATTCAAGGTTGGAAAGACGCTTGCCTATATCAGGGTTAGCTCCAGACATACAGTAGTCACTGAGGATTGCGCTCCAAGAAAATCATATCGCAACAACAACAGACGCAGCCCACCATGGCGACCGCAACAATGACGTATACAGACTTACCTGTGAAGAGGCGGCTGCCGAAGAACATCAAGTTACCTCCAGAGAACGAGCGGTTCATGCGCGCATGCGCTGATGTTGCCTCCGCACTTGTGCAGGATTATGAGGCCCAGGCAGATGGCTCGAGGCCCAAAAAGGACTTGAATTTGAACCAACTGAGAGGCCAAATTGCAAAAAAGCATTACCTCAAGACACAACCGCCGCTTACGGCGATCATAGCTGCGGTGCCTGAACATTACAAGAAGTATATTCTACCGAAGTTGATTGCAAAGCCGATTCGTAAGTTGATTGATTGGTTGATGGCGGAAACGTATACTGAGGGCTGTCACAGGAAGTGCATCAGGTATCGCAGTTGTAGCGGTCATGTGCAAGCCGCACCGCTGCCCGCATATTGCCTACACGGGCAATATTTGCGTCTACTGCCCTGGCGGCCCGGATTCTGATTTTGAGTATTCGACACAGTCTTACACGGGGTATGAGCCGACCTCAATGCGAGCCATCAGGGCGCGCTATGACCCCTATGAACAGGCAAGAGGCCGTGTTGATCAGATCAAGTCACTTGGTCACAGTGTCGATAAGGTTGAGTACATCATCATGGGCGGCACGTTTATGTCGTTGCCAGAGTCGTACCGCGACGAGTTCATTTCTCAACTACACAATGCGCTCTCTGGTTACCAAACGAAAGATGTCGATGAAGCAGTTGCAGCTGGTGAGATGAGCAACACCAAGTGTGTTGGCATCACCATCGAGACGCGGCCGGATTACTGCCTGGACCAACACCTTTCGTCCATGCTTCGTTACGGTTGCACGCGTCTTGAGATTGGCGTACAGTCCCTGTACGAAGACGTAGCGCGCGACACAAACCGTGGTCATACCGTGGCCGCCGTTGCAAAGACCTTTTGCCTCTCCAAGGATGCTGGATTCAAGGTGGTGTCGCACATGATGCCGGATCTGCCCAACGTGGGCATGGAGCGCGACCTTGATCAGTTTGTCGAATATTTTGCCAATCCTGACTTCCGCACCGACGGCCTCAAGATCTATCCAACGCTCGTCATCCGCGGCACAGGGTTGTACGAGCTCTGGCGGACAGGAAGGTACAAGAACTACACGCCCAATGCATTGATCGACATTGTTGCTCGAATCCTTGCTCTTGTGCCGCCGTGGACGCGAATTTATCGAGTGCAGCGCGATATCCCCATGCCGCTTGTCACGTCTGGAGTTGAGAACGGCAACTTGAGGGAGCTAGCGCTGGCGCGCATGAAAGACTTTGGCACGACATGTCGTGATGTGCGGACACGGGAAGTCGGCATCAACGAAGTCAAGCACAAAATCAGGCCCGACCAAGTTGAGCTTGTGCGTCGCGACTATACGGCAAATGGTGGATGGGAGACGTTCCTGGCGTATGAGGATCCAAAACAGGACATTTTGATTGCACTGCTGCGGCTTAGACAGTGCTCCAAGGAGCACACATTCAGGGAGGAGTTGACGGGTCAGCCGACCAGCCTAGTCAGAGAGCTCCATGTCTATGGAAGTGCAGTACCAGTGCACGCCAGGGATCCAAAGAAGTTCCAGCATCAGGGCTATGGTACGTTGCTGATGGAAGAGGCGGCCCGGATCGCGGCGGAAGAGCACGGTAGCCGAAAGATCAGTGTCATTTCTGGCGTGGGGGTGCGGAGCTACTATGCCAAGCTGGGATACTACCTGGATGGTCCTTATATGAGCAAGGACCTGGAGCCTGCGTGGGAGCGTGAGTGGTGAGGGTGAGGAGGATGGGGCGATGGGCGCAGCGGTGGAGGAACAAGGTTGTCAAATGATTTTTAAAGAAGCTACCTAGGTGACTAAGGTGAAAACAAAAATCAAACGCCGTGCCATGCCATTGTCGTCTGCGGTGGATCAAACGGTCCCTGCAATGCTCAAATCTCGAATCTCCTGCAAAACCTCTTCTACGCGAGCATCCAGCTCGCCCTGGGCGTACTGGTCTCTTGTGTTTGCATCGAGGTACTGCTGGACTTGGGCCATGCGCGAGTAGGCCTCTGCGCAGAAGCGCAGCTGGATCTTGACGAGGGCCTCGAAGCTGGGGTCGAGGTAAGGGACGCGCAGGTCGATGAGCTGGGGCAATTCGGTGGTTAAGGTCTCGTTGAGCTGGTCGTAGGCGGCCTTGGCCAGCTGCTCGTCCTTTTCGGCGCGCGGCAGCTTGGTGACGTCCTTGTCGGGCTTGTCGGTCAGCTTCTTGACCTGGGCGCGCATGCGGTCGTAGTCCATCTGCTTGTGCTCGCGCTTGGTAATGCAGGCGTTGATGTCGGGGAAGTAGCTGCAGAAGCGCTGGATGGGGTCGAGGACGGTGGTGCGGTAGGGCCCATCGAGGGCCTTGATGGTCTCGGCGTCGAGGTCGGTGACGGCCTGCTTGTAGGAGCGCGAGACGCCGTCCTTTGTGCCAGCGTCGCCGTAGAAGGCGTCGATGGTCTCGGCGATGCGCATCTGCGAGGCCGTCATGGCGCGCAGCGAGTCGAGGTAGCCCTTGGCCTCCTTCTGCAGCTTGTTGGCGGCCGTCTCCATGGTGCGGTAGCGGCGCTGCTCTGTCTCGAAGTCGCGGTCGTTTGTGCGCTCGACCTGGCCCGTCTTCATGAGCACCTGCGTGGTGGCGCGGTTGACGCCTTTTTTGAAGCCCGTCCACGACATGGTGGCAGTAGTGGTGTAGCCAAATGGTGGTGGTCGTGTAGCTGGTGGTGATAGTGTAGCTGCCAAGTAGTGATGGTGGAGGTGGTGGTGGTGTAGCTAACAAGTAGTGGTGCTGGTGCTGGTGCGTGCTGATAGTGTATTGCTCGGTGGTGGGGTACAGGTGTGGGTGCTGCCAACTGTGGCTGGTGGGTGTGGGTGTTGGTGATGTTGCGGGGAGCGTTCCTGCATCTGTCAGCCTGCCAGCCTGCTGCCAGCGCTATGGCCTCTCGATGACGCTGGCCGCCACCTCGGCACTGTGGCTGAGCCGTGCATCATCTCGCGCGCCCGCCGAGAGCTCTTCAATGCAGCCTCTCCGCCCAACCTTGACAGCTGCGCGCCGCGCGCACTGCATCCTCGCGCCCTTCTCCACCTCAGCATCACGCCTGCTCTCCACCGCCGTGCCGCTCCCCTCCTCGGCCCTCTCCACCCCCTCCACCTCTTCCACCCCTTCCCGTGTCGTCTTCTCCGGCATCCAGCCCACCGGCGTCCCCCACCTGGGCAACTACCTGGGCGCTCTCCGCCAATGGGTCCGTCTGCAGAACGAGGCCGCCCCTAGTGCCACCCTACTCTTCTCCATTGTCGACCTGCACGCCATCACCGTCAGGCAGGATCCGCACGCCCTGCAACAATGTCGCCGCGAGATGCTCGCCAGCCTGCTTGCTGTCGGCCTTGACCCTGCGCGCTGCATCATATTCGCACAGAGCAGCGTCAAGCAGCATGCCGAGCTCATGTGGATCCTCAGCTGCGGCGCCTCCATGGGCTATCTGGGCCGCATGACCCAGTGGAAGAGCAAGATGAACCTGCCTGACAACGCTTCGCCCCTTGCCGCCTCCAAGGACAAGGACCAGCTCAAGCTCGGCCTCTTCTCCTACCCAGTCCTTCAGGCTGCTGATATCCTGCTCTACAACACCACCCAGGTCCCTGTTGGCGAGGACCAAGCCCAGCATCTCGAGTTCACGCGCGAGTTGGCCATTGGCTTCAACCACCTCCATGGGCCCCTCCTGACTGTTCCAGAAACGCTGCTGAGCCCTGCAAAGCGCGTCATGAGCCTAGTAGAGCCATCGAAGAAGATGAGCAAGAGCGACCCGAAGCCCAAGAGCCGCATTCTCATCACCGACTCGCGCGACACCATACACAGCAAGCTCAAGTCTGCCTTGACAGACTCCATCGACGGTGTGAGTTACGATCGCCAAGCAAGACCGGGCGTGTCCAACCTGGTCGATTTGATCTACCACTTCGACCAAGCGGGCGCTGCATCGCCTGAGGAACTGGCCCACGACATGCAGACCCTGACTATGCGTGCTCTGAAAGAGAGAGTCGCCGATACTGTCGAGAAGACCATTGGTCCCATACGGGAACGCTACGAAGAGCTCATGGGAGGGGACCAGCGAGAGCTTGTCGAGCACGCTCAGAACGGCGCCCGGAAAGCAGAAGCCATTGCCGAAGCCACCATGCTGAGGGTGCGGAACGCCATGGGCATAACCTGGTGAAAGACCAACATCAACGCTTTTTGTAAAACTATATGTAACACATGTACATGTAAATATTTTGAACGAATTTTACAAGTCCGAGACAGGTACGGAAATCTAGGGGTATAGAGGAAATGAGCAAATGCGATCCGCAACGTGGAAACTGTCCAAAACAAGGTAAGAGAGAAATAATCGAGTAGTCGTGAAAGCCCAGAAGCAACATACTCTCCTGAAGATTGCATTCAGCGCTGCTTCCAGTAAATCAGCCCAAGCAGAGCAGGTTCCTCCTTGGAGCGGTTGTGCTGCTACTCGGGCTCAGCATATCATCCCACCAGCCGTCTCTCCTGTGGCAAGCCAAGTCCTGTTGAGCCAGCCATATGCGCATTCCGCTGATACGCTTCAACACCGATGGTAGTGTGTTCTTGTCACCTTCACTAATCGGCACAACCCGCTGATAAAGGTGACTTCGCTTGTCAGAGTTGACCGTCACAGCGGCTACAAAGAGTGGCCATACGGGGTAGATGGCTGTGTAGAGTCCACCTTGAACGGGCAGCGACAGGATATGGGTGTAAAGCGTGTCGGACAGATCGATGATGGATGGGTGAAAGCGGGTCAAACTGCAGCTTCTGTTATTTTTTGCCGTTTGTTGCAAAATTGAGATACCAAGTACATACCCATAGATACGACAGCGCAGATAGATTAGCCCTGCTAAGCGGAAGGCTTCTGCTGTCGCGAGCAACATCTCTCGTTCAGAACCCTGGGGTTCTGGACTCCATTGTTTCAAAGCCTGAAGTTGGCTCTCCAGGGACTGTGCATACACAATCGCATTGGTGTTGTGCATGTCCAACGCGAGCGACGTGATGGACGAGATGATGTACAGCAGCTGTGGCGAGTAGCCGAGAATGCCACAGATCTTCTGAGCTTCGTCTGATGGCATGCCTTCAAACCAGGACGCAGTCTCGAGAGTGTGAAAGTGCGTAGACTGGAGGGTTTGCGAGGTCTGAGCGGTCCGAGCAAGTGCCAATTGACCGCGCATAAACAATGCGGGAGCCGAGTGGTAGTTGATTAGATGCTCGGGTATGACGTCGAATATGTTCGCATGGCAAGACCAGCATAATGGTGTCTCCGAGGTGTTGTTGATAGCGCCGTGGTGCATCAGCAACATGCTGGTAGCAAGTGCACCCTCGAAGTTGTCGCCATTGGCAATTTGTGTTGTTAAGGCTTGAAGGGCTTGTGTGGAGTAATAGAGTTCTGCATGTTGATAGTAGTCCTTTTGAGAAGGAAGATGTTCACTGATGTAAGAAGCAGAAAGGCTGAGCATGGCGAACCGCGTGCTTGCACAACTATTTGCGACTTCGATCAGGGACAGATAGCCATTTGACTGTGTCGCCACTGTTCGACCAGGGCATATTCCATGCACATAAAAGTTGATGAGAAGTTGTTCCATATCCCCAGACCACGCAGTAGTTGAGGGAACATACTTGATCAGGCTCGTGTAACTTGTCTCTTCTGTGCTACTGTCTGAAGAGTGCAAAGACGATGGAGTAAATGGGCTGCTCGATCTAGATCTTGAAACTTCCGTTCCCGCAAGCGGCGAGTCCACTACTTGAGTCAGCATACAAAGGACCCATAGGTCGTTGATCAGACTCACCCTTCATTCCAGTCAGATCCGATAGCTCACACAAGAAATCCTGACAAGCTTCTGCTTTCAATCGCTGAATGTGCTGTAGTCTCTGGAGAACCAAGGTGACAGCTACGTTATCTTGGATAAGCGACAGGTATGGCTGTTGCTGCTGTAATGTTGTCTTGAACTTCTCAAACTGCTTGCTATTGAGTTCGCCCAGTCGCCAGTAGAGTTGTCCGAGTACTTCCAGAAGAACGACACCCGGCCCTTCTGTGATCATCCATTGCCGTATGACCAGCAGATTCCGTCTGCTGTTCCTTTGATTACCCTCAGTAGGTAGGTCGACGACTCTTCCGATCAAGCGATCAATATGGGTGCAGTCAATACAGGAAAAGTCAGGCGACATGGAAAGATGCTGAAGTGCATCGTTGGCCGCTTCCAAGGCTTTAGAGAGTCTCCTGTCTGCATCCATTGTGGCTCCGAGGGAGGCTTGTTGCTTGACACAAGGGCGGATCAAATTACCAGGTGTGTTCTCGTCGACGAGCAAGTAGAAAAGATAGAGGCCTTCAGCGTGAAGAATAACTAGAATAATGTACAAAATTGGGCTAAAGATGTAGAGACCGTCGGCAGTCTATACAGATGACCCGTTAAGGTAATCTTGAAACCGGGATCCAATGGGTGATCCGTGAAAGACCACGAATAGTAATGGCTGTTGGCTAGGTAGCACTAGCATTCTGATGGATCCCGATTGACTGCACACCAAGATCCTGGCCTCGAGAGAGCAAGAGACCGATGGCTGCGCAGCGCTAGTAGCGCGCCTGTCATGCTGTAGGTAGCACAGCGCAATCCCGGCGACCTGCAAGATGGTTTACCTTATGAGTCCACAGGGCCGTGGAGGCTACAAGGCACAGGCGCTGAGTTCGCGATTCGGTAACATCATTGTACATGATCGATGTTCCTGCCAATTGATCGGGAATCTTCGTGGCGCAAGTGAACTAGCTGCTGCGGATCATGGAAGTCCAGGGGTTGTGGCGGAAGCGAGCCAATGGCGAGACGTCACTAGACTTAGCTTCGGGTCATCAGTGAACGCCTCACGGGATTTCAAAGAGTTACCATTCATAGATGATTCCCTTCTCAGTGCGAAGTCGCGGCAAGGCCAAGTTGTTATAGAAGAAGTGTCCGAAGTCCGTTATATGAGACTTGCCAGCTCGTGCACGGTCAATCTTGAGCTGAGGAAGACCGTGCGTAGTGTCACCTCCCGAAGTTTGATCATGAATCAAGGTCTCAGCAAAGGCCAGACTGCATTGCAGGTAGCTAATGTGATGGCATCACATGACCAGGGTATCAATTGAAGGGAAATTGCGGACCTCGCATGACCATCAGTCTTTCCGCCATCCGACGAAGACCTCATCTGTTCTGAACCTCTGCGTACATGTCGTGTCTTCCAGGCCTGTGACGACACCGGTTGAATACTCCAAAAGTCCTGCGTGTGCAATCATGATGCCGTTATCGATGCAAAACCGCTCATCTGTAGCAAACACACTCCCTCCTCGATCGCGTGCCATCATACCCATCATTTGTTGCAGCCGCTCATTCGACCCTACGCCTCCAACCACCAAGACTTGTTGCGAGCCAACATGCGCCATAGCGCGTTCTGTAATCTCAACTAACATGGCAAATATGGTCTCTTGCAGCGAAAAGCACATGTCTTCCCTAGTCACCAATTTGCCGTCTTCGGTTTTGAGTCTTTTCTCGTTGGGCAGTGTCTCATCTAAGCCTCGAGCCAGAAGATCAGCCGCCGCTAGAATGCCTGAAAAGCTCGCATCCATGCCCTTCACGCCATACGGCAGATCCACAAGGTTCTTTCCTTTCTTTGCTAGTTGCTCGACATTGTAGCCTGGGAAGGGGTTGTTTGGAATCATCAGCGTACGTGCAAATCGATCTATGCAGTTCCCTATTGCAATGTCGAGCGTTTCACCGAATATGCGATATCGTTGGGCCGAGTAAGCAATGACTTGCGTATTGCCGCCAGAGACATAGAGGACGACGGGGTTGTCGGCGCGTGTTATCGAACGGCCCATTTCGATGTCTGGCAGCATATCAGCATTCAACAACACACGCAAAGACTGACGGCACACTCACGGCCAACACAGTGGTTCACACCAACTACAGGTTTGCCCCAGAGTAAGCTGATTGTGCGCGCCGCGAGCGCAACGCTCTGCAGCGGCGCGCCCATTCCTGGTCCTTTGGTGTAGCATATGCAGTCGATATCCTCAATCTTGACGCCAGCTTGCTGCACAGCCTGCTTGATCAGCCGGACAACCCATGCTCGGTGGTGCAGCGCTGTGTCCTTGGGCAGAAACCCCTCGCCTGGTGGAGATATGTATGTGTGCCGCAGATTCGACAGGATGACGGGTGGCTTGTTCGGCGCCAGATGGGAGATAACCCCAATGCCAATCTTATTTGCGCTTCCTTCTAACCCTATTGCGATCATTGCGAATGTTTTGTTGCTCCCGATGTTATGCGCAAATGCGTTCACGATACACCAAAGGTGGGGTGCCCAGCGGCGTTGCCAAGACACATATCGATAGGTAATGCGATCAATCGAAACGGTTGTGCATCACGCAACTAAACGCAAGGCCGTCGCTCGAGATCTGCTTGGACGTACTCGACAAGGAGATAGACAGTGAATGTTGCAATCTGCTCCAGTATCTCTCAGCGAGCATCTCTGCAATGCCTCCAAGCACGTTCGTACGTTGGGGTCATCCTTGCTGCTGCGCCAACGTCACGGTCACTTGGAGGCCTCAAGGTCTGAGCTTGGTGACACGGACGTCAAGCTGACACTGCTTCCACTACCCTTCTATACACGTATTCTTGAGCCATGCATTCTCTTTCTCCGTTCACCAAGGCTTGACGGCGAATTGTCCCCATACCACCATCTTTGGTCGGCGCCTGGATGTCACTAGGTGTGGATATCTGGAGGCTGGGTCCTCTCGGCCAATAAGGAGTAATCTCGGGCTCGCCCTGCCCTGACGGCCGCCGCTAACAACCCGTCACACTTTGGACCTCCACTCTGAATCCAGCGTCCTCCATCTTCCCAGATATGGCCGATTTTTTTGGCGCCGGACAGGCGTTCCTGGCCTGGCTACAGCAATCAGGAGCTGAGATCAATCCAAAGATTCGGCTCGAAGACCTGCGACATGCGCAAGCTGGGAGAGGCGTTGGTAAGTGCCCGGTTTCTAACGTCTGGAGAGGCGGTCAGCTCGGAGCTGTCGGTCCCATGTCGCAAACAGTCCCTATCTTCCTCTCCAGATCAGAAACTGACCATTTGCAGTTGCCACGCAAGACATCGCCGAGCACGAGATTCTCTTTCGCATTCCTCGCTCAGCAATCCTCAGCGTCGAGAATTCGATCCTGTCCAACGAGATCCCCGCTGCTACCTTTGAAACCCTTGGCCCATGGCTCTCTCTCATTCTTGTCATGCTTTACGAGCACTTGAACGGCCATGCTTCTAACTGGGCGGCATACTTTGCCGTCCTGCCAACCGAATTTGACACCCTCATGTACTGGACCGAGGACGAGCTTGCAGAGTTACAGGCAAGTGCTGTCGTGAACAAAATTGGGAGAGAAAGCGCGAACAACACGTTTCTGGAGCAGTTGATCCCAGTGATCAAGGAGTTCGCGCCAGTCATCTTCGCTGGTGATGATCGCGCGCCACAAAGGGCCGAGGAAATGCGGGATGAGCGCAATCTTGCCTTGATGCACCGCATGGGCTCGCTGATCATGGCTTATGCGTTTGACGTCGAGCCATCAGTCTCGCACAAAGATGTCGATGAGGAAGGATACGCATCTGAGGATGAAGACGAGGCTCTTCCAAAAGGCATGGTTCCTCTGGCGGACATGCTGAACGCCGATGCCGACCGAAACAATGCTCGTCTTTTCTACGAGACCAGCTCTCTGGACATGAAGGCTCTGAAGCCAATCAACGCCGGCGAAGAGATATACAACGACTACGGCCCTCTTCCACGGTCTGATTTGTTACGCCGATATGGATACATCACGGACAACTATGCTCAATATGATGTTGCAGAGATACCTATGGACCTGGTGGTTGATCTCGCAACTTCAGCCAGTATCTACTCCGAGGCGCGCATTCATTACCTGGATGAACAGGAGGTTATCGACACTGGCTACGACATTGCTTCCAGCAACCCATTCACACTTCAGGAGAGCCTGTCGCCTGAGCTTGCTGTACTTGTTGAGACTCTGTTCTTGTCAAATGAAGAATTCGACCGTCTGAAAAATAAGGGGAAGCTCCCTAAAGCAGAGAAGATAAAGGCAAAAGGTGCTAAATTCTTGCATACATTGATGCAAAGTCGCCTCGAACAATACGCCACAACACTCGATGACGACGTTCGCGGTTTCGCCGAACTTTCGAATGCAGGTGAAGCTGGTTCGAAGAACCGCCGCTTAGCCATGGCTAAAGCAGTCCGAATTGGGGAGAAGACATTGCTGGTGCAGACGAAAGAAGCATTGGCTGAAAGACTTACTCAAGAAGGCGGCGCATGCAAAAGAGTCAGGGAAGTTGATGAAGAGGGGGATGTGGAGATGGGTGGCACTGGAAAAAAACAGAGAGCATAAGAGGCGCCCTGCTATCCCCTGTAAAATTCACGTAGCAACGCCCGGAATTGCACAGTCGGCAGACGGTTGCATGGTAACTCGAAGACAATGTCTGGTTGTTTAAGTTTACGTTCTGTTTTTGGTAGCTGCTCAAGGCTATCCCTTGAGCAGCCTGCTTTTACAGGTATTGTACATCTTCAACCACGACCGGTGCAGGCTGTTAAAGATCTACCAGACATCACCGTCGGTCCTCCTCGCTCGGCACCCTGGTCATTGAACGCCGTGTATGTACTGGTAGATCCTTTGGTTGGATCATCTCGCGAATAAAAAGTCAAAGGGTATATCTGGCCAAAAACCAACACGCATCGCCGTCTAGAGGCTGTTGAAAGAGGGGGGCTAAGAAGCTGAGCCTGGGCCCGGGGCTGCTGTTGGCGGCATCAGGTGGCCCGACGCTGATCGATTATTGTTTTCAATCGATTTGCGGACTGCGCCCGCTGGTTGCTGCACGTGCTGCTTCTCACCTTGACGCTCGATCATGATACGGTATCGTATGTGCAGATTATCTGTCCAGTCGACAGGATATGTCTGCTCATCCTCACTACTGTCTCCGGCGTACTTCCATCGGTCCGCGATACGCTCATCTAGTTGGCTAGATTCAAGTTTCTGACGCTTGACGCCGCGCCGGTCTATCATTACCCGCCCGCCTCGTCCGATTCTTCTTCGGTAACGAGACTGGTCTTGAAACGGAACATCATCCGGGGGCGATCCGAAACGAATACGCGCATTTCGCCGCGGAGTATCCGGTGGATTCGCACGCACTACCACCATGGAGTCAGCACCTTCATCGTCAGAGACAGAGGCTGGTGGAGTGGGCAGCTGCGACTCTGTAAACACCGTACGGAAATCTGATTTGGCAGCCGCCTGCTCCAATGGCGGGGTGATAGGTCGCCAAGTTGCATCCACCCAGCCAATATTCCATTTCTGATGTTTGACAAGATTCTCCTCGATGAAAGTGTCGATGGCTTCTGTCTTCTTCGCCTGCTGCTCTTCGAGGTATACAAGGTCACTGTCGACAAGTCTCCCATCGGCGCGTGTGACCTGTGGTTTCATACCAGGAATGTTCTGGCGGACTCTCTCGAGATCAGGTCTTGGCTTGGGCTTAGGCGCAGGCTGCCACTTGTTAGTTATGCTCTGCCTTGGATGAGGAGTATTCCGGCAACGCACCTTCTGGGTTATCAAGAGTTCTTCATCGTCAGCCTTGATGCTGAGTCTTCTCTTGATTTCCTTGACAGCGTGCCGTTGCTCAAAAATCTGCTTGTCATTTGCAAGCGAGTCCCGCATCAAGGCTTCTCGACGCTTTACTTGAGCCATCAAGAGCCTGGCCTGTTCTAGTTCATTACGCAGCTTCTTCAGCTTCTCCGTCACCTGAGCATCTCGACCCCGGGTCTTGCGGACTTGCCGAACCTCGCGTCGCCTGAAGCAAACATATGGATCTGACTCATCAGTCTCAAGATTTGTCTCAAATTTAAGAGCAGGGAGCAGAGGATGGTTGCTCTTGAGTAACCTCTGGTTTCTCCAGTGCGAGTAAATGTCTTTGGCAAACCTGCGCGCTCCTTCACCGATGGTCTCATCAAAATCTGACTCCAGATCTTCGTATGGTAGTACGGGGGCATCACCAACGGCAGAAAAGGGCTGCTTTGTTTGGGCAGTTTCTTCGAAGAAATTCATGACCTCCTCGAATTCATCATCGGAGCAATGCGGTCCTTTGGGCTTTTTCTGGTTGTATGCCTTGAGGAAAGCGGCATCATCACTAGTCATGCAGTACGGGCATCCTGAAGTATCTTCAACGGTAGAAGAGAATCGGATGTACGTTGCCGGCTGTGTGAAGCGCTTTGGATACAACTCATCGTACTGCAGATGACTGGCAGTTGCTTCAGGAGTAGGGATGTACAGTTGAGCGATCTTACCGCCGGTAGCACCTTGAGCTGCTGCCTGCGCTGCAGAGATAACGGCCTGCAAATGATGCTCCTGCACAGATCGTTAGTATGAGTGGCATAAATGCTCGAACAGGTAAGTTGCTGCATCTCGAGGCATTGTAATAGGTGATGTGCAAGGTAGGGATCTCGTCGACAACAGCTACGCGTCAAGTATACGTGCCCGAAGCGGTTAGCTTGGAGACTTACAATTTCCTCTCCCTTCTCAACGCCAGTCTCGACTTTCGGGATGTGTCGTGACGCTTCATCATCATCGAACTTTTCTACCTCATGCTCGCGCAACACGGGTATGTTTTGCTTCGTAGACAATTTGCGCTGGCGAAAACGCTGGCCTGTAACGCGTTGCGTCATTTTGCTTCAGCCCTACGTTTGGCGTTGGAAGCGACACGTGACCTGCAGAGACTTTGCTGGGCGGCCCTTTGGGCCAGGTGGCCTCTCGGCCTGCGCAGCACTGTTTCGCGACAAAAACGCGTCGCAACAATGTTTTTGCGGGTATTAAACAGCTCGTTGAGTTCAGCGCATCCAGAACCGAGATGGATTTGATGAACTTTGATGGTTGTGTGGGCGTGTTGTCGTGCGAGTGTTCTGACGGCAGGTTGATGTTGCAGTCTGTCGGGCTGCGAGGGCGCGCACAACAAGGAGCCTTTGCGTTCCAACCCCAACGGCGCGGAGCCAATCACATTCGATTACCAGCCGCATTCAGAGCACGATTCGATCTTGTTCGTTCTGAGGACATGTACGATGCAATGCTGACACGCTACGTAAATTGTTGGATTACGTTTTCTGTCTCAATCATCCAGTTTGCACCCTGCAATTGGCTCTTCAGCCTCGTTATCCGTCATCCGTTTGGAGAAGAACCACGGTTAGCAATGACGAAAGAAGAAGGCACTAGGCTTTAGTGCAATGCAATGATCTACGTTCACTGCCACTACTCCATCCACTTTCACTCGCCCCTCCACTGTACATTGTCTGCACTCGTTGCTGTTGACTCTGGAATTGTACTGAAATGTTTCCTCGCTCGTCGATCTTATCTTCAAGTTCTCAGACGGCACCCTTTGGTGCCAACACTTTTGCGATGTGCACATATCTTTTCGGAATGGAATACGTGCGCATACCACTCTCAAAGCAGTACAGAGCCCCGATGCTCGAGATGCAGACACACCAGTACGCCAACTCGATCAAAAAGAGATGACCACATGACGATTGGACTTTAAAGGCCCTTCGGCGGCGCAGTGATTGTCCAGCGCGGTCGATCCCCCTAGCATAAGAATGCCAGCAAAAAATTGACTCCCCCGGGAAGGATCGAACTTCCAGTCTCCCGATGTGCCTTCTGAAGGTAACAGTCGGACGCGGTGACCATTGCGCCACGGGGGATCGGCAAATCAACTTTTGCTGATCTTGATGAGTAAGCCGAGTGGCGTTTCGTTTTTGCTCACGGCTGCTTGTGTCTTACGCCTCTGAGAGGTTGGGTGATTGTGAATTGCGCTCTAGTATCATAAGCAAGGGTCTTTCGTGATAAGTAGCTGCAAATAACCTTCGACCACAGCAAGCAATGCCACACGTGTTCCCAGGTTTAGGCACTGGTAACACTAGAGCCGCTACGAGTATCCTTCATTAACATTTCTATGAACGTATTAGCAGCAGAATGGTATGAGCGTACAATGGAGACTCTTTGAAAGTTCCTTGGTGCTGGTTGTCTTGCATCAGGCAATCGCTCGACAGCTTCCTACCTTCCCGAGGACTCAAGCGTAAACCCCGTTGCAAAGCAGCACTACAATGGTAATGAAGGTTGAATAAGTATGAAAACACTGTACTAGCGTATCTCGCAACCAATAACTTGTCGCGAACCCTGAGACCGTCAAGTATCTGACGCAAAACGGGCAATTCAGCGATTAAGAACAATTTAGCTCCTAGATACGCAGAATATGTAATTGTGTACTAAATGAGGATGTCTATGCTGGTTCAGTGCCTCTCATGCATGATGCTCAGAAGGCCTGAGTCCTCCGTCACGCGGTTCTGGCTCATTTCGGGGTTCCCAATCATATGTGTTGCTAGCTTCCAACTCCTGAGGTCCAGTAACTGGATACATTCTCCCTTCGCCAATCTCATGAATAACTCTTGTCTCTGGTGCTCTATGACTCACTTTAGTCGGTGGAGACGTGTGTAGTGAATCTGGTAGCTGTGCTTTGCCTGCTGTGTCCATCTCGGACACATCTTCAGTCTTCTCATACTCTGTGCTGCGCTTTGTGTTCGCTCTACGTCGTAGAGTATAAAGCACCGCGAGAGCTATCAAGATAAATCCACCCACGCCAATACCGACACCAAGCCCTATCGCCAAAGCGTGATGATTCCCTCCTGAAGTCGACATAGCCGAAGTATCATCGGCAACAGATGTTATGTATGCAGAAGAAGCCGATATGGTGGTGACTACCTCAGCAACTCCTAAGGCAAACACATTGGATGTGTTGTTGCAGCAGTCTCCAGACGCTCCACAACAATAAGTATTCTTGCCACAACTCTTCACGCCTTGACCGCGATCATTGTGGTAGCCAACTTATCACGAGTCAGCACATGACCCCAATGCACTTTCCACGATACTCACAACCCACGCAGACTTGGGGACACAGAGTGGAATTGAAAGTTGCATCTGTGCAGCCGCTTCGGTAGAAATTATATGCGTATGTGCGCTTAGAGTCCGGGCCAGGCTGACAAAGCCCATTGCTTAAACAGACGAAGGTTGGCCCGCAGCATGCCGAAACCTCTGCATCTGCTTTGCAGGCTCCGCCGTTGTTCTTGTCGCCGTTCGGATAATAGCAGATCGAGTTGGCGGTCGCGTTACAAGTGGCCAGAAGCGCAACGAAGGCTATCTGCAATAGGGTATGTAAAATCATACTGGAGGCCGTATGAAATTGCATGCAATGTCGGAAGAGGTTGTGACAAGAGACGAAGTAGGTGCAAAGGGGCCCTAATGAGAAATAGGCCCTTCTCACTGTGGTATAGTCGCCGACCCACTTCTATCCGTGGGGTTAAACTAGAGACAAAAAGATCGACCTTGTCTGATGGGGCGATTGTGTCAGACTGCAATTGCTGGCAGGTCGGTTCTTTTTCGCTCATAGATCATGATGACCCTAATGTTGTGCTGTAGAGTCGACCACTCCCGTGACATGGAAATGGCCATTAAAATGGCCGTGGCAAGGCGATGTCGCTGCCGATCACACTGCAAGCTCTGCTCACGATCGACTACTAGTCCTGCCACGGACCGTGTGACAACCCAGGTGTATGAGTTTTAAAGGATTCAGCAGGACAGTGCCAGCGGAGGTCCTATGGAACGTCCAACTTGGTTCGCATGTGAATATGTTCTCACATCACGAAAGCGGTATCTGTCTCCTATGGCCGATAGAAGCGCTCAGGCTTGTTGTCATCGGCCATCGAGATCAGCGCAGTCCACATTGAGGGAGTTGTTAGCGGCTTGGCCCCTGAACAAGCAATGCCTCCCCAACGTCCCGACAGCCGGGCGCCGTCACATAGTGTGGCTCATGAGAGCACATTCCTTTGCTGCGCAACTCTAGAACCGAATCATGGCTTCGCCCGAGACGCATATTGGTTTTTTGCAGCCGTGCTGCAATCGATCGTCCTCAGGTAGGTACCTACTGTGCTCTAATCGCGGGTAGCAATGACTAGTATGAAAAGTTGGACGCCTTACTCGCCGGTGTGGCTACTCGGATCAAGGCGCACCACACTTTTAAAGAGCAACGTCCGGCATCGTCAGTTCGACCACCAGAGATACATGCATCGATCACCAACATGGTCTCCACACTCCTTTCGGGCGCCACGATTCTAGCCGCTATATCTGGTATCAGTTGCACACCAGCGAAGCGTGTTACAAGCGGTTGCGGCAGCCCTCTGCCCGAAGGCATAGAGTTGGACAGATCGATCGATCTTAACATCAGCAGCTTGAGTGGGCTGTCGACACGCAGCTATCGTCTACACCTGCCCAAAACGTACGACACGAACACCAAAGTCCCTCTTATATTGTCCTTCCATGGCCGAGGCAAAGACGCCAAATACCAAGAAGAACTGTCGCAATTCTCCAACCTGACATATGGATTTAATGGAATCTCCGTGTACCCTGAAGGCGCACCTCTCAACAATGCCAAACGAACCCAACAATGGCAGGGTGACCCAGATTTTCCGTCAGATGTCAACGATGTAACCTTCACACTCGAGATCCTGGATAAGATTCAAGAGACATACTGCATCGATACATCACGGATATATGCCACAGGAAAATCAAACGGTGCTGGCTTCACCGGTATTCTTGCGTGCGATGCTGAAGCAACGAAGCGCATTGCTGCATTCGCACCGGTGTCTGGGGCTTTCTATCTCGATACCAACCAGAAACTGCCAGCCTGCAATCCCAGTCATCATCCAATTCCCATCATGGAGTTCCATGGCTTCAAAGACACCACGATTCCTTATGCAGGCGGGATCAACACACGAGGTAATGCCAACTCCACCGACGTGGTGACGTGGGTAGACGACTGGGCCAGGCGGAATGGGTTCGAAATCGCAGCGAACGCTACCTCCTATTTGTGTGATGGAAACAAAAAGGTCACTAGGTACAGCTGGGACGATACTGTAATCCATTACAACTATACGAACCTATACCATGATTGGCCAAGTTCCTTTCCCAATGGCGACACGGAGAAGGCACTGACATGCATTGAGGCGGAGGCGACGAGCATTATACTTGAGTGGTTCAAGAACTGGACCCTGTAAACTTGCACAATTGAGTACGCTTGGAGTACCTGATACCGTGTAAAATAATACCTATCGTACAACCAACCTGTACGTGTCCGCGAGCATCTGCAGCAGACAGTGTTTGTTCAGCCTGGGGAATGCTCCAATCAAACTTGTTCAAAATG
Organism: Stagonosporopsis cucurbitacearum; assembly: GCA_016920805.1. Classification (NCBI taxonomy): domain Eukaryota; kingdom Fungi; phylum Ascomycota; class Dothideomycetes; order Pleosporales; family Didymellaceae; genus Stagonosporopsis; species Stagonosporopsis cucurbitacearum. The sequence goes on along the minus strand of JAFEKD010000011.1, from coordinate 2,088,708 downwards.
CCATTGCATCAAAGTAAAATATATCTGTGTGAAAAATACAGCAGACGGTCTCTCCCACGCACTATCTTGTTTTCGGCAATGAGAAGGAAGTGGTTGTAATACTGGTGAGGACTCCTGGCCCCGCACTTACCTAAATGGACCGAGGCACGTATTTACGGTAATAACAATTTGAGACAGAGACAAAACCAACAATCAACTTTACCTTTCTCACTTGAATCAGTCATCATCTGTCCATAATTTCTATAGAGTTTTGTCGGTGGAGGAGTCACATGGCGACTGCTGCTGCAAAGAGCGACCAAGTTACAAGCCTATTTAAACGCCTTACTCATCATGGCAGATTTCGAAACAGCGATTCAAGCAGCAATTGATTCGGAAGATTCCAGGCTGCGTCCTCTTTGCCTCCAATCGCAATGGTACCTCTCCGTGCTTTCTTGTGTTCCCTTGCTCACACAGTCAGGCTCGTTTCGCTATACTAAGAGCTTTGGACGGTCTTCCATGAAGCCTGGGGTTACGAAGCCTTTGCACTCTGGCACAGTCATGTGGGTGGCATCTTGTACCAAGCTCATGACTTCCATGTGCGCTCTACAGCTTGTCGAGCATGGCAAGTTGAGTCTTGGCGATCCGGTGTACGACCGTGTTCCCGAACTAAAAGAATTCAAAATTCTTAAAGCCTTCGACCAAGAAGGTAATCCCGTCGAAGTGGATCACAGTAATCCCATCACTCTGCGCAAACTTTTGACACACACGAGCGGCTTAACATACGATAGCATGCACCCGAAGCTCCTCGCATGGCTGGCGTACCACGGTCGAGCACCTGCAGTAGGTGGAACCGTGCTCCAGCGGTTTAATGCACCGCTCACCTTCGAGCCAGGTGAGAGTTGGATGTACGGACCAGGTATCGACTATGCAGGGTTACTCATTGAGCGGGTATCTGGTATGACATTAGAGGAATATATGCGCCAGAATCTGTGGAGACCGCTCGGGATCAAGGACATGACCTTCAAAATGAAATCGCGACCGGATATGCAGGAACGAATGGCAGACATGAGCACTCGAGACGAGAATACGGGCAAAGTCAGACACACGAATGCAAGGATGTCGTACCAAGACGCAGATGGAGAGGAAGTGCAGGACTATATGGGTGGTCAAGGTGTCTTCACGACAGTCGAGGAGTATGGCAAGGTACTTCAGGCTATCTTGAACATGGAAGAACACGAGAACCTATTGAACAAAGATACTGCGAGGGAGTTTTTCACCCCACAACTTGAGGCAGCACCCTTAGCAGCCATGAACGCAATTCTACAGGATGAGATAGTGAGTCCCAACCACTCACGACCAGAGTCATCCTGATAGCTAACGAACTTAAAAGGTAAACAATTCGATGGGTGGCACCCAGAAAGAATCGAGAAAAGATTGGGGCCTCGGTGGTCTTCTTACTACAGAAGATCAGCCCGATGGCAAAGCAGCAAACACTATGGTGTGGGGAGGCCTGCCGAACTTAATTTGGGTACGTACTGCTCTAATATGTTGCATTATGGACATCTGACGTCTTAAGTGGATTGATCGTGAAACTGGAATCTGCGGCCTCTACGCTGGGCAGGTAGTGCCCACTGGTGACGCCAAATGCGCAGCATTGGATCGCAGTTTTGAGGCAGCGATGTACAAACAATACAAGCGGGCTGTCCTTAGTCATCATCGACTGTAGTCAAGGCGAAGCTTGCTTGGTTGGAAGAAAAATGTCGAAAAAATTTCCTAGAGGTCTCAGGCGCACGCCAGCGTCTCTGAACATCAACTTAGGTGGAAGTCATCCAGCGCTTGCCATCTTGGACCATTGTCGTGATCGAAGTAGCTTTAATCCTGTATAATCATGTTGCTAGTCGTAAGTCGAGAAGTGTCTTGATCGCCTCCTCCTATGTTGCAAAAACTCTGCTCTTGTCCATTGCTACGCGTTCCGGCGATTCGAGGCCACTCTGCCTTGCATCTCTCATAGTACCAATCCATTTCGGTCGAAGACATCATTGGTACACTGGACTTGAAAGTATCTCGATACTTTCAGAAGATGTGATACCCCATAGTAGAACTGTTGACTGATCATCTAGTTTATGTAGATATGAGTACTCCGGAACACTGTCAAGATTACGAATCACCTCCGCCAAGTCGGTCATCCGGGTTTGTGAGTCATGAGAAGGCTCTCGTGGAATATTTATATGTGTAGTCCATGGCCCCGGGTCGAATCTGGCAGTACTCTCAGCAAGCTCGCGAATCTGAGACACCGAAAGCTCTTCGATGGTACGTAAGCTTACGATGGTCTTATTTATCCAGCACTGCGATGTATGAGATGTGAATAAGCCACAATCCATGCATGATAAGTCGCAGTTTTGTTCTTCTGAGACCCTTGGGATTGATGGATTGATCGATGATAGTCCCAAAATCTCGCTTTTTGGGACTCCTGAAGATTTCTGGCTAGAACACACGCTGTGTTCGTCAATTGAAGATCTTGAACAATTGCAGTCCCCGAGCGGTTTGGGCCTGACACTGGCCAGCGAATCCAAGCTCTGGGCGCGGTTGAGGCAACTTGCTTTGTCGAGAAATGCGCTTTCGCGATGAGCAATGTAGGCTGATGGACCATTGTTAAAGCTTCGTTCATTGACTTCCGGATTCTGTTCGCCTTTGATTGGCTTTAATCGATCCTTAGGCTCCTCAATTTCCTCAACTACTGTAGATGATCCCGATGAAGCTACTGCATAGTCGCTTGGAAATTCATTGATACTGACATGGAGTGATGGACCAGCGACGCAGCCAGGCTCTGGTAGCAACACCGGTGCAAGCATGTATGCAGAGTCAGCAGGATTTTCCGTAGAGGATGCGTTGAGTAGCGAGGTCAATGTACCTCCAACAGTCCGTATGTCACGGTGGGTGGGCGACAAAAGCAGGGTCTCCGCGAGCACTTCTTGCTGCCTTCCACATCTTGCCAGTTGGTCGTCGATCGGTTTTTGATCTTTGCTGTTCGAATATGCCGGTACATGGCCATGGAATGAGAGACACATGCCCAGGAGTCTCCTCTCATTGTAGATGGTTATCAAATGCTCTGCTGCTGTTCCTACTAATGGCTTCTTGGTAGTTTCGTCCACCTTACCCGGGACATAGCGTATCCTGATCTCATGGTACACTCCATCGTCAGCATCCTGCGCAACCAAGACGTCCTCGGGTCTATGCATCCCGTGCTCGTAGGCGCGTCGATAATCTTCGTACGTAGCGAATTCATAGTACCCGGTTTGCACACCCGCTTCGTCACATCGCCTCGCGGGATGGTCAAAGTGACCATGTGAGAATAAACCCGGTCCATGATCAACGTTTTGGTATGCGCCACGAGGCTTTGATGAACTCGACTGCTGTGACATGGTTTTGGCGTGTGCAGGAGCGTCGCTGGCTTGTGAATGATGCTCTTAAAGAATAATCGGGAAAAATCACACTGCGTGTCGTTTAAGAGTAAGTGGTAGGTGAGCTTGAACTTCACTCTACTCCACTCCCACTATTTGGGCATGATGTGATGAGGCTCTGCTTTACCTGGAATTTAAGCTCTTGCGCTTGCCTTCACCGCTACGCTATACATGTCAGGCAACCAATGTAACCTGTCAAACAACTACATTTACGTATGCGCGTCCAAATTGGCATTTGGTCTCGCGATTGAGCTCCCATTTTCCAAAGGGCCACCGGGATTGAATATCGTTTTGAATAGGCTTAGCTAAACGCGTCGCGTGATCACACGGTCCACGCGCAGGTGCTTTCACATCATTTTCGAAGTGCTGCTCGACAAAACATTCTGTTGAATTCTAAGTTGCAATTACCAAGGTATCTCACAACTGCGGCTGGCTACTTAATTAGGTTGTATCTGGTTTTGTATAGAGCTAGCAGTTTGGCCACCTGAATGCTACTGTAGCGCATCAACAAAACAAGCACCCTGACTGTCCGTAGCCTCTGCGACAGTCCTGACCATTACTCAACTCGATGCTTCTTATCCTTGGGTTGGCACTCGCGGTTGTAGTCATCTCTTTCGGCGTGGCCTGTCGCTCTACTTTCCCTAGATGTTAGCGTCCGTTGAACCTCAAACACTAGATCCTGCTTTCAGCCTTCCAAAACCTTCCGTACGGGTCTACATACGCTTTGCGCAAGCACTGCGCTTCTGGAGTTGACGCCGACACCCTTCAATGGCTACTTTGCAGAGAGAAGGGGCGGTCAAAGTGGTGCCCCTGGCCCTGATGTCCTCATCATCGAGGGTGTACTTGGCAGAAGAAGGCATGGACCCCTTCCTCTATGCAAACCTCGGTGCCGATTGCAAGACTCTTTAAATCAGAAAGCTTCGGCACTTCGGTCCATGTGTTTACGCCCGCGTGAAGCGCAATCATGTCCACTGAACTTTGGCCATACCTGCCCTTATAGCTATGCAAAGAAGATAGTTGCCATTGCCCATCGTTATGACGCAGCTGAGCGCACGGACAACTGACACTGCTGGGTTCTTTCTCCCAGCTGTGTCTTCCAGAACCTTGTTCGTACGTGACAGGTTGCACCAGCTATAAGTCAATGACTGATCATAATTTGCTAGGGAACAATCTGGGCGTTGACACTCTTGTCGTTCTTGTTTCTGCCCGCGCGGCTATATGCTCGTTTGAAGGCGACGAAACGTCTATATTGGGACGATTTTCTGGTCACAGCTGCATGGATCATATCTCTCGCCATCACGGTGACTATCACAGTCTACTATCCTGTCACGGTAGACATCATGATGATTGGCGCCGGACTAAAGAAGTTCCCTCCTAATGTCAAGATCATCACGATGCAATTCACCCGGGTGTTCACAGCCCTTCCAATGCTCTTCTACGCTGGGCTTTGGTGGATCAAGTTCGCCTTCTTGATATTTTTTAGGAGGTTGGGGCTGCGCAACGTCACAAGCCTGCGACGTTGGTGGTGGACCGTATTGACAATAACGACCACCAGCTTCTTCGTCTGCTACACAACACTACCCTACCGCTGCACGCTTGTAAGCTTCGAAGTCGTCGCTAGCCCTGAATGTCAGACACAAGGTTTGAGTTTTGTGGCTATGGGTGTAAATACTGCTCTGGATGTGATAACAGACTGTCTAAGTACGTCACTTTTTTTTTAGAAACCCTTCGATCAGAAGGCATTCACTTCGGGCCAGGCATCAGTCCATCATCTCATTTCGCTTTTAGTGTTCCAATCACTCTCAAGATGCTAATAAGACCCCGGCAGTCATGTCGATACCTTTTCTGATTTTACGACGAATTCGCATTTCTTCCTACCAGAAGCTTGGACTATCTGCTGTCTTTTCACTTGTCATCATCACTATGATATTCGCCATCGTTCGCGCTACTATCACTACTGTGGGTGTAAAGCGACAGATCGATCCACTGTGGTTGTATCTTTGGTCTAGTATTGAGCTCAACGTTGGTAAGAAAAACCTTTGGCGTGAGGGGAGACTATTGACTGAAAGCCTAGCCATCATAGTTGCCTGTATTGCACCCTACCGATCACTATTCATCCGCACCCGAGAACGCGAACGTGAGCCTCACCAACCTCGCGAAATCAAAGCACGAGCTCGTAAACTCTGGTTAAGCTACTGCTCTGATTCAATGTCGTCGAGGAGACAACAAGGACAGGAGAACTGGTCGGCTATGGAGCTGCCATACCTAGCACCATGGGTTGACAATGGACACGGTGCGCAACAAGAGGCAGGGTCATATAGTAAGGTCGGGGACTACGGTGCAACGCAGATTTGTACACGAGAAGATCCATCCATGGCTGCGAACATGCCTTATCTGGCGCCTTGGAACGAAGATCGCAATGATGCCATCGAGCCAGCGAGAGACAGTCGAGATATCCTGCTTAGTTTACCTCCACCAGCGCATTTGATGGAGCCTAAAGAGTCAAAAACTTAATGTCAAATCACTACCACACATAACTCACTATTTATGTCACTTTCGATTACATGACTTGACCAAGTCAACTTGAAAGAAGATCTGTTTGTCATATCATCATCTGATCATCGAATCGGCAGCGGTCCATGAACGATAAACATCGCTGACCGACTGAGTGATATAGACGAAGTCAACTGTGTAAATACAGACGAGCTTGGTAATAGAAGCCTCGGGATTATGCAGATCAACGATGTCTCGTAAAAGTAGAAGGACACGGGACCCGCTTCGTTTTAGAGGCTGAAGCAGTCAGCAAAGATATTCGTTGAAGGCAATGGGCACGTGCTGATGCTTCACATTGAAGAACATGGGAGGCATCGTTTCTAATGCGTGGGTTAATAGACTGATGTAATTGAACAATAGCAGGCTTCACCGCAGAGTCAAGCCATGTCCGAAGACCAGACATCACAAAAGTCCTTTCCAGTTTCCAGCGATGAGAGCATTTCATAGGTTGGGAGGTCCTTGAAACTGGCAGAATGTGCTGAGGCTGCGCTCTGCAGGGGAATTCAAGGTGGAATACCGACGTTCGGCAAGTATTGCGTTGTTTGTGGGTGCAAAAAGGCTTCCAACTCCAAGCAGACTCATGAAGCCTTTTTTTCAAGAAGAGCATAAGTCCTTGGGTATGCGACGCCTGAGGTGAACGCACAAGCGCAATAGAAACGCGTCGGACACCTCCAGTGGTTGCATTTATGAATGTCACACTGTATTGATTGCAAGGCGGAACGCCCTCTTGCGAAAAGCAGGGTTTAATTCCATAGGTGTGTAGGTTAAGTTGTTATGCCTCCTCGCTGGAACTCAGTCTTCCAATCAGCCACTTTGTCTGACGTATGATCATTGGTGATCACTTGTGATTCCATATAACCTCGCGTCCCATTAATGACATTTCCCGTTCCAGTGCAGATGCCTCCCGCTCCGCCCTCCTGGCCTTGCCCTCCCGCTTCTCCACCGTGGCTAGGCCTGTCGGCTTGCCCGTGCTGTCGTCGATATGGTGAACGACTACGTGAGTTGTGAGCTCTGTGTCCGCGCTGCTCCATTGACAGCTCTTTGCCACGAGGCGAATCTACCACCAGGCGTTCTTGCTGCGGGTCTGCACCTGTTTGACCAACTAGATCGTGTAGGCTTCCATCCGTCAGCCCATTCAATCTATCATCATCTTTTGTTACAGGTTGGACTGGCGTCTCACCGCCATTGATGCGTTGCAGAACTAAGTAGCCAAGGAGACCCCACACAAAGGCGATGCCGGCTGCGCAGCTACCAATGCAGACCACAGGAGTCACAAAGAGAAGAGCAAAGCCGTTGACGAGAAGAGTGAACACGCAGGCGGCGATGACACCAAGGAATATGCAGGTGATCAGGGAGACAGCGAGAGTTGAAACGGCGAAGGTAAGAAACAGGAGGATAGGTAGACCAGCCAGGGCAATCTGCGCTGCAAGAAAAAACTGTTGGTATCAGAACTGGCATTTACAGGGACTGTTGGCGTATGCTTACGGCGAGCTTAGGATTGCGCACAGAGAATGCCCGCAATGATTCCAGAGCTCGTTCGCGTTGGGTCGGGGGAAACAGGTGATTGGCAGACTGTGCAATTCTGGCACTGATACCTGCAGCGACGTCCTGAACAGTACGTATGACTACCGACATAATGGCTGTTGTCGTTTCCGATGAATAGCAATAGCTCATGCACCAGAAATACTGAGGTGCAGAGCGACAAATGTGCGGCAGCAATGGAAGTGATGCGTGGAGTAAGGTGTCACGTAGAAGTTGCGTGTGATACACGATTCAAAAGAAATCACCAGGTTGAAAGGACGCCGTTCTTATTTAGGCAAGCTGCGCCCATAGAGGCTGTCTTGAAGCACGTCGTGAAAGTGATGTCAAGGCGATGGGAAGTCGCATTCGAGACTAGCGCATGCGCCTGTACCGTTTAGTATCAGGCCGGTCACTCACCGCCTGCCCCCATGAGAGTTCTGCCAATTCAAGGTCGAACTTTTTTGGCTGCGACGCCAACATCTTCAAACAACGAGTTCGACACGCTACTGCCACAATGGCCGAAAAGAAGCGAAAGAGGAATGAAGACGGTATCGAGCGGCCCAGCAAGAAGACAGCCGTCGCGCCGCAAGGAAATGTGAAAGTTGAGCTTCTGCAGGAGGAAACGCTGGGTCCGTTGCTGGGTTTGTCACAATGCGCCTCGAATTGATAGTGTGGTCTGACAAAACAACAGCTGCGACACCGGGCCTCAGGCTGCCTTCGCGCGTGAACCTCAAGCCATATCAGCACACCAAGATCCTGCCAAAATCGTCCGTCACCACACTCCTCCTTCAGTCCTCCGACCACGCCTGCCTCGATTACACTGCACAGCAAGAGCTTGATGGAAGCGCAGGGAGCCAGCTCAAAGACTACGTTGGCGTATACGACCCAGAGACGAGAAAGCTTCAGATCGTTCCGGTGAAGAGGGTCACTGTACGAAGTACACTGCGTAGTGAAACACAAGAGCTTCAGGAGGAGCAAGCTCGACTGGAAGCAGCACAGGGAACTATGACTGCGAAACGACATGCTCTCGCCGCCGAGTTTGGTTCCAAAAAGTCAAGGAAGAGGATCGACGACATCACCATGAACTCCATCCGCAGTGGAGCACCAGAGGCAGAGCAGCGCAACGAGGGTGTGGCAGATAACGTTCTGGCGAACATGTCAGGGAACACTTCTGCAATGCCTACAAAGGCGGAGCTGGAGGCAGCTCTGGACTCTTCTAAGCCGCGACCGACTCCGAACCTTCAAGCAGAATTCCCTGGCGACGTGTACACCCTCGATGCTGTGGTTGGCAGCGAGCTTATGAGCCTCATACCCGTCAAGGACTGGATGGATGCTTCTGAAGCCGGTCAGGGCGTCCAGGTCAACAGTAAATATGTTGCAAAGCGTATCTTGAAACTCTGCAGGAACAAGCAGGTCCAGAAGCTGAAGGTTTTGCGCTTCATTTTGCTCTGCATCAACTTCAATGCAGCGCTAGCAGGGCAGACCGGCCGATTTGCAAGGAGGATACCGCCAAAGGGCAAGTTGGAAAGCCTGATGAACGAAGAGGACAATATTCCGCTCGTCAACGCGATCAGGAGAAAGTTTGGTTCAGAGTGCGTATCCCTTGCTAAATCAAGGTACACTTTTTACTGACTCCCACTAGGAACAACGATATGCCACGATGGAACATCGACAATCTTATGACCCACGTCGCAGCCGCTGCACTTATTGTAGATGACTTCGAGGTAGATGTCAATGACCTACGCGAAGATCTGAAGATTGAAAACAAGGAGTATGTTCTCTGTGCGACACGCTTTGCTCTTCCAACACTGACCGTTTCCTAGGATCAAACAGTACTTCCATGAACTAGGCTGCAAAGTCGCATCACCGACACAAACCGACATGACAAAGTTCAAGTTAACCAAGGCCGAAGCTAACAACCACAATATCGCCAAATTGCGCTTACCACTGGCGTTCCCGAGGGTGAACATTCCAAACAAGAAGAGGAAATGAGCAGCACACGAGGCTGTCAGCATGAATCTAGGCATTGTGACGCCAAGGCGTCTGAATTCAATTGCGATTATGTCTTTCGAATTTTCATACGGAGTTGAGGCAAGGTTCGTCATGGAACCGACTATTACGTGCATGGCGTTGCACACGTTCCATCACGAACGACAATCCACAACAGCAGCCCACCCCAAGCCCCATCCAGTCATGTCAGATCCACGGATCTCGCTTTGCTAGCTTTTAGATACATCATCGAGATGCTTATGCTCGTCATGCACATTGCCTATTCGACATTCCCACCCCACGATTCATGTTGACGTCATGATCCATCACCTTTTGTGACGCAGCTGCAGATGATAACATGACGACAAAAAGAGCTATATAACGCGGTTTCAGTACAGCTGGGGGAATGGAAGAGCGTCAATACACATTTTCTGCACACAGTTCGTCTCATGCCCAAATCAACAGGCCCCCTTGTCGACCAGCTCACCGGCGCATCACACGCTTCCTCCACGCCCAACATGACCGACCAAACCACCTCAGCAGCTGACAAGCTCGGCGCAAACAAGGCCACAAACGCTATACCCCAGGAGGTGCGTTGCCTCTTTTCTCTCTCTTATGCAGATCTCCCCACGGTGCGAGCCGACACTTACCATTTACTCACACTGTCGTAGAACCCCAGCATCCTCTCCTCGGCCGGCGCAATCGGCAAGCAATTTAACCCTGACGGCGCGATCGGCTCGATCGGCCAGGCGGTCGGTGGGCCTTTTAGTAAAGATGGGGTTATTGGTAGTCAGTTTGATGCGAGCAAGGATGGGATTGCAGGACATGTTGAGCGTGCTGTTGATGGACCTAGTAATCCTGCGGGTAGCGATAAGAAGGCATAGATTACCGCCTTTTTGAGGGATTGATATCATGGTTGAGAACGTGGGCTAGCAAGAGCTGCCTTTTTGAAATGCTGGATCTGGTATACCTTTCTTCTTCAACTTGAATTCAATATGTTGTTTTGACAGTCGTGGACTGTACGGGATATGGTGGTCGTAATCACATGGAAATGTTAAATTTGATGACATTGATCATTAGTCTATCAACGTATGTTCCTCAGCATAGTCTGCAAGTCGTTTTCCGAGCTTGGAAAAAAGAAACCTTGCGAGTACTAGGCACTCAGCCTGGCCTCTATTATCGAACTTTCATGACCCATCTCCAAAAGCAATCCGAGCTACTCTCCGAGCCGGCGGCCAGGCCCCATGTTGCCAAAAGACGAGCCGGTGCTGCGTCCAGTACTGGGTGCGTTCGCGCCAGCACCACGTCCACCACCTTGAACAGCATGTCCGTATCCCCTGTTCTGCACCGACCCAGGCGCTGCGCCAAACCAACCCTTCACAATTTGCGGCGTGAAAATGTAGTTCTTGCCTCCACCAAATGTCGGCCAAATACGTGTGAGGAAATCGTACAAGTGTGCAGCGATGAGTCCGCTGAGTTGGCAGAGCGCAGCTTTCTGGCCATCGATGATGAAGCTCATGAACAGCAGAGCGAAAGGAAGGAACTTGGAGTCGAAGCTGATGATGAAGAAGCTGACCTGACGGTTGGGATTGTCTTGGGCGAATGTGTATGCGTACGCGAGGGAGAGTGCGGGAAGGAACGTGTAGCCGTTAAGGAGGACACCTGCAAGCGCCTTTCATCACCGTCAGCACCTCTTCTCTCAAGTAAACGTGAACATTCAAGCTCGAGCGAAAAGACGGAAGATATGTAGGGAGCCAACACCGCCGAGCAGAATTGCGAGTCTGCACAGCTTTCTCAAGTAGCTATCCCACCATGCCTACACACCGCAACAGCCCTTTAATATTTTGCGAATGACGGACAGTGCGATGTGCAAGGGTACTCTTCCTCGGTTCCAGGAACCACTTCGGCCATTGACTAAAGCCGGGTGGGCAGATAATCCGAGGTGATACTCTGTTGCCAGAGATCTACAGATGCAGTGTACAAGAATCGTGCAAGAAGACAAATACTTACGACTATGACCGAGCCAACGAACATAGTGTACACGAAGAAGTCGCCAGGCTGTGAAAAGCGCGACGAGCCACGCTCGAGCTGACTGCCATACTGGTACAGAAAATATGGGTCTAGCAGAATGGCGAACTGCGGTTTCGTAATGAGAAACGCGGTGAAGATGCGCCAAATCTGCGGCAGGCCCTTGATCGTGAAGACAAATTGCGTGGCGTAGATGTACTTGTATAGGCTGATGATACTGGCATAGCCCAGTGCAGACACGACTACAGAGAGTGCTGTGATGGTCCTGTGCACGTATTAGAATTTTGTTTTCTGAGCGCACAATACTCTGCAGTCAGCATAGAGCTTACCTAGAGACCGGCGGCAGCGTCCAAAAGACATCCATCGTGACACACGACTGCGAGCGAGTGTTGTGAAGTGTCGATGTCTCAGGGAACAGCGAGTGCTGCCTGGAGGAATAGTTTTGAGCAAGCCGTGGCCTTTTGAGGCGGCTGGCTACGTGGGGCCCCTGACTAAGCGACTAGCTTGAGCACAGGCCACGACGTCCAGTCAGGCATTGTACCCCACCCTTACTAATGTTTAACATTACCAGCGAAAGTAATGCCATTGAATAAATACTGTCGATTCGTGAATCTGAGGTATTGCTAGTTGATTAATTGAATCACTCGTATGTTGTCAAAGATTGTGACAATCAGCTACCTACTGTCACTTTATCTAGATGCTATAGATGACGAACAGCAAGGAGGAATGAACCTCGGGCGGCAAACTTCATGTTAAGCACCCTGCCCTGCAGCTATCTGCTAGTGGTGTCGCCAGAAACGTGATGTTGTTCACGAGGGCAACGCGGCTGAGAAACCAAAGCACAACACATCAACATGCACATGCCTAGTTTTTGTATCACTTTGATCGTTTTACTGCTACGAGAATATATTGAAGCTCCACACCCTCTATCAAACGCCGAGACACCACGCTAAGGAGTGACTGAGACGCCAACGTCAGCCTGCCCTGGGGGAGCTATAGGGGAAGATGTCAAGGAAGTTGAACGCCGGCAATGTGACCATCTGTGCCTTGTGCATCCTCCACCAATCGCATAGCACACTCATCCTTCTACCCGGGATCATCCCATGCAATCACGCTACATAGTACAGCTTCATCGCGCAAAGCACTTTCTTCCGACAAACTGGACAGCTCTGTACCTCCCTTGCACACTGCAAGCACGCCACCACGTGGCCACAGTCGTAAAACGCCGCGTCCGCTGCATCTTCCCAGCAGATACGGCATAGACGCTCCTCCTCTTGCGCGTTCTTCCAGTGTGTGACACCCTCGCCAAACTTCTTATCATTCTTCCAGCCACCAACGTACGTGTTGCCGGTCGAGGCCTCAACGAACGTCCCGGATCCATGCTGTTGATTATCCAACCAATTACCGTCATATATGTCGCCATTCTGGAAGGTGTAAAGGCCATGACCATGGCGTAAGCCAAGCTGAAAAGCGCCCTCGTAGGTTGCACCGCTGTGATAGAGCATCTTGCCATGTCCGTGACGGTGACCGTTCTTGATCTCGCCCTTGTAGTACTCAGAAGAAAAGTAGTCATACGTGAAATGGCCGTTGAGGTAGGGGGAGAAGTTGCGGGCAAATGTACGAAAGGCGAGAAAGGGCTGCAGGTCTGCAAAAGCAGCACGTGCTGCAAGCGCGCTGCGTTGTTCGCTTGTCTGGGGCATCGCAACGACAATGACTGATGTGCTGTGCAGGTCAGCTTGAAGAAATGTGCGGCGATTCTTGATTGATCGGACGGCACCAAGTTCGTCTTCTTCCCAGATCTCAATTTTCTTCTTGTCTTCCATCGACAGACCAAGGCAAGTCACCAGTGTCTCATCCACTCTAGCAGATTTCCTGGCGATATGGGTGCCGCGTGCCACGAGTGTCTGTTCCTCTGGATTGAAGAACTTTAGGAAGAAATAGATCTCATCTGCTGGAGGTTCTGGAGTGGCCGAACGTTCTGCAGGCGGAGGCGATGGTGGCATAAAGCCTCTTGGTAAGTCAGTCGGTGGTGGAGGCGGATGTGGCCGGTCCTCATGTGTACCGGCCATCTCTGTATCGCCGGACACTACCGGTGGTATCGGCGTACTGGAGCGAACAGTCTGAATTGTGTCGTTGGACTCTTCCACCATTGCCCTATCAGCTCCCTCGAAAGTAGTTGGAGGCGCAGTATCAGAGGCCTGGGGAGATACGACCGTTTCGGTCTCAGGTTCGTCAGGCTCGCTCATTGGTGTGTCTTCAAATTGCGCAACGACTTCCGCCTCGGGAGATGTCTCACGGGCAACACCGGTCGTGCTGGGGTCTTCATTGGGTGTCGAAGATGATGCTCTGACGCTGTTGTGAGCCTGAGGCTCTTCATGAATTTCTTGAGGAAGCGCTGGCAAGCTCGCGTAATCCACAATGTGCGTCCACAAACGGCTGCAGGTGAAATCCAAGTGATCGAACTTCCACTCTTTGAGGTCCAAGTAACGATCATAGCTACCACTGGAATATTCAATCTTACCCGTGCTTGAAAGGTGAGGGCGGCCTTGTGAGCCTCTCAGTGGGTCCATGAACCAGAATTTGACTTGTCGAGGATCTTGCACGTCTTTGATTACTGACGCAATCTTACTGCGGATCGTGCTGCAATTGTCGTTGCGTGACAATGAAATGCTGTGCACATGCTTGTTGTTGTCTGCAAGGAATTTCGTGCTGTATGCTTCAAAGGTACCAGGTCCCTCATGTTGGAAAAAACAGCGGGAATCGACAACTTGGAAATCTCGAAAAATTTCTGGATCTTTTTCTTCAATCCCTGGCTGCTGGCCGTCCATAACGGCTGTTGTGGCTTGTTTAGCATTTTGAAGAGGAAGAGGGGAAGGCAGCGGATCTAGGACTTGCGAACATGTCGCTTTCTCAGCATCCTTTTTGATCCAGGGCGGTACTTCCCACTGCTCGGACACAGCATCTCTATTGAAGGTCGAGCTAGCAGCATCATCTCGAACATATAGCGCAATATATGCTACAGGATCGTTACCCTCGACTCGGCCAGTACTGACTTTGCCCTCGTGTGCGTCAACAGCTTGCTTTTTGGTCAGGCATTTGACGTGGTTCTCGTCCTTGCTATCTGAATAACTGTACCACCGAGATCCTGGTCCTTCCGGTCTGAGGATTGGCTGATACACGTATGATTGGAGTGTCTGCTTGTGTACCACAAATCCGTAAAGTGTGTACGGCACCTCTGCGACGAGGACATGGTCGTCCAGTGTGACCTTGTTCAGCACCTTTACGTATGATCGAGACTTGAAATCGAACTCTTGTCGCTCAAGCTCAATGGATAGCAGCTGCGGTAGAATCTGGCCTGGTACAACAAAATCAGTTGACTTGTTGATTGCAGCTTGCATGTTGTCGACGCCAATCACTGGGACTCTGTAGCTCGGAACTCCTGAGCTATGATTGCGCCCGGGTCCAGTCATGGCTTCGAAGACTGCAGCCTCGGGCAAGTCGTATAGCTCTTCTGTGAGCTTAGCACGCAAGACTTCCCATGTCTCGATGACATCAAGTTTGTCAATCCGGTCATGGATGCCATACCACTCTAGAGCATCCAAAACGTCGTCTAGAGCTACAGGTCCGGCTCCCGGATCTACCTGCGTCCTGAGCATGTAAAGCACTTTTTGCAAAGCAAGCAGTAACGGTTTGGGATGCGCGAACGGCTCCTCTTCGGGATGAGGTACGTGGGCACTGTACAAGAGGTCCCTGAACGGCTTGAAAAGCATCCATGTTGCGATTGCCGAAATCATGTTCCCACCAGGAGCGCTGGCATCCTCGCCCAGCATCAGCCCTTGAAGTCCAGTCATCGCAAAACTGTCCCACGGGTTCTCTCGGCTGTGGTGCTCCCAGAGGCAGTCGGTTTCATCTTTGATGATCCGAATGTAGCCAGTGAAAGCAAGCTTGTCATCGCGCAGGAGTGCTTGTCGTTGGCCTCGCAAACGATGGGGAATTTCGTAGTATGGTCCATGAAATCGAGTCCATCCCCAATCAGGCGAGCCGTTGCAGAAGCGATGGAGTGCAGTTCTCGAGTAGTTGACGCGGGGCTCGGTTGGATTGTACATGACTATCGAGACTTGTGCCGCAACACTCTTCCGCTTAGGCAGCTGATTAGATTTTAATAGTGGCAGGGCTGTGCTTTGATAGTCAATGGCAGGGCTTTGCGCTGGCATATCCTCGGAACATTCCCCGCCAGCTGTTTCTGTAATATTGTCCTTTGCTACTGAATCAACGCGGTGGTTCTTCTTCTTGGAGGACGGATCGATCACGCTCAAACATTCAAGGTAAACACTCAGATAGTCTGAATCGTTACCCCTGGGATAAAACTTGATCTGCCATTGGTGGCCACCAACAGTGACAGGGGCCGACTTCATGACAATGTCGCGATTTGGGCTCTCCCGCGTTCCGTTGTATGCGTCAATGGTCCATTCAATCCGCCCACTTGCACCAACTTTGTATTCCGGCTCTTCCACAGGTAGGAAAGCACGGCTCTCCCAATACTCGTGGTCTATAGCGCTGTGTTCCGTGGAAGCCTCTATCTCCTTCAGCTCGTCTTCATCAGGCGAGGAGGTGTCTTCCTGAATGGGATGCCATGGGTGCATCCCGTCTTCGTCAGCCGAAGACTCGGAGTCGGACTGCACGAGCTCGACAGGCGGTGGCGGGGGAGGGGGCGGCTGAAGATTTGTTTCGAATAGAGGAGGAGGCAGAACCGGTGGGCGATTAGGCTGCGTTCATCACAGTCAGTGAATCGACTCAAACAAATGTGGGCAGCCAGCACTCACCGAATCAAGCACTGAGGCAGGCAGTTCCGTTCGTGCGCCGCTATCCACTGCTTCTCTGCTGTGGCCGTCTACTTCAGGCGAAGGTTGGACGGTTGAGGTGCTGCCAGAATTCACCGAGCCATTGGGTAGCATAGGGTGTAGGTCTGCGTCTGGTGTAGTATCCATAGCATCGATATCATCATCACCATCATCAACGACAGCGACTTCGATGGCGACAGCGTGGGACAGAGAATCGGCGAGTGTTGGAGCGTGTCTGTCGGTCAGGCTCTCGTCATCCTGCATCTCTGCGTCCTCCCGGTCGTGCCTCTGACCAGGCTGCGGCAATGTGGGAGCCGATGCGCTCATATCTACATCGGCCGGGCGAGCGGGCACTGGTGGAGGAGACGTTGCAGGTGTGCGCTGGACGTGGGTTGGTGAGTGTGGAGGGCTCGAGAAAGTAGGTGAAGGTGGTTGCTGGAAGTGCAACGGTTGCTCAACGCTAACGCTCATGGCTGGGGAAAGGGATTTGCTGCATGTGTAACCCAAGAAGAGTTTGACAAAGGATAGTCGTGAGTGTTGCTGGGACAGAGATGTAGGAAGCAGGGTGGCGCAAGAAGCCAGACTGCGCACGCGGTTGTACAACCAAGGCGCCGCTTATGGGCGGACGTTGTCGGTACAGCTGGCTACGTAGGTATGGTTTACTACGTAGTGAGGGTTTACTGCACAGGGTAGCAAAGTCGAGAGTGAAAGAAACAGCCAACGAGGGAGAGGGAGGAGGAGCTGTCCAAGATCAGGTCAATAACACGACAATGTCAGTCACGGCGTGGCTGGGCAACTTAAAGCCAGAGCTGCAGGCAGCTATCGATGCACAACGCGGTCACTGGAGTGAGGCGGTAAGCTAAGACGTACCCCTCGCGCATGGTGGCGCGGCTTAGCGAACCTGACGCCCTCTCTGTCATCAATCATGATTGCAGAGCCCTTTTGCAGCTCTTGATGGCTTCGGCTGATGGCGGGGGTTGATTCATACACGCAAGGCTGCATGGTGTCATGATGGATCATGGACCTCACCAGGCAGCCCTCCAGGTGAAGCTCGCCATGTTATCGATTGGCGACTGCTTCGAGCTCCACACTTGCGAGCTCGGCAGAACGGTACTTGGCTCCGTTGGGACTAACGGGGAAGCTGCGACCCCACCCGGTGCGGTTTCCCTGCAGCTCCCGCGTCTAACGCACGCCAGGCTTTCCGCCGAAGCCATGGCCGTGTTGATCCGATCGATGCTGAAACCATCAAAAGACGTGAAGATTAAATTTGTACGAAACGACTGCGTGGAACATTCAGGGTTCTGCCCCTGTGTGGATCGCATTCATGGATGGGCGTTCAGTCATGTGTGTCATTGCTATCATCTACAAAGTGCTACCCTTGAGTCTGCTGCGCACTCGCAAAGGTCGCAGCCACTATGAGTGGGAAGACGACGGTCGCCTCTGCATACACTTTGACGCTGTCGCCATCCAGCTTGATTTTGCCCCAGCTGACAGCCTCGTCTGGCCGCGCTCCCGCATCGCTCCCGTCAAACTCCTGAGCCGTGTTGACGTACACGGCACTCTCAGCTCCATTGCGCATGAGGTTGGCGTTTGCAATATGGTGCTTGACGATGCCGCCGCCGAGGACAATCATGCCTGTCCTCTTGGCCCGCACCGCGATGGTGTTGATTTTGCGAATGTCCTCGACAATGTCGACGCGCAGCTGTTCTGGCGATGCCTTGAAGGTGTGAAAGTACAGCATGTCACCCAGACTGCCATCGGTCAAAGCTGGACAGAAGACGGGGATGTCGTTCTTCCACGCCCAGTAATAGACCGAGCGCTCGTCGTTGATCTCTTTGCCCAAACGGTGGATCATCTTGCTTGGGGTCCAGTGCAGCGGCTCGTCTGTCTTGTTGCTCGCCTCCTGTTCCTCGAGCATCTTGTCTAGAATGGGCACGACCCAGTCTTCAAAGGCGCAATAGTTGCTGTTGGGCACGAAGAGATTGCCGATTCTGTTCATGCCTTTGGCGCGCAGGCCGGCGCCAGGGGTGGAGAAGGCCCCCAGATAGGTCGGGGCAAGACATTTGATAAAGTCCTCCTCGACGCCGCCGGCGGTGGTGACTATGGCAGAGACGTGTTTGTGCTGGACGAGATATCGCAGCGTTTCCCGCAGGCCGGAGGAGATGAGGTTCGACGTATATCCCAGGAAGATTGTGGTGCCGTCATTGGTCTCTGGGTGCCTCCATGCGCGCTGTCAGCTGTTAGCAGGAACGCGAGGCGCTGCGCGCGTGAGTGAGGGTGAGCTTTGAGACGCCCATGCCGTTTTGGGCGTAGTGGTTTCGCTGTGCAGTGTCAGGCTGCCAGCAGGCCACGGCACCGCTAGGCTGGGCCTGGACGGGTGTCTCCGTGCGCAGACGCTGCTGCGAGGCAGTGTCGCAGTGCTAGCCACAAACATTATTGTGCAGCAAGAGTCACGACTCACCATGTCGTTGATGATGCGCACTGCCTCGCCTACAGAGGTTGCCTGGAAGCCCATGCGCGAGTAGCCTGCAATGAGCTCCTCGACGGTGATGCTGCCTCTGCTGCGGCCGGCATAGTGGTTGAAGTCGATGCCCTGTACCTCTTTGGCGTCTGCGGGCACGGGCTCAGAAGGCTTCAGAACGGCATCAGTGGCGCCCGAGGGGGCTGCGGCCTCGTTCGAGGTCGACATGACGTGTTCTGCAGCGTTGCACACGGTTCCAGGACGGGGAATGGGAGTGCAGGGCGTTGTGATTGTTGTTATCGCGCGTGCAGCCACCACGACATATATGCGCCGCCCTGACTTGTGCTAGAAGGCCATTTTCGACTTTGCGCTGCGTTCCCCACAACGCTTTCGGCCGTGCGCCCCTGCGCCAGTGAGATCGTCGGTCCAGCAGCGCACGAGGCGCCAATGAGGTCTCCGACGCCTCAAAGGCCTCCTCAAAGGCCTCCTGCTGTTGTGCTCCTGAAAGACTTGTGCTTGTGAAGAAGAAGCTGCG
Source organism: Stagonosporopsis cucurbitacearum (assembly GCA_016920805.1). Classification (NCBI taxonomy): domain Eukaryota; kingdom Fungi; phylum Ascomycota; class Dothideomycetes; order Pleosporales; family Didymellaceae; genus Stagonosporopsis; species Stagonosporopsis cucurbitacearum. The sequence goes on along the minus strand of JAFEKD010000011.1, from coordinate 2,069,340 downwards.
CAGTAGATCTTGCCCGACGCCCTGAGCCTTTTGCACGCTACAGCCCTGCACCGCCGCTGGCCATGGCCATCAAGCACTCTGCTGCTGCCCTGCTGTTCCTCCAGGTCTCGGCCCTAGGCTGATTGTGCATGAGGCGGCCTGGCTTGCAGACTCGTCTGGAGCCTTTGTGCTTGATTGGCCGCCGAATGGACGTGGCCCATGCGCGTCTTTGAAGTTTGGTGTCTCTGCACCGGGTAGCCGCAGGGATGTCACTCGGGGAGGGGGCTCGTCAGGCTCGTCATGTCTGCGGGCTGCGGGTTGGATCCTCGTCTCGTCGTCTCGTGTTCTTCATCACACACTCTCTGTTCTGCGACCTCAACCTTCTCCACGGCGCGCCATGCTGCCAGCGTCCCTCCGCGCGCCACCTGGCTAAACCACCTCAACCTCGCCTGCTCGTGCCATCTTCACTCCCACTGCTCCTGCCCGTGGCCCTGCACGCACAACACAGCAGTGTAGCGCCACGTTTACGGGGTAAAGGCATCTCTTCTGCAGCCTGCATATCGTCAACCGGCCCTGCCACGCGCCCCGCCACGCCACAGCCAGCTGCCACTACCCTCAATCAATTGCCCGCTGTTTGTTGACGCGAACCGCCCTTTCTCGCACCCTGCCCACTCGTCAGGGCGTGAAAAGCCAGCACCAGGTTGCATCTCAGCTTGCCGGCTGCCAAGCCTTTTGTTCCACACGCGGCGGATCGCAAAGTGCCTTCTGGGGCGCTTTCCCAAACCCACCCGCGCACGGACCATTTGCTTCGAACTTCTAAACAAGTCACGAGTTACACACGCCAAATTCGACGCCGCTACCAAGCACTCCGTTTTGACACAACAAACCTGCCTCTCCACGATATTACTGGATCGCCATCTCGTGCCGCCTTGGACACGTACGGCACCATCTAATCACGCTTGCTTGTCTCCTGTCCTGGGGACGACAACGACGCCACGCCCACGCCCACGACCACATTCTGACACACGTGCATTGCCACCTCATCCATAGATTCTGGCCTGCATTCACGCTCATGCCGCTGCCTGGGAAGACTTGTGTTCGTCTCTCAAGCTGCAACTATGTCCTCAAACCGCTACCCGGACAACAATCGATATGGGCGAGACAGGTCTCCGCCTTACAGAGATCGCCGCCCTTCCGCCTTTGGAGGTGGCTATTCCGCAAGGGCTAACGACAGCGTGCGGCCGAGCCAGGACTCCAGCGCTTTCCCATCCCGCGACGTTCCTCGAGGTCCCAAATCCCTGTCTGACGCGCCAACACGTGGCCCTGCTCCCGGAAACCTGTCAGGACCGCCTTCAACACCTCGCGATGGACGAGGGAGGGGCTTTCCAGGGAGGGGTGAGCCCACACCTTTGCGGGACGCGCCCCCGCTGAGCAGCGGACCAGCGCCTCCAATGACCAACACGCACAATTCCTGGAGGGCTGATCGAGACCGGGATCGTGACCGAGATTTTGATCGCGACCGCAGAGAAAGGCGTCCGACTCCACCACCGCGACGTTCGCCCATCCGCGACTCACGAGATCCTCGTGATCAGAGAGATTTCCCACCACGTGATCTGGACGTTGCTCGCGCGCGCCGCAACTCCCGGGATGGACCACCTTCGGCAGGATCTACTTTCTCAGATCCTCCAATTCTCGGCACAGGCTCATCATACCGTGGCAGTGGAATTGGTCGGGGCCGAGGCGGTAGGGATTTTGGAGGAAGAGGCAGACCGTTTCACAATGATGATCGAGACCGACATCATGACCCCCGAGATCGTCCACCTGACCGCTCATATAGGCCACGCAGCCGATCTCCGCTACGACGAGATCGAGACTTGCGAGATGAACGAGATTTTGACAGGAGAGACCGCGATGACCGTAGATATACCCGAGAGTACGACTCTTATATAGGTCCAGCTGGCGCTGCCAAACCAGGACCGAGAGCTTTGGACACACATCGGGGCGCGGCATCGTCTGACTCGCGGCACGCACCAGGAACGCCGACTGGACTGACTCCACATTCTTCGCATCATGCGTCTCCGGCAGACCGGTTAGGACCCCAGGTTGACTCCTACTCCCGACGCTCTTCCGTTGCCGTCGATCCCTCGGCCGCGAAGGATTCCCGTCGAGATCCTGGCAAGGATGATCTGCTACTAGCTGGCCGTGCAGAGGCATCCCGAGAAAGGTATGCCCCACGCGCTTCATCGCCACCTGCCGCAGTCCCGGCCTTTGGGTCTAATGTCTGGAGAAACCCTACACTTGACACGAAACCAAGTACGACAACAGCTTCGGGCCTCAAATCTGTTCAGTCCAGCAATCCAGCACCACTACCATCGGCACCGTCTGTCGCAGCACCCCTTCCTGCACTTCCTTCCACTTCCGCTTCTACTCCGGCACCAGCTCCTCCTGCCAGACACGCTCACCCTCCTGTCATCTCTACGAGTTCAACACCCGCTGTGCTTACAGCCCCTCCTCCGCCAGTTGCAACCAAAACAAATGCCGCTCCTGTTCTTGTTGCTCCGCCCACCGGTCCAAAGGCCGACAGAGTGCAGGATCGACCTACGTCTGAACGACTGTCTGTCGATGAGCCTATTCAAGAAGGTCGATCAGGGCCAAGTGGACCTCCGCGCATGGATCCGCCGCCAAGCGCCTGTTCGTCGGCACCATCCGCGAACACCTCTGCTATCGAGAAAGATCGCGGAGATGGTAGAGGGCATGTCGCGCGAACACCCAATACTCCACAGCACTCAACGCGTCAGCCACCACCGCCGCCATCAGTGCCATCGGCACCATCAAACCTAGCGAAATCGCCCCCTCAAGGCCCGGCACAGCGACCACGTCCACCGCCTTCTGCACCGCAGGCAGCCCTCAGGGCCAACATCTCCCCATCGTTCTCAAGGACTTCTCTTCCATTTCAAGCTCCTAGAGATTCTCCTGTTGGTGCAGCACCTGCCCCACCTTTGGGACCACGGAGCAGCAGTGGCGACGCCTCGATCAACACTTCACCAAAGAGCTTGCCAGCCAATATACCCACCGGACCTAAAGCAGATAGAACACCGATGGCGCCGCGACCAGCGCCTCCCTACGCGCCTTCAGAAAGGCCGGGTTTCAACGCCCCGAGAGCACCTATGGGCGGTGGTCCCAAGAGCATGCAGTGGGTTCGTCCAGGTCTCATACCGAGCCGTCCTTCCATACCTACCAAGCGAGAATTGTCAGTCGATGATCGTGAGCGGTCATTCGGATCGGCTCCCAAAGCCCCAAAGCTTGAGCTGTCCAACACTGCCGCTGCCGCTCATCCACAGCGCTTGCAACAGACTCCATTTGGTTCGCCCTCTTATTTCCGAACTTCTGGGGACATGGACAGGGCAAAAGGGCGAGCTGCATCGGCGGAGCGATCCATAGTCCCGTCCTTGAAACCTGGATCGATAGAAACCAGACGACATTCTGACGTGGTCATGGCAGATGCGTCTCCTCGTCCAGCTCAACTACCAATGTCGGCAGCCTCCTCTGCACCCGGTGCACTGCAAGATTCTGACGAGGACCTCGATCTTGACGAAGACGACCTTGCGGAGTCAGAAGCAAAGTACAACAGAAAGAAATCTGCACTGGAAGCTCGACTTGTCGACCTCAGTGCATCTCATCTGCGTGCAACTACTCCTCTGCAAGAGATCATCTTACTTTCGTGTCTCAACGCTGACTATCTACCAGCTCCTTACGAAGATGTAGAGCAGGACTTGGTCAAAAAAGAGGACGTGCCGCGCCCGTCAGAAATCCCAGCTGTGTCACCTATCGAAACCTCTGCTGCGTGTAAGCCAGTCGAACCTTTAACTCCAAAGGCCGAGGAAACCGACGATAGTGGGGCAGAAAAGAGAGTTGAGCGCTCAATTGCACCAGCGACAGTTGCCCTGCGTCTTCGCCGCGAAGGATCCAAAGAGTCTGAGATCTTGCCTGATCTGAGTGGTCTCCCGTATCTTGGATCTGGTCCGCTTACGCCGTTGTCTGATATTGAGCAGGAACGACCAGGCATACCTGCGACGCTCAAATCGAACATGTTGAAGTTGTTCCAGAAGACCATGCAACCCGAATTGAACGAGGCAGAGACGTTGCAGCAGTATGCCATCACGTACAGGCATTGGCGACAATCCATTCGCCAATGGGATGAAGAACGTGAGCAAGACGAACAAGAGAGACAGCCTTCGGCCGAACCCAGCCTGAAGGCGACCACGCCCGATGTTCAGAGTTCCAATGCCGGTGCCCTGCTTGATGTTCCAGGTCCAACCGGACGGCGCAGCCATACCAGTCGATGGGCTACAGAACTGGACCTGGAGGCAGTAATCAAGGAATCGCTCAAGACAGCCGAGGAAGAGAGAATGGGAAAGCAGGACAGTGAACCCAAAAGAAGCATGGCCGATCCGGAGAAAGAAGCCGATCTCCCTCTCGAACTTAGCGAAGCCGAAGCACAGAGACGCAATTTTATTGACACAAACTTCCAGCGCGAGCCAGGACAGGGTATTTTTGCGTTCCACTATGAACCGCCAGAGGACGACTTTACGCCTGACGAGCATCGCGTAATGGTTGTCAACTACCGAGACCAATACGCCAAGAAATGGGGTAAGCTCGCTGAGATCTTGTACAAAGAATGTGGCACCGAACGAACCTACAAAGATTGTATCAACCACTACTATGCAACGAAGTGGGCTAGAGAATACAAGGGCAAGGTCCGAGGCAGACGGGGAGGAGCTCGAAAACGGGGTACAGGCACTGCCCGCGGCCGTGGAGCGATTGCGAACATGGAACGACCCGAAGCCGCAGGGGAAGACGGACAGCCTTTACCCGTCACAGAGACGGGAAGACCTCGTCGCTCTGCAGCGCCGACATTCGGCGGCATGGAAGCCGACTTTGATCCAAATGCTGCCCTACCTACGCAAGGTCGAGTCCGTCGACAGACTGATGCAGACGGTAACCCAGAAAAGACCAGCAGACGTAGCAAAGCCAGCAAAGAGAAGGGCAAAAAGACCAAGAACCAAGCACTTGCTGTCGCACCTGCCGGATCACCAGTCAAGCTTGATCGTAAAGATAAGGTCCCAGGCGTCATAGCGGAAGACGAGTTTGGCAAACGACCAGTAGTAGAACTACCTTCCCAGATACATGTCAGTCAACACGAAGATCAGATTGGTGATCCTGCGCTATTGGCAATGAGGGCCAACCATATGGATTTGCCCTCCATTGCAGGAGCCATGTCCGTGGGTCTGATGGACCGACAGAAAACCCAACCAAACGCAAGACCTGGACCATCAAGCTACTGGTCGGTTTCTGAATTGCAAGACTTCGAGAAGAACGTTGCACATTTCGGTACAGATTGGATTGGGTTTGCCAACCACATGGGCACCAAGACGCATATTATGATCAAGAATCAATATTTGCGCATGGTAGAAGGTGGAAAGTCAGAACTCGAACAGGCGGCGAAAGAGGCCGATGCGAGGCGAGAGCGAGGCGATGACTTGGGGCCACCACCAACACCGACTCCTGCGCCGAAGAGGCGATACGAGAGCACGCAGAGTGTACTTCCGCGCAATCTTGCTCCAGCTGAACAAACCCAGTCTCCATTGATAAATTCTGCAAGTTTGCCCAGGAATTCACCGCCTCCGACAGCACATCCTGCAAGATTTCTGCCACAAGCTACTGGTCAAGGCAAGCCACTCGTGCCATCTAGTTCTACATTTTCTCCGCTGCCAGAGACCGCACTTGTCTCCGTACCTTCAATGCCGCAGCACCACTCGCCACCGGCGGCCGCCGCCGCATCTCGAAGCCAGCCACAGCATCATCTCCAGCACAGCGTTTCGCAGCACAAACCGCACCATTTGCCCCCGCGAGCTGGGTACTTTTCAGATGATATACAGCCACGGCATGACAATCGAGTGCCATCACATTCGTCAATGCACCACCCTTCAAGATCTATGCAGTCACATGGCACACCACTCCTGCGTGGTCAAGAACAACTGTCGCAGCCTACCTTCCGTGGTCTGAGTCATCAGGAACGAGAAAGCATGGTCAGATCAGAGCTTCAACAACAAGAGCAGGAGCATCGATATCAACAGCATCAACACGCTCGCCGAATCTCGCAAGAACTGCTTCATCATCAAAGAGCGTATCCGAACAGTGGACCTATCATGCCACCGGGGCGTTCCAACTCTATGGCGCGGTCTCCAGAGCACCGTCCAATGTCATATTCGCACTCTCGGCAGGTATCTCAAGCTCAAAGCTTACCTCAGCCACCGCCGTCAGAGCTGTTGTCCCAAGCGCATAATGTCTTTCCGGGGGGCCAACAACTACCATCACGCACAATCTCCACTCCTCCTGTGAAGGAAGAGCCAAGATATGCGCCACCATCTGCGATTCCTCAAGCGCAGCAAACGCCAGTCTTGCACTCTCAGCACCAAGCTCGCCCTTCATACAGCCAAGCGCCTGCACATAGTGCTCCACCACCTAAACCTGTCCAGGCGCCCCGCAAATCCAATTTGCTATCGCTGTTGAATGACACCGAACCCGAGGAGCCCTCCAGGAAGAAGTCTACCGAGCAGGGACCTGCTTCACATAGTACCACACCCTCACAGCAGACGCCCATTGCGCCGCCGCCAGCCTCTCTACAGGCCTCAACTTCGAGGCGCGATGTGTATGCCGAGTCGTCGTCTACGCAGTCGCAGTATGGTCGACCTTCGTATGCATCTCAGAACTCCATACCTCCCTCTACAGCGAATCGCTCCATCGACTTGACGAACGAGCAAACATCAGGTAGCAGACATGCATCCCACGACAATTGGCAGCAACGGCAACAGTTCCGTCCATCTCACAGTCAATCACAGCCATCAGTCTCGATTCCTACCTCCCACCCTGGTTTGCCCCAGCCTGCGTACAACGATGCACGACTGTTCGGCAATCATCGCTCGGTGTTCACTCAGCATAATACACAACGACATAACCCATCTCCACCACCTTTGGCTGGCTACAACAACTCACCCCACTTACATTCTCGCACCCCAAGTGTCAGTGGGGCGCAGGCGCAGCCTTCACGGCCTGGTATGCCTGGCCCTGGTGCGGCTCATCACGCGCAAGCGGCGGCGGCAGGGTCGAACCAGATTCTGCAGCCAAACCCGTATGCTCAAGTTGACCCTGCACCACCGTCAGGCCCAATGGGTATGCGGCCAAGCCCTCACCTCCGCACAAGTCATATGGCACAGCCACGTGACACCCCGAACCGCAGCGAACACTCACAAGCCAAAAGCACAGCCCCCTCATACTCAAACCCTCCGACACCCAATGAACATCCAGCGCATGTGCCAATGCGGGGCCCGGGTAGTATTACGGAAGTGTATCGTGCGCGCGATCCTCGAGATCTGCATCATGATCTCGAATCACGTAATTCAGATCGTGATACCAGCCGAGAGCTTTCCCAAAGAACGGAATATCTGCGCGAGCAGCTGAACAATCCGCATATACGCTCCACTCCGGTTCACGAAGACCTGCGTTATCCACCTCAGCAGCAGGACCGTGGCTATCTCTCACAACGATCACATACTCCTCTCTCAAGAAATGACGCAGGACAACAACCTCCTCCCTTGCAGCATCCACCACACTCGTCGCTAGGTACCAACAACCACCCTATTTACGGCCAACGCCATTCGGAAGAGCCGTCTCGCTTCTCTCAACCCTTCCCTCGCGATCGAGGCATAGCAGACCGCATTCGTCAGGAATCAGCTCAGCAGCAACAGGCAGCTTTGAATCGAGAGGAACAAATGCGAAGGGAAGGCCAGATGCGTGAGCAAGAAATGCGAGAACGTGACCTCAGAGAGCGTGACCACAGAGAGCGTGATGCACACTTCCGCGAGAATCTGATAAGAGGCAACATTGGATCTTACAACCGAGGTCCAGGGTCCGAACAGCAGCGCCCACCACCTGCAGGGCCAAACGGGCATATGGACTGGACAAGCGGTGTCACTCGAGCACCACAGCGGGATGGCTGGCAGCGATGAACGAGCAATCTTCCTTCGTTTGATCTCATCAGGCGTTTGGGATAAGAAAAAACATTAGGCAGCTTGAACTTGGTTTGTAGACACATGTCAGGACGCAGCATCCACAGGCGCTAGATCTCTTTTGTAAGATGACATGATGACTTTACATATAAGAACCCCTCCCCCAGGTGGCTTTGTCGATAAATTTTTTCTCGTTCTGTTTGTGTCTGTCTGGCCTTGAGCGTTTGAGCGGGCGCTCTTGCACAATGTACTATACCTTGAAGTTTTTTTTTTAGAAGAAAATAAAACCCAACATTCAAGATGAACTTTTGACATTCCTGTTTGTCCCGTCTGTCGCGAATTACACGAACTGCTGTTTGTCGAACAACGGGTCTGGACGTCCGGATCTGTCCAGGCCCCTTCGCTGCATTGAGCCCTTACCAAACGATTTGGTTCCCAGACACACACATGCACGGTTCAGTTGCATTGCTTTCTTTAGCGCGCACGACACAGCCCCTGTCGTCGGGTTCAATCTACGTTCTTTCCGTCCCGGTGTACAGTGTAACGCCATCCGGCTCTGATTCGACGACACGGCCCAGGTCCGGCTGAGTGTGGCTATCTTTACCCCGACATAGCGTTTTCGATCGGTGCGTGCATCAGGTTGGTAGAAAGTGATGTCCTGACATGCAAGAGCTGGCCTAAGCTTCTCTCTTTTGCCCCATGTTTTTTCTCTACAATTTTTTGTGCTACGTTAGCTGCTTTGGTTCGAGGCCAGCTAGACATCGCTGGTTGTGTCCACCGTGACAGAGCTTTGTGCTCGTTATTCGGAGCAGGTTGGAGCACCATCTGTGATCGACGTATGTCAGACAGCATGGGCAGATTACACGTTTAGCTCGGCTATGAGTGAGCACTGTATATGCTACGGAAGCCCAGCGTACCGGAGATAGCGCTCTTACTGAATCGCAACGTATGACGCTAGCTCAAGAGTGAGTTCTGGGTGCATTTTCATGGTAAAGACAAACGGATCCCGCTGGTGGGAGGAATGTTAGGGAGGTTTGTGGTAAACTACCGCGATGAGATTACCTAGTCATACACGTTTGCGTCCTGTCTCGATGCTACGATCCTAGAACTTCCAGCACCTTGATCCTTCCCTTCTTTTCAGCAACCTGTCTCGCTGTCATTCCTTTCTCTGGGCCGTCTTTGACTTTTGTCATCTTCTTCGTCCCATTCTCTGCCAACCATTTGACGGTATCTGCATGTCCGTTTTCAGCAGCAAGATGTAATCCAGTCCATCCCTTCTTCAGCGTCACCTCATTCATGTTCTGCCCGTAGTTCTTCAGGACTTTCAGAATCTCTACGTATCCTTTCTCCGCCGCAATCGTAAAGGCGGTGCGCTCCCACTTATCGCGAGGATCAAGCAGCCTCTTGTTTCGCTCAAGCAAGGCTTTTGCAACCCATTTCTTGTTGTACATGGCGGCAATGTGCAGCGGTGAGCGCTCCTCACGGTTCTTGATGAAGAGGTCAATGTCAGGGACTGTCAACAGCATTTTCAGGATCTTAGTGTGGCCTTCTCTTGCAGCCAAGTGCGCGGCTGTCCAGTTCTGTTTTGTGAGGGCGTTGATGGGGTATTCCTTGTTCTGCACGAAAAATGCAACTTGTTCGGGGACTCCAAGCGCGGCAGCCCAATGGAGTGGGTTGCGCGGCCCAGGCCCCATCAACTTTTTGAGGTCCCGTTGCGATGGCTGCTTGTTTGCTGGCGTTGGCTTTATTGCCTCTTGCCACTCTTTCGAGTGCATGAATTCGGATATGCGGTGCTGCCGCTTGTTCAAGGTCTCAAGCTGACCCTCCCAGTCGTAGTGCTTAGCAACATTCTTGACCCACTGAAAATCACCGTTCAGCGATATCATAAGCTGAGCAATCGCAAACATTATGGCCTTGTAGAGGCTGATGAAGACGGACTGCAGGCTTTCCTTCAACTCGCGCATATCACAATCATCGCTGGCTTGGACAGTGGCCCAGTCTTGTGCTTTTCGATTCATCACGACGTAGTCTGCGACCGTTTCCGCAACTTCGTACATTGCTGCTCGCTCTGCCATGTAGATCTCATTCATCTGGTCGCTTAGTTAGCCCTTACCCCTGTGCCTGCTAATCAAAGGATGCGACCTACAGAGAACACGGAGAACAGCGCAGCAGCCGGGATCGCAACATATGGTCCTCCGACACCAGCACCAGCCGCGACAATGTCCTGGAACTTCATCATGTTGTTGCATATCCGGCCGATCTTATCCACAGACTTTTTGCTTTCCAGTTTGCGAGCTTTGGTTTGGATCATGCCAAGCAGTTCCTGATATCCTTCCTCGGATCTCAGTTTCATGCTTGGCCTTCTAAGCTCAGCCTTTAGTATGGTATTGAGTTTCTGTAGCCTTTCCCTGCCCTTGTCTTCATCATTGAGTGCTTGATAGGCCTGCTTCCATAGATTGGGGGCGCGCTTGCCTGAGCTCTTTTGACCGACATTTGAGCCGGGCATTGTCACGAGAATCGGAGAACGAACCTCGACAGTCGGGAGACGTTCAAGCCAATATAAGCCTTTCAGATAAGAGGCGGGGGCTCACCTGCAGACTTTCTGCCTAATTGATGCAGACACAGCCCGCGCTAACCACATCAGCGGCTGACCCGCTGTGGGGGCCAAAACGGCTATGTACGCTCGTGGATCTTCTGGTGTCTTTTGCAGTCATTGAGACGTACAAAGGACCTATTGCATTCTGGGCAAGAATACAGCCTCCTGTTTAGATGACTGTTTTCATGGTTTCGACGAGCAAAATCTCTGGTAAAAGTTTTTTTGCAGATCGTGCAAGCATAATCGCTTTTTGCTCGCGGTCTTGCGATAGTATTGAAGGTCTCTGCAAGATCAGACATGTCTGGGTGATAAGCTCGCATATGCCTTTACGAGTCAGATGGTTCTCTTCGAGTTCTCGGCAGACTTACTTCTGAAGGTCACCCTGATTTACAAAACCCTCGTTTCCCAAGCAATCTGGTATGTCGCACTGATACGGACGCTCGTGGATATTGACGTGCTTCTTCCTGGCTTTGGCATCTTTGAAGCCCTCTGAGAAAAAGCGGCAGGTAATCTTGGTGCACTTGTAACGCCGTTCATCATCGTAAAACCTACGATATCGAACCAAGTCTTCCTGCTTGATCCCTTTTGATAAGGGCAGCTCTTCGAGCAATTTGCGGTTCCTTGTCAATGCTTCCGCGAGGCTCTTGATATTTATCTCATGCCTCGCGTCAAACCCTTTCTTCTGGACAGTGTAGATATGGCTTGTCAGCTTTACAAGCCTTTCATGCGGTGGATAGTTCTCAAAAATGGTACAACTTGTTTGACAATCTTGCACAACACTTTTGTCCCAGTCGACATCGCAGTACAGTGTCATGAAATCCTCCAGCGCTATATCAATATCTTTGAGATAAGCGTCGCGCTGATCACGATTGATCTTTGACAGAGACATGAAATCAGCGCCACCACTGACAAAGGCATTAACATGGTAATGCCATTTTGCGATTGCATAGTCCTGGAATGCGAGGTGACCCTTTAATGCTAGTTCTTGGAGCTCGTGTGGCGGTGGCGAATGATCGGCTTCATCGATATTGAAGCATGGAAACGTCAAATATCGTAGACAGAGGGTTGCCAGTTCGACTTCAATTGCCGTTTCATGTATCTCTTCCGCGTCTTTGATGTACCTAAGAAGCATTACTTGCGCATGTTTATTTAGTCTATAATTGCGTTACTCACTGTTTTACAGTACTGTGCACGAGTGCTACCCGGTCTCCATTTAGTGAAATAAGCGACCCACAGATGTCGTGGATGTGCTTGCGCAGACATCTATCATCATACTCGATTGTTTGATCGTCAACATTTATGGACAAAGCAACTTGTATCTCTTTCCAAGTTAATCGACGTTTCGCGCAAATCATCCATCCAAGCAGCTTCTTTGCTTTCATCCATTCTTCGGACGAGGAGGCGCGTTGCATGTGTCGTAAAATGCGTTCATACCTTTTGAATTTTAGTAAAGTAAGATATGTTGGAGCTACAAATCAGAGGCTGCTCCAGATACGTACGCTCCTTTCAGGCCTTCAGGGAAGGTATCCTGTCTCATGCCTTCCATCAACTCTCCACGTGTCGATTGAGCATACAGGTTTTCCATGACCAGTTTTGCATATAAGAACATGCCTGATCATTTTCGTCAGCAAGACCCCCACACTGAGGAAGAAGTGTACTTGCCCTTTGCGTTGTGCACAGTAAGTTTCTGGAGGTATTCGATCAAGCTGTCACTGAACGGGGCAAACTTGGCCGCAATCTTCGTGACCCAGGCACCGACATAAGTGGCAATGTCGTTCTCGTTGTCTTTTTCTGACAGCTGCATGATTTTAGTCACTGGCCGAGATTGCGAATTGCTGCACAAAACACGCCTGATATCGGCAAAATTTTGACTGACGAAAAGCACACGAAGCTTGCCAGGATCATTCTTCTCGCACTGATCCACGATTTTTAAAAGAGCATCTGCGACTTGCTTTCTCTCTGTTTGTTCACACTCGTCAAGACCGTCAATTACGATATAAATTTTGGGGAGGATAGCACAAAGGTCACTAAGCACATGTATGGCTTGACTGAGTGAGCGCAATACAGGCTCTCCGCTTGATGTGTACCGTGTGTAGCAAGGAGGAAGAAGCTGATCGTCGCAGTTAAGAAGTTGTTGCGTTAATCCTTTGAGTATGCCCACAGCGGAGCTGTCCACTTGGTCATCGCTGTGGCAATAGTAAAAGGCTGTCGCAAAGCCAGGCTGCGTCCTACACGTATCGATGATGACTGAGGCAAGAATTGTTTTTCCTTTTCGAGATTAGGTTATGCTAGCAACATACAATAAGAGTCTGGGGAGGCCTCACCTGCACCGGGGATACCGTGCATCCAAAGTACTGGCGTACTTGGAACGGCAGCATTGATCCAATCCACGATGTAGGTCTGTTGAAGGATCCAAGAGGTTGTTCTCGAATACTCTACCCGAATTTGTCGGTACATTTCGTGATCGTGTGAAAATTGCTGCCCAGCGGCTAGCCATTGCATCACTGCTTTGGTCTTCTTTATACGCTCTGCAGCTACAAGTTCATCCAATTTGAAGTTCAGCTCTTTCGCAATTTGCTGATGTTGATCGAAATGAACCAAGCTTGCGGCTTTCATGTCAGCCATATCATGCTGGTGCATAGCGTATTGTGCACGTTGAGCACAACTCTCAACGAAGGCTTTGTGGTGACCAAGACTTCTTAAAATCCCCCCGAACTTGGTGTTGAAATCCTTCCACATCGACCGGAAGAACTTTTTCCAGACTGAGAAGTCAGTAACAGTGGCTTTGTTCAATATGCACTGCAGTCTACTGACCTTTGCCCCGAAAGAACCGAACTGCCGTCTCATGAAAGTCGAGGATATCGACGTACATAAGCTCCAGTGCACCTTGCAATAGATCATCATTGATGAAAAGTTTCTCGTAACTCTCTATCAATGGTAGTTGATCCCCAATCTGCTCATACGCATCGAGAAGCGTTTCAAAAGATTCGGACACCGTACTAGCAGCCTGCACATGTTAGATGCAAATTTCATGTTAAGCTTTGTAACGTACAAGGAGCAAGAATTTCATTGGTCCCCAAATAAAAGCAACGGCATCCGAAACGTTCAAGAACACCTCAATAACCCTCCCAAAGTTATCCATGGCTTCGATGCATCCTTGTATGCGACGCATATTCACCAATCCTCTGCGATCGTGTTGTTCTTTCTGGATACGACGCATCTCTCGGCGAAGAGCTTCAACTGTAGTGCCTTTGAAGTCCAGGACCTCATTTCCGAGCATTCGATTGCGGAACTCCCTAATAGCTTTTCCTATCTTACTGCTGGGAGGTTTGGGCGAAAGCGACGACAGTGGAGTGACCGAGGGGGAAGCACCACCTTGGGCGGTTGTGCTCGCCAGAGCCGGAAGACTACCGTTAGCAGCGACTGCTCCTACATTGCTGCCCAATTTTTGGCACTGTTCGACCGCCCGCTCAAGTGCGCTAGGAGCGACAGGCAAGAGGCCTGGTGTTGAAATCTGTATCGAGGAGGGAGTCGAAGCATTGTTTGGCGACGAAGGGCGGGTGGAAGTAGCCGTCAGCAGATTGGGTGGCTGAGAAAGAGCAATAGTAGAAGAGCGACTGCTCCGAGCTGGAGGGGGAGTGGCACTCATGACTGAATAGCCTTGTTGTCAATTTGTTGCGTTCAGAGACGTTCTCACGATCTTAGAGCCGACGAACCTGAGCTTATTCTTATGTGACCTACCGCGCACAAGAAGTAATATGGCGCTTATAGCAATGGAAAAGGGCGACAAAAGATATGAAAACGAGCATCACGAGCAAGAAAAACTTGTGGGCGGAGCAAGGCTGAGAATGCTTGCCTGTAGCATGCATGCTGTGGTCGCTGGTGTACTGTACCACCAACCCGCACAGCCCCGATAGGCGTTTTCCATCGAGTACGAGTCATCTCTCGAACATGAACACCCAAATATTCAATTGACCTTTGTCGGACATCATTCAGCGCGCTGTCCTGACGATAGACAGAACCTGAAGAAAGGACGCCCCACCACGCACGCTAAGCAGCCGCCACCAACACGGCGCATCCGCCATGCCCCTAAAGCACATGCTCAATGATGATCTTGAAACAGGCCCCTATCGCACACGTATTCTTTCGCACTGTTGGAATCAATATGAAAACCACGGAGATTATAATGTCCTTGGAGGTCCGCCTCTTGAGTTCAACGGACACGGATCAGCTACATTGGATGCTCTGATGCCTACGCAATCATGGGAGCCTGACCATCTCTCTGCACCTACACCGCCTTCAGACGACATCAATTTTGCACCCTTCGTAGATTTCGAATTTGAAACGATCTTTGATCCGTCTTCTTACTGCCAAGAATCGTTTGAGCAGTGGATGCCCGAACTCGTTTCTGGACCACCCGCACCAAGAAGCACCAGTCCCATTCCTGTGGCTGAACTTGTCTGCTATGGAACGGTAAAAGGATTTGATAGTTCACATTGTTGTTCGCCTCTGACAATATTCCAGGTTTGTCGCGCTTCAGTGAGGCTTTCTGGCGACATGTTATCATTGGACAAGAATCTGATAGCGGCAGCCACCAGTCCGATCTCGGGTCATGTCTTGCTGAACTTGATAGAAATTGAGGGGCAGTACCGGATTGTGTTCTCTGACGGCAACATCTTTGGCGAAGTCAACGCACAGTTTGAAAAAACACTCGCCAACATCAAGGAGCAGCGGCTCGAGCTTGATTACGAAGTATTCATTCCTATCCAAAGCACGAGAGAGACTATCAACAGAGCTACGAAGGGGAAAGAGGCCGTCATT
This sequence comes from Stagonosporopsis cucurbitacearum, assembly GCA_016920805.1. Lineage (NCBI taxonomy): Eukaryota > Fungi > Ascomycota > Dothideomycetes > Pleosporales > Didymellaceae > Stagonosporopsis > Stagonosporopsis cucurbitacearum. Next base: position 2,053,875 of record JAFEKD010000011.1, on the reverse strand, counting down.
CGAGCTCAAATCAATGTATACGGTCCTCGTGTTAGCGCCGATAGCGCGGCCCAGGAATTTTCGCAGAACAAGCTCTACTTTCAACGCCCTGACCATGTTCGAGATAGTGTCCCTTACGAGAATCCTCATGTTCTCAAGTTCAACGATGATCTTGATGCGGTCCCAATTGTGGGCGTCGTCCTCGAGGACACAGATGCTAATATGGCAGCTGGTGGTCTTACCGAGGAGATCATTGAAAACGTATATTCATCTCTTACTCGTAACGCGCATCTCAGAGTGCTTGAAGGGCACGAACTTTTACGAACGGCTCTGTTGACGTATGTTTACACCTATTGGTAACTTCTCTTGTGCTGATCGGATTTCACAGGCACCAGAAAACAGCACTAGACTTCATGTCGCAACGGGAGAACGGCCCAGTCCCGGAAAGATATCGGCTTTGGGTACCAACACAGCTAGAGGGACAGCTTCGGTACGTATTACGTGTCTTTCCAAGCGATGTAGCTGACTATACAGCTATCGGCACGTCGTTACTGGCACTACGAGTAAGCTGCAAGGTACACTTGCTGTGATTGATACTGAGACATCTAGAACCTTTTGATCAAACAGAAACAGGTGGAGGCATATTGGCTGACGAGATGGGCATGGGAAAGTCCCTTTCCATGCTAGCCTTGATACTTCGCACACTCGAAGCTGCACATGCATGGGCATCAAACGAACAATCCTCGTCGCAGAGCGTACCAGGCCACCTTGGAATCAAAGCTCGGTCCCGAGCTACATTGATTGTGGCTTCTTCGGATCGTACGTATAGCCTGTGGCCAAGTAAGGTGCTTCCTGACTAAAAGATGCAGTGATGATCAATGAGTGGTTCCAGGAGCTTGCAAAGTATGGTCCAACACAAAATGTCTAATAATTGGTGCTAATTCGAAAAGACATTTCAACGATCACACGATGACTACGATCAAGTACCATGGACCAGGTAGATGGTGCTCACTGGACAAATTGCGCAATACTGACCTCGTCATCACCACGTATCATACTCTGGCGTCTGATAACTCAAAGGTCAAAGATCCCAATAAAGTCCTCCTCAGCCAAGTCGAGTGGTACAGATTAGTACTTGACGAAGGTATGTCCTCCACCCCGTTAAATTGATACCTTTAATCAAAAGAAAACAGCACACATTATTCGCCGACAGAATACTAGTCTCAATCGCACTGTGACCGAATTCCAGGCAAGATCACGATGGTGCTTGACCGGAACTCCAATTCAAAATCGGCTCGAAGACATCGGGTCGCTGTTTGCATTCCTGCGAATAAGCCCATTTCACAACCTAGGCGAGTTTAAGAAGGCAATCTCAGTCCCTTTTGTTGAAGGGGGAAAGCGGAGAGCATTAGCAATAGAGCGATTCACTTATCTGCTCGATTCGATGTGCCTCCGTAGGACGAAGGACTTACTTCATCTGCCCGATCCTGAGAGTCGCATTCACGAAATCGCTCTCTCGCCTCAAGAGCGGGCGCAATACGAGCAGACCAGCAATATTATGTTCAGAGCTGTCAGGAACCAAGTAGAGAGCAGTGATCAGGGTGCGCTTCGTCAGTTTCAGATCCAGCTACAGCTACGAATCATATGTAATCATGGGACTTGGCAGCAGCTATTTTCTTGGAACCGGCGAAAGATCCACTTGCTGGACGAAAGAGAGGCCATATTGATGGATGTGGGAAGTCAAGGCGAAGTTAATTGCTCTGCTTGTCACCAAACAATGCCCTTGTTTGGTCCCGGTACCATGTTCCGTAGCTACGAGGAGAACTGCCGACACACGCTCTGCTCGGAATGTCTAGATCAGAGCATAGAAACCACTGAAGACCAAATTGCAACGAGCTGTCCGTTGTGCTCCTCACTGTGGCGAGTGTCGAAGTATCCACAACCACAGAAGAGTCACTCACAAGAAGACACGTATTTCCGGGCAGAAGGTAAGTCCTCGAAGATGGAAGCGCTTATGAGAGATGTCATGGAAGATATCAATACGACCAAGAGGTAAGCTTCCCTCCTTCCTAGGCCCATCGAGAGCTAAAAGGTCAGCATCATCTTCACATGCTGGACCAGGACTCTAGATCTTGTGCAGCTCTACCTGAAAAAGGAGAATCTCACTTCCAGTAACTTCAAGCGCATTGATGGCGACTGTCCTACTAAGAAACGGGAAAAGATTTTGGAAGAGTTTGAGCACAATGCCGATCTCCATGTTCTGATCATGACAACGGGCACTGGAGCCGTAGGGTATGTTTGCACTTTTACTCAATAGCGATACAGTAACTCAGCAGGCGTGTAGTTTGAATCTTGCTGTTGCAAACAGAGTCTTCATCGTGGAACCTCAATGGAATCCATCCGTCGAGAACCAAGCCATTGCTCGCGCTCTCCGTCTTGGACAGAAGCAAGCAGTATTGGTGACTCGTTATGTGGTTGAGAAATCAGTCGAAAAAGTCAGTTGTGCACGTTCTTTCTGAAGAAGATCTTTCTGACTTCTCTAGGGCATGCGAGAACTACAGGACTCGAAGCTCGAGATGTCGAACCTGGTCAAGGCCGGCTGAGACGGTTTTTGAAGAAGTATCTAGGTAGCATATGCTACGGATGTTGTGACTTCCGAGAATCCTGTAGCTGCTGGCACCTTCTGGTTCAAAAGCACTCTTTGACATCAGAGAAGCAGTCCAAGAAGCATTTTACAGATACACATCAATGATTCTTCGAAATCCGTGAATGCCCTCGAAGCCAATCTTGTTTTGTACAACAATCATGGCGAGGTTGTGTGCCCAAGGCTGAACCTGGCTGACCGGTCGACTCTAGTAACGGCAACGTCATCGCGGAGGATTCCCAGAGGATTCCCCGCCAGGAGTCATACCGTGCTCCTAGATGACGATGAAGATCACAGTGCTCGGTTCTCCTTCGTTCGCTAGATTACGTCTTTGAATGCCCATACCACGGGCCGGCTTGTCTTCGTATGTGATTCAAACATACGATGTGCGATATCACGTTAGACTGGGGAGAGATTTTGATTCCCTGCTCGTCTGTGCTAAAGAATGCAGGGCCCCAAGGTGGCTTGTGGAAAAGTTGGGCCGTGGCTATACATACGTGTCAGCCTGCATCACTTCCTCGGCGCTAGATATTGCAGTGCACACTGACCATTGCGCTGGAATCGAGCTAACAAGAAATCGAGTCTCAGCTTCTGTAGTATCTGTACCACCGCCACGTCGCCCGTGTCACATCGCGTACACAAGAGACTCGCATGCGTACTGTTCCAAGACCAAGGCTCCAGCCTATTCACTTATCCTTTTTTGACCAGATTGCCCTTACCAAAAGTTGCGAGGGGCTGTTGCACCACGGCTCTAGCACCTTCTCTACGCTAAAGATTGCAGTGCTTGGGGGGCATCGGGCTGGGGCCCGACAATGGCAGGTCTTGATGCTTATTATGAACTAGTAACCTCGATTCCTGAGAAGATGAAATGCGACAGTTATACATATGGTTACGAGAATCGTCAATGATTGTTCACCTACAGCTATTGCTGCTACTCTGCTGATAGCGTGCTATTGATCTGCAACCATGAAAACCAAAGCAAAGAGATGATTTGGCTAGCCCAGTTCAGCATAAACCGAAAGTAAAAGGCGAAGCGCCATCCGTCGACAGCGGCAACGACCTGCAGCATGTATACTGCACTAACATCAAGTCCCAGTCCCAGAACAGTCCCAAGTTAAGCCCACAAACGTACTGTGCTCGCTCCGCCTCAAACCTCTTCTGCAGCATCATCACCGCCGTCAGCATCACCACCAAGTTCAATATCCTCCTCGCCATCAACATCCTCATGCTTGACCTTCTTCGCGGCACCTCCCTCCTCATCGCTGCTACTACCACGCTTCTTGGCGGCCTCCTTGCCCTCGTCCTTGGCCTCAGACCCAGCCTTCTTAGCAGAAGCAGCGCCCTTCTTCGCACGCGGTGTTTTAGGCGTAGCAGGATCTTTCTTGGCGCGAGCGGCGGGCTTCTTGGGGGTGCTGGGGACAGCCGGTGTACCATCGCCAGCGGGAGCAGCGGCAGTGACGTTCTTCTTCTTCCAGCTGTAGAGACGGTTCTCGACTGCCTTGGGGGTGCATTCCGTGAAGCCCTCTGGCGGCATACATGAATTAGTAGTCTGACCCAATGTTAAGAGGAATTGTAGGCTCGAAAGGCGAGGAGGGTCAAGGCAGGGGAAGGGGGAGAAAGGATTGTGGAGTCGGGCGTAGAAAGGCGGAAAGTAAGAACATACATACCGATCCCAGCAGCTCTAACTCGCGCAGCAATCTTCTCGCACATCGCCTTGCCAAACGAGATCTGGCACTCCTCGAAGACACCTTGTAAGACCTAGATTTAGCATTAGTACACCGCTCGCACGTACGCATGAGCAGTAAGCAGAAAGAACAAACGCACAATCGAGTCAAGCTCGCTGGTCCACTTCTTGGACATGTTTGCGGTTGGTGGTTAAGGTTGACTGTGAAAATCGCAGAAGCTGCGATAAAAAATGCAAAATCAGGTTGCGGGGTGCACAGAACTAGAAAGAGGAGGTGAGGAGATGCGAGGAGATGCGAGCTGTTGTGTCCTTATATATCGCAGGAGGCGGAAATGGTGGGGCGCGGTGAGGATTATTGGGGTGAAGGTAAGAGGGGACTGGTCTGGAACTCCAGGCTTCAGCGGGGGTTTGACGGTGAGGAGGCGATGGGTAAAGTGAATGTAGATCTTGAGGGGGGGGGGATGTGCGGCAATTGCAGGAAACTTCACGAGGATCATTGGTTTGAGCTGGGGAATTTCAACGCATGGTGAGTAGGTGTGGATTGTATGGACTTATTGTTTTGGATTGGGCTTGTGGAAATGTAGCAATTCCAACCATCTCCAGGTGTTTTATGGCCGTAGGTAAGCACCTGTAGCTACATCATGGCCAACGGCCACCAAAGTCTGCGCCTCGATGCTGTGAGAAAAGAGAACAGCAACGTCTGCAATGGAGACTGGAGGGTACCTAATGCGATTCATTCCCTCTACAGCAAAGAAACTTTCAAAAGTCAAGTTCAATCAGAGCCTGTGCTTGCCATCTGCTCAGACAAAGGCCACGCCCTCATCCTCGTCCTCATTCGGATCATCGTCATTGCCAAAAACGCCCTCTTCCTCCTCCATAGGCTCGGTCTTGACCTTCTTGCTCTTAGGAACGAACTCCTCCTCATCTTCATCATCATTACCTGAAGTAGCATTTGACTCAGCGTACGACGTCTTCGCGTTGGGCGTGCGAGTACGGCTGCGCTTGACCGAGGGAGAAAGCACAAGCTCCTCATCAAAGTCATCGTCCGAGTCATCAGGCTCGAGCTCAGCGTTCTTCTTGACGGGAACACGGGCTCGACCACGGCCAGAAACTGGGGTGTGAGGTGACTTGGCGGTTGCGAGTTTTTTGCGCGGCGTACTCTGGCTGCTGACAGACTTGCCCTTCACGGGCTTCCCAGTCTGGCGCAGGTTGGAGAGTCGGTGGGATACAGCCTTGGGAGTACAGCCTGTTAATTCGTATTAGTTCGATTTTGTTCAAGTTGCAGTAGCTGGAGAAGGTAAGAACGTACCACCGCCAATCTGTTCTGCAAGGTACTCGAGAAGGGGCGCAGAGTTCTTGATGTCGTGAAACTTGAATATACCACGCAGGATCTGGTTGCTTGGTCAGTCTACGATCGCTTTATCGAATGACTCCAAGAAAGTACTCACGATTTGGTCTTTTTCAGCGTTCCAGTTGACCATCTTGACGATATTGAGAGCTGTCCATACTTAGCAAGCAGCGCCATAGTACTGCAAGGAAATACACACCAACAGGCGTTGTTGTGTGTTTATGTAATGTGTCTACGCAGAAATATTGGCGCTGTAGTGTGTTGAAAGAAGAAAGGCGCAGGAAGCGGTGGGGAAGCGGGCTTTTATAGTGGGGCTGAGCCAGGGCTTCAGCTAGTGAGGTGAAGGTGAGAAACTGGCAGTCCAGTGGAGCCGCAAATGGCGCCAGCCCTAAGACCGAGAACGTAAAACTAGACTGCAACTATGAGAAGAAAACTATTAGGCGCTCGCTAGCGCGATGTTGCTGCTTTGGCAGCAATTTGTGGCCAAGCTACGTATAGGGTGAAGGCGGCCCAGCATCTTGTTTTGTTCTTGCTGAGCGGCTTGACAGCTTGCACTCTGGTGTGTGCGGTAAGGAAACATGTGTTTTCCCATCTTTGTGCCATCTTGCAGCATGCAACACCTTACCTGGCCCTTTAAGCGTGCCTAACTGCCTGGCGTAGAGCTGTCAACTGTACTGAGATTATTGTCCAAGACGTAGGTGCGACGCAAGGTTTTCTGGCGCAAACATGAACAACAGCACGTATGTTAAGCTGGCAAAGGATCGTGGAGAGAAGCACGAAAATGCTGCAAAGTTTGTCGAAGATAGACAATGATATTCGGACGAGTATTCAATTTCATATGCAAAAACTTTCCATCTAGACCGCCGACTCTCAGTATCAAACCCAACCACCAAAAAGTCACCAAGCTCCTGAAATAATATCCTCACGCGTAGTCGTCCTCGCCCTCCCAGGGTTTGGTCGCTTTCCACCTCTCCTCCGCCTGCCTAGCGCGCTCGCGAGTCTCCATCCTGTGCAGTTCGCCCATCCAATCCTCTTCCTCCTCCTTTGTGGTCTTCTTGACTAGGATCGACAGGGCACTCGCCGACCGTATGTGCTGGGTGCGACGAGTTGCGTCATGCATCGAGGTATGGCTGGTTTCACGGCGATGGGTTTTGACTGGAGCTTTACTCAAGTTGCGCTGGTGGTACTCGTGGTCGAGCATGGTAGGCCGGTTCTCGATGGTATTAGTAGAGGATATGATGGAAGGCGTGGGGGCTGCGTGCGAAGGTCGTGACGGTGTCCGCACTAGACTTGAAGCTCCTGATGAGGACGAGGACGAGAATCGGCTGTGGAGATGGCCACTCGAGAATGCACAGGTGTCTCTGCTTCCAACATTCGCCTGCTTTGTTGGGATGCGCTGATGAACTGGGCCGCTCAGCTCTTTGATACGATGAGGAGGGAAACGGTGGAGGGTTGCTGATCGTTGCCGTTCTGCTCGGATGTTCTCCATCTTCCTTATCTCTGCTGCCCAGTAGTCCAGATCGACTTGGTTTGGTCCACGATGTCTGAACTCGCGATCTTCGGGGGTAAGTTCGCTACTCGGCGTTTCATCGATCGTCTGTGTCACAATGCGGAGGTCCGGTCGACGATAACTGGAGCTGCGGTGTTTGTGACTGCTACCAGAGCTTGAATCACTCAGTCGCACTGGCGGCCGACTGTCCGCAGTAACACTCGTACGCGTACTCGACCTTGGAAACCGCGAGCCGCGAGTTCGCCTCGAGTCGACAGTCTGAGTGGTGTTGGAACGCAACCGTGTTGAGGCCAAGTCAAAGCTAGAAACCTCATCCACCATCGATGAAAGCGCGCCCGAGCTCGAGCTTGTGCTCATCTCGCTCTTGATACTCCGCAAAAAATTGCTGTAGCTATAGCCATCATTGTCGTCGTCGTCGTCAACACAGCCACTCCAGCTGTGAGGCTCGGCTGCCACGAGCCGTTCCGCTTCTTCCAAGATCTGTACTGTCCAAGCAGCCTCGACCGCCATCTTGCTGAGCTCTAGATCACCGCTCTCTGGTTGCTTGCGGAACATGCGTAAGACCTCTCTCTGCTCATCTAGGATGGAGAGAACGAGGTTAGTGGGAGGCAGCTCGTACTCACTCTTGTCTTGAATTTTCGGGATCGGCATTATAGCCTCATTGTTCATCCAGTCGTACTGTTCGCGGAGCTCTAATTCATTGGTGATGCACAATCGACTTATCAAGACACTCTTCTCAGCAGCGCGGCGTCGAAGCCTGTCTGGAAGATCCTTGATGATAGCCTCCTTCAGCTTGATCTTCCTTGCGTCTAGTGCCATCTGCGCAGCTTCCTTAATATCCTTTGGCTTGATCATGGTGTGTGGGACGAAGTCGTCACTTTCTTCGGAGGTGTGCGTGTTGAATCGTGCCATGCAGTACTTACGCGCGAGGGCGTCGATCTCATCCTTGACAACTGTATAGGCAGCGCGAGCTTCCGCATCGTATGGCAGGAACGGGTTGTCTGGATCTAGTAATGGGGCGATTACAGGCGTAGAGGGTTGGAATTTATCGGTCTGTGGTGTCTGCAAATCCCATGTTGAACCTCCAGCAAACGAGTTGCCCAACGGCGTCGGCGTAAGTGGTGTCACCGGCCCTGTTACCAGGATGTCCCAGCGGCACAGTCGCGGTGAGCTAGGAGCTCGGTCACGTCGCAAGGGACGTGAGAGGTTGGCAATACGCTTGCGCAAAAGCTCGATGCGTTTGGAGCCAGGCCAAGGGACTGCTTGAGGCACTGCAAGTGCGGTAGCAATGCTCATAGCTCGTGCGCGTTCTGCTGCGTACACAAAATCTTCGTCCAGACTTACAATGGCTTTACCCTGACCCTCATCGTCATCGTTTGGAGGTGAGCGAATGCTGTCTTCCTTGCGCACAGTTTCAATGGCGGCAATAACAGGCTTCCACTTGTCTGCCGCGAACTTCTTCTTCCAAGCCAATGCCACCTCGAGCGCCTTCTCACGCTGCTCTTCGTCGGCCATGTACTTGAGCGCATGGCGCACGTGTGGTTTCTCGAGGAAACCGTGAGGTAGCTCCAGCCCTGACTTTGGTGGTGTCTTGGACGCGCCCGTTTCACTGTGCCCCCAATTGTTGACGACAAGCCCCGTGCCGGGATCCATGTTAACTAAGCCGGGATACATGTAGAATGTGAGGGTAGGCAAGTCAATAGTTGGCCGAGTTAGTGGCCCTGCACAAGCGGGTTGGGCGGGTAGTGATATAGCGTGCCTTGGCGAGTATGTAGGTGAAAGTGTATAGCAATGTGCGCAGCTCCTTGGCAACAGTCTCGATCTTGATGAGTCTTTCACTGGAACCTGCAATCTCATTACTCGAAAGAGACGAAGAAGGATCGTAGAGCTATGTATAATCGAAGCCAAAGAAAGCAATCGCTGGTAGATGGAATAAGACTTTGATAGGAATTCTGCCTCACAAAAGGCGTCTAGATGGTTGACATGGTATCCAACTCCACTGATGCATATGCACGTCTATTGGAGGAAAGTAAACAAGTTCGTGTGAACCACGTTAAGAGCGCGGTCTGCCTCGCGCTCCTCAATGACACATGAGATGTTGATCTCGCTAGCACCTGAAGACTGTTAGAGCTGGATTGATATTGTAGGTCATCGGCGCTTACCTTGAGAGATCATCTCAATATTGATGTTGTTGTTTCCGAGCACGCTAAAGAACTTGCCACTGATACCAATCATGTTCTTGAGCTGCTTTCCAACCAAGCTCACAATGGCCATGTCAGGCACAATGTCGATGGCACCCAAGTCGCCGAGGTCATTGACAGCGCCCTGAAGATCCTTGTCTTGGATCTTGTACTCATCTTCACCGCCGCCGCTGAGGAGCGCGGATTCCGAGTGCAGAGCCATGGAAACGTGGACCTCTGAGGAGGAGATGAGGTCCACGGACAAGTGCCAGCGATCCAAGATGCTGAAAATGTTCATCAAGAAGCCGTGAGCACGAGTGCGCTTGTTGCTGTGAACATTGAGCACGACAATGTTGTGCTTGATGGTGACAGCAGTCGGACGCTTAGGGGTATCGAGAGAGGTCAACAGGCTCGACGAGCGCGTGCGGAAGAGTCCGTCTCTGAGAGGAGAATGCGACCCCAGCGTCTTCAAGTTGTCAGGGAAGATGATGGTGCCAGCTCCACGTGGGTTCATGACGTTCTTGATGCGGATGGGGATGCGGGCGCGGATGACCTGCTCCATGGTGAAAGGGTGAATGACCTCGGAGCCGTAGAAGGTCAGCTCGGCTGCCTCAGAAGGAGTGACGCTGGGGAGCAGAGCAGCGGTAGGGACCTTGCGAGGGTCGGCCGTGAAGATGCCATCGACTTCCTTCCAGATCTGCAGCTCTCGGGCCTTGATGCCGACTGCCACGAGGGCGGCGCAGAGATCGGTGTAACCACGACCAATGGAGTTCAGCAGACCACCTGGGACGTTGCCAAAAAAGCCAGTGATGACAGGCACCTTGTCGCCGCAGGCTTCGACTTCTCTGGCCAGTGCCGCAGCCAGATCTGCGTAGAACTGCTCATTCAGGCCCTTCTTGGGAGTGTGGAAGGTGATGATGTCGGCGAGGTCGACAAACTGGGCAGGGGTGCCGCGGTCGTTGAGCAGAGCAGCCATGTAGCGACAGCTGAGCTTCTCGCCCTTGGCGATGATCTTGTCCTCGACGCGGTTGGTGACCTCTTCAAGGTGTTGGGCCGACTCGAGGATCTTGGTCAGCGTCTCACACTCGAGGTTGACGTCAGCAGTAAAGGCTGCGAGGATGTCGGCGCTCTGGATGGTGTCCTTTGCGGCCTGGACGTGATCGGCGCGGATGGCTTCGACAATGTCGTCATAGCCACGGTGGCCCTGCTGCTCGGCGGCGCGGGCGGTGCGGAGGAGGCGGTTGGTGGTGCCCTCTGTCTTATTCTTGGTGCTGCGCGCCGAACAGACGATAGCGGCGCGGTCGACTTGGTTGCCGGCCCTGGAAGTGTTGTGTCAGTACTCTATGTCGTCTCATGTCGTCCCATATCGTCCCATGTGGTCATGGTGGGGGTGGTCTCATGTGTATGTGCGACTCACTTGACAATGTCCGCTATATTCTCCGCAAACTTGCCCACGCTCGTTCCCCCAAACTTAAGGACAACCCAGCCACCTGGCAGGTGCTTCTCCTCGGTGTGGTTCGCTATCCGCTCGACCTCGCTCTTGTGACCGTTGGTGGCAGACATAGTGATGGCGTGCGGTGCAGCGTGCAGCTCGGGTGAGGTGATGGTGGTGGTGGTGGTGATGATGATGATGGTCTGGCTATAGAGGCGTCTGAGAGAGGTTCGCTGGGTGCAGCAATTGAATGTTGGAGTGACGTGTGTAAAGTGGGCAAAGTGTGAGCGACTTTGTGGGCGTGGTGAGTCTTGGTGGGGCCCGACTCATCTTTCTTCCGTTGTCGGTGGCTAACCGCAACGCCAGCGACCGTTCCGGCCGAGCGCGCCATCCCACCCTTCACACGTCGGCAGGAGAAAAATTCGCTGCTTTTCGTTTGCGGAGGCCCATTGCCCGTATCCGCTTCGGTTCCAGTTCATTACCGATATTGGTGCATGTCTGCAATCATGCGCCACGTTGCTTGCCAACTCATCTTCTTCAGTACATATCTCGACCATCACATGCCGTCTTCGTGCTGGCAATGGCACAACAGCACCCACGCGTTGGCTTGTGATACCGCCGGGCCGTCGCCGAACCGCCGTGTGGGATGCTGAACATCTGCGGGACCTTGCAGCTGTCAGGGTTGTTGGATCCTCCACGGCCTCGGATTTCATAACCGACGCTCGACGTGCGGTTCGTTTTCGTAAATCGACACCTCTTCTGATGACGCACATGCTGTTGTTCTGTAAGGCCTCGTGACTATATACTGTATACGGTGTTGGCCGCACTACGTTGCTTGAGTTGCCGCTCCTTCAAGACAAACACACTTCACGAGATGTGTCCATGTTCAGGTGGCTCATACACGTCAACACCTAGAAATCTTGCATTTAGCAAGCATCCATAGAATCCAGCAAGCCCAACATCACTCACGATAAGAACATGTTGTGTAGCACCATCCGAGTGGTCTACGCAGTGCAATCTCTGGCACGGCATACTGTGTAAACAGCGTATTACGCAACTCAGTCATTGGACAATCACTTGGGCCGGTCAGTAAGACTGCAAGCATAGGTATTGCGTACATACCTCCTTGCACAGCAGCGACCACCCACGATTGGACAACAACGGTGATGCGAAGCATCGAGCAAGACCCACTTTCAGGCCTGCATGCACCCAGCCTTGTGAGCGTGCAGGCTGCATACGAGAAATCATTAGATATCCGGTAAAAGAATAGAAGACGTTCCATGCATTTCAGGCAGAGCTATCCCATGATAGCGAATGATCACTTGTAGTTGCCTGCCCCTGCTACTTCCTAGAATGAAAAGAGGATGACACAGCTTATGTCAGCGTGTATACCGTTCCATCACCCTTGGGGCAGTCGCATACACGCCAAGACATACCGGATATCCGGTCATCCGCAATGCATACCCGGATCACTGCACTGATCAAAGCGTACGGCCATGGTCATTCTGCACTGCCATTTCCAGCATGCAGGGGTGTTGAAAGGCAGACACGCATAGCCGGCCTGAATCCTCTTGCCTGCAGGACGTTCACCCGAGCACTGATCCGAGCCAGGCAGAGCGCGAAAGGACAACTTCAAGTGCTTGTGCCTCGGCGCAGAAGGAATCAATATGTACACATCCTGTTTCATGCCTGCGGGACAGGCATTCTGTGTGTGCGTGTTTGACTGCCACATATGACCCCTAGCGCCATCAAGACAATACATCCTAGTGTGGTTCGAGAAGCTGAGTTGCTTCCATGTCATCGGACTGCATTGCACTGCAATCCTTAGCGCAGTAGAGACGATACTGTGTAATGCACAAGAAAATAGCTGCACGCCATCGTCATGGCACTGCAATCTTTAGCGCAGAAGACACGATATCGCCTGGTATCATGCGAGGCATAGCTGAAAGACGTTCGACGAGGGTGGAATATCCTGTGTTCGCAAACATGGGCATGATCATGCTCAGCGACCAGGAAGTCACGGCCGATTCACGTCGTCTTCACATACCCTTCATGCCTTTCGCTCAACACTGCGACGTTCCACTCTGAGAGCACCCCAGCGCTGCAGAGACAGCAGAGATGTCGTGACACGAGGTACAGTGGCTGTGCTTCATTGGCTTGCTGGTCAGCCAATGGCAGATGAAGAATTACCATGGAGCAACCGGGCGTGCAATAGCAGTTTCGACAGCACTGCAATCTCTAGCGCGGTAGAGAGGACAGAGGAATGCCTAGATTGCTGGATGGAGTATATATAGACATGGCTGACAAGGCTGAACGCTTTGCGTCCGCGCAGCAGCCTGCCTTTGGTTGCCTGGTGCTGCTCATGGACATCTGTGCGAAGGGGACAACGTTGCGTAGTGTGATTGGGTATGAAAAACAGGGGGAAATGTACCTGCACTGCAATACTTAGTGCGGGAGCGATGATGAAGGCTTGCCTGAGGGACTGGACAGAGTAGAGGTGGCTGACAAGGCTGAGCGCTTTCTGTATCTTGCTGTGACACAAAAGGCTGTACTAGGTGCATGTTGCCGCTTTTAGTCTGAGCATTACTCCTGCATCACAGTTACACTGCGTTGGTCTGATGCTGTTGCGAAGGGTGGTACACCTGTGTGGCGTGATGTGACTGGAAGTCGAATTCGAGGTCGGGGCCGGAGAATCACAACCTGGCTTTGCACTGCAATTTCGAGCGCAACAGAGAATGCTGATTGAATGAACATGCAAAGCTTGACCGGCTGTTGAACGCTTACAAGAAGCTTGAGCATGTACGAGAACTGGTAGTCAATCAGTTGTACACCACTTCGGTCTGCGCAAAGACGATCTGGCAACGCAAGCATCCTTGTCCGTCTTGCGCTTTAATTTCCAGTACTGCAGATCAATTTTTTTTTGACTGCTTCAATTCGGACCCAGCACAACCAGACATCTGTGAGACTGGTAAGGCCGATCTTGTAAGACGTTGATGTGACGGTAGCCATCGTCTGGAACGGCACTGCAATTTCTAGCGCGGTAGAGCCCGTAATTGCACGGAAGGTCAGTTACATTGGGGGCTTGAAGCCTTCGAAGCGTTTATCAGAATCTGCTTGGTATGAATTGCCCAGTTCATGCATGGTTATTGTAAGGATAGCTCGGAGCTACGATGAAGCACAACATACTGCAGTCTGCTTTCAACTTTAGTACGTGGTGTAATGGAAGCCCTTACTTAGTCTAGTCGATGCGATGCAGTGTCCTCAAAGATCATATGCCAGTATTTGATCCAATCAAGTAGTATGTTGGACTCGACAACGGTTGGCGATAGAAGTGCTGCCGCTGCCATCCATATTCAGCCTGACGATTGGTTCACCGGAGACGGAGCTGGACCAATCACAGTGTAATAAAACCCTGTTTTGGAGCTCTCGCACCATAATTCACGAATCAGAGTACATTCTTTTGCATAGTGTAAGAGGAAAAGAGGGTGATTGGAATAGAGCAGAGTCCGATCTTACCCAAGGGCTTAACTAGTGGGGGGAGGTTGCCAATAACACTGCAATCTCTAGCGCAGCAGAGCCATCCAGTCGCTATCACACGAATTATGTACATGCACTGCAATCTCTAGCGCGGATGAGCTGCTTGCAGGGCAGCAAATCACTGCACGTCAGGCTGAGCGGGCTAGCCACACAAAGAAGACAATCGGTATAGGTTGTGTGACACCGGACACGCTGGCAGTGCGAAAGATGCATGTTTAGCTTTGCACTGCAATCTCTAGCGCACTTGAAGAAACGTAGTAGCACAATTGCTTAGATGCAGAAAGCCTGCCTTACCATGTCCTCACACATCAATAATCAAGAGTGCAAGACTTGTTTGAGAAGGAGTATACATCCAGTTGGACTACAACGCCAAAACACATACACACCGTACACAAATCCACAAACACGTGCTATGTAAGCTCTGCCCACGGGAAACCAAGTAATGGAAGAAAAGACAAGAAGGATAAGAGATATGAATATAAATATAATACAAAACACATAACACAGAACACATGACACGTAAGACGCGAGACACGAAATAAATATCGTGTTTGATTCGCGGTCGCTTTCCTACATTACGCTACACCACGCATCCAACCAATAAACCAAGAGAGGAAGAAACGCCAGGAAATGCTCTGCTTTGCTCTGCTTTGCTTTGCTTTGCTCCTGTTCCAGCTCCTGCACCTGCACCCGCATTGTTCTACCAACCACACAGAACAACCCTAGAAAGAACCGGAAAAAGGGGGAGAGAGAAGAAGAACTACCAAAAAAAAAAAAGAAAAAACAATGTCAAGTGTTGAGAATACAAAGGAAAAGTAAAAAAGAAGAACGCCGATGTTGAATCTATGGTATCGTGCGTTTCCGTGACAAAGGTGATAATAAGTTTGATAAATAGAGGGATGAATACCCAGGCGCCACGCGCGTCGTCGTTGCTCTGAATTCATAAACACCCCTCTCCACCTCCCTGCTTCCCTCTCCCGATTTCTTTCGTGTTCATGTTCGTATATGTCTTCGTCTCCGTGTTCGTCTCTTTCTCCCAAACGCCTCTCGTGACATACTCCTCTCCACACGTCTTCAGCAGAAGAAACCCACGACGCCATTCAATAGTTCAGCGGACTCTATCGCCGTCTGTAGATGTCGTCGTTGCGGGCTCTGTTATCCCTACCGTCTCTCTCGCCCCTCCGGTCGGGACTGCGCGACCGCGTACGGCCATCTCTTCTCTCGCGCGCAAATCCGCGCGAGTTGCCAGAGTCGCGGGACCCGTGGCGTTGCTGGCGGTCGTCAGGCTCGCGCGAGCCATGCGGCGCGCCCGGATAGCTGGGGATGTAGGTGTCGCCGGGGAGCGGCTGGGGGCGGCGTCTGTCGCCGGTGTCGGGGCCGTAGCGAGAGTTGTGGGGGTGGGGGTGAGGATGGCGGCCGTCAGGCGGGCCGGAGGGCATGTTGCTGCCGCCGCCGTTGCCCCAGTCTGGCCTGCGATTGCCGCCGCGGTGGTCGTAGCGGTGGCCGCCACGGTCGTTGTAGCCGCCACGTGGGTGACGGTCGACACCAGGAGGCCCGCGATCTTGGGGACCGCCATAACGTCTGTCGCCGTTGCCCCAGGAATTTGGCGGCGGGCCGGAGCCGGTCCATTCGCCGTTGGGCCCAATGCCGACGGTGCCTCCTGCAGGCGCGGGGGGCAGTGCTTGTTTCTGGCCGCGGGCGTTGCGGCGATCGAGCTCGTGCGAGTCGGCAAAGGTGGGAATGTCCTCCTCGCGCATGGGCTTGGGGTTCTCCTTGAAGTAGGGGTGGTCGATGGCGTCGATGGCGTTGATGCGGCGCCGCCAGTCGAGGCGCATGAGGTCCTTTAGCAGCGAGAGACCGGTGGGCGAGAGCTCGCGGAACCTCTGGGCCATGGTGTTTGTGGTCTGTGCAAACTGGCGGATGGGCTCGGCGCCGGGGAGGTCCTGCCAGCCAGGCATGCTCTGGTCGTTGGGCGAGCCGACAAGGTCGAAGATGATCTGGGCCTGGTGGAGGTCGCTTTGGCCGGCCAGGATGGGCTTGCGCTTGAACATCTCGCCAAAGACGCAGCCAGCGCCCCACATGTCGATTGCTGGGGTGTAGCGTCGCAGCTGGAGCAGGAGCTCTGGTGGACGGTACCAGCGTGTGACGACCAGGGTGGTGTACTCGCGACGGGCCTCACCATTGCCCTTGCCGCGCTGGGGGACAGGCTCGTCGTAGTGGCGGGCCAGGCCAAAGTCGGCAATCTGGAGGCGGCCGCGGTTGTTGATGAGCAGGTTGGCGGCCTTCATGTCGCGGTGCAGGATGTGGTTGTCGTGCAGGTAGCGCAGGCCGTGGAACAGCTGCAGCATGTAGCACTTGATCTGGGCCTCCTGGAACTTGACATCGGGGTTGTCGAGCAGGCCCGAGAGGTCGTGGTCCATGTAGGGGGTGACCATGTACAGGATGGCGCGCTTGCGGCCCTCTGCGCGGGGGCGCTCGACGGCCATTTCCTCGAGGCGGAGGACGTTGTCGTGGGACAGCATCTTGAGCAGCTTGATCTCGCGCAGGGCCGTGATGGGGAAGCCGTCCTTTTCATTGTGCATGAGGATCTTCTTGAGGGCAAAGACGCTGCCGGAGCTGCGCTGGCGGGCCTTGTGGACTTCGCCAAAGGTGCCCTCGCCCAGCTTCTGCAGCATTTCGTAGTCGCCGATCTTGGCGCAGCCCTTGTACCGCCGGGGGGCTGTTGGAGTGGCCATGGTGGTTGCGTCGAGATGTCGGTGCTGTCGAGGGGTCGCTGGCGATGTAGTGGTCACTGTCGAGAAAGTGGTCGCTGTCAATGTCGAGGTGGTAACTGTCGAGATGTCGCTGTCGTCCCTATCACGCCCGGCGCAGATGGGTCGAGCAAGAGTCGCAGGAGTAGGCGCCGCGAAACATGGAAGGGCGTGGCGTGGAGCTGGCGCGCAGGCAGGCGACAGACGGTGCCATAGAAGGGGGGCAGACAGACTGGCA
The DNA here is from genome assembly GCA_016920805.1 of Stagonosporopsis cucurbitacearum. Taxonomy (NCBI): domain Eukaryota; kingdom Fungi; phylum Ascomycota; class Dothideomycetes; order Pleosporales; family Didymellaceae; genus Stagonosporopsis; species Stagonosporopsis cucurbitacearum. The sequence goes on along the minus strand of JAFEKD010000011.1, from coordinate 2,036,573 downwards.
GGTGGACAGACGGTGAATAGACGGTAGCAAGACGGTAGCAAGACGGTAGAGAGACGGCAGACAGACTCCAACAGCAGGCAGGGCGCAAAGCGGCGAAACAAGACTCCGAAGCAAGCAGCGCGCAGATCTATTCGTATCGACGTTGGACGACGTTCGTCTTGGCGCCCGCGCGCCCACCCACTAGCTCCAACGACGAGCAACCTCACCTCTCGCACCGCCGCCCACGAAGAGCCATTGTCGCCGACCCGCCGCCCGTACGGCCCTGACACACTTACACCCACATCTACACACACCTACACCTACACCCTCACCTCCATACATCCACCCACAACCATGCGTCCCACGCTCCGCACAATGGGGCCGCCCAAGTACGCAGAGATGCCAAACCACCCCATCAAGATCCACCCCGTGCGCCCACTCTACCGCTTCATGGCCACCGGTCTCGGCGCCTCCATGTGGTTCTTCGTACGTCATGTCGTGCTGTGTTGAGCCCTCAGCCTATTCCCTGACAAGTCTCGCTGACTGCTGCAGTTGATGTACCGCGCGAAAAAGGACGGCCCGGCCCTGCTTGGCTGGAAGCACCCCTGGGACCACTGAGTGTGGGAGGACAAAGAGGAGTGGCAAGAGAGGGAGTGCTGGGTAAGCGTTGAGATGTAGGCTAGGAGCATTGTATATATGGGGTGGCGTTGAACATGGACATGGAAATGGAAAGGATATGGAAAGGAAATGGAGCTGGAGCTGGAAGAGGAAGAAGAAGAGGAAGAGGAAGAGACGCACAATATCCCCGCCGAAGAATGCAAAGCAAGATTCAAATTCATACTCAAAGCTCCGTCTCTGCCTCTGCTCGCTGCGACGCATATGCTGCGTTTCTGGAGGTCGTCTTTCAGACATGACTAATCCGGTGCATTTGAGTGGCTCATGAGGTTGGCTGGAGGTGCTCCTACATTACTGTATTCGTCCAGACAATAATCGTTTGTCTCCACTCACTTACACCATTATTACAAGACATCGTCCCTACAACCACCATTCACGACCCACAACCACGTCCACAACCATGCCGCACTCATCTACTCGGGCTTCTCAAACAGATAATGGCTCACACCCCACGTATCCCCTCCCTCCCACTTGAACAGCTCCGCACACGCCAAATAGAAAACCTGCCACCTATTCCACCACGTCGTGACGCCCGCCTCGCCATACGTCTCCTTCAACCCCGCCTTGACACTCTCCTCATTCGCCAGCATCGTCGTCAACCAATCCTCACACGTCTTCCCATAATGCAAGCCATTAACCCACCACTGGCGCTTAACCCTCAACTCATCCTGGAAAAACAGCAGCAAATCCGCTGACGGCATGGTTCCCCCCGTAAAGAAGAACTCCGTCATCCACCCGCCATCAAAGTCATACGGCGTGGACCGATGCGCGAAAATATGCACAAACAGCTTTCCCCCCGGTTTCAGCGCGCGCGCAATCTTCGCAGTCAGCAGCGCGTAGTTCTTCATGTGCTCGAACAGCTCAATGGACACGACGCGGTCATACACCCCAGGCTCAAACTCATAGTCCACCACGTCGCCCGTGATGACGGTCAGATTGCTCAGCCCCTTTGCGGCGGCCACGCGGTCAATGTGCGCCTTCTGCGTGCGGCTGTTGGAGAAGCCCGTGATTTGCGAGTTGGGGAATCGCTCGGCGAAGAAGAGCGATGCGGAGCCCCATCCACACCTGCAGCGTCATCATCGTCAGCATACCGCAATCTATCCATCCCATCCACCCATCCACCCGTCCATGTAACCATCACAGGTCACAAAAAACCCAGAACTGTAGAATTCATTTCAAACGCACCCCAAATCCAGAATCCGCTGTCCATCCCGCAGCTCCGCACGCTGCACATACAACTCCAACATTGCGATTTCAGCCTGTGCCAGCGTCTCGCCGCCCTTCTCATACAAGCACGCCGAGTACTTCATGCGCGGGCCCAACATCCCCGCCAGCACCGCAGTGCCGACCTCGTAGTGCTGCTGGTTGGCGGCCGCGGTTTCGACGGCAATAGGCCGCGTGCGCAGCTGCTCCACGTACGACATTTTAGAGGCGTAGGCGGCGTCGAGCGACGTGCTGGCGATGGATGATAGGCGGTCGGCGAGCTGGGCGCGGATTCCGCGCCGGATGACGAAGTGGGGGAGGTAGCCGCCGTCGAGGAGCGGGTTGATGACCGAGTCCGACATGACGTAGTCTGGTGCACGGGGTGGTTAATCGTGGGTTTTGTGGGGTGTGTGTGCATGGTGGGTGAGTATGTACCGGATATGTAGTTCATGGTTGGCGATGTTGCCAGGAGGGTTAATGGATGGTGGTGCTGGACGGAGACAAGCAGAGCTGACAAAGACAAGTAAAACTGACAAGAAGAAGCAGAGAAAAGAAGTTTGAAAGCTAAGTATCCCCAAAAGTATCGAATCCTCATCAACCCGCTGAGCAAGTGAGTAGTTCCACGCCGAAATAGTGCGCTGTTTGCGGCTTAGTCTAAGTTCGCACAATCGATGACGTCGACACATGCTCCATTGAGCATTTGCAGCTCCGCTTCAGGACGAGTGATGAACTGCATGGATTTTACATGTGTGTTGTTGTGAATACTCACTACACGACAGTGCAAATGTTGTTGATGTTGCTGTGAAGGCGAAACAAATGATCAACCAATGAGAGAGAGCTGTTGCAGAGATGATCTGCGTATGACGTTGTTTGGTCGCGTGCGTACATAGCGTGGGCGGGTATGAACAAGGGCCAGCCTCGAAAGTCTAGCCTTGGGAACCACAGTCTAACAGTAGGTAAATTCAGTACGACAGTATGTACAAGAAGAGCATAATCTACATCAACCGCACGCCTCGCAGCACAATGCCGCGCCGGCGTCGTGTCGACAGCTACTCACTCCTCCTCCCAGTCTGGCCGGCAACTGCACCCTTTAGTCTTGATATGCATGACGCCCGTGCGACTCGCCTCGACCAGCCACGCCGCCCACTCCATCTCGTGCTCCACCGCGCGGCGACTCTCGCCAGTCTCGACGCGCTCGTCCTGGCTGCGCTGCAGAAAGTCCTTCAGCCTGCTTGCGCACTGCATGACGCACGGGACGGGACTCTCGCGGCTGCTCATCTTCTTCTTCTTCTTCTCCAGGTCGTTGTAGACCATGCGTTCTAGGCGGCTGACGAGGGATGAGTATACGTCGCCGCTCTCATCCCATTTGAACAGCATCTTCGCCCGCTGTTTCAACCGCACGGTATCTTCTCTTGTGGCTTTTGTGCACGCAAGGAGCCGCTGGGGCTTGGCAATGTGGAAAGAGCCGACATCTCTCATGACGACAATGTCGTCGAAGGAGCTGTCTGGATCGCAGAGCGCGTCGAATGGCGTCGCTTGCTGGTCGGCCTTTGGGTCCCAGTCGCACTCTGTGTCCGGGTACTCGTCCGAGTCGTACCACAGGGGTTCCGAGTAGCTGAAGCCGTACCCCTCGCGCTTCTTGCTGGGGTGCGAGAAGACGGATGGGTCCGGTGCTTTGGGCTCATGATTCGGTTCCGAAGACAGGTCCGATGGTGTGTCCGTGTAGTCGTGCTTAAGGGGTCCGGTGAGGTTGTTTCGTGCAGGTGTGACTATCAACTCGGAGAAGCTTCTGTTCAGCACTCTATCCTCTTTGCCCGGCCGGCAGGGCGTCAGTTGCTTGGTGGGCGACTCCATAGGCGACAGAACCGGCCTATACGGTCGTACATCTTCAATATTGGAAGTCCGTCCTCTCCTTCTGCCCCGCTTCATCGGACCCTGCGTAATCCCCGGCTGGTTGCTGAACGAGAACCGCAAACTGACATCCTGGCGCTTGGGATGTCGCTCCGCCTTGGGAGTGACAACCGAGAGCTTGCTGCTGGGACGTTGTTTCCGTGGTGTCGACGGCTGGCGACCTGAAGACTTGTGGATCCGGTTCGACGCATCCTTCGGCTTTGGATGCGCACGTGGAGGCAGTTCGGCTGCGGATGCACCAGCCTTGAGTTGTCGAACATCAATCTTCCTGGCCGAAACCACAGAATGCGCTGACCTATGTGATGTTTCCTGACTGGACAGATCCGCGCTGGGAAATGCGCCCGGTATCGATAAGCGTTTCTTTGGTTGTTTGGCAATCGCCCGCCGCTTCGCCGGTGTCTCACACGGCTGTGGCGCATTAGCACGTTGCGACAAACAGGCGCATGCTGCGACCCGTGCGGATATCGCGGGCGCAGCAAGACTCACGGATTCGCGCATGTCGTCGGCCTTTCGCTTCTGCTTTACTGGGGTGTTCATGGCTGTTCAAGTACCTGAAGTGTCATGTCGGTGGGGAGCGATGGCTGGTAAATGTGGGGGTGCGGCGCGTTTCAGAGTAGCGTGGGATTTTCGTGTTGTTCGCGTCCACACGCAGTGTTGCTTGTTGACATCAACAGTAGACTCTCTGTCTTGCCGTCGTGAGTTTCGGGTGGACTGGGGCGGTGGAAGTGATTGGACACAATTTGCCTGTTGTGCTTGTCGACTAGCACGCAAACGCCTGGAGCAAGTGGGAACGCATGGAGCATGGGAACAAAGGATCTCGTGGTTCGCGCATGTTCGCTGCGCTCTGATAGTTCAACTGTCTCTGTGGTATCGGGTTGCAGATCATTTACCGCCAACATGCCTTTGTACTCCATTCGCCCAAATAGCTGCATCCCTTCATTTCTTGCCGTTCTGCATCAGCTCCACACCAGTCCGGATCACACCAACAGCAGCACCGGTCTGGATCGCCTCGCTGCCTCCCCCACTCAGTCTGTATTCAATATCCGCCAAGCCTGCCATCCACGTCACCATGACCTGAGGAGAGACTTCGTTTTGGACAAGCTCATCACTCACTGCGGTGAGAATGTCGGCAAGCGCCAGCCCCTTCAGCGTCTTGAGGTTGTTGACTGTACGCAAACACTGCGTCATATCGTTGGTCGAGAGCAGGGTCTCGATGATGAATTTGATGTCTGAAGGATGTGGTGCAGCAATGCATTCATAGATGGTCGTTTGTGTGATCTGGTCTCGCACAATTGTGCTTGGGTCCGCTGCCGGCTTTCCAGGTGGCTGCAGTGGTGTGCTGGAGGCGTGGCAGGCTTGTAAGACGTTCAGCGCTCGTCTCATGTCTCCCTTGCTGAGAGTCACCAACGACTCTGTAGCGTCCTGAGTGATGTTGACCTTCTCGTCCTCGACGACCTTGTCCACCAGATTCCTGATGTCACGCTCCTTCAGCGGCGAGAAGCGGAATCTGGTGCAGCGAGAGAGCAGCGCCGGCGAGAGCTTGTGTGTGTAGTTTGCGATGATGCAGAACCGTGTGTTGGCCGTGTACTTTTCCATGATGCGTCGCAGGGCCATCTGCGCTGTGGATGTCATGGCATCTGCCTCGTCCAGGATGATGAGTTTGAATGTGGCAAGCGATGCATCGCCCGATTTTGGAGCGGCCGAGAAGATCTGCTTCGTACTGCTGAAGGTCTTGATCTGCTCGCGCACAACGTCGATACCCCTGTCGTCAGAAGCGTTCAGCTCCAGGACCATCTGCCTCATGTTCTTGACGCCGTATATCCGTCGAGCCAGGGCGAGGACGGTCGACGTCTTGCCAGTTCCTGGAGGGCCATACAGGAGGAGGTGTGGGAGCCGGTTCGAGTCGACAAACTTGTTGATGGTTGCAATGATGTCTTGGTGCCCTTCGACATCTGCGAGAGAATTTGGGCGATACTTTTCAACCCTAGATGAAGTCAGGCCTGCGCTTTTGCTCTTCCAAGCGACACCACTCACCATGGCAGTGTGTCTTCGGCCTCCACAGGCAGATTTGCCGCACTCCTCTTGCCCTTTTTCGTATCTCCGCCGAAGCTGATTGAGGTGTCTACGACTGGTGCGTCGACGTCCATTTCATCTTCGATATCTGACATGGCGGCGAGTGCAGCACCGGCGATTTGTGGAGTGTTGTAGAGGTGTTGTGGTCAGATCTGGACTGGAGATGGTGTAGTCAGAAATGCACTTTGGAGATATTATATTGCGAGAACTGCACTGGAGATGTTATGTCGAGACTCAACCAAAGACTCGTCGACAATGACGACGCGAGCTGGGAAGACGCGACGGACGCGTTAATTGGCAAACCCCTGCTGCTGCTTAGTCAACCTCCGTCCGCGGCTCAGCCCTATTGGCACACCTCACCGAGCTGTGCCATCACCGCCAACCTACCCCACGGAAGCTCCACACACGACGACACACGCCACGGGCGCAGACTCTCAAATATGCCCGTAAGCTACACCCACAGCAGCAATTCCACGCTCTGCAGCGCCATCTATAATTGTCCTGCCTCCAGCCAGCCAGCCAGCCAGCTAACCCCCCAGCCTAGGCCTACCACTCCGTCTTCCTCGAGGAGCCAAATCAGCAGCTTATCGGTACACCGCCCTCACCACCACCACAACCACCGCCCTGAACCCCTCAAACTCACACTCACTCTCCCAGGCAACTTCGCCCTCCTCCCGCTCCGCACACGCACACGCGGCCCCGCACAGCAGCTCCCCGCGCTCCCCGCCGACGTCACCGAGCTGACCATTGACGCCTCGCACGAGTCGTACGACCCGCTGGACGAGATCCTGGCCCTGTTCCGCGCCAACACGTTCTTCCGCAACTTTGAGATCAAGGGCCCCGCAGACCGCGTGCTCATCTATGGGATCCTGTATGTGAGCGAGGTGCTGGGCAAGATCCGGCCGGGCATGTCGCGGAGGGAGGCCGAGAAGGTGTGTACCTTTTTGGTTTCAAAAGTGTTATTACGATCGATGATCACCATGTCGAGATTTGTCTTTTTCCCCGGTCGAGATTCACGTCGTCGAAAGAAGGCATATGTGCAGCCAAAGACAAGCTAACCCCTCCAGGCCGTCATGAACCTCGCCCTCGACACAAATTTTGCCATCCCCGGCGACGCTGGATTCCCGCTCAACCAGGCGTTTGAGGCGCCGCCGGACAGGAACGCAGCCGAGGTGCTGCGTCAGTACATTATGCAGATGCGGCAGGAGCTGGCGACGCGGCTGCTGAACAGGGTGTATGCGGACGAGACGGGGGCGCCGAGCAAGTGGTGGCTGAGCTACACGAAGAGGAAGTTTATGGGTAAGGCTTTGTAGGTGGGATGGAGGAGTCGATAGATGTAGCATGAAGACAGTCAACTTTGAGCGTCAAATACAGTGATAGCGAGCCAGTCAGTCAGTCAGTCAGCCAGCCAGCCAGTCAACTTTGAGCGCCAAATACAGATGTTGCAGACACGATCAGAAGGTATTGATATTGACATTGACATTGATATCGATATTGATATCGAGAGAAAGAGAACCCAGATTCAATATCCAAATCCCTTTGCCTTGGAATGCGATTGATGCAACAATTCCCTTCTATAACCATAGTATTTAATGATCAAACTCTTCCTCTTACCCCTTAACAGGCGTCTCCACGGCACTCGCCTCAGCCGTCGAAACGTCAACCACCACCCTCCTCCTCTTCCGCGTCCCCTGGCCTCGAGCCTCGACCCGCCCCTGCACAGGAACTACTCGTGTGGCGGTAAACAAGTACCCCTCTGCGCCGCCCTTGCTCGTCATCAGCGGGTGGGTGCGCTCGGGCAGGACTTGCCATTGGCGGGCGCGTGCGGTTTGCAGGGTGGGTGCGAGGAGGAGGGTGGGGTTGAGTGGGAAGTCTGCGTCTTCGTCTTCGTCTGCATTGTTGTGTTCGTCGTTATGATCGTCATCATCATCGTCGTCGTCGTCGGCGTCTGCATTCTTGTTGCCGTTTTGCCTCCCCTTTGCAGGTTGATGTCGACTCTGATTCCCACTCTGAGACTTTTGCTTTTTGGCGTCGCCGTACTCGCGCGCGACAAATGCTGCGCGGCGCTCCTTGCTGTAGCAGTCGACCAGCTCGACCAGCGGCTCCGCATTCGGGTGGTAGACGACGACCTTGCCGCCGCCGGTGACGAGGGGGACCAGCTCGCGTAGCACGCCGCGGACGTCCATGGTGGTTGCGACGACGAGGCCGTCGAAGCCGCCGCGCTTGGTTTCGTCGACGACGCGCGCAGTCTTCTCCCACCGCCGCCGCTTCTTGTAGTAGTTGCCGCGTTTGCTGCTCTTCATGGTGTCGAGCTCGGCGGGGGACAGCAGCTCGGGCTCGATGTAGGATGGGTCGTCTTCGGGCGTGATGAGGGAGAGCCAGGAGAGCGACTTGAGGTGCTTGTACAGGGGGTGTGTGGGTGAGGGCTGGCCGACGTCGTAGCCAAAGTACTTGAGGCACGCGAGGTTGGGCTGGTTGTTGGCGTGCAGGACGGTGAGGGTGTTTGTGTAGGCGGACATTTGGGGGATGTGGGGGCGAGGGGGCTTGCGTGGGCGAGTCGACGTGTCGGCGTTGGTGTCGATGTCGGGCATGGTGGTGTCGGCGTGTGGGGAGGAGGGTGTGGGTTCTGATGCAGGCTGCTCGTCTTCAGAGGATGAAGTGTCGTCGCTCTCTTCAGGAGGATAGAGGAGGCCCATCTTCTCGGCGAGGGCAGCAACGACAAGGCCGCCCGTGTCGTCCACAACCAGCCAGCGCCCGCCGCCAATCTGGCTGGTGCCGTCTTCGGCGGTGAGGCGGCGGCTGGTGGCGCTGCAGTGGACGTTGGACCAGCTGCAGATCAGACCAAGCGTCTCCTCCCTCAGCTCCATGATGCGGTAGGCCTCCTTCTCGAGAATGTGCTCCGTCAGACTGCGGACGTCCAGCGGCAGGGCAGTGAAGCGGCGCAGGAACTTGCGCGACTTGCGCAGCGTGTACTTTGCCAGGGAAAAGGCCGTCTTCTCGCCAATGGCCTGGTGCGAGGCCATGATTTTGGCGATGATGTCCTTGCCCGAGCCGGAGCCGGCCTTTTTCAGCTCCTCAATCTCTTCCATGGTCAGCGTCTGGCGCGAGGCGTCGTCGACTGTCAGGCGGTTGTTGCGCATGAGCACCTCGCCGTCGGCGCCCACAATATCGAAGGCGGCGCCATCGTCTGCCTCGTCGGCGGCCGGTGGGGGCGCATGGCCGTCTCCCACTGCCTCAGCATGCAGCTCAGCGGCAGGCACAACGCGCAGCTCGGTCGTGGCCTTGCCGTCGTCCTTGTCGAGGACTTCGTAGGTGAGGAAGTACGGGCGGCCCAGCAGGAGATTCGAGTTGAAGGTGCCGAACTTGCCAAGGAAGATGTTTCTGCAGAAGCTTTAGACGGCGTGTCCAGGACGGCGGCGGCAGGCTCCACTCGGGCTATGCGACGACGTACGTGTTGGGTTTGAGCTCGACAATCTTGAGGATGCCTGAGGGCAGGCGCAGGGCGACGTGCGCATTTGGCCGGATGTGCGAGTGCATGGCTGTGGTGAAGGAGAATGTGTGTGCTGCCCTCAGTCTCTCGCTGGTGAATCACGTGCGTCCATGGAGCACTCGTGTGCTGTACTATGGAGAAGTGTATGTGGTGACGGTTGCGACGTGAGGCGCATTCATGGCGGCGGTCCAAAAAAAGTCGCCGCCAGCCGTCCACTCAGAGTTGACTTGCGCCGCAAATTACGCCACACCTGTGGCGTTGGGGTTCAGTGGCGCAGTGGCGCAGTCGACGCATTACGTCGACTGCCGTTGGAGCTGCTGGCGCGCCGTCCAAAGCTGGTTGCAAGTCATATCGATGAGGCACTCACATTCCCTCCAAGATTATCTTCCAGTCAAACGACTTCCCCTAATCGACTTCTCCCAGGCATAGAGCAGCGCAGACCTCCACTCGACGCCCAATTCTTGCTTTGCTGCTCATTGCTGCGGCTCTCTCCGCCAAGTGCCGCATCGTGAGATTACGCAGCCGCTGCATCAGGAACAGCATCACCGCCTCGTAGTCTCTAGTCTTGGCCCAAACGCCCAAGCCAAGCAAAGCAACGCAAGCTCCCGTCACGGCCAACAGGGCGTGCAGCCTACCTCACCTCTCCTCTCCTCTCCTCTCCTGCACCTGCTCTCTACACCTCCACCCCGACACAATGGTCATGAAGCCTTCCACCGACGACGGCCTCGTGCCAGCACCCCTCTCCAAGGCAAACCCCCCATATCCCCTCTCGCCTGGTGAAGAGCTCCCGCCCGCCATTCCTCCCACCACCCCACACAGTGGCTACCCTGCAGGCCCCAGCAGCGCCCCAGCCTTCAACCTCAACACGCCCACCACGGCAGTCCCGCACAAAGACGACAACCTCCCCGACGACTCCGACTACAGCGACGAAGACTGGGAAAAGTCCGACGACGATGACGTATGGGACAAACCGAGTCCTGCCCAAGTTCCAGATGCGCTGAGGCCTGCAGGCGGAAAGGCCCCTGCCGCCTCCACAAGCCCCCAGCCCGCTCTGCCCAGTGCTCTGCGCGCCGGCCCCCCAGCAGGCGTGCCCATCAAGAAGTCGTGGGAGAACATCTCACCCATGGCCACTGGAGCCGGCAGCGCCTCGTATGGCGGCGCAAGCACAATCTCAAACGACGGCTCATCCGGCTCCATTCCCCTCAAGACCAACAACCCCTACCTCAAGATGCAGACGACTGGCCAGAGCACGTTCAATGACGAGAACGTTTGGGGAGATTCGCTCGGGCAATCTCAGCGCTTCGAGCCCGTCGAGCTCCCTGCACACCAGACACCAGACACCCCAACACACCACATGGCCAACTTGAGCCTCCACAACGAGCCGCCTCAGCATCAACGGAAGCCCTCGGCTGACCAGCCAATCGCGCTGGAGACGGCTACTTCGCACACCGAGCACTCGAGAGCCGACTCTCCGAGCGCCAATCCCTGGAGCACCGGTGCAGACGCTGCGCCACTCAGTAGGCGGCCTGAAACCACCACACACAACCAAGCACAAACCACTTGGCAAGAGCCGAATATCTGGCGGCAGAGTGAGCCTGCAAGGCAGACTCCGGAGCCAGTCCACGCAGCTAGTGCGGTAGCAAGTGGAGAGCCAAGACAAGGAGTGGTGGATGACTTCCAACAGCAATATCAAACGTCTGGCTCTGCAGCACAGCGCGCGGACCCACTCGTTCAGTCCACACCACCACACGCAGAACAGGACTTTGCTGTCCCGACCTCGCAACCAAACCACGCTCCTCCTCCTGTTCCGCAATCACACTCCCCTCCAGTCTATCAACCACAAGAACAGACTAGTCCACAACAACCGCCAGCTCCTTTCCAAGATGAACCACTACCACCACTCCCACCGCGCAGGTCTACAGAGGAGCAGCCACCGCCGTTTCCTCCGCGGCCACTTGAGACCGGCATCGTCGGAACCGCCACCTCTCCCGGACCCGAATCGCCAAATACGGCGATGAACAGGCAAAGAAGAGAACACTACCAGATCAAGCACATTCGATGGCACGATGTCAACAAGCCGGGAATCCGCACTTCGCCCATCCTGACCCAGAACCTGAACGGGCCATGTCCTCTGCTTGCTCTCGTGAATGCACTGGTACTGTCAACTCCTGCTGGTGTTGACACTGCGCTGATCGAGACTCTGCGCACTCGTGAGCAAGTCAGTCTTGGGCTCTTGCTCGACGCTGTTTTCGATGAGCTCATGTCTGGCCGCCGTGGCGACGCTGCACAGGAGCTTCCCGACGTCAGTGATCTGTACAAGTTCCTGCTCGCGCTTCATACAGGACTGAACGTCAACCCCATGTTTGTCTCTGACGTAGAGGCCACTCATGGTAACACGGCGCCTGCCAGCCGTCCTGGGGCCAAGGCTGGAGGCTTTGAAAACACTGCAGATATGCGACTGTACCGCACGTTTGACATTCCCCTCATCCACGGGTGGCTTCCAGAAGAAGGCACCGAGGCGCATCAAGCCTTTGAGCGCGTGGCCAAGTCGTACGAAACGTCTCAGTATGTTCAGTTTCAAGAAGAGGAATTAGATGCGAAGCTGCAGTCTGGTCAGCCGTTGACGGATAGTGAGCAACAGATGTTCACCGACATTCATGCCATCAAGGAGTTCTTGAGTCGATGGCCAACGCAATTGACCGAACACGGTCTGAGGGTCATGAAAGATAGCTTGCAACCCGGCCAGGCCGCCATTCTGTTCCGCAACGACCACTTCTCAACCCTATTCAAGGACCCACGCACACAGAACCTCGTCACCCTAGTGACAGATCAAGGGTATTCAACCCACGATGAAATTGTTTGGGAGTCCCTGATCGACGTCAACGGCATGGGGAGCGAGCTGTTCTCAGGCGACTTCCGCCCCGTCGGCAACCACAACTCAGCGCCTCAAGAAGCGTTCCAGCAGCAACAACCGAGCCTGGTGGTCGATGATGGCCAAGGGTGGACGACTGTGCCGACCCGACGGCCGAACCAGCAGCAGCCCGCTCAAGGCAACGAGTCCGTCGCTCAGACCGAAGAGCCCACCTCGCCAACCGGTCTCACCCGGGCTGAGCAAGAAGACCACGACCTGGCCTTGGCGCTCCAGCTGCAGGAGGAGGAGGAGGACCGCGAAAGGCGAGAGGCCGAACAACGCGTGCGAGACAACCAAGCATCTGAGAACGCAATCGCAGCTCAAGCGCGCGAACGTCCCACAAACCGCAGAGAATCTCGCCCAGGAGAGCAGCCGCCCGTTATTCCCCCGCGCCGCAGCAACATCACGGGTTACAGACCGAACGAAGGCCCTGCCCCGCCGCCAACCTACGAGGAGGCTTCTACAGCGCCGCGATACAACCCTCCCCCCGGCCACCCGGCCAACCCCACTGCACCCGTGCCCGGCCAAGGCAGCGCATATCAGAGCAACAACAGCGGTCCGGCGGGTCGACGCTACTCCGGCAGACAGCAGTCGAGTGCCAGCATTGGTCGGCCTGGAAGGCGGCAGAGCGCCGGCGTCGCGGGTCCCAATGGCGAGGAGCGGGAAAAGTGCGTTGTCATGTAGACAGACCTGCTGCATCTTTCCCCTTTCCCTTCTCTTTCCCTTCCTGCATTATTCTGATAATCTCGTTTGCCTCCTGCTGACAAGCACCTCTTCTTCTTTTTCTAGTGGGTTTCAGCTGTATTGCCAGTCGCATTGCACCATCTGCTAAAGTGAAGCGTGACGTTTTTTCTTGTCTTTTTTGAGGGTTGTTGTTGTTATCGTTGCATCTTCCTATTGGTTTAATACCCACCCGCTTTACTTTGCTCCACGACTACATGGCTTCGGCCTCCTTTGTGTATAGACATAGATATATACAACAGTCCTATTAGAATCTCATCCTTTTTTACGGCTTTGACTTTTCTTCACGCTCATAGTCACGCTTACACTTACTATCACGCACATACATACATTCTCTCCTTTTCTCTCCATGACAGAATACTCCGCCCCCCCCCCCCCCCCCCCCCTTCTAACATCAACCCCAGCATCCCACAAGACCCCGCCATTACATCACACCATGGACCCCACTCAGCAATAACAGTATTTCCTCTTTCCTTATAGCTAGATAATCCATCCATCCATCTAAATTCCCAGCCTGTTGTGGGCGTTTGACGCTGTTGGGGTGGGGTAGGGGCAGGGATGTTGTAGTGTGTTGTGTAGGTTCAACAGGTATTAGGGTAGCGCTGTGGCTTTTCGGTGTTCCAGATTCCTGGTTTTTGGATCCGTATTCCCAGTCCCCAGGTTTAAACTTTGATTCATCGTAACCCCGGCTATGCGTCATGGACAATAAACCCCAAACTCCAACGCCGCCCGCTTCCACACCACCAGGCCCCCGTCGCACAAATTCCTGTCCCTGTCCCTCTCCCTCTCCCTCTCCCTGTTCCTGGTCCTGGTCCTGACCATATCACTCTCCACACGACTACCCCCCTCCGCCTCCCCCTGGGCAAACACTATCGCCCCGCCGCGCACACACCGCAGGCCCCGCGAGTAGTCGATCAACACGCCGTACAGCTCACTCAGCTGGCTGGCTACACTGCACGTGTACAGCGGGGGGGTCGACTGGACCTGCGCTTGCACTTGCACCGGTGACTCGGACTGTGCCTGCAGACTCGGACTCGCACGTGGCGGGAGACAAGTCCGCCGCGCCGAGGCCCAAGTCTGGGGTACGTCGATCAGCAGACGCACGCGTGGGGTTGGCGCCGGCTCCGGTGATGTGCCCATGAATCCCTGCAGAGGGCAGGGGGGTGGGCGCTGTGCGAGGAGGAGTGTGGTAGTTTGGACGAGCCATTGGGTGATTTCTGGTGGGAAGAAGGGGAGTGGTGGTGCGGTGGCTGCGCCGGGGGGGCGTGGGGTCAGTATTACGGAGGAGGAGGGGGAGGAGGGTAAATGTGGATTGGCAGCGACTGCGAGATGGGCGTTCAGTGTGTGCAGCAAGGCGCGGAGCAGGGTTTGTGTGCAGGTTGATGCTACGGTGTTGTAGAGACAGGCTGCGGGGATGCAGAGTCTGGGTGTTGAGGTGGTGAGGAGGGCGAGGAGCTTGGGGGCGAGGAGGGGGCGGGCTTCCGCGGTGATGAGGCGGCTTGTGCAGAGGATTTGGAGCGGCAGGGTGTGTAGTGTGATGGTGACGTGGGGCGGGGTATCGAATGCCGAGTGTGTGGTTGTTTGGAGCTGGATGTCTAGACGGTTGTTCTCCAGCGGGACGACATGGAAGGTTTTAGTGCGGATGGTTAGGTTCTCGTACACCATGAGGCGCAGCTCCTTTGGGAGGTCGAGGAACGGGAATGGCGTGTTGTCCGTCATTGTTTTGAGACTTGTCCGTTTGTTGTGGTTGGATTGAAGTCTGTGGTATCGGGTTGCGGCGAGGTCAACTTATGGAGTCAGCTACACTGCGGGCTCTCATCATGCGGCGCGGTCGTGTACGATAAGCGAGATTGAGCATGTACTGCTTGGGCAAGGGATGTCCTCATCAAAGCAAGCTCGTTCCTTGCATTACTCGTGATGGCGCTATTAGCAGAAGTCAAGGGGAAGGCGTCGATTCAACGTCCGCTGGACGGCTACAGTTATGTAGTCAGCGCAGGAGTACTTCCAGAGTGGGGAGGGTTTCGAAGAACAGCAGGAATTTCCTTTTTTTCTTTGATGCAGATTAATGGCCCGATCTGTGACACTGTGGCGGCAAAAGGATCTCCGGCGTTCACGAAAGCCGGGTTACGGATTCTCCATTGAGTGTCAGACGCATTAGGCCTTGTCAGTTGTAGTGGATCTCATTGTAGTCGTACGCTGGCTTGGTCAGGAGTTTGCGAGAGGAAAGTTCCCTCGCCAACACCTTCTTACTCAGGACCTACGGTTCCACATGCCACCAAAGCTCTTACTTCCATTTCTTGAGCCTGTCTTTGGTCTCGCGGACCTTTCCATCCGTTGCAACCGCTTGCAGCTCACGTCTGCTTTGACCAGGATGAAACTCTGATCAAAGACATGCCCGTTTGCATTACCACATCGCTCCAGAGCTGGCGCCAGCGCCAGCTCAACTCGTCTAGTTGATACACTACGGCTCTCACCATAGCCGCTGCGACCGCCGTCGCTGTCTTCACTATCGTCGTACACGTCTTCCATCTCACTGTCGTAGAAACCATAGCCCCAAAATTGATTCGGCTTACCACCGGTGAATGTGACAAAGCGGTAGTCGGCCAGCTGTCGCTTCATTTTAAGATCAAGGGCGACAGATGCAGACACAATCGTGCTGAGCTGCTCTTTGCTGTCGCGCAGTGATCGAGTCGAGTACGGCCGCAGCTTACGTCGCATGCGGCTGCAGAGTCGCGAGATACTCTTCAGAACAGGCGCGGCATCGAATGTTGGACGCCATTTGCCATCTTCTCGTGGTACAAGAAGGTTGACCGTCATCGAGCGCCATTGATGGTACTCTTCGGCCTGTGCCTCATTCTTCACAGCTACAAATGGTCAGCTTTGTAGTTTGCATTGACAGTTGATGAGCTGCAAATACCTTTCCTCAGCGTATCGTTGATGGGCCGAAGCTTCTTATCACCCAGCTTACCGGCCCAAACGTAGCCGCTGCCCTTCTGGAAGTTGTTGAAGATTTTCTTCTGTAGCATCGACCAGATGTATGCTTGCACAAGCAAGGGCCGATCATCTGGATGCTTGAGATACACCGCGTAATTGTCTGTCAGCCCACCAAACAAATCCTTCGCCGCGTGGAAGTGCGGTCGCTTGCTTCGCGAGCTGGTTGGACCACTAAAGTAGTCTTCACTCCACACTCGTATCTCGTATCGTAGAGCTTGAAGTTCTTCGATCAAACTCTTCTCTTCTGACTTGAACACAGCCGAGCCTCGAGCGGGGATGCCATTAGGCCCCATACTCTTCCTCTGCAGCTCCTTCCTCAGGGCATCCCTCTCTCTTGTAACCTGGTAGAAGCGCTGTACCAGGTCTTCTTGGCTGCTTCCATTCTTTACCTCCGGACGAGACGGACTTTTTGGAGGCACCAACGGACTGCCATTCTTGCTGAACTGAACAGGACTCTGCTCAGACGAGCCCTCTGATGAGGTGTCTGCACCGCGAGTGACCTTCACCGGCGCAGGCACATACTGCGTTCTCCGTTTGCGCCTCGGTATCAGCTCCTCCTCATCTGACCACTCTGCGTCGGCGTTCTCGAAAGGGTTGGGATTCATGGTCGGCGAAGGGAAAGAGGCGGGCGAGTGCTCAGCAGGCAGGCCTTCAGCAGAGGGGCAGTGCAGTTTGAGGGATCGCAAGGTCGAATCGCGGACGTCTGCCAGTGCAGGCTGTGTCAGCGTAGTGTACGTGTGAAGCTGCGCAGAGCATTTGCCCACCAGGAGATAGCGTCGTCATGTCCACCCTTGTGCTCACATGTCCCGTTTATCACGGAGAGCGGTACGGCAGCGACAAAGCTCCCTGGCACTCTCACACCGCCGCTGAGCCTCGAGGTTCGAGATGTCAGCTCAGACAAGCTCTGCAGATACGGAAGAGCTGCAAGTAGCTTGGACAGGCCCCGCGATGCGATCGACAGCTGGCGAGGTGGAGATCGCGAGGTTGTATGAGGACTTTACCAAACGGGCCGCCTCAATAGGCCTCGTGTGAGCAACACCATTGTGAAAACAAGTTTGGCCCAGCCTCATCACCTCGAGAAGCCATGGATGTGCTAGCTGCGGCGGTTATGTCTAGCCAGTCACATCAGCTCGAGACGGGCAATGAGGTGCGCTGACGTGTGACAGGGCTGCTGCACGCTTGTGCCGGCCATGCAGCCGGGCCGGTTTAGGAATAGGCGCTCGGGTGTGCATCTTTAGCGTGTTTGTAGAACCGTGCCGCATCAGCCAAGGCCATGTCCTTCACTTGTTTTGTTTCACGTCTGCGTGTTGCGACTGCTTCCTCGAAGGCGCGCTGTCATCTCAAGAGCCGTCAGCTTTGCTCGTCGTGGTCTTTGCTGGACCCACGTATGCTCAAACTAGTAGCTACACGATCCTCCAAAGAGGACATACGTTTGACCGCAAAAAACTCGTATTGATTGATACTGATTGGTAGAGCGAATGATAGGGTCATGCAGAGGCTCAATTTGTGCACAGATTCTCATGTCGTTGACTGGTCGATGTGTGCTGCAGCTCGACCACGTCGTCATTCCATCAAAACTATCCTCTGCACTAGTTCAAGCATTCATGCTAAACACGGTCAACACTTTGCAGAGCACGTTCAAGGCTGCGCAACTTACTTGATCGAGATGGTCTTGGCCTCGAGGTAGTTCATCAAGCCCACACGACCGCCTTCCCGTCCAATGCCGGATTGTTTGGCACCGCCAAATGGCACGTTCGGGCCGAACACCTGTGAGGTGTTGATGTTGACGTTGCCAGCATCAATATGCTTAGCAATACGCAACGCGCGTGGAATCGACGCCGTGAAGATGCAAGCTGCCAACTGGTCAAACATCGATCCCTTGGGGGCGAGTCAACAGTACTTACATGACAGACCAAAGTTGGTGTCATTCGCCAGCTTGATCGCTTCCTCTTCAGTTTTGAATGTGCGGATAGTAAGAACAGGACCAAATATCTCTTCACGGTAGATCCTTGCGTCATCTTTCGGGTTTAAGAAGATGGTTGGCTGGATGTACCACCCATTGTCGCCGTGCCTCGCACCTCCGGTCAGGAGTTCGGCCTCCTCCTTGCCTATGTCTAAGAAGCTCATGACACGCTCAAACTGTTTGTTGTCCGCAAGAGGGCCCAAAAATGTGTTAGGGTCAGAAGGTTGGCCCATGGCGTGAGCAAGCTGCTCAAAGCGCGTCTTGAGTTCTTGGATGAATTTCTCTGCAATATCTTCATGAACAAACGTGCGGGATGCAGCAATGCAAGCTTGACCAGAGTTGAAAAGGAAGTTTTGGCTGTGGTGCTGTAGCGCAATCTCGAAGTTGGCATCGGGGAAGATCAGACTGGGCGATTTGCCACCCAACTCAAGAGTGACGCGCTTCAGGTTGCTTGTAGCAATGTCAGGCAGATTGCTGCATTTGCTGGGGCAGACGTACCTCTTCGCAGCGAGTTCCTGGACCTTCTTTCCAGCAAAGGCAGATCCGGTAAAGGAAATCTTGTTGACGTCCATATGAGACGCTAATGCTGCACCGACCTTGCCATCGCCGGTGACAATATTCACTACACCAGGTGGAAAGCCAGCTTCCTTGATAAATTGTCCAAGCTGCAGCATTCCAATTGGACTCTTCTCAGAAGCCTTGTAGATGAACGTGCATCCGGCAGCCAGAGCGGCGGCGACTTTGAAGGCAAAGAAGATTGCCGAGCCATTCCAAGCACCAATACCAGCACATACACCGAGAGGGTCATACTGAACAATCTACGCACTCGTTAAACAAATCCGGTCTAACGATCCCCTGGCCCACCTACCTTGTACATGCCCTGTTCGTCTTCCGTCCACGCCTCGCCAGGAAGCTTGTCTGTCCAACCGGCATAGTATCTGAAAACCTTACCAAACAAATCATAGACGAACTTTGCAACATTGATGGGCTGGCCCATACTCTTGGTCTCCCAGAGTGCGAGCTCTTCGGCGTGTTGATCACTCAGGTCAGCAAATTTGAGCATGGCTTTGCTGCGTTGTTGCGGTGTCCATTTCGACCACTCGCCTTTGAATGCAGTGCGAGCGGCTGAGACTGCCTTGTCGACATCCTCAGGAGATGCGACTTGAATTCCCTCAGCAACAAGGCTTTCGTCATGCGGGTTGTAGACACTCAGTGTTTCTCCAGACGTGGCATCAACGTACTGATTATATGTCAAAGCATGCCCGCAAGAATTGGCAGTCGACTCACCTCATTGTCAATGAATAACTGCTTGTACACCATCGTGGTTGTTGGATTGCTTGGGTTGCCAATATGAGGTTCAGGTCCAAGAATGATGAAAGGTCATCCGGCCCTCGCCTCTCAGGAATGGTAGTGTATTTATATACTCAACTTGGTCTTACCTATGCCCCTCAGTTATGTTTGATGTATTAGCCGTGCTGCGCGACCCCGCAGGCCCTGGCAATGGTACATGGTCGCTCAATACAGTTAGAAATTGTCAGCTTGAGAACTTACACCAATGGGACAGACTAAATGACAGAGACCGAAATATTCTTACGTCTGATCGTCTCTACAATGCATGTATGTGCATGCGACATAAGCTGGCTTGGCCATTTGCAGTCGTAGTGCTGGGGTAAGCAGAACAGGGGTCTCGGCAGAGGTCGAATCCATCCCCAGGTGACATGCCGCTTCGCGGCCGGCGTGGGCCGGCATCTCGCTCTCCTGATCCTCCCGCGTGAGATCCATGTAGGTCGAAATCGTTGAGCCACGAGAACGTCGTCAAAGCTTGCCGCGCTTGTTCCACAGCAAAGTCTTAAGAGCACTTGGATGGGCTGTTTGGAGGATCGAATTTGTATACCGCTGGTGTGTCTATCGCTCAGTGACATTGAATGATCATCATCCACTGACGTAGTTGCTGCAGCGTAAGATAATGTCCGTCAACATGTTCGCCAGCTCTCGTGAAAGCTTCATGCTTAGATATGCATGAAGAGTTCCACGAACGATGACAAAGGGAGGAGAGCTGCACTATTTCAAGTGACACCAATGGTAAATACCGCAATTGACTTCAGGGCATGGTGAGAAGCTTGATGTTTAGTGATGTTAGTAATCAACAGAAAGATCGTGCCGCCGGAAGCAGCTCCGAGCTAGCGCCAAATCGGCAGGAGCCCCGCATGTGAATTTGAGCCTCTTTCGCTAACGACTTTATGAAAGACAACCAGGAGAGGTCTTTTGCGAATGACATATGATAAGAGCAGGGCCAACGACAAGTGATGGTTGAGTCGAAATCTGGCTCTCAGGCGCACTCGCCGAATACGGCTGGCAAGGGCAACGGAGGGAGACAGCGCACGATACAAAGCTGCTTAACGTGTCGAAGACGCAAGGTCAAATGCGATCATGAACACCCTATATGCGGAGCCTGCACACGTGGGAACCATGTGTGCACCTGGTCAGATAATTTGCAGGGGCAAACGCCCGCCGGAAGAATCTCAAAACCATCAACGCCAGGGACTGGTAGGATCGCGAAGAACAGCGACGTTCAATCACGTCTCGACCGTCTTGAACTCTTGCTAGAGAAGGCAGCCTCAGGGCAAACCGTCAGGCCATCCGTACCTGTTCGAGCCATTGGCGACAGCGATATGAGAGATAACGATGCCGCGTTAACGCCATCATCAAACAGTCAGACCTCTCACGGCGCTGGCATGGCTGACGACGGTGATGGTGTTCTTCTTTTGGACGGTGGACAATCGAAATTCGTATCTTCTCTGCACTACGCTCTACTTGCAGAGGAAGTGAGTGCGCTCCTTAGAAGTTTACTGGACACCAAGGCTTACGCAACATAGATACAGGATATCAAAGCGCTGCTCAGTGACCAGACTGATGATGATCGAAAAGAAGTTTCTCAAGGCAGCCTTATCGATCTTCTTTCCTTGGGCAGGGCCGGCGCAGTATCGAACCTGAGCCTCTTACTGCCACAAACTCAAGAGCAGCGTGACACACTCTTGGATGTCTATTTTGCAAACGTCGACCCAATGGTCAGAATCACGCATAAGCCAACTGTTGTGCGCAAATATTCGACGTACCTGCACGACTGTCATCCTCTGGTGTTTGCAATATGCTTCTCGGCTGTCAGCTCATTACCATCCAATGTAGTACAGAGTCGATTCGGTGAGACGAAGGAGGAACTCCAAGATCGCTTGCAGCTCGGTGTCGAGGTTTCTTTGGCGCGAGAAAACTACCTCACTACCTCGAGTCTTGAGGTTCTCCAAGGGTTCGTGCTATGGCTGACGTGTTTGACAAGGGAAGATGATATGGGTGAGTAGCTCAGACGTGCAGCGCTCGGTATTTCCGATCTAACTGCAATCAACAGGTAAAACATGGGCGCTGCTCGGTATTGCGATGCGTATCGCTTTGAACCAAGGTTTACATCGTGACCCGTCTTTATTCCCGACTGGTTCCATGGACGCACTTACAATAGAGCTGCGTCGTCGCATATGGCACCAGCTAGGCCATCTAGAGTTTCGCGCTGCCGAATGTAAGGGGCAAGAACCAAGCCTCTCGGAGGACTACTACACGACTTTATTCCCACGCAATATTGAGGATGAAGAGCTCATGGATGGTGCAAGTCCAGGCCCCGCTCCATACGACGAGGCACGGTTCACATCGATCACCTTCCAGCTCGTCAAGTATCATGGGATGTCAGCACTGAGGCGAGCCATTCGAAGCACATACCGTCTGGAAAGGCGCTTGCTAGATTCAGGACTCCATGGTACGTCGCGGCCGGATCCTGCACAAGAACTTCAGGATCTCTACGAACAAATCAAGAAGATGCTGGATGAAGTGCACGAGGAGTGCCACAGAAAGTACCTACGCTTCTGCAATCCTGAAATTCCCATGCAGCGGTTATGCATGGGTTTGGCCTCGTTGCTGGAATGGCGGTGCCACCTACTCTTCTGGCTTCGCATGCCTAGGGTATACAGAGACGTAGTGTTCTCTGACGAAGTTCGCAAATCGTAGGTCACACATTGAATGCCCAAACTACATCCACTGACACACAATAGGATATTTGAGAAATCCGTCAACTGCATCGAGACAATGAACGGAGCGTCTGTAGATGTTGATGCCGCTCGATTTCAGTGGCACATCGGTACGCACACTTTACTCTTAGCTTACCATTTCTAATTTTCAACAGGAGGTGTTGCTTCGTTCCAAGCCATTATGCACGTACTGTCCGAATTGCGCAATCCAATGTTTGACAGTCCTGACAGGCAGCGAGCACTCAGGGCGCTGCAAATGTCCCGCATGTTGCGTGAGAACAATACCGCAAAAGCATGGCTTGCGGTAAAAGGCATGATCGACAAAGCCATACAAGAGCACAGCACATCACAAAAAATCAGAACCCAGAGCTCAAGCGCTTACGAAAGCCCAAGCGCTTCCATTCCCACTGTAAACCAGCACGATAGGAACGCCCAGATCTACCCGGGGCAGGGCCAGATACCAAGCTACGCAATCCAATCATCTTCGATCCCATACAGCCAGTCTACAGCAATATCTCAGCCTGCACAGAGCTACAACCAGGCAAGTTACGTCCAACCCATAAACCCGATCCAAGAGCAGGCTCCACTAAGCTGGGAAGACATCAATCTCAGTAACATCAGCAATATTGTCGATAGTCAACCCACATCTGGCGTAGTGCCAGAATTTGACTTTGGGTTCTGGGGTGACCCCTTCACCTATGAGAACGAGGCTACTACTTTCCCTCCAGAGGGCAACTATTTCCCGTTTTGGACTGGATAGCTGCTACTGAGTAGAGCTGGTTTTTTTCTCCCTCTATGTATCGATACCCCGTTAATGAATAGCGTTCAACGTATGTATGACTTCGTGATAGCTTGGTTTAAAGTAGTGGAAAGTGCTTGGTTCCCAGAGTCAGGGCTTGCTCCATCAATCCCATGGGCACATCTGTCAATCTAGCAGCAGTTGAAGAGAAGCAGTCTAGGCAGCAGGCCCCATTCGCGGAAACGCAGAGACAAGGCCGCCAAGAACGCTACAATATTGGGATATAGTAAATGGACATGTAGGAGGTACATTACGCGGCCAAGTAGCAGCTACTCATGACATGCAGCTACCTGAAAAGAGAATTAATCTTAGAGTTCTGCCAGAGATATTGATATTGTTTTCAACCGTGGGTACTTGTATATATTCCGTCACATGAAGCAGTACCGTGTGATCCATGCGGAGAAACCGACCGCCCTAAACTCCTAATGACATGGCAATAGTTCTACAACTTTACGGCACGGGAAGATGGTACGCTTCTTGAGCGTGATGGATGACCTATGCGATTTTTCCAGGCCTGCTGCTCACCTCGAAGCCGGGGAAATACTGTTTCAAGCCCGCATCCAGTGTCTTGATGCCTACTGGCTTGACGAAATACTCTTGCGCGCCAGCATCTTGCGCCGCCTCCCTGTCTGCACGACTGTCTTTGCCTGTAACGATGGAAAGCACGCTCTCGCTCCAGCCTTTCTCCTGCTCAATCTGACGTATTTGTTTGGTCGCCTCAATGCCGTTGCAACGAGGCATTTGGAGATCCATGAGGATGAGTTGGATTGCTTTCCCTGTTCGGTTGTTGGCGACCAAATCTTGGTGCTTGTGAAATGCCGACACTGCTTCCAATCCGTCTTTCGCGCATACGTAAGCCAGTTTGCGCTTCTCACAATACATTTGCATGACTCGCAAGTTAACGTCATTGTCGTCTACAATGAGAACCGTTGGATACGAAGTAATTGCAGGTCTGTATGGTATCGAGGTAGGTTCTGGGGTGGGGACTGCGATGGGAACAGCTTCGTCGTTCCGAGCCGTCGGCGGCGCAGAGAGCTTGGGATGTATGTCAGTGACCTCGTCGACAATCTGCTTTGTAGGTCGAGCTGTAACGACTGAATCCTCTCTCGGTAATTTTAGGACCGCAGCTTATTCAAGCTTGGTGCTCTCAGAAATCTAGAGTGGAACGCAGGCCTGATGAACATTTTCTGGGTCGCTCGAGATCAATGCCGGATCCGAAGTCGAATCATTCACGGTCCCAGCGGTCTTGCTGATCGTTGGCTGTCCATTGAGCTTAGAACACGTAAGCAGATCTTCACTGCCTTCGATTGACTGTGCTCGAAGCGATTTTGATGTTGAAAGAAGCTGATCAACGTGTACGAGCGCCGCGCTCATGGTTGCACTTGGAAATGGACTGTGAATGTAGACAACGTTCTTTGGGGGGGTTTCCATTGGTGGCAAATTGTGGTTGAAGAAGATGTGGGCGTTGTAACGTGTGTCGCCTGATACTGCCTTCATTACTTCGTTAGCTAGTTCGGTCTCAAGCTCGTAGGTGGTATGTGTCGCGTACTGCCGGTCTCTCATGGCAACATCGCTCCATCTGTTGAGTGTGATGATGCTGTTGATGATTGATATCAAATCTCGCCCAGCTCTCTTGATGGTGTCCAGGTAGACACCGTGTCCATTGTTGGGGCTGTTTTCCTGGGACGCTCTTAGCAAAGCCGCAGCCTTTGGAGCAGCGTCTCCGAATCCCAACAACTTCAAGTCTTCTGCCATCAGCTCCACAGAGCCCAAGATGCCGTGAACCGGAGTTCTAAGTTGATGAGACAAACCTCGCAAGAACTTCTCCTTGGCAAGCATGACTTCTGCGAGAAGCTGCTTTTGCCATGTTTGAGAGATGATGTCTGCGCATGCCTGAATGAACCAAGCATCGATGTCATCAAACACAAACCGGAAATCTTTCGTTCCTACGGTGAGTATCGACGGCCCTAAGACACTCTCGCATTGTGCTGAGAGCACTCGTACCACTCGGTCAGTGGGTAGCTCCAGATGATTCAAGTTTGCAATAAAATTGCTGATGTGGTCTGTGTCCTCCCATAATCCTTTTGAGAGATGGCTAACTGCTAGCGGTTCTCGACCCTCAAGGTCTATGTGATTAATTTTCGACGAGTGTATGCTGACTACAGCGTCTGGAAATATGGATTTAAGTATTTGAATGATGGACTGCTCGGGAGCTGTAGTGTTAGTCGTCGTCTGGACTGCCGTTAACAAGTCGACCATTCGACGTCTGTCTCTTTGGCGTCGTGCTCTTGTAAGCTGTACAATATCAGAAACGATCCAATCGGCCAGGCGAATCAGCGTTGTTTGCTGTGCTTTAGTCAAGGGCTGTTGACTCGTAGATGATGCTACATGCAATTTCACCGGCTTCGTTCTGCAGTCGGAGCGGAGCTCCAGCGTAAGCAAGGAGGCCACCAGATTCTACATAGGGCGATTGTGCGAACCTCCAGTCTTCCAACATGTTAGGAAGAAGAAAAACACTCTAGCAATTACTTTAGTAGGATGTCAACCTAGACGGTGCGGGCTACTAGCCTACACCAGGAGGCTGGGCAACCGTGTGTGCGCAGAGGGTCTCGCCGCGCGGCAAAATCCCAAGAGGGACGCCGATGGCAGAGAGCCGAGTATAGAAGTTAACATCCAGAAGACCCACAATGGCAACTTCCCACCCTGTAGTTTCCTGGGCGATGCCAACTCTCTCGTGCAGGCCCGAGACAAACTCGGTCTCTTTGTAGATATCGCGAATATAATACCAGAGCATAGACAGGCGGAATCGCTCGTTTTCGGTCAGAGTTGCGCGTAAGTAGCGATCTGGTGAGCAACGCTGCTCGTCCGGGATGGGCGATGGCGCGTAGGGCTCATCCTGCACAGGATATGCCGCTGCAGCTTAAGCGGACCACGGTGCAACTGGTGTACTAGCATTCTCAGGATCATAAACAGGTCCGACATCTTTTGGATATGCCGATGGCGGCGCAAGCCTACACGAGAGAACTGCGGCGTCTGCCTGTGGAAAGAACACCACAGGTTCTGTGTGGCTGGTAGCCATCGCAGGCTTTATATGTGTCTGCGCTGGGAAGGCATATGCAGGACCGTGAACGTCACATAGAAGGAGCTCAAAATGGGTATGTAGAACAGGCGACGTGGGAAAGTGGAGGATCTGCGACAGAACGAAGCGCAGATCAGAGGATGGAGCCAATATTGCCACCGCCAAGGAGCGCTCCGCTTCATCTACAACCGGCAAATGCACACAGCCCTACGAGCCCTATCGAACAGTCACGGCTGCGAATCGTGTTGATGATAGCTGTTCCTTTATGTACTACAGTTCCAAATCGCGACGTGGCCCTCAGGGCTGAGCTCGTGCGCATCGTGTTGCTTTGGCACCCACGCACCGTCCAATCGCCAAGGTTTACTCCACAGTTTCTTGTTGCACCTGAAGCTTTCTCGCCTGACAGTGGTCACTGAACGGGAAAGCACTCACCAACTCTGCGTCTATGCTGCACAAAATCTTCATGATGGTGCATGAGTCCATGTCTGCGAATCCGAATGGCTTTAGTGATGACCGCGGCGACTACAGGAGTTGAGCATAGTCCAGGGCTCATTTGAAGCACCAAAAGCACATAGGATCGTAATCAGAGGGCAAGCGCCAACATGAGATCAAATCATTTGTCACGCTGAAATGTTATAGCATGCAGAATAAGTCACGTTGACCCCGATACAACGATTTGGCATAAACGGACGAAAAAAGGAGCAGTGGTGTTGATCTGAGAAGGCCCCATAGAAAATGGTGATTATAGGTGCTGACCACTCAGGAATCTTCAAAACTCTCTATGGGGCACACCGTATTCTGCGTATCCATGTCTCACGCTTGTAAACTTCACCAGGCTTGCAAAAAAGATAAAACTCCGTAAGTCGTCCACGGGTACATGCTTCCACTATGGGTCAGCCACATGTCACTGACTGACCTGAGATGTGCAGAAAGTGTCAAGCTCCGAAGTTTCTAGTCCGCAATCTACTATAAATCCTACTATGGAAACAGAGATGAGGTCAACTGCCTCAGTCGAATTTCTACTCACCTCAGCAAACGTATCAGCACTATGGCCACGGTTCTTGTCATTGGCGCATCCGGCAAGGTAGGCTCTCAAGTCCTCAAAGAGCTTGACGCCAACCATGAAGGCATCAATGTACGCCTAGCGACAAGCCGTCCCGAGACTGCCGAACGATGGCAGCAACAGGGTCGACAGGCTGTTGTCCTCAATCTCGACGACCCAAACACCCTACCATCAGCATTGCAAGGCGTCGACAGGCTCTTCATGGTCACTGGCTACACTGCAGACATGCTGTACCAAAGCAAGATGCTTGTTGATGCAGCTGCAGCCGCTGGTGTCAAGTTCGTGGTTCACCTTGGTGTCTATAGTTCAGGCCGAGATCACATTCCGCATTTCTCCTGGCACGATATGGTCGAAACCTATATCAAAGCGTCTGGAATGGCATGGACTAACCTGCACCCCAACGTCATCCTGGACTCTCTGTTGGTCACTGAGCCATCAGTCATCGAGAAAGGCTCTTTTGATGTTATGTGGGGAGAGGCCGCATTGGGCTGGGTCTCAGCTGCAGACATTGGTACTCTAGCAGCTGCTGTGCTTCGCGAGGGGCCCGAGAAGCACGCTGGCGCTGATTACGGCTTGAGCCCTGAAATCCTCACTGGCCAACAGGCTGCCGAGATCATCACCCAAGCCACAGGAACCAAGATCACATGCAATGTCTACAATTCGGAGGCACTCAAGGCTTACGTCGCGTCAATTCCAGACGCAGGAACTCGCCTCTATCTCAATAGTGCCGTGCAGACAATGCACCTTGGAGAAACCGGACAAATGCATCACCAAGCTACCAAGTGTGACGACTTCAAGACTGTCCTCGGCCGGCCTGCAACAACGCTATTTGATTGGGCACGTCAGAACTTGGTTACAGATGCATAGGGGCCTACTCGGTGACCAGGATGGAGAGATTCTGTTTCGAGTAGGGTCAGCTTCAGTTGCGCTGAATAGTGTGGTTGCGAGAGGAAGGAAATTATAGAGATGGAAAATCTACTCAAAAGTTAGGTATTCTAGCGATATGTTCTAGAGAAAATTATATTGTCAAAAAATGATAGAGAAGCCTTGAAAATTTACTGACTGAAAGGGAGTATTGTAGAATACTTTTCTTCTTCCTTGGCTTGCCAATAACTTTCAAGTATGCTTTCCTGCTGCCATGTCTATTAACCACCAGCACGACTCACGTGTGGCTTGACAACATACTCCGCAGCACGGCCCCTGATGTCCACTGACTGGCCCTTAAGTGCTCCTGGCACATTGTACTTGATTTGATTTGATACTATCAACGTCTACGAATTACACAGTAACCGGCATACACGACGGTAAAGATGAGAACCATGAAACATATTCAAAGCTTTATGGTAATCTCTGGGTACAAGCTTCAGCTCAGTTCGAACAGAAGATCTGGCACATTGTTTTGTACCCCGACGGGACCTTTTCCAGAATGGCGACAACCTTGTTGCTCCGTACCGGACCCGTGCCATAATATATCTAGGGCGCATGTGCCCATGCGTCAGTACCATCTCATGACGATTAAGGCTCGTAGCAATGTCCCATATAGTATCATTTTATGAATTGGTACAATCGAGTCCTGTAAATGCTGGCCAGGAAGACAAAATGCCAATCGAAGCGCATTCAAAGGCAATGCGGGAATGCAAAGTACGAAGTTCTCATAGCTTGAACTCCCCCTTTTAATAGCAATCAAGGACAATGCGTCTCCAAGTAGAGACAAGTCGAGATGACAGGACGAAGCAGAGGGTGGTACAAGCACCCTAGTCATCTCGTTAGCGCACGCGTCACTGCGGACCTCCGACATGGACTCTTGACACCTCACCACTCCTCCTCTCCCCCAAAACCTCGCAATGCCAATTACTCTCCCTGCAAACTGAGAATGCCTGCTCGATCGCCCAGGCGCAGCACGAATGGCCTGCTTAATCAGTCTGGTTTCCTCGGAGCAGCTGCACGCTTCTGGCAGGTGTGTACATGTACAAACAGCCAGCTCGCGTGCTACACGTACTGACCGACCCCCAGCGCTCCTACGCCTCAGACTATGTCGGCCTGGCGCTGTTGATCAGCGGTTACATATTTGTACGCAGCCTGCCACAAACTGGCAAAGCAGACACCAAACTTACAGCCCAGCTCCAGATTCAATTCCTCGCCGAGCCCTTTCACCGCATGTTCTACCTCTCCGATTTACGTATCGCCTACCCCCACACCCTGCACGAGCGCGTTAACGTCTTCTGGCTCTTCATATACGCCGGCGCTGTTCCCCTCGGCACCCTCGTCCTTTGGGCACTTGTTGCTCGCCCTGGCACTCACAAGGCGCACGTCACACTGCTCGGCTGGCTGGCCAGCATGATCCTGACGCTGTTTCTGACAGACGTCATCAAGAATGCTGTTGGTCGGCCGCGACCGGACCTGCTCTCGCGCTGCAAACCGGCTCCTGGTACACCGAGCGACGTGCTGGTTACGTTCGAGGTGTGCACAGAGACAGACCACCACGTGCTGCATGATGGGTGGCGCAGTTTCCCCTCAGGACACAGCAGTTTCTCCTTCAGCGGGCTGGGGTACTTGAGTTTGTTTATCGCGGGTCAGTGCCATGTGTACCGCCCACGAGCAGATCTGGCACGTGTGCTGCTCGCGCTAGCGCCGCTGCTGGGCGCCGCTCTGATTGCCATTAGTCGGTGTGAGGACTATAGACACGATGTGTACGATGTGAGTGTAGGCTCGTTATTGGGTATTGCTGTCGCGCATTACACGTACAGGAGGTACTATCCAGCGCTGAGGAGCAGGGACTGTGCTACGCCATATCCGAACCCGGCAGATGAGAAGGGATTTGGCAAAGTCAAGGACGAGGAGAGTATCAGGGCTGCCCAGGACTTTGAGCTGGATGATTTTGACGAGGAAGACGGCGAGCGGGAGAGTAGACCTCTGAATGGGGGGCGAAGATAGTATGGGTCGGCTTGCTCTGCTCAAATAAGATCTGGTGTATCCGAAGAACCTTTGTAGACCTACGTCTGGCTTCCAGGACGTCTGCAATTATTATAAATGCTCCACAGAACCCCCCGCCACCACGACATTAACCCGTATGCCAGCTCTTCCGGCCCGTGATCCATTTGAAACTCGCACACCAGCCCTCCGCTTCACCCCTTTCAGACTTGTCCACCCACTCAGCCACCTCACGCTGCGCCCTCGCTATATCCGCCCTGACCTCCTCCGGACTCCACACTCTCTCCCTGTCCCCGAATTTAGTCAGCAACCGCAACAAACTCGCCTCAAACCCCTCCATCACCACAACCACCATCAGCTTGCCGATGCGCTTCTGCTCCTCGTCATCAGCCCACTGTCCAATCGGCACATTGACCTGCGTGGTCTGAATATCCGTGAACCCAGCCTCCTCAAGGTAGGAAGGGTGCATGTAGAACAACCCCAGCGGCCTGCCGGATTTGTAGCTCGCCTCCATCATGCTGGCATACAGCTTGCGCAGCGTGGGGATGGGGAATGTGGCTGGATCCGAGGTGGCGTGGTCAATGGGCACAGCTCCCATGTCCCAGTCTGCGACTTCGATCCAGCCGCCCGGCGACAGGCTCTTGTGGGTTTCGGCATACACTTCTTCCCAGTGTGAGAAGGCGCCTTTCATGTTGCGCAGGTGGATGAGCTCGTAGGGCTCGCTGAAGTGCCACCCGGGTTCAGGACGGGGTTCTAGTTCGCGGAGATCGATGGCGAGGGACTCGACGGAGGTTTCGGGGTAGGATGGGAGTGTTGGGGGTAGTTTTGTTGCTGCAAAGTTGCCTGTGTCGGGGGACTTGGGCGGGGAATGGATGGGCTCGCGGTGCATCATGGTGCGGTAGAAGTGGAAGTTTGAGATTGTGCTCAGTTCGTCCATGTACGAGTCTGCTCCCCACACGTCGAGGTCGTCCAATTCCCAGGTCACATTTGCTGCGCCCATGGTCGCTTCGGTGGTGTCAAGGTCCCATTGGGTCATGTCAATGCCAACGACTTCTGCTCGCGGATGCGCCTGGGACATTGCGACCGCCCAGTGGCCGGGTCCTGTACCAAGGTCAAGGATTCTTCTGGTAGAAGGTAGAATTCTCGTGGTGGTTAGTCGACCTTTCAACGCGTGCACGAAGACCTGGTGTTGGAAGAATAGACGATCTTGCTCTTTGAGATCGTTGCCAAAACCACATGGGTTGAAGTAGGTGTCGTTCCCGTAGGTACGGCCATTTTCGTGTACGTATTCAAGATCGTCTGAGGTTACGGTCCGTACAGATCGACTGTGTGGTGCGGTCAGTGGTACTCTTACAACTACCAACACCGAACCAAAAGTTCACAGCCAAACACCAGGCATTCGAACTGTAGGCAAGGTCCAGGGTGCCAGACCAAATCACGGCGCAATAACAGAATACGACTTACACAGACTCGATTGAGGTGGAGCTCCCTGAATCAGCTCGCGGACGTTTGGGCGCGGCCGTGTCATGTCCAACCGAAGTGTCGGGATGTGGCGCTTCCTCGTCCATGGAACCGGGCCAATTTAGTCCTCGGCTTGTGGATCGAAGGGTGGCGAATGTCGAAGACGACAAGATCCTTGGGTTGCGACTTGTCTTCTATATGAGGGCAATGTTTGTGCAATTTGAGAAGAGGGGCGTCGACCTGGAGGTTGCAGGCCCTCGACGGTAGCGGCTCGACCGACTAGCGCATGGTCTTGTAGAACTTGCGGAGCCCTACCTACAGCAAAGTCAAGGTTAATCTCAGGGCGAGCCGCTGCGACATACGATCGGTACATGCAATCGCCGAAGGTCGTCTTGATTGGTATGCACCAGGTGTCTCTGCTGACCTCCTGAGAATATACTTACCTATGTACCTCGCTCTTAACAGACGACAAGTGCCAATGAGGTGCAGCCCTGTTTGCAGCGTACAGCGCGCTAGATATGCACTGATTCTCGGACGAAGACTACTTCTCGACAGAGGTAGCCTGCCAGCCAGAATGAACATGCGATAGCTGCAGCGGGTAAGATTGAGCCCTGGATTTAGTTGGCCCCGGGTGATGGTCGTTACACGAAGCTGGCATGGACATTGCAGATCCTTGGGTTTGATGCAGATGTTGCTGGGATGTTGACTGCGACGGGGTTACATCTCGTATTTGACAAGCTGTTGGCGCTGTGTATGCAGGCTGAGCCGCTCTTCGGGTTCTCCTAGAAAGAGGGGCATACCATGTGACCTAGACCACGGTTGGTGTAGTCTTAGCAACCTGCCGCTTCCATCTTTCACAACCATGTAAATCCATGCAGAAGTCTCCTGAGCATCCGCTTCCGTAAGTGGGCTTTGAGCTGCAGTTCCTCCGAGAACGTGACAGATTGCGCAGGGGGAAGACAGGGGACAGAAATGAACGTAGCAGTCAAAAGCTGCCTTTGTTTGAGGCTACACGGAGAGATGAGAAGATGTCATGTCTAAATTATCAATTCAAGAAGAGTTTCTAAGCATTCTTAATATAATGCCATGGTCTTATAAAATATGAAAGAGATTGTTGTTAGCACTACACGTAGCTGCGAAGAGGAGTACCTTGTTGCTTTTGCCTGTCTTTTAGCTGTTCGCCAGTCGTGCTTTCCTTGTCACCCAAGGTGGGGGACACGGCGTGCAGGGCGCCAGAGAACAGCTCGGAGTCGAGTGGGGTTCACGTAAATCATTGCCTGATGTTCAGGAGACGCCAGCAAGGAGCACTAAGGTTCGGATTGGTAATAAGCCCACGTTCTGTGTGTTCTTGAGACTCAGCAAGATGAAAACCACGAGTTTCACGGTCATTATCTCATCAATGACTTTGGTACAGTTCGAGTTGGAGCGCCGCGACCGTCCTCGGAGATTAAAGCTCGTACGGTCTCAGTGCTGATCCAACGCAAGGGTAAAGAGACGCTGCACGACCACACCGCTGGGCGAGGGTTCAACGCGGACATTGGATGACCGGGCCAGCATGCGCCATCAACTCGTCACTAACAGTAGGTGCCGCTACCAAAAAAAAAACAATGCTTAAAAATTGAGGTTGCCGTTCCGGTGAAGCCGGACCAACGGGCTGGGTGAAGCCTTTACTCAACCTGAGATCTGGGACCTGCCGCACTGTTTATCGTACGAAACTGTTGATGATCATCTTGGAACGCTTGGTGTGGCCAAGAATGGACAGAAGCAGACGCTGGGCATGGATCGATTGGTAAGCTTGAGAGGCAGCAGTGCATGAGTAGCGCATGAATATATTTGTAGATGCGTCAGTCAATGGGTTGCTTGCATTTGTGTGATGCAAACGCAAAATGGCTAGCTCGCCTGCCGTGGCAGAGTGCTCATACTCAATCACCAATGCATATTTTAAAATCATTGAGGGGCATCTCCCCAACTTTTGGCCTTCGTATTCGGCTGAAATCTTCTCATTCTTGCCACTGTCTTTGCTTGTGTAACCTAATCATCGACCTCCTGACCCTCGAACTTGGGCAGACGTGCAGCCACATCTGACCACTGCTCCTTACCATTGACGAGATTGGTAATGGCGGCGGTGATCTCGTCAAGACTAGCACGAACCTGCTCTGTTGAGTCGCGGTCGCGCAGGGTGAATGTGTTGTCTTTAACGGACTGGAAGTCGATGGTGATACCAAGAGGTGTACCGAGCTCATCGTTACGCTGCATGTCGTTAGCATACTGTCTGATATGGAAGAGGACTGTCGATGACGTACTGAGTAGCGCTTGCCAATGGAAGCGCCAGAGTCGTCGACACGAGTAGACACGCCAGCCTCTTGCAGCTTGTCTGTCAGTGTCCGCACAAATGGCTTGAAGTCGCTGTGCGAGCTCAGAGGAACGATGAGTGCCTTTGTAGGAGCAACGGTAGGGGGGAAGGACAAGACACCACGGGCCTCGTCTTGCTCTCGGGTCCAGTAGGTGTGCTCGCAGAGAGCATAAACGATGCGGCCGATACCGAATGATGGCTCGATGACGTTGGGTGTGTACTCCCGGACATTCTCTACTCTTGTGCGCTTCTCGATGGTGATTAGCTCTTTGGGAACTTCGACCTTGCCGTCACCAACACCGGGTACGTCGATGACAATCTTGCCTTCCTTCTCAAGGTCCAAGGAAAGCTTCTCACGCAGATCTTGTGTGAGTGCCTCGATGGCGTTCTCGACGGTCTTGCCGTCCTTCTTGAACTTGGGACCGAACTTCTTCTTCTCGATATCGCATACCCACTCCTCGATCTTGAGGGGCTCTTTCCTGGGCTCACGAACAACCAGCGGCGCACCAGTCTTCTTCATGTGGACAGTCAAATCGTACGCACTGCGGTCGGCGCAGCCCACGCATTCGATCCAGCCGTACGAAGTAAGCAACTCGGCGTCCCAGCAGTCTGCAGCGTAGTGGGCCATTTCGTTGGCCATGTGCTGCCTGAAGCGGATCTTCTTGGGGTCGGCACCAATCTTCAGCAAGAACTGCTGGATGCGAGCGAGGAAGTAGCCGAGTGTCTCATTGTCTACGAGTCCGGTCTTGACAGCCTCACCAATCTTTGTGGTCTTGACGGTGGTCTTGCCAGACAGCTGGATCTCGCGGTCGAGGAGCTCAAGCTCGACGTCGGCAACCTCCAGGAAGCGAGGGTGTTTTTTGCCACCCTCAGGGTCGACAAAGTGCTCAATCTCAGCCATCAGGAATTCTCGTACTCGCAACAGACCGGCTCGAGGGGAGATCTCGTTACGGAAGGACTTGCCAATGGAGGCAGAGGCGAAGGGCATTTGCTGTTGGTTGAACTCAAGAAGCTTGGCGAAGTTCAAGAACTGACCTTGAGCGGTCTCGGGGCGCAGGTAGCCGGGCATGTTCGAGGAGGGACCGATCGATGTCTGGAACATGAGATTGAAGGCGACAGGTGGCAGAAGCTCGCCGTTGGTGGCAGGGTTCTTGATGTCGTACTTCTTCATGAGCTGACCAAGCTCCTCGCCGTTGTAGTTATCGATCTTTGCCAGCACCTCCTCGAACTCGGTGACGAGCGCATCATCGAGCTTAACAGCGGTGATGCTCTTGACCTTCTTTTTCTTCTTCTTGGGGTCCTCCTCTTCATCCTCAATCTTCTCACCGCGAGCCTCTTTGTTGCCCTTTAGTCTGGCCTCCAACACTTCCTCGACAAGGTGGTCTGCACGGAAGATCTCGCCAGTCTTTGGGTCCTTGCACATCCAGTCGGCGAACTTGTCGACGTGGCCGGACGTCTTGAGGACTTCGTGGGGCGTCAGCATGGTGGTGTCGACTACAATCCGTCAGTGTCGTTCTGCGTTCAACGTCTCGTGCGCCATTACCCTCGAGCATGTTCTCGCGCAGCACAAAGTGCTTTCGCCATATGTCGACAATGTTGTTTGTGAGGGCGGTACCGGGCGGGCCATAGTCGTAGAGACCAGAGACACCGCCGTAGATGTCGAAGGCGGGAGTGTAGAAGAGTCGTCGCTGGCACGGTCAGTTATGACTCGACGCAACGCACGAGGTGGCAGAGGATGCGCATGGATACCTTCATGACAGACTCGAGCGAAGCCCTGTCGAAGGGCTTGCCCTTGAAAGTGGTCATTTCGCTCGGCATTTTGACCTGTTGCTTCCGCTTGGGGACAACGAACTTGAAGTGGGGAGGTGTGACAGAGAAGCTACGCGTGGGCTTGGGATAGACAAGGAATGGCGGGGTACTAAAAACTGCGGGCCTGCAGCGCAGTGAAGTATTAGCGCGTAGCAGCCGCGACACGCACTGCATACACTTGGGGACCCTCTCGTTGCAGAGAGGAGCAATTGACCTAGCGAGTGTCCAGTTAATAATCAATGCACATATGAATCACCACTGGTGACTCCTCTGATCAATCAAACGCGCCTGAGGCGTCCGTCGGCGATATGATCAACCGCAGCGGGAGCGGAGCGCGGTCAAAACTTTCGCCGACCAAAAAGTTTGGGAAGTTGCGACCTGCAACAGCCAACTTTTTAGCCAACACCCCAACTTTGAGTTGGCACGCTCCTAGAGGTCGAGAGACAGTCGCCTGTACCTGAGTACCAGATTGGCATAGTCTCGCCAGGAAACATCCACTCACCATGGCCTTTTCAAAATCTCCATCCGTCGCTACAGGCTTCAAACCAAAGAACAAGCTCCGCCGACAAGCCGCCTTTCTCTCCATAAAGAAGGCCAAAGAGGCAGAAAAGCGCGATCTGCGACATCGCCGCAAGCGAGAGGAAGCAAAGGACGCTTCTTTGCGCGAGGAACGCCTCAAGAACAATGTGCCCCAGACCATCGACAACAAGCGAGTATGGGACGAGCCTGTAGGAGACGACGAGGATGTGCTGGGCTGGGCAGTGGACGTGGAGCGACTAGCAAAGAAGAGGAAGCTGGATGCTGAGGCGGCGGCGGCACAGGACGAAGAAGAGGGCACGTTAGCCAAGCTCAGGAAGCGCGACCAGCAGCAAGAAGCAGATTCAGATGACGAAGACGAAGACAAAGACTCGGACGCAGACTCGATGCTTGACGGCTCCTCCAACTCGGACAGCGCCTTCGACTCCGACGACTCGGAGCTCTCCAAAGCGAAGAAGAACGCCCGCGCACCGTCGCCCGACCCTTCAATAGCAACCACCACCGCAACAAACATGGAGCTCTCCCCCGAATTTCTCAAGCAGAAGTTCCCCCAGCTCTTCGACCCCCAGCCCGAACCCAAGATCCTCGTCACCACATCCATAAACTCATCTCTGCACACCGAAGCCGACACCCTGACCTCTTTCTTCCCAAACAGCACCTACATCCGGCGCTCAGCGCACGCACACGCACACAAATACTCGGTCCGCGAGATCGCCCAGTTCGCAGCGGCCCGCGACTACACCGCAGTCGTGGTCCTGATGCAAGCGCACCACGAGAAGAAGCCGGATGGGCTGGACATTATCCACCTGCCATCAGGCCCGCACTTCCACTTCAGCGTCACCAACTGGGTAGAGGGAAAGAAGCTGCCGCGCCATGCGAATGACACAGGCCACTATCCTGAACTCATCCTGAATAACTTCAAGACCCCGCTGGGTATCTTGACGGCGCATCTGTTCAAGGGCATGTTTCCTGCGGCCCCGGAGCTGGAGGGCAGACAGGTGCTTACGCTGCATAACCAGCGTGATTACATCTTTGTGAGGAGGCATCGCTATGTCTTCCGTGATAAGAGGGAATCGGAGAAGCCGGTGCTAGGTGGTGACGGGAAGCCGCTGAAGGGCGTAGAGGATGTGAGAGTGGGCATGCAGGAGATTGGGTAAGTTGCTGTTGATGCAGTTTGAACTGACTATCAGACTAACTCGATGATAGGCCGCGTATGACGCTCAAGCTGAGGAGGATAGATCGCGGGATCCAGTTCAAGAGTGGGCAGGAGTGGCAGTGGAAAGGCCGCATGGAGAAGCAAAGGACGCGCTTCAACATGTAGGAGATGGAACAGAGTCACACAAAATTCGCTCAAATACCAACAAAGGGTGTCAAACGATCCAAGATCTGGCCCAGGGCCGTGTTGCTATTGTGCGATGAACCGTGAAGGTCTGGTTAACTATGCAAACCCAGACGCTGCTAACCCGCAGTATCCGTGACCCAGCCAGCCAACCTGTTCCCAATGCCAAACTGGGGATTGAAAAACGCCGAAATATAATGTGCATTGAAAAATCACCAGAAACACTCGAGACCACCTCCGAGAATGAAACACGCACTTGCAAGTGTGCCTGCGCCGCAGCCCGCCCTATATCCGCTTCAACCGCTACAGAAACGCGGGGCGAAGATAGAGGAGACTAAGCAGACGGAGACATCGACCAGAAAGCATGTGCAGGGTATTGCGAATGTACATATACCGAATCTCGTTGCGCCTGAGCAGGAGGATACGCTCGTTGCTGCGGAGAAGAAGGAATATGCTGGTTCGGTACTATACAATTGTTCAGTATGGAGTTCAGCTTTGGTGTAACTACTTGTTACCGCCATAGCCTCCATAGTTCCCACCAGGCGTCATGTGGCCTGTTGGTCCTGGTGTGGTTGCAAGACCAGCTGGATGGTTCGTCGGTGTGCTTGGGCCATCGCCGTGTCTTGCATTGCCTGGGTGAAACATCATGCCTCCATTGAGGCCTTGGAAGCCAGTCAAATTCTGCTGGCCTTGTGCAGCCAGTACAGCTGCTTGTGCTGTTGCACTGGCTGGTGGCCCAACGCCGGTGAGTCCCCACATTTGCCCGTTCATTTCGTCAGGAATCGTTCCATCGAAAATTTTTCTCTTCAATTCCCAGAATACAGTGCCTGTGAGCCATGCGTCGGAGCCTGCAGTGTGTGAAGTGCCGATGCGTTGACAACCCAGCTCATCAGCAAGATCCTGGAGACCTGACTTTGTGCCCAAGTTGTTCAGGATGGTGGTAACATTGGCGTTCGTTATCCCTCGGCGCAGAAGGCTGTTTGCGTGCCGCCAAAGGTACTTGACGTCAAGCAGGCGGGGAAAGAAGATCTCGACAAGCTTGCGGTAAGAGTCTTCGTCCTCGGGCAGTGGCTTTGAACTGAGCATCTTCACCAAGTAGGCAAAGTCGTAGCCAGAGTGGAAAGATATCCAGTTGACATCCTCTGAGAGTGTCATGCCGGATGTTATCAGCAAGGAGCCAAACTCTTGCGGGTCAATGCCTTGTGAAGCATGCTTTTCGAAGTCTGCGCCAGATTTCTTGAGCATCTGAATAGATTCTTCGTTGTACATATCATCTTCGAGGGAGAACTGAAAGTTGAAGCTCCATGTGCACGGGCATATCACTATATTGTTCGCGTACCGCTGCAACGACTTGGGCTGGTATTGCAATGTAGCTGGGTCGAGCTGTCCGGGAGGAATTTCGCCCTGCATCGAGAATAATGTGACGCCAAGCTGGATAATTTTGAGGAGGTCGACATTACAGCGTACGGTTTGGTAGTGGTATGAAGCTTTTGAGTTGAAGTCGCCGATCGGTCTCGCAACAACACCGGGAAATTCTGTGTCCTGATAGCAAATGTGAGCTTCATCGTAAATAATTGTATGTAGAGCAAAAGCGAGCTTCAACCTGATGGCCCAAGTCTGCTCCACCATTGACAGCGCACTTCGGTGCGCACATCAGACACAAATCAGGCAGTCAAAAATAAGCGGACCATCCATGTCAGGCTGTACTTACCATGCTGATATATGGGTACTGGTCGATAAGGGAGCGTAGCAGGTCCATCTCTTGGTGTAGGTTGGACCTCCACACGTCGCGTATCCTCTGTCCAGCGAGACCCTTGGCGCCTTCCTGCCCTCGAACAGCATCCTGCTGCAGCTGAGCTCCATGGGCGAAACGCATACGCGCTTCGTGTCCATCCAAGCCTGTCCCTCCACTAGCCCCACCTAGACTGGCTGTGGCCCCTAATCCTGCACCACCGAGACCGCCCGCGATACCAGCGTTATTCGACTGGAAAGCATGCTGGTTCTGACTGAAGAGGTTGATGTTGTGGCCCTGATTTCCTCCGCCGAAGCTAGGATGTGGCATGTTCTGTTGCTGCTGGTGCTGCTGTTGCAGTTGTGGTTGCTGGTGGATTGGCGCAGAGAGATGCGCGAAAGGATTTGAAAGATTGTGTCCTGGGAAACGGCCGCCGTTGCGTGCCATTGTGAAATTTGGAGATGCTACCGCTAGGTAGCTCGTGTGCAATGGTGCTTCAGGGCTGCGGGCATGCGGTAGGCGGTCCGTGGGTGCACAAGTTTCCTAAGAGATGGTCGCGTAAAATGGATGTACTTTTGCGACGAGGGGCAGAAGCTGTCGGTGTCTTTGATCGTGGTCGTCGAGTC
The DNA here is from genome assembly GCA_016920805.1 of Stagonosporopsis cucurbitacearum. Lineage (NCBI taxonomy): Eukaryota > Fungi > Ascomycota > Dothideomycetes > Pleosporales > Didymellaceae > Stagonosporopsis > Stagonosporopsis cucurbitacearum. The sequence goes on along the minus strand of JAFEKD010000011.1, from coordinate 1,996,834 downwards.
GAGATGTGGTGGAATGCGGGAGGGACACTGCCGACGAAAGTGAGTGGTGGCCGCGCTTGTCAGTCCGAGCTCTGCCGCCAAGACATGTGGAGTCGAGCAGCGCGCGACGTCAAGCAGCTCCGCGATGACAGTCTTCAGATACACGCTGCGTCTCGACATACCCACACAATGAGGCCCTCATAGTAAGCTTCGTATATGCGTCACTTCAATTGGCGCTTTCGTCTGTCCCTGTGCCCTCTGCTGATCGTCGCAGCTCCGTCATGGCAAAGCCCAACATCACCGGCTTCGATCCTCAGAAGTTCGCTGCTGCCGCAAAAACCGGCACCAAAGGCGACCCATGGGCGCGATAGTACGCAATCGATCCTCTCCAATCGTCCCGAATCAGCAGACTCACAATTACACAGCGAGCAGTGGCGATACACAGGACCATTCTCCAGGTTCAACCGCTTCAAGGGCTCTTTCCCTGGCCTTGGCATCGCGACAGTAGCTTTCGCCGGATACCTGGTTGTTGAGAAGCTTTTCTTCCCGGAAGAGCACGGCCACCACAGCTCGGATGGTCACTGAGTGGAGTGGCGGCGAAGGCGGTATGGCAGAGAACGAGCTAAAGGGATGATGATATGCAAGACCTGGGCGTACCGGTTGACTCGGTTGCCCTCGCTGTGAGGGCTGTAAATACGGAAAATCACACAGCATGACCAAAACAAGTCTCATTTGTCAGCGCACTTGGATTCTATGTGATTCGCTGCGTTCTCTGAGGTAACAAATATTGGTCGACATTGTGTCTTTGAGTCCGGGTCAACAGGATGCGGTGAGCAATTTCTCAGCTTTGCAGGAATTGTCCATTTGACAGAAGGAAGACTTGCAGTGGTCAGGAGTCCTTTTCATATACCATCGGCCATGCGCAATTCTGATCGAACCCATTACTACATCTGATCTTAATTGTTGTTGTAGCACAGAGAACGATGTGTACTAGCAGCGTGCGATACACCTGACGCCCAAAGTAATGGTTCTTGCATTGTCGAAGTATCATTCGAGAAGACAAGACATTTGGCTAAAGGAGCAAGATCTGCTCGGTGTGGTACGAATCAAGCAAACGTTTACAGGCGCCACAAGATCATACTGTATTTGACCAAGCGCAGATGGCGAGACATCTGTTGTCCTTATGACTGGTAATAACGTAGCTAGAGAGTGCACGCGACTTGTGGGATTCGCTCGTCCTTCCACTACAGCTGCATAGCACACGCAATGATATGCCTACTCGAATCCTCAGAACATGCACATATCGATACAAGAGCATTTATGCTCAGCACAAGTCAATGCACGCCATATGTGCGTAGGATTTGCCCACTCGAGCAAAAAACGTACGAGCACTCCCCACCCTCCTGATCACGACAGCGCGCTTGTAAGCGTCTACAACCTCGTCCTCATCGGCGGCTCAACCGTGCCTCACACAATCCCAGACGACATGTGTCCCACGACCGCCATCCAGACCGTGGGGCCATGTAGTGGAATCTACTCGACCAGCTCCGTCCACACGCTCTTGGTCCAGCGCAGTGTCTGACCCGTGCAGAACCCATGCAAACGGAGTCCTAATGCCCACTTCAGCTCAGCACCGCGCAGAGCTGCGCGGTGCTGCGCAGCGATCTGTCATCTTTGTGATGCGTGCTGCATTTTTGGCCTGCACTCACGGCTCGTCGCGCTCTTGGTAGCTAGCGATCGGCCGTTGCAGGATCGCCATCCTGGCTCGCCGGCCCGCGTGCCTGCCCGCTGAAGCTGCTCAAAGCGTGCGCTCACCCGCGCTGCCATGGGAGGCCCAACGTGCGCTGTTGGTGGAAGCGTGCCGTGGGCCGCTCGAACTAGCTTCCTGTTGAGGGTTCGCCGGGTGATGCCGTGCTGTTAAGATTGTGGACTTTGGTCAGCGGCGAGGCCGTGAGGACTGCTGAGGTTGTGGAGATGAGCTCACGAAAGGGAAAGTGGGTTGAAGATACGATCTGAGATGAGGCTTGTTGTGGCTTGTTGTGGCAAACAAGATACCATCCCAAATTCGGTGTCATGTTGCGAGCTACGTTCGTGGATGTGATTCAGCAATAATGGTAAATGGACATGTATAAGCTACAATAGACGGTTGAGATTGGGGAACAACATGCTTTATCTACATAGTGAGATGCATACTTCCGTCCCATCGGCAAGACCCTTGTTGTTCGATTTTACGAAAAGACCCCACAGAATCGGTGTGACGATTCACAACATCACTTCAGAAAATGGGGTTCAAGATCTGTTCTGGCAGTGGATTTTGGTTGTGGTACGGCTGAGACCCTAAATGCGCACCACGCCATGGTTGCTCTTCCTATCTTGCGTACTGACATTTCTCAAAATGTCCATGAGGCTCCCTCCTCTGCATCGAGAGGAGCTGCATATGTTGTCGCCGAGGTTCCTCTAAACCCTTCGTAAAACTCACCACTCTGAATTGCCGCCAGTGATCGCCCTCCAACGGTTTTGAGTTTGTTCGCTAGTCCGCATATGCATACAGCCGCAGCGGAGGGGCACTCCGAACATCATGCATGCTGTTTAAGCACGATGCAAGAACACCACTTTAATGGCATTATTCTATAGACGAACAAACTGATGTGATGTTCTGCATCCGCGGATTTGGGTTCTCGCTTCGCTTCTTGGTAACTTAGCTCCCGTGCTGGTACACAATCTGGTTTGCCCAGCACAAACTATCGAAACCCTATCATTCGAGGTAACGGTTTTCAACAGTTCGTTGCTTCCTCATCCCTGCTGTCACCAATGGTACCTATGCGGAAGAAAGGAGCATTTACACTATCCCCGTAGCCTGAGAGATCGAATTTGATAATACCAGGCAGGTAAGCGTACCGTTGAATTAACAGCAACAGCAACAAGCTAAGTAGATTAGGTAGATCTTCAGGCACGGCTGGAACGGCTCTTGTAGTGGAGCTCTGTTCGTTGGCCATTTGGAAGCCGTTGGGAGCCTCCGACAGTGGTTGGATCACTTCATGGCTGCATACTGACCTGGTCGAGCCATTTTGGTGCCTTGAGAGAAAGCTGGCTGGGATGGCTGTGAAACATCCGCGCAGGCCCTGCGTCCCGCAAGGCTATATGTTATCGTGTTCGTTAAAGGTTGAGGCGGCCAAAGCCAATGTGCCTGTTTTGTTTCCAGGCTTCTCAAGCTTATGATAATCGATTGAATTTGAGCAATTCAATGTGAAGATGCAGGGAAGCGTAGTCTATTACTCTGGATCTTGACTGATTGCAGATTGCAGATTGCAGTTTGCAGTTTGCGGTTTGCAGTTTGCAAGTGTGGAAGAGGACAGAGTTCTGGCGGCGCCGGGCTCGCCAGAACTGTGAAGAACGAACGCGGCAGAGCGCGCAAGAAGTTTAAGATGTTGAATGCAGGTTCACCAGATAGAAGAGGGGCTGTTCAATCTAGTCGTGATCGCACCACATGCAGATGACCGCTAAGCACTGCATGGTCTGTGACTTGCTTATATGCAAGACCTTACATAGAAGCTGCATTGGAATTGGGTTACTCTGCACGAGTGCATGCGGTTCTGCAGCCCGGTAGCGCTGTGGACAAGCCACATTGCTAGTTCGAGCCTAGAGTGTCCAGTCTGGAGGCAGATTGAGCTCGGAAGGTTTTCATTTGAACAGTCGTCCACTTCCAGGCTTCTATCATTTGTAATCAGTAAGGGCAGGGCCCAAAACCCGGCGTATCGGTTCATGGTTTATTAGGAACGTTTGGCAGAGGCGGCTCGAACAATAGGTCCAAATATGCAGGTACGGGCGTCAACGGTGTTGTACTGGCGGTAGATTCCTATTAGGTGGTACCAAGTTAGGGACCTAAGTTTGAGGCCCTTGTCGTACTCGTGTTCATCGCATGGCGGGGATGGCAACACCAAGCTGAGCAGCGAATGGATACGACGTGGATAACTCGACGTAAAAGGTCCGCATGAGGGTACGCAAGCACATGGACAGCCACGCAATCGGGGCTCCGAATTCTCCACGAGTGTGGGCTGCTGGGATCTCTTTGGGCCGGGCGCCCGTTGGGGGTCTCTCACAATAGCGGTAGCGCGCTTTTGTTTTAGTAGCAGACGTCATTCAGGTCAGGTACGACAAGTGCAACGCCGACATTGGCGGCTGAGATAGGCTGCATATGGGTAAGTCAAGAGGTGGGGCGCAGGGAAGTGGGATGTACAGAGGCAGTGGTGCTGATGCATGCAGTCAGAACTTCTTCTGCAAGATTGAGGAGAAGCTCATGCAAAGTCAGGACCTATGTAGGATTGTTGCCATGTTCATGCAGTGGAGCGAGATGATGCTGGCTTACTGTACAGCAACAACCGAATTTCGGTCTCATTGCACGTGCTTCTTGCACACGAACATCGATCGGCGAATCAGTGCACAGCCTGCTGCTTCGTTGGCGCAGTCTCCACTTCACACGTCTCTGCCACTCTGGATCGCCAGCCCTTTGGGACAGGCCTACGGGAGGACTCTGAATGCAGCGAGCATGTCTCGTGCTCTCGCATCAGCAAGCGTCTGCGAGCGAGAACCGCCGATACAGTACCTAGGCGATTCGGGATGATACTCTCGTCTTCAGCTGTCACAGTGTAGAGACACCTACGCACACCGTCACGGATGAGCTGTCTTCAATATCGTACCACGCTAGCTCAGATCACTCATCTGTTCTTCTCAAAATGATGGTCTGCTGAGTCGGCTTTGGTGCAGACGAATCAGGCTGCGCACGGCACGTTCTCCTGAGCAACCACGGACATCCAACCTCGTCTATGCTCACAGTTGATGACGAGGAGGGCAGCCGGCTTCACCGCAACATAAGCGCTCGTCCCACGATCAGATACGACCAGCTCGCTATCGACGTTACACAGCAACTGATGGTGTTCCAACAGCTTCCACTGCGTACCACTGCATATGCTCAGTGGAGGCTGGACTGCAACGTCGCTAATGGTTATGAGTATGACGAGCTCAAAGCGCATCTTCGCAGGCTGTGCTCCCTCGCAGCGCGCCGTGCTGTGCTGCGCTGTGCTGTGCTGTGCTGTGCTGTGCTGTGCTGCAGTGTGTGCCAGTCGGTGCTTTCTAGCATTCGCCGGCAGATGAAGACCGAGATTGGCGGGTCGCGTGAGGTCAGCGACTCTGACAGCGGCGGCTTGGTAGGCTTTTGAAACATGTTTGAAGGTCATCCAGCGTTTGAGACGGCACCTCAGGCCCATAGGCCTTTTGAAGTCTCAACAACGACTGTTCACAACTCAGTTGGCCCACAGCATAGATTGATATGGGAGCAAGGCGGGGCAAGATGGCTCATCGACGCGTTTTGGCCGACCATAGGGCCCTTTTCGGCTGTTTCATCGCACCTTTCCGCGATGCGAAGATCGCTGTGGCTGGAACGGTGCCCTACGCTCAATCAAGATGGCTCCTCAGCTTTGCTATTTGATCGTCACGGCAATTCCACCGTCAGGCCGTTGCGAACGGGCTTCAGCACAGAGCTGGTGCACATCGCCCTCTCTTATGGTGGCCTTAGCCAAGGTACCTGCGGTTTTCAGGCTCGCTTTGGTAAGGGAACGGAGCAGTCCTCGAGACGGCAACTCGTTCGAGGCTGCGGACTGATGCGTGAATGAAGCGCGTTGATCAGGCCGACCCTGGCTTACGTCAAGGTTCCCTGCAGGTACGTGGGTTCGTGCGCTGAAATGAAATCGCGAACCCGCCCGCAGTGCGCACAACAGAAAAAACACCAGCACAACAACGCGATATTCGCCGCGCGCTCTCTCTGTTGGAGGGTTGCATCTGCCGGCCTGCACGTTTCACGCATTGCAAGATCGACGCTGCAGAAGGGCTGGTGCACAGCATCAATAGCTCGCTCTGTTCACTTCAGGGCCGCTGTGAGGGGATCCTGCTGTCGAATCCTCTGCGGTAGCACAACAACATCGGCCGGCATGGACCAGAATGAAGCTCGGCGTCTCTTTCTAAGCGGGCCTCGCGGTGGTCCCTGCGAACACGCTGCCGCGCTATTTACCCGTTTATTTACCTGTTAAGCCAATCATCAGTCTCAAATATCTCCCCTGCAATGTTATGCTGCGTCCCAGCCAGCCTGTCGGACCGTGAGTTCTCCGGTCCAAAGCTCAGTGGCTTGCGGAACGGTGAGCTCCAGGTTCCCCCGTCTTTGATACCCCTGTGTCCGCTGCCTTCAGCCACTAACAGCTGTCTAGACGCCGCTTTTACGCAGTTCACATCCATGGCCCTCTTGCATGCAGCGGCCCCTGTCCCTGCTTGTCCTGAATATGTCACTAAGCACCTCGGCGTAGCGCACTGAGCATTATCCATCTTTCTCCACATGCTCTCCGCTGTTGTGTACGCCCGCTATGTACTTACATACTCAGGTTATCCCTACCTTTGCTAGTGGTTCAACGGCCCCAAAAGCCTCATGCGAAGTGTCAATATTGGAGGAACTTACACTGACTTCCAGTCCGCCTCTTCTCATCGACGACGACCGAAAAGGCCATATTACCTATTTGGCCTGCACCTACTCCTTCGAGTCTTGTCATCTCTCTCACGGCCTAATTTCCAACAACTACCACGAACAGCACGCTGGTCGAGGGGTTCTTACCATAACAGCGTACCCTCGTCTTGAAACTTGATTACGAGCGCCAACCTGATCCGTGAGCCGTATCCCCTCGGCAGTGTGTTGCCTGGTTCCGCAATCAGATCTCTCTGCTTCCCATTGTCTCCTATTGGAGTGGAGTGTCGTCTTAAGAGGTGCGCATATATCTCTTTCGAGTTCTTTCTGTTCGGACTAAGGTCTGCTTGCCAATCCTTCCATCTCCTGTCAACCTGTTCGTCATTCGTTCTGTTCTATTTTCCTATTATACTAGTCTCTTTCCTCCCAAGCTTTACCCTTGATGGTTACTAGCATAGACCACTGATACATCGAGCAGACCACTGCCTGTATACGTGTGTCTCCTTTCCTTAGCTGACCAGCCGCCTCAGGCAGGTGTCCCCGGATTCTCTGGGTCATTTGTGGTCCGTTGGCATTGGCTCCATCGTCGACTGTTTGTGGGTCCTCTTTAACAAGACCAGCAGCGTTCGACTTTTGATGGACCGTTGAAGGGTTTACCCTGGTTTCTCAGCAATGTTTGCATTTCATAAGAACGAATCCCTCACGCGCTCCAGGCAGTCGTCTGTCGACTCAACTTTCCTGGAGTCACCCAGTCTCGTATCGATATCCGATTCAATGGCAGCCTCACTCGACACTGACGGCTTAAACTCACCAGAGCGACGGCGCAAGGCTGCATCGGGCAGGCGCGGTTCTGTCTTTAACATACGCTCAAGGAGTAATACAGGCGCTTCCACAATGTCGTCCATCATACCTCCTAATCATACAGACACGACCGCGTACGACCAGTCCTCGCCGAGTTCTCCGCCCTCGCTTCGTCAAGTTCCTAGCTACAGTCGTCTTGACAGTGCTGGCCCAAGACGGTCAATGTTCCGTGGAAAGATGAGCAAGAGGTTGAGCGAGTCAATTGGAAGTGGCGTAGATATCGATGAAAGCCAAGATTCAGATACTGGAAGGAAGCGCGCATCGTTTCTACGAAAACGCAAGGGTGTCAACGAAGCTGAGACCTCGAGTAAGTGTAAATGATGCCGCTGTCAGATGTCAGGAGCTAATATTTCACCCAGACCATGAGCTCAAGAACCGGATATCGAGTCCATTCGACTTTCAGCACCTTACTCACACCGACCGACACCAGGTAGCGGCGCTGGAGCAAGCTCTTGAATCTGAGAAGGGAGTTGCATGGGCCCATCGTGCCACACAAGTATCTGCTTCGCGATCGCAAGGTGCTGATAGTGCTCAACATACGTCGACCGAGAATCTGATTGACTCCGAGTCTATGTGGGGAAATGCTGCTATTCCTAGATCGCCGCCGCAAAGCCCGCATCATGGAAACTTGCACCAAACCGATTCCCAGAACAGCCCTTCCACCACCCGGCCAGAGCTTCGACTCACTCGATCCGTAGAGAGCTTTTCGCAACCTGGCATAACTCTTCGTGCCCACAGACACTCATCCTCCGTCATCGCACCTCCACGGTCATCGTCACTCATCCCGGCATCCGCCATTCAAAATGGTCAAGAGGAAGGATCGGTGATTCAGGCCTCGACCACATCGCCTGCCCTTCGCTCGAAGAGACAATCAGGCATATGGGATACGTTCACATTACCTTCTGCACCGCAAACAGACCAGCTCCCAGGGATAGACGAGAATCCCGACTCTGCATGTGTTGGTAATGCCCTAACCACACCAGACGACTCTGCAATCCAGGCTTTGACGCCACCATTTAGCCCCAGTCTCGAGGATGTTGCGGAAGAACCAGAGCGTTTTGTCAGTCCCAGACCTGCCCCCCAGCCACCTCGCCTAAAGACTCCAACTTCACCAAAGCCGTTCTTCACAGAGTCGTTTTCGTTCAACCACCAACGCTCCTCGGGTACGAGGACTCGGCCAAGGGGCAACTCCCGCGCCTCACCCAAGTCTTCCAGCCTGACTGCCTCCGTGATCCGACCCACCTCGCAGATTTCTGAGACCTTGGTCTCGCCCAGTTCGACACGCGAAAGTCCAGTTTCTAAGCCGTCAGTGATGCGTCGCAAGTCCAATACCTGGCGCGCCATTGAAGAGTCATGGGAGGAGGATGTCGATTACATTTACGAGCACGCTCTCGAAGCCGAGTGCGACAATGATTGGGACTGTGTATCGGGGGACGAGGACTTTGTGAACCCTCATCGCGCGCTGACCCGGGCTATCTACGAAGAACGACCTCCAGCGCCGCAAGGCCCACGGGCCGGGCAGTATGCGGCAAGCTACAAGCCAACATTCCAGTTGCAGATGCCGTTCCCGCCGCGCCTACCACTGAGTAACAGTGTTCCGGAATTGAGTACCACTTCTATTACCACAGCTTCTACATTACAAACACCATTTCACGAGGCCGAGGGCTTCGCATTAAGCCCATCGCTCTTGCTTCCTCAGGATTATAAGGAGGTGGCAGAAGCTTCCTACGAAGATATCTTGAAAGAATATGATGGGTCTGGGTGTCACTATCCCATCATTGATGTTGATGAGAGTACGACAAGCTCGGCCCGTAGCAGTCGCGTCCGCTTCAGCCGCAGGAGCTCGTATGATAGCAGCCTGGTCTCTTCTGCTCAGAGTTCAGGTCTATGGAGCTCCCCAGTACGACGCTCAGCAAGCTCTGCTGGGAGTGTACCAGAACTTGTTCACTCGCGTCGCACCAGACAGAACTTCAGCCTCATCGTTGATGGACTCTCCGAGCAAGTCGCTTCCATGCACGCATTTGGCAGTGATGGCGAGCAGGATGACGATGTTACCCCACCTGGACCCTCCCGTCTTTCAGCAGAGCGATCATTCTTCAACGACCTGTCTGACAACAAGAGCTACCAACGCAACAAGCACTGCCATAAGCCGGCACTCTCAGATGGCACAGCTCGTCTGCCAGCCTCAACCGGAGACGTTAGAGTCCGCGCCCGGGCAGCTACCACCAGTCACGCAAATGGGGAGTACCTGCACCTCTTTCCCACACCACCATCCTTTTCACCTCCTATTGTCAACTGATTCGAGATTTCAAATCGCGCGTACAATCCCACATGTCCACCCTTGGTCCTTTTGACTTCCAGAAGCATGGCCGGACTGTGCTTCTTTATGGTGTTCGACTCCTACATCAATCCATTTCCTTGTATATACTTACGACGCCCTACGAAATATAGTCTTAGCGGGTTTCTTATTGGATGTCTTCCAGAGCAGGCAAAGAAAAATAGGTCCTTGTTATCGTAACAGCCCTCAGCGTTAATACATTCTGCTCCACTTTGCCGTACGCGCAATGCTTCAGAGACGCAGTATCTCACATCTTATACACGACGGACTATGCTGGGCGTTCGCGCTCCTTCTAGTACTTTGCATTGTCTCCTTTGTCATATACACATATCAAGAGCGAAGAGACGTTCACAAGAGATCTAGACAGTAACCATACTTGACATTATCACCACTACTGATATCAATATAAACATTACATTCACCTCTATTGATCCAACCAACGTGCAGCAACGAGGATTTGCATCCATACTGCTCAAAGATCGCGCTATAATCCATCACTTAGAGAGCACACACCACGACTGCAATTGCACGCAACTCCAGCATGATACCTCTACCAATCTACCTACCACTTCGCCTAAGCGCCTTTCATCCCCCACCATCGGCACTACGCCCTATTGGCCCACATCACAATACAAGATCTTACGATGCGTGCACGATCGCACGGCGCTTCTGGGCCTGAACTAGGATCTAGAGTGTCATATTATGAGAGCTGCATTAGTGGCGCCGAATTGACGAGCAAGCACGGGCAAAATGTCCTGGTATGAAACCGCCTCACAAATCCACGTGCGTAGGGCTGAGGTGCCCATACTTGCTTTTGTCGCGCCGAAGTGGAGAAGGAAGATACCAGGGAATCTGGAAATCTGGGAAGTTGCAGGGAGGAGGAATCAATGGGGGAGCGGGTCGGCAGTTGAGACCGCGTGAAACATGACTGCGTAGGTAGTACATTAGCTGGGAGTTGCGATTGATCGCGTGAGTTGCTGGTACAACGACGGGAGGGTTTCAAGCTTAATGCTTGTACTTGGATCGAGTGCAGTGCTGCTCTACGATTCTTGGCGTTCATCGGGTGTATGTACCTTGCTTATTGGTGGTGCTGCAATTCCTCCACCTGTCGGTTAAGATTTCTTAACGGCCGCGAACGCCTTCGATAGTGCAACTCGACGCCGTTCGTAGGTTTCTGCTAGCGAACCCTCGAGGTTCCTGCTCTGGTAGCTGACTAGTGAACCCAATCGCCAGCCATCTCTCTCGGAGAATATCGAGGGGAGACAGCGTCCGGGATAATGAAGCGCAGTCGCTGGCTGCCTTCAAAGCTTCTAGCCATTCGTGGACAGAAAACAACACTGCTGGTAGCGTCCTGCACTTTTTGCGATGACTAGGTTGTTTGAGGAGAGCAGTGCGCGATCGTCCAGGTGCTATCAGAAGGACCGACGGCTAGAAACTTGACATGTCAATAATTACCACATCGCGGTCGGTGGCTCGGAAGAATACCTGTAAAGATCGTTTCGTCACGAGGACCATATGTTCTCAAGCCCACTATGTGTTGTAGCTTTAGTAATGGGCGCGACGCATTCTGACATGTTGTCAGTTCGTCGATATTCATACAGAAGAAAATCACGTGTATTGTTTCCATCAATGCCCAGTTGTAGGCATTAAAAGATATGATTTTCTGCCTGTGTTAGTGGTCAAGTGCATGTGGTAGCATTCTGCACATATCCAATCAAAGCTCGCGCAAGCCAAACCTTGAACCACTACGTCATCGTGAGCGATGACTGCTGAGATTCATCCATCGCCACAACAATTTCCAAGCCACGTTAGGCATTCCAATCTCGAAATACCCCTGATAAATAATATCAGACTTTGAATCCCAAGACATCTATTGTGCGATTCTTCTTCGATCATCTTCAGCAAGTCCGCGTCTTCCGCCCCTGCTGCGACGATTCTAGTGTGACGAACATTGCCAACATGGTCTTCGGCCTGAGCCGCCTGACGCCGCGGCGGATCATCTTCTTCACATCGGCATCTGTATTATTTTGGCTACTCGTAATCGGATTAACACCGATCACCTCACCATTACCTCCCTATACTGGGCCCCATGAGGTCGGTATACTCGATGTGGAGACAGAGGTTGAGAGGAGGGTTATCCGCGAAGCCACATTCAAAGAGACAGGGAAAAATGCATTCGAGCTATCAACATTGGCTGTCACTCTCTACTATCCTTCGTCACTGCCCAATGCCCCTCCTTCTAAACGTCCATGGGCCCGCCCGTGGCTTCCACAACCCGTATCATTAATCGGTCAAGGCTACGCACGTCTTGCCGGTGTGTCTTTCTTGTCACCTGTCTTCACGTTCGCGCTTTGGGTGCTGGGGTCTTCGACAGTCATCCCAGGTGTTGTCGATGCACCGATTCTCTCTGGTTCCGAAAAGGTACTTGTTGAGGAAGGAGGAGGTGCTGGCGGTTTTGGCAAAATCTTGGAGGCTGCTGAGCAGGAACATACCGAACTGAAGAGAGACAAGAAGATTGGGATGCTGCCTTGCGTTGTCTTCACGCACGGCATGGCAGGTATGAGCCAGAGCTACTCACACTATCTTGGCAGCATTGCCAGCCATGGATATTTCGTTGCAGCAGTCGAACATCGAGATGGGAGTGGCCCTGGTACTGTTGTTCATTACCCGAATGTAACTGAGAGGGCTATATGGCATGCGAAGCTGAAGGATCTTGTGTAAGTCAGACTATCGGGAGCTGGTGCCTTTGACTAATGAAGATGTAGATCTGATCCACCTATGACTGACCTCGAGCTCAAGAAAATCCAGCTTGCTTTTCGAGAAGCTGAGATTGCAGAAACCATTAAGCTCTTTACACAGATGAACGATGGCAAGGCACCGGTCGTCAACCTTAAGCCCGACTCATCTCGGAACGCTCTTCCTGGCTTTAAGGGCCGTCTCGACATGTCCGCTGTTACAGTTGCCGGGCACTCGTATGGTGCGACCGGCGTCTTGCAAGCTCTGAAGTCGGCGGGACCTAAAGAACTCAACCTGAACGGAGGAATCGCATTAGATCCCGGAAAAGGTTCAGGACCCCTCAACAAGGACATTGACGTTCCTCTGCTTGTTATGCAAAGCGGAGAGTGGACAGAGAAGCAAACCGAATTTTACGGACAAGGTTGGCATTTCGATGTTGTCAAGAACATCGTTGAGAACATCAAGAGCGGCTGGTTGATGACTTTGAGTGAGTATACGTGTCTTGAGACTGTGCAGTATTTTAATATGCTACAGCTGGTACTGCGCACCCGTCGTGCACCGATGCACCTCTGATTGTACCATGGATCATGAAAGTGAGTAAACAGGTGTTCTTGTTCACAATTTGTTCCTCCTAACAGCGCACAGATGGTCACTGGCACCACTTTGGAATCAAGAGTTGCTCTGCACGAATATATTGACACTTCGGTTCAATTTTTGAGGTATCTGAAGACAGGCGAGAAGAAGGGTATTCTGGCGAGCGACGTCACCAGCTCAGCAGGACCGTTGGGTGATGCCGACAAGCGTGGAAAAGCGAAGGGATCATTCGGAGCGGACTGGGAAGTCCACGTTGTACCTATTTCCTAGTCTGAGTAGATCTACAAGCCTGTTGTACTGTGTGAATGTTGGAGCCTAACAAGGCACACTTGAGGCACACCTGAGGCGCATTACCACTCGCGTCCTTCTAACACACCCGTAACATGCGAGTGGGGGACGTAGAAGAGTACATCGTGTCATGACGCCGAACACCATTTGACAGCAACATACAATCAGCGAAAGTATCAAATACCTAGCCTTGATCATGACGAAATGATCATTTTCAAGGGCGATTCGCTATCTAGGCCGTAAATCGCCTAAACTGTTGACCAACGTGGTTCTAAAATTATCGATAGTGTGCAACCCTGGCCGTTGCGCGGGGACGGCATTGAGCTAGCCGTAGTGAGGCTGAGCGTACCGCGACTTTCCTTCAGCTGCTAATGTCAGACACACACTCCTGAGCTGCTGTGCCTCGTCTTAACTCCTGCTAGAATTCCATCGCCCACTTGCGCAAACTCCTCCCCTTGCGAAATCCTCGATCAATCAACCTGCTACGCCGTCTGCGACAACTGGAACATCTGCCCCAATCGATAAGGCTGAGCCGCGTAAACACAGCACTTTTTTCGCCCATTGTCCATAACAACGCACCTCAAGCGCCGGCGAGAGGGCTGCAGGAGCAAAAATGCCGGTTGGGAGGATACCACAAAGCTATATCCAGAAGTGCAAGGTCGCGTTGCACTTCTTGCAGGTCATTTTCATATTTGTAGCAGGATGTCTCACAATTTCGGTCATGACGAAGGGCAATATTGGCGGCCCGACGAAATACTACTTCGCCATGGTGAGTACAACTCTCAAGAGTCAGAACCGTCTACGTGACAGGAGGAGATTGCCTGTCACTGCTGTTTTTGAGGAGGGCATGGTTGACATTCTCCAGTGCTTCCTGAGCATACCAGCCATCATCTATCTCGTCATGGTACCCATGTGGAGTCGGACTAAAAAGTTTGCGAACGCATACGCTTTCCTCGGAATTGACCTGCTATACACAAGTAAGCGTATAGAAAACCTGCTAGTAATGCAAGGCTGACGAATGTAGTACTGTGGTTCGCAGCTTTCATCGCAGTCGCCATGTGGAATTCGTCCGGTATCAAGCAAGGCGCAGAAGAAAATAAGATTGGCGAAGACGACCGCAATTGTACCACTTTCAAGTATGGCAGCGAGTCGATGTGCAACATCAGCAAGGGTGCCGTCGGTGTTGGTGTCATGGTCTTGTGAGCAATCGTGCATTTTACACACAATGTCGCAAGGCTAATCGTAGACATTAGCATCTTCTTTGCTTTGACGACCTGCATCTCCGGCTACTACATGCACAAATTTCTCCGCGAAGGCGTCCTTCCCTACGACTCAAAGAAAGAGAACCCTTACTACGCAAGTGGAGACAACAGCAAAGACAACGCCTGGTCTACCGAGATCGAGGCTCACGATGATGACGATGACGACAGACGCACAGAACGCGGCGGCAACCAGGAGGAAGACGAATACGCGCTTTTACATTCGACAGAGACAGATCAAGGCAGGCACCCTGGCAGGCCGCTGAGCTGGGGCGAGGACAGGAACGGCGAGCCGTACGACCGACCGACCGGCTACGCCGATTACAGGAACAGCACGAATGAGTACGGCACCGATGCACTATCGCCAGGAGGGTACACTCTTGGTGGTGGATATGAAGAATATCGACGAGAAGCGGGTACAAACCTGGGTGCCAGTGTAAATTTGGGCGCCAGCATCGGCCCAGGCGGTGAAAGGGCACCAAGCCGTACGTCACACCTCAGCCATGGAGGAAGCGGGTATGGTTTCAGTGGGGCCAACAACGTGTGAGGAGTAGTGATGATCGCGACTCTGCTGTGTGGTTTTGCATTTGCATTTGAGTTTGAGCGCTTGTGTAAGCATAGCGTTTGTCTTTTCGAACCTGGTTAAATCCAGATGCATGTCTTTTGTGCTTTAGCGATATCAACATAGAGCAGAGTTCTCTCCCTTTCAAAGAGCTGGGGTGGTGGCGATGTTTGTGTTTCTGTTTGTCAAGATTTGGGGGCTGGAGGCAGCATACTGAATGGTGAATACTGCCCAGTTGAGCTACACACTCTCCGAACGGGTCTCTTCACCCATCCTACCTGCTCTTCTGTCTTCGAAGTTTCGAAATCCGATCTTGGATTCATCGCATGCTTTTTTCGGTGAAACAGAATTCCCGCAAAGGGCCCCCACTGCGTTGTGCTCAGGAAAAGGACAAGCTGGGGAGGAATGTGATAATCTGATTGGTTTAAAAAAGAAAGTCTCATTCGCGTTCGCATCCGTATTCGTATGTGCTCAGGAATCTGGATCATGGCAACTTAACATGATGCGGGAAAACCCGAGACTTGATCTGGGATGTGCGGTTCCTCAATCCGTCGAGAATTATGTAGTGGGCGATTGCAGTGACTCCAGCTTTAGCTATTGAGAGGAGATTGGACTTCATGGACCAAAGCTGTCTGATGCACCACAGACAAGCCTCGGCTCTTCCCGGTCTTGCCCCCAAGTTGCCGTGATCGACACAATGCACCATCATGTGTCGTGATAGTATCCCAGCAGGAATCCAAGATCACTTTATTCAATTTTTCGGCTCCCAGAGAACAGGAGATGATGTTGTACCAACCTAATCTCATTGTTGAAGCGTGTGGCACATCAGGGCATCTGACCGGGCGGGAGCAACTTTCCGGCTTTGCCATACTAATCAGCTAAATCACCCTTGGTCGTCCGCCGCTGTTTTGTAATCACGCTTTCCACACTTTAGCTCGTGTACTCACATCTCAATCTCTTGTACAATGCGCAGTGCTTTCACACCTATAATTCCAAGCCTGAGCTTTTATGGTCGAACTCTAACATGACCGCCAGCAAGGTTCGTCTCACGCAAGCGACATGTCCTCTACAAAGCCGAGGTGCTTGCATACTGATGCTCGTTGATAGCTTCATCCTAGTCGTCCTATTCATCCCAAAAGTCCTTGTGGCGGGATGCCGTCAAAGTTTCGGAATACGATACCCTCAGAACGGTTTCCTGCAGAAAGAGATCGATATGTGCTTTACGTTAATAGTGTTTGTCCCTGGGCCCACCGAGCGGTCATCGTTCGGGCATTGAAAGGCTTGGACGATATTATAGATGTTGTTGAGGTTGACGCAAGAGATCCTGTGCACGGCTGGTGGTTCTCAGGCCATCGTGGTCCGAAATGTGACCCATTGTACGGTTTTCGATGGCTGAAAGAATTGTACTTGATAGCGGACCCGAGCTATTCTGGGAGAATCACTATTCCTGTTTTATGGGATAAGCAACACGGTTCGTTTGTGTCAGAGTGAATGAATGGGCTAGAATGAGTAACGGCTGACAATACAAAGGTACTATGGTGAGCAACGAGAGTGCAGACATCATTCGCATTCTGAGTAGTGCATTTGATCACCTCCTGCCCGCAGAAAGGCGAGAAGTCAGCAAGGGGTCTGCTGCCCTTCTCCCCACTCACTTGCAGCCCGAGATTGACGAGCTAAACTCGTGGGTCTTTGACACGGTCAACAATGGTGTCTACAAGATCGGATTCGCCACATCACAGGCCGCTTACAATGAGCACATCGCCAAGCTCTTCAGCTCACTGGACCGACTGGAACAACACCTCTCAGAGCCAGGCCACTATCCGTATCTTTTCGGTCAGAACATAACTGAAGCTGACATACGCCTCTACACCACCCTTATTCGATTCGACGTCGCCTACTATCCGCTTTTCAAATGTAACATCAAGATGATTCGGTTGGACTATCCACGACTGCATGAATGGTTAAGGCGCCTATACTGGGATGAGAGCCCAGAGACGGCAGGTGGAGCTTTCAAAAAGAGCACCCATTTCGATGTCGTAAGTTTTCGATAGCTGGACTCAACAGAGACAGTAGCTAACAGCCGCAGATCAAATATGGCTACGCATCTGTGACAGTAGGCAACGGCATCGTACCTGCTGGGCCACTACCGCACATCATGCCCCTGTGAACAGTCCAACGCATCGGTGTACGTGCCAAAGGCAGGACGTATAAGTGAATCCGTCGTGAAAAGCCAGGATACCACAATACTCTACACTTGTTTGGCAGCACGTCGCGGCTTCAATACATCAAGAGGTGTCGCCTTCTCACTGTAGCTTTCTCACACATCTTGGTTATTTCAACTTGATCCTACACATCTTTTATTCAACAACACAGTCTTTCTTCTAGAGTTCACATTCTAGCGATTTGGTTCCAGCGACTACTCGAACTTATTTATGAGCAGAAGTTGACCGCGGGTTGTTCTTTTGTGATACGTTGAAGTCCAATCAAATCGCTTCTGTTTTAAAGAAGTCCATCGCTGTCCGACACTTCTGACTCCAGACCAATCTTTTCCAACAGACAGAGCCATTCATTGATGTTCTTCGTATCTTGTCTCCTGTTCCAAGCGCACAAAATTCAATGACCAATAAGAGGCACAAGCTACACAGCCTTGCGTGAGTCCCACTTTTCCATGGCGAGCTCATATCACCCTGTGACACATGATGCACACATTCCATTCATTATGCACAGAGTCTTGGACAGCCTGTTGTAAGATTGTAGAGTAACTGCTTGCGCACAAACGTATCATCCAGGGATCTAGGTCTATCGGTACAGTGACTTCACCTGGAAGGATAGTTGTGCTTGATTGCTGCTAGCATACAACGTAAAGATGTCGTGTAGTGACAAGTGGCTACTAGCTTGTAAGGCTGATGCTCACCTAAAGAACGGAGGAGATGACTGTAAAGAAGATGCTTGAGCAAAATGGATTTGTTCTGAGCATGGGTCAGCCCTGTACCTATCATCTTCAAAGTAACTTCCTATGATCGTCTGATTTCCTCTCTTGATCTGCTTTTTCTACTAAGCGATGTCCACAGAAAAGGTGCCCACATGACACACATATTGATTGCCAAGGTGCCATTCGCCCACACTCACAATTGGTACAATGCCAGACGTCATCTTTGCTGACGCTGGCCAAAGTCTTGAACCCGGACAATTTAGTCGATTGAACTTGTTCGAGCTTAGTAGGAGTAACGGGTACTGTTGGCTTCGCTTCGGGAATTTTAGCTTGAGGTGCCATGAGAGAGTCGCCTACTGGCTCTCTAAATATTTGTAGCTGTATCAAGCGCACTATGTCGGATGTATCATCTGGTAGCCAGACTGAAGACACCTTCAACACCTGCTTCAGGTCTGCTAGAATGTCGACTAAGTGAATCATGTAGGCGTCACCATAGCAGTCATCTGCAACAAGCATACCATGAACCCACACTCTCTTTATCAAGACGTCTCCAGCATCAGGATCATACTGGACGTCTTCCGATACCACCCAGGATCCGGAACAACCTTCGGCAAGCCTGAAGTCTGAGTAGGAGTTAGTAGAGCCGAGACTATGAGTTTGAACTTACTGTCAACACCTAATGTGGTAATCGGGTGAATCTTGACGAAAGGCTCTCCTAGAGGGGGTATAGCTCTTGCAGGCAATTTGGATATCTGAACTGGTCCAAGTTTGGAAGGGTTTGGACAGATGTTTGCAGTTCCTTCGCAAAGGTCAACCTTAAATTGCTCAGGTGTAGGTTCAAAGGCTACAAAATCCGCGACCTTTATACTATCTGCAAATTCGATCAAGGCCCAATCCAAGTCTCGCGCCCTCCTAGAGAACGAGCTTTTCGTGATTCGTCCGAGTAGACGACGCGAAGGCCCAGATGATGCGGTGCTGTTGCCATCAGATGCGGATTGAAATGTGTCAAGGTCGACGCCTAACAGTTGTGATTCTGTCGTGTTTTCGTGGTGAAGCAGATGTCCAACTGTTAGTCCGAATATGAATTCCACATCATCTGCGCCCTTGGCGACCAACATGCCCCCCATGGTAGCATGCCGCTCATCCAACAGTTTTGTGAGTGTTATCGGGCCTGACCAGGGGTTTTCGTTGGACATGCCCGTTGTCGTAAAGGCTACGTCCACATCGTTCCACGACCCGCTCTTGAAGCGTGAAGGGCGGCCGACATACGCGACTTCGAGCCCTCCCTCCACACCCACACCGGCACAAGAGCTTCGAGCTAGGTCTTTCTGAAAGAGCGATTCAACATCTTTCACCACAACTGCTGGACATGAAACCACAATCCATGGCTTGGCTGAGGCTTTGTCTGCCCCGAGCAACCTGATTCTGAACATCAGAGGTTTAAAGTTGTCAGACTTTTCCAAAAGGTGAGCCAGTAAGGGTCCCTGTAGGTCATTCAACAGCGCATCAAGCCTCGCTAACAGCTCAGACTCTAAGTCCTGGTCAAATACCTCAAGACCGTTTATTCTTGCCCGATCGACCCCGCAAAACTTGTGAAGCTTACTTCCACACTGCAAACATTTTCTCTTGCCCATCTTCCAGAGATCAGATGTAGGAAAATGCGTTGTTAAAGGGCGAGGAAAGCTCAACATCAGTCTTGAGGAGCGATGATTAGCAAAAAGAGGTGGGGGACTGACCGTAGGAAGGCTGAGCCCACCCTTGTAGAGGGGATCCGGCTAAAATAGGATGATCGAGGAAAATGGTGGTGGATTTGGCATCCAACGATGGGCTGCCACACACAGTCCTGCACTCAGCCCCTCCTTTTCTATTCACATGCGTAAGCTCGCCGCGATGGAAATTCTGGGTGATCTCGAGATTTCATGCAGTGCAGTGTTTGATCGCAACATCGAACATGTCTTTAATCCCTCTCGATACTACTACCAATGGCGACTTACAGTCTGCGTGTAAATATTTTTTTGGGTGGAGACTATGCGGCAGCTGTGCGTGATCCCCTAAATGTAAGATACCGACGTGCCCTTGGAATCGCAAAGATCGTGTCCAGCCGGTCCTCACGCGGTACGAACGCCTCTGCTCTTACTACATGCCGGTATCTTCGACCCAGCCAGCTTTGCGAGGACATTCAGATCTGCTGAAGATCATGGAGCTGGTCAAAGAGCAGTCGAGTATGTCAAAGAAGGAATTGATGAGACAACACTTTGCGGCCCGTGTGGTTGACGTGCCCGGGTTGGATCAGGACAGAGCCTTCAATTTAGCCGCGAGCATCTTGCTTTCGTTGAATTGTGGAGTGCACAATGATTGCGCAGATAATCTGGAGGATAGTGCCGATTCGTTCCCCTGGACATCTGGGATGTCAGTCCAAAATTATGTTGATCAAGCTTGCCAGAAGAAGTCGCACATACCGCGAACAACAGATTGGCCATCCATCATGAATTCTGATCTAACGGCAAAGAATTTGAAGAATAAGGCTGGATTGAGCATCGAAGCAACGGACGATCTGCGCAGCCATCTCAGGCTGGATCCAAAAACACGGATAGTTTATGTGTTCGATTGCACCGCACAATTGGAGGAGATGCTTGAAGCGAGCAGACAAACCCAAGACAGCAGTATTCTTCCCAGGGAGTTACTCCTGGAGGTCCTCCAAACGATCTACAAGATTCTTTTCCCGTTCGGGCGTGCATCAAAAGCTTTGGCGTTGCACTTGACGAAGAAGAATGGGTTTCAGGAAGGCTTCTTGCGTTACAGAATCAACTGTTTCAGACGCGACGATGACCCAGAAATTGACTACTCGTATTTCGGCGACCGTTTGGTGGAGCTGAAAAACGAACTCAAAGATTCCAGCCCTCGCAACTGGTTCGAGCGACTCTTCGAAGGCGGCACCAGGAGTGCGGAGAGGAAGATGCTCATGGCGACAACGATTGGTGTGTTCATTGCAGTGACCATTGGACTGTTTGGCCTGATTTTTGCTGCGTTCCAGGCCTGGGTGGGCTACCAGCAGTGGAAGCACCCTGCCAAAGATGGCTGAGACTGTTATGATATGGCGATAGGAAGCTGCGTACGAGGAGAGTAAGTCAGCATTTCCAACAGTTAGTACTACGGTCGTAGCCCGCTACTAGTTACGGCTTTAGTAAGCAGTCAGTCCGTAGTAAAATGTTAAGTCGTACAGTAGCCGTATAGTAGTAGGCTAGGTTACTATATTACGGCTGTAGCTTGGTAGTAGTGAAGTATCAGATTTAGTGGAGTTTCTAGTCACTTGTAATAATTTATTACCTAGTTTAGCTATACAGATTATTTAAACAGTTGTTCTGTTATATTGTTATCTGTTATACAATTTTATAGCATAAATAAATATAGTCTTCCTAAAGCGTTGATTCACGGATATACATGTTAGGTTTTACCTAATTAGGCTACACTATACACTTATAGGTAACTAAGAGCCGTCTCCTGCTGTTGCCCTACCTATAGCCGTAACCGTCCGACCTTTTTAGAGCTCTTCACCGTAGCTGTGCAGGCGTAGTTGACTTTCCAGCCGTAGCGTAGTTACAATTACCCCAACGGGCCGTAGTACAGCCCGTTGGAAACGCTGGAGTAAGTCAACCTCATTTAGCGCCAAGCGATGTTGCGGACACCCATCTCTAAATACAGGATCCGAGCGCTTGAGGTACAAAATGTGACTTATGTGCATACAGCTTTGTTCATTGAATTCATCAGCGCTCAAGGGCATGGGGTATATAGCTATGTTAACATCATCAATGGCGCTTCGGAAGCCACGCCTAGCCACGCTCAACATCTGTGCTCCTCCTCATCCTGAAACCCGTACTGATCCTTTCTGGAGGCGCAGGTCGCACTTCTACACTCAGCCTGCCTCCTACAGTCGTCATGCTGCGCCCATTCGTAGTAGTGACGTGCACGGCGTCTTTACCTGCTGTGCTGCGGCTGGCGGCGGTCCGCAGAGTCGTGCCATTGCCATGATCATACCTGCTGCCGAGATAGCTTCCGATGCTGGGTCGTCCGTTGGCTTGCACCACGCTGCTACGTCCAGCGCTGAGTGCTTGCTCCAGCGCTCGCGTATTGATCGTATACTCCGTGCCAAGTCTCTCATCGCTTACAACACCGGTGCTGTGCGCATCGTAATGCGTTTCGGCATTGTCACTGTTTCTGTCCCGCCATCTGCGTCTGATCTCGCGGAAGAAATCACCTATAGCATCGAACGAAAGAGCGATTGCGATGAAAGGGATAGAAATAGCAAAACCAGCCCCAAACATGTACTTGAACACATACGCCATTGGAAGAAGAGGTTCGTCGCCACCAGATGTACGTGGGTACTCGGCAATGTTAATAGTGAACATGGATGCAATAAAGCTCAAGGGCAAGAATATGATGGTGACGATCGTAAACACCATGATCGTTTGACCTTGCCGCGCGGTACCAGCAGCCTGATCGCGTGCAAAGCGTGCCTCAAAAGCGTTCGCATGCTTCTGCTTGAGGTCAAGTAGATCGGTAATAGACTTGTAGATGCGTTCTGCCTGCTTGTCCATTCGCTCCAAATCCTTCATGTGGGTATCAATCGTCTTCAACTGATCCTTGAAGTGCCGCTTCAGGTCTTGCTGTGACTTGCGTTCTTCCTTGTAGATGTCAGTGATGGCAGTTTCGAGGTCTGGTATCACAGAGCGCTGATCTTCGAGAACTTTAGCAATCATATTGAGCTCGTCGCGAATATCTTTCGTCTCTGCCAGCAGGTTGGTCTCAGCTCCAATATCGAGAAGCTTGTCGACGAACAGGGGCGCGTGAGCTAACGATGAGTCATCGTCATAGCTGAAATGCTCCTCCTTGATCGGCGGATCAGTGAGTGCATGTACATGAGTGTGATGTGGCATATGACGACGATTTTGATGCTCCCGATGTCTGCCTTCTGCTTCAAGGTGCCGTGAGAATCGGTTTGCCCGTCTGTGGTGTTGTAACCAGGCGGATGCCTGAGCAGAGGCGGTGTTGAACTCTTTGAATAGCATTGTCTCCAACTCGGTAGCATCACCGATACTGCTCTCAAACATGTCTAAGAACTGATACTCTTCGTCGCCCACGCGATGTCTGTCAAAGACACCACTACAGCGCTCAGTGATGATCGTAGCCAGATCATAGACATTGCGTACGGGTTCTTGAGTCTTGCTGTTAAGCCTTTCGATAATCCCATCCAGAACATTCAAAGGGTCATTTCGTGGTTGCTGCCACCGTTGAGGGAAAGCAGTGACAATCAAATCTTTGCCCAATACCCACATCCAGAGTTGGTCAACCATGAAAATTTTGGGATCAACGAAATCGTTGCGTGTTGACTTGCATTGGTACCTGTACACGACCTGGTCTCTATCTCGAGATTGCGTATCAATGTTGTGATAGAAGAATTGGTCGAGGGTTCGGCGAACGTGCAGCGAGACTTGAGATGACGACAAGTGAGCCCGTAAAAGCATCTCGTCGTAGGTTGGAACTCTCTTTAGGTTTTGAGGTGCAATTCGATCGTCGTGTTTGCCGCGTTCCTTTAGCAACTGTGCACGTGTGATAGCATCTTGCATCTCCTGCCTCCTGCGGTCTGTCTCAAAGTGCAGATATGGCATAAACGTAAAGATGTTGGATTTAGCGACAGCAGTGGGATCTTTTCTCCCTGGACTTCCAGGTGATCTGAGAAGACCGCTATCAGTCATCGGAGTGCTACTCTTTCGGCCAATGTGATGGTCCTGATGTCTGGTCGGTGTTTCAGTACCACGAGAGCGTCCGCCAGCCTGCTTCGACCCTCTCCATTTCTGCAGCTTGCCCGTCTTGTCCTTTTGCTTGCTCTTGCCTTCTTTTCCTAGGGTAGCTGCTGATCCTGTGGTCCAGTCGGTCTGGTCAGTTTGATCGGTGCTGAAAGTGCCTGTCCGCGCGGGAGGTCGAGATAATGCCGTTTCTTGCGCACCTACTACAGAATTGATGCTCAAGCCTAAGCCGTTGTTCACAACTATTTGTGGAGGTACCTGTTCCGCACCATCAGAAAGATCAGACTCATCTTGATGCTTGGGCGCCCGTGGGGTGCTTTGACAAAGCGGTCGCATGAAATGCGAGTGTACTTGCTGACCACGATGCTGGTGTGTAAAGGATCTTTCAAGCGCCCTAAAGCCTTCGTGGTCGTTCGCGCCTTCCTCAATGAAGGCCTTAGTTAATAACGCTTCAACCCAAGCCATGTTGTTTGCGGGTAGATGTATCCATCGAAAGTTTGTTGCCTTGGCCTCTGTCGGTAGTACAGTCACGGCCGACTTCCTTGGGTTGATGGCATCTCGACCGTATAACACTTCATACACTGTCCGTTTTGTGACTTTGTTATCGTTGTGGAAGTTTCCAAAGTCGACAACTGTTGCATCAAAACCATTGCAGGCACCGAGAGCGTTCTCACTGAGCGTTTCTACGTTATTCGACGGTGCTAGAAGATGAACGATATCCCGTCTTTTACTTTGTGCAGCGCGTAGGAATGGCGTGATACCAAATGAGTCCCGTGCTGTACGCTTGATGTCTCTCCGTTCTAGTAGACACTGAACAACTTCGAGATGGCCGGCTTGAGCAGCTATGTGCAGGGGGGTCATTCCGTTCAGCAAACGAGCGTTAATGTCTGCTCCAGCATTCATCAAAATTTTGACAACTTTGACCGTTCCTTGTTCACAAGCATTGTGTAGAGGCGTCCAACTTCCATCGCTTTTCGCCATACAATCGGCGCCGTGCGCTAGGAGTGTTTCCACTATGTCATCTCGACCATGCGCAATCGCAAGGTGGATAGGCGCCTTGCCTCGACCTTCGACAGCATTGACGTTCGATCTCGGAAACCTTGGCCGTTCTAACAGCATCTCGCAAAGCTCGCGTTTGCCTGTGCTCGCCGCCCAATGAAGGGGGGTTCGTTTACTCTCGTCCTGTCCAAGTGGCCCGTCAAGGGCAATATTCTGGCGCAGCAACAACTCCACTACGTTGGTGCCCCAATTGCAATCCTTGTCTGCTGCCAAATTGTGCAGGATATGCCGGCCACTGTTGTCTTTCTTGTTCACGTCTGCACCGCATTTAAGCAGCACGTCCATAATATGCCAATAGTTCTTCCATGCAGCCGTCATAAGCGCGGTACGTCCTTGTTTGTCCTGTGCGTCTACATTGCCTCCGAACCTCAGCAGCAGTTGTAGGAGCTTTGGACTATTCCTTTCTACTGCCTTCAAAATAGGCGATATCCTGCTTCCAGGCACACCATCAGGTTTCGCACCATTCTCCAGCAGGTATTCGGCGATTTCGACGCTCGTTCGTTCGACAGCGCGCATTAGTCCAATACGTAACAGGTGCTCGATAGGTTGCGCCTTAGCTTTAGACTCCTCGATGATCTCAATGACATCCCTGTGACGCTTTTTCTCGATTGCACTGAGAAATACCGGTTCGACACGAGTTGGTCCGCCGCCATCGCTCAAGCGCGATGGTGAGCGGCCCATGGCGAAGGTAAAGCGCGTGGCGAGCGCGTTGTCGTACGGCGTATCGCTCGAATCGTAATGGAATCTGGCCGTGCCTCAACGCCGAGAGAATGTGTCGCCTATACTGCGCATTGTATGTTTCGGTGAAGGCTTCCTCCTTGTCAGATCCTTCATCGAGGCTAATCATGGCTGAAAATCGTCGCACAGGCGCCCCAGCGAGCACACACGGAGGACCTAGGCTCGCATAGCCCCGTTGCATCGTGCATCATCACGTGTTGACGATGATCTGCGATTGTGGCTGACACGACAGGGATGTCTGTCGCTTGCTTCAGTTGCGCGAGATGATGATAGACGTACAAGTCGTGCTTCTCCTAGTTTCGTCTCAAGGCTCAAGCAGTCACATATCAGGCTGCTCCTGCCTCGGCGCCAGTGCAGTGAGGAAAAGGTGACGTAGAACTCGACACGACCATTCCGGTTCCAATGCACGCGGCAACTGGCGGCCCAACCCCAACACACGTCCAGCCTCAGTTGCATGATTGACGTGTCTGACGGCACTTGCTTGATGTCTTCATTGCGGGGAACCGCAAGCCTCCTGACTACAAGCAGCCATGAAACCCGACGCCTATAAAGCGACGCTGCTGCCGCTACCCGGCGCCTCAGCCTCGTCGCTGTCTTCAACGTCAGATCGACGAAAGTGGAAGAGTTCAACACTCTTTTATCGCGTTCTCATTCTATTGTGTATACCTGCTGCAATCTACCTCGTCATCCCTACATCAAAGAGCATGATCTCTATGGACGCCGAGCTAGCACAATATACCGAATCGATCTTTCTACCTTACATCTACAAGTTCAGCCCCAAGCATGTGCCGCAAGTTCAAACAACTGTCGATGGCGTGGAGATTGAGATGCCAATTGACACAGGCAGTACCATGACATTGATTGGTGCGTCAATTCTACCAAATATCGACAAGACCAAAGGCACGCCAGCGCACCATTTCTTCACTAGCAGCAAGATCTTGTACGTTGGACGACTGGTGGAGCTACCAATCACATTCCATGGAGAGGGCGGCTCACATGCTGTTGCAAAAGTGCCGATCCTCCTGGTGGACAAGAGCTGGACATGCCCCTGGTATGATTCAAGCACACCAGCGGGACATTTCGAATGCCCGAAAGGCCCAAATGGCGAAGATGCTGTCGCGCGAGATACTTCAAGGATAACTTATATGGGTGTAGGATTTGGCAGGAACTTGCCACGAGATGGAATGCCATATGCATCACCGTCAGTTAACGCGTTTTTGAACGTGGCATCGATCAATGGGCGAGTAGTATCGCCGCGATCTATGCGCTTGGGATATGAGATATCTTCCCAAGGTGTCCATCTTGGTTTGACGGCAGCAGTAGTCAAACACTTCCAATTTATCAGTCTCGAGCCTGGGCTGACACATGAGAATGACCCAAGAGATTGGGCAATGGTCGGGATGTGTTTCAGCATCGACGGAAGTGGGAGGCATTGCGGCCCTGGCTTGGTGGATACTGGTATCGCGCAAATGTACATTCGAGCTGAGGAGGGCTTTGAAATACCAAAAGTCATGGTGCGAAATCCGAACCCCAACGGTACAGCGAAGATGGTAAAACGGGTCAAGCCTGGTACAAGGATTGCAATCGGCTTCCCGGCCTTGGACGAACCTGTTCTGTCCTACGCCCTCGTTGTCGGGGAAGGCTCGCAGATTGAACCGAGCTACGTCTTTCCAGAAGCGTCTCAGCGGCCGCCATTTGTCAACACAGGACGAAACCTGCTATGGGGCTATTCCATAGCATTTGACGCAGTCGATGGGCGGTTCGGTTTCCGGCCGGTAGATAGCACCTCGAATCCACCGCCTTCAGTGCTGTGATGGGCAGAACCAGTCTGCTTCCAGCATCTCTACGTCTTCACGCTCTTGTTCGCTGGGTCCAATTCCAGCCCTTCCAAGCTTATTCCAAGTCCAGTTCCTTGACCCAGACCATGTAGTCACTTGACTGTGAGGCTCCGCATTGGGCTTTTGGATCCTTCGCGAAGCACCTTGTACTCTTCTATTGCTTTCACAATCACGCTGTGTGCCTGTTCGCCGTTCAGACCTGCGACAACAATCGCGCCCATGCACCCTTCCACACCCTTCACGAAGACAGGGTATCCACCTCCCTCAATCGTGAATTTGGCCCACTCATCGCCGCTCATAGCATGATGCTCAGCAAGGCGTTTGTAGTCGCCGTCAAACTGACAGCCCAGATACCACGTCGAGTGTCCCCAGCGCAGCACAGTGTTGCGCTTCCTCTGCACCCACGTCTCGTGGTCGGGCATCATGCCTGGCAGGCTCGGCGAGTGGAAGAGTGTCTGGCTCGCAATGGAAATGTGTATCAGCGCCGCGGTCTCGGCGGCTCGCAAGGTATTGCGCAGGATGTTGCCAATGACCCAGCTTGAGGGCTGTTAGTAAAGCTCTTACAGAACGACGCGTGGCAACTTTACGCATGCTCGCACGTGAAGTGCACAAATGTGAACGACTTCTCCTCGCGAGCAAGCTCAGCGATGTTCTGTGAAGGCTTTGGCAGGGAATCAAGCATCGTGTGCGGCGCAGGCTCGGCAGGTGTATTATGAGGCGGAGACTCAATATTGCTATTAAGGTGCAGGGAGACGGGATATAGATTCATGGACGGGATGGGATGCAGCTCTAAGGGAGTCTGGGGCAAAGAGATTGACATGTGGCAGTCCGGAAAGGAGCTTGCTCCCAAGAAAGCGCTTGCACCGGCCGTAGTAGCGTCGCCCTATGCATGCTTGGAGATGAAGGTGGAGCGCCGCGGCTGGTCCCGTAACTAATTGAAGTTTTCGCTTGTACCGAATTGGAATACCTCGCCATTTGTTTGGTTTCAGTGCCCGTTCACGGACGTCTGTTGATCCTTTGATCTCGTATATTGATTCATTCAACTTGACCTCGACCTCGCTCCTGAATCTACTTTGACTGCTCCGTCCAATTTCATATTCCCAAAATCTTTGTAGGCTTCCAGGCTGCCGCCAACCTCACTCTGCAACCATTCCACTAGCTTTCGATACGCATACCAGTCATCACTCTCTTGCGCGACATCTACTCCAATTTTTTTTTTCTTGCACCAACGCGCATCTCCAGTCTTGAGCATAATCACACTCCCTGCAGACTGTGCACAATCAAAGTCTCCAATATAGAAGCGATCACTCTCGCCGCGCTTGACATAGACATTGTGCGGCTTGACATCACCATGCACAATGCCCTTACGATGCAAATACTCCAACCCAGCAGCAACTGCAAGCAAGCACGCTTTGACATTGAGCTTGCGACGCCGAATAACCAGCTCATGCAGCGTGCAATCGTACCTGCGAAACACGAGGCCGACAATGCTGTTGCGCGTAAGTGGCACGTTGATCTCACCGTGTTGATACGGGAGCGACAGCGAGTCACAGACCTGCACGCCTACATACTCGGCAATGCTGGGGTGCGGATGCAAAGCAAGGAGCTCGCAGATGCTGGCTTCTCGTGCCATGAGTTCGGCCGGGCGCGGGGAATGGATAGCGGACATGCCTTTTGCGGCGACGAGGTCGAGTATTTGCGTGTGCTTGATGTATACTTCTTGCAAAGGCTTATCTTTCTTCGGTAAGTAGAGTGCAAATTGCCCGGTGTGTACGGGGTAAAGATGTGTGAGGTCGATGCTGTCGAGGCGTAGCGCCGCCGTGATTTCTGCTATAGATGATGCCTCTGTTAGGTGACTGGTGTTGGGAGGTAAGCCGTCCTCGTAGAGTGCGACGTAGAGCTTCGAGTCCTTGTGGCACAATGCAATGACAACTTTGCTAGTCTTGAGTTCGACCATGCGCCAGTCGATGACTTGCATTCCTGGGATCGAGGGTGCATCGCCTGCGCCAAAGCCAAAGTGACGGGCGATTTTGAGCATGCCGTGAGTGAGGTATCTTGGTCTTTGGATTTAGTCGTAAAATAAAAGTTGGGATCAAACGAGAAATGCCTCCATTTTGCATGCAAGATCTCAACCCTTTTGAGAGACCCATTCACTGATGCACTGTTCGTATTCCACAATGTAGCCTTTGCCAGCATACAATGCTCATTGTCGGTTTCGGCATATTCTTTGTCCGAGTGTAGGCGTCAATCGGATCCTAAGAAAGTCTTTATGAGCTCAATCTGAACTGTGTAAAACAGGTTCATAAGAAGTTATAACTCCAAATTCACGCGAGTGAAGCCGTTCTTCTTGAGCGGTCGTGTACAAGAATGAAATAATACCACGTAGGCTATAACTTCATATTGATCACCCCTTGGGACGAGTGAACTGATCATCTACCATGCAAGAACACAGCATGCGTTAACCTTCGTATCTCGGCTAGGTCTTGGATGTGCTGAGCAATCGATGTAGCATCTAAAGAGAAGAAAGCTTGGCAAGCATAAGATGAATCTGATCAAGCAATAGAAGCGAGCTCCTTTGAAGACTTCATTGCTCTTACTCGGGTTCCTATTTGCTTATTCAAAATCAGATCAGTCTCTGCATACGCCACAGAGCGACTTCTGCACAGTGCTTGATAATGTGTCTTTTATAGTGAAATTTTGCTGCATTGGGCTCCTCAGGTGTGGGTATTTAGTTGTTTGGAGGCTCAATTGCGCAGGGGAAAGCTTCAGTGCTAATCACAGATATCAAGGTCTTCTCACGCAAGGTTGGACTGCACGAATCAGTCCACCGTCTTGTCCCGCACTGCATCAAACACTACTCTCTTTGGGTCTTTTGCCTTGTCATCACCCCATTGAATTTCGTATCCTGCGTCTTGCAGATACACTTTCCAGTTCTCATCTTCCTCGACGAGATTAGGCGGCTGCGCAGGGATGAAGAACCATGCGACTAGCATGCCCAACACTGCAAAGCCCGAACCAATCAAGAATACGGCCTGGTTTCCTCGCACAGTGTCAGTGCCGTACGATGCGAGGATAGGCTTAAATACACTGGTACCAATGGCAGCACCAGCTTTGCTGACTGCGGCGCAGAGGCCGAGCATTTGTCCTCGGATACTTGTGGGGAAGAACTCCGAAGAGGTGGCGACGATCGTAGCACCAGGTCCAACCTCACCAAGTGTAAGGAACAAACCGTAGAGCACGATGAAGAGCGGAGTGATATCTTGGATGTACGACAAACATCCACCAATAATGAATCCAAGACACGCCTGTAGCCCAAACCCCAGCGCCATAGTCTTTCTGCGGCCAATCTTGTCGGATAGGTAGCCTCCGATGAAGCCTCCGGGCAGGTAGAAGCAATTAATCAATGTGCCCCAGCCGTAAGATTTGACAAGGGAGTCACCGGCGTTCACGGATGCGGAGATGGTGGAACTGAAAAGGCCGAATGGGTACGCGATGTAGTTGTAGATGAACCATGCAGCAGCTGAGCCTAGCAAAGGGCGCCAGTAGCGTTTGATCGCAAGATGGTATGGCAGAATCCTGTTCCGGGCGCTACTGCGCCGCTCGGCGGAAGACATGGCCATACGCCAGCGGAACCAAAAGATGGAAATGGGCGGCTTAGACAGATCAGTAGGTGACGCGAAGCGGTATGGGTTGTAGAACAACGTACGATGACACCGAGGGCAAACGAAATGCGCCAAATCTTCTCATAATGTGCTTCATGCTCGTGAAAGCAGAGAAGCAGCAGTAGTGGTATGAGACCGGAGAACACGAAACCCAGTGATGCCGAAACATCTGCAACCATGGCAAAGATAAAGCCTCGATGCTTTCGAGCTCGTGGAGAATCATCAGTGGACTCTGCTGTACCAGCTCCCGATACTGGGTACTCCCCGCCAGCCCCAAAGCCAGCAACGCCTCGACTGATTGTGAGCATCCAAAAGAGACCCTTGTCACTGGTGCCGTGTGACACAGCGGTCATAACAATACCAACCGAGAGGAAAAGTGTCGTCAACACAGCACCAGATTTACGACCCAGACGGTCACTGATGAAGCCGAACGCCAGCATACCAATGATTAGACCGATGATGAACGCGTTGGTCAATTGGGACTGTGTTGCCACGCTGAGGGTGTCCGGGTATAGAGCTGTGAGGAGTAGAAGCAGCTGTCCCATCAGAGCGCTGTTATACGCATCACTCCCGATTGCCAGACCCGAGAAGAGGACCATGAAGAAAATGGAGCGCTTGGAGTAAAGAATCGGCGCGTGGCCTTCCTCAAAGTCGAGGTCAGCTGTAGGTGTGACATGAGTCATTCCATCTTCTTTCGTCACAGTGTTAACATCCGTCTGTTTTGCTAGAACAGAATTCACTGCGTCGTTCTTGGTCTGCGTGTCTGCCATCGGAGCAAATGACTGAGCAAATGGATGTCGTGAAAAGAGCCATCGTGACTTCTTCCGCAGTCTGCATTACCTTTGTACTGCCGATCACTCGGAGAATGTCTTCCTTATCGTGGATGCAACGGCAGACGGTTGGGCTTCGGAAGGAACATCAATGGCCGAAGACGAATGATAGATGGAGAAGCAGGAGTGGGGGTGGGCTTTCTATGGGGTGCATAAACGAGGTTACATGTTCACTAGCGAGGTTTGGGCAAGCGATCAGAACGTCTTGCGAGATCGTCGGCTTTTGAGTTCGTGGCTCTAAACATCAATCTTTTATCATGAAAGAGCTGTTGCCATCATATCGTACCTCTGTGCCTCAATCGAGGGTGAATACTGCTGTTCGGTGGGTTTTGTGCCTTGCTGCAGTGTCTCTTCTGCTCATTTGGGTTCGTTCATGTCTACTTTGGTGTGCTGATGTAACTAACAACGTAGGATTATGGCGCATACGATGGGCACACATCGCTTCTGATGAGATCAAAGAAATTTTTTTTCAAAAAGTGTTCTATAGACGCTTACCGGGCTACAGGCTTGAAATTTCTCGACACAGCCGAGAGGCCCCCTGTTGAAGAGTATGTGTTGCGAAGAAACAATCTCGCCAAAGCTCTCGTTGTCGAGGGTGTCGATGCATTTATTGTAGAGCCTGGGTACACATTCAGCTATTACGCGAACATAACGCAGCCTCAATGGGAGGTGTGGGAGCCAGAAGAGCGCCCGTTTGTTATGGTCATCCGCCCAGAGAAGTTGTCAGATGGCAGTATCATCGCCAACACATCATTCCTGGTCCCACACTTTGAAGAGACGCGTGCAAGATTGTTGAACATGCCTTTTGAAGAAGACATCCACACAGTCACCTATGAAGAGCACTGGAACTATTACACTACTCTGTATGAGTCGGAGATCTGGGGTGAGATCTTGTCACCAACCTTGATGGTCGATGAGGAGATGCGCGACTTCATCCAACGCGGGTTCGCCACAAATGGCTTTACGATCGTTGGTTTGAGTGGTGAGGTTGAGGCCGTCCGTCAAATCAAGACTGAACGTGAGCTCGGTATACTCAAAGCTGTCAACACGGGTACCATTGAGGCCATACGAGCCATGCGCGAATGCATGTACGTTGGCGTCAGCGAGAACGAAGTAGCGGAAGTATTAGATGATACCATGAGAGCAGCTGGCATGGATCCATTTTTCGACATTGTCGAATTCGGCAAGAGCGCTGCATTGCCCCACGGGGGATACGATGGCAGCAGAAAGCTTGAGCCGGGGATGTTCGTGCTCATCGATGTGGGGGCGCACCTTTACGGATACAGCAGCGACGTGTGTCGTACCTTCTATCCGCCCTTCGTACCAAATTCGCCGCCTTCTAAATACAACGTCACCGAGCAATTACGTGTATGGCAAGTCGTGCTCGACGCGCAAGGTGCAGCAGTCAAGGCTATGGTGCCGAACGGGACCGCCGCAGCGGTCGACATAGCCGCTCGGGAAGTCATCGCAGCCGCAGGATATGAGAAGCAGTTCACTCATCGTCTTGGCCATGGGATTGGTATCAAGGCACACGAAAGCCCTTATCTCAACAAAGGCAACTTTGGAGCAACTCTTCGACCTGGCATGGTATTCACTGCAGAACCGGGCGTGTATGTGCTTAATGAATTTGGAGTTCGCCATGAGGACATACTGGTAGTGAAGGAGAATGGCGAAGCTGAGAACATCAGTGGTGGATTTGCGAAGAGCCCATGGGAACCCTAAGCAACCCATGTTGGGCATGCGCTATGTAAAAGATGCTTCACTTACGACGAGATGATCGATATTCGTAGCCACGCTTCCAGCTAGGTCAGAGGGCACACTAGTCGTGCAATTTTCCTAATACATAACCTCGCTTCACCTCCACCACGCTCTCACCAACACCGCCTCCACCCTGCTTCAGCCACGCACTGAGCAAAGAAGCTCTCACCACACTGAGCAGGTTTCTGAACTATGTTGGCTCGACTACTTGCCGTGATCGCTGCGGCGACCCTGCTAATCCCGTCTGTCTTCGCAATTGCTGAAGTGCTTAGCGATTCTGACAGTGCGACATTCGCCTTGCAGTCTTTTGGCCACTCGCTGACGATAACAGACCCACCGATTCTGCTCAACATATCTGATCCAAGCCTCATGCTGACCTCGCCCGGCTCAATCCTCAACGCGCCTGACCAAATGCAGAACATATGGAGAGGCGACGCAACCATCGAGGTGTACATAGCTTCTACCGACCGCAACAATGTCGGGTACGTCGCTGGCCCAATGATGTATAATCTGATCCAGAAGACGCTCAGGGTGGACTGTCCAGACACGATTGGAGGAAAGAGCAACCACAAGTGTTGGGAGAAATCGTATGCTTTCGAAACGCGCTTTAGCAGTACAAAGACGGGTATCACAGGTATGCTTCACCCACTTACTACATGCACTCTCCCCAACACCCGCATGAAGAGTACTAACCACCAAGCCCGCCCATCTAGACACCTACAACTACATCAACGTCATAAGCTCAGAGTACAAGAACATGCAAGTGCGCAATCTGCTGATCGGAGCCATTGCCGCCACCTACGAGGAGTCAACAAAACTAGCACGCAACTGTTACTACGCCCCAGACAAAGAAGCCGGGATGCGGTACTGCCATGCGCCCATCCAAGTCGGCGCCTACACCGAGGGTACGTTGACGGTTGATCTTCACCGCCCACCATGATTAACCGACTCCTGTATGTATGTATTATGACTAACCAACCACACAGATAGCCACATCGCCATCAACCTCGTCTCGGACGACCACGACCACGAACCCAACGTCGGACGCTGGCACTGCTGCGAGACACGCGAGTACATCGACAAGCGGCTCGACGAGCTAATGGGCGAGTTCAACAGCGTATACCCTACTCCGCGCCGTCTGCCAAAGCTGGCCGAGTGCCACGTTGGCTGCGCCGTTGACGAGCGCGAGTTCAGTACCGATGTGGATAAACTCTTGCTCCTTATTATGAGTTTGGATGTTTAGGCATGTTGGCGTTGGCGTTGGTGGTCTTTCGGGTGTGAGCGTTGCTGGATGCTGGACGCTGGAAGCTACAAATCCAACCATGATAGACTGTACCCCTTTCACTCCTCCCCCCTTTTTCTTTCCCTCTTTTCACCCGTTTCGAAGATTTTCACACGTTAAATAAAACCCTGCTCTCACTACATCGACTACATACACACACACAGTTTGAACAACACGGCCATACGCTGGATTTTCTCTCTCTCCGAGGAGAGGGATGCTGAAAGGACCCATGGCTATGTGATATGTGATGGCATTGTGTGGGATGCAACGAGAGGTCTTCATATGTGAGGTGGGGAAGGTGGGGAAGACGGGGAGGCAGAGATGGGAAGTGAATCACAATATAATAAGGAGGGAGTCGAATAGTGACACTTAGTACATGGCACAATCATGATGAATCATGTATTCTGTATTCTCTATCTCCTAGCTCATTTTCATCAAAATGCATCATCACACACAGACACACACACAGACACACACACACACACACACACACACACACACACACACACACACACACACACACACACACACACGGAAGCGTCAGCCACCCAGCCTCACGGTGTGCATACCCAGCGTGCTCAGACGAACAAACTCCCCCGCCACGACGCCGCATCTCCACTATTGTACACAAGCACGGGTCGCCGCCAACAGAAGCACAGCCACCGAGGTCCAAAGTCGCAGCGGTGGAGTAATGGATGGATGGATCGAAAAGGGAAGGGAAAATCTTTGGAGGGATACTGATACAAAAGGCCACACACGGGAAGATGGGAGTGGTGCCGCCGTTGGAGAGACTCGTCTAGACTTCGCCGTCGGCAACAGCGAGACGCTGTTTCGCCGTCTTTGCTTTCTTGCTGAGGCCTTTCTTTTTCTTGCCTGCGGGCGCTTCGGGGATGGGGGTCGCGGCGCCGCTGGGCTTTTCGCTCTGGTCGAAGTGACCTTCGCCTGGAGGTAGGTTAGTAAGGTGTGAAGAAAAGTTTGTCGAGTTTCAAACTCACCTTCATGGTACATGTCGTCCAAATTAGCCTCGACGCGCTTCTTGGCCTTGCGCTTCTTGCCTGGTGGGGCGTTCTTTTCTTGCTCAGCAAGCTCAGCCTCTTTCTTCTCAATCTCCGCAGCTTGTTCGTCGTCCACGAGCCACATAGCCATGTCCTTTGTGCGATTCTCCCGGGAACGAGTGTTGAAGTCGACTGCGCCGCCGGCGCCACCGGAAATGACGACACGCTGCACCTCTTCTTTCTGCAGAGCACGCTTGCGAATGCGTTCCTCAATGGTGCCGCGGGTGATGAGACGGTAGACAGTGACTTGTCTAGTCTGTCCCAGACGATGTGCGCGATCCATG
Source organism: Stagonosporopsis cucurbitacearum (assembly GCA_016920805.1). Classification (NCBI taxonomy): domain Eukaryota; kingdom Fungi; phylum Ascomycota; class Dothideomycetes; order Pleosporales; family Didymellaceae; genus Stagonosporopsis; species Stagonosporopsis cucurbitacearum. The sequence goes on along the minus strand of JAFEKD010000011.1, from coordinate 1,960,470 downwards.
GCTTGCGAGTCGATGGTGGGATTCCAATCGGAATCGTAGAAGATGACGGTATCCGCAGAGGTCAAGTTGATTCCCAGACCACCGGCACGCGTGGACAGTAAGAAGACGAAGATCGACCGGTCGCTCTGGAAGTCGGCGACAGTGTCGCGACGATCTTCGAGCTTTGTGGAGCCATCGAGGCGGACAAACTTGTAGTTGCGGTAGGTGAGATACTCTTCCATCAGGTCGATCATGCGCGTCATCTGGAAGTAGAGTAGCACACGATGATCGTTGGCTTTGAGCTGCTTCAGCAGTGCATCCAGCTGAGCAAGCTTGCCGGAATCTGTGACAAAGCGTGACATGGACGGAGCCTCAATATGCGTGAATCTAGACCTCTCGTTGGTCGGAGGTGGTAGCCTGTCGCGAACGGCTAGAGCTGTGCTATCAACCTTGGACTCTAGGATTGTTTGCTCAGCCGTGCTCGAGATGCCGTACAGCGCAGCCCGAATCGAAGGATTGAAGAATGTGTTCTGCTTCTCGGCAATGACAGCTTGGCTGGCGCAATAGAGCTCGATTGGTGGCGCTGCGGCAACTGGCTTGGCACATCGTTCGACAACGTTGAGGCCTGTCTCTTCAAATGCAGGTCGAGCGACATTTAGAAGATGATGCATGTACCCCTCCGAGGTGAGTTCGGCAAGCGGCTTCCTGTCTCGTCGATCGACAATGTTCAGCATGGAATGCTTCGGCGTCCAATCGCCATTGTCCTCGTCATAGAAGATGTCGAATCGAGCAGCTTTGTTCGGCTTGCCTCCGAATTCAAGAGCTCGGTGGAAGAGATTGTTCTTGGCAATCTTGGAAGCCTCACTCGCTGAAAGATCCGAGAAACGAAGCCATGAATGTGTTCCAGCCTCGCAAGCCGACAACTTGAGGTGTTCTGGCGTCCAGATGCTCAGCTGATTGTATAGCCAGTGATTGTTGAAACCAGCCTTGCCGTTCTCCGGACCAGCAATGTCGAGCCTACCACCATTGCGGCAGATCAGTCTAGGTAAGGAGTATTCAATCATGTTGCGTGTAGAGTAGCCGACTCGGACATTTTGTCCTTCACGTAGGAAGGACCCCGTCTCGGCGAATGAGGCGAAGGCAAATGGTGACCACGTGTCGGCACGCTCGAACAGGTCCGGGTGATTGCAAACTTTCCTGAACTGCATGACCAGATTCATCAGTGTCGCACTATCCTGTTCATCACCAACCGCTTTTTCGATGAGGTCCATGATGCTGATCTTGTTGCGCAGGTTAGTGTAGTATGCGCGCTGTCGATAAGTGAGGTCGCAGAAAACGTCGAGCTCAATCTTGTCTCCCAGCTCCTTTTGCACGTGCTTCTTGACACGCCTCAACATGAAGGGCTTAAGAATCATATGCAAACGCCTCAGCTGATCCTCATTCAGTTTGGTGTTACTTTGTGCGTGGCTCTCGATATCCTTTGAAAACCAGTCGCTGAACTCATCGTGCGAGTCGAATAGAGTCGGCATGATGAAATGGAGCAAAGCCCACAACTCCTGCATGTTATTCTGGATGGGTGTTCCCGTGAGCAGCAACCTGTTTCGGGAGTGGAAGGCAAGCAAGCTCTTCCATCTGGAGCTCTGAGAAGATTTGATGGCCTGAGCTTCATCGAGAATCATATACTGCCAACGCATCTTCTGAAAGTACTGTGCATCCTGCACAACCAACTGGTATGACGTGACAACAACATGGAAGGGAGAATTCCGATCGTATGTGACGTGCTTGCGATCCCAGAACTTGCGCAGCACCTTGCGGTCTTTCGCTGTACCCCAGTATGGCAGTACATTGAGGTCTGGGACGAATTTGGTGATTTCTTGTTGCCAGTTGTGCAGTGTTGAGGCGGGAGCGATGACGAGGAAAGGTCCCCAGATGTTGTAACGTTCTGCGAGATATGCCATGACAGATATGGACTGGACCGTCTTTCCAAGACCCATCTCGTCGGCCAAGATACCGTTGATACCCTGCTCGTACAAGTTGACCAACCAGTTGAGACCTTTGAGTTGATATTCCTTGAGAGTGCAGTTTAGAAGGCCGGGCTGAGGGATCCAGTCTTCCCTATTCTGCAGACCTGAAGGGTTTTGGAAGTTGAGCTCACCATCATCCTCACCCTCACCGCCCTTGTTGAACGCCCGGGCTTTGTCTTGCGCTTCCTGTATAGCGTGTTGAGCGTTAGCCATGGCAGCAGCGTTGAGGGCTCCCTCGTCTTCGTTATCAAAGTCCAGATCTTCAAAGTTGGTAACCTTGCCACCCTGTGCAGAGATCTTGGAAATATCCAGCCCGCTTCCATGGTCTTCGGCGGGCGCACTTGCAGCAGTCTCGGCGTCGTCTGTTGATCTCTCGATTTCAGCTGTACGTGCCTTCTTGCCGATGAAGTGAGAGTACAGCTCGGTCTGCGAGATGAGAAAGTTGAGTTTTCGCTTTTGTCGGTTGGCTTCTCGGTCCGCTTCGGCCTTCTTCGCGTTCTCGAGTTCCTGGCGTTCGGCGTTCTTTCGAGATTCGCGCTCGTCACGCTCGTTCCTCTTCCAGAAAGCCAACATCTCTCGCATGCCGCGCTTGGCTCTAGCTTGCATGTCCTTGGTGTTTTTGTTGGTGCGCATCTGCCATCTACGAGCCTCCTTCGATGCCAGCTGTGCCGTCTTGCGAAGGTTGGATTGCTTTGTGGACAAAGAGTTCTCCTTGATGCGGACCACCTTGGGCACGTCCTTGCGTGCGATGTCCTTGATGATCTGATTGTAGATGTTGCGGTATGCCTGGGAGTCATAGGAGGTGAGGACAACCGGCCCAATGTCCTCTGTCTCACTTCGGCTCTGCAGCAGGCCCAGACGTGCTTCCTCGCGAGGCGCGATGTTAGGCAGCTCGTCGCCGCGGTCGATCGCAGCTTGCCCCGCAGCCGCAGCATCCTTTTCTGCTTGCTTTTGCTCCTTGCTCTTCTTGAGACGGCCTGTGCCGCGGCCTTTACGTTTCCCGCCCGCAAGCTCATCAGATGCCTGGAAGGAACTCATGGTTCCGCCCTCCATGTTTGGACCATTAGGAGTAACGTCGCGGATATCCTTGATTGGTGCGTTGCCCTGCAGAAGCTGCGAGGTGTTCTTTGCCTTGCGTTCAGCTTTTTGAGCAGCAAGAAGGTGCCTCTCCTTCTCTTCTTCATTGTCGGCCTGGCCGGCCTTGGCCAATGCCTCAGCACGCTTAGCCTCTTCATTTTGGATGGTTTTCTCGCGCCGCCTCTTGCGCTGCATGTCCTTCTTGCGCTCCTTCTCCTCGGCAATCTCCTGGCTTTGCACCTGCTGCCATGCTTCGCCCTCATGTTCTGCATGGTACGACCGCTTGGCATAGTCGCGATGTGCAGTCATGGTGTCGGTGAACTTTCTCAGATGAGCATCTCGTCGGCGCTTGCGCTTGCTGTCTTCTGTAGTTGCCACGTCGAGGGTGCGCTTCTTGCTTGTGTGCAGGTACAGCTCGCGCTCAAGTGATGCACTTTTGACGTCCATATCGTTCATCTGCGTGGTCTCGATATGAGCCAGGGCGGCCTGGACTTCGGCTTCGTCTGGCAGAGGCAGCTCGCGTGCGGCGTACTGTTGTGGGGGTGCGCTGCCGACGGCTGGTAGGGCTTCGTACGCCCGATAGCCGTTTGCCTGAGGCAGGTCGACCGGCGCAGGTGAGGGCAGGGCCTCTTGTTTGACGTACATTGGTGGCTTGGGTGTGTAGGGAGCGGGTTGCGAGGGTTTTGAGGGCTCGGTGTCGGCGCCAGAGGACATGATGCTGGAGAGAGACATGGGGTCGGCGCGTGGCGGCGGCGGCGGCGGCGGCGGCGGCGGCGGAGGTACCTGCAAAAGGTCAGAGATGCGGCGAGAGGTGAGGCCAGAGAGGGTTGCACTCACCTCGTCCATGATCGATGGCCTCGTCGCGTGGGGCTGCGGTGGAGGCTGGGCGGCGGCGCGGTGCATCGACTGGTAGACGGTGGGCGAGACGGGTGAGTGCGAGACGGCGTCCATGGTGGGTGGATAGGGGCCCTGCGAAGGGCGGCGCTGCAGCGGCGAGTGGTGTGGGTACTGAGCGACGGGCGAATGATGGGCGTGGTCGTAGGGGCTGTGTGCTGGGCGCGCGTCGGGGTAGGTGTGTGGGTCGCGAGTCTGTGGGCGATCATGGTCAGCTCTGAATCTTTATGTGCTGTTGTTGGTGGTAGCATCGTCGTGGACGGCAGCAGCAGCATCGTCATGAGGACAGCAGCAGCAGCATCGTCAACGACAGCAGTATCGTCACGAAGAGCATCAGTACGCACCGATGGAGGGTAGTGGCTCGGGTGCGGCGCGGCGTCGCGAGCTACGGCATTGTCCTGGGTTGGGTCGTAGTAGGCGTTGCGGTCGCGCGCGTAGATGGCCGAGGTGATGGGCGGCAGGTCCGTGGCGGGCGGCGCGGCGGGCGAGCGGTGGTGAGGAATGTGTGGATGGGCGTGATGGGTGTGAGTGTGGGTGTGGGTGTGCTGCTGGTGCGGCAAGGGGACGGCGTTGGGCGATTGATGCGCTGTGCTAAAAGCAGCTGGTGTTTGGTTTGGCGACTGGGACTCGTGGTAAGCTGGCGGCCCTTGGGACCCTGCCGTGATTCTTTGGTGCGAGTAGCCGTCCATGGTCGCAACACCAACAGCAGCGGCGGCAGCAGCAGCAGTGACGACAACTGCAGCAGTAGCAGTGACAACAACAACAGCAGCAGCAGCAGCAGCAGCAGCAACAACAACAACGACAGCAGCAACGGCAACGGCAGCTACAGCACAGCCTCAGCGCGTCATCGGTGGGCGACGTGCTGCAGAGGCTGGACCTGGGGGTGCGCGCGGCGGGCCGGTCGATGCGCCGATGGCCGTCTGCTCGCTGGCGACGGCGACAACAGGGTGGACTCACGGGGGACCGCGGACAGAGGGTGAGGGCTGGTGTCGAGGCCTGGTGGTGAGGCCAGTGTCGAGGCTCTTGGATCAAACATCAATCACACGGAACCTCTTGTCAGCTTAGCGTGCGCTTTCCCGTTGACAAAGCCTGTCTTGCGTGAAGATGGACGCGCCGCAGCACAGCGGCCAATGGATGCACTGCACACTGCGCGAGCATGGCAAAGTGCTGCAGCCCATGTACTGTACAATGTCTGTAGCCATTTCTGCCATGTCTGCATGTCTGTCGTATGTGCCATCTCGTGATTTTTACACGCCCACCTTGCACTGCTGCCTCTGCTTTGCTCTGCTCTGCTCTGCTCTGCTCAACTCCTGCTTGTCGTTGGCCGTTGCCCCAAGCTTCGCCTAGCGTACCTGCCAAATCATATGTCACGGCCAGCGTGCACCCATCGCCAGTCCATCAGAGCAAAAGTTGCCTCTGGCGACGGCAGCACTTTCATCTGCACTCGCCCGTCTTCGGCTCCCCCGGCACGAGCAGAGCTGCTTGGGCTGCCCCAGAATGGGGGCGACGAGCGTTGCGACGGCAATCCTCATTGGACGACACCATCATCGAGGGCGCGCCCGCAACATGGCGCCCTAGCGCGACCAGGGATCCACTTTATTTTCTCGTTGCTTGGCATCAAACTTGATCGAAATCTGCCAAAAGTCACCACCTAGCCCTACACCGCAGCAACACCAACATCAAGCAAACGTCGCCATGGCCTCCGTCTACAAGCACCTGTCGGGCAATGACCGCGACGAGGATAGGCCCACCGGCGAGAAGAGGAACAAGCAGCGTGTGCTGATCCTCGTACGTCTTGCGCCGCAGAGCGAGGCTTCAAAGCTAATTCGGGACAGAGCTCGCGAGGTGTCACATTCCGCCATCGTCATCTGCTGCAGGATCTCTATTCCTTGATGTACGTAGAGATATCACCACCAATCTCATATCTCAATGTTAACATGTGGCAGGCCCCACAGCCGGAAAGAGGCAAAGTTCGACTCCAAGACTAAGCTGTACCAGCTGAACGAGATGGCCGGTAAGATTATCCATGCATTACGACTCTAACCAATTGTTTTTACCCGTCAAAATCTTTGGCAAATGATAACCACATACTAACATGTCCAAGAACTCTACAACTGCAACAACATCCTCTTCTTCGAGGCAAGGAAAGGAAAAGATTTGTACCTCTGGGTCAGCAAGCCACCAAACGGACCCACCGTCAAGATGCATCTCCAGAACTTGCACACCATGGAAGAACTCAACTTCATCGGCAACTGCCTCAAGGGATCCCGGCCTATCCTGTCCTTCGACGCAGCATTCGACAAGCAGGCCCATCTCCGTGTCATCAAGGAGCTTTTCACCCAGGTTTTCGGCGTTCCCAAGAACTCGCGCAAGACCAAGCCATTCGTAGACCACGTGATGGGATTCACAGTCGCAGACGGCAAGGTCTGGGTCCGCGTGTACCAGATCAACGAGTCTGAGACGAGCAAGAAGAAGCCTACCGACGGGGAGGACATGGACGTGGATGAAGCAGCTGCCAAGAAGAAGGGCAAGGGCGGTGACTTTGACGTCAGCCTGGTTGAAATCGGCCCCCGTTTTGTTCTCACACCCATCGTTATCCAAGAGTCGAGTTTCGGAGGACCCATCATCTACGAGAACAAAGAGTTCGTCTCGCCCAACCAGATCCGTTCCGACCTGCTCAAGGCCAAGGCTGGCCGCTTCAACACCCGCACAGATGCGCAAAGAGATTCGAGGAACAGGCGCGCAGATCTCGGCCTCACAACGCACGGAGGCGTCAAGAAGGCAAAGGACCCGCTCAGCGACCAAGTCCTCTTCGCATAGTGTTTCGATCGCGGTCTGGCAAAAGCATGGCGTTTACGGGTTTGCTCATCTTCATCAGGCGCAGGAAGTTCGGTCAGTGGGCAGGGTGGGTGCGCGCCACAGTCGCTGTACACCAATATACCCAACAAATATCTTACGCGTGCGCTGCTCCTCGCTGGGCAGCCATGCTTGCTTCCAGTGCCTTTGCATACTCCTCACTCACCCCCGTGACCTGCACCTGCCTGACCCCATACAGCGCTCTGAACGGATCCAGCACTGTCTGCGTCTGCGCATAGTGACTCTCGTCCTGCACCCTATGCACCCGTCCGCTGGGAAACCTGTGTCTACTAACATCTCCATCAATCAAATGCACCTCCACACGACTCAAACCACGCACCAGCACCAACAAATCTACCAGCTCCCGCACTCTCGCCCGTATCCCAACCGGCAGCCCCCGCCCACCAACATTATACTTGATCATCCCCGTGTAGCCATCCACACTCTCGACATTCACCACATACCGCTTGACGCGCATGAGATTGCGCTGGCTAAAGTGCCCCAGCCAGTCCAACCGTCTGCTGGGCGTAATCCCATTCTCTACGCGCCAGCGATACCGAAACGCAACCCTGTCGAACGCTACGTCGAGCACAAACGTGTTCTCGCCGTACAGCATGTCGGCGGCCTCTTCGTGGACTTGGCTGCTGACGGCGAGCAGCGCGGTGCTGCCGCGGCGCCACACCACGTCGTTGCCTGTCTCGCGGTCGCTTTTGGGTCCCGTTTGCTGCATCTTCCATGAACCTGTGCTGGATGAGGGCGCTCGCACGAATGTTAGGTTGTATTCTGCGCGTGGGGTCGGCGAGGCGGCGCGTTGGTAGCGCACGGCGAGGGTGAGGGTGTGGGGAAGGAGGGCGGCGTAGATTTGGCGGCGGAGTTCGATGGGGAGGCGGAGGAAGGGGGAAAGGTCGTTTGGAGGGGAAGCTGGAGGGGGCATTCTCCTTTCACTAGGTAATCTTCAACTTGGCACAATTGGCAGTCTTGTTCGTGTGTTTATGCGCATCTGGACCGTCTTCTCGTCGTTGTGCTGCTCCACTGACGACATCGGAGGAGGCGCGCCCCGATTGGTCCGTCTGGAATCTGGGGTCGTGTTATCTAGCCACCTCGCCGCGGCGATGACTCCTTGCGTTCTTCGAAACCCGCCCAGCATGATGCCCATTGCGATTAATAGCAGCCTTTTGCGGCTTGCATTGGCATTCGAGGTGTATGGCGCTCTTACCATGTTTTCTGCTGTCTGCCCCAGCGTAGGGGTCTGTGGCTGTTGAACCGCCTGAGCATCCCTGCGTCCAAGTATACAACATCTTCGAGCCGAGTACGATTGTCGAAATCTGTATCACCAAGCTTTAAGGGATCTGGAAAGAGTAGTGTGCTGGATACACGACAGCTGAAAATCGTCTCGCTACTGCCCAGATCTATCTACATCTCCGACCATCTCAACCATTCCAAGCGTACACGTATCGTCTCCACCACCATGCTTTTCGAGGACCTCGCCACCGAACTGGTGGTCCAGATACTGCTTTCTTGCAGCTCTGTCAACGATGTCCTCTCATTATCATCAACCTGTCGTCGTTTCCACAACATCTCGGTCTCGTCTAGAAGGCTCGCCATTCTCGAGCACGCAGCTGAAGCTCAATACGGTCCCTTACTCGACCTCACCCAGTTGCTCACCCATAATGCCAGCCAACCAGCACACATCATCCGCAGCGTGCCCTTCTCTCTAGCCCTGCTCAAGCAAATGGTACACGCCGGCCACATCGCCGACAAATGGTGCGCCATCTACCCCTTCAAGAAGTGGAAGCACAACTACGAATCGCGCCGCCTGCTCACCGATCACGAACGCTACCGCCTCCGCCGCGCCATATACAGGACATGGCTATACTCACGCGCCTTCCACAACGCCCGGCACCCACGCGAATCCCGCGTCACACGCCCCATGATCCAGAAGCGCGCCGCGCTGCTCCACAACTGGAGCACCGCCTCGCTCGCCGACATTGCAGACTTCACCGCCGTCATGCGCGAGGTTGTCCAGAACAACATTTGTCCTAGTAACGGCACCATTGCGCGGAAATTCAAGAAGCGGAATCCCGCCGCCCATGATCATGCTCTCCTCTTCAACATTCACCTCAACTACCCGCCTCCTTACGCTACGTCTGCAATCAACCACCACCACCACCACCACTACAACACAAACACCAACACCACCACCACAAACAACCCCTTCACCTCCCAATCCCCCGCCACAACCCTCTGGTCCCGCTCCAACACCCACCCACCATACCCGCCACACCCCCCCGCGCCCGGCCTAAAATTCGCACTCCACCGCGCGCACGACGTGGGCGCCGAGGGCTGGGGCGACGACATAAGCCACTACTACGTGATCGAGGACTACATGAAGCTGGACCCAGAGCAGGTGCTGTGGCTGCGGGAGCATGCGCCGCTCAAGGGTATGGTGGAGGGCCATGTGCGGTTGTTGGGGGGTTGGTTTGAGAATAATGGGGAGACGTTGGCGCAGACGCTGGATTGGGTTTTGGATCAGAGGGGGGAGGGGGTTGTGGGGTTTGCGGAGGCGGTGGCGGAGGGGAGGGCGGGGGTTGCGGTTGGGGATGGGGGTGGGGAGGGGGAGGGGGAGAGGTAGTATTGAAGGGGAGGGGAGGGGAGGGGAGGGGAGGGAAGGGAGGGGGAGGAGTAATGTTATGTTGGGTTGGATGAGGTGCTGGAGATATATATATATATATATATACATCCGGTTTTATACACGAGTATGTCTAATAACATGCTGCTACCAACTACGCAGCATTTTTCCATCTACTCATCCATCCACTCATCCATCCCTTCGTCCATCTACTCAATACCCCCCTCTCCACGCGCATCCACTCCCTCCACAACATCCCCACTCTCTCGCTTCCTTTCCCTCCCCTCACGCCCCCTCTTCCGCGCCACCTCCCTCAACCCAAGCGCACCCACCTTGCGCACACGAAGCTGATCCACCTTCTTAACTACAACGCGCTTAGCCCGTGTCCGCCTCGCCGGTTCAGCATCTGTGTCGCGGACCTGTGGCTGCCACGAGCCCTCTGCTTCGATCCTGCGGAACAGCGGCCGCGACGGTGCGGATGAGGCTGGGTGTGAGACCTCATCGGGTGCTGGGCCGGCGAGCAGCGCGGCGCGCTGGCGCTGGGCGAGGCTGGGGCGTGCAGTTGAGGGAGAAAGTGCGGTGGGGGAGAGGGAGCTGGTGGGGAGGTCTTGGATGGGTGATGCGTTGGAAGGGGTGGAAGGGTTTTCAGACGGTGGAGGTGGGAGTGGGGTGGTGCTTGGAGCTGGCTCTGGCGCTGGCTCTGGCTGTGGCTCTGGCTGCCGCAGTACCTCTGCTCTGCAGACCAGAGGCGAGCGTGGTTCGAGATAGAGATAGCGCAGTGCTTTGCCTGTTCGCCATGTTCGCCAGTTCCCCGAATACGGGGCAAAAGTCTGGACACGGGTTTTCTTTCTTGCAACGATTGGTTCTGCTTTGCTTTCTTGATCCTCTGGAGATTGTTGGTTGTCGTAAGATGGTGGTTGCTCTTGAGTCGCGTCAAGGCCATCCTTTGCATCCGTTTCTTGCTGGCTGGGTACGTCCACCACCGGGTTCTTTGAAGTCTGCTTTTCTAGGCTGCTAGGCGCCGCAGTCCCCTGCTCGAGCGGGTTAGACGTACTGAGTTTACGGAGCTGTGCTCTCTTCCGCAGTTTACGACGTTTTGCTTGGGAGAGTTTCGACGACTGCTTTATGCCAGAGCTGTCCTCGTCAAGCGAATTTGGCTTGTCTTGGGCTCCAGGAGAGAGGGCACCCACCTCCAGCAGATTTGTGTCGACGAGCTGCGTTCTTGTTCCTCGTTGAATTGTATTCGCAACAGCTTTGACAGCCATTCCACCTGTGGGACCCTCGATCCAGACATCCCAGATTTCACCTTTGTCTATCGACTTCTTCTTTTTGACGCAGACACGCATTTCCTCATTGCAGTATAGGGGTGCCAGATTGCGGTACTCAATCGAAGTCACAGTCCTGGACACATCGCCTTGTTGCAAATATCTGTCCAGCACCTGAAGCATCAGCGTGAGCGTGAGCGGCCCATGCACAAGAAGATTACGATGGCCTTCGACGTCCCGGGCGTATGCGAGGTCAAGGTGCAGCAGGTGAGCGTTGAACGTGAGTGCAGAATAGCGAAACAGGAGGGAGCGAGTCGGTGTCAGGACGTAAGAGTAGTCCGGATCATTTGGTGCTGAAGCATGTTAGCAGACAATTAGATCCGGGCAGGGCGTTCGTACATTTCAGATAGCGCGGGACGAGCAAGTGGCCAGATTGTACAGCGGCAAGTTCAGCAGTAGTTTTTGGCCTGAGAAATACTAGATTTCGCTCCTCCTTTAGGATCGCAGCGCCCCATTCGTCCACATGGCCGACCTGCTGGGATTCCTTTCCTCGAACGCTGTTGCTCAATCGACGTTTGAAGTTACCTTTCGACCCTTCGGTATGACCGAAACTTCGCTCAATCGTCACAAACACCTTAGCCTCAGTGCCAGTGCCTTGTAAGCGAACGTCCTTTATACGTTCGAAGCAGGTAACCTTCTTCCATGGTTTCTTCACTTCCTTGGATCCAAATTCGAAGCTCGGATTGATCCTGACAGCTCCTCCCGCCCACATACGCCGCTCCCATGGTTCTCCCGGGCTATGCAAGGAATCGGTGCCATCAGATAGCAGCGTTGACGATGGCAGCCGCGCATTAAAACGCGTCAGGAGACTCGTCAACGAGGTAATTGTGGGGCCCGTTTTCGCTCCAGAGCGCGCTGGTTGAAATCCTTCGAAAGTTGTGCGAAGTTGCTGGTAGTCCAGTGAATCGAGTGTTTCGTGGTACCAGCGCGGCTTTCGACTGAGCAATTCTGTGCGCACTTGCTGGAACCACTCAGGTTCATCTGCCGTGTTTGAGACGTAGTAGCGTGCACATCGCCGCGGCCACACAGCGTGGCGCGCGGTTCTGCAGGCTATCCGCTGTGGACATCGTGTGTGGAGTGACATTGAGTGAAAAGCAGCCCATCTGAGCTTCAGTTCTGAGCGTCAGACCAACAGCGGCCACGCTAAGCCCGATTCAGGACACTCGACGCGGAGGTGCTGTCCCTCGCCGCACGCTCGAGCTGCTGCACCCAACTAATAACACTACATGTGGGCAAGCTTACAAGAGACGTTCCGTTCTTTTGAGCCCTACTGTCGTGTGAACCTTCATCAGTGAGCTGGTGGCGGTTCGTCTTGGCACATCGTCCTCGGTGACTCTACAGCAAGCCAACTTCTGCCACCGCACAAGACAATTCACAGTTCAGTTCGCTTGCAAACAATTTCTTTGCTTGGCGCATCACGGCTCGAGCATCTGCACTGTGTGTTGGCTCTGACAGATCAGTGCTGCCAGGTACCCTTCACTTCTCTGACGGATAGTACATACAGCGAGCAATAGCCGCTTCTTGTTCAGAGCTACAGATTGTGCTACAGACCGTGCCACAAAAACATACAAGCTTCAGCTAGTATCGGGCTGCTCAGCAAACCCACTTGTTGGTCCCCCGTGCGCAACAATTCACAATGGCACACGAAACAGAACTCCTCGACTGTCCGCTGTGCGACTTCACAGTCCTACCAACCGATGACTATATTTTGCAATTACACTTCGAGCAGGCACATACAGAAGATAGCCCCTTCATAGTCAAAGATGACCCAGAGCCACTTCTGCCCTCGTTTCCTTCCTCATCCAGACGCAAACACACGCAAGATACGGCTTCCTCAGACGACGAGGAAAGCACAGTCGCATGTCCTGAGCCTGACTGTGGTGAAACTGTCTTGCTCGACGACTTCAACGATCACCTTGACCTGCACACCGCAGAGACGTTGTCATTTGACGAAAGTACAGGAAAGTATTATTCTCTTCATTCATCCAGCAATATGCACACATCAGCCACTACGCATCATTCACATAGAAGCTCTTCAAAAGCTGCTACCTTGGACAGCCGTCATGAAATAGCTTCCTCAAGCGGGTCCCAGACGCGTGGCAGCCACGGCAAGGCAAAAAGAAATCATAATCGCGTCAGGAGGGGCACAGACAGCAGCGAGAAGAGCACGCTGTCCCGGAGTATCTTGAGTTTCAACCCGTTCTCTAAGTCGAGCAAGTCTGTAAAACCGCCAATCAAGAGCGCGCGTCTTGGGGTAAGCTTGATAACAGCTTTGCAATCGCAATGCTCACAGTTTCCAGAGATCAGAACTCGGTCCCTACGCTTGGGAAGAACGCATGCCCCGATGGCTTCATGATCAGCTCGCGGCGGGTCCTAAGATTACCACAGTCAACCGCATAGGCCGAGACGGTCGCCTAATCAAGCAGGAACAGGTGCAAAACGAGACTCCTGGCGTCATACCCATCCTCGCGCAGTTGTCAGCCTTGGATCGCACCGTCAAAGAAGCATACTATTGTCACCCATCCACCTTCCATGTTGGCAAAACTCCGAAGGAAGGTAGTTTCTGCGGATACAGGAACATTCAGATGCTCATTTCATACATTCAAGGTGCAAAGGCACAAGGCCACGAAGAATTTCCTAGCCGCCTACCTGGGATTCTTAAGCTACAGGAGCTCATCGAGAGAGCTTGGGATAAAGGCATCAACCATATTGGCCGCATTCAAACAGGCGGCATCCAAGATACCAGGAAATATATCGGTACGCCAGAAGTACGTCCTCAATGAAATTCGTGCGTAACGCAACACTGACGCCCGTGTAGGCGCAAGCACTGTTTCTCAGTGCTGAGATCAACTGTGCTGTGGAGATGTTCAGTGATCAAGACACGCCCCAAGGCAAGGTTCACGCCCACGATCTACTCTTGCTCGCTGTCGAACGTTACTTCGCTCAAGCAGCTGTCAGCGACGGTTCAAGCGTATACAAGACTCTCCTACCACCAATTTACCTCCAGCGTCCTGGACATTCCATCACTATTGTTGGATTTGAGCGTCGCAGCGATAGCTATTGTAACCTTGTCGTGCTTGATCCTGTCTACGCAACAAGTCCAGCCATGCATAAGTTGATTGGCCGGAAAAATATCAAAAGCGCTCGGCCTGAGGTCATGCACGCATATCGAAGGGGTCCTGCACATCTTAGAAAGTTTGCTGCTTTCGAAATTCTGATGTCAGTGTTGTCAAAGTTGCTCTTGCCCAGTGCTAAAAATAACAGACTTACTGCGACCCCGCCACTATTCCCTGCTTGGGATGTATGAGCTATCCGTTTCCATAGCCTCAAACCCTTCGTTGCCAAGCCATCTGCAACATCTCCGCTAAAGGTGTGATAGGTACTTCGGCAATTCCCAGATTGCAGCTACGTGTACGCTTTCTTTCGTGCTCGAACCCTTGGGTATGACGTTTATCCAGAAGACTACTTTCTTCGAAACTTTCCATGGCAACAGTATGGTGGCCTTTGGATCGTCAACGAAGCTCGCTTTTCTCGAGCGGAAGCAGTCAAGGTCCTCACTGCCAAAGCCCTACGACGTATCACCGGCGTAGGTGCATCGTCCCATTCCACTGGAGTTGGCAGCCCAACAAGCCAATTCGCAAACAGCTCATATGGCCATCAACCTGCAAGCCAAGGGTATCCAAATCACAGCGCTCACAACTCCTCTACGGCAATTCCAGCTTTTGATGGTTCTTCCAGTTCTTTTCTGACTTGTGTTGATCACAAGAACGATCAGCTTGTATCCAATATCGAGGGCATGAGTACCAAGCTGCTGCAACCCGCAGCGCTACGACCTAATCTAACCCTTTTGACCGACGTTGGTCGAAGGTATCCAGGCTTTCCAAGCCCTTTGTCCCCAACCTGGAGCGCAAAAGAATTGTATCCAACACCAACATCGGCCTTTGGAAGCGGAGCGTCTACCCCACACGTTTCAAATACAGCTGTTCGTTCTACTAGTCCCACGGGTATAGATGGGTCGAATATGTGCGGGCCATCAATGCGCTGCATGTCACACAGCTATGAGCACTTTGCTGAGCAGATGGGCAACATTGATAGCATTCTAGCTCGCACCAGCCAGCCTCACTCAACCTCAAGCGCCTTTTCGGCAACTTTAGCTAGCCCCACAAGTCCGCAGCGTGCCTTGTCACCACGCATAGGCATGCTGCGCCATATGGCAACCGCACAAGCACTTCGTGGTTCGCACAGCCCCGTCGCTGTTACAGATCATCGGCCGCACCACTCGCGTAACGTTCGCAACGTGCGTCGCGACAGTGTCATGAGTAATATCAGTATTACTTCAACTTCTTACTCGCCGTCAACTGCGTCGCAGTTCTCAGGTCCCGTTCGTGAGGGAGCTTGGTCCCATTCGCCACCATTTATACAGATTGCCAACGGCACAGAATTCGAAACAGGGTCACCTATTTCACCGACAGGCACTATGCTGTCATACATGTCCAATCGTTCGATTGACTCTGGACTCTTGGCTGTGCCGGCTTTAGGCGAGACTCAGGTGGCGGAGTATCGCTTCTGGGTCCCGTGTGGTCGACGTGTCTGCGCTTTCGGGTGTGCTGGTGCGCATGAGGGCGAAAATGCTGCAGCGAAAAAGCTCTTCAAGGATGTCGAGAGCATTGTCGAAGCAGGTGTCACGCACGAAGAGTGTGGATCAGGAGACGATAATTGCAGTCGCAAGGATATGCGAGCAGATACCTCGGAGCAGCCGCCGCAAAATAACTCAAGCAGCACGTGTTCGACGAAGCCAATCGACGAATGGAAAAAGTTTCTGAAAACGAAGGAGAGAGATGTGAGCGTTGCGAGGATTTGAGTAGATGTTTTGAGTTTGGGCAATGTGGTGCGTGCAACAGAGATGGCTATGAGTTGTTGTTCGAGGTTACAGCATTGCTACGACTTCATGGGTTCACGACCTCACGACTTCACGACTTCACGGTAGGCCCTGATTAGGGACAATCTTAATGCTCAGGAGCTCGTTAGTACTGAATCACACCATCACATCTTGGATTTGGAAGTCTGAGTATCAAGAAAAGAAGGGTATCGAATTCATAACGCCTGACGATGCTTTCCCCCTTGCTTTTGAGATACAACCCTGCTGATGCAGTCTAATCGCTATCATCATCGCTGCCGTACCCAGCTAATAGGGGCCCTGAAGGTGCTGGACGTTTATTGGACGCAGTAGCTGTGTATCCCTTCAATGCCGCGAGCGTTGAGCCGGACAGAATACCGTTACCTCCTGCCTGTAGATTTTGCTGCGGGACCAGTTCACCATACTCTTCATCGTCTTCTCCGCCGCCCTCGATCATCTTCCTGTTCTCCATGCCTCCTGCTTCTAGCTGCTTCGCTTGCTCCCAGTCGCCCTTCTCCTTTGCATACCAAACATCATCTGGCGCTTCGTAGCCCTGGAGCCCGAAACTTCCTTCCACCTTTCGGCGCTTCTTTTGGTCCGGGTCTCGGCCCTCTATTTCGGCCACGTAAGCTGCGGGTAGTGCCTTGCGGATCGCCTCTGCCGCTTGCTCCTCAATTCTGCGTGCCTCGCGCTTAGCAGCGGCAGGATTTGGGTCTACTGTCGCCCAGCGAACATTCAAAATCTCATCGTGGTCCAAGCTCTGGTTCGCCATGGCTTCCTTCGCGAACTGGCTGTTCGCCTCATTCAGATATGTGACGAACGCCACACCCCGTGCAGTCAGCACACGTGTGCGCTCCACTTGCCCCCATTCCTGGAAATGCCGCGCCACAATCTCCTCGATATCGTCTGTAACGTGAATACGCCCAATGTACAGTGTGCGATTCTGCCGCTGGAACGAGCCTACGCCGCTCATGTCGTCGCGGTAATCGCTGTGTTTGTCGCGCCCGAAGCAATCGATGTTGCTTGGGAAGATGTCCGTGACTGCTGGCAGGCGGTGCAGGTACTCGCAATCGACGCCCTTGGGACATGTACCGCGCGCAAAGTACAGACAGAAGTACGCGCCGGGTGTCTTGTCAGCTTTTGTGTAGCCGCTGTCTTTCGCGATATTGCAGCGCCCCTGTGCATGTGTCTGGGACAGGTACTTGTCTTCCCTGTCGCCGCCGGACCATTTGTTGTACCAGATGTTGAAGATCGTACCAGTGGGTTGTGGCGCGTCGATTTTGAATGTGGCTGCGTCGACTTGAGGACGCGCTGGGCGCCGCTTGCGACGGATGATCTTCTTGACTTTCTTGCCCTCTGCGTTGGTCGTGATAATCGTCTGTTCGGTCGTGATAGGAGCTAGTTCTGTCGAGGCGGAGGCGGCTCTGGAGGGCTCGAGGGATGCTTCAGGGTCGGTAGACGCAGTCGCTGTTTGCGCAGGTGGCGAT
The DNA here is from genome assembly GCA_016920805.1 of Stagonosporopsis cucurbitacearum. Lineage (NCBI taxonomy): Eukaryota > Fungi > Ascomycota > Dothideomycetes > Pleosporales > Didymellaceae > Stagonosporopsis > Stagonosporopsis cucurbitacearum. Next base: position 1,943,302 of record JAFEKD010000011.1, on the reverse strand, counting down.
TGAACTTCAGCCATGTTGTGAGGTGTTGTGATTGTAATTATGGTGTGGAGAAAGTAAGGTTGGTGATGCGGTTGCGCGCAAGTCAACTTTCCTAGCTCGAACAACCTTGCAGGGGTCCGGCATCACGTGATTAAGAACTCAGACGTCACTTGGGCAGTATCCTCTTTTCCTTTGTGCACTTGTGTCCGATGAACGATGCGATGCTACTTCTATGTTCCACTGAGATAGGTTCCAAACTGATCTTGACACAGGTTGTGAGAAGTTTGGCCATCACCATTACGCGACGTCGACTTGAGAGCCTCAAGACGCACCAACCGCTAGGTATTACAAGCACCGTATCGTCTCTTCTTGACGTCATCTATAGTATATTCCCTTCAATGATTTCAAATCCGGCGCTGTTTCATCACTCGTCGCTTCCGAGGCTTGAGGATTTGTTGGAAAATCGGCGTGCACCTTCCAACTCCGCGGCAGCAGTGCGACAACCACAGCGAGCTTATGATCTCTAATAAGCATATAGATACTGGTGTTAGCCATTATTTATCTACTGTGAATGATTTGTGCAACCCAAGATGCAGCCCTGCATACGTTGATTGATTCAATAGGATAGCCTCCAATCGTGAACCATCAACTACTGTACGATCATTCAGCTCGAACCATACAGTAGATCCTAGGTCAAATGTGGCCCTTGATAATATTTTATACCCCTCGCGCTACGCCATTGCCATCGAAAACACCCAGCCTTCAACCTCCAGACTTCTTCGATAGCATTGTGCCCGTTGTCTGTGAAACAGATCATCATGGCTCCCAATTTTACAGACTGCGGTATCCACTACATGTCGGAGCTAGCATTGATTTCACGTCACAATTACAGCGACCGCGTCCGCCTGGTTGAAGCGAATCAGAGCACACAGATCACCTACAACGGTTGTGTGGCGATTTGTGGTAAAGGCAACGAGTGTTAATCGTGGCCGATCATCTCTGCGACCCTCACAACGTGGATTCTTCCAATCCTAAATGCCTTGCTGCAGGCACCATTTGAGAGACATGCATTCTTGGAGAACAGTCAAAGCCTGCAACAGGTGAATCGGCAGCCCGATAAGCAGCAGCCTTGCGTCTATCCTCTGGGTTGTTGGGACTGGGGTCGTTCACATTACGTTACTTCCGCTCCGCCTCTTGCCTACGAAGCATAGAAAGACGCGAATGGCAGGGACAGAAGCAATGATCCGCGCGCACTTCCTCACCTTGGGTAGATTGACTGTGCGGAACTGGCTACAGCGTGCTTTCTTTACTCCTGTGGAGTTCGCCAACATGGCTTGGGCGATCCACCTTTTGTCAGCCCAGACGATAGGTGCGTTCAACAGCTGCGCTTGCATGACCTCGACGTGGGGTGGTAATGGCTGATACCTGGACTTTACGCAACTCAATGTAGCCAATAATGCAGCTGTTGAAGCGTACTGGTTTATCGGCACAATAACGACTTGTGTGGTGATGGGCGTTGGCATGGGCTACATCGTACTTGAGGTAGTGTCAATCCCTACACACCTACATAAGCTCGAAACTAATTATCGACCACAGTGGCCTCTACGAGCACATTTCAGCACAGAAGACTACAACGGTGCCATGGTTGGTTTGAGGCGTGTGAGGAGATATCGTTTTGTAACCTTGTGGAGCAGGTATCCACTTGATATATTCGCTTGCCTGATCACGGATACCTTGAATGCAGTCCAAGTCCGCGGAATCGAGGACCGTCGAGTCGTGTACTGGACGAGGGCTACAACAGCAAGAACAAGTGTTGGGCATGCAATGGCGCGGCTTGCGACCGATGCACAATACTTGCCTTTCCAGGGAGTCTGATATCGATAAAGACTTCAATGGTTACTAGGAAACTACCTTGCCAAAGGACTCTAGCCACGTCTAAGCCAATGTCTCATTTCTAAGACTACTGGTATCTTTCACACTACACCTGACTACTCATTTTATCGAATTGATGTTGGGGTGCTCTGGGCAGGCTGTATAGGAATGAAATATTCAGGCGTATGGAACGTCGAAAGCGTAGTTTGATGGTTCTTAGGATGATGCCTTACGCTTCTATCACAAGGGATGAGATTTCTTCGTAAAATACTATCATTATTCGCAACTTGTCTTCACTATTGTTCCTACAATCAAGGCCTGAGAAGCCCAGTGACCAACTCCAAGATGATGCATGTGGGGATTGTCCAAATCCACTCCGCGTGTAAGACTTTTCCAAGCCGACTCATTTTGCAGCAAACCTGCTCTTTGCCCTCAATCTTTCGCCAAAGAAGTACAAAACGTAAACGCCCGCACTGCATCCGACTGTCAATCCCGCCAGCAATGTGATGCCCCTGTCGACACCTAAGTTATGGAACATCGGATAGCTGAAATGAATGCTTCCAGCCGCGAGCGCAGATCGCGTGAAGTCGTTGCCGGCGAACAGGCTAGCAGCGTACTGTGGGTACGATAGTGGGAGGTAGAGAAAGATACATTGGATAATGAGGAAGATGCCAATCGTGGTAATGACAATGCCGATGCAGCTCACGATCCAGTGAACATCTCCCCGTGCCGTCCAGCCGAAGATGAACAGTCCGACTGGTACGAAGAAAGTCACTACCAGTGCGGGGATGAGACGGCGTTCTGGCGCGCCGAGGCCGTGGATGCGGATTGATGGGTTCACGTTGTGGTGGATGTAGAACCAGTACCATGCCAGCGACAGTGTGACGCCAATCGTCACGCTCAGGAATGTGAGGCCCATTTCGCCTAGGTTGAAGCCGTAGATCTCCATGTACACAAGTGGAAATGCTTCAAAGAACGAGTAGAAGATGCCGTAGATGATGGCGGTGTAAATTGCGGTGAAGGCTATGCTGGGGTCAAGCAGCATGAGTTGGAACGGACGCCAGAGGGCCTCACTTGCGATTGCAGAGGGAGTGAGATTCGCCTGATCGATCTCGCTTTGAGCTTTCAGGTTGGGGTTACCTGTGAGCTTGCGCAAGCGCTGAGCGCGACGGAGTAGGATAGTAGAGGAAGAGGTTTCGGGGAGGAAGAAGAAGAGGACCAGGAAGAGTGGGCCGTTCATCCACAGCATTTCCCATTGCGACCATCGCCAGTTCTTGGCCGTCACGGAGAAGCCGGAGATTATGGGACCAAGTGCGGGCCCGCAAGTAGCAGCAAACGCCCAGAGGGAGAGAACGTAGGGAAGTTCGAGGAGCGAGTAAATGTCCTGTAGTGTTGCACCGCCGGTGGCGAGGCAGGGTGAGCCAAAAAAGCCTTGCAGGAAGCGGAGCGCGACGAGAGTGTTAAAGTTCTCTGCTAGAGCAGAAGGTACAAGAAGAACAACGAAGATGGCATAGGAAACGATGTAGGGTGGATTGCGCCCGATGAATGGGATCTCACTCAGGGGTGAAAAAAGTAGTGGCCCAACACCATAAGCTAGGACATACATGGACAATCCAAGTGAGGCCGCTCCGATCTCCACGCCAAACCGTTCCATGACACCAGGTATACTTGGAGAATAGATCGCAGAGCCCAGATAAACGCCCATGGTGTACAAAAGGATCTGGAGGAGCACCGCGGCTTTCTTGCCAAACAGCCAATTCTGCGGGTTCTCGGGATCATCGGTTGTATACCAATCAACTAACACCGTCCCGTCTTCACGCTTCTCGGGGACAATAGGTCGGCTTGGTCCTCTTTCCACAGAGGCCAAGCTGAATTGTTGCTCGAGATCAACGCGTGAGATGGATTTCGAAAGTGCGGTCCGCGTGCCCACACGGGAAATTTGCGTGCGTGCTGTGTGCGCTGTGCGGATGGTTTGAAGCTTCTCAAGATCCGAGGTGTTTTCGTCTTCACTTTGCGTCTCAACTTTCTCGAGCACAGTCTCTGGATCAGGATAGACGACCTCTTCTACTGCCGGACCTTCGGTTTCGGCTAGGGGAGCAGAGCTTGTATCGCTGTCGAGTCTCTTTGCATCTGAAATCGCATGCTGTGTGTATGCAGCCGGGATCTGGAAGTCTGACCGTTCTTCTGGGTACTGAAGGACACGCTTGTTGGTGATGTAGCGAACAATTTGCCCGAAGGGGGCGTCTCGAATGAGCGCCAGCATGACTCTTGATAGCGAAGGCGAAAGTTCCTGGTGATTCTGAGTCTCAGTGAGTTTGGTTGAGAGATGTACAAAGCTGCTGAGGTAGTACAAGTAATTGGTTTCCTTTCTGTGACTGGTAGTATATGTAAAGCTGATATTTCTTACTTCCCCTGTGGCACCGACCCATACTTATGCCTATCAGCTTCCCTATCTTACAAAGACCAGGATCGAGTCAACAAGCTCAGCAGTTGTTCCTGTGCGTATTCTCCGCTCAACGCCAACAGCTTCTCATCGGTAAGCACGCATCTCACAAAGCAGCATCGGAGTTACAAAGCACGGGCAAAAAGGGCCGGCGATGCTGAAGCAAAGCGACATAATTGGTGGAAGCATGCATGGTACGTTTTAGACGCTTGATCTGACAGAGTCAACGAATGCAACGTGTGAGGCGTTGGAAATGGAAAGAAAGATTGGTCGTTCGGGCTGCTCAGTAATCGTTCTGAGTAATTCACATGCGTCGGTTAATGTACCGACCATGTCTTTATAAGCTAGCTCATTCGACTCAGACATCCTTGTCGAGCTATCGAACGAGGTTAGTACAGCGCTTCTTAAGGAAAGATCGACGGACTGCTTTTAAATCCATGTCGGAACTCCGTGCAACGTCATCGTAGGTGACTTATCAATGAACTGCAGCCATAGATTCGTCCGTCCCTGATGCACGTTTATGCATCATGAAACCGTGTCGAGCTGAACTATCATTGCCATTTTCCTCAGTGGAATAACATCAAGCACAGAAGCCGTCTTGATGGCGAGACTGGTATGTGCTCTTTCTATTGTACATTTCACGCCGAATGTAACTGCAAAGGTGACCCTTGGTTGAGTTGGTCTTTGTATAGATGCCACAAATGCAAATCGAAAAAGTACTCAAATCAAGTCCTTGCCAATGCAGCTTGGCAAATCCCCATCGCAATATTTTGGGTATCGTGATGCCTTAACGCCTTGCAATGCCATTCTCGTCCCAGGTCCAAAACAAAAACAACGAATGATTGAGCGTGAATACAGACTTTGACGTCGAAATTATGTTCTTGATGTAGAGGTGGTGATGCTGCTGTATGTCTATCGCCTGCGTTTCATGTCGCCATGCGGCTGGTCTGCAGGATCACGGTTTCGCTTTCGTGCATCGTCTCCTGCGCTTCCACTTCCGCCTCCGCTGCGTCGATCGCGCTCTTCTCGCCCAGACCCTGAGGGCCGACCGTCGTCGCGAGAGCTGCGATGAGGCTTGCTCTCACGAGGCTCCCGCGGCTCGGTCCTTTCGCGTGGTTCGCGATTGTCCCGGCTGGACCGTTCTCCTCCTTCGCGACTCGAGCGCTCGCCTTCTCGTTCACCATGTCGCCGGCTACTTCCCCTATCACTGGCCCTCTTTTCACGACGGTCGCGGTCAGAACCTCGTTCCTGCTCTTGTCCTGGATCGTTCCTCTGGCCAGGTCCATTTCGACTGCTTCGATCCTCCGATCGCTTCTCATGATCCCGTTCACGTCTGCTTTCACTACGGCGACTTCTCGACTCCGATCGCTCCTCATATTGTTCAAGGCTACCCATCTGGCCCATCTGGCCCATCTGGCCCTGCCTGTCGCCCCGAGAATGCTGGCCCTCGATACGGGGATTAGGCATTGCTGCGTATTGGGGCGGTGGCATAGGGCTGTCTTGTCCATCGATCGGACCGTTGGCCCGATTAGCACCCCGACCACGAACAGTGACAGGAGGAGCATTCTGGCTCTGGATAGGCGCACTACGTTCCGTGGGCGAGGGCGCGTTCTGGTTCAGTACGCTGTTGATGGCGCGCAATGGGTTCGTATTGCGCGGCCTCTGGTCATTGTTGAAAGCAGGTCCTGTTGGGGGTCCCCTACCACCCGGTGAAGGCAAAGGGCCCTGTGAAGTCCTGCCGCCACGTGGTCCACTTGGCGCGCTAGACATATCTGTCTGGATTGATGGTGCATTCGGCCGACTGCCGCTGAAATTGGCTTGTAATCGGCTGGGATGTATGCCGCCAGCGGTCGTATTCGATCCCGCCGGGCCCGAAGGTGCACTCGGTGGCGGTGGCTGGGACGGTATGTCGCGACGATCATCTGTATATGTTAGTACAGTTCAGTGATTTGTTCGTGAGCAACTTACTACGTGGACCCGAAGGAGCTGGCTCAGGAGGCGCATTGAGCCTGCCATAGTTGGGGTCCTGCATTTGATTGATTGATTGACGTGAAGACTGTGAGGGTTGGAACATTTCGCGGGAGCCACGTGAAGAACCCATATTCTCAGGCCGTTGTGACTCGTGCCGAGGGCCACGAGGGCCAGTGGGCATGCTGTTGACACTCATTTCCTCTCGGCGATCGCGGCTGGTTGGCGGCCCTTGTGGAGGCATACGTTCTTCCCTGTGATCCCGAGGAACCTCACTACGCATATGCTGGGGTGCACCACCACGCTCTTCGCCGCGTCTGTCCTCTCCCCGCCCGGGTGATTGCGGACGTGATCCTCGATCGCGGCGTCCGTCACGATCAGATCGAGGAGACTCGTGCCTTGTAGGACCGGTCTCGTTGATCAGAGCTGCACGTGCTGGATTTACTGCAGGGTCGATTAAAGCTGCACGAGCGGGATTGATGGCAGGGCCATCCCCGGATGTCGACAGGTTGTTAGGCGGGAGTCGAGATGGTGGAGGGTCTGGTCTCTCCATTGCTTGGTGTCTGGCCGGTGGCAGGTCACGTTGGTGTGAACCGTAGTCTTGCGACATACTGGAGTTGGAAGGCGCGCGTCTTGGCTCCATAGCAGATGATGGCGGATATCCTCTGTGCTCAAGTCGCTCACGGTCGTCTCTAATGTCTCTGCCATCCCTCGGGTCTCTCTGCTGCCATTGGGGAGGACCACGCATGGGAGCCCTTGTGTCACGAGGAGGCGCTCGCATAGTGCGATCGTCATACTCGCGAGGATCGCCTCTACCATAGTCACGGCGGTCCATAGGGCCTGGGCCTCTCTCAGGAGTCCTTCCTCCAGGGATGGCTCGATCACGAAGGTCGTTGGGATGGTCAAGTCGCCCGTATTCGCTGGAAGGCATTCGGTTGTCATGTCGACCATGAACAGGTCCATACTCAGACTGACGGTCAGATGGTCGCGCCCGATGAGGCTGGGAATCCGGCCTGATAGGCAAAGCATGAGAGGGTCTGCTCATGTTCTGACCCTGGTTCGATATTGACCTGTGGTCAGGTCGAGGAGGTACCGACGGGGGGTGACCAGATGGACCAGGCGTACCATGCGCTGGTGTATTACCGCGCTCCTGCTGTGATGAAGTAGGATCTCTGGCTTCAGAATCGCGCACACTTCCCCTGGCGAATTCTCTGTCGTCTGAGCGTACTGTTGAGGCTGCAGGTGTCGATCCGCGTTCCGGCACATCATCTTCAGACCCATCTATAGGTTTTGGTGTCCCATTACTGGATCCAGCATGAGCGATTGAAAGGTCTCGTACATTCCATGTAACTTACGATTCGTTCCTCGACTTGAACACTGGTGCATTGGCGTTGAGTCGAGATGCTGCAACGTCTTTAGGTTGCGGTGTCTGAGAGCCGGTCTTGCTAGTGCCATTGATAGCCTCCGGTGGTGGTGCCGTCTTCATATATCAGTAAATCGAGATTGTCGAGGTGTGGTGGTGCGACTCACGTTGCGGAATTGCCACTCAGCGCGCCAGTGCGCTTTCCCTTGTTTGAAGATCCTAAAAGTAGACATTGCAGAGATCTTGAGATCATCTCTCTCGTCGTTCTCCGTAATGCGCTCCAGTGGAGCTTGTAAGCCATCGCGCATGGTGTCAACCTTAGGAAAACTGGTAGACACTGCATTCAGTATACTGATAGCGTTGCGAATCTCTGAGAATTTGCCGCTCTCGATGCACGCCTTGAGCGCAGTGTACAGGGCCTTGTGCCACTTGAACAGAACAAGGCAAAACTCGTTGTAATCAAGGTGAATCTCCGGGTCACGGTTCGCGTCGAATTTCTTACCAAAGCCAGGTAGCTTCTTATTCTCGCCATACGCAAACTTTGTATACGCATCGTTCTTGTTCTCGTGCCATTTCTGGAGCTCCCTCATGATGTCATTGAGGAATCGACCGAAGTTTTTGGACTCCTCCTCAGAATACATTCCGATGAGGGCGCTCAACCTGTTGGCCACGAAGAGGTAGTCGAGCAACTTGATTGTACGAAAGCCGGGAACTCCAGAGCTGTGCATAAAGTGGAGCATAGCGGATGTGTATTGAGCATCCTGAAGAGACATGCGACTGCGAGGTATAAAGCAATCCTGGAGCAGAGCCAAATGTAGAGCATCAGACTGTGGGCCCATGATTGGCACATCCGCAAACCACCTGCTCATCTCGACTCGCAGCTGATCTTGCGTGGCCTGTGCAGCCTTAGCAATCGAATCTCGCTCCTTGTTCAGCTTTGTGATTTCTTCCTTCGCACGTCGCTGTTCCGGTGTATCCTGCTTAGGAATGCGAGAGTTGTATCGGCGCTCTGTGTGTACAGGGGCTGCTTGTCGTTGGAAGTTCTGGATCGTCTCGCGGTAACGCTCTTTGATGCCAGTTTGATCGACATCAGAAAGAGACAGTTGCCAGAAAGTGACAAAGAACGACAGACAAGGGTGATCCGCGAAAGATTCTGGCAGCACAGCTCTGAGCTGCTCTACCACTTTCTCGATTTCCGCGTTCGCCGAATCAGCTTCAGTGCTTCGAGGGTTGACCTTGGTAGCCCCACCCATCTCAACATCCCCGGCCACTGTAGTTGCAGCATCGCCCGCCCGAGAAGAGGTGACAGCGCCGTCAGCTGCCGCTGCACCCTCTGCACCGTCCATAACAATGTCTCCACCGTCTGATTCTTCCTTCTTCTCCAAGGCTTTGCTCTGTCGCTCGACCCTGAAAGCGTTCGCTCTTGCAGCAATGCTTCCACGGCAGATAGTAAACGCGATAGTCGGGTCCACTCTGTATTCGGAAATCATCTCGATCAGTCCTGGAAACGCGGTGTCGAACTCTTCCTCTGAAATGTAGGCGCGAAGAAATTCGAGGTACTGGAAAAGGTTGGAGTGAAGTTTGTCGGCATTGAAGAACACGACTTTGTCTGGAGCATCGAGCATGTCGTCGCGATGTATGAAAGCCTCAACATGCTGCGCTAGTGCTACAAGGATCTGTGGCGCAAGGTGTTTTTCCCTCAGACACTTCGCCAAACGCTTGGCTGAAGAGATGGCCAGATGTCGAGTATCTGAGAGGTTGTGCTGTAGGGTAAAGGCCCGCAGAATTGGCCCTGCGCTCAATGACAGAACTGTTGACTCCGAAAGCGAGCCGGCAGGGCCGATGCCACCCATCAATTTCAGTACCTGTTCGAGCACGTCCAGCATGTACAGCTCGCCCGAGGACTGTAGAAGTTGATGTGTCATATATTGGAGTACTGGGGTGGGGTCCAGTAAGGCGTACCTTTGGTACGCTCTGCCGATGAACAAGGACAGATTAGTGAGCCACCCTTGAGCAAACATGCCGTCGCCCTTCCTTCCTTCTCTGCTCGGATTCGTGAGGGTGGTAATTAGCGTCCAGGTGAGCACGTCGTAGCCAAGCAGTGTGATGTATTTACTGCACTCCACAAGGGCGTCGATCATGTTCGGGTACCCAATAAGGCGAGTAACAATGTTCTTAAACACAATGCCCGGATTTGAGTACGAGATTTTGGCGATTTTCCGGCCTGATTCTTTGACGTTTGTAGTTGTGATCTTATTCAACTCTTTGCTGGTAGCTGTGTTGATCTTCTTGAACAGCAGCCTGAAAGTAGGCTTCATTGCTGCCTTGACTTGCCACTGGTCGTAAATTGTGAATCTCGTCGCGGTGTCGAATTGCTTGAGAAGCTCCCAAACTTCGTTCACCACACCAGGATTCTGGCCAGTGAAGGAGAGCGATGGGCAGAGAAATGTCGTAGAAAAACTGATCCATCGTTGTCGGTTCATCTCTGAAGGATCGTCCGCCAAATCCTTCCTGGCAATACGGGCGATCTTTGTTAACAACACGGTATCTTGGCCGCATTCGGGACCGACCAGGCCAAGCAGGCTAATACAAAGCTTGATCACATCATCTACGTTTTGACAAACAGGAACGTTGTCAGACCAGTCCTCCCAGTAGAATCTGTAATCGATTCCATCGCCTGCGTCCTTTTGGTCTGGTTTCGGCCATCGAAGAGTACGTCGAGGTATGAAATCGCTCGGGCGAACACCAAAGCCTTTCGGTACTACTGGGATCTGCTCAGGAGGAACAGGCCTCGCTGCTTCGTAAACTTTACTGAGAGAGTGATGGGCTAACCGAGAAAGGAGATCCAGGAGATCCGGGTACACTTCCAGTAGCCAAGGGTGGAGTCCGAGTATGAACAATGCCTCGGGAAGCGCACCAATGCAGAGCAGGCTTTTGAGTAATTGGTATTTCTGATCAGCCGGTTCTGGTAACGATAGCTTGGCATCTGGCGCTTCACTTGACGCACCACTCTCAGACTCTGGTTTTGAAGGTTTCTCAACGTCACGAAGGCGGCTAACGGCCGGTGGTGCCGGGATGGAATCGTCCGTCAACACTGACATTGTCAATGCATTGTCTTTCCCACTCTCCTTCTCTTCCTTCTCCTTCTTGGCTTGCAGGAGCTTTTGCCGATGCGCCGACATTGCGTCTTCAGGAGGATATAAATGTGGGTAAAGGTCCAGAATGGAGATAAATCCCACTTTGATGAGAAGTGCCGCCAAGTGGATAAGGTTGTCGGGAAGGAAGTCTGATTCATCGCGGGCGTCGGATGCGTAAAACTGTAGTTTGAAGCCGAGCAGCTGTGCAGCAGTATCATTGCCGGAGGGTGGTAGCGTCCCAGTTTGCGAAATCCAGTCATCTGCCCATTTTCGTGCAGCTTGCTGATCAGAAAGTACAGCACCTTCTGCGTGTAGTCTCTCGTCTCTCGGTCTGGTATTAGCTGTGATTCGCCGGGCGCCAAGTTCGTAAAATGCCTCGATGCCTTTGCCTTTGCGCGAGCGTTCGAGCTCTCCGACGCGGTCCCAGAATTTACGGTCCCGGTTTCCGCGAAGCTGCAGTTGTTCGAGTCTATCTTCCTCGGAGTAGTACCACGTTGCTGAATTCGGCTGTGCCCATTTGGGTAGTGTAGACACGTCTGGTTCTTGCCACTCGATGCCTTCGAAGCCCCTTTGTTCGGGCCACCACGCGCTCAAACGGAGCAATTTGACGAAGAACTTGCCGTGCTTGACCAGGAGGTTGGCGAATACGTCTAATGTTACATCAAGCACTCTGCCAATATCGAGATCGAACGCGCCAATAAGCGCATTTACGCGCTGATATGTCTCGCTGACAACTTCGTGGCTCGGTGGTTCGCTGTTGACCGTCGTGAAGTATTCGGTCATGAGCTTCGAATACCCCTCAGTCTCTTCGCGTAAAAGATTGTAGTTCGACTGTCGATACAATGCGTGGGTGGCTTTGCGCACCGCCATCTTGTTGAAGCTCGCCCGGACGAGCTCAAGTTGCTTTAAGAGAGGAGCATCGAGCTCTCTACGCATTCGCTCGACATCGATCTCTGTAGCCATAAGCATGTGTCGCACCAGCCTTTGTTTCTCCTCGTCTTCTGTCAAAGAGCTGAGCGTGTCGAGGAAGGTGGACACCGGGTCAACTGAAGCATCTGAAGGAGCAGTGACGATGTCCCGTACCATCGATCCTAGTTCGCCGGAGCTCAGCTGGCGGTACAGAGAAGCTTCGATAATCTCGTGGAAGATGATCGATAGAGTGAACGCGTCGCCTCCACGCAGGGCGGGCACCGCAGCCTCGATGACTGCTTTCCGTGCTTCATTGTTCCACCTGGCGACGCGCTGGGGAGTGAGATACTCGTTGCTCGCGGGAACCTCGCGTGTCGGCGCAGCAGGTACGGGAACGAGCTCCTTGGGCGGTGCTGGCGCTGGAGTCGGGGCAGCGGCTGGCGTGGGTCTGGGAGCCACTGGAGGTGGTGCGCTCACTACTGGAGGCCGGACAGGTGGTGGAGCATGTGCGACATTGGGGCTCTGCGGTACACTGGAAGCGCCACGGCCGCCTCCCCCCATAGGTCCTCCTCCTCTGCTGTACCGCCTGTCGCCCCCTCCCCGGCCGCCGCGAGGGCTGTTCTGATGCTGATAATGCCCAAATGGTAGGTTCTGTGGTCGGTATGGCGACGGTCGTGGACTGTCGTCCTGGGAGTAGGTGCGATCGCCGCGCTTTCGCTTTGGACCAGGAGCCATTGCGGGTGTCACTGGTGGTCGCAAGACCGCTAAAGGTTGGAGTGCGGGCTAGTATGAGAAGAACATGCGCGGAAGCTCGTGGAGTAACAGGAGCTTAGTGTGAAAGGTGGCCGTAGGTGCGCAGCAACGAGCGCGATCTGGACTGTAATTAGTACACAGCGCTGCAAAACAGTGGAGTTGGCAGCGCGACGAAGGACTGTTGGCTTGCGATTTGGCCACGCGGCTGAGTTTGTCTTCGTCAACACTTGCGGCTGCCTTTGAGAGAAGCTCGGGCGCGCGTGCCAAGCCCGCCCCACAGAACCGCCCCATTCACTCGGTGTCGTGCATATGACTCGAACTCCAACGACGAACGAGAATCCGTCGACACGATGTTTATCTTTCACGGTGACCTACATACCACCACAACAGCACCTATATGCTTGTACGCACGCATCACTGGACAAATAATGTATAATGTGGCAGGAGAAGAAAGGATCAATTCAACTGCAGCCATGGCATAGCATAGCATAGCATCTACGTAGATCTCAAAAGTGAAGGAGCGACCAGACCTAGTTCAAAGGCAATTGCGCAGTCGCACACATTTAAGCAGCAGCGCTGACAGCCTGAGCCGTAGCCTTTCGCTCATTCTCGAGCACAGCCTCCAGGACGCCGACAGCACCCTGACCAGCCTTCATCTCCGTGAGAACAGTGTCAACACCAAGCTGCTCATCAGTCCAGAGAGGAAGCTCTTCCACCTTGTCAGCCTCACCCACGCCAATGAAGCCACCTTCGGCAGCCCACTCGCTGGTGCGCTTGATGCCCAATTGCTTCCAGACCGCATCGAATGCCTCCACCAGGTGCTCACGGTATTCGCGGACGTGACCTGGGGTTGGCGTGACACGGAGACGCTCTTGGCCAACAGGAACAGTGGGATAGTTGATGGCCTGCACATAGATACCCCAATCCTCGAGAAGCAAATCAGAGGCCTTCTTCGCGATCTCTGCATTGCCAACCAAGACAGGCACAATGTGGCTAGGGTTAGGGATAACCGGAATATCGCGTGCATTCAGCTCGTCCTTGACCGCACGGGTGTGCAGCTGCTGGAGACGCCTGTCGCCCTGGTAATTGGCCTGGTATTCAATAGCGGTCTTGGCGCCGGCCATAGTCGCAGGAGGGAGCGAGGTGGTGAAGATGAAACCAGGCGCCAGAGACCTGATGGTATCAACGAGCTTGGTAGAGCCAGCAATGTAGCCTCCAACGCAACCATAAGCCTTGCCAAGCGTTCCGGTGATGATATCGACACGATCCATGATTGTGCCCTTGGGCTTGCCAGCTTTGTGAGCTTCGTAGTCAAGGTGCTCTGCGACTCCAGCGCCGTGAGATCCGTACATGCCGACTGCGTGGACCTCGTCCAGGAAAGTAATGGCACCGTATTTCTCGGCGAGATCACAGATCTCCTCAATAGGGCCAATAGAGCCGCACATGCTGTACACGCTCTCGAAAGCAATGATCTTGGGATACTCGGCTGGAATGGACGCCAGCTTGGCCTCAAGATCTGCGACGTCATTGTGCTTGAATACCATCTTCTTTGCGCCAGAGTGACGGATACCTTGGATCATGGAGGCATGGTTGAGGCTGTCCGAGAGAATGACACAGTTGGGCATTTTGCTGCCGAGGGTCGCAAGAGTCGCATCGTTGGCAACGTAGCACGACGAGAAAACCAGAGCGGCCTCCTTCGAATGGAGTTTCGCAATGGTGTTCTCGAGAGCAACTGCGTGCTGGTTGTGGCCAGAAATGTTCCTAGTACCTCCAGCGCCAGCTCCATAGTTGTCCAAGGTCTCGTGCATCGACTTCAGCACAGCCGGGTTACGGCCCATGCCGAGGTAATCGTTGGAGCACCATACCGTGACCTTGTCCTCAGGCGATTCCTTGTGGGCGCGGGGAAATTCCTTGGCCAGGCGATTGATGTTGTTGAAGTAGCGGTACGACTTGTCCTTGTGCTTCTTCTCCAGTTCGCCCTGGTAGTAGGCCTCGTAATCGAAATGAGCGGCCTTGGCGCCCTGGGATTGGCCAACATTCGCAGTTCGAGCGACTACAGGCTTCTGCGCTGGATGCGGGAACGAAATTGGGGCTGTAGTCCATGTCAGAAAGCTATAGTCGAGATGTCGGTATTTGTCAGATGGCGAGGCGGAATGACGTTGAGGACTACATCTCCTCGGAGGACCAATTCATACCTTGCTGGCCGCGAATGCGCTCGGTCTCAACGTGAGCCTCCTTGTGTGCGGTAGTGTGCAACTTGGCGCGGTTCACGCGAGTGGTGTAAGCACGTACTCCGCCGAAAGCACCGGCGAGTGCGCTGTTGCCAGAGCGAGCGCTCTGCACAGCGAGAGCCTTGCCCATGATGGGGCAGCGCTTGCCGAGCACCTGAAGATTTGACATGCTTCCGGCACTGGGAGAAACATCGTGGCTGGCGGCGGTGGTCGAAAGCGAACGGAGCGTGGCGGGGGACGTCTTGTGTAGAAACGGGCACATGGTCCTCGATTGACGAAGAAGAGCCTCCATGATGGGCAATGGTGGAATTGGCAAAGTGTGAGGACTGGCGGTTGTGACAAGACACCCGGGAATGTCGCTGTCAGAGGGGGAAGCTGAGGGGAGAAAGGATGGTTGGAGCGGTGTCAGAATACGCGGACACAAATCATTTCATATGCGGATTTGAGAGCCAGACTAAGCGGCCGGCGTCGGCATCAAATGCGCAGAATTTGATTGGCTCTGCCGCTTCAACATGCCGACACCACCTTCGGTCTGGTTTTAATTACGCTGACGGCTCCATGGCTGCTACGATCCGCGTGAGGGGTATTAGTGTCTGTTGCTCAGCTCGTGGTGGTGATGCTGGCCACAAACGTGTTGTCAGCTCTGGGAGACGCTGCATCAGGGGTCCCAACATCAACAACCAGGTCTGACTGTACTTGTGCATCAACGATCGTTGTAAATGGATCTAGCATTACCCATAACCTCGACGTTGCATTTCCTCGCGACATCCACTCTTTCCTACATCAACCGGCACACCGGGAACAAGGTCCTGTGTGCCAAAGTTCTGGTTTTCTGGTAGACAACCTCGGGCTGAGTGTGGCTATGATCGGCGCAATTCTGGTCAATTCTGAAGTTAAGAATACATCCCCACAGTACACGCTTACTCAGGCCTAGCCATCGCTGCTGACTCTGCTTTTACGTCTACGTTGTCACACCACTTATTGAGATTTCGCGGCATCTTTTTTTCAAGTTTCGGCATCTTGCCGACAGACGCCGCAAAGCCGTCCTCTTTCTTTTATCGTGAATAGTTGTCAAGAATATGGTCGGATGTCTGCATAACTTCTGCAATGTAATGCGCATGTACCCGAGGCAGATAAAAGGCCAAATGCGGAAGATTGAGCGTCGGAGCGTTGTTGTGTACCTTGCAGCCAATCGCGGCGGCTCTCTGTGATACGGGAGGACTGATTGAGCGGCATTGTATAGCCGATTTGCCACCTCCCTAACCACACTTGTAGGGCGCGTGAGTATCAGTCAATTATGATCGTTGCACCGCGCCTTTCGGGTTTGTCTGTGTATGTCCCCTTCCGGTGTGGAGTTTGCGAGGGAATGTCTTCGTCATCAGATGAAATTTCGACAATCTCAGCCTGTGACGGCCGTGTAGGATACTTGAGGGCTGTCGCGCTCAGAGTCGTGCTTAGAAGTGTGTCAACGTAATCGCAAAAGGTGGACGGATCCAATGAATGGTTCCGCAGACAATCTTTCAGGTCTGCCAGATCAAGCTTGGACGGTTCTTTTTGGAAGTAGTTTCCACATAGCCACCAACATAAGAAAAGCCTGGTGGAGTTTATTATCTTTGGCAAGTCTTGCGGCAGAATACCAGGCATTCTCTTGTCGTCGCGCAGAAGCATATCAATACATGCCGGAATCTCTCGAACCATGCTGGCTCTGCCAACCTTTTGTAGTCTTTCTCGGATCACGTCCCCATCTGTTGCATTCAGCTCGCAGATAGCCTTAGACACAATCCGCTTCCGATCTTGGGTTTTCTCGAGCTGAGACCAGCTCCAACGGCTCACGGTAGAATATGAGGCACTTTCGGGCGCATCACTGAGCGATGATGGAGAGCGTACGGTCAGGAGCGAAGTTGCGGTTGACACAAGCCCTATGGTCTCAGTGGACTGAATAACAGCACGATCCGAAGTCACTCGTTCGGCCGAAACACTTCGTTCTGATCCATTACCGATGCCGGCTTGTGAAAGATCTGTTGCAGACTTCACAGGTAGTATGCTTTCATCTTCAGACATCTGAGAATCTGAAGGGGAGCCAAGGTCAATAACTTGAGAGCATGGAACCTCATGCTGGGCAGAAGCAGTCGAAAGAATCCCAGATGCTCGCGTTCTTTCACCAGGAGAAGTCTCGCTCCTTGCTTCGTCGTCACTGATGGTGTTTGAAGGTAGTCTGCATATATCTCCAAGCCAGGTTGCGCGCTCAAGCAGTTCAACAGTCACCTCAAGGTTTCTACATTTCTAGTTTGACAAAGTCAGCGAGGTATATAGGGTTGGTAGTGCAATTACTTGCCATTTGTACGCCAGGAATTGTATCGCCAGGGTCCTTCAAGATCTCTTCACACAATTCATCGAGACGCTGCCGATAGTGCTCTGCTTCCATATCGTAATTCTCAGCAAGCTGTTCACGCTGTCCGGCGGCTTCAGCTTCTTCCCACAATGCGAGCGGGTCATATGTAACAGGTTCTTCGGCTTGCCCTGTCTCGCCCTTGTGCCTAGTCTCGCCCTTCCCAGGCGTCCAAGCCTTTGCATAGACCTCGATGCAATCATTGATTATCTCCACAACCTTTTCTGTGCCCAGTTTGCTGGGCCTGGCCGCCAGCCCTTCGGGTGATGCATTGTTGTCGTCTTCGCTTTCGTGCTCTACGTTGTCTGTCGCAGCAGAAGACCCGCCACTCACGTCGGAATAATACTCTTCCTCGTCTATGCCGCATATAACGGCGTCGTCAGTCGTGTTCCATTTTGCCAGGAAATCTCAGGTTCCTGTTTCTGCCGGCGGTCTGGTACTGAGCGTATGGTTCGATGCTGTAGCTGCTATGCTTTCAAGCGGCTGTGTTGTCGCGAAACTGAGGGGCGCGATTCTTCTCTTCTTGCGGCTGTCAAAGTTGTTCTCTTCCATCCCTCTCAATTTGACGCCGGGAGCTCGACGGTAAATTGGAAAGCTTTTGCGTTCACTCTCATAGACAGAGAGCCAGGCTAAACAATTGCTGCCCTAGTATGGTGTTTGGTGTGTATTTATAGGGAGTAGACAATATCATTTATAGCCGAGCTTATCATCCGGTAGTAATTCACATGAAGCAGACGTCGCAGGCGGTACTTTGCTGGGTATATGAGTGTCCTCAACTGTGTAGAAAGCGGTAAGAAGAGTCTGGATACTAGGTGCTGATAGGCGCGTGATCATGTGCGAGCGCGCGACGCGTTGTGGAGCAATGACCAACGCTGAGGGTGAGAAAATGGTTGCGGCAGCTTGGATTGGACTCGATCTGCATAGGATAACCACTGTCAAGCTGATGCGCAGTGCAGGCAACGCAGAAGGTGGAAGTTGTTCACGATAGACACGCTCTTCGAGGTTCGGCATGAGCGATGAGGCAATCCGACGAATTCGCTAGCGCGGGGAAGACGGATGCATTTGTCAGGAGCCAAACACAAACTTCCAACCTCTTAGACAAGCCAGCAGCAGCAAAGGAAGTGCATATCAACAATCATGGCCTCGAAGTCCGACGCAGACTACCCTCCTGAACTCTCGGCCGACGAGCAGAACTTCATCTTCGCAGAGCTCAAAGATTGGTCAATTGCTCATGGTCTTGCGGTACGTCCGGCTCCTTCTTTCGTCGAGCAGTCACAGGATCCTTCAGGCGTACTGGCAACCACGGCTCCAGTCACCATATTTCCGAGCTTGTTCCCAAGGAAATGTTTTGAAGACGGGCTGGCGATACAGAAAGCTTACAACGAATTGTACTCGGCCATAGCGAGGGATGAGCAGTGGCTCCAGGGCATCGTGGAAGAACTTGTCGATGTGGATGACTTTGTCGCCAAGCTGTGGCAAACACATATTGCCGTGAAGAAAGAAGGATACGCCCAGGAACTGTCACTCGGATTATTTCGCTCGGATTACATGGTTCATGAGGACCCGTCCGAGAGCAACCCGACACCAGGCCTGAAGCAAGTTGAGTTCAACACCATTGCAGCTTCGTTCGGCGGGTTGTCCGCTCAAGTTTCTGCATTGCACAGGCATCTTCTTACTCTAGGGGCATACCCATCATCAACCTCTGCATTAATCACCACCGACTCTCTGAGGCAGAGTCAATCCACGCCACAATTGGCAAGGGGACTCGCTATTGGACACAAAGCATACGGTGAATCCAAGACAAATCGCTCTCTTTGCGCCCTGTTTGTCGTGCAAGATCCAGAAAGGAACGTTTTCGATCAAAGGCACCTTGAGTACGCATTACTTGAGGAGCACGGCGTGCGATCTTTCCGTTTGCCTTTTGGGAAAACACTGGAACACACTAGGCTTGACAACGACCGGACCTTGGTCTACACACTACCGCACTCCCCCAAGACTTCTTACGAGGTCACAACCGTTTACTTCAGGGCAGGGTATTCGCCCGACGACTATGTGAAGGACGAAGATTGGGAGGCACGTCTGCATCTGGAGAAGAGCAGAGCAATCAAGTGTCCAAGCGTTCTCACGCAGCTTGCCGGGTGCAAGAAGGTGCAGCAAGTTCTAGCAACACCTCATTCCCCGCATCTCAAGCGATTCTTGCCTGACGATGCTGTCGCATTGCGGTTGCTGAAAACCTTTGCTCCAATCTATCCACTTGACAAGAGTAAAGCGGGCCAAGAAGCAAAGAAGCTAGCGACCGATCCAGCGTCCGCAACTCGTTATGTTCTCAAGCCTCAGCGTGAAGGCGGCGGTAACAACATTTACCGCAAGGCAATTCCACCATTCCTCCAAAAGCTTCCTGAGACACAATGGCCGGCTTACATTTTGATGGAGATGATCGAACCACCGCCTCTGCGCAACGCTATCGTTCGGAATGGTGTGGTTGAGAAGGGTGGCGTCATATGCGAACTAGGCGTATATGGGGTCTGTTTGTGGAGAGACGGTTCTGCGTGCGGGGACAAGGGCGAGATTCTGGAGAATTTCGAGGCAGGTTATCTTCTCCGCACTAAGGGAGACCAAAGTGAGGAAGGAGGAGTCGCTGCCGGATTTGGCGCTGTAGATAGCTGCTGCTTAGTTGAATGATGACGAGGCTGAATTACTGGACATATCGCGATCGAATCTAGGTTCAAGCGCTGCAGGGCATCTTCAAGTTCGTTACTACTTTTGCTGATCCTCGACCAATTCTCCCAGACGTACTCTCCACGAATGGGACATCGTTACGGTCTTCAATGTGTGGCGACCGATCCCTGGCAACTATGGCGACGTTGGCATTAATCGTCAAGTGAGATGGTGTGTCGCTGTCGAAGCAATCGATCTGGCAAAACATACTTTGCGACACACACAGAGCATGCCTTGCGTATACTGTGATGACAGTTCATGGCACATCTATATAACGCAAAGCAATCGAGATCGACGGAGGAAGCTGTTGATAAACATGCATTTCTGCTTTGTTGAGCAACGTGCTTGAAGGTCTTCATCGATAAGCATTTTTGGGGCCGCAGGCGCAAGACGAGCTTTACTTGTTCCGGCCCGGGCTCAGAATACGAATCTTGTGTGCAACGGTCAGCGGCGACGATGATGGACAGATGGACGTGCGTAGCCACTCGATGTTGTGGAGAGTTGATCGGTTCCAGCGTGCCGGCAGCGAAGCGCGACTCCGCAATCACGCACCACCAGTCCACGCCGAATGCACAAGCCAACCCGTGTACGCCCACACCCTCAACTGCTCCCTGCACCCATCACTGGATATTTCTTGGGAAAAAACTCTCTTATTGCGTCGATACCGAACAATTGTTCTTGAAAGCGTTGTGCGACTTGCGCAGACCTTTGCGAGTCACTTGAAGACTGCATTCTATTGCCAATATCAATCTAATTTCCTTGGGTCCACACCTTTGAAACCGGATGAGGGAGAATAGCCATCGGGATCCCAATGGTACAACCATTGTCAGAACGCTGCCAAAGGATGACGGCGGCATGCAAGGTGCTGTGAGACAATGACAGCGAAGAAGCTGTAGTGTCGAACACTTATACAAAGCTTGCCAATCCCACGAGCAGGAATTGAAGGGAGCCAGAATCGCACCACATCACTCAGTGCACTGTCGTGAGCCTCTCCCACCACCACTTAGTCTGCGGGCATAAGCAAAGCTAGAACTGGGCGCTACTGGCCCTCGGAACGAAGAGATCAGTGCGTGCTTCCCGCGGCGATCCGTCTGTGCTGGGCAAGTACTTTCCTCCTCTTTGGGATGCGAGACTCCTGGTTTGCAAAGTCGAGTCAGGCAAGCAGGCTTCTTTTTCCTTGACGCAACAAAGCCATCATATATGCGTGATCGCTGTGGATGACACAGCGCGCAGTTTTATTGCGAGGGTGCCGACATTATGATTCAGGAGGATGAGTTATGCTTAGCCGGGATCGTTATGCAGCGGGTCGGCTGTCAGCCCTACGAAAATAACAAAGTTGCCATGTCTGATTGGCGTAAACCTAAATAATTCGCGTGTCACTCTTACTACGACGCGACTCCCTCCAGCCTCTCCTCTCGCGTCCACGCAAGCGTGCATCAGGCAGAGTGTTGATGTCGCGTCATGCATGGGTGCGCTGGCTAAGTCCATGTCACTCAACGCATTCTGGACCCTCCTGAAGTTGGTCTCCCCAGTGCCACAGCTGAGGATGGCTGTTGTGAGTCTCGCGTCGCTGCTCCCTTTTTGTCTAATCGCTCCTTGAGCAATTGGGTGGCAGCTTTACCATTTGCACCATAGCGGCAGCTCCGGCGGCGCTCCTTGCGAGAGAGTGGACTGGCTGGAGGCGTGGTTCGGGAGGACTGCAATTTCCTAAGAGCCTCCATGAAGTGGCCGATACCACTCCCAGGATGGGTAATCCCTAAACAGCGCGCCGTTTGACGCCGCCATGCCGCAAAAGACATTCACGGGTCATCTCGTTAGAGTTCAACCGCGGCCAAAGCTCTGCCTCTTTTGATCCTCCCGGCACCAATTGCTGATCGCTTGTCGAGCCCGTTCTACCGCAACGCCTCTTATGGCGGCAGTCACCCTGGCGCCTTCCCACTCTTTGCTGCACCTCTTCTGCACCTCAACACCACGTCGACTTGACTGGCTGCGTGTCTGCACCGACTCACTCTCATTCGTTCTTTACCCCGCAGGCTCACTAATACTTGTATTTGCACACACTCTTTCACACACGCTCATTAAGCTGCGCTACTCCTTCGTCTTTCATTTCTTGCTGCCTGCACGTCATCTCAATATCACATTCGCTGTCGTGCCTTCCCAATTAGACTGCGACTCACTCCAGATTGAACACTTAATACTAATTCGATGATCACCACTACCCCATACTAAAGCACGCCTACTCCGCATTTCGCCATGCGATCCTACCGTTTGCTTCTTGCGTGCATCGCACTGATCTTTTGCCTACACTCCGTC
Organism: Stagonosporopsis cucurbitacearum; assembly: GCA_016920805.1. Lineage (NCBI taxonomy): Eukaryota > Fungi > Ascomycota > Dothideomycetes > Pleosporales > Didymellaceae > Stagonosporopsis > Stagonosporopsis cucurbitacearum. Next base: position 1,921,227 of record JAFEKD010000011.1, on the reverse strand, counting down.
ACGGCTGCAGCCCAGCCTGCAATTCGCCGCCAGGATGATGGTGCTTCAGATCGTTCACAATCGCCTACCATGACTGCTTCTTTACGGCCATCGGCTACGGTGGCAGTGTCTGATGACGATTCATCATCATCATCATCATCATCATCATCTAAAACAGAACCCAAGCGTGTCTCTTCCACTCCAGCTACCTCCAGCTCGGTAGAGGCGAGCACCGCCATGCAGGTACCAGCTGCCACATCGGCTGTGCCTCAGTCGACAAGCTCAGCAGGTGAGTCAGCTAGAGCGAAACACAAGGCCGCATTGACTGAGAAAAGAAGAAGCTGACCCCGAAAACCCATTGCCCATCCAGCCCAGCCTGACACCAGCTATGGGCATCAGTGGTGTTATCCTGTTGCTGTCGGGCTTGGCATTTGCTATCATCGGTATCAAAAATAAATGGTGAGTTCTTTCACCACTGCGCAGGATTTGCTCTAATATCACACAGGGTCTACGTCTTTGGATCAGCCGCGTACTTGTCTGCATTGGCTGTCACCGTTCTTATCGTCTACCTTATGAATCCCCCCGTCTCTAATGGCGTGCAAGGCGCTTTCTTTGTTGCAGCTTTGTTCACTGGCATTATCTTCGGTGCCGTTTCGTTGGTCTTCCCAGACATTACAGAGGGCTTTGGATGCTTGCTTGGCGGTTTCTGTCTGAGCATGTGGTTCCTTTGCCTCAAGCCAGGCGGCCTCATTTCTTCGGTCACCGGCCGCGCCATTTTCATCGGATGCATGAGCGCTGGTGGCTATTGCCTGTCTTTCAGCCATTACACCCGTAGCTATGGTTTAATTGCGTCCATTTCATTTTCAGGAGCGACGGCGACTATTCTTGGTATTGACTGTCTTAGTCGTGCCGGTATCAAAGAGTTCTGGCTCTATCTATGGGGTATGTTGTCTCCACCAAACCACAAGACCAAGCTGACATACTAAGCTTTAAACGATGATCTTTTCCCTTTGGAGACAAACACTTACCCTGTCACCAAGAACATCAAAGCTGAGCTTGCCGGTATCGTGATTATTGCAGTACTCGGAGTGGTCTCACAAATGCGGGTCTGGAACTTGGTCAAGGAGCATCGTGAGAAGAGCGCCGCCCAACTGTTCGAGAGGAAACAGGACCAAGACAGGGAAGAAGAAGCACTTGGTCGCCAAGTGGAAGACAGCTTCCAGCGGGAGCGCGCGCAATGGGAGGCCGCTTATGGAGAGAAGGGCGCTCATCAAGAGTCCAGTGGTGCCTCTTCCATCTTGAGTCCGAAACGCTCGACCAGCGTTCGTGAGAAAGAGATCTTCGCAACGGACAGCCTGGAACTCGTGGACATGGAGAAGAGCGGCGTCGTACGCTCGCCAAATGCTGGCACACCTGCCGACACCACGGTCACTGTCAGCGTCCTGAGAGACGACATCCAGCAGATCGACGCGCAAGGGAATCCGATCACGTACAGAAAAGTTGGGTCATTGGCGGGCTCCGAGAGCGATCACAAAGACTTACCAGCTACGCCTGCAGAAGCAATCGCCGACAACGTGACTAAAACAAGCACCCTCCGCCCGTCTACAGTACCACCACCTCCAGCGGTAATTCCACTCCCTTTCAAGGTACCTGAGGAAGAAGACATGAAGAGTGAAGATGATAACACGTCGGTCTCAGCTGTCGCCGAGACAGCAGACGTGTCCATTGCTGGGCGAGGACCGATGTCAAAGCGCATATCGGCCATGTCAAACTTGCGCATATCGACCAGCCAAAGAAATTCCCGTCGCATCTCGGATTCTCAGGAGGATCTGATTAGTGTGCCTCATGTTGAGGATGACCGCGCATCTTCTATTGCCGCTACCCTAGACGATGATCACGATGACGCCTCTCTACGCCAACTGTCGCCACCCCACTCTCCAATCGGCACGGAGCACAATATTTCTGGCGTGGAATCGCCTAAAACATCAAAAAAGGCATCAGAAACAACGTCGCAGGATGCCGCCGGTGCTGAGACTAGAGTACCAGAATCTACTGTGGAGGACACCACAAACGAGACTCCTGCACGACCATCCATACGTCAGTCGCTGACCACGAGCACTGATCCAAAGCCAGACGAAGCGACAACAGTGCGCTCCCCTCGCCGTGATTCCCACTTCAGGGCAGACACCCTTGTGTCAAGCGCAAAAGAGAACAGCGAGGGCGAGCAGTCAAAGTCCAGCAGTGAACAGGCGCTATCTCAGAGTTCTCAGACTGAACAGGACCCATCTTACAAGGGAAGCCTAAAGGAGAGCGCTCTGCCAAGGTTCTCCAAAGTCGCACTGTCTTATCGAACTAATGAATGGGCTAAGCATTTGGAGACAGCAGATCTGCCCGAGCTGGAGGAATTATCCGTGCCAGCATCCCCAGGAACAATCCTTGAACACGGCGCAGAAGAGCTTCCAGCGCCCGTCAGCGATGAGATTGCGGCTCCTCTGACGGGAAGCCAGCGCGACTCGAAGAGGATGTCGACAGCAAGCCGAAGCAAGCCCAGCCTGAACCGCTCCACTTCTACCTCGCAACAATCGTTTGCCGAGCAGCAGAACATGTCTCGTTCGCCTTCCGTTCTGTCTTCACGAGTGTTGTCGCGCTCAAGCTCCAGGACTCGGCTTGATGCCCTGTCTCCGCTCCCTACCAACACGCTTATGGGCCAGCGTGAGAGTTTAATCAGGAACCGTGTGTCCTCGCACTCTTTCTCTCCTCTTCCGTTACCAGGACAGACATTGTTGGAGCAGAGTGAGCACGACGACATGACGCTTGCTCAGAGGCGCCAGCTCCTCAAACAAGGACCGACATCACCTCTGATGCAAGAGCAGCCGCCTCTGGTCTCTCCACGGCGGCCCCCGCCTTCCACTGCGCAGAAGTGGCAGAAGAAGAAGGGATGGGCGGGACAGAGCATAGCCCCAGGCTTCGACTCGCATCAGCCGCAGCGGACGCCCAGCACGCAGTCGAACCGCCGCAGGGAAGACGTGTACGCGGACTGGAGGGAGAACATTCGCGATGTCACGCCGCCAGGGACAGCCGCATACATTGCTGAACAGCAGCGCGCGGCTCTTCTCCAGGATCGACGGCAGAAGGAGCTGGACCGACAACAGCGTGAGGCGGTGCAGCAGCAACGGGCGTCGATGATGGACAACATGATGCGGAGCGGGCAGATGCTGCATGCGCACCGCGATGCCATGCGCAAGATGCAGGCCAACGCGAACAGGAAGGCGACGTGAAGAGTTTTGATATCCCAGATAGTTTGCTTCTTAGGAATGAAAGAGAGAGAGGGGAGGGTTTATTTTACGAATGACCGGATGACGGCGGATGGCAGGTATGGGTATGGATATTATTCATCACATGCATGCAAATGGACGATATTATGTATACAATCTGATCTGGAAGCAGCGTGAGACATGGAATGGTTAGGTATTCTGGCAGCAGAGAGGAGATGCATGTCGAGCAGTACCCAACATAATGAATACCTAGTGTCAATCTTGAGAAAAAAAAAAGAAAAAAAAAAACAATAATAAGAAAGATGCTCGTGGCACAAGATGAAGTGGAGTCGAGTTAGAAAGCGAACAGGGGTTAGACAAGCCAGGAATAAAAAAAAGGGGGGTGTCAAGATACTATTGGGCTAGGTGAGGCTAGGTGAGGCTAGGTGAGGTTAGGTGAGGTTAGGCAAGGCTAGGTAGATCTAGGGCTAGCAAAGATGGACGCGAACACGGACGAACACTTCTCCATGAGGCTAGGTATCTTTGGTAGGTACTTTGTACAATACAGAGTGGAGCTTGGGAGCATCATATGACATAGACAGTAGGTAGGTGTGGATGTGTGGCACTGTGCGCTGTGGATGGGCAGGGTATGAGCCGTTGCTTGTTAGTAGGTGGCGTCCATGGATGTTCTTGTTGTCCTGCAATCCTAACAAGCATAAAGTGTGACGCCACGGACGGCAATTTCTAGCGAGGGCGAAATGAGAAATGAGAAATGAGAAACAAGAAGAAAAGTGACAAGGTGACAAGGTGATGATGATGATGATGCATCAGGTGACTCGGCAACAGGCTACAGCAGGGTGCTTGTCTGGGTCAGCGTCCAGGGCTAGCATGCTTCTTTTGCTTTGACGTGGTGCTAAAGTAAATGTGCTCGCCTAGGTAACTAGGTGAATGCCTACCTAGGTTGGGGCGGTGCTGGGCTGGTTTGAGGCGGCGACGCACAGTGGACGGTTTGGCTAGACTGGGCAGGGGCAGCAGCAGCAGCAGCAGAGGTGCATGAGGTGCATGAGGTGCATGAGGTGGGCAGACATGTACAGTACTCGTATGCCTCTGGAAGTGTTTAGAGGTGCATCAAGACTCAAGTGGACGGCAGGACACACAGGGCAGCCAATTGCATCAATGGAAGCGTGCTGGTGCACTGCAGGCAGGCCCTGCAGCGCTGAGCCCTGCGCCGTGGCCGTCTCGGCAGCACTGCGTCTGGTCTGCAACAGGGCGCTGCAGGCCGGGGGGATCGAGGAACGGAGCCTCGTGCGCCCAATAATCTATTGTACAGGCGTCAGGACGGCGTCCCGTACATGGAGTACAAGAAGAGACCGAGGGCCGCCGCGACGTGCCGCGCCATTGCCTGCTCTACGAGTGCTTGTCGACTGCCCTCGCATTTGTTGGACGCGCGAACCGCCTTTGGATTGAAGACTGAACTTACTGGACTGGATTGAAGACTGGACTGACTGGACTGGATTGAAGACTGAACTGAGTGAACCGACTGAGTGAACCGACTGAGTGAACTGACTGGACTGGATTGACTGGACTGGACGGACTGGACTGGCTGTGGACTGGCTGTGGACTGTCGATTCGACTGCACAGTGCTGCCACGGTGCCACCAATCCTGTGAGGCCGGCCGTCGCTGCCGCCAGACATGCAGCGCGCACGGAGCCTGTCCCCTACCTCGCCCGCCTCGCCTGCCTCACAAACACAGCGCCCATCACCACCATTCCTTCACACACCCCCGACCCCGCCCTTGCGACGGCACCGCCTGCTGCCACCGCCACAACGAGTGCGCCTGTGCCTACGCCTGCGCCTGCGCCCGCCTCGGCCTCTGCCTCTGCCTCTGCCCCCGCGCCTGCCCGCTGGTCCCTCACCAACCGCATCTTCGCCCTCGCCCTGCGCGGTCCCTCTGCACCACCCACCACCCGCCCCCCTCGCCCTCCCGCCTCGCGCCTCTGGAACCCGCAAAACAGCTCGCCGCGCCCTCCCCCCTCTGCCACCGGCCGCCAGCCCAACGTCCCCATCGAGCGGCCGCAGTCGGAGCGCGACGAGTATCCGCTGCTGACCCTCCCCCAGCGCCACCAGAGTCGCCAGAGCCCCACCACAAGCTCGCTGCTGGTCGAGCGCTCCACCACCGGTGACGACGTCTACGCAAGCACCCGCACCAGCATCGGCCTGCCACGTGATCACGCCCGTGGTACTACCAGCCCGCACCACGACCACGCCTCGCGCTCGCCGACTCCAGGGCCCTCCATGTCGGCCGCCCACGATGCCGCCACCCATGACCTGGAGGCTGCCAACCGCCAACCGCCGCAGAGCTCTGGAGGGCGCGTGAGCTTGCCCGGCAGTGGGAGGACCAGTCTAAGCAGGAGCCGCAGCCAAAGAACGAATGGCGATGGAGACGATGCCTCCGAGTATCCTTGGGGCCCTTCACATCCATGCTTTCCACACCCCAATCCCCACGTCCCACTCAGCAGCGAACTCTCTGAGACGACGCGCATCATTCGCATCAAGCGTAACTGGATGGTCAAGGGTGATCTGGCGCCGACCTTCACAAATCTGTACCCTGAAATTCTCGACCCACTCCTCACAGAAGACGACTTCCGCGATATTGTCAAGAAGATCAACGACGCGCTCGTGGCAGCGTTCGATCCCTTCACCTTTCGCGCGTGGCTGGATGCAGTCATGGGCGTAGCGACTTTCTGGCTGTGGGAGGATGTGGGCCTATCTAGCGTGAAGAAGCAATTGAACGACCTGGAGAACTGGATAGACCGATGGAATCGCGAAGTCGGGCAGAAAGAGGCCATCAAGATCATCCCATTACGGCGGACTGGCTATCTCACGGTAAGAGATTTCTCGCCCCTTGCACCCACACGCCTTACTGACAACAGCACCAGCTCGACATCCAGATCCCAGATCCCCATCTTGGCCCTGACAATGGCACAATTTCCAGACCAGACACGCGAGAAGACGAGTTTGGCCACGACGTCCGCCAAAAAACCGAAGACTACGGCCAGTACGTCATTCCCACCCCGACCCTCCAGGTCAACTCCATGCCGCCAGCCATCGAGACCCAGTCGTAGGGTCCTCTGGGCCCGTGGCAGCCGCGCACGAGCAGCTCCTTGGACATTGCTTCTTCGAGCTGGCTCCCACCCCCGTCATGAACACGTCACATCATGAACATCTCCCGCCGCCTTTTTCCACGCCGCCTTTCCCTTTGTGCTTTCCTCATCGGCATCATGGTCACGACTAGACTACACCCGCCTCACGGCTTTAATGTTCCCTTTCCCGCCATTTCCATGCACATTGCTCAGCCTGCTTGTTCATTCATCTATTTATTTACCTGTTTTTTTTTTCTGTTCTGCCCGTTTTCAGCATGGTCCCCGGTCGAGTCGATACCCTGACACCAATTGTGTCGCGCACGTGAGCTTTGCTTTGCCTTGCTTTGCTTTGCATTGTATTGTTTTGTAATGTATTGTTTCGCGGGCGCTGTCTGTAGAAAGAAGAGAAGCTAAGCTAGCTACCAAAATGTACAATTCCGTCACCTCACCTCACCTCACCTTATTTATACGTGTGCTGCTTTAGTTGATGTGATGTGGTCTTTTGTAACGAGAAGAGGACGGAGAGGAAGAAGAGGACGGAGAGGAAGAAGAGGAAGAGGAGGGAAAAGGATCGTGTGAATTATGTAAACACAAGGAAACGACACGTATGTGACTCTTATAGCGACTGGTAATGGTAATGGCAATAGTCAAGACAACAAATAGCACACGCTGCTGAACGGACATGACGCGGGGTAATCAGGATGCGGCGTGTGGAAGCATAGGAGCATTGCAGCGCCGTCTCGACTTCGAATTCGACTTCTTTGCCTAGGTGCAGGTCTTTTCTTCAGACCTTGGAGGCTCAAAGACGGTGGGGCCGTGTACTATGCCGATAATGGGGCAAGCACGGAGCTGATGTCGCCAGTGCCAGTGGCCTTGGAAAAGTTTTTGTCTCAGAAGCAATTAAATGCTTCTAGTGCGCGATGGAAAAATCATCCCAATGATGAAAAAAATCTCGAACCCTTGGGAGATCGTGTCCAAGCTGTTGGTTGTTGACCGGCATGAAGGGATGCGAAGGGCTGCCAGCGCGGACTTACCTAAACAGGAAGGTCCGCTTCGCCCGACCGTCTACACACGTTCCCTAAGCCTTGGGGGCAATGCCTCGGCAGCGTCAATGGATGGAAGAGGCGAGCGACGGCCTGTCTGAATGGAGACTACAGCCGGCATGGAAAACGGCTGCGGTTTTCAGGTGTGGTCGATTGGCTGCAGGCATCGTCAATGCTGACATGTCCCACAGCGAATCACACCTTCAAATCCAGCATCGAGTCAATATGAACTTCAGCACATGTCAGAAACCTTCACAGATTCGAAATGTTCGAGCTCCGCTACGAGCCTTGGTCTGGACTTTGGTAAAGGTTGTCCATTGAAGCCTGAACTCGACCTCGGGAAAAGTCCAGGATCACTTGTGGGCCTCCGACAATTACAGACATGGAGGTTGTGGGATAGACGCCGTTGACGATGATCCTTGCTCAATATTGGTAGAGGAGGTGTAAAATTTTGAGTACTGCGAACTGTTGTGGTTTTACTAGATACCAAACTACCATGGTTTCTGTAGATGTCTTAGAGTGTTGCACGTGATTACCGTGTCCGTGCGCGTAACGCCCGGAGTCGTGTGACGCCCGCTCCGATACCTCAGTAGCTCTTCAAAAATAAGGCTGCACAACCACGTACAATAGCTATTACTATATAACAACTTAGTAGGGTGTTCTATAGATATATATAAAGAGATTTTACTATATAATTAATTATACAAGGTTGCAGTATAGCTGCTTTTAAGCTTATAAGTGTAAAGAGAAAGAAAAAGCGCTATAAGCTTAGGTACTTTATAAGTATCTATACTACAATATATAGGCTTCTTCTTAGCTACTACAGCCTTTAAAAGCTTACCTTTGCCTCTTTAGAATAATTATATAGCTTTTCAAGTACTCTAAAGCTCTTTATTATACTTTTTTATAGCTTTCTATTGATATATTTTACTACTAAGTAGTATACTCTACTAAGTAGCGCACTATTGCTATAAAACTACCTGCGTTATAATAATCTACTATATTATAACTATAATAAGCTGCTAGACTCTATACTAAAGCTAATATATAGCTTATAGTATTTAATATCTTAAGAAATTAAATCAAAAGTATTTAACGTGCTAAGAAAGTCTATAAAGTGCCTATATAGATAATCTAACGCTAATATAATAAAATATACTCTTAATATAACTATAAACTAAACGTAAAGCGCCTTAAAAAGCTAGAAGAGAAGGTAGTTATAATATATATAGTTAAGAAATCTAATTGTAGACTACCTTTCTTAAAGGTAAATATATAAGATATAGTAAATAAACTACTAAGAGAGTATAGTAGTAACGCTGTTAGCAAGAGCTAAGTTAATAGGTTTATCTAGTGTACACCTAAGCTAAAAAAGCAATAGTCCTACCTATATAATTGCTAGCAAGCTGCCTATAAGGACTTAGTAGTTATCTAGCCTTAGTTTACACTTATTTAGTTAATAAAAGTAAAGTATAGTATTCTAAATAAGAATATATACAACTTTAATAAGTCTAGCTTCTTAATAAGTAAGATCTTATTATAGCTAGTAGTAATAGGCTTAGAAAAGCCTAGAAAGTAGAAGAAACTCTAACTTAGTAATTGTAAGTAGGTTACCTTAGTATAAGGTGTTAGGTTAACAAGGAAGGTAATTCTACTATTGCTTATCTTTGCAGGCAAGGTTCTTATCTTTAACTAGTTTACTAAGGACTTTCTACGTAACTAGGTTATTAATATTAGTTCTACTAGCTAGACTAATAATAATCTAGTGCTTACCTAGCTTTATAACTTTAATATACATATAAAGCCTATTAGAGTCTATAGACTGCTTATTATTAATAGCTATAAGAGCTACTACTTAGTAGATTTCTAGGATCTTTGCAGAGAGAAGAAGATAATTACTCTCTATATGCCTCTACACTTATTATACTTATTATGACTACTTAAAATTACCTACTTCTTGCTGCTAATGCGCCTATATAGTAATAAGATCTTAGCCTTAGCATATAATTATATCTACTATATTAATAAGAAGAGATTTCTACTAGCTTTTAAAGTAATATTTAAGAAGATATTTATACTAAAGAATATTTATATAGGCTTAAGAAGTACTGGTTTAGTCTTATATAACCTAAAGGTTATACTATTAAAGCTTAATATATGCTTATATACACCTACACTACTAAAGCCTAGTAATATTATCTAGAAGCTAAAGATACTACGTAATACTTATAAAGTAGAAAAGTAATTAACTCTAATTTAAAAGCAGATATAAATATAGGAAGAGTTTCTAGCAAGTTTATTAGATAAATAAGTTAAATAGTTAGTAAAGAGCGCTTAGTAGATAGCTTATAATATAGTATTAGTGTAGAAAAAAATAAGCTGCCTTTAAGACGCTATAAAAGCATCTACAAAGTATAAGACTTATAAGTAATATTATATATATATATTAAGAAGACTCTTATAGTTAGTAAAGTAGCTAACTTAATTGCTAAAAAAAAGAGTAAAGCTTATAGTAAGAGCAAGATACCTGTAAAGAAAGTATATATTAAGTGATACTATAAGCGTCATAGTAAGATTAGGTATAATTTCTATATATGCAAGGTAGAAATAAAGAATATAGATAATAGCAAAGCTTCTAAATAATACTATCTAGGCCTATAAGCAGTTATTTACAAGCGTTATATTATAATATAGTGCTATATAAGTATTCTAGTAGTAAAAGTGCGATGCTTAGTAAGGTATACTACTTAGTAGTAAAATATATTAAGGTTATACTTTAAGTAAAGCTTATAAGTACTATTTAATTAGTTCTTAAGAATAAATATAGTAATGAGTGTAATAGGTTAGACCTGAGGTTGGCATCTTGGCAGCCTGTGCCTTGAGACACGGTTAACAGGTTAGCTGAAGTCCAGCGTTAGAGCTAAGAAAGTCTGCCTCAGACTTATTGTTAAAACTCTACTCTAGGACAGACATAAGATTAAGGACAGCTCTGTCCTAGAGCTAACAGCTATTAATCTATCTAGTTTCTACCTACATACAAGTCTGCAGCGGCTGTACTCTTATAATAAGAAGCTAAAGAGATTTAGGTTTATAGTAAAGAGTACAGATGCTATCTTTCTATCTTAAAAGTAAAAAGTAATAATAAGTAGTATAAAGTAGACTGTTTAGCTTAAAGGTTAGGTTAAGATCTAATTATAATAATATAGGATACTAGAAGGCTCTAATTTAAGTCTATTACTACTATAAAGTATATAGAAGCACTAAGTAAACATTGCTAAGAGAAAGTCTCTATTCTTATAGGTTTTATATAAAAGGATACTTAAAAACTATCTACTATAGTAATATACTATACTCTGCTTATATACTAACGAGTGTCCTAGAAACTAAGAAAGTATTAGAACTTAGTCATACTAGAATTAGGTAGATATTAGATAGGTATTAGCCTTAGTAGGCTTATAAGAAACATTGTAGTTCTTGTATTAATCCTAATATAATATTATAGGTAGCTATACCTAATATATCTAGGGTTATTAGTCTATAGTGATTCTATATTCTTAGAGGTTATAGTACTACTTTATAGGTTACTAAAGACTCTTCTAGTATTAGTTTCTTGTTAGCAACTTGTAAAGAGTATAGCTTATTCTTTCTTTACTTATTTATGCCTATATAATTAATAGCAGCTTAAGACATATAATTTCCTCATACTCTTAAGTCTACTAGTGCTGTTATCTGTCTGATATTTAGCATAAAAGAAATTCTAATAAGGTAATTAGTCCTAATAGACTTATTAGATTAATCTCTAGTACTTAATACTAGCGCTTATCTAAAAAAGACTCTTCTAATTTGGATTCTTTCTCTAATTTACTAGCTTTATACTTCTACTGTAACGACACAGGATGCTAGAGGGCTCCGATTCAGGTCTGTTACTACTGCGAGGTGTATAGGAGCACTAGGTAAACGTTGCTAGGAGAAAGTCTCTATTCCTATAGGTCTTGCACAAAAGGATACTTAAAAACTATCTACTACAGCAACATACTATGCTCTGCTTATATACTAGCTAGTGTCCTAAGAACTAGGGAAGTATTAGGACTTAGTAATGCTAAGATTAGGTAGATGTTAGATAGGTATTAGGCTTAGTAGGCTTGTAAGAAACATTGTAGTTTTTATATTACCCCCTACCTTAGTAAGTAGATTATCCCTAATCTACAGTGTAGACTGCCTTATTTTAAGTGCTGTCTATTAGGGCTCTAATATGCTTATTACTAATATTACTTTTATCTTTTACTTATCTAAATTTACTAAACCTTATTTACTATTCACTCTTATTTACTATCTTTATTTTAGTTATTATTTAGGCTAATTATATATCTTATATCCTAAACAGATGTATACCTAGACTTACTTCTAATATAACTGTTGTATTAGTAAATAACCTGCAGTCTGCGTTATTATAGTTTAGTTAGGCTAGATGTTAAGGCTAGGTGTTAATATAAGCTAGCTATGCTTATTATCTTTAGCTAGTAACAGACAACAATTCTGCTATAATTATAACCTTTATTCCTAGTAGTAGTTTAAGCTAACTTTTTTTAGGCTTATTTATTAGTACTATACTAATACCTATCCTACTTAGCGCTCTTGCAGTAGCCTACTAGGTTATCTGCCTTTGTTCTATCTACGCCTTTACTTATAGTACTATAGTAGAGTACACCTTTAAAAAGGTGTTATTAATAAAGTATAAATACTGCACACTTTAGAATAAGAAGTGTTATCTAGTGCTAATTTATATTAGTGCTAAGTTTAATACCTTTTAGGGTAACCTTGTTGCATAGGAGATAGCTAGGGCTAAGGAGAGTCAGGAGATTAGGGAGTTAGAAGTAATACTAGCAGTTGCAGTTTATAAGACTGCTTAGGGTAATCTCTATTAGTTAGCTTATACCTTAGTAAGTGTAGTGCAGGTAGTAACTGCGCAGCTTAAGGAGGTCTCTACTACTAATATGTTACTCTATTAGTATTATATACAGCTAACAACTAATTATATAGCTTAAGAGGCTATCTAGGACTTATAAGAAACAGTAGCTAATTTGTTAAAGAAGGTAGTAGTGCTAAGGCAGGCAGTAGTATCCTTGTAGGCGTTAGGTAAACAACAGGACGCAGGCAACTGTAGTGCTTGTCTAGTAGTAGGACAGTCTGCTTAGGGTTAGACTGCTCTTAGGAGGGCTTAGGGTAGAGGGGGTTGCAGTTGTAGTAGCAGCCTAGACAATTAGGCTAGAACAGTGTTAGATAGTAAGCTGTCTAATATCCCTAACAACCTGTTAGACATAGAAATTTCCTAATTTATCTAATACTAGCCTAAGACAGCTCTATTATACTTGTACTTTTCTTTTGTTATTTTTTTAGCGTTCTTAGGTTCTAGTTTAATTTAGCTACACCTAATATCTTAGATTTCCTTTGTTCTAGTTTAATTTATCCTATAACCCTCCTATTACTTCTCTTCTTCCTAAGCTTTAATCTACTCTACTAAGTCTTTTAAAGGCTCTAGTTAGTTAAGATACCTTTTATAATATATATAAAGTTTATATAGTACTTCTTTAAAATTCTTTACTAAATACTAGGTAGAGTCTAGATTATGTCTAACTTAGCTTGTATAGTAATAGAGCTAATGTTGTACTATTTTACTACTAAGGATCTCTTGTACCTCCTATTCCTCTACACCTTAGATAGGGATTCCTACAGGCTTTAGAGCTTCTTGTTCTACCAAAGAATCACTTAGGTCTCTATATAGTATATCTAGAGTAAAGATATTATATATTTAGGAGTTTAGAAGAAGTTTTAATTACTATAAGTGTCTTACTTATACTAGGACTTTAAATAGACCTTCCTATAACTTAGATAGCTTTTAGCTTAGGTAATAGGCAGCTAAATGTTTTGTAGATAGGTAAACTTTATCCCTAATAGTCTAGTTTACAGGACTGTAATACTTATTCTTAGCAGCTTGTATCTGTATTTAAATGTATGTAGGTAGCTAGTTCTAGAGTGTCCTTGTAGTTAAGCTTAACTTTAAGGGATTAATCTGTATTAGATCTATTCTAATACTAACTCTGTTTAGGCTTACTGCTGTACAACACTTAATATAGACTTATTCTAATAGCAGTATGTAGTAATGTAAGCTGTGCGCAATTAATAAGCAGTAATAGTTTAGACTAGTTATACTAATAATATATGATAAATAGGCGTAGTCTTTAGTTAATATACTTGTTTATTATCTTAGTTTAGCTATTAGTTTCCTTATAGTAGGCTGTTAAGAGTTTAACCTTAATACTAATAATCTAATAAAACTTAGACTAGAAACTAGACACAAACTAAGGACTATAATTAGACATAATTAACTTAGGAGTATGTCTAAAATAATAGACCTATTAGATAAACAGAGAGGCTATCCCTTATGCTGTAGTTGTCTTGTAGCAGGGTATAGTAATAGCCTGTTTAGTTAGACAATTAATAATAACTAGTATCTAATTATACCTAGCTTTGTCTTTTAGAAAATCCTTAAAGTTTATATATAGGTGCTATATAAGTTTAGCTAGGATAAGTAATAGATATAAATACCTAAAGAGTTAGGTTTACCTTAGATAACCCCTATAATAGGGTATGCAGTTCTGTACGTAACGTTTATAACTTACTCTTATACCTTGCTAGTAGTATTATTATAACAGTAACTAGTAGGTCTTCTTTGCACTAAAGTAAGCTATTAAGACCTAGTTATAGACCTCTTAAATAAGGCAAGTGTATAATCTTAAGTTAGCTAAAATATATAACTAATTATAATATAGGAGCAACTTATTATAGTTTTAATAGCCTAGGGCTAGGGTTTAGCGTTCTTTAACAAAGGTCTAATAGTTATACTATATTATAGCTTTAATAAGTTTTAATAAGTCTAAGTATATCTTAGGCTGTAGGGTGCTAATAGCTAATACTAAGGATTGTACAAGGTAATCCTAAGATAGGTTAGAGTTAATATAGTTATCTAACTGCTAGGGACCTAACAACACTTATAATTAGTTGTCTTCCTATATAGACTTAAGGTTACTAAGGTCTTAATTATAATAGCTAAGAATATCTGCCCTTATATTATTCTTTCTTAGGGTATATTTAATTTAGAAGTTAAATAAGGTAAAAGTTTTAGACTAATAGGCCTATCTTATATTTAAGGTTTTAGTTATTATAAAATACTTAAGCGCCTAGTAGTTAGAGTAGACTTATATTTAATTTAGTGTAGATATAAGCTCTGCTCTTTATTTATTAAAAGCTTAGAAGATAGTAAAGAGTTCTTTGTTATAGATTTTCTAGTTAAGCTCTAAACCTGCTAGTATATAGCTGTAGAAGGCAGTAGGGTACTAACAACTGTCTAGATGCTTCTAGGACATAACTCTAGCTACTACCCTGTCTAATGTGTTAGTCTTTAATTTAGTTTTATAATTAGGGTTAAAATAGTATAGTATTAGGATAGCTAGCAAGCTCTTCTTAAGGCTCTTAAAGCTATACTAGCACTCTAGTGTCTATATAAAGGCGTTAGCAGGGCTCTACAATATAATAAGAGGTTTTGCTACTTAAGAAAACTTAAGAATAAATTTTTAATAAAAGCTAGTAAAGCCTAAAAATAATTTTACACCTGTTATAGTAGTAGGTAGCTGCTAATCTTGTAGTGCTTATACCTTCTCTAGATTAACCTCTACGCCTTTGTTAGTAAGAACATAGCCTAAGTACTTAGTACAGGTTATATAGAACTTGCTTTTCTTAATGTCTACTTGCAGACTAGCTTAACAGAGGCATTTAAGAACCTTCTTAACATATTATTAGTAGGTCTACTTATCTTTAGAGTAGATAAGGATGTTGTCTAGATAGGCAATGCAGAAATTATCTAAGTAGTTAATTAGTATATTATTTATATAGTATTAATAGGTAGCTAGACTATTATATAATCTAAAGGGAAAGACTTTATATTTATACGTTCTGTATTAGGTCTAAAATATAGTGTACTCCTTAGAAGTAAGGTCTATTTAGATTCTATTAAATGCAGAGCAAATGTTAAACTTAGTAAACACTTTAGCCTTTAAGGGACAGGCTAGCAACTTGTCTATCTATAGTATTAGATAGGAATCCTTGCGTGTAAGGTTATTTAACTTATAGTAGTTAATATATATATATAAACTTCTATTTAGTTTCTATATATAAAGGATTAAGGAAGTAAAAGGGCTCTAACGATACTTAATTTATCTATATTTTAGTTGTTCCTGCACAAACTTCTTAGTAGCTTTAAGTTCCTGAAGATTTTGTTTATACAGAGGCAAATAAGAGTTAGGTAACAGCTTCTTTAGCATAATTTTATAATTATAACGTACCTCACAGGCAAGCTGCCTACCTGGGCGAGTTGCCCACTTTTGCTAAGACTCTTAACTATTATACCCTACTTTAGCCTGCATTAGCCTACTCTAGGCTAGTATAGGGTAAAGCAACATATAATATTACTTAGAGAGCTCTTCTACTTTATTCTTGCATGTTTACACATTGTGCCCTATCTCTCTACATATTCTACACTGTTGTTAGGATAGTTTACCTCCTTTAGCGCGCACCTTCTTCTTTAGCTTCTTACTATTACTATGTGCGCTAAACTCCTTTAGAGTAGTTAACTGCTAGCCTTCTTTAACTATAAGGGTTCCTCTTGCCTAAATTTACTTTCTTTTGTGTAATTTGCGCTCTATAGTAGCTACTAAAGCTACTTAAAGCTTAGTATGTTTTTATTTAAGTAAAGTTATCTTATATACTATACTTATTACTCTCTTTAAGAGGTGTTTAACTGTGCTTATAGTAGAAGTTAGTAAGCTACTAAATTACCTCTTATACTTATCTTAAATTAGAGTTAATTGCAAGCTAAATTTAAGGAGGTTCTTTAGAGTTTATAACTATAAGTAGTTATTATTAATAAGAAGTTATAGTAATAGTATGCGTAACTTTATATTATAGGCTAATATAACCTACTCTAGGTTAAAAGGGACTAGTCTAGCCCCTTAGAACCCTCCTTAGATGTTGCTAGGGGTAATAGCTTTATTAAAGGCTGCTTTAATGTATAGTAGAAACCCCTACTTTATAATGTAGTTAATCTAAGTGCATACTAGCTTATTAACCTAGTCCCTATACGCCTGCTTTAAAGGGGTAAAGTAACCTATATTAAGTAGCTGTAAGAGGTGTAATAAGTGCAGAGGCATGCATATAGCTATAATCTTATTATCTTTACAGTATTATTAGAATTCTGCAGAGATATAGCTCTTATAACTATTAATAATAAGTAAACAGTAGGTACTAATAGTGTGTATTTTTATATGCTTGTTAAAGTGCTTTATTTACTTAAAACTAAGTTTATTAGTAGTCTAGCTATTCTTAGAGATAGCAATAACCTAATCTTAAGGCAGGGCATTGTCCTTATACTAGCTGCTAAGGTAGTAGCGCGCTTTAAAGATAATAAAGGGCAAAATAGCCTATCCTGTAGTATTAATGCCCTAGGTAACTGTTACCTACTCCTAGTTACCTAGCTAAACCTGCTTTAGTTGTCCTTATATAGAAAAAGCTATAATAACTACTCCTTAGGTTATATAGCCTATTATAAAGCCTGTCTTATTAAAGTTGTACATATTGTTATCTTAGATACTATACTTAGCTTTAATATTAGCTACTAGGCTAAACTAGCCTTATATAACCTTAGAATCCTTATAAAGGGCTTACTTATAATTATACTTATAATTAAACTTTACTTTAAGCTCTAGTTAGTGTAAAACAAATATATTAGCCTAGTTTAAGCTAATAGGGGCTAAACTATGCTCTTCTTGTAGAGAATTAGCTATATTAGCTATATCTAAGAGCTAAGGGGAATATCCTTGTTTAACTAGCTTAAGTACGTGCTTAATAATTACCTCCTTCTCTATATTAGTTAGATTCTATAAGTTAGCTATAGTATTATTACGTAAAGGTTGTCTAGCGCGTCTATTACGTAGGGTTATTTATAGTGTGTTATAGATAGCTGCAGCGCATTATACTAAGAGTTTAGGGTCTTATTTAAGAGCTTAAAGCGCAAGCTGTATCTAAGTCTTATTTAACGCGTTTATTTAGCTCTGTTGTTAAGGTATTAGTATAGGAAGGGTAAGTTAGTGTAGTCTTAGCAAAAGTGGGCAGCTTGCCTGTGAGGTACGTTATAGATAGTAAGGCAGAAGCGTTTTAGCTTTAGTCTAGTTAAACACATCCTAGTATTTAGTATAACAAGCTAGGAGTTGTTCCTTTAGCAGCTGCGCGTTGTTAGGGTTGTCTTAGCAGTCTGTTAGGACACAGTCTATCTTGTATAAGCTAGTAATAAAGAATTTATTTTTTAATTTTTTTATAGAAAAATAGAAGGTATTTACTAATAGGGCAGCTATACTAGCAACCTTAGGCAAGTGCACTTTAGATAAGATCTAGGTTTAGGGCATAGTAGCTAGCTTAGCACAAAGGGGTTAGGAGCAGAACTTTAGCATGCGCAGCACTCCTCTTATTTAGTGCAGGGTTATGTGCAGGCTTTGTCTTTACTAATAGTTGTCTGTTTCCTGTAGTTAATCTTTATATTTAATATCTAGTTATTTATTTAATAAAAGCTTATTTAGATATAGAGTTATTAGTATAAGTAGTGCTAGATTATAGGAGTGTAGATACTTAGCTAGCTAAATAAGCTAAGATTACTCTATAGTAAGTCTAAGTTTAAATTATCTTAACTACTTAATACTAATAATATAATTTTATAAACCTAGATTAATAATAATAAAGAAATAGTTATAGACCTTCCTTCTATTAATAATTATATATAGTTAAATATAGTAGGCTACTAAAGACATAATTTAGTTCTAAAAGCCTTTTAACTAAACCTTAAAGGGTAGCTTTTAGATTAAAGTCTAAAGAGCTATAGAAATAAAATATATAATAGAAGAATTTAAAAATAAGAAACCTTAGGCATAAGTGTTAAGTAAGGAGTAGAGTTAGACACTATAACCCTTGTAGCATAGCACAGTAGACGTAAGGAAATAGGGGCTGCTAAACAAATAGGACAACAAAAGGTTAGAGAGATTATATTAGTTTAGGCCTAGGTAAAGTGCTCCTCCTAGGCAGTACTATTTCTTATAGATGTTTAGTTAGATATAAAGTCTTCTTTAGCATCTATAAAATCCTTATATTTAACCTTAATCTTATATATATATAGTATAGTACATTCCTTTATAAAGTGTCCTAGTTTTCTATAGTTGTAGTAAGTATCTAGAGTCTAATCCCTAGTAGGAGCAGGAGTAATTAATAGTTAACATAGTATAGTAGGGTTTTAAGTAAATGTATTTAGTTAGGGTTAAACTAAGTATTCTTGTTAGTAAGTTTAGATAAGGTTCTATTTTATATTTAGTAAGAGTCTGTATATAGGCCTCTATAGTTGCAAAAATAAAGTTTATAATATAGTAGGGTTATTCCTCTTCTTTATATTATAGGCAGTAAGGTGCTCTACTATATAAAGAAAGGAATTATTCTATTACTACTTAAATCTAAGATTAGGTACTTAGAGAGCTAGAGTTAGCTTAGTCTACAGGTAGTAAAACTATTCTAACTTAGGTATTTGTCCCTTAATTACTATACTAAGGAACTTACTTTTAAACACAAAAAATATTTCTAACTTATCTATTTAGAGTTTGTTAAAGAATACCCTACTCTTAGCCTACTTATTTCTTATAATAAAATAGGACTTTAATAGAGAAATTATCTCTTCTACTAATTAGAAGTAGTTTATATTATTTTTAGACAAATACTAAAGTTCTAAGTACTCTTTAGCTAATCCTGTAGTATAACTTTAGACAAGAGCTATACGTGCATGCACACTTTAATAGTAATCTAAATTAATTTTAAGTTAGTCCTATATTAATGCTTACTATTACTAAAAGGTAGGATTACTCCTATCTAACAGTACTTTAATATTAGGAGTCCTTTTAGATAGCTTTTTACAAATAGTAAAGACAGAGCTAGCCTTAGAGGGGTATCTTATGCTAGAGTGTTGTGTAACTTATACTAGTGGCGTTTTAGTAGTATGTAGTAGGTAATCTGCTAGCAGGAGACTAGCTTGCAACTAAGCAAGTTCTCTTCTTAGCGCTACTATCTCCTTAGCTAGATTAGGTTAATAAGCTACTAAATTAGAGTTGCTTTCCTAAGAAGGTAGTAATTAAGTTGCTGGTGCTAAATCTTAAGGTTATCTTAACCTAAGTTAATTTTAGGACCTTATAGTAGGTCTAGTAGTAGTGCCTAACATTAGGTTTATATCTGTTTTAGGTAGGTTGTTAGTAGTCTCTATATGTCTACCTTAGCGCAATCTAACGCAGCTTTTCTAAAGTAATCTTAGAGTAGTAAGTTATAAGAAGATCTAAACCTAAAGGCTTTAGTTATTAGGAGGTCTCTAGAATTCTAACTAAAGGGGTAAGCAGTACTAGGAGTAGTACAGTTAGACAGTTATTAACAACTGTAAGCTGCTTATAACTAAACACTAATGTAATATTCTTTAGAGGCTGTTACTAGCTAGGATAAGTTTTTAAGTATAATGTAATAACACAGGATACTAGAGGGCTCTAATTTAGGTCTGTTACTACTACAAGGTGTATAGGAGCACTAGGTAAATGTTGCTAGAAGAACGTCTCTATTTCTATAGGTCTTATACAAAAGGATACTTAAAAACTATCTACTATAGTAATATACTATGCTCTGCTTATATACTAGCTAGTGTCCTAGGAACTAGGGAATTATCGGGACTTAGTAATGCCGGGATCGGGTGGATGTCAGATAGGTATCGGGCTTGGTAGGCTTGTGAGAAACATTGTGGTTCTTACATCTACAGTCCTAAAAATTCTCTAATATACTTTATAGCCTAGCGTAAGCTATAGTTAGAGTTAAGGCATTATTACTAATATAGGTTTAAGTATTCTTCATTAATAACTAGAAACTTAAGTACTACTAGTTATAGTAATACTTCTCTAGAAAAGCATTGCTTCTCTTACTTATTCTATAGGTATACTTTGTAAATATTATTAGTATATCTAAACTACTTTTTTTTATAAATAGGTTACATTACTAAGAACTATTCTATGCTTAATTTATTATAAAAGTAGACTTAGTAGTTATTAAATTAGTATGCTGTCTATAATATGCAGTTATAGTATAGGTTATAATAGTCTGGTTTATAGCAAGGTAGTAATACTATTACTCTTGTTACTTCTTTCTATTCTAGGCAGCTATTATTATAGTATTATTATAAAATTCCTCTCTAATACCTCTTAGCTTTACTTTAAGCATATCTAGAGTAAAGGCTAAGCTATATATAGAGTCTCTATATATATACTCCTATTAAATCTAGAGGCTTTTACCTTAAGGATTTGTCTAATATCTAAATATAACTCTAATTTAGCTTTAAAGCTATTCTATTCACTTTAAGTCTAATTACTTTCTTATAGTAACCTTGTAATTTATATCCTTCCTATTTCTTCTTAGAAGAGGCAGTTAACTTATAACTTAGAGTAGATTATTAGCTATGCGTTAACAATAGCTAGAGGATATTATAACCTCTAGAGTGCAGTGCAGAGCGCAGAGAATGCACCTCTTAACAACCTTAGGACAACTCTAAAGACGTGTTGCAATAACACTAATTGTAAAGACAACACTCTAGTAAACGCGCTAAGTAACAGAAATTTTATGCCTATTAATGCTAGAGTAACAACACTTCTAGTATACCTAAGAAGGCGTAAAAGCTTAGATAAAGCACTAAGCTTCTAGGCAATAGTAATAAAAAGACTAAAGGCTTTAGAGGAAGCAGAGCTTTATAACATACTAATTACTAAGATAAAGCTATAATAGAAGTAACTTAATTATATAGTAGCAATAATAAAAGAACCCTAGAGTAGATAGACTCTAGGCTATAGCTAGCTAGCCTTTAATAAAGCTAAGTAGCTTATATAGATATTAAATAACATATAACTAAAGCTAAAGCTAGGTATAGAAAAAACAGCTCTAATCTTCTAGCAGGTTAACTAGTAGGCAAAAGATATTAAGACAGTGTTTTAGTACACTTTAGTGCTAGAAGGCTCTATTACCTATACCTACTAGATTATAGGTACTATATAGTTTAGTACTTATAGAGAATTAATCTAATAATAGATTACTAAGAGATTTATCTAGATTTAAGCTAAGCTCTATATAATAAAGAAATAGCTAGTCTAAACTCTTATCTTTACTAATTATAAAAACTATTAGAAGCTCTTTAAAATTAAATAGAAAAAGAAAGACTTTATAAACTTATTTCTTATACTACTTAGCTAAAAAGAGTTCTTACTACTATATAGCTTTTTTAAGTTTAATAATAGCATAAAGGATTATAAATTTAAGATAGCATTTACCTAGACTAAAACTCTAGAGCTATTATAGAAGGTAATTTAACGTAATAGCGCACTAAAGTATATCTAGAAGTAGCCTAAGTTTAAGAAGGCCTTCTATAACGCAGAAACTACTATAAAACTACTAAAGTCTACCTTAAAGAAGTCTAACTAACAACTACTAAAAAAATATAGTTCTAGTTCTTTACTAAGGCGTATATTTAAACGCTAGAATAGCTATAGAAATACTCTAGCCTAAAGTAACTCTAGTACTATTCTAGAGAAGCCTTAATAGCTATCTACAACTTTGGTATAGAATCTTAGGTACTAGACATTATAAAGTAGTAGAAACTAGTTCTAACTAAAGAACTATTAAAAACTGCACTAGAAGAACTAGAACTAAGAAAATAGCTAGTAGAAGCAAGATTAAGGAAAAGGGAAGCTCTAGTTACAAACCTATTCTAACTACTACTAAGGCTAGACTCTAATAGAAAGAAAACCTGTATTATAGTAACAATGTACCTATAAGTGCCTAGTAGTACTCTTAAGACACTCTAAGCTTTATATAATTTAGGCGCTAAGATAAATCTTACTAATAAGGTAAGTCTAAAAGAGATAAATATTGTAATGGGTTAGACCCGAGGTTAGCATCTTAGCAGCCTGTGCCTTAAGACACAGTTAACAGATTAGCTAAAGCTGGCGTTAGAGTTAAGAAAGTCTACCTTAGACTTATTGTTAAAACTCTACTCTAGGACAGACATAAGATTAAGGACAGCTCTGTCCTAGAGCTAACAGCTATTAATCTATCTAGTTTCTACCTATATATAAGTCTGCAGCAGCTGTACTCTTATAATTAGATTAATTAATTACTATATTAGACAAAGTTATAAGACACTAATGTTATTAGAGGACCTTAATAAGGCTGTAGGGCGTCTAATAGAGTATAGGGTAGAACTATGCTTAAGTAATAACACTAGGTTAGGCGTACAGAGTAGTATGCAATATTAGGCAGCGTCCTCTATGCCTAATAATGTTGCAGAACAAGTGCTTAAAGAAGCACTAGTAATAATAGAGACTTATTTGCAATAGAAGGACCTCCTAGATAAGACTATAACCTTAATTACTAATAGGGACTAGACAGGCTAGAGTAATAACAAGGGCTAGGCTACAACATTATAAGCCTACATTTAGGCCTTAGTACAACAATAAGTATAAGCTATTTTAGGTAAGCAGATAACTATAGCAGCTACCCCTCTTATAGGGCCTATTATACTAATTATAACAGAGAACCCTACTTAGAACATAAAGCTACCTAACATAAGTAAGTTTAATAGTAACTAGAAGTTATACTAAATATTTAAGGCATAACTAGTAGACTACCTAAGGTAGTTAAGAAGTAACTCTAGCTATAAAGTAGTATATATCTTTAACTAACTAAAAAAGTTAGCAGCTTAGGTAGGGTTGTTATAGAAGAATTAAAACCTATTTAGCTCTATAATAGACTTCTAGAAGTTTCTAGATAACTAGTATTAAAACTCTTAATTTAAAGAATAATCTTAAATAAAGTTATAAACTATTTTAATAAGAAGAACTAGGTTACTAAAAGTATTTAACGCAGAATTTATCTAGTTAGTATATAATACTATAGAAGAAAATAATATAAGGAACCTAAAGATAAGGTACCTAATAGTAATTTAGAGTAACTTGTAAGATAAAATAGTGTTAGTTAATATACTAGACAAATAGTTACTCTAGGAACTTATAACCTAAGTACTAAAGGTAGATATTAATATAAGGAGAGCCTGTATCTGCTAAGGCAGCACACAGTTTCCTTACACTTATAGGAGTAGTAATAACAACAAAATAGACTAGGAACCTACCTAAGCCTACACTTTTAAGAATAGAGGTAAAGATAAAAAAAGGGCAAAATAGGAATCTAAAGAGAAATAAGAGCAAAGGTAGGCTAATAACCTCTATATCTAATATAGAGTAGACAGACACTATATAAGGAGGTATAAACTAGCACTTATAAAAAGGCCTACATAGATATTAGTAAAGGTAGTTACTATAGGTAAAATACTTACTAAAGAAAGAAATAAGTCTAGCAACTTAGAAAACTAGCTACTCCTGCCTAGAGATGTAGACAGGAGTAGACAAAGTAGACCCTTAGAGGACATAATTTTAAACAGTTCTAGTTAAAATAGCTAAATAAGAACCTAATATTATTACATATTTTAATAGATAATACTGCTATAGCTTATATACTAATAGACACTAGTTGCCTAATATATAGTATTATCTCTAAGAAGTTTATATAGCAGAAAGGTTTATAGTATACTAAAGTGAATTAAAAATAAATTATTAAAGTTAGTAAAAATATAACTTAGATAGAAGAGGCTATAAAAATAGATATTAATATTAACAGCTATAAAGAGACGTTATAGGCATATATCCTAAAAGAAGAGGATAAGTATAACCTAATTTTTAGCTGTCTATAGAAAAATTAATATAGTATTATAATAGTACTAAGAAAGAAGTTACTCTTTATTTACTTTATAAAAATGCAAGTATAAAGTAGAGAAGGTTACTGTCCTAACAGGACTTCTACACTTATTAATGTAAGACTATATAATATATTATAAGGGAGAGCAAAAAAAGACCTTAGAGTCTACTTATTTATAGCCTTAATAGTAGATATCTAGAAGGCGTTGTAAAAGAAGGAAATAGTAAACCTACAGACGCTGTTACCTAAGTTCCTGTAAGGGGAGTATAAGACCTTCTCTAAAGATAAAGCTAATAAGTTAGCACTATATAAAAGTACTAACATTAACTATTATATTAAACTTATAAAGGAAAACAGGAAGCTTAGCACTATCTTATAGGGGCTGTTGTATAACATATTTAAGGAGAAGCTGCTAGTTCTCTATTAGAAGCTTATAAACTACCTAGATAAAGAGTTTATTAGGGTTAGCAAGTTAAGTGTAGCAGC
Organism: Stagonosporopsis cucurbitacearum; assembly: GCA_016920805.1. Taxonomy (NCBI): domain Eukaryota; kingdom Fungi; phylum Ascomycota; class Dothideomycetes; order Pleosporales; family Didymellaceae; genus Stagonosporopsis; species Stagonosporopsis cucurbitacearum. Next base: position 1,896,354 of record JAFEKD010000011.1, on the reverse strand, counting down.
ACTAGTACTATTTACTAAGAAACCTAGTAGCAGGTTGTAGTTCTATATAGACTACTAAGCCCTTAACACTATTACAAAGAAGGACAGGTACCCCCTTCCTCTTATTTATAAAATATAATTATAGATATCCTAGGCTAAATAGTTTACTAAGGTTAATATAGTATAAGCTTTCTATAAGATCTATATAGTAGAGAGTAATAAATAGAAGATAGCCTTCTAGATAAGGTTTAGGTTATATAAATAGCTAGTAACGCTGTTTAGACTAGCTAACGCACTAAGCACATTCTAGCAGTACATTAACTAGGTCTTAAAGGAAGACCTAGACAAATGCTGCTCTGCTTATATAGATAATATACTAATATATTCTAATAGGTTAAAGGAAGACTACAAGGCTAGGGTCCTGTCTATTATAAGAAAGCTAGGTAAGGCTAGCCTCTACTTAGATATAGGGAAAAGCAAGTTTTGTGTAACTATAACTAAGTACCTAAGCTTTATATTAGAAGTAAGGAAAAGGATATAGATAGGCCTAGCTAAGGTTACTATAATTTAGGACTAGGAACCTCTAAAGATAGTAAAGGGTGTTTACAGCTTTCTAAGGTTTACTAACTTCTATAGATAGTTTATTTATAACTTTTTAGTAATAGTAAGGCCTTTAATAAGCTTAATAAGAAAAAGGTAGACTTTAAGTAAGAGCTAGCCTAGAATAAAGTATTCTAGAACCTAAAGGCTGCCTTTGTAGAAGAACCTGCACTTACTAACTTTAATCTAGAACTAGACATAGTCCTAGAGTGTGACGCATTTAGATAGGCTATAGGATAAGTCTTATTATAATACAGGAAAGATAGTATACTACATGCTACTATGTACTTTTCTGTAAAGAATAACACAGCAGAAGTAAACTATATAATTTATAATAAGGAGATACTTACTATAATTAATTATATTACTAAATAGTCTATAGAGTTAAAGCAGGTTAGAAAGTTTATAGTTATTACAGACTATAAAAACCTAGAGTACTTCTACAAGACTAAGTTATTGTCTAAACAACATATACAATAGGTAAGCCTCCTTAGCTAGTATAATCTAATATTTATTTACTAACTAGGGAGTGTTAATAGTAGAGCTAATACACTCTCCTGCTAAGAAGAGCATACAGCTATAGGTAATAATAATAAGAGGTACTATACTTAGTATTTCTACTTACTAAAACTATTTACTTATATAGAATAACTTAAGCTAGAAGAGGAGGAGGCAGGAGCTAACGTCCCCTTTGCCTTAGACTATTAGCTTATTACTAAAGCCCTAGTAATAAAGTCCTACTAGGTTAGCACTAAGAGCTAAGTTACCTAAGAACTACTAAACAAAGAATGTACTGCCCCTTATAACAAAATTAAGGAGCTAGAATAAGACTAGGAAAGAGCCCTAGTAACTAATAAGACCTACTAGTTAGCTAAGTAAGCCTTAAGGAACAAGGCCTAGAAATTCCCCCCCTACTTTAGAGTTAAAGTGTTGTTGTTAGAATGTGCACTAAATAAGCAAGGGCAACTCCTATACTAAAGAAGGAAGTAAGTTCTAGAAGGAGAAGAGCTAAGAGGACAGATTATTAACAAGTTGCACTATTCTACTATAGCAGGACACCCTAGACGCAAGAATACCTACACTATTATTGCTAGAACATACTTCTAGCCTAATATAGCTTTATTAATCTAAAGATATATAAAAAACTATAATATATATAGAAGAACTAAACTATAAAGAGAACTAAAGCAGGGCCTCCTAAAGCTGTTGCTACTACTAGAGCAGATATAGAAGGAACTGTCTATAGACTTTATTACTAACTTACCTAAGAGTAGGGGCAACTAGAATTTAATAGTAGTTACAGACTAATTATTAAAGAATATAGTACTTATCCTCTTACTAGATATTATAGTAGAAATAGTAGCCTATGCTTTTATTAACAAAGTTATTGCCTATTACTAGCTACTAGATACTATAGTAACTAATTATAGAACCTAGTTTGTAGGCAAATTTTAGGCAACTATATATAAGCTGCTAAAGATCTCCTAGTAGATATTAACAGCCTACTACCTGCAGACTAATAGGGCTACTAAACAAATAAATTCTGTTATAGAAGCATAGCTAAGGGCGTTTATAGGGTAGGACTAACAAGACTAGGCAGAGCTAGTACTAGTGGCCTAGATCTCTATCTAGGGGCAAGTTGCTGCCTCTATTAGCATAAGCCTGTTCTTCCTCTAGCACAGGTATAATATAGACCCTCTGCAGGTTAACGCTAAAGAAGTAGCTAACTCTATTAATTAGAGCGCATAAGACCTTATAAAAGCTGTAATAGCCTTAGTTAAGAAGTTTAAAGAAACTTTCTAGTTTATTAAATTAAAAATAGCAGAATTCTAGCAGAAATAAGAATAGTATGCTAATTACTATTGCAAGGTGTCCCTATAGTCCTAAGTAGGAGATAAGGTTTAGTTAAAGTTAAGGAACTACTTCTTTAATAACTAGAAATGCTAAAAGTTAGACTAGAAGAATAGGAAGTTTATAGTAACTAAGGTAGTCTCCTTTTATAATATTAAGTTAGATATACTAGGAAAGATATACCTAGTGTTCTATATAAATAGACTCTGCCTTTACCTATAAAACCCCCTACTAGGATAACCTAGTAATAATAATTAATAACCCTCTTTATTAGTTATAAATAATAATAGAATATCTACTAAGGAATAGGAAGTTAAATAAATATGCGCAGAGTAAGCAGTAGGCCCTAAGGGGCAAGATAAGGAATACTTAGTAGCGTAGGCTAGTTATATAGCTAAGACTTAGGAGCTAAGCTATAATTATAAATAACTAGAGGCCTTAGACTAATAGCTAGCATTAATAACGCTACATTAAGACCTAGCTAGGAACTTACTAGCTAACTTTAACCCTAACCTTAGTGTACTACATGCGCTGTAAGCGTGTATGCACACACTATGCCTAATCTAAGAGAAGGAGGGAGAGACAAGACTTTAGATTAGGAATAATAGAGGGGGTATAAGAAGATAGTTATAAGAAGAAGTAAGTAGATAAAAAGAGAAGAAAATTAAATTAAAGTAAGTAAGCCTAACAGCTCTTACTAAATACTATATACTAAAAAAAAGAAAATAAGTAAGAAGCTCTAAAGAGTAGAGTATACCTAGGACTTTAATACTAAGACAACAAAACAGATAAATAGATTAGTTACCTTAAGAACTACTAAGCCTAAGTAAAGAAGTATAATAACCTAATTCTTAATTATAAATCTTAGCTATAAGTTTATTAATAAACTTATAATTACACTTAGTATTAAAACTATAAAGTTAGAACTTAGTATAAAAGCTATTATTAAGCTAGTTAAAGTAAGTAGTAAACACTAACATACTACTAAACTATAGACTAGTTAGTTATTATAAGCAGCTTATAAGAAAAAAAAGAGAAAAAAGACTTATAATAAACTTATGCTGTATCTAGTTCTTAAGAGTCTTATGTAGTTAATTATAAGTAATACTAACTAACTTATATATAAGGACAGTAGACTCTAAGAGGTTAGTAGCCTTATCCTCTAACTCTTTCTTATAGTTAGACTACTTAATATTATAACTAGAAGTAGACCCTATATTACTAGGCTAAGATAGAAGGTCCTTCTAAACAGTAATATTAGTGTAGTACTTAAAGTTAGTATAGATTTTGCCTAACTAAGTCTTGTAAAGAATTTAGCGCTAGGCACTGTCTATAGGAAGGGCTACTATAGTAGTAATCTTATAGGCTGTAGGCTAAGTACTATAGGGGGGCTATATAGAAGTTAGTAATAGCAAGTTAAAGTAAAAAGAAATAATAGCACACACCTTATAGCAACAAACATGCTTATTCTAATAAGGCTTACACAAGGTTCCCTTAGCAAAACTGCACTTAAGCTTATTAAGCAGGCATAAGGTGCAGATACTAGGGTTATTCTAGTTAACAGCACCTTTAGGAAGGCTACTGCTACTAACTGTAGACGTAACCTAGGCATAATTAGCGCTAAAGACTTCCTTAAGCTTCTTATTAGTTATCTTAGCAATAGCATTAGCCTAACAAGAGCGCTTGCAAGGCACAATAGGTAAAGAAGAGGGCTACTTAGAGTTAGCATATGCAGTTAGTAAGCCCTTGTAAAATTAAGCAGGAGGATAGGAGACTTACCTAGTTTGTTATGCTGTTATTCTCCTCCTCCTCCTTAGAGATAGGCGCAGGATGCTTACCCTTGTTATAGGGGGTACTTTAGTAAGTACTAGCAAATATAGTAATAAAGATATAACTAGGTTAGGTAAATAAGTAGAGTAGAATATTAAGCAAAATAAAGTGTAGTAGAGATAGTTATTTAGATAGAGAGAGTGTAAATAAATAAGATGTAAGTAAGGGGGTACTGTAATAGGTTAGACCTAAGGTTAGCATCTTAGCAGCCTATGCCTTAAGACACAGTTAATAGATTAGCTAAAGCTAGTGTTAGAGTTAAGAAAGTCTGCCTTAGACTTATTGTTAAAACTCTACTCTAGGACAGACATAAGATTAAGGACAGCTCTGTCCTAGAGCTGACGGCTATTAATCTATCTAGTTTCTACCTACATACAAGTCTGCAGTGGCTGTACTCTTACAAATATTATACTCTATAGTAATATAAGGAAACTAATAGCTACTACTATTAATAATAAGCAGCTATAGATTTATAGGTCTTACTAGCTAACTATAGACTACCTTAATAGCGCAGGTACTATTAAGTAAGTAGAACTAGAAAACTTTTAGATAGCTAACTTCTATAGGTATAACTTTATTCTAAAGTACTTATAGCTTATAGAAGTAGACCTATATATCTGTTTTATTAAAGGAATATTTATATAGTATACTAATAGAATAGAAAGAGTCTTTATTACCTTTGTCTAAGAACTATTTAATAACTTAGGCTTAGGCAAGCAACTATATTTACTCTACCTATAGGCTCTATATAAGACTAAGAGTTAGCTAGGCACTCTTTAACTAAGCTTTAACTCTAAACGCTGTTAAGGTAACTTAGATACTCTTTGCTAGAATAACTACTCTTAGTTAGTCTCTATAGTACTAAAGAAGTATAAAGTAGGTATTATTTCTACTTTAAGTTATAAAGAGTCTCTAGCAGACTATAACAGAGATGTGCCTTAGGTTCTACTTAAGAATAACAAGCCTAATAAAGATAAACTTTATTTTATACTACTAAAGCTCTACTATAAGTAGTATACTTTTAGTAAACATTAATTAGAAATATTACCTTCTTACTAAGAATATAACTACTTTATTAATATTATAGAGAAGCGTAAAAGTACTAAATCTTCTAATATATAAGCTTTCTTGCAAAGAACTAGATATTCTTTAGGAATACCTTAATACAGCATAAAATAAGAAGTAGATTAGACTAAGCAAGTCTCTAGCTAGTGCCTTAATCCTACTTATTCTAAAGGCTAATAGTACTATAAGACTATATATAGACTACTATAAATTAAAAAAGGTAATAATTAAGAATTGCTACCTAATCTCTCTATTTGGTAAAATACTTAATAGACTATTAAAGACGCAGGTTTGTACTAAGCTAGATCTATATAATACTTATTATAAGCTCTAGATTAAAGAAGGTAATAAGTAGAAGACTGCGTTTAAGACATAATACAGGCACTTTAAGTACCTAGTTATACTCTTTAGGTTAGCTAATACTTTACTAACCTTCTAGTTGTATATTTAGAAAGCCCTTAGAGGCTTACTTAATTAGACTTGCGTAGTGTACTTAGACAATATCCTAATCTACTTAGAGAACCTAGAGGATTATAATCATTACATTAAAGAGGTACTTAACTACTTGGTTAAGTAGAGTCTATTTGCAAAGGCAAGTAAGTACTATTAAGGTTATACTTTAAGCAAAGGTTATAAGTACTATTTAATTACTTCTTAAGAATAAATATAGTAATAGGAGGCTAAAGAAGTTTAGAAGTTTATAGTAAGAAGTATAGATACTATCTATTTATCTTAAAAGTAAGAGTAATAATAAGTAGTATAGAGTAGACTATCTAGCTTAAAGGTTAGGTTAAGATCTAATAACTTAGATTGTTACTTAGGTTAAATATAAACTATAAGAGTTATATTCTTACTTACTATATACTATAGTGTCTTAGAAAGTCCTAGAGACCTATAGGACCTAGTCTTATAAGACTATAATACTAGTAAGACAAGAAGCAACTCCTATTAGTCTATTATTCTAGAATCCTAGATTTAGTTATAACTTGTCTTATTAAGACGCTTTACCTATTTAGGCCTTACTATCTCTATGCACCTTTATTAACTAAGTAAGGTACAGCCTCTAATGAAGTTGTTGTTCTATTCTATAATACTTTCTACTGTATATAACTATGCCTTCCTTAGACTCTTGTTTAGGTTTGTAACAAGTGCTTCCTCTTAATAGAATCTGTTAAGTTTCTAGAGTTTATTATTACGCCTAAGAATATAGTAATAGACCTAGAATAAGTGCACACTATTATAGAATAGCTAAAGCCTAAGAGATATAAGAATATCTAGATGTTTCTTAGCTTTATAAACTTCTATAGAAGGTTTATATATAATTACTTAGGTATAATATAACTACTAGTAGACTATATAATAGCTGCCTAGAACCTAGAGCTAGACTAAGAAGAACCTAATCCTTAGAAGAAGAAGTAAAGTTAAAGAAGAAAATATATAAAGGCTTAACTAAATATTATAAACTATAGAGCTAGCCTAAGAATATCTGTGTAGCATTTCTTAATATTAAGGCTTAGTTTACTTAAGCTCTAGTGCTTTAGCACTTTAATTCTAAAAAACTAATTATAGTTCTTACAGACACATTAGACTTTGCTATAGTAGCTATACTACTATAGCTACAGATATCTAAGCTAATAACTAAGAGTTACTAGAAGCTAGTAGCGTTCTAGAGCAAGAAGTTCTAGAGACTATTAGTAAGATATTATACCTATAACAAGGAACTGTTAGTAATTGTGTTAGCATTCTAGCAGTAGAAGTAATACCTTAAGCACACTATATCTATAATCTAGATGCTCTCTAATTATAATAATCTAAGGTACTTTATAATAATAAAGAAGCTTTCTTTAAAATAAGCTTATTAAGTAAAGAAGCTATCTAGATTTAACTTTAAAGTTAAATATAAACCTAGACCTAAGAATATAGTAGATAGCTCTTTAAGGTGTCTTAACTATATTTAGAGTATAGTTATGTTATAAACCTAAACAGAAGTCTAAGGAAGGCACAGTTATGTACGGTAGAAAGTATTACAGGACAGAACAACAACCTTGTTAGAAGCTGCACCCTACCTAGTTAATAAAGGTGCATAGGGACAGCTAGGCCTAAATAGGCAAAGCGTCTTAATAAGACAAGTTATAACTAAATCTAGGATTCTAGAATAATAGACTAATAGGAGTTGCTTCTTGTCTTACTAGTATTATAGTCTTATAAGACTAGTGTAACAACCTAGTTACATGTAGCTAGAGAAGCAAGGCTTACTCTAGTACTATATATATTATACTACGCTAAGAATTCTAGCTTTAGAATTCTTGTGCTTACCTTTTTAGTATAGGCAGAGACGTCTTGTAGTATAGATGTTAAGGGTAGAGCGCCTATCTATTACAAACACTGCCTATAAGTATAAGTTTAGAATATACTGTACTACCTAAGAGTATAAGTTTAGAGAAAAGTGTAACAGATGGGCGCCCTGCCCTCGACATCTATACTACGAGACGTCTCTGCCTATACTAAAAAGGTAAGCACAAGAATTCTAAAGCTAGAATTCTTAGCGTAGTATAATATATATAGTACTAGAGTAAGCCTTGCTCCTCTAGCTATATGTAACTAGGTTGTTACATTACCCCCCTCCTTAGAAGCCTCTTGTCCCTAAGAGGTAAGGACTTAGTATATATATATCTGCGAACCCTAATTATAATAGCTCTATAATTTAATCCTGTAAGCTAGACCTTATAAGGAATGTCCCTCTTATAATTCTACTTCAGCAATTAACCTTATAAGCCTATAATCTAAGCTAGAGTGATACAGCTAGTCCCTACCAGGTTTAAACTCTAGACCTTTTAGGTAGCTTTAGAATTATGTAACAGATGGGCGCCCTACCCTTAACATCTATACTACAAGACGTCTCTGCCTATACTAAAAAGGTAAGCACAAGAATTCTAAAGCTAGAATTCTTAGCGTAGTATAATATATATAGTACTAGAGTAAGCCTTGCTCCTCTAGCTACATGTAACTAGGTTGTTACAAAAAGTATAACACTACTTACAGACATAAGTTCAGTGTACCTTTTACTGCCTAGAGGTATAAGTTTAGAGTTAGTAACTCTACTACCTATAGGTATAAGTTTAGAGTATAGCAGCATCGTCCTTGTAGATACCTGCTAGCAGCAGTCTAGTTCTAGAGATGCGCCTCTCTTAGCTCTTAACTAGCCTTCTATAGATTACAGTAATTAAGGTTAATCTAATTTATCTAAAGCTTAGAAAACAGACTTTAATATTATAGTAGCCCTTCTTTATAGCCTAGATAGTTAAGTTAGTACTTCTATATACCTTATAAATATAGCTATATAAGAAGAAACTATATACACTCTAGAGGCCCTAGAATATCTTCTAAATTTTATTAGATAGGTTTAGAAACAAGATAAAGCTTTTTCTGGAAATAAATTGCTAATAAATTAGAAAGTAGGTAGAGTAGGTAAAAAATAGTATTATTAGTAAATTAACTCTAATAGCGTTTGTATAAAAGTAGAAAAGTATAGATTCTTAATAACATAACTCTATAAGTGCTTAGCTTATTAACTAAATAAGATCTAGAGATATAAGCCTTAGAAACTACTATTACCTCTCTCTGTACCTGATATAGCCTAGTATTACTTCTTTCTTAACTTTGTTACAGATCTACCTATATCTAAGAATGCTAGAGGGAATAAGTATAACTTAATATTAGTCTTTATAGACTAGTTTAGTAAGTATATCTAATACTTCTCTATAACTAAGATAATTACAGCTTAGCACCTAGCTAAGCTACTATTAGAACAGTGTTTTCTGCTACAAAGCCTGCTAGACACCCTGCTATTAGATTAAGGTTCTGTCTTTACTAGCTAGTTCTAGTCTAATATATACTACTACCTTAAGATAGCTTACTATCTTAGTATAGCCTTCTATGCTTAGATAAAAAGCTAGACAGAATAGTAAAACTAAGAGCTTAAGATATATCTTTATATATATATAAACTACTAATAGAATAACTAAGTAAACCTTCTACTATATATAGAATATATATATAACTTAAAGCCTTACTTAGCTTATAGTAAATCTTCTATCAAAGTTGCCTATAGTATTAATCCTAAGAGCTTTAACAGAGTGCTAAACAAGTATTAGTTATACTCGCTGCCTATTAACTAGGACAAAGATACAAAGGCCCTAGAACTATAATAGTAAGTTGCTAGGCGTCTTATATGTTAGTATAAGGTTTAGACTATAGTAAAGAAGACTCTAGAATATACTTAATAGAGCTAGGCTTATTAGTATAATTCTAAGAGATCTAAATAACATTTTGCAGAAAGAGATTAAGTAATCCTCTATGCTAAGAACTTTCTAACTAAGTATTCTTTAAAGAAGTTTAATATAAAGTACTTAGAACTATTTATAGTCTTTAAGAAGGTTAGAAATTTAGTATATAAGCTTAAGCTACTACTCTCTATAGATAGAGTGTACTTAGTATTTAATATCTTACTACTTAAACTCTAGAGAGAGCCTCTTATAAGCAAAGAGTTCTAGCTAGGTCTAGTGCAGATTCCTATAGACGCTCTACCTTGCAATAAATATAAGGTTAAGAGAATTCTAGAGCACTGCAACTCTGCTACCTAAGAGTATAAGTATAGAGTTAAGTAGCTAGGTTAGTTAAATAAAGACGTAACCTAGAAACCACTTAAGCGTCTTAATTATCATAATTAGATACTTAAAGACTACTATAAAGATTTCTGTAATTTATTATAATTAAGAGCTATAGGTTAGAAGCGCAAAGCGCCTAAGAATCTAAAACCTCTAAGAAGGAAGAGAAGATATCTATAGAAGTTCTTTATAGGCAATTAGTGCTAAATCTATATATCTAATAGTAATATAATTAGCGTTAACCTATAGTAAACGGTTAAGAGGCTGATATAGGTCAAGTAATAATCTAATATAGTTACTAAGAAGTTTAAGAACTTATTCTACTTATAAGCTCTAATTATAAAGTAAGTTATACTTAGTATTAAGCTATTTAACTTAGAAAGCCTTTATAGCTACTTTACACACTACTACTAATCTAGACTTTCTTCTATTAATAAGTAGGACTTATCTAGAAGAGTACGCTATAATGCTTACTACAGTCTCTACTCTTAGTAAGAGAACTAGCTATAGAAAGATGCCTAAACGCAGCTAGAGAAGCCTTAGTTGCGCTGTAGATATTAGTACTATAGAAGTACTAGCGCTTCTTAGTATTAACAGCGTAACTAGCTTTCTTAAAATACTTCTCTACTATGCTATTAACTATAATATTAAAGACAGCCTTCTTACTTATAGTACCAATAGCAGCCTTTGTAAGTTAGTAAATATCTAATAAACTAGAACTTATTTTTATGTTATAGCGCTGTAAATTATACTTATAAGATACCTAATAATTATAATAGTATTAAGCCTTACTCTTACTACTACTCTTAACCTTCTAAAAGACTATAGTATTATACTCCTTAAATCTAATACAGTAGACTTTAGCGTAGTTGTATACAGTCTAGAAGAAAGCCTAAGTAGTCTTAAGGACCTTAGTATTGCTTATAGTATTACCTGCTATAGTAACAGTATTATTATACTTATAGAGAGCGCAGTTAATTAGCTAGTTAAGAATGTTGCAGGCTTAACAAAAGTGTGCCTCTATCTACTTTGTGTTAGTACTAGAACAATACTAAGAAGAGCCTAGATATACCTTAATATAACTACCCTTATAAGCTTAAGTATAACTAGAATAGACACTAAAATTATTATTACGCATAGTATAGCCTTTAGCATACTAGAACACTGTAATAAATAATATAATTATGCTATTAGAGTTAGTTTTAGAAGTAGTTATAAGGTACGTAATACTACTATAGTACTAGAAGTATATAAGTAGAGGCTATAGAGCTATATTATTAGGTAATATATATATAAAATTAGGTAGAGAATTATTTAAGATATAAGAAGGTAGTAAAGTTATAGTAACTAGTTATAGAAGAGGTATTATAGTAAAGAGATATAGGTAGTTTATATCTTTTTAAGGTTTTACTAGTAGCTAGGTATAAAAGATATATTACTAGGTATACTCTAAAACTCTATTAATACTAGCTTAATTAGAATAATTTATAGCTTAATTAAAAGTACTTAGTTAGCTTCTTCTATTATATAATATATTCTAGTAGGCTATCTTTACTAGTTAAAGAGTTATTAAGGAAATAGTAGAGTTTTTACTTATACTAAACCTAACTACTATTTACTAGTTTACTTAGCTCTTAGAAACTAGCTTTTAAGCTACTACTAGTATAAAATTTTTAATTATCTTTTTTATAGATAGAATATACTAAGTAGTAAGCTTTTCTATATACTTTATAAGCTTTACCTCTTATTATAAAGTAAGCTTTTATTAGTTAAAGTACTTAGCTTCTTAGAAGTTCTAAATATATCTATACCTTTGCGCAAGTATAAAATAATTAATACTATATTAATTTATAATTTAGTAATATATAAGTTTCTCTTCTAGTCTTAATGCTTTAGTTGCTATTAACACTTTATTAATTAGAGCTATAGTTGTTAAGTTATTACGCGTTGTAGTTTGCGCGATTTTATCGCGATCGGGCGTCACGCGACTCCGGGCGTTACGCGCACGGACACGGTAGATGTGGGGCCCACTTTTCTCCCATCTCAACCCTCAACCTAACGTCAACCAATGAGCTCCACGTGGAGTTCATTGGTTGACATTGTTATCACGACAGTCTGCAGAGGAGGTACCTGAGTTTGCGACGAGGTTCGATTGCCGTCCAACGGGCGTGATAACCTCTGTTGGTTCCTGAGGAACTCTTGAATCATGTTTCGATTCATCCCAAACGACGATCAAGGCATGCCCCAACGACGCGCTGGTCAGGCGCGTGCCTGTGAAATGTGTCGCAGGCGCAAGGTATGTAAGCCGCAGCAACGCCTATCGCAACGAGATAAATGTACTAAGAATGACTGTAGAAACGCTGTACCCATTCAGATGATTCCAGAGCTGCCCCCAGCTCCTCAGAGATGCAACAAGGGCCCCACAGTTCAAAGCGAACCAGAACCTCAGGGTCGCATGACCTCAGCGCTGGTTCTGAAAATAGTCCTGTACAAACAATAGGAATAAGCTCTGGAAGAGACCAAGATCAGTATATGAATCTTCGAAATGATAGCGACCTTTCGGCGATGACGGAAGGTGCTTTGGACGGTGGTGAGGAGCGTTCATCCACGACAGCTGCACCTAGCTCGAGCATTTACGATTCGAATAATGCCAGAAACGAGTCACGATTCATTGGCCATCTGAATCCGGAAGGTACCTTTCTCATTGCAGCCAACCCAGCAGACAACACCGTGTCTGGCCAACCCGAGGAGATAGGGATATGGCTGTCTACTAAGAATCAGAGTGAAAAGCCGAAACGCTATCTAACCGTACCAAAGATGACAGATCAGTCCAACGCTGTTTACTGTCCCAATCCGGTCGTGACTGGTCTCCTGCTCCCTTACCTTGAGGGTTCATATCTGCTATTGCTCCCCTATCCAGCGGATTTCGCCGCACTTTGTAACATCTACTTTGACGAGTTCCATCCCACATTTCCAATTCTGGATAGAGAGAGCCTCGAGGCGTCGCCAGCTAACATATTCTCGCAACATGCGATAAGACAAATCATCTGCCTGTTTGCAAGCTCAAGCTCATCTGCAGAACCTTATCTGAGCCTCCAAAGCAGCGAACAGCGCTCTATACTGAGCCGAGGCGAATTTTCACTTCAACTGTCGACTGCCGTGCGCACAGCTCTGAATCTTGAATTAATCAAAGACAAACTCACACTATGTCAGATCTGTGCGTTATACTCAATGTACACACAACTGGCCGATGATCGCTTTCTATCCATAGAACTTTGTGCGCGCGCTGTTGCGCACTCTCTCACTCTCGGGCTTCATCTTCCAAAAAGTGCTGATCAGCAGGACCCAGACAGTGACAAGCGAGTGTTTTGCTGTATCTGGACCTTGGATAGGTTGAACGCCGCCTTTCAAGGTCGTCCAGTCACCATGCATGAACGCGACATTGGGATCGATCTTCGCACCACCTTTGCCCTTCAAGAGAACTGTTTTCGATTGTTTCTCCATACCAGCCTTCTTCTCGACAGTATCATTGATCTTTATCGACCCAAGGCCGATGGCTCGGAGGCTGATTGGGGTCCAGACTTTCCCGATTTCGAAAGCGTCGTCCATGATGCTGGTGCTCTTGGAGGAAAGCCGAACCTGCTCGGTAAGCCATTGTAAACCAGTTAACTCTATAGATGCACGACGGCTAAGAACTCATCTAGCTACAGTGGAGATCTTCTATCATGCCGTTGCTATGCTTTCTTGCAGGTCGCAGTCTCTGCACCTACCACTGCGGCGCTCTCCATCCTATCTGCGACAAAGTCTGTCCGCCCATCGGGTTCTCTCGATAGTTTCAGAAGAGCTCAAACCCAAGCTTTCGCCTACTCCAATAGTGCCCTATGCTGTTTCGCTTGCGCTTCGCTTCTTCTATCGCGAATTTAGGTACACCAAAGTGCCACTGTTTCGCACAAGAGCACAAAAACAACTAACCCTTGGGTGCGGTATCCTGGAGACTCTAGGCAAGGCTTTCCCTGCTGCAGCTTGCATTGCAGACATGGTAAAGCAAACCTTGAAAGAGACAGAGAAGGCGTACTCGTCCATGGTCCAACCAGAGGAGCCCGATGGAGCGGGAGTCAACGGGGAAGTCAACTCGACTGTCATTCGCGGACCACCGGACTACGAGGTACAGGGCCAGCAACCCCCTCAATCTGGCTCGACCCGAGATGACATGGCGTGGGGTAATTTGACGTGGGATGGCATGTCAGACATTGATGTTTTTCAGCACTTCGACCCTAACTTCAACCTCGACGCGATCGATGCCGCGCTTGCTGATAACACGCAACCTGTCTTTCCAATCACCTTTGACAACCTTTGGTCCTGATACTTATCCAAAGAACTTCTCCTAGGACAGTGGCCTGATCTGATGTCAGGCTATGGCCGCTAGTATCGCCCTGGTAGCGACCTAGAGTCCTGTCCAATTTCCGGATCTATTGAGAAAGGTTTTACTTAAAAGGTACGCCGGAGCTTCATGCTTGCTCTCAAGTGGCTTTCGGAACAGAAGGCCGGGGTGCAGTGCCGTTCAATCGGGTACAGCCTGCTTTCACAAGCTATGCAACAAACCGATCAGCCATGAAAAGATGTAATAATCATCAACTTGTGCTCCAGAGATCTCGTACCACGCAGTAGTGTTCTTCTCAGGGTTTTATTAGCACAGTTACGATCCAAAAAGTGTCAAGACTCAAGACCGCAAGCCCAAGAATAGCGAAGCTTACTATTGATATACATAATTTGTCAATATAGTGTCAAATCCGATATATTCTACCGAAACGCATCTTTCACTCGCGGATGCGGCGATAGGAATGAATGTGCTCAGTCCTTCCTGAAGATCCCACAGGAGCTTACTGGGGCCAGGTGCTTATGACGTCCTCAGCTCAAGCCCTGCACGTAATGTTGAACAACTGCGGAGCAGACACCATTTCTAGAACGAGCCTCAGCCCTACCTGCATAGTGATCCTATGTAGTCTGTGAGAGTAAGTGGCGTCTGAAAAGGAAATCTCCGCCAGACCCCGCAGTCGCAACTTCCGCTTTGGGAAAGTCCGCCATAAGCGGAGCACAGCTCTATCACACCTAGGCAGATACTAATGGAGCACTGTTTGCAGATCAGATACGTGTTCGATTTTTGGAAGATATGTTTTAAAGGAGCTGCCAAACCTCATCAAATATCCATTTACCATCTACTCTGACCCACTTTTACTCAGCTTCCACGAGAACGTAGCACACCTGTGGCCCACAATACCACGAGCACTTGACATCAATACCAGGTCCTAGATATCAGCACTTCACAACCAATCGCAAACATGTTCGCAATGAAGCCCACCGCTGCGCGTACAACGCCAGTCAAAGTCGTACGTGTCGGCATCATAGGGTAATCGTAATCTCATACCGCCGCTCTTCTTAATTACTGACCTTAAAAGCTGCGGCATGGTCACCCAAGTAGTCCACGCCCCTACTTTGAACTACATGTCCGACTTTTTCCAGGTCGTGTACCTGAGCGATGTCTCAAACGAGGCAATGCAGCACTGCGCGCGCAAGGTCGCCGGTCCGGCGCCGCAGACCACGCGATCAGTGGAGGAGCTGTGCGCATCGCCTGATGTGGATCTTGTGCTTATTGCCAACAGCGACACGTTCCACACGGAGCACACAGAGCTGGCGCTGGCGCAGGGCAAGCATGTGTTTATTGAAAAGCCAATTGCCCTGACGCTAAGAGATTGTGACCGAATCATTGAAGCGGACAAGAAGGCGGGTGGTAACAAGGTCTTTGTCGGCTATATGAGACGGTATGCAGCTGCGTTTACCGACGCGTTGAAAGAGGTTGGTGGGATTGAGAAGGTGAGATATGCCAGAGTCCGAGACATCATTGGGCCGAACTCGGTCTTCATTTCGCAATCGGGCACTTTCCCAAGGACGTTTGGCGATTATGAGAAGAAAGACTCGGCACACTTAAAAGACCAGACCGCGAGGGATGTCAAGATCGCGTTGGAGGAAGAACTCGGTATCTCTGTAACTCCCACCACGACTATGATGTGGGAGCTACTCAGTAGTCTAGGCTCGCACGACGTGAGTGCAATGAGAGAGCTGCTCGGGATGCCTGAGAAGGTCGTGGGAGCAGTGCCTTGCTCGACCGAAGGACCGCCATTCTGGAGGTATGTTGCAAACACTCACTAATCAGGGAATGAAGAGCGCCTGCAGCTAACGAAAATCCCAGCGCTCTTCTCCAGTACCCTGGCTTCGCAGTCTCATATGAATCCGGTATCGACCAAGTCCCTCGCTTCGACGCCTCGATTGAAGTTTTCGGCGAACACAAAACAGTAAAACTCACCATCGATACACCATTTGTCAAGGGGCTTGCGACGACAATTCAAGTCCAGAGTGCCCTGCCTGATGGCTCCTACCAGAACTCCACAATAAGGAAATCGTACGAAGATCCTTATACGCTGCAATTCCGCGAGGTGCACGAGTTCGTCGTCAATGGCAAGGCGCCCAAGACGAGTCCCGCGGACGCAAGGCAGGATGTTCAGATTAACGGCATGATTCTCAAGGCTGCAACTGCAACTTGATTATGGTTTTTAATGTGCGCGGAGTTATTATGGAGCTGCATGAAATGATTCTACAAATTGAAAACGCCGTTGAGAGTGCATTCTTGACCGGATCAGAATTGAAGAAGATAAGGAGAGAAGCACCTCGAAAATGGATCTGCATATCTGACGAAACCACACCGGTCTCTTTTGTTGATGTATAAAAGAGCAACATATCGTTGTTCTTTCTGTTCAATTCTATGATGTACTCATCGCCTTCTTGTAATGACTGTTGTCTGTTGCCATTCAAACCTCAGTGCTCTGAATAACCTCCTGTCTGTGCTTCTTGATCGTCGACAGCTTTTCAGCAAATCGTGATAGTCTCAGCTTTGAAGTACTGTCTGTACTATCTCCTAAGGTACCCAGGATCTCGAGCACAAGCGGCCTTCACTCGCTTGACTTGCGCGGAATCATCACTGAGTGGCTCTGAACATTCAAAACAAAACATAGCCTTACATCTATTCCACCAACCATGGCAATCGTCATCTTCCGACGGACC
This sequence comes from Stagonosporopsis cucurbitacearum, assembly GCA_016920805.1. NCBI lineage: Eukaryota > Fungi > Ascomycota > Dothideomycetes > Pleosporales > Didymellaceae > Stagonosporopsis > Stagonosporopsis cucurbitacearum. The sequence continues at coordinate 1,879,246 of JAFEKD010000011.1, read as the reverse complement.
AAGTACTGGAAGTCGGAAAATACCAACTCTATCAAACGCCGAGTCCCCACATGGTTTCAGTAATATGATCCAGTCGTGTTCATTTTTTCGAGTGGATTCGGGGGCACATACAAGCAATCCTTTCACGGTTGTGGAATAATCACACTCTGATGACAATGAAGACCAGTCCAGAAGGATACCGAGCTGGATGTCGTCCGCAATTGGAAGTGCAATAATAGTGTCTGCGCTATTGACAGTGTACATACTCGATGATGGCCGAAGGCGGGATATTTTCAGATCAGCGGCGGCAGCATGTATCTCAAGTTGCTGCGGGATATCCCTAGCGACTATGCCAGAGCCAGTGTTGAAGGTCGACAGGCTCTGTCTCCCTTGTTTTGTATGTAGGTATATCCCACAAGTTCGAACCGCAGCGTATTCGTCGAGCGGTTTTGGAGCATCGGGGAATGTTACAGCACCAGTCCATCCCAGGGGCGATCAGCTTGGGAAGCCGACACGGCGGCGCGGTTGTGATGAAGATATATGTCTACACATCAGTGCAAAGAAATCCTTGCCGCCGTCATAAGGACCAGTAAGAATATATGGGCTGTTTGGTTCTTCCAGGTTATCTAGAGTCAATCTTGGCGGTCTGTATGGAAGGCCCCATAGGTGAAAGACCGAATTGTGTCTCAGAGTGTTCATGGGGCCTAGGATTGCGTCGAGCGCGTCTGAGTCATACAATAATTTACGATAAGAATATGCAGTCATATAAAATATCCCAAGTGACATTGGGCTGCGGCCATAAATACTATCCTAGGGGGGGGGGGGAAGTCAGCCTTCGATCCGAGGTTCCGACTGCCCTGGGAGTGAGGTTTCTTTTGCCTCGAACTTGGAATGCGTACCACAGATCAGGAGGGCTTGTCGGGCTGTAAAGACAAGACGCCTTTTAAACAAGAACCCCTCCTGGAATGTCCAAGCTCTCTGTGCCCACGGGGAACTGCGTATCTCAAAGTCGGCTGTTGCAGCGCGCGGAATCGCTGCCATATGCAAAGAGCCTAGCGCTAATATGCGACCTCTCCGATCTTTTGATACCCCCGGCAGCCCCTCGTGAGGCCCTCTTTCTATAGCATCAGTGATTGTGAGTTGTGCTGCTGCGTATATGCTCCCCATCTGAGCGATTTGAGCATGTTGTTGTTCGAGATTATCTTGGGCTATGCACCAGATCTCTGATTAGTCTCTTCTCGTCCCATGATCTCATTTGGCAACTGACATATCGGTCCACCCACAGATATCGATATCCTAGACTTTTGGTCACTTGGATGCTATCCTCCACTGTCCGCGGGAATCCTTGTGAATTGGCGAATAATGAAGCGCCCCATACATAGGATAGAGCCACATAACGACATCCCTCCGGAGCAGTAATAACCTGTTTCTTTGAGCAGTCGATAACTTTCAGGCCAGGCAGTCGTTTTTCCGCAGACATACATGAATGGATGTGTTCATTCTCACACGTGCTGATCCAGTCTTGCACGCGACCAATGTCAAGTTTTTCAGGGAACCATGTCTCAATCTCGGATAGAGTCGCCTCAAGACCATGGTCTGAGACCAATATGCTTTGCCTCACGCGGTTTACCATAGAATCAGATGATTTTGAAATCTCTATGCGCTTGCAAAAGCATGCCGGCGTGATAGAGATGTGCCCGTGACCGGAATCAATGAACGGTTCGATCCACCGACAGATGGTACATTCCGAACAATTTAACTTCCTGACGTAGAACTCAAGTTCGTCATGGGGATCCGATTTGTTGGCCATCCTCATCCAGTCAATCGAAGCACATCTTTGGCATACGCCGTCAGCATATGGTCGGCCTGGCCCTGTCTTGTCTTCGCACATGTGTACTGTTTAGGCTACTTGAAAGAAGGCAGTAGTCACGATAGGCTTGAAGTTGACCATGAGGCGATTGTGGTGATGCTGAGCAAAGCTGCTGACAAGGCTGAGTTGTGAATAGGCACCACTCTGGGCGTAAGACCTTCAGAGTACTAACCAAAACAAGAAGGCCAGCCACACCGAGCCCAAATTTACCCAGATTTATCCGTTCATCAGTCCCTACGAGTGTTGAATCTCAGGATCGCCCTCTCTCAAAGCTTGAGACAGCGGGAAAGATGCCTCGGGTCCAGCCCGCTTTCTCTTGAACAAGACCCATTCCCTCCTAACACCATGCCATGCAATAGATAAAACCAGAAGAAGAGCGCCACGAGAAAGAAAACCCCGCTAAGCCCGCAGGAATTGGCTAACACATCCAACAAATCGGCTCAACACTCATCCACCACCACAGCAGCCGTCTCACCCATTGTCCATTCTTGCAATAACGTCGCTAACTTGGCAAAACTGACAGGCTTCATAACATACGAATCCACCCCCGCGGTAAACGCCTCCTTCTGATCCCTCACACTCGCCAGGCCCGTCAATGCAATGATCAGCGCATGAAGCGGTTTCTCGTTCGGGTCTAGTGTACTGTTGTGTTTCGTCTCAATCTCGCGTATCTTTCGCGTGGCAGTGAATCCGTCCATTATCGGCATCGAGAGGTCCATGAGAATAATATCTGGAGGTGCCGGTGGAGAAGAATGTAGCAATGTGCGGTAGGTATTGACGGCTTGAAGACCGTCTGAGGCAGTGGATGTGGATAAGTAGCCACGCTTTTTCATCCCGACCTGCAGGAGGCGAAGATTTATTGCATTGTCGTCGACTAGGAGAACGCGGCGCGTGTGAGATGAGAGGTCGAAGGGTGTGGCTGTTGTTTTTGTTGTTCGCGTCGTGTCAGGCAATTCGAGGAGTGTCGTAGAAACCGTGACATTCTTTATGTGATCGATCTGGTCCTTCATAGGTCTTTGGGGATCTTGTTGTGTGGTGGTGTCATCTTGAAGAGTCTGGTCAACCTTCAGTCGTAAAGTCGCGGATATCATACTCTCGATCGGCGTTAACTCTAGTGAAGCTGCTTTGGAGCGATTGAGGCATGCTTGTAACCCTTTTGCAAGCTTGTGTGGCCCGACAGGGTGACGTATGCTTTCCACATTTTTGCGAGTACTGAAATTCGCCGCGCCTGTGCCACAAAGGACCAGAACCATGGTTTGGCATCTAGGCGTAGAGAGTTGAGGGGAGCGTCGAAACAGATCATCGACCGCAGTCTCCTCGACAACAATGATATCAGCAGTAGACTCTTCCTGCCATTCTCTTACTGGCCCTCTTGACCATCTGCTCAGATAGGACATCAGTGTTCCACGTAGCAATTGGGACGCTTCTTCTAGATCGCTTGTCGCTCTTCTCTCAACTGGCAAGTAGACACTGACAGAAGCTTTGCCTGCCAGAGCTCCGTTTTGAGAAATTCTGTTTGTGCAATCAGTGGTAGTAGCTTTGATCGTATCAGTAATGCGCTCCGCTATTGTATTGCTATTTCGATCCTGTAAAGGTTCCCTGATCAAGGGAAATTTGACGCTGACTTTCGTACCAATCCCAACCGTGGAAACAACATCGATGTGACCTCCTATATTGTCAACAATCGACTTGATGAGAGACAATCCAAGTCCGACACCTGGTGCCTGGTTTGATTCCTGGGCAAATGGTTTGTAGAGCTTGTCTTTCAAGTAAGCTGCAGAGATGCCCTGACCTGAGTCTGTAACCGTCAGAACTCCATATTCAGCCGATCCCGGTTCATCGCTCTGGGTGTCAAGCTTGACATGAACGAAGCCACTCTGCGTGTATTTGAGAGCATTGCCGACTATATTCATTACGACTCGTCTGATGGATCCGGGTTCGCACCAGTATGTCCAGTCCTGCTCTGAAATTTCAATGATAAGCTCTACGTCAGGTCTACGGGGACCTAATGAGCGATTTGCTGAATTTTCACAATTGGTATTGACATCCTGGTGCGCTGTTTGAGTGTAGGGGTCAGTGAAAGTATGGCCTGTTGCAACTCCTTCGACAACTTCCTCGGTCAACTTGGCTAGATCGATTTTCCGTTGCGCATTCAGATCAGTTTGGAGCGCCTTATGATGTTGAGACTTAGCACTGATGACGTGGCATGAGGCAGCGTTGTCAGATTTGTCCCTTTCAAATGCATTTATCTTGCTGTAATCCAAAACCATGTTCACCGTATCCAAGAGTGTTCTCGCACAGCTTTCAGCAGTCTTGACAAGTGACTGCTGAAATGAGGTGCAGTTTGTGTCCCGCAGGAACTCGCAAGAGGCCAAGATTCCGTGCAGGGGCGACCTCAGCTCGTGCGAGATTGAACCAATGAAGTTGTTCTTTTGTTCGGCTGCTTTTAGGTTCGACAGTCGCAAAAGTTCCGTATCGACGCAATTATTGAACGTCACACAGTTGAGAAACTCCAATTGGTGGGTAAAATTACGGTACTCCGAATAGTTGTAGATGAAGCAGGCGGCCGATCGGCTTGTCGTTGAATCCCAAATAGGCGTGAACATGATCTGACGGGCCGCTGGGAAATGACCACGAAGTGTTGCAGAATCTGCAGCTATCTTATGCTGCCGTTTCTTTGATCTTGATCGGCCGTTGATGGTGCTCTCGCTATCTGAATAATCAGAAATTTCTTGACCTTGCTGATCATAAGTAAACATTCTTCCTCTCGGGTGCCGCCTGATCAGTTTCAAGAGTTCCTCGGGCGTAAACGGCAGAAATTCCGCTTGTTTTGAAGGTGTCGAGACAGGTTGATACGTGTGCACAAGAATCTCGGTACCGCCTGTATGCTTCTTTTCTGCCTCCAAATTCGAGAGTTGAATGCCCTTTGCGGTCAAAGCTGATGGGCGTTCAGCTCTCTGTTGCTGCCATGATGAGTCGTGATGTACTGGACTTCCAGTAGATGAACATGTACTTGGGTGATCAGGTCCCAAAGATGGCTTTCGTGATGGTGCATCTTCCAAGGAGGTATCAAGGTAAAGGACACCACCCCCACCCTCCTCGATATCCATTGCTTCCCGCAACAATTCTGCAGCTCGAGTTATGACTTCGATACGGTGGTCGCTATCAGTAGTTCGCCTAGAATCGGTTTCTGAATCAGTTCCTGCCGAAAGACTATCATTACTATTTCGCCGTCTGCGTCTCGTGCCCTCAGACGCTGGATCAACATATGCCGATAAGCACTCGTTCATTCGGAACGAACGTTGGCGATCTTTTTTGTCCCTGGACATTTCAAGGTGCTGAATAACGTTGTCCGCCATAACGCCGAGGAAGTGCTTTTCATTGCGCGTGAGAGGTGCTCTTAGCTTACTGTCAAGGATGTAGATTGAGCCAATATTGATGCCTCTGCGTGTACGCAAAGGAACACCAGCATAGTATCTGAAATGCGGTGGTCCTGCTATGAAACCGAGATGGTTGAATCGTTCGTCTTTACTTAGGTCGAGCACCTCAAAGCAAGCTGGGCCGCCGTCAGGTGGCGGAGGGGTAGAGATGGTATGTTCACATAGTCTGCCAGCTTTAGGTACTCTGACACACTAGACAGCATATCAGCTACAACGTTACCACTCTAGTTGGCTTACGATACGTACACCAGCCCATATTGCATCCTCAGGATCCTCATACCGCTCGGCATCGTCTAGATGGACTGTCTTGGTACTCTCGGCAACAAAATATTGGGTCTCCTCGTCAATCAGAGAAATCATTGCGCGTTCGGCACTCAAACGCCATGCTGCAAGCTGCGAATGCGCTGTCAGAACAGTGTCAATGGGTTCAATCTTCTCGGGTGGCTGAAAGTATTTATAAAGTTCCCGCGCTCGCGCGCGATCGTCAGCAGTGTTTTGAGGCAGACCCGTGTAAGGGCGGCTCGTGATCGAGCTATCTGCCATGTTGACAATATTGGTGGTAGAGTGAATGTTCACATGCTGGCAAAAGATGGAGAGCATCGTCCTATTGCCCAGAACGAGCTCTTGGGGCCCTGGTCAGTTCTCGCCACGGCCTGCTAACGTTAGCCTATGTGTTCGTAACGGACAAGCCGGCCGCGCCGTTAGAGCGTCCAACGGTCTCGACTCGCCACACAGCGTGGAAGATCCCAGAATTTCATATAGCAGTCCACAAACAACTTCTCTTTAGGTAGGCAGCCGTGCTGGAAAAACATGGCGTCTTCCAGCCATGCGATCATGTCTTTGCCTGGGGTAGGAAGATGTTTTCCAGTTTACGAGCCCATTACCGGGAAAGGACCGCAGACGCCGCCACCTCGGTATTGGTTTTGATTCGCTGCGCTGAGAAAGGCCCGAGAATTTCTTCTTTGGAATTCATTATACCTACTCACCAAACCTCACAATACCTATCGATGCAAAGCCCCGAGACTACCTTGGCCTTGCCATTCGCACTGCCTGGTGACAATTACGTTTGATTGCTGCTATACGGCGGCCGTTGCGACGATCCGAGTATCGAAGCGAAGGTTTGAGCGACTCCACAAAAGATTACTATGCGGAATGCTGATTGCGTCGTAACATTTGCATATGTGATGTCATATTGATCCCTGCCGTGAAGCAAATCCCCTCGCCAGGTCAAGCGTTTCGTGGCTGACTAAGTGTGTGGAGGTCGGACTCAGTTCGACAGGCCATGAGTCCAAACTGTATGTCTGTTGCACCATGTCAGCTTTATTGCGGTGAGACGGTTTGCAACCATAGACCCAAGACTGAGCATGTCGATGTCCAAGACGCGCTTTTTCAATCTTCGCCGCTCCATGTACTACTCCTCCCGGCCAGACAAGATAGCAAGGAGCCTATTAGCTAGAGTCCTAATGGCGAGTGCCTTACTATGTTGCTCTTCCATCAAGAAGTTCGCAGCTTTGTGACTGTTGGGTAATTGCACGACCGAAAGCAATGCCACATGGAGGCTGTCTTGTAGCCAAGAGTGCTTGCAAGAGACAGGGCGAAATGGTTCACTCTGGTTGTCCTGTCAACACGTGCCAATGACAACGCAGCTCAATTACTATCAAAGCACGGATGCGCAGACGCGGTGGAGTGATGCACAACAGCAAAACAGGCGATGACCGGACGAGCCTGGCACGAGTGATGTGATTAAGCACTGCGACCTCCTTGTCAGTCCACCTGCAGTTCCAACGGGAACCCGTTCCCGAGCGCCCTGCGCCGCAATGGGCTACACTGATTGGCTTGAATAGCTAAGAACCTAATTCGCACTGTGTTCCTTCCTGCCCATCGGCCGATAATCTCAGCGACCTGAAGAAGGACGCATCCTCTCCTATCAGTTCTGCATCTATCGTTCCTTTGCATCAATTGCGAACATTCGTTCTTGCGCATTGCGCTGTACTCTGGTAGTGACATTGCGGCCCCTGTCAGATCTCCTCGTCGCTCACGAATCGCGCCTCCTGCGTCCCTGACTACCACGACCCTTGACCAACGGATTGACTTTCGGCGGCCGCAAGCACCATGGATATCGTCCTTGAAGTCGCGGACACTTTTATTTTCGATCACATCTATTCAAGCCTCTTGCCTGCACCCTTGGCTTCTCTCAGCTCCAATGCGACCTTCTCCAGCATAAAGCAGGAGCCCACCAGCTTCGCCTTGCCTGCAGCAACATGGCGGTACGAGCCGGCTACCAAGTACTTCTCGGTACAGCCTAGGCAAGCTGCGTTTGAAAGCGCGTGGCCGCGTGACGATTGGCGCAGACAGCTACTAACACTCTACCTCATCACATGGTATGCCGTACCATTGCGCTTTGTCAGACGTTGTAAATCGGGGATGCTTCTAACGCGTCAATTGCAGGCTATTTGGCGTCATCGTTTACTACGTATTCGCGTCTGCATCCTACTTCTTGGTCTTCGACAAAGCGACTTTCGCACACCCTCGATACCTAAAGAACCAGATCAAACTAGAAATGAAGCAAGCTAACATTGCTTTTCCAATCATGGCCATCTTCACAGCGCCGTGGTTTCTGGCTGAAGTACGCGGCTACTCGAAACTCTACGATATAACAGAGGAAGGCCCAGGAGTCTGGTATAATTGGTTGCAATTCCCTCTATTTGTCTGCTTTACCGATTTCTGCATCTACTGGATCCACCGTGGTCTGCACCACAAGAGCATTTACAAAACACTGCACAAGCCCCATCATAAGTGGATTATGCCCACGCCCTTCGCCTCGCATGCTTTCCACCCTATGGATGGCTATGCCCAGGGTCTGCCATACCACATCTTTCCCTTCATCTTTCCGCTCCAGAAATTCGCATACGTCGCGCTCTTCATCTTCGTCAACATATGGACAGTCTTGATTCACGATAGCGAGTACGCCCACAATTCGCCTATCATAAACGGTGCTGCTTGCCACACTATGCACCACTTGTATTTCAACTACAACTATGGACAGTTCACCACGTTGTGGGACCGAATGGGTGGTAGCTACCGGAAGCCTAATGATGAATTGTTTCAGAAAGAGCTCAAGATGTGCCAAAGCGAGTGGAATAAGCAAGTCAAGGCTGTCGACCAAATGGTTCTGGAAGTGGAGGGAGAAGACGATCGGAAGTATGAACCTGATGTGGAGCCTAAGAAGGTCCGCTGAATGAGGACTTTGAGCAGTTTCACTGTCACTACAATCAAGAAGCATCAGTGGTGGTGGGGACCAATGTCCATTGAGCCAGCAAAGAAAAGTCGAGCCGCTTTTGTACTGGCGACAAAAGCAAGGAAGATCTCTGCAGCTTCCGTGTATAATATTGTGGTACGCTACGTACGAATCTTCTTAGTGCCGCTGTCCGATTCGACACATGTTTGATGCGAGGTTTAGAGTGGTCGAGGACGGACATCACCGAATGAGTACTTTCAGTAACCTAATCGTAATCATGAAAATTGACAACTACCTAATATCTTAATCACATTAACGAATAGACCTGACGTGCGTCATACAAATTCATTACTATCAATTGACCCAAAAACATGCGCCGATGCTATGCAATGCTAAAGGACTCATGTATTTCCTCAGAATGCAAGCCCGCTCTGCCACCAATGCAGTCCAGTGTGCCACCTCACCACCGTCCCACTCCAGCACCACCATCCATCTTGCTTTGCGGCGCCAAGTCCCAGCCCTCGAAAAAGCGAAACCGGCACCGGTTCGAAGAGCCAAACACCGCCAAGTGTAAAATCATCGCACAGCAAATGCGCAGTGTGGTAGAACCAGACGTGTACGTACAGAAACGTCCAGACCCGCATCAGCCATTGCGGGATATATTTCTGAACCCCCGTCTTGCGTAACGCTAAAGATATGACGACTTCAAGCAGAATCCCGACCGCTTGCAGCATGAAAAACGTGAACGAGTTAGCCATCGGGTGTGTTGGTCCTGGAGCTGTATATGTGCCACACGCGTGCAACACGCCACTCAGCCCAAACGCGGTGAACAACTGTATACCCTTGGCGGGGATACTGTGCCTATCCCACCCCAGCCACTCCACTATCCTCAAGCTGGGCTGCTCAAACGCAAACCGGAACGTCTGGTGCCACCAGCTGCTCCACCACCCGGCGAGCCCGCGGTCGAGCACAATCGTAAACGAACCCCACGTCTCGGGATAGATCCAGGGTTCTGTGCGCGCACCAATATGTGAACCAAAAATACCGGCGAAGACGAGAGGAGCGAGAGAGAAGATAGTTTGCAGAGCGCTTTTCACGGCGATCATACTGAGGAAGAGGCGGTAGGTGTGGATCATCCAAGGTTGTGTGAGGAACGTGAAAGGGAAATAGGGTGGTGGGGAGCGATCTATGAGGCCCCAGAAGTAGGGGTCGTGCATCATCACCGTCTTCAAGGCGTCGAGGATGAGGTAGCCTTTAACGAGGGTCTTGGCGTTGGCGATAAGTAGGGAGCGGCGATCGGGATAGGTAATGACTTGGCCGGCGTGGATGCGGGGATTGTGCTTTGGTACGTCGCCTGAATTGCGACGGAGCTGCTCTTGTAGCCATTTTGGTGGTGGCGGGAGTGCGGAGGTGCGCCAGTTCCAGCCTGCGCCACGGAAGTTGCAGAAGAGATCACAGACCCAGTCCAGACGCTCGGCGAAAGGTGACAGAGGGTATGGCTGCCAGGCGAACTCGCCATGGCGGTCACGAGGACCTGCTGTTGATTTCTGCGGGATATGGCCGTTGGAGTTTGTAGCAATACTTGCTGCCTTTGTCTTCTGCTGCTTTGACATGTGATCACTCCCGAACTGAGCTTGTTGTGTTCGTTCGATGCGTTGGAAGTCTGCTTGTGCATCATTGAATACAAGAAGAGCAGCGAGGTAGACCACGCTCCATGCGTGAACAAGTCCTAAGCCCAGGGCTGGTGCCATACCCCTAGCTCTTTGATACTTGATACTGTATGTTGCAAATGCAAGCAACACGCCCCAGATCAGAAAGCGGCACCTTCTTAGCCATGGTCGATGTTGGTGCGGTATGCACAAGTATACGATGACCAATAAAGCCCCATAGGCTCCGTAAGGATAAATGAACGGATCAAACTCGCCCGATGCTATTTGTGCATCATATTGCTGATAATAGTGCTGAATCTGATCATGATGAGAGTGAGGCCAAGGATCAGTGCCTAGAACGAACTCCATACTGAAGAGAAGGGAAAGTACGACAGGCAAATATACACAAGGAAAGATGAGATAGGCAAGACAATGAACCCAAATGAAAACAAGCATACAGTGGCGCAGACTATTCCCGTCAGATGGATGACGCAGTCACCGATGCGATTCGCTAAGCGGGAGGCTAGTCGCGCTAGACTCGATCCGCAGTGGCGGGTCGAGAAACACCATGAGCTCTGTATCACGACTGCCGGCAAGCTGCAATCGACGGGAACAGGCATACACGTCGACCCTACCCCAGTCTTTCTCTCACACGAAAGAAAAGTCCTGAGGGCACTTCAGCAAAGATGGTGAACATCACAGAGAAGATCAAGGAGTATGCTGCCCCTCCAAAAGTTTTGATGCCAAGACTGACGCTCCGCGAGGATCGAGGAGGAGATGAAGAGGACGCAGAGTGAGTTCAGTCCTGATCTGAGGTCAAAACTTAACTAATGTGAGACAGAGAACAAGGCCACGGGTACGACCTATTCATAATCACTGAGACATACCGGAGTTGCTTCACATCACGTGCTGACACAATCACTCAGAATATCACCTTGGTCTTTTGAAAGGGTGGGTGATATATTCCTGTTGAATATCAAACATTTAGCTGACAAGCAGCAGAAAGCTCGCTCGTCTTCGTGCCCAGCTTCTTGAGCCTGCTCCAGGCGCTGGCAGTGGCGGCGGACAAGGATTTGATGTATCCAAATCTGGCGATGCCCGTATAGCGCTTGTTGGCTTCCCCTCGGTCGGAAAATCAACCTTCTTGTCCCGAGTCACAAAGACAAAGTCCGAAGCGGCGTCCTATGCTTTCACCACGCTGACTGCTATTCCTGGCGTGCTTGAATATGGCGGTGCCGAAATTCAGGTTCTCGATCTCCCTGGTATCATTGAAGGTGCCGCCGAGGGCAAGGGACGAGGACGCCAAGTCATCAGCGCAGCAAAGACCAGTGATTTGATCCTCATGATTCTCGACGCCACAAAGAAGGCTGAGCAGAGGAGACTGCTCGAAGCCGAACTGGAAGCAGTGGGCATCCGACTAAACCGCGAACCACCGTATGCTACTCATCCACCTTTTGCGGAAAAAGAAACTGCTACTCACGATCCCACAGCAACATCTACCTCAAGCCCAAAAAAGCCGGTGGCATGAAGATCAACTTCCAGACCCCACCCAAAGGCGGCCTTGACGAGAAACTCATCTACCAGATCCTCAAAGACTACAAGATGCTCAACGCCGAGGTGCTGATCCGCGACGAATACGCCACCGTCGACGACTTCATCGACACCATCATGATCAACCACCGCAAGTACATCAAGTGTCTGTACGTGTACAACAAGATCGACTCCATCTCGCTCGAGCACCTGGACCAGCTGGCGCGCGAGCCGCACACGGTGATTATGAGCTGTGAGCTAGATCTGGGCCTGCAAGATGTGATTGATCGGTGCTGGGAGGAGCTGCAGTTGATGCGCATTTACACCAAGAGGAAGGGGTTTGAGCCGGATTTCAGCGAGGCGTTGATTGTGAGGAAGGGAAGCACGATCGAGGATGTTTGTGATCAGGTGCATAGGACGCTCAAGGAGACGTTCAAGTATGCGATGGTTTGGGGCGCGAGTGCGAGGCATGTGCCGCAGCGGGTGGGGTTGAGTCATGTGGTTGCCGACGAGGATGTCGTGAGTATCGTGGCAAAATAGAGTAGTCCAGAAGTTTCAAAGTCCGCACGGAGAAAGAAGATCAAGAATGAGGAGCTGGTGTGTCAATGATTACTTCTGCATGTTCATTTGCTCGCTTGCCTCAACTGTCATCTGTCAGCTGTGTGGTCACATCAGACATGCACAATCCCGTGACGTGACTTTAAATGAGGGTTGGCCACTGAACATCTGTGTCCGTTTCACGCGTGACAATGGCGAGTGAGGTAAACAATTCACTATGCTTTCATGCAATCGAAACGATACGGTATTAAATTTGTTTGGTTTCCACTGATGGACCACTGATGAACCACTGGTACGGTTGCTGTGCACAAGCACCAGCTTTGCAGCCCAAAACACCCAACAGCAAGGATATCCAAATTTGACGCCAACACATCGCTATGCAAAAACAAAATACCACAGTCTGCATGACAGACGCTGACCGTCAGCATACCCTCTGTCCCTCCATTTCCAAAGTCATATCAAGTAAAATGCATGTCCATTCTCTCATACGGTGCCTTCAGATGAACACCGGCGTCAACACCGTCCGCTTTCCAAGCAACATGTCCATTGCCGGATCGGTTGCTAATCTCTTGAGCCAGGGGTTCTCAGAATTCTATCCGCCGTTCACTTCCTGCTGGGCGCGATGTTTGCTCATGTACCGCTCCATATATGTGATGTAGTCGTACTTTGGCAGATCGCGATCCTCTTGCATGTCAGGTCCCTTGTGTTCCGGCATAGAAGAGATCAAATCATCAATAACATCATCGGGAACGAGCGAGTGACGGAGGTCAAGTTCAGTCACGTATGGCTATTCATCGTTAGCTTGTGTAGGAGAGGTGGAGGATGTAAGTCATACCTTGCCATCAGCGACCTCTTTGAAAGACTCAAAGACCTGCTCTGCTGTGTTTTGGTCCTCTGTTTCGTCTACCATGAAGCGAATAAATTGCTCAAAAGTGACGTAGTCGCGGCCTCCGCTGGTCTCGCGGAACTTCTGGTGCATCTCCTCATCATCATACACAAGTCCAAGACTAGCCAACGCTGCAGAAAACTCCAATTCGGCCAGCGAGTTTGACAGGTCGCGATCAAAGTGACGGAAAACCGACTCAAACTCTTCCAGCTGAATCGGCGTCAGGTTTGTCATGTTACGAGCAACCATCTGGTTCTCCAAGAAAGCCAGCTTCTTCGACACTGAGTTGCGTACCAAGCTCAGTTCGTACTCAAGTTCGTCGTATGTGTATGTCGTGAAGTCGTTCTCCTCGATGTTGGCTTCGGCACATTGCTCGTCAATTGAGGCAATGAGATTCAGGTATTCGTCAAGAGGCGCAAGGGATTTGCTGAGCTCCTTAGTGTGCTCCAACTGATCTTCGACTTCACCTTCAAGAGCTGATATCGAGGTCCCAAGTGTGTTCAATGCTAGGGCGAAGTCATTTGCTTTGTCCGCGAACGACTTGCGGAGGGCGTTCTTGATGTCACGGATCGTTTCATTGATGATTTGCGAGCGTTCACGCTCCGCTTTCATCAGGCCTGTCCATGCTGCATCCAATGTCTCAAGACTCAGCTCTGCCGGAGGGTCATATGGCCGGAGGCGGTAAGTCGCTAACTTAGTCTTGATGTTTCCCAATAACCCTGCCAAGTCTGACTTCTCTGCCACCCAGTTCCGCTTGTTTTTACGTTTCCATGCTGTAAACTCGCTCGACTGATTTCTGGCATCTGCGTACGTTCCATCGAACTTGGCCTCCTCCCATTGTGTGCGTTGTGCGGCAATCGCCGCCAGAAGCCTTCGCATGCGCTCCTCGAAGTCGTTCTGCATCTGCCATGCACCTTGCATGTTCTGAACGAACTTCTCAACTCGTCGGCCGGCGTTCTCTACCCGTTCCATCTGCGAGAAGGCATGGAACCAGTAGGCTATGTATGTCATGAGAGAACGCTCGTCAGGCTTTGCAACATCGCAGACGTCTTCTACATCGAGCAGGTCTGGGATGCCGATCTCCTTTGAGGCGATATCGAAAGCAAGCTGCATGTTGCCGCGGTGATCGTTCTTGTCGAGACTGTCGTAGTCGATGAGGTCGGGGCGGTGGATGTCCAAGAGTGCGCAGAAGGCCAGGCCGTCATTCCAGCTGGAGGAAAAATCGCGAACTTCGACCTCGTCGTAGCATGCTGTCTTGCGTTGACACCACAGCAATAGACCTTCTTTCGCACTCAAACCCTCTTCATTGATATCACTGATTGTGAACCGCAGAATCAAAGTCCAGATCAGACCTAGAATGATCTTGCTGTTGCCATCCACCACGTCTTCAGCACCAATGTTGGTCATCTGAATGCCGCGACTGCGGATGTAGTCCAGGGACTTGTTGACATTCTCAAACTTCTGGACGCGGAGCTTCGGTCGGGAGGCATAGCGGCCAAGCGATTCGTTGCTGAGAACCTCGAGGAGGTGTATCAGGTTGATCTGCGCGTGCGTGTAAGAGGGTGCCCGTGGTAGAAGAGTCATGGAGGGGCACTCACGCCGTCAGACAAATCTGTGATGAGGTCCTCGATCTCAACATTGCGAATCTTCACCTTGCTATTGAGCCTGTAGCATGTTCAGCATATGGCGAGGCTGTAACGCATTGTTGTGGCTGTGGGGCTGCGCACCATTTTGTGAAGGTCTTCTGCTGGACCTTGACCCATTGTTGCTCAAGCGGAGCCATGACGGTTGGTCTATATTAATGGTGCCCAGTCGAGGGCGCTAGCAGATAGGAATAGCGGTGCAGGTGTCCAAAACTGCCTGCTGTGAGGCGCCGAGTGCTGGTGCTGCTGGCTCACCGCGTGGTTGTTGGCACCCAAACAATGCCAGGCGGGCGGCGACTCGGCTGTTGCGGGGCTTCAGTCAGGGGCCTTTCAAGGGATCGTCGAAGCTTTGTGGCTGGTGCTGGTCTGCTGTCAGCGGCTCGCACGTCACTGGACTCGACCAAGATCTTCGAGCAGAGTCTTCTCCAGGCACTGTTACGAACATTCGAAGAATTAATTGCACACGCAAAGTCGCACGAAATGACCTGCGCGCTCTACTGCTTTTGATTCACCGCTCGCACGTACAGTCGCCTGTCAAGAGTGGGGCGCATGAAGCTGCTCCTGCCTGCATTAGCTGTCCATTCGCCCTTGCTGCTTCACCAGCCATGGCCGTCGAAGTCGCGTCTGAGAATGCCGTCTCGCTACCCTACCACGAGCCCGGCATCCAACAGATCCTGATCCTTGTCTCTCTCCTCTTACTGCTCAATGTTGTCAATGCTGCGCTTGACAAGGTGCTGTATTGCGGGTTACTGGGTCAGGTGTTGATTGGCATTGCTTGGGGCACCCCAGGTACCAAATGGCTGTCAGTAGAAGTCGAACAAGTCATTGTCCAATTGGGATATCTGGGATTGATTCTACTTGTATACGAGGGTTCGTCGACAGGCCGTCATCGCCCATACAGTACTGACGAGTAGCTGCTCAGGTGGTCTGCATACCTCTTTCCAATCTCTAAAAGCTAACCTCTTGCTCTCCTCTGGAGTCGCTCTTACTGGTATTGTGGCTCCTATCGGCCTCTCATACGTACTTCAAGGTCTTCTCGATGCCACTCCGTTACAAGCGTTCGCTGCAGGCGCCGCGCTTTGTTCGACCAGTCTAGGGACCACCTTCACTGTGTTGGGCTCCAGTGGCCTTTCATCATCTCGTCTTGGCGTCGTCCTTACCAGTGCGGCGATGATGGATGATGTTGTCGGTCTGGTCATGGTTCAGGTCATTTCCAACCTTGGTGGTGGAGATTTCAACGCCATTACTGTCGTTCGTCCAATCCTTGTGTCATTTGCTTTCGCAGTCCTTGTTCCTATCGTATGCTTGTTTGTTCTCAAACCTTGCACATTGTGGCTCAACAAGTACCGTGAGACTCACCCTGCTGCACCGCTCAATGGGCTCCTGCGTACATCTCAGGTTTCATTTACGCTGCACACAGCTCTACTCATCGCTCTCATTACTGGTGCAACTTACGCTGGAACATCAAATTTGTTTGCGGCATACATTGCTGGCGCCAGTATCAGCTGGTGGGACTCCGAAGTACCTCACGTCAACACAGTCATCACAACTGCAGAGGCATCTGCACACAACAAAACAGAGACAACCAGCAGTTCCAGTGGCGATTCTACCAGCGCCAATGCAGGTCCCAGCAAGGCCATGAAAGGAACTGTACCCAGCACACTGGACGACAGCATTCAAACCTCAGAGCCCACTCCGACAGCAGTCCCACTCCACGAGATAGACAAGCTGTGCGGTTTGGCCATCTACGAACAGTATTATCATGAGGCGGTTTCCAAGATTTTGCAGCCGCTCTTTTTCGCGTCCATCGGCTTCTCAATTCCGATTACACGCATGTTTCGGGCAGCCATTGTCTGGCGCGGCATCATCTATACAGTCCTTATGGCGTTTGCGAAAGTCGTTTGTGGGCTATGGCTTGTCAGGCTATCCAAAGCCCCGACGCAGACTTTTCGTCGCGTGATGAACGTGTTAAAACCCCCTGCTATACCTCATTTCTGGGGTAACAGCAAAGCACCCGTTACAACGACTCAACAACCTCAAACCGTGACTCCCGAACAGCCGACAGCTAGAACAGGAGCTGTAACCCTAGCGCCAGTATCGGCCAACGACCGAAGAAGCTCACCGAATGCATCAAAGCCCGTTTCTTTACACCCACCATTCATCCTCGCTCTGGCCATGTGCGCTCGCGGGGAAATCGGCTTCTTGATTTCTGGCGTAGCCGAGTCTAACGGTATCTTCTCACAAACGGGGGTTGCCTCAAGTGAACCATCGGACATTTTCCTTGTTGTGACTTGGGCAATCGTGCTGTGCACGATTCTTGGGCCGCTTGGAGTTGGGCTAATGGTGAGAAGAGTCAAGAAACTCCAAGAGCAGAAGAACAGACAGCAAGAAGGTGCCGGAAGAGACGTGCTGGGGGTGTGGGGTGTCGAGTAAGCTGCTCGGAGTTGTCGTGTCTCGAAAGTGTCGACGACCACTGCTCCCTGCATGGTATCAGAGGTAACTGGTACTGCCAGATGACTGACACAACTGTTGCACAGCAAAGCGTTCAAGTCGGGGCTGAGCGGGGGTTGAAACGAAATGTCACAATGCTGTACGAGTTGAAGGTTGCAGGAGGCACGAATCTACCAAATGACGCGGTAGCACATGTGACATTGTAGTGGGAAAGACCGTACCTACATGTAGAGATAATGACAGGTGTATCGCTGTATATCGTGGAGTCGGCACTTGACATCACAGCTGTTACACTGTCTATTTCTAGCCAAACAGCCGCGCTGTGGAATTCGACTGGTCAGGAGAACCTTCCATTTGTGCTCTACTGGCGGCTCTGGAAGGTTTACTGTGCGACCCTAGGAGCGTTTCAAAGGCGCGCTTGGCTGAACACACTACAAGCTCTGAAACGCTGAAACCAAAACTGACCCCATATGCCGGCGATCGCGTTGCGGGCGCGCAGCCGGCCCGTCGCTGAGAAGTGCTTCGCCGTCCACGCGCCGTGTCGACACCACACGCAGCGTTCTTGATACCATACATACCTGCTGGATTCCAGCGCACGCTGCCCACAAATTTCGGCCACGGTGCTGCCATCAGTCTCGTGGCGACAACCCCCCTGGTCTTTGGTGGGCGAGCACTTGCAGACGGCTTTTCGATTGGCTGCATGTGCATGGCGAGAGGTCGAGAGTCAGCAAGCCTGAGCAAGGTCTCCTTCCGCCGCTTTAGCGCCATCGCCCTAAACGGGGCTCCTCGACTCCAACCACGTCGCTGCCGCGCAAAGACGCTCACCGCGCGCCGACGGCTCCTGACCTCTTCCCTACTCCCACTCATATACAGGCGAGGCGTTGGACTTGGTCTGCGGCCTGATTTCGCCTCAACCGCTCTCGTTGCTCCTTCCAGGTCCAAGAGTTCGCCTGGCGCAGCGCAGCCCGACGGACATTGCTCACAAGGACCACCTCCAGCCCAGTTGCACCGAGTCTCCACAGTCCCAGGCGGCTTCCAATAATTGCTGCTGCCAGAGCGCTTTCTAGCATTCCTGCAGCCGCAGAACGCCCTGTTTGCTTGTGCTTGCTTTGGCCAGCGTCCCTGAACCCCGCCATTCACCGCTGTTCGCTGTTGCAGAGCCCCGCCCCTTCCTGTTGTTGGCAGCGCGAATCGTCTTTTCAAGTAAGCAATCTCAAGGCGGTCCCAGTGGCCACCAAAGACATCCGTGCATCCTCTGCAGCTAATGGCAATAACCCCTGTTGACCCTCGACAGCATGTACTCGAACAACCAGTTTATGGATGCTCGTCCGGCGCCGCGCCCCCCTACAGACCGTCCTCGCCTCGCCCTTACACCAAACACTAGCAGCACTCTGCCTGGCAACATGGCCGGTCTGAGCATGCAGTCGCCCGCCTACAACCAGTCGTTATCCCGCACACAAACAGAGAGGAGTGTCTCTTCGTCGTCCATAGTAAAAGAGGGCATGGTCAAAGTCAAGGACGAGGGGCTTTTCAAATCCTTTGTCTGGGCAGACCGTTGGCTGGTGTTGAAGGAGTTCGAGCTGAACTTCTTCAAGAGTGCCAACGCGTCCAAGGTGTCCAATACCATTCAGTTACGAGACATTCTCGGCGTAGAGAGATCTGACACGCAGCCGCTGTCTTTCGAAATCACACGGTCACTCAACCCCAGCAAAGGCTCGTCCCCGCCCCGCGACGGCCCTACAAAAATCATCACATGCAAAGTCGAGACAGACGATGATGTCTACTCATGGATCGACAGCATCTACCAACGCTGCCCTAGTATGGGTGGTGTAAGCAATCCTACAAACTTTACTCACAGGGTCCACGTTGGTTTTGACCCAACAAGCGGCGCGTTTGTCGGCCTGCCTGTCGAATGGGAAAAGCTGCTGACAGCCTCTGCGCTGACAAAAGATGATTACGCTAAAAACCCCAAAGCTGTGCTCGAAGTACTTGAATTCTATACCGAAAAGCTCGTCAAGCGTTCCGAGGACCCTCAGCAATATTCGAGCCTCACGCCTACCCCTGGTGTTAATACTGGGTCGGAGAAGCAACTAGGCTACGGCGGGGGAGGCAACTCGGTTGCGCCTCCTCGCCCTGCGCCACCAGCTCAGTACCAGCGCAAGGATAGCTACAGCGCGGGCTCACGACAGAACACACCACCCTCCGGTGGCTATTCTGCTCCGCTTCAAAACAGTGCTTCGTCAGCAGACCGTTATGAACAAGAACGACGCAGGCAAGACGAGCAGGTGCGGATGCAGCGTGAGCGCGAGATACAGAGACAAAGGCAAGAACGTGAGCAACGGGAACGCGAGGAACAGGCTGCGTACAATGCTTCTATACCACAGAAGAAGGTACCGTTAGCTCAACAGGAGATTGGTGGCGGCGGTTATGAAGAACGGGATTCTAGCCCTTCAAGCACATCACGTTACAACCCCTCGCGTCCGGCTCCTGCGACGCCGGGATCTCAGCGAGCTCCAGCAGCTCAAGCTCCCGGGTCGCTCCGCCAGATGGCAGCTCAACGTCCTGCGCCATCTGCTCCAAGACCGCAGCAGAATGGCTCCAGCTACAGTCCCTCAGGGTCAAAGATCCCCACTCCACAGCAACGTCCACCGATACAACCAAGCTCCAGCTACTCAGGATCCCAAAACCAAGTTCCACAAGCTCGTGCTCAGCCATCGCAACAGAAGCAGTACCAGGGGTCCTCTGCAGCACCGAAACCGCTGAACTTCGCAAAGCCCACAGGCGCTCCTGTAAATGATGCAGTCAAAAAGGCCGAAGCTGCGCTCACCAGCAAGCCAAAAGAAGAGACTCCACGTAAAGATGTCCGCATGTCGAGCATGTCCGAGACCGAAGTAATGGCCAAACTCCGCGAGGTCGTTTCCAAGGAAAAGCCTCTTGAGTCCTACAACAAGCAGAAGAAGATTGGTCAGGGCGCCAGTGGTTCCGTATACGTTGCGCGCATCCGTGAAGGCGCGACCTCGCCTATGGCACGCCGCCTCCTGCAGGAGAATGGGCCACGCGCTCAAGTCGCTATCAAGCAAATGGATCTCCGTAATCAGCCTCGCAAAGAGCTGATTGTAAACGAGATCATTGTTATGAAAGACAGCAAGCATCCTAACATCGTCAACTTCCTCGACGCTTTCTTGCAAGAGGAGCAGTCAGAGCTTTGGGTAGTAATGGAATTCATGGAGGGTGGTGCTTTGACAGATGTCATTGACAACAACCCGACAATCACAGAGGACCAGATTGCCACCATTTGTTTCGAGGTATGCATTGTCGAACATATGCGCGTCTTGACTTTGCTAATTCCGTCACAGACTTGTAAGGGCCTGGAGCACCTGCATAACCAGAACATCATTCACCGAGATATCAAGAGTGACAATGTTCTGCTTGATGGGCGTGGCAACGTCAAGATTAGTACGTTTAGCATATAGTCATCTCCAGTCTTTCGCTAACAACGGTACAGCTGACTTCGGTTTCTGCGCCAAGCTAACCGAACAACGGTCTAAGCGAGCGACCATGGTTGGTACACCATACTGGATGGCACCCGAGGTCGTCAAACAGAAAGAGTACGGCAACAAGGTCGACATCTGGTCGCTGGGTATTATGGCCATCGAAATGATCGAATCCGAACCACCATATCTCAATGAAGAGCCTCTCAAAGCGCTCTACCTCATCGCCACAAACGGCACGCCCCGCCTCAAGAAGCCCGACAAGCTGTCTAAGGAGCTTAAGGCCTTCTTGTCTGTCTGCTTGTGCGTTGACGTCAAGAGCCGCGCCAGCGCTGGGGAGCTCATGAGCCATGACTTCCTAAAGAGCGGATGCAGCTTGAACAGCCTCAGCCAACTGCTCAACTTCAGGAAGAACGGCAGCCACTAGACACAACGTGCAAGACGCGAAGTGTAAAAGTGCGAAGCGAAAGGCCATGGGAGGAAGGATGGCGCCTGGAGCAACGCAACATGACCCTCTTATATGCCTCGCGCATCTTGACTGATACCCATTCCATTTCCTTTGATTGGTACTCGTTACGGTAAGCAAGCGCCTGCAGCGTACGAGCAAGTAGGCGGACGGCGGTGAGGTGCAGGGAGTGAATCGCAACACTCGAATGGTGTAGGACAGAGGGGCATGTATTCAGCTAGCGAGCCTAGCTTGCGACGATTCTGTGCAGGAAACAGGCAACGAAGAAGACGAGTTACGCGTTGGATAATGGCCGTTACATTACAGCCTTCTTTTGCTGCATTGCGAAAACACGCAGTCCCGGCTGGCATACACAGTAGATATAACAGTCGGGCTCGCGATAAATATCAGAGCCCGAAATTTCGACACGATTTGGGCGTGCAAATTACGATAGCGGAATAATTCATGGAGTTTCGAGATTGTTAAAAAAACGTGTTGAGCAAACATGGCGCAGTAGCATCATGATCTCGACTAGGCACGTAACCGCCAGTACTCACACAATACGTGCTCCGTGATTATTGGTAAAAATTAAGAAGAAGTGTGTTCATCCGTGACAAGGGGTCGCACGAAGACATGCAAATGGTATGATATTCCTCCTCTAAAAGCCCGTGTTTGGAGCCAAAAACCATGTAAACAGATTCATAAACGCCTCCCAATGCAATGCAGAAAAACACCTTGGTTGAGGCCGATACAGAAGCAGGTCTGATCCTTCTCAACCATGTGAGACACCCATGAGACCAACGCCGCGCTGTAGAGAACTTCGGAAACAAAAACCATGAAACAAAGGAACAATGTAGAACTCTATGAGGCAGACTTGTCATCCTCGTCTTCATCCTCGTCACCTTCAAAATCAGAGTCCATTTCTTCGTCGAAGTCGCTCTCACTGCCGCCGAAGCTCTCGACGTCACTATCCTCCCAGCTCATCTCGAAATCACCCTCCTCTTCCCGACGCTTCCAGGCTGTCTCATGTGTAGGCATGACAAAGCCGGCTGGAATATCTGCTTTCGAGGCCTCGGTGTCCTTCTTGACCATCTCCTCATATTGCTCTGGCTGGTTGCGCAGCATGACGCCTGCGTCAACATTGGCCGGCGAGGAGGTCTCGGCATCGTCAAGGAGGGACAGAATGGAGAGGAGGACAGTCTCCGCACGCTGCACTGGCGACCAGCGTTCTGCGGCGAGCTCGCCGGACATCTCATCGTCGCCTGGTGGATGCAGGATCGATATGCAGAGGCGGCCGTCGGGGTAGATATTAGGGTGGTAGAGTGGTCGCACAAACTTGAAGTCTGTATTTCGGTCAGCTTGGCATCCACGCCTACCCAGGGGTCGGTCCCAGCGATGTATAGTCCGGGGTCTGGTAGAGGTGACGTACCTGGCGGAGAGTGAGGATAATTGCGGGGGAAGGTCATCTTGGCTTTGAAATAGCCACCGTAGTAAAAAGAGTCGGGATTTAGCACAATAAGAGCGACACTCCACTCAAAAACGTTGTCATTTATCAGCTGTAAGACAGTCAGTCCCGGCTCATTTGGATGGCATGGATGTTGTGCAACATGCCTCGATATTGGTCCATGTCTCCTTGCTTAGAGCTTTGAACTCGTTCATGAGCACTCGCTGCGCAGCGTCCGCCATGATGTGTCCCTTTCAGAGATCTGTGCAACCGAGGCTTTGGGCTTCGTGGTCCAGACAGGAAGGATAGAGCGTTGGTATGGGTCGAGCGAGAGTTTTGCGGCGGGTGAAGGTCCAGAAAGTGGTGAAAAGGTACGGGCGAGTGGAGAAGAAAGGAAAGGGAACGATATGGTGCAGTGAGAGTGGTGTGAACCAAGAGGCGTGGTTGCCGGAGGGTGATCAAGCGCACTCGCCGAAGTTAGGGTTCAATGAGTGGTCTCGCCGGCCGAAGTGCCTCGTGCAAGTTTCACCGCCTGCCGTTTCCAATCAGCCCAACAAGCGCGGATTGATGAGCTCGCTCCGTCGGCGCTTCCGTGCAGAACGCCGTTGCCTCTGGTCTTGACGCCTTTGCAGGGCTCTGCTCGGGATTGTTGCACCTTTTCAAGGAGGCGACACTCGCACGCCTCGCAGCGTGTTATTCTCTTGCCGATCCCGGCACATGACGCCTGAGGGTGAGCGCTGGAGCACCGTGTTCACGTCACCTGCGCTAAAGCACAATCCGGTGCTCACGATGATGAGGAGAGTGACATCGTGCTTGTGCATGACAATTTCCGGCACACGAGAAACGAACCGATGAAGGGCACTGCATTGGACTGTGAACCCTCTTTCTAGATACATGTCTCTTTGTTACATCATTTTTTTCGAGCTGTCGCTGGAGTCACAAACTCACGTTCTTCTGCAGTGCTCAACCTTGGTAATTGACAAATATGTCTTCTAAGTTGTACATGCATCGAAAAGCCGGTATCAAACAACCCATCCCAGTCAACGCCGTGTGCTGTGTAGAAAGCAAAGCCTCTAATCCTTCATCTCACTCGTGTGCGCTCAAGCATGCAGCATCTAGATCCCATACTCAATCCTTCCAGAACACTGCGACATCTGCCCATTTCCAGAAAGTCATCATTATGGCGATTAGGACAGGCTTATCGCGCCGCGGCGGCTCTCACGAATGTGCAGGAAGGCTTGGAGGCCGCAGAAGACAAAGAAGCCCTAGAGACTATTAGAAATGAGAGTCGCAATGTAGTACATAGCTCCACGTACAATATAGATGAATACTGCTCCAAAGACGGCGCCGGCAACAGCACTGCCATCCTCAGGATCCTCCTCTCCGCCCAGCATTGTGTGGCTACCAGATTTGAAGAGCGCTCCAATGGTGGACAAAATAATAATCGCAAACACGGAAAGGACAATGCATGTCCATGCGTTCATAGCGGAAACGACGGGCTTGACCATGGTGGGCGACTTTGAGCTCTGCGGTTACGCGGGGCGGGAAGCTTATCGGCAGCGGCGCTTCGAGCACAGGTCGTGCAATGCGTGTTTCTGTGACCAGTCGGCGAGTGCTCGTATACGACGACGTTCGCGAGCGATGGAGATGTACGTGGTGATGCTGGTTGGTGGAGAGCGTGGAAGCCTGCGGTCCACCGCCGCCATGGATCGGAGCACTTCGTCATCCAGCCAGCCTTGGCATCGTTCGCGCTAGTGGGTGGAAACAACCTCAGACATCAACAATCGCCGTGTGCCGCAGTTGGTAGGGTTTCATTCATCAAGAATGGAACTAATTCTTTGTTCATCCAAAGCTGCTAGCGTTTCGATAACTACGACAGCGACTTAATGTCCCAGGACGCACTACAGAAGTCGCCGAAGTACCTCAATACGCCTTACCAACCGTTCTCCGCGAAGTCGTAGCCTCTGGTTCGAACATGCTTGTCAAATCTCCCAATCAATTGAGATGGCCATATTGCTTGCCGATACAAGCAACAACTTCCTGGATGACCATCTTCCATTCGCAGCATGGCTCAATGAGGCCTCAAATGTTCATGGCCACACAGCTCTTTATGCGTCAGACGACCTTTTCCCTCGCCCGGAAATGCCTTCTTTGATCGCGCCGCCTGATTCTCTTGGGGACTCTCCGGAAGAGCTTCAAGCGATGGCAGAACCCAGTTCTTTTGATCCTCCCCATCGCGCCATGCTTGCTCAAGCTATCGAAAAGTAAGTGCTGTATACGGTAATGCTCTACATCAGACACGTACCTTCTTTGCCAGTTTCTCCTTTTTCGCCCACAATTTCAAATCTTCGCCGCGTAGCTTCAAAAGCACAAGTTCCATACAGGTCGCCGCGTCAGATCTATCGATCTCGTCGATGTATTTTTGGCGTCGAAGAAGGCAGATATCTGCCTGCCCCTTCCTCATGCAGCGTGAACAAGACGGCGGATCTGTGATTATGCACTGAATACAGGAGGTGATGCGAGTGAAGCGTGGTCTTTCCGGGTCGACTGTTGAAGCCTTTGTGATCTTGGATGTCTCACTCGGTATCTCGTGGCATTGTTCGGGTTCAGGCCAAGTTTCGCTTGGTGAATTGTGTGATCCATGACTGTGGCTGCCGGAGAGGGTGGTCGTAAGCCGGTGTCTATTGTCAACGGGCGCAACATTTGGAACATCGTCCTTGAATGGGTCCTCGAGCGATGCTTTGTCGAGAAGATATTGCACGTCGGAGGCCGAATTACTGGAGGAGCTGGCATTGGTAGGCGAAAATTCGTTGTATCTCTGTGTTAGAGGCTTTGGTCGTGGTGGCGTCAGTAGCTTAGCATCTGTGACATGATAGCCCAATTCGCCCGTGTCTTCAACGACGCCTTGCTGGTCCAAGTTACGTAGCCAACTCAAGACCAGTTGTTCGTCCTCCACAATGCGCACCTTATGCTCAGCCTTTCTGGGAGCACTTGACTGGGTCGTCATGCTGTAGTTGAGTATCGGGTCGAGACAGGTGAAAATGGCGATAGGCGGAGCTGCCAGGGGGAGGAGGTATGTGACGCATTTATCAGCTAACATTTCACGGTGAAGGTGCCTCCGAATGAAAACTCATTTCTCAACTCCGATCACATGGCAAACGACAGGTGAAGGTGAGACACAAACGCGAGTTCATTAGTGTTACAGAAGTGTGTAATATACTACTGTAGGATGATTCCATAGGAACGTCGAGCCTTCAGTGTATGCCAGATTATCTTACACGCGAATTTCTATACACCATGATCCACAGACACAGAAAGTGGGATAACATTGATAGTTGAGCGTTACAATACACCACGCCTCCTTTACCCACAGATGTCGATCTCTCCAAGCAATCAGGCCTTCTCTCACTGCCAATACTTTATCGAAAATTGATGCTTTCAAGACTTACATTCAGATACTACAAAGCCCTTCCCACGAAGCAAGAACAAATAATCACAGTAAATTGAGTGGGTATTGTGGACGGCCAGGAAGAAAGCGCGAATCATACGTCAGTATTAGCGAAGTGGTTGTTAGAGGAGTCGGCAGCCAGCTTATGTTGGTGACCGTGCTCAGTGATCGAGGATGGAGCGTTAGGAGAAGCCCATGTAGATGACCGCCTTTGTCATGCTTATTGTCTTGCGGTGCGAGACGCGATGACTTCGTGATTGATTTCCTATCCAGAGCATTCTCCACCTATCGTTTCGACTTTAGAGTGTCAGAGCTTTAGGCAACAACAATTTTGATTTAGTCGTGCAGGGACAAGGTACGGCTGCCAATCTCGACGTGAAGGATTGAAGATGATGTGTACATTCATATTGACTCACTGAAGCACTTGCTAAACAGGCGCAGATCAGAGACTATAGCTCTCAGTGCTCTTCCACGTCATCCTTGAACAGGTGTGAAGATATCAAGGATCTTTGGTGATGGAACCATATCGGGAACTTGTGGAGTGTGTTTTGCAACGGCAGGCTAACACAAGGCGTTTTCCGTAGGCTTCGGGTCATCTACCCTCGATCCCCAACAACGAAACGACTGGCTAATCCTTGTAGTTCGACTGCATGATGCAAATGCTTTTTCACCACGCTGTCTTTAATGCTCCACACATGTTGGCAGAATCCTATGTTGCTCGGCCAACAAACCCATTTTTAAGTGCGAGCGATTTTGGAGTGGTTCATTCAGTGCACATCGCATGACGGCACCAAAGCCGTACGTAACGACACAAACAAACCGATATATCCTATGACAGAGATCGAAGACCCAGTCTTTACTCGGATTCACCCAAGGCTTGAGGTAGTAGAGACTGTTGCAGCCAGCCCCTAAGAGACTTACACTTGAACGCCATTGGCTCTCAGTGAACAATATACTTTCTCGCTTAAGAGATCATTCGAGGAGGTTGGTTTACCATTCAATTGGGCCCTACATAGTCGCGCATCAAAGCGGGGACTTTACAGATGGTGGTGGCGCAGCACATCCTACAGCCTTGGCAAGGCAGTATCATCCTCAGGCATCCCATTCCAGCACTACTTAGCGGATAAACTGCAGGCAGATGTGTACATCCAAAGTACAGAATATTTATATACAATGTGAATTGTATGCTGGTCCATCCTCGACAACAATTGACCAGATACTTCACAATGGCTCTTACATGGCCACGTCTTCACACTATCTTGAATAGCAGCTTGCTCTTCTTTTCGCTCGTGCTAGTCGCAATCCCTCCTGCTGTCATGTACCTCACGATCAATGGTATGAGATCGATGGACCAAGCATGGCCTCAGAGGTCTTACACGTGGTACCGCGGACCGAGTTACGATATGGACACCAAACATCAAGTCGCACTGAAGTACGAGGTCGCAAACGAACACATGATCCTTGCAGCAGCCTCTGCGAGCATTTTGGCCGGGGTGGTTGGAGTCGCAGGATTCTTTTCAGCAGGAGAGGTATACACCAAAGCTTCCATCCTCTGGCTATGAAGTCGACCTAACATGAGTGTCAGGTAACAAAGCCCTCAGCGCTGAAACCCACACTATTCCTGCAGATTGTTCCGGCTTCTGTAACCTTTATCGTCACTTTCATCGCTTTCATTTACACCCAGACTGTTTTCGATACCGATAACATGGGAAAGTGCGATTGGACCCAGGGATACGTTCCTTACAGCACACTTAAGTGTACACGTGAACAAGCAGCCTGCGGAATCGTTGGCTACTTTGCCATGGAAAACTGGGAAATGGCTCGCAAGTACCATCAAAAGCTGGCAATTTGCCACGACACACAGACTGGAAGGCACCTGGTGGCCCCGTTGTTTGTCACAAGCTTGCTCATGTGTGGATTTGCTGTCGGTAAATACTTCGTTGAGAAGAGGGAAATGAGGTTTGTTGAGAGTGCAGACGAGAGGGTTGAGAGGTTGGAGAGACAAGAGGAATAGGCGCGGGGGCACAGAAACGGAGGACCTGAAATCGCGAATCATGAGAGTTGATGAGGTCGTTGGAAGGACGTGTACTGGACTAATGGGTCGAGCGTGCAAGGGCAACAATATAGTGAATAGAGGGCAACAACTTGGCAAATATAATCACATCATATGCAGGATCAATAGGGAACAGGTTTTTTAAGTCAAACAGATGATTGGAGAGCGTTTCGGTGTCTTTAAGTCAGACTGTCAGAGTCAAGCAACGACAGGGCTGGGGCGGCAGGCCCCACTCATCCCCGCAACCGCCAATCTCGCTCCAGTCTCTCCCTTGCTCCACATCTACCACAACATTGGCATCTCTCGTGCCACAGCATAGGATTTGCCAGGGCCTCAAGTCTGATGACGTAGTACTGTAACCAGCCGTAAAGGCTCCTTTTCATTCCTCCGCTTGGTCTCACCAATGTGCTATGAGCTCATCGCGTTTCTGCATGCGTGAAGGGAACAGACCCGTGTCAACTGCCACGATATGGTAACGCAAGTAAGATTCCCAACAAATGGCAGTCAGGCATCAATCGTG
Source organism: Stagonosporopsis cucurbitacearum (assembly GCA_016920805.1). Taxonomy (NCBI): domain Eukaryota; kingdom Fungi; phylum Ascomycota; class Dothideomycetes; order Pleosporales; family Didymellaceae; genus Stagonosporopsis; species Stagonosporopsis cucurbitacearum. Next base: position 1,850,601 of record JAFEKD010000011.1, on the reverse strand, counting down.
AGTACCAAAAGAGCCCGTCGCTAAGTTGTTTCCGGTGTATACGAACCAGGGTACTGTCTTACAGATCTGCAACCGTTTTGGCCCCCAATCAGCCGAAGATCTGTAGAAACCTTCCTTTCTGTGATCTTGGCAACAAAACAAGATTCCAGGCAGCTTGTCAACCAGCGCAGAGCTTAAAAGGAGTACAATATGATGATCCGAATGGAAGTCGCAACATAAAGTCGGTCAGCCCAGCAGCTAAGAAATATCGAGTTGCTTTCTCACCTTGACAATGTCTCCCCGTGTGCTGGCTCTGGCATTTCTTCTACTTGGTGCAGCCAATGCATTAACCATTGGTGAGCCACGTGCGATGCATTCAGCAAAGGTAGCTGCTAACTGTTACGCAGGTGAACGATCACACAATCTTGCTCCTCGTGCATACAGAAGACGCCAGAGGCGCACAAGAGATTACATCATTGCTTTCAGCCTCGTTGGAGCGGCTCTTGTTGCTGCTATGGCTTTCTGGCTGGTGCGACGGTACAGGAAGGGGAGCACCAAGGTCAAGAATTCGCCAGGGCCAGAAGGGTCTATGGTCGCTCAGATTGGAAGTCAGAATGTATGGTTTGGATCGTCGGGATTGAGTGGGAGACAGTAAGGCAACATAAATGATGACCAGAGGCGATTTCACCTCTGTGATCTTATGGAACCTAACACATAATCTTCTAAGCCACGAGGTCATCGTGCACGTATGATGTTTTATAGTCTTTCAAAATAATGAAAATCCGAGACAATGAACTGAGTTGAAGCCAGAAGGCAGTACTCGATTTCCACAAAATTATGATGAACGTGGGTGGACACCAAGGATGTGTGGCAAGGCAAGTGCGGGCGGCCTGCAGCTGCCACGGGCAATCACCTGCAGATGGACTCTAGGAGGCACTCTCCACAACAACCACATCTTCGACACCAATCCATCTCATTGCCTTTTACAATTACATCTTTCGTATTACATATAGCACGTTTTATTTATCCCGAGTCAGTCGGCCCTACCCAGAACAAGAGGTGCCAGTCAATACCGCTTTCTCAACCAGGCTAATCCGGCCAGTACGTTTCTAAACACTATACTCCCTATACGACAATTATTCATTTCATCAATATCCTCGATAGACTTCGAGGCCTGTTGACCAAAAGTTCCCAGATCTGACAGTATGAGGCTACTCAATACTTCTTCATATCAACTCGAGAGCTTCTTAGGGGTCGATAAGCCATCATATGCCATTCTTTCTCACACATGGGAGCCTGAAGGCGAGATACTGTTTGATGACTTGCAAGGAAAGTTCAAAGAAGACTTGGAGTTGAAGTCTGGCTTCGCAAAAGTGAAGAATGCCTGCAAAATGGCGCTCCAGGACGAATACGATTACATCTGGATTGATACATGCTGCATCGACAAAAGTAGCAGCGCCGAATTTTCTGAAGCCAGCGATTCTATGTTCAGATGGTATGAACAGTCATCAATTTGCTATGCCTTCTTTGCAGATGTGGATAGCAGAAAGCACGTACCCGCATCGCTGGAGAAAAGTCGATGGTTCACGCGCGGTTGGACCCTCCGAGAATTGATCGCTCCAGGTGAAGTTGATATCTACGACATGAACTGGACAAAAATAGGCAATCGCAGTTCCTTTGCTGGGGAGATCAGCAGCATTACAGACATTCAGGAAGAAGTTCTCGTCAGACATGGAAAACCTGTCAGTGACGTCCTCCACGGTACTTCTGTTGCACAACGAATGCGATGGGCATCAAATCGGGTCACTACGCGTGAAGAAGACGCTTCTTATTGTCTCATGGGCCTATTTGACGTTAACATGCCGCTACTGTACGGTGAGGGTAAGAAGGCCTTCTCCAGGCTACAGGAGGCCATCATACATGGATCGGAAGACCAGTCAATTCTTGCCCTTCGATCCGAACATGTCCCGTCAACACACGAGATCAGGTGTTGTTCTGGCTTCACCTCTGTGTTAGCTCCTGACATCAATTATTTTCGTGACGACATCCGATGCGATTGGTATGCAACACGCAGAGCCAGAGAACTTCCTTACGAAGCTGGCAGATTGACACTCGAAGTTTGCCTGGTAGAGTTATCATATGGTGGTGAGGCGTATCCTTGGGTTCATGACCAGTATTCTCCAACTCATGCTGCACTACTACACTGCATTTGTGGAAACGATTACTTGTCGCGGCCTATACTTCTCTTACATGCACAGAATCCAGAGAAGACCGTCTTCAGCAGATGCTTCTTTCGTGCTACCCTTTTGAAGGCTACAGTGGACTCTTCGACTAGGCTGAATGTCATAGGAGGTACTTCAGGAGATCGGCACGATCTCATTGGTAAGCTCATGTTCTTTACATTCTTCCCATTCAAGCCGCTTATACGATGTTGACATTCGAATTGTAGTCCTACCGTTGAACGCACTTGATGAGAAAGCCCCACGAACAATGATCACGCTTGAAAACCAAAGACAAAGATTTGTGATGACGGATAGGCTGGAAGCTCCGCACGTCCCCGCAGCTTTGGATTATCACCATGTTGCAAAGTACTGCATGGTAGGGCACACATATCCAAAGCAGAACAGTGAAGACCTTCGTGTCACTGTTCTCAATTTTGTTGGCATGCTTACACTCCGATATAAAATCAATCACGTCCTTATCGTGTGGTACCAAGCTTCATTTAGTAGGCCCTGGTGCAGAATCTACATTCTGAGAGAACTCACGATGAAGATCGGGAAATTCCGGAACCTAGAAGACGAAGATGCCTTGAGACATATCATGGCCGACTTGAAATCGTACGGGCGAGACCTCCGAGCAGTGAACGATATCTATGCGAGTCTGACTCCACATCTGAGCCGTTGAACGACATGCCTAACCCCTCGGTTGTGGTAGCAGGAGATCTAATCATCAGTCATTTTTTCAAGACGGTCAAGTTTGTGGGCAGAAGGCTTCATGTTATCACGCTTCTGGCTAAACCAGTCGTTGGTCATGGTATGGATGTTCCCAAAAAATCGTGGCTTCAAAGACTACATTTACGTGCGAAGGAGGAATAGATGGCGTTGACCCGATACCGTATCAGCAGTCTCGGGTCAGTGTGTTTCATTTCAGCGTTGTCTTCGACCATTACTCAATACAGTAGATACCTTTGCTAGCTAACCTTACTATATAGTCGATCAGCTGCTCCGTGCAAATGACAGTAGTCAACTGCCGATATCTCTGATCATCTGCTTGCATGCCTGGTAGAGATCACGATGGTGCAGCTTGGATTTGGGGATCCTTGGAAGATCGCATGCGAGGACAATCGACCGATCTATCCAAGCGCGAATCCAAGAGTGAAGACACTAGAAAGTGGGATAATGTGCTTCGCAGCTACGACCAATTTTTTCAACGACCCTGTGGAATGGAGCTTCGGTGGTTAGAAAAGTGACCTGACCATGGAAAATATCTTTTAATCATTTCAAGCTACTATGTTCGTCATCCCCAAGTCCTCTAGACTCTCTTCAGCAGCTCGGGAAAGTTTGAACTCGTGTAGTTCCACAACTTTCACCACCAACAGACACAGCTAGGTCTTTTGAGACCAAAGAACACTTCCATCAGCTTTCAGTACATTGAAACTGTCTCTGCCACAGGATAGGCGCCCTCAGAAGCTTTCTGCAGGATCCGCTAGTAACCAGTAGACTATAATCTCATCCGATCGCTGCTCATACAAGGCGTCAGACTATGTATCCACCGCGATCATAGATTCAAGATACGGTGCAACGGTCAATTCAGGCTATGCCGACCACATATGAAGCTACAGTTGGAGTATATCGCAAGAGGAAGAATCTGGAAATTCTCATCTAAGTGATATATGTGAACGATGTGATACCGCTCTCTTGCCGCCTTCACGGCAGTGAAATCCCACACTTGGTCTTCGTCATCGCGGGATCAGTCGTGTACTGAATGTCTCACGCCACGCTATGGGAAGTCATACACGTATTCCATGCAATGCTTGGTCTAGAGCCCCCATTTGCTTACTCGCTACGAACCTTGAACTAGACTGCTGCGCCACAAGCAGATAAAGGTTGTACGAATCCATGGTACAGGCAAGACGCCAGACTCTGTACAACATGATTTCTTCTGCAGAGCGAGCTTTTCTACACAGATGTCCTTCGCGACGAAGCCATCATAGGACTATGAGTTGCACCAGAGATGAGCTGGTTCTACAATCCACGAGCTACTATGTGAATGACCAAAACGTATCCTCAACAGGGATCAGATGTCTACATATATACATTTATCATCACACTCCTACCTTACCATAAATCCACACACCCTCCGCACTCCAAGAAAAAAAACCCGGTATCCAGCCTACAACCCACCCCTCCTACCACACAACCCAAAAAACGCACCTCAGCATCCCAACCACCCTCCTCCTCGCCACCACCCTCATCTCACCCAGTACCGCGCAACTCGGCTGCACAGAGCGCATACTCTCCCTCTCACGAGACTGCGGCGTCAGCACGACCAGCACAGGCTGTCTGTGCGACACTGCGCTCGCGAAGGTACACTGTTTGAAGAACTGCCTTGGCATCGTGGGACTCGTGCTCAGTGCGGCGCTGGCGGCTGCGGATGGTGTGTGTAAGCATGCGGGATGTCGGGTGCTGTTCGATGAGGACTGTTGAGGTGAGCGTGGGCGTGTTTGCTCTGCTGGATGAGAGGGGGTTGGAAGAAGTGGTGAGACTTTACTTCAAGGCGCTGTAGGGTGTTCGCTGATGATTTGATGTAGAATTTTTCTCGCACACGGGATGGCTCAGAGTGGATTGCACACCACTGGTTCAAGTTTTGGGCTCTTTGGTAAATGTATGTATACTTGACTTTGAGTCTTGAAACACTTGGGACTGGCGGTAGACAGATAGTGGAAAGCTGTGCTACCTCGAGTGTATCGTGCTGAGGCCGACACGTGTTTGAGCTACTTCATCTAGTAACCAAATTTCCTGTGTAAACAAATGAAGCATGTTTGTGCGTGAAGAGGACAGAAGGTACACCTACAGATCCTTTGGCTCACCCACATGGACCACCCACACTTGTTACGTCTTCATACACACACACACACACACACACACACACACACACACACACACACATACACACACACACTTGAAGTAACAAGCTATCCAATTTCCACTACAGATAGCTCACCTACAGCCACCCTTGCTCGATCCAGAAGTCCCATCCTTTCGTCTGCCAGCCTACAGCACGAATCTACCCAAAGCAACATTCCTCCAGTTCCGTACAGGATGTGTATCCTCAAGTTCCACACACCACCAAAGCACCTCCTTTGCTTTCTCAATCTGCCCGCTCTCTTCGTATGCCCTTGCAAGTGCATACCACGCTTCCGAGTAATCCCATCCAGCACCTAGTTTTGTCAAGGTAGAGAGCAGCCCAGATGCACGGTCGCGTGCAGCAAGACGACTGAGCTCGGGGGGTGAGAGCTGGTTTTCAGCCGAGGGAATGTGCGAGGTGAGATGGTGCTTCTTGTGCTCTGATGACGGTGTTGTTGCAGATGGTGTTGGTGCTTGTGCTGGGGAGAGAGGTGTGATCTCAGTAGCGTTTGTGGGCTCCATGGGGATCTCCTCGCTATAGATATCGAGCAAGATATTGGATAAGCCTACGATACCCTGCGCGTGGTCTGGGAAGTGTAAGAGTGCGTGCTCAAAGTCTGTGCGGGCTTGGTGTTTCTCGGACTGAGCCGTTAGGAGCTCACCGCGCTGTCCCTGTTAGTCTTTGCAAAGAAAATATCGTCTTGAAGAAACTTACGGCAGTGTAGGCATCGGCCCACAGCTCTTCAACGCTCTTGCCACCGCCCCAGCCTTTGTCGGCAAGCGCTTTTGCCGTTGAAAATTCCAACGTTAGTTCATTTTCAAAAGTCTCCACAAGCTTCAAAGCCTCAGCAACAGCATCCCTGGCATCGTCGAATGCTTGAGCCCTAGCGTATAGTCCAGAAGTGAAAATCCAGATCTCGACTAACAGCGAAATCTTCTGCCGCCGCTCTTGGAGCTTAGAGAAGCGAGGGTCTGGAGGTATGTAGTCAACGTTCGGAAGCGGGGCCGGAAGTCGAGTATCTTGTCTTGGAGGCTGATGCTCGTGATCTTGCGGCGGCGAGCTATGATTCAGATTATGTGCAATGGGTCGAAGTGGTGTCTTGCTGTTCTCGAGTGTATTCCCGTGCGAACTTTCGGCTGACAGCGGTCGTGAAGCGTTACCTGCGGCCGTTCCATTCAATGTGTTGTCTGGCACGGCCGATGCTTCCACAGCCTGGCTGTTGCCGGCCATGGATGATTGGCCAATACTTATACTGCGTTTCCTTGACTTGCTCGAGCTCCGACCCGGGGTTTCCTCATGTTTATGGTGGTGTGGCAGATGAGGGAGATGGTGATGGTGGCCATTCGCCTTCGCCATCGAACCGTCTTCTGTGACTTGAATGGCGGGTGCGGAACTTGTTGCAGAATGATCTTTGTGCGACCTAACAGAGCCACGTCCACGGAACATGCTTCCTTTCGCAGTGCCTCCTGTAGTTCTGGGAGGCGCTACAGTGGCTGGGACCTCTAATGTAACCTTCTCAGCGGCTGGCGAGCCAAACAGCCTTCCGTATAGAGCCAGAAGTTCGTCACAGCCATCTACAGCCGCGACAGCGCCGTCGGTGACTTCGATCAGCGCTAGCTGGGTCATCTTGATCTGTAAGATGGCAGTCTTCTCAAAGCTACCCATGCGATCCACTACACCAGAAGTGCTGACATCATGGCCGCTGGCGTCTTTGAGATGCTCGCTGCGGAACGTACTGGCGTCTGTCCCAAATAAGATGGTTGGATCTCCAAACTGAGCGAAGGCTGCCTCGCAAGCCTTCTCCGCTGCAGTATATTCAGACCGCGAAGTCAACAACAAAGCGAGCAAGTGCCACAGGGGAATCAGTTTTCGCTCACGACCATATTCAGTAGCCGATCCACCAGAGAGGACACCGTCTGAGCTGTAAGCAGCCTGTGTCTTCGTTGCTGAAGAAAGCGCGCGTTTGACCACCTTGATTGCTCCAACAATATCTCGAGTTTCGGCCAGAACAAGGGCCAAGGCATACAGAGCATCGATGTTGCTCGAATCATTCAAGTCTGGGGAAAGAGCCTTGCGTAATAGCTGAATAGCTTTGGCTAGGATGCCAGCCCGTGCATCTGCATCGTATGTGAACTGAGCCCAGTGAGCTTGACTGACACCAATGGCGCAGTATGCGACTGCTAATGCAGAAGGCTCGACCAGCGGTTTTTTCGCAGGTGTCTCGTGAGCATTGATGGTCGGTTTGGTGTCTTCGTGATGATTTAGCCATTGCTCAAGGTTGTGCCCGATCTCAACGGCTCTTTTGGCATCCTGACGACGCCCAAATCTGCACAGCAACCGTATCGCTTCTGCTGATGTTCTCAGTACTGTGCTGTCGTCGTCAACGTCTTCTTCTATGGTGCCCTCCTGCTTCGCGCGATCTTTTCCGCGGGTTACAATTTCAATGTACGAATCATAGGCCTTGAAAGCCAGATCAAACTCCGCTAAAGATGCGTGTACAATGAACAGGTAGCGCAAGATTTGTGTAGAGTGGTAGGTCTTGGTGGCCGCCCGGTATAAGATCTGCAATATAAGATTAGGACTGGCCCTAGAACCTCCCATGCAACTGCAGAACTCACATCGATCACACTGCGTCCGACGCCTTCTTGTCCACCCTCACCAAGGTCACTGCCGGTCCAAGATGCGCCACAAAGCACACGCCAGTTGTCGATGACTGAGTCCACCCAGACTTCGACCTCGTGATTGCTTTCGCTGGCCTTGGGAAAGTGTGTTTCCTTGATGAGCAGATTCTCGTAGATGGTCTCTACACGCTTTAATTCAGCGCGCTGTTGTAGACGGGTGCTAGCTTGGTCGTTCAATGCAGGCTTCTCAGACACGGCCTCTGTCGTTGGTGCATCGTAAGGCAGGTTGTAGCGAACAATGGTCGAAAGAGTGTCATAATACGCTTTCCAGGCGAGGCGACGAGATTTTGCGTGATCGGCCGGGTCTGAGGCTCCACCCCGTCCTCCACCGTCCGAGAATTTGGCAAAGGCGCGAAATGTCTGCAGGGCCTCGGAGTGTGCAATCAGGCTGTTGCTACCCTCACTTTGGTCTGAAAGCTGGCATAGGCGACCAAGCAGCGATTCGGTCCACATTTTGAACTGTGCTGTATCGCCAGACTGTGAAGACAGCCATGGCAGGATAGAAGTGTACGTCTTGACAGCGTCAGCGGTGGCGCCTGTCTTCTCTTGACATGAGCCTGCAGAGCGTCAGCTGTGTGCATGTTACGCGGTGGATGATGCCCCCACCCTTCAAGAAGGTGCCCTTGACGACCGAGACTTTGGACCAGCCGGTGAGAGACCCCACTTGCCCTGTGAGACGGGCAGCAACTGTATCGAGGCTATCGGGGAGGCGCGAAATGGCCAGGTCTGGCTCGTCCAAGGCATAGTGCAGCCATGCTAGGCAGACCGTGGCCTGCAAGCCGTCTTGAGACGAATCCGTCTCCTCTTCTACGGCGGCGCGCAAGGTAGGCACAGTCTGCGAGAGACCAGAAGAGGCGGTCGAGGCGGTCGAGGCCGCAGTGGAGGGTCGCTGAGCAGTGTAGGCGGCTATCTGTGCCTCGGTGCGACCAGTGAGTGTGAGGCCTTGAAGCGCCGTTAGCTCTCATGAAGCTGGTCGTGGGTGGGAGCAGGGCCGCGGACATCGGCGGTGTGGAGCATGCTTCTCGACTTTCCTGCACAGCTCAGGGACGTCTTTCCATCGTCCGGCACAGCGAGCGTCGTCCAGCTGCTGGATGTAGCCCGCGGCCTTTGCGCTTTCGGTCTGCGGTGCGGTCAGCTACTGAGGCAAGCGGGACATGACGTTGCTCTCGAGCGCCCCGGATTGCTGCTGCGTGCGGTACGGGACGGCAACGGGCTGCGGACAACGTACCACCATGGTGCTAAGGATACGTGTATCGCGCTTTTCGTGGTCGCGGGTGACCCGGAACCATGTTCGAGGAGCAATGCAATCTAACAAGAAGAGGCCATGGCCGTACGCCTGTCACTGCGCGTCTGCGAACCTCCGCCCGCGTACATGGACCATTTGCTGGCAGACCCCTGTCCGCTAGCCAGTCGGCGCTAGCCGCAAGCACGGCCAAACGCTCATGCATGTGAACTTTTTTTTCCTGCAAAAAGTCCATATTCCATCTGGACATATCGACGCAGCTTTCAACGCATTCACGTGCATAGCAGACTCGAAGCCGGAGGGCAGACGAGACCATGGCTCCTATCGCAACCGAGCTGACGACCCTGCGAGCCCTCAGCTTTCGAATCTCGTCCACTGCCACCGCCCAACTCCCTCACCATGTCCCAGCCATAGCAGCCTCCTTGTCCAATTGCAGGACTCTCTTGTCGTCAACGCAGACATCCAATGCCAAGACATCCTCCGAGGCTTCAGTTGCAGTCCACAAGTACCGCACCCTCCTGTCAACTTTACTCCAAGACCGGACTGTCCACGGAAGATGGTCGGCCATTGTTCTCATCAAGGCCACCATCGAAGTAGGCGGCTGGGAGACGTTGCAGAAGAGCCTTCCCTGGGTCCGCGGCCTTTTGGGTATACTAAGCAAGCCTGACCCGCCGACTTCCAAGAAGCTGTGTATCATCACTTTGACTCGCATCTTTATGCTTACGCGGGAGTATCCAACCTTGATTCGTGAAATCACCACTCCTTCTCTCCCAGCTTTTGTACAGTCTGGTCTTCAGATTGCAAGCTCCAACTCGTCAAGCGTTCTGCAGCTCACCGTCTTTGAATGCTTCTCCGAATTGCTGCCGAGACATCCGACCATTTTCCGCTCATACCTCAAGACGCTCCGACCGCTCTTGTGCCGCTTGGTCGCACCCACTCCATCCACAGGACTTCCAGACGACGAGAAAAGCGTTTGTGCCACCGTCACAGCAGAAGTGTCGGAAGCTGCGCGCAGGTTGCTCGTCCAATTACCGTGCTGTGCCCCTAAAGGAGCTTCCAGCGAGGAGTGGGAGGCTGCCTTACGGACCACGGTTGGTGGTGTGCATCGCGTTGCTGATAGGGTTTTTCGTGCCGTCCTCGAGGACTGGCAGTCCACCGTGCGTGACGCACCTTCCAATGGTTATGCTTTGGACGGCGAAGTGCAGGATCTTGAGGATAACTACTTGTCCCTGCCACCATGGTCTGGTATCTTCGCGGGAGGCGAAAGGCTCGTCGGCCTGCTACAGCTTGTGAAGGAGTATCTCCAGAGTCCGACCACCAACTCAATAACCTTCAGGGTTGGAGTCACCATGGACCTCATTACTCGGATACTTTCTCTCACCATTCCATCCTCCGGATCAAAGTCGTTCCAGGACACCGTGAGACCAAACAATCAAGTCAGCAAGGAAGAACGTGAAAATTTGTGGCTTGTGCTTCCCGCCGTCCATGTGGCCGCTGTCGAGCTGCTGCTCGCCATGACACACCGTCTGCAGGAAAGCACGTTAGCTATCGACGCTTTGATCCTTGATCAGCTGGTCTGGATCTTCGGCTCGGAAAAGGACAATGCACAAGTTCGCACAGCCTGTTATCATGCCATCGCCGCGCTACTGGAGCGATCAGGTGTGACTTTGCCAAAGTCGTCTGTCGATTCGCTCATTCCCCTCATGCGCACATGCTGCGACGATCTGCTTCCTCCAGAGACCAGCGCAAACGCGCTGAAGGACACTCAAAGCCAGACCAAGTCGAAAGGCAACAGTCAGCCCCAAGGCACTGCAAATGCCGATTCTTTCCTTGGCTCCAAGGCCGTCAGTGACCCCGTTGCCAATCTCCTCGGACTCAAGCAAGCTGCCTACGATTTGTTGCCGATCTTGTTATCGAATCTGCGCGCGCAATTCTATTCAGACTCGCTCAGAGCGCGTCTGGACCGTACTGCAATACTTGTCCAGCACAAAGATGCCATGCTGGCGAGTGTGCTGAACCCGCCTCCCAGCAAAAGGTTCGGTAAGCCGGCTGCTAGCATCTTGCCGCTGATGGCCAGGTCTTTCCCAGGTGCCAGAGATCTTGAGGGTATGTTGAGACCTCGTTTGCCCGTTATTCGTCTCGGAAACCAAGATCTCGACGTGGAGGAAGGCATCGAGGAAGAAGAAGAGGAGGAGGAGGAGGAGGAGGAGGAGGAGGAGGAAGAGAAAGACGCAGAAGTTGAGGATGATCAGATCATGGAAGACACTGCACAGACAGATGAAGCTTTTGTGGGAGAAGAGCTCGAATCAGCCTTGAAGACTGCGGGGCAAGCAGACATAGTTGTACGAGATTCAGCTATGAAGGATGCGCCAACCAATGGTGAAATGACTGCTTCAGCGGACGATAACACGCAGTCTGAGGCAACCAGCAAGCGACCTCACGCCACAGATACTCCGCTCTCTCCAGCCAAACGCGTGCGGTTTGGTGAGTCAGAGTATGCCACATCGAGCATGCCGCCGTCAGCCAATGTTGCTGTCACTCCGATCGAGGACACAAAGGTCACGGAGCTTCCTGCGACATCTGATTTCACTGTCACGTCTACGGCCTCAGTCGTGCCAGATCTCCCACAGCCAGGTGAAGGTGAAGACAGCGATGATGATGATGATGACGACGACGTTGTACCACTGGTCTTTGGACAAGATACGGATGACGAATCTGAGTAATATGTATGGGCGGCAGCATTCACTTCGTAGAAAGCAGTCTTCTATCAATCATAAACCATAGTCCAAGGTGAATGCACGGACTTTTTTTCAACACACCACTCGTAGTTGCCTTTCTATACACACCAAAATGAATCGGCGATCACTTGTAAACATTCCAAACAAAGCTTTTTTTTATGGCAACTCAACAAACGCAACCATGGCGTGTGAAAAATTACCACCCACGCACACAATCCACAGTCCAGACTTTGGACAATTCCTACAGGACTATATTCTTATGGCACCATACACGCGCCCCAGCAGCACTCGAAAAACGCGACAAAACAAATCGGAACCCATAGAAGCCTCTACGCCGGTTCTCCTGCGCCATGAGAAATACCAGGACGCCCTCCACGTCAACTCAATCGAAAGTGAAGAGGTGCCAGTAACAACAGGAGTGAAACACTACCTGCACATGCACCACCAACAAGGCCTCAGCTCGAAACGAAGCCTCGATCTCATCGACTACGCCGCACTGGCCCGCCTGCATTCGTCAGCCACGCCAGCACTCGCCATGATCTCGCCGCCACTGCCACCACCGCCGCCCCTTCCCCGCGCGCCCTTGGCCCCTTCCCCACCCACGGCATACACATCTGCCATCTACACAGGCACAACCCACAACCCAGCCGTCTTCCTGGCCATCCTACACCTCGCGCAGCGCAACCTCCCTCACATCGACCTCGTCTCGGCACTGAACCACATCCCCAACATCTCACCCACCGACGCCCTCCCCGTGCTCTGTCCACGCGCAGTCACCACCGGTAGCGACCGCCCCATCGCACTCCCATTCCTTGATGCGTATCCCCCGCGCTCCAAGCGTGACGGGGATGCCGACGTCAATATTGCGTTCTTGCCCCATTTCTACGACAACGGTACACGTCACGCCCTCGGGTTTTTCCAGATCGAAAAGTGTCCGCGCCGCGGCAGGATGTTGTCGACTGCGTTCTTCACGCCGTGTTCGGAGGAGGAGTTGCGGCGGTATGGGTTAGTGGAGTATGAGGATGTGGACGACGAGCAGGATATAGACGAAGAGCAGGAAGGCGAGGAAGAGGAGAACGCGGGCGTGGAGAGAATGCGCAGGGTTGGGTGTGAGCAGGGAGAGTGGATGGAGATGGATACGGTGGAGGACTACGATGAGTGGAAGTTGGTGCACAAAGTGGTGAGTTCAGCGTGGGAGATAAGGATGGGAGCGATTAGAGGAAGTTGAACGTTAAACGACGTGGGTGAAGTGGTCTTGTGCTCTGCGTTGAGACTTGAGGTTTGCACACTCTGGATGTAGTTGGGCATCCCAGCCATTGAGGTACATGAGCTAGCGAATCAAAAGCTGAGAAGTCTGGGCCCAACCCTCCTCAAGGTTGCTGAAGATCGAGTACATCACCTGCCCAACTCCCATCATGGGCGCCAGCGCCAGCTGTCAGTAGACGAGGACGTAAGTCTCAGCACCACTCCCAAGACTTTCACCAGAAAAAAGTGCTTCATGTTTGATATTACAATCTAGCATTCAAAACAATAGAACTCGCTGTGACATACATTGCTATCAATCTGCAGCTCCCATCTCATGTTCGGTATCAAAAAAAAACCAAAAGGCTTCAAAGTGGGTGTGACAACACCTTTACTTACCTCCAAACATCGTTGACGGTGATACTGCTGCCGCATCCAGCCGAAGTAGTGAACCTCCTATTAGGGTCGCTCTCCCACACCACTGCGCCGGCCGACGTCTTACGGATGTACTTGTACTCGAACACCGTCGACGCAGGGAGATCAATATCAGTAGTCCAGAGCGGGTCGCTGCTGGTATACTTGCTAGCACTGAGAGCCCTTGCGCTGGCGGGGCTCCAGTTACCGAGCTGGGTCAGTTGTCCGGTGACGAAGATGTTGTCACCAAAGGTGGTCGTAGCGCGGACGTTGAAGGTGACCTTCGCGTTGCAGGCGGGTGTGCCGGTACAGGATGTAGGAGGGACGTTGTTGGAGGATTCACCCCATGATGGGGTGACGATGCCGGCGCGGCGCTCGATGGCTGTGAGGAATGCAGCGTAAGACCAGGTTAGATCAACTGCGGAGAGAGGGGAGCCGTTGTTCTTGTCGAACTGCTCAGCGAGACCACCATTCGAGGGAGTGTACTTCTGGACAACAGCAATGTAGCCGTCGGCGTAGGTCTTGACGGCAGATGTAATGGTTGTGTATGTGGCAGAGCCCTTGGCGTAGGTGCCGGTAGCAATTGAGGGCACCAGATCCTTGAAGAAGCCGAGCGATACCGAGTTGACGGTAATGGAAGCCTGCTTGTCCCACTGGTACAGGGCAGAGTAGAGCTGTTCAGCCGCAGCAAGAGTTGTGAGATACCATGGGTTGCCGTTGAAGTACACGTCTTCAGAGTAACGTCCAACTGCTACGGCCTTGCCTTGGGCAATACCTCTGTTGATAGAGTACACAGAACGGAAGGAGTCGGTGACGGCTTTGTGGTTGGCAAGAGCTCGGGCAGAGCATGGCTGGAAGGTAGAGTCTGTGCATTTGGAATTGGGGTCGAACGTGTGGATAGACGAAAGGATAGAGTTTGCATCCTTTCCAGTTCGGCCGTCGTTCACGTTAATGTTCGAGTCGATGTAGCTCCCAGTCCAGAAGCTCTGGGCAAAGCAGAGTACTTGAGGTGCGGCAGCCGCGCATCCACTGCAGGTCTGTCCAAGCTTGGTGGCAAGGGCTGCACCTTCAACAAGGGCACGGTGGGATGCAGCAAGGGTAAAGTATGAGGAACCGTTGACCTCCTCCCAAAGATCGAACCCGGTCTGGTTCCAGTAGCGGACAGTATAAGCAAGATCTTTGGCAATGACGGGCCAGACAGTGTTAAGAGCCTGGGTTCTTCCGCCATTGTCGATCAACCAGTTCGCATAGATTGTAAGAGCAGTGGCTCGAAGCGGCGGACCATCACGCTGGGGACGACCCCAAGCACCGGTGAATGCGGTGCGGTCGACGTTGAATTTAGGTTCTCCAAGGCCACCAGAGTCTGGACCTCCAGATGGGTTGGAAACTCCTTGAAGAAAGGCCTGGGCTGAGACATAGTCGTCAAGCTTCTGACGAAGTGATGTATCACCGGCGATGAAGCGTTCTACCAGTGCCTTGTATGTAAGAGCAGCGTCACGTGTCCAGGTAAAAAAGTCTGTGGTCAGTCAGCGTATTATTATAATACTATGCTTCATTCGGTTACTGACAGTCGGGGTTGGTACGCGACGGGCTTGCTACAAGGATACCGGCAGGGACTCCAGGCGCCTTATTGCCGCCTCCGCCAATGTTAGCAAGCACACCATTGATCGAGATGGTCGATTGGGATTGAATGAAGGCATCGATGGTTGCTTGACGACTCTCGAGGTCACCAAGAGGTGTAGCCTGCGTCCCGGTGAAAAGAAGAGCCGCTGGAAGAGCCTTGAGGATCGATGTGAACAACATGTTGTTATCCGATACTGCAAGCAGAGCTGGAGAGCTTGATGATCCTTCCTTGGAGGGTGCTTGGGTACTTTATATCCACGATCGTGAAGTCGACGTCCAGGACGATCACGACAGCCATGGATGTGGCTTGTCCAATAGTGGTAAGCATCGACAGGCACCAGAGGACGGGCGCTAATCTAGTTCCATGCTGCCACGGGGGCGGAAGGCTGATGATGGACGTGATTGAAGCAGAGCGGACCGACGGCGAACGAATGGGAGGCGTGCCCAGCTGAGGCTCATTTAAAGCTGCGGTAGCGTCCGGGGAGAGCCACCAATCAGACGCTGTCATTCTAGACTACCAAACAGACATGTGAAGGGCAAGTAAAGCCAAACCCAACGTCGTTTGCTCTGCCCCAGATTTAAACCTGGCCAATTATTGCACGTGGTGTGTGGGGAGCACGGCGCCTTCCTAAAAGGGCATTAGCTTCTGCGCTTAGAGAATTCACTCGTTCTGCGGACCGACATCGTTACTCGACCATACCGTGAAACCACACCACAAGCAGACGCAGAGGCGATGCAACGTCCTTGGTGTCGTGGTCAAATCTCCTAGCCATACAACGACCCCGCTTTGCCTAGAGATCACGCAGCTGCTGTTCGGCTCTACATCTGTGTAATATATTTAGGTCCGACATTGCACCAGCAGGGTTGGGAGGAACATCGGACCTTGTGCAGGAACAGGAACACCTGCGAGCCGCTGAGGACTTGAGCTTGTTCTGTGCGACTTGAGGCGTTGGCTGAAGGCATAGATTTCGTGATCGGCCTTTTTCTTGACTATTTACATTGCCGAACCATGGCCGGGATCATGAGGTCTATGTTTGTGAAGGTCGCAAGCCATGCGATCGTAACGTCGTTGTTTCTAGTGTCATGACGAAAATGTGAGAAACATAGTGACGACGAAAATATGAAAACTTTGAGAAGCCGACAATCAGCACGCTTCCGCAGCCAGGAAGAAACGAGGTCCAGAATATCCGTAGAACTGAACGCTCTCAATATCAATGTTACCGTCTTCTGAGTCTTTTGGACTCCAAAGCTTGAGCAGTACATGTCTGCCAGAACTACACTTGTGGTCAATGTGAGCTCTCGACTGTACACAGGCAAACTTACATGGCGGGCTGGAATTTGATCGTGATTTTGCTTCTGTTCTTCTTGATGAAAAACCTCGCATGAGGCGCAAGCACATTCCCTTTTCCCACTTCTTCCATACCAGCATCGATGCGACTCGGCCTCGAAAGTCGGCTGGCCCGAATGGGTTCCGTATTATCGAGAAGGTTTCGATAGCGAGGTCCCAATGAGATTCTGCGTGCTCGCATGTCATAGTCATCGGTCAATTGCGCGGTCTCTAGCAGCTGACGAAATCGAGCCCCTGTGCCTCGGCGTGGGGCAACGTCTTCATCTTCGTCATCGCTGCCAGGACGCCAGCGACCTTCTCGCTGGATTCGATCGGCCATGGTCTCGACGTTGGGGTAGTCATCGTTGGATGAGTCTTCGTCCTCTTCGCTGGTTGTTGTGACATTGAAAGGGGGCGGGGTAGGAGCAGAAACGCCAGCTGAAGTTGTATAATCGCAATCAAAGTCTATTTCTTCATCACTCTCGACTGGCGGCTCAGAGCTTCGCCGGATTTCGGGAATCGATGGTGCATATAGATCTTGGTTCAGTTGTCGCGTGCGCAGTCTTAGTCGCTCGATTCGTGATTCGACGTCATCTTGTAGACGTCGTCGAGAATGCTGCCAAATGTCTGGGTCATCGATTGCTTCTCTGAGTGAAATCCGCTCGGCGTTCCGAGCGTATCTGCGGCGCTCTGGGGATGGCGAAGCTGATAGCGAATGATTGTGATGCTGTAGCCGGTAAGTGGACGTTCCCGAGAGCAACTCATCAGCAGACATGGCAACGAATACGAGTCCTTCTTGGACGCTGCATACTGTTAGTGCGTCATCAAGTCACGTATAGACACACATACGGAGACGTGAAACCACGGTCCGGAGCTCGAATGACAACCTTCTCTAGAGCGAAAGGAGCATCTCCCGTGTGCTTGAGCAGAAGGTTACATTTTGAGCTTTCACTACAGTACACGCTCTTGTCGTTTTTGAGGACGTTCTCCACGTTGTACATCTTCATGGGATTGTCGCGTTTGATCTGACCTCCATCACAACTGAGAACCTCCATCCGCAAGCGACCAGGTACGACTTGACCCTTGTAGCCGTACTTGTAGGCCTGATATTCGGTGGTTCTATTGGAGTCGTGGTCCAGTTTCCTCCGCTTGGAACGCCTGTGGGCCATGTCCGACACTCCGGGGCTTGACTGACGGTTGGCCATAGTGGCCCACGGGTCAAAGTCGCCAATTATAGGAGGGCGCTCGCTGAGAGAATCAAATGGCTCAACGTTGGAGTTCAAGAGGGCCTCGCGCTCCTCATCAATTCGAGCCTGGGCGCGCTGGAGGTATCGCTCACTGGGTGTGGCTCGCGGACGGCTCGAATAGGCTGCTGGTGGCCTCCTGGCTGTTTCGTATGTGCCGTCGTCGCTGTCGCGTGGGGCATCAGGCAAGCGGTAAAGTCGCCGACGGTTGACGCGGCGTCTGGCTTCGATCAGGCGGTCTTGATGGGCAGGCGAGCGCTCTGGGGGTTCGTCGGCAAGCCGCAAGACATTGCCCGAGTTGGAGCGGCCGGCGTTTGTTGGGGAAGTCGAGGCGTGCGGAAAGTCAAAGTTGCCGGCTGCGAAGGAGAAGCCGGCCGGGGGAGGTGACGATGTAGGCGGGCGTGGCATTGGTGACGTGTGGTGCAGACTGCACTGCCCATGGGGCGGGCGACGGCAGGCAGGTGGGGGCAGAGGTTTTGCGGGCACAGCCTCCAGCAAACAGAATCGGGGCGTAAATGCGACAATATCCGTAGTCTCGTAAGAAGACAGTGGCCGGTCGTGTTCGAGTGTCGGCGGTCGAGGCTGCGGCCATGTCCAGCGTCCACGAGTACCGAACCAGACGCCGGACGCCGGACGCCAGACGCCAGACGCCAGACGCCCCACACGGACGGCCGCTAGAGCTGCAGAGCCGCAGCACAGAGCTTGGAGTAATACGCCCCATCCATTTGGTATTTCGCCGCCGCCCATTTCGTCACCGCCCGAGCTTCGCGTCCGCCTTGAATCCTTGAATCACGTTCGACGCGCCTGCGCTGCTCTTACTTTGCCTTGCCTTTCCTTCCTCTACTTGACCGCGTCGCATTGCCCGATTGCTTTGCCTCTTGACTCCAACACATCAAACTGCTGTTCTCCTAGACTCCTCCTACACCCCAACACCTGCGGTTTTCCGTAAATATGACGGATCTCCTGGCGCCTGGCGACGATGCGAAAGCGCTCAATGGCACCTTCCCAGCAGACGATGCAGCTGGCCAGACCGTCGCTGCCATGGCTGAGTCAGAGAAGATCTCTGCAGGTAATATTATTGCTGCACTATTGCGCTCTTGTGACATGTCTAACCTTGCGCGCAGACGAGATTGCTCTCTACGACCGGCAGATCCGCCTTTGGGGCGTCAAGGCGCAAGAGAAAATTCGCACTGCAAGCATCCTTCTTGTCTCTATCAAAGCTCTTGCAAACGAGATCGCTAAGAACCTTGTGCTGGCTGGCATTGGCTCCATCACACTGGCGGACCATGAGAACGTGACGGAAGACGATCTGGGCGCCCAGTTCTTCATCACCAACGCCGACGTAGGCAAGAACGTATGCCAGCCTTTGACTATCACGCCCGTATTTGTACTCTACTAACAGACATACAGCGCGCTGAGGCAGCTGCGCCGCAAGTCCAGAAGCTCAACCCTCGAGTCAAAGTCCAGACCTACACCAACCCCATCCAGACTGAGACCGAAGCCAGTTTCTACGCCCAGTTTGACGTCATCATCGCTACAGATCTTGACTTCAACTCAACAAACACTCTCAATTTGTGCGCACGCCTCGCCAACCGACCTTTCTATGCTGGCGCATCTCACGGCCTCTATGGCTATATATTCGCCGACCTGATCCAGCACAAGTACGTTGTCGAGCGTGACCTTGGCAACAAGACAACACAAGTAGGGCCTGAGAGCTCCACGCGCAGCATTCTCGAGTCCTCGTCAAAGAAGGAAAATGGCAAGGCCGTTGAGACGGTCACAAAGCAGGAGATGTACTCGCCTATCATGGCTATTAAGGACTCGCCCCTGCCTGCAGATATTGCAGGCAACCAACGCAGGCTGAAGAAGGTACATCCACTGCTCACCTGCGTGCGCGCACTATGGGAGTACCAGTTCCAGGCACATGGTGTGTACCCAACGCACGACCCACAGCAGCTGCAGATGTTTACTATGATGGCCACGGAGAAACACAAGTTGCACATGCTGCCTTCTAGCACGCTCACAGCTGAGTTCCTCCGCAGCTTCTTGCAGAACCTAGGCAGTGAGCTAGCGCCAGTCACAGCATTCTTAGGCGGTCAGCTTGCGCAGGATGTCATCAACGTGCTTGGTCAGAGGGAACAGCCGATCCAGAACCTAATGCTCTTTGACGGAGAAGAATGCTCTGGGCCTGTGTATGCGCTGCACCCCATCTTCGCCAGCAATCCCATCCCAGCTCTTCCGTCGATCCCCATGCCCGTCGAAGCGATTGCGATTGATGACTAGATCGTACAGACGGCTCCAGTAGAAGACTGGCAGGAGCACAAGAAAAAAGCAACGTTCACATTGACGTAGGAGGCAGATTTGGCGCAAGGAAGGACCTACGATACCCAACAGCCGAACTGGCGGCAAGCCAGGAGCGGCGTTTTTGCAATGCACATTACAACATGAATAGAAAATTTTGATATTCCTCAGCCATGCTCGCTATATGCTTTAATCTGTGCGATCCGTTCCAGCTTCTCTCATTTACTGCTTCTTCTTTCTTCCTTCCACCTTTCTCGTGCCAACACTACCAAACAACACCCAACAGAGCCCCAAGAATGCCAACACTACAACCCCCACAGTTCCGCCTTCCACCCAACCCACCTTCCTTGTATCCAAAACAGGCACTTCAATCGTCTCAACCAACTTCCCACGCGACCCATCTGCGCCCTTCTCGCTGGATGGTTGGACATGCATAAACCGCGTCTTCGGCCCAAACAGCGCCTCGTACCCTAGATGACGGCGATCAAACGGGTTGAGCGCATGCTTCTCGCCTTCGTCTGCGCGACACGCCCAGAAGACTACGGGCCAGGGGACGTGAACCGTGGCGTGTGAAGTAGCGGCTGCGGGCAGATAGCGTAGATGCAGCGGGATGGAAACGTTCCAGTCGGAAGCCTCCTTCTCCGCAGCAAGAGGGGAGGCAGAAGCAGAGTCCGAGTCCGAGTCGGCGCCTGTGTCCGGAGCAGAGGGGAATGCAAGCTCGAACAGCGCTGCTGAGCCCCATTCTGGGACCACCCAATCTGGGGCTTCGAGGTCCGTGGCCCCGGCTATACTGCGCAGGGCGATGAGGTTCTTGGAAGCGAGGAACAGCGGGTCGTTGAATTGGTATTTGTCGATGAAGAGGGCGGATGGGAGCGTGAGGTGCGTGTGTAGCTTGCATGTCGGGTCTGGGGCGGTGAGCTGCGAGGTGGGGAAGGTGAGGGTTAGGGTGGGGTGCAGGCCGTTGGGCCGGTTGATGGAGGTTGCGTATCGCAGGGGCGAGAGCTTGGGGGTTGTGTTGGGGTTGAAGGGATCAGCGTTTAGCAGAGGGTAGTGGCGTGTTGGGGTTTGGAAGCGTGTGGGTTCTGTTCTTGTGTTAGTGGTGTTTTGATATCAACAACGGGTCTTCGTACTTGGCTTTTGGTCGCGACCAAGCACAGTTAGGAACCCGCCGAATTGTATGTCTTCGGGGTCAGTGTTCGGTTCATGAGATATGACTCCGATCTCAACCGTGGATTCGTCTTCAGGGGCTGTGAATTGGTTTGTCCAACCGATCCTCGGTCCACTCGACCAGACAGCTGTGCATGCTACAGCCTGGGATATAGCGTCGTAGTCAACGTCGACGTAAGTTGGTGTTGATTTCTCTCCAGTCAGCTCTTGGAACCATGCTGAAATCCTCGAAGCAGACCAGTCGTCCTCTAAGAATGGCGAGTAGTATTGAAAGGCTGTAGACATGGTGAAGCGTTCAGAGAGCATCGGCATCTTGATCGCTGTTTCGTTCGACGTGGTACATTTGATAGGTTTATTAGCGCTGCTGAAAAGCGACCGCACATCCTGGCAAAGATCTGGGTTCTTCGCATCCGTCGACGGTGTGTAGAACACATGCAGGCCCGGCGACACACGTGATGTAAAGGGAGCTGGGGCCGAGTCGTGTACATCGGGCACCCAGCGAATGTGTAGCTGATGCCATTTCTTAAGGACTTCGCTGAATTTTGTTAGTCTTCAAGATATGAAGTGAGTTTTCGGAATATTTACAAATTAATGGGTGCCTGGGACAATTCGTCGAGACCAAGCGTGATACGGTGTTCTTTTGCAGCTCTGACGCGAGTCAAAGTAAAAGTGTCGTCCTTTCCATCTCTTCCCTTCCCAACTTGAATTTGATCTGGATTGAAAGAATCCGGATCCGTCACAACATAGGTTATCCGCTGCTTCATGGTTGTTGTGAGTGTCAATGAGACAGGCGCGTAATGGCCATCGATGTTCACATGCAGGTCGCTCGGCTGTAGTTGCCCCTCGCTTACAGCTGCCCTCCCAGATGACCCTTGACAGGTGACATCACTGCGCTAAACGGACCCTCTTTCACGGCGTAGTCTGGACTGTTGCCTGTGCCAACGCCTTCTTCGACACCGTGTCCTTGTGCATTTGCCACTGCGTGGGCTCACACAGACTGTTGAATCCTACGTCCCCAGTGCACTCTACTCTCATCAATCGACGCCATGCGTGTTCACAGTATTCTCTATGCAGCTCTGCTGAGCGCGAGTGGCGCACACGCCTTGCGCTCAGACAAAGTCAAGCTCTCTAATATTCAGAGCCTCACTTTGCGCAAGGGCCTTGATACTTCACATCGCCGCGTCGATGCTATGCCGCAGGTATGTTGCCTGATCTCTTTATCTTGAGTCGAACTAACACATCACAGCTTTCATGCATAGGCGGTAGCGCCAAAGGCCTCTACGAAGTCGACATAATGCGTTGCAAGAACTCTGGCTCCGACTACGACTCTGAAAACATACAATGGACATGCACCGCCTCACTTCCTGAAGAATTCAAGCTTGGCTCCACGGATGTCATCTGTGAAGGTTACGACTACCCCGAGGATCCCTACATTTTGAAAGGAAGCTGTGGGGTCGAATACAGACTGGTTTTGACCGATAAGGGCCACGAAAAATACGGCAAAGGTAATGGAGGCCATTGGTGGGGTGGCGATGACGACGGCCACAGCAGAGATGGGCCGAAAACATTGGGTGAACAGATCGCGGCAGCATTATTCTGGATGGTCTTCATCGGTGTCGCAGGCTGGATACTATTTAACATCGTTCGCCAGTGGGGTCAAGGGCCTGCAGGCGCTGCAGGTGCTGGCGGCAATCGTCCGGGCTGGGGCGGTGGTGGTGGAGGCTGGGGTGGAAACGATGGCTATGATGACCCACCTCCGCCATATGATTATCAAGGACGTCCAGGGAAGAGCACATATGGAACCAACCAACCCCAGCAAGGCTGGAGACCTGGACCATGGTCTGCCGCTTTGGGAGGAGCCGCTGCCGGATATGCAGCTGGGCGAATGGGCAGCAGAGGCAACCAGACCAACAGCGGATGGGGGAGCAGTAGTGGTGGATGGAATAATGGAGAGGGCAGCTCAAGATCTTCTTCGGGATCTGGCTCCAGCTTCTCCAACACCAGACATGAGAGCACAGGCTTTGGCTCGACTTCGAGGAGGTAGATGCCCTGTTTCAGAGACGCAGATCTTATTTGGCTCAAAATGATACCCTATTCTTCTTCGTTAACAACAGATGCTATTCTTTTAGGAACTTGCGTTTAATCAAGAGTTTGCCATGTGCCATTGTTATGTTCTTGAACTTCCTCACGAAGAGGATGCTCGAGAGAAGCGGCTCACGTGTGGTTTCAACTCAGTAGACTGCATATAGTATTGCTGTCTTGTTGAGGGTGTCATTTTACTAGCGGTACTGTAAAACTTGTCGACGCCAGCCCAACGCACCAGATTCGTACCAAGATTTCTTTGCGCGGCATGGTACTCAACTTCAATCTGTGGTGGCAGCGACTACCAGGCCCCAGCCCTTTAATCTCGCTGCTGTCTCTGTACTATCTCCTAATACCTCTCTTCTTGGCTGGCTATGTTGAATCCATGTCGCCTTCGCACATTGACTCCTTCGCGTTCTTGCAAGTCTTTCTCACTATGCGTTGGCGCACGAATGGATCAGTTGTCTGGAGATGGTTCTCTAAAAAAGCAGATCTTGATATCCTTGCGACTTGGTCAGCATTATTGTAGCTGTGTTCATTGCTATTACCTGACTTGAAGCGTTTCGACAATTCGCTCCTGTCTCTGCTTGTCAGCGAGAAAGTCGAAGCTCCCGGTGCCCAGTGCGAAGGAAGTCGAGTGTTGGAAGGAGCCAGTTGTGGGTACTACGATACGAGAAAAAATTATACTGTTAACAATCACAACGGCATGCGTAGAAACACCGCGTACGTACCGTAGCTCAGGCAGTATTATGAGTCAGGCCACTCACTCACTCAAAGCTGGCGCACGGGTGACAGCAGGATAAGTGAAAGTTGATGAACGGTTGACAGACAAAGCGTGTGAAGCAGGTGGGACTGTATGGAGTGACAGCATGCCCGTACGATGGAGGCAGACACGGTCTCAGGCGCACCAAACGATGGTGATCTGAACACTGTTGTATCCTTACTCCCTTGCACCAAACCTGAGAGCTGTGATTGTCCCTGCTTATACTAGAATGAGAGTTACATCGTGTCCTGTTCACGGTAATGTGATTCGTGTTTTGACGTGTATATCGAGCAGTTGCTGCCTTGCAGCTTCGATTAGCACAGTGAAAGTATCACTTGCTTCTCTTGCAATTGCTTGCATGTAACAGTGTGGTCTACAAAAGAACACCTGGAACTATCTTGTAGTAGTTATTGTGATAAAGGCGTTGCTTTCTCATCAATCCAGTAATGGTTGGGAAACCAGCTGGCGGCTCAGCACATCGTCCGCAAGGACGTGGGTTCGAGTCGTGATAAAACCGCCAGTAAGAAAACGTTCTGAGCATACGGGTAAGACCGCCAGTAAGAACACAGTCTGAGCGCTCTTGGAGCATACGGTTTTCAGCGTCCTTCATATCTACGGCACGGCAAAGTCCGATTAAAAATGACCAAAGGCAGAGTCGGACGTTCTTTTTGCTATTTTTTCCGCGGCAACTCTTTTTCTTAGTTCGAACAATACCTCGACTTGGTTGTATGTGTGAGTCTAATGAGAAGCTGCGACCCAGGTTGGCAAGCAAGTTCCGACCACGCTCCATTTTCTGCACACGCCAGCACGCGGTTGTTGTTTCCTAATCATGCCGTGATATCACCTAGTCAGATAATATGATCATAGTAACTGTAAGAAAACCTCACAATCATCTATTGCGTAAGTGCCATGTGTCATTGCATGGTCAGGATTGTCAAACGTGGGTCAAGCATACCGCGGAGAGCATGACTAGAACCCGCTAACGCTTTGTGTTGAGCAAGCAAACGCTCTGTCTCAGGTGTATCTCTCGTCTGCTCTCCATGGGATATCTTCCTTCTCAATCTTAGAGCAAGTCAGCCACCCAACACCGTGCTCTTCCGCATCCAGGCTCAGTTCGTTCCTTGCAAGATCCTTCACATATTCACTTGCATACTCTTTCAGAATCCTCAAGTCCTCATCGAGTGTCTCAACTGCACTGGGCATCACCCTCTGCACCATCCTCCTTACCTCTTCATACACCGTGTACCGACTACCTCCCGCTTTGATCTTCCTGAACAGACTTCCGCGTCTGAGCGAAGGCTTTGATTTGTCATGCTGTCGCAGCACGTTCGCCAAGGTATCTCTGAAGAGCTGCACCACGAACCAGGTGTCGAACTGAGAGCTGACATCACATTGATGGGGCTCTTTTCGGGGTTCCAACGTTATCATCAATATGAGCAGCTCGCGTTCGACTTCGACGACCTCTACTTCCAGGGCGCACGATTTTTTCGCAATGAGACGTCGGATCTCTTCGGGGAGAAGCTTCGGTGACGTTGGCCATATGCTGTACGGATGGCGCCTATAAGGTGGATGAGGGATTCGGTGTATATGATGTCGTTCTCGAGAGCGATTGCTAGAATGAGATAACGTGCAGTATCAGCAAAAATGGCTTCGTACAGGATCTGGCGGTATTGGAGGAGTGCGTTGCCGATGTGTGAGGAAACAAGGTGAATGCATCCGAGGTGCCTCCCAAGCTTGGCAAGCTCTTCCGCCTCTGAAGTCGCTCGCATCGTGTCAATGCCTATGACTCGTGGTGGGATGTTATAGAAGCTCCCGAGGATCTGGTCGTAGACTCTGATAGTATTCTCATACATCGGATCTTTGGCATCGTCATCAAGTTTGACGTTGATTTCGCTGGGTCGGCTCAGATTATATGATCTTGGCGTAGATGCTTGTTCAGTCTTGCCCTTCATTTGTATATGGCCATCCACGATCTCAATACATATTCATAGCAACCTGTACGATCTGCAGGCGATATCTGAGATTCTCGAATTGATTGTGCGAACCAAGTAGAATGACGGGAAAACACTCCGCTGTGAAGCAGCCATTCCTTGGATTGCCCTGCCAGACACGAGCGTATCCTGACGTCTCCTGCAATAAATCTTGGGAACGTCTCTGCTAGTACGTGCGAAACAGGACACGTAAAGGGCGAGACGTGGGTATCGGACAACGTCGTTGATCTATCTGTGCTGACCTCAGGTCTGTCAGTGATTTTCGATATCATAGTCACAGGTTACATACCCTGGAGTCTTCTCCCGTTGAATTTTCCATTGACACTGGACTTGGCGGGCTAGCTTTGAAGATAGAGTGAGCTTCTGGAAGAGCAACCAATGAGCAATTTCTCGTCATTTTGGCTTCTAATTGAGAGCAGTACAAATGTTGATCAACCATAAACGTATTTAGCTCTCTCACTGAAGATTGAGTCAAAGACGCAGATGCGCTTGCAGATAATGGCAACGGGGACTCAACCTCAGCCACCATGTCTTGCTGTGTGTACAATTGTAGTGATAGCCCTGGGTAATTTGAGAGGCTATGAATGAATTGAGTCGATTTCGCGTGGCGCTAAGAACTCTTTCCGACTATCGTGCTTTGTGACACCGTCATCGAACTGTGATCGATCAGATACCTGCTGCATGTTCATAATTACGTGCTAGCAGCTGTACTCTGAGTGGTGAATTGAAGTGAGAGATTGTGGCTGCTAGAAAAATTTTGTGTCAATATGTCACTAAGGATTGAGCTACGCGTCGTATATTGGAACTTCAATCAGCCCTGATATCCGAACAAATGCAAGCCTTGTCGGAGGGATCTTTCGGTTTGAGCGAAGCAGAAAGAAAAATGCTCAATGCGTTAAGAGGCGTGCTGTATTCAAAGTAGACTTTTGCAGTGTATTTAGAAAGGCACGCAGAGAAAGTAGGTGAACTTCACGAGGTGATGCCACCTTGAACAAATTGCGGGAAGACGCCGTAGGAGGCGGCTAAGCTGACCCTGTTCGTTGTGTTCATAACCTGCTCGTTACTGATAGTCTTTGTCGTTCTTCGCTTGAGGTGCTGCGCTGCTGCGGTTCTCGAGGTCACTCGAGCGTTGCTAGAGCAGATCTAGTAGCCATTCTAGAGGACTATGCTATGTTTTATAGATGCGTGAAGAGATAGGTTGGTGTAAGATACGTGTAGCTTAGCATATTGCCTCCTCAATCAGTTGGTTGTAAGCACGTGCAACGTACGTTCTAGACTAGCCACATGGACGCTGAAGACCGTGGATGTTCTAGATGTCTGCAATGGTTTCAGATGGGAATGTGGGACGGTAAATACTCGTCTTAGTCTCCATAATGGCTTGCGACTATTAGCAATTCCAGCCGGATACGCGAAGGCAGATGGCACGATTATCGCGTAAGTGGCTTATTTCGGAAATGCGAAGCAGGGTTTTGCAAAATTGATACCGGAGACCGTGGAGTGCAAAGATGCCGTTCTTATCGCAGCAGATAATTCCCATGTCAGCAATTCCTGACTGTGTGGAGGAAATGGGAAGCAATAGACAGCGCTGCTCGCCAATAGCAACGTGAGCACAGGCCTAATGATCTCTTTGGTGCCACCATGGGCTCCACTGACCTTCCCATGATCGAGAGATGGGATTGCGGAACAAAACGTGGTCAGGCCCCGGGCAACTTTATGCAGTCCTCGTACGATTCCTCTCAAAGTGCTTGCCTTGTCAAGATGACGGCTATCGCAAGCACGCCAGAGTTCTCAGCCGTTTCTACGCCAGTCGATCTCCCGCCGCAGTCGAAACAATCCAGCGACAGTGTGTGCAATGCTGATAGTATCGCGTATGCCCTCTTACGCTTGACGCCTGTACCTACACTCATCCTCGATGCAACCCGCAAGATTGTACAGGTATCAGATAGCCTTGTTATGACCGCGCCAGGAGGTACTCGCGAAGATCTTGTGGGGTGGCATGCAGATGACGTTTTCGAGAGAGCAGAGCGAACTCAAGACTTCCCAGCGCTTGCCTCGGCCCGCGAAGCGACCCAAATTGCAGAAGAGACTGCATCTCCAACTCAGCTTAACCACACAACTACTTCACAGCAAGTCTGGAGGACCCGTGCAATACCAATACATCACAATGGAAGCCTTCATTGCACGCAGCTGGAATTTCATGATATCACTGAGGAGCATAAATCGAGATTAGAGCATGAGGAACGCTTGCATGCTGCGGAGACTTTCCGCATTCTTGTCGAAACCGTCAAAGACTATGCCATATTTATGCTCGACCCTGATGGGAATGTTGCAACATGGAATGCTGGAGCCCAGGCCTTCAAAGGCTATACGCGAGCGGAGATTGTTGGGCAGCATTTTTCCAGATTCTATGGCGAAGAAGATCTTGCATCAGACAAACCAGGAAGAGAGCTTCGAGATGCACTTCGTAACGGCCGTTGTGAGGACGAGGGATGGCGATACCGAAAGGATGGCTCCAAGTTCTGGGCCAACGTCGTCATAACTCCTGTTTTTAAAGACGGCCTTCTCCTTGGATTCTCCAAAGTCACTCGAGACTTGACGGATCGGAGAGACGCAGAGCGACAGTTAATCAATGCTTATGAAGAGGCATCAAGGTTAAAATCAGAATTCCTTGCCAACATCTCTCATGAGAGTCGTAATCCGATGCACTCTTTGCTCTCGGCCCTAACACTACTTCTTGATACAAAGCTGAATACGGATCAGCTAGACCTCGCACACATTATCAAAGAGTCTGGAGAGGTGCTCCTTCAGATCATTGACGATCTACTTGACCACAGCAAATTGGCAAGTGGGAGTTTTTCTATCAGCCACGACATCATCAATATTGCAGATATCGTACATTCAGTACAACGAACACAACAAAAACTGTTCAACCCGAATGTCGAGTTCAAAAGCTTTGTAGACCCTCGCATACCCAAAGCTGGAGAAGGGGATAGCCTCCGCTATCGTCAAATATTGCAGAATCTGGTTTCAAATGCGGCAAAATTTACCGAGAAGGGCATTGTACATGTCCACGCCAAGCTTCAAAGTGAGGACCAGGACAACTCAATCATTCGGACTGAAGTAAGTGACTCGGGAATTGGGATAGCAGAAGCATCTGCAAATTCTCTCTTTACCCCATTTACCCAAATCGATAACTCTACCACGAAGAGGTACAAGGGAACAGGTTTGGGTCTGAGTATCTGCAAAAGTTTGTCTGAGCTTATGGGTGGTGAGATCGGCTTTCACCCAAATACCGAGTGCTCTGGAAGCGTTTTCTGGTATACCATTAAACTCAAAAAGTGTCAACAACTTCAAGCCGTGCAGACTCCCCTAATCGAGCTGGACGCCCTAAGGATTCCTTCTCCTGTAGCAGTCAATCCTATGGAGGACCTTAAACGTGTCGCTATCAGAAAGCGTCTATTGCTTGCAGAGGATAACTTCATCAACCGAAAGGTTATGCTTCGAATGCTGGCCGGTCTTGGCTTTCCAAACATTGACGTAGCTGTTGATGGGAGAGAAGCTGTTGCAAAGACACTCCAGTCAGATGACGACAAGCATGCATCGGTACCATATGACCTCATTCTCATGGATATCAATATGCCCGTGCAAGACGGCGTCTCAGCCACACAGGAGTTGAGGAGAAAAGGATCTCGTATACCGATCATTGCGATGACTGCGAATGCACTCAAAGATCAAGCGGACACATACATCGCCAAAGGCATGGATGGGTATATATCAAAGCCTGTAAACCGAGACCTTTTTGTCAAAATTTTGCTCAAACATCTGAACAAATGATCAAGAGCTGAAGCCAGTCTCGCAGCCTTATATGGACTTGTCTAAACGACTCCGCCCTGCCGAGTAGTGAGAGCTCTACCAATCACGAGCTGAGCTTCTCGCCGTATCCGGATATGTTCCCAGCAAGCCGCAGGCATCGCATCGCATCCAAGGCCCAGTCTCAGACACCTCACCACCGGCAAATGTAGTCCTATGGCTGTTACGGAAAAGATGAGTTCCAAGAGATGGATACAACATAAGTCATTCAATGCGCCTGGTTCAAATACTTCTGAAGCATAGCAAGATGATGAAAAACCTGTAAAGAGCGGGCAGACGGAGAAAGAAGGCATAAGATCGGGCAAGGAATAGATACTCCATAGACAAAGACAAGATACAGATGTAAGCAGGGCACAAAAAAGGGCATGGGCGCTCCTATTGTAAAATTGTTGCCGCATAACTTGCATATAGGTCTATCATTAGGAAGCTCAGTAGCACCCGTTAGCCTCCGATTAGTACTGCGAGTGCTTCTTCACAAGTATCATTTCTCACCTGCAACTTCGGCAGTGCTCCGTCTTCGCATTGATCTCTACGACAATGACGTTGGCAAGAAATCTGCCGGCGTTGTAACAATAGGTTGACCAATCTGTTGAGCGATCAGCGAAGTCGGGCCTACCACTTGCCAATCTGCCTTTACAAAGAGCTAGCGCGCCTCACCCACCTGACTTCCTTCCGTAACTCCTTCCCGTACCTAGTTCAGGCCCCCAAAATCTCTCGCTTCGCCCTTCAGCCATCTCATCTACCCATCACTTCTAATTCGCCCAACACATCGTTTCGTCTTGGCAGCTGAATATCACCATAACGACAGCCTCTGCCTTGTGCCTGCCCACTAGCACCAAGCCAATCCACACGTGTACGCCAGACTATTCTGAGTAGCGATGTCCCTACAACCCGTCTTTGTGTAGATGATTGCCACATGGATCTGCTCCGACGTATCGCCTTTTAGGTACCAATGCGAAGTACGCGCTCACAAGGCTGCAAACTAGGCTTCGTTGAGGTGACCGGTTAGCAAAGTTTGGGTGAAGCGGGTAGAGGTACCGGCGCGAGGCTTTCAAGAGGCTTCTTAGAAACCCGGGGTCACAACGTCAAGCAGACCGATTAGCATCACTGGTCGGCGAGGTGAATGATATGATATATATGGACAGCCTGATCGATGTTCGCGCAGTCACCTGTTCTTGTTGCGTTTCGTTTCGATCCATAGCTTTCTGAAGAAATGCGCTTTCTACCGCTTATCGCAGTCACTGCGGTGTTCGGCTTTGCAGAAGCGCGACCTGATTCCAACAAACGAAGAGACTTCGAGGTGGTAGGGATCGAGCGTGGCGATGCAGCCTTGGACAACGAGTACCTATTCACGGATTCCCAGCCAGCGGTGTTTCTGGAGGCATTACACGGAGCAGAGAAGAATGAATCGCTCCCGCTGCTACAAGACCGCAGCGCGGAATTGTTTGGACGCCAGCAGTGTCAAGCTGGGTATGGTTATTGCTCTGGTAGGCCAATCCCAACTACCCAGTTCATGTCCCATATTGATCACAGTCACAGCTTTTGGAAGATGCTGTCCTAGCACTAATAGGTGCTGTTCATACGGCTACTGTCTTGAGCCGGGCAAGACCTGCTGTCCAAACGGTCCCTGCGGTGCTGGATTGACCTGTTGCGAGAACAAGTGCATTCCCATCGGTACTGAATGTTGTAGAGGTGGCGACTATTGTGAGGCTGGAAATATGTGTGTTCTGTACAATGGCAGAGGTGTGTGCTGCACCGACTTGCAGTGTACAGCAGTGGTAAGGGGCGGGACAACCTCCCTTGCAAGGACAACTACACGAGCTCCACCAGCGCCGACCATCACGCAGCCACCACGGACAACACAAGTAATCGTCGACAGCTTCACCACATACTACTGGACAGTGAGATGGAGGTATTTCAGCTATTACTGGACCATCTTCCAGGCTCGGAGCACGGTGACGTACACGACCATCACCTACACAACCATCTACACCACCACCGCGACCGACGATTCCGAGGCCTCAGCCATATTCGCAGAATTAAGCAGAACCTTGACTTTTTCCACCCCGGCCGACGCAACTACACTTGCCAGCCTAATAGACGCGGTGCCGAGCCCAACCGCAAACCCTACAACACCGCTGGAAACCGAATTGGGAAGCTCCGTCGCGACCAGACCTACCGCTCAAGACATTTCTCTCGATGCCCCCAGCAACGATCAGACTACTCCTATTCGGCCGTCTACCACGCGCACTTCGTCAAGATCTACAACGAACGCAAGTCTGCCGACTGTGGGTGGAGGTGGGGCAAGCACTGCGGGGTCCGTCGTTGTGCAAATGGCTTTGGTGATTTTCGCAGCATGCAGTGGGGTCTTGATGGTTTGGTTGTGAGAAAAGCTCGAGAGTTTAAGGCTCTATTCATAGGTGGAAGAATAATCAAGGGTCCTAAAGTGGACGGCAGTGTATGACACCCATTTATAGTTAGTTGTTTCAGGTATAATCCACACGGTGAGTATGCTCACCGTTGACACCCAGTGTCTGTTCCCGGCTGGGTATCTCATTCGGTGCTGTTGGTGGGGCTGCGCCTGGCTTGAGGCTGCCTCAGTGAACATGTAGACAGTTTTCAAATGTGATTGTAAGGCATTGTACTATGGTGGTGAGCTCAGTCAAAGCTGCGCCCTGTAAATGCCCAATTTCTTCCCCCATTCCATGAAATTATTCGAAAGACGCCGACTCATTCAACTTTCAGCTGCAGACGAAACGATGCCTAAGCAAGAGACATCTGCGCCTCACCATTTGTGGCGTCCCCATTTGCACCTGCATCGTCTGGCTCAGCAGCGAGCAGCTTGACCCTAGCCTCGACAGCCTGCTCGCCCACGACCGACTCCTCGACCTGGGCCTTGCGCAGGAAAGTCTGGTGCCAGCGTTTGCCCCATGACTGGATGATCTGAGCCTCATCTTCAGACAGCGCGCCACTGGCCTTCTTCTCCATCAGGACGTCCGCTGAGCCTTCTGACACTCCGCGCGTGGCGTCTTCGATGTATTTGAAGAGCTCACGAGCATTGTCGCGATCCTTGGAAAGCGTAGCGTCCACCATTTCGATCTGGTCGGTGGGCAATCCCTTCTGGATGCGTGCTGATGCGATCTGGCGGTTGCGATTTGTGACCTTGGCGACTGTGTTGGAGACCATTTCCAGGACCCAGCTCTCGGTCAGCGCCTCGCCTGCCCCCAGGTGGCTGCCAAAGACCCACTGAACGACAGTCATTGGTGCAAGGATGGTGTAGTTGAGGAGGATGTCGATGATCCTGACGGCGACGCCCGGCTGGTCCTTCCAGTACTCTACCACACTCGCAACAATCTGGCGACGCGCCACCTCGTTCTGTGAAATCTCGAGCAAGCGGTCCTTGCCTCGTTCAATGCAGGACAGGACGTGGGATAAGGATTTCGCTCCCAGGCGGCAGATCGCCGTGACGAAAGCGTCGGTCGAAGGGACAAGTACCTCTGTGATGCCGTGTTCGACAGCTTGCTCGTGAATTTTGTTGATGGTCGCTTGGACTTCTTCAGGCGGAGCCTTCTTTCTCAGTTGGTGTAGCAAAGCCTGGCCTTCCGCGGCGTACGGAGTCTGCTCGTTGTCGTATTTGAAGTCTGGGCTGTTGTCTTCGTCAAGCCGCTCTGGAATCAGCGAGTGCATCGGCTCCGGCAATGTCGACCTGACACGCTTGGCAAACGACAAGCGAATCTCCTTGTCAAGTGCAGCAAGGATGAATGCCTTCTTTGGGTGTAAGTCTGTCAGTTCGAGGTCTTCGAGCCTATATAAGTGTTAGTCGAGCAACCTAGATACGCTCGTGGCTACTCACCACTCTGTCCACCTCCACCGGAATTCAAAGTTGCTGAGATGGTGCGAAAACCAATCCAAGAACCGGTAGCCCAGCTCCAGATCGAGGACTGGCAAACTCTTGTAAATCGTACGGATGGCACGTCCAAGCGACGGTGCAATGGCTTGAGGCGCGACCTTGCAGCACTGAGTAATCACAGAATGATAGTAGACCAGCTTGTGCTCCGCAGACGGCAGCTTGAACAGTTGTGAAAAGATGGCGTCGATGATCATGTCCTCCGACTTGTACTGAGTTTTATCCCCAACCAGCTCCTTGAACTTGTCAAGCGGAGTTCCTCGCTTCGCAAAGACATCAATCGTCCAGTAGCAATCGACATCGACCAGGAACTTGGCGACCATTTCGCGGTTGAAGTCAAGTTGATTGATAGTGTCGACAATGGCATCGCGAATGAGCGAGGAAGCAATGTCCGTCGTTTTTGGGACAGTGTTAGCTTCTTGGTCCGCAAACAGCGAGAAATAAGCTTCTGGGAAGATGGGCCTAGGACCAGGGTTGATCAAAGAGGGAATGGTGAAAGTAGGGAACGCGTGTGTAGGGGGTGCAGCAGGCAGCGACTCGGCATCATCTTGTTTGACAGTTTTGCGTACCGCCTCGGGGTCAAAGTGTGGTATGCAGGCCAACGGGAAACCTGATTCCGCCTGCGTTGTGAGTTGGGCTTGCAACAGGCCAATGACGCTGTGGTATGCCATTGGCTTGACGTCGTCATCGCCAACATACGAGTGAATCACACTCTCGATAGGAAGTGCGTTTCCAGCCACGATACCCGTGTTCTTCAGCAGCTGCTGAGCCTGGTCGTGGAATCGTTCTCCTCCCGCCACAACAGCATAGGGAATAGTGAGTAGGATGATTTTGACAAGCTCAATGCCCACAACGTCGTTCTCGTCCTCGCTTTGAAGATCAACGATCTTGTCGAACAGCTGGCCCAGAAAGCTAAAGATGCCATCGTCTTGGTACAGTGACTGCAGGCATGCAAAGAACCTCAGCAGCAACTTAAAATCTTTCCATTCGCCAGCATCCAGGGCCGCCTGTGCACGCTCGCCGACACGCTTCATAGCTTCCAGAGTAATCTCAGGCTTCACGTCGTTTCCGTAGAAGGCGACCGCGGCAACGAAAGGGATCTTAAAGGGCTGCTCGACGATGCTGAGACCAATTAGTGGACGTTGGCAAGAGAAATAAATAGATCACTTACAGCTGAACGAAAAGATCAAAGAAGTCAGAGCGAAGGCGCTCGTCATCGTAATGCTCTCCAAAGTATGTCGCGATGTCTACGGCTTCGTCTTGCGGCAGCTTAGTGGAGCTGGCGATGTTTAATAGTAGGCGTCGCAGCTTGGGAAAGGGCGGTTCTTCATAGCGGCGGCGGGGAGGGTCGTCTCGACGGCGTCTCTGGGGACCGCGGCGGTCATCTCGGTAAGAATTGCCGTCGTCATCTAAGCGTGGTCAGGAATTGATTGTGGACACAAGACGGTGTGAAGCAGCGAGCTCACCATCACGACGGCGCTTGTTTCCCCCTCCTCTGTAGCTGTCTGTGCCACGCCTATCGTAGTCGCGCTCGTCTCTTGTATCGTTGTCCGCCATTGGTGCAAAGGGAGCAGCAGCAAGCTTGTCTTGGGAGACTGCTGGTGAAACGTTTGGTCGAGAAAGACGGCGGTGGATGAGTTGGTTGCGGCTGGCGTCGCGATCGATATAGTTTGCGTACCCGGAGTTATAACGGTCGTAGCGTCGATAGTTGAAGTTGAACACAGGGTTTCGTGAGCGTTGACGGCGATGCGCCCTGATCGGTCGCGAAACTGGAGCTACTTCGAAGCTTTGAGAGTCGCGACCACAGCACGCCAGTCCATTCTGGTTAGTGTCTTGGCGATCCACTCCATGGTCAACGTCCTTCATAGCATCAACCAGCGATACCTACGACAAATCTTGCCGCGGGTTTGCTTCGCTCAAGGCATGCAACTGTGTCTCTGATGGTCTTACATGCTCAATGCCTAAAAAGCCGACCTTTGTCCTCTTGTTGAGCAAGTCGACATCAGTAATGCTGTCATCCACGACATTGCCCATCGTGGCCGGTGTCAAAACACAGGCCCCGTCAGCGTCTTCAAAAAGCACACTGTACTTATTTCGCATCAGAGCTCGAGGTAGTCCCGTGAAGATAGCAGTAGTAGCTGGCCTGAGAAGGGTTAATTCCTTAGCTCTCGGCGTGACTGGATGTTGAATCAAAGTTGAGTAGATCAGTGTGATAGTCGAGCATCAAGCAAAGTAATATATTTGAACGCGTTGGCGACAGCGGGACGTTTAGCGGGAAGTGTGTGGCAGGTAAAAGCATCCATCGATATCAATTAACAAGTGAGTGCTAGTGTCCATGACCACGGTCTACTCTTATCAAAACGTGAGTATCTTGTGTACGCCCCTGTCCAAGCATAGAGCTACTTTACGTTACCGAGCTACCACGGACTCAATCACGCGTCAAGGCCGTAGCAAGCAGCGGAAAAACCAAATACGTGCACACAAGTAGCCATCACGATCACCCTTCACACGTTTTGTCTAGGTAGAAATCAGCTCATGAATCTCAACCTGAATCACGAGGGAAGCGTAGAAAGAAAAGGTAGTCTAATGCAGATTGAAGTGAAGAAATCCATCTTTGGAGGATGAAGTGGCGTGTGAGACTTGCGTTACAATACGCACGTGGCGAACTGCCGGGAAGTCCCCTGTAGACGTAAAACCTCCATCAGCACCCGGCAGGTCCAAGCAGTCCACCTGGTGTTGCGCACTCCATGGGCTAATATCCCACGTAAGCAAGGCGTTGAGTGTTAGCCAGGCCCGCAACCCATCAATGGCTGGGTATAAAGCATCACCAACTGAAACGCAGCCGCCACAAACACCCTTCAATGAAAAACTCCTGCATGCAAACAAAAAGACGCAATGCAGCCTATGCCAGGTTGCTGTGAAACCCTCCAAGATCCGGAAATCATCCTAAGATGTTCGCAAGCGATTCTCCCATGACTTTTGTCGACCTTCCCTTTCGTCATTTTTTGCAGCCGTCTCCGCTCCGCCGTCGCCTCAAGAAACAGTGAAAGAAAAGCATTTACGGTGCCAGCCCGTGGCGTGGGCTTGCAAAGACGGGTAACTAGAAGGGAAAGCAGAGCAGACCGTTCTTGTAAATGTCGGTATCATTACAGACTCGCTCAGATATTGCAGGTAAGGGTGTACACGTGTGAGCTCCAACACTCGAAAACCGATGCCATGCGAGGCTCCATGTTGTACTTGCAGGGACGGAAGACTTCTGGGCTCGTGAGCAGAGATGAT
Source organism: Stagonosporopsis cucurbitacearum (assembly GCA_016920805.1). Lineage (NCBI taxonomy): Eukaryota > Fungi > Ascomycota > Dothideomycetes > Pleosporales > Didymellaceae > Stagonosporopsis > Stagonosporopsis cucurbitacearum. The sequence continues at coordinate 1,813,623 of JAFEKD010000011.1, read as the reverse complement.
CGAGGCCAGGCCACGTAATCAAATGGTATCGTTTTGCTGAAGAGGTGCACCGACTCTTAATCTAGTCTCGCCATCATCTGGTCCTTCGTTAACGGCTTGAAATCGGGCGACTCAAAGTCCAGGCCACGGGAGGCCAACGTGGGGCGAATGTGGGCAGGGACGAGTTGTTGATTGAGGTGAGGTGCGATGGAGAGTTCTGGATGCCTTTAGTCTGCAAGCTCTGATACAGCTAACAAAGTACCTACCGTGGTGGTTGAAGTTGTAGAGGGCAGGCAGATCCCGTACGGCGCCGTTGGGGTGACGCGAGTCAGGCAGACGCGTGCTAGGATCCCTCAACTCATCGAAAAAGGGGTGCACCATGGCGTCGATGGCGGAGAGCCGCTGTGTTGGTGTGTACTCGAGCAACTTGGAGATCAAGTCGATGGCGTTGGCGTCGGCTTTGCGGAAGACCTTGATCAATGTAAGTCTGGAGAAAGGGTGAGCAGCATCATCTTGACAAACCTTGTTGAACGGGTGCGGCTTGATTTGAGGGAACTTGTGCTCCATGTAGTTGGGGTTCATGGTACGGATCTGGTCTCGCGTGGGCGTACCGAGAACCTTGATGATTTCGACAAGCTGGTCGATACCAGATTCACCAGGGAACAGCGGTTGTCCAAGCATGAGCTCGGCCATGACACAGCCGGTGGACCATACGTCTACATGGCACGTGTTAGCGGATCATGTTACGCGCAAGGACCACATGACGTACCAATCTTGGTGGTGTAGTTGGTCGCTCCGAAGATCAACTCAGGCGCACGGTAGTATCTGGAGCAAATGTACGAAACGTTGGGCTCGTTCTCCACCAAGATCTTGGCGCTGCCGAAATCGCACAGCTTAAGAATGCCGGATGCAGGGTCCAAAAGCAAGTTCTGGGGCTTGATGTCCCTGTGGCAGATTCCTTGTGAGTGGATGTAGGCGAGAGAGCGGAAGAGCTGGTAGATGTAGAGCTTGACCTCGAGGATGGGCATGACCGTCTTCATCTTGTTGAAGTAGCGCGAAGCGCGGTAGACGGTCTCAGGGACGAACTCGAGCACAAGATTCAGATAGACCTCGTCCTTCTGCAGATGACGCAATTAGCAGCTGGCTGCGAGTGCCAAGGGCTCGAGTTTTCAAACATACCCGCTCGCCGTTGTTGTAGAAAAAGGCCTTGAGCTCGACAATGTTGGGGTGTCTGACGATGCGCATAATTTGCAGCTCACGGTTCTGGAGACGAGGTCAGCGGTGACGACGACGCGTTGAGCGCGCACAAATTGGATGCACGGCAGCTCGGCTCACCTTGAATCGCTTGTCCTGCAGCACCCGCTTGATGGCCGCATCCTCACCGCTGGGCGAGAGCTTGGTCTGGAAGACGACGCCGAAGGAGCCATTGCCGACAATCTTGCATTGGGTGTAGGCGAGGTCCTTGTACTCGCCGGTCTCGCCGTCCTGGACCTTTTCGCGGATGACTTCTGCGGCGCAGTTAGTGGAGGCGGCGCAGGGACGGGGAGAAGGGGAAAGCGTGCCTCCCATTCTCAGACTGGAGAAGGCCGATGGCCGGTTCTGGCTCATTGTTTGGGGGGCTGCAAGGAGGGGTTATCCGGCAAGCGTGCGCGGACTGGTGGTGCTAGGGCGCGGCGGGCGGAGAGCGGGCGAGGGCGTGCGTGGGTGAGTAGGTCCGTAGTGGGCGAGGGAGCTGGGAGCTGGCAGCTGGGCGCCGAAAGCTGGGGGGGAGGGGGAGCGCAGGGTGCGGTGCAGTGCAGTGCAGCAGCGGTCGAGGGAGCGCCGTGTGCGTGGTGGTCGAGAGTCGCGGCTGGCCGAGTGGCAGGTGCTAGAGTGGGCTGGGGATTGGTGGAGCACTAGCGGGCCACGTGAACGGACAGGGCAGGGCGGGAGATGGGGACAAGGAGACAGGAATTGACGTCGAGATTGGGTTGCAAAATGAAGGGAATGCGGGTTGAGTTGAGGGTCAATGTAGATGGAGCGGGGCGGTTTGGGGCTTGTAGGCACAGACGAGGGCGCTAAAGCTGAAGAGCGCTCGTGACATGAGGGCCGCTCGCGTTAGGAAATGGTCAGCTTCTCAACGACCAGCAGCACTGGGCCTGGGCTCAGCAGCAAGCAGCAGCATGGCAGCACGCGGAGCACTCGCAGCATTTGCAGCATTATTTGCAGTGTTTGCAGCGCTCGCCGCCGTCGTGGCCAGGCGTCTGCGGCTGCCCGCCTGCACTGGCGGCCGCCGATGTGTAGCTCTGCGCCAAAGAGCACCCACGTCGCGAGGCAGTCGATGGAGCATCATCATGCGAGGCTGCCTCGACGTCACCGAGCGCGGCCTGCCAGGAGTAGGTAGCGTGCACACGGCAGCCTGCTGCTTTACGCCGTCGCCGCTCATCACCCAGCAAAACCGTTCGCAGGCCTTGACTACGGTATGTGCATGGCCTTTTGCTCTCTTGCCTGCCTGCCTGTCTGCCTGCCTGCTAGACCACGCCGCCACTGCGATGCAATGGCAGTGGTACATGCATACATGGCAGTTGGCTGTCGTCGTGGAGCACTCGAGGCCCCCGGCGTGCATTACATACGTCTGCACGTGAGGGCTCAGATTCTCCTCGTCAAGCACGCCGCCTGAAATAACCAGCCCAAACCCACTTGCTCCGACTCATAGCGCGGTGCGGTCGCTTGGGCGCGTGGCTGACCAGGAACTGCTCCTCAATCATGGTGCCTACTGCCCACTGCCCACTACCCACCTCACCGGGCACGCTCGTCTCCTGCAGTTGCGTGGCAGGAGTGACGCTGGCTGAGGGTGACGCTGACGCTCACGCACGCTCACACTCACTCACACCCACGTCTTTGTCTTGCCTCTGACGCCGACGGCCTCGTCTCATCACGCGGCCGCCAGCATCATGGCTCAAAGACGTTGAATGGAACCATTGCCTGAGCGCTCCACAACGCGAGCTCAGCAAAGCGGCAGCCAAAAGTCACCAGATGTCGGCACAATGCACTCCTGCGTGGCTTCGAGTCAGCCTCTCCAGGTCCTTCGTGTGTGGCCTGCAGCAATGTCCTGAGCACATGGGCCATGTTCAATAATGCCTGCATTTCAGCTGTCGTGCAATTGGCCTCACCCTCCCCAGACACTTGCATTGCGCGTCTTGGACGTCAAATCCAGTGCTGCGGACGCATCGGCGCTGCCAGCCATAGGCATCCTACATGATACATACTACATGGCATGCACTCTGCGAGATAATTGACCAAGCAATCACAACGCGTCCTTATTTGCACGACAGCCGTCAACCAGCGCCGCTCGTCTCGTTTTCTCTTCTCGTCTCGTCATAATCTCTGCCACCACACACCGAAATGTGCCGCATCCACTTCTGCAACAGCTGACCAGCTCTAGCACGCTCCCGGTCCTGGTAGGCTGGTACCGCGCAGGGGCCTCCTGCCGTGCCTGTCGACTGCAGAGCCTCTGCAGCTATCCTCAACACCCCTCGCGGCCCACCCGACCGTACACAGTAGACCAAATTCGCTCTTCAATCTTCAAATCGTCTTTGCCCCTGATTGACAAGCCACCGTGGATGCTGGTCGGCATTCTCATCTCGGCTGCAGAATCCCGCGCCACCGTGGTGAACCATTGATCGGTAGGCGTTACACCAAGATTCCTCGCTGCTGCGCCTTTAGAACGCATTGAGCCAGACGTGCAGCAACCGACATACACTTCAAACCACTCACGACGCTGCCCGTCCCCATCAAGTGTCCCCGTCCTAAGTCCCCTTCCCCTTCCAGGTTTCACAGCACGTGCCGTCGTACTTGACAAGGCGCGACGTGCAACACCTGTATCCCTTTCGATACCTGCAACTACCACCGCTGCGAGCACAAATGCAGGACCGTGAAAATGAACGATGCTGAAACACACAGATTGCGACCATCACAGCTGGATGAGCTAGCGAAACTACCGTCGACTCCCGGCTGGTTCGTTCCACTAAATCATACGTCAGTGCGCAGCTGGCCCGCTCCAAGGGTCCTTTCTCCGGTACTAGGTAATCACGTGTGTCCGACATTCATCTGCTCCGCACATTGCATTCGAACCGGGCAGTCGTTCGCTGCGTGCTGTTCGGTGACATCACGTCATGATCCTGCGTTGCACTGTCACACGCAGTATCCATCTCTAAGCCACATCTGCCTTGGTAGACGGACCTATCGTCGATCTTCCACGAAAGATGTGGACGCCGCCTGAGGGGTAGTTGCAGGGTGAAGACAAGCGAGATCCTTGGCATCGAACCAGTACACTCTGTCGATTCAACTCGAAATATGTGAGTGGCCATTCAGCCAGATTGCCATTGAGTCTTTGCTGCACGACTGAAGAGCAGGGTCACCATCTGAGATTTGGTGGCGGACGGTTCGCAGATCTACGGCTTTGGCGCGCTCAACGTACGGGTAACCGTGTCCTTCAGACGCTCTGATTTGCCCGGTCTCGAAAGCAGAGCCATTGCAAACCACAAACAATGTCCTGCACCTCAGCCCTGTGGCCCTCTCTGGTCCTCGTCCTTGATCAGCCGCGTTACACGCACGAATCGAGTTTTGAATAACAAAGTCGTGTCACCACGATATGCTGTCAGACATGATCGGGCAGTTCCTTGCCAATAGCAGCAAGTCAGCGTCCAAATCTGATCAGCATACCACAACGTTTCCACACGGCTTTCTACATGCAATGACCGACATCGGCCGGATACTCGCTTCCACACTGGCAGGCTACAGGTGTCATGCTAGCTCCCGCGTAGTGGCCGTTCAACGTTGCTTTTGTACGAGCTTTACATCTGCTTCACTGGATGCATGACTAGCAACAGAGCCCATGAGCTATACTCGCAACTGCAACATCCCGTACTTCGCCGTACTTGCAGTCTTGGTAGGACCTCAGTACGCTCGACCACATCACAGCACGGACTTGAGTTCCTGACGGGCTGAACTGAAGTCACAGCAAGGTTCTGCAAGGACTCCAGCTGTCGAGCAACCTGCAACCGCATGGTGGCTGTTATCGATCCTGCACTCCCCCTCAACAGTTTCGCATTCCGCATGTTGGTGTCAGCGACCAGAGCGCCCGATCAACGACACAGTTATACAAGATAGTGCTCTCCGTCGTCATTGCGTACGTCCCGGCTAATGAACATTGCCCTGGCACCCGCACTCGTCAGACTCTGCAACGTCCACGGCCGACCGGGGAGCCATCCGAGTCCTTCCTGCGCACATCTCCCCCGTTCGCCTCCTCGCGAGCCACGTCTCGGAACAGCTCCGATTCTGCAGTCTGGACATCTCTCGTCCATCAGCCATGTGGTTGCACAACTAGGGACTCGCGCCAGGAACAACGCACTTGCATCTGCGAGCCAACGATAGGCCCTGGCCTGCATGTCTGCCTGTGGTCCTGCTACCGGACAACTGCCAGTGCTCCGTATGCACAACTGCATGTATTCTTGTCCACGGTAGGTGCCGTTCGTATCTTGCTCCACCTCGCACACGTCCGACGTCCAGCGGCAACACGCAGCGATCTATAAATATCGTGGGCAGTGTGCTGCTCCGCTGCAGTCTTGTAGCAATGGGATGTCATGGTCCTGTTGGACATGGGCATCAATTGAATTGAATCGAATCGGGTTGAAACATCGAGTGCAGATTGAACCATCTAACCCAGATTGAACCATGCAATCCAGATCAAACAACCACTCAGAGCAACACCAAAGAAAAACGGCCGCAGATGCATCTACACTCTTAGCTAGCCAGCTAACAGCACAAACAAGCACCAGAGATTAAAAAAAATCCACGACCACTCCTCACTCCTCACTCCTCAGAGCACTTCCAACCCTCCCACCATCCCACCATCCCTTCCTTTTTTTTTCTCCTCTCTCTTCCCTCTCCCTGGACACCCCCATCCCATCTCAGCCTCAGCCTCAGCCTCCCATCTACACAGCGCACTGCGCACTGCACACCTAACTAGCCAGCCTACCAGCCAGCCTACCAGCCAGCCAGCCAGCCAGCCAGCCAGTTCACGAGGCGAGACGGGGACGCTGACGCTGACGTTGACGCTAACGCTGACGGAAAAAGCAACAGGGATAATAACAAGGACAGGAGTCGACCATAGCCGGGAGGATGGTGGGTTTGTATCGAGTTGAGAGAAAGAAGTTGAGAGAAAGAAGTTGAGCGAAAGAGGGGAAGGTGAAGAAGGGGTGGAGAAGGGGTTGGGTACGGGTACGGGTATAGAAATAGATGAAGACATGGATATAGACATGGATATAGACATGGATGTATATATAGGTATAGTTATAGTTATAGATATAGGTATATATGTAGATACAGACAAAGACTATAAAAAAAATCAATATAAATATCAATTCTAAACTCACACGCTAGGTGTGGTGTAGTGCGAAAGCGCGGTGACTGTGGGGAGGAAGGGGTGTTAAGGAATAAATTGAAGAGGAGTGTTGGGGAATAGATTGAGGAGAAGAAGAAGAAGAAGAAGAAGAAGAAGACATAGTAGTAGTAGTACCAGCAGTACCAGTACCAGGACCAGGACCAGTACTAGCAGTAGTAGGTAGGTAGAGAATTACATCTATCTACTCAGCAAGCAAGCAAACCAAGCAAAACACACACACACACACACACACACACACACACACACACACACACACACACACACACACACACACACACACACACACACACACACACACACACACACACACACGCATCCATCACGTCCTTCCACCACATCCATCTGCATACATACATCCATCCATCCATCCATCCATCCATCCATCCATCCATCCATCCATCCATCATCCATCCATCCTCCGCAAACATCCAACCCACACGCCTCCACCCATCGATACATCTGCGCCGCCGCGCTTTCCTGCTGCCTAAATACGGTATGGTACGGCACGGGACTTGACGGTATCGACTACATTGTAGTACGTTGAGAGACAGAGAGAGAGAGAGCCTCAGAGAGGGTGGGATTGAATTGTTTCCATGTGTCAGAAGCTATGCCACATCCCACAGGGACGGCCGTGTGCTACAGAGGTAAAGGGCAGAGAAGCAAGTGCACTGAGCCTCTATTTCGAACCTCGAGCCCCTCTACTCAACGCGTCCAAAGGCGTCGTTCTGTATCGTTCCAATCCATCCATTCCATCCATTCGTACATGTTTCAACGCCGTGACCCGTAACGCCTGCTGTGTATACATTCATGTGCATGGATAGCTCATGACCCGCTCGCGACCGGCGTCCCGCTCCTACTTATCCGCGTCTGCACGCTGCTGGAGCTGTTGTTACGCGGCACAGGGGTCGAGCTCCTGCTGCGTTCGCGCTCGCGCTCGCGGTCCTCGATTTTTACGCGCTCACGCGCTTCTTCCACGAGACGCTTGGCCTCTCGTACGTTGCGCATTGTGCGGCCGAGTTTGCCCTCCTTGCCTTCTTGCAGCTTCTGGAGCTCGCCGCGCGCCTCAATGTCTTCCTTTGTCTTTTTGACGAATTCTTTGAAGCCGCCTTTCAGGCCGCGGCCAATGTCCTTGCCCTCGTCAAAGACGCAGTCGCTGTCGCGGATGCGCTTGATGTCTTCGACACGGCGGGTGAGGTAGAGGGTGGGGCTGCGGTGTTGGTCCTTTCGTTGCGCAATGATGCGTTGCACCTCTTCTTCGTACGCTGTCTCGTACACATTGATATCAACGTTTGAGGGTGACTCGGATACGAAGAAGGTGTCTTCGGTTGCTGTTTCTTCGCCGGTGCCGATGTTGAGGAAGAGGGTGTCTTCGAGCGGGTCGTGAGCATGGCCTTTTCCAATCGGCGTCGAGGGCCCGGATGCTAATGTGTTGGGTGTTGGTAGGGAAGGTGTCACAGAGGAGCGGTGAGACATGTTGTCGTGTATTGTGTTGGCGTCGGTAGGGCTTAGTGAGTTTGGGGCATTTGCTCTGGTGATGGTGGAGCGTTTTGGCGGCTGCGTTGCAAATGCTTCTTCGCGGAAGCCTGGGTTGTGTCAGCAATGGCATATCAAGCGCTTTGCAACACCTACGCTCGTGGTTGTCAATGTCTCGGTGGACGCCTTCTGCAGCCAGGACGCCTTCGACCGGCCGTCGGTTGTCTGTGTCCTGCGATTTCGACTTGCGTAACGCCGAGGGTCTCATGGACAGCGGAGGCTGCACAATTCTCGAGGCACTACCAAGTATCCCCTCGAGGCGCTCTGGTTTCCGCCGGAAGAGCAGTTGTTTGAACCGCTTTACTGCTTGCACCTGCTCACGGTCAACCTCAGATCGCCACATTCATGGCGTGGCAGACATACCACTGTCACAAGATGGCCCATGTTGCCTGTGATGGCAGCATTCACTTCTTCGTCAGTAGGAGGTTCTATTATGATGGCGACGTTTTCGGACTTTGGGAGTAGGGGATCGGCGCCGTTTCGCGTGACCCAGGGGTGTGTCTATGCATGTTAGTCGGGTTTTACGACAGCCTGTGGGTGACGTACGCGGAGGTCCTCGATTTTTATCCGCTTCTTGGGATCCTTTTCTAGCAGCCGAAGCAGAAGATCCTTGAGATCTTCATTGCAGTCCGTGTCGAACTCTACCTTGTCCATGCGAATGGCCTGGTACAGCTCGATCATGCCATGCTTTTCAAAGGGTATGCGGCCGAATAGCAAGCAGTATAATGTGCAGCCCATGGACCAGATATCAGCCGCTCTGCCAGAGACGTGGCCGTGCTTGGCAACGCACAGTTCCGGGGGCATGAAGGCTGGCGAACCGGCTGACTTTGCCGTCTTCATTTCACCGTCCTTGTCGAACATTTCCGAGACGCCGAAATCGACAATCTTGAGCACGTCATCTTCGGTGACGAGGCAGTTGTCGGGCTTGATGTCTCGGTGGATGATGCCCTGGGCGTGGACTGTGCTAGACGTTAGCGATATATTACATATATGGAGAGAGAAGAGAGAGAGAGAGAGAGAGAGAGAGAGAGAGAGAGAGAGAGAGAGAGCTGCATGCGACGTACGGTATTCGAGGCCAAGAATCATGTCTCGCAGCCAGCAACGACACTGCTCCTCGCTGTAAGGATCGGCGCGCTCCTCGAGGCCGACCTGCATGACGACGCCCTTTTTGCACATTTCCATGACCATGTAGAGCGAGTCTTCCTCTGGGTCATCGAGGACCTCGATGAGCGAGACGAGGTTTGGGTGGTTGAGCTTCTTCATAATGGCAATCTCCTCCTTGATGAGCTCAAAAGCATTGTTCTCGCCCTCGGTGGACGAGTGGCGGTGCAGGGGGGAATTGAAGCCGATGCCGGCGGGCAGGGCACGGCGGCGGTTGCTGGGGCGGCGCAGGAGGTTTGACTGGGCGCGTTTGCGCAGGCGCGACTTTGAGAACTCTTTGACGGCGTACTCGTGGCCATACTGGTCGACGGCGAGGTGGACGGCGCCAAAGGAGCCGCGGCCGATTTCCTGCTTGATCAGGTACTGGTTGATGCGGTGCTGGGCGGTGCCGTCATCCTCGCTGTTGCTGTACTCGGAGCGGGCATTGAGGGTTTCCTGGGGGTGTTAGTGGGAGGGGGAGGCAGCGAGGGGGGAACGAAGAGGAAGTACCTTGACGCGGCGGGTGCTCGAGGCGGCGCGACGGTGGTGTCGCAGCGGGCTGTGGTATGCGGGCGTGGACCTAGGAGGGGGCGTCAGCAGGAGGGCGGGGCAGCAGACTAGCAGAGCAGCAGGGCGACGCACATGTACTTGACGGGCGATGGGCGGGCGTCGGGCAGGTCGAGTGTGGGGCGCGACGAGTGGAAGGTGGGAGGGGCAGGGGCGGGGTTGTAGTCAGCAGAGGGCGAGGGCGAGGGCGGCGTCGACGAGGGCGAGGGTGCAGAGGGTTGCGACATGGAGACAGCAGGAGGACGAGGGGACGAGGGCGCGGGCGAGGCTGGGCGTAGTCATATGGGGAAAGCTGGAGCTATGATGCTGATGCTCGTCTGCTAGCTTGGGCGGGCAGGGCGGGCGGATAGGGTAGGGCAGGACGCAGGACTGACGGAAGAAGCCACGGCCAGCCAGGTAGACCAGGACAGACGGGCCAGATAGACGGGCCAGAGAGACAGCCAGACCCACGGCCAGAGTCACGGCCAGAGTCACGGCCAGAGTCAGCTCGCAGTCTCGCACCGTGCAAGATTCAAGACGCCGCCCTCACCCCCATGTCATGTGACCATGGCTCGCCTGCTCTCGAGTCGAGCAGTCGAGCCCTGCACGGGAAGCCCGCCCGCCCACGCCGGAACGGGAGGCGGCCTGCCATTCGCCGACGCTTGTTTGAGCCTCGGTCGCGCCTGCCTGCCTGCCTGCCTGGCGCCTGCCCGCCGCATCCACGTCCGGTCCGCTGTCCGGCTCGCTGCACCCTGACTGGTCTGCTTCCTGGTTCACGTGTAAGCTGTCGTGACCTTGGAGCTACCCCTCCTACTGCGCGCACGTGCCTGCTCCTTCACCATGGTCCTCTACAGCTTCTACATCTTTGACCGCCACAGTACGTCTCCTCTCCTCCTAGCCCTTTGCACTCTCAATACATCCCCCGCTAACACCCCCAGCCGAATGCATCTACAGCCGTCGCTGGGCCCCCCGCCCCGTCTCCTCCTCCGCCACACCCACCACCGCCTCCAAGACCACTCGCCCCCCCTCCAACGCCTCCCTCGCCTCCTCCACCGCCCCGCATGACGGCCCCGCCCCGCCCCCGCCCCACCCCCGCCTCTCCCACGCCGACGACGAGAAGCTCATCTTCGGCCTCGTCTTCTCCCTGCGCAACATGGTCACCAAGCTCGGCGGCCAAGACGACACCTTCCTCTCCTACCGCACCGCAGACTACAAGCTGCACTACTACGAGACCCCGACCCGCATGAAGTTTGTCATGCTCACAGACACCAAAGTCCCAAATCTCCGCCAGCACCTCTACCAGATCTGGGCTACCCTCTATGTCGAGTATGTCGTCAAGAACCCCCTGGCCCCGGTCGAGCACCCGGGTGGTGTTGGTGTTTGTAATGAGATGTTTGAGACGGGGTTGGATGCTTTTTTGAGTGCTGTTGTTCCTGCTTGATATATACATACTCATATAACATACCACTGGTACGGAGAGGGAGAAAGAGAGAGAGAGAGAGTTCATACAAATGGTATATGGAAAAAAAAAATCAATCAACACACCACAGCAGCAATTCCACTGCTACAGCCCTGCACACAATGATACACCAATAAGCTAGCAATCCAATCATAATTTACTTTGCTTCTTCTGTACATGGTCCACCTATTCTTGACTTGGGTGCAGACAACCTCCATCTCTGAATTCATCAAGAAATATGTAAACAGTTCAACTGCACAACTACAACAAGCTTACTGCTAAATTAATCATTCATTCATTCGTGAGTCTACCTCCCTCATCAAACGGGTATAGACAAACCCCATAACGCCTGAAAATGCAAAACAAGCAACTCTTTTCCTTTTCCTTTCCTTTTCCTTTTACTTCATTTCACAAAAACTGCGCCTTCTGCGCACCATACCGCTGCTGCGTCCGCTCGCTCATCCGCGCCTTGCCCAGTCCCTGCCTCACCTCGTCCAACTGCTCCATCCCCGTCGCCACCTTACCCTTCCTAACATGTCTCCCCGCCTTGCCCACCGTCATATGGTTGCCAAGAAAGTCATCCATGATGCTATCGAAATCGCTTCGAAGCAGCGGCGGTCCGCCCGCCTCGCTGGAACTCCACTGGCTGACGCCCGTCATGCCGCTCATCTTGCTGAGACCCGACATGCCTGACGCTAGGGACGCGTCGTCGGGGAAGTCGAAGCCGTCGTCGGCGTACTCTTCCTCGATCTTGTCGAAGCGCTCGTCGAGCAGGGAGAGCGCGTCCGTGCGGTGCAGTGCTGACGACGACATGGAGTAGCTTGATGGGTTGGTCAGCGCGCCCTTGCGCTTCTTGCGTCGTCCGCCTGCCGTGAGCGCCGATGCCCCCGTCATGATCGACGACTGCATGTCGCTGGGTGCGGCGGCCGGCCGGGGAGCCTTGCTGGCTTTGACGTCGTTTTTGAACTTTTTAAACTCCTCCATGTATGCCATGTCGCCGGCGTCGGCGAGCGGGGGCGCTTCGTCTGGCGCAGGAAGCTCGCCTGGTTGCAGCGGTTCGGCGGGCTTGGGTTTCTGTGACGGTGACGAGGCCCGCACCGTGTCATCGGATTCCCAGCCCTCGTCGTCTTCGTCCAGGAAGCGGTCCAGTGCGTCGCGGTCGGCGTCGAATTGGCCAGCGGCTTCGAACTCGCGCTGATTCAGCTCAAAGCCGTCCTCTTGCAGGGCGTCGAAAATGTCCTCGTCGTCGTCAACATAGGCGTCGTCCTCGAGCGCCTCGAGCACTTCGCGCAGACGTGGGTCCATGTCTGGCTGGAATCCGGCAAGCGCATCGGGAATGTTCTGCTGGTCTTGGTATGTAGTCTTGCGAACAAACTCCGAGGGCGCCATGTCCTCGCCAAACACATCGCTCACGCTGCTGACGGTGCTGTTCATGCTGTAGCCGGCATCGCTCTGCCTGTCGTCCAGCGAGGCCTTCTTCAGCGCATCTGCCAGGTCAAACTTTTCCTTTCCTTTCTTCTTGTCCTCCTTGGCCTCGATAAAGTACGCATCCCCACTCCCAGAGTTCAGGTCGCGCATGTGCTGCATGTAGTCGTACTTGGAGTCGTCGTAGAAGATGCCATAGTTGGCGGCCTCGCCCTCGTTCCTGCGAACCTCGTCTCCGTACTCGCTCTCGAGGTCGCCCCGTGACTTGATCTTGCTCTTGCCTGTGGCCGCCGACCATTGTGAGAGGCGCGAGGCAGACGAGTACTGTGATGCGCGCGAACTGCCGGCAGGCTCGTCGCCCTCGCGCAGGTTCGCCGGCACCGTCTCGGCAAAGACCATCTGCGGGGCGTCTTCATCGTGGATACGTGGGTCGTTCTGGGCGCGGTGCACCAGGCGGTAGTTGATGGCCGTCTTTTTGTCGCTACACGGCGGTTAGTGGGGTGCTACCTCGACAATCGTGGTTTGACTTTGGGCACTGCAGCTTACATGAACTTGCGGCGAGGCATGGCGGGCGGTTCTGGGCAGTCTTGTCAAAATCGAGAGCAAAAGTTAGTGGCGGAATATAGAACCTTGGGGAACGCTTACAAAGGACCCTCCTCGGTGCGCTTGATGAAATAACTTTTAAGTGGGGCCGCAAATATGAGGGGCAAAGTTCACATCACCTAACCCACCCCTCACAGGCATACGACTGCCACCCACACCACCGCAGAGATACCCAGGCACAGTCGTCAAGATGGTGCTCGCAAAGTCCAAAAAGGCCGTTGGCCTTGGCAACAGTCTTATGAACGACAGGTTTGGAAAGGGCAAGGGCGCTGATATGCGTCGCGGCAACTTCCAAGGCGGCATTGAGCGAACAAACCACCAGACTGGTGAGAAGGTGAGTGCCGTCTGACTCGCTGAATATGCCTTTCTAATACCTTCAGTACATCACCAACGACAAGAAAGAGGCATCATGGGTCAAAATGCGCTCCGTCACCGAGCAGGGCGACCTCGACGAATTCTTGGAGACGGCAGAACTGGCCGGCACAGACTTCACCGCAGAGAAGATGAACAACGTCAAAATCATCCACAAGGACCAGAAGAACCCCTACCTACTCAGCGCAAATGAAGAGCGCAACGTCGTCAAGAGGCAGAAGGAGAACAGGCACAAGCTGACCGTCCCGAGGCGACCAAAGTGGGACTCGAAGACGACACCGCAGCAACTCGACACACGCGAGAAGGAAGCCATGTTGCAGTGGAGGCGCGGGCTTGCAGAGCTCACCGAGAACAACGACCTGCTCACAACACCATTCGAACGCAACCTTGAAGTCTGGAGACAGTTGTGGCGTGTCATTGAGAGGTCAGATTTGGTCGTGCAAATTGTCGATGCACGAAACCCGCTCTTGTTCAGATCCGAGGATCTCGAGGTCTACGTCAAGGAGGTCGACTCCAAGAAGAACAACCTGCTGCTCGTCAACAAGGCCGACATGATGACCTTGGAGCAGCGCACAGCGTGGGCCGATTACTTTGAAGAGAACAAGATCAACTACAAGTTCTTCTCCGCCGAGTTGGCCAAGGAGATGAATGAGGCAAGGGAACTTGCAGAAGACATCTCCGGAACCGAGGATGGTTCTGAGGAAGAAGACGAATTCGAGTCTGAAGATGATGACCTCGCAAAAGAGGCAGAGAAGATCGACCTGCAAGACAAGCAAGAAGAGAAGGAGAAGTGGGTGGACGAGGAGACAGTCGACACCCCCGGCGAGGGCATTCAACTGGCCGACGGAGATGAGCGAACAAGAATTTTGACTACCGACGAGCTTGAGGCGCTCTTCCTTGAGCATGCCCCCGAGATTGACACTGGCCCTGACGGCCAGCCTCGCAAGACTTCGATTGGTTTGGTTGGTTACCCTAACGTTGGTAAATCGTCTACCATCAACGCCCTCATCGGCGCAAAGAAGGTGTCAGTTTCCGCCACACCTGGAAAGACGAAGCATTTCCAGACCATCCATCTCAGCGAAAAAGTTGTCCTCTGCGATTGTCCTGGTCTGGTGTTCCCCAGTTTCGCGGCCACCAAGGGTGAACTCGTCTGTGCCGGTGTTCTCCCCATCGACCAACTGCGAGAGTACACTGGACCCGGTGGCCTCGTCGCCCAGCGTATTCCCCAGCATTTCCTCGAGGCTATCTACGGTATGAAGATTGAGGTCCGCCCGCTTGAAGAAGGCGGTACCGGCGTTCCCACCTCGGACGAGGTATTGCGTGCCTATGCCATCGCGCGTGGCTTCCAGACACAGGGTCTCGGTCAGCCAGATGAGTCCCGAGCCGCCCGTTACATCCTGAAGGATTACGTCAAGGGCAAACTGCTCTTCTGCCACCCACCCCCAAGGGACCCGCCGATTGACGCCAGACACTTCAACCGCGAGCTCTACGACGCCGCTCACCTGCCCGAGAAGCGCCGCGCACGCCTCGCACGCATCACCGAAGCCGCTGAAGCCGAGTCGCTGATGAACGACGATGAATTCAGCTTTGCCCCCAAGACAGGCAAGAAGTCGCAGCGCATGGACAAGAAATTCTTTGGCCCCGGCCAGGGTATGGCGCACGTCAACAAGCCTTTCAACTACCAGTATAGTGAGCAGGGCAAGGAGCTGAGCGGCCGAAAGTTGAAGCAGATGACTGCGCTCAACATGGATGTCGACCCGTCGGATGTCAGGCTGAACAGCAAGAAGCACTTCAAAGCGAACAAAAGGAGAGCGAAGAAGGTGCGTTCGGAGTATGAGTAGTCTTGTGTTGTTGCTATGTCTTGTCCTTTTGCTGTTTCACGCCAGTCCTCGTATTGATCGACGGCTTTACCCTGGCTCACGAATGCATGGCTGGTGTCTCGGTTTGCTTTGCATGTAGATACCTAACTACAACCAAAATTCATCTATATCTTTCCATCATCCTCACTTTTTGCTTCGACAGATTCGATCCAGTTTCCATCACAATACTAACGTGCCCTAACGATGAACTCGGGCAGCGATTCGGGCCTACAGCTTTGGCGTCCTCTCAACAAACATTACCAAGGTAACAGTGTAGCTGCCTACTCGCACGTCCCATCCCGCTGCATATATCAATTGCTGCTAATACACGTGTACTGCCCACGCTCACAACATGCATACCGAGGTCACTATGAACCCCATTATTGACCTCCCCACGGAGATTCTGTGTCTCATTCTCGACAAGCTCCCCCTTTCCTCACACTTTGCATTTGCCTGCACCTGCAAAACATTTGCTGCTGCCTCACAACACATCCTGCAATGCCATCAAGAAGCACACCTCAAGTTCCACGTCGTATCTGACCAAGACCCTGCCACAGTCCCATTGCTGCTTGATAGCGTGTTTAGCAGCAACCCCATCCCGGCGTGGCACGTTCGTTCTTTCGAGGTCTGGCGCGATCGAACCTCGTGGGACGAGTGGGAAACCTACAGCCTCTACACGCCGATGATTGTTGGTATGGATGGAGGCGTGTCAGAACTGGACGTCATTGGGTTCCAATCGCTGCTTGGACGGGTGGGGGAGTACATTGGCTTGAAGACTTCACGTGTGGAGATGTCGATGTCAAGAGGGAAAAAGCAATCGCGCAGGTCGAACGTGGGTACGATGGGTTCCTGAAAGCACTGTTGTTTGCCAGCCTGCCTCGCCTTCGGGATCTAAAACTCGTTACTCGATCTCAGGCCACGGGCTCTACCCTGTCTTGGATGAAAGTACTGATTGCAGCTTCGAAGGGGGCACAGCCGGAGCCTGAGTCCGAGCTGCAACACGACTACCGCCAGCCTTCGAGCGAGGGAAGTAAACGCGATTCTTGCAAGGGTACGAAGAAGGCTGAAGATTTTACGTGGGACAAGGTGGGGTGGTATGCTCCAGATGCCCCTCCCTGTTGGACAGAGAGCGACTTCAACCGCGGCTGGGATCTTGCCATTGCGAAGTGGGACGAGGAGCAGGCAATAGCAGGTTTGATGAGTATGGACTTGGATGAGCTGGATCCAGCCAAATCAGAGGTACACGATGCTGAGATGAGCATTTGCGAGGATGGCCAGAGCATGAAAAGCGCTGACGAGTCTGCGGCGATGTCGGATGCGGTGGCTTTGCCAGAGACATGCGTGGATGTCGAATCCTGGCCGCCTGGCTTCCTATGTCTGCGTTCAGTGGCTGTAGGTGTCGTCTCTGACACATAGATGGACGACGTCGAGTATCCCAAGTCAGCCGCTCTCGTCGCGCGCTTGCTCCGCCTCCCCAACATGGACTCTTTCTACCTGAACGGACTATGGCATGAGGAGACCGACCAGGGAAGCGAAAACGACGACGACAGCGATGTCAGCGACGACTCGGAGTGGGCAAAGGATGAGTGGAAAATATACGACTTCTCGTCCTCTGTCCAGCATCTCTTCTTCGAGGGCGTGGAGTGGGAGCTGCACGATGAGACTCGCGAATGGCTCTTCTCAGTGCCAGAGAAGTTACTCACTATTGGATTTCAATTCAACCGCAGCGGACCAGATGCAGGGGAGCTGCACAGAGCAAGTCGTATCGTCGACGACCTTGCGGAGGCCCAGGGCTCCTCGCTACAGAGCATGATGTTCTACAGGTTTGATAGCAGTTCTCTAGACAGTGATGACTGCTCCATGGTCCTATTGGGTGCTGATAGCGTCCTTGACGATTTCGAGGACTTGAGACAGCTGTCATTGAACGTCCATGATATTGCAACAAGCGTATACGAGTACACGTAAGGCCAGACCCCGAAAGGGTACAACAGCCACAACGATTACTACGTCGAGCTTTTTGCAACCGCATTGCCGGAAAGCTTGGAATGTCTCGTTCTATGGGAGAACGTGGACTCAGGGCTGTGCGGCAGTAAGGACGCGCTTGAACGTGCAATCATTGAAATGGTGCAGGGCGGGCGGTACAAGCATCTAAAAGCAATCCACCTGCTTCAGGTGGAGCGCGCGACCGATGGTGGGAATGACACCCACATGTTTGACAGGGCTGTGGAAGCGGGGAGAGCAGCGGGCGTGGGTGTCTTCACACAAGCAATTAGATGCTCAGAGACGACCGTGCTGTTTCCTGAGCCGGTGGAATGGTTCGACTTGCAGACAGGGAAATGGCCACATGGCCCACCCAGCAGCTGGGTTTTTGATAATTATACCGGACGCCGGGAACCTCCTAGGAGTCCTGGACTGCTAGAGGATGCCAACCCTAGGTAGTAACACCGAGGGCTCGAGAGGGTGGCGATGATTAGTGGTCGTGCGGGTTTTCTACAAAGTCTAAGTGTAGGCGATTCAGGCCTGGAACATCAAGTATCATTGTGACGCTGCGACAAGAGTCAGATGTGCGTGACAATGTATCGGTGAGGTCTGTACTGTATGTCTGTATCCCGCATATCCGGAACCCCGAGACCCACGCGCATCCCGTCCGAAAATTTCACGTTCCAGGCATACCGGCAGGTAGGTGGGTATGCAAATCCCAGCACCAACGGCCTGATCAAGCCAGCAACAAGGTTAGACATTTGTCTCCAAGCACTCGCGTACGCGGGCCCATGCCCTGAAAGCAGCAAAGCCAGGCGAAAAGACCCTGTGGGTGCCAAGTCTGCGGATAGAAAATTCTGATCTGATAATCTTATCAGCTGCGCCGATCTAACCACTCCCATGGTATGCGTCCCCAGCGCGCCCCAGCGCCCCACCTGCTGGCCTGCTGGAGCGGATCAGCGTCCAGTAGCTGTGTGGATTGCCTCGTGTCGGCCTGGCCGGGGGTAGGGAAGGAACTATCATGGTATTGTTACCTAGGCCGGCAAGCTCCACCTCAGGAGACGTCTTGCCGGCAGAGCGCGAGCAGTACAAATATTAATACATCCGCTGCGGCACGGCTGGCACTGCGTGTGCATGAATCGAATCCTCCCATTCTCTGGTGTGAGGCAGTACTGACCAGTAGTGTTTGCTTGCGACAATGGCGTCCTATCCGCTGGACGAGGTGAAGCAGATGAGCGATGATACCAAGAGCGTGACGCCGATCGATAAGCCGGTCCTGGACAACGAGAAGTCGCCTGGTGTTGCCCGCATTGAGGCCTTGAATGCTCATACCTCGCTGGTCAACCGCTGCTTCATCTTCTTCGGGCTGTTCCTGATCGCCTACGCATATGGTCTTGATGGCTCGCTGCGCGGCGTGTATCAGCCGTATGCCACGGCAGGGTTTGAGACGCACTCGACGCTTGCTACGATTGGTATGTATGCTATGGCAGATTGAGGCGGGTGTAGACCTTTACTGATATCGTGTGCAGGCGTCTTGCGAAGTGTTATTGCTGCTGCTGCTCAGGTATGAATTCACGTACCATGTCGAAATCTGATGGGCCATGATTGACTTGATTTCCAGCCCACAGCTGCCAAAATTGGTATGCGATGATGCGCGTTTTGATAAGAAGTTGCTCTGACCTTAGTCTAGCTGACGTCTTTGGACGAGTTGAAGTCGTTATGGTATCGGTGTTCTTCTACGTCTTGGGTAAGCAGATTGTGTCCTGCAAAGCTGAGAGATGTTAACTCTGCTAGGGACGGTCATTGAGGCCGTCGGCAGTAACGTCGAGACATTTGCGGCCGGTGCTGTGTTCTACCAGGTATGGCCTGACTATTGTATGGGCTATGGAATGGACATGCTGACGCCGCACAGATTGGCTACACAGTCATGATTGTGCTGATTGAGATCATCATCGCTGATATCACATCCCTTCGATCTCGCCTCCTTTTCTCATACGTGCCGGCCATACCGTTCCTTGTGAGTCCTTTCCTTGGTGTAGCATGCGTCAAATTAACAAGATCTAGATCAATACCTGGGTCAGCGGTGACGTTAGTGCCGCGGTGCTGACTTCGACAACATGGCGTTGGGGAGTGGGGATGTGGGCCATCATCTACACTGTATGCGCGATCCCTCTCATCGCAGCCCTTTCGTGGTCGTCTTTCAAGGCTAAGAGAGCCGGCGCCCTAGACAACTTCAAGACACCGTACCAGATCCACGGTGGCAAGCATCTTTGGGCGGCGCTCTTCTGGCAACTGGACGTCCCAGGTATCATACTCCTCATCGCAGTGTTTGGCTGCATTCTCACAGTGAGTCTATGTCCTTCTTGTCATGTCAAGACTTAGCTGACAGTTCCAAGCCTTTCACGATCGCAGGAGGCGTCTCTTCGCAGTGGGGGACAGCTAAAGTCATCGCCCCGCTTGTTATTGGCATTCTCTGCATCCCTGTCTTCATCATCTGGGAAAAGCGTGCGCCGCACCCTATGCTGCCGTTCCATCTCCTGGCTGATCGCGCAGTCTGGGGCGCTCTCGGTATTGCGTGTACCCTGAACTTTGCCTGGTACATGCAAGGCGACTTCCTCTACACGGTCCTAGTCGTCTCCTTCGACGAGAGCATCAAAAGCGCAACGCGGATCTCCTCGCTTTACAGCTTCAGCTCCGTCATTACCGGTCTTATCCTTGGTTTGATTGTGTTCCGCGTACGACGCCTGAAGCCGTTCATCGTCTTCGGTACCTGTCTTTTCCTGGTCGCTTTTGGTCTGCTGATACACTACCGCGGCGGCACTGGCGAGGCGAGCCACTCCGGTATTGTAGGCGCGCAGATCTGTCTGGGTATTGCTGGCGGTATGTTCCCTTACCCTGCACAAGCCAGCATCCAAGCAGCAACCAAGCACGAGCACGTCGCCATTGTCACCGGTATCTACCTTGCTACCTACAATATCGGGTCAGCGTTCGGCAACACGGTGTCAGGTGCCATGTGGCAGCACATCATCCCCGACGAGCTGCTGCGCCAGACTGGCAATTCTTCGCTTGCCGCCTCCGTCTATGCTGATCCTTTTTCATTCGCTGCTGAGTACCCTGTCGGCACACCAGAGAGGGATGCTGTTATCATCGCGTACAGACACGTCCAGCGCCTGCTCTGCATTGCGGGTATCTGCCTGTCCGTCCTTTTGATTGGATTCTCGCTGATGATCCGCAACCCTGAGCTGGGCAAGGAGCAGAGTCTGGAGAATGCAGAGAACCGCGAGGAGAAACGGGCGGAGAAGAGGGGCGTGTGGGCGTGGCTGAAGCAGTGAGCAGCCAGTCTGTCCAAGTGCAGGCTCGAGAAATGACGAAGACGAAACGAGAGCAGGTAATGTCATGCATGTCATGTCGTATGAGTGGCGTGTAAACAAGCGACAAAGCAACAAAGGAGGGTCGGCCAGCAGGAACCGGTACCTGACTGACAACCCATAGCGTAGTTAACACAGTACAGACTAATTTCTACAATCATCATGGAATCACTAGAGACGAAACGTCACAAGCCCCAACATACCCATACCACATTTGACATACCTAGGTACCTACCTCAGCCTCTCTCAGGCACCGAAGACGTGAAACCTACATGCATCGTACCTCGTACCTATCTGCATTGCAGAAGCCAATCCGTATTCGTCATTGCAAAATCCAGAATCCAGACCACCCCCGTCGAGTCCGGAACGAGACGGCTACAATACGATACCGTATTAGGATGATTGCTGTGGTGGATTGGTGATCATATACAAGAGGAAGCATGTGGCGAATGGTGAATGGTATCTTTCATTGTGATGTGCATGGTAGTAGTAGTAGTAGTAGTAGTAGTAGTAGTAGTAGTAGTAGTACAACACGAATGTCTAGCTAATCACCTAGTCTCGTCTCTGTCTGCACCGCGCCTCTAGCTCGCTCGCAAGGGATTGCGGTATATAATCGCGCGCCGAGACTCTACGGTCGCTGGCTGTTCTACAGTGTGCGGTGTGGCGTGGTGAAATGGTCGCCGCCCCGGTCTAATCTCTGCTGTGTATCTCTTTTGTTTCCCCGCCTTGGCGTTTGAGAAGAACTCAATGTGACAGCGCCACCAAAGGTCGCGTGTGGCCTGTCTGTGGCCCGCGTCGGAAATGGATTAAATGGTGTACTTGAAAATAGTGTGCGCGAAGTGGCAAGAATGGTGAATGGTGAAAAGGGGTTCTAGTAAAGACAAGAATGCAATGCGATGCAATGCGATGCGATGCGGCCGTGGGAAAGTCGTTGCGCCGGGAAATGCGGAATATTACAACAATGCGCTCATTAAACATCAGGTGGGTGAAGAAGGGGGGCTGTGTGGCCCTGTTCAGACCTCGTGGCGATCGTCCAGCTCGACGTCCTTTTGACTTATGCGGCGGTAGAACGGGAGCCGTGCGTATGCGGAGCGCAGTCGGGGCGAGCCGGGCTGCTTGTAGCCCTTGTTGAGGAAGAAGATCTTATACAGTAACCCAAGGATCGTGAAGCCGACTGTGAAGCCCACGAGGGTCACAAACAGCCAGTGCTTGCCCAGCCAGAAGATGACTTTTACGTCGGTTCTGTGCCAGCTGTTGCCCAGGTGGTGGGTGAAGAAACTCCAGGCGTGGTTGTTGTACTCGTCAGGGAAGAGGATGCGCAGACGGTCGGCGCCTTCGGGGCTCTGGTTCATGTAGTGGCGCCAGATCAAGCTGAGGTAGAGAGGACCAGTGGTCGCCATAACGGTGATGTATGGCAGGGGCCAGCGGCGGTTGTAGTCGGTCAGGGAATCGATGGCCTTGAGGAAGAATGGGTGGCGGGGGACGGCGCCCATAACGTCGTTGGAGATACCGGTGGGAATCGTACGGCGCACCCAGGCTGGGTAGGCGAGAAGAGGGTCGAGGCTGCGATTGCATCCCTGGGATTGTTAGTCGTGTTCGGTCGCGAGGCTGAGTGCTGTACGTACATCATCCAGGTCAATATAGATGCCTCCAAAGTGGTGCAGCACAAAATAGCGAATCGTGTCGGCGCGCTGGATGGGGTAGGGGTAGCCGTCGAACGTCTCGAGGAACCATGGGTATTCGTCGGCGATGAATTCGCGGGCCTTCTTGTCAGTCCACAGCTGTTGTCGTTGTCAGTGCCTGCGTAAGGGTGGCGCATTGTTGTGATTGTACCTTGTACTCGTAATCGGGGTGCAGATCAATGCAGCTCTGCTGGGGGCCCTTCCAGTGCGTGGGAATGCTCTCGTTGATGTACGTCTGGTGGATAATCTTGGGAATCAATTGCTCGCGGTCGCTGCCTGCACTCGAATTGGGGGCGGGAAGCTCGCCGCGCAGAATGGCATCCTCGCGGCCGGTCGCAACCAACAGTCCAAGCAACGTCCAGACGCTGTGCACTGCGAAGCCGAGAACCACAACGGTGACGAGAATAAATATGGTGACGCCTCTCCTCATGGCTGCGGGTGGTGGTGGTGGTGGTGCTGCTGCTCTGGAACCTCCTTTTCTATATTCTAGCGTATCCTGGAATGGTCGAGAGTCGCATGCGCCGTGGAGAGACGGTGGTGGGAGAGGTGGTGGGAGAGGCGCTGCAGTCAAGCACTCATGCGGTGGAGGGACTCTCGGGGTCTTGTCTCGAGGACTTGGCGAGTCGAGGCAGAGAAACGGCGGCCGTGAAAGAAAGATGCACAAGACACGGCCGGTGTTGGTGGCAGTGCCAACTGCGCGCCAATCATCTCGCTTGAACCCTGGCCGCCGAGGACCAAAGGCTCAAACAAGTGGACGCCGTGGGCCCAGCAACCAATCGCCAATTTCCCAGTCCTCTCTCACAAGCAAAACGCGGCATGGTGCCACGGCCTCTGCAATTTCTTGTTGTAGTTGAATGCGCTCAGGCCTCACCCACATTGTGCGCCGTACGAGATACGCGGACATACACGAGGCTAGCTTGCTGGCATGTACACTTTTCTCCCTTGTGAGCGCAGCAGCACTTCTGTCTGTGCCGACTATATCTCACCTCACTCCACAGCATCGTCTCAACACGGTGCCCGTTGCGAGTTGGGGGCTGTGCCGTCCTGGACTCCTGGCATGCACTGGGCCTGTGTATGACGATCGCCTGCAGGTCGCTAAGCCAGTTGCTTCGCAACCCCAGGCGTGGTCCACCTCTCCAAGTCGCCGGGCCCCAAGACGGTGAAAATGTAGTCTGGGCGCCACCAACTAATGTGTACGTCATTGGCGAAGCGTTTCTTTCTTGACATCTCCGGATTTTCTGAACCGCGCCGCCGCGCTACCCCAGGCGAGCCTTTTAGAGTATGACGTATGGGCGTTATCAGCGCGTTCGGTCGCTAGTCCGTATGTCGTCTTGGTACAGTTTGTTCTGAAATCATGCAATAGTGAGTACTGGTGGTGTAGTGAGCCTAGGTAGGTTTCAGTCCAAGGGTCACGTGCCATGTACCTCTAAACTCAGCACCACTTGCATAGTGGAAGATTGCTGAAATAACAAGCACGTTTTCGTTCTCTATGCCACGCTTGCTACATGTGAGCCCGCGGCGTACATGACCAGGATCCCTTTAGAGTAGAGGCTCCTGCTGCAAGAGAATGTAGCGGGCGTAACACCTCGCGCTTTCCTCATACACGCACAACAACATGGCGAGTCAACCAGGCGAAGCTTCAACATGTCTTCAACCCATGAAACATAGCCTAGAATTATGCACCTCACCATTTCTCCCTCCACCTAACACGACGTTCAACCTTCTGCTCGATGCCTTTAACACTGTCGACGGCATGGATGATACTCCGGCTTGCTGCGACAGTCACCGCGCTGCCTTTGACACCCGCCCTTGACCAGAGTGCACCAACACCCACAGCTCCGTGTGCTACATCCAGCGAAGGGTGCAGCAAGTCTTTGCTACCGCGCGGCGAAACTCTGCTCTCGCGCGGCATGTTCACGGCCATCTCCCTGCTGTGCATGACCATCCTAGGTGGTCTGGTTGGTGCGGAAACAGACTCCATGTCTAATAGGCACGTGTTGACCTGTGTACATAGGATACCGGGTACGACAACTCGATCGCAAGAGCCTGCGCCGCCTATGTTTCAGCCATGTCCTTATCTGTTTGCTCTACGTGCTCTCCATGTGCTTCGTCTTTTCAGCTGCCACGGTAAAGTCTGGCCTCGGGCTGTCATCGATTGGCATCTGTCGGGGAGCCATCTTTCTGTGTATCGGATTCTATTTTGCGAGCAAAATCACAGTGTACGTGGGTCGTTTGTTCTCCGTCAGAGGGCAGTTGTGCACACGTCGACCAGGGCGCTGACATGTGATACCCAGGTATCTCTTCCTAGTCGAAAGAACCCATGCTATCCGAGCTCCGTTCAAACGCCGACTGCATGACTGGGCATGGATCGGCGGAACAGTTTTCATTCTCAGCGGTTCTGGATGCATCAGTACCCTGGCTTTTGTATACCACATAGCTGACTTGTCTGTGCACGACGGTCGATGCCGGATCGGTATCTCGCGCCGTGTCACAATACCAATCGTTGCGTACGATGTTGCCATCAATCTGCTCCTCACAGGGACCTTTGCCTATCTTCTGAGCCCTTTGATACGATCCGGAACTCTCTCTGCCAAAGCGTTTCCAGCAACACGCTTCGCAGGGTGTTTCAGTGGCATCTGGAGGCGACAGAAAGGAAAGACGCGTATTCTGCCAGCCGACAGAGGTAACCAACATGTTGTCGAAAAACTCGAAAAGCTGTTGTGGAAGACGTTTCTCGGGTCCTTGATGGTGATGATGACGACAGTTGCAAACATCACCACCATTACGGCATTCAACGGACGAGAGCTGGGCTGGGTGTGTCTTACGACCTGTACTCTGGACGGCACGTGTACAGAAGATGGCATTCTGTAGGATTACTGACGCTCGGCTAGTAGTCTGGACGGTTTTGGTATTCCATTGGCTGACTGTGGGGGCGAGCGGGACCGAAGAAAGGCAGGCAAATGAGTATGTTGACAGTATCAACGGCTCGTGACTCTTGAAGGAAACTGACGCATTATCCTTGTGCTGGCAGACGCTACTATCAAACCGCACGAGGTTCGCTGGCGCCCGACGATACGGCAAAGTCAAGGAAGATGACACGAATGAATCGCTTTTCGATATCTCTAGACGATGTATGGTCAACGACAGCATGTGAGCATATGGATAATGAGATTGGGCAACGATTATATCCAGAGAAGGAGCAGCCAACCACACCGTCAGTTCAGCAAGGCAATGTACATGGAGAAGCGGGGAATGGCCCTAAACGATACCCAGAGTGGGTTTGTGCTACGAACCCACGGACGCAGTCACTCGCAGTGCCCAGATCGGCTATAGATCTGAATCTTCCTCCTCGACGATGGTCTGCGACAGCAGACCTCTTCTTCTCGACGAGAGGGGCCTGTCCGATACGGCATGACTGGGATTTGGCCGAGCAGGCGACAGGGGGGCCTGCTTTTCGCCTTGTTCGATTCTGAAGTCTACAGTGGTACGAGGTCTGGGCAGTGTGACTTTGGAGGTGGCATCCATGCTGAGGGAGGATGATAAGAAGCTGGCGATGAAGTAGAGCACAGCGCCGGTCATGCAACCTATCAAGGCGGCGGTTCCTAGAAAAATGTAGAGTGTCTGGATGTCTCAGCGCTGATTGATGTGTTGTGTTGATGCATGATGGTACCTCGATGCGCTCGAGCCATTTCAGCTGTAGTGGTAACGTGACGAGGTAGAGGACAGCCTTGGCGAGGTGTATGAAGGGGAGCAGCAGAAAGCCAGCGACTATGGCTATGGGCGACAGAAGGAAGAGTACTGCGCGCAGCAGAGGTGAGAGGAGGAACAGCAGGGCGGCGACAAGAGTGCGGATGGGCAGCCAGGCGAGATGCACGAGGGCGAGGGCGTTGGCGAGGGCCTTGTCCATGGCGATGCAATAGAGCGAAGTAGACGCTGGCGGTGTTATTGCGGCGGGAGGGGAGTGGCTGTCTAGTATCGGCGATGGGCAGCTGCACGCCATGTACATCCCAGTCGGTGGGCTGGCGTGGACCGGGGGGCATGCGTGCTGGGACGGGGCGAGGGTGGAGAGCTAAGTTTGACGTCGGCGGTTCACAGGCGTCGTGCGCTGGCGAACCCGCAGACTGCAGTGCGAGCCTGAAGCAGCACGAGCAGCATCGCCGGATGGGGAACCAGCACTCTTCGAGCTCGCGGTCGACGCCGGCGTCGTCGCAACCGCAGTCGCCAGTTGGGTCGAGCAATGCCCCGTCACATGCACCGGCTCCCGCACCAGCACCGGCATCGACGACCGCACCCGCGACAGCACATGCCCACGGCGACAAACACCACCACCTGCCGCACCCCGGCTTCCGTACAGGACGGCGCGCGAGCATCCAGCCCGTGACTCTGACGCAGGTTGCGCCTCCATCGGCGAGCTTCGAGAGCGCTGAGCGGGGTCGCGCGAGCACACAGGCCAACTCGACGGCGCACGTCACCAGCCAACTGCGCGCCGCCCAGGACCGCGCCCAGGACCGCGCCCACGATCGCAGCGTTGTGCGCGACGGCAGCCTCGACAAGATGGGCAATGAGCAGAGCAACCAGAAGAAGGAGAAGCTGAGTCGCCAGTCGACGCCGCAGCCTGCGACGACGACACCGGCAGCGCCATCAACAGTCACGACGACACCAGCAGCACCACCAGCAGCAGCAGCAGCAGCACCACCACCACCACCACCACCAGCGTCAACACCACCACCAACGACAACCCCCCCGCCCACAGAGGTCCACGCCATCCCCATTGACGCCCCGCCAGCCAGCCGCGAGCAGGCCATCGCTGGGTCGCTCGAGCCTGCAGACGCCTCGCAGGACTACATTGTGCCCTCGTCGCACTTCAGCCGCCCACCACGCCTGCCGCTGCCCATTGAGGAGGAGCTGCACACGCCCGGCTCGCCCATCCTCTCGCCCGCAGACCAAGCCCTCGACCATGGCGATGGTGAGGCTGCCCTGCCACGCCGCACCTCGATGCTGAGCAGCACCACTGTCGACGACGACGACTTGGGCGACGAGTTCAAGGTCCCCACCCCCGGCCGCCCGACAGTCCCCACTCTGGTCGAATGGGAGGGCCCTGGCGAGCGTGTCTACGTGACGGGCACTTTTGCTGGCTGGAATCGCAAGTACAGGCTGCACCAAAAGTATGTGACATTGTCAACCACACCCCTGGCGCTGTTGAGCGTTACACTGCACACTTGACAAGGCTGACTCTCTTCCTCCCCTCTAGTGGGCCCAGCAAAAAGGAAAACGTCCTCTCTGCGCACGTTCCCATTCACCCAGGCACCCACCACCTCATGTTCATCGTCGACAACGACATGATGATCTCGGACAAGCTGCCCACGGCCGTCGACTACACAAACATCCTGGTCAACTACCTCGAGGTCTCGTACGACGACGTCGCGGCCCAGCAAGCCGCCGCCGCTGGAGAGAAGCCTGCAGACACACCAGCAGCCACAGACGAGCAGTCCACGACCCAGCCGCCACAGGACCCTCCCACGCCAGCCGTGCCGCATGTCAAGCCTCCGACCGCCGAGATCCCCAACACCAAGCTCCCCGAGCCAGAGAAGCGCTACCACTCCAAGATCCCCCAGTACCTGCTGGATCTCGACGCGCCCGAGGAGTCATCGAGGTTCAACCGCGCCAACGCCGCAGCCAGCAACCTGCCCACGCCCCCGAGCCTGCCCATGTTCCTCAGCAAGAGCATCCTCAACGGCACCACGCCGATGAAGGACGACAGCAGCGTGCTCATCATGCCCAATCACACCGTTCTGAACCATCTCGCCACCAGCAGCATCAAGGACAATATCCTGGCCACCAGTGCCACCACGCGGTACAAGCAGAAGGTGTGTGTCCTCTTTTATCCATACCAGATGTGGATTACGTGCTAACACTCGCCAGTTCCTGACAACCATCATGTACAAGCCCAAGGAAGAGCATGGAGAGGTGTATTGATGGGTGATGGATGATGTAGGCATGGTCTTTGTGTTTTCGTGTGTGTTTTTTTTTTCTTGTTCTTGTTCTTTTTTTTTTTTTTTCAGCATTACGGTTTGGGATAGATGGATGGATGCATGCATGCATGCATAGGTGGGTGATGTGAGGTTTGATAGTGATGATGATGATGATGATGAGGATGGTGATGGTGAAGCTTTTTCCTTTTCTTCTTCTTTTCTTTCTTGAAATACCCTGGCTCGGGATGGATGGATGGTGGATGGATGGATAACTGGCTTTAGTGACAAAATGCTACTACAGCAAGAGTCTACTACATGAGATTATTCAAGATTGTGCTGTTGATGTACGTTTCATTTTCATGTCCAAGGCATGTATAGTAAATATACATCTCTTTAATTTGGAGAAAGGGACGTCTTAGTATACTGCTTAACAGAAGTTTTTAAGAGCAGAGTAAGAGAAATGTAACCAAGTATACTACTAAGAATACTTCTATATAGATTAAGGTCTACTTATACAAGTAGATTGTACTCTTAAATCTACAGTTACTACAGTAATGTTTTGTGAAGCCTGCAAGGTGACTACATCACGGCTAGCGTCACATGAAGATGTGGATCGCTGCATCAACCCTGCTAGCCAACACGGCATACGGCATACGGCACCGCCTACCACTCTCTTGGAGACTGTCAGCGCTTGTACAATGCCACCCTGCAGCCTGTAACTGTCTACAAACCTCAGTGACCTCACCCACGCTCCTCATGCAACATCTCCCATAGTAGCTCCGGCAGCATCCGCTGCGCCCTCGTCGCCGCCCAAGCCCTTGCGTCGCATCCGGCAGCGTCCGCACCGCACAACCCACAATGTACCTACCGGCGATGCTGTCGCGCAGCCCACCACCAGCGACACCGCCCGCATACACGCACAGCGGCTTCCTGCGCCACCTGGGTCAGCCCGGGCACTACGACGAGAACTGGAGCTCGCTCATCGGCATCGTCACCGCCATCGTCGGCAACGTGCTCATCTCTTTCGCCCTCAACACGCAGCGCTACGCACACATCAAGCTCGACCGCGAGTGGCACGACAAGGAGCGCCGGCGCAAGACACGCGTCAAGAGCAGCACCCGCATTGCGCGCCTCGCCGACAAAGGGCCCACCACCAACACCACCACCAGCCGCGGCCATGGGCGCCACAGCACCGAGCAAGACCCGCTGCTTGAAGGCGCCGATCCGAGTCCTGCCCCCAGCGACAGCTCTGACGACGCCGACGACGCCGCCTCCAAGCACGGCTCGTACCTCACCAGCCCCTACTGGTGGGCCGGCATCGTGCTCATGACCATTGGCGAGGCCGGCAACTTCCTGGCCTATGGCTTCGCCCCAGCCTCCATTGTCAGCCCGCTGGGCGTCGTCGCCCTCATCTCCAACTGCATCATCGCCCCCTTTATGCTGAAAGAGCGCTTCCGCTGGCGCGACGCGGCCGGCGTGGTCGTCGCCGTGGGCGGCGCGGTCACGGTCGTGCTGTCTGCCAGCGACAACAACCCCAAGCTGGGCCCCCACGAGATCTGGGAGCTGATCAAGCGCTGGGAGTTTGAGACGTATCTGGCCATCACGCTTGCCGTCATTGTCGCCCTCATGGCCGCCAGCAACCGCTACGGAGACAAGAACATCCTGATCGACCTCGGCCTGGTCGGCCTGTTTGGTGGCTTTACCGCCCTCTCGACAAAGGGCGTGGCCTCGCTGCTCAGCTACACCCTCTGGCGCGTCATCACCTTCCCCGTCTTCTACCTCCTGCTTGCCATTCTGATTGGCACCGCCGTCATGCAGATCAAGTACATCAACCGCGCCCTGCAGCGCTTCGACGCCACGCAGGTCATTCCAGTGCAGTTTGTCATGTTCACCCTGTCCGTCATCCTTGGGTCTGCCATTTTGTATCGCGACTTTGAGCGCACCTCGGGCGACGATGCTGGCAAGTTCATTGGCGGCTGCGCCCTCACCTTCTCGGGAGTCTGGCTGATCACCAGCGGGCGACCACGCAAACATGTCGACGATGACGGCGACGACGACGACGATGATGATGATGATGATGATGATGATGATGATGAAGAGGATCACGAACCGGAGTCTGACGAGGCTATCAATCTGCATGGCGAGCGCTACCGCGACTCAATCGACAGCACACGATCCAGCCACTCTTCCTCGTCAACGATTCGCCCACCCTCCCCACCACTTGATATCCTTGAAATCAACCCCCTCTACCAGGACGAAGACCGCCCCTCGACTCCCACAATCAAACTCACCACCCCCGACCCCTCCACCCCACCCCGCCGAACCTACACCTCAGAAGCTCTCAACTCTCTGATTCAAAATCCCTGGTCCCACCCCCCAGACCGCGAAGCGACAAGCCCCAAGCCCTCCATCAGCAGACACACCTCGACACCAGTCCTCCCCAGCGAAGCCGCACCGCCACCCACCACCTTCTCTTCCGCCGCACGCCTCAACGCCGCACCCTCAGACCCAACGCTCGCCAGCGCCTCCATGCCGCGCACGCCAACGCGCGGCAAGAGCCACGACGAGCTCCCCTCCACGCCAGGCACCGCACAGTCAGCCCTTGGCCCCGGCCTGCGCCGTCTGCGCACAAACGAACGTCAGCGCTCCATCCCCGGCCCGCTGCTCGCCTCCCCGCTGTCAACGTCCCTCAGCGCGCTGGTGCAGGACCTCAAGCGCGGCGGCAGCGTGCGCATGCGCACGGGCGAGTCTGCCGGCGCCGAGGGTCGACGCCAGAGCGTCCTTGGCCTCAGCACTGCAGAGCCCACCCCCGACGAGCTCTTCGGCGAGCCCCTCACCCGACGCAGCACCCAGGGCGTCGGGGCAGAGCGCGGCAGCGAGCGCTCGGGCGGCAGGAGCCGCGGCATGAGCGGCACGCTGAACGAGCTGTGGCGCGGCTTGAGAGGACAGGGGAGCAGGGAGGACATTGGAGGCGAGGAAGGCGGAGAGGGCACAGGGCAAGTGGATGAAAGGGACGAGGCGCGGGGGTGACGTTTGGACATGGATACAGAAAGAGGCAAATGTCGACTATAGTAATACAGATATAGATATAGATCCCGTACGTGCGTCCGTGCGTGTCTTCTCTCCGGTGCCTCCCCAGGACCCGGGGATTCTTTGTTTGCATGTCGTCTCGTCTTGTCTTGTCTTGTGTCTAATGTTATACTGTCTTTCTTTTATATAGTTTGCGGAATCAGAGCGTGTAGGATTGGCATTCATTATTATCCCTATCATCTTAACTAGAAGCAGTATCTAAAACGATTAGGATCAGGATCGGGATTAGGATTAGGATTAGAAGAATAGGATTAGAAAGAAGAAAATTAGAGAATTAGGGAATTAGGGAAGTAGTAAGTTAAAAATTTAAAATTAAAAATAAATAAAAGTATCTTTACATGTTTTATAAACAAGTTGGCTACCTAAGTAAGTTAGCTACCTAATACTACTAATACGCCTACGCAACACTACGTAATCTATATATAGCCTAGAGGTTGCGATAATACTATTTAGAAGCCTTGCTGTTATCTGCGTTCTCTATTTCTACCTTGCATATGCAGAAATTATGCTTAATCTTACTACAACGGCTGCAGCGTTGCTTAACACGCTATTAAGGTTATACTTTAAGTAAAGCTTATAAGCACTATTTAATTAGTTCTTAGAGATAAATATAGTAATAGGAAGCTAAAAAGGTTAGAGATTATAATAAGAAGTATAGATACTATCTATCTATTTTAAGAACAAAGAGTAATAATAAGTAGTATAAAGTAGACTGTCTATCTTAAAAGTTAAGTTAAAATCTAATAACTTAGATTATTACTTATATTAAATATAAACTATAAGAGTTATATTCTTACTATACTATATACTAAGAAGATATATAGAAGATATTCTAATATATCTTATTATTCTAATAATATTCTAGTTTAGAACTTTATAGTATACTGTAAAATTTCTTAGAATATATATAATATATATTCTAAAGTAGTATTCTACTAAGAGATTAGAATATATAAAGTTACATTATTATTAGTTCTTAATACTAACCTTCTTAAAGACTCTTAGGTTATGCTTAAGTGTTATTAATTCTTCTAACTCTTATCTTCTACTAGTACTTTCTTCTTAGGTTTATAATAATAAAGTAAAGAAGTAGTTAACTCTAACTTAAAAGTAGATTTAAATCTACTAAGAGTCTCTAGCAAGTTTATTAAATAAATAAGTTAAATAGTTAGCAAAAAGCACTTAGTAGATAGCTTATAATATAGTATTAGTATAGAAGAAGATAAGCTGCTTTTAAGACGCTATAGAAGTATTTACAAAGTATAAGACCTATAAGTAACATTATATATATATGTAATAGGTTAGACCTAAGGTTGTCATCTTAGCAGCCTGTGCCTTAAGACACAGTTAACAAGTTAGCTAAAGTCTAGTGTTAGAGCTAAGAAAGTCTGCCTTAGACTTATTATTAAAACTCTACTCTAGGACAGATATAAGATTAAGGACAGCTCTATCCTAGAGCTAATAGCTGTTAATTTATCTAGTTTCTACTTATATATAAGTCTACAGTAGCTATACTTTTATAATTAAATTAATTATTAACTATATTAAATAAAGTTATAAGACACTAATGTTATTAGAGGACCTTAACAACACTGTAGGGCGTCTAACAGAGTACAAGGTAGAACTATACTTAAGTAATAACACTAGGTTAGATGTACAAAGTAGTACATAATATTAGGCAGCGTCCTCTATGCCTAATAATGTTGCAGAACAAGTGCTTAAAGGAGCACTAGTAATACTAGAGACTTATTTGTAATAGAAGGACCTCTTAGATAAGACTATAACCCTAATTACTAATAGGGACTAGATAGGCTAGAGTAATAATAAGGGCTAGGCTGTAATATTACAAGCTTATATTTAGGCCTTAGTATAATAATAAGTGTAAGCTATCCTAGGTAAGCAGATAACTATAGCAGCCACCCCTCCTATAGGGCCTATTACACTAGTTATAATAGAGAACCTTACTTAGAATATAAAGCTACTTAATATAAGTAAGTTTAATAGTAACTAGAAGTTATACTAAATATTTAAGGCATAAATAGTAAACTACCTAAGGTAGTTAAGAAGTAACTTTAGCTATAGAGTAGTATACATCTTTAACTAACTAAAAGGGTTAGCAGCCTAGGTAGGGTTATTATAGAAGGATTAAAACCTATTTAGCTCTATAACAGACTTCTAGAAGTTCCTAGATAACTAGTATTAAAACTCTTAATTTAAAGAATAATCCTAAATAAAGTTATAAACTATCTTAATAAAAAGAACTAGGTTACTTAGGGTATTTAACACAGAATTTATCTAGTTAGTATATAATACTATAGAAGAAAATAATATAAGAAACCTAAAGATAAGGTACTTAACAGCAATCTAGAGTTACCTACAAGACAAAATAGTGTTAGTTAATATACTAGACAAATAGTTACTCTAGGAACTTATAACCTAAGTACTAAAGGTAGATATAGTTGAAAAATAGCAGTCAACTCCGACCTCCGAACAGGAGATCTGGTATACCTTACTGGAGGTACTCAGCCTCTGGCTGGGAGCAACTAACCTCTGGCACAGAGGTTAGAGAGTAACTAGTGCTACCTTAGAGGTATTAGTAAGAGTGCACAGATATACAGTACCCCTTATAAACTACACTGTTATAGACAGAGATAGAATTAACTACAACAGAGGTCTCTGTAAGACGTCTAGACTACACACTTTAGTTCTAATTATCTCTAGAGAGCTTCTAATACTAGCAATTTATTTAAACTAGTTATAAGCCTAGGTTTTGTAACCCTAAAAGATAATTAAGTATGTATATATTGCGTACTATAGGTATAAACAGACACACAGTAATAGTAGTAAGTTGCTGCTTAAAGAGCAGGCAATAACTCTGTCCCTTAGATAGCAGTGAGTTGCTACTTAAGGAGTAGGCAATAACTCTATCCTACCTACTTCTGTTACTTACAAGTTGCTGCTAAGGCAGGTAATACTAATAACGTTGCAGAGGCAGTAAGTTACAACTAAGACAGTTAGCAATAACCCCACGCAACAACAACACACTAAGCTAGTAAGTTGCTACAGGACCTGTAGGCGATAACTGCACCTGCTATGATCTAGGAAGGTACTAATACCTACCTACTATTACAACAAGACCTTACTAGAGGTTACCCTAAATAATAATAATTTAATACTACTCTAATTTATATTAACTAGTAACTAATATAAAAGTAATTACTATAAACATATATAATAGCTATAAACGCAATAAGTTTACTTACAGACAAAGAGATATCCTAGTAAAGGAAGGTTACAGTGCTCTTAAAGGAGAACTTAGATGCGTAGTTTAAGCAGATAAGAGACTAGCTAAAAGGTAAGGGTCTATTCTAGGTAATTAAGACTGCTACACCACTTAGCTCTACAGGGTCTACACCTAACCTAAAGGGGACTACTAAGGGAGTAGGGAATCTTTCCTTAGACAATCCACCTCCTAGAGGAACTAGCAGCCTCCTAACCTACAGGCGACTAGACGCTAAAGCAAGATACACTATTAGACTCTTATTAAATAAGTTTAACCTTAAGCGTGTAGAGGATGCTAATACAGCAAGAGAGATCTAGGTAATACTCTAGAAGAAGTATAAGGTAAAGCTACTAAGTGCTAGAAGACAGTATCTTACTAAATACGTTAATTATAAGCTAGACCTATCTACAACAATAGAGAGGGCTTAGGAGGAGCTTAGTAAGCTAGGGCGTAAGGTAGTTAAGTAAGATCCCTCTTTAAAGACCTTAAACAGTACAAACTAACACCTAGCTAGGCTCCTAAGCGCACTACCTGCGGAATACAGCTTATATTAAGCTGTACTTAATGCCTGCAAGGACATAAATATAGAAGAGGCTCTTAAGATTCTTACAAAAGCTAAACACACTATCTACCTAGAAATAGGCATGTTTACTAAGAGACCTACTAGTAGCTACAAGCCTTAGAGGTCCTAAAGCCCTCTCTAGAAGGAGGGCTAGGATTGTTTTCTATACAAGGGGCACAGCTACTATCTTAAGAACTGTCCCTACACTAAGGCTGCAGTCTAGGCAGCCTCTAAGAAGCAGAAGGCTAACATATCTAGCTAGAGGTTAAGTAATAAAGTAGAGTCTAAGATTAGCAAGCTTAAGAAGACAATTAATAGCCTAGCTAAGGAGCTTAAGGAGGTTAAATCCTAGCAGAGGTTAAAGAAGGCCTACACTGCTAGAGCAGTAGAATTAGAGTTATCTAACAACAAAGACAAGCATTACTCTAAGAAGTGCTAGGAGGAGACAGCAACCTTTTGTAAAGAAAACATTAGTACTACCTCTACAGATACCTAGATATTAGACTTTAGCGCAAGCTCTTATATAACTAACAACCTTAGATTTTTTAGTAAACCCCTACAGTAAATAGGCTAAACACCTATTAAGGTTAGGGGAGGTAGACTGTACTTAATATAGAGAGAGATTATCTAAATTTAAAATAATAGTAGGAGTTAGATTAAGCTAAAGAACATGCTTTATATACTAGAGCTAGGAGTTAATTTATTATCTAGAAGGAAGCTCTATAAGGTAGGGTTAATAAGACACTTTAATAATAGGAAGATATATTACTAAGATAAGTTAAAGAATACTATTATTAAAGCTACTAAAAGGGATAGAGTGTATGTCTTAGACAAAATAAAGGCAACCTACAGTAATACAGGTAAGCTAGAGGAGATTAGTACAGGCTATACCCTTAACAATTAAGTAATTAAGGAAGAACAAGAGGAAGCTAGTAATTCTAAACTAGAGAAACAAGACAAGAACGTAGTCTAAACCTACTAGTTATACTACTACTGCTTTGCTTACCTTAGACTAGCTAAGATTAGAGCAATTTATAAAATAACTACTTACACTAAGCTAGTAAAGATAGCTAGGTGTAAGTGTAAGGTCTGCTAGGAAACTAAGATAGTTAAGCAGAAAGGAAAGGTTGCTAACTAAGCAGAAGCACTACTTAAGCAAGTGTTAATTAATACCTGTAGGCTGTTTCCTGCCTTAAGAGAGGGGTATACCTAAGCCCTAGTAATTAAAGATAACTATACCTAGATGTCCTAGATAATCCTAATTAAGGACTAGAAGGACTGCTCTAGGCAGCTCTAGCTATAAAGAATTAAGGTAAAGAGGCAATTAGGATATAGACTTAAGGTAGTATAGATTAATAACGCAAGTAAGCTAATAAAGCACTTCTAGAACCTAGAACAGGAGCTTAAAATTAAGGTACAGACAACAGTCCCTTACACCTTAACTTAAAACAGGTTAGCTAAGAGAGAGAACTAACAGATTTAGGCAGACTCTTACACCCTACTAAAGGATGCTAAGATGCTGCTAGAGTTCTAGGTAGATGCCTGCTAAGCTAGAGTATACATCTAGAACTGTATTAGAAGTAGACCTGTTATTAACAACTACTTAATTAGCCCCTACAAGGTATTTATAAGAAAGGTACTATCTATAGATTATATCTAAGTGTAGAGATATAAGGTACACTCTTATATAGAAAGAGAGTTAATACTATAAGGCTTCTAATATAATAAGCTAATAGACAAGTTAAGAGTAGGAGTATTTGTTAGCTACGTAGGAGACACTAGTAAACAGTTCCTAATCTAGGCGCTTAACTAAAGGGACATTATAAAGTTAAGTAATATAGTGTTCTATAAGGACTAACTAGGCAGGACAATTAACTTAAAGTTCTAGAGCTAGTACGCCCTTAGCACAGCACTAGACTAGAACACTAAGGGGAGACTGCAACTAGAGAAGGAGGTTAAACTTCTAAGATTAACAAAGGATCTACCTAACCTATCTGTCTAGAGGTCAGTGGGAGCTAAGGCGGAAGTCAACAACCCTACCTGGAAGCCAACCTCAGTGGGAGCTGATATGTCAGCTACTAATCAGACTACTAGGACAGCTAGTTAAGAAGCTCCAGGACCTGCCTAAGAGGAGGAGCTAGAATAGGGAGTACTAGCTAACTAGAAGCTAAGCTAAAAGGTAGAGGTTGTTATATCACTAAACCCCTAAAAGCAAGCTAGAGAAGAGGACCTAGCTAACTAGGAAGACAAACGAGCAGCTAAGATGTACTAAGCACTAATAGCATTGCTTACAGCATCTAGTATTAGTAGCGTATCTAGAGACAGAGTTAAAGACACCTACTAGAAGGTCCTAGGCCTATTCTAGCTAATAACTTGTAAAGCTAAGATAGCAGAGTCTGTCTTTAGTGTTGTAGGCAAGGGGTCTATCCCTATCCCACAGAACTACTATAAAGCTATTATAGACAATGTCTAGGGAGAAGGCTAGAAGGAAGCAATAAAGAAGGAATTAATCGCGCTTGCAATAAACTAGACCTAGAAGGTAGTAACCCCTCTAGTTAGGTTAAACCTAGTTACTAGTAAATAGGTATTTAATACTAAATTTAACACTAACAGCTTGCTAGACAAACTAAAGGCTAGGCTAGTAGCAAGAGGCTTCTTATAGAAGCTTAGAGTAGACTACTTCTACACCTTTACACTAACCCTACAATATAATACACTTTAAGTATTTATAGTAGTATATATAATACTTAATCTAGAGATATATACAGCAGATGTAAATAATACCTTTACTAAGTTATTCTTAAAGGAGGTAATTTATATAAAGGCTCTGCCTAGAGTAGATATACCTACTAGGCAGTGTCTTAAGATTAACTAGAGCTTATATAGGCTAAAACAGGCAGCAAGAGACTAGAATAAGAC
This sequence comes from Stagonosporopsis cucurbitacearum, assembly GCA_016920805.1. Classification (NCBI taxonomy): domain Eukaryota; kingdom Fungi; phylum Ascomycota; class Dothideomycetes; order Pleosporales; family Didymellaceae; genus Stagonosporopsis; species Stagonosporopsis cucurbitacearum. The sequence continues at coordinate 1,775,406 of JAFEKD010000011.1, read as the reverse complement.
TTGTGTCCTAGAACTACAGAAGCTAGGGTTTATTTAATTAGATTTAGACCTATGCCTCCTTACACACCTAGAGCAGGGAATTATTCTTCTAGTCTATATTAATAATATTCTACTAGGCGCTAAGAAGCTAGAGAATATTAGGTAGTTTATAGAGGAATTTAGTAAGGTTTTTAAAATTAAGAACCTTAGCAAAGCTAAGAAGATCCTTAGAGTAAGAGTTACCTAAGATTAGGTTAAAAGAATAATTACACTTAACTAAGGACACTATATAAGGGATATCCTAAGCAGATATTAGATAGAACAGGACAAGGTAAAGAAAGTAGACATCCTAATAAACAGCTACAACTTATTAAGGCTAGCTAAACTATCTAATGCTAGGGCTAACTAACAGGCGTACTAAACTCTTATTAGGAAGCTCTTGTACTTGTTAATCCTTACAAGGCTAGATATCAGCTTTGCCCTTAGGAGGCTAAGTTAGTACCTTTCTAACCCTGCAGAGTTCCACATAATTGCTCTAAGGAAGGTGCTAAAGTACCTCTAATTAACTATAGACTATAGAATCACCTTTAGCAGAAAGGATCCTAAGAGGCTAGTAGGATACTCTAACTTAGACTTTGCCTCTAACTAAACTAATAGACTATCTATCCTTAGCAACGTATTTATACTTAGAGGCAGGCTAATTAGTTAGGCTAGTAAGAAGTAAAAGTTAGTAGCTACCTTAACTATAGATACAGAGTATATAGCAATGTGTAAGGCAAGTAAGCAGTCTTAGTAGCTGTTACTTGTGCTTAGGGAGATAGGAGCTCTAGAACTAATAGGCAATTATAAGTTTAAGCCTACAGTAAAGGAGAAGACTAAGTTTATAATTAGTTCCCTAGTCCTTATATAAGGAGATAACTAGGCTGCCTTAGGGCTTATCTAAGATGCTTAAATTACTCTAAGATTAAAGCACATTAATGTAGCATACTACTATTAATAAGACCTAATAAGGAAGAACTAACTAAGAGTTAAATTTGTAGGTACTGCAGAGATAGTAGCTAACAGTATAACAAAGCTACTTCTAAAGACTAGGTTTAACTAATTCTTAGAGTTATTAAGGTTATAATTAATTAGTCTGCATGCCTAAGTAGGAGAGTTAAAAAATAGCAGTTAACTCTAACCTCTAAACAGGAGATCTGGTATACCTTACTAGAGGTACTTAGCCTCTAGCTAGGAGCAACTAACCTCTGGCACAGAGGTTAGAGAGTAACTAGTGCTACCTTAGAGGTATTAGTAAGAGTGCACAGATATACAGTACCCCTTATAAACTACACTGTTATAGACAGAGATAGAATTAACTACAACGGAGGTCTCTGCAAGACGTCCGGACTGCACACTTTGGTTCCAATTATCTCTAGGGAGCTTCCGATACTAGCGATTTATTTAAACTGATATTAATATAAAGAGAGCCTGTATCTACTAAAGTAGCACACAGTTCCTCTACACCTATAGGAGTAGTAATAATAATAAAATAGACTAAGAACCTACCTAAGCCTATACTTTTAGGAATAGAGGTAAAAATAAAAAAAGAGTAAAATAAGAATTTAAAGAGAAACAAAAGCAAAAGTAAGCTAACAACCTCTATATCTAATATAGAGCAGACAGACACTATATAGGGAGGTACAATCTAGCACCTATAAAAAAGCCTATATAAATATTAGTAAAGGCAGTTGCTATAGGTAAAATACTTACTTAAAAAAGAGATAAGTCTAGTAACTTAGAAAACTAGCTACTCCTACCTAGAGACGCAGATAGGAGTAGATAAAGCAGACCTCTAAAGAACATAATTTTAAACAGTATAAGTTAAAATAGCTAAATAGGAACCTAATATTATTACACACTTTAATAGATAATACTGCTATAGCTTATATACTAATAGATACTAGTTACCTAATACACAGTATTATCTCTAAGAAGTTTATACAGCAGAAGGGTCTATAGCACACTAAAGTTAATTAAAAATAAATTATTTAAGTTAGTAGAAAGATAACTTAAATAAAGAAGGCTATAAAAATAGATATTAATATTAATAGCTATAAGGAGATATTATAGGCATATGTCCTAAAAGGAGAGGATAAGTATAACTTAATCCTTAGCTGTCTATAGATAGATTAATATAGTGTAATAATAGTACTAAGGAAAAAGTTACTCTTTATTTACTTTATAAAAACGTAAGTATAAAGTAAGGAAGGGCACTATCCTAACAGAACTCTTACACTTATTAACATAAGACTATATAATATATTATAAAGGAGAGTAAAAAAAGACTCTAGAGTTTACTTATTTATAGCCTTAATAGTAGATATCTAGAAGGTATTATAAAAGAAGGAAACAGTAGACCTATAGGCGCTGTTGCCTAAGTTCTTATAAGGGGAGTATAAGACCTTCTCTAAAGATAAAGCTAATAAGTTAGTACTATATAAAAGTGCTAATATTAACTATTATATTAAACTTGTAGAGAAAGACAGGAAGCCTAGCACTATACTATAGGGGCTGTTATATAATATGTCTAGGGAGGAGCTATTAGTTCTCTGTTAGGAGCTTACAAACTACCTAGATAAAGGGTTTATTAAGGTTAGTAAGTTAAGTATAGCAGTACTAGTACTATTTACTAAGAAATCTAGTAGTAAATTACAGTTCTATATAGACTACTAAGCCCTTAATACTATTATAAAGAAGGATAGGTACCCCTTCCCCCTTATCTATAAAATGTTGTTGCAGATATCCTAGGCTAAATAGTTTACTAAGGTTAATGTAGTATAAGCTTTCTATAAGATCTATATAGTAGAAGGCAATAAATAAAAGACAGCCTTTTAGATAAGGTTTAGGTTGTATAAATAGCTAGTAACGCTGTTTAGACTAGCTAACGCACTAAGCACATTCTAGCAGTACATTAACTAGGTCTTAAAGGAAGACCTAGACAAATGCTACTCTACTTATATAGATAATATACTAATATATTCTAATAGGTTAAAAGAAGACTATAAGGCTAGGGTCCTGTCTATTATAAGAAAGCTTAGCAAGGCTAGCCTCTACTTAGATATAGGGAAGAGCAAGTTTTATGTAACTATAACTAAGTATCTAAGCTTTATATTAGAAGTAGGGAAAGGGATATAAATAGACCTAGCTAAGGTTGCTATAATCTAGGACTAGGAACCCCTAAAGATAGTAAAGGGCGTTTATAGCTTCCTAAGGTTTACTAACTTCTATAGATAGTTTATTTATAACTTTTTAGTAATAGCAAGGCCTTTAATAAGCCTAATAAAAAAAAAGTAAACTTTAAGTAAGGGCTAGCCTAAAATAAAGTATTCTAGGACCTAAAGGCTACCTTTGTAAAAGAACCTGCACTTACTAACTTTAATCTAGAACTAGACATAGTCCTAGAGTGTAACACATCTAGATAGGCTATAGGAGGAGTCTTATTATAATATAGGAAAGATAGTATACTATATGCTACTGTGTACTTTTCTATAAAAAATAATACAGCAGAGGTAAACTATATAATCTATAATAAGGAGATACTTACTATAATTAAGTATATTACTAAATAGTCTATAGAGTTAAGGTAAGTTAGAAGGTTTACAGTTATTACAGACTATAAGAACCTAAAGTACTTCTATAAGACTAGGTTATTGTCTAAATAACATATGCAATAGGTAAGCCTCCTTAGCTAGTATAATCTAATGTTTGTTTACTAACTAGGGAAAGTTAATAGTAGAACTAACACACTTTCCTACTAAGAAGAGTATATAGCTATAAGTAATAATAATAAGAGGCACTATACTTAGTATTTCTACTTACTAAAACTATTTACTTATATAAAATAACCTAAGCTAGAAAAAGAGGGGGTAAGAGCTAATATCCCCTTTACCTTAGACTGTTAGCTTATTACTAAAGCCCTAGTAACAAAGTCCTACTAAGTTAGTACTAGGAGCTAAGTTGCCTAAGAACTACTAAATAAAGGATATACTGCCTTTTATAATAAAATTAAGGAGCTAGAATAGGACTAGGAAAGAGCCCTAGCAACTAATAAGACCTACTAGTTAGCTAGGCAAGCCTTAAAGAATAAGGCCTAGAAATTCCCCTCTTACTTTAGAGTTAAAGTGTTATTATTAGAATGTACACTAAATAAGCAAGAGTAACTCCTATACTAAAGAAAGAAGTAGGTCTTAGAAAGAGAAGAACTAAGAGGACAGATTATTAACAAGTTACACTGTTCTACTATAGCAGGACACCCTAGACATAAGAATACCTACGCTATTATTACTAGAATATACTTCTAGCTTAATATAGCTTTATTAATCTAAAGATATATAGAGAACTATAATATATATAAAAGAACTAAACTATAGAGAGAACTAAAGTAGGGCCTTCTAAAGCTATTGCTACTACTAGAGCAGATATAGAAGGAACTGTCTATAGACTTTATTACTAACCTACCTAGGAGCAGAGGTAACTAGAACCTAATAGTAGTTACAGACTAATTATTAAAGGATATAGTACTTATCCCTCTACTAGATATTATAGTAGAAATAGTAGCCTATGCTTTTATTAACAAGGTTGTTACCTATTACTAGCTACTAAATACTATAGTAACTAATTATAAAACCTAGTTTATAAGTAAATTTTAGGCAACTATATATAAGCTACTAAAGATCTTCTAGTAGATATTAATAGCCTACTACCTGCAAACTAATAGGGCTACTAAACAAATAAATTCTGTTATAGAAGTATAGCTAAGGGCGTTTGTAGGGTAGGACTAACAAGACTAGGCAGAGCTAGTACTAGTAGCCTAGATCTCTATCTAGGGGCAAGTTGCTGCCTCTATTAGTATAAGCCTGTTCTTCCTCTAGCATAAGTATAACATAGACCTCCTGCAGGTTAATACTAAAGAAGTAGCTAACTTTATTAATTAGAGTATATAAGACCCTATAAAAGCTATAACAGCCTTAGTTAAGAAGTTTAAGGAAACTTTTTAGTTTATCTAATTAAAGATAGTAAAATTCTAGCAGAAATAAGAACAGTACACTAATTACTATTATAAGGTGTCCCTATAGTTCTAAGTAAGAGATAAGGTTTAGTTAAAGTTAAAGAACTACTTCTTTAACAACTAGAGATGCTAAAAGTTAGACTAAAAGAATAAGAAGTTTATAGTAACTAAGGTAGTCTCTCTTTATAATATTAAGTTAGATATACTAAGAAAGATATACCTAGTGTTTTATATAAATAGACTCTACCTTTACTTATAAAACCCTCTACTAAAATAACTTAGTAATAATAATTAATAACCTCTTTTATTAGTTATAAATAATAATAAAATATCTACTAAGAAATAGGAAGTTAAATAAATATGCGCAAAGTAAGTAGTAGGCCCTAGGGGGCAAGATAAGGAATACTTAGTAGCGTAGGCTAGTTATACAGCTAGGACTTAGGAGCTAAGCTATAATTATAAATAACTAGAGGCCCTAAACTAATAATTAGCATTAATAACACTATATTAAGACCTAGCTAGGAACTTACTAGCTAACTTTAACTCTAACCTTAGTGTGCTATATATGCTGTAAGCGTGCATGCACATACTATACCTAATCTAGGAGAAGAAGAGAGAGACAAGACTCTAGATTAAGAATAATAGAGGGGATATAAAGAGATAGTTATAAGAAGAAGTAAGTAAATAATAAGAAAAGAAGATTAAATTAAAGTAGGTAAGCCTAATAGCCTCTACTAAATACTATATACTAAGAAAAAGAAAATAAGCAAGAAGCTCTAAAGAGTAGGGTATACCTAAGACCTATAACCTAATTCCTAATTATAAATTTTAGCTATAAGTTTATTAATAAACTTATAATTATACTTAGTATTAAAACTATTAAGTTAGAACTTAGTATAAAGGCTATTATTAAGCTAGTTAAAGTAAGTAGTAAACACTAATATACTACTAAACTATAAACTTATTAGTAATTATAAGCAGCTTATAAGTAAAAAAGAGAAAAAAGACTTATAATAAACTTAAGCTATATCTAGTTCTTAAAGGTCTTGCGTAGTTAATTATAGGTAACACTAACTAACTTACGCATAAGGATAGTAGACTCTAAGGGGTTAGTAGCCTTGTCCTCTAACTCTTTCTTATAGTTAGACTACTTAATATTATAACTAGAAGCAGACCCTATATTACTAGGCTAGGATAGAAGGTCCCTCTAAACAGTAATATTAGTGCAGCACTTAAGGTTAGCATAGATTTTGCCTAACTAAGTCTTATAAAGAATTTAGTGCTAAGCACTGTTTATAGGAAGGGCTACTACAGTAGCAATCTTGCAGGCTGTAGGCTAAGTACTGCAGAAGGGCTATACAAAAGTTAGTAATAGCAAGTTAAAGTAAAAAGGAATAATAGTACATACCTTACAGTAATAAATATGCTTATTCTAATAAGGCTTATGTAAAGTTCCCTTAGCAAAACTACACTTAAGCTTGTTAAGTAGGCATAGAGTGCAGATACTAGGGTTATTCTAGTTAACAGCACCTTTAGGAAGGGCACTGCTGCTAACTATAGATGTAACTTAGGCATAATTAGCGCTAAAGACTTCCTTAAGCTTCTTATTAGTTATCTTAGCAACAGTATTAGCCTAACAGGAGCGCTTATAAGGCACAATAAGTAAAGGAGAGGGCTGCTTAGAGTTAGCATATGTAGTTAGTAAGCCCTTGTAAAATTAAGCAGGAGGATAAGAGACTTACCTAGTTTGTTATGCTGTTATCCTCCTCCTCCTCCTTAGAGATAGGCGCAGGACGCTTACCCTTGTTACAGGGGGTACTTTAGTAAGTACTAGCAACTATAGTAATAAAGATATAACTAAGTTAGGTAAATAAGTAGAGTAGAATATTAAGCAAAAAAAAGTATAGTAAGGATAGTTATTTAGACAGAGAGAGTGTAAATAATAAGATGTAAGTAAGAGGGTACTATAATAGGTTAGACCTAAACTTAGCATCTTAGCAGCCTGTGCCTTAAGACACAGTTAATAGATTAGCTAAAGCTAGTATTAGAGTTAAGAAAGTCTGCCTTAGACTTATTATTAAAACTCTACTCTAGGACAGACATAAGATTAAGGACAGCTCTGTCCTGGAGCTGACAGCTATCAATCTATCTAGTTTCTACCTACATACAAGTCTGCAGCGGCTGTACTCTTACATACTCTTACATATATAGAAAAGACTCTTATAGTTAGTAAGGTAGCTAACTTAATTAGTAAAAAAACAAGTAGAGTTTATAGTAAAAGTAAGATACTTATAAAGAGAGTGCGTATATTATAAACCTAAGAAGAGAGCACTAGCAGAAGATAAGAGTTAGAAGAATTAATAACACTTAAGCATAACCTAAGAGTCTTTAAGAAGGTTAGTATTAAGAACTAATAATAATGTAACTTTATATATTCTAATCTCTTAGTAGAATACTACTTTAGAAAATATATTATATATATTCTAAGAAATTTTACAGTATACTATAAAGTTCTAAACTAGAATATTATTAGAATAATAAGATATATTAGAATATCTTCTATATATCTTCTTAGTATATAGTATAGTAAGAATATAACTCTTATAGTTTATATTTAATATAAGTAATAATCTAAGTTATTAGATTTTAACTTAACTTTTAAGATAGACAGTCTACTTTATACTACTTATTATTACTCTTTGTTCTTAAAATAGATAGATAGTATCTATACTTCTTATTATAATCTCTAACCTTTTTAGCTTCCTATTACTATATTTATCTCTAAGAACTAATTAAATAGTGCTTATAAGCTTTGCTTAAAGTATAACCTTAATATTTATAAGTGTTGCGTAGTATCTTTAGCTTCTAGGTAATATTACTAGGTTTTAGTAGTATAGGCGTGTATAAGCACATATTAAGCTTTAATAGTATAACCTCTAGGTTATATAGAACTAGGCTAGTACTTCTAAAGCCTACTTTAATATTCTCTAGTATAAACATTTTCTTAAAGGTTGCTTTAAAGGCTAGTAGAAAGGCCTCTTTATTAATATAGTAGATATAATTATATACTAAGGCTAAAACCTTATTGCTATACAGGCGCTTTAGCAGCAAAAAGTAGGCAATATTAAGTAGCTATAATAAGTATAATAAGTTTAGAGGCATATAGAAAGTAACTATCTTCTTTTCTTTGCAGCTATTCTAGAAATCTGCTAAGTAGTAGCTCTTATAGCTATTAACTATAAGTATCTAATAAATTCTAATAAGCTTTATATGCATGTTAAAGTGTTTAAGCTAAGTAAGTGCTAGATTATTATTAGTTTAGCTAGTAGAACTAATATTAATAACCTAGTTGCGTAGAAAGTCCTTAGTAAACTAGTTAGAGATAAGAACCTTGCCTGTAAGGATAAAAAATAGTAGAATTACCTTCCTTGTTAACTTAACGCCCTATACTAAGGTGACCTACTTATAATTACTAGGTTAGAGTTTCTTCTGCTTCTTAGACTTCTCTAAGCCTATTACTACTAACTGTAATAAGATCTTACTTATTAAAAAGCTAGACTTATTAAATTTATATATATTTTTATCTAGAACACTATACTTTGCCTTTATTAACTAAATAAGCGTAAACTAGAGCTAGAGAACTACTAGGTCCTTGTAAGCAGCTTACAAGTAGTTATAAGAGCATATCTATTATATTTACAGCTTAGAGGTATATTTTATAAAGTTATTTACCTAGTTCTTACTAATAGGCTTATTATTGCACTCTTTTAGTAGTCTATCTACTATTTCTTATATAATAAGCTTTAATAGTAGAAGCTTTCTTAAAGATTACTTAAGTATATATTCTATAATTACCTTCTCTTCTAGCTTTATAAGGCGCTTTAAATTTAGCTTATAGTTGTAAGAACCACAATGTTTCTTACAAGCCTACCAAGACCAATACTTATCCAACATCCACCCGATCCCAGCATTACTAAGTCCTGATACTTCTCTAGTTCCTAGGACACTAGCCAGTATATAAGCAGAGCATGGCATGTTGCTATAGTAGATAGTTTTTAAGTATTCTTTTGTACAAGACCTATAGGAATAGAGACTTTCTCCTGGCAACGTTTACCCAGTGCTCCTATACACCTCGCAGTGGTAACGGACCCGAATCGGAGCCCTCTAGCATCCTGTGTCGTTACAGCCTGCTTAGTAGTGAAACACGTTATAGATATTTACTTATTACTTTAAACTTTTAAACTTAGCTTAAATATATCACCTTGTCTATATTATATTCTATAATAGACTTAATAAAGCCTTGCGTATGTCTAGCTATACAGAAACTTACTCTATATCCTATGTTCTAGGTCCTGGGCCTTGTCTCGGTTCCTCTATAGACTATCCCTACTCCCCTGTCTTCGTTCATGGACTCCTCTCTTCTTGTCTCATCTAATCTTACATCATCTCTTCCCCTTTCATCTCATCTTGTCACTTTTCTCTCTGTAACGACTGGACTCGTGTTCCTCTGTGAAGACTGTACTTAGCTTCCTCTGTAACAGCCACGCAGCTCCTCACTCACTTGTCTCCTCGTCTTCTTAGTCTTCACCTCGATACTTCCTTCCTTCAGCCTACTCTTCGCTTGTTCTACTTTCTTTTTTCCCCACCCGCGAGGAACATTTTAACATCTTGTTGTAAAGTGAAGTGGGGTAAGGCGGGGGAGATAGCAATGTGTTGTTGCTGTTGCTGTTTTGGCGTGTGCTTAAGTGTTCTCTCTGTCACTCTCCGTCCCTCTTTGTCCTCTCGTTCTTTCGTTCTCGCGTTCTTTCCATTGGGCGGCTTCATGGCAGTGGGTTCTGTCTCTGATTCTGATTCGTCCCACGCATCTTGTTGTGTAGGGTGGGAATGGTGGTCTAGAGACCGTTGTATCGGGTATCACTGTAGCTGTTATCATTGTAGCGGTTATGATGGTAGCGGTCAACATAACAGCGATAACGGTTCGGTTCGCCATCGCGCCGTGTCGTCGACACCTCTCAGCACTTCCGGACGCATCGGTATTGAAGTGGTAGGTGGTGCATGCACGGCAGGAGGTGGCGATGCCCACACACTGACTCGACAGATTGTCTTCAAATAGCAGCGTGCGGACTGCATCGCTATCTCGCGGCGTAAAGGGAAGCAGTGGCCGTTTACCGGAGACGGATCATGACTTGCGGACCGGGGATGTGCTGCCATGACCAGAATATCCAGAGAATGTCCAGAGTGCTCAAGAACACGTAGTCAGCGGCTGTACCCGTGTCTCGCAGTCTAGTCCAGCACCAGCACCACGGCCATCCCCCGAGTCCTTGCAAGTCAATGCGCTCCAATACAGCCAGCCAGCAGACCATCACATCAAAAAATCCACACTAACATAACAGGCCAGAAATTCCTCGCACACGCGTACAGAGACCACAACATCCCTTCCAGTATGTGCAGCGAGCGTGTCCCACCCCGCAGAGAGCGAGTACAGTATCAACGCACCGGACTCGCGTGTAGCAACACGGGCGGGCAGTGCAGAGCCGTACCCTCTACCAGCCCACCCGCACGAACAAAGAGCCTCAACATGCTGTTGCTGTTTTTTCTCCAAGCATGTCAATACTCGCAATGTCCCTGTGTGGAAGGGATCCTGCGGCAGGGGTAGAGACGCGTAGGTCTGCACGAACAAGACGGTGCTGCTTGCAGCGGGCCATAGTATCGGGGTATCCTGAACGTAACAGCACGCCGGACATAGATACAGACAGGGCATATCTCGCAGGAACAAGGAGCGGAGGTCTAACGCCAGGGGTATAGATCGCGCTACTGTGAGATGTCAAAGGTGTTGATGCAAAGCATCACTATCATCCATCACTTATTATCCCAGCACCGTGTTCTCCGTGCTGCGTAGCACAACGACAACAGCGCCATCCCCATCCCCACCAGTCTGTCGACTCGTCGCGCATGTCCTCATCGCTCGTTCGTTCGTGAGTACGTATAACTGCCGTCTCCCGCCTTTACATGTCTACACCGACTCCCCAAGGCTTTCTGCTTTCTGAATACCCTCGCGTGTTCCGAGCTTCTCGTTGTATGAACCAATGGAGGTAATCTGCCGGCTTTACAGTGACTGACCGACCGACTGTCTTCGCGTGGAGTTACGAGAAGGGGAGGGGAGGGGGAAGCAGGTTTGTAGTCGGACGGTCGTTGGATACTGGATTCGTAATGGGGTGGAGATGAGGGATCATGACATGACATCCCCTTTCAAGGACTCTCATGCTTATCTTAGCAACGCGGTGGCTTCGAAGTAAGACGGGCACCCAGCAGGCATTCTCTGAGGCTGTACGATGGTACCGTACAATGGTACCGTGCACACAAAAGGCATGGGAATCGTAATCTATGTACATAGGGGTGGGGGAAAAAACCGTCTGCCAGATTGTTCGAGCTCACACTCGTAGCTGTTGCCCCGAAGGAATAAGAAAGCACGGATGAAGGATGAAAAGAATGCTGTGCTAGTTTTTTCTCTCTCTCTTTTTCACAGATGGATTGATTTTCTTTGCGAGTACAGCACTGTGCGATACGAGGCGGAGGGACTTCCACGCAGTCGCTCTGGCTGCGTTATGTGACGAGTTACGCCAACTACCCAATATCGACAAGTCAGTGAAGAGAAGATACTATGACCCGATATGCATACATTTTAGCATGGAGATCTTGTGCTTGAATGCATATATCTGGTCATTCGCTGGTGCAGTCATGTCAATTTGCCGTCTTCACAAACAGCAATCACAAGTGCGAGCTCGAGCTCCCAGTAACAAAGCCGCAGTCAGTGCCCGGCCTCATGTCACAACCGTTTGAAAGGCATCGATCGGCCTAGCATCATGTGGACGTCCACACATCAAGCTCAACTGTCCTTCGATCGATTCCAAGCCGCTGATGCTTTCAGTCTGACTCTCCACCAGCAAATATGACGCGCCCCAGCATGAAAACAACCCCGCCCGCAGACGCATTATTGTGGCCGTCGAACGAGGGGAAACAACCCACCGCTCCATCCCATCACGATCACACACTGGATGATGCATAATCCTAAGCAGCCGTTGGAGCACTTCTGCCACGCTACACCGAATTCTCCGACCGGCCGTGCATGATGAGCGAGCTTGAGCTGACTTATCGCGCTGCCCAGCTATGGCATGCAGGACCAGCTTACGCACTTGTCAGAATCAGACCACTGTGCTGAAGCGGGGGGGGGGTTGAGTTTCAGTGTTTCCGCGCAGGCGTTTTGGCGCGATACACGGCTATGAGTGCTGATCGCGGGGGCACACTTGCGCAACTGCACTTGCACCTGCATCTGTATCTGCATCTGCATGACGCTGAGACGAAGGTTTCTTGCACAGTGGCGAGTGGAGTGGTAAGGCGAGCCGTGAGACGCTCAATGTGGACAGTGAACTCTCTTGCTATGGGCATTGAGACGGGATGGTGATCCTGGATATCAGAGAAGACTGTGGGCCCTGCAGATCACTGCGGGCTGCCCGGTCGGACTCGCAAATCATGCCATGTGCCAGATAGGATGATTCCTGCTTTGCAAGGAACATGGTATGGAGCATCTTGGCTCGGCACGTCGCTTCTGCCGGAAGATACAATATCCCAGTGATGATCATGGAGGGAATGTGCTGAGTTGGCGCCTCTCGCGCTGTCCTCGGCCGCAACGATGGAGCCAGTGCCTTCTACCCACGATACTGATCATAGAATACCCTGTACTAATTGTGGACTGAGTGTCCAGATTTCGGCACGTGTGAGCTATACGCCCGCCTTCGTCGCCACTATGAATGCGCATGGTGAAGCACTGAAGGGAGACGGTGCTCTGCACCTGTTTTTATCACGCAAAAGATATGCACAACGGGTCCATGGGTGATTTTGGCTTCAGAAGAGGTTGGTGTCTTCACGCTAGCCCACGACTGAGCTCAGCACGGATGAGCAGGTCTCGACGGCCTGAGCGGCCTGCAGTCGCAGCAGTCTCCTTGTCATTTCGGAACTGATCACCAGCTACGCAGGCTGAGCAGTAAGGCTCGGTGGCAGCATGTTTCGACGATTTTAGCTCCACGGATGGCTCCGACGGTCGAAAAATTGGCTGTAGCTCATACTTGTGGCTGATCTGGTACAGACTTCTCGCTCCACGTTCCTGCATGGGCCACCAACAAGCGAATCATCAGCGGATGTATCCTTCCAAAGTTTTGACAGACGGGGACACGATGCTAAGGACGCTCAGGTACCGAGTTCTTCAGCATAGTGTGACAAGCAAAGTGGCCGCGACCTCCTGTTGTTGTGACTGGAGCTGCGGATCTTGCCTTGCGCTCAAGTTCGGCCTCGTATCAAACGCTCGAACCACGTGCAGACTCTCCACTCGATCACGAAGACAGACCCGTATGCACCGGCTGGTGGTCCCAAACAGAAAAGGAATACCGGTGGCGCGAGATGGCGCTGTTTTGCGTGTTGCGTGCATTAACGTGAGACTGGCTCAACGTCTTTGTGCCTGATCTCTCCATGTATTGACGTAGGTCAAAGACGCTTCCTGAGCTCGGAGATGCCGCCGCCATTATCCATACGTGAAGTCCTCGAATCCTCTGAATGGTTTGTCGTCATAAAAAAGCGCTCGACAAGGTTCGATACCGCAGTTCCGTAATGATCACACACACAATCAATATGGCCTAAACGTCTCTTACCTCTACGGTCATGCTTACACCATTGAGGGCCATTCTCGACTCATTCAAGATCACTGAGCATTGGCACATGTATGCATACCGCATAGCTCATTGTGTCAATAATGTTGCTCTCAAGTGTACAAACCGTTGCTATGTAGGTATGCCACCGAGCCGATTCTTGACGCACTATTGACTGGAATGGCTGAAACTGGGGATAGTTGCGGGTGGTGAAACTGTTGACTGGCAGGATGCTAAGCACAGTCTGCAAAACTCCCCCTGAGTCAGTCGATAGTGCAGTCTTACGAGTGACTGCAGAATCTGATGTGAAGATACTGCTGTAAGGTCACCAGATCTCGTAAATGCAGGTCCATTATTATTGACATCGACGGTGTTGTCGGGTTCGCACAGACCGCTTGCCAACACCTTATGCTCGTGCTTCGCATTAAAGGGATCAACGGCAGTTCTGGACGATCAGTCCTGGCACTAAGCGCTAGAGTACCAGATTTCGGCTGACCACCAAAGATTGACAATAAAGTTTGAAGGGTCACTGGCACAAGACCTTGCGCCTTGGTGCGTAGTTTTCCGTAGTCAGAAGCATGACCGACACCGTTTGTGGATCATCTCTTCTGTGGCGGGTATCGATAGGCGTAGCTCAATCTGAGCAGGCCACAGCAGCCAAATGCATGAAGCGCGCGAGAAGACTGCCACCATCGAGTCAGATGATGCGAAGCCGGACGCCTGTAAGTACAGCTCATGCAGCTCCATGCATGCACCCGTACTAGGCTGTTCAAAATCTCCCGAAAGTGTCTTTAATCTCCTGAACATTATTATGAAATTCTCCGAGTGGTACTGAAACCATTGCAGAGGCAACAGTATGCTAGAAGTTTTGTCAGTAACATCAATACCTTGTCAAGTCGATTTCCTGTTCCCGTGGCGCCCGAAATTACGCTTTCAGCTACAGGCGTGCGGGCCGGAGCATCCACCACCAAGTGACAAAATGGCCTGGGCCCTGGCTGAGGCGTTGCCGAACCTTGATTCATAGTTCAGTGCCTGGGAGGGAGGCTGAAATCACGAGCTCGTGCTGAATACGAAGCAGTCATTTCGCAAATAATGCAATCGAAAACGCACTTGGAGAGGCTAATGGAATGGTACGCACCAAAGTTTTCACCACATCGTCGGTTGTATTTGGCCAAGCCGATCATAGATGATCGGCTTGGCCAGATGTATGGCGCAATGAATGATGCACGAGAGAGTTGAACATGGGGAACAAGCTGCCAGTGCCAGACCGATAGCGCAACGTTGTGACGTCCAAGGCTGCTGCATGGCGAGGGTGATTGGTGGCGATAGTCTCGCAAGACGCATGAGAGTGTAAAAGGGTCCGCAAGTGGTGGGTCTGGACGTGCAAACATGGTCGAGCCACAGGTTCCGGTGCTGCACTATCAGGACTCTGATACTGTTCGGCGCGGATACATCGAGAGTTGCGTGAAGCAGAAACCGGGGAAGGGCCGGGACTGACTCGAGTCGAGTCTTACGTTAAGTTGAGCAAAGGGATGCAGCAGAAAGAGGTACCTAGGTACATTTGTGCTGCAGGAAAGAAATGTTGCAACTACCGAGCCCTCTGGTGCAGTGGTGAAGCGTGCTGCTGCGGCCAAGAGAGTGCAGGCTTGGACGCTGCCGGCCGACTGTGATTGTACAGTGACCTTTGCCTCGCATTGACTGCGCACACTCATCAACGATGCTTGTGCAGAGTCGCAACTCCAAGCAAAGGGAATGGTACGGTCGATCCTCACAGGAAAGGTGGCGATTATCGATGCTGTAGATGGGTCCTGCAAGTGCTGCAATCGGGCCGCATCCGTGATGGGCAAAGCTACTGCGGTAGTCTGGGCGACACCTGCAGCTGACGTGCAGCAGCAACACTTTGATCGTGTTGTGACGTTGAATGAAGATTTGTACAGTGAGTCTGTGGGGCGAGATCTTGAGTCGGCACGCAGGTGCCACTGCCAGGCACGCAGGCACGCAGAGTCGCAGAGTCGCAGAGTCGCAGACACACAGGCACGCATGCACGCAGGCACGGCAGGCTAGCATCATTGCCGGTTTGGACGAGTGCAGCGAAAGCGAAGCCGAGAGGCTAGTGCTCAACGAGGCCATGCGCAGGGTCGTGGGCGGCGTCTACCACTATCTTGTCTGAGTCGTTGTTTGAAACGGACAGTCGAAAGCATCCGAACAGCGGTCAGGTCAGGCCAGGCCATGGATACCGATCAGGCAGAGCAGTTACAGCAGTCTCAAGGGCAGGAAGGATTGGGCACAGAGTGCGACGAATGGGGAAGGATCAACGCCTGGAAGTGGTCTGCCATCGTACGTGTTTAGATTAGGACAGGCAGGCATGAGGAGGGTCGTCGGTCACAACAAGGAAAAGTAGACGAACTGGATCAGGGACCCAAAAACAATAGTTGCGACAAACGAAAGCGGGCACGTAAAGAGCAATAGTGCCAAAGCCATGGGTTCCGGGCTCAGGCAGCGAGCGAGCGAGCACAGATGAAATACATATAGGTGTTCGGACCCTTAATTGCTTCTGTTAAGCATCGAGGAGCAACGATGCTCCCAGCAGTCGCAGTGGTTGGCAGGCAGGAATCCTGGGACACGCTGCGGCAATTCATCTGTTAGCATACCCGGGCTGGGTCGCTGGCATGACGTCGCCAGTCAGGGTCGCCAGCTTCAGACCAAACTTCATGTCGGAGTCGGACAAGGTCCACCTTGCTGTTCATGTAGAACCTCAGCACGGACATGGCTGAATATGTACCCACGTAGGTACTGTACCTCGCGACGTTTTCTGTGGGCTGCGCTTTGACAAGAGTCGGTCAGCCCGCAGACGGCATCCTTCAACGAGGAAGCAGAAGGAGCTGATGCTGGCTGCTGGCTTGGAGGGGGCAGGCGCATAGCGTAGTTGTCCAGAATGGGATGCTCTGCCAGCCGCATGAGGTTAAGCGTCCAGCGGCGGTGGCGGGGATGCCCTGGCAGCACATCACCGCACGAGTCGCTGGCCGTGAGCGACGAATCTGGTCGGACTGGCCCATGAGCTGTAGCCTGTAGTAAGTCATTTGGCTAAGCCACGCATTGCAAGTCGATCTAGACTCGATTGTGATGGCATGAGGTAAAGATGATCGCTGCTCGGCTGTATTGTGGAGCTTTGTTATGGAGCTGTATTGTGGAGTTGTATTATGGAGCTGTATTATGGAGCTGTATCATGGAACTGTACTACCTATGGAGCTGTATGATGGAGCTTTACTGTGTACGACGAGTTGCTGATGAGGAAATTCTTGTAGACAACCAGAGTTTGTGACCACGGCCAATGATGCAATAGTCTCTGCATAGGTTGATGAAACAGCTGATTATTCCAATGCAGCAGGCTTTGCTTTTGCTGCTGGCAGCTGCAGCCCCCAGGGCCTAGGGCATAGGCCGCATAGCTTACCAGGGCACGAGTGCACAACGGTCCGTCGCCGTCGCCGTCGCAATCGCAGTCGCAGTTGGAGTGTCGTCACTCAAGGCCCAACGCTAGCAAGACTATCTGTCAAAAGCTGAGCCAGCATGCACGCTGCGTGCAGCGTCGTGCAATAATGCGTTGCTGCTTATGGCATGGGGCTGGCGGAGCAGGTAGTGGCATCCAGATAGACAGTACACGCACGGTAGGGCAGAGCAGCAGACGTGCGGGGCTTGCTGATCATGAGTGGGTGGCATTTCCCGCCGCGACCGAGCTCACCGCAGCAGCTGAGGGAACCCAAATGGTGGGAAGCGCGTCTGAGCACCTGGAGGCTGGCCCGGTGAGCAGCAAAGCTGAGCATGGGAGTGGGCGGGATGCTGGAATGCTGGAATAATGCAGCCAGAGCATAGTCTCTTAGAGTCGCTCGCTCTCTCTCTCTCTTTCCCTCCCTGCTAGGTAAGCTGCCAACGTTGTTTGCGGGTCACGAGACGCGGAATACTGTACATGTACCTACCTAGGTGGTACCTCTGTGTGACGGCCGTGCATGAACATGAATTCACGCTTTGCAGCCAAGCGCGGTCTCTCGGTCGCTCTTTCCCGGCTCCAGGCGGCGCTAGCTTCTTTTGGATGCACTCGTTGCCTCCAAGGCAAGAACATGCACTCGACGTTCCAGAGCCGCCCGCAGTTTGGCCCTCGCTGCAGCGTTGCTGAGCTCATGGCCGAGCTTCAGAGGCACGTGCAGACGCAAGCAGCACCTAGCAATAATGAACAATGTGCGTGCTGCCTCGATTCGGGCGTTGAGGCCCTGCTGTGAGGCCTGGCAGCTGCGGGGAAAGCGTTTCCGCAGCATCAACGACGATGCTCAACAGCCTGGGAAGCAGACGCGAGCGGGTGAAACATAGCGCATCGTCCCGGCTCCGCGCGTATTAGCCCTGTCGGCGCCGACCTCGCATCCTATCGCCCTGGAGGGCTGAAGGCAAGCAGCAAGCAGCTCTTGCTCGGAAGCGGAACTGCATCCAAGCAGTAAAGCAGCCCAAGACAGAACCAAAGCGCCTGTCCCGCACATCTCTCGGCTTGGCCTGCCTGCTCCGCACTTTGCGAATCCGAGCGTGAGCGAGCTGCGAGCCACTGGCGCCAGTCACCCAGTCACCAGTGCAACCACGTCTCAGGAGCCACATGGCGGCCACTCGCTCTCTGTGCTGTACTCGCTGCGCAGTGTCCAGTGTTGATGATGCTGGACATGGCGCTGCGAGCTGCGCGCTGTGGTGTGCCACTACCTAGACGCTGCTACCTGCAGCCTGCTAGGTCCAATGCGCTACGCGTAGCCGTTCCTGGAAGCACAGCGTCACAACTGCAGCGGTGCAGGGGCACTGCCTCATCTGCGGCCGCCGTCCAGGAACATGAAGCTTACGCTGTTTTCTTAGCCGTCAAAGCCCGGCCGGCATCGACACTGGAGTCATGGGCCTCCACCTAGCCGTGCATGGTGCGGTTGTGGGAGTGGAGAGCGCACAGCAAGCGTCGCTGAGCCGCGTCGATCGTCTCAAGGGCCAGAACCAGAACCCACGCACAAGACGGGACTGGCGGCGAACATCCCCAGCAGGCCTACCTCATGTCCAAAAGTCTCCCCTTCACAGTCTAGCAGGGGTCCTCAGCAGGGGCGATCGTTACGCTACTCTTCGCCAGCAACTGTCGGCCAGCCCAAGCAGGTGAAGCCAGCCCAAGCCGCCAGAAATATAGCGTCGTGTAGTCGCAAAACCACGCCTGCGTCTCCCCTTCAGACTCCCACCATCGCCTACTGATTTGCGTCGCTACTGTCGCATCTCGTGCACATCCCCCTCACGCTTCACTTGCCACAAACACTCGCATCCCACAACCAAGAAACGTCCAATTTCTCCGAACACCCCATCCCAGACTGTCAGAGCCGGGAGTAGCGTCCTCTCGCGTGGTTACGGGACCATGCCTGCTCGCTGAAGCCGCCGTCGCCCTTGCCACTACTGCTCCCCTTTTATTATATCGTCCGGGACCCGCCTGCTCTCACAATCACCTAGCCTTGCAATCCGCCGACGTGATCAACAATTGATCCCTGGCCCATCTTTACATTTGACCACTCTGCGGCACACCCGCTCCCGTCACCTTCCCTCTTAACACTCGGTACGTGCGCTGCCCTACATGTACATCAATAAACATCTGACCCTCTCTCCAGCCTCACTATACCGCCTCGCTCTCAACCAGCCTTGCAGGTCCAACTGATTAAAGCACCCAACAACCCTCGATGCACTGTCATTCTACTGCTTACTGAGCAACTGTTTTCGGAGAATCACCTGAAAAATCCGACCTTGATCGGACAAGTCTTTTAAACGCAATCCCCACTTCAGTCCCCCATGTTGCAGGGTATCAGGGCACCGACCTTGACGATGCCGCCATATGGACACGACCTGTCCATCAGTGGGGTATCAAAGGTGGGCAACTATGGCGACAGTTGGACATGGGCCCAGCAGCAACACTCCGCCCAACAGCCTGCCTATGCCGGCATGTTCGACCCGACTGTCTATGCAAACGCCAATTTTGCTTCTCACCTACAGCCACCCTCGCGTGTGCAGCCTCGCCACCACTCCATTGCCACTTCTCACGTCCTATCAACGGGAACCGCAACGCCCCCACCCCCAAGACATCAAGTGGCAGGAAGCATGGTAAAAGCACAACCGGCCTTCAAACCAACATGGACCGGGTTTCTTGACACTACCAAAGATGCCATGACAATTGTTGAAGCTGCTTTACAAGGTCGCCTCAACCACATCAGCCGTCGACCTCATGACAAAGAACGTGCAGAGATGCTCACCTCAGGAACTGTCCTTGTCTATGAAGAGAATGCTTCTGGTATCAAACGATGGACCGATGCTGTCCACTGGTCACCGAGTCGAGTTATGAACAATTGCCTAATCTACCGACAGCTCATGCGAGCTCTCAAACCCGAGGAAAAAAAGACTGCCCTCAACCCTTCTTGTGGAACCAAACGCAAGCGCAAGGAGAGTGCCGGACCCTCCATCACCAAGACTGGTGATTATGTCAACAATTCAGACGAAGAGTATGAGAATCCTTCCTTTGATGGACCGCTCTTGAACGAGCCCGATGCTGCGGGCAAAGTCTACGCCAACTTTGCGCAGAGTCTCACGCCCGATCAGCAACGACGTTTCTGTGGATCCCTCATTGACAGCTACGAGTTCAAAGAAGGTGGCCTCATGAAGAAGACCATTTCAGTAAAGTACCAAGGCACCCACCACCACGTCATCTCCTACTACAGCTTAGAAGATGTTGTGAGCGGCAAGCTTAAACGCCCCTTTCAGGATCCACGTCTCGAGAATGTGCAGCCAAGGCCAGAACTTCTGACTGGTTGGAAGGTCAGCCTCGAAGATGAAGAGAGCAAAGACCTGCCCCTTATTGCGGGTTATCCCCAGCACATTCAGCCCAGCCATGTGCAGCAACACGCTATTGCAGCCGTGACACAAGGAGTTGGTCAGCACGGAATGATGCAGACTCATGGTCCGCCCCACCTTCAAGTACCACAGGCGGCCGAGTACTGGCACGGCGGACATGTTCAACAGC
Source organism: Stagonosporopsis cucurbitacearum (assembly GCA_016920805.1). NCBI lineage: Eukaryota > Fungi > Ascomycota > Dothideomycetes > Pleosporales > Didymellaceae > Stagonosporopsis > Stagonosporopsis cucurbitacearum. The sequence goes on along the minus strand of JAFEKD010000011.1, from coordinate 1,754,615 downwards.
ACTACACGTCAACTCCATCAGCCGCGCCACACACCGCGCCACCCCAACCGTACCAATATCCTGCACAACCGCCACCGACACAGCAATACGTACAGCCACCTTCTCCTCAGCCTTACCCGTCGCCACAACCCTCACATCAGTCGTACCCTGCGCCGCCAAACACTACTCAGCATTATGCACCACACCCGCAACCCAGTCGACACTACTCGCTTGATCAACAGTCGTCTATGGGGTCTCACTACCCTCACCAGGTAACAGCACCTCACTACGCGGCTTCGCATCATTCCCAGCCCACACCCCCACCAACTATACCCCAGTATGCTGGTTCCTCGGCTCCGACTTTTGATGTTCAGGTCCCTGTTCCTCAGAGCACAGCTGCAGCCCAGCCGCAGCCTCCAAGCTCCGTCTCGCAGCATGACCCTCAACGAAGGGCATCTGCCCCCGTAGCCCTGCAACACTATCCCCAGCCACAGTACCATCCAGCTCCGCCTCACCCAGCAGCTTACTACGTGGAAGACGCCAAATACCCTCCTGGGCCTCCTCACACACAAGGCTACTAGACTGTAATCAAATTGTCCAATCTGGCACGACAGATGCATATGCGAGAGCAATCACGGCGGTCAGTTTTGATTGCGATACCCCTTTGAGCTTTGATCTCTTTAGCGGAGGTGCCTTTCTTCTCCCCTTTACTCTGTTTAGTTTTTGTTTGATGCACATTTGGTGTTTGCGGCTGTCGATTTGCTGTACTTCTAACGACCATTTCCTGTCTTGATCCGCTCTTTGCTTATGAGCAAATATTGTGCCCGCGCTTAATTCTTCACGAAAAGCATGTCAATGGTCCATTCAGCGTGCATTGTCCACTTGGCTTAGGCCTTGTTTTGTTTGACACACCACATACCATGCCAATACCTTCACTATCCAACATCCTGTACAAATATAATGCTTGTAATTATCCGGCCAAATGACGCTTCATGCATGGATCGATTGATACCTGTGGGGTGCGTTGTCGGTGTGTACACCGTCTGCGCTACCTGAAAATGCAGCAATGATACGATTGCCTCAGTTTGTGCCTCCATGTCCAAGGGCAAGATGGTCGGTGCAACCAATGTTGATTCGACGACTGTCGTATCCTGACACTTACAGTGTTGAATCATGATGTTGGAGGAAATCTTGCAACATGACCTCGGCTCTAATAATACCGCCACGACCGCCTACAGCCAGATCAAGAGTATGACTACTGATCGGCATCAATGATGTTGTCTTTGAGTCGAGGTCACGGTTTGACATTCAGCTCACTCATGATCATAGGCAATTATGCGGCGTCAAGAGACACTCTACTCTACACCGAAATTAGTTATTGGAATGAGTTCCGCAAACACGAATGCACGGCGTTTCCTGGCAGCTGCTAGAGAAGACATGTCCATACTGCTGGGTAGCCGTTGTGTCTCCGTGCACTCGACTCCACGTGAGCGAACGCCGAACGGCCGCGCTGCACGCAAAAACCATGTACCTACCTAGTCATTTTCCGCGTCCTTGGTTGAATTTTTATGCTGCTCTTGTCTTGTTGCGCACAACATGTCATGTCCGGCCGCTCCGGCGGTCTCATCATCAGTAAAACAATAGGTCGATTCAGCCGTTATGCCCATGTGTCGCTGTGCAAGTGTGTGTGCAGTGTGCAGTGTGCACCGCCATGACAATAATGAGGGAGGTGGGGGGTTCATTTTTAGGTAGGTAGCTGTGCACATTTGTGGCCGCACAATCAAGGGTTCACTTCCGTGGAGCGGATGCAAGCAGCCTACCAATCGCCATCCGGCAAAAACTGCACTTTTTGGCACCTCAGCTCGTCAACCACTTGCTGAGTGCTCGCACGAAACCGACACGGCTTCTTCTCAAACCCTCGGGCCTCCTCCTGTGAGCCACGCCCACGGACGCTATTGATCTTTGTTCGCGCGGCGTGCGCCGTGGCGGCCCCCCCAGCTACCTACCAGCTACCTACCTACACCAGTGCGTGCGCAAAAAAGTTCATTCCCTCGGCGTCAAGCCACATACCTCCACATCCCGGCTGACGATCAGGAACAAGTAATGGCCGTCCGCCACGCGCCGCGCCTATTACACAATTCCTCGTTTATATGGTCGCGTTGGGTAGTGGCTCGTCCGTCGGTTTTGTCTGACTCGTTGTGTGTCGCCTGCACCCGCCCCCCCCCCCCCCCCCTGTCTTTGTTGTTGCAAGGGATGAGGTGTCGTAGGTAGGTACTCTTTGTACGATTAACATATGCTGGGTAGGTACCTGGGTACCTGGGTACACGACACGACTGTCACGACACGACGTCTTGCGACTTCCCGCGAGGAACTAGATTTACGTCCGACGGGGATTTGCTCCTTGGCCGAGATTGATCTCACACTTGCTCCACTATATCACAGCACGCTTCTTGCCTGTCGCTTTGTGTTTTCATCTGTATCTGTGTCGTGAGTTCCGTCCCATTGCGGCGAACAGAACGTCGATGGTATTCAATTGCGTCAGGCTGTTTCGAAACTTCAGCAGGAAATCTGTGCACATTTGCTGTCTTCTGTGACTGATGACGATGCGCTCTTTTGCATCTAGACTACGCCCATGTACGGGTCGGACAACTAGCGCCGACCAAAGATTGCTGGCGAGCTGGATACCAAGATACCTACGCACCTACGGTACCTCGATTCGAGACCGGTGTTGGCACTGCATGACACAGGTGGGATGGATGCATTGATTGCATTGACGGAGTCTGACGTAATTGCCGTTTTTGAGCATCGCATGCTCGACTCTATCTAAAACGTCTTGTTCTAGCAAGCAATATGCTAGATCTGGGCATCGCGGTACAGCTCTTGAATGACCAATTCCAAGCATGGCCAGATGGCAGATTCTAGTGGACCGGCAAGTCCTCAGCGCCGCCATCTGGGTTTCGATGGAGAGCCGTTCTTGAAAGAAAACTTTCGTGGCCCTGATGGTCTCTTCTCTTCGCGTTCTTCTGCACAGTCTCGCACACTCAGCCCATCTTCTTCCGGCAATCCCTCTGCTGCCTTGGAATCTTTCTTTGTTGTGCCTTTGGTCGCTGCCGGCCCGTTGTCCAAGGAAGTGACGTCCTGCGGCAAAGACGGGCCCTGTTGCATCGCAGCGTGCTGCAACGAACAGTTCTCAGCCGAATTGTCTTTGCTGTTCCCTACAGACATATGGCTATGGTGCTGATGCAGGCTCCTTCTAGTATTGAAGAAGAGATTGCGAGCTGCGATAGACTGCACGAGCTGCTCGTTTTCAACACGAGCAAGTGACTGCAAGCCCTCATGTGCGTCCTTGAGCTGCACAACCTCTTCGCATACAGGCGTACTAGTCAGGTTTTCTTGCTGTTGATGTTGCTGCGTGGATCCATCAAAGTCTGCAAACGGATCCTCGATTGCGACATGCCCTTCCCGGCGCTCAACTGCATTTTCATCTTCATCGGCCATATCTCCCATCCTCTCCTCAAGACCACCCACAGCAGAGTCTTTGTGCAGACCGAGACTGCCGTATCGGATGGGATGACTACCGGTGTCTGCCCAGTTCCTTCTCCTGTCGCTGCACCTCTTGTCGTTGTACCTGTTGACACTGTAACCCGACTGAGCAGAACGAATCCGAGTCCCGAGCGACTCTAGTAGTCTTTCCAATCTCATGAGATCGCTTTGCAGTTCCAATGCTGCCGCTGCGGCAGCGGAGTAAGCTTGCTTCTCATCAGCCCCGAGACGCTGGAGAGCCCTCGCAGTCAACTGACTAGACACTGGCACTCGCTGTGCATCAAAACCCAGTCCCCTCTCAGTGCTCCCCAACACCGTGTCCCTCGACCCTGTTTTACCAGAGGCCGCCCTCTTATGCCCCCACGCAGAGACATCCACCACATCTTGCCACACAACGTCGCGCCCACGCTGCGGCAGCACCGGCCCCAACGCCGCCGGAACGTGAAGAACAGGCACGTCGTGAGCCAGCCTCCGCACGCGCTGCTCCCTCTCCTCCTTACTCAGCGACCCATCCAGCCGGAGGGCCCTCACCTCAGCGCAAGAAACGCACTCGTCGTGTTGGGCCTGCAACACAGTCCCGAACCGCCCTTCCCCTCCTCCCCTCTGCTCCTGCCAGACGGGCTTCGCAGGCGGGGTGTAGAACTGGCCACTGTCGAGGGCGCCGGCTGTTGCGCGTGAAGAGACCCAGGTGCGCCATTGCGATTGGGAGGTTTCCCACTCGGAAGCAGAGACGTGGTAGAGGGCGGTGAGGGCGCGACATTCTGCGTTTGCTTTGAGTTGGGCAGCAATGGCCGGTGTTTGGGGAGGTTGGAAGTGGACTGTGTATGTTGTGTTGTTGGTAAGATGTGTCTTTTTTTAGGGGGGGCAATTTCTTTGCGAGGAGGATGGGGTGCAACTCTACCTTTTTCCGTCTTGTGATGTGTTTGTGGGATGTGCCATATTTTTACGGTGTATGTTTGGCCGCATGCTGGGGGTAAGTTTACCTTGTCGCGTGGAGAGGTTGGTGTTGGTTCGGTGTTGACGACCTCGTCGGGAATGTGATGATAGATGTCCATTGTGAGCTGAGGGAAAGAAAACAGATGAGGGGAAGTGTGGCCGTGAAGATGGTTTTGTGATCCGTATGAAATTGGTTCCATGGAAGATTCACACCACAATGTCTGGGCGAGTGAGGGGTTCAATATATCAACATCAGCAAGGGTCCAGTTCAATAGTCCTCGTTATTGGCGGATGCAAGTCTGTTCTGATTAGAATGAAAATCTCAACCAATATATATGAGATTCCATCCACAGCGGCAGTGACGTCTTCTACAGAACGCAAGTCTGAACGAAACAGTTGTCGTGTAAAAAATACCAGGGAGTGAGTCACTCGAAAGTTTGCTTAGAGAGGACTCCACTGTCTCCATGGATAGAATATCGAACAGTACATAGCATCCTGGAGGAACACACACCTCTTTTCCTCCTTCCCCGCCACCACCAAGTCCTGCCTAGAGGTCCTCAGACCCCCTACTCCACCACGTAATCCTCCTCCTCTTCCTCCTCCTCCTCCTCCTCCTCATCGCTCTCCATGCGCTCCTCCCCCGCCAGGAGCTCCTCGTCAAACTCGGTGTCCATCTCCGGAATGCTGGGAGAGGACCCTCGGCCACCATTCAGGATCGCCTCGAGGTCGGCCTGGAGACTCTTGATGTCCTCCTGGTCCTCCCTCAGGTACCTCGACTGCTTGTCGAGCTCGTCACGAACCTCCTGCACCCTGAGGCCCTCCTCGTGCTCCCCGAAGTCATTCTTGTGCTTCTGGATGTCATCCAGGAAGCCATCGATCTTTCGATCCATGCGCTGGATGCGACCTTCGCAGGCGCTCACCCGGCTGGACATGGCGCCGTCAGGAGCATTGTTGGCCGAGACCGTGAAGGAGTTCATGCGGTTTTGGAGGCCCGCGGTGCTCTGGCGCACACTCTCCAGCTCCGATTCAAGGTCCTTTACTCGCTTGACGATCTTGGCCACGTGGTCCGAGGATGTCTCCGACTGCTCGCGCACATCGGCGACGAAGCCTTCCTGCACAGCTTGGAGCCCGGCAATCGCGGAGATGATCTCCGGGAGATTCCTCAGCTGCTCTTCGGCTGTGGCCTGCTCGGCCGCCAAGGCGTTGGCCTTGGTGGCGAGCGAGGCGATCAGGCTCGTCGCTTCTGCGGCGGTGGCAGACTGGGCGACAGCGAGTGAAGAGACGTCGGCCGTGAGCGTCTCAACGGCCTTTGCTTGAGCCTCCTGGGAGGCGGAGTGGGCGGTGGCGAGGGTGTCAACTCTGCTACTGAGTTGTGCGATCACCCCGGATTGGTCGGCAGGGAGTGGAGAGGGGGAGCTGGAGAATGCTTCGATCTTGTCGGTCATGGACGCGACAGTCTCAGCCTGCGTCGCCTGCATGGCGGATTGAGCAGTGGCGAGCGTGTCGATGTTGACGACCAGCGAGTCGATGGCCTGGGCCTGGGTGGATTGGCCGGCTTGCAGCGGAGTTTGCATGGCAGTGAGTTCGCTGATTCTGTTGTTCAGCAACCTGATGGTCTTAATCTGCTGTGCTTGAGCCGCTGCGTGGTTGGCCGTGAGCGAGTCGATCTTGATCAGCAGTAAGCTGATGGTCTCGGTGTGGTCAGGACTGGCTGGAGATTGAGCGGAAGCGTGGGCTGCAGTCAGGCTATCAACCTTTTCTGCGAGTGATGTTATGTTGCCAGCTTGCTCCGTCTGGGTGGCAGAATGGGCAGCAGTAAGAGTCTCGAGCTTCTTGCTGAGAGAGGTGATGATCTCAGTCTGGTCGATCTGAGCTTGGGAAGGTGAGAGTGGAGGTGTGCTGTTGGCCTTGGTGAGCATGTCGATGGTACGAGCCTGCTCCATGACGATTGTGTTGAGTCGGTCGTGTTTGGTCCGAAGCTCTTCCTGACTCTGCTGATGGCCATAGACAGTTCTCCGCATCTCGCGTATATCACTGTCTTTATTGAAGGATGAGTGAAGCGAGAGCCTGTTGATGGCGTCTTGAGTGGCCTTGGATATGGTAGACTTGGCAACGGATTGCACGGCCTCTGTGATAGCCCGGCGAAGAGGTAGTGAGAGTTTACCGCGGAGATCTGAGCTCATGGTAGTGAGCTCGTTGCCAAGGTCTGTGATTGTTGCTGCACTCTTCTTCTCAGCGTCAGACAGCATTTGTTTCAGCTCAGTGACTCGAGCGACCATGTCAGTGACAGTCGCATGCGAGTACCGCTGAACAAGGTCCTTAGCTCGGATGGCGAGGATGTGCTCAATAGAAGTGTTGTTGTCCCGGAGGATACGAGTGAGGATGTCTTTAGGACGATCAGTATGTCTGTCGTCTTTGGGGATTCTTGGTTATGGCACGTACCTTGAGTCTTGAGACCGGCGACCTTGCGGCTGATCTGGTAGACCATGAACTGGTAGACAGCGTAGAAGATGATGGGTAGAGGGAACCAAGACCACAGAGTTTCGGCTGCTTCGCGGAATACAAGCACAAGCCAGTGAAGCTGTGGTGGAAGCAATACCATGAGCAAGGCTTCCATGCCAGTCTGCGCTCGGATTGGGAAGTCCATGGCGGTCGACAGTGAAGCAGTTATGAGAAAGGTCACAAAGATGTGAAAGATTGTTATGTCTGGTGCTGATGGTGTTGGAAACGATGGAGTGGAGAGTGTGTGGTGGAAGAGTTGAGGCTTCGAACTGAAGGACGCAAATTTTAAATACGGTCAACTCACGGTGAATGAAGATTGCGTCGCTTACTAGGCAGAAATAGCGATATTGCGGGCGCATGCAAACAAAACAATGGGATGCGGGCTTGGCAGCAGCGCAAAACGCGAGAGTGAAGTGAAGACAGGGCACGTGATCGTTGGGAAACACACTTACACCTACTTGAAATGACATTAACACACATGGAAAGATTTAGACTTCCTATGGTTGAGAGCAAGATATGAGAAAGACGTAGTTTTGCATGATCGGCGTGCTTTGGGCAATGTACAGTGGAACTCGACATAGAAGAGAAACACGAGAAGAATGACCCAGTCCATGTTGGTCAAGAGAAAAACATCTTGGAGCAAAAGGGACAGTATCGCGTACAAAGAAGATGGGCAAGATAGGTGAACTCACTCAAGCAGAAAGCAGTGGCTGGTATCGCTTGTAATACTGATACTTCGATCTTCACCCTCCTCTATATGCTGATTTGCCCATCCTTGAGAGCCTGTAGATCTTCTGGCGTGAATCTAACGTATGAGTCTGCGCCTGGCTTGGCCCATAGCACGACATCTGCCTGTCCATTTGGTACCTTTTCACCGTACTTGTCAGTTTCGATTCCTTCCAATCGGAGGGGCCCCTTGTTCTGCTTCTGGTTATCTGTGTTGGAGCCGACTAGAATCAACCGCAAGAAAACCGGTACTGCGTATCGTGGTAGCTTGCTCCTGCTGTAATCGAGCAGTGCCTTCCAATCGAACGACTTGGGGTCCTGGCCATCGGCAAGTCGCAATGCAACACAGCCAGCGCGACCGTCGTGCTTAGGTACAAGTGTTCCATAGACGATAGCCTCGCCGACACCTGGGTACTTCCCGAGCACTTCGGCCACTTCTGCAGTTGACACGTTCTCTGACTTCCAGCGATATGTGTCACCCAACCTGTCGAGGAAGAACCAGCGTCCATCGTCATCTCGCCTCAATGCATCCCCGGATCTGTAGTACAAGTCCCCCTTTTTGAAAACGTTCCTCTCAAACTTCTTCTTCGTAGCCGATGGGTTGTTGTAGTATCCAGCAAAAGCCTCTTCACCTGGTACACCGACAAGAATCTCGCCCCCTTCATTGTACGTATTGCGCTTTACGAATCCAGTCTTGGGATCGCGCATCAAGTCGCCCGTCTCTGGGTCAATTGACACAGGAACATACACATTGTTCAACGCTTTGCGAATGATAGCGCCATGGTGGCCGACTGTCGAGGCAGTGAAAGGGCCCTTGGAATGAACAACCATAGCCAAAACGCCCTCGGTCGAGTTGAAGAACTCAATTACTTCGGGGACGTTGAAGCGCTCCTGAAACCGTGTCCACACGTCTGGACGCATGCCGTTGCCGTACATTCCACGCAGTCTGTGATCGCGCTCGCGTGGGTGTGGAGGCGCCATAAGTAAATAGCGTGCGGCTTCGCCAACGTACACAAACATGGAAGAGTTCGAGTCATGGATGTCGTCCCAGAAGCCACTTGTGCTAAACTTCTTGCCAATTGCAACGCTCATCCCCCCGGTAATGGCAGCCATAGTGGCCAGCCCTCCGGTGCCATGAAACAACGGCATACAGCAGTACCAGCGATCGCCATTGGGGCCAGCTGTCTGGTCGAAAGGAAGCGTATCTGGGTTACCACGGTCGTGGTAACGATTGATCATGAACTTTCCAGCTTTCGGTAAACCAGTCGTGCCGGATGTGTAGAGCAGACAAGTTGGATCGAAGCCAGACACCTTCTCACGGTACCCATCACCCGGTACGTCGGTCTGTCCGGAGTAAACCTTTTCCAAAAGTGAGTCGTTAACGGTAAAGGGCTTAACACCGAGTTCTCCTTCCACTCTTTCCCTGGCCTCTTCGAAGCGCTGTGTGCAATCCGGATCAGCATCCACTAATACCAGCTTCACGTCTGCGATCTTAAGACAGTGGATCAAAGCGTCTCCTCTGAGGTTGTAATTCAACATAGCCGGCGCACATCCAATACACCACAAGCCCAACCAGATAACGACAAAGTCGGCAGAGTTTGTGAGGTACGTAGCAACCATGTCCCCAGGCTTAGCACCCTGCTCGAGAAAGAAGTGTGCCCATTGGACAGCTTTGTCGTGAACTTCTTGCCATGTGTATGTCTTTTCGCGGGACCACACGCAAAGGTCGTTGGCATATCGAGGGACGTGAGGAGTGAAGGAGTACCAGAGACATTGGCGTTTGGTTCTGACTGTAGACCAAAGAAATTAGTTTGGATCTTGACTATGCAACTTCCGAATCGTGCTGCGATGAAGACCAAGCTAGCCTATTGTGACCCAATGATGGTGGGTGAACAATGAAACATGATTCTCGCGAAATCCACGACAAGACAGGCCCTTTGACAGTGCCAGCAGGTCAGCATACGTACCTAGTTCAGCATAATGCCTCTCAGCTCCTTTCTTGAACTTCAGCGTCTTCAAATCCTGCCCAATATGGTACTTCGCGTTGATGTATGCAGCGAGACCCGTAATTGCTGCCACGGAAGCAGCAGTCGCAGCAACCGTCATTGTGTTTTGTTCTTCGTTACAATCTATCAGCTTCAACAAAGTTCAAAACCGAAGGGAGGTCGATTCGTGGAGGATAAGACTTCAACTAGGGTAGCAGAACCGATACAGCGTGAGACTCTAGTTACAAAGCTCGGGGAGCTTGAAGCTCCGATGGGAAGAGCTAAAAAGATGCCGAGGTCGATATATCGTAAGGACACTAAGGGGAATGCGGGGGTGCAGCGGTGTCGATCGTGGCGTTTCTGGGGGTCGGAATAGCTGACCCGAGGCTAATGCTTTTGGAACAGAAAGGATTAGCCTGTATGTCGTTTACAATTGCCTATGATTCTCTCATGTGCACGATGACTCGACTGGAATGATAAAACACTGCGAACAAGTTTGTGTGTTCTTACGTTCTGCACGTTTTTGTGAGTGCCGTCTAGCGAACTTCTGATTTGGTGTCGCTGATACATCCCACGCCACCAGAATACTATAATTGCCTACGATGTATTCTTCTTAGCCTTCTTGCCAACGTTTTCTGTACCTGGTGGTACTTTCAATCCCCCAAAAACAAGTGCGCACACAGCGACCATGCCAGCTGCGCCGGTCGCGTATGCGGTTTCGCGGCCTGCCCACCAGTACAGCGAGCAAAAAATAAGGGGACCAAGAGCGCGACCAACTTGACCTGTTCGATGTTAGTCATTAATTCTCCAACTGGACAGACGGGGGAAGCTTACCGAAGCTCCTGTGGTTTCCAAGCTTGTTCCCTCTCTCATCTGCACTCGCTTCAAAACTGCTCAAGCTATTCAAGCCTGTGACAACTGTCGCACTTGTCACCGCGAGCAGAGCTGCTGCGCCATACAGCGCGCCCTGTGTCTGCACGCGACCCAGCATTAGGAATGCGATTGTGCATGCGACGACACCCATCTGCACAACCTTCAGTGGGTGCATGCGCCTAACGACCGAACCCTGGAGTAAAGATGCCACAAGGCCAATAAAGCCGAGGAGACGGCCGGTATCCTTTGCCTCGTATGAGAAAAGATCGTACGTCATGAATGGCAAGCTGAATTCCATGCCACTGAAGAAGAGGATAAAGGTGAAGTGCGTGGCGTTGAGGAGGGTGTGGGAGTTGGTTCGGACGCGGGGCTTCGGAGGGTCAGTCTTTGCGTGACCGTTGGCTTTGCCATTCACGGCAGGCGCGGCCGCTGCGGGGAGCGTCTCTGGAAGACAGAAGTAGAGGTAGATGGACTCTGCTACGATGAGGAACAGCGAGAAGCCAGCAGCCATGGCAAAAGGATTCTTGTCCATAACCTGAAGGGTGGAGAGGTATGCGCCCAGCGCTGGACCAAAGGTAAAAGCCACACTGAAGCACACGCCTACGAGTGCCATGGTCGCACCTCGCTGACTCTCGTCACTGATATCGGTCGCGATAGCCATAGCGAGCTGTACATTGCCCTCGCTCAAACCTCCAACAATGCGGCTCGCCAGAAATGTGCGGAAGTCGGTCGCGGCGACCCAAAGCGCAACGCTGAGTACATTGCCAGCCATGGACCACAGCAATGCCGTCCGCCTACCATATTTGTCTGAGAGTGTACCGATCACAGGCGACGCGACAGCCTGGCACAGCGAGAAGATAGAGCCGAGAGCTCCGCCAAGCAAGACAATGTCGTAACGGGAGATGATCGGTTTTGCGAACGAGTTCTTGTATGCATTCAGGCCCGCGAGGATCTTTGAGAGGATTGTGTTCGGATCCCCAGTCTCGTGGTTGCGGTAGAACTCAAGGAGCTTTGGGAAAAGGGGGAGAATGAAAGTGAAGGATATCTAGAGCTTGTGTCAGCGAGCAACAATGGTGACACGAAAGGGCAACGACATACCAAATCCAGTAGTAGAGAGACAAACAAAACTTTCAATACTATCTTCCGTAATGCGGGAGAGACTGGTAATGTATCTGCTCCCATCTTGAAGCTCGCCTCTGTGTAGTGGTAGGAGTGCAAGGGTAAAACGCGATTAAAAGAAGTTGACAGCGTGGAAGATGAGCTGTCAGCTGGGCTAAAGTACTATACAATATATGAGCGACCGGAATGAGGGGAAAGACAGATCCGGCCTTGAAGATCCCACAAGCTACAAATAGAAAGCTCAAGTGTCAAAAAAGGGCCCTCTGTCAAGCAAGCGGCGAATCTGTGAACTAAGGCTCGGCTCATGACGGAGGTGGAGCCGCGCGAGCTGGTTGTCGTGAAACGAGAGTGGAGAGCCAATGATCGCCACGGCCTGTTTGCGGCTGTCAGGCACCACAAGATCTGTTTCAAGACGCACGTTTGTGCCGACTTGCGACAGCGAACTGATCCATAATCTGCCTCAAGGCAATTATTTCGGGCATCGCAAACACCATGCGAACATCTTCTTGGCGCGTTCTCATCGACACCGACAAGTAGTGTACGCGACGCGCTGCACGCGAAGAGACAGCAGCGCGGGTGGAGCCGAGGCAATCCCTCGAGCTTCATGCTGATCCCCGCCATTTGTCGAATCATATCGCCGACCATGTCAGCTGCATGTAGCCGCAGGTCCTGAGTATCGAATGCAGTGTCCAGTGCGAGTCTTATAGTGTCATTTGTACATTGTGGTATCTGACAGCAATCATGACTGCGGATGAAGGCAAGAGGAAGGCCCGAGCGGCCGTCCAGGCCATGTTCGACAGGTATAAGCTACTTGCCTCGAAGCGGCCCAAAGATCACATCGTAGGTGGTCTCATGTCAATGTTGCTTATAGTATAAGCTGACCTAATCTAGGATTTCGACAGCGAGGTCATGAACAATATGAAAATCATAGACGCTGGTCCGGAGGGCTCGGTAGAGTACCAGCTCTACATTGCGCCTGGCTTCTCCAATTTGAACAGTATGATCATTCCTCAACACTGGCTTATACACTTTATTTAATACTCCACTAGATGTCATGCATGGAGGTGCAGCTGGCGTCATCTTCGACATGGCGACCACCACAGCATTATGTCCTGTCGCCCGCCCTGGTTTCTGGGAATTCATGGGCGGAGTGACACGTTCCCTGAACATTTCGTATCTCAAAGCAGTTCCAATTGGTACTACAGTACGGCTGATAAGCAAAGTGGTGAGTGTGGGGAAGCAGATGGCCATGATCAGGGGTGAGATGACAAGCCTTGACGGAAAGACCATCTACTGTACGGTGGAACACCACAAGGTCAATACCCCTGTGCTGCCAGACCATTTGAGCGCAAGGATACCTTGGGATGACGAATTCGAGAAACAACATCGGGTTGCGAATAAAAAGTCCGAGACGGTAATGAAGAGCAAGATCTAATCCAACAAGTATACACTTCGAAGGACGTACAAATCGAAGACTATTGTGATTGTGATTGTCATTTTGTGGGCTGATAGGCCCTGCATGGTATCGAGGTTTCCCCTTCCAAATATAACGCCGTCTCATGCTCTGAAGTACAGTAGCTATACAGTGCCTTTCCTGCTGGGTGTCGTGCAGCGTGTTTCCATTTACTTCCTCTTGTTAAACTTCTTCGATTCTGTTATATGTCAGCTTCCAGCCTCAAGATGTCGAATATCCGTCTAAAAACGTACCCGCAGCCGTCCTCTTCTTCTTCGGCACTGCTTTTCCTCGCGACCTCGCAACGTTCAGGTGCTCGATCCAATCCTCTTCATCCTCGTCCAAGAGCTCACGTCCGGGATACAGTGATCGCAGCTGTGCAATTGTTCCTATTCTGGGAGGATAATACGATGCGACTGCGGCACCCTTGAGGCGCTGGCGCATGATCGATGTTCCAATGCGGACGCGCTCGGGGTTGTAAGTGGTGTTGAAGACGCGGCACGAGGCCTGTGACGGTCAGTAAAGTACCTCCCTCTGTCTGTGAGTGTCACATACCTTCATGAGGTCCAGTACTCTTGCCCGTGGAACCGCCATCTTTGCGCAATGAGTGTCGTCCTCGGTGGTGGTGCGGAGTTCAGTTCATCAAGGATTTGTCTTGGCGCAGCGGCCGCTAAAACTGCGGACTGCTGCCGTCATTTCCTCCAGAACTTAAATACTCGACAAAACTTACTGCAGTCCGCATAACAATGTCGCAGAAACGAGGTGGCTCATTCAATCACTACGAAAACCGCGACAGGTTCGACAAACGCAACCGTACGAACCAACCCTCGTATGGTACCACACATTACGGCATTGGCAACAGCAACCGCGATCCTCGTCACGGCCACCCGCAGCATCGCAGTCAGGGCCAACAACAATTGCATGGCAGCAATGGCAATGCTTTCCACGGCGAACTGTCCAAGGAAGAGATGCATACCGGGCTTGTAGCTTTGCTCGACCGATTTGTTGCAGATGAGACACGATCTGACGCCGACCGAGATGTCTTGTACCACGCAGGCCAGCTGAGACAACTTCTTGCGCGCAAAGAGAATCCAGTATCGGCAACTACACAGCGCGAACTTGACGAGAAGCGACCTGCATCAGCACCCAAAACCGCAGTACCCGCATATATCCACCGCAAAATTGAAGAGGCCAAAGACCTTCCACCGCTCCCACCGATCGACGAACCTCACCTACACGATGCGGTCTTTACACACCGCTCGCACATCATCAAGAGTGGAGATAAGCACGCCTACACTGACCTTGATCTCGACTATGAGCGCCTCGAGTTCCTTGGCGATGCTTACATCGAGCTCATCGCTTCCCATGCACTCTACAGTCGCTTTCCTCATGTCGACGTGCCTCAGCTATGCTCCTGGCGCGAACGTCTCGTGGAGAATTCTATGCTGGGTAGATTCTCCGAAGCATACGGGTTTACTGATCGGCTGCGACATCACAACCAGTGGGATCGCAGTTCTAAGGCTTGGAAGAAGGTCGTTGCTGATGTATTCGAAGCCTATGTTGCAGGCATAGTACTCGCTGATCCTGAGCACGGTTACGAGGTCGCGGACAAGTGGCTGACTGAGCTCTGGGCGCCCCAGCTGCTGGGTTTCAAGGAGAAGATTGCTGAAAACCCTGCATCGAAGAACAAGCTCGCTGCGTTAGTCGTCGTCAATGATATCAAGCTCGTCTATCGTGAGGAACGATCCATGATCTACGAACAAGGCACCAATCTCCAGAAATACTTTATGGGCGTGTATTTGACCGGCTGGGGCTACCAAGACGAATGGCTAGGGAGCGGAGAGGGGCAGAACAAGGCCAGTGCCTCTTTGGCAGCAGCGGCTGACGCAATCAAGAAGAACAGCGATGTGATTCAGGACGCAGCCAAGCAAAAGGCGGAACTGGTAGCGAGAAGGAGAGAAGAGAAGGCTAAAGCTGAGGCCGAGACTGAAGCTGCCACCAACGCAGTTGCAACAGGCACAGCAACTGAGCCTGGTGCACCCATCGCAAGGCAAAATACAGGAGAGAACAAGGAGAAGAAGCGGGATAGAGATCCAGTCGATGCTGATGAGACGCCCAAGAAGAAGCACAAGACCGAGAAAAAGAAGGACAAGAAGGAGGACAAGGAGGACCGTGACTGATAGAAACAGGGCCTTCCGGATTCAAGCTGCATCGCTGTTGGCAACCGGTCCAATCGATGGGCCGTGCACCCACCTCAAAGACTCACGACTGAGGAGTCACTCTCCGTTGATATGGCTATTCACTTCAGCAACATGTCTCCCTGGCAGACTTTTGTGATTACGCAACGCCATAATACACCCATATGTAGGTACCCAATACAAGCAAGGTCTCGCTGTTCCTGGTCAAAGCCTGTGCACCAGATACGCCGAGGCTGCCGTAGCCTTGAACAGAAGCTCTTCACTGCGAGAGCTGACGTGCAAGGCTCCGACCGCCAAGGCCTCGCATGCCATATCTATTCTTGGATCGTAATGGGCGATTTGATTGCTCTTTGAATGAGTCACCACACAAGTCTCGTACTTGATGAACAATCATAAATGAACAAGGCTGAAGAGAGAATGTTCGTTATTAGATAAATCTGCAACACTAATCTCCGCTGCCATTGCGACAAATGGTCGTGTCCGTCATATTCGGCCGCTCAAAGAACGCTGAACGGCATGGCATCCCTTCCCGAACGCCACTTCTGTCTAAAATATGCTGAATGTCGTGGTGTAAAATATTTATTGCCTACAGAAGCAATACATGAACGAAGCCTGAATCGAACCGAATGGTAGAAGCTGGCACTTCCCGCCAAAGAAACGCGCTAGACTCAATCCAACGCCGCCACGGCTGTAAGGAAGCGCATGACCAAAGCTGCATGCGCTTCATGTAATCGTACATTGCGAGTGAAGGAGAAATTTTTATGCCTTGAGGCCGTCGCGCATGCTCTGGCTGCTGGAGCTGACGGGCACGTTCGAAACGGGGAGGACCGACTTTGCCTTTGCTGCGGCGTTCTGGCGCACCTTGGCAAGCGCGTAGACGATGCCACTGACGAAGCCGACGAAGATGGCAGAAACGCTGCCGAATGTGACGGGAGCATCGAAGAAAATCAGGCCGCTAAGGGCAATGGGCAACTTGTTCAGAGCACCGACCATCGAGTATGTGGTCGAGGTCGTAACACGGACAGCCCACGCGGAGGTATAGGAGATGAAGACCGAGGAGAGGCCGGACAGGACCATCATGAAGATGACGGCATTGCGCTGGTCGGCGGGGAAGTTCTTCTGGATGTTCGCCGGCGACCAGTCCTCGACAACGATAGATGCGATCAGGAGGATGGGAATGGTGAGGAGGTTGTTGTAGTACATAGCTAGGGTCCGTTAGCTGATATTTGGGTGGCTGCAGACTGAGAACTTACTGTCAAAGTCCTTGAAGTTGGTGAGCTTGATGCGCTTCCTCATGCAAAGGACGAATGTAGCACTGCAAATGCAGTTGAACATCATCCAAAGGTAACCGGCGTGCAGGGTTGAAACAGCCTCAGTCGCCGCCTCTGTAGCGTGACCCATGCTGGAGAGCGCATGCTGAATGTCTGCCCAAGCCGCAATAACGGAACTGAAGACCATCAAACCGAAAGAGAAGAGAGCCATGGGTGTGACCGAGCCACCGAACCAGAGCACCTCACCATACGCGATGAGAATGATAGTCAAATTCTTGAAGATTGTGTAGACGGGAATTGAGAGGAATTTGAGCGCCCAGGTGCTTGTGTAGATCATGCCGATGAGGAGGAGAGCAATAGGAAACCCTGTCCGTGTTAGCCTAGGGAATCGTGCTTGGACGGATGCTTCCACGTACACTTCTTTGCTTCATCCGAGTTGAAGTCGCGGTATGTGATGACTCCAGAAGCCTTGCATACAGAAATTGCGACAACACAGACAACTGACTGCACACAGAGCAGGAAGAAGTTGAGGTTGAAATCGCGGCCAGACAAGACATACTTGTTGGTAACCGTCATCAGAATCGAAGAGCCGCAGTAAGATAGGATGGCAACGACCGGGTTCTCTGTGACGGAGGTGCTGCTACCCTTCGTAGAACGTGTTATCGGCGAAGGCGCACGGGAGGCTTTTGCTGAGCCCATGCCATAGTCGTCGCTCTTCTTATCGTCGGCCATGACGAAGTGTTATGTGATGAGGCGATTCGCGCGGCGTGTCGTAAAGACTGGGCTATCCGGAGGGGTCGGAGCTGGGGTAGTCTTTGCTCGGAAGGCTGTCGACGATGTCGAGAAAAGGACAGAAATGACAACTTTGGGGAAAAGAGGAGTCGCTGGATGGTGATGCGCAAGGACGCGAGTACGAAAAGTGGGCCGCGCCTCTCTAAAGCACCCCTGGCTTAAATTAGACTTACACCAACAGCACTCGTAACTGGCCGTGGACAGCCCTGCATAACGGCCGAGAGCCTCCTTTTTTTCGATAGACAGCAGACTCTGTTAACATGCCATATATTGGTCATCTTTTCGGTCTCCGCCAACATGATTCTAGAGTAACAAAAGGAGAACAGGATGCTGATTTTGGCCACACGTGACTTTTGCTAGTCGCAAATGCTTTGGTCTCTAGTCTCCAACTTTACGACGCCCCTCACATCACTTGTAACATTGAGGCAACCTAGACAACATGTCTCAACTAGACTCCAAAGTTGCCTCTGTTATTGATCGTGCCGCCAAGAACGATGAATCAGACGAGGACGATCTGATTGCACAGCTCGAAGACGACTCAGAGTTAGATGCGTTCCGAGCACAACGTATACAGCAGCTCCACGATGAATTCGATAGGGTGCGGCGGCTGAAGGCCAGTGAGCATGGCACGTACTCTGAGATCAAAGACGAAAAGGCATTGATGGACATCACCACGAGCACGAAGAACTGTGTTGTTCACTTTTTCAAGCCGGACTTTAACCGTTGTCGCATCATGGATACGCACCTGGAGGTTAGTGATTTTGTTCGTCTCCAGAATCAAGCACTCTAACATACTCCAGTTACTTGCTCCATCTCACTATGAAGCTAGGATTCTTAAGATCAACGTCGACAATTGCCCATTTCTAGTCACAAGACTGGGCGTGCAGGTGCTTCCATGTGTCATCGCCTTCATTGATGGTATCGGTGCGGATCGCATTATTGGTTTTGAAGGATTGGGGCGAACGCCAGACAACTTTACAGTCAGGGACCTTGAAGCCAGACTGATCCGCGCTGGCGTCTTCGCAAGAAACAAAGTCACCAAAGAAGATGAGGAGGAGCGCAAACAGAGAAGCAAGATTGCAGCGAAGTACGACGATGAGAATGATGATGATGATTGGGACTGAAGATAAGAGCTTTTGTAAAGAGAGTGGTGCTCTGTCACCGGTCTGTCCAGCTACCAAGCTCGAGCAGCCGATCGTCTTCGCCCATGCGCATGCCATTGTGAAAGCGAACGGCGGTGCATGAGGCTACAGGATCGAGCAACACATCGCAGACCTTGCTTGTTCACGCGGTCGCGGCAACAATCTGAAGCAGCAAAAGGGTTCTGTTACTTCCTAGCGTTTGCGAAAATTACGGGAACTCTGAAGCGTAGATTGAAACCATAGCTTATGCTAGAGGAGAGGTGCAATGTCGAATCCGAGCCTCACAATTAGATGAACGATCTCCCTTACTATGGGAAATGGTTGTAAGTCTTTGTTACTTAAGACCAGCCGCAGCACGAATCAAACAAACACAGTTCCAAATTCACGGCTTTTCTCGTTTGAATGCATCCATCTAAAGCACGCATGCATCTCCGAGAACGTGCAAAAACGGCAAGCAACTACAGGTGTCAGGGCAGTGAGAAAGCCTGGGCGTTGATTGGCTGGATGCGACGAAACGGTGCGTCATCGGCATCGCGCAATTGTCAAATACTTCTGGCTGTTGCGACAGCTGATGAGCCCAACTTGAAGTCGCAAAACAACATTGCTCCTCCAGGGTTCCCAAACAAAGCACATTGTCTACGCTTACGTCACGCATCACATTACATTACACCACATTAGGATGAAGGCTTACTGGTTTGACAACGTCGAGGTACTACAGCCCCACTTCTTTAACCACCACCCCCTCACATGACTAACCCCCCAGGGTGACCAACGTCTGCCCCACGACTCCGGGCGCAGCGTCGACCCGACTTATCTTGCGAACTTGGGTGTCCTTTACCGCCACGTTGCCTCTGATGATGATGTGAACGCACTGGCGAAGGAGCGCAACTACAAGAATCGGGACGAGATTACCGTTTCGCCTGAGAAGATGGGCGACATCTACGAGGAGAAGGTGAAGAGCTTCTTCCACGAGCACTTGCATGAGGACGAGGAGATCAGGTACATTCTCGATGGCGCTGGGTTCTTCGATGTCAGGAGCGAGGGCGATGACTGGGTGAGGATCTGGCTCGAGCAGGGGGATTTGATTGTGCTTCCAGCAGGGATCTACCATCGCTTTACTACTGATGACAAGAACGTAAGTTTTTTTTCTTCCTCTTTGGCTCAGGGTTTTGTTCGCGAGATCGGGGAGTAGTTATGTTTGGCTGACAAATGCTACAGTATATCAAGGCTATGCGCTTGTTCAAGGAGGAGCCCAAATGGACTCCGTTGAACAGGAGTGCGGAGACTGATGCAAACCACTACCGTAAGGAGTACCTCAACTCCCGGCAGACTCTTGCTGCATAAAGCCCTCAAGTCTTGTAAAAAGTAGCAAGGCGACGATTTAACGTGCAAACGAGAAATCAAGAGTATGATTACAGTATTGTGTGTTCCCTCCCTTTCCATCTTTGCTTTCTCCATCATCAGCAACTAGCTTGCGAATGTCATGCACTCGATTGCATAGAAACATAAGCACTTACAGCAAGCAACAAACGAGTATCCAGCTCAACTTTGCGTGTAGTTCTGTTTGCGCAACAATCGCTCTTGAAGGACACGAGTGTAACGACTGATACCTCAAAAGCTCGCATCCGTCTCTACTCACCCCTCTACTGCTTACCACCAACCTGTGTATACTTACATCACAATCGCTCCATCATGTACTCACCACCGTGGGGCCGCAGCCCTGGGCCCAGGATACCCGACCTCTCCTACCTCCTCAACCAGCACCGACGCGGCACCTCGCGGCCACGCCACCCGGATCCCTACGACCCGCACGCCAACCAAGGTGCGCAGACCAACTACTTCAGAAAGCACAAAGCCACCCGCTTCTCTCCATTCGAGCCGCGCTCATTCTACCCTCCAGACTGGGACGACACGGACTCGAGCATCTCGCCTCCCCACCACCCTCCACCATCACCACCTTCGCAATACCGCCGCCGTCACCCATCCCCTCGTCCCCAAGCCCTATCCTGCATCTCTCTGACCCTCCCCTCTGCAACAACACGTACCCTGCAACCCCGCAACTTCCTTGTCCTCCCCCCACTCGTGAACCTGCACATCCTGCTTTCGACGCCGCACACGCGTGGACCGGAGGAGATTCATGCCGCCGTACCGAAAACCATGGCATTTGGCGAGACGATCAGGCAGGTGGTGCATGCATACGTCGGTGCGGACGTGAGAGGATGCGATGTCACGGCGCGCGTGGAGCAGCGGGGTAGGATGAGGGAGCCCGAAGCAGAGGTGTTACTTGGAGACTTGGTGGACAAGGGAGAGGTGTGGAGAGAAGGGAGGAGGGAGATACGTGTTGAGGTTATGGTTGTGGGTGAGGAGGGCGAGTGTGCGAGGGGGAGGGGGAGGAGACGTCCGTCGAATGGGGGCGCGGATGTCAATGTGGAGACAGTGAGGGAGAGGGAGTTTGGTAGGACAAGGTTTGCGCGTGGTTAGGTGGTCGTGGCGATTGCGACACGGCTGGAAAAGATGGCTTCAAGCTTGCATTGGTTTTCGTTGTACGCGTACATACCCCTTGGTAGTGCTGCGCGTTTGTGGCGCGTCAGCGTCGGATGATCATCTGTGTCACAAGCGCACAGACAGGCACTGGTCAAGCCGCTGAGAATCGGAAAAAACCAATGAAGTTTTGCTACATATCGTTAAAAACCGAGTATCCTGACCAAACACCTGACCGCACACGCCTAACACGGGAGCCCTATCTTAACAACTCGTATTTTAACAAAAGCGATATTGCAGGGCTGTTTCGGCCTTCGTCACAGCCTGCCCTTGAAAAGAAAGAAGTGTCGAACAAAGCACAAAAGAAAGATTGTGTAGTCGTAATCGACCCGTCCTTCATCCGCTGCAGCAGCTGGCGCATAGCTGGTGTCTCGTTGCTCAGAGACCTTGCTGCGCAGAAACCATCATATCAGAATTTAGACCTCTGCGGGCTTGCCAGCCTTCTTCTTCTGCTCGACCTTGAGCAGCAGCGCGCGGTTGATGTGTGGCAAGACTCCTCCGAAAGCAATCGTTGCGCGAATGAGTGTGTCGAGCTCTTCATCGCCACGGATGGCGAGCTGAAGGTGGCGCGGCGTGATGCGCTTGACCTTGAGGTCCTTGGCAGCGTTGCCTGCAAGCTCGAGGACTTCAGCGGTGAGGTACTCCAGGACAGCGGTCAAGTAGATGGAAGCCTTGGCGCCGATGCGCGTCTTTTGGCGCGTGATGGTACGGAGGTGACGCTTTATACGACCACATGGAAACTATAGAAGGGTGCAAAGTCAGCGCGCCGTTCTCATCAGCGAAAGGGATGGTGCTGTATGCGGGGTAGGCAAATCAGGACTCAAAGAACGCGAAATGGGGCCATTACTAACCTGGAGACCGGCTTTGGCGGAGTGCGACTTGGATGTCTTGACGTGGGAGTCACCCTTGCCGCCTGTCTTGCCTCCAGTCTTTCCTGCACGTCTTGTCAGCGAATCTGGAACTCAATGACGCGAGCTGCTGAGGCACGCGCGTACCTTTGCCGCCTGGCATTGTAAATAGCTAAATCGGTGCAGGTGCCGATAAAAATGGAGTTGGTAGGGTTGCGCGACCGGATTGCCAAAGTTTGGAGGCGTGGACGTTACTGTGACGTTGGCGGGAGGGGGTGGTTGGTGTTGAGGATTGGTAAAGCCTTGGGCAAAGTGAGCTAGAATGTTGTTATGGTAGGCGCGTTTAGCCGATTAGGAAGGAACGTCCTTGGCCCAAGCGCCTGCTGCACGAGCCGATCGTTCTGTGTTGCGATGAAGTGTGGCGAACAGATCGAAGCCCGGCGCACAGCAAGACGTGGCTAGTCTTATAGAAGCTCAATCGAGCTGGTGCCTGTTTTGTCGCTGTGTAGTAAGCAGGCAGAAGCGCTCTGGTGGAGTGCTTCTTGGTCCACGTTGCAGTCGACTAGGCATGTGCCAGCACCTGCGTAAGCACCAGCAGGCGACTGCTTTGAACGGGCAAGAAGGACCGCTGACAGAGGAGATACGTTTCTCATGGGAGTGGCTCTATCTTCTGTGGCCGATGACTGAGGCTTTTCAAGTTGAGACTGTGGAGAATCTGCGAACCAGATAGGACGAGACGTGACAAGAAAGAAGGAATGAGCGAAGAATGAGCGGGGATGAGAAAACGAAGAATTGATACCCATACCGTCAACTTTGAAGCTGGTAAGCCTGTTGCACCCCAGCTATACCGCTGGGTGCTTGCTCGTGTTGCGTTAGTGATAGCCCGTAGGGCTCGGTGATACTAAGCATCGTCCTGCTTGGATGTCTGCCATGTGAACTTGGGTAGTAGGAGAAGGATCATAAATAGTCCAGACAGGCTATCCTGCACTGTTGCAACTCTCTGGAGGCGAGACTACAGTACCTTGCCCTGGGAGGTTTGCATTGTCGCACCGCAGTGATGCTGGCAGAGGTCCAATCCAGGACAGAACGGCAGCTAAAGTAGTGGGCTTGGCATGTCGGCGCGCCCTGGAGAAGGCCAGAACTGTCACGGCGTTGTTCAGATTTGGGAGATATACTCACCAGCGCGGCAGACCGCAGAACGCCGTAACCAGACCCTCACCTCCCCGTCCCCAGAACCATTGCACCGTGGGCCGTCTTGTCCGCACGTGCACCTGGCCCTTGTGCACGCAAATCGTCCGAGCTTCTGAGGCCTGTCCTGGAGCTTCGACACTTGCACCGCGCTTGTTGGCCGACCCCCGACGTCGCATGCCCCATCCCCACCGCCCGACCACAACACCGGCCGAATCCAGCAGAGCAGGACCGCCATGGCCTGGCAATCGCCGTCGGCCATGAATGCAGGCGGAGCGAACGGCGGAGACGGCAATGCGCCGGCCGGGACAGAGTACACGCTGCAGGGTATGCTGCCGCCAGTGGACACGAGGCACACCGTGATGCCCATGCAGCCAGGCTAACAACGCCGCAGGAGTGATGCGCTTCCTGCAGCTCGAGTGGCACAATCACGAGCGAGCCCGAAATGCCTGGGACATTGAGCGCGCCGAGATGAAGGCCAAGATCGCAAAGCAGGAGGGCGAGGTGCGCAGCGCGAAGAAGCTCAACGACCAGCTGAACAAGCACATTCGCATGCTGGAACTCGCCCTGACCAACGAGCGCACCAAGAACAAGAACGCAGCAGACATCCAGACGGCCGATGACAAGAAGGACTCCAAGGGGAAAAAGAGCGGCTCCAAGCGTGCGTTGCATACACCACAAACCCACCATGTTCCACGCCCTCGAAATGCTGACAAGATGTAGCACAAAACAAGCACCACAACTCGTTTCTCGACGTCGACTCCGAGTTTCTCGACCGCCCAGACGATGATCGCAAGGGCCTGCGCGAGAAGTCCAAGCTATACCTTACCAAGTGTGTCGAAGAGATTACATATCTTCTGACTCCGCCGCCTCAGCCCCCACCACAGCAGCTTGGTATGCATGGCCTAGGCAACGGCGCCGGCTTTCTGAATCATGGCGATGCTGCCATGGAGGAGATGTATATGCAGCAGCACCGCCAGAAGATGCAGTCACAACTACCCACACTGCCAAACAATTCGATACCCAACCACCAGCCACCTGTCACATCCGAATACCAAAACCTCGCCCATCACTCGCAGATGCATTCTGCTCCTCAGATGACAAGGGAACCCTCTGGACAGCAGCCTCTACCTCATCACGCTGGCATTCCTGCAGAGTTTCTTGGCCAGCAGCAGCAGCATCAGCAGCAACAGCAGCAACAGCAGCAGCAGCAGCAGCAGCAGCAGCAGCAGCAACAACAACAACAACAACAACAACATCAGCAGCAGCAGCAGCAACAACAAGGACAACAGCAACAGTCTCAGGTACAACAGCAACAGCGACATTTCGCTCTGGTTCCTGAGGAGCAGATTGAGAAAGTCACACACACATATGATAGCCAAGGCCGCCAGATATCCAATCGGGAAGACGCCAGTCAGAATATAAGCCAGCCGAGCGTGGATGAGACTGAGAGCTGGAATTTTGAGGAACCTGTTAGCGAGATCCCACAGGACAGCCTTGCATCGAGGAGACCAGACACTGAAATGTTCCCCAGCGCAGTGCAGATACCACCGAGATCACCTCCAAAAGTCGGCAAGGGCCGCAGGGCGAGTGCGGATCACAAGCGCAAAGCGAGCACGGAACTGCAAAACCAGCACGCAGTAGCACCTGGTGCGAAGTTAGACCCACAGAGCTTCAAGGTTCGCTTTGCACTTCGCGGCCATCTTGATGTGGTTCGAGCTGTTATCTTCACCGGTGGCGGCAGTCCTGCAGAGCCTGAGATATGTACTGCTGGCGATGATGGCATGATCAAGAGGTGGATAATACCTGCCAGCTACGCCAATCAACACAGCATGAACAATGACTTGGATATTGCGTCCTTCTGGTCACACAGAGGTCACGAGGGCGCCGTCACATCTCTGGCAGCCTGCCCTGCTTCCGCACACTTTGCAACTGGTGGCCGGGTGTCCGGCGATGGATGGATATTTTCAGGTGGCCAAGATGCCACCATTCGTGTCTGGGAAAGAGGCCGCGTTGATCCCAAAGCTACACTTGACGGCCACAAGGACGCGGTCTGGACTGTATGTGTGTTGCCAACAACTTGTGCGTCAGTGTTTGGAGCAGACTGCAGCAATTATGGCGGCCCGGATCGTATCCTACTTGCATCTGGTTCGGCCGATGGGACTATCAAGATATGGGCCGTCAGCGCCCCACCTCAATTAGTCTCGCCGCAGACTAACACACGACGTGGTGGTAGCCGGAGACACTCGGTCACATCGGGCTCTAATTACCCGTCATCACCACAGCCGAGCATTGCCACATCGACACCTTTCCACTACATGCTCGTCCACACGATTGAGCGAGCAACACATCCGTCACCCACATGCATTAGCCCCTTGTCTTTGAATGGGGAGAACTTTGTTGTGTCTTTCACCGATGCATCAATCATGGTGTATGACACGCGGACAGGAGAGGAACTCATAGGTATGGCTAGTAACGAGACCTACGATGGCACTCCCGCAACAGGCATTACATCTGTGGTCACGAGCTCGCAGAGCACCAAACCTAATGCACAGGATGCGGCACGCGGAGACGATGAAGCGATTCACGGGCCGACAGGGTCAAACAGTGGTGGCGGCCTGGAAGGTGTGATCATAAGTGGGCATGAAGATCAGTTCATCCGTTTCTTCGATGCAAATTCTGGTAAGCGATTACAAGAGAATATCTTGTGCAATTGTCCTAACACTGGCCCCAGGTCAATGCACTTACAGCATGCTCGCCCATCCCTCCGCTATCTCATCCCTCTCCCTCAGCAAGGACGGTCGAGAGGCTGTATCTGCCGGGCACGATGCCTCCATCCGATTCTGGTCGCTTGATAAGCGCATTTGTACTCAAGAGATCACCGCTCATCGCATCATGCGTGGCGAGGGTGTTTGCAGCGTAGTCTGGAGCCAGGATGGGCGACTTGTCGTCTCAGCTGGCGGCGACGGTATAGTCAAGGTGTTTGCGAGATAGTACTCTCACATGCCTCGACTAAATCTCGCCCCGTAATGCGCAACGAAACATCCCCGCGCGAATGATATACTACAACATTTTTGGTCATGCATTTCTAGCTGGATCATACCCCGCACTCTTCTTTGGCCCGACTTTCGAACTTGGAAAGCATCATGTAGCTGCACGACTGATGGGATATGGATATGGTAATTGTACGCATTGGGCCGGAACATGGCTTTGGCTGCTGCTGCCTGGAATTTGCATGAGGACTTTTCCAAATGCACAGCTCATGGGCGCAATTATTCCACTTACCTTCAGCTGTATTATAAATTTGACTGGATCGAAAAGCCGGTGCCGGCCTATGTCGACTGAGATCTCGATATTCTTGAAATTGTTGATATTCGGGCGTATCACTGCTAATCGATAGCAAGATGGCTCGATGCACGAGTCATGCATCATTCATCCCACTTCACCCCACTTTCTCCGCAAACAAACAGACATTATCACTTCCTATCAGCAAAATGAAGGCCCACCTAACGTCTGCTGGCAACTTCTGCTGCTATCTCCCATTTCTTTTGCGTCCAGTGTCATTCTAGAACAAAACAACACTTCTACACATTCACAATGACAAAAGAGTTCCAAGATAGAGTAGTCCTTATAACCGGAGGAGCCAGCGGTATTGGGTACACAACACTTACCACCTTCCTTCCTACATCAGAACTGACAAGATATCTCTACAGCCGCGCAACAGCCCTCAAGCTCTCCTCCCTGGGCGCCAAACTCTCCGTGTGCGACTTGAACGCTGCATCCCTCTCCGACCTAGCCACCCAGGTCTCCACCCAAATCTACACCCAAACCGTTGACGTGAGCAACACCTCTCAAGTCGAGTCCTTCATCTCCGCCACTGTCAGCATCCTCGGCAGCATCGACCACGTCTTCAACTGCGCCGGCGTAAACCCGACCTCCATCCCACTTGAGTCCACTTCAGACGCCTACTGGGACAAACTCGTCAACACAAACCTCAAGGGCGTCTTCGTCGTGACCCGCAGCTGCACGCCCCATCTCGCCCCCGGTAGCTCCATCGTCAACGTCTCGAGCATAAGCGGCATCCGCGGTTCCGCGATGCAGTCCGTCTACTGCACCACAAAGTTTGGGCTGATTGGCATGTCCAAGTCGTTGGCGCTTGAGTTAGGACCACGCGGGATTAGGGTCAACGTTGTGGCGCCGGGGTACATCGATACGCCGACGAATGCGGGTATTGTCAAGGGTAGGGAGGCGGTGGAGAAGATGAGGAGGGGGAATGCGTTGGAGCGGTTGGGGACGCCGGAGGAGGTGGCGGATGTTGTCGCGTTTCTGATGGGAGAGGGGGCGCGTTACGTGAACGGGAGTGTGATGGAGATTGACGGGGGGTTGAGGGGGTGAGAGGTGCATGAACATGCTGTGGAATGCGCTGGTTCATGTGAGAAACAATGGGTCTTGGGGTGGAAGGTGTGAATGAAGATCTAGGCATTAGAAATGAGCAGGCTCGAAATATACTCCTCGAAACAAAGGATAGAGCCAAGGATATCACTGAGACCGTCCCGTCATGATCCGTCTTCCGATTCCAATCCCATTGACGAAGACCCCCAACTCCTTGCTCTCTTGCGTGAAAGCAACATCATGCTGCCTTTACATGCTTTGCGAAGATACAATGCTATCCCTTCGACCCCTTGTGTGTCTGCTCCTTGACTTCAGCTGGGTTCTTCGCGCCTTGGCTTTGGCCTTGCTGCCCTTGATGTCCTTCATTATCCTTTGCGCCAGGATCCCCTTTCCCGCATGACTTGCCTTTACCGCCCTCCTGGGTCGACTTCTTCTTGTTGCTCTTCTGGTCCGTGTTTTCTTTGCCGACCTCCTGGCCTGTGCTGTGATTTTTCCGATCTTGATCTCCTCGCATGGCTAGGCCTTCTCTCGCATCATCCTCTTTGCTCCTCTCTTCTTGCTTACCCTCTCCCTGTCCCTGCATATTCCGTTGCTCGTCATTGCGCTCTTCCTTTGCTGTTTCTCTCTCACCTTTCATCAAGGAGTCTTCCTTCAATGCTTCACCCTTGTTCAGCTTCTCCACTTCCTCATTGAGTTGTCCGTTTTCACCATTTCCGTCCTCTCCGCCAATCGTCAATTCATCGATCTTTTGAACTAGGGCATCTACCTTGAACGGCTTGCTGATGAGGTCGTCCATGCCAGCTTCTCGCATGCTATTCCGCTGTGCTTCACGGACATTTGCACTGACCCCGAGAATCTTGCTGTACCCGGCTCTGCCATCAATCTGCAATTGTCTGATCTCGATTGTCGCCTGATTGCCGTCTTTTATCGGCATCTCTTGATCCATAAGAATACAATCGAAATAATTCCGGTTATTCGCGTCGGAGGCAGCCATCTGCCTGCGCTCAGACACTGCGTCGATAGCTTCTTGGCCGTTGTTGGCTACAAAGACCTCGAATCCACGGGATTGCAGCTGTCGACGCAGAACCTTCTGATTAATAAGGTTGTCTTCAACAAGAAGGAGGGTTCGTTTATCTTCTGAGCGCCGAGTGCTTTGGTCTTTGTGAATTTTATCGGCTGCGGCTTCCTGACGAGCACTCTCACCTGACTCAGAAAAGGGCAGACGACCATCGTGTCCTTCTCGATGACCTTCCAAAGGAGAGCTACACTGTTTAGCCACTGACTGGGTTTCTCGGTAACGTTCATCTTCATTGGCTTCCGGATGTGCCTCGGGAAAGTACTCTGTGGGTGGGTCCTTCAGCGATTGGTCAACGTCATCAGTATCAACACCAGAATGGCTAGTCAGCCTGTTCGAGTCTGGGCGCTCCATGTTGTTGCCGCCTTCGCTGCTCTTGGATTTGCTCTCCCTCTCATGCCCCTTCGCTTCCATCTTGGTTTCTTTCCTGTCCTGTTCACTACTTCTTTCTCTCACATCTTGCAGGTTTGAATTGCCACGGCGAAAGGGTGGCCGTGGCGTCTGAGCGCGCTGCTTTGAGGTTGAGGCGGTTTCTGAATTGGCGCGCGATGAGAGTGGGGGCCGTCCATCTTCATTGCTGGTGCCGTCGGACCGTCGGGCTTTGAAGAAGAAGCCAAAAGTCGACCCTTCGCCCTCCTTGGAACTTACGCCAATGTCACCTCCATGTAATTGACACACTATGGTCAGTCAGCTCGAATTCAATACAGGAACATAAGCACCTACGCTTGCGAGAGATGAAGAGGCCAAGCCCGGACCCGCCGTACTTCTCCTGCGTTTTCGGTGTTGCTTGTCTGAATCTTTCGAAAAGTTTGGCTTGATTCTCTTTACTGATTCCAATACCCGAGTCCTTGACAGCTACCATGAGGTAAAAGGTATCGCCATTGCCCCATTCGGAAGACTTGGTTGAGTCTATGTGAAAAGTTTCCTTATCTTGGCCAAAGTATATAACGTTTGGTGGATACGAAGTTGGGCGATCTTTAGAAGCGCCCATCGAGACAGTGATCTTTCTCTCACCCTTCTTCCTAGAAGTGAACTTGACGGCGTTTGTTATCAGATTGACCAATACTATTCGAGTCAGTGTAGCTCTTCCAGACGACAGTAGTCATGCAAATCACCTTGCTTCATTCTGTTCAGATCTGCAATGATGTGATCCACTTCTTGCTCATCGTATGAAACGTCCATAGCATAATGGAATTTTATACTCTTTGCTTTGAATTCGGACTGGAACACTTTGAGTGCTTGAGAGAACTCCCATTTTGGCCGTACAACTGAGCTTGTCAGCGAGTGTATTGAGGTCGAGGGTCGTTCATACCACGGGGCACCAAAGATAGCATCATAGAGTCTAGTTTTGAAAATGACAGAATGTCATCAACGAGAGTGTTCTGATGTGAGACACAAAGCAATATTGTATCGGCAGCATCCATGACTTCTAAGACTTGGTTTTTGATGTCTTCGTGGCCTGAGCCGATCTCACGCATAACATCTTTGACCTCTTCAGCCAGATGCATAACCGCGCTCAAAGGGTTCCGGATTTCATGCGATACCATATCAATGAATCTCTCCTTTTAGGAATGTCAATAGATTTCTGAGGTAGCTAATCATGATGTTTACCTGTTGTTCTTTCCTTTCTTGAGCTTCAGTGGCGGCTTTCTCCTGCGCTAGTTGCGCTTGTTTAATCTCGGTGATGTCGACAACAGCGCAGATGAAGCCAGCTTCCGGATCGTCACTGAGTGGTCTGAACAAGAACAATCTCCATTCTCCCTCTTCGCCGGTAGCTTCACTGGTGCACCGGAACTCGATCCTCAGGTCCTCCCGAAGCGAGAAAGCTTTGCGATAGGCAGCCATAACTCTATCATAGTCACTGGGATGTATACTCTCTGGCCAGGCGCGAAACTCGTTTGCCATCTTGTTTGTTGTCAATCTGAAGAAGCCATCGTTCACGAAAATGGCTTCAAGCTCTTTATCAAGGATAGCCAGTCCATTAGGTAGTAGTTCGGCGAACCGCTGAAACAACTGGGTTTGCATCGCATCAGGCTGTTCAATGTCTGTTTCACCATCTTGCTGATTGCCACCAGTTTTGCGTTTGTCCTTTTTGGCCGGGTTTTTGGTTGCAATTTTGCTAAGACCCTCAAGCGCGGTGTATTTTTCCACGGTGTTGTTTTGCATGAGCTGTGCCAAAACTCCTTGTCGAGATCCATTGTCGTCGAGGAGGGTGCTGAGCAGAACCTGTGAATCATCTCCTGCATCATCTATGTTGTCCAGGAAGAACTTTGCGTCTGCGCGAATGGCGTAAGCCGTTGTACTTGACCTGCAAGTGAGGGCTATGTAATGCTTACCTACCTTGACGGTTCTACCACGCACTACGCGCTGCAGAGTGCTGAGAGCCTCTGCTTTGTAGCTCCGAAGTGCGCTTGTTCCTTGTCCGTCCAATTTACCCCGAGCCTTGTCCCACGCCGAGTTTGCTATGACGGTGAGATCGCTACCCCAGAATATTGCGGAACAGTGGGACATGGGGAGGACACATGAGTTGACAAGACATTTCAGCGCTGATGGCCATGATTCCTGAGGGCCGATGGAACTCTTGGACCTGGTGCGCATTAGCTACGAGTATCTCGGCAGGATGCCAGTCGTACCAGTCAACATCTTCTATGGCCTCCGAGTTGACGTCGAAGGGCATGAAGGCGTCCATGCTCGCTACACAGCCGCGTTGGGTGGGAAGGGCTTCAGGAAACTGGTAGACGTCGCAGGCAGATCACGGAACTCAGCATTGACGTCATGGGGGTTGTCGTGTTTGTAAAGTGGTTCGAAACTTCGAAAGAATCGCGTGCCTTGCGCCAAATTCGTGAAAAGGGCCAGGGAACAGGCCTAGGCCTCACGCTCGCCGAGAACCGATCAAAACTGGGACGATCGACTGGTGATGGTATTCAACTGAGGTTAGTGTGTGAAATGCACCGCTGTCAGATCGAGATTGGGGCGGCAATCGACTACATTTGGCAACACCCAATTCCAGCCGCTGCAGCACGTGTGTTGCGGTACAACTGGCATTTCTGTTGTATGGCTCATCGACGATGGGGGAGAATGCCATGTTAGCTCAACAAACCGAGTAACGAAACGAGTGGACCAGGCAACAGTAGAAGACAACTAGACGTCATACGCACTACTAGCGCTGCCCGTAACTAGAGACACTTTCCCATGATTCAAGCTCCACACCTGGCCGCACCATGCCACAGCCCATAACGAGCGTTCGTTGAATGTCAAACGTTTGAAACCATGCTGTCGGCCCTTCACACCAGGTAGCTGCTTCTGGGTCCGCAGTAAAGCCGAGTAACGTCAAAGAAGCAGGCTGTGCTAGTTCTCACACTGGTGCACAACTTCATATTGACAGTATCACTCATCTTGCAGAATGAAACCTCTATTTTCGCGACTGCTGGAACGCATGACAATCTATCCTGCCAGCTTGGCATGACTCGCTCTGTGAGGACACGCAATGTTCGTGTGCCCATGGGGCTTTGTGGGGTGCATGGCTCTGCGCCGCCAGAGATCGCCTGCTGGGTGCCGACGGTCTGTCCCGGCCCCAAACGCTATTCTTGCACACCACGAGGCTCATGCAGGCCGCGGGGTTGGTGTGATCAGCAGTAGTGTATGCGTGTCCTTACGAGGCTTTGTTAAGACATCCAAGAGCACTTCGGTGCCCAGTAAGAGCTTGCGCGTCGCTTTTGCAGCCACTGGGTGTCCTGCATATTCTTCGTTACGGGTCCTTTGGGGACCAGCAGATCTCCGGACCCTTGAGATTGACACAGCCGCACAGATTTTACGTAGGCCAGCCCTGATTAGCGACTCTCGGCTGCTCGGCCCATGGCATATGCCAAACATCAGTGTACGCGGGCTTGACAGCGCCGAGTGACAGGACCCTTACGGTGTGCGTTGAAACAAAGCGCATTGCTTGCAGTATTCAGGGTTCCGTGGTTTGGAGGGGCACTGCATGACATGTTCCTGGCGACAGGAGCTTGCACGCACATACATGTCACCCATTTGGGTAATTTCACAGCTGCACATCCAAGCATACCCTACCTTGACACGTTAGGGGCCAAGCTTCGCCGCAGTAGCATTGTCCACGACACCTTTTCTTGGTTGACTTGGCAATGGAGTTGAGCACTCTTGTTGATTATGGGCTTGGATATATATATATCAGGATCAACTGCATCTTTTAATCATCATCACTACTAGCAATCAACCAACTACATCACATCAACACACTCGTTCAATCCACCAAACACCAATCATCTACAATGCTCTTCCAGAAGCTCGCCATCGTCGCTACCCTGACCGCTCTTGTCGCGGCTCAGGAGGTTGAGCAGAGCGATATTCCCCAGCAATGCACACAGGTCTGCGCAGAGGTCGTTTCCATTGCCCGAGACTGCGACACTAGATTTGGTAGGTAACAGACCGTGTCCAGAGGAGCTTCGTGCTAATATGCAAAAGCAGACGACAGGGCCGAAAGCCAATGCATCTGCAACGCTGCCAACGCCAGCACTCTCATCCCTGCCTGTGATGCCTGTGTCCAGCAGTTCGATAGGGGCACCGACTTGGACAACGATTCCGATGACGATGATGATGACGTTAACGACCCCAACGACCTTGACGAGAGCGACGTCCGCGAGGTCATGAGGCGCTGCAACTTCCCCATTCAGAACGGCGCCGCATCGCCCAGCAGTGGAGTTGTTGCTCCTGCAGCACCAGCTGCCTCTGCCACCAACTCCATCAACATCGCCAATAGAAGCTCTGCCACCAGCACTCCTGCCGCCAACAATGCTGCTGCTGCCGCCCAGGCCACTAAGAATGCAGCGCCTGCCATGAATGCGGCAGCTGGTATGGGACTCGGTGCCTTGGGACTTGTGCTTGGTATGCTCTAGTGGATCTGGTTTTAGGCTCTGGCGAGCAATGGGATTCGTCTATCATCCCGAGGCTGTTGGCATCTTGAGGGTGGGGAGTTGCATAGGCGTATCGTTATAGATCTGCATTTCTTCCTTTTTTATGTGTAGCATTGAGGAGAAGCAAGGCGAGCAGAAGAGAATCCTCGGAATTGTATACCACATCAGAAAACAAACACACTGTTTTTTCAGCTTGGGCTTTCATCTCAACAGATCCTCAAATTTACCTCCAGAATCCAGTATGTCTAGTGATTGATCTTAGTCTATTCTCATCCAAGTGATCCAATGTGTCACTCTATGATGTGGCAATCAATTTTTGGCATAATTGTTCTAGTCAGAATCATATACTGAGACGTCACGGTCGAAACACAACGGCTTACGAGTTCTTACGATTTAACATTACACGTGCTGTGTCATCGGGATGTTTATGTGGGCTCTACTTGTATGTATCAGCTAGTCAGGATTACGTTATCGATCGTGCTCATTGTGAGGACCTTGTGATTGTCAGTCATGTAAACACATCTTTCTGCTGCGTCCATAACAGGTAGATGACATGCTATCTTTGGAATACGGAGAGTGATGTCGTGGTCAAGTACCACTATTAGATATTCCATTTACTTCGATAAGAAGAAGATGTGCAATACTAAATACAAGCATGAGACCTTCTACCGAGCACCCTCTTCGCACAGCCTTTAACCCAGAAAAGAGCATGACATGTATACACAAGCACTGTACGATGCTTCCCATCGTTAACCCAAGGAGTTGTACCTCAGTCCACAAGTGTTCTTGCCTGCCACCGTGGTGACTTGTGCTTTCGGACTGCACATATCCGTGTTGCAACGCTCCAGACTGCGTACTGTGACTGTCTCTGGCTTTCGCATAGAAAAAACCCATGGCGACTGTAAGAAATAGTACTGGGAGAAACATCGCCCAGTGCTTGTTCCCCAGGGTATGTTTGATAACGAAGAACATCAGTAATGCAAGAGATCCCAGAATTGATGAACACAGCGATGCCACACTGAGGACCAACCATACGCACTCAAAGATCGTGTGTCTCAAGTTTATTATATAGATGACGATTGCAGATCCTTTATGCGGGACTGCTTTCTTTCCGAAAGCTGTTGTGGTTTCGGCAGCCTGGAGTACAAGATTCGCAGCACGAACTGCAACAGTGGTGTTGAACAAGAGTGCGCGTTTGACCGGAAGAGCTGGGGGAGGTGGTAAGCCAGCTCGCAGGGCTACTTGGCACTGCTGTAACTCCAGGGCCTCCAATTGGTCCTATATGCGTAAGTCTGGAACCTAATTAGCGTGCTTTTTATGCGTACAAGACTTTCTTTGCAGAGCTCGTAGAACTCCTTCCTGTTTGCCCAATTCTGCATGCGTAGGCCAAGCCACCCAGGTACCCCAAAGATGACTGCAAAGACCAACCCCAAAATAACGAAAACTGTCTTTAGGCAGCTGCAGGTCCATGGATTCGAAGAGACAGCGACAGGCACTGGAGCTGCGGGTTGTGGTGCTGCAACTGGCGATGCTGGAATCGGTGATGCTGCGACTGGTGGTCCTGTGGTGGCGCTCGCTAACACTGGCGATGGAGGCTGCTGAGCTGAGCCAGAAGGTGTTGATGAGGACGAGAGGGTTACAAGCGGGATGGACGAGTTACTCGGAGTGGTTGTAGCCATTATGTAGATTTTGCGAGTCTTGCAAGAGTGACAGTGACAGAAAGTATGAACCAGCACTGATATTCTGGATCACACCTGGCGACGTTGGCGACGTTGATATGTTGAGCTAGCATAGCGTCGTAGTCATGCTGCGCCATGCACATGCGTCACAGCCACCACAGGTCAGCCTTCCGCAAGCTTGGAATATTTAAACTTTCCTTACCAGCCTTAGATTGAAAATGAGGAACGGCATTTTCAATGTAGGATTTAGGCTAGATAGACAAATGCAATTCCACACTGGTAGATGAAATGAGCAAACCTGGGCTTCTTTCTGTTCTTTCTGCATGCTTTATGGTACAGACACATATCTCAACGGCTGGGTCCATCTTGTTTGGCGGTCCAGGGATGCGATAGTGCAGGCTCATGAAGCTCTGCATTGACTCTGGCGATTCCATGGGCCATGCTGATGGCTCAGACATGTCGAGGCCGCGACGCGCTGAACCAATGGTAATTATCAACGACATAGGAAACTTATTCACCGTCAAGGTCCGACTCTGTTCGGGCATGTGTTGGACTTGATAGGCGGTGAGTGGCATTGCAGATGTAATGGTCCATCGAATATTATTCAAAAACCATTAGAAGGAACTTGGTCGGACCTCGGGGCATGAACGCAGCAGTTCTTCTCGGGACGGACTTCTGTATAGTAGGAACGTGCACGCGCTCTCTTATCTAGAATATGGTCAAAGTGGTTGTATCTCGTCGTACATTTCCACATATTACAACCGTACAGAAACCTACACCTGAGCTGCGATCCAACACAGAAGCATACACGTACATGGATGGGTGTGATCGATCCGGAGCAATACAACCGAGGTGAATATCCGCGCAGGGATCGCGTTTCGGTCTAACCGCTTCTCGATGTTTCCAGCAAATTTCTAAGAACATCATCGAACTGTAGCTATTAACTCCGCATTCCTCCCCAATTCTTCTACATCCTCATCTCTTCCTTGTCATCTTGCATTAGGTCGGAGTCTAGGAGCAAGACTTGAGATTCTTTTCCCGTACACGAATCCAATCCCTCCACAATGCAGAGAGCTTTCACAGCCCGCGCGCGGACTTCCGCTCTGAAGTCGAGCGCCAGGAGCTTCAACCTCCAGCAGCAGAGGTTCGCTCACAAGGTACGATAGGCCAGCTATTGCGCATTGCACGCTTCAAGCACATGTAGCTGACCGAGATGACAGGAGCTCAAGTTCGGTGTTGAGGGTCGCGCTGCGCTGCTCAAAGGTGTTGACACAATCGCCCGCGCCGTATCGACAACACTCGGCCCCAAGGGTCGCAACGTCCTCATCGAGTCTAGCTACGGCTCGCCCAAGATCACCAAGGGTATGTCAAAATGAGCAGAAACACTGCGATCTTGCTGCTGACAGGTAATCAGATGGTGTGACTGTGTCCAAGGCCATCACCCTCGAGGACAAGTTCGAGAACCTCGGTGCTCGTCTCCTCCAGGATGTCGCCTCCAAGACCAACGAGGTCGCTGGTGACGGTACCACCACTGCCACCGTTCTTGCCCGCGCTATCTTCTCTGAGACCGTAAAGAACGTTGCTGCCGGATGCAATCCCATGGATTTGAGGCGCGGAACCCAGGCTGCTGTTGAGGCTGTCGTTGAATACCTGCGTGCAAACAAGAAGGAGATCACCACTAGCGAGGAGATCTCTCAGGTTGCTACCATCTCCGCCAACGGCGACACACACATCGGCAAGCTCCTCTCCAACGCCATGGAGAAGGTCGGCAAGGAGGGTGTCATTACCGTTAAGGAGGGCAAGACCATTGAGGACGAGCTCGAGATCACCGAGGGAATGAAGTTCGACCGTGGCTACATCTCCCCCTACTTCATCACCGACACCAAGAGCTCCAAGGTCGAGTTCGAGAACCCTCTCATCCTTCTCTCCGAGAAGAAGATCTCTGCTGTTCAGGATATCATTCCCGCTCTTGAGGCTTCCCAGCAGCAGCGCCGCCCTCTCCTCATCATTGCTGAGGACATTGATGGCGAGGCTCTTGCCGTCTGCATTCTCAACAAGCTTCGTGGCCAGCTTCAGGTCGCTGCCGTTAAGGCTCCCGGCTTCGGTGACAACCGCAAATCTATTCTTGGCGATCTTGCTGTTCTGACCAACGGTACCGTCTTCAGCGACGATCTTGACATCAAGCTTGAGAAGGCTACTGCCGATATGCTCGGCCAGACTGGTGCCGTCACCATCACAAAGGAGGACACCATCTTCCTGAACGGACAGGGCAGCAAGGACGCTGTCGCTCAGCGTTGCGAGCAGATCCGCGGAGTTATGGCCGATCCTTCCACCTCTGAGTACGAGAAGGAGAAGCTTCAGGAGCGTCTCGCCAAGCTCTCTGGTGGTGTTGCCGTTATCAAGGTCGGTGGTGCCTCTGAGGTTGAGGTCGGCGAGAAGAAGGACCGCATTGTCGATGCCCTGAACGCTACCCGTGCTGCTGTCGAGGAGGGTATCCTTCCCGGTGGTGGAACCGGTCTTCTCAAGGCCTCCGTCAACGCCCTCGCAAACGTCAAGGCCGCCAACTTCGACCAGCAGCTCGGTATCTCCATCGTCAAGAATGCTATTACACACCCCGCTCGCAAGATCGTGGAGAACGCTGGTGCTGAGGGCTCCGTCGTTGTTGGCAAACTCACCGATGAGTTCGCTAGCGACTTCAACAAGGGTTTCAACAGTGCTGAGGGCAAGTACGTCAACATGATCGAAGCCGGTATCCTCGACCCCTTCAAGGTCGTCCGCACCGCCCTTGTCGACGCCAGCGGTGTCGCATCTCTTCTTGGAACAACCGAGGTTGCGATCGTCGAAGCGCCAGAGCCTAAAGGACCTTCTGCTGGTCCTCCTAACCCGATGGCTGGAATGGGCGGTATGGGCTTCTAAGCTTCTTTTCGTTCTGACGTTCTCTTTATTTGATACCTGTAATATTTGTACGATCTACGCTCCCGAGCATGACTTCGTTGCATTATTGCGACTGGCGTAATACGGTTTGGAAAAGATCAGTTGATCCTCTTCATATGTCTGTAGCTATAGTGTACTGTACGTGTATACCACCTCTCATGAATCGTTGTTAAGTCGACCACGGAAATGTAAGCAAGTTCAAACATACTTGCAAGCTTTAAATCCATGTGTAACAATTTGGTGTCAAATGCTCAAATGCGATTTTACGACCAGCTTGACACGCATACCTGGAGTATGGTCGGTGTTTGTGCACATTGTAGAGAGATCTTCTGCAGCAGAGATGCGGTGACGTCTTGATAAGCAAACATATTCTCTCGGACGAGGCAGCTGGAATCATGTTAAGTATCCCAACAACACGTGAGCTTGGAGTCTCGTGGCATGAAGGTCTGCTTTTAGCCAGGGTGCCGCTCCAGCAATCAGGGAGGCGTACCGTTGCTGGGGTGTCACTGTGCCGCGCCTGCCTTGTTGCGGCGCCTGCCCCTCCAGCAATGCCCCACACTTTTCCCAACTACTCAGCCCATCTTTCCCGGACTTCTCTCACCTACACGTCTCCTCCATCTTCTCCAATTGACGTAAGCGGCCCTTTCCGAGCTTCAGGCACCCGTCAAAAAGCTGCAACGTGCGCTCGCCATGCGCAACCGATGACGAATACGCTGACAGGCAACATAGATAAAACCCGCCTCTCACCCACCTCCCCCACCACACAACACAACATGGTAGGCCCCCAGAATGAACCCACAAGCCACGAGGCATAATGCTAACGTAACATGAACAGGCTCAGTCCGGGTATGTACTTTGCTTCTCATGCGCCACGAAGCATTTTTCCACCCTCCTACCTTCTGGGCGCATATCCACACCGCACACCGCCATATCCACATCGCCGCCCAGAACCTTCGCTAACGCAGCCTGCTCAGTGTTTCCGTCGCACCCGAGTGCATCAGCGCCTTCAACGAGCTCAAGCTCGGCAAGGATACCAAGTGGATCATCTACAAGATTAGTGACGACTGGAAGGAGATTGTTGTTGAGGAGACATCCAAGGAGGCTGACTGGTCGGTCTTCCGTGAGAAGCTTCTCAACGCCAAGAGCAAGGACCGCAAGGGCAAGGAGGGAATCGGCGGCCGTTACGCCGTTTTCGATGTCGAGTACGAGCTCGAGAACGGCGAGGGCACACGCTCCAAGATCACCTTCATCTCATGGACTCCCGATGATGCGCCGCAATACGTAAGCCTCCAGCATTGTTACGACACAGTGCGCATGCTAACTCCGCATAGCCCCGCATGATGTACAGCTCTTCTAAGGAGGCTATCAAGCGCGCCCTGAACGGCCTTGCCGCTGACATCCAGGCCAACGATGCTGACGACATTGAGTTTGACAACATCAAGTCTCGCGTCTCCAAGGGCCGATAAGCGTGTCGCCCTCTTCTTGTCGATTTCGCGCACCCAAAAGCAAGCATTAGGGTGATTTGTGTTTTGGCCACGACTATGACGAAATGAACCGAGTTTGCGTTTTGGTACAGATGAAATGGCAGAGCGACCTAATCAGTCCTGCAGTGGTGGCCATGTGATGGTGTACAGCGTCAGCTCTATGTGTTGCAATACCTCTTGAGGGACTGGCAACGATAGAATCGACGAAATATCACAGAAGAAACGACTTTATTGATACCATCTCCCAGCATGATTGCGACGTGATATGCCGATTGAGCATTTGATTATTTACTGCTGCATCTTCTTTCTCTACAATTACCGATCGCCCTCCCAAGCTTTCCTGAAGACGCCCACCAACCTCTCGCCCTCCTGCTCATCCTTTATTCTCTGGAAGACAAAGTTCTTCAGATCCCCCCAGAACTCCTCAGTAGCAACCACCTCCTTTCCACTAGGGCCAACCGCCGCCGCACCTCCAGCCGCACCCACACTCGCTTCAGTACTTGCCCCAGCTAATCCCTTGTCAATCTCGCTCGGCGCAGCAGCAGCAGGGCTCTCAGCTGGCGACGCAGCACTGGGCGTCGCAGCCCCCGCCGTCGCACCACCCATGACCATGACTCCAAACTCGACTTCAGCCCCCGCGTCTGCACCTACAATCTCTGACACAAGCTTCGAGTCCGTGACCGGCTTCTTCTTGTACAGGATCTTGATCTTTGCAGCGGGAATGCCGGTGCTGGTAGCATACTGGCTCTTGAGATCGTACACGGACGTCTTGGTCGGGTTAACGGCAGAGAGAGGCAGCACGGGCGTCGCGGGCTTCATTGGCTTCAACGAGATATTGAGGGTAGCTGGCGAGGCATTCGCGGCGGTCTTTGGGTTAGGACGCTGCGGGTGGCCTTGTGGAAGTCGAGGTAGGATGGGCTGTGAAAGTGTCAGTCCCGTGGTTGCGTACGTGCGAGAGGAGAGAGACGAACGACGCCAGTTGCTGGGTAAGTGCGCGCGTCGGAGACGTAGTCGGAGGTGAGCTTGACCGGCCGCGAGTCGATTGCGCCCAGGAATGTTTTGCAGAAGGCGAGTTCTGACATGGCGGGAGCTATGTGAGAAGGTTGTCACCGGATCAAGTAGCACTCAATTAAAGTGAAGAACCGGGAGAAGAAAACAGACGTCGCTGTGCTATGCAGGGTAGAGAACTTTGCACAAACGTTGGTGTTGACAGCTTCCCCGGCGATGACATAGTCGCTTCCGTCTCCGTGGCTGGCGGGGCTCGCGTGGGCTGGCCAGCCAATGAACACGCCAGCGCTAGTGAAGGCGGTGAATAATAATTTCAGAGTCGAAGTTCTGCTTTGCGTGAGAGGCACCATCCTCCAGTGCATCTTCCCTTTTTCCAATTTACAACCGCAAAAATGGGTGGACTGAGAGGAAAAAAGAAGCAGGGCATGCCCGAGCCCCTCGACGAATCGCTCGTTACCCGCAAGAGGAAGGATTACGAGGCGCCCGCGCCCAAGGAGCAGAAGAGGAGGAGGACAGACGCGAAGGCTAAGGCGAAGGCTGCGCCTGTGTCAAAGAAGGCTGCTGCTACCAATGGCACAACCAAGAAGAGTGCAGCGAAGCCCGTCAAGGCTGCTAAGCCTGCGAAGAAAACTGCGCCGCCACCCCCAGAATCCGACGACGAGGATGATGAGGTCGACTTCTCGGATGTATCAGACGATATCGACGACTCTGATGCTATGGACGGCGTCATCGGCGAAGCGAAGGTATCTGGATTGGATGCGCTCGGCAGTGCTTCAGAGGACGATAGCGAAATCGATGATGACGACTTCGATTCGGACGTAGACACTGGCAAGAAAGCAATGTGGTCCGACGACGAGGACGAAGAAGACGCGCAGGAGCAGCTCACAGCAGCCAATATCGAGGGTTTGTCACGTAAGCTGGACATGCAGCGTGCAATTGAAGAGGCTGAGGCGGCCGCCGAACTTGAGGAAGCCAATCTGCAAACCAACATTGCGCCTGAGGACAGACCGAAGATTTTGGAAGATGAGGAAGACGAAGAGGGCCGCAAGGTCTCCAATCTTGTTACACAGG
Source organism: Stagonosporopsis cucurbitacearum (assembly GCA_016920805.1). Classification (NCBI taxonomy): domain Eukaryota; kingdom Fungi; phylum Ascomycota; class Dothideomycetes; order Pleosporales; family Didymellaceae; genus Stagonosporopsis; species Stagonosporopsis cucurbitacearum. Next base: position 1,712,945 of record JAFEKD010000011.1, on the reverse strand, counting down.
ATATTCAACTCCTGCGAACACGACTCAACGACACCATTCGCGTGCTCGATGATTTCAAGAACCTGGCGGAGCCTGGACGTAGCAGGGCTGAGTACCGTGCACAGCTACTAAAGGACATTTGCTCATACTATGGCTACTCCGAATTCCTGGCGGACAAGCTTCTCAGCCTCTTCCCTGCCCGTGAGGCCTTCGCCTTCTTCGAGGCCAACGAGACACCCCGTCCCATCGTCATCCGTACCAACACTCTCCGCACACATCGTCGTGAACTCGCACAATCGCTCATCAATCGTGGCGTGCAGCTCGAGCCTGTCGGTAAATGGTCCAAGGTCGGTCTGCAGATCTTCGACGCACAGGTTCCGCTCGGTGCTACGCCTGAGTACCTTGCCGGTCACTACATCCTGCAGGCTGCTTCTTCGTTCCTTCCCGTCATGGCTCTCGCACCTCAGGAGAACGAGCGTGTGCTCGATATGGCTGCTGCTCCCGGTGGGAAGACAACGCATTTGGCTGCCCTAATGAAGAATACTGGCTGCATCTTCGCCAACGATGCCAGCAAAGAGCGTTCCAAGGGTTTGATCGGTAACATCCACCGTCTGGGTGTGCGAAACGCCATTGTTTGCAACTACTCTGCACTCGAGTTTCCCAGGGTCATGGGTGGATTCGACCGCGTCTTGCTCGATGCGCCTTGCTCCGGAACTGGTGTCATCGCAAAGGATGCCAGCGTCAAGACCAACAAGACTGAGGCCGATTTCATGAAGCTGCCGCACTTGCAAAAGCAGTTGCTGCTCTCCGCCATCGACTCTGTGGACCACCACAGTAAAACTGGCGGCTACATCGTCTATTCGACATGTTCCGTAACCGTGGAGGAGAACGAGCAAGTCGTCCAGTATGCGCTAAACAAGCGACCGAACGTCAAGCTCGTCGAGACCGGCCTCACATTTGGTAAAGAGGGTTTCACAAAAATTGGCGGCAAGGTCTTCCACCCATCCCTGAAGGTAAGGACCAAAAAAACCCTCTCTCAATATACACATACTAACTTTACTCTCAGATGACCCGAAGATACTATCCCCACACCTACAACGTTGATGGCTTCTTCGTTTCCAAGTTCAAGAAGATCGGCCCCACACCTCCCAATGCCGTTGGTGCCTCACGCTCCGCCTCAGGCCAGCCCACTACCGCCTCAGCACCCCAGGACGAATACATCGACAAGACTCCCATCCAGACCGAAGAGGAAGAGGAGGCTGACGACTTTGGTGGCTTCGACGAAGAAGAAGACCGCGCGTACATGGCGCGTGGCGCCGCCCGTGACGCGCGCCGCAAGGGCAGGGACCCCAAGGCCGATCCTTCCAAGGCGACCAAGGAATCGACCCCCAAGGAGAAGAAGGGCGGTGGCAAGGAGGTAGCTGGCAAGGAAGCTGCTACTGCTGCATCCTCGAGCGCGGCCAAAGCCGAGAAAGCCAAGGCTGTGGCTGAGGAAGCTGCGGATGTCGTGGTTGCGGACGTCAAAGTCAGCAAGAAGGATGGGAAGGGCAAGAAGGCTGGTAAGAAGGAGAGCGCTGTTGCTGTGGCCGAGGTGGCACCTGTTGTCGCGGCGCATGTGAAGGGCGCGGATAAAAAGAGCGAGAAGAAGGAGGACAAGAAGGACAAGAAGGAGAAGAAAGCCGAGACTGTCGCGTCGCCCACAGCCAATAGCGCTGACAAGAAGGCAAGAAGGAAAAGTGGCGACAAGAAGATGAAGGCTTAGTTCTCTTTCCTTTCCCCAAAATTTTCATCGGTTTGTTCGGGCATGGGTCAGGAGATGGAGATACCATATCAGCCGTGCTTGTTGCAGTTAGGTAATGACACCATCTGGTTTCCTGAGTCTTGGTTTGTTCTGTGCTATGTTGTACCGTGCATTCGTGTTATCTGAAAGTAGTGTCCAATGACGGAACACTGGTCTTCGCCTTCCAAGGGAGAGAGGCCACTGGCTTGTAAAGCGAGAAGGACACTCAGACTATGTACATCAGCTAGTCATGCCTTGGTTGTCTGTCCTCTGTACTAGTGGGGGAGGTGATGATCGTGCCACATTTCATGTGAAGCCGGCACCCTTGTGATCATCAAATGATGAACAAAATTTGACACCAGATGTCAGCGAGGTATGTGAGTTTGTGTATGCTATCACCCTGGCTCAACGAGCAATGGTAGTCAGTAAATTCATCACGACTACTTTATCACAGCCTTGAAGCTCGAGTGCCAGGAATGGCTGTTGAAGTTCGGGTCCTTATGAACACCGATTTAGGATCACTTGATATTTACTGGCTGCATGATTGCCAGCCAATGATCATGTTGCTTCTTGACGTCTCACTCTACGCAGTCCTTGATATTTCAGTAGACTGAGGTTCCAGACACAACTCTCTCTATCAATCTCAACTGCATTCCAGTCTGGGACCCACAATGGAAGGATCATGCCATGAAAGTCTATGCCTTCCAGGGCTGCAGTGTGAAGGTTACGTTTGAGGGATTGGTCCCATTAGCCAGGCCGTAGTCCAAACTGACGCAAGTACTCGCCACGAGAGAGCGCGTCGTGTCACATTCGTAGGGCTCACTCGACGTCGTCCGTGTCGCGCTGGCAAGCAACGTGGACCTTTGTATTGGCATAGTGAGACCAGCATAATGTGAGCAGTGTGCGCGTGTCCCCATCGAGAGTCTCGTGCGATATCACCAACAGTGAGGCGAAAGCACCAGCCTGGCTGTGGTCAGGCGCCGAATTAGCTTGCAAGGCTGTGCATAAGCGCAGGGCGAATCTGACCACCACAATTCCACACCGAGAAGTTGCTTTTGAAAAGAAGCATTTTTTTTTTCAAATTAGACGAATGATTTGCTCCTCGACGTTCCATTGGAGCCATTCTTTGCTGCCTTCGACTCCAAGACACTCGTAAAATCCTACCCCGTAATCATCTAGATCGCTGAAGCTTTTGCCGGGAATTGTACCAGGCCCTAGATAAAAGTAGTCGTTGGTAGATCCCAACTTGCGCAACAGACATGGTGAGGAAGAGCCAAAAATGATGGCACAGAGGTCTCCCGTTTGTGTGACTGCAGGCGCCGTACCGATGTATCCACGCTCAGTGACGATAACTCTTTTGCCGCTAGTTGCTGATGAGATGAACCCATGGAAAGTGCTTGAGTCAAGCACGGCGATTCTATGGTCGTGCCAAGTCATTGTGCCTCGCTCAGACTTCTCGGTGTGAAGATGCTCGAAGGTATCGATGTAGGCTTTGCGTTCTCGATGCCATGTGTTGAGTTCACCAATGTAGCCCAGATTTGTAAGAGTGTCAAAAAAAGGCTCTAGCAGATGGGAGCTGAAGTAAGGCGAGTTACAGACAGACTTATGTACCGACTCCCATAACTCAAACAGCGCCGTTGGGGTCGTGGTGCCACTCTGCATAACCTCGAAAACACATTGTACCGAATCTAGAATGACTCCGTCGACTTCGAGAGTGGTATCGTCATCCGTCAATCTTGGTTTTGTCGCTTGCTGCGTGCGTGACAACAGCGGAGGGTGGTTTTCGTCTGTAGAAATAAAGCCAGTGAAGTTATCTTCTGGTTTGCTCCAATCGGGTGCCCAACTCATGAACTTTGCTTGTACCGAGCTTTCATCGTGCTTTACATAATTCAAAACACCAACATCTTCAGTCCTGCGCACGTAATTTATGGCAAAGTCGCGGTATACTTTCAACGGCGCATCGTTGTAGTTCGGTACAACGGAAAGCTCACGCACCGAGTCTTCTGCGAGATCAAGGAAGGCATATATCCGATCCCGAGGGTTCGTCAAGCTTAGAGCTCTTGCAAAATGCAAATAGTCCAGTAGAGTGCATGCCTTCCAGGAGCCCCATTGGTAGAATACACGAATTTCATCCTGGTGCCGAGCCTCATATGCTTCGAGATGGGACCTAAAGCGGTCTTCTGCTGGGATGGCGATTGACTTTACAGCTCTCCTGTGCCTCCAGACAAGTGCTCGCATGAGATCGTGCCATACGAATTCGGTCTGGCCCCATAAGACGACAGCTTGCCGTGCAAGGCCCGCCTCTCGAACTACCCAGCCTCTTTGAAACCACGGTTGTTCTACAAGAACATTGACAGAAACCCATCGTTGGTCATGCAGCACTGGTGCGTTCGGGTCAGAGTATGGGAACTGATCCCAAACCATCGTGTCCAGTTCGCCAGAGCTGATTTCTTCAAGTTTGTACCTGACATATAGCAAACCTTTTTCGATCATCTTGCGGATATCGTTGAGTAAACTGAAGACGTTAGGTCCATGCTCCTCTCCAGCAGTACTCATGTAGATTAGAACGCGCGCGGCGTTTCGATAGATTTGACCCATCATGGTAACCTGACGGCCCTTCTCTTCAAGATCTTCCTGGTTGATGCAGATCGAGTCTGCCCAGATGTTACGCGGGGCAACTGGTGACCTCACTCGCTGCAGCACTTCACAAAGACTGGGTATAATTTTCAAGACCCTTCCATTGCAGATAATATCGCATTCTCGGTTGCCAGTGCCCCAAACATACGAGACTGCTTCGTAGCTGGCCTCGTCAATGCGCGAGATGTGCAGGCTGCAATGAAGAGGATCATCGGTAACACCTGGCGAAAGAACCAGATAGCGAAACGCATCGACAGGAAGGTCTTCATATATGTATGTGTCCATTTTCCTTGCGTGTTGCGCCAGAGGAGATGTTTTCGGAGGGCATCTAGGTGGGTGGAAAGTATATACGAAGGGGCATTTAATTAGTTCTTAGTTCTTCCTAGTCAACGATTTGTAGTTGGACCAAGGGGACTCGAACATCCCATAGCAAAATCTGGCGAGCACTAGTCGACTTCTCAAATGCGTGGAAGATGCTGTGGGCGAGACAAGATTTTCTGGTTGACTGAAGAGATCAGGTTGACAAAAGAATACCACGCACCTTTCCCAGTTAAGACTAGGCTAAATCGGGTTCCGTGAGGCGGCCTCCCGTGTGATGGAAGGGGCGATGCGGGAGTAAAGCCAAGGTAAGACTATTTCCTTCGAACTAAAATAAATTGCAATATTCTTTCATCTGGTTCTGATTCGTTGAAGCTTATGCTTTTCTGCTGCGAAAGCCTTTTTGATGGTTGGCAAACCAGGACTTACTGTTCACTTTATCAGGTAGCAGAAAGGAACACCGGCCGGTAAGCATGTAACGAAGTCAAATAAGCTTGACCGTAGAGTGGACATCAATTCTTGTGACGTACAAAAGCCCGTCGTGTCCTGTCAGCCTCCACGCGTCCTTTGAACCTTCGCTTTCCTGCGTCCTCTTCTTCGCCAAGCCGCCTTCCCTGTTCTCCAGCCTTTTGAGAAGCTCCTTCGACATCTTGTCCTCCGATAGTAATTGCCCGAGCGTGTACGTGCTGACTATCTCGCTGGCCCCACAGTCCTGCAGGAACTTGTTCATTACCGTTTCGGACTTCTGTTATTTTCCTTTTACGTTGCTTGCCCTTATTACTTTTGTATGCATCGCTCTTGTCGCGTTATTCCTCATCATATGCGTATTGACCTTGCTCATTTAGACGAAGCATGACTAAGCGAGGGTCCTTGCCGTTGGGTATAGCGACTGCGATTTGCGGTGGACCTACACCTTTTGGATGCCGAGCATTGATGCGCGATGCTGCTTGATCGGCGATAACGCGAGAATCGTTGGGAGCCTTTGAGGGTGTGGAATACTTCGAGCCCATAACGATGTAAGGATTGTTATGTTTGATTGTTGGGTCGCTTGTGGAAAGAAACAGATATGTAGTGCGTTTGTGAGAGCTGAACATGTGAATTTCTGAAGGGTTCCAAGCATGTGAATCAGTACGTGGGCAGTGAAAATTGATCATAGCCGTTTTCATTGATGCTCATAATTCACGTTGATCATAGAGTCATGGAGCTCGTTACGCCCTTTCCAAACATCCTGAACTGCAGAACTTCAGATTTCTCTGTCCCACCCCGAAAGCCTTGCCTAGAGGATATCCGTGGCGTTACTCAAGCACGAATACCAAACCAAGTCTCAGTATGGAGGCAGGAGAAGAAATTTCTCCTACTCCGTGGAGAAGATGTCGTCGTTGGCATCAGCGAGGACACTGTCGTACTGCTCGATGTCCTCGGTAGCGAACAGGCTGGCAGCCTCTCCTTCACCGATGACCATGCCCTGAAGGTGCCCAGTATGGTGGCCGAAGCGAATCTCAGGCGGGGAATCGTAGATGGAGCGAAGCATTGTCGGAAAGAAGCCGTTATCACAAGCGACAACAGACGTTTGATAACCATGTCCATAACCGGGAACAGCTCCAGTCTGAGGGTGAGTGGGTGTGTCATCCGTAGTTTCTTGCTTAATGTTAGCAGGGCTCTGGTGCTGACTAGACTTCGTCTTGCGCGACGGCTTCTTCCACTTGTATGGACGGGCTAGATCTCGGCGGTCTTCCTCCTTGTAGGCGCGACGAAGAACGATTTCCATGGAGCCCTTGTAACGTCTGTTAGCTTCAGGTTCTTGAGATGCTTCAGGAGCAGCGTGTTTTGTTTTCCGCTTCCACGCCATCCTGAGGCTAGGAATCCTGTAACCCTCGGCAATTTGTTTCGCACGGAGCTTGAGGAGAGCCTGCTGCAGGGCACCGGCGGTGCACGTCTCACCAACCACCCGAGCAGCTTGTTCGAAGGGTATCTGAAGCCCAATCTCTCCACAAGCCCACACGATGCCGAGCAACACATTCTTCCAATCGTCATCCGTCCACTTCAAGAGCTTTGCTCGTGGCTGGCGTGGCTTACGAGGAGCGCCATCCTTGTTCAACTTGGGAACTTTGCGTGGGCGCTCTGACTCGGACTCACTCGCTGCAAATTCGCTCTCCTCGAACGGGGAAGCACTCACTTGGTTCTGACCATGAACAGCTCCTTGAGCAGAAGGCTCGTAAGACCTATCAACCTGGTTGCCGTCACTAAGACCCGCAGCGAGGCGTCCAGCATCAACCTGATGATCCAGATCAAAGCCATCATTATAAGTGATGCCACCGGCACCGTTATAGGTCATGCCACTGCCGTCGTTGTATGCCAGACGACCGCTGCCGTAGTAGGGCTGGCCAACATTGCCGTAGTAGGTCGAGCGAACGCCATTGTGGTTGTACTGGCCGGCATCGTCATAGCCAGACGTGTGAAAGCCGCCTTGATTGTTCTGGTCAATGCTGTCTCCATAGAAGTGGCTGGTGCCTTCGGGGTAGGGGTGCGTAGTAACAGGGTAACTAGCGGCGAATGCGTCAGGCACCAGGGTATGACCGGACAACGACTCGGAGAGGTCGTGATCCTCCGACATGCCGTTGCCGTGAGACAAGCCGCTGGTGCTGTGAGCTTGCTGGTTGGAGTGCGAGCTACGGTTGTAGGCATCGCTGGCAGCGAAGTCGAAGCCTTTGAACGGCTCACAGGTGTCAATATCATCCATGTCGGCAGCGCCAAAAGCATCGACCTGAGATAGCTCATGGAAGTCCTGCATGCTGGTGGTGCCCTTACGCTTGCGCTTCTGCTTGGGAGTTTCTTCTTTCTTGGTAAAGCCTTCGATGTAGTCAAAGCCATCCATGTCTGCAACTTGCGCAGCTTCGACTTGAGTCAGCTCGTAGAGAGACTCCATCTCGAAGGTTTCTTTGCACCTGCGTTTCTGTTCAAGCGTCTCCTTCTGCTTCACGAAACCCTCGGTGCTGGTACGTGGAGAAGGTGCAGTACGAGACTCCCGCTCTTCGGCGTGTACCTCGTCCCAAGTAGGAATCTTCACTGGGTTATTATCGCGTGGAACGAATCCAGATGTTGCACTACGAACCTGTACCCTATTTCAAGTTAGCATCAGTCAAGAGCAGCAGGTGCGAGTCCTTACCTGTAAGGGGGCGGTGACGGAACAGGCGGCTGCGGGCCAGCGTCCTTGAAAAGCTTCGACTGCATCGTGGTCAGTACCTGATGAGCGGAAAAGGGCAGGGGCGTCACGACGAGCATATTGGTAAAGTCAAGTGGAAGTAGGAAATCAAGGACGGGAGGTTGATGCACCAAAAAAGATGATAAGACAAGCTTGTCGAAAGCTTGGGAAACGTACCTCAGGCAGAGTGACGCGAAGGTGAATCAGGTGCAGTCACGGGGAAAAGCGGGGACCGCGTTGGTTGTAAACACCAAAAGAGCACCCAATCCACGGGGATGAGTTCACGGTCGCGCTGGCAACCAGCACGCGCTTTTGATCTTGCGTACGTACACCAGGGACTGGTCGCCAATGTCTGCTTCAGCCTGTCCCTGAGACAGAGATCTCGACGTGGAGAGCAATTTAAAAGATTGCAGCAGGCTTGAATACTTTTTATTTTGGAAACCGATGTATACAGATGTTGTAGTCGGTAAGATGCTATTCTCCTCAAACTGCCTGGGCTTGCTCTAGTGGGGCGGACTAGGGCCAGGTCTGCGGAGGCAGCTAGCGTGACGGGAAAGGCAGGAGCAAGGCTACTCGACTACAACGTCCGTACGTATGCTCTCAACGCCGGTTAGAGGATGTACTGGCGCAAGGGTCCGTCGAGACGCTGCGACTGCATCAAAGACTGATGTCCGCGTCGACTATCACCAAGCTTTTGGGGGTACGATGCAGCCGTCCAAATAAAGCAAACTGCAGATTGTCAGAGAACCTACAAGCTTCAGAACATTGGAGGGCTTACCGTTGCGGTGAGGGGTGCTGCACCCTGTACCAGGCCTTAGCGCGATCGCTTCGGGTAGGCGATGCTGAGGTAAGAGACACGGCCTCGATCTGGATTGCAGCTGACAACGAAGCGATGTGATGTTGCAAGTAGATATTTCCTGGGTTTAAGTATGGCAGGAAGAGTCTAAGGCCGGTGACCGGTGTGTCAATATATAGTTGAGGAGGTAGAGGGTGCTGGTCTATGTCACGTGCATGACATATTCACTGCGACTTCCGGCCTGAGGTGTGGGTCCAGTCTAGCGGTGGACGCCGCAAAGGGAAACTAGGACTACAGGCGCCTAGATTTGATACGTGGCAACCGTATCAATGCTCCGATTGTCGGCCTTGGTATCCTGTAGTATAGTATTGAGCCATTGTCGTCAAGGGAGCCTAGATTCGGCAACAGTGGGGGGCTCAAGGTAGGCGCAAGTTGCATGTCGTAGAATCGGTCTATACTTGCAGATGTGTGTCTTTCCACGACGACATATCGCTAGATAACGCAGTTGCCAGGTTTCAACCTTGGAATACACATTGAACGAAGATGCGGTGCCAACAAGCGGACTAGTAATGTAGACGAATAAAGAACTGAGATACGGACATGAAGAAGACAACAGATTTACGGGACGAGTGGCAATAGAGAGCGACTCGCAAATCGATCGACGTAAAGAAAAGACGCACACAGACCTACCAGATTCGAGAGAAGAATGCGCATGTGTATCTTAATGGGATTGTCAGGTATCGCGATACATCAACGCCAATAACCGGATGGGTAATCGAACAGCTTCATGGCTCTATGTGATTATCAAAACACCAACATGCCTGACACGGTTTGTCTCGACGCTCTTACAGAACAGTCAAGGGTCCGAGGGCGCCACGCTGGACGATCAGGTGTCTCTAGTCGAATTACTCGGGCTCTAGGTCTAAGGACAACGGCTTGAGGCGTTTCGTGGCAGCCTTTGCTGGGATACAGTCGAGATGGCGGGCCAATTGACATACCAGGCCAAAATCGTGGTCAGTAGCGATAACTCTGTCGGGGGTTGGATACATCTGGTCAAGCGATATAATCAATTTCCTCGCCGTGTGCTTTATTGATATAAAAGCAATGATGATCACAGTCTCATGCCGCAATTTGTCGAAGGGCAAGATTATTGAGGGGCGAACTATACCTCTTCAGCTGACTCAATGATCTCACGTACTTACGCAGAGATATCGTAATGCGTGAACGCTCCACACCAGAACGAAATGAGCGCGAATGACCTCACTTCCACCGTGAAAGCTGCTGGCTGCGTGCAGGCAAGGCACATATGAAGTATTCAAGAGTATGCACTGTATGAGCTGGGGAGCGTCGAGGGCTCCAGCGTGCGAACAGCCATCACGGAGACGCGTCTGGACGCGATGGCGGAGGGATCGAGCACCACCCCTTACCGATGCATGTCCACCTTGATCTTCGAGCTGTTCAGATTGCCGTGCGGAAAACCTAGCACGGTGGTTGTGCGAGTTTGGAGGACGTTTTGCGCCGGATAATTTGAGTGGAGTAGTGTAAATAAGGTTGGAGGGACTGCAATGCACGGAGAACGGATAGAGAACGGGTAGCTTGGCATGTTTGGACTCAAATTCACATTGAACAATAACATTGACAGTACGAAGTGCACTAGCTGACATTCGGAATCCTCGTTACCCCGAAACCACCTGTGTAGCTGTCAGTACGATCTTCATGGACTCAATGATGGCTGTACTTGCCTAGATCTTTAGTCGATATGCGTGTGCTCCTGTTGATGCCATATCGCCCATACGTGCGTTTACCGTGACCCGCTCCCATATGTGAAGCACCCACAAGCCCCCTCTTGCCTTGCGTTTGCATGTTGTATGCAGCAGCAGCACCGTGATTCGAGCTCCAGAGGCCGCAATTCGCTGCCGAGACAAGGACTCCTGAGATAGGTTGGGATGCGAGGCTTTCAGATGCAATTTTGCATGATGCATGCATCAGGTCTCCATCTTTTACTCGTTGTTGAGATTGTTGTTGGTGGTCCTGGAAGTGCGGTGCCTCGCCGTGCTATCGGAAGTAGGGCTTGGTCAAGGGCGTTCTTCCGAGCAACAACCCTTTCGACCCCTCGACCCCTCGTCCCTTCTGCTCTTCTGGCCCACCGACAAGCCACCCATTACAGTGCACGTGACACGATCTGTACATGATGATCAGTCTGAGGCCAAGTCTTCTTGATGGAGAGCGTGCCGTCTGCCACTCCAGCTTTTGAGGCGCGAAGCTCCTGCGCCGCGCGAGTGGCTCTTTCTCTAGCTGCCAACTCAACGCAGCTGCCCCAACACCGCAATCTGACTAGCGCTCGACTTGTCGATTGAACCTTCTTCTTGACGAGCCTGTGCGAAGGCCAAGGGGATGCCCATCTACCTTTTCGCCTGGGTTGCCACGCAGGCGCAGCTATCTGGCTGCCTCCACGCCCACGGTGGCATCTACCCCCGCCGCACGATCGGACAGCAAAGCAGCAAGTTTTAAGCTGGTCCAAAACTCCATGGGATTCCATGTAAAAGGAGATGCTACAAAGACTGCTTGGCTGTCGCCTTGAGCATGGTTCCTCTGAGCATGGTTCCACGCGCAGCGCGGGGCTGGGAACAAAACGGACACCTGTCTGCACATGCCACCAGCTGAGTCTGGGGCATGCGCATACAATCTCAAGCTGATCACTTGGTGGTAGTACAACAACCATGCTCTCTGCACGAGATTCGTTGCTACAACAAGGCGCACGTGTCGGCACGAATGACTCGGTGTGCAGGAAGACCTCAATGGGATCCAGGTGACACCAATAGCGGGTACGCACGATGCTACCTCCAACGGATGCTGTTACGTACGGATAGCTACAGGCACCACTGCCAATGCTCAGCATTCTTCGATTGGTCACAGCTGCCGGCATGTAGCGCAAAACTGTCGGCGAGTAACAATTGGAGGAGACCCGCTCACCCAACATACACATGGACCATACATGAATACGCTGAGAGCTGTCAAGGCTGGGTCATTCCTCAGGAAGGCTTGTGACTGATGGAGACTGCAAGAACAGGGCGAGTTCTGTACCAGTCGCATCCTTCTCCCCCCTGCTTTGCAGGTGCAATATCCGCAAAGCTGGTCGCCGAAGATTATCAAAGGGACTCTAAATTCCACGAAAGCCAAAACGAGGATCAAGTGGTGAAGAAAATGTTCACACAGCCAATTTCCAGCCCTTGAAGAACGGTGTCAAGGGCACGCACTTGGGTATGGTCAATGGTTCCGAATCGACAATCTCAGCTCGTCCGCTGCTCCGATAAAATCCGGTCTTCCATACTCAACATGCTTGCCGATATTTCAGCACACGCCACGAGACAGCATCGATCAAACGGATAGCCCTGCAGGTACGAACAAAACACAGTTCTGTCTGTCAACATCGTCGTCGGGCTGCTGATTGTTCTTTCGTTCGAAGCCGAAACCCGCGAATGTTCCTTGCAGTGATTCTCGCTTGTGGTACCGGTCGTTGTTTCGAGATCTAGTCCGGATGATAGCGAATTGTGCGAGTGCAACCTAGCGAAATATCTGAAGATCTGCTGTGCAGGCGACCGTAGGTACGAGCGCATCAATATCGGGATATCGTGTCTCGTTCCATAGCTCCGGACGTTATCCTCTGAAGTACCTTTTCCAGGCTCGTGTAGCCGGGGCCGACCATCACCCACCCACCGGGCCTGTGGGTTCCAGCTCTCCCGGTTCTGTCGATGCTGAACAAATCCTACGTGTATTGACCTCTTATCTCGATCAGCCTTCCGGTTATCAGTGTTACTCGTCCGGGTTCCTAGCATATTGACCGCTTCCGAGAACACACCGAGGTCGTTCTGAGAGCATATCGAGATCGGCATCAAATATCTTCTGCTGTCTCATACTCCTTCGCCATGCATGCGGCCTTGTCGCCCCTCTGCATGCAGGTATGCTGCTTGTCGCTATCGTGTCTGCGAAACATCTCTTCTGCTATAATTAACCAGCCTTTGTGGGATGTTTTTAGGATGGCGGTCTTGATTCTTCTGTACGTGGTTCTCACAGCGCTTGAGACTTGCTTGGGGATCAAGGATTCTCCAATGTCCAGCCTCAAGGTGCTATCTGTTGCCGCTTGATGTGCTTGGAAGGATCATGCAAGCACACCCTCAGGTACGCCTGCTAAGGACGTATGCACTCCAAGAATGTCGTGTACGGGTCGCTGCCTCGGTCTCTGCGATGTGGTGTGCACTGGCGCGCCGTTGTAGCACGAGAGCTTCGGCCAGAGATCGTACTCCCGGAACAAGGCCTGGCTTCTGCAGTTAGGGCGGTTATGTGTTATGCGGGCCGCCAAGGTGTCAAACAATTTGGCAAATGCTTTACCGTATCTCTGACTGGCGCGTGCGGGGAGTCTCGCGCTGGTTCAACGAGATGGCTTCATGCATTGCGGCGGCGCGGGCGCTGCAAAGAGGCTATGGGTAACACCTAGAAGCTCAGTAAGAAGTGCCAGGGGCGTCCTCGATATCCTTTCGTACTCTACCATGAATCCTGATGGCGCCAGGAGTTGGAGTGCTTTGTTTGGGAAGCCAGTCGTGAGGAAGTCGAGCTCGGGCAGAAGACTTGCGAAGTGGCCGCCATGCTGCACCAGGAATGCAGATGAGATGCATAACACGACAAGCTCAGTAAGTGATGGCGCACGCGTTTCAAGCACCTTTGCTGTTGTCTGTCGTCAAGACGGGTTGTGTCGTTGTTGTGGTATGCCGAGGGGTCTGTCGAGAGCTTCCGCTGCCTGACCTCTACACCACGGGTAGCGCCAACGCACAAGACAGTGGTATGATCCATAACGCACTGTCTCCGTTGAAGCATTGGGCTGCGAATAGCTACCTTACAGGTCAGACATTCAGGGGCATTTGGCGATCATGGACCGGCAGTGTGCGGAATTCACGGAGCAAACTTCCTTGGCTTGGTGCGACTTGCAGCAAACAAGACCTCTGGCAGTCTGTGCGCAAGAGCAACAGTACATCTGCAGGTGTATCATTTTCAAGGCATTCGGGGAGGTTTCATGCTAGGAATCTCACCCAGATAACCGGTGTCAACGGGAGGACCTCGATTTTGGATCATGGCGCTACCGGAGACTGTGCGGTCGGCTGGCCATGGACTCGATCAAGCTTGAGGGTGCTGCAGTACTGAGACTTGAGAGATGTACGGCCTTAGCAAGTGGAAGACCACGTCGCCAGCTCGTGAGAACATGTTGGATTGCTGTTGCACGCATGGCCTGGCGGTCACCGCTACAGTCATCAAGAAGTTCGTCTCAAAGACTGCCTCCACAACAACAGTGATGGACACACTATCGGCGGCACCTGGACACTGTGTCAGCACTTACCGATTCAATACCTATTGGCTATATATTTGGCTAAATCCTAGGTATTCTTGTCAGTAAGTAGGAGTAGCGCCCTATCTACTGACGCGGAAGAATCTGACTAACTTTCTCACAGACACAAGTTCTACGAGATCACGGGTTCGATCCCACCACCGGGTGGCCGCTTTTTTTGGCACTTTTTAATGATATTCACAACACAACACCGGTCGTATGGCCCTCACTAACGCCTGGGAGCCACATGCGGGTGCCATAGACCAAAATCATCGAATTCCGAGCTGAGTTGAACGTTACTCTCGTGTCAAAAATGAGGGAAGAAAGTGAGCGAGTTAGCACTGGTCCGCTCATCTGTTGGATCTACTCGCTCTCGAGCTCCGCAATAACATTGTTTTGTGACGAGAAGTAGCCTTGAATTCAGTCACAGAACACAGAAAGAGGAAATAGGAAGCCTGTGCCGAACACGGTAAATTCTTGCAACACTGCTCATAGAACACCGCATTGCTCATGTAGATGATTTTGGCTGTGCCGGTACATTTGCCAATCCAACAACTCAAACTGTTCCAAGCTGGCAACGTGTCGCACATTCCCTCAACCTCGTTATGCCCGGAACAGCAGTCCATTCATTATTCTCGCCTCGAGAATTTGCCAATACAGCCGCCTTTTCCTTCTTGTTTGTGTCTTCTGCCGGTCCACTCGTAGTCCATAACAAGTGGTGTGCCGACAACGTTGCGAATGCGTTCGATCGCCTCAACAACACGATCGATGATGCGAGGACTGGCCTTGAAAAGGTTCGGCCAGAGGAGGTTGAGCGAGCGCCATCGTAGCATCTTCGCAGTCGATTGAGACCAGCCCGGCCACGAAGTAGGTGCTTGACAGATGGTGCTGCAGTTGGTCGATAAACCTGTATCGTGGTCAATAGGTCCTTCCCTGAGCCCGCCAAGTAAGATCATACGTGAGTGCCAAGTTGATATCCCCTAGAATGATCACACGAAATCTCGTAGTGTTTTACATGTACAGGGCTTCTTCCGCCTCGTCTCAACGAGAGTTTTGACTCCGCGAAGCTGCTCGCGCCATCTTTTCTACAGTGCTCTGCATCGCTTCTAAGCCGCTATGCAACACGGGAGAATTTCTCAATTGCATGTCTTGCTTATTGTATTACTGCTGTTCTCAAGGGACCCCTTTTTTAGCAGCTCCCCCTGGCTTGTTTGTCGCTACTGAAGACAACACCCTATCGCGATCATGCATGTGTAGCTTTCGATGAAGGCTTGAGCGAGACACTTGAGGTCATATAATGGCGGCAATCAAAGCATGGACGGCCGCCAGAAAGCCAAACTTAAAGTAGACGAATACTACGTGCTGGATGATGTGGAGGCATGCAGTGTAGATAGTTATGACATCAGGTCTTGGAGGTTCTGAAGGACGTTGTCTGAACTCCAAGTAGTAACCAATCACAAGCAGTTAATTTATTATTGGTGCTTTGCAGCTGAATATAGGCATGGAATCGATGGCAGCCGTGCTCTAGACGTAGCGTGGCCAGTATCTTCAGACTCCAATGCAATGTCCATCCATGTGGCAGGCTCTCATAGATGCCGATCATGGTAATTTTGCCGTCGTAACGATTCGAAGCAGTATGCAAGCCAGATTCGTGCCCATGTCTTGATGACCCAAGGTGGTTTCCATCAGCGGTTTCAAGAGATGAAGCATATGGCGGGTTATTCGAATTTGATAAACAAAATCTGGGAATGGGCCCGGGGAAGAGCGATGCGGTCAATTTAGAGTTATCTTTGGTCGCATGGCGCATGTCGGGGTGTTATTAATCGGGCCATCGCCGGGCCGTCGGAAGTGCGGAGTACACCGCTAACGCTGGAGCCCTTGCTCATCCTCTACATACGAGCAACGTCAACTGTTCGACAGCTATCCCTGTTTTCTTATATTACGCTGAACTTCAAGCTTCGCATTGCCAGTGGTCTGGTACCGCCTTCAGCTGCTATGAGGCCTTTCGCACCCACGTTGCAGGACATCGAGAGCGCCCTTACGATCCTCGCGTCGTTTCGCTTGCCGGATGAGTTGTCACTATGCATTCTGGACCAAGCCCAATACTGGATGGAGGTTGAGATGTGTTCCGAGGAGCATATTATCCTCGTGGACGAGGCTTGGTCACTAGACTATTCAGCTGCATATCCCTACCTCTACGTGCCTGCCTATCCGTGGCCTCATGACCGTCATTTGAAAGCTCGCGAAATAACGTTTACGATCGTCAGTCACGACCAAGGATGGACCACAGAGGGTACAGAAGGCACCTATCAGACATCATCTTGGTTTGAGGTCTCCGTGATGCGGCCAAAAGGAGCTTTTTCTGCACGGCGCCACCATTTACAAGTTCAGCCAGGACTTCGTCGCCTGAGAGACATGAGTGACGCAGGAAAGACAGTAGATGACATCTATACAGCTTTTGATATCATTCACCCAAGAGGCATGATGGAGCTGGTCCGGCGCCCTTCTTCAGTGATGGAGCCTCAGAGAACGCACTGTACGGAAATGATAAATGGTGCGTCGCAGGATATCAAAGAGGGTGACCATGCTTGGTTCCTGCAGGGCAATGAAGTTGCAAGAGAAAAGTCGATATTCGAAGGCGAGATGATCAAGCGTTACACTGTTACTTGGGTCGCTGATAAATCGGACCGCATGCAAACGCTGAATGAAGGGACTGGCAGTGGGGACGATTTCATCAATAGCCTGGAACAAAATGACTTCATTTGCATATGGGCACGAGCAAAGGTATGTTCAACAACCCTTTCATCGAACTGCTTGTTGGCATGAACGATGTGCAGCTAAACCTGAGGTGCAGAGACGGGGCTGGGAAAATCACATCCACGGTGTACGAATGGTCATCCGGTATATGATCTAGCTATGTCATAACATTATCGAGAGCTGATGCGATCGGGGCACTGGATCCATCCATAGCGACTGGAAAAATTCTGCGTTACGAGCATGGACCTTTCAGGGTTGAATGGCGGCAGAGGACCCGAATGCGTTGTATGCCCCGAACCCATAAAACTACTGGTCTGGAGAAACTGAACGGGAAGCACTCTCGGCTCTCAACATGTTTGTTGAGATCCACAACTGCGAACACCGAAGCCCGGGAAGTGGATCATGCAACACGCGGACTATACTATCTGCCGTAGACTATCCACTTCGGCACAGGCCGTCCGTATTGGGTGTTCGAGACCCTGCAAAGTGGAAGAACGATCCATCTCGCCTTCTTTGATTCTTCCTTTGATCTACTGCAGCTCGTGTATGGCAGGCCTCGGGTGCGATCAAGCCTGGTCAGTTGCATCCGCGTCTCGCGCGAACACTCTGCGACTGCAGCTTCGCAGCGGCAGAAGCCGCTGAAATGCAGCTATATCTACTATGCACCGAACGCGCCAAAGGTGTTGGTGTATACGCTAGACCAGAACACCCCTAGCGACCCATTTTAGTTTGTGCTTCCGCCTCACCCTGTGCCTTGTTGCCTTTATCCTTGTATGCGGTGCATTCAGCTTGAGATGCGTCCTCATACCGAAGTACTACCGTCCGTCATGATGCATGAAAGCACACCTCAGGCTTGCTTGCGAAAATGCACACAGAGGGTTCGCTTCGATATCATGCTACCCGGAGCATCTGGAAGACCTAATATGTTCAAGAGTGCAGGACAAAAGGAAAGCACCATTTCTGCAATCAAGATACAGAAAAAGTGAGCTGAGTTTGGTTACGAGTCTCCATAATGACCTTCATATCTTGGGGTGCCCCTTTGTCCTTCAGAGGTAAGAGGCGTAGACCTGAAAGGGCTGGATCCTAGGGTTCTGATATACGTGTGCGATGCACCTATCATGTTGCGCCTTGTTATCGGGTCTGCCTTCTATAACGGACTGCGTCTATTCCGAACATTCCTTGTGAAGAGCCTGCCGTGGACACACATATAACGGTTTCACCGAGCTCTGCGCAAGCCATGTTCACAAAGTAATCTTTGCCAATTACGTCTGACCACTCCAACGTTGAGCATCTCAAATTCCCCTAACAATGGTGGTATTCAGTATGACTGTGGGCCATGGCACTGCTATACTGCGTCTCAACTACACCGCGGTAAGAAGCCTGTGAGCCAAAGACTCGCTGATCTCATCGTTTCCTATACTCTGCCTCAGAAAAAGATTGCCTTATGTTCGATAAGGAGGGTGGTTTGTGGCTTGCGCTTCGTACGCGGCCCGAATAACGGCTGAAGGCGTGCTTGGGTCAATCAAAGGCGGTCTGCACAACTGTGTACTGCGGTTGAAGCGTTGCCAGGCACGTCTGTGAGCATAGTACCATGGTATTCGGGGACTATACACTTGAAGGCTCCTGGTATCAAGTTCGTTATGTGACAATGACACCTGACCAATGGATGCGACAGTCATGAATGTGTTCGGCTTGTCCACTCCGGGACCAGCGACTTGCTGACTGTGAGCTGCGATTTTCGGTGGCGGAAACTATCCAGGTATTGTGGCTTGAAGAGGTTTTCTGCTAATTTGAGCTGGGGCCTAACATCTGAAAGGATCTATCACGTCGAGATCGCACTCCACTCGGGAGTGGCGGTTGGGCAGCATGCGACATGGGCTTATCCGCGTTACAGGATTCAGATGCCGCACGGTAGCAACAAGCTGAGTCCAGGGTTATTGCTAGAATTTACTCGATGCCCACAGTAATGTTATGAAACAAGGAACGACAATTACGAAAGAGCGTGGAGGTACACCCAACCTCATAGGAAAATATGGCGCAATCGCCCACGGCGCATGATCGCCAATTCGAGCCCGCGCTGAGACAGGAGCCTTCTCAAATGGCGACATGCAGCCAAAGTCCTAGCGCAATGCCGGGTGACATCGTTGTGTTCTAACATAGCTCTTCTTATAGGGTAGCACACCACCAGCCGGCTGGTCTGGCAGCTAAGTTCCGGCGGGTTGTTCGTCTAAGCTCACCATCACAACTACGAACTCTCATCCACGGCACAACAACACATAACGACCGATATTACAGATCGCGATTGCAGATGGAGAGGAATGTCGGAGACCTATCACTCAACATTTGGACAGCAGATCTTCACCGACATACCTGCGAGTGCGAATTCGTCTGGACGTGACCGATTCGAGATGCTCGACGCAACTCAATTCTATCACAGCGACCGGGAATATCAAGCCCCAGGAACACTGCGCTCATCAGGGCAAGACAGCAACTATGCAAACAGCCATCCATTTGCATATGTGTCGCACAGCGGCCCGCCTTCGCTCCCAAGTAAGCGCAACCTTTCTTACCACGTTCTTTCCCTGCATTCGACTTTCCTTGGGTCAGACCTTACGCTCCAGTAGCTCTTGATACCTCCAGTCCTTGATCCTGGGTTGCATTCCTGATTCTCTGGGATGCCGGTTCTGCATGGCGTCATTTCCGAGGCAAGCACGCAATGTCACGTGAGTACCTCACCTCGACCGACATTCACCAGCTTAGGTAGGTGCCTATGCAGGGCATCTGGGGTACTTACAATCAGGATGAGCTTTAAACTGTTGACTCGCAGCGATGATTCTCGCATATCTCCTTGTTACCACATTCCGCAATGGCACGACCACTGACGCGCTCTCGAGGTCTGCACACGGTGCCCCCTATGTCGACACACCTCCAGTCACAATACGAACCGGATGTCAACATACTCGACGACCTTCAGGCTTTCTCTCCTGTCTCGACCGCTTATAACATGAATGCGTATCGCACCCCTTATCCGGACAGCAATGCGACTTCGACTTCATCAGCGACTAGTCCTGATCCCCAGGGTAGCATGCTCTCGGAAACCATAATTGTTGAAGCGGACGAGGACAAACGTAAGCGAAACCAAGCAGCATCAGCACGCTTCCGACAGAAGAAGAAGCAGCGGGAGCAGCATCTACTGGAGACGAGTAGGGAGATGCAAGAGAAAACCAGGAAACTGGAGTCCGAGAATGAGGGACTGCGAAAGGAGAACCTGTTCTTGAAGAAGCTGCTCGTTGAGAAGGTGGATCACATGAGTGAAGATGACCGGGAAATGCTCCTAAAGGCGACGAGTGAGGCCTTGAAGAAGGCCTCGTGATCATCGTCGAGCGCTTTCCCAGGATCGGACCATAACCCAACAGCTTGGGGAAATACAAGCTTGTCGAAGGACATCCAGGACAGACTGATTACTGTTACTACCCAACTTATGAGGCGAAGGCGTTGAGGTGCATTACCCAAGATATATCTCAGGAATCAAGGGCTAAGGAGGAGTTATCGGACAGCCTACGCTACTTTCAAATTCAGAACTTATTTATGAACCTGTTAGACAACCATCTCGCCGACCTCATACGAACTTCAAGGCCCCTAAGCTGTTGTTCGTAATTTTGATTACACTGTTACCCGCATCTCACTATTTGACAACTGTAGCTTGTCTAGATGCACTAAACCCACCATAATCTTGCAATGCCGATCTTGCATTAGCTTCTATGGCGATCTGGTCTGAGAGTCACTGTCACTGATAGTAGTCATCTTACCACACGTTCACAGGCCGTGGCAGGAGCAGTTATAGGAACCAGGGTCGTATACACATACACCCAATAGCTTGCAATCTATCCGGACGCTCAGGAACCAGCGCGGGGCTAGAAAACGTCATCAATCAAAAGAGCACAGAATATCTCTCAATAGAGGCAGCCAAGACGACGGGTTGAGTCTAAGACCCAGCGACCCGGTAAGCATGAACCGGGCCAATGAAATACGGATACTTGCAACGTGCATTCATCTCGTTCAGCAATACATTTTTATTGTTATCGCTCGCTGATTCTTTTGTGCAAGGGAAAGTCTTCGATAAGGCTACTTTCCAAAACACCACAATGCAGCGACGAATGGCTGTTTCCTCATTCTGATTCGATGGATTGAGAGGTAAACCTACTCGATTCGCTCTTTATCCGACTGTGCTTACGTGGAAGACTCAGATAGGCAGAATGCGAGGAATCTGCGTTGCTCCATAGTTTGTTGATGTGTATAGAATTCGTGTGGACAACCAAATAGCCTTCGATTTATTATACATACCGTACATTCCCATGCCGACAATGCTAAAACACTTCGAAAGCCTCGCTATGCAACATCGCCAATATTTCAGATATTCTCTTGACATGCAGACTACTCACCGTCTTGCTGGCCGTGACCGGTGGGACCTTGCGACATATCTGCGATAAATTAGCGTGTTGTTTTGGGCCTAGATGCTTTATGTACTCACAATCAACTGTCACAAAAGCACGGTCAACCTCACTCAGTCCCTCCAAACAATACTGCAGCGTCTCTGCCACATCGTGACACCGCCTTAGCGGCGCATCCTCCAGCATCAAGATGTCGATCTCCACGCACACCCCATCCCCAGCATGATAAGCCTTGATACTCTTGAAGCCTTCGACGAGCGGTTCAAAACGATACGCCATGAACATGAGCTTACGCTCTGTGCGATTGTTGGCAGCCTCGCCAGTCAAGCGAGTGACATTCTCAAGACAAGTGCCTGCCCAGTCGTAGATAATGAAGAGCGAAAGAATGGAAGCGCCGACGGGATCGAGCCACCAGACGCCGACTTGATGGCCAATCAGTGGGAAAAGAAGGGAGAGCGTGTTAAAGTAGACGTCCGTCTTGCAGTCCTGCGCCAGGGCTTGCACTTGAGTTGTTTTGACTCGCGCGCAGCCGATCCAGATCGTGCCTTTGACTACGATGGTGGCTACCATGGCGAAGATAGCAGCTGGTGGAAGTTCGGCGATGTCGTGTTTGCCACTGGGAAGCAGTTTCTTGACCGACTCTTGCAGAATCTGTAGGAACGAGATGACCATAATGATGGAGAATACCAGAATACCGAGAGGCTCAAGGCGTCTGCGACCAACTGGGAACTTCTTCTTGAGTTTGTCTAGGCGCCAGCCAACGAGCCTGTTGGTAGTCCAAATGATGACTGTGCACAGAAGGTCGAGAGCGGAGTCAACCAGAGATGCAATCAAAGAAAGTGAGCTCGACCAGATCGCTGCGACGCCCTTTGCAGCAAGCAAGAGCACGTTAACCGCTACATTGATCTAGATTACGTGAGTGAAAAAGTTTTATCTTTATCCGGATCGAACCTACATTAATGGCCCATCTAACATGCTTGGCAGATTTCCGGCGTCGCTCTCTTTCATCGTCAGGCAGAAAAGGCTCAAGTGCCTCGCCACTATTGCCCAAAGGCCCCCGTTCCTCGACCACGCCGTCACCGTCGGTATCCCTAGGATGCATACTGTCTAGGATGTCATCTGCGAGCGAGGTAACGATCATATCTACTTCTAGCCAATCATCGAGACGGTTGTTCTGCTCCTCGTAGAAAGATCGAACCTTTTTGTTCCCGATAGTCTTGAGCTGTTGCATTGCAGTCAGTGCCTTATCATTTATTGCTCTTACTCCAAACTTACGCTTTCTTCGCTCTTCCTATATTTCTCTAGTGCTTCGTGGTCGACATTATCGATGAGCATCTTCTTCATCTCTGCGGTCCGATTATCCTGAATGGTACACTGAATCGCATCGCGGAATCTTTGACGAGGTTTGACTGGGTTGATTGAGCCGTATGCGGCCTCCAAGTCCGCGCGGTCATGTCCTTTTGATCTTGTATTTGAGCCATTTCCATAGAATGACCCACCCGTCGTCGACAACAAGCGTTTTCTGCCCCCAACCATATTTCCTTCTCTTTTCAAATCCTACTGCAAGTCACTTGAGGGTATCAAAAATGTTCAAGTCGAGTAGGCTAAGACTTGGGACGAAGAAGCACGGCAGGATTTCGATGCGTTGTATAAGCTTGGAATGTTAAGATCTTGGCGAGGAGCGCGACACCGCATCATCAAATAGGCAAGCGCCAACTAGCACAGGTCAAGGCCTACCCCGTCTTATGACGGCTCTTGGTCCGTTCTCTGCATGAAGGACATGTTCTTGGTGGAGCTTGCGTTGTCTGGAACGATAGGGTTGGTTCATGATGTCATCCTGCTAGTTCACGCATGGCATCGCACTTCCCATCACCCCATGTCATCAGCGACCTGCCGCTGCTTGGCAGGAACCATTGGATTATTGTTCAATCGAGTTTTCAAATTTATGACCCGTGAGTAATAAGTACAGCGTGCAGATGCTGCAGCGAGACAGTTATTCTGTGGAGTTTGAGCTGTGATGTTCGCCATTCCTGCAATGGCAGCAGCAGCTGACGTCACGCGTGCCGCAAAACCTCCGAGCACATCTCGTCACGAAACAAGTCAACTCAGGAAAGCTGCCGTTTGAGCCGAGAAGCGAACCGGAAGGTATGGCTGTCAATTTCTGTGGACATATCCTATTGACAAAGCTATTTTTTCTTCCTTTCAAGATTATGGTCGAAATCTGATCGTTCGTCCTCTTCTTTGCTGGATCTCGGGTAATCACTCATCGACACACTGCCCCTAATGGCAATCATATAATATACTTCAGAACTATCAGCATGAAAGTGACGACAAGTGCGAGAATACAACCTACCGGGATGAATAGATATGGCACCTCCTTCTCGTACTGGGTCCAAGCATCTCCGTACTTCCTCCGGCACCTCGCAATGTCCCTGCGGGCTCTATGGATGATCATGACCATGAAGAAGACGAAATAAAACCAAGGAAACGGAGACCTGAGAATCGATTAGTGTTTGCATTGGAGTGACACTAGAAAGGAAGCCACTTACTTGAATCCAGTAACAAGACCCCAAGACATCGCAAAGAACATGTCAGGCACGTAGTTCGGCTTTCGGATGATGGCAAACCACCCGTCCACCATAATGCGGTCTCCAGCGTTGGTTTCAATCACTCGTGGATTCTCGATGACTGTCCAAGGCACGTGTGGGAATGCCTTCCGCTTAATCAGCTGGCCGCGCTCTTGTTGGCGGAAGGAGTTCTTCTGGCCATTGGACGAATCCCACATCCAATACATGAACATGTATATGAGAGAAAACACTAACAATCCGGGCCGACTCCAGCGATATTCGGACGGGTCGTGGTTAGCGAGGTAGAGTGCACAATGGCAGTAGCTGAAGGGCACTCCAGCCATATTCCAGAAAGTGAGGATGAAACCTAGCTTCTCGAAGTACATATCCCTAAATGAAAAGATTAGGTACTGGCAAGTCTTCTTGGATATTTGGTTTCGAGGGTTCGATAAGAAGGACAATGGAGAAATTGGTGTGGTTGTGATGGTGCTTACCAGGACGTTATGATCAGTTGTTCACCTTTGGCGCAGCCATTGGCGTACATGAAATGAGCACCCATCAAGAACAGAACCTCAGCCGATACGTAGCCGTATGTCTCGTATTGTCGCGCCGCCGCCGATGCAGTGATAAGAAACAGGATGAACCAGGGGATGCGGACCTCATAGAACATTTTGAAATCCAATATGCCGATACGAGGATTGAGTTCGGCGCCCATGAAGAAGTCGTAGATTGGATAACCGGTGAGCCTATGGGTCCTGCCACGAATAACAGCCTGAGCATAGACAATGATACTGTTTAGGAACCCCGAGAGGATTGCCACAGTCATGATCGATCCGAACTCGTCAATCAGCGTGTATAGAGGGAATATGCCGGTAGCATGCAGCAAAGCAGCGATCGCAAGAGTCGCATACCAACTAGTGTAGGCCGAACAATAGTATGGCAGCTTCTTGCCGCCTTCGTGTCGCAGGGGTCGGCCTTGGGTCATCATGCCAGGCATATAACAGTACCTAGATAAGTCAGTCAGAGAACACCAATCGCGTGATCAAACTGAGTGACTCACATGAGGGCTTCGAATATGAAGAAAGTCCAGTACACGGCCCAGGCTTTGCGCGTGGGATATGCTCCTTCGTAGACATGATTGGCTAGAAGCCGCGCAAAGTCTCCCCAAGCCTGATCATCCTCTGGCATAGGTAAATGACCATCGTAGTAAGTAGCCCCAATCCACATGTACCACATCAGGAGCGGAAACCCAATCATCAGGGATGCTGCACCAAATGAGCCTCCAAATTCGAACTCGTCCGATTCGCCATCGGTGTATTTGGATTCTTGTGCACTGTTTTGCAAGGGATCTGCCGGTGTGGTGCTTTTCCGCGAACGAGTGGCATTCTGCTCCTTGGTCGCAGTGGTGATGCCCATGCTGGTGAACACGGCAGGTGCCAGAACAGTGTGAAGCAAGAATTTTGACAGCGTAGGCGCTTAAGATTTGGACTTTCTAACGGAGGTGCCAGCTGGAACGGCTCTTGGAGATGCAAGGTCGAATGCTTGAGGTGAGTCGAAACCTGAGAGCGCTGAGAAGTATGTTTTATATGATGGAAGTAGCCATATAGCGCCACAGTCATCTCGCTCCAGTGATTCATTGCAGCAAGCTTGGATGTCAGTAAGGGTGTCCCAGGGGCAGAACTAGACACGCAAATACAGTCTCTCGGACTGAAAGACAACATTACTACACATGCTTGATTCAGACTTAGATAAACAGGAAGGTCAAAGCGAGCCGCCTAGTAAGGCGTCACCAATCAGAAGCTGACCCGAAGCGGGTTCAGACAACCTCAAGGAACCTGGGAAAACGGAGCGAGCCGATGAACATCAACGTCCACGTCAACATCCACACTGCGAGCCTTACAATCACACATTCGTTTCGCGGAATATCGAATCAGACGAATCGAGTACTTCTCAGTCGGAGGATGGATCCTTGACCCTAGACGTCTATCAATGCACGAAGAATCCATCCCTGCCTGTGCAACAAGGGCAAGATCGTGGCAAGACAGAGCGAAGAGGCAGCGCAAGAAGCTTCAACGCTTAAACTTTGTGGAAAACTGATGCCAAATCTGCCCTTGACAACCAAAAGGCCAACCAGATCCAGCTAGGCCAAGCAGAGCATGAAGCATGAAGCGGCAGCGTACAAAATGCTTCACTGGATGTTGGACATGTCGATCACGTCGAGTCAAGTGCGATGAGTAAGCCACTGCATTCGGGGTTGTATGATTTGCAGACTGATGAGAAAATCCATTGTAAAGAGAAACTCCCGCATGCCGAAAATGCCGCCAGATGGGTGTTACTTGTGGAGGCTACGATCTTCGCTTAAGCTGGGTACAGTACAATCCCCTCGACTCACCGGATGCCGAGGAGTCCTCTCAGCCAGAAACCAGAGCATCGAGAAGAGCCTTGGTGTCGCGTGGTACCCCCATACCTCTCGCGCGTCTGGATTCCCCAGAGTTGGATTCTACGTTGGCTACGCTAGACACGTGGCGGCCAGAAGACTCTTCGACGCTTGAGAATGGAGCTTTCTGCGTGTTTGCTGTGCATCCGCCTGCCGTTGTGACGATACTTCAATGTCCGTCACAGGACACTGCCGAGGATGGCACCATACCTGACCTCTACGCGGCGTCTACAACCGAGACGCATCATGAGGAAAGTCACAACACCCTCGCCCTTGATCCAATACAAGCGCTTGACGACTTGCGTCAAGCTGGCACATCTACCGTTCAAAGTCCCTCAAACCTCGAAAGGCAAGACCATGTCCAACCCCCGCGCCACCTTGACGCTCTCTCCATGCCATCGAAACAAAAGCGGCTCATCCACCACTGGATCACCTTCACCAGCCGCAAAATCGTCCTGATCGACGAACCACACAATCCATGCCGGACCATGATGTTGCCAATGGCGCTGAAAGGGCTCGTCTCCGAGGCAGAGGGATCCAACGCCGACGTGGCAATATTCCACGCCGTGTGCGCATCTGCCGCATACAACCTGTTCGAGCTGTGCGGCCGGAGCAACGAGCAGGACCGTGTGCTCGCTCTGTACCACGACAACGAGGCGGTCCATCACCTACGCCACAACCTGGCGCGAGCACACGAGCACCGCGACCAGTCGTTCGCCATGGCCATCATGGCATGCATCGCCGTTGAAGCCGTCTCCGGCACCACGCAACGATGGCGCACGCATGTTTCCGGCGGACTGGCGTACCTGGCACAACTGCAGTCGCAGGGGGTGCCCGAGCTAGCACTCTCGGCGTTCCGGCAGCACATTGTCAAAATGGCTATTCTTTGCGGGCTCGCCGTGCCAGAAGACCTGAAGGCGTTTCTGCACGACGAGAGCGGCGCGTCAGATGGCCTGGAATTCACGTTCCCGTACTACGGCGTATCGCGGTCGTTCTTGCGGGCCCAAGATCGCATCAACACACTGCTGCTGGACACGACGACGACGACAACCCCTACACGCGAAAAAGACCTCGACGCCTTCGAACTGCAGCTATATCTCGACTACCCCAGCCCCCCCCCACCACCACCACCTTCCCAAAGTCCCACCACAGCACCACAAAGCCTAAATAGCACCGTCATCCACCACACCTCCATGGCGTTCTACTACGCAGGCCTCGTCTTCTTCCAGCGCAGCGCCCGCCACAAACCCTCCACCTCCACCACAGTGCAAGACCTTGTCGAGCAGGGCCTGAAGGAACTCGAGGCCATTGACCGCGCAGGGCAGGGCGCGCTGGGCTGTCTGATGCTGTGGCCTGTGCTTGTGCTGGGAGCTGAGTGTGATGGGACTGCGAGGCAGGGGCGCATGCGAGTGTGGTTTCGGGCGCAGCGGAGGCTGGGGTTTCGTAATCTTGTTGTTCTTGAGGACTTGGTTGCGGTGGTTTGGAGGGGGAGGGCGCGGGTTGGGGGTGGGGAGGTGGATTGGTGGCGGGTTATTGCGCAGAGTGAGTTTGATGTTTTTAGGCTGTGAGGTCTTTTTTTCTTGAAGTCTTTTTTTGATGTTTTTTGTTGGGAATCTCAGCGCGTGCTTGCTTGGAAGAGCCACGAGGTGGCCGTGGGCTGGAAACTTGTGAGAGTCGTGGTGCATGGATAGCGCTGGTGGGAGAGAGGGAGGTATCTGGGTGTCGTCGCTACATCTTTCGTTCCACAGGCCGAACGTTGCAATTCCTGCGAAGCAAGAGGTTGCTATCAAAAGCATGCGTCGGCACCGCAAGACGTGTGCGCCGAGTTTGGTGGATCCACGAGTCGAAACACCATCATCACCATGATAAATTTTCCAAGTGCACGCAGACTAGAAGAGACTTTTTCGGTATGCATTAAAACCACAACAACTATGTATATGCGAAGAGATCCCACAATAGACGCCTCGCTGTACAGAAATGCACAACAAGATCCATCATGCCATCGTCACGCTGCATCTGGATAAAGACAGTGGATTACGCAAGGACAACGGAAATAGAATGAGAAAAAAACGAAACGAAACGAAACAAATGCCGGCGAGCAGAAGACCAACGAGCTATGTATCGCCGCTTTTAGATGTACTTCAACTTCTTCGCAATGCTCAGGCAAATGGCAACGAACAAGGCGATCGTGCCCAGGATACCGTAGAACCAGGCCGGGCTGCCGTCCTGCCCAGGGACCCTCACGTTCATACCAAATAGACCACAGATCAAGTTCAGCGGAACGAGGATTGTGGCAATGACGGTGACCTTCTGGAGCGCGGCGCTGCTGTCGTTGCCCTGGATGACCTGGTCGACCGAGATTTGCGCGAGGTAGTTGGAATGCGCGCGGCTCAGCATCTTCTCGAAATGGGCCAAGTTAGACATCATGGTAACGACGTGATCCTGGATATCGCTAAGGTAGAGTCCCACGTCGCCGCGGGGTGCCACGCTGTAGGATTCGTTGCAGCGCTTGGCGAAGCCTTTGATGACGTCGGCCTTGCCGCCCAGGAGGCGCAGCAATTGCATGACCCGCTTGCGGGCGTCGCCGATGGCGCGGAGGATCTCGCGCGAGTCTTCGATGCGGGCTGTGAAGACCTGGTCCTCGATAGCCTCGGATTCGTCCTCAATGCCACGGATGACTGGACCAAAGCTATCGACAATGTCGTCAATGAGGGCATAGCAGATCCAGTCAGCGTTGAGGTTGATGTAGTCGCGGAGGCGGCTGATACGCTTGCGAACGTTGAGAGTGTGAGGGCTCTCGGCGAACGTAAACGTAAGCAGTCCCTCTTTGAACACTACAGCATAGAAGTTGAGTGGCTCGAGGTAGTCTTCTGATTCCTTGTCGTCTTGGTAGAAGGAGCGGAAAGCCACGAAGTAGTACTGGTGGAACAGCTCAACCTTCTCGCGAGGCTCTTGAATGCAAATATCCTCACGGGTAAGGGGATGCACACCAAAAGCCTTGCAGATGGCGAAAACCTCTTCTTCGGTGGGGTTGACCATGTCCATCCAGAAAACGCCGCCGTCTGGTGGGGTCTCGAAGAGGTCACGGAAGCGTTCTCCAGGCATGAGCAAGCCTCCAAGCTCTGCTGCGTGAATTGTGTCGTCGAGCTCCGAGGAGAAGAACGTGAACCTGTTACCGGTAAGGCCGAGGGCGTCCTTCTTGGTGTCATTGTACATGTGCGCGAGGCCCTCCTCTGCAAGCTTCTCCTGAATAGCCGGGTCCACATCCTTGAGAGTAGCCGTCTCGATGTCGTCCTTGCGGTTGGTCTGGCTGGACTTTGGTCGAAGGTCTCCAAAGACCTTCTTGGACATGTGGGAGGCAACGCTAGGCTTGTGACGCAAGTTCTGGCCGATGGGCGTCCGCTCCTGGCACTCTGCAACAAATTCCTCCAGCTCTTCGTAGTCAAAACGCGTGGTCTTGCCAAAATCCTCTTCCACGGGGAAGCAAACATCCTCCTCGGCAGAGCTGGCGGCAGACACGGTCTTGATGCTCTTCGCATCCTCGGGGCGCTCATCGCTAATGGTCGGGCGGCGTGCAGTAGCCCTGGAAAGCGTCCTCTGAAGGTTCAGTTCAACGAAGGATGGCGGGCGGCTGTTGGCAGTGTTTGCTCGCTCGCGACGGCGGTTGGGACCGGCAAAAGCATCCACGGAGTTGGGAGGGGACGTGGAGCGCGAGGTGGTAGAAGATGCGCGAGATCTGACCAGACGCTCGATGGCTGGGTCGCGAGGGCGCCTGAAGGTATCGCGGCGCGCGGAGGGACTATGGGCCTGTACAGATCCACGGCGGCCATGCCCATCAGGAGACAGGTAGGGACCATCGTCGTCAGCGACTGCATTCTCCTCGAAGTCGCGAGCAGTAATGCCGCCTGCCTCGAGAGCTTGGTTGACTTGGATGAGCAGGTTCGGGCGGTCGACCTGGTTGTTGATGCTAGCAAAAGTCGGTCGGCGCGATCGAGCAGGAGGCGGCGAGTCAGCACGAGGCATGGACTGGGGCTGGCGGCGGTGGTCGTCGAGGTCAGACACCGGGGTGCTGAACCTCGTCTCAGACTTGTCGGATCTTGGAGTATCAGACATGTTGGCGGCTCAGGCGGCGGTTGAGCTTGACTCCAAGGGTCTTTTGTTTTTTTTTTTTTTCCTTTAATTAAGCCAGGGTTGTTTGTTTACAGAAGCTGTCGAAGATCTCTTGCAATGCAAGAAACCTCACGGTTCGGCGAGCCGCTTGTGAGCGCTCACCTCTACGGTGCGCTCAACTTGACTATAGGCCTTGCGTAGGGTCCTCCCCTACACTCAGCCGCTGGGGAAAAGTTTCCGGTAGCCAGACTTCCTGATCCTGAGGGAACAAGGAAGAGTGCGAGTGTAACAAATCAAAAGCGAATACGTCTATGGTTCTAGGAGAAGCCTAGTTATGGCGGCTTCTTGTAGTCGCCTCCGTAGACCCACGCCTTTGGGCCGAGAAGGGGACGGATGGAGGAGAACTTGTGAAGGTAAAGCCCCGCCAACTTGATGGTTTGTTTGTGTGAGGACGCCGAGGCGTCAGGCAGGGTGGTGGGTAGAGATGACGACCGAAACGGAGGAACCGAGTTCGATCAGTCGCAGTCGTGGGCGGTGACGTCCGCTAGAAGGTTGAGGGATTTTCTGGAAGGGGGGTGGAGTCAGCGATGCAACTATAGACGTGCAGTCGCTGGTGCTGGCGCAGTGCGTACAGTGAAAGTCGAGATGGGTGGGTTGTTTGTTGTGTGGCAAGGATTTTGCAATGTCCTAGGGACGGTGTGGGTGCTGGTGGGAGAGGTGGTGGGTAGGAGGTGGTTAATGTAGCGAATGCCGACAGGCCGCGCCATGTCAATTTTCACGCCCCGGCCGCGGTCCCGACAGGGCTCGATGGATGCTACGGCAACTACAGCAAGTGACGCATCGAGACAGGGGCCCAGGACACAGGCGTGAACTATCGACTCCTTGTTCTAAATCAGGTGACATGCCTGCAGCGCTCTGACTGGCTTGGAGGGGACAGGAGCAGTGAAGGGCGTTGCACATGCATGGATGAGCCAGGGCCAGGGTCAGGGCGGGCAGGTTCGCTGAGCACTCAGTCTCAGCCTCGAGTCGCGCCGCGGGTTCCGCTTGGCGCTGCGGCTGAAGGCTGATCCCTGCAGTTGGGCTCATCAGCGCAGCTCGGGGATGCCACATCGACCGTTGAACCGCCGCAGAACATCCATCTCGCCGGGGCGGTCCTGGGAGTCTGCCACGAGTAACCCAAGGCAACACGCTGTCTTTGTCTTGATCTCAGCCATAACGTGACCAGCGACGTCAGTCCGTCCCAGTCCACCACCACAGCCACCATGTCCGAACAGCTGCTCGAGCAGGTGCGCGAGGCCGTCGAGGGCCAGATTGTACGTGGGCATTTCACCAATCGCCGGCATGGCTGCTAACATGTGCCACGTGCAGGACTTTGAGGGCCAGCGCCTGGCAGAGATACTGACTACCGTCTTGCTCGGCGCAGCAGGTGTACGTTGGCCTCCGTTTCTAACACGTTCATGCACTGCAGTGCTCACCACGTCACAGATCATTGCCTTCCTCGTAGGCTTCGCACAGCAGGACATCAAGCTGGCTCTCTACATTGGCCTCGCCGGCACCGCCCTCACCTTCCTCGTCGTCGTGCCTCCGTGGCCCTTTTACAACAAGAACCCCGAGGACTGGCTGCCAGCGCACAACACCACAACAACAACAACAACAACAAACTACAACATCGACGTCGACGGCCAGAAGGTTGGATAGACGCAATCTCACGAGCGTAGAGGGTTGATGTTATGGCCATGGAGCAAAGCAATATCATGACTGTAGAACGTGTTTTCATTCGACCATTCTCCGCCCGTGATGCTGACGGTTCTCCTATTTCTCATGACCCTTTTGTAAGCCCAGTGACGCCAGACGTCCGTAATGTAAGTGGAACCCCAGATTCAAGCGTTGCTTGCCATAGTATGCACAGTGTTGTCGAGCGCCTATCGACCGTACTTCTGGAACTCCCAGTCTCGGTTGTCGAGCGGGCACACTTGTCGCGTCTTGAGCCATCGTGAAATGCAGTGGAAGTGGAAGGCGTGCTGTGGTGTGTCAGCTGTGAACATGGAGGAAGTGGCCGTGGTGGACTGACGTTGCAAATGCCCCAGGCAACGGTGCACTCTTCGCTCGTGGCAGAAGCCTGGTTGGCCTGGCACTCGATGCACAGGTCCATGATGTGATTACGGCAGATGGCGCAGTTGTCGACGACAATGTCCCAGGCCCAGAGAGCTACGGCGTTCCACTGCGCGCTGTTAGTACCCAAGTCTGCTCTGCCTGAACTCTACGTGACGACTCACCTTTTTGACCTCGAAGCGCTTCTTGTCGCCGGCATCTGTGCTGGCGCCGGCCTTGGCGACCTTGGTCTTGGGCGCGGGCGCATCTGCCATGTCGACGTCGGCCATGGTGGTGGTGGTGGATGTGGGGGGTTGTGGGGAGACGGTCGAGCTGCGGTAGTTGGTGGTGGCGGTCGCAGGCAGGCAATGGAGGGGCAGCTGGCAGGTCTGTCTGGCAGTGGCGCAATGTGGGCACAGAGGGTGGAGAGGGTGTAGAGGTGTTTGCCTGGTCGTTGTTCACGTCGGCTCAAAGAGGCAGCAGTGGGTCATGGGCTGCGGCAGCGCCGTGTAGGTGTGTACCTGGCACGGACCAGCAGCGTCCAGTCTACGTGCTGGGTCCTGGACAGCACATGCACAGCAGGCAGACAAGAAGGAAGTCACCTGACACGAGCAGTGAAAAGCACCCAAAACCAGTGGCTTGCTCCCTGCAGACGCTCAGAGACGCTCTTTGGACGCTCTCGTGCATTCTAGTGTAGCCCAAACACTCCCTCGACCAAGGGACAAAGTTCGCAGCGCCCGTCTCACGGACCGCTTGCGTCAGAGCAGGGCCGGGTTTGGCCTGAGGCTGCAACGCCGGCTGCCACGCCGGCTGCCCAAGACAAGGCTGTGCGCCGTCTCCGCATAGATAGTCAGCGCCGCGCCTCGACGATCCATTCACTGCCTTTACTCGTCTTCACCCGTTCCACACAACCACCTGCGCCTATTACTACTGTCGCGCCCTGGACATGAACACTTCACTCACTCTCAGCCCCACCACTCCACTCCACCAGTCCTGCCGCTCAACAGCCCCGTCTGCCCGCGACATCAGTTGATCAGACCCAACCCCGACGTGCCCGACGCCATCCACCCGAGTCGCCTACTTGTCTGCCTCGCACACCCACACACCCACACTGCGCCTGCCTTACATGTCGACTGGCCAAAGTATCGCCTCTCCCCGTGCCCCGCGCGGCCAGAACCGCCAGCCGAGCGCATCGCAGCCGGGCCAGGAGAACACAGGCAGACCGTCACAGCGCCGCTCGCGAGGTGGCCGCAATCACAACAATGCCGCCAATGCCTCCCCCAGTAAGCCGCCGCGCGCCGATCCTTCGCTGTCAGAGGGCGGCGCCGGCGCCTACACCACCGACGATGCTCGCACGCCAGCTGGGTCACGCAGTGCAAAGAGGCATGTGCGCGGACAGCCTTCCCACGATCGCAACTCCGCCGCCTCGGCTGCTCAGGCCTCCTTGACCGACACAGAGGCTGCTGCCCACCGCATCTCTGCCACTCCCTTGAAGAACCAAGGCGCATACGCTGGTCCCACTTTCCATGCCTCACCCGCCCCTTCAGCCCTCCCCATTCCAAAGTTCCTGTCTCGCTCGGTGCCTGCAAAGACGGCTGCAGGCCCGCCTACGCCGCCACCAGACCACAGCTCTGATTCCGCTGATTCGCCGAGTCCCTCCCCTTCGCCGTCACGCGCGCCAATTGCGATTCCACCACGCCACGAGGATTCTCCACTCGACATGCTGTTCAAGGCAGACAAAGCAGAAAGGGCGAAGAACACCTTTAGTCCACACGCACACACGGCTCGACCTCAACAACAACACCAACAGCAGCAGCAGCAGCAGCAGCAGCAGCAGGACTTCAATGTCTTCCCTATCGAGCTCGATGGTGAGAACAGGAACTCCCAATTCTCTCCGCCACCCTTCCAGTCTCCAGCCGGACATCGGTCCATAACAGATCCTTCAAGGGTGCCACAACTTGGAGACGTCCAGCAATCGACCAACGGGAACGACATAATGCAGGATCTTATGAACAGACTTTCCATGTCGCAGAAGAAGCCTGTTGCTACTGCAGAGACGCCTCCCCGGCATGCTGCACAAGCTCCCGGCAATTTCCAGTCGCCTCAATTCACCCCTTCGCCTTTCAACACAGGTCGGCCTTCGGTCAACCGCAGCGTTTCTGGTCCTTCAACGCCGGGGCAGCTTCCTCAGGAGGGCCCGGATTTCTTCTACGGCAATCGCAATCTGTCACCCATGTTCAAAGCAGCCCAAGGCGATACTCCGAAGCGCAATTCTGGCTTACGGTCTGAGGTCACAGCAGACTCGCCTACTGTTCAGAAAAACATGTTCCAGGATTTCCCACATGCTTCACCTGGAAACGCAATTCACTCCAACTCACTTTCGCGAGGCGAGCCCGCTGCTGGTGCTCAAGGAATAGCAAACACCCGTCGTGGCTCTGTGCCATATGGCCAAGCCCAACAGAGACAGCCTGATAAACATGTCACACAGACTCCTGGACGGTATCAGCAACGTCACGACGCTCATCAGCGCGGCCGGGGCAACTTCCATGGGCCAGGCCCCAGACACGGTCGACCGACTACAAATGCGCCTCCGGCAACTGCGCCTAGGCCTGCTACAACAATGATGTCCTTTGTACCTGCTTCGGTATCCGCCAAGCCGAAGTTGAAGCCCGAGCAACAGCTGGCGGCCTCGGCCCCTCCATCTACTGCTGTACCTCCTCCCAAGACCTCAAATTCTGATACGTTGGCTTTAGAGCAGGATCTTAAGCGCATGCTCAACCTCAATGTCGCTGCTGGAGGCAGTCGATAGCCTCGAGAGTCTTGATTTCATGTTCAATCTTTCGCATGGCATGCGGGCAAGTTCATTTTGCTTTGCTTCATATTCATTACTTCCGTTTGTCTATATGGGATCTACCAAAGGCTCCGGCCATGTTCGAGATCATCTTGTAGGGTCCTCTATCTCTCTTTTCTGCTCAGGCGTTATGTGGCGTTTTCCAACATCCGTGGGCGATTTGCGCATCACTAGGATTTACAGCGGGTGTGCTACGGTTTGGCTCAAGTCAGCCCTGGTTTATGGTACAGTGGGAGCATCCTTGACGAGCATTATGTTTGCGAATAATGCATGGCAATGGTGTTAAGAGCCGGAAGGGCGTGGTTTATGGTACCAGGTTTGGTACTTTTTTTATCTACATTATTCCCTTGGAGGTGTTCCGGCAAGCTATTGAGCAGCGGGCCCTCTGTGCTAACGCTCTGCCATCCTTATCCTGGATCCAGGCACGACTTGAACCCATCGACAGTTCAACACGACATAAAATAACATTCAAAATCAATAAAATATATGGGCATAATGCTCGGCCCAGTCTCTCTATGAGACTGGGTTTTATGCCTAACAATGGCTCGCCCTGTTTGTATAGGTGATGATAGGCTCAACCTGTTGACAAGTTGTAGATGTAAACACCCATTCGCTGAGGATAGTTTGCATATGCAAAATCTACCAGCATTCCACCATCGCAGCCTCTGCCTTTGCGGTGTTTTCGACATCTCCACCCTCCGCTAAATGGCTGCGTTTGCCTCCTCAGGGCTAACCTCCCACGTGGGACGACGTCACAGTGAACATACCAACATGGCCACAATTTTGCCATGACACGCTTTCACTCAGACTGTTGACCAACTAGATAGCAGCTGAATTGGGCTAGTACGTGTCCTGCGAGGTGAAGATGCTGCCTTTTGCTTACGCTCACTTCACTACGTCGCCTGCGACGCTGTTTATAACCCATTTGTCCCACTCGACACGTTCATGTCACACGTACGCACCACATCACTTCAAAGCAACAGCTCTGCCGTTTTGAAATTGAGCTGCTCTTGCACAATGAATCGCCTCAAGTCGAAAGGTACGCATGGGCTCACGTTGATTCGCAAATACTAATCACAGATGGACAGCTTCTCAGTTGTTCAAGAACGCTCCAAGCCAGGACGAAAGGGCAGCAAATGCCTCTCCAGGCCAGGAAGCAGGCTTTGACGCTGGTATCGAACGCAATCTACAGAAGAAATGTAGGTCATATCACCTAAGCACAGTGACATTGCAGCTAATACGACCAGCTTCTCGATTCTTTCGAAAGCAGGCCGACAAGCCGCTGCCAGCTCCACCGCCAGCCGAATCTCCCGAAGCTCTTCCACCCACCTGGAGGACCGACGTTGTGGGGGATGAGGAAGCGTTACAGCATGTCGTGCCAAAGAGGACGGCAGGAGCGGAGAACGAGCCCTTCCCATCGCGCCCAGCATCAGCACACTCTACGAAACCAGAAGCTCAAATCATCACCAGTGACGACTCAGGAGCACCGCGTACGCCCACCACAGCGGATCCGGTGGTCAAGAAGCGGCCTAGCTTTGCGTCTCTGCGCAAGTCAAGTATGCTCGACAGCCTAACTGCTTGCTTTCCCTTCTTTACTAACACTTACATGGGCTCGCGTATCTTTCGCACCGCGACAGACGCTCAGGATCCTCCTCCTCCTCCACCTGTTCCCCAGATCCCCATCAACACACCCACACCGAAACCGCGTCGCCCAGTGCTCCGACCCCTTGTCACAGCTCGTCACACGCGCTCGTCTCTGCCGAGTCCGATTCGAAATTTCTCCATCTCTCGACCAGTCTCTTCTGTGCAAGTCTCGCCGGCCCCGGCTCCGTTCAACGTCCCAAGAGTCCCTTTCGTCAAGCCGCACGGCCCGCCTCCACCTCGCCCTCCCCGCCCGGATAGTGTGGACTGGGAGCTCGTCGCTCTCAGCCGTGATGTCGGCTCACGCATGGTTCTTCCTGCGTTGCAGCATACACGCCCAGCGACGGTTTCGACTACATCATCTGCACGCTCTCGTGCGCTCACACGCGTGCAGTCTGAAGAAGTATGCGCTCGTCTTGGCCTCCCATCTGGGCACTCTTCTGTCTCAACACCTAGGTCACAAACCTTTGATTCTCCGCTTAGCTCTCCACTCGCTGCGAAGTTCCCCCTTGATCCTAGCCGGCCCTTGCCCTTCCGCGACAGCTCGGGCAGTGTGAAAGGATACGGGCGCTTCAGCGCATATGTCAAGGCAAGGCAGCAGTACAGCAGTGGTACGTATGAAGATGATATCGACCCAGATGACCGAGACTTAGGGCCTATTGAGCAGTACCGGGCCAGTAAGTGTGCAGATTGGACGTTGGAGAAGAGGATCAGTGGCAAGCTGGGAGAGAGGGGAATGCTGTTCAAAGATCATCGTGGTGGCTGGCACTTTGTTGCTGACATTTAGGACCATGTCGCATGCGGGTGCTGCAGAACATTTGGATGTCGCAGTAAACAGAATCCAATACTGCTCACAGTAATGTGGAGGCAGTCTACACACTTCTGTAAAGTACAAGGGGTCCAGGCTTCGGTGGGACTTGGGTTCAAGTTTATCTACTATAGCAGTACAAATGATTTTCGAATGCACCGCATGAATAATTGGGGCATCTGAGCTTCTGTCCTGTCGAATCATGCTGCTTAGCAACATATAACATGCATGAATTCGTTCGAAGTTGATAGATTCATGCGTGAGCTTGACTCCGTTCAGCATTACGTCACTGCTTCCAACGACACAATCATTCTCAACCGCCTCCTTTCATGGTAGCGCACAGCAATCGATATAACGCCTTGAACAATACTACCCGCGGCAGACGTTGTGTCGGATCGCCTCGGCGTTGCAATATGCGATAGCACGCGCCCGTCCTACATGAGATACAAACGCGTTGCCGGCAACAAGCATTGGGGTAAGGTTTTGTGACCAGCTGTTGGTATCACGAAACAGCAGGCTGGGTTTTTTGCAACTCAATTGACTTCCCAAACTTGTGAGCTTTTAGAGTTAGCATCGCCCTACAATCTTCGATACGGCTGTTGACAGGCACAGATCAATGTGTCCGTTCCTGACGACGACACTCTAATCGTTCTCTTGTGCGACCTAAGATATCAATAAATATTCAGATTCACCAATTCTGTCGCGCTTTCACTTCATCATAGATCCAGCAATACTGGCTCAGGCACGCAGCTCCCGCAGTGAGAGCGGCGACAAACGCTTTCACCGACTTCCCCCGCGTGGACCATGCTCGAAACATAATCTCGCTTGGCTGCATGCATGTCTTGATCACGACACCCCTCAACCACATCAACCTCAACCGTAAGCCCATCGACACAGACACACTCACACCATGGCGCCTTCTACGCGCCTAGGCGACCGACCAGAGCGCCGCGTGGACTACCGAAACAGTATGCCGTTGACTGCCTCACGTGGTTCAAATCGTAATCCTATTCTCGTAGAGGATACACCGCCGCCTGAGGAACCTGCCACGCGTGCTACGAAGGCTCAGAAGAAGGACGCACCAAAGCCTGTTCGCGACGCTCAAGGTCGTTTCATCAAGTCAGAAAGCGCTGCAAAGCCAAAGCTAGATCGCAAGAAGGTCGTCAAGCGTACCGCGCCGCTGAAGGAGAAGAAAGTGCGACCGGTTAAGACTGAGTGTGTTATCTGCGCGACGACTAAATGCACAAAGCGTAGCTTCAAGGCATCCAGTCT
Organism: Stagonosporopsis cucurbitacearum; assembly: GCA_016920805.1. Lineage (NCBI taxonomy): Eukaryota > Fungi > Ascomycota > Dothideomycetes > Pleosporales > Didymellaceae > Stagonosporopsis > Stagonosporopsis cucurbitacearum. The sequence continues at coordinate 1,673,871 of JAFEKD010000011.1, read as the reverse complement.
GGACAGCGTGTGCGAACACTTCGAGAGCATCTGCAATCTATGCGTTCAGAAGCTGGTTAAGACCAAGATCTCGGATCGCCAGCTCGCTGATGCTCAGCTGCCCTGTGTATTCCCTGATTGTGGGGCTGCGATGGATCACCGGCAGCTGAAGCTGGTGCTGTCGTCTGCCCTCTTTGAGACGTAAGTTTAAACCATGGGTATCTTCGGATGAAAACTTACACATAACAGCTGGGACACTGCACTCACTAAGTACCTTCTTGCTGCCGGCCCACTGTACATTGCTTGCCTAAATCCCGAGTGCGGCGTCTACTTTTCTATCGAGGACTGTGATAGCAAACATCCGCCGTCTGAGGCCAAGAACAAGGCAAAAGCTGAGGCGAAGAAGGGCGGTGATAAGGCTACCTGCCCACACTGCGAACATGCGCTCTGCCTGGCTTGCACCCGCCCATGGCACTCTGATTCCTGCGACAGCGTGAAACAGCACGAGAACAAACAGTCAGAGAAGGCCATCAAGGCCATGGGCGCAAAGCCATGTCCCAAGTGCAGCGTCAACATCGAGAAGCGAGGCGGCTGCGACCACATGACCTGTAAGTCCATACACTTAGATTGTACACAATAGAGAATGCTCAACAAACACTAACGAATACCAGGCCAGCAATGCCGCCACAACTTCTGCTGGGAGTGCCTCGGAGACTTCAACGGGCGCGTCGACGGCCACGCAGAGACATGCTCACAGCGCCGTCCCAATATCGCACACGACATTGGCAACTTCATCGACGAGAACATGACCGTCATGCAGGTCAACGCCCTGTTCGAGCGCGCACGCCAGGACCGCGACGCCGGCCGCGTCCCGCAACCGCACTTCCGCCTGCCGCCAGGCATGCAGGTCGTCAATGGTGTGGTTCGTCCGGTTCAACCTCCTCTGCCCCAGCAGGGTATTCAGGTACGTGGACCCATCGTGCGACGTCAGTCCGTGGGAGATGTGCGAGCAGAGCATCCGCCTATCCCAAGACGTGGCTGATTGTCTCCGAGCAGCAGGGAGGACCTCCTACAGCTGCTGCTGCTGCTGCTCCTGCTGCTTCTCAGGCCGCCATTGCGCTTCCAAGACCCGTTTTCAACTTTATCCTTGATTTCGAGGCGGTTCTTGGAAGAGTGACCCGGATAGATCGAGCTCAGTGAGTTTGTATTGTCCGTATCACGATTGGTAATCCAGCAGTTGAAATATTGAACGGCTTGCAAAGCTTGAAATGGGGTTGTGATGGTTCCTCCACGAGTCCGGAGAGATTTCCCACGAGCTTGAAACTTGCTCTGGAGTGGACATGTGGCCGCGATACGTGGACACCGTTGACACCACTGACGGATTCAATGGAATTGGGAACGGGCTTTTTGTGTCGCAAAACATGGATATGGTGATTGAATCTTGAATCTTGAGTCTTGATACGCTACTACTTTCTGGGGGAGTTCTTCTTCTTCTTCTTCTTCCTCTCAAGAGTAACTATTCCATAAAACATTCTACTTTCCATGACTCTGACTCCGACTCCGACTCCGACCCCGAACCCGACTCTAAAGACCCCATGGAGTTTTAATTTGAATTTGTATTCGTGTACTTTGTTCTTCTTTCCCTACTTGCTTCGATCATGCTCTTCTTCTTGCAAACATGGCTTTTTGTTCTCGCTGTTCTGCTCGTATGTGCATTCGTACATGCGTTGGTCCATCTATCCATCCATGCACACAAAGCCCCGCGAGATAAACACACAGGTTCAATAAAAGAAATAATATACGCAACATGTACGTCATCCCACACAGGGCGCAAGGCGTTCGAGAGCATAGCTCCACGTTGAGTCTACCAGCGTTGAGATGTCTAGGATTACGCTGGTGTTATGTGTTTGGTTATATAGTGTACATCAAATCATGCATGTTGAGCGTTGAGCGTCGAGCGCTGAGCGCTGAGTGCCGAGTGTCGAGTGTCTGCCCTCTCTCTCTCCCTCTCTCTGACCAGCGCGCAGTCTAGACAACCTCACTGGACCTCCCTCGACCTCCCTCGACCCCCCTTACAACAAGCAACCACACCTCCAAAAACCACAAAAAAACGAAAACAGAAAAAAAAACCCCACACACCCAACCCTACAACGCCCCACCCAACACCCTCACCGCCCACATACTCAGCCTAACGCCCAGCGACACCTTGCGCTCCGGCTTGTCGAAATCGGCCTCGGTTGTGTGCTGCGCGTGTTCACTTAGCCACTTGACTTCCTCGCCTAGCCGGCGCCGCAGCCCTGTGTCTGTCGTCGCGATGATGACGTTGGCTTCTAGGTCGAGCTCGTAGGAGCGCTTGGTGTAGTTGCTGCTGCCGATGACGGTCAGGCTGGGGTCGGCTTGTGGCGCTGTGTGGGCGTCGGCTGGAGGATGCGTCAGAGTCGATGTTGTAGTCGGAGTCGTAGTCGGAGTCGTAGTCGCAGCAGACGGGAACGTAACCCATAGACCCTTAGCATGGTACGTCCAGCCGTCCTGCTCGCCGACTTTACCAAACTGCCACTCCTTCAGCGTGATGCGCTCGCTCAACCCCTCGTGTTTGACCTTGCGCAGGAACATCTTAGCGAGGTGGGTGTATGCGTCGGGCAACATGCCGCTGACGCCTTTGCTGCCGTAGAAGCCGTTGGCAAAGGGGTGCGCGGTGAGGACTGTGCCGCGCGTGGGGGCCGTGGAGAGCAGGAGGCGTCGGAAAGAGGATGTCATGTTGAAGTAGCCCGCTGTGAAGGTCCAGGAGGAGCCGGTGAAGGGGGGGCGAGTGAGGGAGGTGAGGATTGTGGTGAGAGCGGGGAGCTCGGTGGATGTGTTGAGGAGGGGGACGAGGGAGAGGACGGGGTAGATGGTTGTTGTGTTTGGCGCGGAAGGGTCAGGGCGCGGTGGGGAGTTGGAGGGTGTGAGGAGGTGGCTGAGGTGTTTGGATGCGCTGGCTTTGAAGTTGGAGGGCGAGTCGAGTGGTGAGGGCGCGGGGTTGCTGGATGGCCAGGACATGGTATAGCCGCCTGAGCCTTCTTTGTTTGAGGGCTGGATGTCGAAGGAGAGCTGTGCCACGCCATCGTGTACCTTGGCGAAGTAGTCCGTCAGGTCCTTGGAGCGGAACAGATGGTAGCGGTCCTGGCGGTTGGTGAAGTAGTCCGAGCTCAGGTTTGCGCCGGACATGATGATCTCGTCATCCATGCCATATAGCTTCATATGCTGTAGACCCCAGCCTTCATTGATGCGGCGAGGGATGTACTTCTTCCGCAGGCCGGTGAGGTTGGGCGTATGGTACATGCGCACTTCTACTCGGTCTGCACCGAACTCGGATATCAAGGGCGCCAGGAGAGATGCACTTGAAGGGTCGGGTGTCTCGCGCGTGCCACGCAGAGAGTCGGTCAGGAAGGATACACGCAGGTTGGGGTTGTTCTGAAGGGCTTCACGAATAGTTGAAATGAGTTCGTGCTCTGTCTTGCCAATGTATAATGTCGAGAGATACACCCTGCGTTGAGCCTTCGATATCTTGGCCTGCATCTTCTTAGTAATTGCTGTAGTCCAAGTACGTCGTCGTCGGATTGGCATACATGTAGCATGTTATGCAACTTCGAACTTCACAATTAATGCTGCACGAGGGGATTTTGCAGCAACGTCTTCCATTGCGGCTATCTGTTGGATGAACAGAAACTTTGATACAGCATAATGCATGGGGTACAAATAGTGCGAGAGTTGAGAGTGTTGAGCTCGTCTTGCGCAAGAGGACCATGACAATGACGAGACCCGGTGAATGTTGGAAGAGGAGATGACAAGGAAACATTTCAACCCACTTTGAGTGTCTCATAAAATTCTGCTGGAGTTTGGATGACTGTGATTTGGTCTGGCTGTATCTCAAATCGTGGTGCTATCTTGTCCAAATCCGTTGTAATGGTAGCAAGCATAGAAGCTTGACTTTGTGGTGCTGATGAAGCCATTTGCGGCGCGTTTGCAGTCGAATATCGCCTTGCCATCCTCGTTGGCTGTGCGAAGGTCCTAAAAGACCTCTTTGCAGCGACTTTCGGAAGCTGCAGTCTTATACACCCTCTTACTATCATGTTGTTACGTGAAGGCTCAATTCGAAGTCGACTGCGTTGTGCTGTCTCCTGAAGTTTTGATGCTCTTCGACGTGCAGGGGTCTTCGACCTAGTCCGCAAGAAGACAACGCCGGCCACGCCTTGGCAATCGTCGTCAATCAACTCTACACGACTGGTCGACACCAACGAGACATACAACGCCGCCATGTCGACACTTATGAGGACGCTGCGCAACTTGCGCAAGATCGGCTTCAAGGTATGACTGAACCGCAGCTTCTGTGCAATTCGCAGCGCTAATTGACCTCTTTTCATAGGAATATGGCCACCAGATGCAGGTATGCATTCGACCCCACGACTCGATTACCCACTGCAGACACGACTGACCGAGGACGCGCGCACGTACAGCACATCGGTATGCTTCGAATGGACAACACGCGACGACGCAGTGTGTTGACATAGTGCAGGTGACACCAAGGCTGGAACTTTCATCGGCCTCGACAAGTATGGCAACAAGTACTACGAGAACCTTGCGGAGGAGCTTCCCCGTAAGAGCAGCACCGGCCACCTTGTGGGGGAAGGCAATTGACAGACGGCAGTGAGGACCCGTTGGGTGGACTACAAGGACCACGAATTCGACCCGTTAGTTGGCACTGTAACAGGGCAATGGATTCTGGCTAATGATGGCACAGCTCTCAGATCGAGCCCGGCTGGCACGCATGGATGTCATACGTGGTCGACAAGTCGCCTGCTGAGGACAAGCTTCTCCAGCGTGAAGTGCGCGTTTGGGAGCCCAAAGAGCATAGGCCCACGCTCACCTGGAGCCGCTCGGGATACAAGCCATACAGCACGTACGTAAGAGCGTAGAAAAATATGCTATTGAGGCTGACAACATCGCAGAGTTAAGAACAAGTACTCTGCATGGACACCCACCGCCAAGGCACGCCAGTAGAGAAGCGGTCCCGTTTGTTAGCATTGTAAATATCGAGAACGATTTCAAAATTAAAGTTCGTGTTTGGTTCAATCAACACCCAACAGTGTGGACTGCGCACTCTTGTGAGCTCTGAACGCATGTGGCCAAAGAGACGTGTGAGGTCGTGGAAAGAGGCTATCTCGTACCAGCACTTCTGCCCCAGGTGTCAAATCAATGAATTATTCTACGGCAAAAGTATCACTGCGCTTAAACTGATGCAGTTGAAAGGCGGGCATCGCACGACAAGACGGCTGACCAATCTACTTGTAGAACGCTGGATAGATTGCGCGTTGAGGATCCGGCCAACAATGCAGGATCGTTACTATGGTGACACGGTGCGATCAGTGATCAAGCGTGCCAGATGTACGCTGTGAATTAGAAGCCTGCTCGTGCGCATTGGCGAAATGGACAGAGGTTGACCAAAGAGTGAGCAGAGCACAGCATGCGCGAGTGTACATGGTTACACCCTACATAGTACAGGCTTGCGCGTTGTCAAGTGGAGATGAGACCGAGCGTAACTGACACGTGCAGCTGCACCACGAAAAGTGAAGCCAGTATGAGACATGGCTTCCACGCTGCAGGCTGATGCACGATCATCTTCGAGCTTCCTCATACGACATCGGTGCTCGTTGAGGGTCGCTTAAGGCAAACGCTGGCTTACCCCGGATCCACATGGATCAAATCAATCAGCACGTTGCAGCTTTTTGCGATTGATTGCTTCGAGATCACTGCGATAAGCGAATGCTGTTCAGCACGTTGAGAAACGGCGTTGTGAGTCTCTGCAGGTATAGGTACAATCGATGCGAAGCACTTCCTACAATGGCATTTGGTACGTTTGCACAATAATAGCGTGCTGGCGGGCGTCAAACGCACCATCGATCGCCGGCAAGCTACGTGCAGATGGCACAGCCCTAACTCGAGATGGACGCTTGCTGGACGGCTTGCCGCGCAGCGGTTAATGGTAACCATGGCCGTGACTCAGAGCGGTGAAGACGCAGTGGGCCCCTGGCCCGCGAGTGCGTGAACGGTTCGGTGCTTGGCAGTGACTGCATCGAGGTGCAAACAGCATTGCGAGCCCCAGCCTGTCTTCATTCCTTCTTTACCTCGACGGACGCTCGAGGATCGATCTGTCTCGCTCGCAGCATCTTATCTGATCAAAGGGGCCGTGCATTCTAACGGCGGCGGCATTGCAGATTACATCACGCTGCATCCGGCGCGTGAACATCAGTGCGAAGGCTCTTGCTCCGCTAGTAAAAGTGGCCGACGCTTTCCTTCCCACAAGCAGCGGTCACCCAGGCACTTCTGACAGGCGTTTGTTTACACAACGCAGAATCCCCCTTTGGAAATCTCCTCGCCAACGTGCCGCCGGGCTCCTTCAATGCTAGTTTTAAGCTACCGGTAGCCTGTGTAGAGTTTGGGAGCTGTCGCGGAATCTGGAATCTCTGCGGACACTTCCGCTGGCCGTTCACAGAGAGGGACCGCCATGTTCGCCCACTGCAAAGGCCCATTCTGGGGCAGGGACGACTTTTCGACGTGTTTCGAATTGAAGTGAGTACTTCCAGTGTTGGGAACCACATTCCGCAAGCGTTGTTTGGTGGTAGAGGCAGTATTATTGCGGTCCAGCAGATTGATTGCCTCATCGCTACGCTTCAAAACAATCCAGAGCCACATGCTAACAGCCGCCCAGCTATCTCTCAACATTATTTCCTCTTTTCGTTTGTGGCGTATCCGCCATCTACCTCCTAGTACAGCTATACTTTTCCCTCAAGTCCACCCGGTATTACCACGCATACTCGGTCCTCGAGGACCCTCGCCACATCTGGTCGTTCCGCAGTCCCAACTACGACGGCGATGCCGCAGACAGCGATTCCGAGGACGAATTCGACCGCAGTGAGCAGACTGCGCTGCTCCAACCTACAATTAGTCGCCAGACCATGTCAACAACCGCCGTGACTAAACCGCGCGCCGAAGTCACCATTGTTGTTTTGGAAGAGGCGGCAGTCCTGGCACAGTTGGCCGTTCATGTCATTATTTTCTTCACTGGCGCTTGGGGTCGACATGGCAGGGTGGCGGCAATCTCCAACATTGCTGTCTGGTCGTACATTGCCACGCTCGCCTCGCTGCGCCTGCTGTTTTCTAGCACGAGCAAGTGGTCGTTTCCTAAACTCTGGTATCATACCGCATTCATTTATGGCTTTCAATGGGTCCTCTCCGCCCTGCTCTTCCGCTCGGCAATCATTCACCCTCGATCCGACGTCCAGCAAAAGCTTGCCATCGCCGATTTTGTTCTCGTATCACTACTATTCTTTATCTCGCTGTCCACTCGTAAAGGAAATAAGGCTGTAGAGTTGGAGTACGAGGGTGACATCCTGCCTGCGAGGGAGCCCATTGCCAGCGTTTTCTCGCTCGCGACTTTCAGCTGGGTAGATTCCATTGTTTGGACTGGCTACAAAAAGACTTACGAGCTCTCTGATGTATGGAATCTCGCGCCAAAGGATAAAGCAGCAGCTGTCATCTCCAACTATCGCCAAGTCAAGCGCACATCACAACTGGCCTACCATCTATTGGGCTATTTCAAGCGTGGTCTTCTGATCCAGGCCGGCTGGGCTGCCATCTCCGGCTTCCTGACATTCGCGCCAACACTCCTTTTAAAGGCCATCCTGGAATACGTTGAGGCGCCAAGCCTCACTCCACAAAATGCGGCGTGGTTCTATGTTCTTCTTCTATTCGTTTCTGGCTGTTTGTCCGCGCTTGCTGATGGACAAGCACTATGGATTGGTCGAAAGATCTGCATCCGATTGCGCGCAATTATCATCGGAGAAATCTATGCCAAGGCATTGAAGCGTAGAGCTGCTGCCACTACCGATAAGGTCTTGGGTGAAGAAAAGAAGAAAGTAGACGAGGACGAGGATGGTGGCAAGAAACAGGGCACGATCAAGAGAATGATGACCTGGGGCAGGAAGAAGAAGAAGACGCCCATTGAAGGACCGAAGCAAAATCAAGAAGACAACAACAAACCCGAGTCTGACGCTCAAGTCACTACCGGCGCCATCATCAACCTCATGGCTGTTGATGCTTTCAAGGTCAGCGAAATTTGCGCCTACTTACACTTTCTTTGGGCCAACACCCCTGTTCAAGTCGTGGTCGCGGTGGTTCTGCTTTACCGCATTCTGGGGTATAGCAGCATTGCTGGCATTGGCATGATGGTTATCCTCCTGCCGATCAACATGTATGTCGCTAGCCAGTTCTCCAAGATCCAAAAGCTCATCTTGGCGGCTACCGATGCACGCATTCACTCCACAAACGAGGTCCTTACCAACATCCGTATCATCAAGTTTTTCGCTTGGGAGCAGCGCTTCATTGGTCTCGTCAATGAGAAGCGTTATGTTGAGCTGAAGCATCTGCGCCGGCGATATATCTTGTGGGCGATCGCAGCGACGATCTGGTCAGGATCGCCAGTCTTCATCACCTTCCTCTCCTTCTTCGTGTACACCAACGTCGAGCACAAGGCTTTAATCCCTTCTGTCGCATTCACAGCTTTGTCACTTTTCCAAATTCTCAGGATCCCGCTTGATCAGTTGGCTGACATGGTCGCCCACGTCCAAGAGTCGAAGGTATCAGTCGATCGTATTGAGGAGTATCTGAACGAGCCCGAAACCGAGAAGTACTCTCAGCTGACGACTAAAGTGAAAGATGAGAATGGCCAGTCAGTCATTGGTTTCAACAAGGGCACTTTCAGCTGGGGTGGCAAGGATATGAAGGACCAGGCTGCCGCTGATGCATTCAAGTTAATGGATATTGACATCAAGTTCAAGGTTGGACACCTTAATGTTGTCGTTGGACCCACTGGATCTGGGAAGACTTCTCTGCTTATGGCACTGCTTGGAGAAATGACAAAGCTCAAAGGAGACGTTTACTTGCCTGGGGGCGTCAGTCGAGAAGACCTCCGTCCCGATCCCGAAACAGGTCTTCTCGAGAGCGTCGCTTATTGCGCACAACAGGCCTGGCTGGTCAATGGAACGGTCAAAGACAACATCGTTTTTGCAGGCGACTGGGATCCGCAAAGATACGAGGAGGTCATCGTCGCCTGCTCTTTGAAGCGCGATCTCGAGATTCTGGATGGTGGTGACGAGACTATTGTTGGAGAAAAGGGTGTTACACTCTCCGGAGGCCAGAAGCAACGCATCTCTCTCGCACGTGCGATGTACAGCAAGGCACGCCATGTGCTTCTGGATGACGTCCTTAGCGCTGTCGACTCGCATACCGCCAAGTGGATCTTCGATTACGCTCTCAACGGTCAACTTATGCTCAACCGAACATGTATCCTCGTTACACACAACGTCAGCCTGTGTCTGCCTTCCGCTGAGTTTGCTGTTGTTCTCGAGAACGGCCGAATCATAACTCAAGGAACTGCGGATGAGGTGATCGACTCAGGAAAACTTACAGAGGAGGTTGCCAAATCTAGCCCAGCTTCGCGAGGTGCTTCAAAACCTCCTTCTCGTGTACCTTCCGATGTCGGCGGTGAGGAAGCTGACGGTGAAGTCAGCCACGCCAACGGTACCGCAAATGGTAAGACAGATGGCAAGGACCCTAAGAAGAGTGCCAACAATGGCATGGAAGAGACCAAGGCAGAAGGTGGTGTGAAGTTAAGCATCATCTTGATGTACTTGAAGGCCATGGGTCCATGGTACTATTGGGTTGGAGCTTCCATCGCTTTCGTAGCGCAGCAGATCTCGTCTGTCTCGACAAACGTCTGGATTCGAACATGGGCAAACGCATACGCTTACAAGGGTTACTCGGCCATGAGCCACCACAGCCACTCGCCTATCACACATGCGCCAACTATGTTCGGGTCCGGCACTTGCCTCAACAGCGGAACTTGTAGCTGGAACATTCCCTTCATGAACCAGCCAGAGGAGAAATCTTACATTTACAGCTCATCCATCCAGACCACCTTTGGAGGCCCGGACGATTCTGGTGTCGACTCAACATACTTCCTTGTCATCTATGCCATCCTAGGCTTGATTTTCATGTTCATCACCTTCCTTCGCGAAGGTTTCCTTTTCGGTGGATCACTCGCTGCATCTCGACGTGTTCACGAGGCACTCATCCAAAAGGTGACACATGCCAAATTCCGATTTTTTGACCAGACTCCTCTTGGCCAGCTTATGAACAGGTTCTCCAAGGACATCGAATCCGTGGACCAAGAGGTCGCACCTGTCGCCATTGGCGTCGTTCACTGTCTGGCCTCCATCATCACCATTGTTATTCTCATCTCGGTCATTACACCCGCCTTCCTCATCGCTGGCGTGTTCATTTCTGTCCTATACTTCTTGATTGGCCGCTTTTACATCAACTCGTCCCGTGACCTCAAGCGTTTGGAATCTGTTCACCGCAGTCCTCTGTACCAGCAATTTGGCGAGACCCTTTCCGGAATGACTACCATTCGAGCCTACGGAGATGAGCGCCGCTTCATCCGTGAGAATCTCGCAAAGATCAATACCCAACATCGACCCTTCATTTACCTCTGGGCTGCTAACAGATGGCTCGCTTTCCGGGTCGATGTTGTTGGTGCCTTAGTTGCCTTCTTCGCGGGTACTTTTGTTGTTCTGAGTGTTGGAAAGATCGACGCAGGTGCTGCCGGTCTCGCCCTTACTTACGCCGTCACTTTCACGGAGAACGTACTGTGGTTTGTCCGTCTCTACTCTGCCAACGAGCAGAACATGAACTCGGTTGAGCGTGTCAAGGAGTACTTAGACGTCGATCAGGAAGCCCCTTCAGTCATCCCAGAGACACGTCCTCCCTCAAATTGGCCAAGTAAGGGATCCGTCGAATTCATCAACTACAGCACCCGTTACAGGCCCGACTTCGATCTTGTTCTGAAGGATGTCACTTTCAAGATTCTGCCCGGCGAGAAGGTCGGTGTCGTTGGCAGGACCGGTGCTGGCAAAAGTTCTTTGGCTCTCGCTCTTTTCCGCGCTTTGGAGGCTGAGAAGGGCAAGATTCTTATTGACGATGTCGATGTGGGACTGATCGGCCTTCAAGACTTGCGCGAGAGCATCGTCATGGTGCCTCAAGATCCAACGCTGTTCACTGGAACGATCCGTAGCAACCTGGACCCCTTCTCTGTTTTCACCGACGAAGAGATTTTCACGGCGCTGCGCGAGGTCCACCTCATCACCTCTGCCTCAGCGGCAACGTCAGGCACTGTGACTCCCGCCGGAGCCGCGACTCCTCCTAATGCCATCGAAATCCCCAAGCCCACAAGTGGCGCTGTTGTAGCTGACGTCAATGCCAGCTACACTGGTTCCTCGACGGTCAACCCAGGTTCTATCCTGGCCAACCGTGAGTGGTCGCATGGCGAGACAGGTGACGACACTATTGTTGTCATGCCTAATGGCCAAGTTGTGGACACGGATGTGACAGCTGCGAACGCCTTGCAAGCGGACAACAAGAATCCCTTCCGCAACCTCAACTCGCCCGTCAGCGAGTCCGGATCCAACCTTTCGCAGGGCCAGCGCCAATTGCTCTGTCTTGCACGCGCTCTTCTCAAAGCGCCCAAGGTCCTGCTCATGGACGAGGCCACGGCGTCCATCGACTACGCAACCGATAGCAAGATCCAGGAGACTATTCGACTCATCAAGAATACCACGGTCACCATCGCACATCGTCTGCAGACAATTATCGACTACGATAAGGTTCTGGTGCTTGACAAGGGCGAGGTCATTGAGTTTGGCGACCCACATACGTTGATCACCAAGGAAGGCGGCAGCTTCAGGAGCATGTGCGAGACATCTGGCGAGCTGGACAGTCTCACCAAGACTGCGAAGGAGGCTCAGGACGCCAAGAAGGCTGCACTCTTGTAGGACTAGGTCGACAGACTTTGTTTTTTCTTTTTTCTCTTTAGTAAAAGGGTCGCATAGATGGGGGATGGGCATCCTTGACCATGTTTAGCGTTCTTTCTTTTTTGCGTCATGTCTTGGATGATTAGGTGGGAGGTTTTTTGCTTTGAAATGTATTTGTATACATAGCGTAGCGTACTGCTTGTAAGACGGTAATGCAAAAGTTACAAATCGTTGACCATTCCGCATGCCGAGTCTTGCTTTGATTGGCGTTACATGTCTAAATAATGGAGCATGTCGGATCCATCGACTTCCTTGGGAACCAGCACCTATGTGGAGTGACGAACGAGTTGGGTGCATGTTGATGGTTTGATGCAGTTATACATGATGATCATCGAGGCGGCAGCGGAGGAGGAAGGGAAGGATGGAGGTGCGATGGACAACTGACAATAGTTCTCGCGCAACTTGAATTCGTGAAGATTGTATCAGAATTACAAAGCAGACCATTGCTCTTCAGATCTATTGCATATTGCTTACACAATCGAGACAGCCCTGTCCGCCCCTTGAGAAGAATTCACACACTCGTCTCTGGACAAGGCTTACCAGCTCCCCATCCACCATACCAATCCACCTAGCCCCAGTGTAATACCAATGTGCCATGCAACTCCCCACGCCATTGCGAACAGGTACTTTGGGCTAAACACAGTCCAGATGAACAAGTGTGTTCTCAACGCCGTACAGCTCGCCATAACACTCGCTAGCATTACACCCGTATACAGTGTGAGTAGCTTGACATGTTGCATCCAGAGACCTTTGATTTTCTCTTGATTCCTGTCCGATCTAGCCTGCGCGTGCAGGTACTCATGTTCTTGCTGAACCCAGTCCCTGCTCTTTTTTGAGGCGGTCTGCAACTGCTTTGACTTGCCTCGACTGGAGCTATGGCTGCAAAGGAGCAGTACACCTGCGAGAGACCAGTACACTGGTCCAGCCCAGTTGGAGAGAAAAACTAGGAGCCCAACGGCTAAGATGTTGTACCCGCTCACACCATTGTAGGCGTTTGAGAGGTCAATGCTGGATATGCTGTTGTTGAGGCCGAGAGCGAAGAAGGATGTCTGGCCTAGGAGAAGAGACGTGAGTGTAATTTGGGTGGACGTGAGGTTTAGATGTGCTTCGTGTATTAGCGAAATGTCTGGAACTGTAGGTGGGAATGCTTACACAAAAAGAATAATTGAAAGCGGAAGAGAATGTATAGGGGTACATTCTGCGCTTTCGTCTGTGTGAGGAGAAATAGTGTGAAAAGGTCAAAGAAAGACGTTGCCAGGTCTGATCTGTCAGCATACATCTCATCGTCGGTCGTCAAAGGAGAAATTAGGCAACTCACCTCCGTGGCCCTTGATATTCCGTTCTGCTCTTCGCATAGATCGTTGATACTCGGCAAACATGATCCAGACAAAAACAAGTGCGATGCCTCCAAAAACCATACGCGCAAGTCCAACAAGATCCAGCGCCTCGACCCATGCTATTAAGCCAGGGGTGATGGCGTATGTAAGTTCTGGAGCATCTTTCGCGGTAAATGCAAGCTTGAAAACAAAAGCTGTTCCGGAAAGAGGCAACGTGACAAGTGCTCCAGTGAGTCTGTGGTGATCGGCTGGTTGCGGGTCTACCTGTCTCTTGTACAGGGGGTCGCTGAGTGTGACTGCGGAGCGAGCGACATGTGCTGAGATGCGATTTGTGACATCCAGGTACGTAGCACCAACCAGAACCCACAGCAGCATGGAGCTGTTGCCGTAAAAGACACCACTTGTCACAATATCATCCGCGCCTGCAAACTTTTGACCCGTTTGATTCCATCGTCTGATGATTCGGTGGACGATCAAGGCTAAGAGGGCTGGGTGAAATATGCTGGCACTGGCTTGCTTGTGTCGTACACTGTGTAAGAAAAGGTAGAAGAACCAGCCCGAGGTCATCCAGTACCAGAAGTTGTGCTCTTCTTCAACGTAAGAAGACGCAAACATCAGTATGGCGTACATCGTGAGTGTGAGGAATGAGTAAAACCCGGCAGAAGATATGGATCGCAGTGGTAAGAGCGTTGAACAGGCTAACACACAGATAAGTGATGCAAGAACGGTACCCAGGAATAATCGAGGGACATCGTAATTGGAGGCAGCACTAGACATGATGTCTTGTGCATCATGCATGAACTTTCTCTTGTTAACATCACACGCCTTCAGACGTTCGACGAGATATTTGTGCTGGATCTGGGCTTACCTTGTTAAGATGATGCTGCTTCGAATCATCAGCATCATGAGCCATGCTGCTCATAGCATTAACCCAACGACAAGCGAGCTTCTCTCCGTTATCGAGGTGATCACAACTCAGAGGCTCTGACCTTGAGGAAGAAAACTCGTCGCTAAACATCTGGCTCGGATATGTAGCCTCCACAATGCGCTTGATCTGTCTCGCATTCCTATACAGCAGCTGGTTGCGATCCGAATCTAGCTAATCAGCTCATTACGCTCTACCCTAGAATAGAATAACTCACCGTTCTCCCAGAATGCCAGGAACTCGCTGAGAAAAACGCCGAGATTGTTCTTCGGCACTGGAAAGCCCAGCAGACCTGCAAGCGTTGGTGCGATATCGCTCTGTTCAACCATCCTGTAGTAGTCAAATTCGCCGTCTGTTCTGGGATTGGAAGGGCTCCGGATTTTTGACTGGCTTTTAGTAATCTCCATCAGCTTTGGGCTCATGAATATCAGCGCAGGTGAGGTTTCGCCTGGTGATGAGCCGCCATGGTTGCCGCCTTCATTCATGCCGTGGTCGCCGCATAGTACGAATAAAGTGTCAGTGAGGTGGTCTTCGTTCTCGATGGCTGTGTATATAGTGCGCGCGATTTCATCCATTTCCAACTGCTTGGGCACCATATTCGGACTGGAAAGAGTCAGCGAACCGCAGATGGTATGTAGCCTGAGCGCAAATACCTCTTCGGGCCAGCCTTGTGCCCAATATGATCCAAGCCCAGATAATGCATGATCATAGCATTCCAATCGTTGTTCAGCAACTCGTTAGGCACATGTCTCGTCACATTGTTATCCACTTCGGTGAAGTCCTGCGCGTCTAGAATCAACTTTGCATTCCAGCTATATATCTGCGAGAACAGAAGACTGACCGAAACAAAAAAACTGCTCGTCCCATCTGAACGTTCAAAAAAGTCTGGAAACAGCTTCAACCACGTATCATCGCCGTACATGACCAATTTTCCTTTTTTGTCTCCATAGCGCTTGGCTTTGATCTGTGCGAGCCAAGTGTCTTGGGTCGCGAGCGTGGAGGTCGTGTCTGATTCGGCAAAGTTGAGAATCACATCGAGAAAGGAGGGGATGGATCCTGTGGTTATCGCTTTCACGCGAGGCATGGTGATTGTGGGGGATGTGGCATGGGCTGTGTAGGGAAGCGCGGTACCATCACGAACAAGACTGTATCATAATCAGCAATTGCATAGTGCTTGGTAAAAAAGACTTACCTCTGAACGAAGCTCATCCCGCTCTCCTCGCTGTACACAAAGTCGCTCCGCAGCGCATCCACCACCATAAATATGAGTCTGTCGAAGGGTGCCTTGGGAGGATGCTGCACAGACTCGAGATGGTTCACATCTAATCGTATCTCCTCGAGTTCCGCAAGCCCTGGCATAAAAGGTTTGTACGGAAAGAAACCAGTCGCGAAGACAAGAATCGCAACAGGAATCAAAAAATTCGCAAGGGCGAGCAGCACCGTACGAGGAGCCATTGCAGCTGTATCGGAACCTCAAACGTACCAAATGATGCCAGCTTCTACAAGAAATAAAAGTGAAGGAGTGACATGAAGGTACAACAAAGAAGCGTTGGTGAGGCCATCATGGTATTGCTCAAGACGCGACGTTGAAGCTCCACTCCAGGGTCCGCTTGATCCCTGCGCCGCTCCTGTGCGCTCGACCAATCGAATGACATCATCGGTGTCGCGCTCTCCAAAGCCTCAAAGCTGTCTTTCTCACCAACCTACATGTCTCCCCGCGGTCAATTGGGCTCGAGAGCTTTACGATCTAGTTTCCAGACTCCAATTCGAGCCCCCACCAACGTGCCAATTGAACGCCAGCTGTCGGCGTACCTCCAACAGCAACACCCACGCTCCGCACCCACAATGTCTTTTCTCCTTCCCGGCTTGCGCCGCGGCGCACTCCTGGCGACGCCCTTGATCCTCTCTACCCCTCTACTCGTGCACAACTTTCGGTATTCGCAAGCCATTCGCTGCGACTCGGCAGATCCCCTTGCGGAACTTGGAGATCTACGTAACAAATACGCGCGCGATGCCCAGACGCCTGTGATCACGCAGTCAGGCGCAGCAAACCCAAAGGCGGTGCGGCAGATTAGTATGGGTAGTATACTAGGTGTGATAGGAGGTCTTGGTATCAGTGTGTTCAGTAAGCCCTTGGCCATTTTACTTGGATTAGGCATTGTTGCGTTACAGGTAAGTCGTGCTAAGATAGGGCAGGTTCACAGGAGGGAGATCATCACCCAATTGAGATCTGCCACCATGTTATATTCAGTCAGGCAAATGCTAATTATGATCCAGTTTATCGAATCGAGGGGCATTCACGTAATACCCTATTCATATCTGCAGCGCCGTTTTAAATCGACCAACGTTCGGTCGTTGGTGCAGGACAACGTTGCATTCAAGCTGTCGTTCGGTTTGACTTTTGCACTGGCTGCATTCGCCGAATTCTAGCCTAGTACGCACTACCGAAGAGTGCTAAATGGTCCCCAAACTCTCTGGTCGTCATCGTGCTACGCAAATCGACCGTGGCCATGAGCCATCATCTGAGGCTGCAACTGCATCTGGAGTTGTTTGCAGCTCTGCCAAAAGCCCTTCACTGTGTCTCGGAAACCAGTAGAGCTCTTTGCATTCCTGTATATATGTCAGTGTTGATTCGCTGCGACAAAAGAAATTACCGTGTACCTCATGGAGCCCTCAACAAATTTGCGCACCATTTCCTGCACTCCTGGATCTTGCTGGTATCGCTGGAGCAACGGCTGATCCGCCAGAGAGCTGCTAATATATGTTCTTGCATTTTTGTCCGACTTGATGAGCGCACGAAGTGGCGCAACGATGTGCTCCAAGCTTGTGAAGTCTACTTCACCACAGATGTTGGTGATTAACGCATGCGTCACTGCATGTCCGAAGTGATTGACAATGTCCTGCGAGGTGCCTTGATGCTGGCCGTGCGAGTTCCCCGTCGACTCGAAGATGTCTTTCCACAACTTTGCAGACGCTCGCTTGGGCAGGACTTCTGGTGATTTTATTGACTCAACACAGAAAGCAAACATACTCTGCAAAACGTCGGGGTGCTCCTGTGTGAGAAGGCGCAAGTCTGTGTTCACAAACTGTTGAATCAGCTCGATGCAGCCAACAGCAATCTCTGGGTCGTTTCGCGGATGTTGTAGGGCTTGCATTATCCCCAAATTGTGCTGCAGTAATCGCTGTGCCTGGATTTCGAAGTCGGCCGGTCGCTTGTGCTTATGGGATGAGAGCCAGCAACACGCAGTCTCGAGGACGAACGGTAATCTTGGGGTTTGCAATGTTGTCTTGGTGATAAAGTCAACGGCAGCAGATGGGGGTAGAACGAAAGGGCCAGGCAAGGATTCTTTGAAGCCTGTGCGCAAGACGTTGCAGGCAGACTCGATGATCTCATCGTTTCCTGGGAAGATCTGCGTCAGGTAGCTGATCATATTGATGACCTGATTCTGAATCTCTTTGCCAGGTCCTTCTGACCAGAACTTTGATGTTTCCGCCTTCGAATCCGCTTCAAGGTCTACCACCTCTTCATCGAGAGCCTGTAGTGCGCGGCCGATACTTGAAAGGCATTTTAGTGTTGTCAGTGCAAGAACCTGTCCTTGATCTGGATTATTCTCTTCCTTCGTGACTCTAATGGCGGTCATTGCATCATGTGCAATATATCCGAAGAGTTGCCTGACACCAACGAGCTGCTTCTCCTCTGAATCTGCTGACTGCACAATAGCGGCTATGCCTTCGAGGACCTTGCTTTTCGTAAACTCTTCAGCAGTTGGGTATGTTAGGAATTGCTCGTACATGCTGAAAAATGAATTAAGCTCGCCTGTGAGAGATTTCCTGCATTCCGAACACAGTGATGCGAACGACTTGGCTGCAGAATGGGCGAGTGCTGGTTGAGATAGTGCTTTAAGTAGAAAGGGAAGCACCTGCGGTAAGAATTGAGGATTCCGCATGAAGAACTGATTCAGCGCTGCTACTAGTTCGACTGCGGATCGCCGGGTGATGGCAGGTATCTCTGCATCAGCGGACATAGCTGAGAATATGGGTTGCTCAAAGAGGCGGTTGAGGCGCTCATCATCCCTTTTTTGAAAAGCATCTGCGATGGACATCAGACAGAAAAGACCAGCTTCAAGGTCCAGCCAGTTGCCTGTCCTCAGCGCCTGCAGAGTGAAGTCGATGAATTGATCTGTCATGACATCACGAAGTGACTCGTATGCTTCCATGATGATGTCTCGAACATCAATGCGAAAAACCTTGAAAGTCTTTTTCGTATCGGAATCCCACCCTTTTGTGTCGCTGGGTGGAGGGTAAATGATTTTTTGCGCAAGCTCAGAGACAGCCTGGAAAACATTTGCTTTCGCAGCGTCCATCCAAGGGGGTAGGGACGCTCCTTCCATATATTCGAATGATTCTTCCGCAATCGCGCTGACAAACCCGCTCCAGAATTCAAGCACGACTGGAGCAACGTCGTCGTCTACTCCTACAGTCTCTGGATATTTTAAAAGGTCGTGTAGGAATGCTGTATCAAGTCAGACTTCGATACAGAGGATGAGAAAACCAGTGACTTACACATGACTTGCTGATTATGAGCGGTGTCATGTTCCTTGTACAAAGTCTTCGCTTCCAAGAGGATCTGCCCGTACGCAATGATGATCCTGGCAAGCGATACTGTTTCTGCATCCTGTTCTCTCAAAATGTCCAATCCCCAGGGTCCTGTGATTGCTGACCATAACATTTCTTGATGCTTCGCCTCGAAGAAGGTCGGGTAGTTTTCCAGAACCTCGGCGATAAGGTCCATAGAATCTTCGACATGATACTCTAAGCATGTCAAAGCAAGTTCGGTAACAGATCGAAGGTAGTTCAGCTTCTCTGGCACGTGCTTAAATTCGGTTTGGGCGTAGAAAATCCATCCCTGGCTTGTCAGTATGGAACTCGACGTTTGCGTCAATACTAACAATGAAGGTTTTGGATGCAGCCATGCATAACCTTTCTCCTTGCTGCACTGAGTCGCTATAGTTAGGGTCATTGATTGGTGTTGATAAGTATTTGAATCCACGCCCAAAGGATGCGTGCAGAAGAGCTTCTAAACTTTCTGCATTGGCAATCATGTCGTGATGCACCTTGCGGCTAACCGAGATCAGCAGTCTATTGCAAGACATGTGAATATCAAAACATACTTTGGGCTCGCCGAGAGCTTCTTTGCTTCGTCTGCTAAGCTCATTGCAAAGTCTAAGAGTACGAGGAGTTGGTCATCTGTCAGCTGAGGCAGTGATTCCCATGTTGAAGGACGGCCCTCAAGCGCATCGTCTAGCACAGGCTGTTGCGCGGTGAAGGACACGACTAGGCTGCTGAGGCATAGACTCCAGACAGAAATGGGTTTGGTGAAATATTGAGCTAATGTTGAAGTGACCTTGCGCGTCGCTACAGAGGATGAGGGGCGCGAAACTAAATGGAGCTGCACGGAGTTAGTAGATGGGCGGTCTTGCATGTAGAACTGAACATACAATGAGTGTAGAGAGCAGCTGAGCAGAGTGCTCCTCACTCAATTCATTACTGTGAACGGTGAGCCTTCACACATTGCCGCAATGTGGAACGTACTCACGAGTCGGCATTGAGCTTCACAGTCAGAGTGAGAGCCCCGAAAAACCGGACTTGTTCATCGTCACTTTTCAACAAAGCATCTCCAATCTCCCAGCCTTGGGGCGAGCGCTGTAAGATGCGCAACGTTGCTTCTGTTTGGGAGATCTTTTTAGCGTGCCCTGGATCATAAAGCGACTTGACTAGGCCCTCAATTTCGACAAAGCTAAGAGGGAACCCCTCCTGCTGGGCACCATTCATAGCCATCCTATCTGGCTGCCTGCGTTGAACTCGTTAGTTGGTTGTGAATTAGTTGAAATCGTTACTAGCCATGCGCCTTGCAGAAGAGCAAAACGGTGAATCGGAATAGCGCCGACCAACCAGATTAGTTCGCAGAAAATTGTGAAATGCAAAGGTGTAGACTCAATACACCAGAAAGGATTACAAACGAGAAGCGTCATACAGTACCTAGAGATCTCACCGATTACAACGAGACTAAATGGCAGGCGTTGCGCTACTCAATCAAAAGTTGTTCCGGAAGTGCGAGGGTGTGTGATTAGTTAGGTTGAATATGCTGCTCGAGCTATATACGTTTGAGCGCAGGCTGGGCTCGTCTACCTCCCACGATCGTCTGATGAGTTCGCTAGTGAGTCGCCACCGTGCGGTCGCATGTTTTTGCAGCGTTGGGGTCGATGGACTTTCTGGGAGGCTCGCTTTTGTGTTGTGCTACAGAAGCAGCCTGGTGAGGTGTTTCGGTGACAGGTCTTGGCAGGCTGTTTGTTCGCCCCTCCCCGCGGCGCGTGTTGCAGCTGTACCATTGTGGTGGGGTGCACTGCATACCGATAGTAGGCGCCCTCTATGCTTCTGCCACAGTCGTTGTTGCGCACACACGCGACTGCAGCAGTGTACGCGGTTAGACACCATTCAGTCACCACTCGAGCTTTCCACGCATCTGCTGCCTCGCGAGCTATCGATATGTCTAAAGTCGACACCACCGGGCGGCTGGCTGAGCTGCGCAAGCTCATGAAGCAGCGCAATGTCGACATTTACAGTACCAAGTCCGGATCAAGCAATACACAGCACTCGCTAACATATACGCAGTGGTGCCGTCTGAAGACAGCCACCAAAGCGAGTACATTGCCCCTTGCGACGCACGTCGAGGTCAGACTCCTGCCGCTTCTCGCAGTACACATATTGATTCCTTTCAGCATACATCAGCGGCTTCACTGGCTCTGCTGGCTATGCAGTCATCACGCACGACAAGGCTGCCTTATCCACCGACGGACGCTATTTCAATCAAGCCGAAAAGCAACTCGACGGCAACTGGGAGCTCCTTAAGCAAGGCATCCAAGATGTTCCGACCATCCAAGAGTGGACAGTGGACCGTGTGGAGGGAGGCAAGGTCGTTGCAGTGGATCCCAGCGTGGTGACGGCCGCTGACGCCAGGAAATTGGCCGAGAAGATCAAGAAGAAGGGTGGTGAATACAAGGCAGTTGACGAGAACCTTGTGGATGCTGTATGGAAAGACAGACCTAGCCACCCTAGCGAAAAGGTCATCGTGCAGCCTCTAGAGTTCTCTGGCAAGAGCTTCGAAGACAAGATTGCAGATTTACGCAAAGAGCTTGAAAAGAGAAAGAGCCTGGGCTTTGTGGTCTCCATGCTGGACGAGATCGCATGGCTGTTCAATCTCCGCGGAAACGAGTATGTATACGGATCATGCGCGTCTGCATTCATCTCTAATTACTTGGCAGTATCCCGTATAACCCTGTCTTCTTCTCTTATGCCGTCATCACCCCAACCGCTGCAACTCTCTATGTCGACGAAAGCAAATTGTCACAACAAGTCAAAGATCATCTTGGTGACAAGGTTGAGATTCGCCCCTACGAAGCTATATTCCAGGATGTTGCTGCATTGAGCAAGGCATCTCTGGAAGCAAAGGACGAGTCCGAGGCAAAGAAGAAGTTTCTCACATCTAACCGAGCATCTTGGGCTCTGAACAAGGCTCTTGGTGGCGAGGACAAGGTGGAGGAGGTACGCAGTCCAGTTGGTGACGCAAAGGCCGTCAAGAATGAAGTTGAGTTGGAAGGCATGCGACAATGCCACATTCGCGACGGTGCAGCCCTCAGCGAGTACTTCGCGTGGTTGGAGGATCAGTTGATCAACAAGAAGGCTACACTCGACGAGGTAGACGGTGCCGATAAACTGGAAAGCATACGCTCCAAGCACAACGGATTCAAAGGCCTCTCCTTTGATACCATCTCCTCCACTGGCGCAAATGCTGCTGTCATTCACTATAAGCCAGAGAAAGGCGAATGCGCAGTCATTGACCCGAAGGCAATTTATCTCTGCGACTCTGGTGCACAGTACCAGGACGGCACTACTGACACCACAAGAACACTACACTTCGGCGAGCCAACCGAGATGGAGCGAAAGGCTTACACTCTCGTGTTGAAGGGAAACATTGCTCTTGAGCGCATCAAGTTCCCCAAGGGCACAACTGGCTTCGCCATCGATGTGCTCGCCCGTCAATTCCTCTGGGCTGAAGGCCTTGACTACCGGCATGGAACTGGGCACGGGGTTGGCTCGTTCCTCAACGTTCACGAGGGTCCGATAGGTATTGGTACAAGAGTACAATACTCGGAAGTTGCGCTGGCAGTCGGTAATGTCATCTCTGATGAACCTGGATACTATGAAGACGGTAAATTTGGCATTCGAATCGAGAACATGGTGATGGTCAAGGAAGTGGAGACAAAGCACCAATTTGGCGACAAGCCATACCTTGGGTTTGAGCATGTCACAATGACTCCTCACTGCAGAAATCTCGTCGACCTGAGTCTGCTCACCGAAGACGAGAAGCACTTCATCAACGCTTATCATCAGGAGGTTTTCGACAAGACAAGCGAGTACTTTAAGAAGGACCCTCTCACACTAGAATGGCTCAAGCGCGAGACAGCACCGTACTAAGCACTTTGAACGAATGTGTACTCTAGGTGGGATGGGATTTGGGTGTATCATCGGCATGTAACGGCTCAGAGCAATTGCATAGCATTGGCGTTAGTCTACACTGCAATCGGAAGCACACAAACTTTCGGAGGACGAAGTGCGTTGGGTCACGGAAGTAAAGTGCGAGTCCCTGCATCGATAATTACCTCTTCAGGCAGTTTCCGAGCAGCACATGTAGCGGTCTACTGACTAAGCTGCGGTAATTCACGGGTCGCCAGTGCTATCACCCCGCTATGATTGGATCCAGTGTGTCAAGCAATGGTTCGGAGGGCGCGGCGCAGGGGCCTAGAGCGCGTCACAAACTCCGGAGGCATGCCCCGCCATCAGCCGCGGCGCCGAACGAGCCATACAACGGGGTGTATGACCCTTGGATAGGCAAAAAATTGTTGCGATGCCGCTGCAGTGTCTTGGAAAACGGTCATCGAGGACAATTGACTCACTCACGAGATCAATCCGAGTTCATTCCGCCTTTTTATAACCCTCTCTCACTGCATTGGCCCATCTCCCTAAAACCAACTTCAGTTCTACACTTTCTCTTTGTTGCCCCTCTACGACTTTGGTCATTGACTACTTGCCTGATCGACGCCTCTCACAGATACAGACCACAATGGCAACTGAACTCCCCACCACCAACGGCCACAGCGCCCAGGATGGCCAGAACAACTTCGCCGTTAAGGCAGGCCTCGCCCGCATGCTGAAGGGTGGTGTCATCATGGACGTTGTCAACGCTGAGCAGGTGGGTGATGAAGAAAATTGCATGCACTTTTAGGCAGATGAGATTTGCAGAATATGGGTATCTGACAAGTGAACGTAGGCACGCATTGCAGAAGAGGCAGGAGCCTCAGCAGTCATGGCGCTGGAGCGTGTGCCCGCCGACATCAGAGCGCAGGGTGGCGTTGCACGCATGAGTGACCCCCAGATGATCAAGGAGATCATGGACACGGTGACGATTCCCGTCATGGCCAAGGCACGAATTGGTCACTTTGTTGAGTGCCAGGTACGTCTTTTTGCACATCTATACGTACCTTCGCCTTGCACTGTTTCCTTCCTTTGCCCATCTCTCTCTATTCGCTTCCTTTCCCAATCCACTCTTCACACTAATTTCCCCCCTCAGATTCTCGAAGCTCTTGGCGTAGACTACATTGATGAGTCCGAAGTCCTCACCCCCGCCGACGCCGTGCACCACGTGAGCAAGCACCCGTTCAAGATTCCCTTTGTCTGCGGATGCCGCAACCTAGGCGAAGCGCTCCGCCGCATCGCCGAAGGCGCAGCCATGATCCGCACAAAAGGTGAAGCCGGCACGGGCGACGTCATCGAAGCCGTGCGCCACATGCGCACCGTGACGGGCGAGATCAAAAAGGCGCAGGCCATGGACGAGATGGAGCTGCGCGTGTACGCCAAGGAGCTGCAGGTCGACTACGAGCTGCTCAAGGAGACTGCCAAGCTGGGCCGCCTGCCCGTTGTCAACTTTGCCGCCGGCGGTGTTGCGACTCCCGCTGATGCTGCGCTCATGATGCAGTTGGGCTGCGATGGCGTGTTTGTTGGCTCTGGCATCTTCAAGTCTGGTGATGCGGCCAAGCGCGCAAAGGCTATTGTGCAGGCTGTCACCCACTACAAGGACCCCAAGGTGCTGATGGAGGTGAGCATGGACTTGGGTGAGGCGATGGTCGGTATCAACTGCGGGACCATGGGTGAGGAGGAGAAGCTTGCTAAGCGGGGTTGGTAGATGTTGAGGCGAGCTTGCTTGAGGGAAAAAACGGGAAGATGAAAAGACGAAACAGATTATCATGAAACATTTGCAGGCGTTTGGGTCCTGCAAAAGCCGGCTTGCTTCAACACTGAACAATAGCACCACTTCTCTCTCAAATGTAATTTGAACCACATAAAGTGCCCCTTATGAACCGTTTCCTTGAACCGAAGTGAAAGAGTGAGATTGTGACTCAAAGTATTCAACGTCATCACAATCATTGGGAGCCACATGTCATGCAATAGCAGCTGCGTTGGCACAGGGACGAAAGTGGCTTTTGCTTTTGCTTTTACTTTCTCATTACGAGCTATGAGGCTGACTCACAGCCGTACATATCATGACGTACGTATCGTGTACCAGATGCTATCCGGTATCATGCAGAATAAGAAGAATGATATGCCCGAAAGAAACCCCGAACACCGAAACCAAACCTGCAGAATATCTTCGTGGCAATATCTACAGGCAAGGAGAGAAGAGACATGTATGCCATGGCCGACGCTTAGCGGTCCTCGGCCCACTCGTTCTCACGGCGGATCTGCTCCTCTTCTTCGGGGGTGAAGTCGTTCTGGATGTTGAATGTCTTCCTGATCTCGTCGGGAGACTTGCCCTTGATCATGTTCGCGACGGTCTTGCAGCCGACATCGAGCAGCGCCTTGATGTCGAGGTAGTTGGCAGCCTGTGCCATATTAGTGTGCGTTCGAAGATGTTGTAAGAGATGAGGTGTCAACGTACGAGGATGATCTCGAACAGCATCTCCTGGTCGACCTGCATGAACTTCTGGTCCCACTCGTCAATGTCGGTCGACTTCTTACGCGAGTCCGAGTCGTCGTCCTGGGATGCGGGAGGGTCGTTGCGGTGGTGGTCGCACCACTCGAGGACCTTCTTCATGACGGCCTCGTTGACCTGTGTGCTGTCAGTGTATGCGCGTGATGACTGCAGGAGATGGGAGGCGCTTACGTTGGGGATGGGGATGGCTTCATCGTTGTCGCCGCCAAGATCCTCCAGCAAGTTCTTGATGAGGATGGATCGCTCGGCGACCTGGCGGTCAACATCGATGTCAATGTTGTCGCTCGTAGTGAGCTTGATCTTCTGGCTAGCGGTGGCTGCGTCGGTGGACATGGCGTGGGTGGTGTAGAGGTTGGAGGTGGGGTAGACTGGGTTGTGCGGATGACGCGGGCGATATAAAGTAGTGTGCGGTTCCGGGCTGCAGGTTACGAACTGAAGGAAGCGAGACAAGCGGGGTGTTGGAAGCTTTTATGCGGACTGCGCTTGTTGATGAGAGTGAAGTCGGTTCTGGCAATCCGCTTGTCACTCCGCCGCACAAGGCCCCAGCCCGCCAGACGCACCAATGCGGTAATAGTGTAAGGCAGCCACTTCTTTGTCGTTGGAGCAGGCACCACGATGGGCACAGTTATCCAACAAGCACGCAGCGTGTTTTCTTTGATACCTTTTGGCAATCATGTCATGTCACTGCAGTGTATCATATGTTTTCCTCTTCAGTCTCTGCTCGCCCACAGCGAGAACTACGACAGTTGGCGCGAGTTGACTCGGCTTGGTGCCTCGTCCCCGGCGTTGGAGCAGCCAGGAAGCGGACCCCGAATTCACACAAACATCCGAAGGATCATCTGTCGTCTTGAGATGTGGCACGAATCAGCAGCTATAACGGGCATCCAGCAGATGGATGGCCGCTGTGCGTGTGTGCGTTTGCAGCAGTATTTGAGGTGTCCTTGCCTGTAGGTAGCCTCACCATGAAGCCGTGCCGTTTGACTACACGCACACACGCTGCGAGCAGGACATGACAGCCGAGCAGTGGCTGGGCGTCTCCTTCTCATTATTGCTTCGCGCCTCGCAATGTCAGCCACTGCATAACATAGCTAACCGCAAGGGGCTGCAGCACTGCTCACAGTGAGCTGCTCACGGTGGGGGGTGCTCACGTGACCTGGCGCTCGTGCTTCAGTGCTTGATGCGGTTGGCGGCAGGGCTGAGGCCGGGTGCAGGTGCTGCAGCGACCTGACCCAGGGCTGTCAGACGAGCGCGGAAATGTGCCCTCACGGTACTTGAACTCGTGGCCCGCAGTATGTGAGCAAGCAGCAGACAGGCTCCTCGGCGCTCGTCCAAAACGCTGCACCAAAGCCGCAAGCCCCCCACCCCCCTATTCGCGTGGTCCAACGGCGTGGTTTGAGCCTATTGTCTGGCAACAGTGGCCTTGACTGCAAACGCGTGCTGCTGGCCCTGTAGCATC
Organism: Stagonosporopsis cucurbitacearum; assembly: GCA_016920805.1. Lineage (NCBI taxonomy): Eukaryota > Fungi > Ascomycota > Dothideomycetes > Pleosporales > Didymellaceae > Stagonosporopsis > Stagonosporopsis cucurbitacearum. Next base: position 1,647,101 of record JAFEKD010000011.1, on the reverse strand, counting down.
CCTTCACTTCGCCTGCACGACCACAGAGCCCAGACATGCGCCTGCGCTGCGTCTGTCTCCTGCAACCCTCTTGCGGCGCATCCATCTCGCAGGCACCATGTGGCGGCGCGTCTACTTCCTGCTGATTCTGGTGCGCGTCTACTTGGCGCTGTCGCCGAGCTACCTGCACCCAGACGAGAACTTCCAGGGCCCAGAGGTCATCGCAGGTACGTCCACCGTGTGCTTGATGAGGATGCAGCCAACTGACGGCGCTGCCAGGCCGCGTCTTCGACTACCCCGTCCACGAGACGTGGGAGTTCACCGCAGAGCACCCAATCCGCAGCACCTTCCCGCTATGGCTGGCCTACGGCTGGCCCATGTACATCCTGCGCTGGCTGTGGGAGGGCTTCGGCTACGATGTGTCGCCGGCCGTCGTCTACTGGACCCTGCGCGTGCTGATGCTCGCCCTGAGCGTCGTCATGGAGGACTGGGCCATCCACGAGCTGGTCGAGTCGCCCCGCGCCCGTCGCGTCGCCGTGCCCCTGGTCGCGTCGTCGTACGTCACCTGGACCTTCCAGACGCACACCTTCTCCAACAGCCTCGAGACCCTGCTCGTGTGCTGGGCTCTGGTCTTGATCCAGCGCATTGTAGGAGACAAGGTGCGTCATGACACACGCCATGCCACACGCCATGCGCGGTCCGCTCCCCGTGACGTGCTGCTAACCCAACCCGCAGAAGCGTTCCAGCCTCTTAGCCTCATCCATGCTGGGCTGCATGCTCGTTACAGGCGTCTTCAACCGCATCACGTTTCCGGCCTTCTTGCTGCTGCCGTCGCTGCTGCTTTTGCCGCACTTCAAGCGAAAGTACGTTTTTCGAACCTGCAACTCCACTCCCTCACTAACGCACACAGGCCCCTCTCCTTGATCTTTCTCGCAGCTTCTGCTCTTTTCACGGCCTTCGTGGCCATCTGCGTCGACACCGCGTCCTACACCCCCGGTGAATTCACCTTCACCCGTGTCTTCGCCAATCCTGTCATCACCCCTCTCAACAACTTCCTCTACAACTCCGACTCTGCCAATCTCGCCCATCATGGCATCCACCCACGCTACCAGCACTTTCTGGTCAACCTCCCCCAGCTCCTCGGCCCCGCGTTCCCCCTGCTTTTCTTCCTGCGCCGCTCCAGCGTCACCCCTCTGCTCATCAGCGCTCTCTCCGGTATCGCCCTACTCAGCATCTTTCCCCATCAAGAAGCACGCTTTCTGCTCCCCGCTGTCCCCTTGATCCTCTCCTCCATTCGGCTCCCCTACAGTCCCACCCTACGAAAGACCTGGATAGCATTCTGGATCCTTTTCAACCTCGCCCTGGGGCTGCTAATGGGCGTCTACCACCAAGGAGGCATCGTGCCCGTGCAAACCCACATCGCGTCCAGCGCCGAGTACGTCACCCACGTCTACTGGTGGAAGACGTACAGCCCGCCCACCTGGCTTCTTAATGGCAAGAATTTGGAACTCACGACCGTCGACCTGATGGGCATGCCCTTCCCCCGCATGCTGGGCGAGGTCGAATCCGCACTCCCGCCCTGCCGCACCCGCAAACCCCCCAAGATCGAGGGCAGGGGCGCCGTCTATCTCGTTGCGCCGCGCTCCGCGTATGCGCTCAAGCCATTCCAAGATACGAAAAACCGTAGCGAAATGGAGCTCGAGGAGGTTTGGAGCTACAGACAGCATTTAAACCTTGACGATATGGATTTTGAGGACGATGGCGTGTGGCCAACATTGAGCAGGGTGGTGGGAGACCGTGGACTGGTGGTTTGGCGTGTGACGAGGAATTGCTGGGCAAGTGAGGTCCAGACCTGAAGGTGTAGCTTAGGACCTGCGGTCTTGCAACGTGTTGTGGAGCCGGAAGTTTACGATATGGTTCTCTTTTTCCTTTGTGTCGACGGAGGATGCTCTGCTTTCAATGTCCATACATCTTCTTTCTCTCTTATATTCCCACGCCAAGATACCCTCTTAGATACTGCTCTCCTAATCCCAGCATTTTGCTCTTCCCGACAAAACTCGCAACACTTGTTCGCAATTTGGTGGTCGACAAACCTGCTCACAACAGTCGAGATTGTATTACTCTACCCCAAAAGCTACCACTACCCAATCAAGCAGCCCTAAACGTGGCCCCAGCAAGAACATCAGTTGTCGTCTTCCTCGACGGCTCCCTCCCCGGAATCGGCACCGCCCGGGGATTCTCCCCCAGCTCGGCCTCCCTCCCCATCTGCTCATCGGCAGCATGCTGTGCCGCATTCAGCATCTCCGTGTCCTTTATCAGCGACTCGTTGCAGCTCGCACACCGGTGAGTCTGCACCACTCCTTGCACGCTCCCAATCGCCATATTGCTGCCTTCTTCCTTACTCGGATGGTTCAAGTGTGAGCAGCGACCACACTGCCATTTCATATTATTCATGTCCGTCATGCTGGGTGTTATAATGTCATTTGGCAAATCGGCTCCCTGAACGGGCGGACGAAATATATTTTCGTTGAACATGCGACGATCATGCATGTCCACGACGCTGGACGAAATGTGAGCTGGACGGTCAGTGCCGACAGGGTGTTCGATGGGTTGGCTTTTGGGCATGTCATGCAATTTGGCATTGTTGAATATGTTAGTAAGAGCCGATTTCTGGTTGACAATACTGGTATCAGTCAGTCAGCGTATCGTCAGAGGTGTTATGAAGAAATACATAGGCACTCACGCTCTCGCTACGTCTTCGCTTACGGTTGGTATTCGTTTGAAGTAGTCCGGGTTATACATGGAATCTTTGCGCGACTGCTGTGTGACTTGATCGCTGCAAAAAACATCAGTATGGTATCTCTGAAATGCGCCATCAAGCCGTACTCACGTCTCGAAAATCAATTCACGCGCGTCTGGCACTTGCTGCGCGATGAGTAACAAGAGGCCTTTCGTCAAGGAATGGCTCTGGCCGATTCTGTCAAGGGCTCTTACAAGCTTCACATCCTCTGCGCTCAGCTGGATTTTACTACGGGCTGGTTGACGACCTTTCGCCAGCTTCTTCCCCTTTCTACTCTTGTTCTTGTCTTTAGAAGACGGTCGAGGCGTATGTGGTGGAGCTTCTTGCTCACCATCCGTGGGTTTCACTGAACTTTTGTCCAAATTTGTGATGTCGCCTTTCATGCCCTTCTCTCTTTTCTTTGCAGCTCGACCCTGGCCGGGCGAAGCGTCGCCCTCAGCATCAACTGACCCAACTTCCGTCCAGTCCGTCACATTGTCCTTCCTCAGCCCAGACTCCGCCATTAGTAACTGCTCACTTAATCTTCGCTTCTCATCATAGCTCCCGACCTGAGCCTCAAGCCAGTCCATGAATGGGCTCGAGGCTGACAGGGCATCGATGGCATCCGCATGGTCAGTACTGGTATCCTCTTGAGGTGCAGCCACACGTGTCTCATGAGCTGCTGCTAAGGTCGAGAGATCTGGTGAAGGGGACGCAGATATTACGTAATCATGGGACTGGAGTCCCTCGGGTGTTGGTATGTTGCTAGGTGGCGCGGACGGGCGTATATCTGACCATTGGGATTGCGGCGAATTAGAGGCGTTGACTCGTTTGGATTTCCTGGTTGTGCGTGGCGAGGTTGGCTGTCTTCGTTTACGGGGTGGCATGACCGTCGATTGTGGTGTAGTGATTTGAATTGGTTAATGGCTACAATGATTTTGACTGACGCTGGATGATATTCTGCGATATGGATTACGAACGATATCTGCATGCATGAGCTGTGATGACCTGGAGTTGCGCGTATGAACTCATCAATCTGGGTAGTCGCAACAGCTTTCTACGTATACATGGGGGAAATGCCAGATTCAAGTCTATGAGGAAGCTGCCTTTGCTAAAGGTGAGGTAGCCGTCTGGTCAGAGAAGGCGCATGCAACAAGCACCGCTTTCACAGCTTCTGCGCACCCACTGCCGGTTGTCTATTCTCCCAACTCCCTAGCCATCGATACCACTCACACACTCTCTCCAACTCCTTGAACGCCGCATTTACCGCCCCGACATCGCCCTCCTCCTTTCTTCCCTTGAACTCGATGTAGAAGATGTACTCCCAGTTCGCCACACCACTCGGTCGCGTGTTGATGCTCGTGAGGTTGAGCTTGTGTCTGCCAAACACTGATAAACACTGTGCGAGGGCTCCAGGGTTGGGGTTTGAGGGCGTGTATGGAAGCGTGAACAGAAGCAGACTTTTGAAATCGTCCTCTTCACCATTCTTCTCCGGGATGGTTCCTGAGGGTGCAATTGACGGTTGCGCGGACACATCTGAGCTATCTTTTCGTCTTAAGACAAGGAAGCGTGTTTGGTTGCCGCTCACGTCGTTGATCGCTTCTGCCAGAGGCGCAAGCTTGAACAATGTGCCTGCGACTTTACTGCTGATGGCTGCTGCGCTTTTGTCCTTGGATTCTGCAACCATCTGCGCAGCGCGTGACGTCGAAGACACATCGAAGCGTTCAGCATGCTTCAGGTGCTGCTGCAGGAAGTTTTTACACTGGCCCCAAGCCTGTGGATGAGAGTACAGTTTTGTGATTTTGGAATAGTCTGTTGAAGAGTCAAGGCCAAGCAGGCAATGGCTCACGCTCACGTATGCCTCACCGCATACAAGTATGTCGCTATACTTGCTGTGCAGGTTGGCAAACAGGTCAAGGGTAAAGACTACGGAGCCGTTTGTACTATTTTCGAAGGGTACGACGCCACGATACACGCTCCCATCTTGGACCGCAGCGAATACATCCTCGATGGTAGTTTGCGGGGCTAGGGTATACCGTTCGGACGAGAACGTGTCAAGGGTGGCCTTGGTTATATGTCAGCGCGTGTGGAAGACGAGAGATGGCAACTACAATTCGTTGAACCAAGTCAATTGCAGCAACAATGTATCGCAATTGTAGAGCACAACACGCCGCTGAGGACTTGTCCGATAACACATGTCAATGATTGGATAATGCGCCTCGTCATGTGATGATTCTTCTGGCAAGCTTCGAGGACCGCTCCAGCATCGAATGTGGCCGTCCGGACTTGCTTACTCACCTGATGTGTATAGCTTGCCTCTGGCCCCAAGAACCCTACCTTGGGCTTTTGTGTTTCTGACATTCTGTCTGATCGTATTCGTTGTGCGAATTGCGTGAGTTGAGGTTCAAGCTTGGAGTGGAATTTAGACCGGCATCGGCCTTTTACATAGACGACAGCCGATCTACGTAGGGCGGACTTGGACTTGTCCAGCGTACTTGGTAGGGCGTACGAACAAATGACAAACATGTAGATTTCTCCTGTGGCCCCTACCAGAGCAACTCACATCAACAACATTCATAGCAAAGTATATTTAAAGCACATTTTGATTCAGCTGGATATGAACGACAGACAAGCTGACGCATACGAAAATGAACAATTTGCCTCTCCTTCTTCCACCAAGGATTGTTGCGGAAAGTTCGCAAGCAGATTATTGACAATGGCTATTCTCAGTGTCCTGTTCGTCTTCACTCATAATCTCGGTCAGGATAGAGCTCTGCAATCGGGCATGATTGGGCAACTTGTCGGAGAAGGCTGTTGCCTCCCCGTTGAACGAAAGGGGTGGTGATAAGAATGGGTGGTTCATCAGCCTGTAGATGGGGTCAGTGACGCCGATTCGTCAGACTTGAATAAGCTTACCATGCAAAACCTCCGTAAACGCTCCCCTCTTCATCTACAATCGGGAGAGGCGAAGCGTCGTGACATCGACTGCTCCGTCCTTCAATCCGGGCGCGTCTTGTTGACCTTGCACGCGGGCAGCGGACGTTCCTTCACTCGGCGCGTGGAGTGGGGACGCTGCCTCGCAGTCAGCGAGGGCGCACAACCGTCAATCATCGTAGAACTCGTCTTCATCGTCATCGAAATCGGCAAGCTGCTCGAAGTTGAGCGCGTAACGTAGGATGGCACCAATACCACCGAAACCCTTCACGAACTGGTTGCCCTCGGAGGAACGATCGGAGACAAACTCGAGGGTTGCACCAAAGTCGCGGTACTTTTCAGCGAGCCACTCGAGCATGGATGACTGCTCGACGATTTCCATCTCTTGGCCAGTGGTCTTGTCCATGAAGTTGGTTCGGTCGGCCTCTTGTGTCTTGTTGGTGTGGAGGATGACCTCGGCGCCATCAGAAGCCTTGAGAACCCAGCGGGTGATCTCCAAGTTTTCGAAGACGATCAAAGTCTCGGCTGCACCAGCCTCCAGAGCCTTGAGTGTATCCTCAACGCCGTAGCAGACCTTGCCAGAATCCTTGGAGATGTGGTCGAAGTACTCGTTGATGAGCTTCTTCTCCTGAATGAACTTGACGTTTCCAAGTGTCTCAGAAGACAGCTCGATGGCCTGGTTGAAGCCGTTCTCGCCACCGTAGGAGACATCGACGACCTTGATGACCTTGGACTGCAGGCGGTTGTCGAAGAGATCGGACTGATTCAGGTCGTTCTTGAAGTCGGCACTACCGGCCAGAATGATACCAGCGACATTGACCTTGTCGGCGGTGATGAAGTTTTGTACAGCCAATTCGGCGACCTTGCGGACGTAGTTGTGACGCTTCTCCTCACGTAGACGTGCGAAACGCAGGGCAGACTGACCACCACGGCCGTGCTTCTTTGGCAGATCGACGGAGAACTTGTGGACGATTTCACGAGTGTTTCCTGACAGGGTGCCGAAGAGGGCACCGTTTCCGTCCATGATGATGAAGCCAAACTTCTGATCAGATTCGAGCAGCTCGCTCAGTGCCTCAGTGTGGAATTTGTTGTCACAGAGGTAGAGCGAGGTGTTGATGGGCTTGAAGGGCTCGAAATCGATGTTGACCTTGCGTTCCTTGCCCTCGGGGGTCAAAATTTCACCGCAGTAGATGACGAGACCGTTGGGTGGGACCTTGGAGTACAGCTTCAGGCGCTGCTGGGTCGAGGTGATGGCGGACAGGACAGAGAGACGGTTGACGCGGGACTTGATGTTGGAGGCAGTGCCGAACTCTTCAGCCAACATCTTCGCGGCGCGCGAGACCTGATCCTTGGGCGCTGTGCATAGTGAGTGGTGGCGCTCGAGGGTGGTGGTGGAGAAGGCGGCAGCAGGAAGGCTCGATGCTCAAGGCTCACGTACGAATGATGAGCGAAATCATGGATGTGCCATTTCCGCGGGCGGCTTCAAGACGCTTAATGAGCTTCTTGACCTTCCAGATCTCGATGTTCTTCTCCGCGTCGTTGGGCTGGGGCTCCTTCGACGACATCTTCGCGGTGTGGGTGCGAAAGTGTAGTGTGTGAGGTGACAATGGCGGGGGTTCGCGAAATTTTGCCTGCACGCAGTTCGGCGTAACGCTGCGGCCCGCCTCTACCAACGAAGGACGCACCACGTTCAAAGCAGGAGGATGCAACAACAAAGCACGAGGAGTGGCGGCACGCTGCACAGTTGTGCTTCGTCGCAGCCAGGCACCCGGGATCCGGCGAGATCTGGAGCGTCCACCATTGCCAGCAGCAGTCAAACACATTCAAACACAGTCATCACACACAGTCACCGCTGACTGCAAGCAACGCTCGTGCCTGTGCCCAAGCCTCTGTGCTGCGCTGCGCTGCGGCTGCTGGCTTCTTCCAATCGCTAAACGGGGCCCACCCACGGCTGCTGTGCGCCCGCGGTATGACGAAAGTACATGCGGGGGCCTGCACACGCCTGAGCGACTCGTGATACTACCCTCCCAAATGCTTCACACATGATGTATTCCTCCGTCCTCGGCGCCTTTATCAGGACGCCTGCCGTGCCGCCAGGGCCATGGACGCCAGGCGTTACGCATTTGCTGCGCCAATCTTGCTCCCGACGATAACCCTTCATTCAGACTGCATCTAGCTCCCGCATCCTGCATGGGTCCGTGAACAAGACTCAGGTTTTATACCGGCTCCACCTGCCCTCCTCATCTCTTGGTCAATTGCCATTCTTCCCTCAGTTCCTATTTGTGCCGTGTGCCCCCTTCTGTTGTGAGAGACTGACGACCGCTCACCATGGACATCAAGGGCAAGCAGCGAGACCCGTACGACGCCCTGCAAAGCGCCTCTGTGGGCTCGCAGGGCAGTCGCGTGCAATGGGACCAGCTCGAGCGGCGGCCCAGCGAGCAGAGCGTGTCAAACTCTGGCACTCCTCCAGCCTTCAACGGCGCCCTGCGACGACGGAGGTATGCAGAACCTGCACTCGTGCACTCGCTCGTGTCGCGTGCACACACTTACAAAGAACCACAGGTCCTCCGTTTCCCAGCAATTGCAGGCCCTAGGCGATGCAGGCGGCGTGAATAGTATCAACAACTTCGCCCGCTCGTGGCAGCGTGCAGCAGGCTTCTTCGAAATCACCCCGGTGCGCCCAAGCTTTCGCGTCGAGAGTGACGACGAAGACCAAACACCCACCGCCGACTTTCCCCGCGCTGGTTTCGTCCCCACCTCTTTGGCAGAGCACCGTTCGGCCCTACGTCAGGCCCTACAGTCACAGGGAAGGCGCACGTCTGATCAGGCAGTCGCAGACCACGATGAGGAAAGTGGCGCCAACGAGCACTCCCGCCTGCTGCCAAGAGATTCGCAACAGCGATTGAGAGCACGCGGCGACAGCATCTTCAACATTGAACCCTCGCTCTCCTCGCCGTTTGGTGGAAGTTATGGCACTGCATACGGCAGCCTATCGGCACGTGTCAATGAGTCTTCGATGCGCCATGCTGGACGTCTCTTCACAGAGCAGCAGCTCAAGGGCGTGCAGGAGCCAGAGCAAGAGCGGGAGCCGCTGTTGGTCAAGCAGGTCGAGGAAGATGGACAAATCATCAACGTCGTCGTTGGGCAATCTACGCTTCCGCAGACCATCTTCAACTCCGTCAACGTTCTAGTCGGTGTGGGGCTGCTAACCCTGCCCTTGGCCTTGAAATACTCCGGTTGGGTGATCGGCATGATCTTCCTCACTTGGTCTGCCGTAGTCACCTCATACACCGCAAAGCTTCTGGCCAAATGCTTGGACGTCGACAGCTCCCTTATCACCTTCGCCGACCTTGCTTACGTCTCTTTCGGTAACAAGGCCCGCATCGCTGTCAGCATCCTCTTCTCTTTGGAGCTTTTGGCGGCGTGTGTTGCTCTCGTCGTGCTCTTCGCTGACAGTATGAACGCCCTCGTTTCTGGGTATGGCGTATTGACGTGGAAGATCTGCTGTGGAGCAATTTTGGTCCCACTCAGCTTCCTACCTCTTCGCCTGCTATCATTTACGTCCATTTTGGGTGTAATGTCTTGTTTTGGCATCACGATTGCTGTGTGGGCAGATGGCCTTCTCAAAGCAGAAGCTCCCGGCTCTATTCGCCAACCCATGACACAGTACTTATTCCCAGAGAATTGGATGACGATACCTCTCTCCTTTGGCCTTCTTATGTCTCCTTGGGGTGGCCACTCCGTTTTCCCCAACATCTACCGCGATATGAGACATCCGTACAAATACCGCCGCGGTGTCGACATCACCTATGTTTTCACGTTCTTGATCGACATCGGCATGGCCTGCGCCGGTATCCTCATGTTCGGTGACGGAGTGAGCGAAGAGATTACAAACAACATCTTCCGAACCCCAGGCTATCCTGCAGGGATGTCGGTTTTTATCGCTGTTTGCATCGCAATCATCCCCTTGACTAAGGTGCCGCTCAATTCGAGGCCCATCATGTCTACCCTTGAAGTCCTCTTTGGTCTTGACACACGCTCGATGGCTGTATCTTCCTCCCTGAATGGCATGTCGGGGATCAACCGAGGCCTCTTCAAGGTTGCTCTGCGCATTGGGACCATCATTGTTTTTGTGGTCATTGCAATCTTGTTCCCGTCGTTCGACCGCATCATGACCCTTCTTGGTAGTGTGGCTTGTTTCTCGATCTGCGTCATCCTCCCCGTTGCATTCCATCTAAAGCTTTTTGGCAAGGACATTGGTACTGCCGAGAAGATTTTGAACTGGGTTCTGATCATATTCAGCACCATCCTGGCTGTCATTAGCACAGGTTTTGCCCTGGTGCCCAAGGAGGTCATCGGAGCTTGATCTCTACACCCGACTTTCAACGAAGCGCTATGCTTTTGTCACTAATTGTGTTTGTCTGTAATGTTTGTAAACGTCTGGCATTGGGAGCTGTATATCCATGGCATGTTCAGGCGCGTCTTGCATCGCATTTGTTGGGTAACTGGTTCTTCACATTAAACTAGGTGATAATCAAAATCTGTGTATTGTAAAATTTCCACAGATAGTTAGACGTACTCGATTCACATGTTTCAGGAGCTAAGAATACAAAATGCAGTCATCTTATCTAAAAGTGGAACTATTGCAGCATTGTGACTGCCTCGAGTGCATTTGAAGCTTGAGACCGCGTGCCTTTCTAATGCATGCCGACCTGAGACGGAAGTCTTCTCCGCAAGCTTGGCTGCCCAGATGGATAACACGGTACAGGGTGTGGAGATAGAGCTCCTGCATACGTCATCCCTTATCTCAAGAAACCAAGGTCTGTGAAGCAGCGACAGCAGGATTGCGTGCAACCGAAGGATCGAAGTCAGTGTCTTGGAGTAGAGTCTCGCATCCCCAGTCTAGATCGTATTGGTGTGCGTTAAGCCGAGACCAGGTGTTCGGTGTCGTTCAAGCTGCACGCAAGCGGCCCGTTCTATTCATATCCCTGGCTAGCTCAACGTCTCCACGCTCAAGCCACCGTCGATGCTACAGACGTCCTCACCCCTGTCGCGACGTATGCTTGTACATCACAATAGATTGTTGACATTACCTCCTGCGCCTTGACCCTGCCCCGTACCATGTCTCCTTAATAGCGCAGCAGCCTAGCAAGACCCTCCAACCACGCACATCATCGCCCAATGCAACATTTCATTCCATTCCCCGGCATACAGCGCACGCGACCGCATACCGAATCGTCGGATCTTGACACAAGGCGCCAATTGAACAGCAACAGGAGAGAGGGAGAATGCCTTCTATAGCGCAATGGGCAGGCACGCCGTCCATAAAGGGCTCGAGCGAGAGCATGCGTATGGCGCTGCTTACAGCCTCGCTCATCGGCCTGCAGTGCGTCCGCCAACATGGAAGACGTCTTCAGACCAGGCCAGGGCTAATTATTACAATCGCAGGATAACATGGAACGTCGAGATGACCTACTGCACGCCATACCTCCTTGAGCTCGGCCTCACCAAGTCCCGCATCTCTCTTGTCTGGATTGCTGGACCTCTCTCAGGCTTGATAATGCAGCCCATAGTCGGTGTGATTGCAGACCGCTCGACCTCGCGCTACGGGCGAAGACGACCCTTCATGGTCGGCTGTACCATTCTCACATCATTGTTCTTGCTGCTCTTGGGCTGGACAAAGGAGGTGGTCCTCTGGTTCGCGACCGAGAAGGAGACAATCAAGAATGCGACGATAACACTCGCCGTGTTCAGTATCTATGGGATTGACTTCGCCATCAATGCTGTCCAGGGCAGTTGTAGAGGACTAATTGTTGATACACTGCCGATCCCGAAACAACAGGCTGGCAGCAGTTGGGCGAGTCGCATGGTTGCTGTGGGGAGCTTGATTGGATATGGTGCTGGGGCTGTCAAGCTTGAGGCGGTATTTGGAACATTGCTGGGCGATACGCAGTTCAAGCAACTCACGGTTGTTGCTGCTTTCTGCCTGTGTTTCACCGTAGGTCTTACGAGCTGGGCGGTGACTGAGAGAGTGCTCATTGGGCATGATGATGAAGAGGAAATGAGTGCTGTGAAGGTCTTGACAGACCTCGCTAAATCAACATTCGATCTGCCTGCAACTATCAGGACTATCTGCTATGTGCAGTTCTGGGCTTGGATTGGTGGGTCTCGCATAGGTCCTGGGCTCCCTGAATACTGACATACTCCAGGCTGGTTCCCATTCTTGTTCTACAGCACAACGTGGGTGGGCGAAGTATACCTTCGCTATGATGCGCCCGCGTCCGTCAAACAGTCGAACGATATGACCGGACAGGTCGGCCGAATCGGCTCGTTGGCACTCATTGGCTTCTCGATCATTACGTTTATCATGTCCGTCTTGCTTCCTTTTGTCGTCAAGAGCCCAGAAGGCGAAGAGCCGGCCTTCACCGCGCGGCCACCAGCCAAACTCGCAACTCTGGTCGAGAGAGCTGGGCAATTCAAGCCCTCACTTCTTACAGCATGGACCATCTCGCACGGCGTCTTTGCGGGCGCCATGTGCCTGGCACCTTTTGTGCAGTCTATTCGCAGCGCCACCCTTATCATCGGCATCTGCGGCATGTATGTACTTCCATATCTTTCACACCGATCGACTCCGACTGATTGGAAATTACAGTTCATGGGCAATCAGCTGCTGGGCACCGTTTGCCTTCCTCGGTGTGGAAATCAATCGACTCTCCTCAATACCATCATACGTGCCCCTGGGCCGAAATTCAATTGAGCTCGAGGCCCCATCTACCCTGCACCTTGACCAGCCGCATTCAGAGCAGCAGTCGACAGGTGAGGGCAGCGGTAAGTATCTAGGTATCATGAATGTGTACACCACACTACCGCAGTTTGTGGGTACAGGAATCAGCTTCGTAGTGTTCAGTTTGTTGGAGCCTGGGAAAAGTCCTGAACTTAGCGACGCGCCGGAAGACGAACATCATAGCACCGAAGGGGTGAACGCTATCAGTGTTTGCTTGTTTATCGGGGCGATGTGTGCGGTTGTGGCTGCTTTCACTACTGTCAAGCTAGGGAAGATTGCGAGATATTAAGTAGCAGCAATTCCAACATAACAGTCCTGCAGAATAGACATTAGAGTTCTTGCATTAAGTTGTGTTGTCGACAGAGACTCGGTACAAAGCGCAGGGTCAGATGCATATCTGGTGCTTGCTGCAAGAGATTGTGAGAGCATGTCTCAGCTCGAGCCCATAGATGCCCACACTTTGCTTGCATGGACTACATTTGGGCATCGTTGGCGGGCACATATGAGTCTCTCAACCCATGAGAGCGTTGTTGATATCAGCCTCGACCCCACCGCAGGTCAGCATGCATGCACGCTTCGGTAGCATTTCCAGACTGGGAGTCCGGTCGAGATGACATGCAAGCATTTCCCTTCCCCAGTCTCTACCCGCCTTCCCTGTTTAGGCGATGCAACTAGGCTTGAACGACGGCGGCGGGTAAGTTTTCTAGCAAGAAATTCTTGTACACCCCCGCTTTCTTCTAGAATGTGGGAAATATTGGTTACGATGTGTTCTCTGGATGAAAGCATGCAGGGCTTAATCACCAGCGTGTCATGTAGGAAAGCCTTATGGCAGTCGACTTTCACCTAGAGGTCCTCCCAAGGTTCAGCAGCACGCCGTTCGGGCCTCCTCAGGTTGGCTACCTAGGCTAGCGAGACAGCAGCGCGGTGCCCGTTCCGACATGCTGTCATTCCTGGGTGTTCGAGGCGCCCAATCCAGTCTGTGGAGGAGCGTGTGCAGCAGAGGGAGGACCACAGAAAGGTGCCTGCGGGCAATGTCGGCGCTAATATCGCGGTGACTGGGCAACTGCTGCGAGCGCTGATGGTCGGCAGATAGACTTGAGTCGCTGCTTTCTCGTGGGCGTGCATGGCAAGAGACACGTGCAGCGCCTTCACGGCACGGTCGTAGCTCAAAAACCTCGATGTTCGCGATCCAAAAGAAACAAAAACACAAACACTCTGCCCCTCACATACAGTACGCTATCGTGCAGCAGTGCCTTGATCCACGCGCGCTCAGCTTCGACGGTCGTTCTTGCACGCCTGGCCTGCCACTATAATAGCAAGCCGCCCAAATCGCCCAAGGTCTAAGCTAAAGGCCCCGCTGAAAGTTGCAGGCACTCACCAACACACAGCATCCCTCAACATTTTGCCACCTTGCGTCGCGGAACCACAGAGCCTCTGCCAAGATGTCTGAACCGATCCGCAATAAGAAGATGGACTCCATCTCCGCTCCGTAAGTCTTTTTCTGCCCCACGACACCTTTTTCCCGACACCCTACCTCACACTCTCTCCACCCCAATCGCCACCATGGACGTCCCAAGGTCTAACAAGCAGCCCACCAGCACACCACAGAACACACCCGCAAATGCTGCACCGATCTCGTCGCGCGCCCAGCAGCCCACCGTTGGCACCATCAATGAAGGTATGTTCCATGCAATTTTCTCTTCTGTTGTTTGTTGCCCCTCCCAACCAACCCCGCGCCGGCGCTGCAAATACGCTTGACCGCTAATTTGAATTTTCACAGAGGAGCTTGACCGCGCCGCCGCAGGACTGTTCGCTGCGAACCCTGCTCTGGTCTCGATGATGCAGGCCAAGCTTGGCTCTCTTGTTGGCCGCTCAAGTGGCTATATTGAGTCGCTTCCTGGCTCCGTCCGCCGCCGTGTTGCCGGCCTGAAGGGTGTTCAGAAGGAGCACTCCAAGCTCGAGGCCGAGTTCCAGGAGGAGGTCCTCCAGCTCGAGAAGAAGTACTTTGCCAAGTTCACACCTCTGTACGAGCAGCGTGCAAAGATTGTCAACGGTTCCACAGAGCCCACAGAGGACCAAGTCAAGGTTGGCGAGGAGCAAGACGAAGATGACGAGGATGACGAGGAGGAGGGCGAGAAAGAGCTCAACAAGGATGAGGGCAAGGACATCAAGGGTATTCCAGAATTCTGGCTGAGTGCCATGAAGAACCAGATCTCGCTCGCCGAGATGATCACAGACCGCGATGAGGCTGCGCTCAAGCACCTCACCGATGTCCGCATGGAGTACCTCGACCGCCCCGGATTCCGCCTCATCTTCGAGTTTGAGGAGAACGAGTTCTTCACCAACAAGACCATCACCAAGACCTACTTCTACCAGGAGGAGAACGGCTACGGCGGTGACTTCATCTACGACCACGCCGAGGGTGACAAGATCGACTGGAAGGCGGGCAAGGACCTGACCGTCCGCGTTGAGAGCAAGAAGCAGAGGAACAAGAGTGAGTCAACTGTTCGAACAACTTTTTGACAAAGACTAACACTTGTCAGACACAAAGCAGACCCGCGTTGTCAAGAAGACTGTCCCAACAGAGTCATTCTTCAACTTCTTCGACCCCCCAAGCCCTCCCCAGGATGATGACGACGCTACCTCCGACATCGAGGAGCGCCTCGAGCTCGACTACCAGCTCGGTGAGGACATCAAGGAGAAGCTCATCCCCCGCGCTATCGACTGGTTCACCGGCGAGGCTCTTCAGTACGAGAACATTGAGGACTTCGACGAGGGTGAGTTCGAGGACGAGGATGATGAGGATGAGGACGAGCTCAGCGATGACCGTGATGAGGATGAGGAGTCAGATGATGAGGTAAGATGATCAGTCTGACAACGTACTTTCAGGAGACTGACAATCCACAGAACGATGGCACAAAACCCAAGCAGGAGGCTGCTGAGTGCAAGCAGAGCTAAATGTCTTCTCTAACCGATCTTTTTCGATGATGTTTCCGGGCATTGGGCTTGTTTCAATCTAGATCTGGCTGTGACAGGTTCGCAACCTGGTCCTTCCCCGTTATCCTTGCACAACACTACTTGTTTTCTACACGGCGTATCATTGCATCAAAAGAGCTGGACGCCGGTTGGGGGTGGTTGTTCTAGCTATACATGAACTACTGGTTCTTCCTCCTCGCTCCACTCCACTCACCCCTAATAGTCCCTGCTTTGCAGCACGCCCTTGGGCACGCCAGTACCAGGCACGTGTCCACCTAACGGACAACGTGTCTGTACACCGCACTTGGAAGAGCAGTACGCAGCGGATGAATCATGACTGGATAAATGGCAAAAGTTTTGGTATATAGATTGAGACGAGACATGAGTAGCGAATTTGCATCTCTGAATACAATCGCGTGGCTTTCAACCATTGAGTTCTAGCATACTCATCTCCTTATTTGTTCTTAAACCTGCGTCTCATACTCAACATGAGCAGTAACGTACTGCGGAGGGACGTACCAGTCGACACCAAATCATCAGCCGGCTGATTCGCAGCCCCTCCAAGGGGTGCAGCGACGCAATGTGACATCGGCTAGTGGCGGGGTAGTCTGATTGGCGGGGTCCAAGACAACAATTTTTATGAGAATGGCGCAACTGGTACAGCGGAAGCCAGCGCCAATTCAACCAGAGCGTCACATCCTACCTGCCTACGCATAATCAGCCCCGAGCTAGAGAAGTCCTGCGACTCAGAATTTGGCATCGAAGCCCAGCCCAAACACTCCCAAACACTCCACCCCGATAATGGCGCGCAAGAACCCAAACATCATCATCACCGGCACGCCGGGCGTGGGCAAGACCACGCACGCGGAGCAGCTCGCCCGCGCTACTGGACTCAAACACGTGTCTGTGAACCAGATTGTCAAGGACGAGGGGTTTCACGAGGGCAAGGACGAGGAGACTGGGAGCTGGATTGTGGACGAAGATAAAGTACGTCTTTGGTGCTTCATCCTATCTTCCCCCCCTTCCCGCAGACCGAATCCACCATGAACGCGCACATTCGCTGACTGTGATTGCACAGCTCCTCGACTATCTCGAGGAACAGAAGATTTCTGAAACCGGCGGTTGCATCCTCGATTGGCACGCGTGCGACCTCTTCCCTGAGCGCTGGATCGATCTCGTTGTGGTTCTGCGCTGTGATTCAACGGTGCTGTATGATCGCCTTACCGCACGTGGGTACAAGGACAAGAAGTTGGACGAGAACATGGACAGTGAGATTATGCAGGTGCTGCTTGATGAGGCGCGCGAGGCGTACAAAGAAGAGATTGTTGTTGAGCTGAGGAGCGATGGGTCGAATGATGTGGAGGGCAATTTGGAGAGGATTGAGCAGTGGGTGGAGAATTGGAAGAAGGATCGGGAGGATGAGGAGTAAGAATGAAAAAGGAATACATGGGATTGGGAGAAAGACTGCGGCTTTGAGCTGCGCGGTGTGGTGAGTTTGAATTTCTTTCATTTCTTCTTGATGCTTTTGCTGTCGCGGGGACAATTAAGCTTCGGTCCGGGCTGCGAGCCATTCCTTTAGCTTGTCCAGCGCCTTGCCGCGGTGACTGATTTTGTTCTTCTCTGCTTTGTCCATCTCGGCATATGTCTGGCCTGTGCCTTCGTACTCGAAGCAGGAGTCCCAGCCTGTCTCTTCGTTAATACACAAACCATACCTCATACGAGTAACTACTTACCGAACACAGTAGGCCCTCGACTCGGCACCAGCTTGCCGTCTGTACGTCCCTGGAACGTAATCGGCTCGTGGCCCGGTCCCGCGCAGTATCCGAACGTGCACACCGCCTGTGCGGACTTGTCGTCGAAGCCGGACAGCATCTTGTGCAGTTCAAGGGGCCCGAGAGAAAGCATGAACCATTTGCTGTTGTATACATTAGCACAATATGGAGGGAAGTACAGAGATAGTCGGAGCAGTACATGTAGGGACCTGGCAGGTCGTTCATGGCCTTGAAGCAAAGACATGTGTCTTCAACCAGTACGGGGCCTCCGACCTGTACATCGATTAGCGAAAGGAAGTTGAGAATGAAATGAATGTGAACATACTGCTTCTGCTGCTCGTCGTGCCTTGTCTAGTGTGACCTCCTCAACCGTGCCCTGGATCTCGACAAGGTCGACATTCTGATTTCGCAGCTCAATGACGCCCTCTAGAATTGCCTGGACTTCTGCGAGCTTGTTTTTGTTGCCCGTGATGAAATTCAGGTGCTTGGGTACTGGTGTCGAAGTCATCTCGATGACCTAGTCTGTGATCGAATAGCCCGGCTTGATGGTCAGGAATGGCAAATGAGAAGCTGGTGGCTCTTGGAGGCTCTTGGGAAATGTTCTGTGGCGTGAATAGCGCAGCTGAAATGCGATTGATATCGGTCCGGAATGCCGCACGTGAATGTATGCTTTAGTGGTGTTAGAGCTGGAGGATCTCTAGTAACAGATCACTACAGACTTTTATGCCACAAAATTGAATCGTAGCTCTCAATTCCGCAGATATGGTAATGCAAACGTTGTAAGCGGTGAGGTGTGACTGTTGTAGCGGAATTAGCTGAGAAAGAGGGCTAAAGGGCGGAGCTGCCGACAAGACACTTGTCCGCAGCACACTTACAGGGTTTGGAAGGGCCTGAAGTCACAAATGGCAATGCAGCTGAGTTCCTAGCTTCTTGATAAGAGCAAGACGCGCATCACCACCGAGTCAAAGCTGCACGATCGAAGGTGGGTCTATTCTTGGGCGTAGGAAGCGAGGGCGCTATGGCCCAAACAGGAGGAATAACTATCTGGCGTAACGACGATGTCACCGTCGTCTTCGCAACCGTCATCTTACTTGTGAAAGGTAGCATCTCATTTTCAGCCTATCAAGGGTGGACGTTCCTATTTGTGCTCTCCCAGTGGTACGCTCGATCACGCACCGATTGCGGCTCGTAGCACACGCTGCTAGAGCCTCATCCTCTCGAACGTATCTGACCCCGGACTAAATCCGTCAGCTTCTACACGCTCATCTGGCCTCTCTGGTTCTTGGTATTGACGGCATAACTCACGCCAACATGGGGCTCAAGGGTCTGTTTGTGGCTGTATATGCCTCGAATGGCATCATAAGAGCTCTATTTCTTCCAGTTTGGTACACGCTGCTATCGAGTCCGTTCATACTAGCTATAGCCTACTACTACAGGGTTGGCCAAAAGCTGCAAAATTTTGTGGGCGACGACTTCTCGTGGTTCGACATATTACCGCAGTTTGCCATCTCAGCGGTTTTCCTGCTTCTACCAACGAGGTTGCTCTCTAGCGCTGGAGGTACGGGCAAGAGCAAGGATGGTAAGAAGAGCAGGGTACAACCGTTGCCGTACTGGATCCCTGGAGTTCGACATTTGGGAAGCATTGTCTCCGGCCAGGAACAGTGGTTGAAGGGAGTTAAAGATGCATCGGTGCATAGCATGATTTCGTACCAGGCAGCTGGTGCAAAGCATGTTGTCATCTTCACGGCTTCTCTTCTCGAGGATCTTCACAAGAAGTACAAGAGCCTAGTCGAGCACAGCGCCACCAGATGGGCGGTGCTGCGCAACGCATACGGAATGCCAAAGAGTTTCGAAAGTGGCTACTTTGAGCTGCGACCAAAGATCAGCGAGGTCATCGATGCCGAAATATTCCGCTCACAGTCTATGGAACACCTGGTCGCCGCATCTTGCAAGATTCTCACAGATACTTTACCGGATCTGATCACTTTTAATTCGTCCGTTGTCGACCAGATGCAATGGGAACGAGTTGCAAATATTGAGTTGACCGACGGGACATCAGAGGCAGAATGCGACTTCTTCTCCTTGATCAACGATTTTTGTTGTAACGCAATTCTTGGTCCGATTACAGGCAGCCAATTTCCTGAACAATACCAACTGCTGGCATCTGATCTTGCCGACTTTAACAGGCACTATCACGCCTTGGCTCTCGGCATCCCACGGCTGTCGCCAATTCAGGGTCTGCCAACAGCTGCACTGGCAAAGAAGCGGCTTCTACTACACTTCATCAATTTGTTCGAAGAGCTCACTCACCCGAAGGTGAGACGAGTGCTAGACGATGATGAAAGCGCGAGCGAAGAAGAAACGGATGCCGATACATCGACGCCTCTTGCTACTCTCAATGCATCGTTCATGAAGTTCGACGTACCAATCCCAGCACGAGCATCCATCGCTCTCGATCTGATCCACAGTATCGTAGCTGAAATCGTCCCCCTTGTCTTCTGGACTTTGGTTCATATCCATTCCTCTTCCACATGGCCACTCGCGCAGAGTGACGAAGGAACACCGTTCGAAAAAGTCAAGGAGGAGACCAAATCATGGGCACAAGCTGTACAACCTCCATCTATACACCCATTATTTCCTGCGCCACCAGAGGTCTCATTCACTTCATCCGCTCAGCTCCGCAAACCGACACCATTCCCATACCTACAGTCTTGCATTAACGAAGCTCGCCGTCTACACAGCTCATCCGCTACAATGTATAACACCGACAAACCTATCACTCTAGATGAAGAGAGTATGCGTCCCGGCGAGCGAGAACGGTGGGAACTTGAGGCTGGCTCGTACATCGACGTTGGTCTGTCACGAAGTATCATCAACAGCTCGTCTGCTGAGTTTGCTTCGCCCGACATCTTCAAAGCAGATCGCTTCATAGAGACTGCACCAGGCCCTTCTATTGAGTCTCCTGTCGAGAGCTCCAGACTATACACAAACGCACTTCTGCTTCCCATCATAGCAGGTATCGTTCAGCTTTGGGAGATCAGCCCAGCGCCGAAAAAGACGTTTGTGGAGAAGATGATTGAGGTCCGTGACGAGATCCATGCTGGAGCTGCATCCCTGGACAATGATGGGAAGGCAGCGAGGGGTAATAGTCGAGTATCGAAAGATGGAGAGGAAAAGAAGGAGGGTGTCTGGGTCCTTCCAAAAACAGTCGATGCGGTTCTCATCCAGGTGCCGAAGACCGATTTAAGGGTTAGGATCCGCAGAAGAAAGGATCTGCCCGCTCCAAAAGTACCAAGGAAGAGATAAACGGCTTCGTGCATACCAAGCTCTACAATTACCTATACTTCCCAGGCTACAGGCTCGGTCGCTAAGTTTGAGTATAACATACAAAGTCAGAGCCAGCCATTGGTAGTCAATACACAGTTTGGAGCATATCTAAAAGTTGCAAATATCTGCATTGAACGTGGTCCGAGCTAGCGGTAGAAGTAGAATATGTAATAGAAGTGAATCGAGGAGTTTTCGAGAAACAAACATCCAAATCGTCAGCCTATCGTCAAGAAAAAAACCACCGCAGAATGTGTGCCTAGTACAAAGGTCTTGGCCACTCTTCACCTTATATGGAATGTTTAAGAGAAGTTGCTAGAAGCAGTCTTGGTAGTCTCAGGCGCAACGCTGACATTCTTGACGATGATGCTCTTGCCGTTGGTGCTGGTAACCTTGACGTCGACAGACTGTGTTCCGAACCCAGAGGCATTCTCGAAGTAGTTGTAAGGCTGGCGCTGTGTCTTTTTCCACGTCTTTCCACCATCAGTAGAAACTTCAAGCGAAGCAACGGCGATGTTAGAGTTCTGGACCTGCATGCTGAACCAGTGGGCACTGGTGCCGGACTTGTTCTTGAGCACGATAGGGGAGGTAATACCACAGGGCACGAAGTCCCAGGAGATGGGAACGATGCCCTTAGAGATATCGGCGAGCTTAGAGAAGCCGTTCTGGAACAGATCGAGATTGTTCTCCGCGCATTCAGGGCACTGGTCGACGATCATGGCTGTGATCTTGTTGCCAGAGGGACCTGTTACTGACACGCAGGCACCGCAGTTGGCGGCAGAATTCCAGCTGGCGCCTGACGCGGCGGTACCAAAGAGAGATGAGGGAATTGTGTATCCAGTGAAAGAGCTAAAACAATATTAGATTGAGGACAGAAATGCCTTGATGCTCTCCACTTTGACTTACCATGTGCCACCATTAGTGTTGCCGCCATAGAAGGTAGCCTCTCCACGCTTGGAGCCGGCAGCGGAGGTGGAAGCAGTTCCAGCGTCAGCGTCGACAGGTGAAGTCTGAGGTGCGGCAGGGGCCTCGGAGGTAGGTACAGGTGCCTCGGAAGTAGGGACAGGGGCTTCGCTGCTCTCGCTGTACTCATAGTAATCACCAGACGGGTAGGGTGTCTCGCTGGGAACGTTGGTTGGAGCCGGTGTCTCAGTGATGGGAGAAGGCGTGTAGTCAAGGGAGACAGTAGAGTGAATGGGCTGAGGGCGGCCAGTGTGGTTGCTCCAGGTTCCATTGGGGTAGCTTCCCCAATGGAGACCAGTTGTGGACGCTTCAACCGAAGTCGAAGGCCTGACTGTGATTGTTGTGGTGATGTCGACTAATGAGCGTCAGGAGCCGAATACCATTGAACTTTTGTGAGGGCATTTGACATACTGGTAGATGTGATTGTGATATCAGGAAGCGAAGAGCTCGGCTGCACAGTGACATAGACCTTCTCAGTCTCGGTCTTTGTGACGATTGGCCTGTTGCAGCCCTTCTGGGCGAGGGCAAAGCCCACAAGGGGAACAATGGACAAGATGGTGGACTTCATGTTGGCTCAATCCTTTCTTCGTATATTGATCTTTGGTGTATAGAAGATCTTCGGTACTCTGTCTTAGTAATGAGGGTCGTGGATCGTATCAAACGAATGGCAGCAGCACTAGGCTTGCGAAAATGAGTGACTATGGTGAGAGAGACCGAAAGCTCGTAAGGCGCTTCTGAAGTGGGCGGCATCAATACATAAAGCCCCCATGACCCTGGCACGACATTTCATCTGCCTTTGCCACATGCAGTAGAACCCAACATTACGTGGAAATTTGCTCGGAAGTTAACGAACTCGGAAGCAAATGAGCTCGCCATTATCGTCTCAAGCCAAAGGGCGGGTACGCTGATGTCTGCAGCCGTGCCGCTCCCGGGACATGCAGGTGCTTACAGGCTGTTTTGGAGGTCCCCCAGGTCTAGGCTCATGCTGTGGACATGTTTGAAAGGTCTGTGAGTTGAGTTCCACAGGATTTTCTGATGAGAGCGCAGGGTTGACGATGGCGCTAAATGGAGATCAAACGTTGGCGAAATGACGAGGCGGGAGCCATTCAATCCTTCCACTTTGCATACCAGAACACATACTTGAAGAAAATGAAACACTGACACAACACCGCGACTGAAACTATAGGGGTCTTGTGATGTTGGAGATATAGAATTTTAATATACGCGCAGAAGTGTTCATGGTCGATTTCAATCGCAATTGAGACTTTACATGGCGGCTTTGTAGCGATGGGGAAAAAGGTACAGCGAAATAACGCCGGGATTCGCCCTTCCACAACAAGTGACGAGCAGGTTTATCGAGAAATTCTCGGATATCTCAACAGCTCTAACTAGCTGTGGGGACGAAGTAAGAGCGAACGATCGGGAAGGCGCCGGAACTGCCGAGCACAGGATGCTCTGTGGCTGCCATGGTAATCTGGAGTAGAGCAGAGTCGAGTGTCTGAGAATGATTGCACTCGCAGGCATGAGCTTGTTCCGGGCGGCGTATCTTGCCTCATCCCGTCGCACGCGATCGTTGGTGATTCGAAACCTGGCAGGATGGCCATACAGACACCTCCAGTGAGCGATTAAAGATGTCATTGCCATAAGACTAGTCAGACGTCAGACGTTATGATCTTGTAAGAGAGAAATGTTTGGATAACTACCTGTACAGAACAGCAAACGAAACCACGACGTCCATCGCGCTTCAATCGGCCCTCACGCACTCCGTTTACAAGCGATGTCCCACGTTACTAATAATGCTTTCGCGGACCTGTAGTCAGGGATTGGACCACTCATTGTAAGATAGGACAATTTACAGCCTGCTCGCCCATGAGTTTCCATCTCTTGTGTAGTCTATTGACCGGTCGGTAATAAGCAAACGATCTTCAGCAAAGACTTGGTTCTTCTTGGTAACGTCGTCGGTAACAGATGGTTTCTCTCATGTCTTCTAGATGCAGGTCAAATGTTGTAAATCTCGCAGATGGAGGACAATGAGGCGCGCATCAACTTTTCTGCTGGAGCAATCTATCGCTTGAACAGCACAGCCAGTGAGGAAGTGTCTAATCGCGGTTTACTTCTATCACTTGGTGGACGGATTCAGATGCTGGTGAAAGACTCGACGAAGACTGCTTGTGCCCAGCTTGGTCAAGGCTTCCAATTGCCGTGCATCCCATGATTCGCCGTCGCACTCTTTCTGGGTCCGAGGACTGGTACATCTTCAAGTCTCGTCAGTGGCATTCTCTTTGGCCATCTGATCTGCTCTGACTCTCAGATGGGGGTACGCCAGATCTCCCAGCCGCAACAGATTTGCCTTTCTCGCCGTCGGGTCCGTGAACAACTCGACGGCAATAGCAAAATTGTTCATGCCTGGGCTGTCTTTGATCTTCTTCTTCTCAAATCGACTCTGATTAGCCGGCCCGCTCCAGCAGAGCAGATAGTAGCAGAGCTTCGCCGTCAACTTTTTCTTCACAAGGGTGAAGCCAAGACTAGTCATGATTTCCAATAGCCGGGCTTCGTCGACGTATCTGGAGTTGTCGATGCATGGAAGGGGCAAGACAAAGAATAACACTGGCAAGTCGTTGTTGCTTGTGATCCTCAAGAAAGACGGTATTCTCTGCAGCATTGCTCCACGGCCAGGTGCATCTGGGACGTAGTTGAGGACCAGTGACAAGGAGATGATGTCAAATCGTTCTTGATCGGAAGAGGGTAGTGGCCGTTCCATGAAGTCTTGCTTCTCGATTCCAGTGCCCTGACTATTCAGGTCGATTCTTGTCATTTCAATAGCGTTGGGAAATTTCGATATCTCATTTGCTGTCGACAAAGCGCCTATTTCAAGACACCGTAAAGGCGTCTCGTCTGCCAGATTCTTTCCCCGACTTTTGCGACCAATGACCCCAAGTTCAATCAGCCACTCAACGAGTAATTTGCTTGAGTCGCCGCCGCGGTCGCTAGCCTGTCCTTGCTTGCTTGCCGCCTGATACAAAGCAATACCTCCATTCTTCTCGATCTCGACCCTGAGCTTTTCAGCTTGGTTCGAATTGCCCGTCTTTTGTGCTGCAGCCAGCTGCTTGTGCAATCGATGGTGAGTCCGTATTATTGTCCTGGAGCGCTGTGCAGTCATGTGTTCTCTGGGTTTGCTCACAGGTGGCCGGCCATTCGCAAGCGCTTTCTGGCGCCTTTTGACAGCCATCGTGATTCTGATTTGGTGATCACATGCCTTGGTGTTGATGGGAGAAAAGAACGCCAACTTGGAAAGACGACCAACGCACGGTTCACCTGCCGCCACCAACCTCGCTTGTTAGTGTGTGCGCCGGGAGAAAATACAATCAATCTCACTCTGGACATTTCTCGTACGCTTCGTCAAACTAACCACAGCACATCGTCGAAATGGCTCCCAAGGCAGCATCTAAGAGTACGTCCCGCATCAGTCGCCGGCGATCGATCGAGCCACAAGCACATACGCATTGCGAAAACCAAAACTGCATACCACGGCAACCGTAACGAAACCTGGTACCGCACTGCAATGTAGCGAATGCGCATCGATCAGTCCTCCGACAAATTTTCCAAGTACTTCGAGATCATAGCTGACATTTCATAGCCGCCACCAAGACTGGCAAGCAGGCCAATGCCGCCGCTAAGGCTGCCCTTCGCGGTGTAAGAAACCCTTGAACTTCTTAAGTCGTGCCAGAACCAATCTCTGGCGGGCTGTACTTCTCGTGTGTCGGACACAATTAACGAGACGACAGTCGTACGCGAACAAGAAGCGCGCCATCAGGAAGAGCACCAGCTTCCACCAGCCCAAGACCCTTGAGCTGTCGCGTGCTCCCAAGTACCCCCGCAAGTCGATCCCCCATGCTCCTCGCATGGATGCCTCGACCATCCTGATCCACCCCCTCAACACCGAGTCCGCCATGAAGAAGGTAATTTGACCGATTTTGAACGGTTGAGAGACAGGCGCTGACTCGTCTTCAGATTGAGGAGAACAACACCCTCGTCTTCATCGTCGATGTTAAGGCCAACAAGCGCCAGATCGCCGCTGCTCTGAAGAAGCAGTACGACGTCTCTTGCGTCAAGATCAACACCCTCATCCGCCCTGACGGCTCCAAGAAGGCTTTTGCCCGCCTCACCGCCGATGTTGATGCTCTCGACATTGCTGCCACCAAGCTCAACCTCGTTTAAGCGCTTTTGGTGCGTGGTACGGAATGGACCTGGGATACCCAGCTGGAAAAAGCGATGTGTTATGCTCGGCGTTCATGGGCACGTAGTCACGGCGACTCGAATGAAACAATTCAGCATGACGCCACTTCAAGTGTGCGCGACCTTCAATGATACCCCCTTCACTGTATATGACATGATTTTTCTGGATGTTCGTGATGTGTGCCCAAGCTTGAACCGCACTGCTTGCCAACGATGGCGATGAGAGCAGAGACGTCCAGAAGGCTGCAAGAGCTGCTCTGCTTCAGCGTTGTATCGATCATAGATCAGAAACTGCGAATTCAAAAAAAACAGATGTCTAAACTTGGGCAATGTACAACGAAGCGGAATCCGTGCATAATCGATACTCTTTCTTTTTATTTTATCAAGCGTAGGTAAAGAACCACTTTATCGTTGAGCCAATATGGGCGTGCACGAGCCACCCAAATAGTTGAACTCCATCATCATCGCCCAAGAGACTTTCCACTATCACCACGCAGCTACATACACCATCTCAACACCCTTAATACCCGATCACACCTGAACTGACGCTTCCACTCCACGCGACCACACAAATATTCACAATGGACGGCCTTGGCGGCGGACTCGCAAACGTAGATGTCTCGCGTCTCACCGACGCCGACAAGCAGCAATTGCAGCAATTCGCCATCAACGAGGGGCAGAAAGCGCGTATCCAGTCGTGTAGGTGCTCTTCCATAATCAATGCCGAGGCTCCAAGAGCTATGATGTCAATCGCTAATGCATACTAGCTATCCACAGCCTCACAGACACATGTTTTCGCAAGTGCATCCCCGCAGGCGGCATCAAGAATGGCAAGCTGGACAAGTACGAGGAGCCCTGCATGAAGCAGTGTGTTGACCGATTTCTGGATGCGAACATCGTTGTGTTGAGGGAGTTGGAGAGGTTGAGGCAATAGAGACATGGACAACAGGAGGGATGTCGAGCGGGAAGAAGTTGTATGATTAAAATTGACGTCAAGAAGACGGGCTGTACAATATGATATGGCATCGGGCGATGCAAGACTGTACAATACGAAGAAATGTTGGCATGACCTCTGGCAAAGGAGGGTTTTGGTGAACTTCATGGGATACTTGAGAGGCAATTTTTGGTGACTGGACAGTGCAGCAGGGCTGAGAATGAGCCAAGGATGATGAGAGTTCATGCGGTAAGCTGTTCGCAAATGGCATTTATACGACATCTACCAATCTAGACAGGCTCAACTCCTGACACGATCTTTCTACGTTGCACTGGCGACCCCCACAACAAGGATCCAAGCCGCCAACGCCCACATCTCCATACCACGATCGAATAGCCTTACAGCAGCGCTCTCATCGTTGCTCGTGCCACTGTACCTCTCAAGTACACTCTCGACACTTGCCTTGTCCCTGCTGCCCTCTGTTACTGGTCCAGGGACAAGACACGCAATCTGCACCCTGCGCATCCGAGGTGAATATACCCGGCCCGGCGGCATACTGCCAAAGAACGTCATGATATCCATAAGTGGGAAGTTGGTACCCATGTCGTAATCCTGCGTCGTAGCCATCGTACCAAAGGAACGGGAGAAATTACGACCTGCACAGACAAGCGACTCATTCTGCGGGAGCTCTGGGGCGCTGCTGTTGAGAAGCAGCGGGATGCGCATTGCTAATGTGGAGTTAAAATCTGGGTTTCCTGAACGCAGTCAGCCTCGTTGCCACATCACAATGGCTGAACAAGATTACACTCACGTCGGCTCACAGACTCCACCATCCCGCTATCTGCACACTCCCAAGGCACCGTGGTATTCCCCTGTGTACACCCCGTCCACTCCGTCTCCTCGTACGCCGCCTGAGTGTGATACTGCGCCTTCAATCGCTGCAGACACGCCTCGCTGACCATTGTCCTACAGTCCCCTGTGTCCTGCACACTCTTCTCCAGCGTGTCGCGGCTCCACGTCAGATTGACCCTGTTTCCAATTTGCAGAGGGATAAAGTTATGACACATGCGCATCCGGTCCCCGAGCCGTATGGTATTGGACTCGTTGGTGTCGAGCCAGACGACTGTCTGCGTTGTGTTGGCTAACTCCTCATACTGGCCTTCGGCGGGCTGGACAGACGAGGACAGACGCCAGGAGTGGTCCGAGTCATTGACTATGGCATAATCCTCGCCATCGCCGAGAAAATCAAGTCGCAGTGCGGTCATGTCCAGAGAAGCGGTGGCGTTTGATTTGAGGTGATTGGAAGGCACTGCATCGCAGTACTCAGAGTCTTGAGCAAGGATCGGAGAGTACAGATAGGTAAGTGCGACGAGCGCAAGGATGGAAGAGTGTAAAGTAGGAGGCATCGTGTCTTTTGTTCAATCCACACTTTGATCCAGACTCGAATTCAATTCAACGAGATTAGATCCAGCGTCTCAGAGCCTTCTGTCAACTCAGTAGCAATATGTGCCCCAAAGTCCTTCCTACGTCATTCCCCAACCCCAGTTCAGGCACGCACCCAAGCAATCATCTAAGTCACCTAGCCTTTACGACTTCCTTGGCTTCCCGCCTAAAAAGACCTCTCCGCCACGTAAATCCCTTTGTCTGGCGTCGATCACAAGGCTAAGGTGCTAACGTGCCTTGATACCCGGGGCCACGCATGATACCGCACCGCATTGAGACATTCTGACATCGAGCAGAAGACATTTTGACATGTGTCACTATATATGAGGCGGTGCAGAGAAATCAAAATCATGTCCATGATTGGCAACAGGCAGATCAAGTTTCGCGCACTTCCTAAAAGGGACAGGAGTCATAGTCTACACAGGAAGCTACTAGCATTAAGCAGATAGTTCAACAAGTCAAGTTGAATGCTCTCAGCCCCCTGCTTGTCAACGGTGCTTGTGTGTGGTAGAGCCTGTACACAAAGTTGAATACTAGCCGTGCTAGCAATGCAAGTAGAACTTTGTGATGGCCATTCTGTTGTGGCATCATGATTGGGCTTGGCTGTGCTTGTAGAGAGGAGGGATGCGCGGTGGCACAGGAAAGGATTTCGGCAGGGATGTGCCAGGTATTCGTGTCCGGATTGAGCGGATCGGATGCTGGGCTGAGGTCTCACCATTTGCTAGAAGCAGCTGCGACTAGAAAGACCAGGACTGTACGTGCCAATACGAATTGTTGCACGTTACATTTGTGAGATGAGCCGGCTACACATCAAAGAGAGGGAAAGGATACCATCATAAGATCTCTTAACACAGGAACACTATCCTTCATCCATCATTTGAAGCGATCTAGCCGCGCCCTATTTATTGAGATATGATCATCGTTGATGGTCGGAGGTCCCAGCGTGCACACGTGGTATCCAGCATCTATTTCTTGCTGAAGCAAACAACCCAAGCGAGCAAGCTTCGCACTGGTTGACTCCGATATGCCTGCTTGCTCTTCGCTTCATTTTGTTCGATCGGGAAGAGGGGTCTTGACCTCGTCCTTGCTGGGCTTCCACTCCTTGACGAAGGGGAGGAATGAGGGCTGGCCAGGGATGTATTTGCGAAGTACCTCGGGTACATTGAAGCCTTCTGGGGTCTGGTAGTTCTCGAGGATGCAGCAGAGTGTGCGCTCGGTGGCGCAGACTAAATCAAAGTATCAGCATATATGTTGCGATCCATATTTCGAGGCGGGAGGCATGAACGAAGGTGAAATGGGTACATACGTGTGCCGTTCAATGCGTGAACGTATTCCTTGCGTGTGGCGGTCTGCTTCTTAACACCGAATCGGATCTCCAGCTCGCGCGTCTGGTAGTCTGTGCAATTAGAGATTGACACAAGTTCCTTGTATTCGCCGCCGCCGGTGACGGGGAACCACGCCTCAAGATCGCGCTTCATAGACGCTGCGTTGTCTGGAAAATGGCATCAGTCCTTGCCGCTCTAATTTCACAATGTAAACTTACTCAGCGCTCCAGAAACGATGTTGATAACCTGGTACGGCAGGCCGAGGCTCTGGTAGAACTCCTCAGACGTAGCCAGCATGCTCTCGAATGCCTCCCACGACTTCTCGGGATGCGTGATGAGGAACTGCTCGACCTTCTCGAACTGGTGTATCCTGAAGATACCCCACGCGTCCTTCCCGTGCGAGCCAGCCTCCTTTCTGAAGTTGGTCGAGTAACCGGCGTACTTAATGGGCAGGTCGGCGGCGCCGAGCCACTCTTCAGAATGCAGAGCGCTGATGGGCTGTTCGGAGGTGGCAATGAGGTACTTGTCTGTCTCGGGCTTGTCCTTACTCTCGGTAACCTTGTACAGCTCCTCGTCGAAGTCGGACAGTTGCGCCGTCTTGGCCATCTGATCGCGGAGCATGAAGAAAGGCGGCTGGTTGGGCGTGTAACCCTTGTTGAAGAGAAACTCGAGGCCGTAGTTGATCAGCGCGAGGTTGAGGAAGAGACCATAGCCAGTCAGGCAGTAACCCCTGTGTCCAACAATCTTCACGCCGCGCTCCGGGTCGTAGCCGTTCAGTCTTGTGAGAACGCCGTGGTGCGGAATGCCGTCCTGCTTGAACTCTGCCTTTCTATCCTCGGGCGCCCATGTCTTGACAACGGCGTTGTCGTCCTCGGTGCCAGATACGGGAACGTCCTTGTGCACGTAGTTACCGACCGACTTGGCCTTGGTGTTGAGCGTGACGAGCTTTTGCGCAGCCTCGTCCTCCTTGGCTGCCTTTTGCTTCTTCAGCTCCACCATCTCAGCGAGGAGTTCATCGGCGCTCTCCTTAGCCTTCTTCTTCTGCCCGACCTGCTTCTGCAGCGCGTTTATTTGCGAGCCGATCTGGGTGGCGGCATACTGTGTCTTGCGGTGGTCCTCGAACAGCTCAATGACCTCGTCGACAATCTCGACGGGCGCGTGGCGCTTGCGCTGCGATTCACGGATCTTCTCTGGGTCACCGCCTCGCTCTGCAATGAAGTCGTTGCTGTTTACCCCGCCATGTTAGCATGTTTGCGATGGTTGCGGAAACAAACTGGAACACAGGTCGACTTCTCAAACTGGACGATAGGCTTACATGTCAAGCATCTTGTTTCGCGGGCGCAGATATGTGCTGTGTCAATTGCTCGCGTGCAGGTTGTTGCAGCCCGAGCACAAACAAATGTGGTGGTGCGTTACGCTTGACTCAGGGACCGATGATCTGTGCGAATGGCGGGGCAATGTGGCTGCACTTGTGAGGCTGCCAGTGCTTTGACACTTCCCAGAAAAGCAAGTTTCGAGTCTACACACATGAAAGCATCGATCACGGCATCTTCACCGTCAAAGCTTTAGAGCTGCCTAATCAAGTGTTGGTCGATGCATTCGCGCACGGTGATCGAGTGGAGTGGCTGGAATGTGGGCTCGAGCATTCGAGTGTTGGGGCTGGGAGGCGCAGTTGCAAAATCGCATGGTCATTGCAGTCTATATAATTGACACCTGCAATATCGCCGAGCCAAGTGAAGAAGAAGGCTGAGTACCAAATAAAACCCATTACATCCCGCTCGAACGCCAAT
Source organism: Stagonosporopsis cucurbitacearum (assembly GCA_016920805.1). NCBI lineage: Eukaryota > Fungi > Ascomycota > Dothideomycetes > Pleosporales > Didymellaceae > Stagonosporopsis > Stagonosporopsis cucurbitacearum. The sequence goes on along the minus strand of JAFEKD010000011.1, from coordinate 1,615,862 downwards.
TCGCCATTGTGTCTCTGTCGGACAGGCCACCGGAAGCAAGTGCAGTCGAACCAACCTATCGCCGTCTATATCGTCTAGACCCTCGATCCATTCCTTCACGAAGACGTGCAACCTTTTGGCACACATTTCTTCAAGCCCTTCTTCTTGCCCTGTGTGTGATTCTTGCCCTCTGCTTTCTCAGACCAAGGCGTTACTGGTACACCTGGGGCGAAGTAAAGTCAGTCATGGCTTTTACATGACCTGACACCCACTTTTGCCGCCAGTGGGCTCACCAGGGTTCTGGCTCGTCTCGACCTGCTCAATCAAAAGCTGAAAGGCCTTCTCGACGTTCTCGTTATACCGCGCGCTGGCTTCGGTCCAGCCGCACTTGAACTCCTGCGCGAGTTGCTTGCCGTCTTCGGGAGTGACCTGGCGCTGCTCGGGACGCAGATCGGATTTGTTGCCAACAATGACAATTGGAACCCAGTCGACAGCCTATAAGGGCCTTGTTAGTTGGAGGTCGAGGGGTCTGATCTCCAAGACGACTCACGAGATGGTTGAGGATCTTGTCGCGGATGATGCGTGCCATTTCGAAGCTCTGTTTGCTTGCAACCGAATAGACAATCATGTAGCCATGAATACCAATAAAGTGCTTCGAATTAAGAATGCTATACTCATCCTGGTGGAGGTGTTAACAATCTTCACATGTCAATCCCACAGCACTACAACTTTCGGGCAGCAACCGCAGTCCCAGCCGCATGCTGCTCAGAGCTGCGGCGAGGAGCGGCGTTCGTGCGGACGCGGTGACAGAAGAAAATCTCACGTACCTGGCCAGCAGTGTCGATGATCTCGGTTGCAAAGTCCTGGTTCTTCCACTTGATCATCTTGCTGAACGTATTCTCGATAGTTGGATAGTAGCTATCGACAAAGTGGCCGTCGACGAACTGCACCGTCATACTCGACTTGCCTGCACCAATTCACGTCAGTCATGTCTGCGCAAGCGGAGTGCTGAGCGTGCATGTTGTAGCTCACAAGTGTGCATGCTTACCGACAGCTCGACTGCCGACAATGGCCATCTTTCTCTGCTTTGGAGGGGCAGGCATATTGCTGGTGGTTCTGGAGTTTGTTTGTGTGTGTGTGTATATATGTGGGCTCGCGAAGGTGCAGGGCGGGTCGCCTGTTGTAAATTCAAAGCTCACAGTGCACAGCTCGAGACGATAGGTGCCCAGGCGGTTGCTTTGTCGATCTACGAGGCTAAGGATGACGTCCGCGGGCGAGGAAGGTAACACGCCGAGTAAGGAAGCAGCGAGTCAGCAGGGGTTTACAGCGGGCGCCGTTACCGCAAGTCAACAAGATCACCAAACGAAGGTAATGAAGCGGACGTGAGGTTTGTTTGCGAGTCTCTCTCACCCGTATCCAAAAAGTTCCTCAGCCGCTATAGTATGCCGTCATGCCTTCCCGTGGCCCACACCAGACCCTCTCCCGGCTCAGCGAAAGCTCAGCAGCAAGGCGTTGAATTTATCCAAGTTGCCCAATCCCGAACATTCAATTTACGTGATGTCAACTCATCCGAGCCTAGCTCCAGCATCCAGCAACTCATTCTTGTCTCTCGGCCACACGTTCGCTGGGTCTTCTGGAAACTAATGCCCTACCCGACATCCCCGCCGTACTGACCTTCCCGAACTCGTGTACCCGACTCGAGCTGGACAATCACATGCTGCAAGGAAAGTCTCTGTGGCCATCGTGATGCAGTACAATCCCGGTGTGCAGGTGTGCTGCTCAAGATGTGATTACCGGTATTCCGTCGGAGATGAGCACTTGTTTGACGGGCACGTGGATGGTTTTGGAGCCTGGAGCTGTGTACCTCTGGCTAACCTGATCGAGGCGCCCGGTCAAATACTCGCATGTTTATGGAAGCCTGTCCGAATTTGTGGCACACACGTTTGGGACCGATCATAGCCCTGCGTGTGTTCGCGAGCGACTAAATTTCGTACATTCCATGCTCACTTTGCTAACCATAGTTCAGACACAAATCCATATTACCGGATGCCCGTGCCGACGAGTACTACAGTACAGATCCATAACCACTGGGTATCATGCTACAACTACAAAAAATGCCGTATCCAGAATCGCAAAAGGGAATTCGTTATCCATGACTGCCATACCAACCGTGCTGTGCAACACGATAATAAGGTCCAACGCCTATGTTCTTGTGCCCTTCAACTTCTCGACCACGTACATGATTCGCACGTAGTAATCATTCAGAGCCTCCTGTCCTTCTGGTCCTTTGAAACTGTTTGCTGCTGTTTTATCAACATGCTCGTGGATTCGAGCAAACTGCTTCATGTTCTCGAGGAGCACGTAAAGCTGTTTATCAGGAAGCTGGGCCTGAATCTGAGATCGGACGGCGGTGTTAAGACATAACATGCCCAGCAATACGGCCAGGAAACCAATCACTACACTGAGCTCAGACTCCTCGACAGAACTGGCCTCGGCTGCTCGTTTCGACCCTGTTATAAAGGTCTTGACAAGCACCTCGAGCAGGACTGTATCGAAGGCGGCGTTGGCTCGTGCTTGATCGCTGAGTTCGGCAAGGTTGATCATTGAGCCCAGGCTTAGAGTCAACTCGGCTAAGACCCGAGTCCGATGTTCTGAATCCATCCCGCCAACGTCCAGTCTCTTGAACCGGGCGACAATGAATTTTTCAAGAGATCCAATGAAAGCCTTGGTGGAGAAAGGCTGACAGGACTCGGGCTTGTTGTTTGTGAGGAGCATGCAAAGCTTCATAGCCTCTACAGTCTTCGACAAAGCCTTGTCTTGAAAGAAGACTGGGATCGAAACAGACAATTGTTGGAGGGCGTCGAGCGGCCAGGTAGAGTAGTCTTGATCGGCAATGGATACAGTCTCCAGTATTGAAATCGCCAGATCAAGAGCCAGTAGTTCCTCCTGGGCGGGCTGTCTGGTGGCTTCGACTCGTTTCGTTAGAATCGAGCAAACGCTAATAATCTTTGACAATTGAATCGGGCTCAGAAGGGCTTCCATGCTACCAGATTCGCGGAGATTGCGGGTGAGGATATCGATAGTCTCGAATGCCAGGAGCTGGGGCGATACTTTTTCTGGTCTGCTTGATGACCACACCCCGGACGTCAAAAGCAATGCACGAAGTTCGGCCAACGATTCCTGGGCAATTTTCGACATATTCGATTTGCGATCGCGTGCAATCCTTGAGATGTCGTTTGCTTTGTCGATTAGACCAATCAACGTCTCCATAATGCCGGATCGGTAGATCTGATCAACAATAGCGAAAGTGGGCCTGTTGTTGAGCACAAACAGAACGGAGACGGCTGCAATGAAATCGAAGATCACGTCGCCCGGGGACATCATATTCTGTAGAAGCTTGTGCATAAATCCGGAGTCAAGAAGCTGGCCTACGAACCCGACATCGGCCATCTTAGTGCATAGTTCCATCATCGCACTGCGCCGCATGCTCTTATTAGAGACATCCGAAATCTCGCGAATCGACTCTTCCATGTCCCATGAGAACACAGTATTCTGCCCATATTTTTTGAGCTCGTGATGAGTCCGTGGTTGACTCGTAGGGCCGCCCTCGTCATCCGTGGAAACAGTTTGCGAGTTCATCTTCCAGCTATCATCTAGGTCCATAGACAAGAGAAAATCGTCTTCGGCGCTCGGCTCCTGTAGATAGGAGCGCTGACTAGCGTATGTAAGTCTTGGGCGAGTGGCAGCTCCCGAAGCATTGTGTGAGCTTTGCGAGTCTGCTGCATCGGTGTCGTTTACTTGTCGATCGCTAGTACTGCTCTCCAGAACAACGATTCGTTTCGCCTGCACAGGTGTCTTATCTTTATACATCCCGATATCTGCAATGATTGTATCGTCGACTTCATTATCGCTCTCGCTGTCATCTTCTTCAGAGCTTATGTCTTCGTCTTTGAACGCGTCTGGGAGGCGTGTCTTTTGTGGTTTGCCGCCAAGAGATATATCAGACTTTGATCTAGCGAGAGCACCCAACAGAGATATTGGCTTCTTATTGGTGAGCTGTAGCGATGCAAGGGCAGAAGCTGGTGTCTTAGGAGCAGCCGAGGCGCCAAGTAGGGTACTGAACAGATCTTTCTGCCGGGGGGTGACAGAGCCGGGCGTCGAATTTGGAGTCCTTCGGAACGAGCTTGGACGCACTGGGGTTGTGATTGTATCTGGAATGTCGTACATGGTGTCGTCAGATGCAGGTACCTCAACCGCTTGATCCTCGCGAATCGCCATGTGAGCCTGCTTGGCAGGAAGCATTCTGTTCAGCACCGCTGGTGAGGATTGACCCTTCAGCATAGTCGGCCGACTAGCTGTTGAGACAGTGCGTGTTCTTACTCCTCTGGGCCTATCGACTGCCGCTCCAGCATTGGTAGATCGTGAGAGAGGCTGGTCAGCCCGCTCTCCTTTTGCCTCACGACTTGACGACGTCCCCTCCTTTCGTCTGGCCACTTTGCGATCCCGAATTTGTTCTGCAGCCTCCTGCGGCTGTGCGGCAACAGGCTTGTGCGCAGCCACAAGAGACATTGAGCCTTTTCTCTTTCGATTCCGTAGGCTACCCAGCTCATTCGACCTAGGTAGTACCTTTAGAGACGCATCATGAACCAAGCTCCTCGAAGCTTCTCCTGGCTTTGTTGTGTTCTCCGGAATTCGTCGAGGCATTTGACTGGGTGCTCGAGAAACCGGTATAGACAATTCGTCGTCATTTGGTAGTGCATTGATTGCGTCCAAATCGACGGTTGGTTCGGCAGTTGAAGTTCTGGTCTTACCCTGATGTATGTTTGAGGCAGCCTTGGTAGGTTGTGGTCGTGGAACAAGTTGCGCATTGAGCTTATGACCGGTGGCGCGCGACGTGTTCTTAGAAGAAGTGTTCAATTGTCGAAGCCGCGGTCCAGTCGTAGCACCTGCCTCAAGTCCTGCTGTGACTTGCGAGGCCTTCATATGTGATTTAGTACTCACGGATGGTCTTATAGGCTGACTGTCTTTTTCCTGCGCTGATTTCTGAGGTTCTGGTGGTACCTGAGCTGGTTTTGTTCCAGGCTTCACTGGTTTTGGCCTCTGCGGCGGTCGAATAGCGGTCGCAAGCAACTGAGGTGGAACACCAGCAGCAGTTCTCGAGGCGCTGGCGCGCGAATCTCCCGCCGCCTTACTACGTTGTCCTGCAGGTCTTTTTACCGGCGTTGTCCGCTGGAGTTCGAATTCGTCTTCGGAGGGCACATCAAAGACGTCTTTGCTGAGCGCAGTTTTACACGAACTTGTAGACACTTGCGCATGCTTTGTATAGCCACTGGGTTCTATCGATGGCGCATTCGGAGTTGACGCATGTTTGTGAGGTTGTTCGAGAGAGGGCGCATCATCGTCAGTGAAGTCTTGGCGTAGTGGTGGAAGACGCGACAATTTGCCATAGGTGATGATCTTCTTCTTCCTCTCTCCGGTCGCAAAGGTGGTCGACATGAAAGATGCCATGACCGACGCGTTCGTGGACGATTGTTGGGCGAGAAAGTTGTCTAGATTGGAGCGGGCATCGTGGAGTGAGAAGGTTGGCGTCCAGCGACCAGGTCAATGCGCGGCTTAGGATCGCATGAATGAGAGAAAGCGCGGATAGCAACTATTGTGAACGGTAAATTCAGCAAAGTTGTGTTTGCTTCCACAATAGACAATGACGATCCACAATAGACAATGACGACCACCTGCAAGTGCTGTTTGGTGACAAGCAGGGTCCCGCGCCTGCCCGCCTGCCCGCAGTTGCGCTAACCTAAAGTGGTGGGCGGTGAATGGCGGGGAGGAAAGCACACGCGCCCATTCTCCTCATTCATCCAGGGACTCGGCCTCCAAGGTCTTGCGGAGGTCGCCGGTAGATCAAGAGGCTAGATTAAGGCTCCTTCTAGCTACAGCTTCTCCTCTTTTGCTGTTATCTTGACACCGTATCTATTAGTCCAACCCAGCTTTACAATTACCACATCGCTTGAGATCGATTGACTGCCCCACTCACGGAATTTCTCTCCAATCGTTTGCCGCGGCTGAATCTATCTTCAAGTTCACGAACACATCCATGCTTTCTAGCCTCTACTTCTCTACTTCTGTTGCTCTCTAGATACCTCTACAATCATTCCAGTGTAGGCCTACTGCATCAGAGGCCCGAACCTGGCTAACCCTAGCAGCCCTTCAGATCCTATAGCTACCAGGAACATTTGCAAATATGACCGGCGGCTTCGAGACACCGCCTTCGCAGTGCGTAGGGCCTGAATATCGTCCGGCTACTCAGAAGCCAACAGCCACCGTTTCCAAACCTCTAGACCAAGTGCCCAACATTCACATTCTGCCCCAGACCCCGCAGCTGATTGCGCTGCTCACGTAAGGCCCTCTGCAATTACCAGCAATGCAACGCTCAATTGTTTATAGCATGATCCGCGATAAGAATACGGGACGTGCCGATTTCATCTTCTACTCAAACCGTATCATCCGCCTACTGGTGGAAGAGGGACTCAATCATCTCCCTGTCGTCGGTCACGAGATCACCACGCCGGTTGGGCGAACTTATGCTGGTGTCAAGTTTGAGGGCAAGATCTGCGGTGTTTCCATCATGCGCGCCGGAGAGTCCATGGAGCAGGGCCTGAGAGATTGCTGTAGGTCCGTCAGAATTGGCAAGATTCTGATCCAGAGAGATGAGGAGACCAGCCAGCCAAAACTCTTCTACGACAAGCTTCCCGAGGACATTGCAGACCGATGGGTTCTGCTGCTTGACCCAATGCTTGCGACTGGAGGCTCTGCTCTTATGGCTGTTGAGGTGCTCAAGTCTCGTGGTGTGCCTGAGGAGCATATCCTCTTCCTGAACCTCATTGCAAGCCCCGAGGGCGCGAAGAGATTCGCTGAGCAAGTGCCAAAGGTCAGAGTTGTGACAGCTTTCGTTGATCAGGGATTGGATGAGAAGAAGTATGTCTATCCATCGCAAGGACTAATTGCTGCTGACCACTTCTCAGTTACATTGTTCCAGGACTCGGCGATTTCGGTGATCGTTTCTACACTCTGTAGAGGGCAACACTGTCACTTCCATGAGCATGTAAAGGAGAGTGTTGCTCAGAGAGGCTGTCACCGTGCCAATACCTGCTTGGACCAGTCACGCCGGGGCAACACGATGCACGAGCTCATCCAGTCTATTCAATGTTTGAAAGCCGCTCATGGCAGAGCATTTATCGAGTGGCTAAGGCCAAGCTCCAACACAAACCCAAAGTACCCCATCTCCATGGTATACCATAACGCCTTAAATGCCAATCATACCCACATCATATCATGCCACTTTTAAACACCACCCCATGTTGTACAGTGCCATCCATGTGCTTTTAACCATCATAGTCACCCTCTGCATCCAGGTCGTCGTTTTCGATGAAGCCGTCATCATCGTCTACAGGTTTTGGCAAGGCGCCGGTGCGGTTCGTTGAGCGCTCAGTCGCACGACCAGCAGCAGCCTCCTTTGCAACGGCATCACACGCATCGATCCAGTCAGCGTAAACATCCACGGGCGCAGACAAGTCTATCGCGGCAGTCAGCACAGCATCCACTTCCAAGCACCGTTGACATACAATTGACGTTAGTCTGAAACGTCTGCCCGCACACCTTGCACTGCAGATTGCCGACACCGGACTTCTTCTCGATAGACACGGAGACGGACTTCTCGTGGTTGCAAAACAGGCACTGGAACGTCGTAGGTAGCTTCTCCTTCTGGATATAGCTGTTAGCGAATTTCGGCGCAGCGCGATAGCGATGGGCCTACCTTCTTGGGACCCTGCGGCTTGCTTGAGGATTTGCGCTTGCCCTGTTCGTATGGTTAGCGGGCGCATAAGAGGGAGGGGGAGATACGAGATACTGACCATTTTGCGGTTGTTTGTGGGATCAGAGATGTGTTTGTGTGCGCGCGCCTGTGTGCGACGGTGATTCTTGGGTCTTTGAGCTTTTCTGTGGTGGCTAACGACGGCGGTGATGGGTTTGGACCGTGGTTGAGCTGTTCAACAATGACGCGCGAGGTGAGTCGCGACAATTTCAGGCGCGTGGCGGAGACCTCCTAGCTCCGGTCGCACCTGCCTACGGCTCGGGATAGGGTTATCAGTGCCCCACTCTGATTGGTGATGCTGGCATGCGGGCGATAGGTGGTCAGCTGTCTTGGGCTTCGTTGTCCACGTCTCCTGTGTGATTCTCTTGCTCTCTTTCTCTCTTCTCCTCTAGTCTACTTAAACGTTTGAGCAATCTTCGTGCAATACAAATCTCTTCCACTCCTCATCTCGCTGTCTTAAACCAACGTCGCCTGTCCTTCCCCGCATTTCGCACTACGCCGGAAGCTGCCGAAGCCCCATCCCCAGCTTCCGCAAGGTCAACACAACGAACATCTCCTAACCTTGCGTCGTGTTACTCATATCTACTGCTCTGCTGGTCTTGTTAGGTTTTCTTCGATTTCCTTTCAAGATGTCATCTGCAAGCAGCACAGACAATGTTGTGCTCAAGGAGATCCTAGAGGGGCTAAAGGCAATGCGCCTAGAGAACTCTCAGCTAGCATCTGCAATTGATAAGATCAACGGCCGTGTGAATGTGCTGGCTGGTGTCAAGCAGGTGAAGGATGAGGCTGCCACTGAGGCTGCGAACGGCACTTTGAGCGAGGAGAAGGCAAAGGAGGCCGATTCAGCCCGAACCGTAGAAGCTGTTAGCCAGCAGTATGAGACATCATCTCCCGATGCTGAAGCGCCCCCTCGTCGGGCAAGCGTCTCGAAGACTTCAAAGATCATCTTGACTTCGTACCCTGGTCAATCTGGTGTTGATCCATTGCCTATGGAGTGGGGTGCCAAAGACCCTGCTGTTCGTGGTCCTGTCGTTGTTTCGAGGCACAACAACACCATTCGTCGACGTAACGGTATGTGTTCGGTGTTATTTTGGTAGATTTAGGTCGCACTGTACTGATTTTTGGCAGCAATTGGAGCTCATGGAGGCTCATACTCGATCTATAACGCACTCGCTGTAGCCAGCAAGAACCTCGACATCACCCACAAGCCAGACTTCACAAACACTGAGCCTGCCGCGAACATTGGGCCTTTCCCTCAATGGAATGACAAGAAGAAGATTGTTGCAATGGACCCTTACGGCCATCTTGCTCCATGGTTATTTAAGGAGATTATGGACAAGGAAGACGTGGAGATCAGACCGACCATTGCTATCACCCGAGCACACATGAAGGTCCCCGAATTGGAAGAGAGTGTGAGAAAGGGAAGGCTCGTGCCTGACGGGAAGATTTGCATGAATGAAACAGGTGAAATTGCAGTCACCAAGGTGGCAGTCGAGCCTGTATGGTACCTGCCTGGTGTCGCTGAGCGATTCAATATTGGTATGTACATGCAGTGACACAAGACTGATTTCAACAGACTAATACTCGCAGACGAGGGCACTCTGAGGCGGACACTTTTTGAGGAAACTGGCGGCTCATACCCCGAGCTGATCACACGCCACGACATCAAAGTATTCCTCCCCCCTATTGGTGGTCTTACCGTCTACATCTTCGGTGACCCAGCAAAGATGTCAGACCCGAACGCTCGTCTCGCACTCCGTGTTCATGACGAATGCAACGGCAGTGACGTGTTCGGGTCTGACATCTGCACGTGCCGTCCATATCTCACCTTCGGTATCGAAGAAGCAGTAAAGGAGGCTCAGCAGGGTGGCAGCGGTGTTGTCATTTACTTCCGTAAGGAAGGTCGTGCGCTCGGTGAAGTCACCAAATACCTTGTTTATAATGCACGAAAACGTGGAGAAGACAGGGCCAGCGAATACTTCAAGCGAACAGAGAATATTGCGGGAGTCAAGGACATGCGTTTCCAAGCGCTCATGCCTGACGTGAGTGCTCTTATGGTTCTAAGACTGTTCTAGATAAGCTGACACCATGATAGATTCTCCACTGGCTTGGTATTACCAAGATTGATAGAATGCTTTCCATGTCTAAGTGCGATCCGGTTCTTCCCAACCGAGGCAACAATCAGCTGACACCAACATAGCATGAAACACGACGCCATCGTCGATCAAGGCATTCCGATTCACGAACGGGTGCCGATTCCTGACGATATGATTCCAGCAGACAGCCGGGTCGAGATTGATGCCAAGATCCAAGCCGGCTACTTCACTACTGGAAATGTCATGTCTATGGAGGAGTTGGCAAATGTTAAGGGCCGTGGTTGGGAGGATATTGATGTACGTTTATTTCCAAGCACCCCTAAGGTATCACCAAGCTGACTGATAGTAGCACTGAACGGACCCTGCGCCTTGGTAAGGCAAACGCAGGGCCTGGATGATGTGCCGTCTGATCCTGCTGCGTAACAGGTGAGTTATGCGGTCGCAGTGGACGCGCAGGCTGCGGTACTGTATAACGCACGAGATATCACAAAGACCAATATCCTGCATAGTAAAACCAGAAAGGCGCATATTCAAGAATAGACATTCCAATCGTGTTCTTGAAGAAAGGGATTCGATCCTGATTTCGCTGCTTGACTGCCTTTTCTGTGCCAACCTGACCACCGGGTCACCCGTCCAGCCACTGACATACACTCGATATGGGCGGCCCGACGTTGATGGCATTCGACCCGATAACAGTCTGAAAGTGACACACGACTCGGCCACGTGTACGGTGTTGGAAACATGTTTGGTGTCGTGTTAGACACGAGACAGTCGGATTTGCGCGACTCTAGAGTTATCGAAGAATCGGACTATCGGTGCTCGAACAATGATTGCTTGCGTACCCAAGATAGGCGCTGTGTTCATCCGAAAATGCCCGGCAAATTGCAGAGAGACTTCCCAACAGGTGTTGTTCCCTCAAACCTACGCAGTCATTTGTTTCAAAGGTTTCTGGTGAAGCTGATCGTATGGCAAATGCAGTTCGCTTTCTCGGTAGCGAAATAGCGCGGCGCCTACCTCTGTTGCCAGCGATTATCTCTACATTACAGTCGCAATGTTTGCATGCGACTGTTGACTCAGACTATGCGACTGCAAAACCAAACAACACGGCATGCACACACGCACGCAATCGTACAGCAGCCCACACCCGTGCAGGAGTAGGTACTCCCAGCATGCAACGCGCCTTATCCGCAATACCACGATCATGTGGCGCCTGCATGCACATGATCGTGCTGCCAACGCAGCACAAATGCCATGTCAATACTGCGTGAGGGGTACACCTGCCTCACCAGAGTGCTCTGGAGGGGTACTCCCTCTCGGGCAACGGAGAGCGAACGTGCTCGCGGGCCGCGCCGACCAGACAGGCAGCTGGGAGCCCAGGTGATTGAGGGCACGGCACGTGAGCACACCGCCCTTGGATGTTGCGGTCAAGGAGCGGTAAGCAACAAACCTTACTCGCGGACCCCACATGGTGTACACATTTTCACATCTTGCTACATTACAAAACGGAAAAACTCATGCTTCTAGAAGTGCAGAGTTCTTCCAAGGTGCGGGTGCGGTGGATTGCGTTCTCCACGTTGCACAGTCATGGGGCTTGCACGTGCGCAGTCCGGTAAATGTATCAGTTTGACTGTATGCGGTAAAGGCAGGATGGCGGGTATACCACTCTCACGATATGGGATTATTTCGGGCAATGGCAAGACACGAGCAGCAGGATGGGAGAGAAGCATAAAATAATGCGTTGCTCGGAACTCGGGTGCGATCGGCGTACGATCTGCCATAGAAGCGTGTCTGGAACTCAGGATTGCGCGGAGAAATTGCATGTGCGTGGTGCTGTTGGGGCGCCTTCATTGCTGATGGTGTGATGGTGAGGGGTTGCCAATTATTGTCTGTTGGGGAGTGCGGCGCCCTTTACATGGCACCGACCACGCATAACTGCTCAGTAAGTATTACAGCAATTCTTTGCTCAGACTGTCGTGCTTTTGAAGCCAAAATCGATCCTGTTGTACCTTTGAATATCCATCAGTGTGGGTGATGATCTGTTTAACGGCCGCGGCTATGACGGCCACGAGACAAGCTTGGTACCCGCTCCTCGGGCCAGGTACCTGTTGGTGGCTAACATCATAGTCTTTGTAACAGACTGGGCAGCATGGCATATGGAACCCCTGCACTTGCGTCCTGATCCGATCTGACTGCAGGTGTAGCACTGTGTAGCGTGTGCATGAAACCTGATCCACCGAATCAGTGCAACTGTGATGCATTTGTTAGATGAAAATCCCACAATTGCGGTGCTCGCCTGACAAGGCGGACGTGAACCTTGGAATTTGGTTGGTAGAGTTGGTAGACGACAAGCGCTTGGTGGGGAAGCGGAAGGCTGGAACCTTCAGGCAAGTGGGGTTGAACGACGGAGGGGACGAGCGAAAGAATTCCTCGTCTTGTCGGTGAGGAATCGAACGCCAAACTTTGATGTCGCGAATTGCAGCGAAGGTTACCGTGCTAAAGTCCTAGTGAGAGTTACAAAGCGGAGTCGTGGAGGGGCAACCAATCCGGTAATCGAAGAGGATACCGTTCAACTGAACTATGTCGAGCTGATGACGAGAAAGTGGAGGTACAGTGTTCCAGATCGAGACCCATCTATGAGTATAGGTTGAAGTGGATGTGTCTCATGGTGCTCACCTGGCCAAAAGAGGTGCAACATGAGGCGCGCGGACGTGGCCGTTCCTCAACCGTCACAGCGCGCAGCGTGAAGCCACTGTCGGACGTCAGTGTCAAATATGTCATCAATAAAACACACTGGCCATCACAGCACACGACGTCGTAAGGTATTTGCCGGACTGTCTCGTGTTATTGTGCTCCAACCGGATTGCAGCAAATCGCCCGAAAGTTGAAGGGGTGCCCTTGTCGCAGTGCGATCTCGACTCCAACGTCCAGCTCCGTGATGTGCAGTGCATAACCGGTCAAACTGGAGGCATCAGCCGGCGCAATGTCGTCACAGGGCTGTGAAGGCGATAATGAGGCTATTGCAAGCAACATCCGTCAGGCTGTCACGTTTCAGTATGGCCAGACGCGCGTGTCCAAGGCCTCAGTAATGAATATCACCCGGTGATGAACCTCTACAGGGCGGCCGCTTCCAAGGCACGACTGGGGGCAACCGCCAACTTTCAGGTCCGCAAAATGTGGCTTGTCTTGTCATCACGACGCAGCCATGACGGCGAGGTCCATGCGATCCGGCATCCTTCCGCCGATTCGATGCTCCAGGTGTGCCGCTTCAGCACCCGCCATTCCGGCAAGCCTTGGAATCGGACGCGCAACGTTTGATGGCCACACCGTAAGCACGCTCGATGAAGAGCAGCTGTTGCTGGACCACCACTTACCTGTGGGCATCTAATAGCATCTGATGATAGAGCGGTGGCTGTTTCGAATTTGAGTCGGCCAGCTCACACATGCAGCGAAGCGCAGTGTACCTAATCAAATGGAGGTGAGTCCTCTGTGTGTTGAGAACGAGTCAGGGATGCGTGAGCGGATGACAACGCACAGCTCCCTGTAACTTTCTACCTATTCTGAACGGCCCACGTTTTTTGGCGGCGTGCGTTTTCCATGCAAGCCGGGCCAGACGTCGTGGAGTGGGGCTACTGATGCAGCTGGCGCGGCAGGGGTGCCTGGATCATGCAGAAGCGTGAGTGTCGGTAGTATGGGGTGAATGGCGTCCGGGCGGGCTCCGAGACTCATTATTATACTACTTACTGGCCTCCTGGTCGCACAGTAACTTCGTCATCGCAGCCCACGTATATCAAGATCCGTTGTCCGACTCGAAAACCGTATACGCATCCAGCACACATTCACCATGTCAGCCTACGGTACATACTACTACTCGCTTCCAACCGAGCCACCAAAGCGCTCAAGATCAGGCAGTCGCCGCCCAGCTCTATCACCATCGACTGTATCATCGCCATGCATCACGACACACGCTCCTATTGCTTCTCGACGGGACTCTGCCGGCTCAGCAACATCGTCAGGTAGTCCTACCAAGGCGTCTGTCCTGCTCGCCAAGGTAGCTTCCTCGCCAACAACTCCAAGGACCGAAATTCCCTCAATGACCTCTACCGAGCCAAGAATGTACTCCGGCTACCCCACAGAGCGACCTGTGGTTTGGAGGAGTGAAAGTGACCGTTACGTCACCCAGTACAGGCAGCAGGGTAAGCATCGACTCCTACCAACTAGTCAGCATCGACACTAACACTGCTACAGACGGTTACATAAGCTTCCCTGACTACGAGAAGTTCTGTCAAAGCCAGTATGAGCAGCATCACACCGCTGTCAGGACTTGAGTCTGTACAGGTATTGTGCAAGAACAGCCAGGAGTTCCAACACATCCCTCGCTGTTCCTTCAACTCAAGCAAACCAAATCAGCACTACCTTGAAAATCCACCCTTCCCCAGGCAATGGTTGGATGCACGCCACCTAGTGCGAAAACGGCACTGCGCTCCCATTGTGGAGGCAATTACTAAAGACGAATCGTCAACATTCGTCAAGCCTAAATGATGACTGCGACGTGGCGCTTGATAGCTACAGTATGTCGCGCGTCATCATGACTGAAGAAGAGGCAGGGCGGAAGAAAGAAGACAGATGCGGACGGGGCCGGCGAGAGAGGGCCGGCGATTTTCATCTTTGTGCGATAGCGACAGCCACGGGCTGAGGCCGAGGTGGTGCACCATGGTACAGGACATTCTGAAATTGCATGTTGACCCTGTCAGCTGATCGTGAGGTGTTGGAGGAAGTCGTATCGTAAATGAGGCTAGAGTTAGGATTACGGAAGTGATTAGGTACCATCGCGTAGGAGCGGTGGCGAAATGGGATTCGCGATAGTGGCGACGAAGAAGCAGAACAAAATTCAAAAACATCCTTAAACTGAAAGAGTCTTACTTTACGATCTGTGTATGCTGACAATATCGCGAAGCTGACGGCGCAAGGTGAACCTCGGTTCGCCCTATGGTGCGGTGTTTGAGGACGATGTCCTTATGCCGCAAAATACGGCACCCTGGCATCGATTCATCTCGCAAGAACGCGGTTCATAAAGTCCCCAAAAGAACGCGCTGTGTAGCATCCAGTTGAAACCGTTATAGAACACTGAGAACACATGCGGTCTCAATTGATGGCAGTGAATCTAGCACTATCGTGATCGCCTGCAGATGCAAGAGGCGGATGTGAAACGACGCCAATTGCGTCCAGAACGACCAGAAAAGGCGTGCACCACATTATCAAATTGAGAAAATGACTACGTGCAGTAACGTGCTTTACTGATATGAACCGTCATTTCCTTTGCATGCATCATGCCACTGTTAGACATGCCAGGAAGCAGCGCTGCGAGAATCTTCATGGCTGTCCCACGATACTCTTTGCGAAACTCCACTGATATCAAGAACTGACCTTACGAGAGATACTCGCACCTTGACTGAAGTCTCCGAACGACACATACTATCACGGCAAGATTGGCAACCTGGAGTTGGTGATGTTTGGAGTACTGGGACGTCACGTGAGCCTCGAGATTTGTGCGCCCAGACAGGTGCGCTACGAAATCGTCTGTGCGCACTCTCGCTTACGGCCCTCGCACTTGCCGCCTGGAAAATCGACCTTTTCGAATTCACGACCTTCGTCAAACCTAACCAGCAGGAACGCCCACACATCGCAACCATGGCTGTCGGCAAGAACAAGCGTCTCTCGAAGGGCAAGAAGGGTCTCAAGAAGAAGACCGATACCTTCGCTAAGAAGGACTGGTACAACGTCAAGGCGCCCGGAACTTTCGCGATCAGGGAGTAAGACGCCCCAGCACCCGCCGCAGCGAATGCAATCCGCCCGCAGCAGCATACTGACCGTCTGCAGTGTCGGCAAGACTCTCGTCAACCGCACCACCGGTCTGAAGAACGCCAACGACGCCCTCAAGGGAAGGATATTCGAGGTTTCGCTCGCCGATCTCCAGAAGGATGAGGACCACTCCTTCCGCAAGGTCAAGCTCCGCGTCGACGAGGTTCAGGGCAAGAACTGCCTGACCAACTTCCACGGTCTCGACTTCACCTCCGACAAGCTCCGCTCGCTCGTCCGCAAGTGGCAGTCCCTCATTGAGGCCAACGTTGTCGTTAAGACCACCGACGACTACCTCCTCCGCCTCTTCGCCATCGGTTTCACCAAGCGTAGGCCAAACCAGATCAAGAAGACCACCTACGCCGCTTCGTCGCAGATCAGGGCCATTCGCAAGAAGATGACCGAGATCATGCAGCGCGAGGCCAGCGCCTGCACCCTCGCCCAGCTCACCCAGAAGCTGATCCCCGAGGTCATTGGCCGCGAGATCGAGAAGTCCACTCAGGGCATCTACCCCCTCCAGAACGTGCGTCCTCCATAGCCATATAATCGACATTCAACAGCAGCATCTGACAAATTTACAGGTCCACGTCCGCAAGGTCAAGCTCCTCAAGGCGCCCAAGTTCGACCTTGGTGCCCTCCTCGGTCTGCACGGCGAGTCGAGCGCCAACGACTCTGGCGAGAAGGTTGAGCGCGAGTTCAAGGAGACCGTTCTTGAGAATGTTTAAATGATCATGGTTGATTAGGCTGGGGTTTTCTGGGTCCTTTCAACTTTCTGCGGCATGATCTGGGCATCCAAGAGGCGCTATGTTTACAATATGAAAGGTTAAACATACCCTTGATGCGTTCTGGTCGCAGTGATGGCGTGCATAGGTACTGATATCCGCACTTGGTGTTTGCGGGAAAAAGTATCACGGAATGACAATGACAATTCACACCCATCGGCCCCATGCTTTGTCGCTGACTGTGTTGCCAGTGTACATATGTTCAGTAATGTCACCTCGATACCTCTTTCATGTCACTATCACTTACAGCACAACACGTCCCAGCCTCCTTTCTAGACAAACGGGGCAATTGTTCTCACATATCTTTCTTTGTTCGTTCATTGGCTACGCTTCAATCCAGACGCACCTTGCTATGCTGGACATATGCCTTTTGAAAGCGTTACTTGGTTGCTCTTTTAACAACATCACTTCACTCAAACTCTGCGAAGCACTGACACCCTAATGTCTAAGATCACAGCATCTTTCCAAAAGCCAACCTGTAGGGGATGAACTATATCCAGAACGTCGCGAACACTGTCTGTTACGCTGATGGAAAGCTCACAGTTGAGACAGACAGTCTCTTCGTAGTCCTAGACACTACCACGACGCATTTCTAACCTTGGTCTACCTAGATATACCGCTCGAATATTCGCAGGTTAAAGACAATCTTCATGGACAATACCTCCACGTCGCCATCAACTTGAAGCCTTCTCGGGTCGCCTTCACAAAGTGCAAATGCGGAAGACGTCACATCGCCAGGCAGCACGACGTCACTCTCTAGCAGCAATTAATGCTCATTGCTCACTGATCACGCGCCCCTCCCCTTCCCCATACTTTCAAACGGTGTGTCCAAACCATCGCTACCCATCCTTAATTTTTTTTCCCTCGCCCCTCCCTTCATCCCGATACAGACAAGCATACCTCTTACAGCGGTGAGCCGGGGAACAGGGAGCACTATTGTCTATTCCCCTCCTCGGCTGCATATTCGGCGGTGTAAGACCCAGACCCGTGGATCACGCATCCAGAGGCAGCGCCGGAGGACGTTGCCGGGCGGACAGTAGTGTCGCGGGGAGACGGATGGGGCGTGGACGCAGGCAGGTGGTGGGCTATTGGGAAATGCTGGATCGGGGTAAAGAAGCGCGATGGGATACGTTCACCGCTACTTTCATGGCGGTGGTGGGTGTCTGTGCGAGATAGGGCTGATAAAATAGCAAGGGATCGCGATCGCAAGGGACGCGGGTCGTGGGATCGAGATTTCGATGGACATTGAAATGCAAAGGTATTGGATTTGTGCACAGTAAATGGGGTGGGGTTGTGCAGAGCGTGTAAAGATAGGGTATTGTAATGTCGTTTGGGAAAGTAGACGGCGAGATACGATGCAAATAATTCTCCGAACCATCTATCTAAGTTTTGAGTATCACCGCTTGCGCTCCGCCTCATCGTCCTTTCTGAAATGCCTCAGCTCGTCTTCTCTCATGTCGCCAGCTAGCACTCTATCCAAATTTGCTTGATGCAGATCCCTTTCATCTCGCTCCTTGCCCTTGTCCAACCAGTCATGCCCACTCACGCCTCGCCTTACTCTTGCTGTCTCGCTCTTCTTCAACCGCAGCTCTAGCGTCTTCTGCACCCAGTCTTTCAGTTCCCCGCGTCTGAGTGGCCGGTGAATGACGAGACTGTAGCCGTCTTCATGGAACTCTTCATCAAGGTTGACAAGGACCTGCGCGTCCACGTATGTGGCGTCAACGCGGGTCCAGCGCGTAGCGGAGTCGTATGGGTAGAAGGAAGATTCGCTGATATCCAATGCTTGAGGTATAGCAGGAAGTAACTCGTCGATGGGCAGGTCCTGTGCCTTCGTGCTTGCTGTTGGGCCAATAGGACTGGGCGGTGTATCCTGGAAGCCTGTCGCATCTCGTATGTTGACTGTTGCTAGAGACGGCTCTTTCCGAGCCTCGCCTGAGCTACCTGAGGGATCGTACTGTCGAGGGAGAGGTGTATTCCAGGTCTCGCGATCAGGCGCCAGGTGGAGCTTTCCTTGCTCAGCGAGTTGGTCCAGTGCCAATTTGACGTCGTCAATATCTTTTTCGAGAGCACTGGCTATCTCCTGAGATGTACACCCCTTGCTTGATGGTGACTTGGTGTTGAGCGCTGTGAAGAAGGTCAGAATCTGTTGCTCCAGGGGATCCATCTGAAGCAGTAAGTCTGCCTCGTCTGCTCTACTGCTCGGCGTATCGACGGACGAGGGTATTCCTCCAATCGAACTTTTGAAGTGCGACTCTGTGAGGGCTTGAAGCTCCTTGGGGGTTGTAGATAGGACCCAAGTACT
Source organism: Stagonosporopsis cucurbitacearum (assembly GCA_016920805.1). Taxonomy (NCBI): domain Eukaryota; kingdom Fungi; phylum Ascomycota; class Dothideomycetes; order Pleosporales; family Didymellaceae; genus Stagonosporopsis; species Stagonosporopsis cucurbitacearum. The sequence continues at coordinate 1,596,977 of JAFEKD010000011.1, read as the reverse complement.
TTCATTGATCGTGTTATGGATATAATTCTCCTCTGCCAAGCGTCGGTTGGCCGCAGATATCTCTTCAGGCGGTCGCTTGAGTGCTGATGCGATATCGTTGGTGCTCTGACCTATGTAGGATCCCGGTCTTGACTTGAGATCTTCGGTCAAGTAGTACATGATCTGATGTTCAAGTGCAGTCAGAGTCATTCGAGCGGCGCCATCACGATTGTGAGTTTGTGTAGCTGGCGGCTGACTTGATGGGATTGCATCTTCAGCCAGTTCAGTGAGCACAGTGGACTGCTGCTCAGATGATTGTAGCCCAAATTTCGACGCTGCCTCATTCAGCTTCTGCATCTTGACTTGCAGAGGACTTATTTGACCTTCACGAAGACCTTGCGATTCGATCGACCTTGACGCAGTGTACAAGTCGTGATCGGGTTCCACACCCAAATCAGCTTTCTCATCAAAGGCCGTCAACGGTGCCGGCTGTAGAGGAGGATTGGCGGCTTTTGGTCCTGTAAAACCTCTCGAAGGAAAGTCTGGATTCGCTCGATTGAGCATGCCGAGCAGAGCGTCAGAATCTGCAACGTTCTGACTAAGCAGCAGGATCTCTTCGTTGTTGTCAAACTGTGCAGCATTTGCGCCGCGCACAATCAATCCTGGTCTGTGGGCGTCCTTTGATATCAGAGCACCAGGATCCAAGATAAATGTCAGGAGAGGTTCTTGTGCTGTGAACGGTGCATGAGCTTCGTAGACGTCAATCTTGCCTGGTCGAATAAAGATGATGCATTCACCTGGAGAAACTGGACTCCATGCGTTTTGAGATGTCGACCATACTTCCACAGATGCGCGTGCTGTTTCAGCGTTGTAAATAGTTGGACCGGATGCCTCATCATCTTGCTCTGACTTGCCCTGAACAACAGTCGAGTATGCGTGATTTGGGCTGACAAAAGGAGTTTCTCGGCCTTCTTCTCGTGTACTCATCTCCACCAAGCGAAGCATCCTCAGGCTGAGAGGAAACATATCATCTGGTACTTCAAGTCTGATGCTTTGCCGTATCTGCACAGCCCTTGTGTAAACAAGTTCGTCTCGACCAAGATTCATGTACCACAGCAATGTTTGTGCTAGTGGATAGCCATGTTCGCAAAGATTCCTTTTGTCCTGATAGAGTTGCTCCATGTTCTTGCAGATGTCGCAGCTCTGGGCGTGCGATTCAAACCCAATTAGAGCATGCTCTTCGTATGTGTTGATGGCACGCCAAGTATGAGTAACGGGTCGCTTTCCAGAACTTGAACGGCCCAGATTACGCACTGCATCTCCAATAGAACCAAAAAGTGTGCGACGAGGAGCGGAAACGGTCTCTTGTGGTGGCGGTGGGCTCTTGGGAATGGGGTGCGATCCTGGTCGCGCCCTATTGACGTTTTGATCGATGGGTGGAAAGTAGACAGGTAGCAACGACCTGTACACGAATTCATCGTTTGATGAATACACGACGAAGATGATCTTTTCCAACAAACACGTTGGGTCCGCGGTTTCTAGAAAGCGGTTGACCTCCTCCATGGCCAATGATGCGCAGTCGCGTCTTGGGTAGTTCAGCATCCCTGTACCAATGGCGGGAATCGCGACAGAAGTCGCTCGCAGAGACTGGGCAGTACACAAGATCTCTCGATAGATCTGCCGCAAAACATCTTTGCTGTTCTTCCTCCATTGCTCCGGGGGCACAACATGCAGAATGTGCTTCGCAGGTAGGTTATAACCACCAGTCAGCTTGACATCGCCTTCCTTACATACACCGAACTTGTTGCACTCTGCTCGAAGTAAAAGACCGCCTTTGTTGAAAACCTTGCGATCCAATGTACCCATACCAGCAAAGGTCATGTCAGTAGAGCTGACCATAACTGTAACATCGAGCTTTGTGATATCTTCTCTGATCATGCAGACGGTGTGATTGAATGCAGCAGATGGCTGTACCATGGTCGGCTTCTCTTCAAGCTTTTGCGATGCATATAATTGTGCCACTGATGGAACTTGATACAGTCGTACGATTCCTTGGGTTTGAGGATCAGTCACGCGCTGAAACTCCCTTGTGTAAAGAACTTCGTCAAGAGTATCACGGACGCCCTGGGGATCCTGGTTTTTCTGCTTGGCTTTGAAGCTACTGAGCCTCAAGCGTATGGGTGACATCTCGTCCAGCTCTACACCCCCGCGTATTAAAATGTCATCGAGATACTGAACGAAGTCCTGACAATCTTTTAAGAATTGTTCAAGATCGCTGCCATATGTCATCTTATGGTGTTTGTTGTAATCATCCCACAAGTCTTTGTGGCTGCGACGGCCAGAGAAGGGCATGCTTTTGGCTGATTCCGTAAGTTCCGTAATACTTCCACAGATTGTCTGCATGACATAGCAGAGGAGATTCAAATCGTTCAATCCTCTCTTGAGAGCTTTTGCCCCCAGCAAGAAGCCTCTGATCGATTCCAATGCACTGTCTATGCCATGGAGCTCTCCAAGGATCTCTTTCGGAAATTCTGGCACGAACATACTGAGCTCTGCAGACAGAACCTCTAAAATCTTCTGGACTTGTAATCGTGTGTCTAATACCTGAGCTGCAAGCGATGCTCTGTTTGCAGATGACTCGGATGACCTGGCAGCCTCCAGATCACCGTGCGTCGGAGGGAAGAAAGCAGGGAACATATCCATATACGCCTTCTCGTCGGAAACACTCTTGACGACAACAACGATTCGCTCGAAAGGATGTTGAGGATGCGAGTCCAAGTACTCGCGTATCTCCTGTAGAGCTACACGTGCAGCAACTCGTGGTGGAAAGCCACACCCTCCTGCTCCCAGACATGGAAAAGCAACAGTCTTGAATCCCGAAACATGCGCTATCTTCAACGCACTACGGTAGCATTCGGTCAGAATGTTGAATTGGCCCATGCCCTTGTTCGTACCGTACTGTGGGCGAGCTGCATGGATGACATGGTCGCAAGGTAAGTTGTGGCCACCAGTCAACACTGCTTGTCCCGATTTGATTCTCCCTTGCGATTCCGTCTCTCTGATAAGCTCTGGACCTCCAGCTTTGTGGATGTGATAATTCAACGTCGGTTGGTGTTTGCTGACTTTCAAAGCAGCGTTGGCGCTGTTCACGATGGCGTTGACTTTCAGTCTCGTGATGTCATAATAACAGAAGGATATTATCCGGTTATGCGAGTCGTTGGGGGCGAAACTCTGGTCCCTCTGTAACAGCTTTCGAGAGCGGTACATTTCATGAAGGCTAGGTATCTCTGAAACGGCCAGTACGGGTTGTTTCTTCTGGTTCGTTTCATCGTTGTCGTATATTATAGAAACTGGGGATGTACTTCTGATGTTCGGATCTAAAGTATCAGCTGTTGATTGTCGGGTGGGTTGCCAATGGGGTTGCTGTGTGGCGAGTACACTGAATTTAAGTTTGTTTCTGTTGCTCCCGGTGCCTTGTTGGATCTTAACGTCAGGGTACAATGATGTGTCGAACAAATCCATAGCTTGAGAAGTTGCGCTTGCGTTGTTGAATATGGCATTGCCTTTCCACGAGCCATATCGTTTGAAGAACCGAACATTTTTGGCCCCAGGCAGAGACATCAGATAGGCTTTGAATGCTTCTTGCCGGTCAAGGTGGTCATTAACATCCAATGCCTCCACATCGATCTGTTCTTCGTCATCGTCTTCTCCTTCAGCTGCATGACTTGCTAGCATTGTATCCAGCCAATCTTTGCCTCCGTCTGGGACAGTACGAAGGCTCTCGACAGAGAGCAGTGACTGGCCTGTTGGTACATCTTGTGAATCTCGCTCGTATATGAGTGGTTTTGCGTTGCTCTTCTGCAAGCCTTGCACAACGCCCTCTTCCTGTTCTTGTATCTCCGAATACTCGCTGGGTAAAGACATGCCGCTTACGTCTTGCGAAGTGGTGCTGCAACTTCTACCTCGACTTGCAATGCTACTGGCACCGTCCTGGTCTTCTTCGCTACTGTTGGGCAAAGCGAACGCTGCGATTCGCTCAAGATGGTTAGCCACATGGTTCGCGAAGTTGCCCATACCTTCTGTATCTGCAGAAAGGAAACAAATGGGACATTTTTCACGGGCTTCAACCGTGGAAGTTTCTCCTGCTTTGATGATAGTATCCAGTTGGTGGGCGGGAATGCTGTCAAGATGCTCTCGCCGAAGATGACTTTCCAGTCCGGCCCGAGTCTTGTAAATGGCTCCTGGATGTTCAAGACACCTCCAAACTTTGCGGTGATTGGCTTCGTGTTCGTTCCATTCCCTACGACTGCGAAAAAGCTGCTCAGACGCTTCACAATCTGGATATGTGCAGACATACGGCTGCAAGTCCTGGAGCAAGTGTGTGCGCCATGGTCGACCTCTACCATATCGGGCAGGACAAATGATGAAACAATACGGGCACTCAAAGTCTCGTTCACCGTCCGCATTTTTCGGTGGAGGTGGCAGATTGACGCCTTTGCCATGGATGTCGGTCACGGTGACAGCATAGCTGGTCACGGACTTTGTATCAACCACGTCATCGAGTGACTGGTGATGATGCGTTGCCTCCGTACCCGAGAGCATTGTTCTGCCAGTCTTTTGACTTGGGGGCTCTGGAAATACTGTTGGTCATCAGCAATACACACTTAAGTAGCAATCTGATAGTAAGCTTGAGGAACGCACCGAGTGTCGGCTTAAGTACTTCAACCTCGGCATTCTCATGGTTTAAGGGTGCCACGAATGTCTTATGAACATTCGCTTGCTGATCCTCGCTCTCGTGTTCGAGAATCGCAGGGGCGGAAAGCTTATCGCGGTGCCGTTTCCAGTACTTGAAATGCCGGCGACGAAGAGTGATGCCATGAGTTAGACGAGACTCCATATATTCATCATTTGGCTGTGAATCTCCGATGTGGGGTTCCCGCAAACTCTTGAGGAGCTCTTGTACATGCTGCCGGTCATATGGAGCATAACTGCTCAGTATGTCGGCCCCCGTATCGCGATCCTTTGGCTGATAGGAGGCTGCTTTAAGTGACCTTGATCGGATTGTGGGTGTCCTTATGCGAACGCTGAGCTTATACAGATTGTCGATAATATCCACAATCTCTTCATAACGCATCGTCAATTCCTTCCTTGAGCCATCGCCCTCCTCTTCGTCGTCATCATCATCGCTGAAAAAATCATCCTCATCTTCTTCATCATTTCTTTCGGCTGGTTCTGGTTTCGGTTGCTGTTCATAAGGTAAACGATCTTTCCTGACTATCGCGATCGCTTCGTCGAGATTGTGCTTTAGTTCTTCCAGGAACTTGAGCGCATTTCCCGAAAGCAGAGGGGAGTCGCGAAGGCGGTAGTCGAGAGAGCTATGCCCCTTCTGTAGTGCCCCCAGATTTCCAGACCAGACTCTAAACCTGCCGAATTCGTCCTCAAGAGACTCCTGTTCAATCTGCTCCTCCCACTGGCCACCGCTAGTGCTGAGAGCATCCACCAGAGTCTGGAAGCTACGGACACTCGAAGCCGTGTCAAGTCGTATTGCAGTCATGATGCCGTATCGTCCATACTCATAATTCCCGTCACTGAAAATGGATGAGACCCCGAATACTGTCACGATACTGCGAAAGTTGAGCGTAGTGGGCTGTACGGGCTGTACGGGCTGAACGCTAATCCGGTTCTGGATGAACTGAGGCGGAGCTGGAGATCACAACAGGTCTCAAGATTTCTGCTGCGGGCATCGCTTCATAAAGCTCTGCATTTTGTCTTATGTGAGAAATTGCAGTCTCCAAGGAGTGTCTAAGATAGCCAAGACAAGGCTGGTGCGTACATGACTTTTTTCCTCGCTCACGTTTCTTCAGATGTGGAACCCCGCGCTGGGTCTTTCCCTCGATCAACAATCAGCTCACCATGATGCAGCGCCTTGTGCTTTCGCGACAAACACTAGAGCCTTGTGCTCAGTTGACTCGCGCAGATGTCTGGAGTTGAACTAGCGGGCCTTGTGCTCGGCTGCCTGCCTTTACTCATACAAGGTGTGTTACGAGCTCCGAATCACGAACCGCGAATCGACCTAACACGCGCAGGTATTGAATCTTACAATGAGGGTCTCGATCCTATCAAGAGCTTCATGAGATGGGACAAGGAGCTCCCTCAGTGCATTCGAAAGTTGCGAAATCAGCATGTACACTATGCCCAGACGATTCGAATCCTTCTCGAGCCGATGTCGAGCGCCGAAGAGCTAGCTGAGATGATGATGCATCCCGGAGAGTCGAAATTATGGAAGGACGAAGACATGGCCTTGAGACTTCAGAATCGGCTGCAAGAGTCATATCATGCGTATCAAGGAACAATTGCAGATATTGAACGCATCACGAAGCAGATCGCAAGCAAGCTAGATCTGGATCGCGCAAATGAGGTACGTAGACATGAGCATGTCTGTAATGCTGAGGGAGACGCCCCTTGTTCTCGCCATCAGTTGAATAGGTGGCTATTCCCAATCTGTCTTGGACGATCTTTGTCATATCCCTTGCATTGTACTTACATTCCGATAGCTAAAGCGAAATGATCTTGAGGCGCTCTTAGCGGCCAATCCCAAAAAGGGGCACGATAAATTTGAGTTCAAGAAACGAGTGCGGTTTGGTATGAGCAAGAAAACTGTCAAGGCGCTGCTTGAAGAGTTGAATGATTGCAATCGCGAGCTCGAACGGTTTACCGAGAAAAGCGAGAAGATTGAGACATTTCGCAAGGCCGCTAAACCATCATTTGCGACTCGATTGCAGCGCATACAAGGATATGCTAAGAACTTACATAGCTCCCTATCTTGGTCTTGTTCTTGTAGGGACACTCATCAAACGAGTCTTCAATTAGAGCCAAGAGGAAATATCTACGCATCCGGAAAAGTCATCCCAGCTCCGAAGAAGACTTCTTTCAGGGTTTCTTTCTCTTCATTCACAACTAGTTCAGACCCGTCCTGGAGATGGCAAGCGGCAGAGATTGCTATGGAGGAAGAGGAGGACGATGTAGGCCTTACGCCACTATCTTCCCCAAGACATAGGTAAGTGCCCTGTTCGATCCGAGTAAAGCGTTGATGTACTAGCCAGGTACATGTTCTTTTACCCTACTGACTTACGCAGTATAAAAAAGAGTGTGTCTTTCAGCTCACCTCCACCATATTCTGTGAGCGATCCTGTCATCGATCAGGCACAATCTCTGCAAGAAGTCAAGGACATATGCGCATCTATTCATCAGCTACACTCTACGAACTCTTGTTTAGGTCTGTCTCTTGACGCCAAAAAGACGCTACGTGGAGTGTACACTGTCGGCACGAGCGAAAAAGCGCCTCCAATATATGAGGTAGTCTCACTTGATGCCCTCCTTGACCGGCGCCCAACTGTTCATGGCAGACGCGCGAAGCTGAGCAAGAAGGAACGGTACAGCTTGGCTTTAACCTTGGCCTCCAGCGTACTCTACCTAAATTCAACACCGTGGCTGACGAATCAATGGGCTGCTAAAGACGTCAAGTTTCATCAGATTTTGGACGCTACCAACAGTATCGACATTGAGCATCCATATTTGGCTCCCAATGTAGTCAGTTCCGTGGAGGAGCTAACCGCCAAGACCAAGTCACTCAGCTTTCAGAACAAGAACACAGTTCTTCTCGCTCTTGCAGTGACGCTTCTAGAGTTGTATTTTGGTACAACAGCGGAAAAGTACCAGGAGACGGAACATGGCACCTGTGACCCAGCCCTACACCAGAACTCGTGGATGCTGTGCGCTATGGCACATCAATGGGCCGAGGAGTCGCAGGATGAACTATCTGCTGCATTCTTGGGCGCAATCAGACATTGTCTGCGGTGTTTTAGTGATCCTGGGGTCAGCCTGCAGGATGCCGAGTTTCTGCAAGCAGCAGCAGAGGGCATTGTATTGCCACTTCAGGATGAACTGTATCAATTCTTGGGCAAGACTATGGCATGACCTTGACTCTCAGGTGGCCTGGGGACTATGCGTTGTTATCGAGTAGAGAGAGTGATGTCATGAGGCCCCTGGAGCTCTTGAAAGCCTGCCTGGAGATTGGTTCAGTGAAAAGCTGTGATGAGCCTTTGAATCGAAACATGAGCTCTAAAATGCGAGAGATTGAATCACTACTGTCATCACGACCATTATTCCTCAAATGCCAAATGTCGTGTCACAAGTTTTGAATGGACCAGATGCAATAGATCTGCGCAGGCTCGCCTCGTATTCAGGCTCAACACGAACGATGGATCGCGGCACATCACCGTCTCGTATTCAAGCAACCTGGCAGGCAGGCCCACGTGGCTGCGGATCAGAGTCTGGGGTCACTTAGCGCGTCACTTGGAGAACATCAAGATGGACGACGCGTCTACAGCTGTTGTGACGTGCGTTGGGTGTGGTGGTTTGATTCTTGGCTTGTATTGCATGATTGTATGGGATTGTGGCGACCAAGGTGTGTGGATGACTAAAAATACAAGTCGCCTCCATCTCCACGCCGGGTAACCATGGTTTTCCGGATGCTGTAGACGTTTGGCAGTGTTTCCCAAGCTTTGTTTTGACAGGCCGTCCAAGAAGCATGACTTGGCAAAAGGATACACCAGGTTTTCTTTGCACGGCTCAAGGCCATGTTGATTCGTCGGTGCTACCACATCAAACGGTCAGAGTACAGGATCGACTGTGAGACGCAGGATTTTTTCTGCGCTGATGCATGTATGTACATGCTACCAAAGACGAAGACGCGTGTGATGACGATTACATGCGTGCCTGGACAGCTCACCGTTGTCGGCCAGTCGACTCGCCGAGTTCTCACGGAGTGCCACCAGTGCAGTGCAGGCTCGGGGATGGAACTAATGCAGCGAAAAGGGCAACCTTGCCCTGATAGTAGGCGGCAATAAGAAGGCTGCCGGTGGCTGTGTGGTGGTGGCATTCGTTCCCCGAGGCGCCTGCAGACTCGGTGACGCAAAACGCCAACCGCGAAGCCTCCTGCAAGCGATCGAATTGCGAGACCTCCAGCCCTTTCACACAGGCAAGCGCCCCTCAGGGGTGGCGGCCGCAGCAACGGTCGTGGGTTGGCGCGCCGATGAAACATTAGGGCGGGCGCTATGATTGGACGAGGCGTGCGGAGCAGGGGCAGGAACGATAGGCGGTGATTGCCTGGCATGATTTGGCCGCTGGTAACAGCGCTGGCATGGTGAACAACAGATTGCCAGCTACGCTTACCAGCTTACCAGCTCCTGGAGCCAACGGCCGCTGTTGGCTGGGCCAAGATGGCAAACGGCTCTTATCAGGACAAGCTATTGCGGCGATCAACAAGCAGACGGGGTTTGCAGCGGTTCTACCTATTAATAACCGGGATTGCTGTTGTTGTGCGGGAATGAAAGCAAGCACTTGCAAGTCCGCACGCCCAGCCAGCGCGTGTTGATAGCAACGGCCCCCGTGAGCTGCAGCCACCACACACATGCCCGAGAAAACATCAATAAGCAAGCAACAAGACGCCGCATTTGCAGTTGCAGTTGCAGTCGCACGCACACAACCATTTCCCCTGCACCCACTGCGGCCACTACACTCACCACGCCCACTGCACCCACTGCACCATTCCCACCGCACTCGCTGAACGGCCCAACAAGGAGCATTGGGGCACTTGCGGTCAAGCATATCGAGCGGGTCCACAGCCTTGGCACTCCCCTAACTCCTAAGCCAGGGTACACACCTTCTCCTGCAATTCGGCCCTGGAAACCACGCCATTGCACCAGTGTCTACTCTGCTGACCAGCCCACCCTCATTCTCTGCACCTCCTGCCCGCCTGCCCGCCTGCCGCTCGCTGGAGGCTCTTCGATTCGCACCACCACAGCGCAGCGCGCACCCGGACTCTTTGTTGCGCTCCCTTTCTCCCTCGACACCATGGCACAATCGTAAGACACCGCCAGCCTCCAGCCCACCCCGCTGCAGGTGGCGCCCCCTACTGACCGCCCACAGGGTCGGCTCTTTCTTCCAGTCCTTCTGGCACACCATGACCTCCAACGACCGCCACGCCTCGCACGATTCGCCCTATCGCACAGGCCGCCACATCCCCATCCCCCAGAGCCGCCACAGCACCCTCACTTCGATTGCGACCAGCGGCGTCGACTCGCGCGTCGACCTTTCCTCTCCCTACGCACACGACGACATTGCAACAAGCAATGGCTTCATCGGCTCCCCCAAGGGCCCCATGTCGCCTAGCTCGCCCTACTCGCCTGGCATGCGCGGGACGCTGAGCCGCCAAGCAACCGGCGACGCAGACACGTTCGACAAGGGCCCCAACGGCGAGATCCAGATGCAGAACTTCAACGAGGGCCTGCCGCCCCCACCCCCTGTCTCGCACTCGTGGAAGCGCATCGACCGCTGGGTCGAGGACCACTACGAGGAGCTCTTTGACAACATCTGCGAGGGCGCTACAGGTAACGACGTCAATGAGCTCGAGCACGAGCTCGACGCTACCCTTCCCATGGACATCCGCGAGTCGCTGCAGGTCCACGATGGCCAGGAGCGTGGCGGCCTCCCTACCGGTGTCCTGTTCGGCATGATGTTGCTCGACTGCGAGGAGATTGTCATGGAGTGGAAAAACTGGCGCAAGGTTGCCGAAGAGTACCTCACCACCAAGCCAGACTACTCGTCACCCCAGATTCCCGTCAAGGCCTTTGCTGGCTCCTCCACAGCCCCTCCTGTTGCGCAGCCCCAGTCCACAGGCAATCCCCTCTGGCGGCAAGACTTGCAGGCTCGCCAAGAATCGCAGCCTCCCAATGCTGTCCAGAAGGCCTATGCTCATCCTGCCTGGATTCCTCTCGCTCGTGATTGGGGAGGAAACTACCTCGCTACTGATCTGGCCCCTGGACCTACTGGAACTTGGGGCCAGATCATCATCTTTGGTCGAGACTATGACTGCAAGTTTGTTGTCGCGCGCTCATGGGCTGCTCTCCTGGCCATGGTCGCCGATGACATGGCTTCGAAGGATGTCCACATCGATGAGGACAGCGGCGAGCTTAAGCTTCTGGCCTTCAGGAAACAGAATGTTGAGCCACCATATCTCGAGATCCTGCGCTGGCGATGTGATCAAAAGTATGGCCGAAGGCCAGTGAACAAGCGTCGACCAAATAGCGGCTTGCGCATCAACCCCAACGCCCCTGGCAGTGTTGTGCCCAGCTCCACAGCAAGCAGCCCCTACCACAGCCCGGTCATTGGCCCACAAGACCGTGGCCGCAGCCCTCACCGACTGTCGACGAAGCAGAAGGGTGTCAGCCCCCGCGGCAAGCTGTCCAGCCCCCTTGCCCGAGTCGCCGAAGAGCACGCACAACCCATCCGTGTACACACCGACCTTGATGCGAAGACCAACACCACCGCAGACAAGCTCATTTCGGTTGACACCCCTAGGCCAAGCGATGACCTTCCTGTTCGCGCAAGCCTGAGCAGCGACAAGGAGAACAAGAAGGAGACCTCGGAGGAGAAGACTAAGCCTGCTTCGCTCAAGAGTCCCGTTGCGGAAACCGCAGACTTGAAGACGGTCGAGATATAGTCATGCTATGTCACCATACGCGACGATTTTCCTTTTGCCTGCTCGTGCGGGCACCACTGGATACCATCAGCAGCTCTCAGACGCGTCCATCAACCATGGCATAGAAGCGTCATGCACTCTAGCAGTCATATTTTCCACATTTCGATACAACGGTTGGCGTAATTTTACTGTACATGTGTCCTGCAAAGGACATTTCATTCAGAGCCCCATCTTGCAAGGCGGCTGTATCACGAATCTTTCCCCTTCTTTGACACCACAAACGCAGCCCACAGCGACTTTCACCTGAATCCTTCATCCCCATCTGCAGAGTTTTGTACAACAACTACCCCTTTTCTTCTTTTGAGAGCTTCCTCCCATGCAACGATGGCGACAGCAACCCTGCTTTCTCGCGTTCTCTGCAAGCATTAGCACAGGCGTGGCACGGCGTGTCCTGGTCGTTGGTGGTTTGGAGATTTTTGTTTTTGTTTGGAGCTGTCTTCTTTTCTGGGCGCAAAGTGGGCTTTGATAGCGTACGGCGTGCCGCACTGTGGATACTGGGTAATACGATGAGTGCAGAGGTGGAGCGTCATGGGGCTGGATGAGTTTGGTCAGATGTGCCAGTGCACACATAGGATGAATTAAACACGTTCAAACAAGCCCCGGTGCGTGCGTGCTTCAAGTGATTGGTGAGTTGGTGTTGGTGAATCCTGTCTTGGGTTCGCCGTTAGTGGCTGCCGTATTTCATGTGCACAGGACAGGGAAAGCACGATGTACGGACTCGATCCTATTGACATCGTCATCCCTCTTCCACCTTTTTTTTTTTCGTATACAGAACTTTATACTTTGCATCGCCTTTCCTGCGACGCCACAAAGAGCGATGCAAATCACCGTGCGTAAAAGGTACAACGAGAATTTGATAGCACACAGCCTCTCGCATTCTCAGAAGAGAAGTGAGGACGACATGGCCGCAATTCAAGTATCAAGGACTGCCCGCCGTGCTAACAATCGTTCCAGATGAACGCTCTGCACAAATATTTCAGTGACGCACGAGTGGGCGCAGCGAAGCTCAGACTGCATGTGGCTGCAGCGTCCCCAGCCAGGAGCCGAGTCGTCTGTCGTTGGCGCTGCGGCTGAGCGTTCAGCCTCGTTGCATCAAAGTAACTTATAGGTTCAGCCTGCTCACCCATGGATCCATGGGCCTTCACCCTTGATCTCTCTCAGACTTTGTCTTCAGAATGAACTCGACCAACATCGTTGGCTGGACTTCAGAACCACAAACCCGTGGGACTATCGGACTTGTTTGGAGCTGCTTGGTCACCATCTTCCTTTGCACATGGAATGCTGTCCATCCCAATGTCCCAAGCCAGAAGGATGGTGCATGGCGCACATTAAGGAATCGTATCATCCTCATGCTGTTTGCTCTTACTGCCCCAGAGTTTACTTGCGGGATGGCATTGGACCAGCTTCTGGCTGCGCGAGTTGTGCAAAATAATGTAAAAGGCTTTCTATTGTTCTAATATGTATTGGCTGACCTGTAGAAAGTCGCCCAACTGGTCTTTGACCCAATCCTTCTTCCTTGTCATGGGCGGTTTCGCTGTTGAAGCGGATGGCAAGCTGATGTGGCTCGAACCAGCTGATGTGCTGAAGCTGTTCGACGCGAATATCCTTTCCTGGCCGGATAAATCCCTAGGATCAGAGATAATGGATCGTAGTAAAGCCGACTGGGTTCTGAAATCCCTGGCTGTAGCCCAAACTACTTGGTTCATAGCTCAAATTGTCGGCCGCGCTGCACAGCGCTTGTCAGTTACCACGCTGGAACTGTTTACTCTCGGCATAATATCTTGTACGCTATTGACGTATATGGCTTGGTGGGCCAAACCATTCGATGTTCGCAGGCATATTGTCTTGCAGCTGAACAAGCCTTTACCACATAACATGAGGCCCGACCCAAAAGGGCGTTTAACTTGCGTAGGCTTTAGTACGCTGAACGCATCTGAAAAATACGTCGCAGGCATGGCTTGCATGACGTTAATATTTGGGGCTTTGCACCTGGTCGGGTGGCAATTCTATTTCCCTACACAAATAGAGCAGTGGGGTTGGAGGGTGAGCAGTCTGGCGTGCAACGTACTGCCCTTACTGCTGCTGGGAATAGTCATGTGGGGTTCAAGGTGGGATGTATCGGGAGACTACATCATCTTCTTTGCAATGACAGGGCTCTACATGCTGTTTAGGATCTACATGATGGTCGAGATGTTTATCAATCTTAGGGCTGTGCCGGCAGATGTGTATAAGACGCCACAGTGGTCGCAGTACTTCCCTTCGTTTGGCTGAATAATGTACAATGTCGTACTTTTAAATTATTGGTTTATTTCCTCTAATCGCGGAAACGTATCACCACGGTGCTGAGCCAACAAAGCAGTAGGTTGGATTTTTAGCGTTATTCTCAAGTCTGCAACTCATTCCCATTCATAGTCTTTGTCCGCGATGCAGCTTCGCGCAACAGTGTCCTTGCGAGCGTTCTTTGACAGCCCGTTCAGCACCTATCGACCCCCCACAATGCTATTATCTGGGATCCATGATTATTGCAGAAACACCGCTCCTAACAACGCTCGCGTCGTGAGACATGATGCACAAAGGACTTTATATTTCCTACACCATTGTCCTTGCATATATATATCAGAGCCTGGCATACACTCTGCAATGTCCAAGACTCATAATTACTACCTTGGATCCCACATATACATACATACATACAAACACTCCGACATAATTACACATTCCATTCTTATCCAGCAGGCACGTAATAACGCTCGACTAGCTTATCGCAACCATGAAGTCCAACAAATCCAACCCGAAGGACCAAGACCCAGAGCCGCATCATGAAGACCAGCACGAGATCGAGGAGAAACCAAAGGGAAAGCCCAAGAAACTAAAGACAAAGGGTGAATTCTTCACATCCGTCATGGCAAAGCGTAAGACCAGGACGAAAGCGACTACAAAGGTGGTGGGGATGGGTGCCTCGAGTGCGCCTTTGGTACAGCATGTTGAGAAGGCGGAGAATGATGGTACGTCCGGTGTATTGGGAGATGAGGTGTCGTCTCGCGTGCCGTCAGCTCTACCACCCAGTAGGGCGGCGATTCTCGCAGGTGTGTTGGATGAAGTCAAGGCAAGGGTCCCGCCCGCAAAGCAAGGCGGATCAAAGCCAGATGCTGCTCGTTCGGACACTACACCAGTCAAGAAAGATCGAGATGGCCACGTCCACGGCTATGGCTATGGCTATGGACACAGGTACCAACCACGAGACCACGTCTACACAACCGTCAACTTCTGCCTCAAGGGCCACAAGCGCCTCGAGTGTAACTGGTACTTCTCCAACCTCGTGGCGAAGCGCACATGGGTTCTCGAGCTGCGCGACTACCGACACGACCGCCGATACTTTACCAACGGGGTGCGAGAGCACGATACGTGCCACTGCGAGGGGGTACTGGTTTTGCTCCGCAAACTCGCGAGGACGATGCACACGGAGATGAAAAAGGAGGCTGATAGACTCCATGGCGTGGTGGATATGGCGGTGCCGAGCATTGCTGAGATCGAGCAGCGACTTACTGCCCTGCTGCGGCCGATTCTGGAGCAGGATCGCGATGGTGTGCGTGCTGCCGATCAGGGAGGTAAAGGTAAACGCGACGAGGGTGCCAAAGGAAACAAAGAAAAAATAGCCCAGGATAAAGCTATGGAGCGGAGGAAAGAAGCAAAAAAAGCGGTTGAGACGGCGCGCATGGCAAAGCTGCTGGCGGACAAGGCTGAGCGTGAGGCTGCTAACAAGGTGCGCGCAGAAAAGGCAATCACTAAATACACCGATGCACATAAGGCGAGGAACGATGAAGACATGGAGGCCAGGAAGACAGGCCGAGCCGTCTTGCCCAAGGGACGAGATACTGCTCGGCCCCTGACGAAAGAAGAGCAGAAGATGCTTAAAGGCATTCGCACTGCGCAGAAGAATGAAGTCGCCCAACAAGAGCAGGCTGAGCGAGAAGAGAACGAGAGACAGCAGCAACTGGCTCCTGAACAGGGAGACATCGATGAGTCGGATGGCGGGCTAGAGGAGGCGCTGATGGATGCCTTTGACGAAGCCCCCGAGTCTGAATCAGCTACGAAAGCGAATGAGACGAAGGCCTCGAAGACGTCCAAGAAGACCGAGGCATCTGCCCCAACCACAGAGTCCAAAAGGACGCCCAGACCGCGCGTCCGCAGGATTATTGTCGACTCGTCTGAGGACTCAGATAGCGTCGAAGAGCCAAAGCCCAGCAAGAAGATTAAGCCTGCATCAAAGCCAGAGTCGAAGTCGACAACGAAAACTAAGTCAATGCCTGAAATTGATCCAGCCATCATGACCAGCGTGGATGAAAGCAGACCCAAACCCACAGCGGAAGTCACAGCCAAAGCCAAGATAGTAGAAAAGAACAAGAAGACGATGCCTACAAGCTCGAAGTCCAACCCAGCCAGCAAACAGAGCGAACCCGCGATACTTGACGTCGAAAAGGTGAACTGCACCACTAGCAGTCGCCCAACAACTCCTCACGACAGCCACGAGGTCGAAAAACAGGCTACACTAGATCCTGCACCCGAGGCCGAGGCCAACGTCGAGGACGGTATACGTACTCAGTCTGCGGCTAACCCTGTGCAGAATGCAAAGCCGACCTCACAAGAGCTAGCCTCACCGGGGGAGCGCAAGCGCCCAGTCACAAACGAAGAGGAGCCCCGACACGAGGCGGCGACGACAGATGAACAGGGGGGAGAAGATGCGCCCTCGCCCTCGAAGAAAGGCAAACCTACACCCCCAACCTCTCCAGGAGCTGTGCCGGTAGCTTCGACGACCTCTTCATCGTCGAGCAAGAAGCGCAAGATGGATTCGTCCGAGGATGAGGACGAAGGCGAGGTGGCGAGGAGCCCTGGTGGGACAAAACGCTTTAAGCGGATGCAGGTCAGTGAACAGGTAGTGTTTGTGCAGGAAGATGATGTTTTGGAAGGGGCTGTTGGTATTGAGATTGCACAAGCCGAGTCCGTATACGGCGAGGAGTTGGATGAGGATGCGGACGCGAAGAGTGATATGAGTAAGGATTCTCTCTTTGATGGATCTGTACACAGCCAGGAGGCAGATGATGATGCGGAAGCAGATGCGGACGCAGACGCAAAGAGTGATGTGAGTAAAGATTCTCTTTTTGACGAGTCTGTACACAGCCAAGAGGGGGACGTGGCAGTGGACGCAGACGCAGACGCAGACGCAAAGAGTGACGTGAGCAAATATTCTCTCTTTGATGAGTGAGGAGAACAACGGTAAGTGTTGTATATCGTAGAATTCATCAACAGGTAAGTGCAAGTAAGTATGATTTTCTGATTTTTTATATCCTACCACCTAAATCCTAAATCTCAATTGCAAGCTACACAATCGCAAAACCCTGGTACCTGGCGTATAATTTAGAAATCACCAATCATCTCGTTCCTGCCCGCCATCGCGCCCTTGCCCCTGGGAGCGAACATCCTCTTGGTGCTCTGCGAGTTACCGCAGATGTTGCTGGCCGGGACACAGATGGAAAAACCGCAGCATGTGTCGGCAGTGCAGATGGAGCCGGAATCACAGTTGGAGTCTGCAGTACACCTCCGAGATGTGCTGCAGGAGCCGTTGAGACTGGCGCAAACAGTAGAGCCAGAGCTGTTGTGGACGCAGTAGCAGCTTCCACCGGCATTGCTGCAGCTACCGAGATTGAAGGTGCCGCACTTGCGGGGAGCGCAGGGGAGACACTTGCCAGCTCCGCAGGCGCCGCTGCTGCAGACATTGCCGCAGGTGCCGCAGTTGTTGGGGTCGTTCTGAAGGTCCTTGCAGGTGTCGGGGGTGCTGCCGCATAGAGACTGGCCGGCGGTGCAGGGGCATACGGTGGCAGTAGCAGTGGCGGTGGTCGTGACAGTGATGGAAGGAGTAACGGTCTCAGTGGCAGCAGGCACGGTAGTAAAGACGGTCTCAGTCAGCTGGTAGGTGGTAGTGAAAAGCATAGCCTCAGTGACGAATGCAGCCTCGGTCAGAGTGGTGGTGGTAGTGACCTGAGCGGTAGCAGAGGCCAGGCCCAAGCAGCCGCATGCAGTGGAGATGGTGCCGCACTCGTAGCCGGTCTGAAGAGCTGACGGCGCCGCTTCGCAGGATGGGACAGGGGTGGGCGTGAGGGTGGGCGTAGGCGTGTAGATCTCAGAAGAGCTCTCAGAGGAGATGACGATCTCGCTCGAGTAGAAAGAGTGGGAAGAGCTCGAGGCGGTCGGGTATCCGGAGAAGGAGTTGATCAAAGAGCTGATGTGCTCATAGATGCTCGAAGTGACAGGGTAAGGCTCAGCTGTAGATTGCGGGTACACATCGTCGAAAGAAGAGTGCGCAGCTCCGGTAGAGGAAGCATAACCCGCAGAGCTGGAGTTCTGGAAGTAACCTGTAGCAATTGAAGGGTAAGGTTTGGGAGCGACACCGGACTGGTACGGGACTGAGTAGCCAGCACTAGTATGCTGCGATGGGTAGGCAGCCTGGGAAGACTCAGGAGCATAGTAGCCTTCATGAGCGCTCGAGACAGCTGGCTGAGAAGGATAAGCACCCTGTGAAGAGCCAGGCGCATAGTAACCGTTCTGAACGCTTGAAGTAGCACCTTGAGTGTAAGATGCTTGAGAAGAGCCAGGCGCGTAGTAACCTGCCTGGCCACTCGAAGCGGCGCCCTGCGAATGGGCAGGAGGCTGGCCACCACCGTAGGCGGCAACTGAGGTAGCGTACTGCTTGCTCTCAGTACACGAAGTGGACGTCTTGACAGGCGTAGGAGTTGAGCTGGTCTTGCTCTTGGTGCATGAAGTAGACGTAGGCGTAGGGGTACTCGAGGTCTTGCTCTTAGTGCAGGAGGTCGATTGCGCCTCACCATAATCACGGCGCTTGAGGGCGGTGGTGCAAGAGTAGACAGTGGTTGACTCGAAGACAGTCGAAGTCTCGGTGGCAGTTGCAGCAGTCTCGGTCACGGTGCCCTCGCTGACAGTGTCGGTCTGGGTGGTAGTGAAGCTGAGCGTGATCTGGCTGGGAGTGGTAATAGTGGAGGTCTCCGTGGTTGTCGCGGACTCAACGATAGTCTCGGTGGCTGTTCCAATGTTGAGGACAGACGAGCAGTAAGCTTTGCCGTCGTCGGCTTCGAGCAGAGCAGTCACATCCGTGACGTGCTCGCATTCAGGAGCCAGCTGGGCGACTGCTGCGCCGGCCGAGGCCAGGAGGATAATGGAGCGAGAAAACATTATGATTATTGTACTAAGTGTAGAAACAACGAGACGAGCACCTAAAGAGTGGAGGTGTCTTGACGATAGTGACTGACTTGGAGTTGAACAGCTAAAGAGTGAATGCCGCACACTGTGTAAATCGTGGGCCTACATCTCCCTCATATACCAACCGTGTCGGCGTGCTACTGTTGTCGTATGCAGCCTAGTGCAGTACGGCCTCTCGCCCGCGCGCTCTGGCTGGACTTGAGGCTGAGAGTCTATTGTTGACGATAGCCTCAAATTCAGCTCAGCCTGAAGATGGTGGAGATTAGACATCGCGGGACTGCCGACCGACCATACCTCATCAGGTATCGTTGGACCCACTTTGCGCGCATCCGGGGGATTGTCGATTCAAGATCCTGCATTAGGGTCGTCATGTTATTTTGCTCCTATCTTGAGTTACTTGTTGCTCAGTTTTGTGGAGTCGACGACGGAAAACGGTCGTGGTCTGTTGTCGCGGTTCTCCTTGCGCTTTTCTGTTTGTGGTTGGTGTGTGCTGAGAAAGAATTTGAATCCCCAATCCAGTTAAGCCACAGCATAACTCAGTCTCAACTTCATAAGCCCATGACATTCGCCCCCTTTCGTGCACTTCGGTAGGAGGACGAGGTCGTGCTCAGAGCCAGGGGTGGGCGATATTGTAGCAAGAATCTACCTGAGTACTCCGTGCATCAGAGGGTCCAATGATTCCGGAGCTTGGAGCCACGGGTGATCAAGCAGCTGCTTCGCAGTCAGGCGGTCCTCGGGTCTCCATTACAGCATGCAGCGCACAAAATCTAGGAATTTACGCTGTTCTTCTCCTGTTAGTGTGGTTTCACAATTCTCCAGGCTCAGATCCTCGGGCACGGGGGCATTGCCAATCCAATCACCTAATGAGCGTCAGCCTCAAAGCTATGTCGTCTGGGAGGATGTCCTGCTGCTCACCTGCATCACTGAAGTACTCTTTGCTGCGCAACCCTCGCTTAAGCAAATCAAGAGGAGGTGGTCCAAGCATGGCAACCACTTCAGCTAGGTGCGCCGCTGTCTTGTATCCACTCCCATCTGGATGATTGCCGTGGAACAAGTGTGTATTCTCACAGATGTCCCAAATCTAGTCTTTCGTTAACTTCGTTTCAGCTGTGCACAGGGCGACTTACCATGGCGCCAATATTCCAGATATCGGCAGGGTAGCTCCACTCTGTTCTCAGCATCACCTCTGGGCATCGATAGATGTTCGGTTGAGCATCGTGCGTCTGCACCTTATCGCCTCAAACCGCTGCGCCGAAGTCGCCAAGAACAACAGGTCCCCAATTTTCGGGTACACCGAATTTACGGGACGCATACACAGCCTCTTTGCCGATTTTCCGAGGCGCAGGATACCTCAGCTCTCCTTCAACAAAGCCTTGGGGTACCTCTTCATCGTCAAGGCCAATGAAGATGTTTGCAGCTTTGATATCTTAACGCCAATCAGTTCGATATTATGCAGACCACACTGTGATTAAGAAAAATCGACTGACCTGTATGCACAATTTTGCACTCTCTGTGAGTGTAATCAAGCGCACGGAACAATTGTATCAGACTTAATCGGAGGAGTTCCGGAGAGAGTCGACGGACGGGATTGCGATTGAGAACATCGCTAAAACTGTCCTACATAGGCTTTTGAACAAGACACTGGTGGTCGCCTCCTGTCCGAGCAATCTTGAACGTGTCCAGGGCGGTCCTGACGTTACCATACCCCAAATGCGAGCTATTCTGTTCGCTGAGACGTTGATAAGTCATAAACTTGCTAATGTCCTGCAGTTTCCTGCTGTAAATTTTCAAAGTTGCGTATGAACGGTTGCTGATACTGTGAGCTTCGCTTTCGAACTGATAATGGGCTGACTTACGGCAGATCTCGCGCCAGCCACACAGTTGAAGTGGTGCCATAGCCGAGCTTACCAACAATCTGATATCGAGAGTTGATGGTTTCACCAATCGTAACAGGATAGAAAACACCACTCTCAAAATTATTGAGGCACTCTTCTTCCAAAAGGAATTTGTCGCTAATGACTTCAAAGCCTGAAGCTGGAAACTTGAGTTCCGGCCAGGGCGCTTGGCGAAACAAATACCTCGTCAATCTGACCAGAGAATTCATGGTATAGTACATGGTATAGTAGCGTTAGCAGCGCATGTGTTTGTTGTTGTGCTGTAGAGTTGGAGGTGCCATGTTAATGGAGAGGGCGCGCTTCCTCAAGTTGGGAATGAGTCCCTCCGCTGACTAATCTTTCCTTTCACTTTGACACTTCACAGCTCTCAATAGTCAGTTCACAGCGCGTATTCTTGCTGAAAGGCTTAATTTTCTGAAAGAAAAACTTGTTCAAGATGCATCATAGTCTCAGGAGAGTAGATTTTTGAATTGCCCATTGTAACATTTCCAAGGCAACTAGGGTAAAACAGCGCGGCCTTCATTGGCTACGATTCGAATAATATGCCGGCGATCTGGCTCAAGGTGGTCAACAAGCGCATCAAGCCTGGAGGTAGCGCTGATAAGGTACGAGGTCCCGGCTGCTGGAGGAATTTTTACTGAATGGAGTAGCCAGACTCTAGGCAATGTGAAGGACTTTGAAATCATGTACGAATTTACAACATTGGTCTTAGATCAAGACAGATCTGAACACGCTATAGGACCAAGCCTGGCACAGAGAGCCCAGTCCATCTTTCTCACTACAACCGCGAAGATAAGGAGTCTGTGATCGCCACGAGGGCTGTCGGCTCTAGGGGAAGCAAATCCTGCCACATTTACAGAGATTGCACAAATATTTCGGTGAAGAGCCTCTATGGAACTTAGAGCTTGAGTGGAAGCGCGAGACTCTGCTGGAAGATAGGGGTCAGCCACCGCGAAGGCCGACCTTAGTATTGTGCCGCCAAAGCTCTGAGCTTTGAGCCATGGGTGTTCAAGCAGTTGCTTTGCTGTCATACGGTCCGCAGGTTTCCACTGCAGCATGCACCGCATGAATTACAGGAACTTAATACGCTCGAGATCGTTGCCGCTCAGGTTGTCTTCTAGGTCCTGTAAAGAACAACCGGAAGCGACTGGAACATCGCCATTCCAGGTACCTGAAGAGGTACGCATTAGCCTTGTTATGGTAATGAACATGATTGAGTGTCTCAAACCTTCAGCATCGAAGAAACGTTGCGTCCTTGGGTCTTGAAGCCATTCCAAAGGAGGTGGCCCAAGCACTGCAATGATCTCCGCCACGTGGGCGACTGGGCTGTAACCACTTCCATCAGGATGCTGACCAGTAAACAAGTTCTTTTTTTCATACACGGTCCATATCTGTGTAGTCAGCATAATGTCGGCCGGTTAAGAAGCAATTGAGATACTCACCATAACGCCCGCATTCCAGATGTCTACAGCATAGCCCCATTCCCGGTTGAAGAGCACTTCCGGACACCGATATTGGTCTGGCTGAATCATGTGTGACTGCGCTACGTCTCCATGTACGGCAGAGCCGAAATCACCAAGTCTTAAACGCCCATACACTTTTGACTGTCTGAAGCGACGAGATCCATAAATGGGATGTTCGCCAACCTTCCTCGCCACAGGGCGCGTCACCTCCCACTTGACGAAGTCCTTGAAAACTCTCTAATCGTACGTTTCTACAAACACGTTGTTGACCTGAATGTCTATTATTGGTTAGAACGTGACTGTCGAGAATTACAATTTTGCTTACCTGTGTGCACTAGCTTGCACTCGCTGTGAACGTAGTCCAACGCAAGAAATAGTTGGATGAGCGACATCCTAAGCGTGTCTATTGGCAAACGATAGTTTGTGTCTCGCTTGGTGAAATCTGCGAGACTATCGCCCACCGGTTTCTGAACGAGACACCGATGATCACCTGCTGGATAGGCCACCTTGAACTTATCTTGAGCAGTCCTAACGTGGTGGTAGCCTGGATGCTTTCTGTTCCCCTTACTCAGTGCTTTGTATATGTAGAACTCTTCGCAATCTTGCTGGTTTCTCGTACAGAACTTCAGAGTGGCATATCTTTTCTTCCTGAGATTGATTAGCAAGCTGCCTATGAAAATTCTCAAATTACCTAGTACGGAAGATCGCGTGCTAGCCACACGGTGGAGGTGGTACCATAGCCAAGCTTTCCTACAACCTGGTAGCGAGAGGCAAAGACATCGCCTATGTGTACAGGAAAATAGTGCCGCTTTGTATTAAACCCGTCAAGCGTTTCTTCGTCTATGACGAATTCATCGCTGATTGTCTCAAAACCAGTGACTGGAAAGCTGAGTTCCCGCCATGGCGCCGTGCGAACCAAGCTGCTCATACATCTGACGATTGACCTCATATCGCAAAGTTGTATGAGAGAGTTGTAACCGTACTAATGCGAGCGGGACATGTCAGTTGAACCAGATGCCAGTGTCAGCAAAAGTGTGGGAGACTTGCAAGTAGGCGCATGCTGACTCAGCGAGCCACTTTCACTCCACCAACTGTTACCTACATCTTTCTAACATGTGGAAGACATAAGTCACTCGTTCTGAACAAGAATCAAGAGCCTTTGAAAAGTCGACATGAGGACGCACAACATTGGACTTGCTAGTTCTCGAGCTCAAGAAGCTTTCCCTGGCCAGAAACTCACTTCATTTAATCACCAAGCCTTCGAAGAAGAAAATGATCAAGAATGAGCCATGAAACTCTAGCATTCCCTAACACGACAAAGCAGACTTAACAAGGGGTATATCTACCAAAACCATCCCTCCCAGGTCTTATCCACCTCCAGCAAAAGATGGAACAACTCCTAAACGCTAACCCCTCGCTTCTCTCCAACCAATAATCTAAATCCATCCCACCTCCTCAACCTATTCGTCCCTACCTAACAGCCCCCACCTCCACCTCCACCACCGCCACCTCCCCCTCCATCACCACCATACCCTCCTCCGCCTCCGCCACCTCCATCCCCTCCAAAGATACCCCATCCACCTCCCCCATGCCCATGGTATCCTCCCGCATGAGCAGCACCATACGCTCCATACGCGCCATGAGAGCTGGAGTGCCGGCTCTTGCGCTGACGGCGGGTTTGCCGCATTGGTGGGGGATAATAGTCCGGAGACTGTTTTGTGGACGCGCAGCCCATTGTTTGTGTGTTGTTGTGTGTTGTGGAGGGTGGTTTCTTTGTATGTGTGTGTGGGCGGTTATGAAAGATGCGGGTGTGATAGTCGTATCGTGGATTTCGTAGTTAATGTGTGGTCTGAACCTGCACCTTCACAACAGAAAACCACCTCTATATATATTCACCCCCCTCCCAAACTCCTTCCCTGACCCTTACCCACAGCCCCTCACCGTCTGCTGACCCACTTACGTCGACCCCAGGATCAATCTGCCTTGTACTACCTTAGAAAGGTCCTGAACGCTTAGGCGCCCAGCAGTAGGTGCAGCAGCAGCAGCACATCGGGACGTCATACCACTGACCGGTTTCGGTCCAAGTCGAACCAAACGTTCCTAACGTGGCAGTGTTACCGCATTAGGAAGTACTGGGGCGCGCGCAGCAAATCAAAGCACGGGCTCTTTGATCAACGCAGTGGGTAACCATGGGTCCGCCTCCCAGCGAGTACAATACCATAGTAACACTCACGGCGGGCACAGCGACGGTAACTGTGGCTCATGCCCCGGGTGACCCGTTCTAGCGCGCTTCTGGAAGGCTGTGAGCACCGATCGCTGGCGCTGGGTTTCGCTGGTTTGGACGCCGTGGATGGGCTGGCAAATCAGAGATGCAGGCGTTAGCGAAGGTAGGGCTGAGCTAGATCACGTGACGAGGCTGAGCGCTTTGGAGTGCCGTGGAGATAGGGATGTTGAGCTCGGCTAGGTTTTGGATGTATGTGCGGTGATAAGATGAGATTGGATGCCTGACCGGCGAATTGGGAAGATCGTATGTGAGATCACGATGGCTTCATGGCACAAATCGGCATGAAATCGTGATATGACATGCGGTACAAGCAGACGAAACAGGAAAAGATCGGCAATGTATAGGTGTTGTGTTCGAGCATGCGTTCATTCATGGCTATTTGATGCCGTGCAATTACATAAAACACGTTCGAGGCGAGAACGAGACCAACATCGCAATCACACGCCAGTTCGCCGTAAGAGCAACCGTGAACAAACCAGGAAGAAACAAGAAAGGCCGCCAAACCCGAATCGCTGCATCGATCTATCAAGTGTCGTTTTATGTCGCCATGAGATCAATAAGTGAAAGAAAATCAGGGACGAGGTCCAATGCCGCTGTACCGCTATATAGTGCATATTCAAACAGGCCGTGCCAGGGCATAAAGAAGAGGGAGGTGAAGAAGACGTAGGAAACACCATGTCCCACCCGATACACGTCTCATTGTACAACAAGCTGTGTGTGCTTGTGCTCGAATTCGATGGATGGCGAGCCGCCCACGTGCTGCAAGATGCTGTGCGAGAAACATCTATTTGGCCTGTGCCTTTGCCTTGAGCGCCAAGTGCGAGTACACCCAGCCACCACCAAGCGCCAGCAGTACACCGAGCCACTCGCGCGGACTCAGGATCTTGCCCTCGCTGTACCAGCCGATAGAAAGAATGAGGATGGTCTTGAGGTGGCTAACAATGTTGAAGGTGAGCGCAGACGTGCGGCCGATGATCAAAAACTGCGAGAGGTTGTACATGGAGGCCATGATGCCAGATGCGCAGACAGACCAGAGGAGGTCTGTGGGGACTGCGCTCAGATTGGGGATTGTGTCGAAAAAGGGCACAAAGGGAATTAGCAGGCACACGGAAATGGGTGCCTGATTCAGGAGAAGCTGCGGCGGCGAGACCTTGAAGTCCTCGATCTTCTTGCCGATCCAGATCTGGTACAGAGCGGTGGAGCAGAAGGCGAGGGTCGCAATGATGACGCCAAAGAATGCGGTCTTGACTTCTCCACCCATGGTGAAGGATACGCCAATGCATGTTGTGAGAATGGCGGCAAGCATCCACTTTGTAACAGTCTTGCGGAAGACGACAAAGTTGATGAGAACGACAGTCGGCGTGGTCATGACTTTGGACAGCTGGTAGAAGCCAATTGAGTTGAATGTCAGACTGAGGTTGCCGAGGACGACGTAGCCAGCGAAGAAGGCGCAAACGGGCATCATGTGCCAGACGTTGAGCTTGACGGGCTTGAAGGCGCGGAAGGGGCCGAGGGTGGAGAGAAAGAGGACGAGGCCGGTCGCGGTGAAATGCCACATGACGACCATCAGCTGGCACTGCTTGAGTTGGGGGTCGCTGAATACACTGTTGCGCTGTCAGCATCTGTGCCGTGTCTGCCGGCACCTGACGGAAGGCCTACCGTTTACTCAGGAAGATCAGCCCCAGCGTCGACAGCGTGTTGACGGATATCCAGAAACATGTAATCAGCTTGTCCTTCAGCGACACGGGCGAGGGCTCGGCAGGCTTCTCGTATGTGGGCAGCTCCTCCATCTCGAACTCTGTGCTCTCGCGGGGGTCGACATTGTCGACGAGACCATCGGTCGAGGGGCGTTTCTCTACTGCGATTGTTGTCAGCCAACGTCTGCGATGCTGCCAGGGACCCTCGCGGGGCCTCTGCGCACAGTTCAAGGGCGCATACCCATGGCGGCGGAGTTAGGGTGCTAGCGAGCGACGGGTGGGGTGGGCGCAATGGTCGAAGATGGGGATTCGAGGCTATGCGCGCATGCTCTGGCGACAGACAGAGGACAGATAGGCAGGGAGCGGCGGCGGCGGCGGCCTGGCGGTACACGGCGTGCGGGAGGGTCGGCGGTGGGTGTCACAGAGACAGGATGACACTGTGGAGGAGAGGGCTGCTTAGAAAAGGGTGGCACCGCCGCTGAGCCCTGGCGCAGTTGTTGTTGGCCGACAGGGGTCTTGGCTCCCGCGCCCAATCTGCAGTCGCTGGTGGAGCACGCTTCCGGACGCTAATGCGTTTAATTTTAGCCAGCGCCTTGAGAGTCTTGAGAAAGGAATTGCATGCGTGGAGGCGAACTGCGAGGCGTCTTCAGGCGTTCACTGTGCCTGCCGCTTTGAGCAGTCTACCCGCTTTTCTCCGCCGTCTTTCGAGCTCGCTACCCACTGACATGTCCTGACATCTTTGGCGCGCGCAAGTCCTGTCGCGACGCAAGACCGCGCAAATCGTAACCAGACATGTCAGCACTAGAGACGTGCTACGCCCAATCTTTCCCATCAACGGCGTGATGACTAAGACCATGCTCAGGAATCATCGCATTGTTGGACGAGTTTTAGGCTGCGTTGCAATTTACTTGGCGTTGTACGTGCAAGGTCCACCCGAGTACACCTCACCAAGAACGCATAGAAACTTTGAAATGACTTGCGCGACTTGGGAGTGGGTTACTCGTAACAACCAATTGTGACAAGGCGCAATTGACGCATTGGAATTGCCATGTCGACTCTGTCATTGGCACCAGTGACAATGAGACACCTTCCACACAGAGCAGTGTACAAGAACGAATTATAGTTGGCCATCTGTACTCATTGTATTGCGAGCTTGGAGATAAATCTGATAGTGTTACGCTAGCACACCTGACTCTGGAGTCAGGGTGCCAACGATCCATTATGCAGGAGACCTGTCACGTGATCGACGTCTATCGCGGCACATAAGGCACGCTTCTCCTGACTGTAGATTCTTCAAGTGCCGATCGATCCATTCTATTGTCTGCCAAATTCAAATATTCCTGATTTGCCGATGTCAACACGTGCGCCCGCGACGCGTTCGTGTCGCCATACCCCTTCGTGCATGTTCTCGCCATGGACAATGAACTTCATATTATCACTTAAAGTCACAGCCTGAATGAATCATTCAGAAATATTTCAAAAGCAGTCATAGACAACCGGAAATCACGTAACATCTTGTAGAGCGGCAGATCCCTCAGAACTCCTGCCTCAATGGCATCCACAGCGCCTCACTCACACCGTGCAACTCGAGCCTCAACTTGATCGCAAACCGCAAAGTTGCGCGACAATGGACACGAGGATAACAGACCCACAGTATTGCAGAGATCCGGTAGAGTTGAGAAACCCCGCACAACAGCTGCACGCAAAGCAAGAACCCAAGCGCAGCAGAAGCCCAAATCAGCCGCAAAGTCAAGGCCAGAACACTCACAAAAAGCAGACGATGAAGTCGCCGAAACCAATAATCCAAGCCAGACCGCCACAATCCTCACCATCACCGACACCCGCCTCAAAGCCCCCCTCCTCTGCCATCAATACATCCCCCAACCCACGAACCACGCACCAGCCCCCTCACCCGCTCAGCACACACCCCTCGTCTTCACCCACGGCGCAGGCGGCACCCTCTCCGCACCAGCCGTGGTTCACTTCTGCACGGGCTTCTCTTCCACTTCAGCCCACTCTATTCTCGCATTCCCCGGCTCCATGAACCTCGGGGCGCGCGTCAAGGGGTTCCACGCATGCCACGCCCACCGCAAAGCAATGCTGGGCAGCGCACAAAAAGATGTCTTGTTCGGTGGGCGGAGCATGGGTGCGCGCGCGGCAGTTGTGGCGGCTAGCGAGATCATGGCGCAGGATGGAAAAGTGCGTACAAGTGCGGGTGTGAGTGCGAGTGTGAATGTGAGGCTGGTGTTGGTGAGTTATCCGCTGCAGGGCCCGAAGGATGTCAGGGATCGGATACTGCTGGAGTTGCACGAGGTGGTGGAGGTGCTGTTCGTTGTCGGGGATAGAGATGCGATGTGCCCCCTTGATCTGCTCGAGGAGGTCAGAGGGAAGATGAGCGCTGTGAGTCGGGTAATTTTTGTTAGGGGTGCGGATCATGGAATGAATGTCAAGCCTGCAAGGAGGACAAGAGAGGTGGATGAGGAGGCGGGGAGGTTGGCAGCGAGGTGGGTGAATGGGGCCATTGAGAGAGAAGGAGAGGTGGTGAATGTCGGTGATGTCGAGTAGATAAAAGAAAGTGAATGATTTGATTGTACCCGTGAACGCCAGTCCTGGTATCATATTGCTGATAAACGGAAATGAAGGTCTCTAGGCCTGACCAAGCCGTGCTCCTCAATCCTCCCGGGCAATGACGACGCCCTCATCCCACTCCGTCTCCTCGTCAATGACGCCGCCGTATTCCTCGGACAACATCAACTCATCATTTGCGGTCAAGACACCACGGATCTCGGCAGACGCAATCTCCTCGTAAGCTGCTGTGATGCCCGTGATGCGGCACATGCGTGCAACCGAGGCCATCATCACCAGACCCAGCATAGCGAACGAGCCCACGGCGGTCAGCTGGGAGAACTGACTACATCGTGTTAGCTTTGACTTTCACAGATCACGTGCAGAAAGATAACAGCATACCAGTACCACGCATGCACGCACTTCTCGTCCCAATATCGCAGTCTCGCCTCAATCTTCACCGGTCGCTCCGACTTCCTGCCAGTTTCCATCTCCAGAAGGAGGAGTGCGAGCTGCTTGCGAAAAGCATGGAGGCTTTTCCACCAGTGGCTGCGGCGATGCTGGTTGCGGTTGCGTGCGAAGAGGTTGTCAAGAAGCTCGAAGATGTCTACAAGCATGGCTTTGTCATGCTGTGAGGCGTTGAGCAGAACGTTGGCGGATATTGGAGATGTCATCTTGTTGGTTGCTATTGGGGCCATGGTGGGCGTTGCTGGCGCCCCAGCTTATATGTAGAATATTGGGTAGCGGTGAAAGAGGCCTACCCGGGGTCTCTGAGCAGGTGACCAGGCGTGAGATGCGAGCTCAAGGATAGCTGAGCTTCTGCAGGTCGCCGCACGCGGGTTGTGTAGCGTGTCGACACAGCGACTTGAGTTTGTATTCAGGGAACGATCAGGGTAGGGAAGCGGCAGCTATCCGTTACAGCGGTGGTCGTCCAGATCGGTGTAGTTGTGTCGTGGAGAAGAACCGTTTCATGCTTTAGCGAGTCGTAAAAAAAGTCAGATTGTGAGGGGCAGTAGACATATAACGAAGGTGAAGAGGGAGAACGCGTGTGTGAATTACAAGCTCGAACACGTACTCGAGCCTCTGTGCGAGCAATGCTATGCACAAGAGCTACGTTTGAAGCACCGGTGATCGCCCCCACGTGATCTGAATGATTGTAGTACTGCGGCAGCCTGCAGCGGGTGGGTCGTGAAGAGGGAGCGACCTCTTTATGATATTCGAAGCGTGCCGTCAAATTCTGCAAGCGGTGAAGACTTTTGCTAGCACAGGGTCATATGCGACGACTTGCAAACCTCGCGGTACCCAGCGAGTCAGCGCTTGGAGTGTCTCAACTGTTCTCTGATGTGAGATGCAAGCAGTGTGTAGTACAAATCCGGGGTGGTGAATACACGAGGGTCTCCCAAAGCAGCGGAGATGCGGAGAGTGGAGCGCGTGATTCTAGTCTTGTACCACAACAGCCTCAGCAGATACCCGAATGGTGATCTCAAAGATGCGACTACCCAGAGCCGGAGCTCGAGAGTGAAGTGATGCTGACATGGAGATGGCTACAGGCGTGGATGCTTCAAGCATGCTGTGGCGGAGGTGTACACTGAGGCCGCATCTGGTTCGTTGAGGCTGCCAAGATGCTTGAAGGCGTTCTGTATGCCATCGAGCTTACTGTTCTCTTCCCCTAGATGTATACGAAGCCTCGAGAGCGAGACAGATCTTGACGGCCCCTAGGTAGTTTAATTATGCCTCTCACCGCTACGTTGGCCAGGTTGAGGAGGCTGGCAAGGTGGTAGCCCTGCATTCGGGTGCGTTCCGCCCGGTGGTACCTAGGTAGCTTCCCGTTCGGACCGCGTGAGGTAGCTCCCTGGCTCCTTCCACCACTGCACGCTCCCTTCTCTTCAACCGATCCAGCTCTTTCCCATGCACGACGCTCGATAGGGCGTTGCAGCCGTTCCGTATTCAGTCAAGACTCGCCACGAATGTGCTCAAATCAGAAACCGCTGGCAGAGATCCGACGCCCCGGCCCAACTTTCGACTCCACACATTCGTCAGCACCACCAGTAGGCCATGGAGCTTGCGAAAGAATGCTATATGAGCTGATGAGCGAGCGCTCGGTGGACTCGGCTCCAAATAGCAGCCATGGATAACGCAATCACGAAATAGCCAGCACCACCCCCACCATAAGGCCTCGAAGCAGGGTCAGCGTTTAGCTGTTGCATGTGTCAAGAGCTTGCATGTCTGTTGTTATCAAGGCTCTGCAACGATTGAGCCTACGACTGAAGCAAGAAGTCTGCGTACGGTGGGCAGGACACCGGATTGACACGTATGTTGATGCTGTGGAAGAGGAGAAAGGACATGTCGTGTTATCAGCGCTCTGTGGCCTGCCGAAAGAGACGATTTGGTCGTGATTTGATCGAACGCTCGTGTTACACGGCTGAGGGGCAACGATTCGTACGGTGTGACGAGTCGCTTCAGTCATCAGTCCGACGACTATGGCTACAATGAGAACGGCATACACCATATTGCGGCACATGGGGATCGATGAGGGCTGCAACCTTGCCCACGCTTTCTTTTGGCAGCAGATAATTCCGGCAGCTTGATCCAACTGTCGACACGGAGCCGAGCACTACTTCAAGCGGCACCCTGATGGCTACAGCAAATGGTACAAGCTACTGTGCACACCCAGATGGATGCATTGCCGACTCATCTTTCCTTCCAGGAACCCTTGAAAGAGATGCAAGCTTGCCGAGCAGGGAACAGGGGTGACCCGCTCTGGGTCTAGCTTTGATCTTGGGATTTTGAGACGATGTTTGTATTTGGCAAGAAGCTTGTACGGGACTTGTCTGCGACTGGCTTCTTGGTCTTCTCCTAGATTGTTATTTTCTCGGTCCTTACGCCTTCGTTAGCCAAAGTCAACAAAGCTCGGATGACAGAGCGAGCTAGGTCCACCGAGTAAGCTGCAGGAGGGCAAGGTGTGTCAAAGATACACCCCGGAGGTCTTCAGGGCCGCGCATACATCCAAGAGGCCACGACTTAACCTCGAGGTTAGCGGGAGCATCCTCAGAGCTGTCGTAGGTGTTGGGGTCCACTGCGGAGACCTCTCAGGGCTGTTGCTGTACACACATGCTGACCAAGCGCGGCTGTGGAGTACATACCTCTGCGTGCTTTGTTTATCCGCCCGGTGCTCATCCTTGTCCTCCTTTCCAGTATCCTCCTATCTTATCCAGGCTCACCACCTATTCCAGCGGCCTGATGTCGATGTACGCCCAGGCCCATTCCAGCCACAAGAGGCAGACGTACAGCTCCTCCTCGAGCTCAATGATGCAGCGCCTGATCGCAAACTGTACACGGAACTAGATGCCTGCGCCACGCAGCTCGTGAAACCTGAGCAGATGGTGCTGTTCCTCAAGGTAGGTGATGCGGGCATCGAGGAGGTAGATCGTAGCCCTGGCGTAACGAGCAGTTGCCCTGGCGAAGAGGATGACTGGGTCGATCTGAGGCTCGAGGTCTCCAAGGCTCCAAGGCATGTTGTTTGGTAGTGTGTGGTTCAAAAAGCCGTGTGCTTCGAGAGCTGTTTGTGCGGTGTATGGTGTTGCGTTTGGAGTGTGGGAGCTTGTTACAGTCAGGTTGCTCTGCCGCTACAACACCACGAACAGGCGCGGCACCTTCGTGGCGTCCGTGCACCCACTTTCAGCGCCTCCGCCTGCGCATCGTAGCCCTAAAGATGCTGCAAGGCGTGAGAGGGAGTGCAGAAGACTGGAATTCGCAGCATCAAAGCTTCCTCTGCATGTCAGACTGCTCGCTGAAGCCTCACCCTGGCGACTACATCTCTGGTAGCTGGGTCTAACTGTAAGCTTCTTCACAGGCAGTTCATCGAGCAGTATGGCCATAGGCCTGCGGAGCCCAAAACCCATGCGTAGAGATCACTGCGAGGTGTACATCCTACACTACCAAAGATGATCAGCTCAAGCTGCGCCCGGTCAACAGCCTCCTTCATGAGCTTCTCCGCGTTCACAACACCAAGCATGACAGTTTCGTGGGCCGGAGCTTGCGCATGGAAATCGCGGAGGAATGCAAAGCTCATCAGGAGGCGGAGTGTCTAATCACAATGTGTTTGCTCTCTTGCAAGTTTGCCTATTGTGCCTCCGCTGCTGTTCCTACACTCTGCGCTGTGCAAGTGATGGAGCATACAGAAGCGGAGCAAAGTCATTCACAGGGACAAGTCACAGAGCACACAAGAAGAGAAGGGCAAGTCACGAAGAAATGAACACAGGAGGTGTAAAAGTTAAACAAGTCTTTTGGTCTGTGGAAACGGAAGTCCGAACTACATGATTTGGCACAGAGATTGTATCCATACCCATCATTACCACCTAAAACCAGATCGGCTCCGAGATAGAACCAAAAGACCAACAACACCCATTTTGTGATGTACCTGATGACTGGAGAAGTCGTCAATCATACCCGAAGGAACTGTATCGAATCTCTATCTGACAGCTAAGTGGAAGCACATCGGAAGAGCGAACGCGTTGGAGGAGACATGTTGCAAGCAAGCTCCGAACCGAAGCTGTGCTAAATCTAGCGACGGTTAGGGGGGATGTAAGGAGGGCTACCGTTGACACGAGAGCCGCGAGTTGGAGTGGTGACAGTAGTGCCAACTTGACCGTAGAGGGTGTTGATGACAGGAGCGCCAATGACACCAGGGCTGTTGACGACATTCGCTGCGGGGTTGATGGTGTGGTTGACAGCGACTGGGTGCGTAGAAGACTGCTCGGCAAGGTACTGGGCTACGTGGGTCATGGGGATGTAGTTGAAGGGAATGCAGCCAACTTGACCCTGGCCGTAAAAGTAAGAGTACCAGAGCTCGACATTGCGCTTCTGCATGTCAGTGAGGCTGGCGATCTGGACGGGAGCAGTGCGGTTGCGGCCCAAGTGCATGGTGGCCTGCATCATGTCGCGAGGAGTGCCACGATCCCAAGGGCTAGAACGGTTGCGGTGCTCGGCGATGGCGGAGAATCCATGGGGAGGGTAGAGACCAACGCTACGAGCGCTGTCCATCGAACGCTGAAGCTTAGACAGGTTGTCCGGACGCGGAAAGGGCTGCTCGGTACCAGTAGAGCGGAGCTTGTCAGAGGCATCGGCGTCGAGGTAGGTGAGGAAGAGACGGGGTCGGCAGAAAGGCGTCTCTTGCATGACGGACGAATTGCGGAACTTCTGTACCAAAGCCTCACGACCCTGGATGGTGGCGTAGGAAACCTCGGCAGCTTTGGACGATCGATAGGCAGTCCAGGTACGACGCTCGAGACGGTCGATGAGAGCGATCATACCACCAACATCGGCAAAGTTGATGAAGGCATAGCCCACGTTGCAGCTGGACTTGAAGTCGATGCGAAGGTAGAGGAAGTCGTAGGTGCCGAAGCAGACTTCATCAAGGATAGTCTTGAGCGCCATCTGAAGTCGGGGTCAGTATTGTGCGACGAGATCATGAAGGTGAGACTTACCCAGTCCACCTTGTTGGGGATGTTGCGCAGCATGATGGTGGTGCGGACATCGCTGCCATCGAGAATGCGCTCACGACGGACACGGTTGTGCTGATCGGCTGGGTGAGTCTGATAAGAGCCGGTGTAGGGGGTAGTGGCAGGACGGTATCCAACAAAGCGACCCTGATCATCAACCCGAGGCTTGGTGCGATGAGGGGAGTGCATGGCTCGCTCGCCAGACCAAGCTGCAGTCTCGGTAGTAGTCCAACGGAAGGTGTTCTGCGAGGGAGTCAGTACAGCCCTCCCTTCATTGACTGCGTATGAAAGACTTACCATGTTGTTGACACCCCAAACAGAGTCAAGAGACAAGCTCTGCACAGCACGAGTGGCAGCATCGACAGAGTGAAACTCGACACGGAAGACCAGAGTCATGTTGGTGTCGATGGTTTCGACGTGAATGCAGTTGCGAACGGTACCGAAGACACCAGCAGTAAGCTCGACGGCTTTGGCGATCTCGGCAAGGTGGGCTTGGGTGAAGTCAAAGACGCCATGGTCGGAGTAGGGCTGGATGACAACGGAAACCTTGATCTGACCTTCGAACTCGTCCATGTGGGCGGTATCCTGTGACTTGGCAAGGGCGAACTCGTAACCGGTGATGTAGTCGACGACGAAACCATGCTGGGTGAGGATGTCCTTGGCTTCGGTAGCCTCGCGGAGGTCATCGTAGCGAAGGTGAACACCACGAGTGTAGATAGGGACGCAATTAGAGAAGCACTGGTACTAGAGAAAGGTCAGTATGTACCAAGCTAACACCAAGGTAAGGCTTACCAGCTTCATCTGATGCTGAACGCTGAAGAGCTCGTGCTCGGAGTCGACGCCTGCAACAGTGCCGTCCGGAAGCTGAGAGACGAACTGAAAGCGGGAGATGAACGACTTGTCATTCTCGGAGACTTCGTTGGCGAAGAGACCCTGGTAGTACGGAGCCGGAGTTGTGAGGATGCCCTTGTACTTGGGAGTCACAGCGATTGAAGGAAGGTGAGAGGCCTTGCCGTTGACCTGACCGAAGCTGTCACGGTGCACATCAGATGAGCGAGTGAAGCGAGCCAGCTCAGGTGAGTATGAGGTAGGGTCGGTGCCGGTGTAAGGACTGGAGGCAGGGCCAATGCTAGCAGAGGACTGGGGTGAAGGGTGAGACATGTCGAACGAATGCTGACAAGAGAAGTACTGATGTACAGAAAAGATGGATATGATGAAGGGGTATTGACCCAAGAGGTAGGTCAAGGTCAATGTCTCAGAAAGAAGAAGATCCTTTGACCAATGTGTCGTGTGGAGATGGGCAAGAGGAGGCAGGAGCGACCTGGGCGAGGTTTATGAAGACCTACCCTCTTGGCACTGACGACGCGCTATACCTTGCTGGACTTGCGGACGGTGGTTCTGCCATTTGTCTGTGCATTCATCGCTCGAATATCAGAAGAAGAAGCTCACCATGACTGCCCATGGCGACCAGGTTGGGTGCGTTGACAGAATGGAGCCTCACCCCCGAGCTATGAGAAGTCAACCCAATGGACAGCTGCGAGCATGAGACCGACACCAATCGAAAGCTCTTACCCAGCTCTACAACCTTATGATTTTACAACCATCAAATCGAGAGGTGGGTGGGCGTGCACCAAGGTTGCAAGTGCCTTGCAAGTCTTGGTTTTCCACAACACCATGTTTGCTGGACATGTGGGGCCACGATCCAGCCCAGTCACCGCCCGCTGAGAAGGGGTAGGCGCCGCCTTTGAGATGGTAAGCACGCCATAGCAAGATAGGGATACGCTTCACAGTGAGCTCGCAGAAGCCCGGCACTGGAGAGACTGAAGCACAATTGTGCAATGGCTCGTGTATAGGCGAAGAGTAGAAGGAGAGAAAAAGCGAGCCTCGAGTGATACTGATGTGCGGACTAGCACACCAGCATCCTTACATTGAAGTTCACGACTGCAAAGCGAAGCCAGCAATGACCGGTGAAGGCTCTGAGATAGGAAACGAGTTGGTATCATTTTGATCATGCTACGGTCGGCTATCTCTACAGGATTGACATTGGACCTTTGAGCTTTGGGTAAGCTTCGACATACGTGTAGAGCTTGAATTGAATCGTATTCATGAGCGCGATACATGCTGGAGCTGGTCAGAACTTCGCTGCTTGATAATGCACGAGCAAAGCTGCGGGTAGAAGTCAAGGGGCAACGCTCTTCTGAGTAAGACACAGGCCACAGTCACTGAATGTGATAAACTGACGATTCACGGACAGCTGAGTACAAGGAGAGCAGGAACGCGGACGCAGGCTCAGAGCTACGCTTAAGTTGATCACTACATCATCTACAAATCAACGGACCTCACTAAGCTACATGGGTATCATAAGTCATATGTAGTTGCCAAACGCCCTCGTCACTCAGTCTATCTCTTCCCAGAAGCCTCAGTATCTCCCTGAAACATCCACTTGTCGCTCTCCAAGCTTGCGACTTTCTTTGCCAAGCTAGACTTCAGGGCAGCTTTGACCTCCGCCTCCACAGCCTTCTCGTCGTAATGAGCAATCTTACGCCCGTAAAGGTCAATCATCTGGTTCTCTTGGTCTGATAATCGTCAGCAAAACAAGTCGGCATGTTTGCAATGATTTCGGGGACATGCCGGCCTCCTCATCAGTCTCCCTCCCAGCATTTAACCCCAAGGCCATGTGCTTGTACACTGTCTGTGGTGCGTACAGCACATACTCGCCGTTTGGTGTCCTTTCAACGGGATCTTCTCCCGTAGGCTGCTGGGCTGTGTCTGGCCGTACAGCGGTTGAATTCCCTCGCCTCGTGCCGTGGAAAAGGTTGCGACGGGGTGGAGGGCGAACGGTGCGATTCTGGTCCATTATTGGTTTTCGTCTGAACCTGAATATCAAGCAATTATTTCAAGTCACAGGGCTTTGTAATAAAATGTTCAAGTGATGATAGTTCGCGTAAGCTTGTTCAATCGCCTTCCAGTTACTGTTGTGTGGAGCGGGGCTCCGCGGGGAAAGTGGAGCGTCGAGCTCCAGCACTGGAGATGATGTGCATACACGAGACATAACAACAATCTCAAGCTATATAACGCGTCGCTTTACGCGTCAAATTACCTACTCGCTTATGCGAAGCCTTTATACAGCCTTTAATCCACATTGAATAGCGCCGCCGAACAAATCGGCGCCACAAGACCGTCCGGAATTCGCGCCCATACAGCAAGCAATTGCAGTAGCACCAAATCCGCACAATCACATTCCGGCATGGCAGACCAGAGCCCAGAAGCGACAGGTGCCAGCAAAAACACAGACAGCATCTTGTCAGAAAACGAAAGGAGCTCACCACCACGCAAGCGACCGCGAACCAAAGCTCCACCGCAAACGACGACATTGAATACTCAACTTGCGGATTTCGCACCTCAGTCTGCCATAGAGCCCACACCTGCCGCCGTTGCCCCATCGGTACAAGCAATGCCGTCCAAAATCCATCGCTTCTCCGTACAACCCCTCAATCGCTTTCAAGGCGCTTCTGCAAGTATAAAGCGCCCACAGGAGGTTGCGCACTTCTCCTACGATGACAACCATGAATACCGCGACGACGAGTCAAGCATCAATTATTACGTGCCACCACCGATGGGTTCGGATTTGAAGGAGGGCTTTGATACATTCAAACACTACGAGGACAAGGAGGACCCTCATCTGGACAGCCTGCTCAAGGCGCTGATACACAAGGAGAGCGAGGATACCACGAGCTCCACCAATATTAAAGGAGACTTTGTGACCTGGAGAGGCATGATGACAAAAGTAAGTTGAACAAGATGAAAACGAGGTGAGCAAGCCAGTCCCTCAAACCTCGCTCACCACCTAGCACCTCATTAACATTACCCAGATCATGACAGCCCCCTATGACAACTTCGCCGAATTCAGCATGTTTGCCACCCTGCACGACGGCACAATCTACCTCGAAGAAGACTTCCCCTCGCGCGCCGCATCCCGTGCCGCAGAAGCCTCGCGCCTCCCACCACGATACCAACATCCCGACCAACAATCCCAAGCCATGATGGCCTACTGGGGCTACAAATTCGAAAGCCTGGCTCTCATTCCCACACCGCCCTCATCCACCCCCCCCGAGCAGATCCGCGCGCACCAACGTTCCGTGACGTCGAACCATGCCCAGCACTGCTCAATCGTGCGCACTTCCTTCGGACCTCACACCCTGATTCTCGGCGGCGAGGTTGACGGACTCCTCGCCCCGAAGCCCGCTGATCCTTTGTCCCCCGTTTCCTGGGTGGAGCTCAAGACCGCAGAGGAACTACCCCCACGCGAGCGCCAACAGCACCGCGACGTGCTCAAGTTCGAGCGCAAGCTGCTTAAGTTCTGGGCGCAGAGCTTCCTGCTTGGGGTTCCGAAGATTGTTGTTGGGTTCAGGAGTAAGAGCGGGGTGTTGAAGGGACTGCAGATGTTTAACACGCATGAGTTGCCGGGGATGGTGAGGAGGGGTACGGGTTGTTGGGATGGGAATGTTTGTATCAACTTCGCGGCTGGGTTTCTGGACTGGTTAAAGGAGACGATCAAAGGAGATGGAGTGTATAGTGTAGTGTTGAGGAAGAAGAGCGGTGTTGTGGAAGTTAAGAAGGTTGGGGAAGGAACAGGAGGGATTGTGAGTGAGGAGTTTCTGGCGTGGAGACGGACGCGTGGGCAGAAAACTGAGGGAGCAGAGCAGCGAGGGTCAAAGGGAGAGGAGTCTGCAGACAAGCCTGGAGGCGAAACTGCCGTATGAAACCGCTTAGCTATTAGATACCCATCAACAACACTCCCGCAACGCGCTCGAGGCACAACCACCATCTCATCGACTCTAGCTCCTCCCCAATCCAAAACGACTCCCCAGCGTCCCAAATCGCTCACTCGGCGCGCTCTTCGTCGGACTCTGCGCCGCAACCTGTGCCCCCTCCTGACACTTCTCTAGCAAAATCGCCCCCTTGAGCTGATCCACCTTGCCATACTTCTTATTCCTCTGGCTGATATCATAGAATTCCAGACTATCATCCGTGCCCATCAGCGCCACCGTCTGCGTCAGCTCATCCAAATTCTCCATCAAAATGGGGTTGCCCAAACTCTCGACGAACTGCACAAGATACTGCGTATCGAGGGACAGGCTCGCCACGGCGGGAGGCGTGATACGCTTCACGGCCTCGTTGAGGGTGAGCGCTAGGATAGCTGTCGAGGCGTGGGAGAGGGCGTCGAAGTAGATGAATTCCTTGACATCGGTAGGCAGCGCGAGCAGCACACTGCTCATGATGTTGGACAGGTAGCGGGTGAGTTCGAGCATGTACTCGCTAGGCTCTGTGGCGGGCTTGCTGGCCATCCAGTCGTATTCTGCGGTTTCGATCAGGTCGTCAATCTTGGAGTTGACAAGCTCGAAGATGCGGTCACTGGCTTGGCGTTTGGCGTTCTTGAACTTTTCGGTTGCGGAAAGGATGATGGGGGTGGATGATGAAGGTGAGCTGCGGGCCTGGAAGAGGAGGTCTTGCAGTTCGACGCACGCAGTCTCGAAGTGCTCGAGATTGGTGAGGATCTGGACGATTTGGCCCGGGTATTGCGAGGAGAGGCGGTCGATAAGAGACTGGCAGACTTTCTGGCACAGGAGATCGTCCAGCGATGTCCGGAGAGTTTCGTCGATGACGGTTGACTTCTGGAAGTAATCGTCTGAGAAGAGGTAGATCTGGTTGAGGAAATTGCGAATGTCGATGCAGCAAAGCGGGTACATTTGAGAAAAGGGAAGCACGCAGGGGAATGTGAGCTCCTCGCGGCTCTTGTCTGGGGTGTACCAACTAACAGAAACGACTTTATCGTACTCTTCGTAGCTGTTGATGGGCATAGGCATGTAGTCATCGGTCTGGACAATCTCCATAAAGTCATCGCTGAAGCGTTGCTTCAGTAACTCGGAGTATTTCGAGAACAATGTCAGCAATAAATCTTTTAAGGCGGCGACTGAGTAGCCAATTTTCTAGACATTGTCAGCGGTGCACTTGCATGAGGGAAGGCATACCGACCTCCATTGTGAGCATGAACAGGGCTACTCGTCCCTTGATCTTCAAGAGCAGCTCATCGCTCTCAACTGTCGGTAAAGACTCAGTGATGAGCTTGACAGCGCTCTGACACATTGAGTCCCAAAGTTCGTCGACCTGCTCACGTTAGCACTTGTCACTTGTGTCGAAGTACTGCACTCACATCGGCCTGTTGTCGCAAATTGACGGTCTTTGCCATGGTCGCCTTCTCGATAATAGCAAATCCAGCAATACTTTCGAGAAGACTGCTAAGGTCGTCACACTCTTCCTGTAGCAGATTGAGCTTGCTTGGAATGATCAAATCCTTCTGTGTCCTTCGATCTGTAGCGTACTCAGCCTTGAACTGATCACTCTTCCCAAGTGTCTCATTGATATGAATGGCTAAGAATAGCGGCGAGAAGTCAGTTTCGTTTCCAGCTTCCTCGTTATTCAGGATGTCGAACTCGTCCGTCTCATCGGCTACAAGTTCGATAGCTGAGTTAAGCTTAAACTTTCCAAATCGATTATCAACCTCGGCTCGCTCAGCATTCCGCCTTCTCCGCTCGTCGGTATAGTAGAACGACACTTCGCCAAGAAACTGAGACGACTCTCTGATACGGTACAGCCAGGTACTCAGATCCGTCTTGACTGCTTCTCGAATCTGTTCTTGTGTCTGTGGCACAGACTTCTCGATGAGGTTCGCAATCTTGAAGCGGCTGATCTCTTTGAGGTGAATGGTTTGCAGCTCGTCCAACGCACGCAAAGCTGCATAATAGTTCTTCTCCCTCAACATGTCTTGCACTTGATTGGCTATCCTCAAAACATTCAAACACGCGTTCAACGCCTGCGTCGCTTCGTTGATGTTCTGTCTCACGCTGCGAGAGTCGACCAGTGCTTTCTTTTGCGTCGCTAGCTTCTCAATACTCTCCTGGATTGACTCATTCAATTGCAAGATTTCTCCA
Organism: Stagonosporopsis cucurbitacearum; assembly: GCA_016920805.1. NCBI lineage: Eukaryota > Fungi > Ascomycota > Dothideomycetes > Pleosporales > Didymellaceae > Stagonosporopsis > Stagonosporopsis cucurbitacearum. Next base: position 1,555,727 of record JAFEKD010000011.1, on the reverse strand, counting down.
CTCATTTGCACAGTCTGGTCCCGGATGCGGAGCATAGAATCGACCGAAGTGACGAAATCCTGATGGTTTGCATTGCATATTTTCTCAATCTCAGATTCTCTGTCATTCGAGAATTGGTCAAAAGCTAATTGCAGTTGATTTGAGTAACGCGCATCTTTCATAATAGGGATCAACTGATCGATGTAGTCCGAGCCAACGGAGGATTGCGAGATCTTCCAAGTATTAGTAAGCACAGATTCTGATCATACATTTGGTGCTATTACTTGTTTAATCGCTATCCGCAAGTCATCGCCAGTGTCTATGGCAGATGGCATGATGACAGCTGTCGCAAGCGCTTTCTGCGCCCCAAATCCGTGTCAAGTCTCCGCGATAGATTTTCCAGAGAAACAGAGTGACTTCGGTATGTCGATAGGATCTTGCTCGGAGTGTTAATGTCGTCCTTTGCTGGACGTGGTGTTGATGCCTAGGTGGATGCACCGAGGTGGATAAGGTCCAGAACGGAAGGAGCCTAGCGGTGTGGAGCCAGTGCGTCCAAATCACGTGGACGTAGGGCTGAGCGTTTCGCCTTGTTCAGGATTGTTCCGAATTTCGGGCGCTTTGCTGCGGCGATGACGAACGCGGAGTTCGGGCGGGGTATTCATCGGACTCAAAACGAATTTATCGGTAGCTCTCCCGTACAATATATCTACAACCAATCTTGATCTTGAGAGTTTCTTCCTTGATCATTACAAAATGGAGGCAATTATTAGTAAGTAATGTCTTTCATATGAATTGAACGAATACTGATGAATACAGACAAGTTCGAGACTGTTCTCGGCGGCGTCAACTCGACCGGAAAGTAGGTGCAATCGAACGTTGACATGTATACCATAGGCTGACGGTCGTCCAGGTCGGTTCTGCTGCTCGGTGCTGGTTTCGTCACCCGCCCAACTGCTGAGATTCTCGGCAAGTCTGGCGTCAAGGTCATCGTCGCCTGCAGGACCCTCGAGAAGGCAGAGGCTCTGGCCAAGGGCATTCCCAACGCTCAGGCAATCAGCGTATGCGAACTTTTTACCTCTGTGAATTGCTCGTGCTAACTCTTCAAGCTCGATGTCAACGATGCTGAGGCCCTCGACGCTGAGGTCGCCAAGGTTGACGTCGTTATCTCGCTGATCCCTTACACCTTCCACGCTACCGTCATCAAGTCGGCCATCCGCAAGAAGAAGAACGTCGTCACAACCTCATACGTCTCACCCGCGATGATGGAGCTCGATGCTGAGGCCAAGGCGGCCGGCATTACTGTCATGAACGAGATCGGTCTTGACCCTGGAATCGACCACCTGTCTGCCGTTATCACCATCGACAATGTCCACAAGGAGGGTGGCAAGATCTTGTCCTTCAAGTCGTTCTGCGGTGGCCTCCCTGCCCCCGAGTCCTCAGACAACCCTCTCGGCTACAAATTCTCGTGGAGCTCTCGGGGTGTCCTGCTAGCCCTGAGGAACGCCGCCAAGTACTGGCAGGACGGCCAGATCAAGGAGGTTGAGGGTCCCGAGCTCATGGCTGAGGCCAAGCCCTACTTCATCTACCCTGGCTACGCCTTCGTTGCCTACCCCAACCGCGACTCCACCCCTTACAAGGAGCGCTACAACATCCCCGAGGCCCAGACCATCATCCGTGGCACTCTCCGCTACCAGGGCTTCCCCGAGTACATTAAGACCCTCGTCGACATCGGCTTCCTCGTCGAGGACGAGAAGGATTTCCTCAAGGAGGGCGAGCAGCGCACATGGAAGGAGGCCACAGCCAAGATTGTTGGCTCAGACAGCGACAAGAAGGACGACCTCGTGTGGGCCATCAGCTCGCGCCACAAGTTCCCCTCCACCGAGGAGAAGGAGCGCATCATCGCCGGCCTCGAGTGGATCGGTCTCTTCTCCGACGAGAAGATCATCCCCCGTGGAAACCCGCTCGACACCCTCTGTGCTACCCTTGAGAAGAAGATGCAGTACGAGAAGGACGAGCGTGACTTCGTCATGCTTCAGCACAGGTTCGAGATTGAGAACAAGGACGGCAGCAAGTCCATCCACACATCCACCCTCGCTGACTACGGCGACCCCAAGGGCTACTCTTCTATGGCTAAGCTGGTCGGAGTTCCCTGCGCGGTCGCTGTTCAGCAGGTTCTTGACGGCACAATCAAGGAGAAGGGTATCCTTGCTCCCATGGACCCTGCTGTCTGCAGGCCACTGATGAAGGTGCTCGAGGACAAGTACAACATCCGCTTCAAGGAGAAGACCGTTGCTGCCTAAGTTTGTACGCTTCGAAGCGAAGTGTCTGGGATCATAGATTGAAGATTCCAAGGGTATCTATAGTGTAGACAAAAGCATTGCACATTCTGCCCATACTGATTGTCCCGTGTTTGTAATGTGATGTCATTGCTGTATTCACATGATCATGCCACGCTATGTACATCACGTTCATTTCCATTCCAGCGTCTAGTCCAAACCCCCAGTTGGTGGTAGAGTTCTGCTCGAGCTCGCCGGCTTCGCACCGCCACCCATTCCTCCACCGAACATGCTGCCCAGCATATCAAACATTGGGTTTCCCTGCTTAGGTATCCTTATCCCGAAGTACATCTCACCAATCTGGTCCAATGCCTCGTCCCAATTTGTATCCTTCAGATTCGCCGCATAGTGGCTCTTTAGCTGGCGGAACAAGCTTGGGTCACCGCGCTCCACGCTCAGCAGCAGGAGCCCTAGGAAATTGAGCAGAGGTAACGACGGGTATACGCGCAGATCCGAGGCCGACGTAGAGACTTGCTGGGTCTGTAGACCAGGTTTATTCGACAGGCGTGAGGTGAAGATCAGAAAGAACTTGTTGGCTGCGCGCAAATTGCCGGCGAGGAGGTATGGAAGGGCACCGCGAGCGGCATATAGAGGCGCGGTGTGCGAGTCGTCAGCGGAGTACCAGGCGAATTCGAGGTTGGCGAGGGTTTCGGGCGAGTCTTTTGTACCAAGAACAAGGTGGCGCTCTGCATCGTAGGGTTCGAGGTCTAGATATACATGTCAACTCTACTGGCGGAAATATATCCAGACACTACGGCGTACCTTCTGCGAACGCACTGCCAGCGACATGATGAATCTCAGGATCGCCAGCAGGATACTCGCCATACTTTGCGCTCCAAGCCAACATTTCACCCACAAATTTCTTTTTTGTAGGCTCGTTGGGTGGGAATGCGCGGAGCAGTGTCAGCAGCTTGCCTCTGCTGCTTGCATCGGGCTTGGTCTCGCTCTTGTTGAAGACATCGACCAAGAGAATGCAGAGGTCGCCGCCGGAGCCGCCCTGGCCAGCTTGCAGGAGAGACTGTGCGCCCCGGAAGAGAATATCAGTCGCAGACGCCCAGTCGGATGCTTTGGTGTAGCGTGATGCGATTACGCGCAATTGCTGGTGGGCTTCATAGTACTGGCCCTCGGCGATCCTGTTCGCATCCGGTCAGCAGACGTGGAAGAGCTTTAGAAGAAGGTTCTGACCTCTCTTTTTGTCTTTGAATCGTCTTCTCTATTTTGGCGGACATGGTGAAGACGAGAGGTGTTTGTGGTGGTGGTTATGTTGTGAAGTTTGGCTGTTGATGTGTAGCTGCAATGACGCACGGTGGGGAACCTGCTAGTTGTGGTGGCTGCTACGTCTGGTCGCACCTACCGCCCCGACCATCACTCACACCACACACCTTCGAATACAGCTTGCGCTCTGCAACCCTCACGAGAAATAAATAAAGTGATAATGCGGGAATATCATTGGATTTGATACGACGACAAAGAGTGGGAACCAAGACGAGCCGTTTCCATGCTACAGCGGCACCCTTTCATGAATCCACTCTTACTTCTCTACACACCATGACAAACACAAAAAGAGATCATTGTCTGCAGCTGAGGGGGATCGAATCGAACAAGTATCTGAGGCGAGTTCTGCCAGGGTAGGATTGGAAACTCCACTTCCACCACCAAATTATCGACGCTGAGTGTCAGGTGATGTGATAAGATTCGAGAAATGTACATCTTAAGGCATGGTCTCCAAGGCCAAGTTCAGAGATGATATAACGCAGGACTGGGATTCATAACAAGATTACAAAAGACAGCTGATAGGCGAGGTAACAGACGGTGCGAATGAGACGATCTACCCCTCGTCTATGTGTGAATACAGCCATACAGATGCCTAAGACATGGTAAGATGCAACACGAAACCACCAGTTGGAATAAGTCAAGGTCACTTCACACCATCGTACTGATTCTCATGCCCATGCTTCGGTCAGGAACATATTATCTCTCATACAAAAAGACCGCAATAACTTTAGACTGATAGCTACTGTTCGTCAAGATATTATCTGGAATGAATCACTCCTCCCGCACAGATCTAGTTATACTCGCCATATACTGCCTTCTTGAACTGCCTCGCCGGAACCTTCCTCTCGAACAGGTAGTCCAGCTCTTCGTACGATTTCGCCTTGGTCTCAGGAAGGTACAGCCAAGGCAAGCCCAAGCCAGGAAGCAGAGGAAGGCAAATATAAAGCCAATCTTGCCGCCCAAATTGCCCGCATCGGCGTTGAACATGTATGGTACCGAAATGCTGAAAGCCACGCCCGCAAGTGCGTTCGTCATGAACCCGATAGCCAACGATTTGGCCCTAAGACGGACAGAAGACAGTTCACCGATCAGGACTGGCCAGGTCGCACCCACACCGAGTGAAGCGATGGCGCCGACAAGGAGGATAGAAATACCGATGAACCTTGATAGGGTTAGTTCAGAGTTGATTGTCGGTTTTGTAGTATTCAGGGCAGACTTACCTTAATGCGCTCGCATCATGCTGGAAAAATCTAGTAGCACCCTGGCCGATGAACACAACACCAGTAGCTGCACAAGAACACAACACAATGACCCTTCTACCGAAGAACGTCATCGTTACACCTGCGATACAAATGTACACCATTTGGACACCCACGCCAATCTGAGAGATCTGCAGCGACTGCGTCAGACTCATACCAGCCATGATGAGGAAGTAGTTGGCGTTCGCGAGCAGCGAGACACCAAGGAAGTACTGCAGCAACGCTACCAAAATAATGATGAAAGAGCGGCGACGGTTGCTGCCCTTGAAGCATTCAGCGAACGAGGCGCTGGAGCCAGCGGCCTGCTGTTCCTTCTCGTGGTCGAGGATGGCCTGAACCTTGCTAAGTGCGAGGTCCACATCTGCTTTGGAGCCGTGCAGGCGAAGGTATGACTTTCGTGCTGCCGCGGGCTGTTCACGTGCCATGAGCATGGAGGGCGACTCGGGAATGACGAGGCCAGCGATAGCGGCAAGGCCACTGAATGCCCATTGTGCGGCGAACGGGATCTAACATGTTGTCAGTCTTGCGCGGTGACGGCGCATGAACGTCAAACTTATTCGAAAAGGAGATATATCCATAACCATGATACGTGAAAAGACAAGAGTGATGGCAATGAGCTGACCGATAGACACTGCAAACGGGAACACCGCAAGCAGGGCGCCTCTGAGTTTTACAGGCGCAATTTCTGAGACGTATGTCTGGCAAGTAGTCATGAGCGTACCGATACCCGCGCCCGTGATCAGTTTCGAGAAGAGAAATAAAGTGCGGCGTCCCGTAACATCGATACCAGATTCAGGTGAAGCGTATGCAAATGCGGTGCCTGTATGCCAGTTCTCGTCAGTGGACATGTTCCTTGGTTAGATATGAGTAAAAGACATACCGATAGCAGAGACAACACCACCCAAGATGAAAGCCCAACGACGACCGAAGCGGTCCTGGACAGGGGCACTGCTAGCAGCACCGATCATGATGCCGAGCTGGATGAACGCCGTCCACAAGCCCTGCCAAAGCGCGGGCAAGATGAGCTGGCCATTGAATTGTTCACCGTACACCATCCTATTCTTTATCAGATTCTATCTGATCGCTTGCACATGATTATACGCAGACTTACGAGAACGCTGGTAATGCAGTAACAGCTCCCGTTACCAGGATTTCGAACCCGAAAGCGAGACTCCCCGCAATTGCGAGAGCGGTGTACGCAATAACACGAGGGCTGCTCTTGATCTCATCCCAGACGCTTTGCTCGACCTCCTGTGTCGGACGTCCTTTGAGATCATCATGCTCCTCAAGAGCTTCAGTATGGAGAGGCACTTCCTTCAACTCTTCTCCATGAGCAGTAGTGTGGGGACTGGGGTTGAGGTTGGCCGTGAAAGAAGGCATATTCAGAAAGATTCGATACCTTGTGTTGATGGGGAGTCGAATCTGGAGAAACTGGGGTCGTACATATACCCCAGTCCTGACTCTGAGTAATTGTGGGGTCGGCATAGCCAAGTTCACCCAGACTCACGAGGCAGGGGGTGGCAGGTGCAGAGCGCATGACAGTCTTGCGGAATTCGGAAGTGCATGTTGAGAGATTTGAACGTGAAATGCCAAAGGCTTGAACTAAAATTTGAGATGCACCGATTAACGGGTTATCGGATACCGAATCGCGCCCACAAGAGGCAAGAATTCGATAATGACAATGCTTGTCTCTGCTAGTCACTTGTTTCACAGGCTCATGATGGTCGGCTCCACGTCGACCTTGGCGCCCTTACTATATCCAAGTTCGGAACGTACTGGCACTTTCGTGTCAGTGGCTCTCCAACAGTCATGACTTCGTGTAAATGGGAAAGGGAGTCGATCTTACGGGGCTACAATAATGGAATTTTTCGCTGTACCGTCAGACTTTGACTAGAGTACGTGTGAGCGTTAAAGTACAGCGAGAGTCAAGATCATCTAGGCCAAGCGACCAGCTGAATGGTGCAAAGACAAAACCGTAAATCACTAGTTTCAGAATTTTGGGTGCCACCAATTTTGATTTCTATAGTGGAACAGAAACAGAGCTACCACTTCCATGGCGTCACTACACCATCCTTGATCATATCGAGATAACTCCAGTAGTCGCGCTTGCCACCTTCACCTGCGACCTTTGCATCACTATCGACCCTTCCAGACCAGTAGATGTTGCCTGATGTATACTTAGTGAACGCAGTTCGACCAGCCTCGAACAGCTCCTTGCGTTTGCTCAATTGGTTGTTGAGCTCCGTCTCGATGGACCACTCTCCAACAACTACAGGGAATTTCTGCGTTTTATTGGTCGTCCTGCCGTCCTCTTCGATAAGTGGAATGACAGTGGCGGAATCACACTGTCGTCCGGCGAAATAGTAGATATGTACGTCGATGACGATATTTGCCGTCTCCGGCAGTCGGCCTGACCAGAACTCTTCTCCCTTGAATGAGTCCTGAAGCATGATGGGTATGTTCTTGTTGACAACTTCAGTCCGCTCAATCACGCCGAGGAAGTACTTCAGTAACCAGTCCGAAGCTTTGTCCGACAGTGCGAATGGTGTACCGAACGTTCCCAAATCCTTGCTATCGACGGCCTCGTTGGCAGGTGCGAATGTGTAGGATCCTGGGTGCTCAGATGATTGGATGTAATCCAGAACTGCGTCCACCGCTCGGTACGGGAGCTCCAGATTCTCCTCGCTATAGAACCAGGCGCCATATCCATGCGCCTCGCCAATCTCTAGCCAGTTGACGCCTCCTGGTAGAGCATGCAAGTCGAGCACGATGTGCATGCCGTGCTTCTCGATTGCATATGTAGCCAACTCCTTCATGATTTCAACCTGAGGCCCATGGTAGTGTGGCGAGCCAGGTACCTTGATCCACACTGCGTAAACAAAAGGTATGCGGAGGATGTTGACGCCCTGAGCAGCAAATGTGTCAATGTCGGCCTCGGTGAACCACGTCTTGTAATGCTCGTCGAGGGGGGCACCGGCTGCCCCGTATTTTTCTCACGCTGTCCACTCATCATGACTATTGCCGTGCTGCTCGAAGAATTTGGGGACCATGAATGTTTCCAGGCAAAACCAACTCCCCAGATTTACTCCATTGGCTTTGAACGTGCGCCAGTCAATGTAGCTAGCATTCCGAGGATCGACTGTGGTCATGGTGGAGATGGTTCAGAAAGACAGGAAGGTAGTCGATAGAGGAGACGGCCATCCTGGGCACAGATGCACATATGTATTTCTGTGCTAGTCACACTGGCTGATTCATACGCTTCGTCACAGTGTCGTCGGGACCCTGTGCATGTAGGTATGGCTACTGTGTACGTCGTTTGTCTGGTGCCAAGGGGCTCGGAAACCCATCGAGGAGTCGGTTGCCTCCATCTCCCGATCCTCATCAGCCTTGATTGGAAACGTCGCGACTAATTCGGCCGAGGATCCCCCAAAAGCGAGGACGTCCCGAAGATGTGCCACGAAAGCGGGGCACAATCCTATCGCGCTGCATCGTGAGGCTCTTCATGCACCACGAATTGGGCAATCAGAAGCGCTTACTGAATAAATGCCGGCCGTAGCGTCTACATGTATAATAGCTCTCGGTCTCAGTCGTCTTGCCCAGTCAGATCCTAGATAGACTTGGACGCATGAACGTACAACCGCCGGCCTGCCTGTGATCATAACTCAACTTCCAACGAATCAATACCACAAGCATTGGGAAACAATGGCTTCTATAAACGACGTACGGTTTGAGCACTATCGTCCCGATCATGCGTTAGGTGTCCATGAGACCGCGCCCCGGATATCATGGAGATATAGCAGCAGAAAGCCATTCCAACAGTTGAGCTACAACATTGAGATTGCCGAGGTCTCAACTTCTGGGAATGCAGAGGTCATTTGCAGCACGACCGTCACTTCTTCAAAATCAACTCTTGTACAGTGGCCTGTCAACAAGGCCCTTCAATCAAGACAGCGTATCTCTGTAAGAGTTCAAGGCCTATCAGAGGACGGGGAGACCACACCCTGGAGTGAGCCCGGCATTCTGGAAACAGGCCTTCTCGACCCTTCAGACTGGCAGGCGCAGCGTATCGCCGGACCTGACGTCAGAGATGGCACGAAATCTCACCCCGAGCAGTTATTCTGCAAGACCTTTGACCTTAGCCAACAAGCTGCATCAGCCCGCCTGTACATCACCGCACAAGGCCTTTACGAGGCAGAGATAAATGGTGTCCGCGTTGGCGACTACTTCCTCGCACCTGGTTTCACAGAATACAGGGACCGTTTGCAGTATCAGACGTACAATGTCTCGAAGCTGCTGCGTCCAGGCAAAAACTGTATCGGTGTACGGGTTGCTGAGGGCTGGTACAACGGTCGTATTGGGTTTGAGGGTGGGCGACGCAATATTTGGGGCGACAAGAATGCCCTGATTGTACAACTTGAAGTAACCGCAGCAGACGGGAGTGCACAGAAGGTCAAGTCTGATGAGACATGGTCAGTCACAGAAGGTCCGATTCGAGTTGCTGAGATATACGATGGTGAGAAGTACGACGCGACCAACGAGGTTGAAGGATGGTCTACAGGGGAGAACAGCGGTCATTCATGGCAGTCTGTTCAAGTCTTAGATCCTTTGCCGGAGCGAACAAAGCTCGTTGCGGGCTACGGTGAGCCAGTGCGAAGGATCGAGACAGTGAAGCCTATTGAGCAGATCATGACGCCCTCTGGGAAGACAATTCTCGATTTTGGTCAGAACTTGGTCGGATACGTGAGGATCAAGAAGGTGCGTGGTCAGCCAGGGCATAAGATTACACTCAAGCATGCCGAAGTTCTCGAGCATGGTGAGTTGGGGACAAAACCACTTCGGGATTGCAAAGCGACAGACGAGTACATACTCAAGGGATCAGAACAAGGGGAGCACTGGGAGCCGAGATTCACTTTCCACGGTTTCCGTTATGCTCAGATCGACAATTGGCCAGAGGACTCGCCGCTCACTGAAGCAATTGAAGCCGTGGTGTGTCACACCGACATGCAACGTACTGGTGACTTCGAGTGCTCGGACAGCGATCTTAACAAACTCTATCAGAACGTGTGCTGGAGTATGCGAGGTAATTTTCTCTCTATTCCCACCGACTGCCCCCAGCGAGACGAGCGTCTAGGCTGGACCGGAGACCTGGCATTATTTGCGCCTACGGCTGCCTACATCTACCAAAGCGCCGGTATTCTCAAGAACTGGCACATCGACTTGGCCATTTGCCAATCGCGGCGAGACGGTTTACCGCCTATGGTGTGCCCAGATCCTCTCGAGGGTGACCGTTTCTGGGATTTGGGTATCCCGACCGCTATCTGGCACGATGTCACAGTTCTAGGCCCGTGGGCACTGTACCGCGCGACTGGTGACGTTGTGATCTTACGCAACCAGTACGAGAGCATGCGCGGCTGGATCAACAAAATCCAACGCCACGAAGGAAGCCAGACACCGAATCTTTGGCACCCCAAAGTCTTCCAATTGGGCGACTGGCTTGACCCTGCCGCACCACCTGATGCCCCCTGGCAAAGCAAGACTGACAGCAAACTCGCATCGGACGCCTTCCTTGTCCACGTCCTCGGCCTCATGGCTAAGATTGCTACGCTGCTCTCTGACTCTACTGCCGCCGCCACTTACGAAAATGACCACGCCGCTGCCCTGTGCCAGTTCCGCTCAGAATATCTAACACCGAATGGCCGCATAGTAAACGAGTCTCAAACCGCATATGCACTCGCCATTGCATTTGACCTCCTAGCTCCCGATCAAATCGCGCACGCTGGGAACCGCCTCGCACACCTCGTGCGCCTGCACTCGTTCAAGATCGGCACCGGTTTTGCAGGCACGCCGTACGTATGCGAAGCACTCACTCGTACGGGCCACTCCGACGTAGCTTACGGCATGCTATTGAACAAATCCTGCCCATCCTGGCTGTACGGTATCAGCATGGGTGCTACCACGACATGGGAGCGGTGGGATAGCATGCTCCCTGATGGCAGCGTAAACCCGGGGGATATGACAAGTTTCAACCACTATGCATATGGAGCCGTGGCGACTTTCCTGCACGAGCGAGTAGCAGGATTGCGGTGTCTTGAGCCCGGTTGGGAGAGGGTGAGGGTGGAACCTGTGATTGGGGGTGAGATTGCAAGTGCAAGAGCAAGCCACCTAAGTCCGTTTGGGGAGGTGAGTGTCAAGTGGGAGATTAAGGGGGCTGTGTTTAAGGCGGAGATTGTGGTGCCGCAGGGTGTCACAGCGGAAATCTGCCTGCCACATGGAAAGGCAAGGAGAGAAGAAGTGGTCGGATGCGGAAAGTGGGTATTTAAAACGGATTGGTTGAGGTCGTACGAATGGCCAGTCAAGGCGGTCTCGCCGCTGCCATTTGATCTCTCAGAACTTCAGAGTACGCTTAGTGAGCGTGAAAGGTAGAAGTTCTCCTGCTATGTACATCGCTAATTACCCCGAGTTCATGACCGAGTGAAAGTAGCAGAAACCCTCGGATAACTTAACAACATTGAGACAACACCCTGCATCGCGTAGCTACTTCAACACAATAAACTCACCATGTTACTATCTCAATTGTAATCACATCGTGTGTTCCACAGCCTCCATCCCATCCCTAGTTTTGACGTCAATGACCCATTGAATGCACCGAGTCTCATGATTTGCTCTATCGACGCCTCCGCACGACGTCTTAGTCATGATGACACCAGTACCCTAGAATTCCTAGCCCAAGCGAGCCCACTGATTCAAAAGTCACTTCAATAGCATTTGTCACGGTGTTGTACATTAATTCATACACTCACCCAAACTACCAATATCTCCCAACGAAATACTCACACGTTTCTCAGTGTGAGCCCAGTCAATGCTAATCATATCGCGACAAAATGTCAATTAAGGGAGATAGGTGCTGAGTATTTGTGTATTGGAGTGGGATAATTTCCGAACCCCTCCCAGCGTTGATTGGAACTAAAATTGTACTGGTAAGATTTGTAGTGCCTATTCCGTTCCTTTGAAGTATTGCAAAACCCAGCAGCAAGCTCGTAACAGTCGTTGCATAACTTGCTCGTGCTGCCTGTGACATTAGTGATGAGAGCAGGCGTTTCCTCACCTTCACACGAAGGCCAGGCTCCGCATTGTGTCACGAGTAGAATTGGCCTAACGGCACACCTAGATCACGCGATACAAACGAGTGACGTTTGTTGGCGTTGAGAGGTCAGATGGCGCTGGGGTTTTTGTTGGGGACAGTGTGGACGCCGAGAGTGGAAGGTATGGTTGAGACGGTTGTGCAGGCGTTTCTTTTAGAGGGTCGTACTTGGGAATGGGGGAAGTGTTGGAAGTACTTGATGCATGGATTGCGGAGGTGAGATGGGTTGCTTGGAGTGTGAGTAAGAGATAGTGCCGCGAGGTTATGACGAGGAAGAAATGCCCGTCCTGATCTAGTGCTCTGTCCGCAAACTCCATGACCATGTTGAAGCGGACAGTGACTTGGGTTCAAAGTAGTCACAGAAATCTCATACGTTGCAAGAAAGTATAGTGTGAGTAGACTTCCGTTCTTCAACAATTCACAGAAACCTCAAACCCAAGCGGTTAAAAATGAAAAGCACATCCCCGACGCCTCTTGGGCACAACCCTACATATCCTTCCTCTTCTCTGTTCTCTCCTTAGACATACCCAACTCCTCGTCAACACGCGTACACGTCTCGCACAAAGGCCTCTGAAACAAGCCAAAAGTCCCATCAAACCTCTTCAACAAGGACTCAAAAACTTGCAAACTCTCCTCCTCAAGCCTTTTCCAATCTTCCGCATCGTGCTAAGACTGGATTGCGTGCAGGGTCTCGGGATTAGGCATAGGATCGCCCCGCTCTTCCAACACCTTGTTCGCAATCGACGGCAGGTCTGGAAGTGGATCGAATACCACCCACTTTGCGACGTTTGGAGTATCGGTGATGGCGTCTTCGAGTATGGTTACAGCCAGATCGATCAATTCCAGCGCGTCCTCCCCATTGGCCCAGTGTACGTTCTGGGACGGCCAGAATGCTAGGTGGGTAGCGAAGTGTACCGCGACTCGGGTCAGCCAATGGGGAGTCAGTCTCCTACTAGATGTAAAATACGACTGGATGAACGCTGCATGGAGGCCTTTGTTCCCGTGAAGTCGGTCGAGAAGGAATGCCTCAGCTGCAAATTGCCCAACGTCTGTCGCGGTGCAGCCAATGCGCACCAGTTCCCAGTCGACGACGCTCACGACCCATGGTCCTTGGGTCGGTGAGCTGCTCTGGAGCAAAATATTCCCAGGCCAAAAGTCACCATGGCAAACACTTTCTTTATCTGTTTTGATCAACTCGCCGAAGTAGTCGTGGATGAGACTTCCCAGCTCCTGATTGTATCCCGCTTGCGCAAGGACTGTGGCTAGGTTTGTGTAGGTGTAACGAGCTATGTTCACACCAACATCGTTATTTGAGCCAGAGGAGCCAGTAACAGCAGAGGCAGGCGTCAGTGCATGAAAGTCAGCCAACCACTTGCCAATCTCCGTACCAATCTCCTGCACCTGATCGCTGCCGAGCGTCATATATGCATCTTTGAGATTCTGAGCGCCAGCATCCTGGATACACAGAAGTTTTATATCCTCTTCATAGAACAATAACGGCACAGTGTGTGCATGGGTCCTCCCATTCTCGCTTCCCCCAGAGGTGCAATGGCACTCATTCCCATCTTTGAGCTTATTCGCCAGCAGCCTTGCCTCAAAGTCCATCCGGGCTTGAGGCAGCTTGAATGCAGCATTGCTTGCAAGCTGTGGAGCGGCATGTTTCAGCACCCTGGATTTCCCAGCAACGACGCCTTGGCCGATGACGCGGTAGACGTAGTTTCCCGTGCCTCCGCTGAGTGCTTCGATGCGGAAGTTGCGGAGTCCGCGGTGGTCTTGGAGATAGCTTTGCACGTCGTTGATGTTGGTGAGATCGTAGTCGGACTTACTGCGGACTTCTCGTCTCGTACTGGTCTGGTCGATGGAGTCCATTGTGCAGGTCTCCTTGCGCGAAGTCGTCGCGAAAGAGATAGTGATATGTATGAGATCACAGAATATACATCTGAGCGAGCACAATCAACGTGCGTTTAAGTATACATATACGCGTGTGTGCAGTCGATCACTGCGTGAGCCAAGAAGTACCGTCGACCTGACCGCTTTTTTGCAGGAAAAGATTCCAAGCAACGACGCTTCCGCTTCACACAAACAGAGCAAAGGCAAGCGCACCTGGGATGCTGATTCCATCTGAGTCGAATCCCGGACAGCTGATTCGTCACTACATACAGAATGTGGGGTTCAAGATCAATCTAGCTACTCCCGGCCTAGCACCTTCACTCATGCGGCCCATCCCCTTTCTAAACACGACGACAGGTGTTGTGCACGATACTATTTGAGGTGCGATACAAGAGAATGCCATGTGATACCATGCCGTCTGATACCATACCACGGTGCACAACAACAACACGATGCAATGTAATGCAATACAAGCCCACTCACACACAGATAGACCACAACATCTACATCCCCCACCCCCGTCCCCTCTTACTCCGCACGCCCAAATCCCAACCTAAGCCTTAGCAGCAACCTTCTCCCCATCGACACCCAAACCCACACCCATACCCGCGGCTCCCACTCCCGCCCCCGCCCCACCAGCGAGGTACTTCTTCCTAACGAGCCTAAATCCACCAAGCAGCATAAACGCCGCAAGCGAGCCCAGCACAACCGCCAGCGTAACCATGGCGCCAATCACGCCGCCAACCGCGGGCGAGATGGCGCTCGCGCGCTGCTGCGAGGCGGACGCCGACGACCCAGCGCCGCCTGCTGCGAACGCGGCACATGCGCCTGTCGAGCTGCCGCACTGCGTGCACCACTGCTCTGAGGAGGAGACGGCAAACTTGGAGAGCTGGGCGCGGAAGTCGGTCCAGGGGAGGGTGTCGCTGGAGGATCCGAAGAGGGGGATAGCTGTGGGCGGGGAGGCGGACGAGGCGGTGCCGTTGTGGAAGAGGAAGCGGATGGCGAGGTCGGAGTCAGCGGGGAAGGTGCCAGTGGGGATGTCGGCTTCGGTGACGAGCTCGAAGACGAGCGACGACGCGTAGTCGATTACGCCAGTGAAGTCTGCGGAGACGCGGTGCAGGTCGAGGAGTCCGAAGAGGGAGAGCGCTGTGGCGTAGGCGCCGAACTGGATGCCGAGTTTCTTTGCGCCCGAGGAGGCGATGGTGCTGTTCATGTAGGAGAGGATTTCGCCCGCGAGCTGCATGCCAGCAATGGCGCGCATGTTGTCCGAGGCGTTGTAGGCGAGGCCGAACTCGTGCTGGTTGGCGAGGGTGAAGAGCTGGTGGAGGGTGTCGTTGGTGAGGACGTCTGAGGAGGGAATGGACGAGTTGTGGATTTCCGCCACGTTGATGAGGTCGTAGACTGGGTGGTGTTAGTGGTGTGGAAGATGATAATTGAATTAAAGTATGACCCACCGACGTAGGCATTCTTGAACGACACTTGATCAGCAGCCAAGGTCCCGTTGACGACGGGAACGAGCGACTGGTAGAAGTCGTTGGTAGCCTTGAGCGTGTCCCGGTATTCGCTGCTGTCAAAGTAGTTGTTGGAGCTGCTCTTGGCGTTGGCGCAGCTGGAAGCATCCTGGAGCCAGCCAGCGTCCTCCGAGCCGGCACCCGTCTCGATGGTGTTGACAGGAATGAGCTGGTATCCGCTCAAGGGAGCAGAGACTTTTGTGCCGTTGCCGAGGGTCTGAACAGTCTGAACGGGTGGGTAGAGTCCCTGGAGGAAGCCCATTGCGGAGCTCTGGAGGACATTGTCGACCGGAGATGTAACAGAGAGCTGCGACAGCTTGACAGTCTCCTCGTTGATGCCCTTGATCCTGTTCTCGCCGGTGATGTAGCGAGAGTTGTAGTACTGGCCAGAGCGGTAGACTTCCTCGTAGCCGAGGGTGGTCAGGTTGGTAGGAGCAAGCGCCTTGGGTGTGCGGTCGCCATGGCGGTGGAAAATGTAGGCACCGAGCACGGTTTCGGCGGCCTCCGCTCCGGCAAGCAGGGAAAGAGTGGAGAAAGCAACGGCAGACTTCATCATGTGCAGATGACCAGCAACGAGGGTATCAAAACAATAAAAGACACCAATTGACCCGTGCAGAAGCCAGACTCCAATAAAGAGTTGCAGGTTGGGAATTGAGTGCAAGCAGCATGCGCCGCTATCTTATACCACGAGCTACCGCAAGCTACCGCAAGCTACCGCAAGCTACCGCGAGCTACAGCGAGCTACAGCGACAAAATGCGAGATATCACTCAAGCTCTGCCGAGGAGATGCATCGAGGTGCGCCCAGCTTAGCGATAGCAGGCACATGCCCCGCTCAAGCATGACCTCTGAGACCGCGGATTGGATGTCTGCGGAGTGATCGCAGGGCGTTTCCGAAAGTCGGGAGGGGCTGCGAAGGTGGGGGGGACCTGGCGTACCCACAAGACACGACAAGCTTTTCCTAATACTAGCTCGCAGGGCGCGTTGTGAGTGGGCAGCCGTAATAACGCAGACTGATTCGATAAGGCAGGTTGTAGTAAAGATGACGATGACTTTGTACATGACTACTACCTACCGGTCGCTGCCGTACAGGATCTCGCAGACGCCGCCAATTGGCACGTCCATGACTGCGTCTGTGCCCACGTTCCAGAAGCTTTTCCAGTCGACATCTTCGTCAGCAGCAAATCGATACGCTGAGAAGGAATTGCTGCGACTGGCTGATTTGCGGGATGAGGTTTGAAAGCCGGCCGTCGCGCTGCCAATGCCAAAGACTGGGTTGCGCGCTATCTGGCCCGTCTTGCGGTCGACGACAGCGACCTGTGCAGTGGCATCCACCAGGTTCTCGCAGCTGTTGAGAGGCAGGGTGAGGTAGCGCGTGTTGTAGCTGGCCAGCGCGACATAGATGTAGATGACGAGCGCGACAAGCCAGCACGGCACTGCGAGCGCCCACCAGCGGTCTGGGTACCACCAGATTCCCATCTGATGCAGCAGCGGAGCTGGCACGT
Source organism: Stagonosporopsis cucurbitacearum (assembly GCA_016920805.1). Taxonomy (NCBI): domain Eukaryota; kingdom Fungi; phylum Ascomycota; class Dothideomycetes; order Pleosporales; family Didymellaceae; genus Stagonosporopsis; species Stagonosporopsis cucurbitacearum. Next base: position 1,538,833 of record JAFEKD010000011.1, on the reverse strand, counting down.
ATGCCCACAGAATGTACATGAGGAAGGCGGCGGAACTGCCCAGGTAGACAGCGAAGCCATAGTATTCGTAGGTCGGCACCTTTGGCGAGGCGCGAGGGACGGTCGGCGCGTGACGGGCTGAGTTTGTTATGTGCGCCAGGTTCGTGGTGCTCGATGTCGGCGTGTTGGCGCCCGTGGTGTGTCCATACGGCAGCTCGACATCAGACGAGTCCGGGGTGGTCGGTCGCGAGGTAGCAGCGCTGAAGGCCGGGCGCAGAAGCGAGGTCAGCGACGGTGAAGGTGGCAGCGGCACGGGAGGGCGGTTGTAGAAAGGCGGATACAGGGCGGCTGCAGGCTGTCGAGGCAGGTGTGTATACGAGCGTGAGGTGTAGAGAGGCCGAGATGCTGGCGGACTGTGTATCTCGTCGCGAGCGTCCTCGTCGCCAGACTCGGACTCGGACTCTTCCAGCGCAAAAGGGTCCTCCTCGTCATGGTCGTGGTCATGGTCATGGTCATCGTCTTTGTCATCCTCATGGCCATCCTCATCATCACCCTCCACCAAACCCAGCCCACGAGAAAGCGGGGATCTCAGACCTATCGCTGGCGGAGAGACAGCGGAGCGAGAATGCTGATGAGCAGTACTCTTACAAGCATCGCGCAGCGACTGCAGTGTCGGTAGGTTCGGCGTCGACTTGGACTGGAAGCCTGGGGGCACGTTCCCCCGGTTTGACGAGGTCATTGTCGTCGTTGCTCTTGAGCCGCATGCATGTATTGCGTGCTTTGTCTTGGTCTCTTGGTACGATAGGGAACACGCGTTCGCGCTAGATGGGCCGAGGCACTAGGTAGACGCGTTGCATACACATCAATCGACTGGTAGGACCGAGTCGTAGGATAGGTATGTTGGATAGACAGAAGTGGTGCAGCTTTCGATATTGTACCACCGCACATCAACAGCAGGAAACGGCAGTCAAATAAAATACGTCGTCATTGTGGTAGTATACAGCTCAGATGGCGCTAAGAGTGGACTGCACTTTGCCCTTTTCTGGTATACAAATTGACCCTCTTCAAGTCTCCTGGGAACGCCATAGCTAATGCAAGCAGTATAAAACACCGAATACGAATACATCACCCCGCGGGCTATTCCACACACCACACCAGACCCCCAGCCATGCCGCCAACACCCCATTCTCCCGTCGGCTAGAGGCCCTGGAGCGGACGTGGTCACGTGTTTCAATCCACCCTCCTCCGAATCCTACTCGTCGTCGTCAGACATGGCCACGTCGCCGTTCGCCTTTGGTGCTGTGATGCCGTCGTCTTCGTCGTCTTCATCATCGACGACATTACGGCCTTTGCGCGGTCTTGATGTGGCAGCAACGCCCTCATCAGCGCTGTCGTCCCCAGCAGGCGTGGCAGCCTTGTCGGCGTCATCAGCAGGCGCCTCGGCATCGTCGCTGTCGTCGTCAATAAACTCAGCCGACTTGTATTTGCCAGCTGGTTCGCTCTTGCGCTGGAGCTTCCTCTTCTTCTTCTCACGGGGTCGCTCCTCGTCGCTGAGACCTTCGGTCACTGAAGCACTGGTTCTGCGACGTCGAGAGCGCGGTTCGTCTTCGTCATCGTCAGAGAGCCCGCCGTCGGTCGCCGAGTCGTCGTGCGCGACCTTCTTCTTCCTCTTACCCTTGCCTTCGCCGCGGGCACGGGCCTTGCGTTCGGCTTTGCGCGCCTCTCTGTCGTCGTCTTCGTCACGCCGTCTCTCCTCGTCCAGGGTGCGCATCTCCATCAGCTCACGATCGCGCGCGGCAATGCGTTCCTGCTCTTCCAACAGCTTGCGCTTCTTCTCGAGAGCTGCCTCTTCAATCTTGCGCTTCTCTTCGTCGCGACGAGCAATTTCTGCTTCGCGCAACTTGCGTGCCTGCTCGAGCTTGCTGGCGTTCTCGTCCTCGTGTGCGACTTGTTTCGCGCGTGCTCGCTCGAGTTGAGTGGCCATGGTGTTGCGACCCATGTTCGCGCGGGATACGAGATCGTTTCGCGGGAAGGGAGGGTTCTCTGCCTTGGCCATGCTGTCCAGTGTAGCAACAGCAGCTTGAAGGCCCTCTGTTGCTTCATTGACCTCCTCAAGCGTTCTGTGCTGTGGTTCTAGACGAATCATCTCCTGAGCGATCTGGAACTGAAGGAAAGCCACATTGAACTGAGAGGCGAGGTCCGAAGGCAAGATCTTGACGACTTGTTTGGCGTAGTCGAGCGCTGTCCTAAAGGCCGAGATACTACGCTCGGCCTTTGCGCGCATATACCAGGTGCGTCCGAGGTAGGAGATGATTTTTGGGTCATTCTGCCGGTCCTTGGACAGTGCTACTTCGTACTAGATGCGGTTAGAATTGCTCGACTTGCTTGGGCAGAGCTGGACTTACGTTTTCGATTGCGCGAGCGTACTGCTTGATCTCGGCATATGTGTGACCGAGGTTGACGTAAACACTGAAGTCCCTAAGAGTTTCTTTTACTTTGCTGAAGATCTGGAGAGCGCCGGTATAGTCCTTTTTGTCTTCGACCAGAGCAATGGCGATGCCCTGAGCGGCGTATGCGTTCCTGGGATCGAGCTGGAGCACCTTGTCAAAGAACTCGACGGCGCGCTCGTACGTTTTCCGGCGCTTGTCCTTTTCCTGCTCGGTAGTCCTGGGGAGCTCACGGGCAATGCTGAGCTGGATGTTGCCCATTCCCATGAGCGAGTATCGATCGTGCTTGTCGAAGCGCTGGAGCGTGTGCTTGTGTATCCGCTGCTCCTCGTCTTCGCCAAAGTTGAGCGTCTTTGGCTTGGACTTGTTCTTGTACCAGGCAAACAGAGCTCGTACCTCGACATTGTCTTCATTTTCTTTGAACAGCTGCTTGAGCGCCTTTGGGCCTGCATCAGCCGGACTTTGGCGTAGCGAAATGTATGTGAGCCGAATGCGGGCATCAATGTAGTCGTTGTGTCGCTTCAGCAGTCCTTGGTAGACACTCTTTGCCTCTTCCAGCATGCCTTCCGACTCGTAGGTCCGGCCAAGGTTGTAGCTGATGGATGTGACGAGTGCGTCGGTGTCGATGGTGTCGTCGCGAGACGCTGCCTTGACGCAAGCGTTTAGTGCCGCCTGGAACAGTTCTCGTGATCGGACGAATCGCTCGGCCTGGTAGTGGAAACAGGCCATGTTGTTGAGCAGCTGTGGCGGGAGGAGTTCTCTCAGCGCCGCCTTGAGCTCGGCCTCGTCCTCAATGTCCTCTGGGTAGTCTTCCTCTGGAATGGCGTCCAACTCCATCTGTTCGACCTCCTCGAGACACTTTAGGCTCCGGTCGGGGTGGTCGGCTTCGTAGAGTCTGGCGAGATTCAACAAGACGGATTGGTCTGGGATGGCTTTCCTCTTGGGGTCCTTCCATGCCTTTTGCACGTCCTCGAGATATCTGAGGGCCTTTTTGAGTTCGGCAGACTTGTCGGCGGTGGATTTGTTCGACTGCGCGTTGAAGACGTCCTCGGCGTAGAGCGTGCCGAGGAGTGTCTGAGCTTCGAGGGTGGGTTGTTGCTGGATAATCTTCTCGAGGCGGAACTTGGCACCGTCAAAGTTGTTCATCAGAACGTTCATCTGAGCGAGACCGAATTTTGCGGGTATGTAGCCGCGCTCGTCACCTCCACGCGCGCCATCCGACTTTGCGTAAAATTCGGCAGCTTTGGCCGTATTCTCCTGGTGGTGCTCTTTGCGTGCGAGCTGGTACCAGCCGTCGCTAGCAATAGCGTTGACGTCGGTCAATTCGATAGCTCGCCTTGACAGGGCCTCGACCTTGTTGAAGTCCTTCCTGGCGATGAACCAGCTGCCGAGTGTGGCGCAGGTCAAGGGGAACTGGTTGTCCATTTTCATGGCAGGCATGACGTACTCGTTCAAGGCCTTTTTGACCAGTTTGCCAAAGGTGGGATCCGAGGGGGGCAGCTGGGCGGTGAGGTGAAAGTTGTAGACACCGAGCAGGACGGTGGCCATTTTGGACGACTTGTTGAGTTGGAGGGCTCGTTCCCAGGCGCTGGCAGCATCGTCCTTGAAGCCCAGGTGCCAGTAGCAGCAGCCAATGCCGATGCGCGGGTCCGGGTCGATGAGGTCGGGGGAGCTTTCCATGATGCTCTGGTAGAGCTTCAGGGCGTCTGCGTACTTGCCCATGGAGTAGCTGACGCGGGCCTTGCCCATCTTGGCCATGAGGTTGCGTCCGCCCGAGGCTCGCAGGGCGTCCTCGAAGCACTTTGCGGCCTGCTTCAGCGTGTCCATGCGCTCTGGGCTGATGGCGTTGGGGCCCGGAACGGTGGCGGGGGCCTGCAGCGAGGCGCGCAGCAGGTAGAGGACGCCGCGGGCGAGGAACAGGGGCGGGTAGGAGGGGCTGATGCGCGAGGCGTCGTTGAGGACCGAGGTGGCAGCCTGCATGTACCAGTCCTTTGTCTTGAGGTCGGGGTCGGCGGGGGCGTCGGGCTTGAGGCGCGGGGCGTGGCGCGACTTGAGCAGGTACAGCCAGCAGAGGCCGTTGAGGATGCTGAGGCGGTCGTCGGGGCGGGCGCGGGCAAAGGCGTGGACGGCCTGGGTCAGGACGTCGATGGCGACGTGCAGCTTCTTGTGCTTTGCGTAGGCGACGGCAACCTGGACCCACGTCGACTTTGGGCTGTTCTCGCCCTCGAGCAGGGTGCACAGCTCGGTGGGGTCGTCCTGGATGTCCTCGTCGAGGGCGATTTCGACGTCCATGATGTCGCCCGCCTCGGCGACCGAGACGGTGATGGCGCTGGGCACGTCGGAGAAGCGCGGCGGGGGGAAGCTGGCGTCTGCGGCGGACGTCCCGTTTGCGTGGGAGGCGCCATTGGGAGAGACGGCCGACATGGCGGGCGCGTGACGCACGTGACGCGGTTGGGTGTGGGAGGGTGGTCGAGGTGCTGTCAGCGCAGCATAGCAGGGTAGTCGGCGCTGGACTGGGTGGGTGGCAGGCGGTGGACGACGGGCGACAGGCGACGGTCAATGGAACGGGACGGCGCGCCGGCGAGCGTTGCCGTGGGCGGTCGGTGGTGAAGAGGTCGCGAGACGGAGGGAGGAGAGTCGCAAGACGGAGGAAAGAGAATCGCGAGACGGAGTCGTGCAGCGTCCTGAGCTCCAGCCAACGCGAATCTTGCGGAGCGCGGAGGACGGGGCGTGTTGGCGACCGTTCGTTGCTTAGTCATCCCCCATCACGACCCGGCCACGGCAAGCTACCTACTGTCCCTGGCCGTATGGAACCATGACCTGCCACGACGGCCACGACGGCCACGACTGCCCCGCCAGTCCCACCGACCATGGCCTACACCCCCGATGACTACGCCCCCCGCCCCAGCACCGAGTCGAGGCGGCGGCCAGGCGGCTATGGCGGCCTGGGGGGACCAGACGACAGCTATGCCCCACGGCCCAGCGGCGAGAGCACACGAGAGCGTCGTCCAGGCGGCTACGGTGGCTTCCAACCTCGAAACCGCGACCGCGACCCTGACCGCAACCCTGACCGCGCCCAAGATGCCCCCCACGTGACCCGCCCCGCCAGCATCGAGCGCATGCCCGTACGCCCACGCAGCGCCGGCCGCTATGGCAAAGCTCGCCCGCAAAACTACGGCCCTGGCAGCCAGCGCATCGACGAGGTCGTCAAGCACATCCAGAACAACTGGGACTTCATGACCGGCGACCAGTGTGTCCCCATCCAAGTCGCCCTCAAGCTCATGGACTCGAGCTCCCTTGGCCTGGCCGACCAGTCTGACCAGTTCCGCCAGTCTCACCACGAGCTGCAGCAGGCCCTCAAGACCATTGTCAACGAGCACCACCAGGGCTTCAACAGCTCCATTGGCACCTTCCACCAGATCCAAACCAGCCTCCAGACCTCACAGCACCGCGTGCGCACCCTCAAGTCCTCCCTGACCTCGGCCAAGTCGCAGCTCTCCACCACAAAGCCCGAGCTTCGCGAGTTTGCCATGGCCTCGCAAAACTACGACGAGATGATACAGATGCTCAACACCATTGAGCAGCTGCAGCTCGTCCCAGAGAAGCTCGAGGCTCGCATCTCCGAGAAGCGCTTCCTCACCGCCGTCGACGTCCTCCAGGACGCCCTGCGCATGATCCGCAAGTCCGAAATGGAGAACATTGGCGCTCTCAGCGACCTGCGCACATATTTGAGCAACCAAGAAGTCTCTCTCACCGACATCCTCATCGAAGAGCTCCACAGCCATCTCTACCTCAAGTCTCCCTACTGCGAGGAAAGATGGAAAGAGTACGCCCAGAACCAGTTCAAGGGCGACGTCTCGGAACGCGCCCAGGCAGACGTGCGAGGCCGGTTGCTGTACTACTTTCTCGAGGGCCTCGATGTCACCGAACCAGTACGTCTCCTCCCAATTCCCCCACCCACTAACCCCTGTCTAACAACCAACCTCAAGATGACAGACGACGGCGCACACAACCCCGAGACAGACACCTTCCAGTACATCCGGCTGGTGGTCGAGTCGCTGAACAAACTCGGTCGTTTGGAGCTGGCTGTCGACACCATCGAGCAGAGACTCCCCGTCGAGCTGTTCAAGGTTGTCGAAAAGTCCCACAGCGAAGTCGCTCTCCGCCACCCCAGCACCCTGCGCGCCTACGCCTCGAGGAAGGGCGCCAAGTCAAAGACTGACATGGAAAGCGACGACATACGTACCACCCTTCTCAACGACCTGCTGTGGACCTTGTACGCACGCTTCGAAGCCATTGCCGAAAGCCACAGAGTCGTGCACGATGTCGTTGCCGGCATCATCCGCAGAGAGGGCATCCGCGATACTGCTACCAGCGCCACGTTAACTCGAGGTTTCAAGGAGTTGTGGAAGCTCTACCAGAGCGAAGTAAGTTTGTCCGCATGCGCTCTGAGTCGGTATTAAATCATGATACAGATGCGCTCCTTGCTTCACGACTATCTCGCCACAGACGGTGAAACATCGTACAGAACCGGCCAGAAGCAGACAATGATCGGCAGTGCTTTCTCGCGCGCCCCTCGCGACCGAAACAAGCGAATGTTCAAGCTCTCAGACATGGACACCAAATCGACCGAGGTGGCACAGGAAAGAGAGGATCTCGAATTCATCCTCAAAACCTCGGTGCCTGGTCTGGTATCTGACTCCAAGAGGACTGAAAACACCAGCACAAGCACAAACAACAACATCGAAGGCAATGCAACCGGGCATAAGCTGCTGGTCGAGCCCAGCGTCTTCAACATGGGCATCCTGCTACCCCCTTCGCTAGACTTCCTCAACAGACTCAAGGAGGTTGTCCCCACGGGCTCAGACATTGTCATGAGCACCTTGACTTCCTTCTTGGATGACTTCTTGGTCAACGTGTTTCATCCTCAGCTTGACGAGACCCTAGTCGAGCTGTGCGCGCAGGCTTACGTTGAGCTTGATTCCTATCAGGAGGATCCGAATTGGACGAAGCACTCCAAGAGGCCAATCTTCAAGGTACGTCATACCGCCTTTTATTCTCTTTTTTTTTTTTTTTTTTTGCTAACTCTACAGGGAACCGCCAACTTCCTCGCTCTCATCTCCGCCTTTTGCAAAATGCTGGATAACCTGCCGCACGACCAGGCCTTCTCGCAGCTCATCGTTCGCCAGATGGAGACGTACGCACGCAAGTGCACCAGCTGGTATCAGGCGCTGGTCAGTCGAGGTAGTCCCACTGCGAGCGGCCGCAAGCTGCGAGCACCGGCTGCCTGGGCCGAGTCGGCAGAAATGGAGGACCTTGTCAACCAAATTTTCCAAACAGACCCAAAGGACGCCATCAACTTCACCGCGCTCATCGAGCAAGAAGCGAGCTTGTTGTTGCCGACCATCGAGCAAGAACCCCTGGACCAGGGCGACATCATACAGGACAAGAAAACTCTGACAAATCTTTGTCTGCTCTACACGAGCATGAAGTGGCTGTCGACCAAGATTGCACGACTGCGGCACATCAGCGACCGAGCGACCGACTCGACTCGCATCGAGCCGGGCAGTCAGCGCCACAACAGAAGATGGACGCTCCTCTCCTCCTCAGAGCCCAGATCCGAAGGCACGCCAGTCTACCTGCCACTAAATCAAGAAACTGCAGCGTACGTCTCCCTACTTTTATATCGTTGCCCCTGACTGACCCTCCACAGCGAATTCGACAGCGTCGTCTCCACCTACCAAGCCCTCAGCACCTGCGTCCTGCGCACCCTGCACCTCTCCATCCGCGCCACCATCCTCCACTCCCTTAGCACCTGCGTGCGGCCCTCGCTCGCCATCGATGCACAGCTCGGCGACCCCGACCCCTCCATCCTCACCCTCAACACCCAACTCGTCGCCTTCGACACCCACGTCAGCACCTACATCCCCGCGCCCTCGTACGCCCTCATCACCTGCGGCCTCGCCGCTCTCATGGACCTCCACCTGCTCTCGCTCTGCAGCTCCAAGCTCGACAACATGAACCCCAACGGCTGCGCCCTCATGCAGCTCAACCTGCTCGTCCTTCAGCAGAACCTCAAGAACATCGAAGACGGCGCCAGTCTGCCCCACACGGCGCTGTTCTTCGACCTCTTCGCTGCAGGGCCCCAGGCTATTGTCGCGCGGGCGAGGGAGCACGGAAAAGGATTCGGACTCCGCGGCCTAGCGGGCGACATGTTCTCGCACGACAAGGCGAAACGCTTGTTGGAGCTGGCGTATAAAGAGCGGCTGGGCGATGAGCGGAGGGAGGCCGTGGTGCAGGCGCAGCGGGAGCGAGATGCGCAGTTGTTGGAACTTAGCGAGTTTATGTATTGAAATTTTTTTTGTTCCATTCTCTACATGGTCGATTGTTTGCTTGCTTCCTTCGATCGTGGCTTTGATATTGACATTCACATTCACATTCACATTCACACGAGCCACAGCACAACGCGACGATACAGCACAACGCGAAGAAGAAAATACGCAAGACTAGATAAAGTATTAATTTGTGCATTTCTTTTTTTTTTCCTTTTTTTCTTTTTGAGTGGTTATTTAGGTAGCGATTATCCAGGTCATAATTATCTAACTAGGTATTTAGTGCTGTTTAGGTTGCAGTATCTAGCAACGACGGGTCTTTCTTTTTTCTTTTTTTTTCTTTTTTTGAGGCCGAGTGTTTGTGTGCTGTGTACAATGTGCAGTATACGGTGTTGTGTATACAGTATTTTGTAAACAGCATCCATTATCCAGTACTCGGCTATCAACAGGCAGTACTCAGCACACGCCCAATCAAACGCGACGAGCCGTTCCCTACATACACACTGCCGCCGACGACCCGTACATACGCCGTTTTGGCCCCCAAACCCACTCCCCACTCACCACTCACCACTCACCACTCACGACCCACAGAGGCTGACACGGACACGGAAGCTGACGCTGACATGGATGCGGACGGCGATTATCCTTCCCTCGCTACCTACCTGCTGGGATTGGGATTGGGATTGGGATTGGGATCGGGATCTGACGGTCGGTACAAGGTCGGTCGGTCGGTACTACATAGATTGGTCGGTAGATAGACGGATGGACAGACGCGCTGCTTGCTAGGTATATGGGGAATATACCTATGTGTGGACCGTGTGGGGAGGGAGGGCGAGTTTGGGGGCTGATTGTGCCGCTGAAACTAGGTACTACTACTGCTGCTGCCGCTGCTGATGGCCTTGTGCAATGTTTGTCATGTATGTGCTGTAACTTTGTATGTATGTACGTACTTTTGGCTTTGTAATTGATGTTGCTGGATGCACTATCACATGATGTAGGTAACGCAGACAGGGTGGCGATGGACAAGGCAAGTGATGAAACCCTGACGGTGACGCCTCATAATCAGTCGGAAATAAACACATTCGAAGAAAGAAAAAAAAAGGGGTGTGTACATAACCATGGGGATGCAGGATAGGGCATGCTATAAAACTTGCAAAAAGTACCGGTACTGTACCTGCGGAAATGAGAAAACAAAAGCCCTTCATGGGAGTGCCCGCCGGTTGGTTGCGATTACGGTATTCGCGGCGGTAATCGGTGTGATGGTGTTGTGCTTGTGGTGATGTGACTCTGCCATTCTCCCTCTCCCTCTCCGGATCAAAAGCAAGACGCAATATAGCTGTATGCGGATAGTATACACATTGTAGTCACGTCCACACTCCTCGCCACGCCACGCCACGCCACGCCACGCCACGCCTCGCCGTGCTCAATCGCCAGGAAAATTCATATCAATAGTTACCATCTCATCTCCTACGGGCTATGACACTACGTAGGTACTGTGGCATATACCCTCAGTGTCCAAGTGTGTGATTTACCGCCCCCACCCAGCCCTGCGGCTTCGTCGGTCGGAGATGCAGATGCAGCCCTACAGTCGGCGACGTTACACAGGACCCACCAGCTACGCCCCCTCACAAGTCCCCGATCTGCAGGGGTTGTGGGTGAGTGGGCCTATCACGGGGCTTTGTAGGTAAATGGGGGCCACATACTTACTAGTACACAGTGCATAGTGCATGTCAGTATACACACATGCACACACGCTCGCACGTCGCACCAGACCACGATACTGTACCGTACCGTACTACCGTACACGACAGACACACTATGCGATGCACGACGCACGTTGAAGCCAAGACCCAGGCCGTGGTGCATCGCGAATAATTCGTGTCCAGCCATTACATCCACCCCCCACCGCAGATGACTCGACGGCGAAGCAACTCAAGGCGAGCTGAGCTGTCCTCGCCGCTAACATGCTCGCGCATGTGTGTGCAGCTGTGGACACTGGACGCCTGGAGCTCGGCGCCACTGCCAAACGGCCGTGCATAGATGCCCGGCCCTGTCTGGAGTCTAGTATCTACATGTTCGCCGACCATGCATCCGATGTGCTGGATCTTGCTTGCTCGTTTTTTTGTCGCTCGCTGCGGGAAGACTGCGGCGGGGTGGGGTTTGGGGGCGGTGGTATAAAGAGATGGATGGGCGGGCTGTGCTTGTTTCAGGGTGTCCTTTTGTTCTTTGTGATACATACTGCTGTGTGTGAGTTGTGCTTTTGTTCGTCGCTGTCGATTTGTCTTGCTGTGAAGAAAGACACACACAGAGAGAGATTGCCCACTCGGCATAATAAGATTTATCCACGCCCTCTGTCGAAGACATGTCCGTTTCGAATCCGTCGGATGAGGATGTCGAAAAGGGCGCTGGTGCCGACTATGCGCATCTTGAGAACTCGACGGTGCGGAGCTTCAGTTGGCGGGATGTCACCGTCACTGTCAAGGACCGGAGGACGAAGCAGCCGCTTGAGATACTGTCCGGTGTTGATGGGATTGTCGAGGCTGGTATGTCTTTTGAGCTGTGGGCTACAAAGCACTCACTGACATGAGCACCAGGCGAGATGCTGGCCCTGATGGGACCAAGGTATGTATACTGCTATACCGTACTGCATCTTCCACATGACTAACCCGTCCAGTGGCTCTGGCAAGACGACGCTCCTCAACGTCCTCGCCCATCGAGCGGCAACAGCAAATGCAACGATCCAGCTCACGCTCGCCATCAACGGTGCTGCGACATCACTGTCATCGTTTCGCAAGCTCAGCTCCTACGTCGAGCAGGAAGACGCGCTTGTCGGCTCGCTCACAGTCCGAGAAACGCTTTACTTTGCTGCACAGCTTGCACTGCCCAGGTACATGCCCCCTCAACCCTTACATACCTGACTCCATGTGTCTGACAGCTACCAGCTCTGTCAGCAAGGCAGAACGCAAAGCGCGTATCGAAGGCTTGCTGTCCTCTTTTGGCCTGCACGAGCAAGCAGATACCATCATCGGCACGCCGATCCGCAAAGGCGTGTCAGGGGGCCAGAAGAGGAGAGTCAGTGTCGCTGCGCAGCTCATGACGAGTCCCAAGATACTCTTCCTAGACGAGCCGACTAGTGGCCTTGATTCGGCAGCAAGCTGGGAGGTGATGAGTTTTGTGAAGAAGCTGGCCAAGAAACACAAAGTAAGAGGCATGCGCGATGATGTACGGTGTGGGCGTGCGGTTGACAATGTGTAGTTCCTGGTTCTGGCTTCTATTCACCAGCCGTCTACTACCACCTTTGAGCTCTTTGATAAGCTGTTGCTGCTGTCAAAGGGTAAGGTGGCATACAATGGCCCTGTACCCGGCATCAAAGATTACTTCGCCGGTCTTGGATACAACGTGAGTTGTGTCCATACTTTTGCACGTTTTCGAGCGATACTGACTTGATTTCTTGTAGATGCCCCTTTACACCAATCCAGCCGAATACGTGATCCAACTCGTCAACACTGACTTCACCCACGGCAAACACCACCAACAGCTCACCCACCTGCACACCTCCTGGACCAACTCCCCCAACGCCGCCCTCCTAGCCCACCAAATCACCTCCGGCATGCTCTCCACCTCCACCGCCCCGATTCTCCCACCCACCGACTCCGCCAACCCTCTCCTCATCCCTCTAACCCTCATCCACCGCTCCCTGATAAAGTCCCACCGCGACATCATCGCCTACGGCCTGCGGATAGGAATGTACCTCTGCCTCGCCCTGATGATGGGTACCATCTGGCTACGCCTCGCACCGACGCAGTCCAACATCCAAGCCTTCACCAACGCCATCTTCTTCGGCGGAGCCTTCATGTCCTTCATGGCCGTAGCCTACATCCCCGCGTACCTCGAAGACGTATCGCTGCTGCGCAAAGAGTGGGCAAACGGGCTTTACGGCCCCACAGCCTTTATGCTTGCCAACTTCATCACCGGCGCGCCGTTCCTGCTGCTCATCGCGCTGCTGTTCAGCGTCGTCGCGTACTGGCTGGGCAACTTTGCGCCCTCGGCGCCCGCCTTCTGGACTTGGACCATGTGGCTGTTTCTCGACCTGCTGGCCGCAGAGTCGCTGGTTGTCCTGCTGAGCAGCGCGGTTCCCGTCTTTGTGGTTGCGCTCGCGGCCACGGCGTTTGCAAACGGCCTGTGGATGTGTGTCGGGGGCTTCATGGTGCAGCCGCAGGCGCTGAATGTGTTTTGGCGCTATGTGTTCCACTATATCGATTATCAGGGTTATGTGTTTCGCGGAATGATGGTCAATGAATTTGGAAACAGGGAGTATAGCTGTGATCCGTTGCCTGGGGGTGGCTGTTTCTGCATGTATCCCAGCAAGTTGCAGGATCAGTGTTTGATTGAGGGTAAGGCTGTGTTGCAGAGCTATGGCTATGGAACGGGTGATGTGGGGAGGTATGTTGGATACATGATTGTGATTGTATTTGTGTACAGGGTGTTGGGGTGGTTTGTGCTGTGGGTCAGGAAGCACTGAGACGTCGAGTTTGATATGGGTACAGTAGCGCATCGAAGCTTCGATTTTCCTTTCACTGATTTCATTTCTCGGTTTTACTTCGATTAGTTCAAAAAAAAAATGTTCCAGATATAATCAAAACAACAACAAAAAAACTCTGTTCGCGGTGTGTTTGCACGACAAACTCTCTCAAGACGTTCCGAGATCGCTCCCAATGAAGACGACTTCAACAGCGGCAAACCTGCTTGGTGATCAGCTTCAGCAGCCCAATCTTTGAACAACTCAGCTCACGCCGCAGTCGAAGCTGCTATCTCCAGCCTCCGCGCATTCGTGCACGTCGCAAGCACGAGAGCGAACAGCGTCGTGAAGCCCGCCATGGCGCCAATGCGCCCGCCCACCGAGGTGATGAAATACAGCGCCACAATGGACACGATGGGCATCACAGCGCTGACAACACTGATGAGAATATTATTAAACCTCAGGATCCGCTCCTCCCTATAGTGAAGCACACCTCTGTCCGGGTCGATGGTTTTTCTGGAGGCCCCCGTCTGCCGCCCGCGTCCAGTGTGTAGATCTGAGGTCCAAGTCTGGGGTCTGACCCATTTCCACAGCCTCAGCACCGAGGACGAGAGTTTCTTGGATAAAACGTCTTGTTCGCTGATACCCTCGTGGATCGTCATCAGATCACGCTCTAGTTCTCGGTGTTCGTGCAGCAGACGCTCGTCCGGCAGCTGCCAGGTAAACATCTCATTGCCTCTCAAGAAGTTGTCCCCCTCATCTTTCCCTCTCAGCCACTCACGCAGAAACTCCAAGTTGTTCTGCTCCGGCGCAGGCAGTCTCTGCATCGCTGATACCTGCATCACAGCCGTGTCTTTGCGAGGTCAAGGTCAGTTTCCTTTTGCTTTTGCTTTTCCTGCACATGCATACGGTCAAAGCACGACGGGATTAAACACAAGCTTACTGTATTCCTGCAGCTTCTTCCGGATCTCTACAAGCTTCTCATACTGGAAGCTATCCTCTGTGCCTCTAAGCAGCCGGAAGTAGGTCGAGAATTGCTTTTCGTTTGCGTCGCTCGAGTCGTCATCCTCGGCCCACATGTCCTGGAACTGGTCCTGCAAGTCTATCAACTCGGCCTGTAGACTCAAAAGATTCAACATGTTCAAGGCTCCGAAACGTCGGAAAATAGCTGCTTCCGAGTATTGGCTCATAAGACCGGCGAGTCGGTGGTAGCCCTTGGGCATGGAGCTAGCCATGGCGACGGTACTTGTGAAGTGGGTGATAATGACATTGCAATCGAGCGCGTTGCGGACAATTGGAGTCTTGTAGTCGCCGCACAAGGCTGTGGCGTAGAGCTGAATGCGGGACACGCAACCATGCATGCGTACGGCGCTGGGCCGGCCAGCTGAACGACATGCATGTTGCAGGTTCGAGCTGATTGGAACGCCCTGCTTTAATAAGCCCCGGGTTTCGCCCACATCTGCAAGGAAAAGATCGATTCCTCACTGTTTCCCTTGTCCCTGAGGCTGCAAAACAAAAAACTCATCATGTCTGGGATTGAGGTGGCTAGCCTTGTTCTACCAGTCGTTCAAGTACTGCAGGCATTCGTCAAAGCGACTTCCCCGCTCAATCTGAGGGAGCATCCACTACTCCGAGGCATCTCACTGCATATGTGCATGCTCAAAGACTGCATAGCTGTTCTTGAGAGCATGCGTGAAGACAACGTCCCAGAGGCAATACAAGCAGCAGCTGACGAGTGTGTAATGTTGGGCAAGCAACTGAGCGAGCGAGAGACGACCACCACACCGAATTTCCAGCGTCGTGTACGGTTCATCCTTGCAGACGAAGACAAGCTCAGAAGTCTGGCAAAGGGTTTCAGGGAAAGTGTGACTCTGCTCCATAATCTGACTCAGAGGTGTGTGCGTCGCGCGTGGTGTAATATGAAATGGACACAATTCGCTTACCACAAAACGCAGCCTCTTGTTGCGTAATCTGATGAGTAGACAGGAGTTCGCCGCAGAGTCGATTCTACATGTCAACAAAATAGTGGAGAGTAGACTGTTCGACTTATTTAGACTTCAACACGAGAGCCATCTGCAGGAGTCTCGCGGAGATTGGCAATCGACGCTTACCAAGACATCATCTGCCACTGTTAAGACTGAGATGACAGCCGACATTGCAACGCTTGCCGACGAGGCTGCAAGCCGCGCCATGGCTAAAGGTGTACTGGCTGGTACAGATCCAAGTCTCACTTTAGGCACCATCGTCCTGACGCACTTGGAAAAGCCGAGCTACGTTCCAGTCCGCGCAAAGTACGACACAGGCGCTGATGCGAATTTCATCTCGTACAGATTCACCGAACAGCACAATCTCAGGGAACTGCTGAACGATCTGAGTGGGGAGGGCTCGGAAGAAGTCATCTTCGACGGGTTGGATGACCACGAGTATCGTATCCGCCATACAGTCACATTACACTGGTGTTCGGCGACAATGCATCGAATGCGCAAGACCTTGTTCCATGTGGCGACCCAACTACCATACGACCTGCTCTTGGGGAACGACTTTATTCAGGAAAACAGTGTTCTGAGTTTCCCACGCCCGGCCTTGCCTCTCCAGATGAGGAGGAAGAGTAAGGGTGAGTACAAACTATACCACAATGACATCCGGCTTTGACTAAGCATTCATCAGACCAGCGTGACGAGGAGACCCAGCGGCGGAAAGAACGCGAAAAGCTCGCTGATGCAGAAGTGTTGCGTGTGAGGGAGGAAGAAAGAGCGCGGCGTGCTCTGGCCAAGGAAGCACGACGAGCGCTGAAGGAACAGACATCAGCATCATCAATGATGCATGCACCTTTGAGCAATCTCGTGAACACTTCCTCAGCCACAAGCAGTACAAGCGGCGCACAGGATCCAAGCGGCACAACCTCTTTTTCGACGCAAACCAGTCCTTCGTCTTGAAATCTCGCTTTGTTTCAATACCCACGTGGGACGCAGATGGAGATTTTGCCTCACGGCAGCCATCCTCCAGACTTTATGTAGAGAGTTTTTGCAAACCACTCTCGAGCTGGTCTTCTTTGCATGACAGTCATGACCACGAATAGTACGCCCCCGTGCCCATTTGTGGCAGGGTGCAGCACATGCTGCCTACTCACCTGTGAGAATCCGATGTGTAGTCCCAACTAACCACACCACACCACACCACAACACGACACGACAGGACAGGACAAGACAAGGCACTCAACAAAGTACCAACCCACAGCACGCCCCGCTAGTAACCGCAGTCTCAATATTCGTTGCACAAGGCGACTGTCCATAGATTGCCACTTGGGTCAGACATGATGATCACAGTAGCAGATCCAATCCGACACTTTAAAGCCATTCTTTATGGGTGTAGGATGTGTCATCTGGGTAGGTGTGGAGACGAAGCACCATGCAATAGATGAAACGACGAACAACACTTTAGAGCGAAGGGGATTGTAGCCATGTGGAGAAGAAAGTTTTGAGTATTGGAACATGCTAACAACAGAGTGGAGCATCTACAATTTGCTCGCCTCGGCACTCGTCCTGTTCAGATACAGCGGATCCCTAGGCTCGATACCGTACTTTCTGCACAATTCATCGCCCTTCTTTTGCTGGGCCTCGATTCTCTGCTTGTGCGCGGGACCCCTCTTGTTCTCGTTCCTGCCCAGCTGCAACAGATGTACCTCATCGGGTCCGTCGACAATCCTCATTGTCCTGCCGCTGGCGTACATGTTGGCAAGCGGGGTGTCCTGGCACACACCAGCACCGCCGTAGGCCTGGATTGCCCAATCGATGACCTTGAGGTTGACCTCGGGGACTTGGACCTTGACTTCAGCAATCTCCTTCAGGGCGCCCTTGGCGTTGGTCTCATCAATCTTGATGGCGGCGTTCAGGACAGCAAGGCGTGCGGAGTCGATTTCAATACGGGCACGGGCGACACGCTCGAGCAGAATACCGTGCTTGTGGAGCATCTCGCCGAAGGGCTTCTTGCGCTCGTCATTAAGACGGGCAAGCATCCACTCGAGAGCCTTCTCGGCAGAACCGATGCTGCGCATAGCGTGGTGGATGCGACCAGGGCCCAGACGTCCCTGGATAATCTCGAACCCCTTGCCCTCACCTAGAACCATGTTGGAGGCAGGAACGCGGACATTCTCAAATGTGACGTGGCCGTGACCGTGTGGCGCATCGTCGAAACCCATGACGGAAAGCATGCGGTGGATGGTAACGCCAGGTGTCTCGGCAGAAACAAGGATGACGGATTGCTGCTTGTATTTGTCGGCGTTGTTGGGATCTGTCTTGCCCAAGACGATGAAGACCTTGCAGCGAGGGTCACCAATTCCGGAGGACCACCATTTCTATCATGACTATCAGCATAACCATGTTGCGAAGTATTTCGAGTGTAACATACCTGGCCGTTCAGAACGTAGTGGTCACCATCGCGCTTGATGGTCATCTCAATATTTGTGGCATCACTCGAGGCGACCTGGGGCTCAGTCATCAAGAAGGCAGATCGGATCTTGCCCTCCAGCAAAGGGTCGAGCCACTGCCTCTTCTGTGCCTCTGTGCCGTACTTGGCAATGACCTCCATGTTGCCAGTGTCCGGGGCAGCACAGTTGGTGGCCTGAAGGTGGTCAGTGACGTGTTCAATTGAGTGGTTATGAGCACCATTACCTCCGAAGCTATCCTGCTCTTACCCAGGTATTCAGCCATCAAACCATACTCGAGGTTGCTGAACCCAGCACCCTCCTTGAAGTGTGCCTTGGGCAAGAACATGTTCCAAAGCCCCAGCTCGCGTGCCCTCTTCTTCATGTCCTCGATTATCTGAGGGTGCGCCGAGAAGCGCTCCTTGGTCGTCTCGCCGAGCTGGCGGAGGTATACTTGGTCGGCGGGAATGCATTCCTCCTCGACAAACTTCTCAACCTAGATGGCAGGTAAGCGAATGGCTCTTAGCCGGCAGAACGTGGAAAAAAGCATACAATATCAAGCGTCTTTGCAGCCCTTTCGCTGAGCCAGGGTCGTGCAATGATGGGAACACGCTGTGAAGCGGGAATGTGGCCACTGGCGGCGTTCTGCAGCAGGTTGTATGGAACAGACATCTTGGCTCAATGGTTATGACAGCTGTGGTAGAAGTTTAGAAGGAAGTCAGAACACCAAAGTCCGAGGAGTCTGGGGTAATTGAAGGAATGGGGCAGCTCGCCAGACACGCCCGTCGGTTGGCTCGGTGGCCCTGGAGTTCTGCGGGGACGAGCTTCCCAACCTCGGAAGCCGAGGTCCAGAAGGCGAACCCCCATCCTCCCCACGATGATTGGCGGTAACTTGTCATGCTGTGGGGTGATTAGCTGAGACGCATCGTACGTTGGTAAAGATACCCAGACGCTCAGAGCGACAATGTGGACCGAGGCATAATGCATTATTTCTTGACGAGTTTGATCACTCGACGGCTCAAACATCATTTGCAGGTCTACTGACGATCTTGCGATCGTGTACGCCTCAAGTAACACCACACGAGTCATGCAAAGTTGATATGACATGGCAAATAATGCTGATTGCCATTGTAGGCATCATGTTATTGATGACAGGATGACAAAACTATATGGGTATGTACAAGCCAACGTAACGATAATTCACCCCCAAACGCCGAGTTCCTGCCAGTGCATCGTCAACTACTTGACCACCACAGCGCATGCACGCGACGCGCCGCATATTGACGTTCTTCAGCCGCTGGCGAATAACTCACTGCCGCTATCGATGAGCGAGTTATCGTCGGCAGTAGCATCGTAGCTGCTCTGCGCTCTCCTCAACGGCGACCGCGCCTTTCCTTTGACAAGAGCTTCTTTTTGCGGCACGACTTGACCTTGATCTTGCTCTTCGGCTTTGAGTTGGTCGATTGCGCGGTCGACTTCTTCCCACGAGGGTCTACTATCTCTCGTGCCATTGGGCGTCGCGGGTCCAGATTGCGTAGCAAGTACCTGCACACGCTTGGCTTGATCCTCCAGGCTCAGATCAGGTATTGCTCTTGACGACGTGAATTTGGCGTTCGAGTCGATATCAGCGGATCCATTGACGTCTGGTGGCGAGTAGCCGGCTTCTGAGGCACCTCTGAAGTGAGAGTCCGGTGTAGTGGGAGTTGGTGGGCTGTACTCGATTTGCACTGGACTCCTTGCATCGTCACTATCTATATCCGAGGTGATGTTGAGTGCTCGTCCCTCATGACCGCTGCGATCGCTTAGTCCAGCTGACGTATCGCTACGCCACATGTTCTTGAAGGTTCGCCTGCGCCTGTCTGCACCAGTCTCTGGAACACGTTGTTGCGGTGGAGAGTCGAAGAAGCTAGAGTATTTGGTGCCCAGCTGCTGCACTATTGGCATTTCCGCAGCAGCTCCCAGCGTTCCTGACCTGGCAAAGAGGACTAAGCCCAAGCATAGAAGCAGTAACGTTGATTGGACGACTGCCATTCTTTTCTGCCATACAAGCTCGTCAGCCAGCAGACTGAGTCTGGCCCCAATTTCGCCCATTTCTGACTGTTGTCGCTCTTTCATGCCCTCTATCTCGATAACGGTGCTTTGCCAGAGCTGTTCATACAGTGTACGATAATGCTTTAGTTCTGAGATGACTGTCGTGTTCATATACTCGAGAAACTTCTCTGTCTTTGCCAGCTGCTTCTTCTCGACTTTGATGAAGGCGTCTCTTAGGATGCGAGACTGTTCCTCGATGTATTGCAGTGAAAGAGTACTATTCGCCTCCAGATATTGTAGTCGTTTATGGATTGATTTGAAGAATGATTCTTGAGTAGAAGGAGTGGCACCATTTGGTTGCGTGAGTGAAGAACGTGAGTGCGTCGGATTAGACGGGCTCGCCGCGACGGGGTCACTCTGAGGTTTTGCAGGCACATTGTTCGCGGGTGAAAGCGTAGTGTCAGTACCAAGCAAACGAGTTGATGAATCCGTGTGAACAGGAGAGACCTCGTGACTAGAGTCAGATTTAACTGTAACAGAGGTTAGAAAGGATGGCGATTCTTGGGCATGCTGCGAGGCGACAGTGGTGCCGAGGACCCCCTGCTCTCGCATAGTGCTTCTGCTGTCTTGTTCGTTGAACGATTTAGGAACTGCCGATGTAGGTGGCTGAATGTATCGATAGTCAACAGTGCCGTTACTCTGTGCTACTGCGAACGATTGACTGGCAGTTGCTGGTGCTTGAGGTTGACCCGAAATTATAGGCCTCTCCGATGTTGCTATCTGCGATGAAGTTTGGCTGGGAACTGGCTCGTTGGTAGTTGTACTGGTTGGGTGCGATGTACTACTAGCAAGTGATGTCGCAGTCTGCTGTGTAGTATCTGACTTTTCCAGGATAATTGGTAGTTGATCTACTGGTATTGGACCACTGCCGTCAGCTGGCTTGACCACATCCTCTTCTTCTTCAATCGAGTCTGCATCGTCGTCTCCGCCACGGGCTTCTTCCTCCTCCCGCCGGAATTGTTCCATCATAGTCGTTCCGTGCACTCGCAACAGGCTCAAGGGACAATAGAACTCATTGCCATAATGTGTCAGGAATTCGATGCGAAGGTAGCGGGCCCAAATTTGTGGCTCTGTGATGAGAAAAGCCTGTATATCGCGAGAGTTGCGAGCTTCAAAGGTAGCCAGCGTGCGCCATCTCTCCATCTTAACAGGATAGCGGTCAGACACGCTGACACGGAAATGGCGGAACATTGACGAGAAAAACTCGTAGTTGGCGAGGACGACAGTATCGACCAAAATATCATCGCAGAGTTCGACGATGAAAAACTTGTTATCAACAGAGCACTCGTTGAGCATATAGCTGTCCTTGTGCTCTGATAGTACTGCAGAAGAACCCTTTGCTTTTTTATTGGTTTTGAGAACGGTTGCGGCACAGTCGAAGGAAGCATAGTTGAAACGCTCCTTACACGTCTTTCCAGCATCTTTGCTGAGCGCCCATGAGCCCGAACCAGATTTGTCTGCATCTCCTGTGGACTTCGCTGCTCCAGTGTTCGAGACTCTTGAGGCTATATCTTTTTCGATGGAGCTTCCCTCGGACGGATTGCCGAATCCGCTAAAATCGATATCAATCTCCGCCTCTTCGCCGAGGGAGTCAAGGGCGTTGACGTTCACAGGGCGCCTTCGTGGGCCCTGCTCAGCAGAAGAAGCCCGGCCTTGTCCAACATTCTCTGGTGACTGGCCCGCTTGAGCTAGATTCCTCTTCTTCCACTCATCAAACGAAAGGAAGTTGGCATTGTCAAAGGGTGAATCTGCCTCTAGCTCGAGGTCGGGTTCTGTGCGTGCAGTGCCGCCACTGGCAGCGCTTCTCTCCGGGGCTGCGTGCTCTGCCAGAGAGCCTTGCTCAGAAGGGAGGTTCTCGACGCTGTCATTCGTCTCGCCTAGTTTTGCGTCATATGTGCTTGATGCTGACGCCTGAGGAGCCGCAATTGGGCTTGGTCCAGACTTGTTCTCGTTCGCGGAGGATGTAGCACTTGGGGCCGACCAGCTTGTTTTCAGGCATTGCTGAGGAAGCGTGTGCGTTATGTAATTGATCGTACGGTATGCGCATATCGTGTCCGTTTTGGCATATGAGCGTGTAAAGAGTGTTGGCTGTGAAGAGGCAGTGGAAGCGCCATGCTGTGCAACGCTCGAGGCCGCAGTAGCGCCAAAGGTGGATGTCACGTTGCTATTCGCCGCCTGGGCGAGTGTGGTCGTGGGCGCGCTGCAGAGGAGCAGGAATGCCGTCCATTTGCGGAGTGGTGTGCCAATCGTGGGCATTGCTTGGTCGCATGGCTTAGCCAGACTCAAGTTCCTGCAAGCTGGCGGTGCAGAGGATGGTACAGGTCATGGACACGACACACGCGCGGAGGGGGCTGGGTGGTTAAATGCAGCACGAACAGGTGTTCGTGCAAAGACACGTTGCTGAACAGTGGCTCATACAGCCGCATCTTTGTCCTCGCGGCGGCTGGTGTTAAGCGCTGCTGCCAAGACAACGTCATCAATCGAATGCGCTCAGGTTGGATAGCAAAGAAATTCAAATCGCAGAAGTCAAGATAATTCTTAAGTCGTCATCAACTGACATGTAAATATTGTCCATCGGTATGGTACAAGTCGCGACGTTCGAATATGCAGTTGCAGTGGCGGCGACGCACACGCGCTCAATTATATTTATGCTACATCGTAAAAAAAAAAAAAGAGACTCGTAGAAAGTTGCTGGTCCACCCGCAGCCAGGTCTGCCCATTGAAAAGACCAAGTGATATCTCCTTGTCGCTCCCAAACCTTTCAAAGAATCAACCGCGAGTTCTACTTGCTTCCTGTCATCTCTATCTTGTATGCCGTACTCGTTGCCCGAGACGCTATGCTCGGGCTGCAGAAAACGCCTTGTAAGAGTGCTAAAAGTCCCAGTGCCAAACGTTCCCGCTATGCTGCCGTAAGGGGTATGACTTGCCAGGTATCGTGAATCGCATAAAACAAAACAAAGTGGAATAATGATGCCAAACATGCTTGAAGATGGCCTCTAGATCACGTGTTGAAGCGACCCAGGATCAGTGAACGGCAAGCTAGGCTCGAAGGCGAATCCTGAGCAAAGGAGCTCGCATCTCAGAAGATGGATCCTTTCCAGCGCCAACAGTTGGCAGCCGTCTGGCGAGCTGATTGTTGCACGCCTGCGTGTTCCAGGGGGGAATTTGAGGACGCCTGAAAAAACCTCATCTAGAAGCCTTCGTTACCTGCATGGCAAACTTTGGCCTCCGAGACCCATTCAGATGCTAAAACCTGATGTGCGGTGAGGCGTCGCGCAGGGATGGGATCAAGGATTGAGTAGATGACGTTGCGACATTGACGCTGCACGTCGTGTTAGCGAGTACGGGCATCACGGGGTTGGGGTGAACTCACTCTTCTCAGAACCTCGATGGGTCGGTAGCCCTCCTCTTGCTTGCGGTCCTCAAGGTAACGATCGAAAAACTCATCCTCGCCCTTTTGAGCAACACGCCACAAGTGACGGCCCGTTCTCATGGCCATGTAAATGATACCGCATGCCCAAACGTCGACAGCACGGGGGTCGAACTCTTTATCGACGTATTCTTCGGGCGCAATGTACGGTGCCGAGCCACAGAGACCAGCGGTCATGTGTGCCTCTTTTTCCCAAGCCATTCTGAAGCATTCGCCGTTACCAAAATCAGTGATCTTTATGGAGCCGTGGCAAGTGAGAAGGAGATTTTCAGGCTTCAGGTCGCGGTGTGCAACACCCATTTCGTGCATGTACTCAACACCACGCATCAATTGCTTGAAGAAGCAGTCGGCTTCGGCGACCTCAAGTTGGCCAGCGGCAAGGACAAGAGTGTACAGGTCGCCACCAGAGCAGTATTCCATGACTTCGCAATAGACGCCCTTTTCGTCCTGAAGAAGGTCAAGAGTGGTGATGACGTTGGGATGCTGCATAGATGACGAGATGCAGAATTCCGAGGTGAGGCGCTTCTGGTACTTCTTCGCAGACTCATTGGGACGCTGCTTGAACTCCTTGACAGCGTAGAGTTGCTCGCGCTTCGAGTCCTTGGGATCCTGCTTGTGCGCGACGCGAACGATGCCGAAAGCTCCTCGCCCAACCACTTCTTGACACTTGCCGTACTTTTGCACCAAAGTCTGCGGCAGATTGGTCGAATTTTTGGCTTCAGCAAGCTTCTCTTTTTCGTTGCGCATGACGTCAACCCAGTTCGACATAAGACTGAGGGGCTGGTCGGCGGGGTTGTCTTCCTTCTTCTTGCCCAACATCAAATTCTGGAACATGTCCGACAGCTTCTCTTGCCGTTTGGCGACTTTGAGATGGTGCTCGTGGCCGCCATCATCATTGTTCCAGAAGCGCTTGTAGGGGGCGGGCTCTTTCGGGGCCTTTGAGACAGAGCCCTGGCGCACAGGTGTTGGGCGGCCGTTGGCGGTGTCGACGCCGTTGGGGGCGCGGGTGGACTTGACGGCGTCTCCGTTGGACTGCCTCGTAGCAGTCTCCTTGCCGGAGCCGAACATGCTGCTGAGGCGCGACGTCATGGTTGGTTTTTTGGGCTTCAGAAGGGCTTCAGCAGCAGCCTGGACTCCATGCGCTCCGGACTGGTGGATGACAGGCGGGGGCAGGACAGTGGCATCGGGCATGGAGTTCAGCGACGAAGCCGTAGAGGCAGTCGCGGGAGGTGACGCAGCAGGTTTTGGGGTCCCACTGGGTGGGTTGCTGGTCGTAGTGGCCGCCATGTCCTGAATTTGCGTGCTGTGCTGGTCGGCGCGGCTAGGAAGGCGAGGTGGGTCGGATAAATGGGGACGGGCAAGAGTGCAATCGAGGAGGGATCAGAGACGCAGGTGTCTCGCGGGCAAAAAGCCCAGGTTGTTATGTTACAGCCTTCAGCACGGCGTAGGTCCGGCGGCGATGGGTGGTGGAGATGAGGTTGGGAAGTGTGTGCTGGGCGTGGGTGCTCTTGTATCGCGAAAACACGGTGAAAGCTAGGAGAGTACAGTCGCCAGAGCGAGCAATAAAGGGATTTGAGTGCAGCGGCGAGCGTGCTTCAAATGCTGGGGCGACCGAGGATTACAAACGCACGCGCAAATCGTGCAGTTGGCAGTCACTTGGGGGCGCGCTCACAGTAGGTGAGTGGCTGCTGTGGGCTGTGGCTGTGTCGGGGGCCGAGGAAGGATCGGCGGATGATGTCGTCTGGGTTGGCAGGTGCGCCGGGCAGCAGCACGCTTCCGAAGGCTTGCCTTGGTGAGTGGGCTCTTGTCTTGGGCCAGCAGGTGAGGCACTGGAAACAGCAGACGCACTCGGGATAGATATTTCGCTGAAACCAAACGGCTGTTTGTGCGGGAGCTTGCACTGCCTCGACCTTCTCGTGGTCGGCAGCTTCGATTCCAGTTAGACTGCGCGATTTTCTGCTTTCTCCCCCCTCATTACTGTCTTGCCGCCAACCGCTCATCTCTGCAACTGCTTATCTAATGCAGAGAGAGGACCCGCGGGAAGCGGCCAAGGACACGCTGCCTAAGCGACGCCGAGCTTGATCCTCAGCCCTGCTCGCTCTCGTTCATGGTGCGAGCTGCACGTTGCGCTGTGCTTCTGGAGCTGTTACCTTGCGCAATGCGGCGGAGAGTACTAGGCACTGTGTTACTGTGTATTACTGTACTGGCAGCCGCTGCATCACTGACGAGTCCTGTCTGCAGACGGCCTCGAGATGACGTCCTGCAGCTCGATTCCAAGATCTAGCACCGCCGGCCACCCTACCTAGCTTTGTCCCAAAATGGCAGATCTGGAAAAGGCCCTCGACTGCCAGGCTGCAGGCACGACTCACGAGTCCACTGTCCGCTGACGCAAGTTAGACTACTCCTTTGAGGAGTGGTCATGCAGTGTCTTTGGTGAGATGTATATACCATGTAGCCTTCACATACCACATTCGAACCTACCCCCGCCCCCGCCGCTTCATCGTCGTCGTTCTTCTCTCCCTGGCTAGATACGAAGCTGCTGCGAGGCCTATACTGGCACCTAGTCAGGCCGGCAAACGCTGGGGAAATTGCACGCGGTAAGCAGATTTTGTCGACATCACAAAGCACACCCGCGTGCCCGGTCTTGTCCGCTCCACTTTGCGCCTTCCCCCTCTCGGCCCCCGCGCGATGTTGCAACGAACACCTCACACCGCAATTCAAATGTCCGGAGTGCGTGCGACCTGCAGCAAAGCAATTTAGACGCAAGTAGGCTATCCACTCACCGGTGGCAGTTCGAGTCTGCCACATGGCCGCATGCTACATGGTACATGTCTTGCGCTTCACCCACTGCAGCAAGCAGGTCTCGCGGACCAACAGCTGCGTTTGCTCGAGTCTGCATCCTCGCACTGACCGTTCTTGCCATCCCATCCGTCTGGGTACAACCGCTCACCTGGGGCTACAGAATGCAGGGGTTCGCGATGCCGGTTTACCCTTCATTGGCTGCTGGCCTCGAGAGCCACACCAACCTCAGAACTTAGTTACTTTAATGTGACTACACGCAAGAATCGGCATGGCACTGCTTGGTTTTGATACCTATGGCCATACCAATTTCATATGCCAGTACACGCTGTGAAATGTCACACCTGCTGTTCAGTCGCTCTCTCGCAGGATGACCGTGCAAGTGGGGATAAAGACCGGCTTTTGAGCGATTTTCGACAGCCACTCACGACCATCCATTTGCCAACAAGGCCGCAGCTCGAGTTACAAGACGTGTGCTGCCTGCAGCTCTGACGTCCACTTGCAACGAACTGGAAGTGCCACCCGTGTCCGTTGACGTAAAACATCTGCACGAAACATCAAATCTACAGCAAACCGTGGCCGTCCTCGCTGGTCCGGCCTAGTCACCTCGCACAAGGTCGATGTGACAGCGGGAACGAAAGCGATACCTACCACTGGGGCACCGTCCCACATCCCCATATTTAATGCCTCGCACAGCCTCAATCATTTCACGGTCACGTGACTTGGCCCCATAGGATGCCCCTCTCTCGTGTTTTCGAGATAAGGGCCCAGTGGGAACATGCGGTACTTTGACCGAGACCCTTGGGACCATTTCGCACTTGCACGAACTCTGAACCCCGACAAATCATCTCATAGGCTACATGATCTCGGGTTCAAATATAGACCACTCACGATGAATTACTCGCCACGTGTGCAAGATGTGCAATAAGGACCTCTTGACAGCGCCACCTAATACACCGAAATACATGTTGCTGTAATTATAATAATACGCGCCAGAAATACAAGCAGCTCTTTTTTATGTCGCTTTACAGATCAACGCAGGCGATGTGAGGCTGGTCTTGAATGTATGAAGATATTGGGTTTTTTATACAACAAAGGCAGCCTATAACTATCCTGGCGCCCCTGGCTTCAACAAGTATGCAAAATTTCTGTATAACCTGGAACCCTTCTTGCCCACGCCACCAAACTGCCTACACTCCTTCCCCAAACCCACCACATCCCACCCATCGCCCTCCTCCATCACCCACTTTCCTCCCCCTCACTAACCCTCAACGTATCCTCATTATCCCAATCCCACTCGCGACAAACCTCGCTCTCGCCCTCCAACGCAAACATCTCCTGCTGCAACACCTCCGTCGTCTCACTCTCGCCATCCCAATGCTGCTCCGCACACTCCTCGAGCGCATACACCTCGCTCATACACGCGCGCAGAAACGAGCTGTAAAACGCCCCATCCCGCACCTGCCGCTTCTTGCACAGCACCGTTGCCGCATGGCCCGGGTGCGCGTGGAACACGCAGCTATCGCGGATCTCCTCCTTTAGCTTGAGGCGCGAGACGCGCTTCATGGGCGTGGTGGTGAGCAGCATGTCGACGAGGAAGTCCTTGGGGAGATCGTCGAGTTTGCTGCGTTTGATCTTGGTTAGGTCCCGGTATACGGCGGCTTCGCGCACGAGGTACTTGCATAGCGGGGCGGCGCTGGGCAGGCCCGCGTAGAGCTCTGCGTATGGTGGCCAGAGGTCGCGGTGTCCCTTTTTGTCGCGGTTGTAGTTTTGCAGTTCTACCAGGAGCGTCATGCAGTCTGAGGAGAGTTGCGGGATGTCGTAGGTGTGCGCTAGTGTGCTGAGGCCGATAAAGGTGCGGAGGTATTGGTGGTTTGTGTCGAAAAGGAATTCAGGGGTATCAATCCATTTTGGGGTACGCCGGGTGTTGAAAAGCTCGTCTGTGGTGAGGCCTGTGTCGTCTTCGACGTCTGCGGGTGGGAGGGGTGCATGGTCGTTGGATGGGCCAGCGGCGTCTAGATCGATAATCTCCTTGCCTTTGGAGAGGGTGTGCTTGGGGCGTTTGATAACCCGTTTGGGCTCTTCACGTGTTGCTTGGCCGTATAACCAGAATTGGAAGAGTTTGATTGTGGATTCTGTGATGTTTGGCAAGTGGATGGTGAGGGCTTCGTCCTCTGAAAGCAACCCTTCACAGGCATTACGGAAGTACCGCGAGTGTGCGCAAAGGAGGTCCTTGTGCAACATGAACGACTTCTTTTCCTCTTCATCATCACCAATCGTTATCCCTATGAGGGTCTGATCAATAGCCCTACATGCCTTGCGTCAGTAGCGTGATCGAACGGTATAAATGGCTGCGTGCCGAACAGACGCACTACGGAATGCCTACAAGAAGTTTGGGCGCTTTCGCTTCTGTCCAGATGTCGGCGCTGAACCTGCATTGCCCATTTTGGAATTATAGTAGATCTTTTTGAGGTTGCTCACGATTTCCATTGGTTATGGTCAAGTTGAGGCGTGCCTTTGGTTCGAGCGTTCACTGGGTCGGGTTCTCAAACAAGGGTCGTGGTCGACCGGGGTAACGCGTTAGCGCGATACGCTAGCAGCGCGTGGCTTTCACTCGTCAGATGGTTTCACACAGATCACGTAGGGCTGGGGACGAAGCGAGTTCTTTGATATCAGAGCTTGAGATTCCAGAACATGAGAATATATAAATTTACACGGCCGCAAAAGTAGCGCTCCTGCAAGACAAAGATGTCTGGATCTGAGCTGGTTTGGCCTACAATGTCTAAGACAAGTTATTCTTGCTGCGACATGTGGGTGGGGAAATTGTAGTCTGTATAGTCGATGTGGACAAACGCCCGATCTACATAGGGTACGCTCTCTGGTGATATGTTAGCACAAGCCCTTTAAAAGAGCGAATGGATAGCTTACCAAGCACATATTGCAAGCTCTCTCCAAGGTCATGGCTATCCCTGAGAGCAGTGTGCTCGTCGACTACAATATCTACTTCGACGTTCAACTTGTCTCCGGCGTGATAGGCCTGGATACCCTGGATCCTCTTGATGGATTTGGCAAACCGCATAGTCATGTACAGCAAGATATTTCGTTCGTCGGCACTCGCACTCGCACCAGTCAAGTTGCGGATGTGCTCTGCAGACGTGCGCGACCAGTTGATGATCACGTACGCCGACAGCAGGATACCACCAAGCGCATCCAGCCACCAAATCTTCGCAAAGTAGCCGACAAGCGGAAAGAAGATGGAAAATGTATTGAAAACAACATCAGTCATGGCATCTTGAGCCAGCGCTTGGACAGAAGAATTGCGAATGAGGCGGCACCAGAACCAACATAGACCTTTGATCACAACTGTGGAAGCCATGATCGCGACTGCGGAGTAGGTGAGTTGCACAACAGTGTGGTCCGACCCAGAGAGGCGAGATATACCCTCGATTCCGACCTGGAAGAAAGACGTAATCATGATGACGGAGAACACCAGGACGCCGATTGGCTCCAGTCGTCGACGGCCAACGGGATAAGCGTAGCGATCATGGCGTGCAATCATCCAAGAGGTGAACCACACAATAGCCGTACTGAGAAAATCAAGTGCCGCATCGACCAAGCTGGCGACAACGGAAAGCGAGGATGTCATGACTGCCGCAATGATCTTCATAATGAGAAGCGCAGTGTTGGCGGAAAGATTGACGTAGAGAGCCAGCTTAACGATGGGACTATCCGTATCTTCATCCTCTTCGGGCACCCACTCCATCAGTTTCGAGTTCGAGGATACCTCGTCGTCTTCGTCATCTGAAATGACCTCGTCTCGTGATATCAGAGGTGTGTTTTCGTCTGCTTCAGGGACCTTGTACAGGTTCTTCGGCGTTCGTGTAAGCTTGGCCTTTGTCGTTCCATTGGTATTTCCGTTCGCATTTCCGTTCGTACCGTAGGAATCTGTCAAGCTCGTGGCGGAAGAATGTCCGTTGCTATTTAGCAAGCCATTATGAGGCGTTGTCGCAGCTGGGGTGTTGAAGGCAGATGACTCTTCGCTGATCGTGAACGGAATGTTGACGGCGCCAGATCCGAGGTTGGTGTACTCTTCAATCAGATTGTGAGGGAGTGAAGAGTCGAGAAGACGGTCGATATACATGTAGTGCTGGATGAGCTGATTGTTGCGCTCATAGTACTCTCGTCTGGTTCACATCAGTCCCGCGCACATGCCTTTGAAAAAGCTACCACTTACATAGGCTTTCTCATGTCTTTGAGCTCCTCCTCACTCTTGAAATATTTCTCCCTGATTAGACTCAATTACGCTGCATTTCGTCCCCAAGCTTTTGCGTAACTCACCACTTATAACGAGGGTTTGAGTTTCCGATCAAACGCTGACTACGCATCTGAGGGGTGTTGAGAACTGCTGCGCCAACGCTCTGCCTTCTATCCGAATCGCTATCATAATTCATCATGAGCCCATGACGACCGCTCTCAAGATCATCGTCGTCCTCGCTGATGCTGCCGCGACGCCCGCGCTCAGTGCTGCGAACGGTCGAAGGCCGGCGCTGGAACAGCGAAGGCAGGTGCTGTCCTCGAGTTGTAATGGCAGTGCCTTCATTGTGAGGTAGGAAGAGTTTGCTGGTCGCAATGCGTGGAATGCTCGAGGATCGTGGGATAGATGCTGGAGATGGTGACTTGGGCGGCGGTGTAACGGCGCCTCGACGGTCAGCCATTGTTACAATAGGCTGCTCGGGCTGGATTGAGGGAGCGAGAATAGTGGCAGAAACTTGGCAAGTCAAGTCTTGAAATTCGGCTCTTTCTCGCCCTTATCTAGGTTATTCATACGACGCGCCTTGCTTTGTTGAATCGAGTCAATTGTGCAGGAGATGAGACAAAGGAACAGACGTGCTATAAGACTGTAGCGCTATGTATGTCTGCGAAACACATGGTGGGCAGAGTAGTTACAGCGTGGTGCAGGGCGAAGCGCAGGTTGGCCGAAAAGAGGGTCCAAGGCCCAGAGATCGACAGTTCAAGCTAAGAGAGCTTTATCTGGGGAACGAACCAACATCTCCTCCGACAGTCGCCAGCTTCATCTTGTCGCAATTGTTTCAAGATGGCACTGTTAACCTTGGCAAGCTGCAGCCCTTCTGTACATTGTTTTTGTGTCTACATCACTTGTTTGTGCATGCTGCTGCCATGAAAAAGAGGAAGTCATCATTATTTGACTATAGTTGTGTTCAACGCCCGCATCCGGTGAGGCTCCACACCACCGGCGCTTGCTTGCACCTGCATACCTAGGTAGACATGCATAGCTTTTCGCGTAGCGCCGCGTAGGAGTTGCCAAAGCAGCAAATGTAACCTTCATTAATGTGTGTTGATAGTCTTTGCAAGACGTCCCCAAGCGTCACGAACCTATCGCCCAGTTATGTCGAATCATGGGTACACTTATAGAATAGCCGCGGAGAGTCGAAGACATGTGACCTGGCTGCAATGCGTTCCGACAACGCTCCTGGTGGAGAACTTCGTGATCGTGGAAATGACAGGCGTTCGGTACATTCACAATCGTCTCGAAATGCGTGATGGTCATTGTTGTTCTGCGCGGTCCGAGCGAATGCGAAGGTAGTTTCGAACGCAATGTTTGAGCCAAGATCGCGCAGATGTCGCATGTGCAAGTCGCATCTTCCTCGTGCGACTGGAATTCTACCGAAGCTATTGGGGATGCGAGAAGCTTAAGAAATTCTGAAAACGCGGGCGGATCACTGTCGATCAAGCGAATCACTCCGATGTTGCTGTGGTTCGGCCACCAGTCCCAACTCCATCATGACTAATGGGTACAGTGAGGATAACACCTCGGAGCTGAGGTATTGAGTGCTTTCTGGCGAAGATGAAGCACTGGCCCAACAGAGATTGAACATATTTGAATAATCCTCGAAAGTCTAAGTCTTCCAGTGTGAACTATTATGACCCACATGGCGACGTCGTGGGGCTTTCTCTCGTCGAACATCGCAGCACAACTTTTCTGGACGTTGCTTTTTTCTTTATATTTCCATTGGTGTTGTCACACTGGTGTCATGCTTGTCGATGTGTACGACCTCTGGTTTCACATCTCCATTAGCCATGGTTGCATCAGTGTCAAGTGCGGCAGCCGACGTGCTGAATAGTATGTTCTACATATGCAGCTACAGAGACAAGATCTGAAATGTCAGTTCACCGACATCAGGCAGCAAGATGGCGTAATCGTCACTCCTTATCGAGGGGTCATTGAAGGCCTTCCGTGAAAGAATCATACCGCCGACAGTAACGTCTGATATACCACGACTTCCTTATCTCAAATGAAAGATACATCATGAAAACATCGAGTTCCATACTCTTAGATCGTGTCAACTTCAGAAGTTACTGCAAGCATTGTGGTTGTGGCGAGTCTCAGGAAAACCCGGGACATTCATGTGTATCGTGGCTTTAAAACTGTAGATGCGTCCCGTCAGTAAGTCCACACCTAGGCCGCGACGATGTAATTACTGAAGAACAAGGTACTATAAGTTCTGCTCGTGTAAATTGCTGAAGGATTTCGCAGCGATTCCTGCTGGCGAGATGGAGATATACTGAGGTGTATGGTGTAAAGTGAAGCTGAAATCTTTGTGCATCAGCGTCGTTGTCATTTTACCAACTT
Organism: Stagonosporopsis cucurbitacearum; assembly: GCA_016920805.1. Lineage (NCBI taxonomy): Eukaryota > Fungi > Ascomycota > Dothideomycetes > Pleosporales > Didymellaceae > Stagonosporopsis > Stagonosporopsis cucurbitacearum. The sequence continues at coordinate 1,506,161 of JAFEKD010000011.1, read as the reverse complement.
GGCAATAATCCAGCCTTAGCCAGCATTCTTGCGATGGGTCGAACGGCTGAAACGTGCGACGGTCTTCAGCTGCTGGGTGCACTTCTCGAACAGTGGCGTTGTGAGAGGAGATGGGTTTGGATGATTTCCAGTACCATTCGATTAGCGAGATTCCGAAGACTGTGGCATCATCACCAATACTGATTACTGTTTTCCAAAAGCCTCCGTGAAAATTGCATCTCGGATTGCCCTCTCTGTTCTCTCCGTTTTCTGTGTCATATTCTATGGTCGTGGTGCAGAGCATGTTGGTGTTCGCCCATGAGCGGCGCTTTCCGGTTTGGGACCTAGCGCGTTAGCCACTTCGCTTACGGTCATTCGCACTTGCCGCCTGGAAAATCGACCTTCTTCGACCACGACATTTCGACATCCGACTGCAACTCAATCAGCCACGATGCCGGTACGCTACCGCCCCGCCACGACAGTCAATCCTACGTTCGACGTTTTCTAACGATTTGTACAGTCCCAGAAGTCTTTCCGCACCAAGCAGAAGCTTGCAAAGGCTCAGAAGCAGAACCGCCCCATCCCCCAGTGGATCCGCCTGAGGACAAACAACACCATCAGGTACGCCGAGTCCGCGAGCGCCCACAGCTCAACACCTCCTTGAAACGACTTTCACCATACGATCGATGCGAGAAAGAGTGACTGACAGACTTCTACAGGTACAACGCCAAGAGGAGGCACTGGCGCAAGACTCGTCTCGGCATCTAGACGACTCGCCGACACACCCTCATTTTCGACCATCGATTCCTGCACACAAGTACACGACGTACACGACAAACACAAGTACGAGCGCAATCACGGAAATCGACTTCGAATCGCAATGACGGGAATCGAGCGGACAGTCTTCTAAGCGGGGCACATTATGTCTTTCTTCATGAATGGTATGGGTATCTGCGAATACTCTGGCGCTACTGCGGGAACGAGAAATCGAATCATGATGGGTTAGACTAGGCAGTGTTACAAACGAATGCACTTGCTGGTCGCAATGAACGATGGTGCGCGCTCGCGTCAACGGGCGTGAAGATGGATCGTGATGTATGTGCAGCAATTATGCCGTTACTAAACTCCGTACCTGAGTCGCAATGTCTTGGGTATGTGACCTACTGCGCGACGTCCTGCTAGACATTTCACAGATGCCTCGCATGTTGTAAGACCGGTGCTGCACCAAGATAGGACTTACGGCTCGCTTGGTTTTGTTCGCAGCATTAAACGCCGACCACTAACATTGTTCCTAACTTCAACAGCATGCCTCATACAATCTCCAACCCCCAGCATTGCTACTTCGCGCTCCGCACCTGGAATTTTGGTCGATCACTCAGGTCCACCACCAAACATCTCTCATCACTCTTCCCCGCCGTCTCGAATAAGCTCACAACACCTTGATCGATCTTGATCACCGTACTACTTCCCGCGTAGCACACCCCCTTCTCCATGCCGCTCCGATTAGCAAGTACAACATATACAGGCTCATCTAGCTTTGCCGTGACAATTGGCTGGAACCGTTCCACCCAATACGCTATCGTAGCTATATCAGGCTGCGATGGGTCGCGCATAAGTTCCTCAGGTGTGAGATGGCACAGCCAGGCCATCGAGACACAGAGCAGGTTTGACTTGTTTGACAGCGCGGTTGCGGCGAACTCGTAGTCGTCCCAGGGCGAGGTGAATTTATACGGGTTGATGTCCATGCAGATCCCCAGCGTTACATTTCCCAGTTCGCCTAGCTGACCGGAGAAGAATGGAGCGTCTGGTGATGACGCATTCGATAGCTTATGCTCGTGAGAGCCAGGTCCTTCAGTGGCCCATGCCTCGTCGGTGTAGTAGAGGAAGGACTTGCGATAATTGGCTAAGATGGCGCCAGATGGCGAGATTGTAACGGTTGAGTTGTATTGTACTGCAGGTGTTGTCTCATTGGCTGTCGTGATCTCAGGGTATCCGACTGTGACGTGGCAGTTGTATTGACGAGCTACTTGTATGCCCCATTGTGTGCTTATGCCAGAAGTTGTGGGCTCGAGGAACGGCTTAATCTCCTCGAGCGAAAAGAAGTTGTAGCCTGTTCCTTGTCAGCGTCCAGTCTAGTGTTGCGAAATCCAAAGAATGTGACAACGAAGCAAGCAGGACTGTGGATACACCCTGAGAGTAGTTGTTCTTGCTGTCCTGTGACTAGTCGATCACTCATCTCACGTGCTTACTTCAATGCGCACTGGAAAACACCTACCTGTGAAAGCAAGTTCCGGAAGGACCAGCCAATCAATGTCGAGTGGTAGCTGAGCGTCTGCAAGTATTCTGTCTGCTCTGGCGATGTTTTCGGAGACTTTGCCGACTTCCGGGGCGAATTGTAGACACGCGACCTTCATGTTGCCGTTGTGCCTCAGGTGTCAATGTGGGGTATATGGAGGGGTAGACCAGGGTGCCGTTGGGCCTCAGCGCTGTGAGAACTGATGTGAGACTGAAGTAATGGCCAAAAAGCTGCGAGAGAGATACGGCAAGGAGTAGCAAGGAGTAACGCCTGAATCAGACCAGAATCGAAGTATCGGGGGTGCAAGCACGAATATTCGGGACCTAGGTTCCCGCGCCCTAAACGCGTTTGAAGATTGACGCTGAGCTCCGCGGAATGAACAAAAGACAAACAAGCAGCAAAAATATCACAACCCAACGCCAACTAGTCGAGTACAAAAACGCAAGATCTCAGCATCTAGCTCGCACAGGAGACAATATCAATCCGCGAGGTTGGTAGACGTACCTGCATAAGCGCGATACCTGTTCAGATCTAGCGCGAGGTTCGGAGCAAACGGAGCTATGAGATCATGATTGAGGCTGTCTGAACATTCACTGCAGCAGCTTGAGCCCTCAGAAACCCTCAGGAACACTCGCATACGTTGCGCAATGATTTCATTATAGCAGTGCCTCACAGAGTCTACCGTAATGGCTGGCAGACGCTTTGTTGACGCAGCAAAGCTGTTCCAGGCCTCAAAATCGATTGCATCGAAGCACATTACGCTGCGGTCACAACAGCTCGAAACTTTCCAGAAGACGTCAACACTGGCCAAAGCTATCAAGTCCCAGACGGACCGTGTGACTCTCACTGCGGCCGCCGCCATTGCTCTGTACCAGCGATCCAACGAGGCCGCACCTGCATATACCAAAGCCGCTCCCGAGCGCCCAGCTGCGAAAAGCGCGCAACATGAGGACATACCAAGGAAAGAGACGGTGGAGAGGCAATCTACAAATGTCGGTTCAAGAGAGGGACTCAAGCAAGATCATCACTATGACCGCTCCGGACAAACTACCGCTGCACAGCCAGCGCCAAAAGAGGGGCTAGACATCGAGCAGGCAAAGGCGCCGCGTCGCCCATTGCCGGATGGCACAATACCGTCTGCAGGGGTGAGTTTAGGTCAGGGAGAGCAAGGCCAGGATACTTTCTCGAACCGACCTGTGTCTGAAGCCCCCAAGGATCCTCTGATCAAAGGGCAAGCAACGCAAGTCCGGCAGCAGGACGAGGGAATTAAGCCTGTAGAGTCTACCGAGTCAACCATCCCATTACCAGGGCATCCAAGAGGCAGATGCATAGATGCAGCACAGCCTATTCCAGCTCACGCAAATGATTTGCAACCGTCGACCAACCCGTCCAGGATCCAGAGTCTGCTTACAGGACATGACAGGGACGTTTTCTACACAAGATCAGTCGAATCCAAGCCCGAGTCACCCGCCTTTCCACAGTCTCAGATACCAATTGCGTCTGCGGACAAGCAAGGAAGCGATATTCACGTCGAGGACGGTCGCCTCAATCAGGATGTCTTTTATGCAACACCAAAGCCTGGGCAACAAGCACAGCACGAGGAACAGCCTGCGGTTCCCTTTGAAGACGATATACCTGAAGGTATCAATACCGACGTCTTCCACTCAAAACGGGTGGCTCGAATGCTTGGACAGGACCGCTTTTCGCGCAAGGAGCACCTTGGACCAACAGTCTCGAAGGGCACTGGAAGACATCCTCTTGATGATAGACCTATAGTGCAGACTGATCACATTGCAAAGCCCCAGCCAAGTCGACAAGCTCAAGCATCAGCAGCAAGTTCTCGGCCTGACCCAGTGCAACCTTCCACTACCGAGCAAGAGATGCAAGACTTTGCTTCTAAGCTGGCCGAGGACGCGGAGGCGCAGGCCACAGCTGCGACTGAGGTATGAATTCAGCAATAGTCGCTAGCAATGTGTTAGTTTACTGACAGCTGGCTCGCAGACATCTACCGAAATCGGCACAGAGCCTGAAAAACCGACTTACGCGCTTCGGGAATCGCGAGTTCCATCATCACGATTCGGTCGTCTCTGGCAGTACGCTGGGCTTGGTACTAGCATGGCTTTAGGCGCTGTTGGCGAAAGCCTTCGTCGTGTCACAGGTACTGCTGCTGCGACAGGTGGCTCGCTAATGCTGAGTCCTGGTAATCTCGAGCTTATGGTTGCCAAGCTGTCGCGTATGCGTGGTGCTGCGCTGAAGCTGGGACAGATGATCAGCTTTCAAGACAGCAAGATGCTACCTCCTCAGATTCAGGAGGTTTTGCAGCGTGTGCAAGACAGCGCAGACTATATGCCAGCCTGGCAGCGCGACAAGGTACTCGCTTCGAACCTTGGCTCCGAGTGGCGTGATCTATTTGAGTCTTTTGAAGACATTCCAATTGCAGCGGCGTCAATTGGTCAGGTACATAAAGCAGTATTGAAGTCTACAGGACAGCCAGTCGCCGTCAAAGTCCAATACCCTGGCGTGGCTAACTCTATTGACTCCGACCTGAACAACCTCTCCGTCCTTCTCACTGCGTCCCGCATTCTCCCTCGTGGCCTCTTTCTTGACAAGACTATTGCCAATGCCCGTCTAGAGCTTGGCTGGGAGTGCAATTATACACGCGAAGCCGAATGCCAAACACGTTTTCGTGACCTCATCGCCGATGATACCACCGTCTTCACCGTACCCAAAGTCTTCTCTGAAGCGAGCGGCCCGACGGTGCTTACTGCTGAAATGATGAGTGGTGTAGGTGTTGCAAAGCTCAAGAACCTTACCCAAGATCAACGCGACTGGATCGGGACCCAGATCCTACGTCTCTGTCTCCGCGAGATCGTTGAGTTCAGATTTATGCAGACCGATCCGAATTGGACAAATTTCCTCTTCAACGCAAAGGACAAAAAGATCGAGCTTCTTGACTTTGGCGCCAGTCGAGAATTTCCTGACGAGTTCGTAGAACCCTATGTCAATATCTTGATTGCTGCCAGCAGAGGAGACCGTGAATCTATCCGAAATTACTCTCTCGAACTGGGCTACCTGACCGGCGACGAAAGCACAGCCATGTTGAACGCACACACGGACTCAGTCCTCACACTCGCAGAGCCGTTCAAGTCGTCTGGTCCCGAGATCTACGACTTCAGAGATCAGACAATCACAGACCGCGTCCGCGATCTGATCCCCGTCATGGTGCGCGAGCGCCTCGCGCCCCCACCTGAGGAGACGTACAGTCTGCACCGCAAACTCTCGGGCGCGTTCCTGTTGTGCGCGCGCCTGGGCTCCCGCGTGCCATGTCGAGAGCTTTTTGAATCAGCTATTGCAACATACAATGGGAAGGCGAGGACGAAGTAGAAGGAATCATAGCGGTAACATAGCCTTGTATTATAGCATCATGTACACCCATCAAACAATCTGTCTATCGAGCTTCAAACTGCACCATACGTTTCGTCCGCACTTTAGCTAGCAGCCTCTCGCCGCACATCTTACATCGAACGGGCTCATACCTTAGATCGAGTTTCGGTGGTAGGGACTGTACGTGCCACTAAGCGGAGAAGAAAGGGGTTCCATTGCACTTGTCCAGGCTGTGGCGGAGTGCATGCTCATCTTGCTCGGTTGCTAGGGGCGCCCTGGCTAGTTGTTGGAGGCTTGCCTTTTTTTCTGCCAAGTTATGGAGAGGCGGTTTGCTGTGAAGGCACACTTTTGTTGAGAGGATGAACACGAACATCTGGTCACTGCGTGCTATGCAGGTGGGCATGCGCATAATACAGACACTTAACAAAGGAATTGTCAGGTGCTCGTTTTGGGATGTGCGCGTCGAGTGGTGGTTGGTCGCACACAATAGGGCTGCAACAAAGGGAGCTATCCCAGACAGGTTCAATTGGGTGTAGCAGCTACCCTACTTTCTTAACACAATAGGTAACTGTTCTCGGCGACCAGATCCATACCACCCTCCAGTCTTGACTGTAGCTGTATGCTATTACTGCTAGCTTACGCCTTCTTCTGCTCCTCTTCTTCATCATCTTCAGAAGATCTGCGGAACCATAGAGCCACCGCAACTGCAATGAATGCTCCATAACTAGTGAGCATAATCATCCTGCCACGAAGACCCTGCTTCCTCTTGAGCTCCTCGTTGCCTCCGAGAATCTTGACCGCGTCTTTCTTCCACGTATACTCAAGGCCACTGTACAGCGTTGTGCTGGCAACTACAGCAGAAAGGCCTGTCACTAGGCTTTTAACACCGGCTTCGCCGCCGAGAACGTTTTGGATGGACATTAGAAATCCGCCTGCCGCGGACGTGATAGCGGCAGGGTCGTGAAGAAGATTAGTACAGAGAAGTGTACCGAGTAGCGAGAGTTGGAGAAAGGTGTTGAACTTCGAGATCTGTGTGGGATGCACCTCTGCACTAGGAAGACTGAAATCCCAGTACCTCGCCATCGTTTTCGGTGCTGGTAGTGAGGCGTATCGGTAGTAGAGCGCTGAAACCGCGAGACTAACGTCACGACCGAGGATGATAACAGCGAGCGGTGCTGCCATGCTCCCATTGACTGCCAGACATGTGACGAGCGTTGTCATAAGGAGCTTATCGGCCATTGGATCGACGACGCTGCCAACAACCGTTTGAAGTTTCCATTTCCTAGCTATCCAGCCGTCCAGGAGATCGGAGAATGCTGCATAAGTGAAGAGAGAGAAGGCAGCAAGATGCTGGTTGTGGACAATGAGGTATCCGACGACTGGAGTGGCCACCAGTCGCGTGAAAGTGAGGAAATTGGGGATGTTGTAAATCTGTTCATGGCGTTGCGATGGCGTGTCCAGCTTTAGTGTAGACTTCAAAGTAGCTGCTACTTTTGCCGTTGTTGACAAGCCATTGATCTGGGGTTGTAGTGTCAGCATTGCAATCGTGATTATGTTGCTATTGACAGCAGAACTACCAGGTCGAGCTCATGACCGGTTCCAATCTCTGCACGCAATCTTGATGATGGTACCTCGTGAACCCAGTCAACAGTATCACAAGCTAGTGTGCATGTCGCGAGACCTATGAGCTTACGAATAGGGATCAAAGAACATATCAATGATGTGATCGGATATGAAGAAAATTGGCCTACCTCTGGCTTCTGTCCGGGTGGGCCTTTGGAGACGGCCTCCTTCTCAACTTTACGTTCAACGTTGAGTCTGCTTGAAGTGCTAAACACACTGGACTGCTGCAGCAAACGCAATGTATTGCTATTTCGTGTCGAGGCTGTCGGGCGTTGTGTTGCGTTATAGTTACGGGCCCAGCAGCACGATACACGTGAGGAGAAAGGGATCAAAGACTGACTGACCCTTAATCGTGCCACCGCTTGCGAACTATACGAAGACTTGCACATGAACGCACTAGACGTTTTCAGTATTCTGCACGCCATCGAGATGTTGATCAAGAGCGCGGGCTCTTGATGTGGCCGATTGCAGGGCTCGACGCGCCTGCAACAGATGAGCTTTGGCGCGCCAAGGCTGCCCAAAGGAGAAGCAGCTCACGATGTCACTGCGAAGAGCATCTAACACCAGACAATTGCACATCACGCTTCGCTTACATGACTGAAACTGTGGCGCATAGCCAAAGTCATCTTAATACGATCAACGGCCACTCTCGACTGTCCAGCCACACATCAACAGACCGTGGCACAGATCGTGACTGCGCAACTGCATCGGCGGCCTTGGGGCGATCTTGATCAGGTATCTGCATCGAAGGCTTCAAACATAGACTGACATCTACTCAAAAGTATACCGATGGCTCGTAGATGCCTCCCTTCATCGTGGACAAGCTCGTTGCATGTATGAATACTCGTCGTCGCCATCATTCACAGCCTCGCCATAGAACTTCCTCACACTTGAAAACGACAGATTTCAGGATGACTTCCACATCTCTGATCACTGTTATCTGATCTTCCAGGAGGAAAGTATGCATTGATTGTGATTACAGCAACCTTCGACCTCAGCCACCCACGTATTAGAAAGCACAGTAATAATCATACATGAGATGCAGCAGTACCGCGGAGTAGTGATTTGATGGTGTTGTTCTAGATCGATCGAACAATGACAAACGTCAGATTGGACCTCCGTATTGTACTGTAGAGTCTTCGCCCAGGGTCACGTCTCCGGCTCGATCATTCCGCTTCCCATGAGCGGCGAATCACTAACGGCTTGCTACATCTGTCACTTGCCCTGGAATGCAAACTGCAGCCCCTGAGATGTGTATAGCTAAGGCAACATCTGTCATGCATTCACGAGGGCTAACCTTACTTGCCATTCTATAGGACCGGGTTCCACCGTCAGTATTGATCAAGGGTCTATCGATTTACGGGTATCTCTACACACTCACCTCGCTCTGCCTACCTGGCTCGCCATGCAAGCCTTGCATTACTGATATGCAAAGTGTGTTGAATGCGAGTGGGACCCGGACTTTTAAGCATAATACTACAGGCTGCGAGATAGGCAAAGCTGTGCCATACAAGGTGGAGCACTCGATCCGTCCAACGGGGCATTGGATCTCGATGCGGATGCTACTATTGCCATAACACGACTCGGATACTTTGTAGGACTGAGAAAGAACCAACCGAACTTTACGTGGTTCCATATTTGGTATCTCAGCTATCGATTTCATGTACCTTTGCCAATTTCCGAGGAGACTCACCAGCTTGGGTCCACTCCACCGTTTAGGTCAGAACATCTCGCAATCATCTGAAACCAAGACATCCTTGAAGATTCGCGCCACTCGTAGCGGTCTCGTACAGACAAGCGAACCATCACATCCCCCATCCTGGCACGGGCCGCATCTTCTCTGGAATCTACCGACGTTTCTCCCACATAAAGTTCGGCTCTGATGCACCGCGTCATGTGTCGTGCATCAAGTCTGGCACTAAAGGCGAGTTGGCGGACTCGCTTGTTTGTCGACCACATGGCCGCTAAGAAACCTTAAGGAAAATCCGGTCAACGAATCCTCCAAAGCTTATGGCGTAATTCTCGAAGAGCCTGAGTCAGACCGGTAGATGCGTGCATAGAATGCGACCAGAAGGATTTGGCTGCATGCGGAAGCTTGCAGACGAAGTCTTAAACCTTGACATAGGTCAATTTTCAAACGATGCGAACAAAGTGGCAAAGGCTTCGATTGACCAGCGAAAAGCTATTGACACTCAATCGATCTAGGCTATGCCTGCACATTATTGCCGGCGGCTCAATCATGTCGTTTTCCGTCACGGCCAACGTGGACTCGAGCACATGGAACCCTTCTGCATGCGGCGGAATCATCTGAAACTCCCGCGAGTCTGATACACGGTTTTGCATTCTGAAGCAGCGGAAGCAGATCAGGGACATCAAACACGCCCTGCATCTGGGCCATGGACCTCTACTCCATCAGCATTATTGATCAGCATGCATTTGTGGCCACTACTGCTCGATCACATTATTGTTATGACATGCAATGATGCAACGCACGATCAATGTAGATAGCCGCCCGCTTTACTTGCAAGGCTCGCTGATTGAGTTTGTGGAATTCGCCATGAACAGAAACTGAAACGCACGTATAGCGAAAAGCCATACGACGCAATCGACATCCACACCGGAAGAACGGGCAATTGATTCGGACTACTTACGACTTATCGCCATGTGCATGAGTGCGGACTCGCCCACGAGCGTCTACCAGATTACTCAATGATAGAAAGGGAAGTAATGGGCCCAATGGCATTGTAATCGAACGAGTTTGTAGCCACAGCTGCAGCACATGACTTGTCTCAATACTTAATCGGCTTACAACGTCCCAGCTAACGAACATGGTTGAAACTTTATTCCTTCTTTCACGGCCACAAGAGCGGCCAGTGCAATGTTGCACCAGGAACGGGCGATTACGCATACAGAAAGAACGGTCCGAGCGATGGCATGCTTGCTTTCTAGTGAGACCCTCTGGCTTCTAGCGAGCATCCTGACATCCCTTTTGAGCATGTCGAGGAGGGTGGATGGGTTTCAGGAGAGCCACTCCAGCCCCCGCTAACGCAGGTACAGGCTCCTACGACCCAAAACGATGCTTGCTCCGATGGGAGCGACAGCACCGGCAAGCGCGAGAACTTGTTTTCGCGAACGGCACTGCAGATACTTGCCGCAAGGCACAAGCGTTCGCAGATAGGATGCACGAGGATGCTGAGATCCCCAATTTTTCAATATTCCGCGCTCCATGTGGTCGTAGGTAGTGCGGTGACTTGAGCTTCCGACCCAAGCTTACCAGAACTCTCATCGCGCTCGGTGACATTTCAAATACCGTATCGCACTGTTCGGGACGGACCAATTAGCTATGCGAGTCATACGCGAAGAGAAAGATTGGATGGCATCGCCATTCGCCAATCATAGAGCTGCGCAGTAGCGGCAGCAACAGCAGCAGCAGCATCGACAGAGACAGCAAGCACAACAGGTTCCGAGAATTGAGCAAGCTGCAAGTACCACGAATACCGAAGGCACCGAAACGTGGGGTTTGTGACGACCCTTTTCCGACTGCATAAAGGTGGTGACGGCACCAAGCTGCAAGTCGACAATTAGGAGCGGCGCTTGCACTCGAAGGGTAGACTCACCGGCCGTTGTTCATTCGCTGACTCGTGTGCGCGACAAAACGGCTAGAACGACTGTACTAGCTAAAAGCAAATCTGAAACGGCTTCAACCACGCTCTCACTGGCCTGAGAGGCAGCGTTACGCTGCACAAGCAATCCTGCAATTGACAGCAGGGCAGCGGGCATCGCTGTCTTATTAGTGAAGCCTGAAGTTGTAAGCGCATAACCTCACCACTCAAGTCAGCATGCGACTTGTCGTTGCGAGTGCTGGCAGACTAGGTAGTAGAGGTGAGATGTGAAGAGAACCGATGGACACTCCCGCTGGCCCAGGAGGAAGCGTGTTTCAGAGCGATGATCAAACGATGCTTCAACGCTGCTTCTGCTGGTTCCTGCGTCTCGACGCACTCACATCATCGGTTGAGCAGCCACAAGTGGGCGGCTTCAGCATACGGGTTGGAGGGTCTCGATGGCGATGACATGCTCTTGCGATGGCGACGGCACAGGATGCGCCTACCCTGCCAGCCACCGGCACTCGCAGCGACGCAGCGTGGGAGAAAAGGGAAGATTTGGCGGCGCTTGCCGGTGGGCAGGTGGGTCGCCAGCACAACCTCAGGCCAGGCAGCTATGCAGCGCGAATTTGCGTGATAACAGAACAGCTTCTATTGACTGGGGATATTCGCGCGACAGCGGGGACAGTGACAGAGCGGAATCGAGGGGGTAGCAGGCAGGAGAAAGGGTGGTTGCGGCATGGCACAGGGCCGGCGCCGCGCGCTGGACAACAGGTTCACAACCATGGAACCTGCGCGGCTGCAGACGGGCAGGTGACAGGGCGCACGAGGGTGCGATCAGTCTGGCACCACAGGCGTGGTGTTGAGGCGATACCTACCTAACTACACCAAGTGCAGGCGGATCTGCCCTCACGCCGCGAGTTGCGTCAGTCCAGGTTGGAGCTGGTGAGGTTGCAGCAGGCGACGGACCGCGTTGATCTCGTCGAGGGCTCGGCGCAGCTGTCCCTTTGAGCGTGGCGTGGCGAGCAGGGTGCACGTACACAGCACACAGTAGCGAGCGGGGCACAGCGAACAGCCGCGAGCAAAGGCCTGGATGCATGATGCCCATTGCCGTCGACGAGGCCGCGCAGGGAAGGACAGTCTGGAGGGGACAGACAGGTTGTGGCGGGCGACATGCCAGTGGTAGCAGTACCTAGCAGCAGCAGCAGCAGCAGCGACCTCGGCCAGCAGGCGGCCAGCCACCACTGTCTCTGCGGCGTGCGCTAACAGTAGGCCGACTGACCCTCGACGGCGGAGTGGTAAGTGGATCATGGATGCTGGCTGGTGGTGCCCACTTTCGACTGCCCACCGTCCAGCGCTGCACGGCCGTCCCACGAGTCGCCCACACGCCAGAGTGCGGGCCTCGAAATAGATTGGTGGCAGGGGTGTGCAGGCGGGCGCAGAGACCAATGGCCAAGGCCCTTCTCAAACACCGCTAGGCCAGCAGAGACCAGAGCCCAGGGCGTTTCAGCGCTGCGACACTTTAACCTGCCGCTTTCCCTCCCAGACGTCGTTTCGCATCCCCAGTCCGTCACGTCTGCTCGCTCGCCCACCCCGCGAGACTGCTTGCGATACATTTCCTTCTCATTTAACATATCTCAAACCGTCGCTGGCCGATATCTCGTTCGCTTTGCGCTTCAACTCTTGTTGTTCCAACCTGGCAGGCCCTTCACCGCGCTTTCCCCTCGTGTTTCCAGAGCTCCTCTGACCCATCACGTCACCGACCTCTGACCTCTGACCTCCCCGGCCCAAACACCCGTCTACAGAGGGACGTGTTGCCGCGCAGCATGTTTCCCACCAGCCAAATGGCCCCACCTCAGGCTCGCTCCGTCGCCCCCGAGACCTTCCTCCTCGACCAGGACGCACAGCAAAGCCTGCCGCCCGACAGCATCGTCGCCCTGCAGCAGGTCGACAACCGTACGTCTGCCTTTTGCGCCGCCCTTTTGCGCACCACTCCATGCGCGCCGATTTAACCCGTGATCCTGCCTGCTAACCCCCCGCGCTTCAGTCAAGTACTTCCTTATCTCAGCTCCCGTCGACTGGCAACCAGACCAGTACATCCGCAGATTTCTCCTGCCTACAGGTGAATACGTCTCTTGCGTTCTATGGTGAGTGCGCATCCTCCCCACCCCCGCAGCAGCAATGTTGACCGCCCCTGCAGGAACAACCTCTTCCACATCTCAGGCACCGACATTGTACGATGCCTGTCCTTCAGATTCCAGGCCTTTGGCCGCCCCGTCAAGAACTCCAAGAAGTTCGAGGAGGGTATCTTCTCAGATCTGCGCAACCTCAAGTCTGGCACAGACGCGTCGCTAGAGGAGCCCAAGAGCGCCTTCCTTGACTTCCTGTACAAGAACAACTGCATCCGCACTCAGAAGAAGCAAAAGGTTTTCTACTGGTACAGCGTACCGCACGACCGCCTCTTCCTCGACGCGCTGGAGCGCGACTTGAAGCGCGAGAAGATGGGACAGGAGGCCACCACCATGGCTGTCAGCGAGCCTGCCCTCTCCTTCGAATTCGACTCGTCCCAGTCCCTTTTCGAGCAGCTCACCAAGGCGCAGCAGACAAACTCTTCGTCTTTCAACAACAACGTGCAGCCATCATACCAGCACCCGCACCCGCACCAGCACCAGCCATCGCCTGCGCCTGACATGATGTCGACAAGAGAGTCGATGCCACCACCACAGATGGTCCCAGTCCCTCAGCACATGCCCCCGCAGCAGCCCATGCACCACCAGCCAGTACACCAGCCCGTGCACCAGCCCGTGCACCACCAGCAGCACGAGGATCCCATGGTTCAGTACCACCAACAAATGTCCATGGCACCATCCATGCCACCGACAATGCAGCCTACAGTCATGAAGAGCAGAGAGCGCGAGTTCAGCACCTCTCTGCAGTACGACCGCAACGGCATCCCGCTTTCACAGGTACACCAGCGCCACAGCTCAATGCCCGCGTATATGGAGTACTCGCCAGCACCTTCTTTCGTCTCGTCACACTATGAAGACTATAGCACACGCGGCATGTCTTTCGAGCCTTTGACCCCACCGCAACACCAGATCGGCCTTGGTGCGGAGCCAGCCTACATTGCCAACGAGGACACTGGCTTGTACAGCGCCATTCCCGATCTTCCTGTACCCAACACATTCAACCCTTTGATGAACATTCCCCCGTCGAACCTGATGGGCCCTGGCTACCCAGTTTCCCGGCCATTTGCGCCTGGCAACGTCTACTCCGTTATTGAGGGCTCGCCGACCTACAAGCAGCGCAGGAGGCGCTCGTCTCTTTCTGCCGGCATCACTGCCGCGGTCGCCGCTGCTGGCAATGCTCATCAGGTTCACCGACAAAGCGATCTGAGAAGATCAATGTCAGTCAACCCAGTTCCTGAGGCCGATGAGTCGCAGCACAACTCGCCGTCTCCCAACGGCGCGGGCTACGTTCAGCCCATGTCAGAATCCAAGCCGCTCGTCGACATCTCGCGTCAAGGCACCCCGCTCAACACCGTTGAGGAGAGCCCTGAGCCTCAGCCAGCCATGTTGCACCACGATGACCTGAACAGCATGGTCAACGGTGAATTGTTCGAGACCCCCCTCCAGCACAGCGCCGTTGCTCGTGCGGCAGGTGCCCCTGTCTATCGACGCGCGCGCAGTGCCACCATGATGGAGATTGGTCCCTATCCCCAGAAGTCCCACTCATGCCCCATCCCCACATGCGGCAGGCTCTTCAAGAGATTAGAGCACCTCAAGAGGTAAGCGCCTACTGTTTTCCAAATTCCATTCCGATAGGCCCTGGATGCTCCAATGGTTTTCGTGCATTGACGCTGACGATCTGGCGCTTAGGCACGTGCGTACCCACACACAAGAACGGCCATATGTCTGCCCGTTGTGCAACAAGGCTTTCTCGCGCTCGGACAACCTTGCCCAGTAAGTCGCTGTCATCAAATTTATATGAATCACCAATCTAACGCAGATTAGACATCGTCGCACACACGAGCCTCGCCCTGATGGTGAGCTTGTCGAGGATGTTAACGAGGAGGACCTCGAGGGCGAAGACGACCTCAACTTGGAGGAAGACTCGCCAACGTCTGGCAATGAGTACCTCAACAGCGTGCACCACGTACCCGCGACGTACGCTGACATTCCGGGTCCTGGCCTTGGTATGGGCGCTGCCATGGCCACACCTCAGCAGCTGATGGCCAGCCACTACTAGACGGTCGCCAATGGCTGTCTTTATTGATGTCTTATCACGATACAAGCATTGGCGTTGGGCGAACCTCGGTAGAGTGGCTGCGTTTCTTGTTTCCTATTGATTCCCTAGATCAGATTTCTTCTTCTTTCGGAGCATCTTGCGATGTCTGCATTGCACCGCGTCACGTGCATTTTTGGAATTGGCTGTCACGAACACGAGTACTCTTTTCTTCTTGCTTTGCCTGGCAGCTAGTCACACTTTTTTCTTCTTCCATGGGCGCATTTCCTGTTGGCATACGAGCGATTTTCCTGCCAAAATTTGGAGGCGCTGATGCCCGTCACGCGCGCATCTTGTTGGCCGCTGCGTTTTTCTTGTGGATAGCACACTATGAAGGCGCGTGTATAATAATGCAACAATGCAGAACGCTTACCCGCGAAGTCCATCCCCGAGCTGCAGTGAACATAGATAACCCCGCCACGAAGAAAAGCTCTCCGCCGCCATGCAGGACAACAATGCATGACGTGAGACTCACGACGGACGGTGCTGCGCCGCAACGCCACCGTGCTGACCCTTTTGTCTGCCTCTCCTTCTCCTTCTCCCTCTTCTTCTTCTTCTTCTTCTTCTTCCTTTTTTTGGCCCCAGGCCTCCCATCCATTCCACCCCTCGATCGATCGTCTGATCACCCGAGGCCACCGATTGTCAGACACAGACAGGCTCGCCCTCGCACAACTGCAATACGACGTCACGCCCCGCCCCGCCCCGCCATGCCATGCCACGTGATGTGATGCAGACTAACCACCACACACTTTTCAACTTGTCTATACCACTCTCACCGCGTGTGAGTAGCTTGATAAGAGGTTTGATGAGGGGCTTGACGAGATAAGGTGGGACGGTCTCTCTGTAGGTAAGTGGGTGGGTAGGTGGGTAGAATGGTACGGTATATTATCTGTCTGGGTGTGTGTC
The DNA here is from genome assembly GCA_016920805.1 of Stagonosporopsis cucurbitacearum. NCBI lineage: Eukaryota > Fungi > Ascomycota > Dothideomycetes > Pleosporales > Didymellaceae > Stagonosporopsis > Stagonosporopsis cucurbitacearum. The sequence goes on along the minus strand of JAFEKD010000011.1, from coordinate 1,490,087 downwards.
TTCCCGTCCATCTGTCCATTTTTATCTGTTCGATACATATCTGTAAGTCCACGCAACCACGGTTTATCTCATTCGTCCTATTCTATCTGTTTATCTGTTTATCTGTTTGTCTGTAGGTCCGCATAACGGTCCGCATAACCACTTTTCATTCCATGATGATGTGCGTGAAGCTGTGTATGTGCGTTGAAATGGAGGTTTAGTCGTGTTGAATTGTATTGGATTGAAGTAAATTGAGTTATTGGGTAAGGAGAGAAGAGGAGAGAAGAGGAGAGAAGAGGAGAGAAGAGGAGAGGAGGTGGGGAGTCGTCTACGAAACGCCCTCCTCCTCGTCCGTTCGTTCGTCTCTGCAGAGCGTGGCGAGATGATGGCGTGTGGTGCTTTTCCTAGCATGACATGGGGCAACACAGCTTGTGGAGTGTTGTGAGAGTGGAGTCGACTGGAGTGGTGAGCTGGGGGCTATCCCTTCCGCGCCTCCCCCTTTGGTTTGCATTGCCTTGCATTGCCCTGCATTACCTTGTCTTGCCTTTTGTTGCGATTCATTGCATTTTGTTGCATTTGGCTACCCTTTCCCTTCCCTTCCCTTTCCCTTTCTCTTTCCCTTCCCTTTCCCTTCCCCATCACATTCACCCCCCATCACCTATCCACCTCCTTACCTCACCCTTCCCCAACCGATCACCTCCACTTCCACCCCCCTCCCCTACCCCTCCCACCAAACCCCACGCCATCTCCAACCCCGCACGCACACGCACGGACATACATACCAGCACTAAGCTACACCCGCAGCAACGCCCTCAGTAAATACAGCCCTCATGCCGGGTCTAAGAAAGCAAGGCACATGTCGTATTGCGGCAACCTTGTGCGGGTTTCGCAGCAGGTGTGTGGAATCATCATGGAGTGGGTGGGTGAGTTTTCGTCGGTGTGATGCAGTGGTGTGTTGAGTTTACGAATCGTCCGGGTTTATCGTTTTACTTAGTCTTTTATTTATTCATTGACTTGTTAATCCGGTGATTGGTTGTGTTGTAGCGTGCAGCTGTTGGTGGTAGGTGGGGTGGAGATTAGACTCGTGTTGTAGGGGCTCTGTGGACTGGATGATCTGCCGGGACGGGGCAGGATATGGCGATGCGTCGTGGTGGCTGTACGTCGTGGTGGCTGTACATCGTACTGGCTGTGTGAAAGTTGTGCTGGGTGCTTATGTAGCAGTGGTGATTGGTGGTATAGTACACAATAGCACGGAGGAGGGTCATGTACCTGCGTCACGCGCATCGAAAAGGGAAAAAAGGAAAGGAAAGGAAAAGAAAGGGAAATACATCAACACACACCAAGAAGCATTTAGACGCACTATGTAGCTAGCTAGTATTAACAAGCACTACCCACCACCAACACCACCACCACTAACACGCACCACCATCACCAACACAAACCAGCACCCACCCATCCACCGCAAGTAGTTGCAAGTCATGGATAGCCTACAACCCCACAACCTACAACTTCTAACATAACACCAAGAAGAGAACCAAAGAGAAAATAGAAGCACAGAGGAGTAAGTGTCCTGTGTACATAAGTATCACGGGCGTAGGAGTAGGACTAGTAATTGCATCTGTATGGTTTCATTGGTTTGCTTGTATGGGTTTCTTGAAAAGGATGGAGGGAGGGAAGGGGTTGTGGATGGTGGATTGTAGATTGTGGGTGGATGGTGGATGGTGGGACTACGGTACAGGGGAGGTGAATACGGAGGTAAAAAGGGGGGAAGGGAAAGGGGGAGAGGTAAAAGGTTTTAGGGGAGGTTCGTGTGTTTGTTGGCGGTACTGTGGGATATGGTATGGTATGGTATGTGGGTTGGATTGGGTTTGGAGGGGTTTGGAGGGGTTTGGTGGCGATGTGGTGGAATAGGTATAGTGTCGTCCGTCTAGGATGATGTTGTCTGGTATTGTGTAGTATAGTAAAGTGTGGTATAGTATCGTGGAGTATAGTATAAAGAAGTATAGTAAGGAGTACTATAGTAAAGTGTGGTATACTATAGCAAGGTATAATACAGACATAATATGACACACAAACGCACGACACGACACGGCACGATGTCGCGCATGCATCCGCGTCTACTCGAGTCCAAGCTCGATCGATCCTAATTCCTGACAAAAACGCCATTTATGCAATCCCAGTCCAGCCCAACCCAGTTCAGTCCAGTCCAGTCCACAGCCCAGTCCAGTCCAATCCGGTCTAAACTCCTATCTCACACAATACCATCCAGACCGGTTTCCGTGGTAGGCAAGGTTAGGAATTTGGCATTCACCACCTGTACACTACAACCCCTCGACGGCCACACCCACGCCTCCCCCAACATCCCGATAAACCTCCTTCCGCCGCTCCACCTCCTCTCTTACCCGCCTCTCGCGCTCCTCCCTTCCCACACCCTTTACAAACTGCAGCAGCCGCAGCGCCCCCGTGGGCGTAACGCCCTCGACCCTCCTCGCCTGGCCGACGCTCTCCGGGCGCGCCAAGCGCAGGGCAGCCTTTTCCTCGAAGCTGAGGCCAAAGATGGCGTCGTAGTCGAGGTCGAGTGGCAAGGCGAGGGCCTCGTCGCGCAGCCAGCGCGCCTGCGAGGCAGCCTGATGCACGACGTAGGGCGCGTACGTGGCTTCGATGTGGACGCGGTCGAGAATGTGCTGGGGGTATGATTTTATTTCTGGGAGCAGCTTGGCGAAGGTCGAGGGGAGGGTGTTTGCCATGCGGAGGAGGTCGTAGGCGGTGCGTTTTGAGCTGTCGTTGCGGACGGCGAAGCCGGAGAGCTGCCAGCTTGCGGCGCCCATGGATTTGGATTGCAGCAGGGTGGTTAGCGAGGCGATTTGCGTGCTGTCGTCGGAAAAGGCGGCCCAGCGTTTGTCGGACACGACGCCGTGCGAGCGGCCGAGGGCTGTGAGGCGCGTGTCGGCGTTGTCGGCGCGTGCGGACATGCGGTATTCGCTGCGGCTGGTGAACATGCGGTAGGGCTCGGAGACGCCCTTTGTGATGAGGTCGTCGATCATGATGCCGATGTAGCCGTCTGCGCGGGTGAGTACCATGGGGTCTTTGGCCTGCGAGCGCAGGCCGGCGTTGATGCCTGCCACGACGCCCTGACCCGCAGCTTCCTCGTAGCCTGTTGTGCCGTTGATCTGGCCTGCGAGAAAGAGGCCGGAGATGTTCTTGGTCTCGAGCGTGCTGCGCAGGTGTCGAGGGTCGACGTAGTCGTATTCGACGCCGTAGCCGGGCTGCAGCATCTTGACGTTCTCCAAGCCCCGGACGGTCTTGAGGAAGGCTTCCTGCACGTCTGGTGGAACGGTGCAGGATATGCCGTTCGGATAGATGATGTCGGTATCGAAGCCCTCGGGCTCCAGCCAGATGATGTGGCTAGTCTTATCCGTGAAGCGAATGATCTTTGACTCGAGTGAAGGACAGTATCGCGGCCCCTTGACCGTCTCGCGGATGTGGATCGACTTGTCGAGGTTCTGGCGGATGATCTCGTGACCGACCTCGTCGGTGTGCGTTTTGTAGTTCAGCAGCTGTTTCTCGACCTGCACACGGTCGTTCAGGTAGCTGAACGGCATGGGCGGGTCGTCACCCTCCTGCGCTTCGAGGATCTTGAAGTCAATCGACTTTGCATCCAACCGTGGCGGCGTCCCCGTCTTCAGTCTCCCCAGTGTGAACCCAGCTTCCTTCAAACTCTTGCTCAGCCCAAACGTCGCCGCCTCGCCCATGCGCCCAGACGGATACGCATCGAGCCCAATATGGATCTCGCCGCCTAAGAAGGTGCCCGTCGTGATAACCACATTCCCCGTCGGTATCACCTGCCCACTCTCCAACCTCACACCAGTAATCTTCCCGTACGACCCCTCGCCTCCCTCCTGCGTGCGGTCCACAATGATATCCGCCACGCTCCCCTCCACAACGCTCAGCCCCGGGTATGCCTCAATCTCCTCCCTCATGTACTGCTTGTACAGCGCGCGGTCAATCTGCGCGCGCGGCCCCCACACAGCAGGGCCCTTCTTGCGGTTGAGGACGCGGAACTGCACGCCTGCTTTGTCGACGATGCGGCCGACCACGCCGTCGAGGGCGTCAATCTCGCGCAGCATCGTGCCCTTGCCGATGCCGCCGAACGAGGGGTTGCACGAGCAGACGCCGAGGTTGGAGCGTGAGGGCGTGACGAGCGCGGTGCGGGCGCCTGAGCGGGCGGCTGCGGTTGAGGCTTCGCAGCCTGCGTGGCCGCCGCCGATGACGATGACGTCGTAGGGCCTGGGTGTGTTAGGTGGGTGTGCATGTTGAGGGTGGGGTGGGCCAAGTATGTACTGCTCTGAGCCTGAGACGCTGGCAAAGGTTCTGCGCTGGCGGCTGTTGAAGGACCGCACGCGCGGCGCATGGCCCCAGAGCTGGCGCGCTCGCTGCGGGACGATTCGCTGCATTGTGGAGTGTTGTGGGTGGTGGTTGGTGAGTTCGAAAAAAAAGTTGGGATGGTCGCGGAGGTGTCAGAGTTCGCCGCAATTGCAGTCACGTGGAGGGAAGTGAGTGCGCGAGTAATGCGACAGCTGTCACCGAGCTTCTGATGGCGGTTCATGATTGGAGGCTGATCTGCGTAGTGTAGTAGGTGTTTCAAGCAACATTGTGGCGATGCACAGGTGGTTTACGCAGCATAAACTTGGAGTTACATAGCAAAACACCTTGATTCATACATTCACAAGAGCAGAGATTGTACAAGAAAAAACCCTGCCGTGGTATACATTCCGACCTGACAAATTGCCTAGCGAAGCTTCACAAAAAACTAAACCACATTGGCAATCCCCGCAAGCCGAACAACTCCCAGTTCATTACAAGGTATAGCAGCAATCATACACAGCTTCTAGCACAGCGCAGCGCAGCGCTTAGCCAGAAGCCTCCTGGACGAGACCCTCGTCGTTGGTCTCAGCGCCATCCTCAGTGCGGGCGCGCGAGAGGACGTCGAAGTTGCGGGCGACCAGGCTGAGGTTAGAGCGCTTGTTGCCCTCGGCGTCGGTGAAGGTTTCCATGCGGGCATCTGCGTCGACATAGAGAAGGGAACTATGTTCAATAATCAGCATCTTGATTACCACTACCGGATTGTTTTTTCTTTTTCATTCATAGATCCAAGCATTGCAAAAAGAGACTCACCCCTTGGGCACGCCCATCAAAAACTCCTTCTGAGGCCCCTGCACGAAACTCGCAACTCGGAACCAGCTCGTCTTCTTGTCCTCGCCCTTGCCGAAGCTCGACCCAATCACATAGCGCACAAGCGTGCGGTCGCCCGAGATGGTGACTTCCTCGGGCGCGACACCCAGACGGCCTACGACCGTCATGCGGGCGAGGGCCGACGCGGGCGAGGCGCTGAAGGCGCGGGCGTTGTGGGGAACGGCAGTGCGGAGGGTGCGAGCGGCCAACATTGTGGGCGGTATGGGTTGGTTGGGTTGAGTTGGGTTGGGGGTGGCAGATGTGGTGATGTGGTGTGGTCAAGTGTGATGTGGCGGCGGACCGTGTTTGGTGATGGGTGGAGACGTGAGCTAAGTGCACGCGTCGCGTAGGTGTGGGTCGTCGCGTAGTGATTTGCCAAGGCCAGCAAGTCAGGGGGCAGGCCAAGACAGCGGAGCTGCAGCCGTGGGCGAATCAGCGGCTCGACAACAACGACGCGGCACGGTTGCCGTGGGATTATGACATTATACACGCGGAAGCATCTTGCAGTGCTTTGTTGATGCGAATTTGTATTTGTATTTGTATTTGTATCTGTATCTGTGTTTGGGTATATCTGCATACTCTACGTACACCATCCTGCAGCTCATCATCCACCTCCTCCATATAGAGGGAACTACTGTTTCAATAGAATGAAACGAATCACCACTTCAATAGATTCAATCATCACCGCTTCACCCGCTTTCCCGCCGGCTCATCCTCATCACTGTCATAGTCTTTGAACACCTGCTTCGGCTGCGTCTTATCCCACGCACCCGTAAACACATTCTTCTCCCCCGGCTTGGGCGCATACTTGAGCAGCGCCTCCCTTGGGTCCTGATCACGCATGTCGCTGCCCTCAATCTGCTCCATGACGTACTTCTGGTCGGGCGTGTTCTTGGCAAACGGCGTGACGGCGGGGATGTGTGGTCGCCGCGGGTCGCGACTCTTGCCGGACGCTGTGAGGCCAATGGTGGGGTGTCGTGCGGCAAAGGAGCTGGGGGCGCTGCCGCCTTGGTCTTCGCCTGCCATGCCGAGCGGGTCCATGTCGACGGTCAGGTTGGGGTCGTCGTCAATGTGCCGCTTCTTTGGTGCTTTGCTGAGGATTGTCAGCGCGCCGCCTGTCGACATGGTTGGATGGAAGAGAATGGTGGTTTGGCCGTTGGCGGAGCCGGTGAAGATCTGGTTCAGCTTCGGGTGCCAGTTGACCGTGATGAGCGGCGAGCCGGGCGTGACTGGCGTGACGAGCTCTGGACGCAGTGTCGCCGGGTTGAGGATGTGTAGGTGGCCCGTCTCGGAGCCTGTGATGATGCTTGCAGAGTTTGGCGCAAACTTGATATTCGACGTCTGGTACTGTGACGATGTCGAGGGATGTGATGTTGTATTGAGCGGCGTCTTGAACTTGCGGGTATCCCACAGCTTGATCGTGTCGTCTCCACCTCTGGTGATGACCAGTCTCCCATCAGCACTGATGTCGAGCCCACTCGTCCAGGTATCTCTCACGTGCGCATCGCGAATCTCTGCTGTCGGGCGATGGTAGGGACCTTCTCCACCCCACATGACCAGACTGCCATCCAGCGCCGCCGACACCAGCACGCTGCTCCCACCCTCAGCAGCAGCACCCCAAGCAATGGCTGTCATTCGCGTCATGCCCGCACTCCCTGCTGCCCGCGACTTGTGCACTATAACCTCCTCCTGCTTCATCCTCTTATTGACGTCCCATATCCGCACCGTGCTGTCCGTGCCTGCTGTGACGAAGCGGTCGCGGTTGGTAGGGTGCCACGCTGCACACGTCAGGTCCGCAGTGTGCCCCTTGGTGTTGTGCTTGTCCCTGAGATACATGTCGCCCTTGACGTACTCGGCCGTCATCTCGCCATCCCTGCTGAACAGCCTCGCCTGGGGCGTTGCAGAGACACACAGAAACTGGCCTCCTGCGAGCGGGCTGAACAGCGCCTGGTGGATGATGTGCGCCTCGGCCGTCTGCGAGGGCTTGGTCGCAAACGGGTCGACCGTCTTGAAGGCGCGGATTGTGCTCGGCGTCAGCGAACTCAGGTCGTGCAGCTTCAGCGTGCAATCCGTGCTGCCCGTTACCATGCGGTTGCCAGACGGGTCGAGCGCAATCGTCGTCACGGCGCGGTCGTGCGTCTTGAAGATGAGCTCGTGGGAGACGGGAAACTCGTCGTCGTCGTCGTCGTCGTCGTCATCATCATCGTCGTCGTCGTCCGAGTCCTTCTCCGCCACCGCTTTTGCCTGCTTGCTCTCGTCCACCACCGCGCGCCGGCAACGCTCAATCTGCGCCGCAACATCGACGCCAGCATCGTGCTTGCCAAACTGCGCAGGCATGAACTGGCGCATTGCCTCGTCATCTTCCGCGGAGAAATCCATCGTCACGTGCGCACAAGCCCAACTGAGTAAATGTGATGGTTGTTCTTTGACTCCTGGACTTTCCAAATTCTCAAGCTCACGTCCCTTGCCAAAACTCGCGCGCCAGGCAGTGACATCAAAACGCCGCAGCCGTGCGCTAGCGCCTGGTGTGGGGATCCCCTTGAGCTTCTTTGCTTCAACAACAGCAGACCCTCTGCATGACACTCTGCTCCTCAGAATATCTACGTAGACTTGGCTTTGTCAGCCCTGTGCAATTCCAGTCAGCACCCTCTACCAATCCAACGCTGCACCCATGCATTACGAACCCCCCTTCTGCTTTGCTGCACACACAGTCAGCAGCAGCCTTGATGACGAATGGCCCATCACGTAGTGCGCCATTGTAGACGCCATGCTAAACGGTAGGCCTTGCCATATAACCGGACCACATCCCCTCTGTACACATTTCTCACATCTGCCTTCTCTACCTCCTCTCCAACAGCATTCACTTCAAACCATGACACGCACCCTCGTCCTCTTCGGCGCCGGTCCAGGCATCGGCAACCATGTCGCCGCGACCCTCGCCTCCAGCGGCGGCCTCAGGCACGTGATTCTTCTCGGCCGCAACAGCGAGAGATTGAACCGTGAGGATGCGCCGTTTGTGCGGAAGGCGGCCCCAGACGCCCAGGTCGATGTGCTGCCTGCTGACCTGAGTGATGTCGACTCCATCCCAGCCGTGTTGAAGCAGCTGGACGAACTGACACAGGGCGAGGATGTCGAGGTTGTCTATTACAACGCTGCGCGGATCCAGTCCACAGATCTAGTGCTTGATGTTGGCGTGAAGGAGATCGAGGAAGATTTGAAGGTATGTCTGTCATATCCATATCTAATGCCCATACCCTATATTCCAGGTTCCATACCCTGTATTCCCAATTCCCAATTCCATATTCAATAATCCTTATTCCATATTTGATATTCCATATCCCACATCCACCACTCCATTCACACACCCACAATCCCTCTCACTAACCAACACCACTACAGGTATCCTCCCTCTCCCTGCACCTCATCTCCCAACACTACCTCCCCCTCCTCACTCGCCTCTCCACCCGCTCTCCCTCCCTCCACCCCGCGCTGCTGGTCACCAACTCGCACCTCCCCTGGGACCCCGTCCCACAACTGCTCTCGCTCTCCCTATCCAAGGGCGCACAGCGCACACAGGTCCTCGCGCTGAACCGCGCTTTCAAAGACAGCGGCGTGCACGTCGGGCTGGTGAGTGTGCAGGGCGTGGTGGCGCGGGGGAACAAGGTGCTGAGTCCAAGCAATATCGCAAGGGAAGTGGAAGCATTTTGGCAGAGGGGAGAGGGCGCGGAGGTTAATCTCGTAGAGGAATCGGGGTAGGGATGGAATGGGGCGGTAAAAAGGAAAGATATATTGATAATGAAGTCGGTTACTTGTTTTATCTCTCTGTGTGCTGGACTTTTCCTTCTCTTTTCCGCTTGAAAAGACTCTGTACAGTACAAGACTGGACCTCCTCTTCCGTTGAATCAAAACCCCCAACAAACACCCTTTCCTTTCAATATCCTCTCCTCACTCCATTCCCACTCCCACTCCCACCACCCCTCCTCCCCAGCATATCCGCAACCGGAACCTTCAACCCGCCCTTCTTCCGCCCCAGCACCGAAAACCCCAACCCCAACCCCAACGCCTTATCCGGCATCCTCTTCGCACCAACCGACCCATCAACATCACACCGCAACGCATCCACCTTCTCGTCCGCTATCCTCTCCCTCTCACATCTGTCAGCTGTCCTCTCACACCCATTTCCGTCGACTTCCCGCTCCTCCACGACATCCCCAGCCACCCCTCCATCTACCCTCCGCCTCTCCCGCTCCAACGACGCAGTATATTCCATTCTCTTGCGCATCAGCTCCGAGCCCGGCGCGAGGGGGTGCTGGTGCGGGTATGGCGTTGATGAGGGGGAGGCGAGGCGGTCTGTTGATTGGGCGCGGGAGTGAGGGCGTGAGGGCGGTGGAGTGGGGGAAGGGATGTGGCGGTGGATTTGGTAGTTGGTATGGCTATGGTTGTGGTAAAGAGCGGCAGGGGAGTTGTTGCGGAGAGAGGTGGTGGTGGTGGTGGTGTAGCGAGGGGGTGTTGAAGAGGGCGCGCGGGAGTGGAATTTGGGCGGTGGAGGGTCAGGGAGGTGTGATTCTCCTGCCGTATTGTGAGACTTGTTGTGCGGATCTTGCTGGGAGGGGGGAGGGGGGGGAGGCATTTGGTGTCGATGTGTGGTGTCGGCTTTGTGTTCGTCTTCTTCCTCTTCCTCGTCTTCGTCTTTGTCTTTGTCTTCGTCCTCATCTTTGTGTGAGCGGTTGATCAGCACCTCACTCGAGAGGTCGTCGTGCAGCTGCTCCACCGCAGCTACCCCTGCCCCCACAGCCGGTGAAGGTGTGCCATTGCCCTCCTTGACAGGCGTAGCCGTGCGGCTACCACTCCGACTACCCTGCTGACTCGACGTGCCCCCTTTACGACCCCTCCCACTCTTCCCACGCGGCGCATACGAACTCTCAAACTCTTCCAGCGCACCCTTGAGCTCCACAATCGCCCGGTGAAGTTCAGGAAAATCGCTCCCAACGTTCGAGTACACCGACACAACATTCCAGGACGCCGTGATCAGATTGTCGAAGTTGGGGAACGCCGTCTTGATGATGGTGTTGAACAGATCGACCTTGACGTGCGTGGGGATCGTGTTGAACGTGTCGCTTTTGACGGTGTCGGGAATGGTCTCCAGGCCGATGCGTGGGCGCTTGTTGGATACGTGTTTTGTGATTTCCTTGCGTTTGCGCGAGTTGGCGAGTTTGTCGGTGGGCTTGGGTTTTACCGTGAGTCTGGAGAGCGTCTATGGTCAAGTCAGCAAGGCAAGGGCTTCTTCAAAACGGCAATGGTGACGCTTCCAACAACTTGTAAATCACCCCGGCGAGACGTACCTCTCCGTCCTCGAACTTCGCCGGCGGATGATCGAGCATGTTGTAAGCCACCCTCCTGGCCTCATTGATCTTCTCCATTCGCGCATGTACCGCCTTGTACTTCGCCTTGAACAGTGGAAACATGTTCTCGGCAACAAACCGATGAATCGCCACCGACCTTAAATCAGCATCGTCCCGGGGCAGCGCGTCTTCAGTCCGCATCTCAAAGCGCTCATTCTCAACCGTCAGATATGCGCGGTACGTCACTCCGCCCTCTTCAGGGAACTGGACGTTGCCGAGGTCGAAACGGGTGGCATCCTCTTTGATGGTGACTTGCGCAAGTGGAGGATACACTGCGCCGTGGACGCTCTTGTACGTTGGTGGTTCATCTGTGGTGGTGCCGTCGAGGAATGCATCCAGATGTGCCGGCTCGAGGTATCGCAGTTGGTCGCGCAGAATCAGCGCGCGCTTCTGTGACTTGTTGAGACAGGCCAGCGTCGGCACGTCACTGAGGTCTCCAGGTATCATCGTGGAGAGTTGACCGATCGCTGAATGCGATTAGGCTGCGCAAGTGAATAGTTCCCGAAGTCGATGCAGGTAAGAAGTTGAGAGGTTGCGTAGGAACGTGGCAGAGGTGAAAGATCCAAGGTTCGAGCTGTTATGTGGGTCTGAAGGCAAGTGTCTCACTCACTTGACATACTGGTCAGGCGGGTATAATGGTCGAGGTAAAGGTAAACATGCCTCGAAGTTGTTATTGGTACTGTAAGTCTGGTGCCACATTAAAGCGAAGTCGTAGTCGCAAGGCTGAAGGCTCCTTGCCTGGAAAACCGGAAAGAAAGCGACAAATGAGTTGACACAAACCAGGATCTTCAGGACGGCAGCCTAGCGAACATGTTAATGTAAATGTGGCCGATTGAATATAGTAGATTGCAGTTGGAGAGTGAAAAATGGAAAAGAGAATGGTGAACGGCCACACCCAACGAAATGCAACATGTCAAAAATGCGTCTTTACTTATCAGCATTAGTCTATCACGATGCGCCTATTCGTGCCTAGTGATACACGTCAATGAAGTCTTGATCTTGAGTCGTGTCGTTCTACTCCGTCTGCATCAGGCCTACAAGTAGAGCCCCTCAGGCTCGCCCTCGCTCTTCGTCTTCAGTACGCGCTCCCTTGCCTGGCGGAAGTCATCCATCTGTACCCGCATTCTGCGCTCACGAAGGGCCAGCAGACCGGCTTCCGAGCAGATGGCCTTGATGTCAGCACCAGACAGGTCGTCTTTCTGGTTGATGAACTCATCGAGGTCGACATCCTCGTTGAGAGACATCTTCGAGGTGTGTAGGGTGAAGATCTTCTTCTTTGTGTGTTCTATTGTATATTAGCAGACGTTCTTGAGTGACTTGTCTTTGAGACGTACGATCAGGGTTCTCGAAGAGAATCTTGCGGTCAATACGACCAGGGCGGATCAGGGCAGGGTCGAGAGTGTCGATCTTGTTGGTGGCCATGATGACCTTGATGTCACCACGGTCGTCGAAACCATCCAGTTGATTGAGCAGTTCTAGCATAGTTCGCTGGATTTCGCGCTCACCACCTGATGTTGAATCGTAACGCTTTGTGCCGATAGCATCAATCTCGTCAATAAAGACGATGGAGGGCGCATTCTCAGCAGCGGTCTGGAACAGTTGCCGTACCAGTCGTGGCCCGTCGCCGAGATACTTCTGGATCAGTTCGCTTCCTACAATGCGCAGGAAAGTAGCGCTGGTCTGGTTTGCAACGGCCTTTGCCAGGAGCGTCTTTCCAGTACCGGGCGCACCGTAGAGAATGACACCCTTCGGTGGCTTGATGCCCATCTCCTCGTACAGCTCAGGATGTAACAGAGGAAGCTCGACGGCCTCGCGCACTTCCTGGATCTGCTGCTCCAGGCCACCGATGTCTGCGTACGACTCTGTGGGAGCCTTGTCGATCTTCATGGTGGAGACCAGCGGGTCCGCGTCATCTGTGAGCACACCAACAACCGAGACCGACTTGTGATGCAGCAGGATGCTGGCGCCAGGCTCGAGGAGGTCCTTGTCGACAAAGGACATGATAGAGACGTAGTATTCGGGGCCAGTCGCACTTGAAACGATGGCGTGGTCGTCGTCGATGAGCTCCTCGAGGTTGCCGACACCCATGGGGCTGCCTCGCATGTCGTCGACCCGCGACCTCTCATCAGCATTCCGGTCGGCTGCCTCTGGGTCGGCGTTGACGTTGACGGGCGCTGCTCCTTCCTTGGCCACCTTTGCCTTGCGGATCCGCTCCTGGTTCTCGACGTACTCCTCTTCTAGCAAGAGGTGGTCGTGGATGCGCTGCATGCGCAGGTATCGTAGTTTGCATCGCGCCGTGGGGTAGATGGCGGGGAGCTTTGCAGCGGCGCTGGGACCGGCAGCCTTCTTCTTCTTCCTGCCGATGCGGGTGGTGGGCTGTGGTGGCGGCTCGTACTTTGGCTTCTCCTTCTACAGACACATGTAAGCATCGTGGCGAGACAGCAAGACTGCAGAGGGTGCTGGCCAGCGTGGCGGCAGAACGTACCTTGTCCTTCTTGCTCTTGTCGTCGGGAGGGCCTCCGCCTCCAGCGCTGGACTGCTGGTTACCCTGCATAGCGTCAGTACACACGCCGCGGCCATGATGAGAACAGGCGTACCATGGCGCGCGATCACTTTGGCGGCGCTGCTGACGGGAGTGGTGCTTTGTGGCGTCGAGGGGAGCGTTGGAAGGGTGCAGACACTGCTGCAGGCAACGGTGGGGGTGAGGCGGTGATGGTGTTTGTAATGTTGATGCTGGTCAGTTCGAGAGCTGATTGTCGGCCGGAGAGAGCTCGGTCGCGCCAAGCCAAGACTGACGCCACTGTCTGAGCCATACTACTGTGCAGAGGGCTTCGCCAGCTTGCCATAGAACAGCAGACACGTCGAATGCACGTGTGCGCCTCATACAATACCGAATACACATACAACTGCTGCACCTTCTGCACCTTCTGCTTGTCTTCACTTCGTCTGTGTCCCATAACCACGTGAGAAACAGCAGCAATCGCGCTCGGCCCCGCTCCAACACCTCCAGCTTCCCCCACGTCGGCGGTTCTGGAGTACTCTTGACTGCAAACCAATTTACTCACGTGAGCAACACTATACTTGCATGTAAGTAGATAGCGAAGCAGCAGCTAGAAACGACTTTGCTGTGTAACCACTCGCTGTGACCTACTCCTGCGCTTCACCCAGCCGCTGCTGCCTTTGGACCTCCAGGCTGACCAGGAACAGAACTAGTGCTCCTCGTTGCCTGCCCACAACCACCCACAGCCACCCACAGCCCTCTCTACACACCGACTACACATTCGCACTTCAATCACACCCCACCTCCACCTCCAACATGGCTTCCAATCGTGCTCGACGCATTGCCAAAGAGATCGCAGACATCCAGAACGACAAGCTCTCGCAGATTATAGTAGAGCCTGCAGGGAATGGCGATGACTTGACACACCTTCGAGGCCAGTTTCTGGGGCCGCCAGATACGCCATATGAGGGAGGGACCTTCCAAGTCGACATCAAGATCCCTAGCGAATACCCCTTCCGGCCGCCGAACATGAAGTTTGAGACCAAGATCTGGCACCCAAACGTCAGCTCTCAAACAGTAAGTCGTCCTACCACACGCGCGGTAGGAGGTACTGACTGAACAGGGTGCGATCTGCTTGGACACGTTATCATCACAGTGGTCGCCGGTCCTCACCATCAAGTCCGCCCTTATCTCCCTCCAGTCACTCCTCTCCACGCCCGAGCCGAAAGATCCTCAAGACGCAGAGGTCGCCAGCATGCTGATCCGTAACCCCGCCGAGTTCGAATACAAGGCCCGTGAGTGGTCTGTGAAATATGCCGGCGCCCCCAAAAAGGAGATAGCCGAAGGCAGCGGCGGCGCCACAGCAGAATCTATTACACGAAAGCGCCAGGAGGCCAAGCAGAATGAGGAGAAGGTCAAGATGGCAGCGTATGTTCAGCCTTTGTAGACGTGAGCTTGCAGCAGCTAACAGACTCAGATACCATGGCTACAACAAGGACCTCGTGGACCGGTTCGTGGCCATGGGCTTCGATGTCGAGGCAGTCGTAGGCGCTTTCGAGTACGTCGGTATCGACAAGATGGGCGGCGAGGACTACGAGCTGGAGGAAGCCTACATGGGTGACATTACCGCGCGACTATTCGGCGAGGCATGAAGACCCAACGATGGAGGAGTGGCGTAAGCTCGCACGAAGAACTAAGAGGCTTGGATTACAGGAGTTCATTTTACAAATCCCACATCATCATTGGCGACGGCGTCTGGTATTGTTCATACATGTACTGTCTGCAGTCATGTCATACCCATCATAAATTTGTCAGAATATGTCAACTGAACAACCAAACATATTATCATAACCCCATTATATTGATTCATCTCACGGACGCAGCCGCACTTAAGCAGTAGCAGAAGTGACCTCCACAGTCACCTCGCCGGTGAATGTACGTCCGACAGCATCAGACTTCAGCGTCAACTCGGCACTGCCGAACACTGTTGTATCCGGGCTAGGCTCCTGCACAACCTGGTTCAATGAAATTGCTATTCTCGTCAGCTCCCACTCCAGACACTCAAAGCAAAAGGGAAATGGTTCACTCACTCGTTCCATCATACTCATATCCGAATCCCTCATCACAGCTACTCGACTCCTTCTCCCCCTCGGCGGCCGGGTTGTATGTGTACTCGCACTTCTTGCTCACGCCCTCGGGGTATGAGTCGGATGTGTAGA
The DNA here is from genome assembly GCA_016920805.1 of Stagonosporopsis cucurbitacearum. NCBI lineage: Eukaryota > Fungi > Ascomycota > Dothideomycetes > Pleosporales > Didymellaceae > Stagonosporopsis > Stagonosporopsis cucurbitacearum. Next base: position 1,474,755 of record JAFEKD010000011.1, on the reverse strand, counting down.
CGGCAGACACAGTCTCCGACTTGAAGCCATTGGCGTAGGCAGACTTTGAGACGCTGACGTCCCAGCTGCCGAGCTGCGAGCGCGGGAGCACGGCAGCGGAGGCGGTGGCTGCCAGGGTGAGGAGGGCGGGGGTGAAGCGCATGTTGGATGGTGTTGTAGAGGTATTCGTGATTATGCTTGTGATGTGCGAGTCTGGTGTGTAGTAGAGTAACAAAAAGGCGAGAGCATGAGCGAGCTACCTATATACCTTTTTACAAAAGACACACTGACATCACAGTGGACTCCTACTTCGTATTCCCACCCGAGCCCTCCCCATCCTCCTCGCGCAGTCCCATCCATCTCCTCGCCCACCCGGCACTGCAACCTCGCCAGGTCCAGCGCAGCGTAACACATACCTTCCTAGGTACCTACCTATCCCAGCGCCGTTGCACCACCATTCGCCCCCGCCAACGATCGCCGCATGGACTGCAACAACGGACTGCAAGGACAGAGCCAGCGAGCGTTAGCTGGGCCAGTCCGGGCTGAACAGGCGGTGGACGCGTTGCGCGTTGAGGAAGGAGGAGGTGTAAATCGCCATGCTAGCTGACCCGCTTGCGGGCGGGGCGGCGCCGTTTTTGAAAGGCTATTTTTGGGTAGGTTTCGGTTGGGGCTGCCGCTGGTGCAGTGGACAACGCGTGATTTATTGTATTGAATGGATGGAAGGATCATGGAAGACTTGGAGAATAATGTAATGCAATGTCATGCTTGTTTGGGTTTGTGAGTTCGAAGTAATATGTGTGTTTTTGGGATTGAGCAGTGATTTGTGTATTCTTTAAGTTTGGTACTGGGCGAGTTGGAAGAGCGCGGCGAAGGGTGGTGACGTTCGATGCTGGCTACAGGGCCGCCTGCATAATAGACATGCACATCCTGGCCTCGACTGATATCGAATACGACCTGCACAGCTCGAGGCATGTGCACGCGTGGTCGAAAAGGGTTGCCATTGTGCCATTCCATTCTTCATGCTTCTATGGGGCGTCATGGACGGTCGGTGGCAGCACACCACGTCAGGCTCGTGTCTCGTGGTACCTGATCGAAGCATCAATACGAACATGCTTGCCCTAGACCAGATATTGTATTGTAAATGCTACTCCGTACATGCAGGATACCCAGGTGCATTGCCAGATTGAGATCTGAACGCTTGGAGTGTGGAAGCTGGGCCAAGGCTGGCGGTGGGGCAGGAGATTGCACTTTATGCGGCTTGAGAGAGATGCACATGCCGGTTCTCCAGCTCCGATGGATACCCTCACGAAAGCGTAGCACAAGTTTTGCACGGAAATGGGCGGGCTTGGAGAGGATATTGTCATGTGACGCCTGCCAGAATGACCATCTTGTGCACACGACGCCCACGGGAACTACACCGGCACTTGTTATCCGGCTATCATCAATCTGAGATGTCAGAGTTTCATGTGGAAGTGGAATGGAGCGTTATTTACGATGCTTTGTGCATCTTACAATATCATTAGGAGTTATTTAAATACTTTTCATCGCTCATAAGTCATGGTTCAGTACTGCCCAAAGTACTTACCCTTGCCACGGCCGAATGTAGGCTTGACAACGAACGCACCACGGTCAATGGTGTTGATGACGGTGAAGCCGCTTGGGAAGGTGTAGTGGGACCATGTACCGGCATCCCACAGCGCCTGGCCACCACCGGGAACAGCATCGTCACCAGGGAAAACGTCAAAGTATGCAATTTCATTCACCTTTGAGCCATCAGGGAAGCGAGGGATGGAGCTGACATCCAGGATGCGCAGACCAGCCTGGTAGTTGGACTGGTAAGCAAGACCGTCATGGACAAACTGATTGTGGTCGACAGCGCGGGTGGTCGACTTGTAGTACCCGCTGTTCTTGGGCTGCTCAAGGTTGGTGATGTCCCAAATGTAGGTCGCAGGGAATCCATCCTTAGCAACAGAGTCAGGGTGGGTGTCGGCACCGCCATCGATCTCGCCCTCGTCGAGCTCGTCATCCATGACCAAGTGGGTCTGCCAGTAAGGGTCAAGAACCCAGCCCTGGTGGGTGTAGGAAGCACCCTTGTAGGGAGTGCGCGAGATGATGGTAGAGGCATTGAAACCCTTCTTGTTGGTGACATCGTAAATGGTCAGAGTGTCCTCGTTGTAGCCATAGCAGATGTCACGGCCGTAGTACTTCTTGTGAGGTCCACGGTAGACGATGCACTGTGCGTCGTGGACATAGCCGTCCTGAGGGGCACAGCCCTCCTTGTAAGGCTTGGTAATGTCGTCGACGTTAATAAAAATGAGCCCTCCCGCACACTTGTCCTGTCGGCCCGCACGTCCACCGGAGCCGACAGCAACGGCATAGCCCTTCTCCTCGTTGGTAACAACGTTGTGAGAGCGACCGACAATGCCCTTGCCCTCGGTGAGGTCATTGAACCAAGCGGTCAGGTCTGTCGCAGGGTCGAAGGTCTTAGGCTTCTTGGGGCTAAGCTTGAGGAGCTTCTTGAAATCGAAGATTTGTACTCCGTGACCCTCGCCCTCGGAACCGACGAAAAGGTAGTCACCCAGACTCTTCATCTCGTGCCAGATGACTGGAGAAGCCTGTGCGGGGAGACGACCAAGATATTCGAGCTCTCCCTTCTTGGTCACTTCCGCAAATGCTGTGCCATTGGTTTGACCAATGGCGATGAATTCACGACCCTTGTGCGTCCATCCCCATGAACCAGAGCCCTCGGCAACAGGAGGGGGATTGCCAAGTTCCTCGTGCGTCTTGAAGTCGTACAAGTCCTGTTGTGGTATTAATGTCTTGCGGTCTCGAACGTCAATGACATAAACCTACAATGTTCTTGCACTTGTAGGTCTGGTCGGCATCACCCTTGACCGCCTCCACGCGCCCGTTCTTGCACTCGATGCGGTTCTTGTTGGAACGCTTCTTGTGAAAGTCCTTCCACTTCTTGTTGTCGTAGGCACCGGCAGCGCGCTGCTTGGCCCAGGCACCCTATAGACTGTAAGCATAAGCTAGACGAGACAGCGTGACTTGTCTTACCTCCTTCGCCGACATCATCTTCTCCATCACTTCACCACTGCGGTACTGCTCCTTGGTCCATCCAGCAGCAGATGCCAAAGGCACAGTGGCGAGAGCGGTCGCAATGGTAGTCCACTTCATCTTTGCGAGTTTACCTGCGAAGCGGGAATTGGCAGATGGAGATGATCCAAGAACCCGGGTGAGGGTCTGTCCATCTTATATCCTTATTCAGTCAACACAGGCCATGTCGTCGTCGCGCAGCGTCCGGTCGCGTGCGATGCGCCATCAATTCGCTGTTCCCGTACAACCCTGTGTACCTTCCTATCGCAGATTACTGCCGTACCCCATATTTACAACCAAGGACCGTGTAGAAGCATTAACGTTGTCGTTGGCATGTAGTGGCACGCTGGGCACTTCTTAGGAAACTCTTGGTGTACGGCCAGAGGGCTTGCTGATTTGCTCCTCAGTCAGGTCCAGTCTTGGCTTGATTATATCCCGGGGGTCCGACAGAGGCTAAAGCTCGTAATTGACAAGCTGCAATCGTTCACCATGTGGATTGATGATGCGAACCAGTAGGACAGCTTCTGAACGGACCGTAAACGGAGATAAGGTACCAAGCCACTTTGGGAAGGTGCCAAGCTGCTGTAGGATTGCCTGCTCAGCCACCACGAAAAGGCCGCGGTCATCATAGACGGAGAGGGTAGGTTCAAGCAAGCCGGGAGTTGCATGCTGCGGAGTTCGACTTCAGATCGAGGTATGGTGGTAGCAATTCGCCACTCTTGCGAATTGTGCCGCCCTCAGCCGCCGGTGAATTCGCTTCTCAGGTGCATTCAGGGGAGGAATAAACTTGCATCGCAACATCGGCACAACACAACCCGGCTCTTATCTCGGAGGAGCCGTGGCTCGGTATATAGATAGCGGAAGTGTAGATCGCGGAACATTATTCTTGGCGTGTTGACGTTTGGTCGTGTGTTGCGAGTAGGATGAAATGAGAAGACCCTAACAGCATCTGTAGGAAGGACGTCGACACGAAGTGGGAAGGATTCAAAACAGGGATTCGAACGGGCAGGCAGAGACTCGCTGATCGCAGGGAAAGCTGTTCCTCCAGAGGAAAGACGGTTGAGATTCCACTTTCCAGAAACGTAGGGTGAAATTGACTGCAGGCAATTCCAAAGGGGACAAACAAAACTTATAGACTTTTACATGCGAGTCCCGTGTCGATTGCGACAATTCTGCTTCCGGTAAATGTACGCAGATGTGAGCAAGATTGAGGTCGATAGATACAGAGGATGACGTGAGATGATTGGCCAAAACTACTCGACCTGCATGCTGAGGTAGGTCTGTTGAATGTTCTACCTGGTTTCTGGAGTCGTGGACAACGGTCAAAAGGGCCGACGCGTCGGTCAAGCTTTACTGTGTACATGGTATCCTTCTCGAAAAGACGGGGCCTGCAGCAATGTGCACAGCTGGGGAGCTGGGATGGTCGCTGGTGAAGCTGAAAGAACCGCTGTTCGCAGGGCGACTGCAACCTTCGGCTAAAGTTGCCAACTCGGCAGAATCGAGCTTGAGCACTCTTGAAGACAAGAGGGACGACGACAGCTCCAGCCCCGACTCGCCGCGTTTCGACATACGATGAAGCTCAACGAAGACGACCTCTACCGAACGTCCACACAGTTCCGCCAGTGGTCTTTCACACCCGACCAGCTGGCCGCCCAACGCGCGAAGACGAACCTCCAAGCAACCGAACGTGTCAAGCTCAATGTTGCGCGACAACGCGCCCAGCGCGCCCAAACTGCAGACTTCGACAGTGGAAGTGGAAATTCGGGCATCGATGGGAGCGGCGCAAATACACCCAATGCAGTAACGTCTGATAGGGATGTTGACTGCTTCACAGTGTCTGAGGAGTTGACCTTCTTGGAGGAATTCTGCGAACGCACCATGCTTCTAGGTGGTCATTGCAAGTTCAGTGATAACGCTGTCGCAACAGCCGTCCAATTCCTGCGCCGCTTCTACCTTTACAACTCTCCTATGACCTACCACGCCCAGAACATCAGTCGGACAGCCATGTTTCTTGCTGGCAAATCTGAAAGTGAACACCAGAGCCTAGAGAACTTTGCCACAGACATCTCTTCGCCAAAGATAAAAGTGACACCAGAGCAGATATTGGCTCCCGAATATCTCATCGTACAAGCACTGCGCTTCAACTTTGACGTGAAGCATCCTTTCAGGGCCCTCAAAGGCGGCATGCTTGACTTGATGAGCATGGCAAACGGCAAATACGAAGGACCGAACCACAGCAGCTACAAAAGCCCTGCAGAGTTGAGTAATGCTCTACGTCAAGTGCCACGTCAAAGCGGCGGCCCGGCAGTAAGGGCCACTACCGAACAGCTCACCGAACGCATCATGAAACACTCGTATGCTCAGGCGTCACAGATTCTAAAGAAGACTGCCGCCCTGACAGACGTATATTTCCTATATACCCCTTCGCAGATTTGGCTCGCAGCATACCTTTTGGCCGACGAGCCGCTTATCCTCTTCTACCTTTCTGTCAAACTACCTTCCACCTCACCACTGCATGAGAAAGTCATCGGCTCGCTGCGAGCATGCGCCCAAATATTATCTTCCCATCGCTCGTATCGGAAGCTTCATGCGGCTGCAGACGAGCAAGCGAAGATGGATGCAGAGCACAAGGCTGAAGTCAAGAGACTCATCAAGAAGCTGAAGCTCTGCCAGGACCCCGACAAAGTCGATTTAGTCAAGCTGAATCAGGCGCAGAAACGTGACGCGGTGCAAGGAGCAGATCTGGATGAACACAAGGCCAAGCGTCGGAAGATGGATCGAGAGAATTTTGAGAAAGACTCTGATGCTTTCTGGGGACCGGAGTTGTCTGCAAATGGAGCAAAGTCTGAATAGACGGTGTCATGAATATGAATGAAGGAGCATAGCGTGGCGTTCAGGTATTTTGATAGTATACACAAAAATGCTTCGTCTCTTGAGGAGCTTGATTGTGCGTAGAGTCGGGTCGCGAGAGAAAAATCGTAGCCATCATCATATCTTTGCATGAAGTGCAGTGTTTAGATTGCATAAAAACCTCTGCAGTTGTGAATACTAAACACAAAGATTTCATGCCGCTCAAAGTTTACTATAAACATCTACCTAGTCATGTTTGGTTTTGGAGAAGGTCATCACATGCGAGCGCACCAATGTGGACTCCAGTTATTGCTCCACAGCTCCGGGATTGTCTTCCAGAAGCCCACCAGACTTCGACCAAAGCAGAAAGTCACATCCAGGCTCCACGCCAAGGGCCAAGTCCGCAGTCGCAGCAATAATTTTTCACGAAGATAATGCCGCTTAGCAAAGCGCGCGTTGTCATTGGCTCGCCAATGGCCAACATGGTGCCCGCATAGTGAATTGCTCCACTTCGGGGCGAGCCGCGGACGTTCTGCTGAGGTGTATCCAGGCCAGTGGACGATGAGGTTTCTGTCACTCAATCATGCAGTAGGGTATTCGAGTTTGAGTACCCCTCTGAACACAATGACGGAATCAAGTATCGAAAGGCGGCTGGTTCGCAAACTTGGTGTGTAGATCGCTCTGGCATGAAAGGTGAAAGCTAACATGTAGTAGACTGCTTCATTCTGGTAAGGCGCTTAATATATGCAGGGTCGAGCAAGTGCTGACCTATTCTAGGTGTATTGTTGCGCAGCGTACTTCTTCAATTATTTGGGTAGGGATTCCTACGAATCGCCGTGAATGACTGTCTAACAATGACCAGATCGATCTGCTTTTGCAAATGCATATGTATGCTCGCATCGATATGTTCCTGCATGGCACCTCTAATCTGTGTCGTAGGTATCGGGCCTTAAGGAGTCCCTCAATCTTGAGGGCAACCAGTATAGCATCTTGATCGCCATGTTTACTGCAGGGTATGTCTCAAGTATGTTATCATAGGATACTCCTAATCTACCACAGCGCTTGCGTTGGCCAGATTCCACACGCCCTTATCATCCAAAAAGTCGCGCCTCGCTTTTGGCTACCATTCACGTTGCTCGTCTGGTCCGGATTGACCATGGTTTCTGCCGCGTGCAAGACATACGAGCAGCTATGTGTGGTCCGTTTCTTCCAGGGGTTTTTCGAATCCAGCCTGTACAGCGGCACGATCTACATTCTCGGATCGTGGTACAAGCCGCTTGAGATTGCGAAGAGGACTGCAATCTTCACTGCAATCGGTCAAATCGGTAGCATGTTCGCGGGAGTCATGATGACTGCTATGAATGAGGGGCTACACGCCGAGACGGCTCTTGAAGGTTGGCAGTGGGTCTTCATCATCAGTAGGTACATGTTTTCATGATCGATCAATTTTCTAACTGCCTTACAGATGGCGCAATGGGCATTCCATTCGGTATCTTTGGTTTGTGCTTCTTCCCAAATCTGCCTGAATCAACCAACGCACCCTACTTGAGCAAGGAAGAGATCCAGTTAGCCATCGACCGGCTGCCACCGAAGAAGAATTGGGGCCACGACATCAGCATCAAGTCGTTGTGCAAGCGGCTCTTCGCTGCGCCCAGTTTCTACATCCTGACGCTGTATTCTGTCATTGGGTGTGCGCTTGAGGCCATTGTGCTGCAGGGACTGTTCTTACTCTGGATGAAGGCCAACATCGAGAAGTTCCCTTCCTACGCCACAACAACCTATCCTCTAGGCATCCAGGCTGTCTCCATTGTCTCGAACGTCGGCGCCGGCTATGTCATTGACATGACGAACCAGCGCATCCCGATGGTCATTCTTGCCGGCGTCCTGCAACTTCTGGTTGCCATTCTCCTCCTCATTCCGACTCTCTCAACTGCTGGAACCATGTTCGCCTTCTACCTTGCCGGTACCTCGTACATCGTCAATCCCATTCTTTACGGCTGGGCAAGCGTCATTTGTCAACGTGGCGGAGATGATGCGCAGCGCTCGATCATCCTCTATGTTATGAGCATGGTGCAATCAATCCTGTACACTTTCTGGGGCATTACGTTGTATCCGGCTACAGATGCGCCGTACTGGCAGAAGGGATATATCACGATAATCGTGGTCGTGTTTGCGTTCTTTGCTTGCACTGCTGCTGTACAATGGGTAAGTGATTATGACTGCATTACGCGAATTGAGCTGACGTTGACTTTAGCTGGACAAAAAATCGCAGCAGGCTGCCAACGAAGAGCAGGACGAAGTGACTAACGTCCATGAGAGACCATTTGATTGGGACAAGCGGGACTAGATGGCAGATTTGAAGTTAATCGGGTTAAATGTTGTCACCATTATCTGTCTATGTCTAGAGTAAGTATACAAGATTGTCATCACTGCCCTGGATTACCATGTCCAACCCTGTTCATCTTCTTTCTTTGCCTCGAAAACGCCGGTGTCCTGTGCGACAACGTCAGCAATATACCGTGCAGCCTTCTCTGCAACTGGCACACTGTGGCGCAAGCAGAAGCCGTGCGGGAAGCCCTCTCGCTCATCGACCTCCATAATCGGCTTCCAGTTCTCGCCAAGCCCGCCAGCTTCCTGTACACTCGACGCAGCTGGACGCCCTCTGGCTTGGATGAGCTTGTCTCTCGTCTCGTCAGCGACCCAGTGATCTTTCTTAGCAAACAGGAAACGCAGCTGCGCGCGCTCGTGCTTGTTCTCCGATGGGTGTGCTGCGCCCCAGACCTCGTCATCCCAGAAGTCAGTGTCGATTTGAAACATCTCATCACGAGCCATGTGCAATGCCTGTTGGACGCCATGGGGAGATTTGATGAAAGAGGCTGTGGTGTGTGCAGCGTCGTCCGGGAAGCCCATGAGCGCTTTGATGAGTGTTGCCAGTAACGAGAGCGGAATGAGAAGAGTCAACAGATTGGCGGCTATGGATGCAAAGACAGCGAAGTTAGAGTTCTTCAAGAATGGCTATTTGCTGGTCAGCTAGGCACGTGATCGACTATTCACGTTGTACTCACAGCTGCTTTCTGGCCGCTCTCGCTCTTGTAGATTTCCATAACCGTAGGAAACAACGCAATACCGCCAACGATCCTCGTTGCGTAGTCTTCCCCAACCAGACCGTGCGCGCGTAATCTTCGGATGATTTCAAGGGCGATAAAGCTGCCCACTGAGTGACCCATGACAATAACTCTTACATCGCGATGCCCGTCATCCGACACATCTTCAACAAGATCTGTGAGCTCATCTTCCGAGTGCCTGATTTGGTCCTGAAGGCCATAAGGAGGCAATTTGTGCCACTTCATGGTGTTGATCTCGTGGCTCTTCATCTCGAAGCCAGACAACGACCGTCCGTACACCTGGAACTCAACATCGCGATTGGACGCAGTGTCGCGTGTCAGGAGCCCGTACAAGTGTGTCAAGAAAGTGCGGTAGTATTCGATGAGGCCAGGGTTGCCAGTAACAAAGTAGATGATGTATGTCCGGGTGGCTTGTTTCCTTCCCGGCTCATGGTGTGGACGGAGGTAGATTTTCGAAGCTGGTGGGTTCGACATTGTATGTTTGCTTGTTGTTTTGAGGAAGAATCCGACCCAGCGAAGATAAATGCGTGAATTTGATGAAGTCTGGATGCAGGGTCCACGATCTAAAGCCAAAGCGGCAAGCCTCCTAGTTTTTTGTGGATCTTAAACCATGGTCCAGCGCTGTCCTCCACCGCCTCGCATCGTCAACAATCGATTCGTCTCTACTACCCTGGGCAGGAAGGTTCTCTGTCAAGAAATCCCTGAGAGTGACTCTCTCAGAGCTATATGTTCTTATCAATGTCTGCTTGCACGTATCGACAAGGCTTGCCTTGACAGAAGCGTTGATCATGGCATGCTCATACCGGTATTGTCGCCTGCAAGATACTCTAGCAATACCTGTTGTGTTTGCTGCAAGTTCCCCTCAGACGATGCGGTGCATGCTGATGTTGGAAATGCTGCTGGGGTTATCGGTAACCTTAAGCGAGTCGGCAGCTGACCTCCACGTCTGGCATAACGATACCGCAGCCTTGCAAGATGCTTCAGATATCTTAGTATACATACAACGGAAGCAACGTGTCAACCGCGTTCTCTGAAACCCAATTTTTATCGAATAAGACGGCAAGGAGCACCCAACCGAAGCGGTTTCGTGGCTAAAATGCAACAAATACCTATCCCACCGAAACCGACATTTGTGTACGGTGATATTCCTCCTGAGAACGCATTCCGTTACTTGGCACTCCATCCTGGTGGCTACGACGATCATCTGGAGTGCAGCCTTTTTACATCACATCTCGACACTGCGCCGCAATACGAAGCCATTTCGTACGTCTGGGGCGTCGATACACTCGACCAACATATCACTTGCAACGGAAAATCGCTATATATCACCAAAAACCTTTCCAATGCCCTTCGTAGACTTAGATTGCCGATGGCGAGAACAACTCTATGGGCTGATTCCATATGCATCAACCAGAACGACCTGGAAGAGAAGGGCCGTCAGGTAGCCATTATGAGCCAGATCTACCTACATGCTACATGTGTGCTCATATTCATGGGCGAGGATCCTACATGTCATGGGCCGCGTGTAAAGAGCCTACTCGAAGACGTGAAGGGGATGATGGACAGCGTAATAGCTAGGTTACCATCACTGTCATGGGACACCTTTCCAAGATACTCTGGAGCGACACCTTTTGTGGACGATGAGCGCTGGGCATCTCTATCTGCACTATTGAGCCAGAGTTGGTTCACTCGAGGATGGGTGGTCCGGGAAGCAGCCCTCGCGCGATGCGCGTACGTAGTCTGGGGCCAAAGCATATTTGATTGGGCATCTTTGATGCGCGTGCTGCAGTGGCTGCATAGACGGGCCTACGATGTCACAACCAAACATGGGAACTTGTACCAGTATGCTCTGCCGCATCTGGATGCGTATGTTGACCAGAACATCCAAACGGCTCCGTACCTCTCAGTCCCTAGCACTTGGCACCCAAACTCACTGCTAGATTACCTAGCCGCTGGACGAAAGTTACACATGAAAGATCCACGCGATAGGCTATACGCGTTCCTTGATATAGCTACTGGAGAGGAACGCCGCATCACAATGGATCCCACATATACAGACTCGGCCTTGCAGGTTTACCATGACTTTGCAGTACAGTACATCCGGATAGTCAGAAAACCGAGGATTTTGGACTACATTGTCCACAGTATGCTATCGTTACAGTCTGATGTACCTTCTTGGGTTCCTTCTTGGGACTATCAAAGAAGTGGGCCATGGCGAGAAGAAGGCTTTATCGCTCTGACCTCGCGTGCTGGGTCTGCGAACGTGCCAACCTTGATCAATAGAGGCTTACTTAAGGTTCATGCTGTCGTATTTGGCCCTGTGCTATTCGCTTCAAGCACTTTAGAGGGCACTAATGTTACATATGAGACATTGGCAGATATTTGGTCAGCGGTGCAATCGCGAATTCAGTCTTTCCGCCACAAAACAGACTTTATGCGAATGTTCCTCTCAACATTCATCCAAAGTGGCGAGTCTGGCCACCAAAGTGGGTTTGCCGGTCTGGTCACGGCGTGTGCCGAACGTCTTGTGGCTGCAACCAAATCTCAAGATAAAGATAGCGACGTTGGAAGTTATGTCGACTTTAGCAAGCTCTACGAATGGATGCAAATGCTGACACACGCTAAGAGATACATGCTTCTCGAGCGTGGCTACATGGGTCTTGGCCCATCCATAGTCCAGGAAGGAGATATGTATGGTATTGTATTTGGATGCACAACTCCCTGTATCCTACGCAAGACGAGCGAGCAAAACTGTTTCCAGTTCATTGGCCCGTGCTTCGTCCCGGGAGCTCACTCGTTTGAAACGTGGGATGGCTACCAAAGATACCCCTGTCTGTTTGGTGCTGAAGACAGCAAAGAATGGGTGGATTGGGACGTTGAAGAGCAGGACATCTTCCTCTGCTAGCGGGGCGGATATGAAATGCCAGCCACATGACGAACGTAATCAAGAGTACCTATCGCCGCCTCCTTCATTGCATAAACGACTGTGCAAGAGTAAATCTGGACAAACCCCTTTTCAAAGACCAGCCTCATGGCTGTCACTCGCCCTGATACGAAAGAGCTTGTCGTTAGCTGATCTTGTGCTGCTTGAACTCACTCTTTTGTGCAAGCTACTTCTCCTACGTAACACTGCCACAACTAGGATGAAATCCTGAAACGTAAAGGACAGGCTGTGTTATACATGTAAGTAGTCATTTAGTTAAAATGCTATACGTAGAGAGCATGCTGCTATGGCCAATTTAAGGGTTTAATTTCGATCAGTCAGAAGTAAAACGAGCTCCTTGGTATACAAGCATTATGCAGACAATTGAGGTGCAACGTTTGCTCGTTGCCATGATTATTTTCGATCCTCAGCGCTTTTCAGATGTCCCGTCAACCGTCAACGGCCCGACATACATATTGAACCATGCTTCGTCCCATGTCCACAGTCAAAATCTTCATCCAAAGGACTTTGAGACCGAGTTCCAGACTGCCGCATCGCGATAGGATGTACTCGGATGGAGTGCCGATTGGCTGCACCATTTCTGAAGCCCTGACCTGTTCCCATTTTCTCTCGCGATGCTGTAGATTACTCATGGGAATCTCCGAATTGCGATGTACTTTTGCATGTTGCAGACCCGCAGCACGTTTCTTGGAGATGGTTTGGGATCGACTTTTATGTGGTGATCGATGCCGTCATGGTGGAGCCTGGGGTCTCTGTCTTCTTTGGGTGACAAGCGCGCGGTGCCCACGAGTCATGCAGCGAGCGCCGCGCGGTGAAATCGGTGCCCGCATCCCGCGTCATTCGCATCTTTCGCGACATCAGTGAATTCGTCCGTGACGCCCTTCTGCCTTTCCGCACTGTTTCTGGGCCCAGACCTGTGGTCGCGACAGACAGCACTTATCACTCCAGCGGTATGGCACGTGAATCATCCACACGGCCAGGATCTGCGTAGAAAGCCACCAATTGCTATCTTCGACATTGCGCACATTTCTGCGGCGCTTCCTCACTTCCGGAGATACCGTGGCTTTACAGAGCAATCACCCCGTGGCCAGTATTCAAACGCACTCTTTGGCGTCCTTGTTCGAGCTCTTTGAGCAGTGTATTGGTTGTTTGGGCGCAGCCATCATTGCGGTTTTACTTCACTGCAACAAGGACAAGACAAGCTGGCGCCGCGTACAAAACCGCGACATTTTCGTGACATTTAAAACCGCAGGCATAGCTCGGTCGGAGTGGCAGCGCTTGCGCTTGAGGCAGGAACGAGCGAGGCTGATTCAAGAGGGCAAGAATAGATCGCCAGGCATCATCAGATCACGCCACAAGGCCTTTGTGGAATCTGCAACCATCGACACCGGAGTCAAAGATATCGAACATGTCGACACGCAAGCGACGCGCTCCGGGTGCAGAACCGCAAGTCTCCATGCAGACATTCCAACACGATACCAATATGCCGGCCGACCAGTACATGAACTGGAACGATCCCACAATGAGCGCTGAGATGGGCGCCTTCAATGACCCAGCGTTGTTCGACAATTACAACACGAATACGATGAACAGCGGGCACAACAGAGTGATATCCTTGGACGGCATGCCAGATACGCCCGACATGAGCTCGGGGCAGTTGGTCAGGCGGAATCCAAACCAGCAGCTTGCGCCTGCACCACGGCGGGGGCAGTGGGACGGCTACCCTAGCCCTACACAGCAGTGGGAGAACATGCCTGATGATGATGAAGAGCTGGAGCAAAAGGCTGCGATCGCAAAGAAAGACGCTCAGGCGAAGAGGAAACAGATACCTCCTTTTGTGCAGAAGTTGAGCAGGTAAGTGCGCAATCCTGGAGCCTTCTATGTAGGCTCAAAACTCGACTATCTACTAATACACATGCAGCTTCCTCGACAACAACAAAAACGAGAACCTCATCCGGTGGTCTGACGATGGCAACTCGTTCATTGTGCTAGATGAAGATGAGTTCGCGCGGACGCTCATCCCCGAGTTGTTCAAGCACAACAACTACGCTTCGTTTGTACGACAGCTGAATATGTACGGCTTTCACAAGAAAGTTGGGCTGTCAGACAACTCTATGAAAGCGAGCGAGACCAAAGCGAAAGCACCCAGCGAGTACTACAACAAATACTTCAAGCGAGGACGTCCAGAGCTACTGTGGCTTATACAAAAACCAAAGAACCCAACGACCGGTCCAAAGCGGAAACGAGACGACGAGACCAAGGGCGATAGCGACGAAGACCGCAAATACGTGCAGGATTCTGGCGGGGGTGGCTTCGTGGAAGACCTGACGCCAGTCAGGAGGACGAACGACGACATGGCCATGATCCCTCGATCAGAGTACAACAGCCTGCGACACGAAGTCCGGGAGCTGCAGCAGCAGCAGAAGCTCATCTCGAATGTCCTAGGCCAGATCAAGCGACAGAACGATGAGCTGTATTCTCGAGCCACATCCTTCCAGGCGCTCCACGACCGGCATGAGAACTCGATCAACGCCATCCTCACGTTCCTCGCCACATTCTACAAGCGTGGATTAGAGGGGAATACAGGCGGCATGAACCTGGCAGACATGTTTGGTGGAGCACGGCAACAAACACACGGCAATGTTGTCGATGTCGGCGATTACCAAGCACCAGAAATGAACAGGTCGCCATCGTTTCAGCGGAAGAAGCAGCCTCTCGCTCTCCTGCCCGCTCCAGGGCCTGGAAAGGAATACCTGACACCCCCGACCGGCCGCGCAACCACCATGAGTCCCACAACCCGACCAATGCCCAGCCCACTCACAAGGCAAGGCAGCCAACAGGGAATCTTCCGACCACCTTCACAAACGAGAACGCCTTCCGTTATGCCTACGACACAAAGTCGAGACAACTCTTCCTCAGTCCCTCCACTTAAAGCGGAGTCGCAATCACCACCAAACATAGGCCCGCTTCCCGAAGCCGAGGAGATTCTCTCTGCCATCCAAAATGCCAACACCAATGCCGGCCACCTCACCAGCCAGGCACCACAGTTCGATTTCCCCGCGGCCGTCTCGAACTACCAGACCGCCGACGGCGCAGTCCCTCTCACACCCCAGCAACGCAACGATGTGCTCAGCCTGATGGCGAACAACAACGCAGCTGCTTCCAACACCAACAACGCTCTCACCAACCCTAACCCGCCCGAAATCAGCAACCTCCTGCAAGATTTGAACAGATACCAAGAAACACAGCAACAGCTCGAGCTGCTCCAGAAGATGAGCGACCAGCAAAACAGCCGCGTCCAGAGTCTGCAAGAGCGACTACAGCCGCTGAGCCCAAGCGGCCAGATTCCCGGCCTCACAGACAACAACACAAACTACTTTGGCAACCAGATGGGTGACCCAGGCCAATACGATCTCGACCTCGACAGCTTCGTGCAAGACAACGACTACTTCCCCAACGACGCCACGAACGGCACCTCCAACGACGCCACCACGGGGCTACCGGACTTCAACTACGAGCTCTCTGATTCCGGGGCGGGGATGAACGGAGCCGGGTTTGGCGTGGGCGCTGATGCGTTTGACTTTTGTGCCCAGGACGACGGGACGCTGCATGTGGGCGACAACAACAATAACATCAACAACAACAGCGGCAATAGTAATAATAACGATGGGCGTGTTGAGAGCGTGAGTTCGTCCGGGACTAGTCCTGCGGCTACGGTGGAGGAGGTCGAGGACGAGTCGAGGAAGCGGAGTCCGAAGCGGCGGAGGAAGTGAGGGCGTTGACGTCGAGGAGTAAAGATGTTAAAGCGGAAGAAGGGAGTGCGGGGACTGACATCGTGAGAGCGAGCCACAAGAGAGAGAGGGAGAGCTAGAGAGTTCAAGTTGCACGGGCAGGCAGGCAGGCAGGCATAGCGAAGGCGTTGATGGGAGTCTTGGACTGGACTGAGAAAGCCCCGGGAAAAGAAAAGCGGAAAAGAAGGGGGGATTATTGACGCAGGGCTGTGTGCCTGGGCGTCTTTTGTCTGGGTGTCTTTTTGTCTGCGTAAAAAGGGTAGGGGGGTTTTCACGACGTTATGA
The DNA here is from genome assembly GCA_016920805.1 of Stagonosporopsis cucurbitacearum. Taxonomy (NCBI): domain Eukaryota; kingdom Fungi; phylum Ascomycota; class Dothideomycetes; order Pleosporales; family Didymellaceae; genus Stagonosporopsis; species Stagonosporopsis cucurbitacearum. Next base: position 1,458,682 of record JAFEKD010000011.1, on the reverse strand, counting down.
TATTCTGGGGAGAGTAGGATGAAATCGGATTGAATCGAATCAGTCAAGTCTGTCAAGTCAGTCGAGTTAAGTCAACCAAAGAAAAAACAATATCAGACATGTGTCTCGTCTCGTCTCTTCTCCATTCATATAAAAAAAAAGAAATACGTGGTGGTATATACAAACTCCCCAACCAATGGCCATCTCATCTCATCTCATCCCATCCCATCTCATCCACCTACTTTTTCGCATTCAGCGCCCGCCCCGCAATATCTTTACGATACTGCATCCCATCGAAATGTATGCACTCGACCCCCCTGTAGGCTTTCGCAACAGCTTCCTCCAGCGTATCCGCCGTAGCTGTAGCGGCAATAACGCGTCCACCTGCCGTGCGCAGCGTGCCGTCCTCCACCGCGGTGCCGGCGTGGAACAGCACCGTGTCGGCGGGGACAGGGTCGAGGTGCATTTCGATACCCTTTGGGTAGGAGCCTGGGTAGCCCGGAGCAGCGACGACGACGGTGGCGGCAGAGCGGGAGGAGACGTTTACGTCGACGGAGGCCAGGGTGCCGTTGGCGCAGGCGGCCATGACGTCTGCGAGGTCGCCTTCCATGAGGCAGAGTAGGCTTTGTGTTTCTGGGTCGCCGAAGCGGACGTTGTATTCTAGCACTTTTGTGCCATGTGGGGTTAGCATTAGGCCTGTGAAGAGGACGCCTTTGAAGGGGTAGCCCTCTGCGCGCATGCCGTCAATGGTGGGTTGCAGGATGTCGCGGTCGACTTGGGCGAGGAGCTGCGGGGGCGCGATGCGGGTCGGGGCGTAGGTGCCCATGCCGCCTGTGTTGGGGCCTTGGTCGTTGTCGAAGATGCGCTTGTGGTCTTGGGCTGGGGGCAGGGATTTGATGGTGTGACCGTCGGAGAAGGTGAGGATGGAGAGCTCGTCGCCGGTGAGGAACTCCTCGATGACGACCTCGTCGCCGGCAGCGCCGAATTCTTTGCTCAGCATGATGTCGCGCAGGGCGTCGTGGGCCTCCTGCTTGGACTGTGGGATGATGACGCCCTTGCCGGCGGCGAGGCCCGAGGCCTTGATGACGACGTTGTGGTTGATCGAGTCGAGGTATTTTGTGGCGGCGTCGAATGAGGAGAAGTTTTCGTAGGCGGCGGTGGGGATGTTGTGGCGCTTCATAAAGTCCTTGCTGAAGGTCTTGCTGCCTTCCATGGTGGCGGCGGCCTGGCTAGGCCCAAAGGCCTTGATGTGCGGCGCATGCTGGGCGAAGTGGTCGACGATGCCGGCGACGAGGGGGGCCTCGGGGCCGGGGATGAGCAGGTTGACGTTGTTTTCGTTGGCAAATGCGACGAGCGCGGAAAAGTCTGTGTCCTTGACCGATGTGACGTTGGTGACCTTGGAGGAGATGGTCGCGGTGCCGCCGTTGCCAGGACAGACGAAAATGTGCTCAATGCGCCGAGACTGGAGGAGCTTCCAGGCGATTGCGTGCTCGCGGCCGCCGTTGCCGACGAGGAGGACGCAGAGTTGGTCAGCCATTGTGTGTGTGTGTGTGTGTGTGTGTGTGTGGGTTTGTGGTGTGTGTGAATGGGTGTAATTGCGCCGATGGCGGCGTTGAGATTTTTTGAACTATAGGCAGGTACCCCGCGAGGGGCAGTTGGACGGAAGTGCAGGGATGTGGCGGGAGTGCTCCGAGACTACCACTGGCGGCCGCCATGTGCAGCCTATTGTAGTGTTCTGCTGGCAGCGGATATGGAATTATTGGTAGTCAAGTTCTTAGCAATGAGCGCGTGCCTTCGATATGAATTGAAGTTATGCAAGGCTATAGTCTCCACCCTGCAACTGCGCTGCCTGTCCAAATATAAATGTACCCGTCTTGTGCAAGAAGCGCCAGCAGAAGCCGTCTGGTTTGACTGAGGATGCTAGAATACCTGCCTCGACCTCTTCTGACAAAGCGAAGAGCCGCATGTGTCGCCACGTCCCTGCATAACCGAAACGACGACTGACCAGTCCAGTCACGTCCGGTGCAGCCTCGTCATCGACTGAAGAACTAGACTGCGTTGACACTGCCCCCGCACAAGCGCTGCCCTCTGGTTTGCTGCGCAGTGGAAAGGGAGGGCTCGTTTTGAAGAGAAGCGCTGGGTCGGGCACGCAGACGACGATTGGCTTTGGTGACGGGGTTGCAGCTGGTAACGGGGTTGCAGCTGGTGACGGCAGAGGGGAACGTGCTACTCTCTAAGATTGCGATTTGATGCTGGCCCACTTGCTGGCTTTCAGAGCAAGATACAAAGGGTCCTGTCAGCGCATCAGCCAAGGCCATTGTAGTTTTGCTTTGCGTTGAGGAACAGCTGGCCGAGCACGTCCTGCTGCGACATGGCTGGGTTGGGCGTTGGTGTGTATGCCGGTTGTTGATGTTGTTGTTGGTGGTGCGGCGGCGGCTGCAGCGGCTGGCCAAAGAGCTCGCGCAGGGAGAGCTGGCGGCCCATGGGGGCAGAGGTGGCAGTGTCTACCTGTGCATTTGCTTGCTGCACGCTGTTCTTGCCGTGCAGCTCGCTGGCCTCACGGCTCAGACGGGCCTTTTCTGCAGCGCGCAGGATCCTGGTGGCCGTGTCGGTGCGGCAGTCGGCGGTGGAGGCCGGGGGCGGGTCTGCAAACACCCAGATGCCGTAGACCTGGTCGCCCTGGAGAATAACATAGGGGTCGGTGAACTCCATGTCCTCCTCGCTGGTGAGCTCGAGGTAGAAGTTGTCGAGGCCTCGGCGGTTGAGGATGGCGACACTGTAGCGGTCGGCGCCGGTAGAAGACGGGGCCAGGCGGCAGAGGAAGAGGGTGCCCTCGACGCCGAGCTTCTCCCACTGCTGCGTCTCGAGGCTGAAGGTGTAGAGGGCGGCATACGGCGTCACGTGCTCGATGGCGCGCAGCTCGGGGTAGATGCGGCGCAATACAGACAGGTTGAGCTCCTCGTTGGAGCGCGGCGGCGGCAGTGGCACATCGACGGCGGGCGGCGGGGCGTCTGTCTCGTAGTCGGAGGGCTGGGGCGGCGGAAGCTGTGGAGGCTGCGGGTGGTGGGCACGTGCTTTTGACTTGTGCGGCGCCATGGTGATGGCGACAGTGGATGATGTAAGCGAGGGACGAGTAGTGACGAGTAGTGGTGCGTAGTGGCGCGTAGTGATGGGTTGGTGGTTGTTTGTATTGACTCCCATGTAACAGAGGTTGATAGAGGGAGCATGGGCCACCTGGACAGCACTCAAGTCGGAGCCCCACCAGCCACACAGCGCGTCATCGGGCCCTGCATCAGAGGCCAGACGCCCTCGAGTGCCCCCGGAGCGTCATCCCTTGGGCGGTCGGCGAGTGGCTGTGCTCCACCCACTCCACCACCGCCACGGCCACCACCGCCATGGGCTGAAGTGGGATCTGTCTGTCTGCCACCACCAACACGCTCCCTTGTTCCTCGACCACCCCCGCCATGTCGTCGCGGACGGGCTCAGTGCGCTCCACCCACACGGCCCGCTCGTCCATGACCACCGCCACCGCCGACCGCCTCGAGGCCCAGATACCCGGCGCCTTCCCCGACCTGCGCTCGCCCAGCCAGGCCTCGCTCACCACCCAGCAGGTCTCGCTGCAGCAGATCCTGTACGACCGCCGCGCCGAGTACACCCGCTCCCGCAGCCTCCGCATCAAAATCGGCTCCTGGAACGTCGCCTCCAACAAGGGCACCGAGAACGACGTCGGCGCATGGTTCGTCCACGCAAAGGGCGTGGAAAAGGCCCTGGCAGGTCTCGGCGTGTCTGAGCCCCACCGCAAAGAGAAGAAGCACGAGGAGAAACACAAGGAGAGTGTGCCAGACCAGGAGGCGAGGTTCGACAAGCATGCGCCCACAGTCCCCCACGGCGACCTGGGCTCGCTGCCAGCCGACGACGACATCGACCTCTACGTCCTTGGCCTGCAGGAGATTGTCGACATCACCTCTGCCGCCGAGGCCCTGAAGCCCTACACCGACCCCACAGTCGCCAACAAGTGGAAGGCCTCACTAGACGCTGCGCTGCCCAAAGACTACAAGCTGGTTGCAGAGCAGCAGCTGCTGGGCCTGTACCTGGTCATCTACGCCTCGCCAGCTCTCTTCCCGCAAATCAAGAACGTCAGCACGACCAGCGTCGGCACCGGCCTGATGGGCTACATGGCCAACAAAGGTGCCGTCACGGCGAGACTCGTCTTGGGAGAGACCACCCGCCTCGTCTTCATCAACTCACATCTGGGCGCAGGCGCAGACAAGGCATCGCTAGAACGCAGGATTTGGGATGTGGCGCAGATCAACCAACGCACCCGCTTTGCCCCCATTGTGGATGCCATGGGCACCTCCCAGAACCAGGGCGAGGGACTGGGAGACGAGGAGTTTGCCTTTTGGTTTGGTGATCTAAATTTTCGCATCGGAGGCATGCCCGGCGACGATGTGCGTCGCCTTCTCACTGTCCACACAAAGGACATGGACAAAGAAGAAGAGGAGCGCCCTTCCACTTCAGGAGACTCAGGCTACGCTACCAGGAAGTCGTCGGACGATCTTGAGGACACAGTACCGCTGCCGCCTGAATTGGACCCTGCTTCTCTCCAGACCACCATCTCCTGCCTTCTTCCTCACGACGAGCTACATCAACAAATGAAGACGGGCAAAGCGTTCCACGATGGCTGGGAAGAAGGCCCCATCAGGTTCCTCCCGACATACAAGTACGACGTGGGCAAAGTGGGCGTCTTCGATAGCAGCGAAAAGGCTCGCTGTCCAAGTTGGTGCGACCGCATCATCTATCGCACACGCGCCAGCAAACAGCGCTACGACCAGAAGGTGGCAGAGGATGCAGACACACGCAAGCGCGACGAGGAGATGAAAAAGCTGGGCATGGACATGCCTGGCACCAGCGACGTACTCTTCGACTACAACCCTGAAACCGACGGCGACAACGGCGACTATGACGAGCACGAGGACAACACCCAAGACCCAGAGCCAGAGCACATCACGACAAAGGACGGCTTTTCGGAAGAGCTGCTTCTCGAAGCCTACACAAGCCACATGCGCGTCCTGTCGTCCGACCACAAGCCGCTGGATGCTGTCTTCTCCTTGAAGTTCGACGCTGTAGTGCCAGACCTCAAAGCTGCTATCCACAGCGAAGTCGCTCGCGAGTTGGACCGCCAGGAGAATGAAGGCCGGCCTTCCATTGCTGTCGTAGTTGAGCGCGCGACTGGATCTTCATCGCCTTCAGATGAGAAGTACGCCACAGACAGCAGCTTCGACGGCGTAGACTTTGGTGACGTGAAATTCGCAAAGTCGAAACGACGCAACATTACAATCGCGAATACCGGCCGCGTTCCTGCAACCTTTGGCTTCGCCGACAGGCCGATCGAGGAAGACCAAGACGCTGGGCCCTTCCCGTCCTGGTTGAGTGTCACATTCGATAAGGAGCCTGACGCGCGCTCAAAGGCGGATGCGGCTGATGTCCAACACCGCTACACGCTCGCCCCTGCTGAAGTCATCAACGCCGAGCTCAAGCTCAAGCTCAAAGACATGGGCTCGGTGCGCAGTCTCAACGACGAGTCCCAGTCTCTGGACGAAGTCCTCGTCCTGCGCGTCGAGAACGGCCGTGACCACTTCCTCCCCCTGCGCGGACACTGGCAGCCATCAGCACTAGCACGCACCGTAGACAAGCTGATCAAGATCCCCGAGGGCGGCATCCGCAAGCTGCAGCATCAGAGCCCAAGCGCGAGCGAAACGGTAAAATGGTCAGTGCCTCGAGAGATATTCAGGCTGACGGAGGCGATAGAAGACTTGACCGAGCGCGCGCTTGCAGAGTGGGACATGACCAAACCCTCGGACGACGTGCGAGCGCCGTGGATGGACAACGCAGGCTGGCCATTTGTCAAGTCGCACGCCCAAGGCACGGGAGGAGTCTGGGAGGACGAGCACGAAGACGAGCTCGCAGCCCTATACGACGCGCTGGACACCGACTCCCCCTTCGCCCCAGCATTCAACCCCGCGACCCCCGCACCCCAACGCGTCGAGCTCCTCTCCACCGTCCTCCTGACCCTCCTCTCCAGCCTCACCGACGGCATCATCACCAAACACCTCTGGCAACACATTGAAACCAGCATCGCCGCCCAAGAACGCTCCAAACAGCCCCCCGACCCGGCCGACCAGAAAATCGCCGTCCTGGAAATCATGGCCGCCCAACCCCCCCACAACGCTACCTTCCTCCTCCTCCTCTCCTTCCTGCAACACCTCACCGCCCAACTCACCGCCGCTGGCGCCCCCACCCCCGACGCCCCGCGCAAGAGCGTCGAAATGCCCAGCAGCCCGCAGGCCAAGGTGCACCGCCGCACGCTGAGCAAGGTCGCGGGCGAGGCCGTGCGCCAGCTGATTGTCAGGAATTATAGCGTTGTGTTTGCGGAGGTTCTTGTTCGGTATGATGCCGGGAGATTGGTGAGGGAGAGGGATCGTGCGGTGAGGAGGGAGAGGATGGTGAGGGTTTTGGATTTGTTTCTTGCGAGGAGGGAGGAGTGATGGTGTATGTATATATATATACCGACTACTCGTGTGATATCCATCCATTCGGCCGCCTGTCTACTGATTAGCCGATTAATCCATCAATCCATCAATCATCTCTCCCACAGCAGCAGCAGCAGTCGTAGTCTTTGCCTTTGCCTTATTCTTCTCACCTTTCATATTCCCGCCTTTTTCAGTCTTACCAGTCTTACCTTTTTCAGTCTTGTCGGTCTTGTCGGTCTTGAATGTGGTCGTCATGTCAGGACCCCCCCATTCCAACTCTTCATACCGCTTCTTCATCTCCATACGTATCTTGGAGCAGCGGATTTTGACGCCGTTGTAGGATGCGCCGGCTGTGGGTGGGGGGGAAGGGGTGATGAGGGGTGGAGGAGGGAACATGAATGCGAATACGGAACAAAAACCCAAGAAGCTAAAGACAGTACGGAAGGGGAAATTCACGAGTAGATGAACAATCACAAGACATACCAGGTAACGCTCCAACAAACCTCGCATAATCCTCCGTCGAAGGGTTCCGTCCGAAGCAGAGGATGAGGAGCTATGCACACACGAATAAGCACATGTGTTAGCCGGCCGGTTATTCTTGGTTGTGGTGGTTCGCTGGGGTATATGGGCATGCTTCGTCGCGGTGTGCATGTGTAGACCGAGTCGTACAAGAAGAGAGAGAGATAGAGAGAGTGTGTGTGTGAAAATACATACCGCGCGATCATTCTCAGCCGTCCATGTAAACTTCTACTGCGTGTCAGCGTGCGCGTGCGTGTGCGTCTGGATGTCTTTCAGGTACAGCGGGCTTGAGACAACGGAAACGTTTGGGGTGGCGAAACAACGAAACAACGAAACGACGAAACGACGAAACAACGAGATAGCAGAGGAATAAAGAGATGATGAATCGATGAGATGAAGAGAAGAAAAAGGAAAAAGACATACAACATCGTCATCGCCATCGCCATCGCCATTACCCGCACGTCCAGCCTCCGCGGTGCTGGGTTTCTTCCTAGGCGGCATTTTCCGGGCGTGGGGAGGAGGTGGAACAAGTTTTGTTGAGCGGAGAGGTGGTGCAGGCTGGTGCTGGTAATTGAGAAGTGGTGGTTATGAGGTGGTTGGTGGTTGAGTGGGGGAGTTGCGTTTTTATTGTGGGTGGCCTGGTGATGTTTTTGTAGTGGGGTGGTATGAGGTGGGGTTGGTGAGGGGAGGCGGGTGAGGTGAGGTGAGTGTGGCGAGTGAAGGTGAGGGTGAAAGAAGGAACGCCGGTACTTATGTGCACACTAGAAATTTTGATTGCAGAATTATTAAATTAATGAAGAGGAGAGATTACATCGAGATTATATCGAAATTTCTCGCACGCCAGTAAAACCATTTGCAAACCCAGGGTATCACATCCCATGCACCATCCCAGCCTTACATATCTATAGACACACACGCAAGCACTCACAAACCAACGCTCACGGCCTCAACATCCACTCGTCTGCTGACTTTCTCTCCGTGCTCTCCCGCACCTCCTCGTCGAGATGCACCTCGCGAAACACAATCACGCCCGCAAGCTCGCTGTTGCGTCTGTTCGCCGGCACCTCGGACGCCCATGCGCGGGCCGAGAAACCTTCAGACGTGGTTGCTGCGGGAACTTTCTCGACGCCCATGACTGGTGCGGTTCGGGTGTGGGAGAAAACCGGGAGGATGGGTTGTTGGCGGCCGCTGCGGGTGAAGAGGCGGTTCAGCAGTGATGGCTTGGGTGGGTGGGTGCGTTCGGGGAGGATTGGAGGTGTGCTGGAGATGGATCGCAGGGCAATGGTGTCTATTGTGTCCATTGTGACGGAGTTGTTGCGGATGCTGTTGATCATGGTGCTGCCGCCGAAGGAGCTGAGGCGTGAGCCGCTCTTGGAAAAGTAGCTCTTTGCTTTGCTGACATATGATGAAGTCCAGGTACGAGCCGATGCAAGACTTCCTGGTGTGCTGTTGCTGTCGTGGATGATGTACAAACTTGGAAAAATCTTGCCAAGTCCAATGGCAAGCAGTATCGTCTTGTACGCGCTGTGTGCGTCTGTGCCGGTGCCGAAGAAGATGAATGCGACGTAGCCCAGCCCGATCTGACCCCACTTGTCGATGTGGACGTTGCCGTTGGAGCGGAATTTTAGGATTACGTCCAGTCGATGTCCTTTGATTGAGTCCCACCAGCCCTGGTCGATCTTGTATACAACCATGGCGTTGCAGAAGTAGTAGAACGAGTACACAGAGTACACCACCACAACGACAAGAAAGACCATGCACATCAGAAAGAGCCGGAGGAATCGAGATCGAGTGGTGCAGCTTACTGATAGCAGGCGCGAAAACTCGCGACGGTAGCGGAAGAGGCGTACAAGAAGGAGGACTGAAATTTGTCAGCAAGGGAACTTACTCCACGTCATTGAACTCACCTGCGTAGTACACGACTGCCATCATCGTGAGAAGCACCCACATGACGTTGAGGACCAGGCTCTGCCAGACCGGATCGTACGCGGAATTGCAGCCCTCGATGCCCCAGATGTGGTAACGGACGGACTGGATGGGGATGTAGAACAGGATCAGGACGACAGGATAGCCCCAGCACCATGCAAACTCAACCAATTGGCGACGTAGCGTGCCGCTTCTACTGGGTGCTACGGTCATGTTTCGGGTGTCCATGACTTGTGCGAGTCCTCGAAGGATCATAGCAATAGCTGCAGCAAGACTAACTTCAGCTCCAACTTGGATACGGGCTATGAGGTCGCACCACCCAACACCATCCCACCATGCGTCAATGTTGTCGTGACTCCAGATGATGGAATTGATACTGAGAGGGAGATTGGTGAGGATGATCCAGATGACAAGCGAGCTGGCTGCGACGTTTCGCTGAGAGATGTGCCATATCAGAGGTGCAATACAGAGGATCCAGGAGAACCATGCGAGTGTTGAGAAGAGAATGGCAGTTGAGTAGACCTCTCCAGTAGACATATTTCCTGGATTGTCAGTTTCCGGTGGGATGGGAAAAGGTCTGATAGACATACTGGCTGTCTTTTGAAATCAGATATGGGCAACTTGATGATAGTTCGACCAGTGCGGAGACTGGTGGACCGTGTTGCTATGGAGTTCCGAAGACCAAGGGCCAGTATAGTGTTAGCCGATCCAGATCTTGGTTTGACCGAGGCCTGTGTTTCTTTGTTCGTTGAGAAGAGTAGTTGAGAGAAGACCGCTGATAGAAATGGAAGATTTGAGTAGATTGTAGAGAAGAGCGCAATCGACAGACAACAGTACGGGTACCCATACTATCGCGCTGCGATACGGCTGTTTCAACTGAATAGCTGTCTTAACGGTCAATACATGTCAATAGAAGCCTCCGTTTGCTGCATGCTGAGCTTGGAGGTGAAAGTAGGCTCGGAGCATGGAGAAGTGATGTGCTCGCCGACGTCACGGATGGTACTGTATGGAGCATGTTCCACAGCATTGCTGCCGTCGTATCCAGCGCCATGGGTTCCATGCGTTGCTAGCGAAAGCTGGAGTTGAAAGTCTTTAGCTTGGGTTGTCCTGAATAGGCTCTGAATAGGGCTTGAATACAACATTGTCGGAGCGCCTGCGAAAGTCAAACAAAAAAGTCAGACATGATGAATACTGATTCAGAGTGACGGGAGATTTAATATTCCAACGACTGTGACGAGATCGTGCTGCTCATGTTTAGCAGCTTTACGCATGTCGTGACTTTGTACTCCGAAGCCATGCTCTAGGCATAAGTCTAGACTTCTAACTGTGGTACGGTAGGTCATACACGCCGAAGCTAGAGACAACCCTGTGAAGTCGTGTCGATGCGTGCTGGAAGGCTTCTAGCCGCTCAGATGATGCCATTATGGTGAGGTAGTGCGAGGTGTAACTCAACATGGCGTGCAAGACGAGAACAGCCTCTCACACATCAACCAAATGACGCTGCCGCATCGATTCTAAAATTAGTAGGCAACACGAGTGCCACAGATGAAGATGTTCGCGTGATCGTCGTGGGTATACAATTGCCCTGATGCGGCCACGCTAGCCGTGACGTAAATCCGCGTTGCGTCTTTCCGAGGTACGTTGTGTACAGCACGCGAGCGCAAGTAGGAAATATGAGCATCACCGCGACACTACGCGTTGCTGGTGGCCACGCTGACCTCGTCCAATATCTCCTCAACAGCTGAAGTTTACTTATGCAGTAAGGTTGATGTCAAGACGGATTTGGCTTCCATAACTGGCTCTCTCGTGTCTTTCGCACGATGGAGGGCGCACCTGCTGAAGGCCTCGCTGTCGAGTCCCCGATCCCATCTCAGCTTCGCCAGAGAATGTTGAATCGTGCAGCGACCTTCGCAGAGGGTGCGCAGTCGTCGCCCGCCCGTCCTCTCCGCCGCCGCAGCTCCCTTCTCTCCGACCTGTCAGACACGCGACACTCGACCCGCTCCTCCACCGACAACCTCCTCCGCAGTACAAATTCGCATGACAAGATCGCATCCTTGGAGGAAGGGAACCAATGGCTGTCCAGTCCGGTCATATTTGCTATATTTCCCGCTGTGGCTGGACTCCTGTACCAGAATGGAGCTGCTGTCTTGACTGACCTCTTTACCCTGGGCCTGGCCTCTTGGTTCCTGCACTGGTGCTGTACTTTTCCCTGGTACGAATACTTAATCATGTTTCCTGAAGGGTGACTAATCCCTTAAGTAGGACCTGGTACCATCTAGCACAGCAGCGACGGTATATTGAGCCCGACGAGCCCCAGTTTGATGACATCATTCACGAAGAGGAGGACGAGGGTATCGTCGATGAAACCGAAGACAACCCGGATACGTCAGCAGAAGATGCAACACCGAGAGGAGAAACGGAAGCGTCTAGAGCCTCTGTGGCACAGCTCAAAGCTAGCCAGGCGTTGAAGACACAGGAACGAATGGCTTTTGCTGCGTGTTTTCTTGGTCCTTTGGTCGGAGCATACCTCCTGCACACTCTTCGCGGGCAGCTCAAGGTTACGGAGGGGTTGGTCTCTGACTACAACCTGACCATATTCGTCATGGTGGCAGAGCTACGCCCGATTGCGCGCCTCATGAAGATGCAAGAAGAACGCATGTTTCATCTTCAACGCACTGTGAAGACCGACCCTCAGGACTCGCTGGACTCAAACGATGCGCAAGTATTGGCACAGCGGCTGTCAGAGCTGGAAGCCAGACTGAGCGGAACGACTCCGAACAGCGATCTTGAGACATCACGAGTCGCCGCAGAAGTGCAGCAGGGCCTACAAAATCAACTCGATGCCATCACGAGAGCAATCCGGCGATACGAGAAGCGGTCAGCTGCGCACACGATACAGATCGAGGCACGCTTTCAAGAAGTTGACTTGCGACTGCGAGATGCACTGTCTCTGGCAGCAGCGGCAGCACGGACGGGCCAGCGTCCAGGCATCGTATCCAATGTCATCAGCTGGTTCATCAATCTTGTCAACAGCGCTTTGCAGACCGTCTGGGATATTGCTCTATACCCACTTCGGACAGCATTGGCTGCGGCAGTTTTGATCAAGTCCTATTTTGTAAAGGATGACGAGCGCCAGTCGCGAAGACGGGTGAAGGGTCAGTCAAATGGTCATTCATCGATGTCGACATCTAGGATGCAGTCGAGAAATATACGCTAATGTGATTCCTATGAATGCTTAATACACCTATTCTTCTTCCTCTACTTCTGCACAATCCGTCCTCTCCTGTTTGGATATTAACATGAGGACAGCCATGCCAAAGGGTGACTATCCTCGCTGTCTCGATGGTCACATACAGAAGCACAGCTTATCTCAGTCCCACAATCCATGTAGCTTCGTTGACGATCGTGGTCCAACAGGATTTTCGGCTTCTTCGCATCCAGTAACCCGACCCTAAGCCAACGTCGAGTTACCGCTCGTTGCTACCCCGCCCCCACTATAGCTATGGTACATACAACATGGCAGCGTTGCGTGCTAGACTTGCTTACTATTTATTGTCGCGTTTGGACTGTGTTTTATCGTTTTCCTTTTTTTGATACTCGACACCCTCACACAATGTCTCTGCAATCAGACCTCACCATCGATGCAACCAAGTTCGACCGCAAGCTCGCGGACAAAAAGACTGAGGAGTTTAACGAGAAGCTGATCAAGATATGGGCGGATGGGCCCAGGTGGTATGAAGTATGGTTTTCAAATATTCTGCATGCCTAACATTCACTGACCGATGCAGGTTGGCGCGGAGGAGTACCGTAAGCTTCGTTGGGAAGGCAAGACACCACTTCCAAAGCCTGTTGTGCTCCCCGAGGGGATCAATGGCACGATACCGTCGCGTGAGGCTGGCCGGGAGATACCGTATCGTGTTTTCAAGCCTGCTGGTGGGGTGAGCAAGGGTATTCATCTACACATCCATGGTGGAGGGTGGGTGCTGCAGTCAGAGCATTAGTAGGCACGTTCGTTGAAGAGACATGACTATTGCTGACTCGATCAGCCAGGACACATACTTGAAGTACATGGCAGACCACTACGAGCTGACAGTCTTCTCTGTCGGATACAGGCTCGCACCAGAGCATCCGTGGCCAGCAGGTGGAGAGGATTGCTACGACGCAGCCGAATGGCTTGTCAAGAACGGCCCTTCAGTCTTTGGCGGTGAGCTGATGTTCACTGGCGGTGAAGTATGCAACGACATCTGAATCACAGGACTTTAGTAACCACACCCAGTCTGCTGGTGGCCACCTCGCCTGTCTTGTAGCATTTCACCTCCTCGAAGCCATGCCGACATTTGCGTTCCGCGGTCTCCTTCTCCACTTTGGATGCTACGACCTATCAGGCTTCCTCCCACACGTCGAGCACCACGAGAAGCATCTCGTCATCGACCATGACGTCATGGCTGCGTACCTCAACGCACTCCTCCCCAACACGACAATAGAGCAGCGCCGTCACCCCAGCATATCGCCGTTCTTCAAGGACATTAGGGGCCTGAAGCTGCCGCCAACGCTGTTTACTTGTGGGAGTGAGGATCCGCTGCTGGACGACACGGTGTTTATGGGGGCCAAGTGGCAGATGTGGGGGAATGAGGCGGTGGTCAAGATTTACAATGGAGCACCGCATGGGTTTATTGGGAATCCGGTGGGCACGATCAAGAGCGTGGAGGAGGGACTGCAGGATAGCGTTGCTTTTGTGCAGGCGAAGATTTAGCTATAGTATAATGACAGGCTTTCCTAGATGCTCAGGCTGTATTGTACGTATCTAGGTGTTGTGTTCTCGTGGCGCAGACCTCGGCTGGCGCTAGTGGAGCCATGCAGATCGCCGGCCCCTGCACGGTGTATTGGTCCAAGTTTGCGGCGATGTCATCGCTATCTGTGCGCCAACGACGGAGCCTCCAGGTTTTCTCCACACGACCGTACAGACAGCACGCAATGCGCTGACAGGACGCCCAAGACTCAATTGCGCGTGACCATGGCAGCAAACGGGAGCCCCGAGCGGCGCCGACGCAGCATGGGCCTGTACCGGCGCGAGTCCAACATGAGCGAGTATGGCCTCGACGCTGCGACGACGAGACACGACGACTGATGGCCTGCAGCGCGCCCAGCTTCATGGAAGACGTCGAGATGGCGCAGGACGAGGTAGAGCTCCGCCGCATGGCCCCCGCCCACGCCCACTCTGGCACAACTGACGCCAGAATCCAGATCTTCGCCGGCCCGGGCATGAGCGAGAGCGTGCCCACGAGCGTCTCGGCCTTTTCGCACCGCCGCCGCGACCGCGCCGACAGCAGCGCCAGCCTGACGAGCTTCGCCTACTACGACGAGGAGCAGGACAGTGATGTGGATGTGGATGAGGAGGCTATCGTCGAGCTGGACGACGAGGACGATTACGATGGCTACACGGCCGACGAGCTGGACGACATGGACCGCCACCGCGACCGCGACCTCGAGGCTGCCCTCAGCCCGAGCCCCAGCCCGTCGCGCAGAAAGTCGAGCGGCAGCAGGAGTCGTCGCAGTGTCGACCGCCCACTGCTGAGGCGCCATTCGAGTGCGAGCAGCGCCGGCTCGGGCAGCTGGAGGGGCCGCCGCTCCAACCAGAAGATCTACATTGTGACCGAGGACCTGACCATTGTCGTCGCCGGCTTCCGCACCTCGACGGCCGGGTTCGCCGTCTACTCGCTGCTGTGCGTTGCCACCTTTGGCCTCGCCTGGCTGCTGCTGCGCTGGATGCCGCGCTGGCAAGTCGCCCTGACAGGCAGGACCACGCCGCTCAAGGACGCCGACTGGGTCGTCGTCGAGAACCAGTGGGGCGAGTTCGCCGTTCAGGACGTCCTCAAGCAGGACTACGGCCGCTCGCTGACGACCGTCTTTGGCGACTCGGAGAAGAAGCGCCGCGGCGACTGGGACGAGGACGAGGACCCGCTGATCAGCCAGCTGCGCTACCTCGACTACCGCTACATCCGCTTCGTCTACCATCCCATCAAGGACAAGTTCGTCCTCGCAAACACCTGGAAAGACCCCGCCTGGACCGACGTCACAGCCCTGCGTGAGGGCCTCGACAACGAAGAGCGCGACTACCGTGAGCTTGTCTTCGGCAAGAACCAGATCGACATTGCAGAAAAGTCCCTTGGCCAGCTGCTCGTCGACGAGGTCTTCCACCCCTTCTACGTCTTCCAGATCGCCAGCCTGTTCCTCTGGTCTGTCGACGAGTACTACTACTACGCCGCTGCCATCTTCTTCATCTCCGTCATCAGTATCACAACCACCCTCATTGAGACCAAAGCCACCATGAAGCGCCTGCGTGAGGTCTCCAAATTCGAGTGCGAAGTCCGTGTCCTGCGCAGCGGCTTCTGGACCAACATCGACTCCAGCGACCTCGTGCCGGGAGACGTGTACGAGGTCACAGATCCAGCGCTGAACCAGTTCCCCTGCGATAGTCTGCTGCTCTCTGGAGACTGCATCGTCAACGAGAGCATGCTGACCGGCGAGTCGATCCCCGTGTCCAAGATCCCTGTCACCAACCACTCGCTGGACCTCCTTGATCTCAGCGCTTCAGCTGTCCACCCTGAGGTCGCACGGCACATGCTGTTCTCAGGCACCAAGATCATCCGCGCACGTCGGCCGCACGAGGATCATGTTGATGACGAAGCGGCCGCGCTGGCCATGGTTGTTCGCACCGGCTTCAACACGACCAAGGGCGCTCTGGTGCGATCCATGCTTTTCCCCAAGCCGTCTGGCTTCAAATTTTATCGCGACTCGTTCCGTTACATCTCTGTCATGGCCTTTATTGCCATGATTGGGTTTGTTGCCTCTTTCATCAACTTTGTCCACCTTGGCCTGGCCTGGCATCTCATCATCGTCCGTGCCCTGGATCTCATCACCATTGTTGTTCCTCCTGCCCTGCCCGCCACACTCACCATCGGTACCTCCTTTGCCCTGTCGCGTCTCAAGCAGAAGCAGATCTTTTGCATCAGCCCGCAGCGCGTCAACGTCGGTGGCAAGCTCGATGTTGTCTGCTTTGACAAGACTGGCACACTCACGGAAGAAGGACTTGACGTCTTGGGTGTTCGCGTCGTCGAGCGACCCAGGAACAGATTTAGTGAGATCCTGGCTGATCCTTATGACATTCTCCCTGCGTCGCATCACGACCGCGACCCGACTGTTGAGTATGTCGCCCACAAGACTATCCTCTACACCATGGCCACGTGCCACTCCCTGCGCAAGATCGACGATGAGCTTGTGGGCGACCCCCTTGACGTCAAGATGTTCGACTTCACCGGCTGGAATTACGAGGAAGGGGAAGGGACAGGCAACAATGACGACGACCCAGACCAGAAGCTCTCCCCGTCTGTCGCGCGCCCGCCTGCTGGACGCGAGTATGATATTGACGACGCCGACGACGACAACCGCAAGGCAGTCGAGCTCGGCGTGCTGAGGCAGTTTGAATTTGTATCGCAGCTCCGCAGAGCGAGTGTCATTGTACGCCGCTTCGGCTCCAAGAGCGGCGACATCTACGTCAAGGGCGCGCCAGAGGTCATGAAGGAGATCTGCCGCCCGGAAAGCTTCCCCACCGACTACGAAGAGCTGCTCGCGTTCTACACACACCGCGGTTTCCGTGTTATTGCCTGTGCGACCAAGTCCATCCCCAAGCTCAACTGGCTCAAGGTGCAGAAGATGAAGCGCGAGGAGGCAGAGAGCAATCTCGACTTCATCGGCTTCATTGTGTTCGAGAACAAGCTCAAGGACAGCACTACCCCTGTCATCGAGGAGCTCGAGCGTGCAAACATCCGCAAAGTCATGTGCACCGGTGACAACATCCTCACTGCCATCAGTGTCGCGCGTGAATGTGGCCTGATCAACAAGACTGCACACTGCTTCGTACCTCACTTCGCAGAAGGCGACAGTCGCAACCCCCTCTCAAAACTCACCTGGGAATCTGTCGACGACCCGGTCTTCAAGCTTGACGAAAATACCCTCAAACCGCTGCCGCCTCCCCCCGAGGTCGATGTCTCTCTCCCCTACGACGTCTCAAACCTGCGTAACTACTCCCTCGCCGTCTCCGGCGACGTCTTCCGCTGGATCATCGACTTCGCCTCGGAAGCCGTGCTGCGAGAAATGCTCGTTGCAGGCCAAGTCTTCGCGCGCATGTCCCCCGACGAAAAGCACGAACTTGTCGAGAAACTGCAGAGCATCGACTACTGCGTAGGCTTCTGCGGCGACGGCGCAAACGACTGCGGCGCCCTCAAAGCAGCAGACGTCGGCATCTCCCTCTCCGAAGCCGAAGCCTCAGTCGCCGCGCCCTTCACCTCCCGCCGCTTCGACATCTCCTGCGTCCCCACCGTCATCAAGGAAGGCCGCGCCGCCCTCGTCACAAGCTTCTCCTGCTTCAAATACATGTCCCTCTACAGCGCCATCCAATTCTGCTCCGTCTCGTTCCTATACGCCTCGGCCTCCAACCTCGGCGATTTCCAATTCCTCTTCATCGACCTCGCTCTCATCCTCCCCATCGCCATCTTCATGGGCTGGTCCGCCGCCTACCCAACCCTATCCCGCAAACGCCCAACCGCCAACCTCGTCAGCCGCAAAGTCCTCGTCCCCTTACTCGGCCAAATGGCCTTGTGCATACTAACCCAATACCTGGCCTTCCACTTCGTCCAGCAACAACCCTTCTACCAACCCCCCGTCCTCGACCCAGACCACTCCAACTCACTCAACTCGCAAAACACCGCCCTCTTCCTCGTCAGCTGCTTCCAATACACACTCTCCGCCGTCGTCCTCAGCATCGGCCGTCCATACCGCGAACCAATGTCGCGCAACCTCCCGTTTGTTAGTACCATTTTCCTCGCCCTCGCCGTGAGCACGTACATGCTTTTTGACCCCGCCGACGCCGTCATGCGCGCCATGGAGCTGACAGATATGGATCCCGGGTTTAAAGGGTTTTTGCTTGCCTTGGGGTTGGGCAATTTCGCGCTCGCGTGGGTTAGTGAGGGGCTGTTGTTTCCGGGGTTGGCGAAGTGGGTGGGTGTTTTGAAGGAGCGGGTCGGTGGCGAGCGCTGGCGGAAGAAGAGGAAGGAGTATAAAGTTATCGCTGAGGGGATGAGGGGGTAGGTGGGCCCGTGAGGTGGGGTGAGGTGGGGTGTTGGTTTGGAGTGCAGTGTTTGGCGTGAAGTATTTGGCGTGCAGTGTTTGGCTGTCAGGGTGTGTGTGTGTGTATGCAAACTAGCCAGCGTATTGTTAGCAGAGAGACGTTACTCTCAAAATGCAACAAAGCCCCAAGCCAAAAACATTCGATGCAAAAAAAGAGAAAGAGAAAAAGAAAAAGAATAACCAACGTTGTATAAATTCCCTAATCAATCCTATCCTATCCTATCCCATCACATTTACACCTAACATGTAGACGTGTATATGCACTACTAATACCATACTAATATCTACACTGTGTTAAAGCGAGTTTGCTGTATTTAATTCAATTCTATTCAGTGCAGTCCTGTTTAGTCTGATCTAGTCTAGTCTACTGCACTTTACTTTACAGCACTTTACAGCACTTTACAGCACTTTACAGCACTTTACAGTACTGTACTACACTTAAACAACCCTAGGCTCTGGCCCCCTAAATAACTCGGCTCTATTCAGTCTGTCAGATCATCAAGTTAGATAGATCTAACCGCTTACTTACTTTACCTTACTTTACTTAGTTACTTACTCAAATCTTAACGCTAGGTTTTTGACTCTCTATGGGTCTTGACGCTGGGATCTTGATGCTGGGGTCTTGACTCTCTAGGTTTTTGATGCTGGGTTTGCGGTCTAGGTTTGCGGTCTAGGTTTGCGGTCTAGGTTTGCGATCTATAGTTCGCACATGATTTCGCACATGGTTTTGACAGACACAGACACATACACATACACAGGCATAGATACACATACAGACACATACAGACAGACAGACACACACACACGCACACACACACACACACACACACACACACACACACACACACACACACACACACACACACACACACACACACAATCTCTCAGCATCATACATTCTCTCCATGAATAAACATTCTCTCTCACCGACATTCTCTGTCACACTCCCCTTCCTATCCCCCCTCCCCCTCCCTCCCCCTCTCACAACGACAACAACAACAACAACAACCCCTACAATCTCCAAACCATCTGCACTCCCCATCAAAAGACTCCAACCGTGTCATCTCAACATCCAACATGCAAATCTCAAAGCGATTTTCCAGTTTCCTTCCATCTCGGAATCTTGCATCCAGTCCGAACCAAGACAAACCAAAAGCAAAGCAGTCCAAAGCAAATCAAAACCAATCAAACAAGCCAGAATAATAGAGGAAGGAAGAAGGAAAAAACACAAGGGGTGGGGGGGGAAATGGGGAGATGGAGGAGGAGGCGAAGACAAAATAACGACATACTATGCAGAAAAAAATGTTTGTGTGTAAAATTGTAAAAAAAAGGGTGTGAGGTGCGTGCAAAAGAGCGCGCGGGGGTTGAGTAGCAGTAGCAGTAGCAGTAGCAGTAGCAGTAGCTTGTGGGGCTGGGGGCCATCTTTGATGTAATTGAGAATCCTCTACGCTCGTGGCATCATTCATCGTAGGCGTCGTACGTCGTAAAGATATCAATCCGGGGGCGTGCGGTCGTTGGTAGTTAACTAGCGGGTCGTATGCCGGGAAAGGGGGTGGAGGTAGCTGGCCGTAAACGTCATCGTCTTCATAGTGGGTTGTGGTGCGAGAGTCGTGGGGGGCGTTGAATGAGCGGGGGGTGCGTTTCGTGGGCGTGGGCGGCAGGGTCGCGGCTCACTGGCCAACAAGGATCTCGACGTTAGACTGCGAGGAGAGCTCGTCGCTGCCCCGGCCCTGATGGCCGTTCTGGCGTGGGCGGCTGAAACCTTGGCCGCGCTCGGGGAGTGGGCCGCGGGGCTGTCGTGATGGGCGGTCGTCGTAATTGGAGCTGAAGGCGCGGTGGCCGCCAATGGGGCCGGGGTTCTCCCAGGATGTCATCTGGCGCAGCGAACGGGGGCTGCTGCTCTGTCCGAAGGAGTTGGCTCCGAGGTTCATGCGGTTCATCTCCCTCTCGAGCAGGTCGTCACGCTGTGACATGGATGTTGCTGTCGGCGTGCCGTTGGGGTTCGTGTTGCTGCCGCTGAAGCCGAGTCCCTCAAGGGAGATGCCACCAGGACGTCCGACCGGATGGCTTGCCGTGGAGGGTGCTGGCGAAGGTGTGTAGGAGCGGAGATCTGCATACGACTTGGCGCCTCGAAGGTTGGGCACTGCGTTCAGGCCGCCTGGAGAGTCGGGAAATCCAAGGAGACCTGAAGCCTGCCTGCCGAATGCGTTGTAGAATCCTTCAGATGCACGGACATCGCTGAAGTCTGTGGTTGCAGCACGATTGAGACCGCGGCGCCCTGGCTGCTCGGTAGGGTGGCTAGTTGGTATCTGCGGCATAGGCGGGCTGAGGCCCTGGTTGTTGTGGACCTTGAAGATGTGCACCTGGCGCGTGTCCCCGGAGCCCTTTGATACGTGGGCCAGGTCGAGCTGGTGAGCCAGGGTGTGGATAATGCGTCGCTGAGGGGGCGACAGGGATGGAGGGAAGGTCATGCTGTCGCGGTCGGGTGCCTCCTTGAAGAGAAGGAGCTGCGAGTAGAACTGCAGGATTTGGGGGTCATTCAAGTCGACGTCAACTGGGGGGTTGGCGACGCGTTCGGAGGCGCCGGCGAGCGACATGGCCATCTTCTGCTGGCGCATGGCCGAGACAGGCGATGGAGACGCTGCAGGGATGTGCGAGTGGGAGGCCAGGGAGCTGAAGGAGGGCTGCTGGTGCAGCTGGCCACCAAGAGGGCGGTGTTGCTCCTCGAGCTGGCCGCGGCGCTCACGCTTCTCGCGCTCGATGCGTTCGCGCTCGGCGAGGGGCAGCATCTTCTTGTACTCGACGCGTAGCTTGCGGCCATTCAGCTCAAAGTGGTTCATCGACTCAATGACGGCGGCCGTCTCCTCGGCGGTGGTGAAGTTTGCAAAAGCCAGGCCCCTGAAGACGCCATTGTCGAAGTGGTAGTTGAAGGCGTAGGGCAGGGGCAGACGTAGGTCGGTCATCAGCTGCACGAGCTGCTCCTTCTTGACGGCAAAGGGGATGTTCTTGATAACAATGGCAGTAGGGATGAGCTCCTCGTCGACTTCGTGGCCGTAGCCGGTGTTGAGCGAGGCGCCGTTGCCCAGGCCAGGGAGGGCGAAGGCGGGCAGGCCCTGGGGCTGCTGTTGCTGCTGCTGCTGCTGCTGCTGCTGCTGCTGCTGCTGCTGCTGCTGCTGCGGCTCCATCCAGCCCTGCAGGCGGTCAGTAGGCGTGTGGACGTGCATTGGGGAGCTACGTACTGCAGGCAGGGCACTGCGTCCACCGCCGCCGCCGCCGCCACCGCCGCGAGTCTGCGACTTGATGCGTTGGCCGGCGACGGCGCCCAGGGAGCCGAGGGCATTCTGCGCAAAGGCGTTGGTGTTCCAGGCCTGCTGGGCGGCCATGTCGTAAGGATAGGGGGCGTGGATGGTGTTGTTGAGGCGGTCGTTGTAGCTGCGCGGCTGGTCGTAGCCCCGCTGGTGGTCGTCGTGCTGGGGGTACAGGGCAGCGTGGCCGAGCTGCTGCTGGTAGGCGTCGAACTGGCGCGAGGGCATCCTGTTGAGAGAGCCCGGCTGGTTGCGCAGCGAGCCGGGCGACCGCGACGACTGCTGGTCGTAGGCAGAGTACATGGTGGGTGGTGCAGCAGTGGTGCAGGCACGGCGAGGGCTGCAGCAGTGAAAATAATTAGGGCTCTAGGGCTCTAGGGCTCAAGGGACCATCAACGCCAAGTGGGCGCGAGTCGTAGCGGACAGGGTCCGATATTGCGGTGCGCGAGGGCTGGCAAACAGGCAGCGTCACGGCCGCGTCGAGATTGCGGCACTCAGGAGGCGACGCCTCACGGGTCGCTGGCCGGCGTCGTGCTGTCTGGCGGGCGGTGCGTTTGGGCGGCGGGACCGGCTTGCGGAGCCCAGCTCGTCTCTCCTGTCCGCTCCTGGCTGTCTCCTGCCTCCTGGCGGTCTCCTGGCGGCCTCCTGGCTGCCTGCGAACGAGCCGCCTCAGGGTGGACCGCGGCCGCCAACTAAGCAGACGTCAGGACGCAGAAGCAATAGAGCACCAGACACGCGTCGAGTCAACCAGGGGCTGGTGCAGTGCTTGCAGTGCTTGCTGTGCTTTGGAGCTCTGGGATCTGCAGCTCTGGAGCTCTCTGAAGCTCAAGGTCGCGCTGGTTAGACGCTTGCACGGTGCTGTAAAGGCGGTGCCGGCAGGTGCAGCAGAGACGCAGACACGCAGAGACGCAGAGGAGCTATGTAGGCTGTGGCACTCAGGAGAGAGACGCTCACAACGCTGCACCACCTTGTCAGGCAATCTGTTCACGGCCGTCTGGCGCCCACACGCCCACACGCCCACTAGCAGCGGGGAGGCGGGAGCACGCCTGTCCACTGTCTACCTACTGTGTCCACTGTCCAGTGTCAAGCCTGTCCAGTGTCGAGCTTGTCCACCCTCCAGCCAGTCCTCGACGCACCTGCCTGACCACACGGTTTCAACCTCAGCAGGCCGCAGCGCAACGGACATGCTCGTCATTGGCTCTCGCCACACCACTCGCGTCAGCGCCGCTTCTGCCGTGCAGCAGCTGCTCATTTTTTGACCAGCCACCGCGTACATAGTACATAGACAGTATCCCCTTGGAACCACCGCCCTGCTCCAGCGTCTGCCTGTTGCAACGGTGCCCCTGTCTTGCGCCTGCCGCAGCAAACTCTGACCAGGTTCGCGCTCGCATGGCCCAGCGCGTTTCGACTCGACTCGCAGCAACCGGCGCCATGAGCGAGCTACAGGTGACGGCGCGAGCCAGCGGGCCGAGACCCATGAACGTGGACAAGACGGTGCTGCTTTTGCTGGTAGCTGACGAGCTGGCGTTGCACTGCTTTCGCTCCTCAAAAACAGACACGACGACATGGCTCCCGCCACTGCACTGTTGTTGTTGTTGTCTGGCTCTGAATCGCTTGTCATTTCTGTCGGCGTCTGTAAGGGTGTGCTGCGAACCTTGGGCCGGTGCACGAGGCCTCCAGCACGGCCACGAGAACCGCGGTCGCGCCATCACCTGCCCTTGCCATCGAGCAAGGTCCAGGTCACATTTCGCTTCTCGGCCACTGCAAGATTGCCCATTACGAGGCTGGCCGTTTTTCCAAACGCTGCGACTTCTCACTGCATGTCCTGGCATACTGCTGAGGTCACCCTTACTCCTGCACAGCAACATGAAAGCAGCGTTGCCCGTTCCACTGCATGCTGCACTGCATTTGATTCGACAAGCTAACGTTGAGAGGGTGAGAGGCTGCTGTCCTTGCAACCCTTCCGAGCCGTCACAGCGCCTATCCGCTCTGCTCATCATTCCGACTGGTTGAATCTATGGGAGAGGCACTGCGACGTGCGCTTGGCCGCATTGCATACAGGTCACGTTATCTACTGCGATGAGCACTACATCGGCGCAGCTGCCAATCATACCTGTCGCCTCTGCCGTCGTGAAAACTTGCATTGCCATTGCACAAGCCATGCAACCGCAACAATTCAAAGCAGACGATCCTCGCGGCCTGCATGTCGTCTGATTCTGATCGGCGCGACCATTGTCAGGGCATACCTATCGAGGCGCGCTCAGATAGTCAGGAGCCGTGACTCTGGCCCGCTTCAGTCATCAAAATCTAAAAGTCGTGACCATTCCCTCTCGCCAACTTTGCGAAACTCGGCACCGGCTGTGAATTGCCCAGCGGCCTCCCAAGCCTGCATGGTAGCCTGATCGTACGGCCCGTTGATATCGCCTTCTGGCGCATTGAGCCAGTGGAACTCCCACTGAACTTCTTCTGGGTGCGGATTCTTCCAATCTTCGCCCGTGTCGCGCTTGTATAGCCGCATAATCATCTCGCGCTCAAGCTCGTAGATGTCATCCATGCCGCGGTCCTCAAGACGGCTCGCACACTCGGTGATGGTGTCGATGGCTTCCTTCGCTTTGGCTGCTGCAGCCGCTTGAGCTGGATCTTCGTCCACCTCCATGCTCCGACTCTTCTTTTTCTTGCTATACGCGGGCTTCTGCTTTTTTGGCGCTGCCTTGCCATAACGTACGAGTGCCTCCATGGGTGTTTCGCCAACATCTAAACGTGCAATAAGATTTGACAAAACATCACTCGTGACGATTGAATCCTCTGCTCGCTCGCGTGCCTTCTGCTCAGCGTCTCTCATGTCCTGCGCCTCCTTGGCCCGTCGCATATCCTTCTTCGATATGCCTTCGAGCCAGGAGTCTTGAGCGGCTTCAGGGTCGTAGGCTTTGCGTACAAAGTTGCCAGCCTCGTCAAAACGTCCCTCCTCTTGCTCGGCGCGCATATTGAAGGCATCGAGCTTGGGTGCATGCTTTTTCTTGCCGCCAGCGCCTATCTCTTCATCAATGTCTGAGTCCAGGCGGTCGCGGTCCTCATCGTCCCCACTCTCGCTGCTGCTCTCTACATCCGCCGTATCTTTCCCCTTTCCAGTGAAGTCCACGGCAACGTGACCACCAGCCTTGCTGTCAGCTTCCTGGCCCTCGATCTCGTCGTTGTCCAGGAACCTCAACTCCTTCTTCTTGGTCTGGTCCCTCCGTGTGTCCTCGTCCTCCTCATTATTCTTGTCGTCTGCCGCAAACATGTCGTCATCATCTTCTTCTGGCGGCGCAATCTTCTTGTCCTTGGCCTCTGCACGCGCATCAAAGTTTTCGGTGGAGCTGTCCGAGTCGTAGCCATCGATGTTGACTGCATTGCGTTTGATGCCTGCGCCCTTGCCTATCACATCTGCTTCGAGTGCCGGGTCCTCATCTTCATCTGCATCTTGCACGAGCGTAGAGGGGTTTCGTGGATCGAATCGAGGCTTCTTTGTTGAAGGTTCGCCGGCATCGAGGTGGTGTGTTCGTGTGAAGTGGTCACCGTCGCGCTTTGGGCGCGCAGGATTGTATCTATTACTAGAGCTGGCCATGTTGGTGATTATCCAGTATGCTCCAAAGGCATTGCCCCAAATTCAGGCGTTAGAAGTGACGTCTGACTTTCACGCGCCTGCGCGACTGGTCCAACGAGGTAGCCGTAGTATCTTCACCTCCAGTTCGTCATTACCGTCGGTTATCCACGACATTCGACAAGCTACCACTGTACGCCTTCGCCTCTGCGTCTTGTCTGAACTCCAGTGAAAACCCTCGACCGTCTCTAAACACAAAACCGCCCTGAAGTGGCATTCCATCATGGCAAGCATTACCCCACTACTCGCACCTACCTGCACTAACACAGCACAGTTCAACCCCAACTTCTACGGCGAAGACGACCCTATGGCTGCATATCAGTCCATGCGTCGTGGCGGTCCTCGGCGCTTCGATGAATACTTCCGCTGCTACCCTATTGCCATGTTGCCCGGGCCGGATCGTGAGGATGCGAACCACGGCGGCAAAGTGTTCCTTCCACCCAGCGCGCTCGACAAGCTTACACGGCTTCACATCACATATCCTATGCTCTTCGAGTTGATCAACGGTGCCCAGGATGGGAAGAAGACACATGCTGGTGTGCTGGAGTTCATTGCAGAAGAAGGCAAGATCTACTTGCCATACTGGGTATGTCGGCAACAGCAACGTTACGATGGCGTACTGACAGCCTTCACAGATCATGCAGACACTCTTGCTTGAACCAGGCGATCTTTTGCAAGTCAAATCAACCGATATTCCTCTTGGATCCTTCATCAAGCTACAGCCACAGGACTCGTCCTTCCTCGAGATCTCCGACCCCAAGGCCGTCCTCGAGAATGCCTTCCGGAACTTTGCATGCCTCACCAAAGGCGACATCTTCACCTTTTCATACAACGACAGCGTGTACAGTGTTGCTGTGCTGGAGACGAAACCAGAACACGCCAGCCAGGCAGTGTGCACGATCGAAACAGATTTGTCAGTCGACTTCGCACCACCAGTGGGGTACAAGGAGCCAGAGAGAACCAGCGGGACTAGTACGCCACGGAGCGTCATGGCAGGGAAGGGAGGAACACTCCACTCTCAGGGCACCATGGCACAGGCGATCAACTACGCCGCTATTGCACCCTCGGCGACGAGCGCAGCTGCGGGCGCTAAGGCTGTGTCTTCCAATTTCCTCACAGGCGGTCACAAGCTGTCGAAGAAGGGTAGTAAGGCACCTACTCCACAAGCTTCTACACCAATCGCTGGGCAGTCCACAAATCCACCCAAGACAGTACGACGCACGAACGGCCCTCAGCCACTAAGGCTGCCACCGGGCAAGCTCTTCTTTGGCTACGAGATCAAGCCAGTGAAGAACAAGGAGGGTGCCGACGAAGGCGAGCAGAAGCAATCGAAGCACTTCGAGGGAGCAGGAAACACGCTGCGAAAGAAGAAGGGCGACAAATAGACGATCAACCGGACTGGGCAGAAACCATCACTATGCATTTGCAAGGCGCAGTGGGAGCCGACCGAAAGAGACGGCATATGGCGTTTTGGGATACCTTGATAGTTTGCTTCGAACCATATATCAGATCTGCACAAGCATTTTCCAAATCTTGAACTCACAGGCTGACACAGCTGCAGAGGTCAAAATGCGTGTTCAGCCTGGACGCCAAGAACCAATTGATCTGATACCTGATCCTCATTCTGAGTATCTCTGATCAAACCGCCCCAACTCCAGAACTCATATATGAAGATTTCGAAACTCAAAAGCACTGACACCCCTCAACTCTCAAACCTCCTCGACATCATCCTCTGGCTCCTCCTTCACGAACCCCGTCTCTGAATCTTCAACCACACTGCCCTTCCTCTCGGTTTGCATACCCCCCTGCTGCTGCTGCTGCTGCTGCTGCTGCTGCGTCTTCTCCTTCTTCTTCCTAGGCACACGCTGTTTCTTTGACGGCGGCTTAGGGATGTTGTCCTCACCTTTGTCCTCTCCATCGCCCTTGCCCTCGCCTGCGCCTTTACCTTCTCCCACTCCCTCGCCCTCGTCCTTGCCCTCGCCCTCGCGCCCGCGCTTCAGCGGACCCTGCATGTCCTTTTTCTTCTTGGCTGAGTGGCCTGCGCCGCCCTCGGGTAAGGCCCAGTTTAGCTTCTCGTACATGTTTCGCTGCTTGACGCGGAGTGTGGAGATGCGGTTGCGGATGCTGCCGGGGGTTGCGCCTAAGTGGGAGGGGGGTGTTAGTGGGTTTGGGGGGTTGGTGGAGGGGGATGTGAAGGAGCAAGAGTCACAGATTGTGTATGTATGTGTGTACACAACGGAAAGGACGTACCTGCGAATGCAGAGGCGAGCTGCTCGTACTCGTCTGGCTTGACGTAGCGGCCTTGGGTGAGTAGCAGGAGCTTGGTGTCGTTTGCGCCCTCCCAGACGAGTTTCTGTGGATGCGTTAGTTTGTAGCGTGCAGCAGGGGGGCGGGGGTTAGATGATGTACGCCTGCTTCTCCGTTTGTGTCTTTCTTGGGGGCCATGATCGTGTGGTTCTTGTCGAGGAGGTAAAAGCGGTTGTATGCAGTTTTGCAAACGATGGCGGATGACCGATGGATGAAGAGGAGTGTCGAGGATCAAGCGAGAGCAATATATGTGGGTAACTGGCCAGATGGGTTCTCTGCTCTGCAACCGGACGCGGAGAGTGGAGAGCGGTGAGGTGAGGGAATGTTTGCTTTAGATTGTTAGGCTGGCACGGCGCGCGCGCACAGGCGGTTCACCTTCACCTTGACTGCTCTTCACCGTTACTATAGCTACGGCGCCGATCCTGCAGACCCGGAGTATCATAAAGCTGAGACTGCCGCTCAGGTTCCTGCTTTTTCTTCTCACTCTACGATAATCTCGGACTTGCTTTGCGAAATTCTGACTCGAGCTCTTCGCTTTTCCAACATTCAAATTTCTACCAAGATCATCACCACAATGCCTCCCAAGAAGAAGGGCAACGCCGACGCCAACGCCGACGCCGGCTCAGGCGAGGGTGTGAGTGGATACTCACCCGTTGATTTACCATGCTTTGCTAAAACAAGCCAGACCTGGAAGTGGACGCCCGAGAATGACCGCACTGTATGCCGTCCACTCCCCACCTGCGATCTGTGCTGTTGCATCACTAACCGACACCAGCTCTTCCTCCTTATTCTCGGCCGCGGCAGCTTTATTAAGGAAGACTATATGAAGATCGCTGCTGCGCTGTCTCGTACGTACCTCTCTCGCAGTGTCTCTTCCTCTGCCCTCGCACTCTCTTCACCCTCACCCTCGCACTTCCTCTTCCCCCCGTCTGCCCGCTCCTACTCCCACACACCCCACCATCCACATCACAACAACCACAACGCATCACCACCTAACGCCACACAGCCAACGTAAACTGGAACGGCGTCCGCCAACGCATCAGCAGGCTCCGCAGCGAGCAGAAGAAGAAGTTCGAGGAGCTGGGCTGGGGCGCTCTCGCTACCGGCGGCGGTGGAGGTGGTGGTGACGGCGATGCAGACACGCCTGCGAAGCCAAAGGCGCCTGCTACGCCCCGGAAGCGCAAGGGTGCTGGTGACGGGATTGAGGGTGGGGAGACGCCGAGTAAGGCGAAGACGGGCAGGGGTAAGGTGGTTAATAGTGAGGAGTTGGTGGGCGGGGAGAGTGGTGGGGAGGGCGAGGCGGGTGTCAAGATGGAGGAGGGTGAGGGTGAGGGTGAGGGCGAGGAAGCTGTTTGAAGGAGTGTTTGGAGGGTTTGAAGAGGAAATGGAGTGGTGTGCTGCTCTGATGGGAGGGGATTGTTTGCCAGTCGCTGCAGCTTTGTGCGTGGGACGGTGCGAGTGGGACTTGTGTCTCGTTGTGGAACTCGATGCTTTGAGTCTTCGTCTCTCTTTGTAGGTGCGTTGAGGTCTTGTTCGCCCTCGTGGGCAAGCAAATGTCTTGCCAGGTATACCGTTGAGTAAATGGGTTTATGCATGTTTATCAGTGTCTGGCCCGTGATTTGTGGGATCGTAACATCGATACCGTTTGCTCCGCTTTGTCTGCGACTCCGTGTCCAAGGTCGCAATTACGGATGTCCTTTTAGAAAGTCAGAAGCAGAACAATATGAGCTTGTCCATGTTAGGATATTCCTTCCACAAGGACCATTGCCAGCGACGTTAGTCAAGCTCGCTTGCGCGGGTATCGGGCCAGATCTTACGACGTCACAAAGCTCGAAATGCGGGGAAGCTCTCTCGGCAAGCGCACATCGCAGGCAGCACATCACAAAATCACAGCATGAATACGGGCGTTTGTCGTGAAGCATTTTTTCATTCGATTTCATGTCTCCACACGGAGATGTGTCAGTCAAAGACCGTTTTCAGAAGTGCGATGCTTGCGCAAAGCGCTGGTGAAGTGCGGTCGGTGTTAGAGTGACCATCGTGTTCAAGTAAACACTCGAAGACCTCAATGGGTAATTGACCAGCTTCCAGTGCCATCCTCAGCCTAGCAGTCGCCCTCCATGGAAAGATTGAAACTCGTGTCGCGTGCTTGCCGGATGATGTTGCGAGGCAGCATTGTCGAGAAAACAGTGACCAGAGTGGACAGAGGGTGATGCGCAGATCGTGGCGTTCAAAGATCGTTATCGTTCAGAACTGAGGTGGTTGTTGCTGAGATTGGGGGCGAGACGTTTATTTGCTGAGGTACTGTTAGTTTGATCAAGTTGCATGATGTGTACAGTGCAACTTACGAACGAGCCCTCGTCTTTCTTCTCTTACGCTTAAGCCTCCTGACGCGCTTCTTCCTCCATTTCGCTCTCATCTTGTCGGCTGACTGCGGTGATGTCAGCAGCTGAAGCTTCAATTCACGTCATGCGGCATTTGCGGGGGAAGCGAAGACTATTCATAAAGAGCAATACGCCTCGATATGCTCAATTGAGCGGTGCGAATGTTTTGCTGGGCGCGAGAAAATACTTACGTTGCTTTGAGATGAGTGTCGTGGGATGCAGAAGGAAAGTCGCTGGGCTCGCGGCGGCTTTGGTTTGTGGTGCGGTGCGCCAAGAGCTAAGCGAGGAAAGTGCGCTAGCTCCGGAGCGGAGCATCACCCACGGTCACGCGTCGTGTCACCTTCCAGCACCACAGCGCGCGTCCGTTCAGGACATGGTCATTACCGTCAAAGGTGTTGTACGACATGGAGGACGAGGCCGTGGCGTTCTTTGAAATCCGACTGGCGGGCTGCACTCCCTTCAGTTTGTCAAATCTTGCGTTTGACCATGTTCAGAACTCACACGTGCAGATACACATGGTGCCATTGAGATATGCGGTAACGAACAATTCAAGCTTGGGAGAGGCGCGAATTGGTAAGAGCTAGCGTGTTTCAATCAGTATTGCTGCTGAGGCTAACGCGGACGTTAGCCGCTATAGCTGGCATGACGACTTCACCATCTCTAGAGAACATCTTCGTATCCATTGTATTCTTTACGAACAAGATCCTAATTCTGACTTCGCACCTTTCGTTTACGCCACTGATCTCTCGGCTAATGGCACTTTCTTGAAGAAGAGCAACGCAGAATGCACCGGATCTCAAGGTCGAGGTATCTCAATGAGCAACAATGGCAGCTTCCTACTCGACCATGGCGATGAGCTGCAGCTGTCAGAGACAGTCACTCTGGTCTATCAGTCCTACAAGACAGTCAAACACACCGTTTTAACAGCAACGCAAGAGCGTGAGAGGTCCATGCTTACATCTCGATACCTCATCACTGGTCGTCTGCTTGGGGAAGGCGCTTACGGCAAGGTTCTCATCGCAATCGACCAAAAGACACAGCGCCAGTTGGCATGTAAACTGGTCACCATTGAGAGGCACTACGACCGGCGTGCTGATTTGCTCAGGCCCGCCGATGACGAAGCGTCCTCCAGTCAAGCGATCAAACAATTGCCTCTGAGAGTCCAGAAAAGCTTCCGCGAGTTCGACATCCTCAGAGATGTCAGTCACCCCAACATTGTTCAAGTACAGAAGGTGTTTTGGAGCCGTAGTACTATCTACATTTTTCAAGAACTTGTGACTGGCGGCGACCTATTTTCGTACATTGAGAACGGGCAAGGCAAAATCTCGAGCATCGAATCTGCAGTCATCGTTCGACAGGTCCTCAAGGGTGTTCAGTATCTACATGAACACGACATTGTGCACCGCGACCTTAAGCCCGATAACATCTTGATGACTTCGCTCGATAACGGTGCGCGTGTTGTCATCACAGATTTTGGTCACGCACGATTTTTGCCAAAAGCAAACTCCCGGCACGAGTACGCAAGCAGCAAATTGCGGCGCATGTTCAGTGTAGTAGGCACCGCGGAATATGCTGCACCTGAGATCTATAGAGCGAATGGAGCCGTCCCGGAAGCTTGGGGCTACTCTCTGGGTGTCGACATGTGGGCCATTGGGTCAATTACAGCAGCCATCCTTACGGGTCAGCTCTTGTTTACCTGCCGACGAGATGGTCCATTCGAGGAAGATGCTGAACGTGTAATCATCCGCCTTGCCGCGGAATGTGATCTAAGCATTCTAGATGACGAGCATCATCCCATGTGGGGCGCAATTACCTTCGCTCCAAAAGACTTCATCAAACGCCTTCTGGTCTTGGATGAGGAAGACCGCATGTCGGCAACTGAAGCTTTGAATCACGTTTGGTTCACGCACCCGATGATGGCAGCAGATTTCGAGGCCCAGTACGAGCGATCTGTCAAGGGTTGGCGTCCTCGTGAGATGGAGCAGCAGCTCATTGAACAGATCAAGAAA
This sequence comes from Stagonosporopsis cucurbitacearum, assembly GCA_016920805.1. Taxonomy (NCBI): domain Eukaryota; kingdom Fungi; phylum Ascomycota; class Dothideomycetes; order Pleosporales; family Didymellaceae; genus Stagonosporopsis; species Stagonosporopsis cucurbitacearum. The sequence goes on along the minus strand of JAFEKD010000011.1, from coordinate 1,426,900 downwards.
CTGTCTGAGGTGCGAGAGCCATCCGAGGGCGATTATTCATGTTCTCACTACTTTCCTCCTATGCAATCACCAACTCGAGCTGCACCGATGAATGAGGACCAGCACATGAGCGTTGAATCAGCTGCCTACCAGTTCGCTAGTCAGACTAATCCTACCCTGCACAATGTCAGCTATACAGCCAACCAAGGATATTCATTCGATCACGCTGCGCAATTCGACGAGACTTACGACACAGGTCCCAACATCCACTCTACTAAATGGAAGACGAACACTCAGAATGTCGATGATGATCACTTATCTCTGCTACAGGATCGTGGAGCTGCAAATCACGTGGCAAATGGTCAGCTCCATCGAGTAAGTACCAAGACACGCAGTAAGTATTTCCGAAGAGAAATCGTGGACCTAGACGACCTCAGTGCTTCTTCCAGTAACTCTCGCAAGGGTATGGAATTCGATGAGTCAAACGAAACCAAGGCTAAGCTCTCCACCCCTCATGGGGTCTTTCGTCGAGAGGAGACCATTCAGGTGTGTATGACACCTTCTGGGGACGGTGAAGAAACCGACAGCGTAGAGCTGTGGTGGCATAATCGTTATCCACAGACGCAGTATCACTATGACACACAAGCGGAGCCACTCACTTTTGACGAAGACGATATCCTAGTGCATGAGACTCCTCCTGAGCTCGCACCAAAGTCCATATCTCCGTACGAAAGCAAGACGGGAAACTATCTCAAGCATGATCACCGGGTCCAAGAAGCACCCTTCACTAACAGATTCAACAAACAAAAGAAGGTCTACGGCCGACAGTATTGATATATCGCACAGCACCATCTCCACTAATCTACCGTGCAAAGATGGTAACGGCGGCGGAAAAACATGTTTTATCATCTGGAATTCTCAGTCAGGGTCTTATGAATTAAAAAGTGCTTTCATACCCATGCTACCCTTTACTACGATCCAGGTGTTTCGCGTATCATCAGAGGCTGCTTGTGCAACGGCCCACCGTATGGGCTGAGGTCGATGTCTATTACTTCCAAATCTTCGAACCCGTGCTTCTTGTAAAACTCATGTCCTTTTGTGCTAGACTCCAAATACATTGGCAAGCCCAGCTCCTCCGACTTCTGTTTGCCCCACTCCATCAGCGCACTTCCCGCGCCGCGTCCTTGGTATTCAGGATCTGTGTGCAGCATGTGTAGGTCTTTTCTAAGTCAATACATACGCGTGAATTTTGCAGAGTGCACAGCATACAGATATGTGGTCGGGTTCCCATTATCTCCTTCTTTTTCTCCATCATCCCACCAAAGAACGCCTTGCACGCCTCTGAATTTGTGCCAGGACCAAACTCCAGCTTCCTGATCGGGATTTGAGTTTCCTCTGGAGTCTTGTAGATGTGCCATTTGGCAGAAGCAATCATGCGTCCAGACGCTGTATCAATGGCTTGAAGATATACGGTTGTGGAATCGTCCTTGCGCATTTGAATTAGCTGATCGACGCGCCTTTGCTGCGAGTCTGACGGAAATGGACCAGGAAAGAGGCTAGGGTTGAGGTCGTTGTCAGCGTAGGCGGCACTTTCAATGGCGCATGCTCGATGGAGCTCGGTGTCCGATACAGGACGGACTATGATTGACATGTTGCACCAGGAAGTGACTGCAAGAGAGTTGCAATATGCTTTATGAAATTTGGGAGATAGATGCCTGATAGATGATGCATGACTAAGCGAGCTAGCTGGGTGCAGTACGGCAACATCGCCCTTCCGCCCTTCTCATCACCTTCCTGATCCGTCCCACGTGCATCGACATTGATGACCATATCTCGAACGCCTGAATGAAGTTAAGAGCGGTTGGTTTCCGCTTGTGCTCTAGAGCGTACGACGCCGCATTGTTCATGCTCAATGCTGGCTATTGAAAAATGCGAACATTCAATCCTCTCTTGAGCTTATCGATGATGTTCTCGAATGGTCGTCTTCTGCAAGTATCTGTCGGCTGTGAGCGCTCGAATCTTTGAAAGCCCGTAAGTCATCGTACCTGCCTTGCCCGCGCTACGATCCCCTCTGCAGCGAGAATGGCGTAGGTTTTCCCGTGAGGCAGGTTCTGGTATGCCATGTCCTGGTCAGCCCAACTGCGCCTCCTCCTTTGCCGTTTAGTCTGTGAGACGTTGAGGTGCTGTAGACGATTAGTAGACCGACTTCAAGCATCTGGTGGAGACCGCTACCTGCTTGTACTCATCCATTGCGCTAAACCTCCTCGGCAGCGATCTGCTTGGATCGGCTACAGTCGCCATGTCGTATGTTGATTTACTTAAGTGGGATATATGTGTCAAGAATCGAAGGTCAGGGGCAAAAAAGTACTAGCAAGAAAGAGAGTAAGGTTGAAGAACAGGCAGCGTGCTTTCACTGTGCGCTCGCTCAGCTCTGGATTCTATGCCACGCGCAACTCCCAATCTGACTACTGCAGTTCAGGGTTTTTTGAGCCCCAAATTGTGAACGCGAACAGAAAAAGGTACGAGGGTTTTTCTGGGTTACGCAAATTGGTCTCCATATGATCCCTGCGCCGATCCCGCAGCCTCCGGTATTACTCCTTTTCTTGACACGCTTGTGAGAGAGGTCGCAAGGAAAGCAATCATGCGAATAGAATATGAAGAGATCTAGAGTCTCGTTCAACTGATCACAGCACGCGAAATGTGCATATGCCAAGTATCACTCTCTGTACCACAGTCGAGAAAGCGAAATCTACCGCGCCGGAACCCTTCACAAAAATTACAAGCTTGGCGGATGCGATGTCGACGGTGGCCGACAGCGATATGATGAGTTGGTAAGGCGCTTTGGCAGAATTTGGCACGCGCCTACCTACCATATGCCTTTATTGCAATGCTCGTGAGGATATGCATGGGACACTTGAAGCACTCCCCACCCACAGTAGGTGACTGAGATGTAGTTTGGTCTAAGTATCACGCAGACTGTCTTGATTAGAGGTAGACTCAGGTAGAGACGGTCACGATCCGCTAAATTCGCGAATTGTCATGCGATGAGTTGAAATCAGGAACGGAACAAAAAAGGCAAGATGCCGACAAGGGCATTCTCATATGTCCATGGAGTCCTCAATTCATTTCAACTACCGCCAGTGGACTGTTTTGAATGGATTCTGCTTTGCATACTACACGGCAGTTCACAGGTTACAACGCCGGGGGGCTCAACGACCGAGTTGTGAGCCACCCGCCTGAAGCGAGTTCATATGTACTGTGCAGAAGCTAACAGGTCATGGCGAGGTCAGGCATACAGCGACATACAACTGAAATGGAAAGCTTGAAACAGGATGTTGACGAGAAGTGCAGTTGGGTATGTGGTACCGGCAAGAGGGGGTGAAGCAAGCGTACAATGCCATCGCGCTGAGGAATATACGTTGTAATTCTCCATCCAATGGAAAAAACACTTTTGGGAACAACGACAGATGAAGGTAATCAAAACATCCGACTGCGTGATTGACACATGTACTTCACTAGCATCCAGCTCGATGTTAAGGTTAAGGTTGCGGGTCTGCCACGCTAGCGCGATGACGTTCCTTCTACAAAAAAGTTCCGTTCCGCGGTCTCGGAACAGCCTCAACAAACACACCATGCACTCGACACTTCGCAGCATACGACCGCTAAATGCGCCGTTTAAGCTTGTTCACCAAGTCTCACGCGCGCAGCTAGGCAGTGCGACTCCGTTGCCGTCATGGTCGCGCTCCTTCCACGCATCAGCAAGCCTGCGAGTCGTTGATCTTGCATACAAGCTCCACGACAACAATGGCAAAGCTACGGGCGACCCAATTGTGATCATCCACGGTCTGTTTGGCAGTAAGAGGAATAACCAGAGCGTCAGCAAGTAGGTTCTCATTCCGCGAAAAACCTCTGTTGCCCTCACTAACAACGCAGTGTCTTTGCGCGCGACCTCTCCCGCCCGGTCTACGCAATCGACCTGCGCAACCATGGCGACTCCCCGCATGATAAGACACACAACTACGTCGCCCTTGCCGAAGACGTCGAAGTCTTCTTGCAGAATCACAACCTCAAGAACTCAACGCTCATCGGCCACTCCATGGGCGCAAAGACCGTCATGGCCATGGCGCTGCGCAACCCAGACTGCTGCGCGAACATCATCCCCGTGGACAACTCACCCGTCGACGCCGCGCTCTCATCCGACTTCCCAAAGTATGCCGAGGGCATGAAGAAGGTCGAGGAGGGCAAGCCCAAGAGCCAGAAGGCCGCAGACGAGATGATGCAGCCGTACGCCAAGAACCTGCCAGTCCGCCAGTTCCTGCTGTCCAACTTGGTACGGCCTGCGCCCGGCGAGCCCATGCAGTGGCGCATTCCAATCAACATCCTCGCCAAGTCGCTGGACAACATGGCGGATTTCCCGTTCACGGACCCGGATAAGCATAGCTTTAGTAAGCGCGTGCTGTTCATTCGCGGAACCAAGAGCCACTATGTGAGCGACGAGACGCTGCCTATCATTGGGCGCTTCTTCCCGCGCTTCGAGCTGGTCGATGTCGATTGTGGACACTGGGTCATCAGCGAGAAGCCGGACGAGTTCATCAAGGCAGTTGTCGAGTTCCTGAAGGAGGATCAGTGAGCAAGTGTGAAGAGCAGCGGGCGTGTAATGTAAAAACAGCGCGCGTGTCATACTTTCAATCTGGCAGACGTGCATGTACATAGATGGTCGGTCGGTCGGTTGGTTGGTTGGTTTCATCATACCCATAGATTTCTTAGGTCGTTTGTAATGATCGATACCAGGTGTTCAACTCATGAGCAAGCCATTCATTCTCAACCACACTCGCTCTTCCATTCTCAACCACAAACCATGTCAACCCATCTCGCAAGTGTCAACACGAAGTCACATGGTCCAAGTATCAAACACCACTCGCCTCAGCACGAACATCAACATGAGGAATCCTGAACCAGCCACACCACCACGCCGCCCACCCAACCTAGCCGTACAGAACCCCTCCTCCGACCCTTCTACCCGGTCCATCTCGCGCCGACATTTCACTGAAGACACCCACATCCCCTTACTCCCCTTCCTTACCGTCCCTGCCTCCCGCTGACTCATACCACACACTGCGCAGCCTGGTACAAACACCGAGCCAGCTGCTGGTGACGACTACCTCCTCGCCGTGCGTCATGACAGAGAGTGAGAAGTGGCAGAGGGAAGACCCGGTGGTATCTCCCCTCTTTGATGACGTCTCTGTGCGCAATCGAGGCGGGTTGTGGTTGTCTTCGCGGAGGTGGGGGTAGCTGGGCGTGAGGGTGTGGAGTCGTTCTCCGGGGTTCTGGGGTTGTGATTGGGAGGTTCTGGTTGGAGTAATTGGAGGCGGCAAAGTGATGAGGAGGCCGTGGAGAGACGGTGGAGATTGTGGCGTGGAGGTTGGTATGGGTGTCTGGACGGTGTTGAGGGGGCTTTTGGAGGAGTTGGGGAGTTGGTCGCTAAGCCTTCAAGGGGTGTCGGGCAGCTCGGGCTCTTTGCGGATGTGCTGGGAGGCTGGCGCTTCTTCTTCATCCTCGGAGTTGTCGCGGCGGCGGCGGGGGGGCGAGCTTTACTGGGAGAGAGGGCTCCTTGGGCTCAGTCTGCCGGGGGCGCTTGGAGTCTGTCGACTCATCAAACGCTTTGTTGCGTTTCTCTGCAGGCTTGACCGTGGAGGGAGGTGCCACTGGTTGGTGTGCTGCGACGTGAGCGCGCATGTTCTTGGGGGGCTTCCAGTGGTCCAGCTCGGCGTCGACGAACTTGTTGTAGGTGGCAGAATCCCTACGCTTGGTGGTGCCGATGGTAGATTGAGGGAAGTGATGCTCCCTGCTTCTCCCCAGCTCCGTCATCTCCTCCCAGGTCAGACACGCCAGCCCAAGCTCCATGTTCGTGTACGTGGCTTCGGCCATCTGCCTCAGCAGCTTCTTCACGCTGTCGCCCCTCGTGGCCGCGTACGAGCACCTGGTTGTCACGGGGACAGGCTTGATCAGGAGAGTCTGGAGCTCCAGACGGCACTTCCAGAGCAGTTTCTGCACGTTGTTGATGGCTCCACCAGCGTACTCCTGCTCGATCTTGGCGACCGCTGTGTCGATGCTCCTGTTGCCGTAGTCCTCGTGCCAGATGACGAACTTGGCCATCCTCTCCATGTACTTGGTGTTGGTCCATGGGAGATCGAACATGTCCGCAAACTGAGCCCAGCTTGACTTGAGGACATGTGCGTGTGCCTGCTTGAGAAGGCTCACGATGCACTGATCGTTGAGCCGCAGCTCTTCTTCACCAGGCACAGCCTCCTCCTTCGCAAAAGGCACCTCGTTGCGGGGCACAGGGACGACGACCAACGGGACAGATGCCGCTGCGAGAACCTTGTCAGCGTGGATCTTCTCAGCGCATCTCGCGATGGCCTCGAGTTGCTCCTTCGACACCTGCCCGTAAGAAAAGCGAGCCTTGAGGAACCCGATCAGTTGTCCGGCTCTCTCGAGCTTCATTCCCATCTGGTTGACGATGGTCTGGTGAAGAGGTGGCATGATCTGGCGAATGCTCCCGTGCACTTGGCCATCTTCGCCGCGGAGGTCGTTGTGGAAGTCTGGACCAACCTGGGCTTGACCTCGTTGTCGAAGATCTTCCAGGCCCAATCCACCCTAGTGTGGGGGATATGCTGGGTCGGCGGCTGTGAGGCTGGCTCTGCTTCGACAATGCCCATGTTCTCCTCTTCATGAACTGGACCTTGGAGGTCTGCAGTGTTGTCGACCATGACCACTTTGTCGCACGAGTTGTTGAATGGGAGGGGCTCAGCCTTGACAGCCAGGGCCATGTTCTGCATGGGCGTGTCCTGGTTGGCTCCGCTGGCCTCGATCATCTCCTCATCCTGGAGATCGTCACCAGCCTCAGCCATGCTCTCATCACCTTGAGATGGAGACATGGCAGCTCCAGAGGACTGTGTGACGGGAGTAGGTAGCCCTGTGACCTGCGCAGGAGGGCTTATGGGCGGTGTGTGAGGGCTCGCCGGTGGCAGGAGTGGACCTGCGGAGGCCTTGGGAAGGTTGGTGGACGGCGTGAAGGAGACAACCACCGGCGCGGGAGAGCTTTCAGGTGGTGTGAGAGCGCTTGTGCATGGCTTTGATGAGCTCATGTACAGCATCGGCCAGCTCGTCAGGGACAGGGAGGAAGACCAGAGGACCATGTTCGTCCTCGGTGCAGAAACGGGGAAGCCCTCAGGCAGAGTGAAAGGACCCGGGAGCTCTTCAGAGTGTGTGGCCGAAGCACTGATCTTGAGCCCAGCGAGCTTGCTGGTAAGTCTGCGGGTTTCAGTACGAGACCTTCGACCAGACCACGGCGCAGGAGGGGAGGAAGGACCAGGCGCAGCCCATGAAGGAGGAGAGGGACGAAGAGAAGCAGCAACTGCCAGACCGCCATCGCGCCGCATCCACTTGCTGACTGTGACCGGAGCTTCACGCTGTTACAGATCAGATAAACACGTCTTGTAATAGTCGGGGGTCAAGAGAGCTTACGGATGGGATGATGGAGGCTAGGATAGGCCTTGCGCGGTCGAGCATCTCGCGTGTCTGGACTGACAACGGAAGGCTGCTCTCCAGCGAGAACTGCAGCTGTGAGATGATGGACTTGACGAGCTGCTGATCTTCGAAGCTCTTGGGAGGAGAAGAGAAGCTCATGGTGGCCATGATGTACGTGTAAGAAGAGAAGAGAAGGAGGTGTATATAGAGAAGTAAAGGGCTCCAGCGATAGAGCGGAGAGAAGTGGGATTGAACAGTGAGTAGAGTGCAAGTGAAGATTGCAGTTGAGAATGCTCGGTCAATGTTCGTGATGGGGAAGAAAAGAGTCGACTATAAGCGTGTTTATAACTAGGCAAAGCTACGCCAATGGAACTTTGGCCAGGCACAGGTGCTGCGAAGACGAGGTGAATGAGCGTGTGGCTGCTTCACTTGCTGCTTCAGTGGAGAAAGAGGAGAGGAACACGTCAGATTGTGCGCGTGCTCGAACGCTCAGTCGATAGTCCATCCAATGGGGTTCTCTATAGGTGGGCACGGGTTGGCAACAGGTATAGCCCATCGTGTGTGGAGGGAGTGAAAGAGGAAGTGAAAGAAGAAACACGTGGCCAGCATTGTGCGAGCTCAGTGCTATGTCTATGTCTTTGTGTCAGCACAATGCTGCAGAGATTTTACTTATTGTACTCTCGTATTGTGAGTACCAGTACACGAATCCATTCTGCCATGGAGACATTGGCGTGATCGTGGAAGATGTCCCCTAGCACGAATGCTCTTGCAAGCTGCCTTTGTGGTGATGGTACGGTTGAAGTCACTTACGCATTGTTGATATATAAAGAGATCTATTGGGGCGTGCTTTGTGCAATCGTTGTTCGCGTCTTTTCAAGCATAAATGTTGCTGGTTTAATACGTGGAGAACGTGTATGCACACTGTATGAAGTTGTCAGCTCACAGCAATAAGAGCCGGTCACAATAGCTTACTGAATGTGTGTTCATGGCCAATCGAAAGCAGAGCAGCTCCTCACATAAACTATAATGAAGAATACAAAATTCTGGAAGCAGCCATGGACGTCGGGTGTTCATCCCGAAAGAACAGCTGATTGTGACAGGACATGTATGTTTGCTATGAGTGTGGCATCACAAGCTTGTGTGTGACGGAAAGCATATTTGACCAAGGTCAGGCAGTAGGGAGCAATAAATGACATCAAAGAGACGAGAGGCACATCGACAATGCGAGAGAGCAAGTGAAGTTTTACTTTGTTTCATTCATCGTCATGATACGAGATCGTCCAGGTGCTTGTGCGCACTGCTATCGTCGTCCGTGTGTCATAACCCCCACCAAAGATGTTCGCACTTAGTCTGCACAAAGAGTCAGCGAAGCGTAGCTATGGCAATAGCGGGCCACTCACTGAAAACGAAGTTGCCATTGTCATTGGAGATACGCTCTCCCAGGTTGACATCACGCTCCTGGCCGTTGCCCTCCTCATCGAAGAGGCTAGCACGGAGGACGGGGACCTCACCATCTCCCTCGATGGTGAAGTGAACGTTTTCGGCGGATTCGGAGAAGTTCTCGCCGTCCCAGACAAAATGGCCTTCGCAGCTGTTAGTCACTTCTCAAGTTTTTGGAAATGTCAATACTTACCGTTGATGTTGCCAAGGAAGCCGTTGAGATCGATCTCGGCGTCGTTCCACTCGCCGTCAGCTGTGCGGAGGCGAGCCTTGAGGATGTGGTTGTCCTCGACGCGGATGTCTTCAGCGGAGTGGTGGAAAGTCATTGTGCTGGATGAATTGCTGGAAGTTGATGATTGAAAGAAGCTGGTCTGAAGTTTAAGAAAGAGAGAGTAGATGAAGAGGAGTCTTGAAGTAAGAGGACGTCGTGGCCTTTATGTGGAGATCTACGTCAAGCACACGGTCGAGGCAACCGCGAGGTAAGAGAGAAGTGGGGCATCAAACAGCCCACCTTCCTACAACTAGCATCACGGCATCGCTCGTCAGTTCCACTGTGCCCCTCGGTGAGCGAGACCCAGGACCCTGAACTGAAGACCGGGGCCGGGGGGTGTTGCTTTCGAAAGCTGCCGTTGGTCGTTCGCTCTCCTCAAGTGCCGCAGATCCGGCTTGGAGATCGTGGGATTCACAGCAGCTTCTCAAAACGAACGAGGTGCATATCACGAGCTGGAGGTCACACCGTCCACTCCAGAAGCCTCGGAGACCGCCAAGTGGGCACAGCCATGCAAGGCGCCACGCTGTGGCCCGGTCACGCATGCGTGGCTGTGTGTGATTTGTGGCGGGACTTCGGGGGCTCATCGCATGTGGATACGATGCGTCGACAGGCTGCAGGCCGTGTACAGACGCGTATTTGAACTCCGTTTACAGAGTGGAGCGGGTCGGGTCGACCCAGGCTAGTCCGACTCCGACAGGTTGACAGCATCAAGAGAGCAGCCAACTCTACAAAGTATGCCCAGCTCTTTTCCCTTGCCTGACAATATGATACACATAACGTAGATATTGTCTTTGGTACTTGGTCATTTCCTGTCATGTAGGTCTAGCAAAAGGATGAGCACGTAATGTGGGGTGCGTACATACGAGGTCGAACTGGGGGTGCGCTAGCTTTGCGCTACGTGGCTGCAGCTTACCGCACATCACGACCTGCGGCTACAGAAGCTTCTAGTACCTACTCACAAATACAGAAAGACGTTTGGCTTGTTACAAACATTTGCTGATCGCTCACGCTGCAAGGATTGGGTAGATGGCTAGACTTTCGTTATGGTTATGTGTCGTCTAAACCTGAGGACAATTCATGTATTGTTTGTCTGGAATTTCACTAACAAAATGCAGCCTGTTAACTCCATCGCTCGCCGTAATGCATGACGTTGGAACTGTTTTTGGCAAGGCGGCGCGACTGAGAAGCCGTGCAACGATCCCGTCGTGTAGCGAGCGCAATAATGCAATAGTAGTTATACTGTGCGTTGCTCCTGATGCTTGCTCACCGACCAGATTGTCCCTCCAAGACCGAGGTCATGTTGGACAACTCAGACAAACGCCTTCTCCTTGCGGGACGCCCCTCGTCCCTGTCTTCCAGATCCTTCTCCTCGTGTACTCGCAGAGTAAGCCAGGCAGCAATCAGAGCGCAGAGACCGCCGAACCGCAAGACCCACGCAACGCTATCATCACCTGCAACACCGCGGGGTTTTTGAAGGGCTCGGAAGATGACAGAGCTAACAAGCGTGGCGATGACTTGAGGGGCTGCAATTGCGACATTGTGGATACCAAGTACCACTCCAGCGGAATCCGCATCCCCGGCATCAGCACCCTCGGCAACGGCCTGTTCTTCCTCGGAAGTAGGCTTGATAGCACCGCGGCGAATGGCATCGCGCTTGGAAATTTCAGACGCAATGATGGAGAAGGGTGCCCAACCAGTCAGACACCACGGGACACCAATGGCACCAACAAGGATGGTAGCACCCATGGTCGACTTGATCACGAAGGTTAACCCCATAAGGACAGCGAATATGATGTGCGAAAGAAACCAAGAGCGACGGAGGGTAAGAGATTTGATCTGCAGCTTGTCGAGCGTGGCGTAGAATTTGTCCATTTTGGTCTTAGGGGGTCCTGTGCGCTTAGGCCTCAGCGTAAAGTAACCAGAACCACCCATGGAATGGGGAGTAGCGGGGGTCAGGGGTGTTGTGGGCCTCATGGGAGTACCAGGTGTAGGTGGCTCCGGCTCCGGCTCCGGGGCCTGGAAGCTTGGCGGGATGATGAAGGGGAAGATGACGGAGCATAGGAAGGTGGTGCAAGCGAAAACCAAAAGAGCGCGTGTGCCAATTCTGGTTGCATCCTCCCAGACCTTGTCGATCTCGGCATCACTCATGTGCGGATTTGCCTCGAAGAAAGGGTCGGCGTAGATCTCACCGACATAGGTGGTGATGTAGAACAGGAAAGGAAACCAGCCAATCCACGCAAAGAACTGAACCTCACAGACACGCTTGATCTGATCAGGAAGTCTCTTGACGGACACACCAAGGCTCCTGAAGAACGCAACGACACCCTCCTTTTGCTCTGCTGGTGGTGGGTCACGGGTAGGGTCTCGCTCGCCGGCGGTGCAGCTAACACCAACGGTAAGAGCCATGATGAATGAGGCGATGGCGCAAAGGACCTTGAACTGCGTGTCGCCGAGCCAAGGGAGGTAGAAGGGTAAGTTGATGTACCCAGCCAGATAGCCAGCAATGTTTCCAACACCAGCAGACCGCATAAGCCACGCGTTGGCTGATTCTTGCTGGTGAGTTGGGGCAACATCGACAATGTATGCGCGAATGGCAGCTTGAATGACGTTGATGGCGAAGTCGAGGACGTAGACAAGCAAGACGGCGAAGACCATGGTTATCGTGACAACCCACTCATTTTCGCCATCAGCACCGAAAAGCCTGCCGATGCCGGCCACAATCTCGCGCGCCCATCCGAGAAGCATAAGGGAAGCAATTGTTGCAATGGCGCCTCCAATGATGAACGGACGTCTCTTTCCCCATGTGATTCTGCAGTTGTCACTCTTGAGACCAACGTAGGGCTGCACCAAGACACCGGAGAGGGGACCGGCGATCCAGACAAGGGCAAGCATAGACTTGCTCAATCCGAGGGAGAGCAAATAGGGCTACAGAACTATTCAGCATGTGGATAGACAGTCAACTTGTTCGAATCAGACGTACCGAGCCATTGGAGGTTTCAACAGACCAGCCAATCTGCAGTCCCAGGCCACCGAGTGTGAGGAGGAAGAGGAAGAAACTGCTCTTGGTCTCCTCGAACTCTGGAAAGTAGTCGTCATCTTCCTGACCAAAAGTCGGCTCCTTGATCAAGCGGTCGGTCTCGCGGGCGCGTTCGGGGTTCATGAGAGGCGTAGACTCGTTCATGAATTCGCGGCTGGGAGGAGCGCCCGATCCAAGATCAGAATCTCGAGTAAAGGAAACAAACTTGGGGCGTGGGCGACCAGACTGAGAGAGTCGAGTGTCGATAGGAGGCGGACCGGGCACCGATCTCCTCGACGAGATGGAACTCGCCTCGGAGATGGTGTCATCGTTGTCGCGACGGCGCGACGAAGAAGGCATGCTTGCGGTGGTGATGAAGGCTGCACGTAAGTAGATGTGGGCCAACAATGAATGACGAGAAGCGCGGGTGTCACTGCCTCTTGAGAAGGAACGTAGAATCCAAGCACACCAAGTAAACAGACCGAGCAAAGTTCGCAGGTAGACAGGCGCACTTCAGGCTAAGCGCGGACAGAGCCTGCAGGTGCCTACTGGATGAAGTCACTGGAAATTTGCCAGTGGCGGAGCCGTTGAGAGCAAGCGTCCCTGGTGCACGCACGCACTTGGGCGTCTGGCTACGAGACGTGTTGCCCGCGGGAGAAAACAGCCGTGTTGCAGGAGCAGATATGGAGCAGCAATGCAGCAGCAGCACGAGGCGGACAAGTTTTGCGTGCGGCGGCTGTTTAAAAACCAGAAGAGCGGTGAGGGCCCTGTGTAGCCACAAAGTCTGCAGAAGCAGGGCGCTGTTCCGTGGACACGGCCTGCAGTTCTGTCTTCTGCGGCCTGTCATGCGGGTGACGTCGTTGAGGCTGCGGCGGGCTAGGCCGTGTTGGGCGGGCGGTGGGCGTGATTGAAACCCGGCATCTCGTTCTCAGAGCAGCCAGCAGCTTTGCTGCGGCGCAAGTCAGGAGCTCCACCTGTTCACAGACGCTGCCTATCAAACCTGCTGTGTAGTCCCCCGACGTAGATACCCTGTCAGGCCCATCAGACTGCCTGTGCGCGTGTGCTGACGCCAGGGACCACGCGGGATTCAAGTGCCGGCGACCGCAGGCGTGTGCCTCGCATACACTGTACACAGTACACCCATCCTATCGATCCCTTGTCGAGCTCCAACACACCAAAGCCACCTTTCCTCTCGCACGCCCACTGCAGTCCCCACATCTCCTCTGCACGCGCTCTCCGGCACCCGCTGCTAATGCCAACGCGACCGCCGTCTTGAAGCCACCATGGTGTCGACGGTAGCCTGGGTCATGATGGCTCAATTGCTGAGTATGCGCCGACCAGCCTCAACCCTGCCTGGACCTTGTTGCTGACCTGCCCTGCAGAGCGCGATGCCATCGAGCCGGACCCTGATGGTCAGTTCCATCTCTGCGCACCTTCACCACCGTCCAAATACTGATGCGCCCATGCAGAGGATGCTCCCGAGGCGGGCCAGAAGGAGATATTCACATCATGGGCGCTTTCCATATTGATTGTGCTGCTCATCATAGCGCTCTTCACAAGCTACATTATGCAAACGCGCAAGATCCAGGCAGTCCACGAGACTGTGCTGTCCATCTTCGCCGGTACGTCGACCGTTGCCTGCCAGCACACGGCCCACCCACCTCGTAATCCTCCGTGCTAGAGCCTCACTAATACTCATCAGGTATGGTCGTCGGCCTCATACTGCGCTTGACAGCAGTCGGGTCCGTCCTGGATGCGGTCAGTTTCGACTACCAGATGTTCTTCAACCTTCTGCTGCCACCCATTATTCTTTCAGCTGGCTACGAGTTACATCAGGTGCGTCCTGCTGTGTGCTGCGTCTATGCACTGTACTGACACTGCTCAGGGCAACTTCTTCAGGCACATCGGTAGCATCCTTACTTTTGCCTTCGCTGGCACATTTATATCCGCTGTCACTCTCGGACTCATCCTGTTCCTCTGGACACGAATCCCCCTCGATGGCTTCAAGATCAACTTCGTCGAGGCCATGTCTGTTGGCGCGACCTTGTCAGCAACCGATCCAGTCACGATTCTCGCCATCTTCGATACATACAAAGTAGAGCCGAAGCTGTACACCTTGATTTTTGGCGAATCAATCCTCAACGATGCAGTCGCTATCGTCCTGTTCGAGACGGCCCAGAAATACAAAGATGGCGCTGAGACTTTGGGCATCACGAGCTTGTTCGAGGCTTTTGGCATCTTCTTTGGCGTCTTCTTTGGAAGCTTGTTCATTGGCGTCATGGTCGGCATTGTCGCATCGCTGACACTGAAGTTTACATACGTTAGGCGCTACCCCAAGACCGAGACATGTCTGATCATCCTTGTCGCGTATCTCACGTACTTCTTCTCCAACGCTATTCACATGTCTGGTGCGTCAAGTCATGAACCCACCTCTTATCATCCGCTTACAACTTGCAGGTATTGTGTCGCTCCTCTTCTGCGGTATCTGCCTCAAACACTATGCATATCACAACATGTCCAGGCGCACTCAGTTGTCGACAAAGTTTGTCTTTCAAGTCACCTCGCAATTGTCAGAGAACTTCATCTTTATCTACCTTGGACTCTCGCTCTTTACCGACAAGCAGCTAGACTTCAAGCCTCTCTTCATCCTTATCACAGTGGCCGGTATCTGCGCTGCTCGATGGGCAGCAGTGTTTCCTCTGTCCAAAGCCATCAACGCTGTCTCCAGATACCGCCAGCGACGCCGTGGCATCGACACGACAGAAGAAGAGATACCGTACGCACACCAGGCCATGATCTACTGGGCTGGGTTGCGCGGTGCTGTGGGTGTTGCTCTCGCAGCGGGACTGACAGGCAACAACGGCGATACGCTTCGTGCTACTGTACTGGTAGTGGTCGTGCTGACCGTCATCATCTTTGGCGGTACAACTGCACGCATGTTAGAGATCCTCGGCATTCGTACCGGTGTGGTGGAAGAAATTGACTCGGACGACGAGTTCGACATCGAGGTCGTCAGTGGCGGTACTTTCCAGCGCCGCAAGGGCACAGGCATTGGCCACACTCCCCAACCCAGCCAAAATGGGTTCGGGCTGAGCAACGTCAATGGCGCGTACTCGAGCGGCTCCCTCAGTCGTACTAGCCCACCTACAAGACCGAATGGGCAGCCAATGCGGCGAAATTCGAGCAGGCAGCGCTTCGATGGTGCCGATCAAGGCCTCCTCAGTCCAGGCGATAGCAACTCTGCCGACGAGGACGATGCAGACCTCGACCTCCCACCCAACGCGCGCAGATCGCCAAACCGTCAAGCGTCACCACAAGGCGTCGCAAATGACCCGCTCTACCCTACCTCAGGTCATAGAATGGCAGAGTCTGGTGCAGGGGAGGGCTCAAGCAGAGTCGCTACTGCGACCGATGCAGTGAAGCAGCTGTTTAGTGAGATTAGTCAGGACCCAGCGAACGCGTTCAAGCATATCGATGATGGTTTCCTGAAACCTCATCTGCTACTTGACCCCGGGCAGGGCAAACCTGGGCCGAGCAACGTGTAAGATTTGGATTTGTAGCATTGGGCATTTCTGGCGTTATGGGAATATACACCGCTGCATCGCTCCGTCGACTTGGCGACATCTGTGAAGAACCGCGGTTGCAAGCCGTCGTAGTGCATTTAGGCTGTAACGTGTGCCCTGACCGCAATCCGTCAGGCAATGAATTATTATGTCTATCACACAGTTCGCCTACGTGGGCAGTATGCCACACTTCGCTGACGGTATATCCAAGCTTCGCACGGGCTGCCGATTTACTAGGCATTCGAGGCTTACAATATCAGCGGGCAAGGCTTGAGGTGCCCAAGGTACCTTCCTTCGTGCTTGTTTGGGGAGCGACAAGCCGCTAGCGTGCTTTCGATATTGCATCAGATTAATCCGCCACCAAACCTCAAACGAGCTCACTCTATACGACCAGTCACCATTGCAGATCATGGAGCTTCTCACCCGTAGTCAGGAACTGTCTCATAATGTCTTTCGGGCTCTGGAATTTGACGCCATCGCGGGGACATCTTCTCAAACCGGCTATCACTTACCAGAGTAGCGCGGCTCAGATTGTTGTTAATCTGTTAACCATCTGCGATGAGTTGCCTCCAGCCAGCCCGGACTTCTCAGTCTGGGAAGAGAACATGGAGAACATGGAGTTACGGGTCTGCTTTGAGGGACTGCATAGCTGTGGGCGTAGCAGACAGTTTCTACATTTACAAGTAGTTAACTCGATGGGCCACCAGTGCAGGCCCGAAACTCCGTGTCCTTCGTTATATAGTTTCTCAATGATCATCTGTTATAAATCAGCTGACTGTCAACCCGACTATAGCACGAGCAAATTTCACCTGCAGCCAATCTGGTTCATGCCTCATGTTCTCAATCGCACAGACCAGAGTTACCACATCTTCGCGGTTTACGGGCCTGCTTCCTGATGAACTGTCTGCAGATGTGTCAGTGCCAGCTCTCCAGTACAATGTACCCCGGTTGCGTACTAACATATAAAACCTGCCTTCAGCTTTGAAGACATTGCAAACATCGCAATCCTGTCTCTTCGTCTTTGAACCTTCCGCTACGATGAAGCTCACTTTCGCTACCCTACTGGCATCCGCCATCACTGGCGTCTTCGCCATTCCTACACCGAGCGAGCAAGGCCCCATCACTGCCCGTCAAGCGGCGAGCGCCTGCGCGACTGCTGTCACTCTGTCTGGTAACCCCTTTGCGGGACGTTCTATCTACGCCAACAAGTTCTACTCTTCTGAGGTCATCTCCGCTGCGGCTTCCATCACCGATAGCGCTCTGAAGGCCAAGGCTACTAAGGTCGCCAGCGTCGGAACCTACCTATGGATGTAAGTGTGCGAGACATGACAACCAAGCATAGCTGACCATTACAGCGATACCCGAGCCAAGATTGCTTCTGTCGAGGATGCGATTAAGAACGTTGGTTGCAATCAGATTGCTGCTCTCGTCATCTACAACCTCCCCGGACGCGACTGTGCTGCCAAGGCTTCCAACGGTGAGCTCGCTGTCGGTCAGCTCGATGTTTACAAGAAGGAGTACATTGATCGTGAGTATTCTTCCCTGTCACTACCCCTTCGTGGTACTGACATTTCAAGCTATCGTCGCTATCATTAAGAAGTACCCCAAGGTCGCCATCTCCTTGGTCATCGAGCCCGATTCCCTCCCTAACTTGGTCACCAACGCAAACGTCGCAGCTTGCCAGGCATCCGCGTCTGGTTACCGTGAGGGTGTTGCATATGCGCTCAAGCAACTCAACCTTCCCAACGTCGCCATGTACCTTGATGCAGGCCACGGAGGCTGGCTAGGCTGGAACGACAACCTCAGTACGTCCTGCATTCCTTCATCATGAAATCTTACTAATAGCTGCTCAGAGCCTGGCGCTCAGGTGCTCGCTGATGCCTACATCGCTGCCGGCAAGCCCAAATCTCTCCGCGGTATCTCCACCAACGTTGCTGGCTGGAACGCCTGGGACCTGACACCTGGAGAGTTTGCCAACACCCCCGACGGTCAGTACAACAAGGGCCAGAATGAGAAGGCCTACGTCGAGCTCTTTGCCACTTACCTGAAGGCCGCGGGCATGCCCTCTCAAGCTATTGTAGACACCGGCCGCAACGCCGTTCAGGGACTACGCCAGGAGTGGGGCCACTGGTGCAACGTAAACGGCGCAGGATTCGGTGTTCGACCTACGACTAACACAGGGTCGACATATGTTGACTCGTTCGTGTGGGTTAAGCCGGGTGGTGAGAGTGACGGCACCAGCGACCCTTCTGCCAAGCGCTACGACTCTTTCTGCGGCCTGAGTGATGCGTTCAAGCCTAGCCCTGAGGCCGGCCAGTGGAACCAGGCGTACTTTGAGATGCTGCTCAAGAACGCTCAACCGTCATTCTGAGCCGACGGCTACAGAGAATGAAACCTTGTATATAGATCGAGCTGGGTAAGGTGATACGGTGGAAAGAACAGAGATCGAAGAATAAATCACATTCGTTTGGCTTTGAAAAGCTTGTTTTCATAGTGCCTTGATTGAAAGAAATAAGTGCGTTCAATCGGAAGCTTACACACGAGTCACCCCGCAAACAGTGGGCGCGGAAACTAGCTCCTCACTGAGCGGTCCGCCTGTCGATATCAAAGTGCATGCCTTACCAAGCCGCTGAGAGATTACATGAAGACTGAGTTCCAATGCAGAACTAAGCCTAACGCAATAGCAAATCATGCATTAGTAGAACCATATAAAAGGATACAATGACACGGAATTTCTCAAATCTCCACACAAGGAACCCCCCGCCCTTGAAAACACCACACAATCTAAAACCATCCATCCGCAACAGCAGCATCACCAATCAGCTTCCCAGACTTAGAAATGAGGAACTCACCAACAGACACACGACCATCATCCCCACCAGCTCCCTTCAACCCGTCGACATCGCATCCACACTCTTCAACGCGCCATTAGTCCAGAATCCCGACTGCCACGAGTTCCCCATGTGCTCGCCACAAGCGTAATCTGAGCAGATCCAACATTGACGGCAGCAATGTTATCATTGAGTGCTGACGAGGAATGCGGAAGTTAAACCCCACATCGCCATTATTCCACGCCGTGTTGCGCTCCACAAGCAACACACCGGTTTTTCCAGTATCGATGACCCTCCTTTTTTCGCACTTGCAAACGCCATCGAGTTACGCACCACGTGGTTCGCGGGCGGGTTATCCGTATGTACTGTAATACCCAATTTAAACGCGTTACATACCAACGCCGTTGTTGAAGTCCGCAAAGTCCCACCGGGCCGGTTAAACCCGTTGTTCCACGCGTACCTACACTTTTCCCGAGCGTGATCGCGGAGCCGAACATGGAGAGGTCGAGGTTGTTGTTGGCGTTATGTTATCCCGTAGTCGGGCGTTGCGGGGGGTGTTACTGGTGCCCTCTCCTGAGCTGAAGTTGCAGGGGGAGCCCGACGCGTTGGCGCTCTTGCTGTTTCTTGCGGGGGTTGCAGGTAAGGTGGGGGTCGAGGTGTGGTATTGTGTTGTTGTGTTGGATGATGCGCGTTCGAGCTGGAAGCCTGATTCGTAGTTTTCGTGGGTGGTGATTAGTTCGTAGGAGTTGTGTGAGGCGTCGCGGGCGTAGATGCGGTAAGGACTGTTGATGAGGGTCGAGGTTGTAGAAGTTCCAGTAGTTGGCTTTTTCGATGTGCAGGATGCCGCGCTCTTTGTTGGGTGGAGACTCGGAGAGGCTGTAGGGAGGGCCTAGTAGGCCTTCACCGTCGAGAATGACCTTCTCTTTCTCGAAGGAGCGGATGGTGATTGACGCAGTTCTGGTTCCGCTCTTGGTGATTTGGATGTTGGTAGTAGGCTTAGATTCTCAGTCGATGGTCAAAAGACGACGTCAGATTTGACATACCTTGTACGTGCTGGCCCGGAGAAGGATGTTATCATCGGCGACAGCGGCGTTCACGGCAGACTGAAGAGATCCAAAGGGAGCTGCAGCGGACTCGGTACCAGTACCGGTGGGAGAGACACATATTTCCTTGGCCAATGACGAGCCAGTCAGCGCTGCAAGTGCGATCACCAAGGATTTAGATATGATGTTGAAGAACCGGGTACAAACGATACGAACGGTCACAAACCAGTGTTGAACTGCCACAAACCCAAGAATGCCATGGTCATATTCAGAAAGCCATAGCATCGCGACATACTCCATGTCGTGTGTAATTAGTCACTACAGACGTGACAGTGCCAAGGCGGCAGACACACTCACGATCCATCAATGAACGCGTGCCATAGAAAACTCCGAACCCAGGTATGCTTATGGTGCTAGTATCCTATATGTGGGCACTACACTGTCTAAATAGAAGCACGTTCTAGCCTTTGTGACCGTAAATCGATCAAGCGGCGTTAAGGAGACCGAGCCGACACTCTCTCGGCCGATCGAAACTAGAAAATTTCCTATCTCGGCTAGCGGCTTCCTTGACAGCCCTCACTTACAGATGACAATAGGCGTCATGAAAGTTGCGTGTGAGTATATAAATGCTGCGATTCTAAGGTGTAGTCTGTAGATATCCTTGTTCCTTACAACCTCCTGAGATACCGGCTTTCGACAATGACCTCTACCACTGTCTTCATTACTGGTGCGAACACCGGCCTCGGCTTGTATACCGTAAAGGCTCTGTACAAATCACCAAACGCATACACCATACTCCTTGGCTCTAGAGACTTGAGTAAGGCTGCAGCTGCCATTGAAGAAGTCAAGCGTGAGCATGCAGGCTCGGTGAGCAGCATCGAGCCTGTACAAGTCGACCTTGAAAAAGACAGTTCGATCGATCGTGCGTACGAAGAAATCTCCAAGAAGCACGGCAGGATCGATGTGCTCATAAATAATGCGGGTGAGAGATGGCGAGTGTTATCAGCGTGGGTGCGCAAGCTAATCTAAGCCAGGAGCTCAATTTGACCAACAGGTACCCCAGGGAAAGATGAGCATGAGGGAGATGTGGAACCAGTCTTGGAACGTCAACGTGACCGGCACACATATCTTGACTAATGTCTTTGCTCCGTTGCTCCTTGATTCAGCCCAGCCACGACTCCTCTTCATCACCAGTGGCACAAGCACTCTTACAGAGCACGACAATCTTGCATTGGCCATTAACAAGTCCCCTGCAAAAGGCTGGCCGAAGCAAGAATTCTCCGTCACGGGATACCGGTCAACAAAGACTGGAATGAATATGATGATGCTGGAATGGCATCGTCTCCTCAAGGAGGATGGCGTAAAGGTATTCGCAATTAGCCCCGGCATGCTGGCTACAGGTCTAGGCGGCAATCCCGAGTTGATGAAAAAGCTGGGCGCGATCGATCCGACAATCGGAGCGGAATTGATTCGTGACGTTGTCGAAGGCCGCCGTGACAAGGATGTAGGGAAGGTGGTGCGTAAGAGCAATGTGCAGCCGTGGTAGCCTGGGCGCGGCAGTCTGTGAGCCAACTCATGTAGAAGTGCTCGAATGAAGATCAGTATGCGACAGTCGTATATCGTTGCCTCATGACTGAACATGAAAGTCTGCAAAGATATTCGAATTCCAAAATTCCTCAGAATCTGCCGCAGTGTTACTCAAAAAGTTGAGTGGATCGAAGTCATTAAATGTAAAATACGTTTCCGAGTACAGGTACGGGTATGCGCCAGCGCCAGAGGATGCCAAGAGTGTAGAACTTGGATTATCAAGCGTCAACTGTCGACTGAAATCCTCTTCTACTCCGTCAAATGCTTGTGTCGACTTATCTGCTGTCTCACCTGCCGACCTCAACGTGGCCTGTATTACTAGACTGACCTTTCTTGCATCGGCAATATATGCTGATCTGTAAACGCAGACCAGGCGTGCTTCCTCGAGGAGTTGGAGAATGCTTCCTTTCTGAATCATCGAGGCTGCAGCTAAAGGGATCCTATTTCGACGTTCTAAGTCCATGTAGTAGCAAAGAATGATGGTACCGAGCAGGAAATCTGACATCGCGATGCCCTTGAACATCCAGCTCACTGTTTGTAAGCGACCGCCAGGTTGAAATCCATGATGAATCTCGGAAACGCTGTGTACGATACTGCTAGCTGCATTGACGCATTGGCAAATGCTAGAAGCATTACCCCGCTCCATGTACCTTCGATGCAAGATACATAGACTTTTCGAATGAAGAAGCTCGAGGTAAAGCCTAGACATCGTGATGAATGGAGGCTGCCCATCAGACTCAGCGATTGGGCGCCATCGAAGAACATCTGGTATGCTGGAGTAGGCTTGTTTGACCTGCACGTCCAAGTCCATGACTTCAGCTTCAGTCCGACTCGGCAGAGCCCATGCCGCTTTACATATCTTGGAAAATACCGGCATTAACCTGTCTTTGACAATAAACCCTAGAATTGCGGTAGCCTCGTTCTCCGATCGAGGGGAGGGAAGCACTTGAGTATCAACATCGAAATCAATGTCCAAGAGATTTGAGGGAGACCTGGTATCACAATCGTCGAGATTGATGTTGCTTGGAAGTCCCAACTGGAAAGATACCATGGTATCGATCTGTTTGCAACAAGCCCAGGAACGTCTTCTCATCTCGCCTTCGAACACGGTGAGTTTGCCAAAAGTGTCCGGATCACGGTGGTATCCGAGCTGGTACGCATGGCGCACAGCCATAGATATAATAGCACCGCACTCATGGCTTGGGTCAAGACTGCGAACGCCCTTGCAATGGGCATACAGGAGGAGTGCTTCGGGTGCGTCTCGTTGAGTATTGTGATACCTGCCAAGAACTAGACATTGGCCCGCTGCCGCTTGAAGCCTCCGGCTCTGTGTTTCCACATCAACTTCCAAAGTTACTGCGCCAGGAACCATTGCAGCAATCGAGAAGATGGAGAACAACGTACTTAGCCATAAGGCAGGTGCCTTCAGGAATTGGTCTCTCTGAAATTTTTGGTACTGCCTCTGGAAATGTTGTGCATGAATGAATGGTTGAATGAACGTATTACCTCCGAAGTAAGCTGCTAAAAGCCGATCACATTCTTCCCTCGGGAGCATGTACTGTGATAGAATGGCTTGTTTTGAATACGCAGCCGGCAAGCCAAAGATACACTCGTCATCCACTTGGTTCGCATCAGAGATGAACACCTCGTTATTAGCCCCTTCCTCTGTGCTTGATAGGCCAGAGCGCAGTTGATGAATATTCTCCATGATATCTTCTACGATAGTGGGATATTGGTCTTTTGTTGCGAATACGCGGCTACCTTCTGCACGCTCTTGACCATCTGGGAAGCTCGGAAGTAATTTGGGATCGCGCAGTGGCTCGGAAGCGTTTGATGAGCTCAAGAGCTGTTGAACCATGGCCTCAAGACGATTGAGTCTATCTTCTGTGATCGCCTTGCTGTTACCGCGCATTGCGCTATCGTAGGAGCAGGAAATACCACAATCTCTCTTCACACAGCTGCCACACGGTCTGGCTCTATCACATCGAAGCTTGGAAGTCTGACATTGGCGACAAGCCAACGTTTGTCGCTGACGTTTGATCGCGCCGGTTTCTTCTGATCGTTGTTTGTGCGTCCCAGCAAGCCTGAATTTATTGGTAAATTGAGAAACATTAGCCATGGTTGGCAAGCGATATGGTGCGTGTGGTAAGGAAAAGTGACGGAGGGAGTATGGTGGGTGAATCATCGGAGCTAGGGACACGGAGTTAAGGGTGGGGCCCTTCCCGCTGTTCTGAATACTAACCACCGCCAGCTGCTGTATGTTTTACCGTCTTCCCTATCATCCAATGATCCTTCTTCAACATGGTCTTGCATATTTTGCGTTCGCTCTGCGCACTTCTTTGTCTGTTATGCAATGTCATAGCAAAGTCTGACTCTCGAACAACATGGCCAGACCAATCTCAGAAGCGTTTCGTCGTGTACTTGACAGGGTAAGGCTGGAGTTGCCTGTGAAAATAACTCGTCTGGACTGATAACATTAGTCAACATAATGTCGTTCCGGGGTCACCCTTGGTATCGAGAGTGACACACGTGGCGTTGGCTTTCATGCGTTCGGAAGTCTTCAACGTGCATCACCAGGATTTGTGGCCTCTCTTTACAACGATCTCTGAGGTTCGTTCGAAATTCAAGAGTGGCACGAAGATACAGATAGCTATTGGAGGATGGGGAAACACAGATGGATTCTCGATAGCGGCAAAAACGAAGGAAAGCCGCCAACTCTTCGCCCAAAATGTCAAGGCTATGATTGACGCGACTGGTGCTGATGGTACGTGCCACCAGCTGATTAGTCTGTGTACTAATGGTATTTTCAGGAGTAGATCTGGATTGGGAATACCCAGGGTTGGTCTTGTACCAAGCTATGCTTGATATCTGCTGACACAACATCAGAGGTAACGGAGAAGACTACAAGCAACATCCGAACTCAGAGAAAGCTTGGGAAGTAGACGCCTATCCTGAATTCCTTGCTGAGGTCAGAGCGGCGATTGGCCCGTCCAAACTCTTGACGGCAGCGGTGCCAGGTCTTTCCAGAGACATGATCGCCTTCACGCCGACTACCTTACCCAAGATCTACGAATCTGTTGATTTCCTGAACGTCATGACGTACGATCTGATGAATCGACGGGACAACGTTACGCAGCATCACAGCGGATTAGATGGCACGATCAGCGCTTTGCAAGCATACACGGATCCGGCCATTCATGCGCAGCATTTGAACGTCGGACTTGGCTTCTACATCAAATGGTTCAAGACTGCGAATGATGAGCCATGCGATCGTGTGCCGGCTATTGGTTGCCGTACTGAGTTGATGGAAGATCCGATGTCAGGCGCTGATCTCGGAAAGGCAGGAGCGTTCTCGTGGCACGATGAAGTACCGCCCGAGCTAGCAGAATCTTTTACAAAAGCTATGAAGCACGGTCTTAATGATGAGGTGCGAGGACTTTTCAAAGGACGCTACTACATGGATGAAGAGGAACATATCTTCTGGTCGTGGGATACACCAGAAAGTATCGATCGGAAGCTCGACAAACTGTTCCATTTCTCCAAAGATAACGAGGAACCGAAGCACCTGGGCGATCTGGGTGGCGTGTTTGCCTGGGGCCTTGGGGAGGATGCGCCACACTTCGAGCACTTAAAAGCTGTGAATAGGGCGCTGGAGAGATGGGAGGATACCAGATCAGAGCACCAAGAACTCTGACCACTTGCCCAAGAGGTGGCTGCGTGATATATTGGTTGTGACCGTTGCCGAGCTGAGTCCGGCATGGTAGAGCATACTCCGCAGCGACTGCACGGAGTTCAAAGTACGCTAGCCCCAGAACGGGATGGTTTGGACAACGACTGCATATATTAATTACATTGCTCTTTCAAGTTTGCATGAAACACTCATACAACGCTCTCACAGTTTTATGAATCTCAGAGAAGGCGAAATATGGGCTCACAGACTCCAGAGGACCAGCGCCGTGGTCCAGACGGTAAGCGTAGTACATGCGTTATATATTGTAAGCATCACTAATAGTCATACAGAATCGTCTGTCGGCGCTGCAGTCAGTTCCATCAACCCTCAAAAGCCAGCAGCAGCGAGTGGACTACTTGATGGTGTACTCGAAGGACAAGACGATGATGATGACGACGAAGACCGGAGTGACTTGAAGGACCACCATGAGACCTCCAAGAGTACGTTTGTTCCTGTACATCTGGCCATACAGCTTACGGCCAAGTAGCTGAAAAGAAGAAAAGAAAGAGAACAAAGACCAAGAAGAAGAAATCATGCACGAGACAGCAGACCTGCCCTCCCCGTATCGCACTCAGCGATTTGTTCAAGAACAAGCCATATCGCGAGGGCGAGATTGTAGACTACACCAATCGAGATGAGAACCTCCAACGCACAACAGACGAAGAGCTTCGACATCTGGCTGCTGTAAGCAATATGGACAGCGAATATTTGAGCGACTACCGCAAAGCCGCTGAGACCCACCGTCAAGTCCGCCAGTACGTGCAGACCATCGCCAAACCTGGGGTGACCATGAGCCGTCTTGCCGACGAGATCGAAGACGGTGTGCGAGCCCTAGTTGGCCACCAAGCCACCGAAATGGGCGATGCACTCAAAGCTGGCATGGGCTTCCCGACTGGCCTGTGCCTCAACAACGTCGCTGCCCACTGGACACCCAACCCCGGCGGCAAAGACGTCGTCCTCCAATACGATGACGTGCTCAGCATAGACTTTGGCGTGCACGTCAACGGCCGCATTGTAGACAGCGCCTTCACCATCGCCCACAACCCTGTGTACGACGAGCTCCTAGAAGGCGTCAAAGCCGCCACCAATACCGGTCTGAAAGTCAGTGTTCCCCATCCCGTTACCTCATCCCTTAACCGTGATGCCACTAACCCATCTACTAACACAGGAAGCCGGCATTGACGCCCGCATCTCCTCCATCAGCGCAAGCATGCAAGAAGTGATGGAATCCCACGAAGTGACCATAAACGGCAAAACCATCCCTATAAAAGCCATCAACAACATAACCGGCCACAACATCCTGCGCTACAAGATCCACGGCGACAAACAAGTCCCCTTCGTGCGATCACGCACAACGCAGCGCATGGAGGAGGGCGATGTCTTCGCCATCGAGACATTTGGCAGCACGGGCCGCGGCTCCATCAGGGACGATGCCGGAGTGTACGGGTACGGACGCAATGAGTGTGTTAGTGCGCGGGGACTGCATCATGCGTCGGCGAAGACGCTGTTGAAGTTGATTGATGAGAATTTCGGGACGCTCGTGTTTTCCAAGAGGTATCTGGAGAGGGCTGGGGCGAAGAATTGGCAGCTCGGGATGAAGACGTTGGTTGCGGCGGGCGTGGTGGAGCAGTATGGGCCATTAGTTGATGTGCCAGGATCGTATGTTGCACAGTTTGAACATGTGAGTATGATGCTGTGGGTTGTAGAGATGCGCTAACTTGGGACAGACTGTTCTGCTGAGGCCGAATTGCAAGGAGATCATCTCTCGTGGAGATGACTACTGAAGGAGAAAACTTATGTTCCATGAGAAATCCCCCTATGTGGGGTGACACGGCATCTAACATGCGTCATTCAGACTTTAGGGTCACGCACACACGCTGGTTTCAACAACCCAAGTAACCAATTCGTATTATGCATTTATCTAAAGCTTCCCAACTTCTTTCATCACAGGGACGAGGACAATCCGTCAAGCATCAAGGTCATACATCAAGCACCCCCCTGTCCGGAAGTTATACACAAATGCCTTCCCATCCCCAACCCCACTCCCCTTGCCCCCTTCCTCATACTTGACCTCTCTCCACTTTGCACGGTACCCCAGCAGTAGATCATGTAACTCCTGTAGATATTTGCGCTCGACAATCGGCAGCTTCTGTATCGCGTGGCGCCAGGTATCCGGGTCGCTGAGCCGCGTCTCGCGTATGGAATTCATGACCTCGTCTTTCGTTTCGATGGCGGCGATGGGCGCGTCTTGAAAAGAGTCGAGGAGCTCGTGGGAGCGTGACTGCGCGGCTTCGACTATGGACCATTTGTTGCTCTTCTTGGAGCGGTGGTGGGAGATGAGGACGTCAACGTTCGCGCGGGTCGATGGTTGGTTTGAAGAGACAGAGGTCGGTGCGGCTTTAGTCAGACGTTGGGCGGCGCTGCCTTCGCGGGTTTCACGGTCGCGCAATTCGTTGCGGAGGTAGTTAAGGAGTTCGGCAGAGCGAAGGTCGGTGTCTTCTTTCTTTGCAATGGATTTGACTTTGAGATCTGGCTTGTCTGGTGCGACTCCGTGTTTAATAACGATGACCCAGCTGTGACGATCGTCGCGGTAGTGGCGGAGAATGTCTTCGATGTTGTGCGCATCAACAGACAGCTCAGCAGTGTATCCGTGTGCGATGAGCTCAGAAACCATCTTAACACCAGCCGAACGGAGGACAGACGGGTCGAAGCTCGCGACGAGACAGTCGCAGCGACGCGGCATCCAGGAGATTGCAGGTGTATCTTCTTCAACGTGCTTTTTGAGGAAGGCAGCCTTCTCCGGCTTCTTCAAATAGCGCGTCATTGAGCTAATGAGTCTGTCCCAACCAATGTTGACGCCAACCGCATGGTAACCAGTGCCATTTCGGTTGTAGCCAGGCCCCTTCGGTCGATATTCTTCGATAAGCTTATCGTAACGGCCGCCTGCAGCAAGGACGAGACGTTGTTTATTATCGAAAAGGCATTGGAAAAGTATGCCGCCTGAATAGAACTTGTCGTTAAAGCTACTGAGTGCGCTGAGGTACACCTTGCGTTTCACGTTCCACAGCTTCATGTAACTGACGACAGAGCTTATGTGAGCGAAGATGGCATGGGTACGGTCGTGAAACTTGGTGCCTTCGAAGATTCGTCGTAGCTTGGAAAAGGCTTTCTCAGGGGTATCCCTCCAGTCGAACCGCGCGAGATCATCTAGCGACGTTGATGAAATGCCAATGTCTGAAGAGCGTAGGTCATTGCGCACAGACTGCCAGTTATTCTTGCCAATGTTTAGCTTGCTGAGGACCGCCTTCACAGCAGGCCGCTGTGGTACACTGATTCTGCAAAAGTCTAGAATGATTTCCAGCAAACTAGAGTGATTGATATGGAAGCACATTTGGGTTGACCGCAGTGAAGGGAAATCGTCGATGATCTCATCGACAACTTTCAAAACCTGAGCTTCTTTCAGCGCGAGATCAAGGGTGTCATACGACAAAATATCAAAGTCAGCTTCTCCGCTGCTCATCGGTGCGCCACCTGTGTAGTTGTCGCGATAGACTTGACCAATAGTGAAGGTCTTCTCAATGAAAGGAGCCCCTCGACCAATGCTTCGAGCGTGAGGTAATGTGAAGTCGTAGGGCAACTGCACTAGAGTGCCTGAGGGATCAAAGAGCTTGACCACATTGTTGTCGGCATAGTGATCTGACCATGGTAGGAGCAGCTGGCGCTGGACCTCTACAGCACCATGGCTTCTAAACACCATTGCCAGCCGGTCTTTGACTAGGTTCTGTAGAAGCACATCGTTTGCCTTGATGGTTTGTGCAGTGATACCCATTTCCCATGTGTAGTCTTTCGCTTGAGTGTCGGGCTTTTGCGAGAACAGGGCGGTCATCATCTTCGCATAGTGTGGTGAGTTACGATCAGACAATGCCTTCAAAGCTTCTTTGACAGCCTCATCCTCAATCTGCACAGGCACTTTACCAGTCCTCAGTAGCTCTGCGCAGCTAGGTCTCTCTGATGGGCGATGGCTTATCAAGGACATGATGATACTGCCTTGTAACGACTTTTGTGGTGTCTCGAATTCAGCAGGCAGCGCGTGCTTGCGTTCGCGCAACATGCGAATCTCTTTGTCGCGCTCCATGGCTGTACCTAATGGATAGCACATCTCAAAGAAGATGATACCCATCGAGTACATGTCCACTTTGTCATTGTAGTTGCCTACAACCGTGGAACTCAGCTCCGGAGCCACATACAAAGCTGTTCCAACGCTTCGTGTCATGTCGCCGCCTGTATCCTGATTTCCATTCGATATTTTGCTGTCAGGTTTCTGGTATTGACCACTGGTGGCCAGGCCAAAGTCACCAATTTTGGGTACTTTTGCCATGTCGATAAAAATATTGTCTGGTTTAAGATCACGATGAATAATCTGATGACCATGAATGTGAGCAAGTCCTTCCAGAACCTGCCGAAAAAGTCGCCAGTATTCTTCTGGATCGTCATAAAGTCCTCTGCGGATGAGATCACGAAGCGTCTGCTTCTCACAGAATTCCATTTGGATGTACAGGATAGATCTCGTTGATCTTGTCGCAAACGTGCCAGAAGCAGTTCGCCTCCTGACAAGTGGAGAGCGGGGCCCTGCACTTGCAGTACCCGTGTCGCCTTCTGCGTTGAATTAGTGTGGTTTCTTGAGCGAGCCTAACCCTGCATACCGGAATCTGAACCGAATATCACCGCTCCATCGTCATCATCCTCTGAACCAGCATCGGAACCAAACTCGATCTTGTATCCGTTGGAACTGATGAAGTCCAAACCAGTACTGCGGCTGTATGTGACGCTGTGTGTTCCATTTGGCGAAACATTCGAATTCGTCTCCGACTCGTCGGAATCAAAAGTAGAGTCGTCATCAGACATCTCTGAGCTCGCGCCAGGATCCTCTTCTGGCCAAGCTGTATAATATCGAACAACGCATGGATGGTTGAGTCGTGACAACAGCATGACCTCTGAAAGAGTCTCAGTCAGCGCGGACGCGGACTTCTGCTTGATCTTCTTGATAGCGTAGATCCGGTTATCGACCTTGTTACGTGCCTTGACTACTTCGCCATACCCGCCCTTGCCCAAGCGCCCTTGCTCGACCCAATCCTCTGC
This sequence comes from Stagonosporopsis cucurbitacearum, assembly GCA_016920805.1. Classification (NCBI taxonomy): domain Eukaryota; kingdom Fungi; phylum Ascomycota; class Dothideomycetes; order Pleosporales; family Didymellaceae; genus Stagonosporopsis; species Stagonosporopsis cucurbitacearum. The sequence goes on along the minus strand of JAFEKD010000011.1, from coordinate 1,396,771 downwards.
ATAACGAGAATAAGATGGCCCAGCGCCAGCAGAGGATTCGCGGCGAAGCCGGTAGTGGCCTAGGGATGTTGATGAATGTCGAGAGCGGATCGGTGTCGGTGGGCGGTCATACACTGGGACGTCGTTCCTGAGGAATTCGCACGGTATAAGATCAAATGCCGAAGGCCTTTTGCGCGGATCAGGCTTGAAGAATTTCCGCATCATTTCTTGAAGCGGCTCAGAGCAATTCAACGCATCCGAGAGGTCTTTTGGAGAGTTGTATTTGTGTGGTACCTCGAGACCGAAGAGCATCTGTAGGAAGACAACGCCCAGATTCCAGACATCCGTCTTGCGTGTCTTCTTAGCATCCTGTCCCAACTCGGCAGGGAGCCAGAAAGCCGACCAAGAGAATGTGAAGGCCTGCTCACCTCGGTACAGATTCCTCAGGCTATGTAGACTCTCCTGGAAAGCTGCGTCTGCTAACTTGACAGAGATATTGCCATCCGAAGACTTGGTGAGCAAGATATTGTGGGGGAACACTCGCTTATGCACAATGCCGTTGCGGTGGAGGAAGTCGAGGGCCTCCAAAAGCTCTATTGTCCAACAACGTACTTTTGCGACTGAGATCTGCCCGTCGTCTTCAAGCTTCTCGCCCATAGAGCCTTTATTCGCGTATTCGGTGAGGATGTTGATTTCCCAGCCAGTATCAGGTAAGTGCTCAATCTTGAAATCAAACACGCTCAGCACTACCGATTGTCGCAAGCGCTTTATCTCTTCCATCTCGGCTTCAAATTCCATGATTGCCTTCTTCAACTGGGGCATCGAAGAAGCATCTTTGTCGCCGACCCGAACGCGCTTGAGGACCAGGGTGATATTGGCCTCGGAACCGATCGGCTTGACTAAGAGTTCCTCAGTCACTGGACCTTTGCGGAACGGTAGCATGCCTTCAACAGCGCTGCATTCGATGACAGCGTCTTCCAGTTGTATCGATATGACTCTATCGAACGACACATAGTTGGCGCTGTTGGTAGTCTGGAAGTACGAAGTCGGTGTGATAACTGATGATCTGTTGGTCTTGCGCTTGGCCATCAGATCCTTACGTCTCATCTCGTCGTTGACCATCTGCTGCAGCATACGTTCTTCTTCAGCTTTAGCCAGGTCCCGTTTCTTCTGCTGGTCCTCTTCTTGTTGCTTGGCAAGTTCAACAGCTGCGGCTTCGTGCACAGCACGCTCAGCGCCAAGGTTCTCGAAAGCACCATCAGTTTCCCGTGCTGTGACCTCATCTTCGAGGGCATCCTGAATCTCGGTGGCAATCTCATGAAGCATGACCTCTCCAACCAGTACCGCCGGTTTAGTTTTCAAAATATGCTGGATTCTCTCCTGAGTACGTTTTCGAAGCTTAGTGATCCCCTCCACGGCAAGCGTTGGGAGAGACTTTGGATAGGTTGCGGTAAGCTTGGCGCATAAAGTGACGGAGATGGATTCGTCGGTGAAAGCCTTTAGCTTCAGTCGAATTTCCCAATCCGCGAATTTGCCCCATGCTTTCTTGGGTTCAGTCTCATCATAATCGTCCATGAAAATGGCCTTCAAAACCTCTCGTTCATCTTCCTGTGCTGCCTCATAGGTCTCTGAGGATTGGGAGACCAGCGAAGGGCGCACGGGCAATGTTTCCTGGGTTGGACTTTTCGGGCCGGCGCCATGGTTTCCATGTGGGGAGAATACGTTCTGCTGTTTTTTGTTTCGCGGTGTCTTGTGCGGTGCCATGTTGGGCTGTCTCGTGGCTGGTTGAAAGTGCCGTCATAGATGGGACGGAGAGAGGAGCAGCCGAAGCCGCTGCCCTTTACACTGCAGACATGTCGGATTGACGTGTTGTCGTCGGGTGAAAGTCAAGGCTATGACGAAGTGAAGACTTCGCGGCCAGCACGCGTCCCAGCAGCGGTGGGGTTGCAGTTGCCCCCACCGAAGATGTGCTGCACGCTAGTCACTAGCGCCCGGACGCGCCTTCCTACGCGCATCCACGCAAAGCTCAGCATTGCGAACACAAACAACAGCCAAGTGTGCGCCGCTTCCACGTATGCCACTGTGGGACTGTAATCGACTGGACTGTCTTATGGAGGCCTGTTACGTTCCTTCATCCCCTACAGACCCTGCACATTGGTGACGACTTGCGCTTGCCGCGCTCCAGATCGGCGAGTAAACAATCGAACAAACAAACCCGGACAACTGCACCCACAACAACACCATCGTTACTGGGCCACAGCAGGCAAACAGCCATGTTCTCCTGGATCACGGGACCACGCATCACAAACGTGATTGAAGACTTGCAAGCAGGTATGCTCCCTCATACTCGAACAGCTACGGTATAGCCCTGACCGCCACCTAGAACCAGCTTACGAGTCCACCTTTGTCGACCCTCCCGAGACGCCAGCTCACCAGTTCGCCGTCAAGGCATTCAAACATGCCATATTCGGGACGCCTGCGCCGGAAGACCTCAATAATGCGACACGAAAGTTCGAAACCAGAGCCAAAGCAGCTACCGTGAATGCCAAATTCACGGCGTTGCCTGCACCAAGAGATGACGAATTGTCGCTGTCGCCTGCAAAACGAGCTGGTGGCATTCTTATGACTCCGGGAACAGCGAGCAAAGGAAGGAAGACTGTGTCCTTTGGATCACAGATTGAAGACAATGAGGGTAAAACAAGTGGGATCAGTAGAAGTGGCATACCAAACAATTGTCCTGGAAAATTCCCTAGTCCCTGGGCGCCAGGTACTGAGCTGAATCTGGAGTCTGCGAGTGACAAAAGACCACGCACTAAGCTCACGGAAGCCTTGCTCGATGCGCGCACCACCACTCAACCGAAGTCGGGACAAAAGCCGAAAGCCAGAGACGATAGCGACATCACACTGGATCTTGGTGCGCCGCGTTCGGACTCTGGCAAGTACTGGAAAGAGCAATACGAGCGCTACGCCGAGCGGAGCGAAAAGGAGATGAAGAAAATTGTTGCAAAGCAACAGCTAGCCAAGAAATTTGCAATGAAAAAAGACGGCGAGGTCACAGAACTGGCTACAAAACTCGAACAGGAACGTAAGCGGTTCAGGTCTCGGGAGCGAGAGCTCGAGCAGCAGAACAAGGACTACCAAGAACGATTGCGCCAGGCCATGGCCGAAAGTACATCGACTAGCATGGAGAATGCAGCATTGAAAATACGCATAACCAATCTGGAGAAAGCAGCAGCGACAGCAACTGGAGCACCAGTGAAGTCCGAGTTCTCAATATATGAAGACACAAGCAAAGAAGCAATAAGGTTGCGCAAGGAGAGCGAGGCTGCAGCTGAGGCATCTTTTGCGCCCTCACTTAGCAGAGCGTCGTCTGGAAAGGAGAATAACTCGCCGCCAAAATCGAGACGCACTCGCCGTCAGACCGTGCCAGATACCGCCACACGTCCGAGTGCTTTTGCAAGGATAGGCGCAGCCAAGGGCGAAGTTTCGATCATCTTGGCCAAGTCTCCTAATGCTGCAATCGAATCCACGAAACCAGTGCTTGAGCTATCTCAGTCCGTACGCCCATCCCGAACGCCACTCAGCAACCGTCGAGTCAGCCCTGAAAAAGAAAACTGTGGCCCTGCATCGCCAGTCCCTGTACTTCAATCAAGTCCGTTGCCCATGCCCTCGCCTGATCTGCCAGATCCCTGGATGAACATGGATGAAAGTTCAATACCTCAGCTTGACAAAAGAGCTATGCCCACAGCAGGATCGCCGTACGTCAACCCGGCGTGGAATCCACCAACAAAGAAGCACCGAATAGCAAAGCCGACATCACAGGGCGCGAAATCGGAATCTCAGTCTGTCCACCAGAAGAAGGAGAAGGTCAGAGCTCGACGCGACCCTACAGAGCAGCCTGCGTCAGATCTGGAGGCACGACTTGCCGCCTTGACCTCTAAGCCAACCAAGAACGATGAAGCGGAGAAGAAGTCGGAAGTAGCGAAACTCTCACCGGCTGACCCGAAATTCGACCTGACCAAGATCACCTCTCACCATGCAGAGGGTTCGACCAAGGTCACGCAAGACAGAGCTGAGATGCTGCCCGTCGACCGGAAGAGCGAAGCGAGGAGGCGGCTAGCGGAGAGGAAGAGGCTGAGGAAAGCTGGCCCTGTATGACGTGCTTACGAGTTTTCGTCTTGATTCTGTTTGGGCGTTAAGGCGGCTGGTATTGAGAACATTGTTACTGAGCATGGATAAGAGAGTACCAGATGATACCAGATATTTCTTTCAGTGATCAACGCATATTTGCTTCTATCAGATTCTTTTGTGTGGAACGTCTATGGGTATCAAATTCCTTGTGCCTCTGCCCCTACTAGTACAACAAGACGAATATACGGAAGTCAAGGCCAGCAGATGCAACCAAACCTCTACTTCTCTGCAATCGCTCTCAGCGCATCCACCACCCCCGGCGCCGCCCTCTCTAACCCGCTCCTCTCCTCTGGCCTCATCTTCCCCAGGACATACCGACTCACTACATTCGGATCCCTGCTCTCCGGTCTCCCAATCCCAACACCAACCCTCCACCACTTCACCCCGCCAAGCTGCTGCTGACAACTCTTCAACCCATTGTGCCCCCTCGCGCTTGCCCCACTCTCACGCACACTAACTTTTCCCAGCGCAGCCTCGAGCTCATCATGCACAACCACCAGTCTCCCCTCCTGCGTGGAACTCGTCCGCCGCCGCAGCTCAGCTAGCCAAGCGGCATACGCCTTCTTCACCCCCACGCCGCTGACATTCATCAGCGACACGGACTGCCAAAACGTCCAGTCGTCTTCAGGCGGCCCGCCCTGCGTCTTCGTGTACCCCCGTAGCAGCGACAGCGAGAGCACGGTGTTGTCTGGACGTGATACCAGTCCCGACAGGCCCTTGGTGAAGGGCTGGTAAGATTTCCGCCCCGCGATGTACGATGTCACAATGTGTCCTGCTGAGTGCAGCGTGTTGGCGTAGGTCGCGCCTGGATTGCCGATGCTGCAGACGAGCAGGGGGATTGGGTTTCCAGGCGGCATTTCAGGAGCGGGGATGTCGGGTATTGAGGCGGGTAGTGTTGCGCTGTTGGTTTCGCTGGGTGGAGGTTGTGGTTTGCGTTTTGATGGGTTGTTTGGCGGTTTTTGTTTCGTGGCTGGGATGTCCGTCTCAGACGATGTGTCGGGCGGCGTTGGGAGTGGGTGTTGTGGTGTCGTCTTCTTCTGCTTGCGGAGTTCACGCTTGTTCAGACCTGCGCGCCGGTTGATCGCGTCGTTGCTGAGGTATTGTGTCGCGGCGGGAGATATTTCGGGATCGGCGGGCGCAGGGCTCGTAGGGCTGACCACGTGCGCACGTGTTGGCGCGATTGACATGATTGTGGCAGTCTATGACGGGGCTTTTTGGAGATTTTGTGTGTCAGGCTCAGATCGAGCGGGTTTAGCTACTTATCACCCTGCTCTCTATCTCTTTGTCTATGATGAACGGGCAGGTTCTGTCAATGCGCTAGTTTCTTTGGTTGGATACATTGTGAAGTGTACAGCCACAGGAAAGAGTCATCGCGTGGATTTGTAAGGGCGGTGCAGGTTGAAAGCTGACAGCAGCGCCCTTCTTACTTCTACCAATCAAAAAACGAAATTGGCTAGGTTCAGCCAGTCTGCAGTCATTCCATCGTGTATTTGCCTACAAAAGCGCGTTGTGGGATGCGATTTCAAAAATCGTGGATGACGTAGGGCTGGACTGTTAGCGCGATCGTCCAGGAACAAGGGTCTCGATTGGGGTCTGACATCGCGACAGCCGCCACCGACAGCCGCCACCGACTTCCAACGTCTCGTCTATAGGCGACAGCTTGCAGAGTCTGGTCTATAATTCTACTCGTCTGCTTTGTTACAGGTTGGCTCAGTCTACACGCACAACATGGCTGACAGGCCGGCAACGCCACCACGAGCAACCCGCTCAGCGGGCAAGCTGCCGCCAAATCCTCCAACTCCGGAGCAGATCAGACGAATGGTGAGATGTGGGACACAAAAGGCGAAGACATAGTCTGATCAGCACCAGGAAGAAGCCAGACTCCGAGCAAAAGCCCAAGCACAGCAAGCACAAGCAGCCCGACCCTCGCCAGCGCCTGCTGCTGGCACAAAACGAGCATACTCGTCTCTAACTTCCTCCACCACACCTGTACAGTCCCGCAATGCCAGCTCTTCACAGGCATCTGGCGGCTTTATCCAGCCGCCTTCGAACGCGTACGTCCACCACAGCAAAAGCAAAGACATCAAGCGTTCCGACTTCATCGACTATGACTTCAGCACCATGACCGACACGAAAGGTGGCTTCCTCAGCACGACCGATGATCCACACAACCGCGCCATGTGGACAGGCAAGAACCGCGAGGAACAAAAACCAGAGGGCATGACACTCGCCGAGTGGGAACGCGAGCAGATCCGGCGCAAACTACGAGAAGCACGCGCCGGGCCCTATGAGCCCAGCATCTCCATCCTCAACGCCGTGAACGGCAAAGACGAGGCCGCCGATGATGACGCACTTCTCGTCGAAGCCGTCGAAAACGCCGAAATCGAAGCCGGAACCTACAAAGGCCGCTACGGCGACGGCAAAAAGGACATCCCCGGCAAATGCCGCGAATGCAGCAGTCTAGAAATCGACTGGAAATGGGCCGACACATTCCACATCAGCGTGTGCGCGCGCTGCAAAGGGCTGTACCCAGACAAATACAGTCTGCTGACCAAAACCGAAGCCCGCGACGACTACCTCCTCACCAACCCGGAACTCGCCGACGAAGACCTCCTCCCGCATCTCGAGCGGCCCAACCCCCACAAAACCAGCTTCCACAATATGCAGCTGTTTCTGCGCCTGCAGGTCGAGAGCTATGCGTTCAGCGCGAAGAAGTGGGGGAGCGCAGAGGCGTTGGATGAGGAATACGAAAAGCGGACTAAAGTGGCCAAGCAGCGCAAGGAGAAGAAGTTCAAGAACAAGCTTGAAGATCTCAAGCGTCGGACGAGGGTTGAGGCGTATAAGCGCGCGAGGCTGGGTGGGGATGTGGAGTTTGGGCAGAAGATTAGGGGCAGGTATGATAAGCATGAGCATGAGTGGGGGAGGGGCGTGTTGAACCCTCTGACGGGCATGACGAAGAAGATGTGTACGGAGTGTGGGATGGAGGTTGAGGAGTTGGAGTTTTAAATGGAGGGAGGAGGGGGGAGAAGGAATGTGATACCCGATCCAAACGCTGCTGCACTTTTTACACCTCGAGACATTCATATCGAGTTCAATTTCAAACCCCGTCTTGTTTGCAGACACAAAAAGCCTGATCTAACAACAAATCTCATTACACTTGCTCAAAATGCTTGCCTCGAGCGTCCTCGCTCTGGGTATATATATCGCTCCCCCAACCCGCTTGAAGAGAAAATAAAAACAACAAAAACGTCAAACCCACACTTTTATCTCCCTTTCCACACCAACCCCCCCTCCCTCTCCCCCCCACCTACCCCCCCTTTCCACCACACCCACCCCACCCCATCCAGACTCAAACCCTCACCCCCTCCAAGCCCCTCACCCCAGACCCATGCGTCGCCTCATACGCCGCATTAACACTCCTATGATGCTCCCTCGCCACCTCCTTGACCCCCCTCCACAGCTTCTTGATCGAAGCGTTGAGCCGCCCCTCCGTCTTGCCGCTGTGCTGTAGATGGATGAAGTGGTGGGCTGCGTGCTGTGAGTCGGTGCTTAGGCGGGGGGTGGTGCCGTAGGGCGATACGCCGTGAGGAGATATGCCGTGGGGGGACGTGCCGTGGGGGGACGTGCCGTGGGGGGACGTGCTGCAGGCGCTGGTGTATGTGGGTGGTGTCCCTGTGGGGTGTGTGGGGACGATGGAGGGGGTGGTGTGGGTTGAGGATGCGGAGGAGAGGGAGAGGACCCGGGGGTGGGAGTCCATGTTGTTCATTGTGCGGAGGGTGAGGAGGTCGTATTCGAGCATATGGTGGTGTGGGAAGTTGAATATGGGTGTTTGTTGACGGCAATGTGTGTCGATGTGTTGCGTGAACAGAGTTTGAATTCCGAGTCGTTTGATTGATTGAAAGCCGTTAAGAGGTTGGAGTATAGCACAGTACGGCACTGTGTAGTAGTCGATTGGGTTCTCTGCCTTGTGGTGAAATTGAGAATTTGCCTTGCTGCTAATACTACCCACCCATCTTGCGCTTACTTCTCCTTATATACTCCAGCAAAAATGAAGAATTTTTCACCACCCTCTTCCTCGCCAGATCTCACGATCACTACTGCCATCACAGCGCTACACCGGACTCTCCACGACAAGCGCGACATGGCTCCCGCACCGCTACGCAAGTGGGTCCCGCGACTCAATCAGTGCAACGCTGTAGAGTCTGGAAGCCACGAGCAACAGCTATACCAGGCACGTAGAATGCTGCGACGTCATGCATGTGTAAGAAAGAGCCTCATGAGCTGCAGCTATTCCGCTTTGGGATATTCCGCCATGCCGCGAGGCTTAGTCTGGTAGTCGTTGCTGGCGTGGTGGTGAGACGTGAAACGCGGGTTCCGTCGGTAAAGCGCGCAGGGCGTGTGTGAGCGTGAGCCGAGCAGACTCTGCACACCAACTTTGAGAGCCTGGTGTGCTTGACAAATGCTGCTGCCGTGTAAGGTATATTGTGTGTCATAGCCGCCGGGGAGAAAAATTTAAAAGTGTAGTCGTGATGCAGGTTCGAGCGAGGATTGGTTGCTAAGTTGAATGCGCGGTCTAAGGAGCCTATTGAGAGTTCTGCATGCATTTGTGTCTATCGTAAGACCAATGTCACGCCGTGTTGTTGGTATCTATAATTGCATTGCTATTTCCTGCGCATTATGGGTATCATCCGTCCTCATGGCATACAGGATATCACTCTCAAGCGCGGCCACGAGGAATGAGCCTGCCTGAACCATTTAATCATCTGCGTCTATGCCGAACTCGTCCTGAACTTCCACGATCCTCACGCCGCGTTGGTCGGCAATGAGACCCATCAGGCCCTGTCCGACATCCTTCAGCTCGTTGTACTCGTGCAACAATTTAATGTGAGCTTTGACAAGCTTGTTCGCAGCAGCCGTGATGTCTGCATCTGTGGGCTCATCATCGTCATCAGACATGTCGACATCGGAGGTCTGGTTCTCTTCGATAAGCGCTTGTATAGCAGGCAGGTCTTTCAGTGACGCGAGCAGACCAGCTTTTTGCGCTCTGAGCTCAGCAAGTGTGATCTCTTGTGGGCTCAACTTTGTGCTTGTATGTGCTGGAGTTGGCTCGATGGGTTGTGAAGAGCGGGGCTGTGATTCGGCCTGGCTTTCTGTGGATGTTAGGTTTTGACTGTTGTCAGTCTCTACTATTGGGATGGGCGTGGTTGGGTCTTGTACAACAGTCTCAAGCGTCCCCTGAGCTGTTTGTCCTCCATCGCTTGGTTGTGCTGCTAAATCTGCTGGCAGCAATGAAGGTGGCACGTCTGTTGCTGCTTCCTCGACATGGCTTGTAATTTCATGCTCAGATTGCTTCTCGTGCGCACCTTCTGTTTTACTTTGGCTACTCGTATCAGGCGAGAGGCGATGATGTCGATTGCGCCCATGTTCTTCGTTTTCTCCTGGTATTCTGGGAGCTGCTGTTGAATTTGCACCTGGCGGCTGAGCGTTCGCAGCAGCGCCACTGTCGTCAGGCGGGGCAGACGTTACGCCTGAGACATCATTCTGCTGGATCGAGTTGTTGCAAGGCACGGCCAAATCAGCAGCTTTTGGCTGATCCATGTCCATGATATCTGCAACATCCACTACGGAAGAGCTTGCATTGTCGATATCGTGTGCTTCTGCGGGACACACCGCTGATAAATTGGGAGATGCTTTCTGTGAAGTGTGAGCGACTGTCAATGTTTTTGTCACGTCAGACAGACTGCAGCTTCTTGGCTTGGATCATGACCCAATCGTTCAGCCGAAGCTTCACCATCGGCCTGCTCTGTGCTGCCTTGCGAAGGTCTTGCTGTCACCCCCTTTTCAACGTGCTCGGAAATATCGGTCACAGCATATGCCGGGCCACCTTTCGCTGGTTCAGATGTGGCTGACTTATTGCACGTTGCGCTATATTGCGAGTTATCTCTCGGAACATCTGTCTCCTCCGTGTTGGCATTCGTGGAATCGAGAGATGATGACTCTGGCAAGCCTTGGACGCGATACTCATCACACAAATTGTCGGTCTTGACACGAGAGTCTGCTGGTAAGGATGTCTGCTCGCGCAGCCTGGTTGTAGTCTCACTTGCAGGGCGAATATCCAGGTCTGGTGACGTGCTGCTCGAGCCTGCTGCATTGTGCTCGCCAATATCAGACGCTTGGCCTACTGTGACAGCATGAGGACCAGCCAGAGGTGAGTGTGCATCTGCAGTAGCATCAACCTGAATCGTGCACGTGCTGGCATTGTCAGTCTTTCCTTGATGCAAAGGCTGCACATCAAGATGATCAACAGGCGCTGAGCTGAGGTCTGACCAAGGTTTGACGAGATCGGCGTCCAAGCACTCGGTGTGACCTGAGGATTCGATGGCAGCGCGTTCAAGAGGCTCTTGGTGAGGGCAAGCCACGGCTTGGGAGTCGTGGCGAGCTGTCGCAGAAAGCTTGTCAGGTGCCCCGTCCGAAACCGCGACAGGCGAGGACGAAAGCGGCTCTTCCTCGCTGTCTGCGATCTCGGTGACAGCTGTCTCGACGGGCATGATGTTACAGAAGGATCAGGCAAAGGCCCAGGGATCAGAAGCGCGTGGTCGGCGGCCGGAGGTGGCGGATGGAGCAGCCAATGACGTGGGCGCCTTCCTTTCACGTAAGCGATAGATTGCGACGCGACATGAATAGGGTCCTTGACGACAACGACGCTTTCTCGCATTCTTCTTGCGGCTGCACATTCGAGGTTACTGGGTTTGTTCCGTAATCACCAGTACATGTCGACTGCTGTCTAAGCCTCCACGCCGGAGCCGCCGAATTCCACTACCATTCACAACCACAGCCTCAGCACGAACATGGGTCCCAAGACAAGAGGAGCAGCCCTCGCAGCGGCGTTGCTGTTCAGCACGGTAGTCACAGCGCATGAGCATCACGTGAACAAGATTGCGCAAGGCGAGGCTATATCTGAAGACCCTCTCGACTCCATCCTGTGGATACACATCTTAGTGCAGGGGCTGGCATGGGGGATCATCTTCCCCACAGGAATGGTCCTGGGTGTACGACTTCAGCACAGGCAAGAGACGGGCAACGTGCTAACAGCGTGTAGATCATCCGCTCCAAATGGCACGTCCCTGTCCAAGTCGCCGGCTCTGTCCTTGCAATCATCGGCTACTTCCTGGGTCACAAACACAAAGGGAGGCAATTCTCTGAAGACAACGTCCACGCCAAGTTCGTTCCCGTCATCATGCTCATGCTGGTTGCGCAGATTGTCATGGGTGTCTACCTGAAGCTCCACCTCGAGAAGGGCATACACGGCAAGATTCGGAGGGTCGTCGTTGTGGGACATGGTGTCGTTGGAAAGGCGCTGCCGGTCGTGACGTGGGTGCAGTTTGTGTTTGGAGGAATCACAGCCCTTGGCTTCTGCAGGGCGGACCACACAGGCCAATGTCTGGCGCACTTCATCATGGGAAGCGCCTTCATCGCCTACGGAATCGTCCTCACCATCCTCCTACTCGTGGGGCAGATGTGGCTGAAGCGCACCGGTCGCAGTCAGGAGTTCTTCGACTCTGCCGTCATTGCTGCATGGGGCTGCGTCAACACCTTCACCGAGCACCGCTGGGGCCAGCCATGGGCGCACAACGACCTACAGCACACCTCCATGGGCATCATCTGGTGGGCCGCGGGCCTCGTCGGCATGTGGCTGAGCCGCAAGCGCAACGGCCAGCCAAAGCGCAACCTCATCCCTGGCATGGTCATCTTCGTCACCGGCTGGGCCATGTCGGCGCACCCCCAGCACCTTCCCATCTCAACCATGATCCACACCGTCTTCGGTTTCACCCTTATGGCCGCCGGTGCCGCCCGCATGATCGAAATCGCCTTTGTGCTCTGCGACCGCTGCGCCGTCACCAACGACCTCGAAGACCCAGACCCAAACAGCTTCCAGTACCTCACCCCGTTCCTGCTCATCGCCGGCGGTTTTCTCTTCATGGGCGCCACGGAAGAGCAGATGCAGCTCCTGGCCGACGCAAACGTGACACACGTCTCGTACGTGCTGATCCTCTTCAGCATGGCCTTTTTACTGTTCCTCTGTAAGTCGATCCAATCCACCCGTTCAATCCAACACTAACTCCGCCCAGTCTCAAACCTCCTCATCCACCTTTACGCCGTACACGCGTTCCAGGATTCCAAACACGACTCCGAGGCTCCGCACGCAAATGGGGCGCCGAACGGGTATGCGCGCGTCGACCACAGGGTGAGGGACGCCGAGGAGTTTGAGCTCGAGGGGCTGACTGATGATGAGGACGAGGACGAGGACGGTGCGCGGGTGAAGGAGGGGAGAATGAGTGGGCGGGTGGCGTTGTAGACGTGGTGGCGATGAATGGGTTGGTGGTTTTTGTCTTTTCTTTTATATTTGTTGCTTGATAGATTAGGGAATGTTGTGCATGGCGTGGCGTGGGCGTTTGGGGTATCATTTTCAACATCAACATCATCGTTATCTTCTGATATCAGATACTCACAGATAGAGTAATGTGAAGATGCTTTCTTCTTTCTCTTCTTCTTCCTCTTCTTCTTCTCTCTTGTAGCTTTGGGCTGTTTTTACCGATTTTCTAGCCTTTAGACCTTGAGATCTTTAGAGTGTTTGGAACTTTTCTACATTTTATTCTTTCTTCTAGTTCTATCCTCTCCATACTGTCTATCCTGTCTACTATCCTACCCTTTCTACCCTCTCTGCACTGCCTACCTTCTACCCTGTCTACTCTGTCTACCTTGTCTACCCTGTCTACCCTGTCTACTCTATCTACTATTCTGCCCTTTCTACCGTTTCCACACCGTCTAATATTTCTACCCTATCTACCCTTTCTACTTTTCCTTTAATTCTTATTCGTTAACCTTAACGTTCTTAGCCTTTAATCTTGACGTTCTTACCCTTTACTTTTAACACTCTTACTATTTAATTCTAGTATTCTTAGCCTTTAATCTTGTTGTTATTACCCTATTCCTATCACCCTATTCTTATTAGTTTGTTTTTATCGGTCTCTTTCCATCAGTCCATTTCCATGACTCTATCAGTCCATCACCCCGCCAGCCCATCAACCTATCAACCCGCCACTCCGCCAACGCCCGCCTTCTCCTCAGCGATGGCGAGTCTGAGACACTCTTCCCTAATCGCACAGCTTGACGCAACGCTTGACGTAACTCGGGTTGACTTAAGACAAAGCTCGACTCCGCGCTCCATGCTCGATACTCAACACTCGACTCGACTCTACGCTCCACGCTTGACTCCGCTCTCACCGCATAGCTCAATGCAAAGCTCGACGCAAGTTAATCAGCCTGTTTACACAGTAGACTGAGTCAGCCTGTAGTTTATAACTTATATTATATTTTTTTTTCTTACTCTTATTCTCTGTCTGTCCTTATTCTATCCTCCATCCACCTGTTTCCAGACTTGTCTCAAAGGTTATTTGTCCTTTCTTTTTTTTCTCGGTGCTATGCTATGCTATACTGTGCTGTGCTATGCTACTTCTTAAGCTCTGGATTCTTCGTGTTCTACATGTTCGTGTCCTTCATCTTCGTAGCCCAGGCAGTCCTGTTGTCGTTTCTGAGCTGAGGCGTGTAGGCGGTGCAGTGCTGTAGGTAGGTAGGTAGGTGCGGTGGGTCAAGTAGGTATAGCATCACGTAGAACAGCGTAGCAAGGTACAGTACAGTACAGTACAGCAAGGTACAATAGGGCAAGGTACAACATAGCACAGCGCCGTATAGTACCCTGCGACATGTCCATTTCCATCTCCACACACACACACACACAAAGGGAAAGAGGGGGGGAAAACATCCATGCAATTGCTGAAAAGGTGTAGAGGTGTAGAGGTGTAGAGGTGATCACATTGCAGGCAGCGATGAGACACAGGGATTAAGGAATTAGATTAGATTGGATTGGATTGGATTGGATTGGATTAGATTGGACTGGATTGGATTGGGTTGGATTGGGTTAACATGGCTCGTTGTCTAATGCGAGGGCGCGGCGTCTCCTGCTGATGATGTGTGGTTTTTCGTCTCCTTCTTCTTCGTGCGTGGTGGGCATGTTTGGAATGCTGTTGCCTCGTCCACCTCGACCTCGACCTTGATCTCGACCTCCACCTTCACCACCTCTACCGCCGTCAGCTCCAGCTCCACCACCACCACCACCACCATCCCCCGCAAAAACTTCATACGCAATACACGTCCCCGGCACATCCCCCCTCCCATCCACCACCGCATCCACCTCGCTTGCAGGCCACCTAACCAGCTCCCGCTCACCAACCACCAAACGCTCCCTAACCACCGCAGTAACCACAAACGCAGCCCTCAACGGCGTCAACGCGTACCGATGATGCCTCACCAACACCGAGCGCGCACGAGTATCCAGCCAGAGAACATACATGCTCGCGCACCAGCCGAAATTGATGAAGACGAAGATACCGGAGAGCATCGTCGAGAAGCCCCATTGGTAGCTGGGGTTTGCGGTGTCGGGCAGACAGCGGGATTTTCCGGCGAGGTCGGTGTAAGAGTAGGCACGGGCGTTGTAGCAGTAGCCCCATTCGCCGAGGAGGGTTTGGACGTCGTGGGGGTGGCCGTTGAGGGTTTGGGTGACGGTTTCGTTGCCTGGGTAGGGGGGTTAGTGTGGGTGGGAAGTCGTGTGGGTGGGGGGTTTATTTGTATAGGAGGGGGGTATGAGAGGGGGGCTCAGCATGGGAGTGTGAGGGACAACGCACAAATGCGGGTTTCGAGGTTGTATTTGCCGGTCCCCCGGTTGTAGTTTTCCGGGTCGTACTTGCGTTCCTCCCACGTGCCGTTTGCACCGGGGTAGTTGAAGAGGCCTTGAATTTCAATATCGATTAGCAGTCGTTTCCTTAGTCGACGATTCAAACATACATTGCGTGTAGTCTGCCTCAGCCCATCTGTTCTCCTGCAGCAGGCCGTTGCCGAAAATGGTGACGAAGGTGTTGGGGGGCGCAAAAGTGCCGTTCGGCATCTGGCAGGTGCCTGGACTCGTTATGCTGTGCTCTGGTGAGGAGGGGGAGCTTTGCTGGCGGACTCACACTTGCTCATGCGTGGATACGTGTACTCTGCCCTCAGATTCCGGGTGGAGCCTTCGCATACGGGCTTGTCAAAGGTCGAGTTGGTGGTGCCTGTCACGATCCACGAGCTCTCC
Organism: Stagonosporopsis cucurbitacearum; assembly: GCA_016920805.1. Lineage (NCBI taxonomy): Eukaryota > Fungi > Ascomycota > Dothideomycetes > Pleosporales > Didymellaceae > Stagonosporopsis > Stagonosporopsis cucurbitacearum. The sequence continues at coordinate 1,381,419 of JAFEKD010000011.1, read as the reverse complement.
ACTGCAGACGTGGGGACGATGTTGTTGGTGTCGTCGAGGTCGGTCCACGCGATGGATGTGCTGTCGTAGCCCGTCATGGCGCCCAGGAACATGGGGATGCACAGGATGTAGGCGGTGGACAGCAGCATGTAGGCGAACAGGGCCTTTGTGCGCTTGCTGCTGGCAGACCACACCTCGCTGACCAGCGTCCACAGCGACAGCAGGCTGGGGCCCTCGAGGGCGATGCGCTGGAAGATGCGGAAGGATGCTGGATGGCGCTCGATGACGCGCAGCAGGGCGGCAGAGAAGACGACATAGCCTGCCCACCAGGCGACCATCTGCACGCCGCGGCCGAAGAGAATGTCCCAAGCCACGTCAATCGTCTTGACCGTCGCAAACGAGTACTGGCCCCACGTCTTATCCAGGACGAACAGCGCCTCCATGCCCTCGACGGTGGAATTGACCGGCTTATCGCTAAACTCATTCCCGCAGGTCATCGACTTTGCCGCGAAGACGCCATAGTACGGACGGAATCCATTGGGATAGAGGGGCATGGGGGTGAAGTAGCCGAGGACAGCGAGTGGCACGACGCCCGCAGCGAGGAACAAGCCGAGCGCAAGCCAGTGGCTGCCGGCGGTGAAGACGCGGACCAAGAACGGCCACACGGCGGAGCAGACAAACTGCAGCACGGCATCCACCAACGCCTGCACGGCGCCGCCCGCAACCACGGGCTTCACGGCATCGCCAACACGCCGCCGCGTCGCCCGCCACCCATTGCGGAGCCCCCACGTCCAGGCTCGACTGGGTCTCGTGCCCTCTGCGTCCATGACGTCGTTGCCCCAGGTGCGCGACCGATTTGGAGTCCACGGGCCATCGACCGAGTGCACCGAGACGGCGGCGTCGTTGTCGTAGTCGTAGTCGTCTTGCTTCCCCATGAATGGTGCCGAATGCGGGTCAAGGGTGGTCGTGCATGCGGGGCGTGCGTCTGGGGGGGGGGGAGGGTTGTCTGGGGCATGTTTGTCGATAGTGCGGTGGATGGTTGTGGTTTTAGTGGCCAAGGAATCGGTGTAGTGCCTGTAGATGGGACTCCTGAGGGCGTGTTGGTGTTTGTATGTATAACAACAATGCGATGAGGAGTTTAGCCGATGATCCAACACATTGGCTTATTTAGCCATCTATCTGTCTCCAAATACGCTGCAGACACTAGATATACTACTTAAAGTGCCTGCTATATGTGTATATTTGCCAAAGCACGGGTGTGGCTGTGAGTTTGAAACTACAGTCGTGACTTGAAATGCAGCCGTGCTGCAAGTTACAGTCATGGTTGGAACCACAGCCATGACGTAAAATACGGCCATGACTCGAAATACAGCCACGATACTCCCACTTCACATCATTTCATCTGGACTTGAACGGTGAATTGGAGGTGTGACTCAGAGAGAGATTCAATAGGGATATGAGATGGGGTATCGTATCTACAACATGATCTACATGCACAGCGTCGTGCGTCTACGTCTTCCTCTGCGCCTGGAGAATGGCTGTCCAGGGGTCCTCCTGTGTCTATACCAGCTTCTGCGGTATGTGGTATCCAAACACTTGTCTACAAGCTGTGAAATCTAAACACTTGCTAACACTCTGTGACACATCCATCCTTGTCTATGGGTTGGGGTATCCCAAACTGGCATATACTTCCGCATCAAAGACTACCGCACGTGCAGCACCCTCGTCACTAAGCTAGCCATCCTCACCACCACGTTGATGAGGAGTGACACGGCGCCCGCCGGGACAAAGACCTGGATCCACTCGGCCCACTTCCGCGGCCTCACTTCTGTCTCGATCCAGCCGGCGCCCTTGACTTGATTCCCCTTCTCATCCACACCCGTCTCCGCATCAGCTGGGAAGCGGTTGTTCTCGATGTAGTACTGCAGCAGATTGTCCTTTTCGCGCCAGCGCTCGGCCAGCCAATCGGAAAACTCCTTTTCAGATGACAGGGGAATGCTGCTTATCGCAAATCGACGCCAGTGCATGTTGACGCTCTTTGGGGGCCGGCCCTGGAAGTAGCTTCCGCGCAGGGAAAAGAGATCCTGGCCGTACTGGCCTGGGGGCACGCCTTCGTAAGCGAGGGTGCAGTCGTACATGTAGTCGACGGTGCCGCGCAGTTCTTGGAGGCAGTAGGAGAGGCCTGTGGAGCGGGGGAGCAGGGCGTGGCGCAGGTCTGGCATGTTTGATTTGGCGGCCCATTTGGCGGATGCGATGCGACCGTTGCGCGAGAGGTTTGTGCCCTCGGGGAAGATGAGCAGCCACATTGGGTTCAGGCCGGTGGGGTTGGAGGGGGAGACGGCCGAGGGGTGGCGCAGGGAGAGCTTGCGCAGGCGGTAGGTGAAACGTTCCTTGTCGGTGGCCCATTTGCGGGAGAGGAAGATGAAGCCGTAGAACATCATGCCGGTGCCGAGGATGGGGATGAATTTGATGGACTCTTTGAGGATGATGTAGATGTGGCCGTGCATGGAGGCTGTGTAGGCGATCCACCACAGGTAGATCCAGTCGGTGTAGATTTGGTGGTTTGATATCAGGACGATGCGCTCGGGGAAGTCGCACTCGATGCGGCCGTCGTCGGTCTTGCGCAGCTGTCCGCGTACGCTGGCGTCGCCACTGATGCGCATGGTGACTGGGGCCCACCAGTAGGTCATTGTGGTGATGACGATGCCAAAGTGCTGCTTGGTCATGGCCATCCAGGCGTAGAAGAGGTCGCGGCTGTAGGCGTAGAGCGGGGCGCCGACGGCCTGGGTGACGAAGATGCTGTGAGAGTAAGTGGTGTGCATGGAGGGTGTATGTATAAGTGTATGGAGAGAGACGTACGCCATGATGCTGCTGGTAAAGTAGACAGCAAACGCGCACATGCGCAGGAACTGCATGGCAGCGCCATGTTTGATCTTGCCGGCGGGGTGGTGGGAGGAGGTTCTGGTGGTGAGCCTGGGGCGCCCGTTTGGCTGTTGTGTTGGTAGTAGGTCTGGTGTGAGGTGTGATGTGGGTCCGTCTGATGTAGGCACAGATGTAGGTACAGATGCAGGCACGTGGCGCTGCTTCAGCCCTGCGTCGGCCATGGGTGCGGCCGTGAGGTGCGGCCGTGAGGTGCGATGGGTGAAGAGTCTGCAAGTGCACAAGAAGTATGGATGGGCGTGGCTAGGTGCTGGGTGGAGTGGATCAGAGGAGAGGATCAAGCAGAGGACAACGGCGACATGTTCGGTGCATGGAGTGGTGGAGTACCTAGTGGAGAGGCGGCCATCAGAAGTCACTCCGCACAAAGTCACTCGGACGAGCAGTGGACAGGTGAGGCGGCCAGACTGGAGACTTGCACCAGCGACTCGAAGCATGTGATGCAGCCGGTCATGACGGATGGCTAGGTACCCCACCATGCTGGCATGCTCCAATGCGAGAAGATACGCTGCAAGGGTCTGACTCGGCACTCTGCCAAGCCAGGCCTCGGAGCTTCAATCGCTTTGGCCGTCTGTGGGCGTCGCAGGCTGGCTGGCCGACCATGTCCACGACTGTCGCGCCCCGAGTGCTGCCGGCTGTACGCTGCTCGAGGTACTCCACGCACTCGACGCACTCCACGCACCCAAGGCGCTGCTTCTCGACCACCCGGTTCCTCGCCGCCATCAGGCCCATCTCGGAGCTGCCCGCCCGCATCCGCCCGCGCTACGTGCAGTCGCCCGCCAACACGCTGCTCAGCCTGCAGTGGCCCTCGCCGCCCCGCAACATCCTCATCACCAAGAAGAAGCGCACCCCCAACATCACCGCCAGCGTCGTCGAGTTCGCCTCGCACATCCACGCCGCCTACCCGGCCATCAACGTCGTCCTCGACGCCGAGTCCGCCCGCGAGCTGCACGCCCTCCTGCCCTTCCCCGTCTACGCCTACCATGGCCGCGCCCACGCCCTCGCCGAGAAGACTGACCTGGTCTGCACCCTGGGCGGCGACGGCACGCTGCTGCGCGCAAGCAGTCTGTTCAGCCACGTCGACAGCGTGCCCCCCGTCCTGAGCTTCGCCATGGGCACCATTGGCTTTCTGGGCGAGTGGAAGTTTGCCGACTACAAGCGCGCCTTTCGCGACATGTACATGAGCGGCGCCCCGGATGCCTACGCCAACCTGTCCGACTCTGCTGTTTCTGATGCTGCCACCGATGCTGCCCCTGATGCTGCCACCAATGCGGCCACCAATGCGGCCACCGCCCCCTCGTACGCCAACATCCGCGGCAAGGCCATGGGCGTCACCCGCAGTGCCAGAGTCCTCCTGCGCAACCGCCTCAAGGTCGGCATCTTCGCCCCGGACGGCACCCGCATCGCCGCCCCCGCCGACACGTACGCCCTCAACGAGGTCACGCTCCACCGCGGCTCCAGCCCCCACCTCAAAATCATCGACGTCTACATCAACAACCGCTTCCTCACAGAGGCCGTCGCCGACGGCATGATCATCAGCTCCCCCACCGGCAGCACCGCCTACAGCCTGTCGAGCGGCGGCAGCATTGTCCACCCCCTCGTCCCCTCGCTGCTGCTCACCCCCATCTGCCCGCGCTCGCTCTCCTTCCGCCCCCTGCTCCTGCCCGCAAACACCCCCATCACCCTGCGCCTCGGCGACAAGAACAGGGGCAAGCAGGTCGAGGTCAGCATCGACGGCAACACCGTCACCGAGGGCCTGGGCTCCGGCATGGAGGTCCGCGTCATGGGCGAGGATGTGAGGACCAAGACGGGCGAGTGGCATGGCGGCGTCCCGTGTATTGTGCGCACTACAGCCGGGAGAGACGACCAGACAGAAGACCATTGGGTGGGTGGCCTGAATGCCCTGCTCAAGTTTAATTATCCGTTTGGCGACCAGGACTCGTGATTTGATGTGTGTACAATGCTTGGCATAGGATGGCGTTGTTTACAACAGCACGCTTTTACAACAGCACGCATTTATGAAGAGCATGTATTTTTATATCATCCACTTTCATAGCATGCATTACTACAACCACCATACTTAATTGCTACCAGAATGCTGCTTACCTGCAGTGTCTTCCTCACAGGTCACTGTTGCTCCCCTCCTTCCTCGTGCTGTCGAGGCAAGAACTCGTCACAATCAAAACAACCTCCTATGCTCAACTCTCTCTCTCTCTCTCTCCAATCTGCTCTCCACGCCGTGCACTACACTGCATCCATTCACTGCATCATCGTGCACTATACAGCATCCATTCACTGCATCATCCCACACCATGCATTCTTGTATCACTACACTCCTCTTCATCCTCGCCTCGTCATCTGCTCTCACCCTCAGTCCCTCCGCAAACTCGTCCCTCCGACATCTGCGCCCGCAACACACTTTTTGCATCGAGCCGTACACGAACCAGTGGGACGCCGGATACACCAGCATCTTCTTCCACCATCCTGCTGACGCCCTCTTCAACTTCACCATGGTGACCGGCTACACGCGCTTCTATCCCCGCACCATCACCGCATGGCTGCGGGAGAAGGACTTCCACATCGCAAACGCCTCACAAATTCCAAAGCCAGAGCTGTGTGGGTGGTTCCACGGAGAACAAGTCATGCGCGATGGCCGACAGCACGGCATTGTGTACTGGAAGCCCAGCACCAACACATCAACCTCAACACCACTCCCACGGTCTCCAAGCTCTGTTCTCGGCCTCACAAGACCTCAAGACGCGACCTTTGCCACCCTCCGCTCCATCCTTTACAATAACGCCCCGGACGCCGACAGATACTACCTCATGACCGTCATGCTCGGCACTGCCTGCGGCACCCTGGCCTTCATGCTCGTCTTCTACGGCCTGGCTGGGTATGCTGCGCTGCGGCAGAGAGGGAAGCCCGGCCAGAGCCCGGTTGACATCGAGCTCAACCAGATCAAGGTCCGCGAGCTGTCGGGCGCGGGCATGCAGCGCTTGGCCGGGGGGTATGTCGAGGGCCCAAAGTCTGTCGTCGGAATGCAGGGGTCTGGTGCTGTGAGTGGGAACCAGCGCTCTGCTGCGAGCCGGTCGACGGAGCCTCCGCCAGTGTACTCTGTTGACGGCGCGGGGCGGTAGAGGGGGATGATGGGCTTGTTGTGCTGTTCAGCCGTTTACTTTGTTGTACTCGTCTTTGCCGGTCATTAGTACTGGGACCTCGCGGGACATGCGTCTTTTGTAGTTTGGTCCGTCGATTCTTCCAGTTTTGCGTCTTGTAATTTCGTCCTGAATAGTAAATACACTTTCCCCCACTACCACCATTATCTCTGTACACACTGCGTATATTGTATATTTGGCATGATACTCGCATAATGATGGGATTGAAGACTTGATCTACGTACGTAGAGTTGATCACATTAGAGGTCATGGCAATGGCAATGGCAATGGCAATGACAACAGCAATGACAATGGATGTGGGTATAGTCCTGTTAGTATTGGTACTGGTATTAGTAATAGTGTTGTTATTACTAGAGTCATATGAGTTGGTATCAACACTAACTCATCCTTATCCCTAACTGTTAACAGCACTACTACCGAACGGTCGAACCTACTAGTCCCAACACCAACACCCAACTTCAACTTCAACTTCCACTTCCCTGACTTACTAGCACTAATATTACTGCATCTATAGTGTATAATCATACTAGCTTATGAGTATTACTAACGTTAGTATATAGTTTACGTCCTGTTGTTGAAACCCGACTAACAGCAACCTGTTACCTACCTATCATCACTACCACTATCACCATCACCATCACTGCTGAAATCCGATTCTTAGTCCATTCATCTGTCTGTTATTCATTGACACTGCGTCACTGTTACTGTCTTTGGCTCTGGCTCTGGCTCTTGGATACACTACACTACACTACACTACACTACGCTCCGTCTCCGTCTCCGTCTCCGCAGTCTACTACAAGGCCCACTCGTCCCGATCATCACCCGCGCCGATGAACGGCTCGTCGATGCGTTTTATGGCTAGTTCGCTGCAGAGGACGCTGTGGGGTGGAGGTATTTCGTTAGCGGGGTTCGTGGTTGAGAGGGGGAGGGAGAAGGAGGTAGGGGTTAAGGGGATAGGATGGATGGGACGGATGGGACGTGTAGGAGACGACGACGCATGACGCGAGGCAAGAAGAAGGAGAAGAAGAAGAAGAAGAAGAAGAAGAAGAAGAAGAAGAAGAAGAAGAAGAAGAAGAAGAAAAGGGGGAAAATGGCAAAAAAAAAAGGAGAGGAAAAGAACAAAAAAATGGCAAAAACTCACCACGCAGACCCAACAAGCGCATCCAACTCCCTCACAACCCTCTCCCTCTTCCCCCCCATCACAACCCCCCTCCCCACCTCCGCCTGCAACTCAGCAATCCGCTTCCCCCTCCCCACCCCAGCAAGCACCACAACCTTCCTAGCCAAACAATCCGAATGAAACGCATGCTGACACGGGAAAACAAAAAACTGACGACTCAGCAGCGGTAAAGCACATTCATAGCAGCGCTCCCCAGGCTGCACAATAGCATACCGCTGGTCCAGCGCGCGAATGTCGGATTTGATGTGCTCGGCTGTGTGTTCCGAGTCGTCCATTTCGGCCTTGAGGGAGTCGATGGCGCGCGAGTAGGATTCCAGCGCGGAGCAGATTTCGTCTTTGAAGTCGTCGATGAGGACAAAGTCTGGGAAGAAGGGGATGAGGTCTTCGATGCGGAGGAGGTCTGTGCGCCGCAGGAAGGCGATGGCGGGTTTGATGCCGCCTTGCGGGCTGTGGGAGATTACGGCGCGGGCGATGGCGAGCCAGAGGGTTTTGCGGGCTGAGGGGGGGAGTGTGCAGCGCTCGGCGACGGAGGAGGCGAGGTCGATGGCGGAGTGGGATAGGGCGAGGGTTACGGCGGAGAGCCATTGGTTCATGGATGTGTAGATGTGGACGCACGACTGGACGCGCGCGTGCTGGATGCAGAGGCGTAGGGCGAAGTCGGCGTCGTAGTTTTGCTCGTGGGCGAGCGACTGGCCCTCGAGGTAGGCGAGCAGTGCCGACTCATCTGGGGTTGGATGTGACGCGTAGATGGAGATGAGGGTATTGTGGATGGCGGCATCAGTGGACTGGTGCTGGTTGATTTCAAACAGCAGGTAGCGGATGGCTTGGTTCTGCGATAGAGGTGTCTTGCTCGTTGAGTTGTAGTTGAGGAACGCGGGGATGAGCTTCCGCGCATCGAGATTTGTCTGACGCATCATGATCTCGACGAGCTCGACGGGCACGTGCGCCATGAGGACGCTGCTGTATTTGTAGAAGATCTCGGGATCCGTCTGCTTCTTGAGCACGGCAAGCGACTCCTGCCAGCGCTCGCGCTGCACCCAGTATGACAGCACGTAGTTGTAGTCGTTGACGACAGTGGCAAAGTAGAGCAGCTCCTCCTCCCTGCCGTGGCTGCTGATGATGTCGTATGCCGTCTTGCGGTCGAGGTCTGTCTTGTACTTTGATACAAAGTCCTGGTAGTCTTTCCTGATCGCCGAGAGATGGCCCTGCGTCTCAGCCGTGTTCATGCTCTCGGAGAGCTCGGCCTTGGTCGTGATGGTGTCGTCGAGGGTGTTGAGCTTGGCCATGTATAGCTCGATCAGCCATGTGGCGACCATGGTCCGCTGCATCAGTGACGTCTTCTTCAGGGTGGAGAGCTTCGTCAGCAGATACTTGCGCAGCGCGTCCGACTCTCCCTGGTCGATGAACGTCAGAGCGACCTGTTCAAACGGCTTGGTGCTTCGTCCATACACCGCAGCTGCCTCCAGATACTGTCCCTTGCCGACGAGGTAGTCTCCAGACGCCGTTGCAACAGCGTCTTTCTGCGCGGCCGTCTTGGCGAACTGAGAGGCGGCGTCGAACTGCTGCGACCGGAGCATGATCCTCCACACGTCTCTCGCCTCGTCTGTCACGACGATTTCGAAGATCTCGCGCGTAGTAAACAGCCAGTACGTGTTGGATTTGACGTCGGCGACGAGGCTCAGCGCGCTCTGGCCTGGCTCGAGCACCGCTTGGTCGAATACCACCGTCTCGTCCAGGCGGTTGATGACCACCACCCTGCCCTCCACCAGCTGCAGTATGTGCCACTGGCTGAGGATCATCGAGCTGACTGCGTCGTTTGTCCTGCGCGTGCGACCACTCGCCGTCTGCGATGCTGGGATCTGCGATCTAGGCAGCAGCTTGGAGTCTGCCAGGACCTTGGCTCCAAGATCAGATGTGTCCTGCGAGAGGTACAGTTTGCCGTGGAGTACACCCTGCGACGTCAGCCAGCCGAATATGCGCTCGGCGTGGAGCCGCTCCTGGTCCGGCGTCTGCTGGCTCTCCGGCGAGACGGCCAGCAGCGAGGTAGCCGTGGACGAGACATTGGGCAGCTCGTGCACAGTAGCGGATTCGCTCTCGAAGAGCTTGGAGAAGATGGAGCCGCTGCCCTCGTGGGCGTTGCGTCCAACCTTGCCCGCAAACTGCACAAGGGTCGAGGGCGTGGCGATGATGACGCGCCGCAGGTCTTGCCTGCCGGGGATGATATCCGTCCACAAGCCGGTGATGGGCCCGTCGGTGGTGCTGTACACGCTCTTGAGGTAGCGCTCCTCCCGGCGGTAGAACTCGGCCGAGGGCTCGATGAAGACCTCGTACACGTTGCCGTCTGACGCGCCGACCAGCATCTCCCTGGTGGAGGCCGTGGGCTGCGAAGGGTTCCATGCGATGCTTTCGATCACGACGCCCTTCAGGCGGGACAGCGCCTTGGGGGTGCGCGACTGTGTGTGGAGGTAGTAGTTCTCGGCGAGGGTGGTGGTGACGATGAGATGGGAGGCCGAGGGGTCGAGGAAGAGGCGCTTGATGACGCCGATTTCGGACGGTTTCTTGGGCAGGTCAATATCTGTGAGGCTGTCAGCATTGCATTCAGCAGGCGGTCTTTCGCTGCGTCTTCTACCCACCGTCGATGTCGGCGGGGCTGTCGAGGTCGATGCGCAAGATGCGGCCCGTGGAGAGGGCCAGGACAAGCACATTGTTGGCGACGGCAGCTGCCACAAAGTCCGAAGATATGGAGAACTGCAACGATACGCGTTCTATGCTGAACATGGGCAGTGACGCATCGTCGTGCGCATTGCTCGTGCTGGGCGGCGCATAGCCGCTCGAGGTGTCGTAGGCCATGCCGGGCGGCGTGAGGTGCGGCTTGCTGCGGTTAGCATGTGGCAGTCATGTTTCTTGCATGCATGTACAGCTCCAGCAACTCGTTCAGACTTGGAGTTGCGCGGCGGCACGTCACAGGCGTGTTGCGGCCGTCGTGGTCGCGGGCGGTGACGCCTGAGCTTGGAGCTGCGCCCGGAGATGGTTCGTTGATCGATCGGAGATGGCCCGGATTTGGTGTCGCCTCGAACTTCACGTAACATCACTGACTTGGACGATATCAAGATTGCCGACATGGACGACATCAATAAAAGTGCACAACTAACAGTATCGAGAAACGTGCACTTCATGGGCAATGCATTGTATGTGGGTAAAGGCTTGCTAGCAGCAGGCCTGTATTGTTGACTTGAGAGACAGCGGCTAAACGCAGTGCTCAACTCTTATCACTACCTGTTCCAGATCCTGCCCTGATTGCGCTCTGGGCAGTCAGCCCTCATCCTACTGTAACATTTCCACAGCGCTCGCATAACCGCCAATGGCCAGTGCCAAAGCATCTAATAAAACATGACTGCACGCGCCGTTCGCCGTCCCGAGGGTATTGCAATGGGGCATCTTGTTCACGCCAGGCCGCCCATACCAAAACGCCGTGCATCGCTGTTGAGATGAAGAAAGGGGTGTCATGGAAGAAGAAGAAGAAGAAGAAGAAGAAGAAGAAGAAGAAGAAGAAGAAGAAGAAGGAGATGAACCTCCATGTTGTACAAATATGGTGACATTGTGGTACTTTGCTTGCTCACAGATGCACACGCATCGTGTCGTTGCTGCCAAATGCCTTGCCGCAGTTGGGGCACTTGCGGGCGCGGTTCGTAAGGCGGTCTTGCACGCAGTCATGGCAGAAGAGGTGCCCACATGTTTTAATACACGTGTTTTTGACTCGGCTCTTGCAGATCTGACACTGCAGCATCGTCTCCATAAGTGCAACATCAGAACTCTGCTCGCCTTTGCTCTTCTTCTTCCAAACTTGGATTTGCTCTTTGAGGCCGTCGACTTGCGCGGCGAGTCCGTCCCGCTCTGTGCAGGCTTCGCGCTGGAGGTGGCGCGCGGCAATGTAGGCGGCATCCTTTGTCTCGACGACCTTTTTGAGCTCGGCAATCTGGGTCGTCTGTCCCTCGGATGTAATGGCGTTTTCGTTTACTTTTTGCTGCAACAGTCGGTGCTGCACGGACAGCTCGTCCATTTGCGACCGCATTTCTGCTGTCTGCTTTTCGAGTTTGTCGACCAGCGATCGACTGAGCGAATCTGCCTCTTTCAGCTGCGACACCACCTCGGTGGATTTGGTTGCCTGCAGTCGTAGAATGCGTATCTGCTGCTCCATCTCGCCCTTTGCCTTCATAGCCGCAAAAAACTTTTGATCTGCTTTGGCCTTGTCGGCGTTTGCTCGTGCGACATTTTCCTCCCACGAGGCGACATCGGCAATCTTTTTCCCTGCAATGGCCTGGGCCTTTTTCCAGGCTGCCTCCATTGACGGCAGCTCGCCACTGAGGAGCTTGAGTTGGTTTTCGAGGGTTGCGATTTTGCTGCGCAGCTGCTCTGGTGACGAATCATCCGTCTCCATGGGCTCGCCATCTGGCGCTTTTTCGCCAATCTGCAGTCTCAATCGTTCACATTCGGACTCCAACGCAGCGATGCGGCTCTCACAAGCACCCACCAGCTCTTTCGATTGGCCGATGGAGGCCTCGCTATCCTTGTGGCTGGTCTCAAGAATGTTGTTCTTGGCGACCAGCTCGTCTCGTGCATTGCGGATGCGCGCGAGGTTGGCTTCTGCCTGTAAGATTGCGCTCTCCGACTCGGCTAGTGACGAACGGGACTCATCGTCAATTTTTATCCGGTAGGCGGTCCGCTCGGCCTGGTACTTTTGGACTTCTTCTCGTAGCTGGATGTTTGTGGCTTCTAGGTTGTTGATTCTCTTGATGGTGTCCTCGTGCTGTGATTTGAGTGCCTTGAAAAGATCCGTCTTTGCGTAATCGTCATCGGACAGGCCTGTCAGCTTCACCTTCAACATTGACAGCTCCTCGATCAGTTTTTTGTTTTCCTTTTCAACATCATCAAGCTGTGCCTTGCGTTTTGAGGCTTCTGCCACGGCCTGGGCGCGAGCTGTCTCGAGCTCCTCCGAGGCTGCGGGCTCTGGCGTTGTGCCATTTGTAGCTTCCTTTTTGACGCCAGCTGAAGGAGCGTCGTCCTTTGCCGTTGTTGCTACCGCCGACTGCTCGAGCTTCTGGACCTGCTGGCTCTTGAAGCGGTCAATCTTCTTCTCGGCGATTAGATAGCGATGGGTGGCCGTGTCGAGGCGGTCAGAGAGCTGCTCCTTCTCGGCCATGATCTTCTGGGAGTGTGCAACGTGCTCTTTCTGTGCTGCCAACAAGCGTGATAGCTGCGATTCGAGATCTGCGACATCGGGACTCTGCGGGGGGTACTTTGCAAAGAGAGTGGAGAGAGAGGAGAGAATGGTGTCTTTTCGCTTGGACAGGTGTTTCCGGAAGGATTCGTTGTCTTGAAAGAGGAGGGCAGCAGGCACCTCGCGTGAAGACGAGTCACCTGACAGGCATTCTCCGCTCAGAATGCGAATCTCGTCAATGAGCTGGACAGGCAGGCAGTCAGCACGGAAAAGAGACGAGGCAACGAGACAGGGCGGGGGTAACTGACCTGATCGAACCAGGCGTCAATGGTGCGCAGCTCCTGGTCGTGGTAGCGGGAGCGTGACTCAACCTCGTTCAGCTGTGCCTCGAGGGTGGCCTTTTCGCGCTTGTACTCGCGCATCTGGCGCAGGATGGCATCTTTCTGGTAGGCCTGGACAGCAGAGGCGGGATTAGCGGATGGTTTGCTGTGGCGAGGCAGGGCCTGCGCAGGCGGGGGAGGGGGGCGAACCTCGATGTCGTCTTTCCACGGCATGTCAGCGTCTGGATGGGAGCGAGCACCGTTGACCGTGACGGCTTGCCTCTTGGCGGGCGGAGCGGAGTCTTGGTGGCCGCTGGGCCGCTTGCGATCCTCCATCTTGACCTTGTCAAGCGATGGGGGTGCGACGGTTCTGGCTTGGAGCCTCATCGGACAGGCAGCGGCGGGTGAGGGTGGCGCGCCTACCACAGCACGAGCATGAGCGGACGTGGAGGGTGTGACTGGCGTGAATGGCGTGAAGGGGTGTTACAGAAAGGCGAGCTGGGCGAGGGAGCGAGAGAGATGGGGGCGACTCTTGCTGCGTGTCGTGTGAGGGAGAGAGGAGTCGAGTGGCCTCGACAAAACGACGAAGCCCCAAGGCGGCGAGGGCGCTAGCAACGCGGCCAATGGCGGGCTGAGCCTGTTGCTGCCCGGCTGCCGTGGGCTGCCTGCGAACTGCAAGTCCCGTTGCGAAGACTGCGGGCGGCCGACTGCCGACTGCCGACTTTGAACTTGGGACGCGACTCAACTGCACATGTCGACGCCCTCGACGCTTGCCAGTGCCACCATGGCCGACGACGCCCTGACCGCCGACAAGCCCCAGGCGCCCGCCACCTTTAGTTCCTTTATCAACAAGAGCGGCGCTGGCAAGAAGTTTGCCCCCAAGGCGGCACGACGGCGACCAGCTGCAGCTTCTACTGGACTGCCTTCTACTGGACTGCCTTCTACTGGACTGCCTTCTACTGCACCGCCTACTGCACCGGCTGCTGCACCGAGTTCTACTGCTAAACTTCCTCCTACCACCGAACCGTCTTCCACCTCACCTCCACCAACACACCACTCGCAGCCTGGCAACAACCATGTCGACAATGTCAGCGATATCAACGACTATGCCAACGACCATGTCGAGCCTGGCCCTTCGCCCAAAAGGCGCCGTCTGGACCCTCCGTCGCGCCAGACCACGCCCATGATGCCTGTCGCCGTCATGCTGCCCTCGCACGACGACCAGTCTCTTGATACGGCGCCAGACAACCGCACATCAAACGACCGCACGCCAGATGACTCTAGACCACGAGACTCTACACTGCAAGGAACCACACCACACAACCTCACACAAGAGACCACACCACACGACCTCACACCACAGGACACCACACAAGAAATCACACCACAAGACTCCACTCTGCCGGCCGACACCGACGCCCCCGCCCAGCAAAAAAAAGGCCGACGGTCGCTCCCCTGGACAGCCGTCAACCACGCACAGGACGACGGCGGCGAGGCCACTGCCTCTGTCGCACCCCCAGCGAAGAAGAAGCGCGCCCCAGCAAAACCTCGCGCCAAGAAGAAGAGTACTACTGCAGACGACGCACAGCAAGACGAAGACGACGGCCAAGAACCACCACCACCACCACCACCACCACCACCACCACCACCAAAACCACGCAAATCCAACAAAGACAAGGGCAAACAGCCGGCCGTCGACGGCGACACAGACCATGCCCACACCACGGCCAAACCCTTACCTAAACCGCGTGCCCCAAGGCGAAAGAAAGCTGCCCCCGCAGAAGGCGATGACACCTCCACAGAGCCCAAGCGCCGCGGACGCCCGCCCCGAGAAGACACGCCCTCCGACGCCGAAGACCACGTCATCGACCCCGACGCCATCTGCATGGACGACCTCGCCTCGCGCAACATCCGCGTCGGCAAGCTCTCCCGCCGCGAGCGCGAGATGCGCAAGATCGACTGGGACGCCGTCAAGCAGCGCCGCCGCGAAGAAGACGCCCGCCACATCTCCACCAAAGAAAGCCAGGCCGCCGTCGACAAGCTGCTTGAAATGGCCGAGCCTGACCTGCCCCCAGCCGGCCCGCGCTACCACGTCGTCGACGGCCGCATCGAGCTCATCCAAGACTCGGCCACCATCGACCGCGAGCGCGACGCCGACCGCGAAATCGACCTCATGACCATCACCGAGGAAGACGACCTCACCACCCGCATCACCGCCCGCAGCTTCATGAAAAACAACAAGCGCTTCCCCAACGACTTTGTCCTGCCCGGCCAGGGCCGCCGCTGGACCGCCCACTCCACCGACCTCTTCTACCAGGGCCTGCGCAGCTTCGGCACAGACTTCCAGATGATCGCCCACATGTTCCCCGGCATGACCCGCCGCAGCATCAAGACAAAATTCACCCGCGAGGAGCGCGACAACCCAGACATTGTCCGCGACTGCCTGCGCGGCAAGTCCGAACTCGCCTCCCACTGGGACCACTTCCTGGCCGCCAGCCAGCTCGCCGACGACAGCTTCGCCGACGCCGACCGCATCAAGCTCGAGCTCGACGACGAGGAGCGCCGCATGCGCGTCCAGATCGACGACGCCCTGCGCGAGAAGGCCGAGCGCGAGAAGCAGCGCAAGCTGGCAGGCGTGGCTGACGAAGGTGGTGCGGACAAGGATGCCAAGGGCCGCAAGAAGAGAAAGCAAAAGGATAAAGGGGTTAGGTTTGCTGACGAGGGTGTTGAGGTGTTGGGTGATGTCGATGAGGACCCGAATTGGGGGGTTGAGTAGGGGAGTGGATGAAGAGAGACGAGGATAAGATACCCATAGATGCGTTTGCATACGCGCTTGCAAAATGAATTAAATATAGAATGAACATGTGCTTATTGCCTATTTCTTTTTCTTTTTCTTTGTTATTTACTATTTTACTCTTTTTTTTTTTTCTCTGTTTTACTATACTTTTTAGATAAGTATAACTTAGTATACTTTTGTACTATTCTTTATATGTTTTATAGTAATCTATAGAAGGCTTTTCTTGCTTATCTATTTAGCTTTTATATTTACTACTCTACTACTCTATTCCTCTTCTATCTCTTCTAATACTACTACTAACACTAACACTAACCCTCCTCTCCTTCTTCCGAACCCCTCTTCACAACTTCCACCACCAATATTACAACTAGTCTTTTTAGAGTGGCGGATTTTTTTCTCTCTCTTTTCCACTACTAGTTATTTTGCCCATGTGTAGATTGTGAAGTACTCGTCCATCTATCTAATTAGCCATCTCTTTACAGTATCCAACTCAGCCATCTACTTTAACCGACTCAGCCATCTAACTTCAATCGACTCAACCGTCTGTAATCTTAATCTACATCTACATATCTACTCCTCCCCCCGATCCCCTGTTGAACGTTCATACCGCGTTACACTCACGTATCCCTTCCGTGGGCCCTGGACCTCGTAGCGAACCTGCCACCACTGCGTCTCTTCATTTTTTTCTTTCTCTACTTGACCATCCTCTCCGCTTTCTTTTGCTTCATCCTCGCCCTCGTCCCCTACCACACCCCGCTCATCCCCCCTACCCACCCCCACCATCCCGGGACTAAACACCCAACTCGCCGCGTACAGATCATCGCCGCAGAGATGCGTCGCTCGGTTCGAGGCCTCGTAGGTGCCTGTCTGTGGGTTGTGGGCTAGGATGTCCATTTCGACGAAGAGGTTGCCGGGGGGGTTGGGGGTGGTGGATGTGGATGACGATGTTTCATCGAGAAAGTGTACGGCGATGTAAGGGTCCTTCTTCCCCTTCCCCCCCTCACCCCCCTCAGTCAACGCAACGTCCCCACGCAAACAATAAACATACCCCCTCCGCACCACAAACTCGACCCCTGCATCGGTCCGGAATGTACCGGACTCGCGGTACACCAGCGTGTCGCGCAGTGCGCTATGTGGCGTGAAGGTCGCGGTGCCGCGCACGGTGCCGGAGGGGTGTGAGGTGAGTACTGAGTCGAGGCGGCGGGTGAAGGTCCAGGTACATGGGAGGGCGAGGTGTGAGAAGAGGGTTTGTTGGGGGTTGTGCTGAGGCGGAGGGGTGGTGTTGGGATCTGGGGTTGTGGTGGTGGCGGTGGTGGCGGGATCGGTACCAGCACCGGCATCAACATCAGCATCAGCATCAGTGTTAGTATCAACACCAACTCGCGAGTTCGGCGTACCAGAGTCGGCGTATAAACTCGCAGCAGCCATTTCCTCTACCGGTGGCCGCGGCGTCGATGAAAGCAACGTCCACTCTGCACTCCATGCCGCCGGATCTCTAACCCCCCACTCTCCCTTCTTCGCACCAGGCACCGCATCTCCCGCACGCTCAGACATCAACACGGCATTCACGCTCTGCAGCGTCGCACGGCTCGGGTTCAGCGCTGGATTACTTGTCGTCACCCAGCTTAGCCGCTGCTTGATTAGTGTCTTATCCACATCCCGCGCTGCACGTGCGGTCCGCAAGTCCACGGCACCGGCGTCGTTGGCGAACAGGCATAGGTACGCAACTGCGGCGCCGACGGCGAGGTCTTTGCCCGAGGGGCAGACGATGAGAGTTTTCGGCGCGGTAGCCGTGGCTGTGGCTGCAGCGATATGCAAGGAGGTGGTAGATGAAGGGAAGGATGAGGACAAGATGAGCTGCTGTAGAGCAGATAGCTGGGTGCGTAGGTCGCGCGATCCCAGTTTCCCCGTCGCGCAGGGCAGGTGGAGATACTCTCTCACGCCCGCTTCTTTCAGCGCTGCATGAGGTAGCGGCGCGGGCGTGCAGCTGATCACCGTCTCGAAGGACGTGAAATCCATGTTTTGGCTCGTGGCTGATATAAAGAGGGTCGTTGTCGGTTTGATCAGTGTGGGGACTGCTTCGCCGCCACCGCCACCGTCATGATCCTGCTTTACAAGCCGAGAGATTTCCGTAGGGAGATCCTCTTCGTTGGTGCGTAAGAGGGCATCTTTGTGGCGCCAGAAGAGCGTGGGTGTTAGTCCCTGAGACCATGCTTCGTGGTCGTCGGCTGCGCCTTGGATGTAGCCGCCCTCCGAAGCCTCAGCGCCGCGCACACGGCGAGACGCAGTGCAGAGCACGATTGGGTGGAAGGCCGGAAACTCCGGTACCGCGCTTGGAAGGGTGGATAGCTGGGTGACCCAGAGCGGTCGCAGGGGCTTCTGCAGTTTTGATCGGAGAGAGGGGATATCGGGCTTGCAGATGTCCTGCGCAAGGGGGTGTGAGTTTTCAAAACATGCTGCCCACTGCGTAGAAAACATTCATACCAGGAATTGCTGCACGAATCCATCGATTCTGCGCTCCATCTGCGCATTCTCACTCTCCGAAACAGCAGCCGGCGGCGTGAACAGCCTCAGCGCTTCATGCCCCCTCATCTCAGCCCCAAACACCGCGCGGTTGATGACACAGCACCAGAACGGCACCGTCTTGCTCAGCGCATCAGGCATACTCTTCCCCCTCCTCGTCGAGTCCACGATCATGCACCCCCCATACTGACCCACCACATCAAGCAGCTGCAGGTTGAGCCTCCTCAGGCTAAACGCCCACTCGCCCATGTGGCCGTCCGTGCTCTTGAAGTAGACGCTCGCGGCCTTTTGATCCAGCGGGATGTACCAGCTCCCGCAGCGCTCGTTTGCGACAAGCGGCAAGTCATACGAGGCGGCCACGCGGGAGATGAAGTCGCTGTCCTTGCTGATGGAGGAGAGGCGGTTGGTGATGGATAGTGCAGAGCGTTTGAGTGAGGAGAGGGTGCTGGAGAAGTTTGGCGTGTTGGATAGGTGGGGGAATATTATGTCGGATTCGGTGAGGGGCTGGGCCATGGTCTTCTGTGGGGTTGGATGAGGGTGTAGATGCGTGCTGGTGATGGGGTGTTTGGACAGGTTTATGTGGATGTCTGTTGTAAGTCGTTGGACTTTGTGGTTAAGCTGAGCGGCAATTGGTCGTTGGTCCGGTTGGCGATCAGACAGGTGTTGGTATGGACTGAGCCATGATTTCCTCTCCGTGACTTGAGGGTGGGGAGTTCGGGTGGAGCTTCACGACAGACTTTTGAGCTAGCTATGTTCGCACTAGTGTAGCGCAAAACCGCAGTAAAGCTTGACTCGGCCATGTGGAAGTTATCAGACGAACCATCAGACTAGTATTTGCTACAGCTTGCGGAGCACTACTCTACTAACCTCTGTATCGAGGATGTTTCACTCTTGCTTCACCAGCGACACAGGGGCAATGTAACTCTTCCGCGCGCTCACAAAATAGTGGGCCGTTGCTAGAATTGCCAATGCTCCGAACATCAAAGCTGCCCAGTTCATGTCGACCGCAGTGGGTTTGGGCGTCATCGGGAAGAATGAGAAAATGAACGCCACGATGAGGAAAACCAGTGCCATGTCGTTGACGAGACCACCCCACGCACCCAAGCTCCAGCGACGGGGAAGCAATGGCTCGCTACGTACACGCTTCAGCCGTACACACCCAATAGAGATGATGTAGGAGAATATGAGCGCAGCGTTGGAAATGGACACAATCGCATTGAGGGTGACCTCGGACCCGAAGTTGATGCAGGCCAAGACCAGTGACGATCCTAGGCAGACCAACAGTGCGTTCACAGGAATGTCCCAGCCAGGCCGCACGTACTCAATCCAAGATGAAAATGGGAGTCCCTTGTCGCGGGCAAAAGCCCAGATCTGCCGGGAAGACGCTGCTGTGACCGAGACTGCAGCAAAAAAGACAAGGACGACGAGAATGGCTCCCATTATGACAGTGCCTGAAATAGAACCGGTCGCGTTGTAGACAGCTTGGAGCACCGGAACGCCAGTCGGCGACTCTAAAACCGAGTCGAGTGCGCCACCACAGAATACAAAAGTGATCATCATGATGATTCCGAAGACGCCGTTGAAAAACACAGCCCACATCATGGCCTTGGGGAGCACCACCGAGGCATCTTTGAGCTCCTCAGACATGTGCGCACCAGCGTCTGGCCCGATGAAGCACCACAGCGGCGTGGAAAGACCAACAAGTGCGGAGGTCGCAAGAGAACCCCAGCCACCGCCGTCGTAGAACGTCGTGAAAACCTCGTCAGCGGGTGATCGTTCGGCCATGGTCCAGAACAGTATCAGGAAGGCGAAAAAAGCGAAAACGTGCAGGACCAGCACAATGCCTTCAGCCAATGGCAGGTGTTGTGCTAGGAAGATGTTGAACCCTACCATAAGAAGGAGCCACAGCATCATGATTAGAGTAACGTGCCACAGCTTGCCGATCTGGGCTTCCGGGTGGACGAGCAGGACCATGCCAATGACAAGGGACGACAACATCTGCGCGCAAGCCGGAATACCGGATACCCAACCAACACCTGCACTCCAGCCCACGATGTACGAAAGGCTCTTCTGGAACGAATGCGGTGCAAATTCACTAACCCAGTGATATTGTCCACCAGCAGTTGGCGCCCTATATCAGCTGTCAGCACTAAACTATGCTTCTTCTTGATACGACCTACATCGAGGCCATCTCCGCGAGAGAGGCTATCATGGCCATGACGAAGAGCCACGTAACTACTGTCATCCAGATGACACCTGCGGTGCCTCCATTGAACAGGCCAAAGTAAGCTGACCTGCAAGCATGTCAATTCCAGCACGACACGATCTGAGTATACTCACAGTAAAGCGCTCTCCCATGTCGACTGAAGGACAACAACGAAGCCAATAATGGAGATGAGACGGAAATTTCTCTGTTGCAATTAATCATTAGCTCACCGGAAGGTACCATTCAGCACGAACTCACGCGAAGCTCCTGCTTCTTGCCCATTCGTTGCATGTCTCGAGCATCGTACGAAGTACCTCCAAGAGTATTGCTGTACACTCGTTCAACGCCTTCGTGTCCCATGTCGTACTCTTCGATGGATTCTGCAGGCTTATGCTGGCCAGTTGCTGCCATTGTGTGATAACGAACGCCCTGGGAGTGTCTGTATCTGTTGAAAGAAGTCCACGTCTTAAATCGACATACAGACGTTCGAGACCTTGCTTAAGCGAGGCGAGGGTAACATATGTAACATACCCCGACGTATGCTATTGATCGACGCAGCTATCCGGATAGGCAGGCGCATATCTTCCCGAATGGCGCGCGTCCCGGTCGATCATCCCAAACATGGTGGAGAGCTTCTGCGGTCAGGAGCCATTAATTGGAGCGTGTAACGCTCATGCAGATCAATCTCGAGAGAGAAGGGTTTGATGCATTCAATTCTGTGTAGTATCACCAGACGCTGGTTCTCTCCTTGATTGCGTTCACTTTCGTGACTGGGTAAGTACGAGGTTCGTGAAGTCTTCCGTTTCGGCGTTTCGTCTCCATGATGTAGGCAGCTAGACAAGTTTTGCGTGGAATATTGGAGATATTGGAGAATTCCACGTGGTTCACAAACCGAGGTGCTCGGGCTGTAGGCGTTCATACAAAAGGAAGGGACGGACCGCAGCACGCTCGGTAAGAGCCGCATACGGTGCACTCCTAGCTCCGGAAGGTCGCACCTCCAGCCAGTCTTACCGTCAATCCGCCAAATATCTGTGGAAAGTATTTGCTGTTAAGCAGGTGCCACGACTTTGCTATTGCTCAGGCGGCGCCAATCGAGTCGCACATTCAATTTTATTTTTACGGTCTCTTACACGTTCGTCAGCCACCATGTACAGCGTCAGATTTGGCAGGTGTCTCTGCGCGGTATCAGCCTACTATTAACTTTATTCGCTAGTACCTGCTAGCCGATGGGCCGAAAGATAGGACAGAATCCGAGAATCGATCAAATCGTACACGCACATAGACATACTACGTCTGTTGTGTCCATCAGCTTTCTCTCACATGTGCTGTCAAACTGCGCCAGCAGCTTAGCCCAAGTGGTCAAGAGAATCAAAGAGCTTGGTGGTATCTGCGTCAATAATATGGTGTACAGAGCGTGAGCAGAGCATGGGTGTAAGCACAGGTCGCACATGGCGCTCTTGCACGACATACTCGATCACTATTGATTGAGGCGCTTCCACAAAGCCTTTGTATGTGCATATCTCGATATGTCTCTCATACGCCCGGGGTTGCCTCTGATCAACACCCTGCCAATCGTGGGCTCGTTTCGAACTTATGACATCGCGCCCGTGATGGCAGAGGCTTTCTTCAAACTCTTGGATACGCGACCGGACTCTTATGAACTATGGCTAAACCGACGACTCATACTTCGCAAATAGAAGGCTACAGTAAAGGCTTAGAATTTACTTTGTCATTGTGTCTATGTTATACCCTGAGCATTCTCGCCCTGCGGGTGTGCATACGATGGAGGCGTTTTGCTGTCGACGACCTTATTGTCTGCCTATCTGCTGTAAGTGTTCTACACATTCTTCTTGGCTATGAAATTATGATTAGAATCTTCAGTTAATCTATTCATAGGCTTTGTCATTCGTGTTTTTTGGCTGCAGCTATGCTTCAAAGGCGGCCGGTCTAGCTCGACCCATGCCTATTGTGATAGAGCAGCAAGAAGATTTCGGCCGGCTGAATATGCTAATCTTGGCTGTCAACTTGTCTTGGATTACAGCTCTGTGTTTATCAAAGCTTGCGGTCGTATCAATGCTGCTCAGCATCACATTGACAGCTACTCATCACAAGCTACAATACTTTGTAGGCGCCTCAGTCACCATACAGTGTATTACTTCCATCGTCATGATGACCGCTAGATGCACTGGATCTGACCGCTTTTTCTGGGATACGCATCTGAGCGATGCGGCTTGTCCCCACCAGGAGCTTAGATGGAGAGTCATCACAGGCCTCGATATTGCGACCGAGCTTTTGATACTGGTTCTACCAGTCCAGATAGTTTGGAAGCTACACATGTCGACAAGAAATAAGGTTGTGGTCACGGCCGCGTTCTGGCTTCGCATTCCGTGAGCACTCCACACTCTCACTAAAGGAGACCATGTCTGCTGATCGAGCGTAACAAGCACCATCGCATTTACTATTCTTCGCAGCCGCACGACCGAAAGGCTCCACTTCACTGCAGATGTGTCGCTCACAGCAGCCATGATCGTTATCTGGCAAGCTATAGAGCTTGCATATTCGATTGCAGCAGCGACTATCGCAGCTCTAAAGCGCTTCACTGAGAGTCTAAATACGGGATTTGGACATGGCGAACTGATTCGCATTCACGGTCAATCACAACAGTACAAGTTGTCTGATCGTAGTACATCGAATCAAGAGTCAGGGACCTCCAAGACCTCAGCCAACTCTCTCGCAAACCCTCGACGACGACAAGAAACACAAGCGGCAAATTCTGAGGAGTCTGATCATTCGCTCCAACTGAGATCTGATGAAATCCATAATGAAGCTCTGGCGACTTCGTCCTCACAGCCCCCTGGAAGGCAGCTCGGTGAAAGTGCGCATCTGGAAGAGAATGTCATCAGGCAGTATTTGAGGTATTCCGTTCATTACGATGAACAACCTTTGATGCCGGGGCCAGATCGTCATTGATGTAGTACATGCGGGTCGACCTTTTCGGGAACGGAGAAAGCAATGATGGTTCCATCATATCGTGTTGCATCCAAGGCTCAAGATGTTGTTACCTTTTCAGGCTTACCAAAAGAATGCAATCATCCTTGATTCTGTGTTGGTGCCCCGAATCAATCAGCTGCAGCTCATGGAATTGAAAATCAATAGGGCGACTTCTTCCAGCGTTGAATAATTCCAAAGTATAGACGTGTCTTGATTTAGGTTGGAGATGAAGCAATTTGAGGCTGAAGGAGACATTAGGCGGATAAGGAACATGTCACGATAACGTGACTAGCAAGCAAGCTAAACTTCAAAGTCATGATTTCCCTCTGTCGAGAGTGTTTTGCTTGGCTGTAACCTGAAATGTGCTTTCAGGGCAAGATTTCTGCAGCCTTGTAAAAGTGAGATTTGCGGAAGAAGATATAGACCCCTGTAATGACGATTTTGTCGTGCTGGCATTTAAACACCATTGATCTGTATTTGAACCTCATCCAGAGCCTCTACTGAAACCTGGTTGTCCGTATCCATTCCCGTTTGCAACGCAGGCTGCTCCACCACTCCCAAGACCTCATCACTTTGTCTCTCTATCAGTGTTCTCTGCGCTTGCGCAATCGGCCAATGCAACCAACAGCAGTAATCCGGATCAGTGAGCTCGATGATCCCAGCGAGAATGTGACTAGACCAACCGACCATGTACCAGGTGAACTCGAAGTTCTGGAGCAATAGCGCGAAATGGGCAACGATAATGAGCGAACATGGTTGTCTAGTCTGTAGACGAGTTGCAAACTCATGGCTGAGTTGATAGGGCCATATAAAGGCATTCTGTTGATCTTTGTTGCCCATGTACACTCCATCTTGACCGTAAGTAGCCTCATAGCACCACCTCAGTTTGCGAAGAGCGTCAATGTCTGTAGTGGAATCCGAGCTGGATGTGATGGCTAATTCCAAGCGTTCAAACTGATCGTGCCAGTCGACATCAGGACATCTTAGCATAATTTTGGCAGGTTCTTTGGCCACCGGAGCAGCTTGCGAAGTCGGTTCTCCTGCTGGCCCTGCTGCGATCTTTTCAATTCCCACAATGTCGATAATCGCCCGTATGCCGTGTAGAAGTGGTAGCCATTGAGAAGGCCCGTCTTTGTTGAAAAGGAGATACTCGCCTGGTCTTGGCTCGCGAGCCAGATAGTTTATGCATGCGAACGTTGCTGCAGTGTATGCTGCATGGTAATCGCCCGTGTTGACCTGGCTCAATAGAGCAGTAGCACCCTACAGCCCTGCGATTGAGTGTCTCTCGGCTAGAACATGATAGAACCGCTGCCGCTCAGGTAATTGACGTGCAAGTTCAAGAGCGGAGAACTCCATGATCAGATGTAGAATGCATGGATATGCAAAGGACAGGAGAAGTGCTTGATCGTGTAGAGGATCACTTGAGGTCTTTGGAGCAGAAGGGTCCAGACTGTCCTTGGCTCGCGTGATGAAGTGACTGAGTAGTTTAAAGTTCTCCATGTTGTCCTGTGTATCTGGGAAGAAACGCTGTGAGTTGCGTAGCGAAAGAGACTGGGTGTCTACAGCCGATGCGATGGGTACCTCATCACCCCATACCGTCCTTGGTCTGCCTCTCTGCCTAGGAGCAGAAAGCTCTTGGTTGTGTATAAATTTCGGACGCTCAGGTTGCGACGTGGTGACTGGGAAAAGTGTCGCGCTGGTGTAGTCGCAAACTAACCCAAATTCTACGCATCTTGTGCATGCGGGCTTTGTTTCATCACACTGTCATGTCTTAATCACCCGCTTATGGTTGGAGGCGTGCATCAATGAAACATACCTTCACCCTCCTCCGTTTACATCGAGCGCATCCATTCCTAGACTTACGGTGTGCTTTCCTTCGAATCTTCAGTGGCGTATGTAGTGCTTCAGATGACGACGAGGCTGCTGAATCCATGTACCGCTTTAAGTAAGCTCAACAACTTGGACAGGAAGAGATGGAAAAATTAGGAAGAGCTCATGTCGTTATGCGACAATGAGTAGCGCCCCAAAGTTAGTTCGTCTTCGACATTCGGCAAAACCCGGCGCTTGCTCGGCGATTTGAAACACATCGTTCACCTGTTGTGACTTATTGGTTCACATCCTCTACCCCTCTCTTTCACGTTGAATACTCAATGATACTTGTGCATGATGGGCTCACACTACGTTACAAGTTGTTTTCCCGAAATGAATTCATCGAGACTGTTAACCATAACAATACACCCCCTTCCATGTTGACTACTATCCTCTCACAGGTTATCTTCAACAGCAGGTAGGGCGGAACATAAATTACCAATCGAGACTGCCACCGCATCCACTAAGCGGGGATGAAAACTACATATATACAGAATGGAAGGAATACATGCTCAAGAAGATCCCACCTGAATAGCCTCACGCTGCCCATAACTGCACTCTACCATACCATATATTAAAACCACTTCCCCTGGGCTTCTTTGATCTTTCCCAACTCTCAGTACAATTGCACCTCAGTATGTCCGCTTCGGTGCCATGTTGCGAGCAAGACGCCACACTGTCCACACTTGTGCGTCACGTTCTTCGTACTGGTCATGCAGTACGGAACGCAGCACAAGCACCAAGTCAACAACAGGGCGTCCAGAGCCCACGCCCTCGTTGTGTTACCACTCTGATAATCCGTGGCTGTCATGCCGTGGTGCTTGCAGGCTGGGCATTCGACCGGGGCCGGGGAGCGAGTGAGTGTTGAAAGAGGGATGCCTTTGGATGTTTCGGCGGCGGGGGTCGACATTTTGTAGCCTTCAGATTGGTAGGCCGGAAGAGAGGGTTCGCCGTTCATTAGGGAGACTTGATCGTGGGGAACGGGCTGGCTAGGCATAAGCTGTGTAGGTCAGTGTTGCTACTCTTGAGCCTCGTGAGCAGTAGATTGATGTGTACGGTATGATATCTCGAATCAGAACTTTCTCCTGCGATTCTCATGAATAGGGCAAACGAATTTGATTGTCAAGGCTTGCCCAAACGTCAGAACCCTATCTTTTATATCTCGTTTGAAGACCCCCGGCCCTGATTCTTTCATTTTCGAAATTAGCGACACGGAAGTGTCAGAAGTGGAATCTTTCCGCGATTGAGTGTCAATCGCAGCTGGATTTCGACCTTTATCATGCTCTAGAGCGCATTGCAGTATGCCCAGTCTGACACCAGGCCTACGGGTAGTCCCGCTAGCGAATGCTTCAACAATGGGCTAGTACCAAAACGGGTATTTTCGTGTGCGTATTCTTTTCACATTGCGCCACGGACTCTGTAATTGCGGCTGAAGCACTCTTTACGGCATGTTAGGTAAATGCACCGCCAATGGTGCACCAGGACTAAGATGAGCTGTATACCTGGACCACAAAATCTGGCGCTTGAAAAAATAAGTGGAAATCAGACTCTCTAGCTTTGGCCACTTGCTGATACTTCAACGGGCGATTTCGTGTCCAGACCACGTGCAGGCATGCTCGTCGCTACGGTATCTGGTTCGATCAGGAGCAGTCTCCCAATCGGCGGTTTGAAGCAACTAGGAGAGCGCACTGCTCATACTGTGATACAACTAGTAGCGGCGGAAAGGAGGCGATAGCTGCAGAAATGAGCAAAAAGATACCCCGTGTGCTGATTGTATTCCCGAACCATGGACACTGGTTCTGCACTTGCATTCATGAGAGTTCGGGTTTTCGTGGACTGTTCCACGCCGAGCGCGCCGGCGACGCTGCCGTTGTCACCACTGGTATCTAAAGACATTCCCTTCAACCAGATATGTCTTCGGGCATTTCAGTTCAAGTCATGTCGCGGGCTGTGAGTGATCTCTGCTAGTCTCGACCACAAATACTGCTGGCGGTATCGCTCGCTGATATGGTGATTGTACCGAGAGACACGATGCTTTGTTTGAGTGATGAAAGAGCACTGTACTTGTTGCGCATAGTTGTGACTCGCGTCGTATTTCACAGCAACGGTAAAGGTTTGAGGCACTCTGACAACATTTCGATAACCAGGTACGGCATCGGTCATCGACCGATAGCAAGCACCCTAATAGACAAATTGCGCCGCAATGATTCAAGAACATGCTGCCTGAAGTAGGTAACTACCATATCATGGTCGAGCCTCGAGGTATGATGCCGAAACAGAACAGGTTCCTGCCAAGCAACGACGGACCCTGGACACGGAGATCGACCGCGGCTCACTGGTGTAATTCACGACACACAACGCACCAACACGTCGAACACTATTTCCACCTAGCGTGGTGATTTTGAGATCGTATTTCGTTTCAAAGAGTATTTGAGATCTCAAGACTGGAGCCCAGATAACATCGACAAACTACTACGCCATTACGCACCCAGAGAGCTCGAAGCTCCCCCGCCAGCCTGCACATCACATCCGGAGAAGCCTAAGCAGCGTACATAGTACACACACAAATAATTCGCCATGGCGCAGCCAGTCCAATCTCCAACCGACACACCGTCATCCTACATCGACCCCACATTCTCCCTCCTCAACTCGACATGCCTGGACCTCCTTCTGATCGAGCTGGTCCCCATGGCCTACCGCATAACAGCGGATCTCGCGCAGCGCGAAGAAGAATGGACCGGCCCGTCAAAAAGAGTGAATAGACTTTCTTTATATAGCAACGACGCAAGCAGCACAGTAGCTGGCGCTGCAGCAGGGACAACAGGCGCAGGCGGGGCGGCGACAATCGACGAAGAGGAGTCGCGCGAGGCGGTATTCCATCGACTGGAGGCGCTGGGGTACCGCGTTGGGCTGGGCGTTGTGGAACGGTACGTCTGCACTGCATACAATACACATAGTCACACGCGCGCAGCACGCACAAGTACTAACGACAGCATAGCTTCTCGCGCGACACACCCCGCCCTACCACGCCTCTCGACTGCATCAAGTTTCTGTGCAAAGACCTCTGGACCCTGCTTTTCCGCAAGCAGATCGATAACCTCAAGACCAACCACCGCGGCATCTTCGTCCTGACAGATAATACCTTCAAGCCGCTGACGCGCATGTCATTCGACACGAAGAAGTACACGCCAGAGGTGCAGGCGCGCATCAACGAGGCGGCGGAGCGGATGCTGCGCGAGGGCGACGCGGACGGGAACGGGGTCAATGAGATGGGGCTCGGGAGAGAGGCGAACAGTATAGGGCGGGTGCAGCCGTTTCTGTACTTCCCTGCAGGCCTAGTGAGGGGCTGTTTGGAGGGGTTGGGGATCAGGGCAAGTGTGCACGCCGACTGTAGTGTGTTGCCGAGCGCGACGTTTCATATCAGAACAGCAGGTGCGAAGAATTGAGTAGCTGGAGGAGGTTGTAGGAGTATCATTTAGCGGCATGGGGCGGCGTTCGGGGAGCATAGCGATGGTCACGGCATACATGTATGATGAGGTTGGAACCGTATTGTCTTCAGTGATTTCATTAAGCCATTCAGATAGGAGGCTAATGTAGCTCTTCATGCGGCTAAATATGCATGTCCGTATCTATGCTCTTTTGTGGTCGTCGCTCATTGTCCGGTCAGGGTATCATAGCCTATCTTTTAAGCTCTGTTAGTACTGGATGACAAAACACAAAGGTGTTGACTCACTTGGCGGGAGGGTTCTGGGCGAACTCAACACCCTTGGTGATGTTGCCCTTGAGGCCGTCGTAACAGGCCTGGAGCAGCTTCTTCTCGTGCTCGTTGGCGCTGCTGACGACATCAATAGCCTTCTCGGCACCACTGGGGCCAAGTTCGATGGGGACGGAGAAGAAGTCGGTACCAGTCGTCTTAGCAACAGCGTCACCGCCCTGAACACCAGGAAGGTAGACAAAGCTGGGCTCAACGAGACCCTTCTCGCCCTTGGCGGCGCGGATGACCTTGTCGGCGAAGCTGGCAAGGTTAGTCGTGAGAATGAAGTACACTCTGGTGATTCTTACCGGTAACCAGCGTAAGCCATGGAGAGAGTAGCAGAACCGGCACCATCCTTAGCCTTGACAACCTCGTCACCGCCGAACTGGACGCCTGTTGTCTGTCAGTCACACACAGTCATTTTTTACAATGGGGCACTCACGGTTTACGAGAGCATCGAGCTTCTCAGAGGGAATGCTGACGCTAGGCTTGGCCTGGCTGAAAAGAGGGACGATGGTCTCGCCAGAGTGGCCGCCAATGACGGGGATGTTGAGGTTTGCGGGGTTCTTCTCGCCAGTGATCTCAGCGACAAAGGTCTCAGCGCGGACGACGTCGAGTGTGGTGACACCGAACAGCTTCTTGGGGTCGAAAACACCAGCAGCCTTGAGGACCTCGGCGGCAATGGGGACTGTCGAGTTGACAGGGTTGGAGATGACCAGGATGTAGGCCTTGGGGCAGTGCTGGGCGATGCCCTCGATGAGGCCCTTGACGATGCCGGCGTTGATCTTGAAAAGGTCGTCACGGGTCATACCAGGCTTGCCTGTGGGGCGTCAGTAACAAATCTGACCAAAGGCTGAATCAATCGCTGAGGCATACGTACGGGGAATACCAGCGGGGATGACAACAATGTCAGCACCCTTGAGAGCCGCAGCCAGGCCGTCATCCTTGGGCAGGTAGCCTGTCACTTTCTGCCATCTGTCAGCGGCGCTTGATTTGTGTGTGACGCGTGGGGGCTAGCTCGTACAGCTGGAGACGAAATGTGTGACAAATCGGTAGCGACACCGGGCGAGTTGACAACATCGTAGAGAGCGAGCTCAGTGACGTGCTGGTTCTGCTTGAGCAAGAGAGACAAGGGCTGTGCGTGGTTAGACCGATGCTCAACTCAAGCTCTACAGCATCCTCCTCACCTGACCAATGCCTCCAGCGGCGCCTGCGACAACAGCCTTGACCATTTTGTTGAGCTGTGAGGTTGCTGTGGTGTGTTTGTAAATAGGGCGGGGTAGCTTCAAAGAGCTGCGGGGTAGATTGTCGAGGAAGGAGCAATTAATGCACTTAGGCAATTGATTGAGAGAAAAAAGGTGAAGCTGATGAAGCTGATGAAAGACTGAGAAGATTGCAGGGAGGAGTAGACTCGAAGTTTAAGTACAAGCTCGTAGCACCAGTTGCGTGAATGGCGGAGTGACCTTGGCGCAGTAGGGGCGAGCGGGGCGAATAGGTGAGGGGCTGAGTGGGTTTGAGGCACGCAGGGGACACAGCTGGAACGCAGACTAAGAGGACCGTGACTTCTTAAACTTGAAGCATGGGCTTCCGCGCTTCTTTATGTCTACATGCGATGGCCTCACCAACTCACATGATGATGATGATGATGACATTCCGGGAGCCTCGGTGCAGCCCACCTTGAGCTTTCGGGCAAGACCGGATACCCGCGCGGCCGCCATGGACCTGCGCGTGAAACTGGGATCGAAGGCTCAACGTTGGAAGTTACTCGTTTTGTGTGTACCTGAGAACGCCAGCTTTCCGTCAGGCCATCCGCGGCCGTGCCAATGTCAGACCCATAGCTCCCAAACACCGCAGCACTACCAAGCCAGATGCCGCTACAAGAGCCGCACGAGAACGCCATATGTGGAGAAACATTGTCCGAGTACCAATTAGCCTCCAAACACGTTCCTTAAGATTCACCATCGTCTGTGCTATGTTCGTCGAACCAACAATATACATCGCAAGATGCCTTGTACACGCGATTGTTGGCAGAAAGTCAGCCTATCTCAAGGCCCAAAGTCTTCCCTCTCGCCTTCAGCATCAGCGTCCGCGTCGGCATCGCCACGGTAGCCCTGGTGGTCGCCTGCCCCAGCAGGGTCAGGTCCGCGCTGGCCGACAGGATACATCTGTAGTCTGGATCAGCACGGGAACTGGGTGTGTAGAGGTGAGACTTACTGGCTGTTGCATAGGATAGCCACCATATACTCCCTGATCGAACATGTGCTGCTGTCCGTACGCATTGGGGTCAGCCTGGACGGCGCCTGCGTACATGTTTGGCTGCCGGAAGTCTTCCTGCTGTTGCATGTGCTGCCCCATACCATAGTCTGGTGGAGGCATCTGGTGCTGTGCGTGTACTTGCTGCTGCATGCCACCAGGAGGTACCTGCGCAGCAGACGACTGCACAGCGGTAGTCCCCTGTGCACCGCTCCTCTTGTGAGGGTGCGCCTCCTCGCGCGGCACAATGTCAATGAGGAAGTCGAACATGTCTGATTTGGACAGAGCAGACGCAATGTCTGAGCGTTGGAGGGTGCGGCGCTTATTCTCTTCGGCGTGTATCCACGCGCGCATCGTGAGCTCTGTGATGAAGATGTCGCAGCCCTTGGCGAAGAGAATTGGAGCCTCGGCAGAAATCATCTTGACGTCTGGGTCGGCCTTCATGACCTTCTTGATGCGCGCCAGGGGAAGCTGGTGCAGCTTGTAGTCGTGCTCATCGGTCTCGAGCTTCGTGACTTGTTGCTGCCAGTACGTGTTGAGGATGTCACGGTAGTTGCCCGTCAAGCCTTGGTTGACCTGTTCCTGTCAGCAACTGACATGCTCCCTGCGCGGCGTTGGGGCTTCGTACATTCTGCCATGACTGGGTAAACAGCTGTGGGTCAGGCGCATGGCCTTGGGCGGCGATCTGGACCAAAAGTTAACGACCGTCCTATCGGAGAACGGGGCACGACGCGCGACGAGGTACATACAGCAGCGGAGGCACCTGTGCAGAGTAGTCAGCATCATATACCTGCGGCGCGACAAAAGCGCGTTCTTGCGCCGATGCGCCTCGTGAGATTGCCAACGTACCATAGTGGCCCCCATTTGCAGGATCGTACAGCGGATTGCCAGCCTGTCCATCGTACCGTCTCGGTGCGGCTGGAGCGGCGCGCATCTTCTGCTGGTTGTGACCTTGGAGCTGATCCATGACTGCAGTGTCGCGCAGGCGTTTACGCGACGACAAGGAAGCGCGTCTGTTTAGGACTGCGGCCGGTAGACTAGTTCTATGACGCAATATCTACACGGTACAGATGACTTGTGCGACACCTGATATTCGCATGCAAGTATGCGGTGGTGGTGTTTGGCGATGGCTGTAGTTGAGTGGTTGGGACCTGTCTACCGCCGGAGCAGCAAGCTCGAGCTCGGTTGAGGGGCGCTGCTTGCAGTGACGAACTTGAGACTAGTGATCGACCGTCAAGATCATCCAGATACAAACAATGTACCACAATATATGCAAAGGACTTGATGAGAGCCAGGCTGATCTTCTCAACAAACAGCACAGCAAGCCTGATGACATGCTTATATGCGTCCGACGGTGATTGTTGCACAGGAAACATTCGTCACAGCTCTCACGCCTGACAGCACAATCATAATACAGCGCCTATGCAGGCCCATCACATCTGGCCTTACACAGAGCTATGGTCTTCTGACACCGTAACCTGGTTCCTCCCGACCATGCCTCAACCTTCAGGCATCATACTCTCATGCTCAGCAATGCACAAGAGTACGTGCACTTGTGAAAGTAAGAGTCCCGATGCTGCTATCTGATTGGTTGAACAGTGATCGAGCACATCCAGTGATTGGCTGCCTGAGCCGTCCAGTGTGCGTTGGCCTTCACTAGGCTTCAAAGGTGTTTGAAGTCATGCAGATTGGCATCATCCGTCCCCAGCAGCTGGAAAGTGAAGCTGCTTTTCAATTTGCATCCGTTCGGCCGCTGTGCTGTTCGAATCGTCATGATCAAGTCCGGCCCGGGGACGTGGGGCTGCCGAATAACCTAAGCTGGCCTGTGCGCTTCTGCTCAAAAAGTTTCGCCCGGCGAAACTTCCAACCTTTGTGCATCCCACGCAAACGCCAACATGGAGCAGCTGCCACCGCATCAGCCTCTCCTTGAGGATGACACCGATGAAGAGCTTTCTGATCAGCAGATCAAGGAGCTTCTAAACGAGGCTGCTGAACGCATGCGCGCAAAAGCAGCTTCGCAGCCCTTCACTGCCCCAGATGCGCCTTTCAAGCTTCCTAAGCTTAGACCTGGGCACATCGCCGATACATACGAAAAGACCGAGGGCAACATCGCTCGTCTTGACCACTCGAAGCTAATCGACAAGAAGCAGCTGGCTCTTGCTAACGGTATCAAGAAAATCGATGACCCCATCGCCGACAAGCGCAAGCGGCAACAGGTACGTACTGTCATTCTCCCTGTTCCTTGCCGGTGATGATAATTATCCCAAACTTTTTCCTGACGCAGACTCGGGCTCCGTCTTGGACGCCTTCCTGCACCATCTGATGGTTTTTATTCATAGTTACACTGAGGCATTTCGCACAAACGTTGCTGTTCACTTATGATTCACGAAGCGCTCGCTGACAGCATCAACAGCAAAAAAAAGCCACCGCTGGCGCAGAATGGTTTAACATGCCCAAGACCAACCTCACTCCTGAGCTTAAGCGTGACTTGCAGCTTCTAAAGATGAGAAACGTCCTGGATCCCAAACGTCATTACAAGAAGGACAACGGAAAGAACGACGTTCCTGCATTCTCGCAGGTTGGCACCGTTATTGAGGGCCCTACTGAGTTCTTCAGCAGTCGTCTGAGCAACAAGGATCGTAAGCAAACACTCCTCGAAGAGGTCATCAACCAGGAGGAGCAAAGCGGTCGCTTCAAGCGCAAGTACAACGACATCTCTGTTAAGAAGGCCAGCGGAGGCAAGAACTTCTACAAGAAGCAGCAGGCCAAGCGCAGCAAGGGCAGAGTGTCGAAGCCTTGAGCATCGAAGTTCGTGGCTTTTCGAAAAAAGTCCACGTCTTCCACTTAAAAGATTTTCAAGTACCTGCCATGCACATTTTCGACGTATCACACACCACACGACACTGGCACAGGCCTCTGAGTCCTCTTGCAGGAGTAGCATTTGAGTACATGCCTTCTATGTCGAACTTCCTAAGTCGACCTTACTCTTCATGCAGGTCGCTAAGCACTTGCTTGACAAGGGCGACCATGTCTTTCGCCGCCTCTCTCCCTGCGTCCAAGACCTCTGCGTGGTTCGCCATACCCTTGGTCAAGTGAGCTGTCAGTTGAGCCCGGTTCATCTCCTGAATCTCTGGGTCACTGCCCTTGGAGCCAGCCTCCAAAACAGCGCTGTTCGTCACCAGACTGAACGCCAAAACTCTAACGCCGGCATGTCGTGCGACAATGATCTCAGGCACTGTGGACATGCCGACCACATCCGCGCCGAGCATGTTGAGCATTCGGCACTCAGCACGTGTTTCGTAGCTAGAATAAATCAGCTCTTGTTCGAGCTTGACATTGTAACAGTGAGACGGAAGCTCCACTTACGTTGGGCCTGCAACAAATGCATATACACCTTCATGAAGTTTTCGCTCCCCCTTGTCGAGACCCAGCTTAACCCAGGCCTTGTGCGTCCGCCTCCTGAGGTCCAGGTCGTACGCATCTGAGAGAGGTGGGAAGCGTGTGCCAAACTCCTCGATGTTGGGGCCACGCAGAGGGTGAATGCCAACAAGGCCAGCCATGTTCAGGTGGTCATTCAAGCACACAATATCTCCCACCTTGTAGCTTTGGTTCAGACCGCCGGCCGCGTTAGTGACAATGATGGTCTCAACACCAAGCAGCTTGCAGACACGGGTCGCAAATGTGGCTGCGTCCATAGAGTGACCTTCGTAGAAGTGTGCTCGTCCAACGAGCAGAGCCACTGTCGTCTTCTGAGGACCAATCTGGCCGAAGACAAACTTGCCTGCATGACCGGCAACTAAAGAAACTTGTTAGCAATATGTTCTTTCAATCTTCCATTTACTGTCTCAAGGATGTTGGCTATGGCAGCCTGTGCTCTCCCAGTTTATGTCTATTCTTCCCAAACAAGATTAAAAATAGCGATGTTGGCGACTGACCTGTGCTCTGAGGAAAATGAGGGATATTGGCGTAGTCGATGGCAATCTTGGGTTCAGCCTCGATAGTGTCTGCCAGTCCACCCAGTCCAGAGCCGCACACGATGGCTACTTTCGGGTTCTGCAGGGACTCGGGTAGCTGTTGTCGTACATAATTTGCCGTCTCAGTAGCCCGCACATACGCATTCGGCGCAACGACTTGATCCAAAGATGCCATGATTTCCAACTTTTTCTGTATTGTTGTTGCAGAGTGAGGAAAGAAGAAAGACGAGACAGATGCTCAGAGGTTTCACGTCCTGTGACTCGGCGAAGACCTAATCGCGGGGAGGAAGGTCCTCTCTCTCCAGTGCGGCGGTCGCCGACGTGCCGAGCTACTGCCGATCGGGGCTAGCGAGTTGAAGAAGTTGGAGACATCATCAACACCAGCGGCGGTGACAGCAGCAATGGCGGCGCCAAGATGTATGCGCTCCTTCCTGGGGCCGGCGAAGCGGACAAAGGTGAGATGAAATTCCACTGCGCAAGACCTGCGCAGGCAGAGTCTTTGCTTGCACCTTGTGGCTTGCGATCTTGTGCATGACGCTCACCCAAGCAGATCACACACGCCTCGCGCCCCTTCTCCACAACGACCGCCCGCAGACGTGACGATGATGGCGACCATGAGACACAAGAGGAGGCACTGGTAGGATTCGCAAAGGATGTCGAAAGTGGCAAGATCCCGATGGATGTGCTGCTGAAGGGCTTCGACATCGATGCTGCTGAGTACAAGGCGTACGGAGTACTATGTCTACTGCATCTTGACACGACTAACGACGCGACAGCCTGTACAATGCACACAAGAAGAACGAAAAACGCAATGCCAAGTGGCAGCCCAAGACGCGCGAGGAGGCCCAGCAGAAGTGGAAGGAGTTGCAGAGCAAACCCGATGATTTGACTCTTCTGAAAGTCTTCAAGCGCAGCGGCGTCGAGCCTATCAAAATAGCAAAGTACGTTTCTTGTTTTCGGTCACCTCCAGCAGGTCTGACACCACCATAGCGAACGCGGCATCAAACTCCCCACCGACAAGGAGCCCCTCGACGCGACGACTCAGGCCGCCCTCGATGAGCTGCGCAAGCCCCTCAACGTCCGTGCCGTCAATATGCGCCCGCTGCGCCGCGAACCCAAATACGGCGTGCCTGTGTGCGACCTCCAACTGCGCACCTACTCTCTCCAGAACATGCTCCTGTTTGCCGATTTCGCCGTGCGCGCCGCTTACTACATGGGTCTCAGCGCCCGCGGACCCATTCCCCTTCCCCGTATCACCGAGCGCTGGACCGTTCCACGATCCCACTTCATCTTCAAGAAGTCGCAGGAGAACTTCGAGCGCATCACCATGCGCCGATTGATCCAGATTCAGGACGGGCACCCAGACGTCGTGAAGGCGTGGCTTGCGTTCATCACAGAGCACCAGATGCATGGTGTCGGTATGAAGGCGAATATCTGGGAGTACGAGGATTTGGCGACCGCTACTCGCGCTGGTCAGGCCATTAAGCCCGATGATGTGGTTAGGAGGAGGGAGGGCCCGATGATGGCCAAGGTCGATGAGATTTTGAACAGGAAGGGCTTCAAGGAGGCTATGAAGGGGCACGAGATGCCGAGCGAGATTGAGTTCCGGAGGTAGACGGCGAAACTGTACGATATGGACGCACGAGTATAGGCGTTGAGTGTGGAATACTGGCTGTACAAACATGTAGCACAACGTGGAATAGACCCTGAAGCATCTTGAGGCTGGCTATGGAGCTATGTAAGACGGATTACGGAGATCATCTTGACTTGTGAGCACTATTCAGCAGTTCCGCACTATAGACGACTCAAGTGGCCAGCACAACCACTCGCATATCATGTGCCTGTACGGGTCCTCAACAGTCCTCAGCCATCGTTTGCAACCCAGCCCCAAACCAGTCCATGCTCTTCCTACTCTTCCAGTTGCCTAACTCTGTACTTGATCAATTGGCACATTCTGCTCTTCGGCAGTATCTCCTGCCGCCATCAAGCTAAGACTTTAGAGGCTATGAATGCTTGTTGCACCTGGCTGCATGATCTGAGCCAGCGGTCTTGAAGTAGCTCGCGGTCCCCTCGAATGGCGACGACGTCTGACCTGAGCGGGTCGTCTGGGTGTGAATGCACAAAGGCAGTGAGCATCTGAGTTGGCAGACATTTGCGCTCTTCAATAAAATTGTATGCCACCGAACAGCGACCACGAATTTTAGTGGTCTGTTAAGGCGTGCTGCCCATCAGGCTGCCCGCCATGCTGTGCTCTGTCCTATTGCTCACTCCGCCGTCCCTCAGCTTCCTTTTTCTGCCTCTCCTTCACTTTTCGCGGCTTTTTAGCACTGACTGGACCATCTGCCGTGCGATTTTTCCACTGGGGACTGTCAGCCTTCCGTCACCTCAATCACGATGTTGACGTCGCGAAACGAGACTAAGACCTAGACCCAAACCCAAACTCAAACCCAAGCACAAATGCAAGTCCCCCAATTAAGCCACGGTTTCGAGCAATATAAATGAACTTTCTTCTCACGTCTGCCCATATTCCTGCTAATTCATGTACTTCACCCATCACCCAGAAAAAAAGAAGAAGAAAGCGCAACGTACCATTCCTCCGTATCGATACCACGGATACTGCCCCTCCAGCCCTTTCGCGTCCTCAACGCCGCCAGATACTTCCTGCCAGCATTTACCCGGACAGACGAAATGCCACGTCCCTGACTCGTCGATTTGGCATCGCACGAGGATTTGGCGCGGCGTGTGGCAGAGGGTGCAGGGTTTGGGCGCCATGGTGAGAGAGAGAGAGAGAGTGTGTGTATGTGAGGGGGTTGTCGAATAGGAAGTTAGGCAATGTAGGGCTGGGCTTAGGTGTGGGTTTCGAGGGGTGGTGTTTAGCAGGGATGTCGGTGGTGAGTAAGGGTTGTGGTGGTTAGTGGTCAGTATGGTGGTGGTGGTGAGAAGAGTGGTGACATCATAGCGAGAACCATCATCGCCTTTGACGTCTGGCACTCGAAAGACACAAAGACTTGGGGAACATGAAGCTTATGTAACAATAACGAAAGTACATTTCGTTCGTCAACATGAGATATGTCTATCTACAGAACTCGGGTTTGGAGGACAGGAGGTCCTCGCCGCATCATCGCATCGCCAACTCCTCAGCTTCTCCGGCATATCGCTCGTCCGCCAGCAGCAACTCGAGAATAGCATCCAAAAGCTCCTGCTTGAGTCCACGGTTTGACAGAGCTCGCACCTTGTTCAACACCGGCTCTGAGTTGTTCACGCAGTTCCAGATATCCCACTTTTGATCCATCTCGATCCATGCCTTGTCGACAATGTCCCAGATGCGTGGATTGGGGTCAATGATATCCAGCTGCGGACCTGATGGTGATGTAGAGCCCAGTTCGATGATCACGGCGTTGTCCGTCGGAATTGAGCCGAGCGTTATTACCGTTCCTGTGCTGTCGCTGGTAGTGCTGAAGGAGAGCGGTTTGGCGTTGCGCTTTGTGGCCGGGCTCATAGAAATGCAGCGAATCT
Source organism: Stagonosporopsis cucurbitacearum (assembly GCA_016920805.1). Classification (NCBI taxonomy): domain Eukaryota; kingdom Fungi; phylum Ascomycota; class Dothideomycetes; order Pleosporales; family Didymellaceae; genus Stagonosporopsis; species Stagonosporopsis cucurbitacearum. Next base: position 1,342,726 of record JAFEKD010000011.1, on the reverse strand, counting down.
CTGCGCTCTTTGAAGGCGTGTGGGCAAGAAGCTTTACCTTCCAAGTGCGGTTCTTGGGAATGGCGGAGTTGGGCGGGCTCGTGGGACCGATCTTCAAGACGCCGGTGGATTGCTTGTAGGTGATGGGTGTGTAGCTGAAGTGCACAGTCTTGTCTGCGGAGGCTTCCTCGCCTTCGTCGTCGATGAAGCGGAAACCGCCGTCGTCGACTTGCGACCCGCTGCCGTCGTCTTCGATCAGAGTGAAGGACCCGTCGGCACCAACCGCAAGTAGGACCTCAAAAGACTCTGGATTCGGGCTGCCGCTCTTGGGACGCCAAGCACCATCGAGTGGCACGATGGCGCCTTCACGCACGAACACAGGCGTCTGGTTCAATGGTCTGTGTACCTGTAGATCGCCCTTGCGGTTGTAGACGATGCCGGTGTAGATGTCAACATATCGACCATTCGGTAGCCATATCTTCGATGCACCAAGGTGAGTAGTGCCGTCGCGGCGCTGGGTCACAGGTGCGACAATGAGCTCACTGCCAAAGCGAAATTGGTTGGGGACGTTGTAGGCTGAGTCTTCTTCTGGATGGTCCCAGTACATGGGCTGGACAAGCGGCTCGTCGTCAGAAGCTGAGCGAGCGTTCATTGTGTACAGATATGGAATCAGTCTGTGTCGGTTGCGCAGAGTGTCCTCCATGATAACCCGGCTCTCTTCGTTGAATCGCCAGGGCTCTCGTGTGTTGAAGGGATTGTTGTCCGAGTGCAAACGGAGGATGGGTGAATAGCAGCCCAGCTGTACCCACCTTGTGGTCAGTTCGTCGTCTTTGTAGCCATGTGTGTGGCCCCCGATGTCGTTGCTCCACCATCCATAGCCGATGTTCGACGCCGTAGCTGTGAACTCTGGCTGGAAATTCAACGATTCCCAGGTGATGATAGCATCGCCAGAAAAGCCAATCTGATATCGCTGTGCGCCTGGGCCTCCAAAACGCGATAGGATCAACGGCCTCTGCGACCCGCGACCACTATCGAGGAAATGGAAGTGATTGAGCACCCACAGGGGGTCAACACCTGGAATTTTAGACGTATTGCCTTGCTGCCAGTCAACCCACCAGAAGTCCACACCACGGGCTTCATGCTGATGATGCACAATGTCGAAGTATGCGTCCATGAACTTCCTGTCCGTGCAGTCAAACTCGATGGTCTTCTTGCTTTCGGGGTCGATGCCCAGATACTTCGCAACCTCTGCGTACTGAGCTTCGTGCCACCTGAAACCATCAGCAGGGTGCAAGTTGAGCGTCAGTTTCATGCCACGATCATGGAGCTTTTTCATAAAGGCATCGGGATCTGGAAACAGCTCCTTGTTCCAGGTGTATCCAGTCCATCCGTTGATCCCATCGGGCAAGTTGTTGACAAGATGCCAGTCCATGTCCACCACAGCAACATTCATAGGTACGTCGTCCTTTTCGAAATGGTCGTGCAACTCCATGTATTCCTTCTCGTTGTAGGCGTGGTACCGGCTCCACCAGTTTCCCATTGCATATCGTGGCAGGAGAGGCTGGCTCCCAGAGACAGCATAGTACGCGCGTACAGCTTCGCGGTAGTCACGACCGTATAGGAAGATGTATTGGTCAACATCGCTCTGGTTCCTACGACCTGCAATCCAGCCATCCTTCTCGAAGAGCATAGACTTGCTGTCATCTAAGACGGCAATGCCGTCTCTCGACAAGACACCTGGCCCCAACTCTCTCCGGCCGTTGGCACCATCTAATGTGCGTGTGGTGCCCCCCAGGTTCGAGACTTCTTGTCCATATGTCCAGGAGCCTGTGACGTTCCCCTTGAGGTTGATCTTGAGTCCCTCTGGGCTGAACCTCTTCTTATCGTATATGACGTGGAAGCGTTTCGTGACGATCTCGATGCCGTGGCCGCGATCCCAAACATAGAAGTCTGGCACGGCCAGCTTTCGATTGATCGCAAAGGTCGACGCCCGGTCTTCAAACTTGCCATCCTCAGACCACTCGAAGCGCAGGAGGCCGTCTGTAAGAATAGTAAATCGATACTTGTCGCCCGCGACAATAGCATCGGGATGTGCGACGGGACGCACGTCGAATGAATAACGCGCAGGCTTCCCCATGGCTTCGAAGCAAAGAAGACACAATACAAACTATGCAGCGACTCTTACTGTTCGAAGGATTGAGAGCGTCCGGGGCATTGCGGGGCGCAGAAACGCCGGCGTCTCCATCTTGTTATAATGTCTGGGGAAAGACGCTCAGGCCAAGCAATAAGTGGCTTGAGACCGGCGGCTCGTGACCTCGGTTCGGGCGCCCTTGCCCTTTGGGTGGGTCAGACGACAACAGGAAGAAGTCGGCAAGCCTACCAGGATTCGTGTCCAACCCATAACGGAAGAGCCGAAAGGGCCTTGAGAAGGTCGCGCGGTTGATGGTGTAACGGATGCGGAGGTGCGTGTGGTCCACGCGCCCGCGTCATTCCTTGCGAGAATGCACTGTGCCTGCAGCTCAGATGTGGGGTGCATTGTGTCAACCAAAAAGAACAATGCCGGGCCTAGCCTCAACCACGACTGGCGCGAGCTAGACACGATCAACAACCTCCAGTCAAGGTAAAGTATTCTTTCACATGAGCTTTTGTGCATCGTTTCCTCCAACTTTGGTGATCTGCAGAGGTTCGACATCGGGCACCAAGCTGACCAGTCCCAGAACAACTTGTGGGACTTGATGCTTGAAGCGAGGAAGACACAGCAGCTTGCTCACGACAATCAAGTAATCACACTCATGTATGGAAGACCTGTGAGAGAGGTTATTTGACCTCAGGCGATCTAGCAATTACATGGATGTCCCAATGATGCAAACCTGGACAGTTCCAACGTGCCCTCCATACCGATCAGAGAATCAGCCGACCTTTCCATCGACATGCAGTCTTGGCTGCTCCTCGTCTCCGTGACATATTTCCGCTTCTTCCCCACGACCTGGAGCTGCACATTTGTCTTCGATGTGAGTGTATAAATCACGTTCGTGCCGTGTACAACGATGAGTGGTGCACATGCAGGCTTGCCGTTGAGAATCCACTTCCCTGTGAGTCTGACGCCAGGATCCCATCTGCCAACACTAGCACTAATCTCCTGCCCAATTTTGGCCTTGTTCACTTGGATCTTTGGATCCACCTGGTGTTTGATCGCAGCTTTGCGGCCGCCATGCTCCACAGGTTCCTCTCATATATTGCCACGAGCCGACGAGGCGGTGGAAGCTGGGGAAAGTGCGCTTGGACCGTCAGGAGCATGGTTCTTGACCCACCTATCAACGAGCTCAAGGCAATCCCAGTTTTCACGTGATTGATAGTTTCCACCATGTGGCTTCTCAGGCAAAATCGTGATGTTTGCTGCAGTTTCGATAGAATAGGGTGATAGTGTAAACGCGTACCTAGCTGTAGGTATGTGCTGCTCTCCTTCCTTATTTATGCTCTCCGCAAAATCGACCCATTACAATAAGTAACGGAAATACAAATTCTCCTTGTCCGTCATGTCTGCGAATCCATTCTCGCCGTGGACTTCTGCGCCAGCCTCGTGGTAATTCTCCTCCATTGAATAGTCGATGAAGTCTCTGGAAAGACCAGCAGCCTCACGTTGGTCGCCCTTTTTCTTCTGCATCCAAGTAATCAAGAACACTTGAGCAATTACCACTACCCAAAGAATGCACCAGATAATCATGATACCCTTGAGTGCGTTGACCTGGCGATTGTCAGAAAGAGGTTCGAAAGCGGCGATCGAGCCATTACATCGGTAGGACTTACGTATTGTGGAGCAAACTTCGAATTAAAAATATAAGGTGTTATGATATTACCAATCGAGTTACCGGCGTTGAACGAAGTGTAGTAGACGGCTTTCTTGGTTTGCCCAGCGCAGTTTGCACCCATCCATGAGATCAGTAGAGGATTGATGGCGTAGACAAAGGCAATCAGATAGTAGCCGGCGAGGAGCCCACCCTTGTTGGCCTTCGTCTTGGGAAGAGCAACCATAAGTGCGACTCCAACAATGACGATGGTGACAAGGCCGAGCAAGAAAGGAGACTTGCGCTTGAAGCGGTAGGCTAGCCAAGACGCAAGCAGAATTGAGACGAATTGGAGAGCACCAAAAGGAATGTTGAGAAGAACAGCTTCATCTGGGGTGAACCCGGCCAAGTTCTGTAGGATGATAGAACCGAAAACAGAGGAGACGGAGGCACCGGCGTTAACAGAGATGACCATGACTGGTAAAGTTAGCTCACGCTTTTATTCTGATCTGAGCCGTTCATTACTTACTCATGTATAGCCAGTACTTTGGCTCCGACCAAGCCTCCCACACGTGCTTCCAGTTGAATTTGTGCGAAATGATACCCTGTTGGTTGGCCTTGAGACGATCGACAGCCTTAAGGCGATCTTCAGGAGAAAGATAGCGCGCCTCCCCAGGACTGTCATGGGCCCACCAGTATGTAGTGAGCCCAATGACAATAGTCAAGAGACCGAAGAAAAGGTAAACGACCTGGTAGCGGTACAAAGTGTGTGAATGGACACGGCCGAATCCATAAACGATGGGAGCGCTGATCAGCGTGCTGAGACCATAGCAGCTGTACCAGCAAGCGACACGGAAGGGTTGCTCTGAGCGCCTATAGAAGGCGATAGTAATGATTGAAAAAAGGGGAATGACGGCCGCCTCGAAGGCTCCCAAGAAGAAACGAGAGGCGAGAAGACCAGCATAGCTCCTAGAACCACCAAGGCCCCCTGCAACGGAAATACCCCAGCAGGTGATTATGACGGGTAAAACTTGACGATACCGGGCCTTGACGAGAATCCATGCAGCGAGAGGTTGAACACCGAGCTGAGCATAGTACCCAATGTTACCGATGTTGGAGTAGTCGTTGCCTTTCAGTTTTGCATCTGTCTTGAGTCCATAAACAGCCGTCAGACCAATGATACCCTTGTCTGCAGACTGGAGGAAGTAGACCATGCAGAGAAGCGAGAGCATCCAAATGTCGGTCTTTCGCAGGATACGCTTGTCGTCGGCCTCGCTGCATAGATGCGCGTCGCTCAGACCAGGATCCTTCCCTTCTTCAAATGCGACGGCAAAAGCATCTGCATTGTTGGTTGAACTGTTGGATGAGTGCTCAATGTGAGAAGTGTTGACTTTCTCTGATGCCATGTTGATGAGTGGCAACAGCTGTGGTTGGAGGGGAGGACAACGACACAGGTTTGCCTGGGAAAGATCTGGGGTAAGATATCGGGGGTACGGTCAATAAGTATAATTTGAACCAGTCCCAGTGGGCAAATCACGCGGAGCATGCGATCGAAGGCTCACAAGGTCTTTGCGAAGGCGTCGCAATCATTATTGCCAGTTCAAGCCACTCTGCGGGGACTGCTAAGTCCACGAATTGCAAGATTCAGACCCTGGACGTTTCGACACTCAGGACTGGTATTTGGGCCGAGATACATTGGTGATGTTCGCCGTGATGTCAGCGCAACTATTGTCAAACAAGCCTAGCCCAAGTCCGCCACAGACTTAGCTTCCACCGCTTAGGCCAGAGAAGACTTGCTAAGCACGTCTCGGCATGCTTGTAAATGGTGTAGAAACCGGACAACCGGGCCTTGCGTCGCATGACCGGCTGGCGAGGTGCGCGACAGCCGTCAGAAGATCTCCCACGAATGAAGGAGGTGCATATGTCGAACACGGACATAGCGGAAGAGCAGGATGGTTAAATGAAAGTGGCGTGGATCAAAGCAGTCGAGCGCGACTGGGGAAGTGGGTCCGGGGAACTCCTGATTCGCGATGGAACACAATTTGTTTGCGGAGTATCGTTTCGAAGCTCCAAATTTGGCCGATGCAAAGACTATGAACAGAGTCATGTTACATGCAGACGAGTGCATTTCCTTTCGCGCTATAGGACTTGCACGAGGTGCCACGCAGCGAGCAGGGCTGGTCTAGGAATTCCCCAATTGCGCGCTTGTATCCCCTTGCGACATCACTTCAAATCTTCTCCAAAACCTCTGTTACTGGATTGGTGGATGCAATCTCATCGTTCCGTGAAGTAAAAGCCGCCGAACGGAAGCTCCGGGAATTGCTCAGCCGCAACGCTTGCCGGCAGTTTCTGGTCAACCAAAAGGCTTTTACAAGCAGATTTCACGGCTATTGAAATTGCTACATTCTGGACCAGCATATAACAGGTTACGACAACGTCTAGAATCTATGATGTGAAGTGGTGTCTTGTTCAGGCATACACCTTCTCAAGTAGTCTGATATCGTAATGCCGTCAATGCAACAGCTCCTCAGGGTTCTTGATCTGAAGTCAGCTACAGCAATGTCAATCATCATTGAAGCAGCCTGGCAGCGACAGTATTTTTAAAAATGCTGAAATCCCACCGATCTACCGTTGCTGGTCCGGGACTTGCGTCAACACAAAGCCCGCGAGATGAAATATGTTCAGATATGCCCACCAAGGGTGAGAAACCTGGCAACGTGAGGACATGTATCAGTAGTAACAGCAAGTGATAGGACACTTCATATCAAAAGGCAGTTCCAACATCAGAAGCGAGGTCCGCTGCCAGTATGTAATAACGCGTCACCCCGACAACATCGCATATGGTAGTAAGCTTCATAGAGAATAAATTTACGATTCGTTCACAACTTCTACTAAGCGCTTTGAAGATTCTGATCATCAAAGTGCACAACGATTTGTAGATTTCTCCAGTTTACCTATGTAACATAGGGCTACTATATATTCCGTAGAAGTTCGCTACAGGTCAAGCATGATACCTTCATTTCAGCACACTGACGTAAGTACTTAGATATTGATTGCTGAATTAGGATTATTCTTAAGCTGCGAAGCAGAAGAATATATGGACAATTTTTATAAAGTAACCTTACAACCCTACATCAACGCAGTGCTGCTAGAGTAAACGTACAAAAGCGCTTTAAACAGTCTAGAAGACAAGCCTTCTGTAAGTAGATGACCTCTTCATTAAACCAAGTTTTGGCGACGGTCCTAACATCGAGTTGATCAACGCAAGAAGCGGGCTTTGCACATCAATGGACAGACTCTGACAAGCATAGAAAGATATGTCCTTTGAGTCGCAGACGGACCTCGGCCTAAGCTTTTTTGGAAGCCAAACCCGGAACCAGTGGCCATTGTGGCCTGCTTGGTATTTGATGGTCAATTTTGGCAAGGACTATTGCGAGGTCGCCTCTCAATGCATAAAAGGCTTCACTTAGCACATCATGAAAAAACCCAATGAGTTCTGCATCTCAGCATTTGCCAGACTGTATCAATTGAAGTAGGTAATGTCCCCTGTACATATACTGTTCGTGCTAAGCACTGTTTGTGTATCCTTGCCTATATCGCTTAATTCCAAGCATTTTCGGGCCACAGCCACTTTGTAAGGACAATTTGAACCTTGCAGTCGGCAAGTCTGTAACTGGGTTATCAGACAAGCTGACATGCATGGCTACTTCAGGCGTCGACCTAGGCGACAAGGGTACTGTGCCATTGCCGGACTACAAGTAACATATTTTGCCCAATGCTAAATTTAAGTGTTAAAGCATTCTTAATCGGTAGATTTGCAAACAAGCAAGATAGCTGTTAAAATAGAGATAGCTGTCATCAATATTCTTGAAAGATTGATGTTGCTTATGCAGAACCACGTTTCGACTGCAGATCAAATCTAATACGTACAGGAGCGCCCTAGGTATGCAGGGAACGGGATAGGCTGAGTCTCGCCTAACATGACTGCAGCTTCGAAGGATCAATAGATGAAAATTTCGCCGCCATTTCTAGTTGCCGCGCTTGGCATTCGCCCGAGTTCGTGCGTCGACCATTTGCAAGAGGCGTGAGGCCACAAAGCAGCAGTCTTTGGGGTGTGTGGTAAAAAACAAGTAAACGAAGCAGTTGCTATAGCTAGGTATGTTTGGGGCGCGTTACAGTACACCTTCATCCTTCCGATATGCAACAAATGCCTGCACTAAACAATATTTGTTCCGCTACAGTGGTTTTGAGTACGGAATGACCCCAGATCCAATACAACGGCACTCATTTCCTTCTCGGGTCTGAACATATTGCTGTGGGCCGCGCAAGCCCTCTGTTCAGTCGTCTCTGGGCAAGATCAGGCCTTGGAGTTCTCTAGTAACAGTCTAGGCCTGAACCGCAATTTGACACCCATCTTTGACCTGTGTATTCTCGCGCGAAGTGTGTATCACCTGCAATTTGTGCAAAACCATACTACCTTTACGCTGACGGACGACCCCACGCCCGAACTAGTAGAAGACTGGGGTCAAGAGATCCCCTAAACAATCCTGGTCTTACTGCTACATATATAGACAACTAGAACGCTTGACTTTCGCCCAAGCATGCGTACTTATATGAACTGTATAGCCCGCTAGTTGCGAGAACTTGCTTATCATCGGGTACAGTTTCTCGACCCTTCCCTATCGATCTTTCAGCTCATGACCGGTGCACCCTAATTATTGCAATGCGAGGCATGATAGTAGTAGGATGGTTTCTGCCACTAGGTCTGAGCAGTGCTCTTCCGGCGCACAACGAGAAACACCTCGAAAACAGGTCTTTCGACGTCGCGGGTAGCGTACTGGCAGGGTTGGGCAGTATCAAGCAGGATCTGATGGCCGGTGCTGCTGCTATGAACCAGCAACTGTACCAAGCTGTCGAACAGTCTTCTCAGTATAAAACATGCAACCCTTCAAACTTGCAGGTTCGCCAGGAGTGGTATATTCTCAGCACCTCATTCCATGGCTACTTTTGACGTGTTTAGGTCAGCATTCTCGAAGGCAGAGAAGAGGGCATATATTAGTGCTGTTCAGTGCATGTCCAAGCTTCCCCCAAAAACATCAAAAGATGTTTGCCCTGGCTGTCGCAACAGGTATGACGACTTCGTAGCCACTCATATACAACAATCTTTCAGCATTCACGTCACTGGCAACTTCCTCACCTGGGTAGGTATCAGTGAGTTTACATTTCCGAACAAATTTGCTGAAAGTTTGCTCAGCATCGATATTTTACGTGGGCTTACGAGCAGACACTACGAAACGAATGTGGCTACAAAGGAAATCAGCCTTACTACAGCTACTCGCGATGGTACAAGGACCCAGCGAAATCACCACTACTTGACGGCTCCGACACATCCCTCTCAGGCCAAGGTGTACCGGGATGCAAGAACCAGACCTTTACTGGTATTCCGCTCAACACCAACGCCCTTATCAAGATTCCTCACGGCCCTGGAGGTGGCTGCGTAAAATCAGGTCCCTTCAAAGATTGGCAAGTCAACGTTGGGCCCTTATTTCCTGGGTCAGATTGCGCGCAACTCAATCAAAATCAAAATTTCACGGAACCAGCCTATGGCCTTGCATACAATCCTCGTTGCCTGCTCCGTGATATCACCAGTTTCACTGGCGAGGGATGGTTAAAGGACGACGATGTAGTGACTCTGCTTCAAAGTGTCGACTATCAGAAATTCTGGGAGGTTCTGCAAGGAGGGGCGCCTCCGAACAACTTCATGAATAACTTCATGGGAATACATACTGCCGGTCATTTTATTATTGGTGGAGATCCAGGCGGTGACTTCGCAGCTTCTCCCGGAGATCCCTTCTTCTTTTGTAAGAGACTGCCACACCGTCTGTGAGTTTTCGCTAACAACAAATTAGTTCACCACGCTTCCATTGATCGTCTCTACTGGATTTGGCAGAATCTCAAGCCTTCTGAGCGAACCAAAGCACTCTACGGCTCCACTGTTATGTCTGACATGAATTCACTCCCTGCAACCTTGCTGGACAAGCTGACTCTGGGGGCTGCTTTTGCCGGAGACTTGACTATAGGAGAAGCATCCAGTACCATGGCAGATTCGTTTTGCTACACATACATTTAATATCTGTGACGGATGGGCAATACAGATACTCATGGGTGCTGTATACTGAGCTCCTAGTCGTTCTTGTTCACGAAAGGAGAAAGTAAATCTATCAACGGACGGTGGTAATATATAGATATGATCGTCACATGGGGAGCACTATGCCAGCGCGCGAGAGTATGTTATTTACGTGAGCTTCTGCATCAATTCCAATGCTAACAGGCGTCTTGTGACCAAACCATCGCTTGAGGTAGGGCAAAAGCCATTCAAATAGAGTCCACGATGGTCGGTGAATTGGCAGGGACAGCTCTCTGGGTGGCTTCTTTCCACGTTTTTGTCCTGCAAAATGTTTCATGAGAAGAGAGCAGCTAATGAGGAGTGGGTTAATCTCACCAACTCTAATGAGGCAAAAAGTGTATATATTCTATCGAGAGCGAATGAGTGTATGTTGTAGACAGTCCTGACGTATGTCAATTCCGTCAGGACAATTGATCAGGTTTTGCGTGCATATTCCAAATGGGTGACCGGCAAGATACTCTGTCGCGAGGCTTAACGATGAGATTCTCATTCGTCTCTTGCAAGATTAGGTGCCTGACACAAGTCGTATCCCGCCAATTAGCAATTGGAGATGTGCCGGTAGTGCCGGGTTTCCGACCGTCTCAGTTACACAACCCTGAGCTTGGTCGCTGCAGGTTCAAGTACGTGAATGCTCCTCGTTCTTGTACAAAGTTATGACTTTTTCTGACCGTTGACAATCACGATGGCTGAAAAGTCTGCACACTCGTCCCGAGTGAAGTGGTGGAGAAGAAGGAAAGTTTGGATCCCAACACTCCTTTTAGTTTGCCTGGCCATTGCTGGCGTCATCGTTGGCGCAGTGTTCGGACTAAGAAACTTGAAGTCTGAGTATGTAGATTTTCAGAATATGTACAGCGTACAAATGATGACTACTTCCAAAGCGCTGCCAAAAGCGATCGTGACAGACTGTACGCTGCGCAAAACGGGTCATCATCGCTTCGGTCTGATCAAAAAACCCGTGACGCACATGCGACATCTTTGTCAGGTACGCATTATCATGGGAGTCTCATGACAACACCTACTGTCTCGCATGTTCTCCACAGCACGACTTCAAGTTCGATGGCTATCTCGAAGACGTCATCGCCTTCACTGCCTCTCTTGAGGGGACCAGGATTTGTCTCAAAGGATCTCGGTGCTGCCGTTGGAAGTTCATTGGAGATAATCTGGGATCTGCGCGCTGAGGGTCAGCTGTTCAAGAAGGAAGACGGGGAGCCATGGCGACCCTTCCCTGACCGTCAATTTCTTGTGGCACCTGTCGCCACCAGAACTGGTGATGACACGCAAACCGCGATCTCGATCGAAGCCACTCGCGGAATTGTGCTTTATTCGCATTTCCGTGATGGGCAATGGGAAGAATGGCAGGAGCTCGAGTTCGCCGCACAATTCCGTCGCCGTCCAGCAGTTGTTTCTCGATCGAAGGGCAGGGTGGATGTCTTCATCGTCGACAATGACGTGTACCTCTGGCTTGTTTCCTATGGTGGCTCATCGTGGAGTGAGTGGACAGAGCTAGGCGACGCAATTAACGGCGATGTAGCAGCAACCAGTTGGGGCGAAGACCGAATTGACGTATTCGCCAAGTATGGAGATATCACAAATGCTCCAGTGCGGCACAAGCACTGGGCTACTAAGGATGGATTGATCAGTGGAATGACCTCGGTATGCCATTCACGAGAGGGTGGGACTCTTCCCCCCAGCAAACGGGGCCTGAACGCTTCTCCTCCCCATTGGCGACTTCATGGTGTGACTCGGCAGGCGAGTGCAAAATTGATAATGTTCTAAATGCGGGCACCACAAGCCATATATTATTCCAGGACGGCGCATGGAGTGAGTGTTACTCTGGTACGTTTCGTGCCAGTCACGAGGGTGCCGAGTTTCCAGACACACAAAGCATTGTTAGAGGCGATGGTCTCGATGGACGGCCTTTTGCGCACCTTGTCTCGCGCGGTACCGACACCTGTATTCATCATATCGCACACAACGGCACCAATTGGATGTGTAACTGCGTGAGCAGTATCGTTCCGGAGGCTGTAGATTAACAATTGTATTGCTATCTGTTGTCGTGTGTGATGTTTTGTTACAGGAGCTCTCATCTTCGAGGTAAGTGCACTCGCCTACCGGGCAGTGCCTACCTCAACAGAGTATCACATGACTTCCGCCACGTGGTTACAGGATGTCTTGGACATATCTCTAGTGTGAGGACAGCATTGGTTCAAATTACCCAAACGAATTCTTGCCCACGTTCTTGGCAAGCGCTGATGGCGTGAACATTGAAGTTTTCGCGCGAAACCTGAAGGGGGATCTCCACAAGTATGCATTTCAAGGCGCCCCTGCTGCATGTCCGCCATATCCGGAAGGCAATAACAAGTGGGAGAACCTTGGACAGCCATCATGAACAAAGCAAACGATGAACAACACCTTCTAGCATTGTTGAGTAAAGAGTTCCAAGAACAGTGAAATTAGGTTTGCAAAGAAAAGCTACAAAGGCAAGCCTGGTTGCGGTAAAAGCACTACTCATCGGATGTTCGTGCGAGAAAACAATCACGCAACCAAAGAGCTGCATCGATAATATTGATATGCTCTTTGAATGATTTTCATCGCCACGGTTTAAGTAACTGGGTTAGTGAATTTGGAGCAGCGCTGCTTTTCCTCAATCCATTTCACTCGTCTTGAGTTGTGGGAGAAGCCATGTGAACAATGAAATGCTAAGTCATGTAGGATTAGTCAATGGGCAGTGGCGCATTCGCAGGTACCATTGTGGAACGTAGTGTGCTTATTGTGTCCTTGAAAGCATGTCTTGACGTTATATAAAAGGGACTAGCGGATTTGCTACAACTGTCAGAGGCCCAGATGTATGAGGCCACAAGCGAACAGACCTGCGCACCGCACGCGCGCGGGTACGAGGAGATAAACGGCGATGAATGCAGGGGCGTGCATCTATTAAAATACTCGGTATACAATCTTTTCTCAGCAAGAGCATGGAACAGCGACAGGCATAATTGATGATTAATCAAGCTTTGCTTTGGACCAAAGTTATAGTCGAGCCAACGTCTATCTTTGGCGCTTGTTTCGCCGCACCTACTGTCGCGATGGAATCTCACCTCTGAATGCTTTTTGTTAAGTATTAAATCGCTTTATAGACTTGTGCCCTGAATAACAGACTAATAGGTGTAGAACAGGGAGCCGGTGAGGATGAAGAGAAACATAGATATCCACGTAGGACGCCTTTTGGTCGGTATTCATATCCCTATCTTACGTTCCTTATCTTCTTCAAATCTGAGCCTCTTCAAAGCTCAATCGTCTTCCTTGGATTAAAACCGTGCGATTGCGCGAAGTAGTAACCACGTTAGTTTGTAACGAGTCTAGTCTAGTAAGTTTTGTGTTCAAAATCACAGTTAAAATAAGTGTGCCTAAATGCCCACACCACCACATGTTCTAAGCAGAAGCAAATCTCTTAGGATAGATCTGTCATAAAGCTAGATGATATGGTACTGCTCATGTGTTTGGGATCGATAGCCTAAGCATTATTTGTTGGGGAGTAGTGTGACATAAAGAGGGATCAGACCGCAAGATTGTTATTAAGTTTCTAAACTTCAGTGTTAAGCTAGCGAAGCTTAGATTCGTGCTTTTGCACATGCTTCTCTACAGTCTAATTATTAATGTAGTAGAAATTGTTAAGTTGAAAGTTAACAAAGTCTTTTTAAGCAGCTGTGATGTTAGAGAAGAGTGTGCAGCTAAGAATAGACACTGTTAACAAGAGATTGTACTGCGTTTAATTAAGAAGGACGAATTTTCCACTTGCTTGTTTTTTAGTCTTAGCCTAGAGCATAAGAAGACATTGCTTACTAGTTGCATAAGACAAGTAATATAGCTTATAGTTAACAAGCACATAGAAGATGATCTTAAATTTAGCCAGGTGTTTCTAAAGGAATTCAATCAAACTAACATTTTTAGTGCAGCTAATGTCCCTAAGCAGCGCAAGATATTCTGCTGCTAAAGCAATGTCTAAGACATTGTATGCCGCTAGAGTCTCTAGATAAAGATTAGATGAAATCTGTGTCCTAATATTATATAACTATATATAGTAGTGCTATATCCTATTAAAGTTAATAACTAGCAACTTCTTTACCTACGTAATAAAGTAGAAGTTATAGAGTATATTAAAGAACTTACAAAGAGAAATATAAAGCTTATATAGTAGACAGTAATAAATTTTCTAATACTTCTATGTTGTTAGAAGTCTTCTAAGGTATAGGTTACCTAGTTCCTTAATTATTATTTAGATATACTTAGTAATATATAGATAATACCTATAGACTTAGATTATTACTACGCTAACTCTATTAATAGATATAGACTATACTTTATGCTTCTATATAACAAAATAGCTAAGTATATCCTACTACTTAAGAATACCTACAATATAGATAAAAAAGGCTTTGCAATTAGGGTTACTAGAAGAAGAAAATAGACCTTTAGTAAGGTACTATACTAATGAAAGCAGTTTAGAGAGAGTCTCTAAGATAGTTATTGCGAGTAGGTAACCCTCCTAGCAATAATATGCGCTGATAGATTAGTACTAATGCTTTACATTATCTACCTAGTAGCTAGTAAAGCAGTTTAGGCAAGCTAGGTTGCTTTAATTAACTCTAAAAAATACTAAGAGTAGTTAAAGATAGAAAAAGCAACTCAATAAGAGCTTTAAGCTACTAAAAGGCTTCTTAAAGCTAAAGAGGATAAGAAGAAGCGCGTGTTAAGCAATAGAGAAAGAAGAGTAAGCTAAACTAATAGCTGTAAAGGATGCTAAAGTAGCTAAACGCTAGGCTAAAAAATAGTGTTAGAAGGAAGCTTGCAATGCTAAAAAAGCTATACAACTACCTTAAACAGGTAAGCATAAGGCCTTACAGTCTGCAGCACCTAGAAAGAAGCTAAAACGTGGTGCAGTAGGTAGTAGTAGTCAACCTATTGTTTATAAGCGTTCTCTACCTCTATTACTAAAACTTACCTACTATAGCTGCAAAATCGCTCTACTAAAAAGATTTTAGTAGCAAAGTTTGTTACATAGGTCTATAGAACACTCTACTAAGAATTTACGCAATAATAGCTATTGTACGTAGCTTAATAACCTTAGTTTTGTGAGACGTCAAAAAGTGGTACGGACATTGCCGCGCCCGTTACCGCCGACTTTTAACTTGGCGCTGCAGAGAAGGACTGGTCGCGCATCGCAGATCTCGTCGCTCCATCGCAGTCCGCTGGTCCTGCCTCAACGTCACCCGAATCCATTCTTGCAAAGTCGATGGCAGACCTGCCTATTAATGCGGAAATTGCGAAGACTGCACAGTGGAAACATGCAGAAATTGGTGCCTCCAATGGACATGGAAACGCAAGGGGCGTTGTGCGCATTCTATCAGCCGTCTCGTGCGGTGGATATGTAGGCCAGCAACAAATTTTGACACCTCCCACGATTGACCTGATATTCAAGGAGCAGGCACGCGGTAAAGGCCTTGTTGTTGGCGAGACCCTTAGTTTTCGCATCGGGTATGGGCTTAATGTTAGAGGCATGGACACAGATTGGCTGCCAGAAGGGAAGATCTGCTTCTGGGGAGGCTGGGGCGGCTCCTTTGTTGTTATGGATTTAGACTAACAAGTAACGATTAGGTATGTAATAAACAAGATAGAGCATATTAGCCTTAGCAACAGTTATACAAAGGCATATATTACTGTAGCTTATAAAGCACTAAGTAACGTAGGTGCATAGCGAGCGGCGCACTAGGGCGAGCAGCGCACTTTTACTAAGACCACACTAAACCTTACTTTCTATATTAATGCTTTAATAATAACTAAAATTTAATACGTTAAGAGAGTGTTAGATTTAGCTTATACTCTAGGCTCTTAAAAAAATATAAAGCTCTCTGTATAACACGCTGCAGCTATCTATAGTACCTCTAAAACTACACTTTGCGTAAGACGCGCTAGATAACCTTTATAGGTTAATACTATGGCTAACTTACAGAACCTAACTAATAATAAGGAGTAGGTAACTATTATGTATATACTTAAGCTAGTTATATAAGGAGAGCTCCCCTAGCTTGTAGCTATAACTAATATAGCTAATTCTCTATAAAAAGAGCGCAGTCTAGCCCTTATTAGCCTAAAATAGGCTAGTATGTTTGTTTTACATTAGGAAGAGCTTAAAGTAGTCTTTAATTATAAGTATAACTATAGGTAAGCCCTCTATAAAGATCCTAAGGTAATCTAGGGCTAGTTTAGCCTTATAGCTAATATTAAAGCTAAGTATAGTATTCTAGATAATAATATATATAACTTTAAGAAAATAGGCTTTATAATAGGCTAGATAAGTAGTAAGAAAGTTATTATAAATATAGGGAAGCTAAGACAAGCAAAGCAAGTCTAGCTAGGTAACTAGGAGTAGGTAACAGTTATCTAGGGCATTAATACTACTAGATAGCCTATTCTACCCTACATTATCTTTAAAGCCTGCTACTACTAGTCTAACTAGTACAAGGACAACATCCTGCCCTAAGATTAGACTATTGCTATCTCTAAGAACAGCTAGACTACTAATAAGCTTAGTTTTAACTAGTTAAAGCACTTTAACAGGCATATAAAAATATATACTATAAGTACTTACTATTTACTAATTATTAATAGCTATAAGAGCTATAACTCTACAGAATTCTAGTAATACAGCAAGGATTATAAGATTATAACCCTATGCATACCTCTGCACTTATTACACCTCCTATAGCCTCTTAATATAGCTTGTTTTACCCCTTTAAAGAAGGTATATAAAGATAAGGTTAATAAACTTATTTATAACTAGATTAACTATATTATAAAGTAAGAGTTCTTACTATACTTTAAATTAGCTTATAAGGAAGCTATTACTGCTAGCAACATCTAAGGAGAGTTCTAAGGGGCTAGATTAGTCCTGTTTAACCTAGAATAAGTAATATTAACCCTTAATATAAAGCTACGCACCCTATTACTACTACTCCCTATAAATAATAAGCTCTAGCAGTTACAAACTCTAAGTAATACCCTAGAATTTAAGTTATAATTAACTCTAATTTATAATAAGTATAAGAGAGAACAGGGCAGCTTGCCTACCTCTATTCTTAGTGTAATTAAGCACTACGTAAAGAGAGGAGCTATCCTATTATATAAACTTGCGCTAGCATAAAAATAGATCTATAAGCTTAAAGTAGCTACTAAAGCTACTACATAGCGTAAAACGCATAAGAGGAAGTAGATTTAAGAAAGAGGGTCCCTACTAGTTAAGGAAGGCTAGTAGTTAGTAGCTTTAAGGGAGTTTAGGGTGAGTAGTAATAGAAAGAAGGGGAAGAAGCAGGTGCGCGCTAAAGGAGGTAAACCCTCCTAATAACACTGTAGACAGTGCAGAGAGGGTAGGCATAATACGCAAACGTGCAAAAATAATGTAGAAGTAGTCTCTAAGTAATATTATAGCTTGTTTTGCCCTGTGCAGGACTAAAGTGTAGTGTTTTAGGCTATAATAGGGTAAGGTTTAGTGTAGTCTTAGCAAAAGTGCGCCGCTTGCCCTAGTGCGCTGCTTGCTATGCACCTACGTTAGTCTATAAAGCTATTAATTTACTTTATAAATAGTAGAATAAAGATATAGTCAGACTAGTAAATAAGTAATATTATAATAAAGTAAAAGTATAATTTATCTTATAAATAAGTTACTTACTTAACACTAGTAATAACGTACCTCACAGGCGAGCCGCCCACCCGGGCGAGTTGCCTACTTTTGCTAAGACCATACTAACTTACCCTTCCTATACTAATGCCTTAATAATAGAGCTAAATAAACGTGTTAAACAAGACTTAGATATAGCTTGCGCTTTAAGCTTTTAAATAAGACCCTAAACTCTTAGTATACTGCGCTGTAGCTATCTATAACGCGCTACAAACAACCCTACGTAATAGACACGCTAGACAACCTTTACGTAATAATACTATAGCTAACTTATAGAATCTAACTAATATAAAGGAGGAGGTAATTATTAAGTATATATTTAAGCTAGTTAAATAAGGATATTCCCTTTAGCTTTTAGATGTAGCTAATATAGCTAATTCTCTGCAAGAAGAGCACAGTTTAGCCCTTATTAGCTTAAACTAAGCTAGTATATTTATTTTATACTAACTAAAGCTTAAAGTAAAGTTTAATTATAAGTATAATTATAAGCCCTCTATAAGAATTCTAGGGTTATATAGGGCTAGTTTAGCCTAGTAGCTAATATTAAAGCTAAGTATAGTATCTAAGACAATAATATATACAACTTTAATTAGACAGGCTTTATAATAAGCTAGATAACCTAAGAAGTAGTTATTATAGCTTCTTTTATGTAAGGATAACTAAAGTAGGTTTAGCTAGGTAACTAGGAGTAGGTAACAGTTACCTAGGGTATTAATACTACAGGATAGGCTATTCTGCCCTTTATTATCTTTAAAGCGCGCTACTACCTTAGCAGCTAGTATAAGGATAATACCCTGCCCTAGGATTAGGTTATTACTATCTCTAAGAACAGCTAGACTACTAATAAACTTAGTTTTAAGTAGATAAAGCACTTTAATAAGTATATAAAGACATACACTGTTAGTACTTACTATTTACTTATTATTAATAGTTATAAAAGCTATAACTCTGTAGAATTCTAATAATACTATAAAGATAATAAGATTATAGCTATATATATGCCTCTGCACTTATTACACCTCTTATAGCTACTTAATATAGGTTATTTTGCCCCTTTAAAGTAGGTGTATAGGGACTAGGTTAATAAGCTAGTGCGCACCTAGATTAACTACATTATAAAGTAGGAGTTTCTACTATACTTTAAAGCAGCCTATAATAAAGCTATTACCTCTAGCAACATCTAAGGAGGGTTCTAAGAGGCTAGACTAGTCCTTTTTAACCTAGAATAGGTTATATTAGCCCTTAATATAAAGTTATGCACACTATTACTATAACTCCCTACTAATAATAACTACTAGTAGTTATGAACCTTAAAAAACCTTTTTAAATTTAGCTTATAATTAACTTTAATTTAAGATAAGTGTAAGAGGTAATTAAGTAGCTTACTAACTTCTACTATAAGCATAGTTAAACACCTTTTAAAGGGGGTAATAAGTATAGTATATAAGATAACTTTGCTTAAATAAGAATACACTAAGCTTTAAGTAGCTTTAGTAGCTACTATAGAGTATAAATTATATAAAAGAAAGTAAATTTAGGCAGGAGGAACCCTTACAGTTAAAGAAGGCTAGCAGTTAACTACTCTAAAGGAGTTTAGCGTGCATAGTAATAGTAAAAAGCTAAAGAAAAGGGTGCGCGCTAAAGAAAGTAAACTATCCTAATAACAGTATAAAATATATAGAGAGATAGGGCATAATACGCAAATGTGTAAGAATAAAGTAGAAGAGCTCTCTAAGTAATGTTATATGTTGCTTTACCCTATACTAGCCTAGAGTAGGCTAATGCAGGCTAAAGTAGGGTATAATAGTTAAGAGTCTTAGCAAAAGTGGGTGACTTGCCTAGGTGGGCGGCTTGCTTGTAAGGTACGTTAGTACTTTTCAATAATTATAATATCTAGTATTAAAAGACTTTCTTTTATATTAATTATATAGTATAAAATCTACTACTAATATAGTGTTTTATATAGACTAAATTCTATATTATTTACACTACTAGAGCGTAGTACTATTTTACCTAATATTATACTATAGTAAGTTGTGCACCTAGCAGTTGTACTGCAAGCGCTTATAGGTAGAGAAGACCTCTAGATCCTTTAGGCGTAGAGAGCTGAGGTTAGAGTGCAATTCTGCCTTTGAGGAGACAGTTGGATAGGCTGCATCCTCCTCGAGGGTAGAGCGATCGCCCGCTAACACCTTGCTCTCAAGTGTCCGAAGCCGTGCCAGTTCTTAGTGATCCTGCTCCAGCTTCGCCCAGTTACGTAACTCCCCTAGCTCTCGGGCTATGGCCGCGTAATCCCCGTCTTTGTCGAGCGTCGGAGACTGAGACACAATAACGGGCTCTGGTCTAGATTGAGCTGGCGCGTTACCGTCGCCGACGATGGACGCTGGTTGGGTAGTGTCCAGTATGGGATGTACTGGCTCAAACTGGCCCTCCGCTGGCGGTGTCGCCGCACCTGGGGGCAGAGGGGCTTGGTACCCTGCTTCATGTTTCGGTGCGCACGCTCGCGTGGCTGTTTGCCTGCTAGAGCGTCGACCGTGACTGACGAGCCCGCCGTCGCGCTCATCATGCTATAATAACATGTACGAGAGCATCGTAGAGAGAGCAATCTGAATGTCGAATAATATAGTAGTTGAAGATACTGGGTACATGATCTTCTGCGATCATCAACTATATTGTTATGGCGTACTAGAGACGAATCGATATCGGAGCCACGATAGTGTCCGCTGACATTTTATACCCTGATCGAGGCGGACTGCGCTATAATGAACCGAGTCCTGACATCTACATACGCTTTGCGTGTTCTACAATGTCTGCAACGCCACCTGCTACGACAAACTGTTGCTTGTATGTCGTGTGCGTTGATTTGGCCTCGCTCAGTGATAAAGTTGTTTATACATATATTGACGTCCTACTGATTTGTGTTACATCCGGGTACGCTACGCTGTGTGAATCTCAATTTCAATACCAAAAGCTTCTACAGCTTGTACCATTCGATCCAGCCCTAGCTTCAGATACTCCTGTTCATGAGCAAACACAATACGGAACCAGCCAGGCACATCACCACCAAAATCGGTTCCCATTGCCAAGAAAATCCTGTGACTCAGCAAAGTTCTCTGGAGTTTAGCTTCGAGAATTCTTGACGCCTTCTCCAATGGTACACCTGCGTCCACCTCCTTTTTCAAAACATTGTTGACTTGACTTCGAACGACATCAAACATGTCAACCCAAACGAAGAAACCAGCGTTTGACCCTTTTTTGTAAGGGATCTGGTGACGCTCCAGGAACTGCACAGTGAGGTTATAGTTCTCCGCTAGGCGTAGGCGATTTGTTTGTATGAAGGATTCCACAAAGGTGTCGTCAGAGAGTATGCGGGAGGTGACCAAGTCCGACAGGGCCGATGGGCAAGAAAAGTAAGAATTCGCTTGAGCAGCACGAAGAAAGAGCGTGTTGTTCTGGCTGATCAGGCAGCCGAGTCTTATACCATTCGAACCGAAGTCCTATACGAGAATCAGTACATACGCTTGAGCCGATGTGTCTGAGTCTCAGACCTTGCTCATTCCCCAGAGGACATGCACGAGACTTGGGTCAATCACGCCATTAGTGTCAACGGAGAGGACCGACGTGAAGCCAGGTGCATCGGAGGCGTACGGATTTTTCCAGGTTGACAGAGCATAAATTTCATCGGTGATAAGATGGAGCCCATACTCATGGCAGAACCGCATGTAGGCTTCGAGTACGTCTCGGGTGTAGCAACGACCTATTCCAGTAAATAAGGAAATGCTTAATAGTATTGAAATGCCTGCTTACCTAAGGGATTGTGCGGGTTGCAGAGCAGAAGAGCTTTTACACGAACGCCCTGACTCTGGGCAGCAACCAGAGCTTTTCTGTAGGAGTCCACAGTCCCAAGACCGAAAGGGTCTTCGTCTCCAAATTCAACGCCAATAATCTTTGCTCTTGGCCTAGGTCAGCGGACGTCGGATCAAAAGTATTTAGGTGCCCTTCTCTAGGACACACAGTATGGCCGCTCACCCAACTCGGTAGCCCATGTCAATAGGGAAGTTGCCGTAATGCGGACGCGCAAGCAGGACGCCGTCATCCTTGTCACAGAGCGAAAACCCGCAAAGCTCAACTGCCTGTCCAACCCCAGAAGTTACAATAAGCTGTTGCTCGGTGACTGGGCTGACGGGACCAAAATGGCGGTTGATAAACCTTGCAATTGTTTTACGAAGCCGATGGGAACCAGAGAAGCCATCTCCGTAAGTCAAAGAATGACTATCGATGCTGAACTATCGATGTTATGACGACAGATATGATAATGCTCAAAACGGCAGTCATGTGACACTCACGTTCTTAGACACATATTCTATTATCTCCTCGTGCATCAAAGTCTACATGTGATCAATAAATGATATTGTCAAACTTTGTTTTGCAAAAGCGACTTACGTTTTCCGCAACACCTAAACTAACATACCCACCAGGGTTCGTCTTTGGATGCCATAGGTCACATACCACCTCAAGCATCGGAATCTTGCTCTTTGGCGTGGCGAAGATCTCGCCTCTGGCGGACAGATTGGATTTCGGGGATGCCATTGATGTCCTGGATAAGACGTGACCGCAGTTGTAGACGACCGAAATCTGGTGTGCGGAAGAAAAACTCAACAGTAGGTAATTGCTGGTAGTGTAGCTCGTTTTCTAAGGAGCTAGAGGGCTTGTTAAATACAATTTCGTGTTAGAAAGCAGCGCAGAGTAATGTTTATTGAGATGGAGTGACAAGCTGCACTAGTGTTAGTATCTCTAAATGGTGGGTGCTTAAGTCCACTGGAGACATATCCTGCAGAATACTAATCCTTATTCAGTTTAATGTATTCCATTTGTAGATCTCAAGTCGGTAGCGCATGTATTCGTTCGGGCCTATAGGGCGGAGCTGCATGTCGTTGAATACAGAAGCGGTATGTATTCGTTCGGGCCTATAGGGCGTAGCTGCATGTCGTTGAATACAGAAGCGGTATGTATTCGTTCGGACCTATAGGGCGTAGCTGCATGTCGTTAGATACAGAAGCGGTTCGCGTGCAGCTTCCAAAAACGATACTACATCGGGTAGCCGGTGCGAGTTAGAATACGAGGTGCCTCCACAGAGAATTCTCAATGTTTCTGAATAGCCAGTAACGTACCTCACGGGCGAACGGCGCACACGACCAAGTAGCGCACTTTTGCCAAGACCCTACTATAGTCTGCAACAGTATGCCCTAGACTGCCTTACATTAGGGCTATTCATGCTATAACAAGTTATAATATTATTTAGAGACTTCTTTTACTTTATTATTATATATTCAATATGTTTTACTACTAAGTAGCCTACTCTACTAAGTAGCCTATTTTTACTACAAAACTGCCTACGTTATAACGACGCATTATATTATAACTACAACAAGCTTCTGCATACTATAGTAAAGCAGACATACAGCTTATAATATCTAATATCTTAAGAAATTAAATTAAAAGTACTAGAAATACTAAGTAGGTCTACAAAGTCCTTAAAATAATAATCTAATGCTAATATAATTAAATAAACTTATAATATAATTATAAGCTAAACATAAAGCGTCTTATAAAGCTAAAAAAGAAAGTAGTTATAATGAACATACTTAAGAAGTATAATTATAGACTACCTTCTTTAAAAGTAAATATATAAGTTATAGTAAATAAACTACTAAGAGAGTGTAGTAGTAATACTATTAGTAAGAACTAAGTTAATATGTTTATAAAGTATACAGCTAAGCTAAAAAAGTAATAGGTCTGCCTATATAATTGCTACTAAGCTACCTATAAGGACTTAGTAATTATTTAGCCTTAGTTTATTCTTATTTAGTTAATAAAAGCAAAGTATAGTATTCTAGATAAGAATATTTATAACTTTAATACGTCTAGCTTCTTAATAGATAATATCTTATTATAGCTAGTAGTAATAGGCTATAAGAGTACAGCTGCTGCAGACTTATATGTAGGTAGAAACTAGATAGATTAATAGCTGTTAGCTCTAGGACAGAGCTATCCTTAATCTTATATCTGTCCTAGAGTAGAGTTTTAACAATAAGTCTAAAGTAGACTTTCTTAACTCTAACACTAGACTCTAGCTAATCTATTAACTATATCTTAAGGCATAAGCTGCTAAAATGCTAACCTTAGGTCTAACCTATTATATAGGCTTAGAAAAGCCTAAGAAGTAGAAGAAACTCTAACCTAATAATTATAAGTAAGTTACCTTAGTATAAGGTGTTAGGTTAATAAGGAAAGTAATTTAACTATTTCTTATCCTTATAAGTAAGGTTCTTATTTTTAACTAGTTTACTAAAAACTTTTTATATAACTAAGTTATTAATATTAGTTCTACTAGCTAAACTAATAATAATTTAGTACTTACTTAGCTTAAAGACTTTAATATATATATAAAGCTTCTTAAAGTTTATAAACTACATATTATTAATAGCTATAAGAGCTACTACTTAGTAAATTCCTAGGATCTTTATAAGAAGAAGAAGATAATTACTCTCTACATACCTTTATACTTTTAATACTTATTATAACTACTTTATATTACTAGCTTACTATTAAAGCTTAATATATACTTATATACACTTATACTACTAAAACCTAGTAATATTACCTAAAAGTTTAAAATACTATATAATACTTATAAAGTAAAAAAGTAGTTAACTTTATTTTAAAAGTAGATGTAAATCTACTAAAAGTCTCTAGTAAGTTTATTAGATAAACAAGTTAAATAGTTAGTAAGGAGTGCTTAGTAGATAGCTTATAATATAGTATTAGTGCAGAAGAAGATAGGCTGCCTTTAAGACGCTATAGAAGTGTCTATAAAGTATAAAACCTATAACGTGTTTTACTAGCAAGCGGCCTACCCTACTAAGCAGCCTACTCTTGTAATGGGTTAGACCCGAGGTTGGCATCTCGGCAGCCTGTGCCTCGAGACACGGTTAACGGATTGGCCGAAGTCCGGCGTCGGAGTTAAGAAAGTCCGCCTCGGACTTATTGTTGAAACTTTACTCCGGGATGGACATAAGATCAAGGACCGCTCCGTCCCGGAGCTGAGGGCTATCAATCCATCTGGTTTCTACCTACATACAAGTCCGCAGCGGCTGTACTCTTACAACTCTTGCTAGGGAACTGCCTACGTAACGCTGTAGCACAACACAACACTAATAAATAATATCTTGTAGACTTAGATAGTATTATTTAGAAGCTTTACTATTATCTTTGTTCTCTATTTCTACCTTATATATGAAGGAATTGTGCCTAACCTTGCTGTAACGCCTACAGCGTTGCCTAACGCGCACCCTCTTTGCAGGCGTCTTACCCTTACTATAACCTCTACTCTCTTTTTTAGCTATTAAGTTAGCTACTTTACTAACTAAAATGGTCTTTTCTGCGTGTATATAATATTACTTATAGGTCTTATGCTTTATAGACGCTTCTACAGCATCTTAAAGGTAGCCTATTTCCTCCTGCACTAATACTATATTATAAGCTATCTACTAAGCGCCTTTTACTAACTGTTTAACCTACCTATCTAAAGAACTTACTAGAGACCCTTAATAGATTTAAATTTGCTTTTAAATTAGAGTAGACTACTCCTTTACTTTGTAAGTATTATGTAGTGTCTTTAGGTCTTAGGCATTATTACTATGTTTTAGTAGTATTAGCGTGCGTAAGTGTATATTAAGCTTTAATAATATAACTTCTAGGTTGTGTAGGACTAGTCTAGCACCTCTAAAGCCTGTGTAAACATTTTCTAGTATAAATGTCTTCTTAAATGTTGCTTTAAAGGCTAGTAGGAAGGTTTCCTTGTTAATATAGTAGATGCAATTGCGCACTAAGGCTGAAACCTTATTACTATATAGGTGCTTTAGCAGCAAGAAGCAGGTATTATTAAGTAGTTATAACAGGTGTAATAAGTGTAGAGGTATATAGAGAGTAATTATCTTCTTCTTCTTATAAAGATCCTAGGAATTTACTAAGTAGTAGCTCTTATAGCTATTAATAATATGTAGTTTATAAACTTTAAGAAGCTTTATATATATATTAAAGTCTTTAAGCTAAGTAAGTACTAAATTATTATTAGTTTAGCTAGTAGAACTAATATTAATAACTTAGTTATATAAAAAGTTTTTAGTAAACTAGTTAAAAATAAGAACCTTACTTATAAGGATAAGAAATAGTTAAATTACTTTCCTTATTAACCTAACACCTTATACTAAGGTAACTTACTTATAATTATTAGGTTAGAGTTTCTTCTACTTCTTAGGCTTTTCTAAGCCTATATAATAGGTTAGACCTAAGGTTAGCATTTTAGCAGCTTATGCCTTAAGATATAGTTAATAGATTAGCTAGAGTCTAGTGTTAGAGTTAAGAAAGTCTACTTTAGACTTATTGTTAAAACTCTACTCTAGGACAGATATAAGATTAAGGATAGCTCTGTCCTAGAGCTAACAGCTATTAATCTATCTAGTTTCTACCTACATATAAGTCTGCAGCAGCTGTACTCTTATAGCCTATTACTACTAGCTATAATAAGATATTATCTATTAAGAAGCTAGACGTATTAAAGTTATAAATATTCTTATCTAGAATACTATACTTTGCTTTTATTAACTAAATAAGAATAAACTAAGGCTAAATAATTACTAAGTCCTTATAGGTAGCTTAGTAGCAATTATATAGGCAGACCTATTACTTTTTTAGCTTAGCTGTATACTTTATAAACATATTAACTTAGTTCTTACTAATAGCATTACTACTACGCTCTCTTAGTAGTTTATTTGCTATATCTTGCATATCTGCCTTTAAGAAAGATAGTCTGCAATTAGATTACTTAAGTATGTTCATTATAACTACTTTCTTTTTTAGCTTTAGAAAATGCTTTATATTTAGCTTACACTTATATTAAAAGTAACGTCTATACTAGTCTTGTAGGCCACCGCCTCTAGTAGGCCACTTTTGCCAAGACTCTCCCCCATCATACCACGTTATGCCCTAGAACGCCGCACTCTGCGCCTATTTAGGCTGTTACACGCTGTAATATTACTTAGAGACTACTTCTACATTATTCTTGCACGTTTTTGCGTTGTGCCTACTCTCTTTATATATTCTACAGTGTTATTATGTTAGCTTGCCTCCTTTAGCGCGCACCCTCTTTTTTAGCTTCTTACTATTACTACACACGCTAAACTCCTTTAAAGTAGTTAATTGCTGCACCTCTCTAACTGTTATACTCCCTCCTAACTAGATCTTCTTTCTTGTATGCAATTTACACTCTATTATAGCTACTAAGGCCTTTTAAAACTAAGTGTTTTCCTTCTTTAATAAAGCTAGCTTATACACTACACCCTTTGCCCTCTTTAGGAGATGCTTAGACGTGCTAGTAGTAGACATTAGTAAGCTACTAAAGTAGCTCTTACACTTATTTTTAATTAGAGTTAATTATAACTAAAATTTATTTATATTTTTTAGAGTTTAAGACTACTAGGGCTTATTATTAGTAAGGAGTAGTAGTAATAGAGTCTATAGCTTTATATTAAGAGTTAATATAACCTATTATAGGTTAAAAGGGACTAATCTAGCCCCTTAGAACTCTCCTTAGATATTGCTTAGGGTAACAGTTGTATTATATGCAGCTTTAAGGCATACTAAGAACGCCTGCTTATTTATATAGCTAATCTAGTTATGCAAGAGCCTATTAACCTAATACCTATACTCCTGCTTTAAAGGGGCAAAACAACCTACATTAAGTAGCTACAAGAGGTGTAATAAGTACGCAAGCATTATAAGAGTTATAATATTATTCTCTTTACAGTATTAGGTAAATGCTGCTACTTAGTAGCTCTTATAGCTATCTATAAGTAGCAAACAGTAGGTCCTATAGGTACGCTCCTTAGTATGCCTATTAAAGTGCTTTAACTAGTTAAGGCTAAGCCTATTGTTAGTCTAGCTG
This sequence comes from Stagonosporopsis cucurbitacearum, assembly GCA_016920805.1. NCBI lineage: Eukaryota > Fungi > Ascomycota > Dothideomycetes > Pleosporales > Didymellaceae > Stagonosporopsis > Stagonosporopsis cucurbitacearum. The sequence continues at coordinate 1,315,037 of JAFEKD010000011.1, read as the reverse complement.
TTCTTAGAGACTCTAATTACCTAGTCCTAGGGCAGATCTTTGTTCTTAGTCTATTTAGTTAGGTAATCTTTGCCTTTAAGGATAATAAAGGGTAGGATAGCCTAGCCTACAGCATTTACGCCTAAAATTAACGTAGCCTACTTTTTACTGCCTAGCTAGACCTACTTTACTTATCCTAAGTTCTCTATATCTATAACTACTACTCTAGGGGTAATCTAACCTATTATAAAGCTAGTCTTATTAAAGTTGTACGTGTCTTTGTCTATAATACTGTACTTAGCTTTAATATTAGCTATAAGGCTAAACTAGCCTTATATTAACTTAGGATCCTTGCAGAGAGCTCTCTTATAGTTATACTTGCAATTAAACTTTACTTTAAGCCTTAGTTAACACTTAATAAAGTTATTAGGCTAGTCCTGCCTAATAGGGGCTATTCTGCGCTCTTCTTGTAGTATATTAGCTATATTAGCTACATCTAATAAGTAAGGGGGTGCTCCTTGCTATATAAGGTAAAGAACGTAATTAATAATTGCTTCTTTCTTATGCTTATCTAGATAGCGTTAGCTAGGCATAGAATTAGCTCTTAAGGGCCCTCTAGCGCGTTGTTAGGCTAGTGTAGTTTAGGGTATGTTATAGATAGCTGCAGCGCGTTGCTCTAAGAGATTTATGTCTTGTTTAAGAGCTAAAAGCGTAAGCTGTAGTTAATACTTATTTAACGCGTTTAATTAGTGTTAGTAGGTAGGCATTAAGATAGTATTAGTATTTTAGTGTGGTCTTGGCAAAAGTGGCCTACTAGAGGCGGTGGCCCACAAGACTAGTATAGACGTTATATTCTATTATATTAGTATTAGATTATTATTTAAACATTCTTATAGACTTACTTAGTGTGTGAGATACTTTTAATTTAATTTCTTAAGATATTAAATATTATAAGCTATATATTAGCTTTAGTATAGAGTCTAGCAGCTTATTGTAGTTATAATATAGTGTGTTGTTATAATATAGGCAGTTTTATAGTAATAGTGCACTACTTAGTAGAGTATACTACTTAGTAGTAAAACACGTTAGTAAGAAATATACTACTCTTAGTAAAGGTATTCTTTTTATTATAACGTACTTTACAGGCAAAAGAATTAATAGGCAAGAGAATTACTTTTGCTAAGACCCCACTAAAACTTACCCTATTATAGCCTAAAACACTACATTTTAGCGCTGCATAAGGCAAAACAAGCTGTAATATTACTAAGAGACCTCTTTTACTTTATTTTTGCACATTTGCGCATTATACCAACCCTTACTATACTGTTTATAATATTGTTAAGAGGGCTTACCTACTTTAGCGCGCACCTACTTCTTTAACTTCTTACTGTTACTACACACCCTAAACTCCTATAGAGCTGTTAATTGCTAGCCTTCCTTAACTGTAACCGTCCCTTCTGCCTTAACTTGCTTTCTTTTGTGTAATCTATATTATGTAGTAGCCTTATTAGCTACTTAAAGCTTAGCTATCTCCTGTTGCGCTAGCACTAGCTTATGCGCTATTATTACTCCCCCCTTTACGTAGTGCTTAAGAGCGCTAGTAATAGAATTTAGTAAGCTGCCCTGCTGCTTCTTATACTTGTCTTAAATTAGAGTTAATTACAACTTAAATTCTAGGGTATTACTTAAGGTTTGCAACTGCTAGGGCTTGTTATTAGTAGGGAGTTATAGTAATAGAGTGCGTAGCTTTATATTAAGGCTTGTTATAACCTATTCTAAATTAAAAGAAACTAATCTAGCCCCTTAGAACCCTCCTTAGATGTTGCTAGAGGTAAATACAGCATTATAAGCTGCTTTAAAGTATAGCAGGAACTTAAGCTTTGTAATATAGTTAATCTAGTTATATATAAGGTTTTTAGCTTAGCACCTGTACACCTTCTTTAGAGGGGCAAAACAGCCTATATCTAGTAGTTACAGGAGGTGTAATAAGTGCAGAAATATACATACAGTAATGATTTTATTATCCGTATAGTATTACTAGAAATTTAGTAAGTTATAGCTCTTATAGCTATTAATAACTAGCAGATAGTAGCTACTAACAGTACGCTCCTTTGTATGCGCGTTAAAGTGCTTTAACTAGTTAAGACTAAGCTTATTGTTAGTCTAGCTGTTCTTAGAGACTCTAATAGCCTAGTCTAGGGGCAGATCCTCCTCTTTATACTAGCTTAAGAGGTAATTAGCACCCTAAAAGATAATAAAGGGCAGAATAGCCTACCCTTTAGCATTAGTAGTCTTAATAACTGTTGTCTACTCCTAATTGCCTAGCTAGACCTGCTTTAGTTGTCCTTATCTCTCTAAAGCTATAACAACTGCTCTAGTAGATATCTAGCCTATTATAAAGCCTGTCTTGTTAAAGTTATATATGTTATTATCTTAAATGCTATACTTAGCTTTAATATTAGCTATAAGGCTAAACTAGCTCTAGATTACCTTAGGGTCTTTACAAAGAGCTCTCTTGTAGTTATATTTGTAATTAAACTTTACTATAAGCTCTAGTTAGCGCTTAATAAATGTACTAGGCTATTTTAGGCTAATATAGCCTAGACCACACTTAGTGCGCAAAGAATTAGCTATATTAGCTATAGTAGTAAGCTAAGGGGGAAATCCTTACGCAACTAGCTTAAGGATGTGCTTAATAATTACCTGCTCCTTAGTATTAGTTAGGCTATATAAGTTAGGTATAGTATTAATATATAAATACTGTCTAGCACATTGTTTACTTATAGTACTTTAGAGGACTCTATAGATAGGTACAGCACGTTACTAAAAAAGGTTTTTATCTTATTTAAGAGCTTAAAGCGCAAGCTGTATTTAAGCTTCTTTTAACGCGTCTAACTATAGTTTTTAGGAAGGCATTAGTGTAAAGTTAGTGTTTTAGTAGGGTCTTAGCAAAAGTAATTCTCTTGCCTGTTAATTCTTTCGCCTGTAGGGTACGTTATTATTAAGATATTCTACTATATTATTATATAAGCATGTTAGTAGCTAACTTGCTTATAAAACATATTATATAAAGTATTTCTATAGATAACTAAATATTATAGTAAGATTAAATATAATTTCTATACTTATTAAGTAGAAATAGAAGATAGAAATATTAGTAAGATTTCTTAATATTATTATTATAAGGTTATAACGTACCTCACGGGCAAGCTGCCCACCTAGGCGAGTCGCCTACTTTTGCTAAGACTCTTAACTATTATACCCTACTTTAGCCTGCACTAGCCTACTCTAGGCTAGTATAGGGTAAAGCAACATATATTATTACTTAGAGAGCTATTTTACTTTATTCTTGCACGTTTACATATTATACCTTATCTCTCTATATATTCTATACTATTATTAGGATAGTTTACCTCCTTTAGCGCGCACCCTCTTCTTTAGCTTCTTACTATTACTACACGCACTAAACTCCTTTAAAGCAGCTAACTACTAGCCTTCTTTAACTATAAGAGTTCCTCCTGCCTAAATTTACTTTCTTTTGTATAATTTACACTCTATAGTAGCTACTAAGGCTACTTAAAGCTTAGCGCGTTCTTATTTAAGCAAAGTTATTTTATATACTATACTTATTACCCCTTTTAAGAGGTGTTTAACTGTGCTTATAGTAGAAGTTAGTAAGCTACTAAATTGCCTCTTATACTTGTTATAAATTAAAGTTAATTATAAGCTAAATTTAAAGAAGTTCTTTAGAGTTTATAACTGCTAGTAGTTATTATTAGTAAGAAGTTATAGTAATAGTGTGTATAACTTTATATTAAGAGCTAATATAACCTGTTTTAGGTTAAAAAGGACTAGTCTAGCCTCTTAGAACCCTCCTTAGATGTTGCTAGGGGTAATAGCTTTATTATAGGCTGCTTTAAAGTATAGCAGAAACTCCTGCTTTATAATGTAGTTAATCTAAGTATATACTAGCTTATTAACCTAGTCCCTATACACCTACTTTAAAGGGGCAAAGTAACCTATATTAAGTAGCTATAAGAGGTGTAATAAGTGCAGAGGCATACATAAAGCTATAATCTTGTTGTCTTTACAGTATTATTAGAATTCTACAGAGTTATAGCTTTTATAACTATTAATAATAAGCAAATAGTAAGTACTAATAGTATATATCTTTATATACTTGTTAAAGTACTTTATCTACTTAAAACTAAGTTTATTAGTAGTCTAGCTGTTCTTAGAGATAGTAATAACCTAATCCTAGGGCAGGGTATTATCCTTATACTAGCTGCTAAGGTAGTAGCACGCTTTAAAGATAATAAAGGGCAGAATAGCCTATCCTATAGCATTAATACCCTAGGTAACAGTTACCTACTCCTAGTTGCCTAGCTAAACCTGCTTTAGTTGTCTTTACATAGAAGAAGCTATAATAACTACTCTTTAGGTTATCTAGCTTATTATAAAACCTGTCTTATTAAAGTTGTACGTGTTATTGTCTTAAATACTATACTTAGCTTTAATATTAGCTACTAGGCTAAACTAGCCTTATATAACCCTAGAATTCTTATAGAAGGCTTACTTATAATTATACTTATAACTAAACTTTACTTTAAGCTCTAGTTAGTATAAAATAAACGTACTAGCCTAATTTTAGCTAATAAGGGCTAAACTGTACTCTTCTTGCAGAGAATTAGCTATATTAGTTATATCTAAGAGCTAAGGGGAATATCCTTGTTTAACTAGCTTAAGTACATACTTAATAATTACCTCCTCTTTTATATTAGTTAGATTTTATAAGTTAGCTATAGTATTATTATATAAAGGTTGTCTAGCGCGTCTATTGCGTAGGGTTGTTTGTAGCATGTTATAGATAGCTACAGCACGTTGTACTAAGAGTTTAGGGTCTTATTTAAGAGCTTAAAGCATAAGCTATATCTAAGTTTTGTTTAACACGTTTATTTAGCTCTGTTGTTAAGGCATTAGTATAGGAAGGGTAAGTTAGTGTGGTCTTGGCAAAAGTGGGCGACTCGCCTGGGTGGGCGGCTTGCCTATAAGGTACGTTATAATATATTTTGAAAGCAAGTTAGCTACCTAAACAAGTTAGCTACCTAACACTACTAACGCACATATGTAATCATATAGTAGAATATCTTAATAACGCAACGTAAAAAATACCTATACTAAGAGTAATATATTTCTTGCTATTACTAATATTAGTTTGCAGCAAATTTAAAGCAAAAAACATGCTATAGTAGTATATACTATGCCTTATTTAATACTATAGGACTAATACACTAGATTATAGTCTTAATATTACTATAAGCTAAATTTAAAGCGCCTTAAAAAGCTAGGAGAAGAGGTAATTATAGAGTGTATAGTTAAGTAATCTTTAAAAGGGCTTTTGCTATTAAAGCTTATAATATAAGAAATAGTAGATAGACTGCTAAAAGAGCGTAATAATAAGCTTATTAGCAAGAACTAGGTTAATAACTTTATAAAACGTACTTTTAAGCTATAAGCATAATAAATATACTTTTATAACTACTAGCAAGCTACTTATAGAAACCTAGTGGTTCTCTAGCTCTAGTTTACGCTTGTTTAGTTAATAAAGGCAAAGTATAGTATTCTAGATAAGAATATATATAACTTTAATAAGTCTAGCTTCTTAATAGATAAGATCTTATTATCGCTGGTAGTAATATGCTTAGAGAAGCCTAAGAAGTAGAAGAAACTCTAACCCAGTAATTATAAGTAGGTTACCTTAGTATAAGGCATTAGGTTAACAGAGAAGGTAATCTTACTGTTTCTTATCCTTATAGGTAAGGTTCTTATTTTTAACTAGTTTACTAAGAACCTTCTATATAACTAGGTTATTAACATTAGTCCTACTAGCTAGACTAATATTAATCTAGTATCTACTTAGCTTAAACACTTTAATACACATATAAAGCCTGTTAGAATCTATTAGCTACTTATAATTAATAGCTATAAGAGCTACTACTTAGTAGATTTCTAGGATAGCTATAAGGAAAAGAAGATAGTTACTCTCTATATGCCTCTACACTTATTACACTTATTTTAGCTACTTAATATTACCTAACTAATATAAGGTAACAGGGGACGTATCTCCTGTAGTTAAAAAAAAGTTAGCGTTATAATCTTATCTATTTTAAGTAACTTGTTTTTGCAGTCCTTTATATTACTCTAATACTACTATCCTGTAAAGATTGCGCATCTAAAAACAAAAACACTCTATACAAACTTAAATTATACGTACTTGCTATAGCAATACGAAGAGTTTTATCTAAGAATTTAGCAAAATATAGTGCTGTTACAGTAAGTAAAGTTAGAGTTAAGGTTTTTGTGCAATAGAGCTTATGTAGAATAGCTAAGTAGTAACATTCTAATAAGTAGACAATATAAGTAATAGTAAAAGCAACACTGTAAACTTACATAGATAGCCCTAGAAGCTTACACCTAGTAATTATAACACTATATTCTACTTTCTTAAAGACTTTAGCATTATAGTTTATAAGTAGCACTGTACAGCAGTTATAAGTCTAGATACGCATCTTTGCAAGTATTATACTGCTTCTACTACGCTATAGTAATATATTATTAAGCGCTTTAGTTAGTTTGAGACTATTACTCTAAGCGCAGTTAAGTCCCTAGATAAGCCTGCACAGCTAATAGAAGAGCTTAGAGACCTACTTAATAGTGCGCAGTGTAAGATATATAGATAGACTATAATTAATAAAGATAAGATATATAAGCACTATAAAAAAAATTATAAGTAAGTATAAGTAGGAAAGAAAAGCTTACTCTATAAAACTATAAAAGTGTAGAGCTTTTTTTACACTAGGAGGCTATAAAAAGATTTTATTATTAATTTAGATATAGTAAAAATTTCTTAAAATAATAAACTAGAAATTCTAGTTTAGGCTTATCTTGCTAAGTATAAATTAATATAATAAGAGATTAAGAAAGAGCTGTAAATACTTAAAGCAGCTGCAAAGATTAACAAAATAGGTTAGTTTAAGCAAACAGGCTAGCTAGAGTTCTTAAAGGACTAGAATCTTGCTTATTTAGCTTATTAAGCCTGTACACCTAATTATAGTAAGTGCAAAATTAAGCTAGCTACTTAGCTAACTAAAGGGCTAGTTAAAAGAAGTATAAAAGAATTAGCTACACTCCTATAAAAGTTAAGGGACTAGCTACAGAGCGTAAAGTAAGATAAACTTAACATGCAGCTGTTAGCGCGTCTACAGAACTTAGAGAGTTAAGCAGTGTATGCAAGCTACATAATTAGGTTTATCTACTTCCATCTACAGGTACTAGCTAATAAAGAGTAGTAGATTATACGCTTTAGAGAGCAGCAAAATGCTATAGCTTACGTAGATTGCTGTTTAGCACTAGGAAGCAAAAAAGATAGTAAGGAGAATAATAATAGCAAGAGCAGTAAAGGCAACAGCAACAGCCTACAGCTGCAACACACAGCATATACAACACGTCTAACTTATAATTAGATATAATAGGATATAGTAAAAGATGTATATAAGCTCTTTATATAGATAGATAAGCAGAAGTTATATAGAATTAAGCTATAGGACGCACTAGATAGTAATAACAGAGCAGCACAGACAGAGGCGCTTCTTATATCTATTAGCTTGTTTATCTTTATAATATATTACCCTATAGCGCTGTCTACTAGTTTAATTTAGTTTCTAGTAGTGCTTAGCTACAATATAGGCATAGAATGCTTACAGACAGTAAAGAACTACTTATATATACTAGCAGGGATAGTGTACTACGTGCAGGTTATTGCAGTTAAGACACTACTTCTAGGCTTACAGCATAGCATGCAAACTAAGCAAGACTGCAATTACTTTATTAAGATGCAGCAAAAGTATCTAGCAGACAGCTTATTTAGCCTAATAAGTAAGATAATTAGCATCCTTGCGTACAGCAAGCATATTAGACTAAACGCTAGCAACTTAGGCAACGTGCACTAGTCTCTAGATAAGGGAACGTTTTATCTTAACAGCTAGCTAATTACTATTAGCTGCTTCTGCAAGATAGCGCAGGACTTAGTAGCTAAAGCAGAGCAGATACTACAGGAGCTATGCTAGGCAGATAAGGAGAAGGACTAGCTAAACATTAATCTTAGGTAGGTAGTTAACAACGTTACATTTATAAAACAACGCATATTGTTTATTAATATACTAGGCAATAAGCTGCAAGGCAGACTAGACTAGATACTTAGGTGCATAATTAGTATATAAGGTAGACAGTATTTAAAGCGTGCAGACAGGCAATAGAGCCCTAAGGCAGTGTAGTAGTACTTGTAGCAGGTTAACTACTTCTAAGAAGTGTTACTCTGCAGCATGCACGTTACGTTAGAGCAACTAGGGAGAAGATTAGATATTACAACAATTTAACACTATAATAGCATACTATAAGACTGTAACATTTTTGTAATAGACAGGTAGATAATAACAGTTGTCTGCTATTATAAGTTGCAGTTATAGTAGAACAAGCTAAAGATTGTACTGCGCTTCTTGCTGCTATAGCTAAGGTAGGTTATAGCTGTGTACTTAGTGTACATATAACTGTTTAAGGAGTATCTAATACTATAGGTGCTTAAAGGAAACTACAGTAACTATATATAGCACAATACGCAGAGTATGTAGGACACTAGCTAGCTTATAAGGACACTATAGCATGAGACTTGTAAGAGGCTTATAGTTCTGCTACACACACTTAACTACTAGCATATAGTAGTAGAGATTAGGTAAGTATATATAGAAGAGTTGTTTAGCAAAGGCTATTAAGATAAAGTTAGTAAGATAGAAGAAGCTAAGGTTAAAGACAATAGTAAGAATCTTCTTAAGCTGCAAAACTTATATACAACTGCAATAGGCGTAGGCAACTACAGCATGCTAATAGACATTGTTAAGCATCTTAGCGTGCAGTTAATAGATGCGTTCTAGGCGCTTATTATAGCATAGTATAGCTTCTTAGAGGTAGACAAAAGCGCTGCAAAGTACGCAGGGCTAAGCTAAACAGCAAAGAGGCTAATAAGCATTAGTATATTATTAAGGCTTGCTAAGTTGCTAAAAGAGAAGAGAGTGCGTGTTGCAGACCTGTAGGCAGAAGCAATACAGCAGGGACTGCAGCAGGTGCTAGGTAAGTAAGACGTTAGCTTTTAATCAGTAGAGCAGAAGCAGGCTCTGTATACATTGCTAGAGAAGCAGACACTGCTTATTGTAGTGCTCCTAACAGGCAGAGGCAAGAGCTTGCTGTTTATGCTGCTAGCTTACATAGAGGGGCTAGAGGTTATAGTAGTTATTATGCTGTACTAAGCGCTAATTAAAGATCTAGTTAGGCAGATTAAGTAGTGTAGTGTTAAGTATATAGAATAGAAGCACAGCAAGAGCAACCTAGCGTCTGTAGTAGTAGTTAGCGCAGATATAGCTAGCAATATTATAAGCGCTAGTAACTTTCTTAGGTACGCGCAAATGCTAAAGGCAAAGAGACTGCTGCACTAAATTGTAATTAACAAGTGTTATCTAGTGCTAACAGCAAAGGACTAGCAGGAGAAGCTGCTAGTAATAAAGAACTTGCAGCTTATTAGGAGCCTAATAGTAATGCTAATAGCAACGCTGCTGCTACTGCAAGAAGAAGAGTTAGAGGTAAGTATACTTATACGTTACACAATATATATAAAAGCAAGCACAGTGCAACTAAACGCGCAGTACTTTATATTATAGTATTAAGGCAATAAGCTTAAGGAGACAGCGCTGTTTATGTGCAAGCAGTAGGCAGAGAAGCTAGGACAGAGTAGACAGAAGGAGGTAGTATGCTGCAAGAGTAAGAAGCAGTGCAAGAAGCTTGCAAAGGAGCTTAGATGCGCTTACTATTACGCAGAGGTAGTTAATTAGGCAGACTAGCTACAAGAGTAGGTAGCAAGAGGTAGAATAATTATAGCAATATTAGCACTAAGAATAAGAGTAGACTTTGCTAGCATTGTGTACATCTTATATATAGGCACGCTATAGAGTATAAGTAACTTTACTTAGGCAAGTAAGCATAAAGGGCAAGGGGAGGAGCAATATAATATAGTAGTGCTAGTAGAGCACAGAGAGGTAGAGCAGGTAATAGAGCAAGAGAAGGAGAAGATAGACATAGTTATAATAGGGTAGTTTTTAATTAGCAGTAGGTGCTAATAAAAGCTAATAAGCTTATATCTAGATAAGTAGAAGCAGAGCTATAGACAGATTAGAGCAGCAGGATATAACTGTTATAGAGAGGGGGAGAAAGTGTAGATAGAGGAGCAGGAGAAGTAGTTATAGAAGTAGAGAGTAGTAGAGAAGGCGTTTACAGAGCTGCAAGAGGGGTATATAATCTACTAGGTAGTTAGACAAGAGTTTAAGATAGTAAGAGAAGAGCAGTAGAGAGAATATAAGGTAACATAGTGCAAGGCATACGCTTAGAGAACAGAAATGCAGGTAGATTAGTTCTAAGTAAAGATTTAGGATTAGACAGTAAAAGATAACTATTAATAGTGCTAGGTAAGTTAAAGGTACTATGTAAGTAGAGAAAGTATAGATAAGTAGTATTAGTAGCTAAATATAGTAATGCTGCTAGTATTTACAGCGCAGCTAATAAAAAGAAAGATCTAGGTAATAGGAAACCTAGAGTTTAAAGAGAGTAATAATAAGGTGTATACTAGCTAGCTTAGAAACAGGCATAGATTAGAGGTATAGAGACAGATGTTTACAAACATAATAGCAGTAGCAATTAAGCTAGTGCTAAAGAGATAAGAGAAAAATAAAGAAGAGAGAAAAGAAAAAGAAGAAGCAATATAGAGCAGAGTAATAAAAAATAGACATAGATATAAAGCAAAGGTAAAATAAAGTATTTAGAGAAAAACTATTAAGATTATATACATAAATAAAGAAGAATTATAACAAAGTAAAAAGAAAAAAAATTTAAACAAAACAATAGATAGTAGAGAAGTATAAGAAAGTAAAGATATTAATAGAAAAGAAAAGAATAGTAAGAATAATAGTAGTACTAGAAGAGTAAACAAGACAAAAAAGAAAGTAATTAGAAAGAATAAAGTACCTATATAATTAGAATAAAAGGTTAATAAAAAGGTAATAAGTAAGTTAAGGTTAAGTTAGTTATATATTTCTATAAGAATAAATATAGAGTATAGTAATAGAGTAGATAAAAGATAAAAGAGAGTAGAAGTAATAGTAGTAGTAGTAAAGAGTAGAGAATAAGTATAATTAAGTTAGAATAGAGAGGAAGAAGCGCAGCAAAGCTGTAATAAGATATAAAGAGAAGGAAAAGCGCAGCAAAGCCGTAATAAGGTATTAAGAAGAAAGAGAAAGCGTAGCTAAGCCTTACATTATTCTACAAACAATTATACGTGTAATTGTTTGCTTTCGCTAGTTACTATATAGCGCGTGCATAGACAGTTGCGTGCAATTATTAGCTTATTTAGCGTGTAATTGTTTACTGTTCCTATGTTTAAATACTAATGCAACTTACATAAGAGGTGTAAATAGTAAATTTTAATTTTATATTTAATTTTAAGGTAAGGAAATAATAAAATAAGCATACAAGAGGACAATATGATATATAACTTAATATTCTAGCCTGCTAACCCTACAACCCTAATCCTTACAGCTTACTAACTCAGAAGAGATTAAGCAAACTAACCTCTATTTGCAACACATCTTCTACATTGTCTTTAGATAAAGCCTAGATAAGCATAGAGAGGACTTGAATAGAGTTATTACTATTATAAACGTTAATCTTACTGTTGCTGTTATTGTTGTTGTTGTTGTTGTTGTTACTGTCTAGAATCTCCTTAAGTCTGTAGAGTAGTACTAGAGCCTCTAACTCAATGCGTAGTCTCTTCCTTATAGCAATTAACCTGCTAGTAATAACGTCTAGGCCTAGCTGCTTGTTAAGAGCCTTAGTTGCTGCGCAGAGATCTAGCTTCTTATACTAAACTAACTTAAGAAAGATCTGCAGTTAGCCTTCTTATAGCTTAGTCTGTATCTAAAAATTTAAAATTTACTTATATAGTATTAGAAAAAGACTACTCTAACTTAGTATAGTAAAAATCCTGTACTAGCGTAAACTATTCTTTAAACACTCCTAAAAGTATTTCTTCTCTTCTATAAAAGAGACTGCATAAACTAGGTCTATTAGCTTCTTAGCTACTTAAGTTACTACCTAACCTTTCTTATAACATTTGCGCGTTATATTATTACTTCTTCTTGCGTTGTCCTCTCTAATCTGCTCCTTCTTCTTAGTATACGCTTTGCTTAGCAGAGCACAGGACTAACGCAACTAGATTGTAACACTCTCTATGTCTGTCTAGTAGCGTGCGTGCATTAACTAGGCAAAGTAGAAGGTCTTGTCCATACTATCTATTCTAAGTTAGTGTAGCTTAATTTATAAAAAAGAGAACGCCTAGCTGCTCCTAACATCTATAAGGAAGAGTATGTTATGCTCTTGCTAGTCTTGCAGGAACTTAGTAGCTAATAGCTAAGTAGAGTAACCTTTAAGCTAGCGTGCCTTGTCTAGTATAGCATATATAAGATTATAGGGCGTGCTTGTTTTAGTAAAAAATGTCTTGCCCTTGTTTATATCTGTTTCTCTAATTAACATTAGCTACTTAAAGATCTAAGTAATGCATCTTTATCCTCCTTTGCTATTAAGTTATATACATTTCTCTCCTTTGCAATTACTGCAGGACCTAGCACTAGTAACCTAAGCTTTCTCTGCCCTTAACCTAGGGTGACCCTAGACAGCTGTTAAACTACTACACGCTTGCTAGAGCTAGGCAAAGATATAGGAGGAGGGCTATTGCGCGTCTGCTTTAATAGAGGTTCCTCTAGAGGTTCTGCAGCAAGTAATAGTTACTTCTTAGCTGTTGCGCAAGATGTAGGTAGCTCTAAGGTAGGTGCCTCCTGTGCAGGAGGCAACTAAGCGCTAATTAGCTACATAAGCAACTTAGCTGCAGTAATAAGAGCCTCCTATATACCTTTAGGCAGACTATTAGCTATATTATACTTATTAAATGTTGCATAGAGCAGCTATATTACTAAAACAGTAGAGTGTGCAACAAAAACAGGCTTGTAGAGGTTATTATTAGTAAAGTATAGGATTAACTACTCTACACTCTGCAGACTAGTGTTAGGGTTATGCTCTAAGCATAAAGCTACTACACAGCAGAAGAATAGCCTTTTGTATTTGTTGTTTAGCAGCTTATAGCAATACTTAGTAGCTATTCTAGCCTTATTAGCTAGAGAGAAGCTCTAAGCACCTTCTTTAAAATTATTAGCAGCTCTGTAAAGAGTAGTGTACTAGTGCATAATTACTTAAGAATTTCTAGTAAGCTATTAGAAGTTAGTAGTAATACTATAGAGGAGAGGTGAGGTGTTAAACATTCTCCTAATATATTAGCATGCTAATCTAAAAGTTAGGGGCTGTACAGACAGACACTGCTACATTCCCTAACCCTAACCCTAAACAGTCTTGCATATTGCAGTTAATCTCTTAGCTGTTAAGGTAGTTACTTATAATTGCCTGTTAGCAGCCCTTTAACCAGACAAACGCCCTTATAACTAACTTATCTACGCTCTAACTTGCGTCCTTATTGCGCTGCACTTCCTCCTCTTCTACTAAGATTACTAAGTCTACTGCTTTACTGCTACATCCTGCGCGTCCTAACTCTTGTGCAAAATTCATTATGCTATACAGCACACTAATATAAAGCACGTACACAATACTAGGATAATCTACACCTATTCTAAGTGCTAAAGTAGCCACAATTAATCTGCTATTGTCTGCCTATCTTTTTACCTAGTCTGCCTAATATTTAGTGTCTATTCTAGCATAGTAAAAACTACAACTAAGGTTTTATGCTATCTCCTTGCACTAGTCCTGTAATCTGCAGTATATTACACCCTTTAAACTCCTAAGGCAGATTACTTGCTGTTAACAGATCTGTACTGCTGTTGTTATAAGCTTACACCTTAGTGTAGTCTGTACAGCGTAACGTGTGTTCAGCTGCACTGTGCTAGCTTAGATATACTAGGCCCTACGCACAAGCATAGCCTTAGCAAGTTTGTGCTCTAGCATAGGAGGCTGTGTAGCTGTTATTAAAACTATAGGGCACAAGAGAAAACGCAGATTCTTTAACTGCACAAGTTAAGCTCTATAATAACTAGCTGTGTAAGTTAAGTAGCACTTATTAACTACTACCTGTCTTAGCAAGCCTTTTTAGTCTAACAATAACACATATGTAAGAAAGTTCTACTACCTAGCAAAGTTAGTGCTTACTAGAACTATAGCTGCAGGATTTACTTAACTGCCTCTCTATTTAATGTGCTTAATCCCTGCCTTCTCTAGTTAATCTAAGAGATTATTTAGCAGCGCCTAAAACAGCACAACAACAATAGTAACACTAGGATCTATTAGACAGGCTAGTACTATAAAAAGAAGGCTCTTCCCTCCCCTAGTAGGTAGAATTACTATAAGAGGCAAATTCCCTTGCAGAATAGCCCTTATAGCTAACTCTTGCTCTGCAGACCTAAACAAGGGTTAAGTCTAGCTTAGTACTTTCTACATTGCAAGCTAGAGCTTAGCATCTATAGCTGCTACATTTTTAATGTTTGTTTGTGTATAGACAGGTGCTCTTAAAGTTGCACTAAACGTTCCTGTTTGCAGATGCTTTGGCGCTCTAGGCTTGTCTTTAAGTGCATTACAAGACCTCTTTGCTTCTGCGCTGTTGTGTCTAACTAGCTGTAGACAATGTAGTTTGTAATGTCTCTTAGTACACTACTACTTTTGCTGCTTATAACTGCTTAGCAGCTTAAGAAAGCTATGCTACTTCTTACTAAGCTGCCTAAAGAATTAAACAGAACAGATACTAAGGTGTTGCACAATGTTAATAGGGACGCTGTATGTCTGCACGCTGATCTTCTTAGTCTGTCCTACTTGCAAGTTAAGCCTACTCTTAAGCTCTATCTCTAGTTCCTTAATAGCTTCTTTGCCTACTTGCTTGCAGTAGCTATGCCTAAACTAGGCGCTAATAAACTCTTGCCTAAGTATAATAGTAGCATGCTAATACTTAAGCGTTGTTAAACAGCAGCTAAGCTATACAGCAGTTTCTTAAGCAACTACCCTAGTAAGTTGTTCTGTCTCCTAGGGGCTGTTCACGCTAGCCTACACGTAGTTGCTCTAGCTGCAGCTAGTTACATAGCTTACTAGATGCTTACTTAGTGGATGCACGTATGCAAGGAAGACGCCAAAGAGCTAGCTAACTTGCTAGGGTAGGAAACAAAGGATAACTTAAGGTTTGTCCTAGAGAGACTGTGTCTTGTAGTAGCAGCTTACAAACATAATCTGTCTATTTATAACAAAAATATTGCAATCCTGTAAGAAGCTATTCTAGTATTAAGCTGTAGTAATTTCTGTGCCTCTTGCAGGTTAGCCTCCTGTTGTGTAGATAAGAAGCAACAAAAGCTTAAGAAACTAATTAACCTTCTGCAGGTACTAACGCACATAGCAATAGTGCTATTAGCTATTAGCCCTTATCTTCTAACTAACTTGACTGCTAACTAACCTCTAAACTATCTACTTAAACCTACTACCTAACTTATTGCCTAGTTAGGACAGGAAAGAGTAACTACAACTAGTAAAGGTGACGTTATCTTATATATTCTTAAGGGGAATTGTAAAGCGCTCTGCATAATTAGATACATAAGTTGCTCCTAGAGCATGTCCTCTGCCTACTTAAGAACACTGCTAACTATAGCCTTAAATTACTTAATTACAATAGGCTAACTGTAGAGACGCAAAACAGTTATGTCTCTTAACTACTGCGTGCTTGCAGAGTTTGTAGTGTTTATTACAATTTTTTTAGAATACGCAAGCAGGCTAATTATTGTACTTATAGGGCTGTATAAGCTGTTAGCTAGATAACAACAACGCTGCTAAAGGAATATCCTCCTCTTAGGCTTACCCTGCGTCTCGCGTTAAGCTAAGGGCAACAGGTATTCTACTGCTAAGACTCTTGTACAGTACACTATGCCTGCAAGCATGTAAGAATAGTCTTCTGCAACTTGTAGCTAATTTGTCTCCTTGTTAATGCCTAAGATAGCTAAGAAATAGACAAGTCTGCTGCTAAACAGACAGTTGCTAGCTTCCTAGAAGATAAAAGAGCCTAGAAGTTTAATCACCTTAGTAACCTATGCTTTCTTGTTATATCTAGAGCTAACAAGGCATAGCAAAGCTTAAGATAGCTGTCTCTAATTGCTATACTAGGGAAAGAACTCTCTTGCATCACGCATAGGATCTTAATAGCTCTCTCTGTTCTATTGCTCTTTATCTAATAGATTAGCGTTGCTGTTAGGGCTTCTACTGCAAAGACTAGGTTAACAGGCTAAATACTTATTGCTGCTAGCAGCAATAACACATAGATAATAGCAGACGAATTGCTTTATATATCTAGCATATTAGCGCTGACTCTCTAGGTTCTGCAGCCGTGCTAGGGGTTGTTAGTTAATCTCCTCGCAGCCTGCACTCTTTAGCCAGCGCCTTGTCTCTTGTGCTAACGTTGACAGTCCTGCTACACCTTATTTAACAGCAAGTTTGACCACTTTAGCTGCCTGTTGTAGCGCTTGCTCTGCGTAGTTAGGCATCCTGCTAGCGCAACTAAGGTGCCCTAAATTCTGTTAGGCAAGGTGCTCTAGCTATCTATTACAGTTAAACTAACCAGTTTAGTCTGTCTTAGCTACAAAACTGTTAGCTGTCTTAAGCTCCTCCTCTTGCTTCGCTTTAGCTTCCTTGTACTTGCTTAGAACAGTAGCTACTTTAGCATTATAGACAGCTGCTAGTGCGCGCAAGACTACTAGCTTAGCAATAGCAGAGGAAAGGACTGCAAAATACCGCTGGAAGCCACTAGTCCTGAAGAAGGTCTAGGCCTTAGTTGCTATCTAGTGTTCTCTGTTGTTCTTACTTAAGTGCTAACTGTGCTTTGTGTTGCAATGCTAGGTAATTCCTAGCTAACTAATACTAATGTAACTGCACTCTTCTTCTTTGCATACAAACGCGTTAAGCAGCTCCCTAAGAATTAGAAATAGTGGCCCTAGAGGGGGCAGCAGGCGAATGTTTCTTAGATTCTGAAGCTTAGGATAGTAGTACTTGCGCTTAAGCGCTCTCTGCGTCTTGCTGTTAGTAGAGTAGTGGTTTTGCAGGTGACTGTTCTAGTTCTATACACTACTGTGCTCCTTGTAGACTAGGACCTTATACTCTACTACGTAGAACAGTAGATCGCTAGCTAACGCTGCTAGTTAGGGGTTGCATGTGCTAAGAAGGGCAACAGCGCCCTAGGCTAGAGCAGGAGTAGCAGCTATTATAGCCTATTTAATTAACACAGTGCAATTACTGTGTAAGAGGTAGAGAAACTAACAGTTATTGTCTAGAGAATAGTGCCCTTTGCAGAAAAGAGGGCAGGGATGTAAGATATTAGTAAGGTTTTAGGCCTATTCTATTCCTACCTCTAATTTTATTCTATTCCTACTGTAACTTTCCTGTTTAAGCTTAGCGCATCACTACCGTGTTCGCTCCAATCCCAGTGGGAATGGAGCCTTCCTCTCGGCCAGGTATAAGTGCACCCTAGGTCTATTTAAGGGTCTCTTAGGTATAAAGGCAGGCTAGGTATCTAGTGTAGATAGATAGTTTTTAAGTAACCCTTTATATAAGACCTATAATAATAGAGACTTTCTTCTAGCAATATTTACCTAGTGCTTCTATACACCTTATAGTAGTAACAGAGCTAAATTAGATCCTTCTAGTATCTTATATTGTTATACTAACATACTTATACAATAATATAGTAGAATATCTTAACAACACAACATAAAAAATACCTATACTAAGAGTAATATATTTCTTACTATTACTAATATTAGTTTGCAAGAAGTTTATAGCAAAGGAAATACTATAGTAGAATATACTATGCCTTAATTAATACTATAAGACTAAAACACTAGATAACGCTCTTAATATAACTATAAGCTAAATTTAAAGCGCCTTATAAAGCTAGAAAAGAAGGTAATTATAGAGTATATACTTAAGTAATCTTTAAGAGGGCTTCTGCTATTAAAGCTTATTATATAGGAAATAGTAGATAGACTGCTAAAAAAGCGCAATAATAAGCCTATTAGCAAGAACTAGGTTAACAACTTTATAAAACATACCTCTAAGCTGCAAATATAATAGACACGCTCTTATAACTACTAGCAAGCTGCCTGCAAGGACTTAGCAGTTATCTAGCCCTAGTTTACGCTTATTTAGTTAACAAAGGCAAAGTATAGTTTTCTAGATAAGGATATATACACCTTTAATAACTCTAGCTTCTTAATAAGTAAGATCTTGCTATAGCTAGTAGTAATAGGCTTAGAGAAGCCTAAGAAGCAGAAAAAACTCTAACCTAGTAGTTCTAAGTAGATTACTATAGTATAAGGCGTTAGGTTAATAAGAAGGTAATCCTACTATTTCTTATCCTTAAAGGCAAGGTTCTTTTCTCTAACTAGTTTACTAAGAACCTTTCACGCAAATAGGTTATTAATATTAGTTCTACTAGCTAGACTAATAATAATCTAGTACTTACCTAGCTTAAACACTTTAACATGTATGCAAAGCCTATTAGAATCTATTAGCTACTTATAATTAACAGCTATAAGAGCTACTACTTAGTAGATTTCTAGGATAGCTATAAGGGGAAGAAGATAGTTACTCTCTGTATGCCTCTACACTTGTTGCACTTGTTATAGCTACTTAATATTACTAGCTTCTTACTGCTAAAGCGCCTATATAGCAACAAGGTTTTAGCCTTAGCGCGTAATTATATCTACTATATTAACAAGAAGACCTTTCTACTAGCCTTTAAAGCAACTTTTAAGAAGATATTTACACTAGAGAATATTTAAGTAGGCTTTAGAATTACTAGCCTAGTCTTATATAATATAAAGGTTGTGCTATTAAAGCTTAATGTGCGCTTACGCACGCCTACACTACTAAAGCCTAGCAATATTACTTAGAAGCTAAAGATACTACGTAACGCTTACAAAGTAAAAAAGTAGTTAACTCTAATTTAAAAGTAGATTTAAATCTACTTAGAGTCTCTAGTAAGTTAGTTAGATAAATAGGTTAAATAGTTAGCAAAGAGCGCTTAGTAGATAGCTTATAATATAGTGTTAGTGCAGGAGGAGATAGGCTGCCTTTAAGACGCTATAGAAGTATTTACAAAGTATAAGACCTATAAGCAACATTATATATATATAGAAGAGACTTTAATAGTTAGTAAAGTAGCTAACTTAACGTAGATGTACACCGAGTGGCGCAGTACACCAAGCGGCGCACTTTTGCCAAGACCACACTAAAACACTATTACTATCTAGATGCCCCCCTACTAGCCTTAATTAGTTGTATTAAAAGAACATTAGATATAGCTTGCGCTTTAAGCTATTAAATAAGACCCTAAACTCTTAGTACAACGCGCTGCAGCTATCTACAGCGCCTCTAAAACTACACTTCGCGCAAGACACGTAGGACAACCTTCACGCGTGGATACTATAGCTAACTTACTTAATCTAACTAGCGCTAAGGAGCAGGTGATTGTTATGCACATACTAGTTACGCAAAGAGAGCCCCCTTAGCTTACAGTTGTAGCTAATATAGCTAATTCTCTGCAAAAAGAGCGCAGTTTAGCCCCTGTTAGCCTAAGGTAGGCTAGCAGGTTTATTTTGCGTTAGGAGCAGCTTAAAACAGTCTTTAATTGCAAGTATAACTACAAGTAAGCCCTCTGCAAGGATCCTGCAGTAATCTAAGGCTAGTTTAGCCTAGTAGCTAATGTTAAAGCTAAGTATAGTATCCTAGATAACAACACATACAACTTTAACAAGACAGGCTTTATAATAGGCTAGATATTTACTAGAGTTGTTGTTACAGATATAGAGAACCTAAGACAAGTAAAGCAGGTCTAGCTAGGCAACTAGGAGTAGGTAACAGTTATTAAGGGCATTAATGCTACAGGATAGGCTATTCTGCCCTACATTATCTTTAAAGCCTGCTAATACCTGTCTAGCTAGTATAAAGACAACAACCTGCCCTAAGATTAGACTATTGCTATTTCTAAGAACAGCTAGACTACTAATAAGCTTAGTTTTAACTAGTTAAAGCACTTTAACAGGCATATAAAGACATATACTATTAGTACTTACTATTTACTAATTATTAATAGTTATAAGAGCTATAACTTTATAGAATTTAAGTAATACTATAAGAATTATAAGATTATAACCTTATACATGCCTATGCACTTATTACACCTCCTGTAGCTACTTAATATAGCTTGTTTTAGCCCTCTAAAGAAAGTGTATAGGGATAAGGTTAATAAGCTTATATATAACTAGATTAACTATATTATAAAGTAGGAGTTCCTACTATGCTTTAAAGTAGCTTATAAGAAAGCTATTACCCCTAGCAATATCTAGGGAGGGTTCTAAGGGGCTAGATTAGTCCCCTTTAACCTACAACAGGTTATATTAGCCCTTAATGTGAAGCTGCAGACTCTATTACTACTACTCCCCTTAAACAATATGCCCTAGCAGTTACAAACACTAAGCAATACCCTAGAACTTAGGTTATAATTAACGCTTGTAAAGATAAGGATTTAGAGGCATATAGACAGCTCTCTTATATCTATAGTTAAGGCGTTTAAGAAAGTGTTAAAGGGGGCAGTAATTATTGCGTATAAGCTAGTTTTAGCGTAATAGGAGAATACTAAGCTTTATACAGCCCTAGTAGCTACTATAGAATATAAATTGCGCAAAAAGAAGCAAATTTAAGAGGTAGGGTCCCTACTAGTTAAGAAAGGCTAACAGTTAGTAGCTCTAGCAGAGTTTAGGGCGCATAGTAATAGAAAGAAGAGGAAGAAGCAGGTGCGCGCTAAAGGAGGTAAACTATCCTAACAACGCTATAGATAGTGTAGAGAGGGTAGGCACAACACATAAACGTGTAAGAATGCTGTAGAAGAGGTCTCTAAGTAATACTACAGCTTGTTGTGCCTTATGCAGCGCCGATTTGTGGTGTTTTAGGCTAGAATAGGGTGTGTTTTAGTGTGGTCTTGGCAAAAGTGCGCCGCTTGGTGTACTGCGCCACTTGGTGTACATCTACGTTAATTACTAAAAAGAAGAGTAGAGTTTATAGTAAAAGCAAGATACCTGCTATTAATGCATCAAATCTGTCTATTGATATAAGTCTGCAGAGGCTAGCAGCTGTTAGCAGCTGTACTCTTGTACTAAGCAGCACAAACTCCTGCTGGAACATCCGCAGGCTTGCCAACGCAGGAGAACTTCGACCCGCCGTCGACTATTACAGTGTTCCAGGTCCATCCAGTACAGTTAGCGCAGACAATAGCCACATTAGTTCCTTGGCTATTTACTGCGCCTCCACCAGCAATGTTCTTAATTGTCAAACCCGTAATGGGAACACCAGAGCCAGGGCCATGAGTCTTGGACAGATCGCCACCATCGTAGTTCTGCTCAATTAGAATGCCGTGACTGACCTCTTGTGAGTTTTTGTTTCTCAAGTAGAGGTTGTTCAACTCACCCAGAAATTCCTTTGAGAGTAATTCCGTCATATGTCACTTGGTCGATCTTGCCTTGGCCGTCGTAGAAGGACTTCACGCGGATTCCATTGACAGAGTTTGTAACGGAGCTACTAAGGAACTTCACATTGCTGACAGTGTTACTTGCAGCTGTTGAACCACGGCCAACTGAACCAACAGAGAGACCATGGCCGCCAATGCATTGTCCATTCTGGAATGTGATGCCCTATGCCATATCTTGTCAGCTTTAAACTTCTTCTTGTAGGGGGCTTAACGGACCACTCCTGAATTAATCGCCACGCAATCATCTTGGTTGTGCACAATTGCATGATCAATTAAGATGTTTGTGCTTGCGCCAATGTCAAAGCCATCCGTATTGTGGCCTTGTTTGTTGGCAGGCAGTCCGTCACTAGCGGAGTTATCGATGGTCATATGGCTAATGGTAAGGCCATCGCAGCCATTGATACTGACAGCCTGGACTGGAGTGTTGAGGAGGTACAGGTTGTTGATCTGCGACTTCCCGACCAACTTGTGCGCGGCTAAGAACTTCGGCTTTGGGGTAGGTCCATTGCTGCCTTGTCCGTCCCAATATTGTGTACCCTGTCCGTCGAGTTTGGCATTTGTCTCACCAGTGACGATAATGTTGTTACCACCGATGTTCAGAAGTGGTCCTGCGAAGCCCTTTGACACAGTCCAAGTTGAAGTTCCCTGGAAATTGACTGTGGTACCGTCCGCCAGGCCAGATAGATCCAGTGTCTTTCCAGGGGGGACAATCACCGAGCTCAGGGTGACAGAGGAACACGTCGGGAGCTTACTGACCACTGAAGCAGGGTCGATAGTACCAGAGAAGGTACAGGCAGATGCGCGCTTGACAATAGCAACATCAGAGAGGGTGACGGGTCTAGCGTCGGGAGCGGGAGCTGCAGATCCCAGAGTGGCAATGACAGAGAGAAACAAACTGATCCTGTGTACAGACATAATGGAAATTGGCGATAGAGCTTATGGACGGATTTATGTCCAGAAACTATGGAATGGCAGGCAGTGTAGTTATTTTTCCTGCTGTTCTCCTGTTCTTTATAACCATTGAGAAGGACCTTCTTGATGTCGCTATAATGAACCGCTACTCATGGAGCTGCTGAATCAAGCTAACCTCTCACAAAATACCTCAGATATACAGTAAGCATAGCTCCAGATAATGGGCGAGACGTTTTGAGGGTACCCAAAATCGGCCCGCGCATACCTCAAAGCCTAGGGAATTCGAATTGTGTACGCAACTTATTGCATCGCTTATTGTAACACCATCGAATACTGTTGCCAAACACATTCTGACTTGTGAAAGCTTACACAAAGCTTGTACTGGCCAAGAACAAGAGTGCGCCAGCATATTCAATGTTGTTCCTTCTCACGCTGCCACCCTGCTCGAAAGCCTTATGGCGTAGTACGTCGCGTTTGGGACAGCGACGCGCGGCCAAGTCCTAACACTGCTCGAACTCGATGTGAAATAGTCCAAACAGGTGCGTAGTTGACCAGGACCAATGCATGGACGACGTGAAAAGCTTCGGGTCTAACCCGGGCCGAATAATCTAGAGACTGAACTAGTGGCTGTGTCTAGACTCGGTATGCGCCACGCAACCATCAATGTACTGAAACCTCTTTCAATCCGGAAAGCTAGGGCGGAATGCTACTCTCCGAAATGACGGGGTTGCGCATTGCATGTGGACAAGTTCATGCCTCCCCAGTGCGTTCATCGTAGCAGCTACGCAGTCTAGTCACCCTCGATTGTCGCCCCTTTACTAAACAGATCTCACTGGTTGGTATTTCATGAAGACACATCGCCCATATTCATCTGAGTCCCTCGAGAAGATCTGTCCAAACAAGCTACTCGTATTCTTTAGACCTGTTCGGGAGATCTCAAGTACATGGCACTACCGTTCAGCGTTCGCACGCCGGCCCTCGTATTCATATGTGAGTGTAACACCCTTGATGTCGCCTTCCTATGCTATCTTAGCTTTCTTTTGGTCTGAAGCTATAGCGGTATAGATGAGGAGTCTAGAAAAATCTGCTAAGAGGCTGCGGTAACTGAGTGTGGTAGATGAAAAACCTTGCTATGATGTGGCCTTGCATTAGTGAGGAATTCGGATTAAGTGGAAGAGCTTAGAGTGGAGGGTATAGGAGCATGCTCTGAAATTGGATGATGTGGCAGGCTGTGTGAAATCTAAGAATTAGTTGCTATTACTAATGTCTAGAACTGCTATCTTTAAATTATCTTTTAGTTTTTACAGTAGTTACTTACACTTTGTTATATTAAGTAAGAAAAGATATACTGTCTTACACTAAAACGTGCTGTAGACCTAAGAGTCTAAGCTAACGTGCTCACAGCTACTATAATCCTAATGAAATTAGGTCTGCTAATGCTGCAGGCAAATTTGGATGATGCACGCGTGGGACTGGAGCTCAGCCATCTTCCTAGAACAGATCTCGGGCCTAGATCAAAGTGCTGATGGCCCTTCCTTCTACACGTCCGGCCCTACTATGCGCCCACCGAGCCGGACATCTGTCATCATACTCAGTGCTTGGATTATCTCACCCTTGCTAAGCTGGACACAGAGCTGTCGGGATCCATGCAGTTTTGGATCTAGGTGCTCCACTTAGGATCAGCTAATGACCCGAACAGCACGTGTCCTTGTGGCTGGAGCGGGATCGTCGAAAGGAATCCCATCGGCCATCTTGGCAGACAAGCGCGCTAAAACAGAATAGGAGTGGCTGCCGCTCGCCATGTAGGAGCACCCTTACCATATTTCACAAGAGATGCTGCCCCACCAGAAATCTCATAATGATCTTTAGACCTTCAATGATGTCGGCGATCACTGTCTGTAGAAGTCGCTTCCGCTTCCCCCGCCGCGACTTTTACGCTTGTTAACGTGTATGTGCGCGCAATGCGCGTTTCGCGCAATGCGCACCCCACCACTTTTTAAGGTATCACTAAAATAATGTTATTAAGCTACACACAATAGATATTACTGTACAATCATTTAGTAGATTACTCTACAGACCTATGCCCTAAACTTTGCTATTAAAACCTTTTTAGTAGAGCAATTTTGCAGCTATAGTAGCTGTTTTAGTAGTAAGGTTAGAGAATACTTATAAGCAATAGGCTTACTACTACTAGTTATACTACTATAGTTCTACTTCTTTTAAGGTGCTATGGAATATAGAATCCTACACTTAACTACTTTAGGTAATTAGATACTTTTTAAAGTTATAACAATATAGAATACTAGAAAGCTCTAATTAAGGTTTGTTACTACTATAAAGTGTATAGAAGTACTAAGTAAACGTTGCTAAAAGAAAGTCTCTATTCTTATAGGTTTAATATAAAAGAATACTTAAAAATTATCTACTATAGCAATATGCTATACTCTGCTTATATACTAGCTAGTATTCTGGAGACTAGAGAAGTATTAGAATATATTAATACTAGAGTTAGGTAGATATTAGATATATATTAGGCTTAGTAAGCTTAAAAGAAATAGTGTAGTTCTTATAAAGGTATTATAAATATATTTTTAATACTCTTCTTAACTTTATATTTAGCTACTTTAGTAGCTTCTATAGCTTTTAAACTAGCTTTTTTTCTCTTTTTAATTACTTAATATATATACTTCTTCTTATTTTTTTTAGCTTAAAGAAGCCTTTTAGTAGATTAAAGCTCTTATCTAGTTACTTTTTTTATCTCTAACTACTCTAAGTAGGCTTTATTTATATAATTATATATATTAGCCTCTACTTTAGATAAAGAGCTTTATTAAACTATACTTTCTTACTACTCTATCTACTATATATATAGAAGTAGTACGTTCTACTATTTTAGCTTCTTCTTCTACTTCTAAAACTTATCTTTAGCTTTAATTAACTTATATTAAACTAGTTTAAAATATATATAAAGTTAGTAGATTACTTATTAAAGTAGGCTTAATAAAGTACTACTTTTATCTTCTATAGTTTAATATAGTAGTATCTTAGCTTTAAGCTACTTTAAGGTAGTAAGTATAATAGTTATAGCTGTTTATTTAGGTAGAGTTTCAAGCCTAGTTAAAGAAAGTACTTTTAACTTATTAAGTATAATATTAATATTTAGTAGATAAATACCTATAGCTAAGAAAGATATCTTTACTAATATATTAGTAAAGGTAATTACCTAAGCTACCTAGAACATATTAAAGAAGCTACCTAGGTTTACACTAAGTATATCTTAGCTTCTCTAAGTATAATTATTAAGCTTTTTAGTTTAGCTTTAAGCAAGTAGACTAAAGTAAACTATATCTATTAGCTATAATATATAAGTAGGATAAAGTAGATATGTTATAAAAAGAATCTTATAAGTAATATAGTAGTTAATAAAGATATTTATTACGTAGCTACTATAACTATCTAGAATAAGTAATTACTATTACTATTAAGTCTTTTGTATAGTATACTTCTTAAAGACCTATTTAAGCTATATAATACCTAAATTATTATTTATCTAACTAGTAGATAAAGTAGTAAAGAAGATATCATATTTCTTAGAGTTAATTAAAGCTACCTAGCTAGCTTAAACAGCTTTACTAGCTACTAGATAGATAATACTAAGTAGTAGTACTTGTTAAGGTCATACTTTAAGCAAAGCTCGTAAGTACTATTCAATTAGTTCTTAAGGATAAATACAGTAACAGGAGGCTAGAGAGGTTTAGGGGTTTGCAGTAAGAAGTACAGATACTATCTGTCTATCTTAAAAGTAAGGGTAATAATAAGTAGTACAGAGTAGACTGTCTAGCTTAAAGGTTAGGTTAAGATCTAATAACTTAGATTATTACTTAGGTTAAACACAAACTATAAGAGTTATATTCCTACTTACTATATACTGTAGTGTCTTATAAAGTTCTAAAGTCCTATAGCACCTAGTCTTATAAGACTGTAATACTAGTAAGACAAGGAGTAACTCTTGTTAGTCCGTTGTTCTAGAATCCTAGATTTAGTTATAACTTATCTTACTAAGACGCTTTACCTACTTAGGCCTAGCAGTTCTGTGCACCTTTGCTGTCTAGGTAGGGTGTAGCCTCTAACAAGATTGTTGTCCTGTCCTGTAATACTCTCCACTGTACATAACTGTGTCTTCCCTAGACTTCTATTTAGGTTCGTAACAGTACTAATCTATCTACGTATACTATTACTAGAAGAGTTATCTACTTATAACTACTATCTTAGAGACTCTTTCTAAACTACTTTGATTAGTATAGAACCTTATTAAAAATCTATTTACTTTTTCTAGTAAGCCTTATTATAAAGTCTTCCTTATCTATATTATAAGTATTCTATAGCTTTATATTATACTTAGTTGTTTTAGAAAGTAGTAGTTTAAAATAGAGTTAGTCTTTATTAATAGAATTAGTCTAGTAATAAGTACTATCTATAGGCGTTACCTATCTGTTAATAAGTAGATCTAAGTTATAGTTAAGAAACTAAGTAACTAATACCTTAGAAGGTGCCTAGCAATATAGAAACGTTATAAAATATACTACTATCTACTTTATAGGTTTTTAGCTTCTCTTAGTAAGGCCTCTAATATACTTTATAACCTCTATCTTATTATATAAGTTAAGTAGTTGTTGTTTAAGTGCCTAGTCTTTACGTAATATAATTTAACTATAGTGCTAGCGTATTCAAGTTAACTTATAATAACTATGTTTTCTAGCTAGTGCTTAGTATATAACTTTCTCTTCTAGCCTTAATCTATCTATCTCTGCAAGGGCTTGTAAAATAGTTATAGTGTTAAGTTATAGTAGATTTAAAAAGAGGCTGGAATTTAGTGGGGCGCGCATTGCGCGAAACGCGCATTGCCCGCACGGACACGTTACCGCATACCTATTGCTGTGCACCACGTTTGAGCGGTGGGCGAGCAATTTTGGTGAGATATATTCGCCACTCTGGAAAGTAATCGCAGCTACTTGTTAATTTCTTCGCAGTCGAGTCCCGTGTCTTCATTTGGTTGCAATGATCTACGAAGTCCCAAGACGTCAGGGGCTAACGCCATCAGACTCTTTGACATGGGCAGAGTTGGTTTTGATATCTCAAATGCTCAGAGAGGATGCTCACAATAACCAATGAGACTATTGGGGCACTTCATACATACTGTGAATTGAGATTATTCGAGCTCTGGCTTGGTAGCATCAGTCTACGATTAAGACCGAACCGCTCCTAGTTTCAGTTGCCCCGGCCAAGCTACATTACGGGCTTGTTCGACCTCTAGGTCACTCCAAGTCGGTCTTTTATAGTCCTCGCAGGCGCCAGGTATTAAAAATATGGAGCTATCTGCTACTATTCCAACCAGGTTCTTCGCGTTTGCAATGGCTCCCGGCTTGTTTACAACGCGCAATTTTACCACAAATGACGATAATAGCTTGGTGGTTGGCTTGGCTAGGTTGAGTGTGAGAGCTTCATTAGTTGATGGCCTTGATATCTCGACGAGCATTCATCCCCGTATTGAAACAGCTGTCTTCAGAGCTTCCAAAGAGGCATCTGGATTAATTTATTACCAGGATGTCGATTGGTATCTGTAATGGTAGAAGCCACCTTATCATGTGGTACATTCCATAATCCAGAGGGCAGCAGTTGAGAGCGCGAAACTCCTGTACCTTTCTGGCTCTTTGCCCAAAAGCCTCATCTGTTCCTCCTACTGCACACTCGTCATCTTAAAACCTCTCGCGGCGAATGTCTCATACATAAGTCGAAGGTCTCGACCTCATGCCGGCCCCCAATTCGCCCAAAGCCTTGCTCAAGCTCATGGAAACCTGTTTGGTCACTCAAAGCAGGTTTGATATCCCGACCAAAAGCCTCCGACCACAATCGTGCTGTATCTCCGGCTGTGTAGGTTTCTAACTCGCCAATGTATATCTCTTTGCCGCCCCAGCGCTGGCCGTCGTCATCCAAAGCGTTGGTAATTGCAAGCGCGATATCGGCAACATCAACTCGACTGAGACCTTTTTCGCCCATCGGTATGCCGTAAAGTCCCCGCTCAAGAAGTTGCTGTCTGGTCATCCAATCGTTGTCGAAGAACAGTGATGGTCCAAGGATTGTCCAGCTGAACCCACGCGGTGCTGCACGTGGCGGGATGCCATGTCGAATCTTAGCCTCGACAGTGTATTTGACAACAACATGAGCAGCAGATTGGCCTTGTAGAGAGCCACTTCGGATGGCGTCTAGACTGTAGTCTTCGCAGGCCGAAATGTACACAACGTGCTTCACAGTCTCGGAGCGTTGGATGGCATCGATGAAATTGGTTGATGTGAAAAGCTCGTCCTCGCCAGTCAGTGTCAGCGACACACCCGTAACATTGTACTTTCTGAGCGTAGATTCGACAAAGCGTGGGTCTTTGATGTCGCCTTGCACGACATGGACTCGGGATTTATCAATCGTGTCGGGAAGCAATGCCTCCAATTTAGAAGCATCGCTTGTAGGAATCACTATTCGAGGCTTGGAAGGTAATGTTATAATTGCTGGGATCAGATGCTTGCCAATGTTGCCCGACCCTGCTGTCAACAAGTACGTTGGGTTGAAAACCATATCGAGACAAATAAAAATCGCAGTCTTCACAACGTCACATCACTCCCAGCTTTTATTATCCTTTTCGAGTGACAATATCAGCGCTACGTGATTTGTAAAGCCAGCGTACGATAGTGTGTAAGCAAGACGGATTTTTAAGGCCGGCAGCGCGGAGTTACGCAGGATTTACAAAAAAAGGCGAATCCCACGAGATAGCCATGATGCACACAGGCAACGTGCAATAACTGTGCCAATTTATCTCATCGCCTGATTGATAAGCTGTACTGATTTTTACTTGCACCTAAGTTCTTCTAGTCTCTTCTTTTGGCGCCCATTGCTGTCAAAATTTGACTCGTCCAGCCACGCTTCGAAACCTCTCTTTGTTTCTGGCCAGTCAAAGTCTAACATCGAGAACCAAGAAGTATCGCGGTTGCGCCCACGTGCAATCATGTGCTGCCTGAATGTTCCTTCGTAGACAAAGCCCAACCACTCCGCAGCGCGTCGCGATGGCGCATTAAGGCTATTGCACTTCCACTCATATCTGCGAAATCCCAGCTCCTCAAATACGTATTGTGCGAGCAAAAACATGGCTTCTGTCGCAGCAGGCGTGCGTTGCAGTGCAGGCGTGAATAAGATGCTGCCGATTTCAAGGACGCGATTTGGCAGGTCCATACGCATCAGCGATGACATGCCCACTGCTTTTGGTTCACTTCCAATTTTTGTGTTGAGCAGTATCGTATACGTCCACGGGTTCGTCGTCGATGCCTTCCTTGTGAGCTGCGATTCGAAGGAGGCTAAGGATTTAGGGTGTTCATCGAACAAGTAATCGAACAGCGATGCATTATCGGGACTTTTGACCGCGGTATAGAGCTCTGAGGCGTGCTTTCGGTGCACTCCTACTACTGTAACGTATCGACCGGAGAGAACGATGCCATGACTAGGCGGGGTTGCAGAACTGTCAGGCACAAGGCGGCCCAGCCTAGGTGCATCTTGTCCGGACATGGAATGAGAAGGCATGAGACTACCTTCTCTCATTTATTGCTGAGTCTGGCTTTTAGTCTGACGAACAGTTGGCGGTTGGCATTCATGAGGGAACGTCACGATGGGGCAGAAGACGCTAGTTAGACGCCATCTCTCGCAAAGTCTTTCCTAACTTGACACATGAACGCCAACACGAGTATCGTGTCAAGTCTTACGGCAAATCATCAGACTGGCGATATTCGAGTACAGTCAGACATGAATCAAAGACTACTCTTTACGGCGTTCATCATAGATCCGGCAGAATTGATTCTTCAAACAAGTTTCTATTCTAAATCATGCAGCCGTAGACAGGTTCACAAAGCGAAATTTCAGGCCCCCATGAATGACAATCAGTACAACACAAGATCAGTCTTGAACATTCGGTTTCCATTCAAGGTCTCATCATCTTATCGCTGTGGAGGGTGTGGCGCACAGCGTTAATGAGCTAGTCTTGATCAAGTTGTTATTTACCGAGAAATCAACCCTGTCGAGACCATCAACCCATTGTCGGAACTCCGCCTTGAGCATTCGCGCGCTCATTTGCGACAGCATGTTTCTCGGATTTCCGTCTGAGAGTAACTCCCAATTTTCGTAAACGGGAAATGCTGGACAGCCACAAGTTTCTGCGCCCAATCATCGAAGTCGCCTTTGAATGTCACACCACAGCTGAATGACAATACAGTGACAGAACTTGAGTTGAAGCTGAACAGCCATAGTAGATGTACCTGAGATTGGGGTGATCGATTGTTCAATATGCAGAGTTATCATCGATGTTTGCCCTTGTTATATGGCGATGACAGGATCTGTGGCAGAATAAGCATCAATGCTGGGAACGCTGTTGGGCATATTTATCGTGAGGTTGATAAAACCTCTATTCTGCAAAAGTTCCATGCTCTGCTAGAAGCCGTATAGGCAGATGCCAACAGACTGCCTCTGCTGGCTGCATTGCCGATTTCAGTTGGTGAATGAAGCGCTTTCTAGACCGTCAATTTTGTTTTTCACGATGTCAGAGATAGGCATCGCCACCCTTTTAGAGATCCCACACCTTTGACAGACATATCATTCGATAAGAATGTCGCAACCTCCAGGCCGCTCCTGCATCGACACGATGCTTCTGTGTGTCATTTCGGAGACTCGAGTTGTATTTACAGCCAGCAGGTTGTACTGATATTAGGACAGCACAACCGGATGTGGCTTGTGGACATGGCGCCTTGTTGTCGCGATGAATCAAGATTCAGCAAGCGTCGCGCTGTCACATAAATCTCAGATACGACTTTCTGGGAGAGCCCATGTCAACACGATAGACGTTGTGGAAGAGATAACATCAACAGACAACAAGAGACCTCGGCTGACGCGCAGCCGAGGTGCGTCTACCCCACATTCACTCAAGCGCTACGAAGGTACAGCAGGCGCCGTTCGTCACGACCATCGAGAGCACGTCTCGGAGCTCCGCATCACTGCGAGCCAGCTATTGCTGCAAATAACTCTTTCGCTATGACCCAGCCAACACTGGTGTTCAACTATGACATCTCTTGTCCGTTCGCTTATATTGCATCAACCCGCGTCAAAGCACTGGCCGAGCGCACAAATGCCAGACTCATCTATCGTCCAGTTCTTCTAGGGGCGATCTATCGCGCGACAGCTGCCCCACAGGTGCGTCTCATCTCTTTCCTGAAAATAACGAGAACACAATGAGCGTGGAAGTAATGAATATTGGCAGGGTGCAGCAGGGTCAGCAAGCGACGTTTTCAACCCAACCAAGAAAGTCGTGGCTGCACAAAGCATGCAGCGAACCTTGAAGAGGTAAGACGAACCCAAGCCTCATATCCTACAATGCTAATAATCTCGGGTAGGTACAAGATCAACTACAACCCTCCACCAGAGCACCCAAGAAAGACTGTGAATGCATTGCGCCTGCTTTACTGTGTCCCCGATGGTAGGGAGCGTCGTGATCTGACCGATAAATTGTTCTTGGCGTACTGGGTGGAAAATCAAGACGTCACTAACACTGACGTATTGTTGAAGATTGCTCGCGAGTGCGGGCTTGCAAGCATCTCAAAGCTCGGCACGCATAGCTTTGCCGACGTTCGAGCCAGAAAAGAACTAGAAGTTGCTACTAATGAAGCAATCGAGAGGGGTGCATTTGGTGTTCCCGGCTTCTGGATCCCTGAGGCCAGATGGATTGACGTGGCTGGCCAGAGCAGAACAGGTCGATACGTTTGGGGTCAGGACCGGATGCACTTCGTGGAAGCTTCGCTGATGTCCATCCGTAATACCAGTCAGTGGGGCGATGTTCCTGGTCTAGGCACTTTGATACCTCGTTGCGTTCCCTACAGCGCCCCCAAGCTCACCCAGAAAGTGAAGTTAGAATTCTGGTACGATTTCAGCAGCCCATGGGCCTTCCTAGGCTATACCCAACTTGCAAGGCTTCAA
Source organism: Stagonosporopsis cucurbitacearum (assembly GCA_016920805.1). NCBI lineage: Eukaryota > Fungi > Ascomycota > Dothideomycetes > Pleosporales > Didymellaceae > Stagonosporopsis > Stagonosporopsis cucurbitacearum. Next base: position 1,282,324 of record JAFEKD010000011.1, on the reverse strand, counting down.
CGTTCATTTGGCTCGAATTTGGAGATTGTGATGAAGCCGTTCCTACTTGGCATTCTTTTTCGTGAGATTGGCGCGCCAAACATGCCCATGCTTGCTGCGAGCCCCGCCAAAGCTGCTTGGTCAAGACAAGATCATGCGGACTGGACAGCTTATTGGAATGCCGTTCGTGCTTCTGAAGGAGGTACCGAAATGATCTCTTTTCGTTGGGCAGATGTATTCCCAATTCGTACCCCGACCGTACTTCGGGTGGCTATTGTAGAGTCGTCGACGGTCCCCTTGTTATGTAAGTACATTACCACTATAACACATTATCCTGCTAATAATCCATAGATTCGGCCTGTTGGGAACAAAACTTGGACGTTTCAAATGACAAGATACTTCTGAGCGTTCTCGATAAGGCTGGCTACAACGGAGTTGATCTGCTTGAAAAGGCTAACACTCCTGCCGCGAAAAGACAATTACGGGAGAACACCGCAGCAGCCAAAGCAATCGGCATCTGTGGTGTCCCAACATATCATGTGTCCCGACAAGGTGCAGATGGGCGGTGGGAGTCACAAGGTGGTTTAGTCTGGGGTCAAGACGAGACCAACGTTGTCGAAGACATGATTACTGGGTGGACTCCTGAGAACTCAACAGAAATTGCAGAGCCGCACAAGGGGATGCATCTAGGAGCAGATTTGGCAAAGTTGTAAGCATCTCTTATAGTTTGAAGGGAACACCGAGGCCACAACCACAACCCTTCGCCGTTCCTTTCGGATTAGCGTTGGACCTTGATCCTTTGAAATATCGATAGCGTTGCTCTCAATCTGTTAATCGCAGTCAGCCAAAATGCATTCTCCTCTGCGACATCATAGATTCCACCGACAACAAGCAGTGAGTTCGAGCCTGCCACACGATGTCATCAGTACTTGTGATCCATAGTTGAGACATCCTCTTGAACTGCAGAGGCTACCTCACGCCTGACTAAGCTCTCATTCCCGATTAAGCGCAGATTAAAACCTCGAGCAATATGCTGGTCAAGGATGAGATGTTGCAAATTCACTGGCATGTTTTTGGAACCGCATTCATTCATCAATTGCAACTGTGACCTTATAGCATGCCCTGAATTAGTGATGTATCCCTTCTACGCTGATTAGGGTTCTCCACGCCGTCTGATATTGAAGATTGACCTTGTTAAGGTAATCAAAGTGTATCCACGGAAGACAGCTGAGAAAGTCCGCCAGCGGTTATCGAAGTCGAGAACGTGCTATAACGTGTTTGACAAGCGAGTCGCGCATACAAGCGAGTCGCGCACCCCACCAATCTCGATCATCTATCCTATCTTAACGTATAATAGCTCTACACTATATTACTTAATTGCGCTTAAATAAAGCTAATATATAGCTTGCTCTCTTATCTATTAATTAAAATTAAGTAGTTGTAAATTAACGCGCTGCTGCTCTCTATAATATGCTAGAATTAACGCTACGTAATTAACGTGCTAGTTAACCTATATAACATAATTGCTAGCCTAACTTAAAGAAGCTTACTCTAAGAGAGGAGGAGGTAATTATTTAATATATACTTAACCTAGATCTATAAGGATTTGCGCCTACGTACGCAGCTGTACGCAGTATAGCAGATAGCCTGCTTGCTGCGCGCAGCGCAGGTTAGGTTAGCGTTAACTAGGCACGTAACTTTGTTAAGCGTACAGACAGCCTAAAGGCTTATTTTAATTATGTGTATAATTAACAGAGAGCTCTATATAAGGATCCTACCTTTATACGCGCCTAGTTTAAGCTTATAGAGGAGACAAAGGCTAAGTAGGGTATCTGCAATGAGGACGTCTATAACTTTAACAAGGTTAGCTTTATAATAGGCAAGATTACAACACAGCTTGTTATAATAGGGTTAGAGAGAAGAGGTAGGCTAAAGGCTATCTAGCTAGGTAATTGCAAGTAGGTAACCGTGATTACTGCAATTAACGCTGCTAGCTAGGCTATCCCACCCTTCCTTATCTTTGCTAGCTAGTATCACCTCTCTGCCTAGTACAAGGAGGATATCCTACGCAATTAGGCAATTGCAGTTAGTGACAATAGCTAGACAAACAACAAGCTAGGAGTTAAGTAGCTAAAGCACTTTAACGCTTACACAAAGACTTACATTATTAGTACACACTACCTACTTATCCTTAATAGACATAAGAGCTACTACTCTCTTAAATTTTAAGAGATCTGTAAGGAGAGTAATATCTATACACTCTATATACTACCTTACTTATTTTACCTGCTGCAGCCTCTTAACATTAGCTACTTCTTGCCCCTTAAGCGCGCGTACAGCTGTAAGGTTAAGGGCCTTATACACAATTATATTAACTATATTACTAAGCTTAAGTTTCTGCCTGCCTTTAAGGCAGTGTTTAAGTAATTATTTACTGCATTAAATATCTGCTTAGCCTTTTAAGGCGCAGGCCTTATGCCTTACTAGCTAGACGCTGTTCTCTTAAGACTTAATATCTAGCTGCGTACACCTATACCTTCTTAAGCAGAGGCTATCTAGCAGGCTTGTACGCTAAGTAATGCGCGCAAGCTTAAGGCTTAATTAACGCTAATTTGCAAGTGTGTACGCTAACATAAGAGCTCTTTACCTGCCTTAATTATTAAGGTAATTAACTAGCTTAAGAAAGGCACTAAAGTAATAATCCTATTAGCTAAGCTAATATATAAGAGGATTACTAGCCTTAAAAAGGCTAATAAGGCTGTGTGTGTGTGTAAATAACATAAGAAAAAGAGACTCTAGAAAAGAGAAGTCTTAATAAAGGCAGCTAGAGAAGATCTACTTGCTTAACGTAAGGCTGATTAGCAGATTGCGCGCGAGGAGTGTCAAGGAGGAGAGCAATCAGGTGTTAGCTGCCAGGCTCTCGCGCGCTGTACAAGGTGCAGGCAATAAGGGCATAACACAAGCACGTGTAAAAAAGATACTATAGTAACTACATAATACAATATATTAATATCTACATACTATCTCCTCGCGTTGTAGAGTTGGAGGGCTTCAAAGTAATCAAGATTGGTGGGGTACGCGACTCGCTTGTATGCGCGACTCGCTTGTCAAACACGTTAGTCGTTCAGAGGGTCATGTTGATGACCAGGTCTACCATTGCTATGTCTTTTCAGAGTCCTATCGAGCCTGTTGATAGGCACTTGTTCCGTTTCCCGGATTCTGACCAAAAGGCCTCTTGTTCTGGAGTCAATCGCTGTTAATTCAAATAAGCTATCGCGTGTGGTTTTTAACCTGCGCGCCTCCCTTGCAGCGTTGATCGCAGAACCCCGTGCCAACGAGCAGCTGCCCGCTTACTCCTAAAAACACCAGAATTAAGATCTGCAATAGCATTTTCATAGCTTGCTCCTTAAGGTCCATTTTGAGTGCGTGGCATTGATAGTAACGAGGTTTGAAATCAATCGACGCGTTGAGGTGGGGTGGCCGGAAAGTATACCGTGTCTGTGCGCGCAATGCGCGGATTCGCGCAATGCGCCGAACCACCAAAACACCCCTATTCTCACACATCCACAACAACACAACGCGATGGGATTAGAAGAAGCCCTCTTAGAGTGTGATACTTTTGCATCTAAAGATAAGATTCTGTGGTCTAAAATAGTATAAAAGTATAGTGATGTACAGTTAACGTTAACACCTATATAGCACTAACGTGTTTCACCACCGAGCGCCGCACTCTTGCTACCAGAACGACGTCATAACAACAACGCGAAATGCCTTAACTACAACAAGCCCCTAGACTTTATACTAAAGCTCACGTACAGCTTGTAATATTTTATATCCTAAGAAATTAAATTAAAAGTATTTAATATACTAAGAAGGTCTATAAAGTGCCTAAATAAATAATCTAATACTAATATAATAGAATATACTTTTAATATAACTATAAGCTAAACATAAAGCACCTTATAAAGCTAGAAAAAAAAGCAGTTATAATATATATACTTAAGAAATCTAATTACAGACTACTCTTCTTAAAGGTAGATATATAAGATAAAGTAAATAAATATTAAGGTTGTACTTTAAGCAAAGCTTGTAAGCACTATTTAATTAGTTCTTAGGGATAAATACAGTGAAAGGAAGCTAAAGGGGTTAAGGTTTTGTAATAAGGAGTACAGAGTAGACTGTCTAGCTTAAAGGTTAGGTTAAGATCTAATAACTTAGATTATTACTTAAGTTAAACACAAACTGTAAGAGTTGTGTTCCTACTATACTATATACTAAGGAGATATATAGAGAGTGTGCTAAGCTTACCTAGCTTAACATAAGCTGCATAAGCTAGGCTTACTACACTTAATGTAAGCTACATAAGCTTATTATGTAAGTATCTACCTAGCTTAACTACTAAGGAGTAAGCCTGTTACGTAACCTGTAATAAGACTATGATATAACTGTGCTATACAGGAAGCCCTTGTAACTACTGCGCTAAGTGCGTTAGCAATAGCTAGCTATTATTGTCTAGTTAGCTGTTATAAAGAGATTGTAACAATAAACTACTAAAAGAGTATAGTAGTAATACTATTAGCAAAAACTAAGTTAATAAGTTTATCTAGTATATACTTAAGCTAAAGAAGTAATAGTTCTGCTTATATAATTACTAGCCAGCTGCTTATAAGACCCTAGAAGTTATTGTTGAGGTTGTACTTTAAGCAAAGCTCATAAGCACTATTTAATTAGTTCTTGAGGATAAATACAGTGACAGGAGGCCAAAGGGGTTTAGGGTTTGCAATAAGGAGTACAGATACTATCTGTCTGTCTTAAGAGCAAGGGGTAACAATAAGTAGTACAGAGTAGACTGTCTGGCTTAAAGGTTAGGTTAAGATCTAATAACTTAGATAGTTACTTAGGTTAAACACAAACTATAAGGGTTGTGTTCCTACGTGCTATATACTTAGGAAATATGCAAAGTAATTAGTAGTGTAAAGCTACTAATTGCACTAATTATTTATTACACTAATTACTAATTACACTAATTACTAATTACACTAATTATTAATTACACTAATTACTAATTACACTAATTAATGCTAAGCCTGTTAATTAGAGTTACGTGACTTAACTAATAGCTAGGCTAGTAGCATCCTAGGTTGTTTACTTGTAATTCCTTCCTGCTGTTAGTCCTGCTGTGCCGCATTGTGGTAATTCTTTCTGTAGAGATCCTGCGAAACTGAGGATTGTAACAGTTATTTAGCCTTAGTTTATACTTATTTAGTTAATAAAAGCATAGTATAGTATTCTAGATAAGAATATATATAACTTTTATAAGTCTAGCTTCTTAATAAGTAAAATCTTATTAAAGCTAGTAGTAATAAGCTTAGAGAAGCCTAAGAAGTAGAAAGAACTCTAACCTAGTAATTATAAGTAAGTTACTCTAGTAAAAAGTATTAGGTTAACAGAGAAAGTAATTTTACTATTTCCTATCTTTATAAGCAAGGTTCCTATCTCTAACTAGTTTACTAAACACCTTTTATATGACTAAATTATTAATATTAGTTCTACTAGCTAGACTAATAATAATCTAGTACTTACCTAGCTTTATTACTTTAATATATATATAAAGCCTGTTTAAGTCTATAGACTACTTATTATTAATAGCTATAAGAGCTACTGCTTAGTAGATTTCTAGGATCTCTATAGAGAAAAGAAGACAATTACTCTCTGTGTGCCTTTAAACTAATGGCACTAATTATAGCTACTAAATATTACTTACTTCTTGCTACTAAAGCGCCTATATAGTAATAAGGTTTTAGCCTTAGTGTATTATTATATCTACTATATTAATAAAAAGATCTTTCTACTAGCCTTTAAAGAAACTTTCAAGAAGATATTTATACTAAAGAATATTTAAGTAGGCTTTAGAAGTACTAGCCTAGTTCTATTTAACCTAGAGAGTATACTATTAAAACTTAGTATATACTTATATATGCCTATACTACTTAAACTTAGTAATATTACCTAAGAGCTAAAGATACTATATAATACTTATAAAGTAAAGAAGTAGTTAACTTTAATTTAAAAGTAGATTTAAATCTTCTAGAAGTCTTTAGTAAGTTTATTAGATAAATAAGTTAAATAGTTAGTAAAGAGTACTTAGTAGAAAGCTTATAATATAGTATTAGTATAGAAGAAGATAAGCAGCCTTTAAGACGCTATAGAAGTATCTATAGAGTGTAAAACTTATAAGTAATATTTCATATATATAGAGAAGACTCTTATAGTTAGTAAAGTAGCTAACTTAATTACTAAAAAGAAGAGTAAAGTTTATATTGAGAGTAAGATGTCTATAAAGAAAGCATATATTATAGTAAGATTAGGTATAATTTCTAGATATATAAATTCATTAATAGAAGATATAAATAATAGCAAAGCCTTTAAATAATACTAAATAGGTCTATAAGTAATTATTTATTCCTGTTATATAATAATATTACACTATATAGGCATTCTAGTATTAAATATACAGCGCTTAGTAGAGTGTAGCGCTTAGTAGTAAAACATATTATTCTGTTATATTAGCATTAGATTATTATTTAAGAGACCTTATACACTTACTTAGTATATTAAATACTTTTAATTTAAGCTCTTAAGATATTAAATATTATAATCTATATATTAGCTTTAGTATAGAGTCTAGCAGCTTGTTGTGGTTGTGACATAGTGTGTTGTTGTGACGCAGGCGGTTTCGCAGCGAGAGTGCGCCGCTCGGTGGGGTGCGCCGCTCGGTGGTGAAACACGTTAAATAGCACTTTATCAATAGTGTTACAGCTCTGCCCCTCATTTATCTGGATACTTCATTTGTCTACACAAGAGGCATCATGTCTTCTTGTGAGTACTGTACGGATCTTACAATTTTGCACCATCGTCTTTCAATTAGTGGTTTGGTGCAAAGCGTAGCGCAGGGCTGCAAAGGATGTTTTGTACTCGCTCAAGCCATAGAGCACTTCCCTGGCGCGAGGGAGGTGGCCACACATTTACAGTGGGTTACAGACCGTTCTATGCACATCTCTTTACTTGGAGAGAAGTGTATAGCAAGGAGCACTATAGAGATTTTCACTGAACACGGTAAGTAACAGCAAAAAGAGCTTTTGCAGCAATTGAAGACTTTTAACCAAACGTAAACAAGCTTGTCGAAGTTTTCTACTGCGATTGGACCTGGCCGCACTGTTCTTGGGCAAGGTTGGACTGCGGCGCATCAACGCCTTGTCGCAGAGTGGTTCTCCAGCTGTTCGACTTATCATGTTATTTGTCCACCTGCCCAGGTGAGATGTTTACCTACCAGGGTTATCGATGTCGGCGACTATCCAAGATCCTTGAGACTTCATATCAGTCACGGAGCACACGGACAATATGTTGCACTGAGCCATTCTTGGGGTGGACACAAGCCTGTCGAGACCACACGGGCCACAATACACCAGCATTGCGATGCAATAAAACTAGGCTCTTCAAGCAAAACGTTCAGCGATGCAGCACAAGTCTGCCGAGATCTTGGATTCCAGTACCTGTGGATTGATTCTTTATGCATCATTCAAGATGACAGCGAGGATTGGGCGGTTGAAGCAGGAAAGATGAGCGAGGTTTACCGCAACGCAGCACTGACTATTTCTGCTGAGAGTGTCTTGGATGCCAGAGATGGATTGTTTTCAACACACCTGCCAAGCTCGCGTTCGCACTCTCAAATGGAGCTGCAATGTGAAGCACCCTCTGGTCACCTGAGGAAGGTCATATTGCGCACTCGAGCTGCGATCAAGCAGACGTCCCACATTGTAAGGAATTTCGCTCACGCAAGCGTTCCACTTTCAGAATCTCGACTTGCAAGCCGTGCTTAGGCATTGCAAGAACGCCTTCTCTCACCAAGAATCTTGCATTTCTATAGGGAAGAATTGGCCTGGTCTTGCTGCTCCGTCAGTCGCTGTAAATGTCGCCTTGACACAGGACAAACCGATATCAGCGTTTTCAAAAACTCCGGACTCCGGGTCTCTCTCGTGAGATCCTCGCCCGCGAGATGCACCATCACTGGACTGATTTGGTAATTGAGTTTACTCACAGGAAGCTGGCTATGATGCGAGACAGGCTACCCGCTATGTCTGGTCTCGCGAAAGTCTGTTATGAGATCACCAGAAGCAAGTATTGTGCGGGACTGTTCTTCGAAGACCTCGCATATGGATTGCTCTGGATGAGCGACCATGAGTCTAACACTATCCCCATCACAAGGGATACTGAGACTGCACACCAACTTTCATGGTCATGGGCATCAATTACGGGTCCAGTGAAGTATTTCGCTCGGCAGCGAAGTTAATTCGAACGAAGATCACGCGGCAACACTATGATACCACTTTTGAAGATCGTCGGTGCACACTCTGAGCCCAGCAGCGCCAATGCCTTTGGAGACGTAGCCTTTGGATGGATATGCGTGAAGGGTCAGTTGCTGCAGGTCACCTTCAATCAGAAAGAGTGCAGGCCATGTGACATTGAACTATGCGCGCTGATGCGAAGTCAATCGTCGTATCAGCCGCCTGTCATTATTACGGATCACGTTACAGTTGGCGCCACTGTCGACAATAAGAACTTGTACCTGCTTCGTGCTGCAAAGTATATCCTTGGTGGCATGTGGAGTTCCAATACCACCGAGAATATATGTTTGATGCTTGAGAAGGTTATTCGGCCCGGGTACCCAGATCTCCCCCTGTTTAAGAGATGCGGCTTCGTTATCAATGGATTTTCTTCGGATCTGGCTTGGACTGAACATCGTGCTCCTTCAGTTCATGTCTTTATGGTATGATCCAACATGGACATGAGCTACTGTAAATCAAGTTTTATTTTAATGAGATTTCCTCGAGTGACCATAAACAGGAGTAATGAGACTGATTTGAACATACGTTCTCTATGGCTTTGCGTCCGTGGTTTTAACGGCGTGATCTTAATCTTCTTTGCAATACTCAGTACACCAATAGCGTCAGTTGTAAACAGCATGCAATATTCAAGGAGTGCATAGCAGGGATGTTGTATGTACCTCCTTCCGCCTGAATAGCATTAAGAGGAATGCGACGATGATCTGTGTCGACAATGTGGGCAATGGATACGTCTTGGATGAGCGATTCCTTCGACTATTGTCCTGTCTATGGATCTCTATTTTCGGCTTCTATGTAGGCTGTTATACGCACACAACGCGCGTTGACAGAGGCAAACTTCTCAGTCTTCAGCACAGCCGTATCGGCAAAAGTCGTCTAAGGCACAGCAGCGGTCCATCCCCTGTTGTCGAGACTAATCTGGGCGTCATGACGGCCAATATCAATTGTCAATTTCCCAGCTCCGTTGACGTCCTGTCTTGGTAAATAGGTGAAGCCATTGAATCACGTAACAGCTTCAAGATCAAGGGCAGCACTATGAGACGATCTGACTACAGGCTGATACTGATTATGCCGGAGCGTCATGTCGTTCTAATCGATCACATTATTTCCCTGAATTTAGGGTTGAGCATTACTGACAGTGATCTTGACTGCAGCTGCCAGTCGGTAGAAATGAGGCGCATCAAGTACTGTCTTGTATTGGGTTTGCTCTTGAGATCAAGCTTCAATTTGAGCTATAAGTTCTGTGTGCATATTTCGATGTCGCGTTGGGCTGGACTACACCTCGCGTTGGCGCCGAAAGGTATTCTATTGATGGTGATGCTCCACTCCCGCCGCATTGCGCCTTAAGCCTTGCATTTGGCATCTATCGAAACTTCAACAAACCCTCTCACACGCCTAGCCATAGTTGAACGGGTTCCTGCATAGTGGACAGCTCGAACTACCGCTGCTCTTGAACCACTTGAACAAACACGCGCCGTGAAAAGCATTCCTGCATGTTCCACACCTCTTATCGGGCACCTTCCTGTCCGGTCCAACGATACTGTAACAGATTGCGCATTCGGTCTGTCCCTTCAATGCGCCTTCGACATTCCTTCTCCATGTTGACAAGGCGTCAATGAGTGAACCATTGAAAATCGTGATCGCACCGAGGGAGGTTCGCAGCCAGGACTGCCACTTCTGCTCGTTCACAGCGACCCGATTGAGGCCCTCGATGTGGGCGTTTGCGAGCGGGAATGCGGGCGGCAAGCTGATGCGCATGGACATCGTTTGCTCGTCGAGTATGTAAGAGGCAGTAATCTCACGTGCGCGCGGAGCGACACGAATGTTGAAGGCATCATCTGTTGCGGTCCCAGCCCATGTTATTACACTGTCCAGAGCAGCAGCAATTACGGGTGGTGAGATGAATTTCTCTGTCCAGGGTTCAAGAGTCACAGCAATCGCGCGAGAACGGCTAGTAAGGGCCGTGAACCAGGACTTTGTAAGAGAGGGGGTGTGGAGAAGGGTCAGAAAGTAGAGATGGGTCAAAAGCCACTGTATGTCCTGCTTTGGAGCCTCGGCATCGGATTGATAGGTCATGATGTCCAGCTTGGACACATCGACGGGCTTGTTATGGGTGTGACCAAGGAAGTCAAAAGTGAAGTCGAGAAGACCGGGAAGATAGTCTCCTTCTTTAATGTGCTCAATGTAATCGTTCTTCACTTTGAAGGACTGATGATGTCAGTAGATTGTAGGTACAATCCAAAGAAGAACTTACTGCATGTGCAAGATGGTCGAAAACAAGCAACCAACTCAACAGATAGCCTCTGAGTGACAGTGGGACACTGCGATCGAAATCTATCTCAGCCAGTGCTGCTACTGTTGGCGATTCGACAATTAACGAAAGCAGTTCTTCTGGCAAACGAGCTGTAGTTTTTGAAAGTGCAGCATCGATGGAGATCTGCTCTTGCGCGGCGGGTATCTGCTTGTGCAAGATATCGAAAGCGGTCTGTTGGACAGGCTGTGATTCGACATACAGCAAGGGATACAGCTCATCGGCAGAATCAAGATGTTGCAATGGCACGTTGGCAATCTGACGTGCAAGGACCTCGTTTACCATCCTCAAAGGCTGGTGGAACTCGTCGGGGAAGAGCTGCGAATGCTTAAGAATATTAACGAGTCCTGCTGCAACGGATTGCTCAGTTTCCTTCCAGGCTTCAATCAGATCATCGTTGGGATCCTCAGACTCCGTAAGCCTGCGAAGCTGTTCATACAACTTGAGTGACGCGTGTGTAAAGGGTATCGGGCTGCTTTCCTCGGATTCGGTGCTTTGCAGTTCATTTGTACTAGACCAAGTCGTTGACAGCGCATTCAGGATGTCTCTCCAGTGCTCTCCGTAAAAGTCACTCATCAGCGGAAGCAGAGTTGCCAATGCTCGAGAGACTTCTGCTTTGACTTCTATTGAGGCGTGAGCCGCGTCTAGCCAAGGCACAACGTGCTTTACAAAGAAGACAAGGCGCTGCTTGGCGATGCTTTCAGTGGTACCGTCTTGAGAGAGGATCACATTGAGAGTCACGAGTTGTATCAATCCCTCTTGTGGCTTAAGGTCGATATCAAGACCCGTAAGGTCTGCAATAAGCTCGTTGCACAAGCGTTCGCATGACTTTGACGCTGCAAGCGGCTCTTCGAACGCTTTCAAATATGCCAGAAGCCGGATGATCTGTTTACTCTTTCTCACGCTTTTCAAGGAGTCTTGTACTCGTCCAGTCCACAAGCTTCTCCAGCCGTGCAGCGAGATTGCTTTCGATACCAAAAAGCTGTAAGCACGTGCTTCGTAGTATGCCCTTGCGGAGACATGGGTAGGGATCTGGCCAAGGAGACCCTGTGCCCAAGTGAACAAATCGTTTTCCTCCTGAGGATCTCCTGCAAAAGATGACGTAGAGCCTTGCATCTCCGTCAGCTCGTGAGTGATATAGCCGGCTGCGTCCGATCTAAATGCCATTGCATCGTTTTCGGTGTCGGTGTTGTAGTCCGTCCAAAGAGCGTTCGCACCAGCGAGTCCGAGATTGTCTTCCACAAGCTGCACAGTCAGAGCAAGATTGCGTACAAAGTGGCTGCGCAGCTCGATTGAGGCAGTTTGTAATTTGGATTGTGGATTTCTGGACAGCCTTGTCACGTACTGTGCGATGCGATAAGCCGACGAATAGCCATCTGCGTCACGACTTGAGCTCCTGAGGTTAGCAGGTGATGCAGCTGGCTCTACTAAATAAGCAGCGCTGCTCAGTGTGTTGGTGATCGCAAGCGCAGACCTTGGCACAGATGCTAGAAATGGAGCCAAAGCCGCATCCCAATCTTGAGCACTAGGAAACAGATTGCAGTTCTCTTCCCATGTCTTCGAGGGCGTCAAGGATTTCTCCGCCAGCTCTACTAAGGTCTCTACAGATACCGATGAAGGCGATGCTTCGCGTAGACCCTGGTGTATAAGATCGTACATAGAATTTTGTGTGTCGGCATCGGATGCCAGAACTGTCTGTATAGATGTACTGACGGTAGCTGCGCCCTGTGCGACCTCATCGTTGGGAGACTCGGAGGCTCGCAACAAGGCTTGGAGCAGTTCGCCACCTTTCGATGTGGTCGCGAAATCCCGCAGGATGGACGGATTTGACTTGACAATTTGGCGCAGGCCTTGTAAAGAGTAAGATGCATGCTGCGATATTGACAGCGATTGCGTCAAGTATGCGAGGATGTTATCTGTTGTTTCTGGAGCTAGAATCTTGGCTTGTGATTGGAGGATGCGCGTGAACCAATCCCATTCCAAAGAGCCTTCGACTGCCTCGTGCACACCCGATTTAACAAAATCCTGTAGCTCACTGTCAGAGCTGGCCAAATCGAAGGCTTCTGGGATCTTTGACGATGTCAGCAAAGCCTCGAGCGCCTTTGTTTTGCTTGTCGAGTCGTCTTCCTTCAGCACTGATTTAAGCGAGGCGCTCCATGCGCTCTTGAAGTTGGAAGACGCTGAGATCGAGTAGAGGATATCTATGAGGTAAGAAGACGAAGGGGAAAGGATGATAGCAGGCAGGTCATCCTGCACGAATTGCTCAAGGTGCGATCCAACTTCGCTAGTTATCAAGTCTTTGTTGCAGGACAAAAGCGCTGAAATCGTGCCTGCAGCGCCATATGGCTTTCCGTTCCTGTTCTTGACCACAGCCAAAGCTTCCAAGATGATCTTGGATTCAGCTTCTGTAATAATTTGCGTCAAGCTAGATTCAGTCTTGACCTGAAGAGCCTGGTTTTGTAGTGTCGCGTATCGCGTGCCGTGCTGCAGAACGGCCGTCTGAGATTTGTCGAAGTCTTTCGCCTGGGCAGGCGCAGAGGTTCGGATGTCATCGACAAGGTTCTGAGCATACTGTGGCCACTGCTGAGAAATGCTTGATGCCACGCCGTCGATCGCCAGTGCCTGCGCAAGCAGGTCACTTGCGCCCGAAGGTATAGTCCACTGGGAGGTCTCCACTGACGGCCGTAGGAAATGGCTTATGATTGGCGTCACCAACTCCTTAATGAAAGTTTCCTGGTCTTCAGGACTTAGGCGTGCGTTCACCAAAGCTACGACATCGAAGTATGCGGTATATGCAGCATCTTGGCTATACTTCGGCTCGTTCTTGCTTGTAGTGCCAGCCTGAAGAGCATTGAGAAGTTCTGCAGCGTCTGCAGCTTTGCTAGGCAATACTTCTGGAGGAATCGCCTTGATCAGGTCGACCAAGCGGCGCCAGTAGTCTTGGGGCCCAAACTGCGAACCCTTTTTTAGGAACTGCCGTAACCGTCTGTCGACTGCCGTTTTGCTCTTGTAGTGTTCGGTCCATACGGCGGGGTAGGATGTCGTCAGCTCGATGAGAGCTTCGACGTAGTCATATGCAGAGCCGGTCTGATCGGAGTTGAGAGCTACTGAGAGGTATGTCTTGCTGATAGTCTCCAGGTTCGTAGCAGCTGCGTCGGGCTGCTTCTTCAAGCAGATCTTAAGCAGACGATGGAGTGAGCGCCGGATGGAAACATCTGCGTGGGACGCAAAGTCCCACAACTTCTTGTCCCCTAGTACTGCATCGTAATCAGCCTGGAATTTGGCCAACTCCTCAGGAGTTAGATTCGACAGCAGACTTCCTAGCAGGGCTATACATGCAGAAATGACCCTGCTGTACTTCGCCTGTGCATCGTCTGCGCTGACTGTGCGCTCATCACTGAGAGTAGTAATGCTCTCCTTATCGACCGCATCGCGGCAGTATTCTAGTATGGGTTGCTGGTAGGCTTTGCGGATGTTCTGGACCTTTTCAGGTGTATTGAAGACCTGGCGAAGCGAGTTCTGTGTTGCTTCGACTACAGCGCGGTCGCTGTCATAAAGACCGCACAGCCATGCTGCGACGCTCTTTGGCATGTGGCGCGCGATGCGCTTGCCAGCAGATGCGGCCAGGAGGCCGTGGACAGTGTGGGAGAGCTGGCGGACGGCCTTGGCATTGTCTATTGAGGTGCGCGCGTACACAGTGATCTGATTGCTTCATTACTATAATGCTCCTCTCTACTACTCCGCCTGGCGACACTGACCCATGCTTCTAGCACGCCCTCTTCTACTGGTTCTTGCAGCGCCGCAATGTATGTTTGCAGGTCTTCAAGTGCCTTTGCTTTGGTCGTACTATCCTTCTTTGATAGGTTGCGAAAGTACACAACTACATTGGGATCTGATATCGCCGACAGGTTGGGCGGCTCTGCGACATATGAGAGCTGTGACGCGCTACCTCCAAAGCTCCCACCAAACGCGGGGGCATTGCCGAACGTCGACGCAGCACGCGCGCTGCTGGCCGAAGCCTTGCCAGCGCGCTTACTCATACTGTGAAGAGTGGATGATTATGAACAGGAAAAGAAAGTAAAGGAGCGACACCAGCGCACACGGCAAGCAATAGTAATGTATTGTCGAGTATCGAACGATGAAGATTGTGGGAATTGTGCCCGCCAAATGATGACGATTGCTGAAGGGCGGAGTGGGGCTACGCTAGCGACAAATGTGGATGGCGCGTTTTGAGATTCAAAGCAACGCGCCTTGTCTCTCTCGATCAGCTCCATCGCCACGACAGCTTCCGCGCGGGCGGTCGTCAACATGAAGTTCTTCATAGAGTGAGTGCTACCTGTCGAGCTCCCTGTATAATTCTGGGGATCGTCAAGGGCAGTTGTGGGCGACACGAGTGCGTGTTGCACTGCTGGCTGCCAATCATAGGCATATAATTGTCATGATTACCTTCACGCCTACACTATGCATATATTTCTTCTAATCTGACATATCGGTCGGCCGCACTCTGATCTGATCATATATTGCTCACGCAAAGCACAACCCTATGAACTTACATGTTGTACTAACTGTTCAATAGCAATCTCCCTGTACTCTTCCCGTATCCACGGGTCTATCCAGAACAATATGCCTACATGTGCGATCTCAAACGCACTCTGGACCAGGGCGGGCACTGTGTTCTGGAGATGCCTTCAGGCACAGGTAAAACCGTATCTCTGCTCTCTCTCATCATCGCATATCAGCAATTCTACCCGGAGAAACGAAAGCTGATTTACTGTTCTCGAACCATGTCGGAAATTGAAAAAGCCTTGGCTGAATTGAAAGCTTTGATGAAGTACCGAACACAGGAGCTGGGCTATGAGGAAGAGTTTCGCGGACTAGGCCTGACGAGTCGAAAGAACCTCTGCCTTCACCCAAGCGTCAAACGAGAGAAAAGTGGTAATGTTGTTGATGCGAGATGTCGCAGTCTTACAGCCGGCTTCGTGAAAGAGAAGAAGGACCGTGGCGAAGATGTCGAACTCTGCGTGTACCACGAGAATCTTGATCTTCTCGAACCCCACAACCTCATCCCTCCAGGTGTCTTCACTTTCGATGGATTGCTCAAATATGGCGAGCAGCAGAAGCAATGTCCCTACTTCACAGCACGTCGTATGATGCCTTATTGTAACGTCATCATTTACTCGTATCATTATCTGCTTGATCCGAAGATCGCAGATCGTGTTTCGAAGGAGCTATCGAAAGATTGCATCGTCGTATTTGACGAAGCTCACAATATAGACAACGTCTGTATTGAATCATTGAGTATCGATCTGACCGAGGACGTATTGCGCAAAGCCACGAAGGGAGTCAACAATCTGGATCGCAAGATCACTGAGATGAAGACGACCGATGCTGAGAAGCTCCAGAATGAGTACGCAAAGCTAGTGGAGGGGTTGCGTACAGCAGAGGAAGCTCGGACGGAAGATGCCTTCATGGCCAATCCAGCACTCCCCGATGATCTTCTCACCGAAGCAGTGCCAGGCAACATTCGGCGTGCTGAGCACTTTGTCGCATTCCTCAAACGCTTCATTGAGTATCTTAAGATCCGGATGCGTGTCGTGCAGGTGATCTCTGAGACGCCTCCCTCTTTCTTGGAGTCACTCAAGAATGCTTCATTCATTGAGAGAAAACCGCTGCGCTTCTGTGCTGAGCGCTTGACTTCGCTTGTACGCACACTCGAACTTACCAATATTGAAGACTATCAACCTCTTCAAGATGTTGCAACTTTTGCAACCCTCATTGCAACGTACGAGACCGGATTTTTGCTTATCATTGAGCCTTTCGAGTCAGCAACAGCTCAAGTCCCCAATCCTGTTCTTCATCTTACCTGTCTTGATGCTGCCATTGCCATCAAGCCCGTCTTTGAGCGCTTCTACTCCGTCATTGTCACTTCAGGAACAATGTCCCCACTAGACATGTATCCACGAATGCTCAACTTCAATACGGTCGTGCAGGAGTCGTTCACTATGACTCTCACGCGCAAATCCTTTCTGCCCATGATCGTTGACCGCGGTAGTGACCAGAACCAAATCACATCCGGGTTTGAACACCGCGGAGATATTCAGGTGCAACGTAACTTTGGCAACTTACTCATCGAGTTCTGCAAACTTACACCTGACGGTGTTGTTGTCTTCTTTCCATCCTATCTCTACATGGAGCACATCATCTCCGCTTGGCAGGGTATGGAGATTCTCGACACTGTGTGGAAATACAAGCTCATCCTTGTCGAAACGCCTGATGCGCAAGAAACAGCACTCGCACTGGAGACCTTCCGCACAGCATGCAACAATGGTCGAGGTGCGGTACTACTTTGTGTCGCACGTGGCAAGGTATCTGAGGGCATCGATTTCGATCACCACTACGGGCGCACTGTGCTGTGTATGGGTGTCCCCTTCCAGTATACCGAGTCCCGCATCCTGAAGGCGCGTCTGGAATTTCTACGTGAAACCTACCGCATCAAAGAGCAAGACTTCCTCTCCTTCGATGCCATGCGCCACGCAGCGCAATGTCTGGGTCGTGTCATTCGCGGCAAGGACGACTATGGTATCATGGTACTCGCGGACAAGCGTTTCAACAAAAAGATTACACAGCTGCCAAAGTGGATACAGCAGGGTCTCGACCAGAAGAGCACGAAGCTCAGTGTCGATCAGGCTGTGGGCACCGCTAAACAATTCTTGCGTGACATGAGCGTGCCATTAAGCAGGCAGCAAGCAGAGGGCTACTCGAGCTGGGGACCGGCAGAATTGGCAGCGCATCAGAAAAAGAAGGGTGAACTCGGTATCAGTGGAACAGACTACACGGCCCTGCGAGCACTAGAGGGTCGAGCTGCAATTGAGCACATAAATGAAGGCGATGAGTTTGGTGAGGGGACAAAAGAGGATGAGTTTGGTGGGCAGGAAATGGATGAAGCTATGGCCGATTTGTA
This sequence comes from Stagonosporopsis cucurbitacearum, assembly GCA_016920805.1. Lineage (NCBI taxonomy): Eukaryota > Fungi > Ascomycota > Dothideomycetes > Pleosporales > Didymellaceae > Stagonosporopsis > Stagonosporopsis cucurbitacearum. The sequence continues at coordinate 1,264,671 of JAFEKD010000011.1, read as the reverse complement.
AGATCCGCGAGGGAATTTGTACTAGAGCATTGGAGCGTTTGGAGTGAAATGGTGTGTATCTGCATTTTTTGGGAGTATCATGGTACTTGGCATAATTTAAGAATCGCAGTGTTTGATGGACGTCATAATGAGTGCAGCCACCACGTCACAAACGCCATGTCATGAAAACTGCCTGAACTCATCTCACTGCCTCCGCATACCGCGGAAACCCACGGACTTTATGTGATCTGTGTATCATTTCAGAAGATAGTAATGCTGTGTGGGGCATTCGAAGCCTCACCTGACCGGAGAAGAGCCAGTTCGATGGGATATGTGAACGAAGCAGGTTAGTAAGATACTGGCCCTCTAAGGCAGTTCTAGTGCTCAACAGAGTCATTTTCGATCTGTCGCACCAATGCTGGTGACACCCTCGTGCTAGCTGTTTGTGATTGTTTGTTTTAGGTAGGCACCTTCTTCACCCTGCTTCGTTTCTGCATTATACGCCCACACCTGTCAAATTCGACTCTCTACTACCAAACACTCGCCCAAGATCCTCAGCCAAGCTGCTACACGTCCACAAAGTACATCTGACATCGCTGACATAATTCAGAGCTCGCTGACCGTGCTACGGTACCAGCAGTAAACATGGCGAGCGAGAACGTCGCGCACAATGTTGGCACCATGACGGTCTCAACTACTACGATCACCAAGACAACAGTCACCACTGTCATCACTGTTACCACTATCACCACCATGGGCAACGACATATCTTCTGCTGAGGTGACTACAACAACGACGTCTACGATCGTCTCACCTTCCAACCCTTTTCGCTTCATGACCTTCCGATGGAAATTCGCTATCAGATCTATGAAAAACTGATCGTTGTGGCTAAGGTATTCTACAACGTAGATGGGCTGTCGTTTCACAACGAAGATCGTGCCAGAGAGAGATCTGCGTATCGACGTCCAGATCTAGCTGTCTTGAGGGTGTCCAAAGCCGTACACAAAGAAGCAGAAGGCATTTATCTGTCCAAAAACCAATTTGTACTCCCATTACTATTCTACACACATCAGCCATTCAACACAGATGACGGAGCCGGTTCCAGAAAGCTCTTCTCTACACGGGCTTTGCGCGTGATTAAGCACGTTAGTTTTGCTATGGATTCTCTTGCGGCATATGTTAGTTCTGGTTTTCCGTACACTTCGTGGGATTCAACAGAAGCCATGTCTCAAGGGAACTTTGATCAAACGATCATTTCAGAACGATTGGACGGTATTCATGGAGAAGTTTACGGACTTTACATGAAGGAACACTCCCGCTTGACAAATAGCATAGCAGTCATGAAAAAGCTCTCGACGATGGAGATTGACTTCAGCAATGCTTACTGCCTCACTGGATGCTGTCGCATGGCTGATGTGCAAAATCCTAGGTTGGCACACGCAATGGGCAGGTTACAGAGCGTCCGGTTTCTTGGCTTGAGAAACGAAAAAGAGCAGAACAATCTCATGCAGGATTGGGTAGGCCTAATTAGCCATTTTATGCTTTCACCAATCGGTTATAGTCCTCGTAACAGTGCGCTCGACGTGCAAGAGCTTTATAAGTACTATCACGTTACATACGGTAGCGAAGGAGACCCTTGGGCGCAGTACAAGATCAACAGCGAGGATGCCTCAAGCGATTGCGATTCCATGGTGAATGGCTGAACGCAACGTACTCTTTGAAGCCCCTCGAAAGAGCATCATTGAGACATACGAACCTAGTTTCGACCCTGCATCATGAGGGGTTTATGTCGGTTTCTTCACAAATCATAACATCACAAGTTCTTCCTTTTATCTGCTTTGCAACAGGCATGTGAGCAGTTGCTTTGCATCTACTCTTCATTCAGGTCCCCCCATTGGCGTCTGTTCTCGATGTACTATGTTGGCCAAAGATAATAGAATTCCTCTTTCATCTTTTGGCCCCTCCCTTTTGATCTTCCGCATGTGAACCAGCCTCAACTGACTCATTGCAGCATCGACGATAATTTCTCAATCATAGGTACCGCACAAATGCCCCAGTACCCTCGCATCAGCCAGCGAACAACATAAACAACCTCCGCGGGAAGGTAAAGTACCCCCAATCCCGCCCATAACACCACCAATTACAACCCTTCAATACCCAACCAGCAACTCAAAAAAGCATTCGAGTTGACAATGACAGCTACCTTCCCACCGCTAAGTATCCTGCGGCCCTCATAGCCCCTGGTCCTGCTACGAAACACAGACTATCCTTTCCTTGGATGGCCCGACCACGCCTAATTACTGCCTCCTCGCACCCATTTACAGCCGCGAACACCTTCCTTCCTCATTCAGCAACCGCACCAGCACTCTCATCGCCCATGACATGTCTATGTAGCACATCCCTACCTTGGTTCCAGTGCTCAGCGTTCCAACAATACATGTCTTCGAATCCAACATTGCATGACGCGATATAGTAGCCATCAAGACTGCAGACCTGAGAAGTATCGCCACGGCAAGATTCACACAGGACATGATATTCGCAGGTAGAACACGAATTTGAATTTCAGATTTCAAGATAGGAATAGTGTGGAAGGGCAATCGCACTGAACGCTGGGGAGAGAACAAGGTATACGCAAGAGGGAAAACCCCGCGACACCGACTCCAACTCCGGTCCCTATAGCAAGTAGAAATGTAAAGAAGTCAAGAGCAAGAACTTGAAAATCAAAACACCGCAAGTCGCATCCGCCTATTCGCGGTGCACGCACACACACACCGCCTCACCATCTTCCAGGACACCCGCAGATCGTCCACACAAAGTAACGTGTTTCCTCCTCACCGCGCTACGTCTCCATCTCCATAAACAGCCATTGCTGGCTCGTAACCTCGGCGGCCATATCCTCATCATCGACAAAATCGTCGAGCGTCGCGAGACCGAAGCCAATCCAGCCGAGGTCCTTCATCAGGGCCTTGGAGTCGGCGGCGCGGTCGATAGCGACGACGAGGCGGGCGCAATTGAACGAGGGCAGCTCGCAGAGCTCGAGGAGGGCCATGAGGCTTAGAGTTGTTAGTGGGTGGAAGGTATTGTGTTAGAGAATGGGAGGAACGTACCCAGCCTTCAAGTCACCTGCAGACTGCATGACAGCCTGATCGAAGAAGACAAACATGGCCTTCTCGTCGTGCTGCTGCGCAACAAACCCGCGGAAGCGGATCCCGCCGACATAATCCCACATCTCGAGGCAATCGGTCACGGCGCTCGTGTTACCGGCGCTGAGCGCGACGTCCTGCACCGAGCCGGGCGTGCCGTAGTCGGAGGTTGCGTATGTGTTGTTAAACATACCCGTCACCAGCGAGTCCTGCTGGCACTGATTCCCCTCACCCAGGAAAACAGACCGCAGTGTCTCGCAGAAGAGTCTCTCACACTCGACTGTGATGGTGTATGCTGCCCCCCCTCTGCGCGCCTTACTCTGCAGAGTATTGCTGGCGGCGAGGGGGGGACTCGAAGGGGGTGATGGGATTCCCTGAGGATGTTAGTACGGATTTGCAAACGAGTTCCGCCGCGACAATGCTGCTGCTGCTGCACGTGCGAAGGGAGACTCACCGAGCCGACCTCAGGCCCACCACTCGACCCCGGCGGCCCCCGTAGTGCTGTAGTGGAAGCCGTGGACCGCCGCGTCGCGGAGGTTCACAGCGTAGCAGGTAGCGCGAGTCTCTCCGCTCGACGAGGCGTACGAGCGGACGCTACAATTACTACTACTACTGTTTCGTTTCATGGTGATCGCCATTGCTACAGAAGTGCCACAGTTGCGCTGTGTGCGGAGAGTCGCTGCGTGCGGTGGAATTGGCGGTGACGGGAGTCGAGTTGACGAGTCGAGGACAAACGACGTTGGGGCGGCAATGTTGCGTGCTGGCTGCTGGTGGGTGATGGATGAGTGGACGTTGGTGTGGTGATGCGAAGGAAATGAGGAGAAAGCCACGCTATCCTGCGAGCGGCAAGGCTGGGTGGCGCTACTGTCGCGCTAGAAGCTTCGGTTTCAGGTGGACCGCGGACGGGTGATGGTTGCAGGTGCCTTCACGAGTGAGAGCTGAAACAGAAACTTTACTTGATATACTTGCACAATTCAAAGAAGTGCAGCACATTTCCTTCTCCCTGTTTGCCCTCAAATGAGAGCACGGTTGTGGTTGCGTCCGCGACTGCCAAAATTAATTCTGTGAACATTGATTACGGACGAGATTAGCGCCGACCGATAGAGAAGAACACACCACCTTGTACTGCCACCCGAGACGCAAAACAACATGCATCTCAAAAGGCAATCGCGTCTATTGCGGTAAAGTGACAGCATCAGTAGATGGATTAGTACTCAATAGCGATAGTAGACTCACAGAATGTACATGCTGTCTGGGAAGCATCAAGGCTACATCCACAGCTCGCCATCTCACGTTGGCAAGCCAGGCAACGCATCGATCGTTGAGGTGAGCTATCTCTCGCAGCGAACCAGGCTTATGTGTTGAAGTCATGTTGTCATATCCGGAAATTTGCGGCACCGTCAATGCCTAGCATGGGGGCCAAATCCTGTTCTCTCAGCGAAAGATGATTGCAGGCGCCTTTTCTGGCCAACTGGTCGAAGTCAGCAATTGGATATCACTGAAATACTGGAGACAATGCGGTCTCTCGCTGGAATTTCCAATATCAGGTCCTTCCTGATTCGGCATGCTGACTATCTCGGGTATGCGCGTGCCTTATGCCTGCAGGGCTTGGCACACCTGTTTTCCCCACAGGAGGCTTCTGCAGCCTTGCCCATACCTTACCTTACGCCTCCATATGTCTAGACTAAGTCCACGATAGCCGAGCCCTGACCTTTCGATGAAACTTTCGAACGTGGTGCCAGACGAGACGATCTCGTATCTTAGACTGAGTCTTGGCTTGTAGCACGGCATCAACTCTTCTGCGCATGCTGGGCTGACCTTCCATCTGGCACCCTCATCAACCCCTTCATCTTTTTTTGGATCGGCGGTTGACTCGTCTCCGCGACAATGTCCCGCCAAGTAGCAAACATACCGCGGCAACAGCCCCACGTTGGTCGCTCGCAAGGCTGGTACCCTCCAGCTTTGAGGTGGTGGACACTGCTTCCCACTGTGCTTTTCTGCTGGTCGGCTGTAGCTGTTCTCCAATACTTCCTCCATAAGAGCCAGACCGAAGGGGGTATCATCTTCACGCCTGATGTCAACAAATTGCCCTTACACAAGTCCTTCGCTTATCTTTACCTCCCAACCATTGTGGCTGTCATCTTCAGTATTGTGACAGTGTGGATCGATAACGATGCGAAACGATACGAGCCTTACCGGCAAATGTCAAAAGCAGGTGGTGCGTCTGGCAAGGACTCCCTGTTGCTACATTACCCATTTGATTTCATACCCTTTGTTCCTTTCATTGCTGCAAAGAGAAGGCCAGTCGCTCTATCCATACGATGCAGCTATTCTGACTTCTTACAGGCATTGGCTCGTCTTTTGGGCTGCCTGTGCTACTGTCGCCACTACATTCGGCGTTGTGCCCCTTCAAGCTGGTATCTTCTCGTCCAGAGCCATAACCCGAAGCTTCCAAGAGGAGTTCACCATCTCAAGAAGCTTTATTCCGGCAGCTGAGCAGCAATCCAAGCTCACTCTAGGATTTGCCCAATCTGCGTATGGCATTCTTGAGCTGAACGAAACATTGCCATGGTTCATGACCCGCGATTACGTGTTGCGGCCTTTCACCATCGAAGGGGGACCAGAAGTTGGTACTTGGTCAACGAGGACAACGATGTACAACCTGGACTTGGATTGCCACGATGGAGTTGTGCCGAGACAGCTGACTCCTAGTACGTATACGACGAACGCACGCATCATCGGCAAAGCCCCTTCGAGGAACCCTTCTATGCGCAATCGACGCTACTCTGGTTGGTATGCAGGCTACTTCCCAGCTGGTATCAGCGATTGGTTTCGCGAGCAACAACCAGCTGCATCGCGAGCGGGCGATGTTGAAGGGTTCACCGCGAGTTTTGGAGAAAACCGTGCTTCTGACAAGGATCCATTAACACCTTGGATATCCATTTCCTGCGTGCCCGTCTACTACCAGCAAGAGGTAACCGCCACGGTCGATGCTCTTACCAAATCGCCAATCGAAGTTCTTCCTCTTGGTGAGCGAGAACCACTGCCAGCGGATCTGTTCAACAATACATATTTCCAGCACGTTCTAGCTGCTGGGTCAAGACTGCTGAGATCTCGAGAGTACAATCTACCGGTCGAGGATATTCCACGCTATCTTGATCGACTTTACCGTTCTGAACTATCCCCTGTCATGGATGTCTACGATCTCCCTCCTATGCTTGCAATGGCGATGACCACGTCATCATTCGCCATGCACGAACTGTTGGATCGTGATCACTTGATCGAGGCTTATCGACAAGCGTACGGCTTGCTCTTTGCGCGAGTAATGGTCGACGTCTTGAAACCCGATTACACTGCGGAGACAAGCAAATCCACGGGCTTGCGACTCCAACGTACACAAGCTGTGATCCTTGAGCCAGTTTTCACATACATCGTGGAAGGCCTTCTTCTTCTAATTTCGCTGATGATCCTGGCTGTGTTCTCCCTTGGTATCACAGATCGTCGCAAAGGATACCTGCTGGACGATCCTGGTATGGTGATGCGCTGATGCTCATTTTTACATGTCGCTGACCATTGTACTAGGATCCATCGCTGCTGTCATGTCCATGACAGCCGAAAGCTCAAGACTACTACATCAATTCGAAGACCTAGATTGTAGCACAGTCGAGCACATGCAGCACGTTCTGAGTAGACACCAGACAGAAATCCAGAACGCAGACGGTGCCAGCTGGTATGTCATGTCGCTAAACTTTGAACTTTGGACTGACTATCTTGGAGCGTCCTTATGTCATCTGAAAACGAAGGGCTGGCCGATCCCGCGCAAACACACAGTGGGACTAGTCAGCACTTGCCGAAACCAATGCGGCCCAAAGAGCTACGCGTTTGGACTGCCGTACCTTTTATAAGCCTTTTCACCGTGCTTCTGGTCTTTGCAGCGGTCGTGTTCGCAAAGGCAAGCACCTCCGGTACACAACCCCAATCAAGCATATGAAAGGAATACACTAACACCAATCAGGACTTCCTTTGCCGTCTGAGAACCCCATCGTCCTGAATCTGCTCACAGAGTACCTGCCAACAGCGCTAGCCACACTGATTGAGCCCATGTGGATTCTTATAAATCGACTGCTGTGTCTGTTGCAGCCTCTTGAAGAGCTTCGAAGCGGCAAAGCTACCGCAACAAAGTCGATTGCGCTGAACTACAACTCCCTTCCGCCCCAATTGACGATATTCAAAGCGGCGCGCGCTGGACATATCGTTCTAGTTCTTGTTTGCGCCATGTCGCTATTATCGAACCTATTAGCGACGGCGTTTGCTGGTCTGTTCTTCACAGCATCGGTCCCCATATCTAAGGAAGCGTTGTTTGACCCACCCTTCCAGGCGCGATTCACATACATCAATGGTTCCTCTGGCCCATCATTCAACACGAGGCCTCTGGATTCCCCGTTCGTTGCATCGGGAGCTTACCAAGGCGGCATTGGCGAGGACCACTTCCTGATATCAGAGTCAAACTACACTCGAAATACGTCGTTGCCATCCTGGACTGATGAGCACGCAATGTACCTCCCGTTCAGAGCGTCAGACGCTACAGACCAAGACAATTCCAGGACTTACACGGCTCGCACAAAGTACTTCTCTGGCACGCCCAATTGCAAGCCTTTGACATGGAATGTCGACTACAGGTATCGGACATGGATCCAAGATCGTAAAGGAGGCTACTACGGCGAGTACAACGAGGATCCGATGCGAGGCAAGCCTCCTTTCAACAAAACAAACCTCCCTCCAGATACTGTGTTCTGGGTGGAGTTGACTGATGATGATGGACATCGTGCAAGATGCTACTCAGCGCCTTTATGGGTGCCTTCTGTTGGAAACGATCTGGGGTACACCAGCCAGCTTTCTCGAGACGGGCTGGGGGCATGTCGCGAAGGAGCGCTCGAGGCAGACATCTCAACACCTCTTGCGGCTCGGCCCAACGCAACAGCCCGCGACCAAGAGATGTGTAAGGCGGCCGGCGCGTTGGGCTGGTGGAGGAGAACTCAAGAAGCGTGTATATATGATCGCTCATTGGACGGGTTCGACCGAAACTCGTTCGACGATCCCAGCGCAACCAACACCTTCTTCATGACCTGCCAGCCACGCATCACCATCGGCGAGGCCACCGTCATCGTCGATTCCGCCGGCGTGCTCCAGGAGCCCGCCACAGACCACACGCCGCTCCCCGACCAAAGCAGCGAAGCCACAGAAGCGTTCTTCACAAACGGCGCACAAAGCCTTATCCAACAATCCAACCTCTTCCTCTTCCGCTCCCTCAACTCGGCGTGGAACAACGACTCATACGGCGGCGAATACATGCACTACTTCATGACGCGTGCAGCAGGCACCACCCACCTCACCGACCCAACACAGCCCCTCCCCAACATGACAGAAATCGAACCTGCGCTGAACAAAGCCTACGCGCGCCTCTTCGCCATCTGGCTCAGCGTAAACCAAGACGTGCTTTTCGAGCCCGCATCCAACGCCAGCACCACACTCCCCAGCATCACAGGTACCATCACAACGCTGGAGCCTCGCCTCCACTTCGTCACCCCGCTATTCATCATCTCCACCGCCATCCTCGCAATCTACATCCTCGTCGCGCTGCTCGTCTTCGTGCGGCGCCCCGCGCGCTACCTGCCGCGCCTACCGACCAGCATCGGGGCCGTGATTGCGCTGTTTGCCAGCAGTGCCGCGGTGCGGGATCTGCGGGGTACAGCGCACATGACGAATGCGCGGCGCGCGGCGTATCTGGCGGAGCTGGATGCGCGGTATGGGTATGGTAGCTTTGTTGGGGTTGATGGCGCGGTGCATGTGGGGATTGAGAAGGCGCCGTTTGTGAGGGTCAGGCAGGAGGGGGGTTTTAGCGGGACGAGGGCGCATTTGGAGGCTAGGCGGAGGGGGGAGGGGGAGGGGCGAAAGAAGGGGGAAAAGAAGGGAGCGACGGTGGTGAGTGGAGGGTATGTTAATGTGCCGTTGGAGGACGGCGGAATTGGGGGTTAGGTGTAGAGTAGGCAGAAGCAGAGTCGATGTAGGCAGTAGGGAGTAGATGGGTGAAGGCTGTGCAGCGTGTGAAATGCGGCGAAATAAGCGACGACGCCATTGCAATACTTGATACCCCTCGATTGAAATACTAAACAGCACATATATCCACAATCGTAGATTATAGCATACTGCCACAACCCAGCAGTCCCGCAGAGTCATATATAACACCACCCACCAATTAGTCAACAATCGACACACCACACGATAACGACGATAACAAAACAGAAAGTAGAAGGAAGAAAGGAGAAAAGAGAGGTCGTAGGCTGAGAAGGAGAGGGAGAAAGAGAAGAGCAGGTTAGTGGTAGGCTAGGGTGGTGGTTCTATACGTAGAAGAAGACGAAGTGTCTATACGTAGGAGAAGATGAGAGATAAGATATCAGAGGAGGAATAGTAGGGAAATTTAGTAGATTATAGACCTTACTGTTTCGCTGAGGCGGTGTGGTATCATGACATCAGACTTGACCATCACAACATCAGACGACATTAGTTCTTGAATAACATGACATCGGACTTGAATATTATCAAACCTAACTATCCATCAGACTTACATATCATGAGCGTTGGTCAGACACGAGGTGGGCGGGTTCAAGGGCCCTGAGTGGGTGGGTGGGTGGACTTAGAAATGGATAAGTGGGCTTGTTGAAGATGATAGAGCATGACTGACTTCACTTCCCGTTAAGTTGGGGTCTACCTAGTCACGGGTTTGACTTTTGATGACTCGAGACAAAGCACAGCGTAGCATACAACATCACTAAGGTCACGTGAGCATACTTTCTAGAATCCAACAAGCCACAAGTCCAACAGCCTGAGAAGACACGGCAAGACACGGCAAGACACGGCAAAATAAGATGAAACACAATCCAGAAACTCCATTACTTTTTCTACAGTAGCAACTAGTAGGTAGCGTCCTCAGCGTCCCCCATGGTATCAGAGCCCACGTACACGTACACGCCTCGCTAGATGATGAAACACATGATTGAGATTGAGGAGATGAAAGAGACAAGGAAAAGGAGGCAGGAGGCAGGAGGAGGGTGGGGCCAAAACCAAGCACCGCACACGCACGCCAGACGCTACATGAGCAGCCTACGACATCGTGATAAACGTTCAAGCAGACATCCGTTTTGCTCGCTTATTTTTTGCTCTTCTCCTCCTTGCCAGGGAAAAAGACAGGGTCGAGTCTAGTTGACGGAAATGCACTTGATGTCGAAGATCAGGTCAGAGTTAGGGGGAATGTCCGGGGGAGCGCCCTTCTTGCCGTACGCCATGGCGGCAGGGATGGTGAGGCGGCGCTCACCGCCAGCGGTCATGCCGGCGACACCAACGTCCCAGCCCTTGATGACCTGGCCGACGCCGAGCTTGAAGGCGAATGGCTTGCCCTTCTTGTTGGCTGTGCTACGTTAGCATGTGGAGGTTACGATGGGAGATAGTTACAAGACGTACAGTCAAAGACCTTGCCGTTCTTCAGCTTGCCAATGTAGCGCATCTCGACGCGGTCGCCCTTCTTGGCGGCCTTGCCCTTGCCCTCCTTCTTGTCGTCGACGGTAACGCCGCTGACGACGCGGGGACCCTTTGCGGCGGGCTTTGCGGCTTCCTTCTTCTCGTCAACCCTGGGCGAGCCAGTGGGGCCCATCTCGAGGTTCTTGGAGAACTGTACCTTCTTCTTGTCGCTGCTGGGGGCCTCGGCGGCCTTGTCCGCCTTCTTTGCGGGCTCCTGGGCGGCGGCGACGGCCTGGCCGTCGTTCTTCTTGACCTTCTTGGCGGCCTTTTGCTCGCCGTTGGTGGCGGCCTTGCTGATGAGGTCGTCGAGGCTGACGGCCTCCTCGGCGGCGCGCTTGTTGTTCTTCTTGCTCTTCTTGCTGTCGACGAGCTTGGGGGCCTCCTCCTCCGAGTCGATTTCGGTGATGCGGGGGTTCTCGAGGCCGTCGAGCTCGTCGTCCTCAGACTCGTCCATCTCGTCGAGGTCAAGCTCGTCCTCATCGGGGGAGAGGTCGTACTCCTCGTCGTATTCGTCATCCTCCTCCTCGTCATCGTCCTCGGGGAAGGCGATGTAGTTGCCGGTGACGTAGACGTCGTGTGTGCCGTCGACCTGGAGGTAGACCTCCTCGCCCTCACGGACGGTGATGTCGAGGGGCTGCTGGACGTTCTGCAGATGATTAGTTTTGACTGTCGATATTTTCAGGCAGATGGACATACCCTCTCGGGGTCGAGAGTGCAGAGAACAAACTCCTCAACCTCGTCCTCCTCGTCGTCCTCGTCCTCATCGTCTTCGTCGAGGCTGTCCTCGTCGCTGTCCTCCTCAGCGGAGATCTTGCCCTTGCCCTTGCCCTTGCCCTTGCCGTTGACGGCGTCAATCTCCATCTCGTCCTCGGCAAGGTCCTGTGCGAGCTTCTTCTTGAGAGCGGCCTGCTTGGCCTTCTTGGACTTGGCCTTGTCGCTGGGTCCGCCGTTGGACTCGTCCTCGCTGTCGTCCTCGCTGTCGTCGTCCTCCTCGGGCAGGGCAACGCCGCCAGCGCGCAGCTTGGCAATGATGCTCTCGACGTCCTCGCCGTCAAAGTCCTCGTCGTCCTCATCATCCTCCTCGTCGTCGAGGTCCATGGGAACGCGGATGATCCTCAGGACGGCGCGAGGGACCTTGTGCTCCTCGTCGACCTGAGGCTCGGCGCTGGGGTCGATGGCGGCCATGGTGATGCGGAACTGGGGCAATTAGCAGGGGGGCGGCGTGGTTCATGTGAATAGACGTACTGCAGCTGAAGGGTCGACAGCGGCAGGGATGGGCAGGCCGCCAGCGGGAATGCGGCGCCCGTAGACGCCTGCAGGGACTGCGGAGGGCATGTTGGATATTATATGGTGTGTTTCTTATAATATGGGAAGGGAGAAGGGTGTGAGAGAAAGAGGGATATAAATGGTGGAGATTGGAAGAAATGCGCAGCCTAGAGATGGGTGGTGGCACGGGGTTGGGTGAGGAAGAAGACTCGGCGAATGCTGTCGAAGTTTGGAGTGATAAAAAGTTCTGAAGCTCCCTTCACCGCCCGCGGCGAAAAGCGGGCCCGCTAGTGTGCCGTATCGATAGCAACGTGCAAAGTCCAAAGTATTTAGTTCTGAAAAGTGCGAATGGCCGAGGCTGGCATTGATGAGGCAGTGACTGTTGGTTTGGATCGAGTAGATGGTAAAAGTTTGTGCATCGTGTTGCTGCTGTTGCTGTTGCTGTTGCCGTTGCTGCCTCTGCACCTCCAGACTCTGCAACTCCAGACTCTGCAACTCCAGCCTCTGCAGTGGTGGACAGCATGTAATGTCTACCCTGTGGCCGTGCAGCATCTGCACGGCCACCGTGTGCTGTCTACTCTGTGACTGTGCGCAGTGCCTACTGACCACTCTCTCCGTCTGGTCTCCACTTACAGTATACCATGTCTCAACCACCAGACACGTGACTTCCCGTCGCGTTCGTGACGAGCCGTCCACACCTCGTCAACCACCACCACCACCACCACCACCACCACTGGACCAAGATATGCAGCCCACAGCCCCCCACCCCCCATGACGCACCTCGCCCGGCTGGCCAGCACTCCGCAACCATGGGATCCCGCCTGCAGAATAAGTCGGACGCGGTCCGCAAACGCATCGCCGCCCATACGTTCGACGGCGAGGACGGCGACGAGTACGGCGCCTCGGCGTTTGGCGGCTTCAGCGACTACTTCCGCCGCAAGAAGATCAAGCTGCAGAACCTCGACGCCGACATTCGTGCCCACGCCGCCAACAAGCCGCAGCTGTTTCGCGGCGTAGTCGCCCATGTCAACGGCTACACGCAGCCGTCGCTCAACGACCTGCACACGATGATTGTCCAACACGGCGGCGGCTTCATGCAGTACCTCGACGGCAAGACGACCGTCACCCACATCCTCGCCAGCAGCCTGACCCCGAAGAAGGCTGTCGAGTTTCGTCACTACCGCATTGTGAAGCCTGCCTGGGTCGTCGACAGCATTGCCGCCGGCCGCCTGCTGCCGTGGGCCGACTACCGTGTCGTGGACGAGGGCGACGCGCAAAAAGTGCTGGCCTTCAGCAGGGGCGGCGTCGTCAGCACTGCCAACCACAGGTCACGTGGCTACCGCGACCAGACCGACAACAGCTGGTATACGAGCCAGCTGCGTGCCAGTCAGGCCCCGACCACGACCAGCTCCAGCTTCTCGCGCCAGAAGCTGCCCACGCCCGATGGCGACGATGGCGACGATATTGAAGACCTGCCGCCGTCTCACCAGCCCGAGGACTCGTCGAGTGACCAACTGCCGAAGGCCAAAGAAAAGGGCAAGGACATAGTGACACCCCCCAAGACCAGCCCGACCATTGCGCCCGATCCGTCCCCCGACGAGTTTGGCAACATCGACGATATCGCCGACGAGCTACACGACAGCCTCTATGCAGACCCCACGCGCGCCAAACCACCACTACCACCACCGCGCAAGAGAAGAAAGTCCACCCCGCCACAGGACCGCATCCACGCCGCCGAGGTCGCTGCGAACCCCCAAAAGACCAAATTAACCGCTGAAGAGCACAATGCCATCCTCCTGCAAGACCCCAAAATCCGCAAATCAACCGTCGTCGATCCCAGCTTCCTCGAGCAGTACTACCGCGAATCACGCCTGCACCATCTGTCAACCTGGAAAGCCGACCTCAAATCCCAACTACAGACCATAGCCAGCGAGCAGACTGCAACTCAGAGAGCGAGGCAAAAGCGCGTTCCCAACTCCCGCCGCTACGTCCTTCACGTCGACTTCGACAGCTTCTTCGCGGCTGTCAGTCTGAAGAAGAATCCCGAGTACAAGACCAAGCCGGCGGTTGTCGCCCACGGCCAGGGCAGCGGCTCGGAAATTGCGAGCTGCAACTATCCCGCCAGGAAGTACGGCGTCAGGAACGGCATGTGGATGAAACGTGCCCTCGAGCTGTGTCCAGACCTCAAGATTTTGCCATACGACTTTCCCGCATACGAAGAAGCCAGCCGTGCCTTTTACGATGCCATCCTCGCCACCGGCGGTCTCGTCCAAAGCGTCAGCATCGATGAGGCCCTGATAGATGTCTCCAATATCTGCGTCGCAGTCGGTGGCAGCGACGGTCGGCAAACGAACGAAGGCGCCGTCTACCGCGAGCAGGCCAAAGCTGATGAGATTGCAAAGTTGCTGCGCGAACAAGTCAAGCTTCGAACAGACTGCGATGTGTCTGTTGGCATCGGCAGTAACATTCTGCTCGCAAAGGTCGCTCTGAGAAAGGCGAAGCCGGCTGGACAGTACCAGATCAAACCTGAAGAGGCGCTCGACTTCATCAGCCAGCTCCAAGTGCAAGACCTCCCTGGTGTTGCGTGGTCGATTGGTGGCAAGCTCGAGGATGTTGGTGTGAAGTTAGTCAAAGACATTCGCGAGCTTACAAAGGAGCGACTGATCCAACTACTCGGCCCAAAGACTGGCGAGAAAATGTATGAGTACTCGCGTGGCATTGACAGACAGGAAGTTGGCGAACAGGTCATTCGCAAATCTGTCTCTGCCGAAGTCAACTGGGGCGTCCGCTTCGTAACTCAAGCGCAGGCGGAAGAGTTCCTCGCCAACCTCTGCGGCGAGCTGCAGAAGCGCTTGTTGAAAGAAAAGGTCAAGGGCAAGCAATTCACAATGAAGATCATGCGTCGTGCAGCAGATGCTCCCATCGAGCCGCCGAAGCATCTCGGCCACGGCAAGTGCGACACGTTCAACAAGAGCTTGGTGCTCGGCGTTGCCACAAACGCAAAGGAGGTTCTCACCAAGGAAGCTGTAGGCATACTGCGAGGCTTTGGCTTCTCACCTGGCGAGCTGCGAGGTATTGGCATTCAGATGACGAAGCTGGAGCCTATGAAAAGTGCAACAGATGGCGGTGTCGAAGGGTCACAGCGGCGCTTGCAGTTCAAAATACCTGGAAAGCCCACCAGTGCACGCAAAGGTCCAGCCTCCATTATTGAGACGCCGGTCAACGCGCGGAAAGTCCATGTAGATATACCGCCAGAGCCTGTCAGTGCACGCAAACAGCCATCACTGCCGCAGCAAGACTCCATCGAAGAGGAACCACCGACCATCTTTGATGAACTCAAAGACGCTGCAAACATCTACGACTCGTCGCTGCCGTTTGCTGCACCGGAACCACCGCCTTCCAGCGTGCGGAGACCACCCCCAGCATTTGTCGATGCCGACCCAATCCAAGATGACCCAGAAACACCACGCAAGCTGAAAACGCCTGCAGTGGATGAAGACCAGGTCGCTTTTGGGGCTGCCGAGCTCAACCACTCGACGCCGTCTCGAAGGCCACTCAATGTCTTGGGCACGCAATTCATCATGCCGACTCAAGTTGATCCTAAAGTTCTTGCCGAGCTGCCCTCAGACATCCGCTCAAAGCTGCTACGACAAGCTCGCCAGTCTTCGCCCACGCCAGCAGCCCGCCAACCGAAGCCTCCCACATCTCGAGTCGCATCACCCTCCCCCAGCACGCCAGAGAGCCCATCCACCCCCTCCCGCCGTATGCCTTTTGCAGCTACAGCCCTCCCTGCACAATCTCAGCTCGATCCCGAGATCCTCGCAGCACTGCCAGACGACGTTCGAGCCGAGATTCTCGCACAGTACACCGCTGCAGGCCTCACCCAATTCTCGCCCTCGCGCCGCCCCTGGGGAGCAGACCAAACCATCCTCCCACAGTCGCCACGCAAAAACCGCATCATCGGCATCCCGGCGCGCAAACCACTCCAACCAAAACGCGGGCGCGGCCGCCCTCCAAAAAGTGCCATGCTGGCGCAAGCTGCGCAGGCGAAGAGCCTCAGCAAAGACGGCAAGACACTGACGCAGGCAAACTTCATCTCGCTGAAGCACCCCGCTCGCCAGCGCGGCGACGACCCCCCGGTCCAGAACGACCAAGACCTCGATCCCGACTTCCTCGCCGCCCTGCCACAAGATATGCGCGCAGAGGTGCTGGCCGAACACAAAGCCGCCAAACTGCGCACCTTCCGCCTGGCATTGCAGCAACCCCGCAGCAGAGGCGCGCACAGATCCGCGGCCTCCCTTCTCCCCGGCCAGACTGGCGCACTCCCTCCTCTACTCCCGCCGGGCAAGAAAATCATCCGCGTCCCCCCACCGCCCACACCATCCTTCACGCAGCGCAAACTCTCTTGCGAAAGTCACCTCCGCGACGCGATGCGCGCGTGGGTCCATGAGTTTTGTGCCGAGGGCCCATATCCAGAGGATGTGGATGCGCTGGGCAAGTTCCTGGGGAGAGTTGTGCAAGAGGAGGGCGATTTGCGGAAGGCAGTGGGCGTCGTGAGGTGGTTGGGTTATGTGATTGAAGAGGCTGGGGATGAGACGGGGGAGGCAGGAGGAGGCGGAGGAGACAGGAATGAAGTGATCGAAAGGGATACGAATGTAGCGTCAGAGCTGTGGAATGACGCTGTCGAGCGGGTCAAGGCCGCAGTCGAGCGCGCGGCGAGGGCGAGGGGGATGGGGCGTGTGAACTGGGAGTGAATAGGCTGTCGACCGATCTCCACAGACCTCCAGTAGACTTTCAGCCGGCTTGCAATACAATTGAGACGACAGATTGTATCACAGAATCAAATAATATAACAAGCACGACATCAGCATCAGTAGAGAATAGATATCATCGTCACTACGTGTCACATACTTTAACTTACTTCTCAGCTCTGACGTGTTGCATGTTGCATGTTGCATGTTGCATGTTGCGCACGGCATCATAGCGTGTCGTATTGCATTGTATTACATTATATCATAGGATATATCCTGCCACATTGTATATACTCATATGTTTGGTTAAGGATTAGGAGGGATTGTGAGTATAAAAAAATATCGAGAAGATTGGAAACGCATACTTAGGAGGAGGAGGAGGATCGTAGAGCGAGCGAAATATAACCGGCCGGTAGCTGGAGAGATACCCAAACGGTTCCTGCCCGCAGCCTGGCGTTAAGGGAGGGGATGCTCGCCTCGCCATGGCGGGAGAAAGGTCGGTATCTGTACTACATCGCACACAAACACACCTCCAAAACCCAAAAATCCCTACGCACGAAACGCACTCGCCCTCGCCCTCCTCCGCCGGCGTGCAAGCGCGGGACTCCACACCCCGCTAAAGAGATCCTCGCACTCGTCTTCATCCTGAGAATCGAATTCTAGGTCGACATCCGCAAGTCCGCCTCCATCCCCGTCCCCACGTGCTCTCACGCCACCATTCTGTTCCAGTTCATCATCATCCACACACCCACCCTCAGCCTCGGTATCGGTATCGGCCCACTCCCATTCCCCGCCTCCACGCACCACGCGCCGCGTCTCGAGAATGTACTTGCCGACTTTATACCGCTGCGTTTCTTCCTCGGCGGCTACGTATTTCCAGCCCAACACGGAGCCGCACGCGCGACAGCTGATGTCGCTGACGGTGTGCAGGCCTGTGACGAGCTGGCGCGAGGTCGGGCTGTGCAGGAGGGTGTTGGGGAGGTGGGAAGGGTCCCAGGGGGTGTTTGTGGTGGGTGTGGGATGGCGTGAGGTGGTTGTTGTGTTTGGGGGGAAAGATAGTGCGGAGGCGGGTGGGGGCGCGACGAGGTAGGCGCGGCCGTGGCGGCCGGTGAAGCCTTTGCTTATTATGCAGGATGAGGGGATGAGGTGTGCGAGGCACTTTGTGCAGCGCAGGGTGGCGGTTGGGGCGGTGGTGAGGAAGGAGGTTGGTGTTAGTGGGGAGGAGGAGGGGGAGGAGTTGCTGGAGGTTGTGGGTGAGGTGGTGGAGGTTGAGGAGGTTCGTCGGCGGAAGGAGATGCGTGGGAGGAGGTAGAGCGGGAAGGGGGTTTGTTGGATTGGCGTCATTGTTGGTTGGTGTATGTTTTGGTTCTTGGTGGTCCGGCCGCCCCGGGTATCGTGAAGTAATGGATGAAGGCGTGTAGGGTATCGTTTATGCGTGATTAAAAGGTGGTAAAGTCGTGTTGGGGATGTGATATGCAAGATCCAATGTGGTGTATGTGTGTTTCTTCCGAGGAGACGAGTCGTTCACGTGTAGTGTCCGGTACCTGTACCGTTGAATAGTCGTCGAGACGTCACGATGCGCTACTATGGTGTCATCAAAGGATTCTTCCGTGGTATTTATGTGCCTTTTAGGATAGGCATGCCGAAGTGCAGCTTGATTGAGAAGCCGCGCACAGCACTCCAGGAGTGTGCAGCGATTCTATAATCCAGGTCCCCCAGCCTCGTGGAGGTCTGGTGGTGAGGTGGACGAGTGACGTGCTTGATAGGCGCAATGGCAATAGTGATAGCGATAAGGGCGCCACAAGCGAGGGGGCCGAAGGATGCGGGGCTGGCGGTGGGGCACAGGAGCTCTATCTGCACCTCAAGGAACTTCAAGGACGAGTCGTGAACTGCTCTTTAAAATCGAATAATTTGCTCTCTGTCATGGGAAAAATGCAAGAGATGATAGAAAGTCAAAGTCGCCGCCTGTTAGACCTTATCAGCAGGTCATGCCTCATTCCCCGCCAAATTACAGCCAGTGAGCGACGAGTCAGGCGATGTCGAGGGACCAGCATATTCATCACGAGGTGCGTTGACACTTGCCGGTCGCGTCCGGTTGGAGCATTTGAGGCCGTTATGCCCGTGATTGAGCTTTATTCGCTGTTGAGCCGCATGCTGACTGGTTATCTCCTGACTTGCCGCAGTGAGCGGTGAGTGGCATCATACTTCACGGCATGACACGTTTAACACTCAGGTGTCTTAGGGATAGCCTTCTTCTCTTATCGGGTACGCCAGCGCTTGCACCATGCAGGTCGTTTCAGATTCGTTACATCCTGCCAAGGTCCTGTTCCTGGTATTGAGGACCACTGCCACAATCATCGAGCTCACGTGACAGGCTGCGGCATGCCCTCTTCTGATTTTACAGATTGCGAAAATATGCGACAGGTCCTCAATGGTGGTCCATCTTGGATGCTTGCTGGTAATTGCGACACGTGCTCGATCTCAAAACAGCACCAACAAGTCAACCCTCGCGCTTTCCGTGCTTTCCAAGCACGTCATCACATTTCCACTCGGCTTCTATTTGCTTTCACCGACATGCTCTGCGCATAGCACAGCATTGGCCATTCAGCCGTATTGTTATCAACCATACTAACCCAGTAGCACTACACCAGCTGCCGTGATGATGTCCCTCGTCACGACGCGGAAGAGAAAGGATGTCGAATACGCCAAGTCAAGCTCGACTGAGATGAATAAAGTCCGCCTGATCGAGCGCGCCGACGAAGGCGTCGTCGACGGTGCTAGCAATGCCGCCCCCAGACCACAACGAGGCGTACGCACTCTCAAAGACATTCGCCGAAAAGGCGTCAAGATCTTCTCGATGTTTCGCATGAGGGGTGTGTATACTCTGAACTCGCCTTTGGTCCCGTTGTTGACTCGCTTCTAGGTTCTGCGGCGACTGAAGGCGACACTACAACTACGGCTACTTCCTCAACCACAACAAACAACACTCAACGTCCCGAGACACCTTCTCAAGACATGCAGAAAGCCCGAAGTCCTAGTGTACCTGATATTCTCGATTCCGCCCCCAGACTTACCCTGCACCACGCTGGGTCGTCTCTTATGAATCTTGCCAGCGTCGCTGTCTTCGATGGCGAGTCAGAGCCTGTCCCAAGCACATCGCCATTCGAGCAAGCCGTCTTACAAATCAGTCGATCTACTCCGGCTCTCTCGAAGCAGCTCACGCTTAAACTCTCGAACGCACTCTTACACAATCCGACAGTCATCCGTCGGCCAAAGTTAAGCTCCAGACCCACCGTACTCACCAAGGATTTTCAAGGTGACCATTCGGGCGCAGCGACTCCACCATCAAAGCGTGTGGATGATGTGCTGTCCTTGCCATCGTTCTCCAGCGGTCCTGAAAGCAGTAATGCGCCCTTGAGCCAGTCCACTGCACCCACGTCAGTCGTGTCGTCTGGCGGACCTGTGTCTGCAGAGACCACGCAGAGGCCACGGAATGAGTCTGTCCAGGGTACACAAGCAGGCTCGTTGACTGAACAACCGGCAAGCACTCAGCGTACATCTCAATGGCTCAACTTCCCACGTCAAGACGCGCAACGCCAGGGCAAGCCATCCATTGCTACAGTCGAGAAGGCTGCTGCAGCCAAGATCTTCTTCGAATCTAACTTCAACCAGCTGCTCAATACAAAGGTCTCGCCTCGGTCCATGCGCCGGCGGCAACTCGAACGCAAGATCTTCGCCATGGCTCTGCCAAACGAACAGCGACAGCACAGGAGACATAGGTGGTACGTGGCTGAGACACATCACCTCCGCCAGGTACGTGTGTTGAAGTCGAAGACCCTTGCAAGACAGAACATCAAAGGCGTACACATTTCGAACTACGATATTGTTCGTGTCCTGGGCAAAGGCAGCTTTGGCGTTGTTCGGCTGGTGCGCGAAAAGAGTGACAATGTCAACAGCTCAGGGAGCGGGTCCGAGGCTGGACAAAATAGCAGTACTCCTACTCCACAGCTCACAGTCAAGCCATTGCCGCCAGTTCGCAAAGTCAAACAGGTATACGCCATGAAAGTCATTCGAAAATCAGACATGCTTCGGAATAGTCAGGAAGGTCATTTACGAGCTGAACGCGACTTCCTGGTCGCCTCCGAGAACTCGCGCTGGGTCGTGCCATTAATCGCTTCGTTCCAAGACAACAACAATCTCTATCTCGTCATGGAATATATGATGGGAGGCGACTTTCTTGGGCTTCTCCTACGAGAGGATATCTTGGACGAGAACGTGGCGATGTAGTACATCGCCGAGATGATCCTCTGTATTGAGGAAGCGCACAAAATGCACTGGATTCATCGGGACATCAAACCTGACAATTTCCTCATCACAGCCTCTGGCCACCTCAAGATATCGGACTTCGGCCTTGCTTTTGATGGGCACTGGATGCACAACCAAGCATACTACAATGAACGCCGCTATGGTCTTCTTCAAGACTTAGACCTAGATGTTGCCGGCGACGAGCAAGATATTACGGAAGACACTCAACGTCAGGCTGCACGTCAGACGTATGATCAGATTCACGGCACCACAACCACTCGCCAAAGGTATGCTTTGAAGCAAGACGCAGCTAACGGACCCATTATCGACTGGCTCAATCGAACCCAACGCCGTCAATTTGCAAAGAGCGTTGTCGGAACAAGCCAGTACATGGCGCCTGAGGTCATCAGAGGGGAGAATTATGACGGACGGTGTGATTGGTGGAGTGTCGGGATCATCCTTTATGAAGTGCGTCGGTCCGCATTCAGATTTCTGGTATGCTGACACTTCGCAGTGTCTTTACGGTTGCACGCCATTCTTCCAAGAGAATCGCCAGAAGACAAAAGAACGTATTGTCGTGAGTTGTGAACGTCTCGCCTGATACTTCCACTAAATCAAAAGGAACACAAACGATACCTGCGATTCCCGAATGAACATCGCTTTGCTCGCCCAAACCTCGATCGCGTGCCGTTGATGCCAGTCTCTCGAAACGCCATTGAGCTCATGATGAGGCTGCTCGAAGATAGACAGGATCGAATTTCCTGCAAGCGCTACCGTGAGAACGACTGGGTGCTTAGTGATAAGGCTATCGGGGCCCGACGCTACCGCAACCTGCGAGCCAATGGCCACATCGTCTACCCTAATGACGCCGAGGATATCAAGGCGCATCCATTCTTTCGCCCCATTCAGTGGTCCACACTACACCTCACACGCCCTCCGTTCGTGCCCAGGGTACACGGTGGACAGCCCATCACCAAGTATTTCGACGACGAAGCTGAGATCATGAGTGCATCCGACCATCTTGATAGCTCCAGCTACGAACTCGCCCAGGTAGATGGCGCTGGCATTGTAGAGGGCGCTGAGCCATTGTGCGAGGGTGATGCGACACCAGTGGCAGAACCCATGACTCGGCAGAAGAGTGCATATTCACCTGCATTGGAACAGATCCGCCAGAGTTTTCAGAAGATCAAACGTCGCAGGAAGGAGAAGAAGAGGCCCCGCGACAAGCTGCTTCGTGACCCTGAGGTGGGCCGAGTCGTGCTTGAGATACGGAAGAAGGGTGCTTTCATTGGGTATACATATCGCAGACCGCGTTTCTCGCTACCTGAGCTGGAGTTAGGTGTGGCTCCGGAAGGACCTACAATTGGCCGAGTGGGTGTGGTTGCGATGAGTGCGTAAGCAGGCTCGAAGAGGTTGTGAACACCAGCGTGGTAAGTACCTGTGGATCACGCCAAAACATCGACCTCTATTAGAAAATGCCTCTCTGAAGACGACCTTAAGTCGCATATCCATCCTTCTTCTAATTCTCTCTCCACCCTTTCATTTCTATCCGTGATTCTGCTACTCTCCTTTGTTTCCTCATGATCCTCTCTTTTGCAGCACCTTCTACATACTCCTTCCAAATCGTCAATTATATTTGTAGAGTGGCAAGCTGTCAACAAGATTAGGAAGAAGTCGCAGTCCTTGACCTTGGTCAGTGCATCTTATTACAGATATTTTTTGCCCAGATCTACTGACGTCGAATGTGACAGAAGCTCAATTCGATCAGCAGTATCATGATTCGTCGGCGCTGCTAACTGGATTATCCCAGCTTCTAGGTCGCCACTCGAGCAATCGACAGCAGAAATACGCACTTCCTCCAACGACCGCGTCACTTTTTCCCTCATGGGGAAGCAGGACCGCAGCGAACGGATCCAGTCGTTTCCTCGCGCGTGACGCTTGTCCCATGCTCCGATTCCGGAGATGGTAGCTATGACCCCGAGGATTGCGGCGCATAGGAACGCGGTGATTTCGAGGCCTGTTGCCATTGTGGGAATCGTTGGGTTGGGGTTGCGGTGAAGGTGAAGGTGAAGGTGAAGGTGGAGGTGGAGGTTGAGGGCGAGGTTGAGGTGGAGGGTCGTGGTGGTTCAAGGGTGGATGACACGGGCTGTGTGGGATGGCTGGCGCTTTTGGAAATTCTCGAGCTGACGATGGCATGTATACGAATCGAACCATATCGCAACTGTTCTGAAGAAATCCGCACGATGTCGCAGACGATACAGAAGCAGTTGCTTTTTGCACTGCTCCACTCGCTGCCCAGAATGGAGGACGAGGGGCCTACTGCCACTCAGAACATTGAGCTTACGCACATGACGCTGACGTCGATCCGCATACGTTCTAGTGAGATCTAGATTAAGATGCAAACAATCGATCCGGTGACCAGAGTTATCACTCTCTTGTTCTTTGAGTAAAACGGTGTTTGAACATTGTAATGTCAGGCACGTCTACGATATCACCACTAATCTTTTCCCCCCGTTTTCGCCCCATGTTTTACTGTTGAGTATCCCAGGATGCTATTGTGGCGAGTGAAGCGTTACAATTATTCTGTTCGTCTAGACCCTCTCCTTTTTATTGTGTTCTTCTCTCTTGTCATGTATACTTTCATCCCTTTTTATACCGGATGGCTTGACTTAGTAAGCTATAGTGTACATCAGTCTGTATTCGTTAACATGGTAGGTGTTCAGATATGGTCCAACTCACCTTTTACGGCACGGGCAGCTGGTAAGTCTGCGCACGGCCAGCATCGCTCATTGAGTAATGTTGCAAGGTATTCGTGACGGTACTTGTATAGTGGATAGTATAATGAGTCGCGCCGATCCCGCTCTCCAGGTCCGTCCTAAGTGACAATCTTGGAATCGAGGAGCTCATACCTGCTTCCAAGTCCAGCGAGGTCTTCTCTCCTGACATTGAGCCAGAAAATCGATCGTAAATATTGCGAAGGGCTCCGATGATCATTGAGTTTTGTGGTAGCGCTAAGATACCAACTACCAGTGCCGTTACATCGACAACGAATCCAAGAGCAGCAAGAGCGCTCATGGTATGATATGGGGTGTACTGGTACTGGAGTCTCAGATATTGAACGATTCGACTGCGGCAAGTAAACGAGACAGTGGAGAACCACTAGACTGACTGAGATTTTGCGATGAAATCAATGACAAGGCTGCGAAGAAGAAATCACAAGTAATTCAGAGCTGCTTGAACAACTCTTTTGCGCTGAAAAAGATGTTGCGATATACCATACTCCAGAAATTTTGGCTCATCTAGCAGCTCGAGTACATATACCATGAGTTCACAGAGCCCCACCAGATGCTGACATGGTGATTGATTGGTGGGTAGACGTTTGAGGATGCGCGGTTTCTTATTGGCTGGACACACAACACAGGCGCAGTCGAACACTTTCAAGGCAGCAGAATTGAAAGTTGTGCCAACAAATTCTTGATTGAATGTCGTAGTCAAGATGAGGAAACAGGGACTACGCCATTCTTTACAGCTGTGCTTCTCTGTGATACATTTATATTTGCAAGTTAACGAACATTTGAACCATCTTGTTGAAATTAGTTTGCCAGTCGAACCCCGGAAGATGGTCGGGTACACATAGGTAACCGACCGGTCACGCCTGTGGTTTTCTCCTTAACTAAGTAAAGGTAGGTAGTGCGGAAGACAGATAAAGGCCCGTTGCAGCATACTGTACGCCCGGTAGGAAATCCTTATCCAATCAACTACCAAATTTTGGTGGATTGAGCTAAAGCTTGAATAAGAAACTCCGTCAGCACACATGCTCACTTCTCCGAATGGTCATCAAAAAGCCTTGTCCTCAAATGAACATGGTTCGAATGTAGATCAGACAGAGACAGCTGTCTACTAAATCTTTACTATCGCATAAGGAAACAGGACAAAACGAAAGTGATTCCAGCAGGCTTGGCTCAAAATGATGATAACAAGAACAGCAAGACTGCACAGTGATTGGACAGCAAACGTCCTACCGCAGAGAAACTAATGTACTACGTCCTCTGCCCTGGCCCCTTACTAAAAATTGCAGACCGTTGTGTTAAGGATGTTGTTTTCTCGAATGTTCAACCCCTACAGTCAGACGGTCTATGTGCTTTCAAGCAAAAGGTGATGAGCGGTAAGGTGTATCTTCTCCTATGCTTCTGGTCACCCTCTCTCTCGTTTCTTCGTCGAATCTTGATCCCACTATTTCCCTCTCATCTCTCGTACACTGACTGGGGAGTCTTGGGTTGTGGGGACCTTGATGGAATCTGTAGAAGTGCGGAGTCTCTCTACATACGATAGGTGGTTGCGATGTGCATGGGCGGTGCATGTACTATGCAAGGCGTGCCGCTGTCAAGATCCATCCGCACCCACTTGTGGCGTTCGCACTGTGTCTGCCCAAGGATGTCTGCAAGCCCCAAAACTGCTTTATGCATACCAATTCACCATCCTCCCCTCGCCATCTCCATGAAAAGGCTCCTCTTTCGGTAAAAAAGACACGGAAGACTGGATCCACGCCGCGCTTTAAAAAGCTCCAGAACAGCTACCTTGCCTCTTCTCTGGTTTATAATCAGACCAGGCTGAACTATTGAAGAGTCCTGCTCCTTACTCATGTCGTACACAACACTCATGCCGTCCGGCAACCCGAGTCTAACAACCCACCACGCCATCCCCAGCCCACACCACCCACGAAGGAGCTGATCGAGAACCGCCTTCAGTGCGATACCGCGAACGACGATGCAATGTAGCACAGTCTACAAATACACCGTGAATACAAGCCCCGCACTCACGGTCTATGCGGGAACCAACGGGACTGGTTTGTAAACGTTGTCATTGTGGCGGACTTGGACTTGGACTTGGAGGCTTTCTTAAGAGTCAAGCATATACCGCAATGCTTCCTGATTCCTGATGCTGGAAGGCTACAGACGATTGGGTCCGCGAGTCGAGATCCATTTACTCGGGGCATGACCGGCTACAGCCGCATCCCCTGCTGAACAGTGCTCATTGAACTGACACGGCGGTATCAACAGAGACAGCATCGATAGATAATCTCGAAGAAGGGATAGTAACAGACGCCAGACTGTATGTTACAAAGCCTTGCTCCTCGTCAAGGTAGGGGTTGTGGCTCGTAAAGCGGCTTCGTAGGGAGCGGAACCACGCAGCGCCTAGTGAATGTCTGGGATGCAGATTCGCGACCGCAACAGCAAGGCTGAGAATCCCGAAGATGCCGAATGCGAGCTGGAGTTTGAGATCCGTAAGACTGGTTGATTCGACCATGGATATGGAAGGCGATGTGGCTGGCTGGGAATCAAGCTATGGTGGAATTGAGATTGTGCAGGGCCAAAGGTGACGAGGAGCGTAGAGAAGGACAAAAGTTGATCAGGCCCGCGATATAAGGATGATGGTTTTGAAAAAAGAGTACGGAAGCTGCCAAGAGGATTGGCTTTGGTTCGGCTGAACTGCGTAGATGTATATGAGGCGCAGACCGCAATTAATTGATGTGGCGCTTAGAATTTGGGCAAGTGATTGTGGTCAACTGCAGATGCAGAGGTGCTTGAGTGATTATATTCTCCCCTGAGATACATATACTTATAAGACGAAGCACGTATGTTGGTTGTGGAGAGTTCTCAAATCCTCCATGTTTTAATTGCTGATATGGTTGTTCCGCTTTGAGACTACTGGACCAATGACTACGTACCCGGCGCGGCGTTCCTACTTGGAACGACGTGTCACCAACAGAAACTCGTCTACGACCGCCCATTGGGCCCGGTCCTTAGCTGCTTCAATTTTCGGCACCTGCGCCGCTGTACCAACCTGCACATCATCGTAATCAATACAAAACTAGTCCCCAAACTCCAACGCCTCGTCACTCTAATCGTAGTTCTGCAGCCTGCTTAGCCTGTCCTCACGTGAGCGCACTGTTACCTAGTAGAACTGCCAATCAAATTGGCCAATGCAGTCACTCAGTAAGCAAGCGACGGTATCTAGCCAATCGAAGTGGGACAGCGAGGCCTGATCGACTGACCCCAACTTACCAAGCCACAGTATCTAGCCAACCGGAGTGGAACAGCGAGGCCTGATCGACCAAGTCACCTCGACTCCACGCTGCATGGAGACAACCAGGAAGCAAAGAAGTCATAGTATCCTAGCCAATTGTAGTAAAATAGCGTTGCATAGAGAAACCCAGGAAGTAAAGAAACAACGTACACCCTTCAAGTCGTCTATTTGGTTGAACTAGCACTACAGAAACATGCTAAGCTTGTACATATATATATATATATATATACACACATAAACACACACACACACACCTACACCCTTTAGCCGCAGACTAACACTCGTCGACCAAGCATCCAAATAACCAACCAACTCCACCACCACAAGCCCCCAGACCTAGAATATCTACAACTACCTCCTAAGAAGCAAACAAGACAAAACAGGACAAGACAAGACAGGACAAGACAAGACAGGACAGGGCAAGACAGGACAAGACAAGACAGGACAAGACAAGACAGGACAAGACAAACAGAGAACCTCACACACGCTAGCTACTAGCGCGGGTGGGCAATGGATGGCGCGGGAGACAATGTTTGGTACGGACTCCGGAGCTTGGGCCGGGTGTGTGCGGGTGTGCGTGCCACTCTCATTCTCACTCCTGCTCCTGCTCCTGCTCATCAACACATCATCACACCCAACGAACGAGTCTTTCAACATTCGAGACTCGAGACTCGAGATTTGTAGATCATGTCTTCATTTGAAAAAAGAAAGAAAAAAAAACATCTTTTGTCTTCTTCTATTTTTTTGGGTCGTCAAGATGGGATGGGATCGTGAAGGAGGATGGGAAAGACTGTTTCTTTTTCTTTTTCTTTGGCCTACCGCTACGGCTACAGACTCTTGAATCCGCGATTCCTAATCCTAATCCCAACTTGACGACTAGTCACCCACCCACCCACTCGCTCGCTCGCTCGTTCACAAGCACAACAAGGACGCTGCGACAACGCTATCACTCCAATCAACCCAGTCCAACCCGGTTCCCCTGCTTTAGAAAAAAAGCTAGAGACACCTTTACTGCCCGCCCATCTTCTCGTACGTATTCATCAAACTGCCGATGAATGTCGTGATCAGCCTGCTCTGCACAGCAACAATGTCCTCGGGCACCAGCCAGATAGTCGCGCCCATCTTTCGCGCAATACTGATGGCCAGCTTGGCGTTCTGGTAGCTCTCCTCGTCGTTGCGGCCGGGGGTGACGAGATCGTAGTCGACGTACGCGGGCTTCATACCGGCGAGGACGTCGAGGAGGAACTTTGCGTTCGAGAGGGACGAATCCTTGAAGGAGCGGATCTGGTTGCCTTGGCCGCCCTTGCGCGCCATGTCGTTGGCCCACTTGATCATGTCTGAGTCGGAGATTTCGCGCTTGCCGAGTTTCTGCGCGAGACCATTCAGGGTCGAGACAATGTCCTTACGCATGAGTTGCCAGACAAGACCCAGTGTGAGGGTGCGCTGGCCATCGGTGATGTCGGCGCCCTGGATACCAGGAAGAGAGAACTGCACAGACTTGCCGAGCTCGACGGCGTAGTTTGTGTTCTCAAGTGCCTTGAAGCGCATCAGCTCCTGGCCTTCTCGAGGCTTGTTGACATGGCGCCAGTTCACGCTTCCAGGGATGACCTTGTCATAGGCCTGGAGAAGGACGAGGCCGTCCTTGAGATCCTCGAAGAAAGACTGTACAACAGGCTTGACGTCCAGGGAGTTGAGCCACAGAGTGAAAACACGGGCTTCACGCTCGCCTTCCGCGTCAAAGTCCTCAATCTCGGCCTTTTCTTCCTCAGTGATGGGATCCAGGCAAGGATGTGTGTTGAACAAGTTGGCGACAAAGGCGAGGTTGAGCTTGGGGTTACCGGCGACAAGCGATGTCGGCGTCAGGAACTTGCGGCAGTCGAGGGCATCGGCGTTTTGTAGGACCATCTCAGCGCGCTGCAGCAGGTCGTTCTGTTGCAGCGGCGAACGGGAGCAGGTCTCTGGTGCCAGCTGGTTGAGTAGGACAGTGTAGTTCTCGCCGTCCTTGACATCTGTGGAGAAGTTGGATACACTGGTGATGTTAGCTGAGTAGATTTCATCATCTGATTACAACTGACGTTCTGTGCCACTTTGCGTTCTTCAAGTGGTAGTTGAACCATCGCAGCAGAATCTGCTCCGGAGGCAGGCGCAGGAACTGCTCGAGTGTCTCGTCGTCGTCCAGCAGCCGGTACAACTCCGGATGCAGCTTGATGTCGATCTTGCCGAGCAGACCTCTCCTGATGACCTGCCAGATCAACCCCAGAATCAGATGCTCGCGCACCTCGATAATGTCTCCACTGCCAATATTGACAACGGAACACCCAATGCCCTTGGCCGACTCAATGACAATGTTGTTGTTCTCAGTGAAGTGGAAGTTGTTCAGCTGCTTGATCTTCTTGCCCGGCTTGTTCAGGACACGCTCGTCGATTGTGTCGGGCACACTGTCGTTGATGAGCTTGGACAGTACGAGACCGTCCTTGCACTGATCGAACATCTCAAAAGTGTCGGTGGGGAAGGGCAGGCGGTCACCAATGTCGGGGTCGCCGGCAAGGACGGCATTGATGTGGCGGGTGAACTCGGTGCGCTCGTCTTCGTTGATGGTGTGAGTGACGTTGGCAGAAGAGCCCTGGACCTGAATCCTGCCGCCGCCGCCGATACTAGGCTTCGAGGCGTGCTTGGGCGTCGAGGGGGCACTGCCGGCAGCGCCGGAGACGGCACGCGGGCGCGTTGGGCCGGTGCTCATGCGCTGCTGGGCAGGCGACGACTGGCGCAGTTTGGAGATGAGGTCGACATAGTCGTCCAGTTCGACGCGCCGCGAACTGTCGAGCTCGACCTCCTTCAAGGCCTGGCGCACGACATCGTAGGGCTGGTGCTCGGTCTGCTGGGTCGCCTTGATGACGGTCGCCTCGTCGAGGTAGCCCTTGTCGTCGACGTCGAGCTTACGGAAGGCGTCCTGCAGGCCGAAAATCTCGCCCTGCTCAAACTGGGGGTATTTCCTGCGCGCAATGGCTGTCAGTCGTGGTGAGGAAACTGGGGGGGATCAGCACGGGAAGTGTACCGCTGGAGTTTGATGATGTTCATGGCGGCAGAAGTAGTGTGGAATAAAAAAGCGGTGGGCGCGGGTATAAAGACAGTGGCAGCGGCAAAAGTGTCTGCCTGGCTCAGCCTCGTTTGGTGTTGCGCGTTACGACGTTTTGTCCTCTCCTTGTCCTGCTTAGTCGCACGCTGATGACGACGTGGGGCGCACCTGCCAAGCGGGCACGGTTGGGCGGCGTCGAGGGGCAGGTACGACCGAATACGCTAACGTCATACGGAGCCGTGTACAGCCCGGTGTACACTGTCAGTCACAGTCTGACTCTGTACCTAGGCTGATGCAGCCCACTACTGTCGAGCCGCATGCTGGCGCCGGCCGTGCAGTGCAGGGCATGCATTGCATTTGCAGGTGAACTGCTGGATGCAGGGCTGCTGGCCGACCGACTTTGGGAGACTTTCCCAGCACGCACCGCAATGCAGGGACAAGGCGAGCGAACGCACATGGCCCGCGAGCGAGTCCACTATTGCCAACTCACACCGTACATGCATGTGTGGATATGGAGGTGGCTGGTGTTGACTACTTGAGTCTGTCACTACCACATGAGTCGTCTTCACATCATCATCATCATCATCATCATCATCATCATCACCACAGCAGGAGCGAACATGTTAAAAAGAAGAGCTTTTGATTCCCTCGTCGTCGTCAAAGGGGCCTCCACCATCGCTAGCTCGTCAAAGGTTCATAAGAGTAAACACTAGCCCTTACTCCGTCAACTATAAAGATAC
This sequence comes from Stagonosporopsis cucurbitacearum, assembly GCA_016920805.1. NCBI lineage: Eukaryota > Fungi > Ascomycota > Dothideomycetes > Pleosporales > Didymellaceae > Stagonosporopsis > Stagonosporopsis cucurbitacearum. Next base: position 1,233,749 of record JAFEKD010000011.1, on the reverse strand, counting down.
TGTATGAGTGTCCGCCGGCCGCTCGTATGCGCAAATGCAGCCCATCCGGACCTCTGCCCCCTCGCAACTAGGAACAATAAGGCGGCAGAAAATGCTGTGAGCACCTCTGCGCACCAAAAAGCAAACATCATCATTGCCGTCTTTATATTCGTTTCCGCTTGATCTTCGTTGAGTGTAGCTCGTAGGTTTCGTATGAGACAAACATGGATATAGATGGCTGTTGAGAGCATCGAGCAGCGCGCTTGTCTGTACAAAGGCCCAATATTACTGGTAGGCAAGACAAAAGGTGGCGTGACCGTTGCGCTTCGTGACAGCGCGCTACCCCATGGCAATGCTATGTCCATAATCATCACCAACAAGAAACGAGGTAGAGGTAGGAAAAATACAGCACCGTCAACCGCAGCATGAAGCCAGAACGTCTACATAGACAAACGTTTGCTTGTGCTGCATGCAGGTCGTATATCGTGAGAATGAAAGTGCAGGTAACTGCCGAACTGGTCGTTAGGGTCGTGAATGCCGAGGTACGGAAATGTAGACATGATAGAAAGAATGAAACAGTCAACAGCGAGAAAACATGCCTCTCGTGAGAGGGACTTTGGAATGTGTTCTGGCTGGACTTGCTCGAGGCACATCCATCATTGCATCTTTTAGCAATAATCGGCCGCCTCGATGCAAGCCAGCATCTAGACTGCAGATGTGCTGACGATCTGCCGCGGTGCCTTTTTTTTTGGCTGCCGCACTACCGCCTCACGTGCTGCGCCTGAACTTGCATGGTGTGTGCTCGTTGCAGGCCTGGGTTGGGATCCTGAGCATAGGGACCGACAGCGCCTCCCTCCATGGTCTTGCGCCTCTTCATCCCGCCCATGTCGTCGCTCTGGACGCTATCGGGACGGTAAGAATCTTGTTCATCGTCATCACGGCCACGTTTGGCAGATCCCAGCCCGTTGGTCGCGGGATAGCCTTGGTTTGCGTACTGTGTGGGACCCGGGTAGCCGTCGTGGGACGTGTTACCGTTTGAAGCGGCACGAGGGTCGTTGCTCATGACACTGTACAGGTTACTCGACGGTAAGTTCTGACGCTGCGGTGTTGGATAACCCGAGCTCCAAGCCTGACCAGTTGCCGTTGTGCGTGGAGTTGCGCGTCCTGATCCGTTCTGGTGTGGGGATCCGGTCATCTCCGGAGAGAGCTGGGCATGGTCGGGGTGCATCGGTCCCGGAGCTCCACTAGGATTGTACCCGTAAGAACTCCTGTTTCCGTTGTAAGGAGCAGTGGAATGAGTGTACTGGCTGTTTTGCTCATGATCACCTTCGCCTCCATTGGATGCGCTTTGATCGTTGTTTTGAGACAATGAGCTGTCAGCAGGCTTTACCTCGCCCTCATCAGGAACATCGGTGATTCTCGATGGCGGTGCCATCTCAGTTTTGGTGTATGGGCCGTCATTGCGGTATCCCATCATGGGCTGTCCCTGGGTAGGATACTGACCAGGCTGCGAAGGAGGTCCAGAGTACATCGGTCTTGAACCGTCGTAACTCTGCGCAGGTGGGTATGAGATGCCCTGCTGTACAGCACCAGGTGGTGTACTTGCTGGTGTTGTTGGGACCGAACGTGCGTTGCTCAAACCTGTATCGATAGATAGAGGCTGATTGCTAGGCGCGTTCTGGACATTGGCACCACTCCACTCATACGAACTGCCCTGATTGCCCATACCCATCATGCTTGATGCACTTGTGGGTGGTGTGGGAAAGGTGTGGGCACGATCAAGACCAGGTCGGCCTGCAGATGGGTGCGGCTGAATGGCATGAGGAGGTTGCGACATGGCCCCACCAATGGGGTTGCTCATCGAATGGTGGTGATGAAGAGATGGAGCTTGTGATGTGGTTGGGCCTGTCATGTACCGGGGCGCAGTCTGCACACTGTCAGATCGAGGACGACCAACAGTGGCCATGGCGGCGCTTCCTACACTTTGCCTGTTCTGGTTTGTAGGATGGTAAAGCAAGGCTCCGATGTCGTGTACAAAGAGAGGGTACAGCTGCTCAGTAATCTTCTCCTTGTTGGCAAATTCAAGTGCTCGTTCAAAGGGAATCCTACACCTCATTAATGCTTGCTTACTGATAGAAGGGCGATAGAAAACTTACCAAACACCCTTGAGGTGCATGGGGCCGATCTTGACCACATGTCTTGTCTTCTCGCTCTTCAAGATGCCGTCGCGACGGCCACGGGTCATACCAGCAACGTTGAGAAGCTTGGTGCCGTTGATCATGTGATTGTCCTCACGACGCGCAACGCAGACGCCCTTGGCCTCAACTTGAAAGCATAGACTGCCTTCGTCTTCCCACAGTGTGGCAGTGACACGGGGCTTCATGCCTGGAGGAGCAACTTGTCCAGTGTGGTCAAACGTATGATTTTGATAACTTTGTGGGGCTGGCGCTGGTGCACCTGAGGACATTGCTGTGTTGTATTAGCAAAAAGAATCATCAGAGTTCCAGACGGTTGAACCTACCGGGAAGCTGGATTGTCGAAGGGACCATAGAACTGTTCATTGACGATGATGCTGGTAATTGGGAAGGCACGCCGTTGCCATAGCCGTATGATGGGTAGCCAGCTGGCGCAGAACCGTAGTTGGGGCCAGGCTGCAACATGGACGGTTGCTGCGGGTAAGCGTAGTGTGACAGCCCTACGGGGGGGCCAGAGGCCGGCGCATGAGCAGTTGCAGCAGACATGTGGGGCGGATGTACGTCGGCGTAGGATTGCATGCTGTTGTATCCCGCTTGGGGGTAGCCGAGGCTGTTTTGAGTACCGTACGGGGAGCCTTGCTGCGACTGTGCATGCAATGGCTGACCGTCGCGGTTCAGTGACTGGGGCGTCTGCTCTGGGGAGGGTGTCTTGAACCCAGCAGTCTGGCCGTGCAAGGAAGGTGCGTAGGAGGTGTTGGAGCTCGCAATCGAACCGCCACTTATGGAATCGACTCGAGGCGACGAGTTGGTAGACGAGCCGCTCGGAAGGGATGTGGAAGAGTGTATCTGTGGGAGGGTGGGCAGACGATCGTTGGGTGTGGCGACCTTGGATGCGTAGTGTGAGGTGTACCAGTTGTCAATGGGGCCGCGGGCATGGACCGACGAGATCGATGGCAGCTCCAGCTTTACGGTATTGGTGGTCGTTCGCTTACGCGCGCAACGTGTCGCTGCGGGATGTCTCGCAGGAATCCCTGATATTCTGCACACCGTAGCAGAACTTGTTACCAAGTCAATTTGGCGGAAGGCGCGATAACCACACAGCGTAGCTCTTTAGAAACTGCGGGTGTTGTGATATATCTCGTTACGCAACAGGCAGAGACCTTCACCGCCAGTCAGCTGTTTGCTTTCGCAGGGTGCACGGGATCAGGGTCGGTCCACAACGTGGTTGCCCGCAACGGTCCAACGCGGCCGAAACGCGGGGGAGGCAGACAGCGCAAACGCAATGTTTACCAACACCCCGCGAGGGTCTCGCGACGAGGGAAAAAAAAAACTTGCGGGCACTTTTGACCAGCATGTTGGTTTTGCAATGGCGCTTGGCCAGGCAGTGGTAGACTGGAAGCAACTCACCAGTTGGAACCTGAGACAAGGCAAAGGGCACAAGGCAGGGGCTGACTTGTGTGCTTGAACGCTGCAAACAATGCTGTACAGTCAAAGAGCGAGTCGTAACGTCGTTGCAATCGTTAGTTGAGAAATGGCAATGCTTTTCAAGTGGATCCAAACACGCTCAAGGACGAATTGACGAATGCCGGCCTGGAAGAATATCGATAAGGGCAGCGACAACGGGCGACATGCACTCTTTGCGCGTGGTCGTCGTTGAAGCGTCTTGGTCGGTCGTTGGGGTGGTTGCGCTTGTCAAGGATACACTGATGGCGCGGCGCAGCGCAGCAGAGCAAGAGGAAGACTACGCGACTCGTGGGTCAGTAGCTGCGGAGCACAGCAAAGGTGGGAGAGGGTGCGACAAAAGCCAACCTCCGCCAGACAGGGAGCAGAAACAAAAGCCAGCAAGACAGCGTGGTGCTGACTGCGTGGGGAGGGCGGAGGTATTGAGGCGGAGGTGGTTGGGATGGACTTGGGAAGCTAGTCTCGACCACAACGGACGGCTACCAGCCAACCAGAGGCAGCGAGCGATAGGCGAGGGCACGGGAGATGGGGGATTGGGGCCGAAACAAAGCGTGGGCGGGCGTGCGGGCTGGCGTACAGAGCGCGAGATGGAGAATGAAGGTGAACGTACCAATGCCTCGACAAACGGGCGCTGAGCGAGCAAATGTGCAAGACTCACGACGATGCTGTCGGCGCGTGTGGAGAAGAGAGGTCGTTCTCGTCGGCGGTGCTGCAGGATTCTCTGCAGCTCGACAGCAGGCAGGCCGCAGCTAAAGGGCTGACCGAGACAGGCGAGCCACGCACGCCCCGCAGTGCAGTCCGCCCGAGGATGGCCTCTTTTTCGCAGACGGCGTGTCCCTACAATGTCAGTGCGCTATCGACGCCGCTGGCCGCGAGCCTGGGATTTGCGCTCACCCACAGGCCACTGTTGGGGGTGGGGGGTGGTGGTGCTGGTGGTGGTGCTGCAACTACTACTGCTGCTGCTGCTGCAACTACTACTACTGCTGCTGCTGCTGCTGCTGCTGCTGCTCGGCGGGACGGCGCGAGATGGCAGCAACGGCGGCACGAGCACTGGGTCCTGACGAGATGCTGTGCTGTACTCTTGCTGTACCTAGAGACGGGTGGTGGAGATCTTCTGGGGGGGCGCTCAGCACAATCTAAATTCGCATCAGGCTTGGGCGCAGCCACGGGCGCGCGCCAGCATGGGGTGGCCCGGCCTGCGCTCCCAGCCTGGGCCGAGAGGCAACACTCCCGTCAAGACGACCGTTTCGCGCGCGAGAAGCACAGACGGCCGCCACCGTGCATGCTGACTGGGCTGATCGGCCGTCACGGGCGCTGCATGGAGACTGTACACAATACACACACAAGTGGAGACACTGGAGAATCGAGTGGAGCCTTTGCTGGCAGGGACAGGGCTGTCAGGTCTATACCACGACGACACTATGCGCGCAAGCGAGCCTGCTCCACCCCCAGCCACCTGACGCCAGAAGGGAGCATCCCGCACAACGGGACAACGGCACAGCAGATTCACCGTCCAGCAGCCCTAGGCCCTATCTACAGGGTGCCGCATCAAAGAGCGTGCAAATTCTACCAGAGCCAGCAGAGCCAGCAGAGCAAAGAGAGAAGGAAAGCTCCTCTCAGTGCCAGGAGGGGTGTGCAGAAACGGCGGAGGAATTGCTATTCTCGTGGCGCCCGCCAGCACCACCACCCATGAATCCATCGTCGACGGTTGACGACCTGGCTCCGAGCAGGGGGGCGTGCGCCAAACTTAGCGGGCGGCTACTCTTTTCCAACAGAGACCGTCCCGCCTTCCTCAGGCGTCGGCTGGGCCCCCGATAGGGAGCTGATGGCTGGCCTCGTCGTCGGCCAGTCAGGCCTGCCGGAGAGTGCCAGCAAAGTTACGGCCACGATAAGGTACATTTCTTAGTCAGCTGCTAGCCGGAGCTTGATCATTGATGCTACGCAGCTACGCGCGCCGAGTTGCATGCACAGACCGACGGCGACAGAGCAGTCAGAGCAGCATCCCAGAGAGCGATCGTTGAAACGTCGTCATCGCAGCTGAGTGCGCTGAGTGGCCCGGCTGCCGCGATGATGCGCGCTGCTGCTGCGAGTCCCATGTCCATACGACACCTGCCTATGAATTGTGTATGTATGTATGTACCAGGCATGTAGCCGAAAGCCTCAGTCCAAAGCAGACTCCGGCACGCAGCCTTGCATGTTCCAACCTCTACCCGCTGTCGGTCCGCAGCGCTCACTCTGAAACGCAAGCTGGATTTGCCGCGGCACCTGCTCGTCATTGTTTCCGCTTTCATTACGGGCGTTGATGCTTCGGGCAGGACAGCTTGCACAATCATCGAGCAACGTGGTCTGGGCATCCCGAGCGGATGCCTCCTCTGGCTAAACTGAACCCTCCCGGGCCACAATCCAACCAACCCAACCACTCTCGCGCAGGGATGGCCTTGGCTGCCTGCGGGAGAGACGGACGGAAGGCCGCGCAGGCGCCGTTCAACAAAGCCAGTCGCATTCCGACCACCTGGACCTTCTGCGAGGCCAGCATTTCAACATCCAACAACAGCATGGCGACAAGCTTTGAGAGCGTCAAGCGAAGCATGTGCAACGTGGACACTCGAGAGAGAGCCGTGAGTGCGACGCTCATGTCATGTCAGCAGCATGATCAATGAGAAGACGAGACGAGCCACACTCCCAGCAGAGACAGCTGCGCCTCGGCACCACTCGTCCCCACTCGTCCCCACTCGTCCTCACTCGTGCTCGCAGCTCAACTCCCGTCCAGATTGAATTCGTTCTATAACATGCCGTTCGTACCACCTGCGTGGTCGCTGATGTGGATGCCAACGTGAATGATAGGGCGCTGACCTCTTGCGGTGTGAGTGATGTGTTGTCCGCTAGGCCTTGTAGAGACAGGGTCCAGCTCAGTCACGCCTTCCTGCCTGATCAAACAGCCAACCGCGCGAGACTCCATTACCTCGCTATCCATGGCCAGACTCCATGACCGTGTCTCCCCTCGCCGCCGTCCGTGTCGCTGCTGTCCCAGCTCCTTGGGCGGGGCGAGACGCTGCTACACAAAGTCAATCTTTCACTGTGAGCCGAAACAATAGCTGCACTACACTCCACCTGCGCCGTGTGGGTGCATGTGCGCTCATGTCGCCGCAACACGACGCTCGTGTCTTGCCAAAAGCAGCCCGTTTCAGAGTCTGAGAGTCGTATACAGTATGTACTGATACCGTGCTGTGTACCGTGCATGTATGCGTGGAATGTCGCCGGTCACGGGACCCGCAGAACGGCGCTCTTGACGGCACAGGCCGGGGGCTCGATGGATGCACCTTCCATGCGAACGGTGCGAGGGCGACTGGACCGCACACTCTCGTGCCTCTCGTGCCAGCCACATCTGACGGTTCTGACCGAGGGGGCCTTTGCCAGCCTGGCCGCCTCAGGCGCCAGGCGCCAGGCGCCAAACCAACTGTTCGCATCCTATTCGACCCTGTCCAACACATGGACAGTTTTCAGTCTCTCCACAATGACGAATGTCCTTGCTCTCGTTCTCTCTTGGTAGGTATTTACCTACACAGCACACAGCTCACTTTGCGACGACATGGCAGGGTCCCTTGTTTACGCAAAGCGTCAAACTTACACCTGTACTACCAACTGACACTCATATATATGTGGCAAGAACACTTGGTCAATGAGGAGCGCATCAATCGAGTGAGCTCTTTTAGAACTGTCAAGATGGCCGATCCATGCCCTTACAGCCTGGTGGTACACAGTACGGTGGCAAGCTCGTAAAAAAGCTTGTGGTACCACGAGTCGTAAGCGATCCCGTGTTGTGACACTCTGTGGAAGCTGAGTCCTCATCCCTTTTAGCAAGGCTTGGTCACACCCTCGCCGCGTGGGCCAGTGTGTCTAGCAGCAAATGCACAGGTCAGAATAAACGTGCAGTGCAGCGCATCCGGCGCGAGGTGGGAGCGGATCGTGGAGAAGGCCCGCCCGCGCCCCGTCTGTACTGTGTGCATGGCATGACTTGGAATCAGCGGGCATGCTGACCACCACAGCATTATTATTACCTGCCTAGGTATTTGACACGCACAATCAAGTTTTGATGCTATGCTGTCAAACATGGCCTCATCAGCTACAAAGTCCGAGTGATCATTTGCAGACGAGGGTCCTACTTTTGGCTCTCGTGGCCAACCAATTGTACTTTGGGCAGGCGTCTCTTGCGGTATCAGCCATCGCCTCGAGCACAAGAATAATGTTCTCGTGAATCGGCCATGCCATGCAGTGGGTGGGGACTGTGCACGTCTTGTTGAACACACGGGGGAAGACCGCTCTAGAATCGGTGACAACAAATCAGCCATTACACGTCGAAAACCACCATGACGTCCACGTAGGTAGGTAATATAGGTGACAGTCGTCAAAGGAACGAAACGCACGTTCGACTCTTGCTCGTGAACAAGCCCAGCTCATGAGAAAGCTGCACTGCACTGCACTGCACTGCACTCTGTCGATTGGCGTTCCTGCAGCTGTGAGGCAATCCCGCAATCCGACTCGGGCTTCCGCTCGAACCAAAGAATCCCATGTCGATTGGCCACGTCTCAACTGCACCTACCCGCTGTTGCATATGCGTGTGATGAAGGGTATCCCCTGCGCGCGCGGGCGACCCCCCTCCTCGCTTCGTCTATCGAGCATGACCAAAAGCGAACTGCTGCAACACCATGTTGCGTGCAGTTTGCACACGACACACCCTTTGTGTCTGTGTCATTGCTGTTGCGGATCCTTTGGAAATCTAGATTACCCAGCACAGACTGAAATCCAAACTTTTTTGCCTCGAAATTATTATTGCCGACAGACACCTCATCCTAGCCTTGGAAAACAATACAATACAATACGGATCAGCACATTCTGCCTCTCCTTCCCTCATGAACCGATCAGATGGTCAAATCCGCCAATCACCACTGGCCACGTCAAGAGCCCGTAAGAAGCCAGTCGAGCCGTTATCGGGGTCTGGACGGCAGCAGCAAAAGCCATGGCTCCGCTCCTTGCATCCCAATTAGTGTCGTGGGGTGGCCAGCTTGCCGCCCCGTGATTGGCGCCCGTGGCCAAAAAGCATGGGCTGAACTCACCGGTCGTTGCGTGGAGACTGTCCGCCGCGCCCCACTCTGCTTGTCTTGTCATCTTGCTTCGTTGCTCTTGTGTCCGGCTCGCTTGCTGCTGCATTCTCTAGCGCCTTGTGTGTAAACTGAAGATTTGCTCGTCGAGGGCCTCAACAGACTTTTGGGAATAATCCAAGTGAGGGGAGGGGGAGGGGCAATTAACGCGTTTATCCGTCAAGCCGTGATGATGGTGCTGGCGAAGACGAATCCTACACCGCTAGTCTATTCTCGGCCTCTTGTAAGTAAGTGCTGCTTTCACGAGGGAAAGATATTCGGCAGTATCCTGGTCTCATGGTGAGCTGGGATTGTTCATGACAACATTGTTGGCTGCACGGCTTTTACCCCGCCGAAGGTATTCGCCTTGATTGCTGCAACATGCAACAGCTCCCTTGCTTAGGCATGGCATGGACACTCAAACATGTGTCAGTGGTTGACAAGACGCGATTTTTTGGTTTTCTCGACAACCGCAATAATCATGTCAAAAGAACGTGAGTTCTGAGACACACATGGCTGTATCCGCTGCAATGCAGCATCCCATAGCGGCCGCAAGCAGGTTCCCATCTCGCAGCAAGCAGAGCCGCTTGCTATCACGGCGCATTCGCTTCCGCTTCCACTTGCCGCGCATGACATACGTGCGTCTCGCCGTTTCTCCGGGGCGACACGGCGTCGGCCATGTTGGAACAATTCACCTCTTTGCCGTCACTTCACGGTACAACTAACATACAGATGTCGGCAGCAAATCACTGCTAGCAAACGTCATTCCAGACAGGCATGTTCAATTTGATCCGCGCCGCCGATGGGATCTCTCGATGTGGTCGCCCTGCCGTTCATGCGGCCTCTGTGAATGAAAAGACCGGCGCCCAGGCCAATGTATGGATCTTCAACGACCCGTCTGCAACTGCGGAAAGCGGCCCTTCGCGGCCTCGCATGACATTAGGTAGACGATGGCGGCGGAGATGAATTTTTGGCACAGGCCCTGCTTTACCGAAAGGAAGATCCTTTCATCCTGCAATGATAATTGATATTGATGCTTTAGGGAAACAATAATGTCGGTTTCTGACGGTCATGCTGTCCTTCGGTGCATGGATTCATCTCAAAGCAGCCACGACGATGGGAACGGGTGGCTTGCTGGAATACCGTATTTGCCTTGACGCGCACACTAGAATCGTGACTTTACGCACAACCGGGCGATCGAGCTACGGAGTATTCCCTACCCTACCGTAACCCAACTGTTAACTTGATTTCCAAGTATTGCCATGGTATTGCCAGTCCGTCCGCCCAACACACATTAACATTAGGTAGTGCCTTTTTCTGACCTCAATTTCCGCTCGCAGCACATGGACGACACAATCCTACCGCCCATCGTCGTCGCAGCGCCATCCATTATTTTATTGCGCAACGCAATGCAATACTTTGCAACCCGCACAATACCGTAATCTCTACAGTGGGCAGTGGCACGCACACCCGCACACACCCGGCCCAAGCTCCGGAGTCCGTACCAAACATTGTCTCCCGCGCCATCCATTGCCCACCCGCGCTAGACTGCCCACACTGCCCACATCGCACTGCACTGCCTGCCCTCTCCCAGCACCCCAAACCCACATGCCATCGTGCTCTACATACACACTTTTAGATACCAGGTATTAGGTACAATACCCACCCGCTAATTCACAGACACGCGTCAACCGCAGTCCCCTCCACACCGCACACACCACCACACACAAGACCCGCCCAACCTACCGTATTGTGCCTTCCTAACGCTGAGCTCCGACGCCCGCGCCGCACGACTCCACTCCATCAGATCATGTTGTCGGGGCCCGTGCGGGCGCGACGGACGAGCCACGCGCCCGCACAGAGCAAGGACCTTGACTTGGTATTGTGTTGTGTTGTATTGTGCCCTCGGTGCGGCAGGTCTGTGCGCCGACGAGCAGGATTGTTCACAGTAGGTAGGGAGGTACCGGTATGTCACCGCTGCGAGGCTGGCATCGCGCACAGCGCACGGTTGGCAATGGCTGGTCAGGCGCTGAGGGCCGCGGGGGCAGGGACAGACATGGAGCGGCTGCGCTGGTCCTAACGGCGCTTTGACAGTTGTGGTATGAAAATCTCTGCAGCTGCGGGCCGAGCGGTGCCTGTCTCCGCTGTCCGGGCGGTTGCATGGCTGTGCTGCGAACTACTGCGTATACCTAGGTAGGTAGGTACTTGTACGATGTGATGTGATGCGGTGCAAAGCGGTGCAAAGCGGTTGATGTGGACGTGGGCCGGGCGAGGAAGGGGAGGGTTGCGGGAGTGGTGTAGTGGGAGCGTGTTGGTGCTGGGAATCAACACAGTACCTATGTACTGTGTGTACGTACTGCATGGACGTTCAAGTCATCGCTTTGGAGCCAGATTGCATGCATGACCTTGTATGTACTGTATATGTAGCCCATGTCCAACATTGATATGGCTTATTGCAACTACATGTGTGTGCACTGCCATCGGAAAAGCGTCTTTCTCGATGAATGGATTAATTGAACCAACACACACACACACACACATCTCGACAACGTCATCTCCCTCCCATGATAAATCCTCTCGCCATTGACTTACCATGCATCCCCAAACCCTCCCACCGCCAAACCTGTTGTCACAACATCCTTGATCGAACACTCACTCTCATCCAAAACTCACAGCATCACATATCCCCACAACCAAGTCCTCCCAACAACCCCCAACTCCGCCCCCCTCTCCTTCCTCTCTACCCTGTCGTCACCTCCTCACAACTCACCATACATTAGCAAACCCCCACAACAAAGCCCCCAACAACGCCATCGCGCAAGGAACCCGGTGTGCACTATGCAACAAGGACCAGGAAAGGGACGTCGAGATGTGCAGGTTGCGAGGGGCTTGCAGAGAGAGGAAAGGACAGGGAAGGGAAGACTTGGAGGGAGTGGGTTTGCACGTCTGTTTGGTTACGGGTGGGGGGCGCGGGTTTGTGGGTGATGGAGGGGGTTGCGCGGTAGGTTGTGTGCTGGTAGGGGGGTGATGGAGGGGTGTTGGGGGCGAGGTGTTGTGTGTGTGTGTGTGTGTGTGTGTGTGTGTGTGTGTGTGTGTGTGGGTGCTGGATGGGGGTTGGGTTGGAGGTGGAGTGGTGTGTGGAGTGCTATCTCGAGTATTGGATGATGATGTGTAGTATAGCATCGTGCTGGTAAGTGAGGGCAAGGAGGACTAGGCAGGTTTAGTACTGGCAGGTGAAGAAGAAGAAACTGTATCAAGAAAGGTCAAGTCGAGTACGTGTAACGACGAAGCGAAGTATCAGATATTGAGAAAAGTAGGTAGACCGGCAGAGGCTATTATAGTTACAATATGTTCATCGACAGTGGCAGTCAAGTGCTGGAATGTATATCGTAGCATAATTTGATGTGGTTGCTCAGAATAATCTTCACGTGATGTTGTCTCGTTCAGTTTGGAGCGCTGGTGGTATGTTTTGGTGCTCCTTGATGACGGTGTTTGGCTTCGATGGTGTCCGGATTAGGTGAATTTTGTAGTAACCCTCGATCACGGTAAAAAGAAGGGGGCTCTCAACAGGCATACGGTAACTTCCGCAGATGTTTTTTATTCGAATGGAACTGGTAGTTTGTATCGCTGTAAATAGCAGCACAGAGTCACCTTACTCCATTTAGCGAGATATCTAATAGTATTGCCTGGTACAGGGTCGGTCCTAGTCGTGGTGTCTTGAAACAATCGTAGATTGTTGCAGACAGTTTTTGGAGTAGTGCTCACAAAATACCCCATCAAAGAGCCAGAGAACCAATCAACTGTCAAGCAATGGCCGCAACCAGGGCACGCATGTCAGGTATGCTTTTCTTCTGGAGCCATGATCTAGCAGGCCTTCGCTCGCATTGTTCGTATGCAAAAGGAAAGGCGCTAACAAGGCTCCTACGATTTGTCATGTTGAACAACGACTGTTTTTTGTGAGAAGTGTGACCTAGATCTCAAGATTTTTACAAGACTAACGGCATATTGATATTTGATGTAGCTGTGAGTCCGTGAACGTCGCAGGAGATATGAGGCTGCCACGACCTAATTGGCGGTGAGCAAGGCCCCGCACTAATTCTAGCCGCAAGTGCGCCGCATCCCAACTTCCTCACGTCAATCCTCGCACATTCACCCCTGCATTTCTTGCCACACCAATCGATACCCCTGTTGAAACACGAAAAAACAAAGCAAAATGCCAGCTCCAAGTGACATCCTCTCGGACCCGGACATTAGCAAGGCCTACGAGGACGTCAGGAGCGACAAATCGGAGACCACGTGGCTCGTTCTCAAGTATGAATCCGCCACAAAGGACAACCTAAAGCTGGCTGCAAGCGGGACAGGCGAAATCGCCGAGATGGTCGAGACTTTGGGTGATGATGAGGCAGCTTACGGATACGTGCGAATGAAGCTGGGCAATGATGAGTACTCGGAGCGGGTCAAGTTTGCGTTCGTTGTATGGGCTGGTAAGTGTTTCTGGCGTCCGTATATCCAATCGAATGCATTCTTGGGACGACCTTTGCTGGGAATGACTGGATTTGACTCAAAGCGGTTTTGAGGCCATGAGCTAATTAAAATGTAGGTCCCAACACCAAGATCATGCGCAAGGCCAAGATGAGCTTTCAGAGCGGGCAGGTCAAGCAGGTCATCCGAACATATGCAGTAGAAATTCAAACGAGCGATAAGAGGGAGCTAGATGCAGATGCCGTTACCATGAAACTTCGAAAGGCTATGGGCGCCAATTGTAAGATTTCCGTATTCACGTCTGGATAGCGACTGACTCGTATAGACGACCGACAAGGCTCAAGCTACTGAACATGAAGCTTTACTCTGTGCTCATTCTGCAATATCCTAGTATAGACCAGGTCGGGAAAGACAAAGATTTAAATTCAGTAATTGCCCAAAGCCCGGATTGTGAGGTCTGAAAAATACACTTCGACCTACCATCAATCAGGAGCCACCACTCTACCGTTCTTGCACCCCGGACCCGGTCTCAGACACCGTGAAACAGAAAAGAAAATTTAGACAATAATATTACTCCGTGAGGACTAACAGCAGCTTATCAACTCTATGCTCTGACACGGTCTTCCTCTGATGCCTGACTCCTCGAAACCTCGCTCCTCAGCCTGCTCGAATCCTGCTCGCCAGCAAGATCGCCGTCCCGCTTGTCGGGGTCAGATGATTCAAGATCCGCCGCAGCAGAAGCAAGCTCTCCCAACTTCTGCCTGTGTTTCCTAGCCAACGAAAACATGATCCATGAGCTGTAGCCCTGAGCACACATGAACACGATATGACAGAACGGCGTTGCTATCTTGATAGACAGTGGCCATTCTTGCATGTCGATGCCGTAGAGGAAGAAGGCGACTACAGTCTCGCCAACAGTTCCAAGTGCAGTCAGAATCACAGCAGCCAAGCAGAAGTGCATGTTCATGCGGTGTTTAGTAGGCCATACGGTCCGAGTGATCATGACTGGGCGAGGCCACAAGCCAGCCAGGATGTCAAAGATGCCTGGATAGCTGATTAGACAAACAAAAAGCCCCCAGTATCGTGATTTCCGAAAAAAAAGAACATACCATAAGTCATAATCAGCACCGTATATGCCTGAGTACTCTTCTCGACTTCCCACCGTACGTTTCGAGCAACCATGACGGATGCGACAATTACCGCTCCAACGTGATGCACCACACTAACCCACTGTACGTCGGAGCTGACATACAGCAGTTCGTGCAAGTACATGGCGATGAAGATGGATGTTGCGACAATAGTGACATCGCCCATCGCCGTCTTCGCCCCGGCAACAAAAGGAGTGTTGAACTGCGCGTGTCCAGTGACGATAGTCAAGTACGGATACAGTGCGAGCACAATCATGAGGACTTTTGCAGGGATCAAGACGTGGTGGTTGGCAAAGCGGCGTTTCTGGCTGGCAGTGAGCCGCTTGAAGATATCCCGATAGATCACCTTGGGAAACAGGTAGTCCGAGAAGAGACGTGTGGCGATGAAGAAGATGAGGAGTGTCTAGCCAAGTTAGCTTCAAATGTGTTCAAGTGATTGTTGCTAGCTTACAGTCGTCGAGAGCAGGAAACCGTGGTGGGAATAGGTGGATACCAGCCCCTCGTTGAGCTGTTGGATTGCATGAGGGGGCAGGGAGCGCTCGACGGCGACTTCGATGTGGTGGGCAATCATCTTGTCTGTTAAGACCTTGTTCATTTGATGTAACAACTCTCATGAGGATGAAGTATGCTTTATATATCCGACTTCCCGTCTGTTCCTGGAGTCTTTGGTTCGAGCAGAGTATTCGTGGTTGAGTTTCAAGGGTCTACAATTCGGTACCAGCTTCATAAAGGAAACCACTTTCAGTAGGCCAACTCGGAGACAGGCCTATCTGTATCGATGTCACAGAGTTTTATCAGGTCCTATGTACCCTAGGATATATGATTGTGAGTTTTCTTGTCGTGCAGGCCTGCAAATGTCCCATACCCATTGTTTGATGTTGGAGGTAGTCAAGACTACAACGCGGGTCAGTCTCAAAATGATGCAGACTTTGGATAACACGAATTTTGCGTCCTTAGACGATTCGTAGCTTCATTCCTTCGATTCAGAATGGCTTTTGGAACCCTGGGTGTGATAAAGCCAGGTATGCCCACATTAGTCACCAACATCAGTTGTGAAAATCACTTATGTTCTGTAGAATTCAGCTCTGGGATACAACTTACAAGGAAAATCATGCTACCAATAGTAACGGAAAGGGAATCGATATCATTCTATATACGTTGTGGGGAACAGCTAGTTATTCTTTAGCACTGACACTCCAACCTATCATGAAGTCGAAATTCGAAGATTCGCTAGATTGATACCCTGAATACATTAAAGAGTCTTGTGACTTTTGGATTCAGGCTTCAAAGGCTCGCTGTTTTTCAACGTGATCTCAAGCTGATGAAGATTTTTATTGCTCATGTGCTAGAGCTCGGAAAGCCCAACACAAGGACCGCTGGCCTGAGTCCCGGCTCTAAAATTCAGGTACGAATGGCTAGTGATCCCTTGAGTTGATACCTAGAATCTCGCCAGGAATCTTCAATGTTTGTGTCCTGTACACCGCTCCTTCAAGGCTATGCACAATACTCCTGTGGTAATTACTTGTCATTCCGAAGGTATGCTGCCTATGTGTTTCCTACACACCTATTAGCCATTCGTTCTAGGATACTATCTTAGATTCGAAATCAAGAGATTAGCTGACCTTCTACAGGTTATAGCATACACTCTGAAGATTTTCAATCGCGACCTCCCTCCCTCTTCCTCACAAAGTTTGGTTCCTAGAGGACTATATTCATATTGCCGCCGCAAAACTAGTCAATGACTTTATCTGTCAGTGAAAGCCGTCGGATATGATGGATGGTTTATTAGCTCTTTGCTAACAGAATCGTACTGCCATTGCATGCTTCTGCAGATTCTACATATGGTGTATCCGAGTTTCTGTCTTTTTTCTCACTCTTTGCAACCTCATCACAAGCTTTAGATCCCCGCAACCGGATATTATTCATGTTCGACATGCGCGTTTCTTTCTCGATAAAGCGTTTGCCTTCATGGTCCCAAGATAGCCACCAGTTCGACTACATGTCTTTCCGACCCAAAACACGATCGACATAAGCAATTACTCTGCCTTTCAAAGCGACAAATTCGTCTTCCTTTGTACCAAATAAACTTCGCCAAAAAGGACCCTTAATTCTGTCTCTTCAGCTACAGACCAGAAGACTAACGACATGTGCTTCTGTTGTTCACATCATAAACAGACACCTCGGAGCATGGGTCAAGGTTTCTTCCGTTATTTCCGCGCCCAAGATGAAGATTTCTACTCAACATGGATTGATAAGTCCTGGTCTGCGTACACTCGCTGATACCTGCCTGTTTGGATGGAAGGGACTGATGTATGTGTGTTTTTTGTGTCTTTATCTATGTAAAAAAGTATTAAGATCCCTTACATGGTTCCAGAGTCTAGAACTGAGGCCTTTGAGAAAGACACGTGAGCTGACCAGGCCTGCGTTTTCTATTTTTCAAAGTAATGATATCGGAAAATATGTTCCCTTTCTTATAACCCCTTGTTACTCGTGGGATGAATCGACTTTACTCTCAAAACTTTACCCGCTGTTATTTGATAAGGAGCAACTCACAGAAACATGTATCTCTTGGCTGAAATCATCAAGTACGAGTTCATCAGTTCTCACCGCCGTTGTTCCTCACCAACATCATATACATCCTACACTTTACTTTTCCCGTGTTTCCAAAAACAGCGATTCGCAGTTGTATGTGTCCGCTTCCTGGCGTCGTCTCTTGGCCCCCAAGCGAAGAACTATTGGCCCAATCTCCAAAAACATCAAGTGTGTCTTCTGATCATGGTTCTTGCAACACTTCACCTCAACATTACATGTCCAAAATCTCCGTCTGTTGTCTCAAGTGTCTGCGTGTGTCTTCTTGGCCACCAAATAGCAAAGAATGGGTTTGATGTGTCTTTGTCTTTGGCTTCTTATTTTTGTTTACCTTGGAATTATGTTCGAATTCACGTCAATTTCAAGACTGTGGATGTTGCCGACCTGTACCGACCCCCTTACTCTATCCATCGTGATCGTCATCATCTTCTGCTTACATACGTCAGAGTATGTATGCATAGGTAGGAATACACAAGCAGCGACACATAGTGGACGGCGTGTTAACTGCTTCAAAGGCACCGCACCAACTTCGACATTGTTCTCCCCTCTTCTTCAGATCGAAATTCTCAAGCACAAATTGCTGGATCCTCATTCCACATGTCTCACCTCTTACCTCTCATCTCCTTATGCAGAGCCGTGCTCTCCGAACCTCGCTCCACCATCATCATCATAAACCACGTAAACAAACAACTGCAAGCGCACATCAAGCCCCATACGCTAGCTTTAAAGCACAAACAGAGCTAGCAAGTACATGTCTAACACGGCTTAAGCTGCATGCATGCATGGAAAGACCGGTGTATGACAGGTACGGTTTTGGCATGTGCGGGCTTCCTCTGCCGCGCATGCGTTGCGCTCCGCTGTTGAGAAGCTATGGGGTAAGACGTGGACTTTTTTGTGTACTTTTCATGTCTTTTTCCAAGGCCCTAGAACGTCCCACTCCCTACTATGTTGTGTGTCCTGTCGCCGCGTATCATCCAGCAGGGATTATGGTATGCATGTCGAGAAGCGATATTGTACATAGTGCTACCAAACCAAAACCAAAAAAATATAAAAAAAAACATATAAAAAATCTGACATCAGATGTTAAACATCAAACCTAATATCTCTAATCCTAATCTCTCATCTCTCATCTCTCATCTCCCTTATAATAGACACCACCCAAGCGCGAAAAACACCTGATATCTACACCTGCCTATCCCTCCACCCTCCTCGTTGCACAATCATCTAGCAATCTTCCAAGAACCTTTGCTTCCTACCCTTTACCAACCTTCTACGTCACGCACGGATCCATATCCACCATAGTATAGCCCGAGAATCAGACTATTGGTGAGCTCTGTGCACGTGTTTTTCTGCTAGGTCAGTAGGCCTGTCTGTGTGTCCATCTATTTATCCATCTACCCATCTACTCATCCATCTACAACGCATCGATAATTGCCATTTTCAAACCCCAAGACAGGAAGACGCGGGGCGGAGGGTTCGTGTATATACCTTCCTCAGTCTTCTCTCGCTCACCGTACGTAGCCCCAACTTCGCATAACCCCATCGTCTCAGAAAAAAACAAAGACAAGGAATCTGAAATGTCGCTTCTGCGTCTTGATAATCTGTTTGGAGGTGAGGATTTGGGGGGGGGGGGGGGGAAACAAACAGAGATGAGGAAAGTGAAGATGGGGAAGTAAAATGGGGAAGTAAAATGGGAGGATGATGGGGATATGAGGATAAAAATGAAAGGGCTGGGTTGCGTATAGGTGTAGATTGGTATTCGGTGCATGTCTGCACTATGGTATGATATTTCTACTTTTGTGTGGTTTTGCACACGCGCTCTGTGCACGGAATGGTGGTGTTGGAGATGGGTGTTGGAGGGGTGATGTGTGGATATGATGGGTCTTTATCTGTGTTCTCCTGTGTATTCTCATTTGTATTCTCATCTGTTTTCTCATCTGTATTATTTGTATTGTGTATATCATCCGTATCCTCATCTGTATCCCATTTGCACTCTACACCAAAAAGCTTGACAAAAAAGAGTTATCAGCTCTCTATACACAGAATTCTAGTTTCGAGCTGTCGACCCGCGATATTGAATAGCAATCTAAAGGCCGATGTATCAATCGACAGGGTAGACGTAGCTGCTAGCACTGGCGGAGTGCATGTTTTGCATCCTGGGTGCTGGTGATATGCCACTCTGGTGGTGGTGGTGGCAGCGTGTGGGTGGTTGTGTGGGTGGATGTGACTGGGATTCCAACTCGTCGACTCGAAATGCTTACGCCAGTGACAGTGACAATGAGGATGAGAATGTCTACACCAACGTCAACGCCAAAGCCAACGGCAGTGCCAATGCCAACGCCAATTCCAATTTCAAACGCCAACTCTAGTGCACAAGAAACCTCCTCCTGAACGATTAGGTGGTGTCGCCGGTCCTACAGATTACTGCCCTTCTTCTCAGCGGACAAGAAAGGGAAGATGTGGGCCAGACCGTCGCCCTCCTTCCGGACGGGCGCGAGGACACGCGCCGGGTCAGTGTTTTCTGCTGTTGAAGGCAGGTCCTGTTTTGCGCCGTGAGAAGAAGAGTGCTCATGGATCCACTTCTGCTGGGCCTGCCCCAGTTGGAGTGTCCTGTCGATGTCCCTTGTGAGTTTGTCGACTTCGTCTTGGAGGAGCTCGTCTCTGGTTTTCTTGGCGTGGGTCTGCTTCTCGTCTTGGTTCTGTGATGACGTCGAGCGATTCCCCTCGGGGACGAATTGCCCTTCCTTCTCCGTCTGCGCCCACAGCGTCTCCAGCTCGGTCTCCCACCCCAACGCCGCTGCCAGCTCCCTCACGCCTGTGTCGCACTCCTTGAGGATCAGCACGTCGTCTGGCCGCGACCCGAGCGTGCCCACGGCCTCCATGTTGATGAGGAGCCGCGGCACGGCGTCGGAGACTTGCTGGGGCAGCGAGGCGAAGGGGTGCACGGAGAGGGAAGTGCCGAGGACGATGCACAGGTCTGCGTCGGCGACGAGGTCGATGTTGTCGAAGAAGTCGCGGGGGAGCTGTTCGCCGAAGAAGACAATCTTGGGTTTTACCAGGCCGTTGCAGGCGCTGTCGACGCAATGGGGCACGGTTTTGGCTTGGATGTGCGAGAGCATGTCTGGCTTGGGGTAGGGTTTCTTGCAGTCGATGCAGGCTTGGCTGGGGATGTTAGAAGACGGCACTAGGGAAGATGAATAGAAAGGAGAAGGTGCGTACTCTGCAAAGCTGCCATGGGCTTCGATGATTTTGTCGCCTGGAACACCGGCCTCACGTTCGAGGCAGTCGATGTTCTGCGTGAAGAGCTTGAGCAGCAGGCCCTTCTGGTGGAGGAGGTTGATGAAGGAGTGTGTGATTGTGGGGCGATATTTCCCAGGATACAACTCCTGTGCGAGTGTGTAGAAGGGGAGAGGATTCTCGCGGAAAAAGGACAGCTCAAAGACGGCCTCGGGGTGGGGGAGGTTGAGGCGCTCGAGGTTGGCGTAGAGACCGGTCTCTGGCGAGCGGAAGTCAGGAATGCCGGCTGAGGTTGAGATGCCGGCTCCAGTCTGTGTGGTGTGAGCATGTGGTAGGTTGTCTAGAGTGAGGCCGGTCTTACAAGGACTACAATCTTCTTTGCCTTGCCGTCTTTGATGTAGGCTGCCAGCGCCTCGGTCGACCGCGCGGTCAGTGTGAAGGGCCTGGTGGACGGATCCACCATGGAAGACTCCTCGTTGCCCATGTTGCGGACTCTGCCTGCTTGTCCTCTGTTTCTGTTCTTGGGACGACTCTTGTCTGCTTTGTCTTTGCGCCGCGGCGGATCTTGTCGAGCCTGCTGGCGGTATTCCTGGCGCCGGCGACCTATCTTGGAGTCTGGTGAGAGGGGCACGGGGGGTGTAGGAGTATGAGCAGGAGAGGAGGTCAGCTGCACATCAAGGACTGCGCGATGTGCTTGGTGTGGAACGTTGGAAAGCGAGTGCGACTAGGACACGGCTCGAAATCATCTCGTGCTATTATCTGCTATTATGGCGGGGCTGCGTCATTGTTGCGCCTGGCACATGGCCAATGGGAGTGCAAGGAAATGGCCATTCACGGCGCAGGCACGTGCTGCCTGACTGACTGGCGACTGCGTGTGGTCGAATGGCTACGGAGACGAGTGGCATGGACTTGTTGGAGTGGTACGTTCAGTTATTGTGTTTGTATATATATGGTGGAGGCACTGCTGAGTAACGAGTTGATTTGCTCAGTACTGGGTACTCACAGGTCAGCGCACACAGCGTGTTTGTGGTGGCTGCGGTGGCTACTTAGACAGGATTGGCAATTTTATTGCAGAAAGCAGGCCATGCCAGGACTGCTCATCGTCATGAGTCTTGAATGCGCAGTCTTCACTACGAGCAGTTCTCGATGTCTTCACAGTGAGCGAATGGAGACACACAACGCCAAGCGGCTAGCTCCATCCGGGCCTGCCAGGCTTTCGCCGCGCGCTGACGACCATCTCCTAGCCATCTCGTCGACCCGGCGCACCCCACGACCAGCCTCACCCACCGCGTCTGCATCACTGCACCCACATTCCACCCTGAGCCTGACTCTCCCTCCTGCTCCCCCTCTCCACCATGTCTCGCGGCGGCGGCACTACCCTCTACGTCACGGGTTTCGGCCACGGCACCCGCGCCCGTGACCTCGCCTACGAGTTCGAACGGTACGTCGTCCTGCAGTCGTGCATCGCAATCTCCCCCGCCTGCCGTCGATATCCTCGTCGTCGTCATCGTCGTCGTCGTCGTCGCCTCTCCGCCCGTCTCCCTCCTCTCTCCCCTGCGCCGGCGCCTGCCGCCTCCAGCCATGTCTAACACGCTCAAGCTACGGCCGCCTCGTCCGCTGCGACATTCCCGCCCCGCGCTCGGCCTCGTCGCGCCTGTGAGTGTTGCCTTGCCCCGCCCCGCCCGCCTGGCGCTGACCGTCCAGCAGCTTTGCCTTTGTCGAGTACGAGAGCCGTCGCGATGCCGATGACGCGTACCACGAGATGCACAACAAGCGCATCGGCCGCGACGACTTGCTGAAGATCGAGGTACGCGTGATTCCCCTCCCTCTCACGACCTTTGGCTGACCACAGGGCGCCCAGTGGGCCCGCACACCTCCCTCGGCCTCGTGGCGCTTCGACTCGGGCCGCGACCGCCCCCGCAGCGACCGTGGCGACCGCAGCTCGCGCGGCGATGATCGCGGCGTGCCCTCTCGCGGCGACCGCTCTCCTCGCCGCCGCAGCGTCTCCCCTCGCCGTGAGCGTGGCGGCTCTCCTCGCAAGGACCGCGAGCGCGACTACGAGCGCCGTGACCGCGACAGGTCTAGGAGCCCCGTCGACGGCGACCGCGAGATGAAGGACGTCCGCGACCGCGACGATGACCGTGGCGACCGCGAGCGCAGCGACCGTGAGCGCGACGACAGGCGTGAGGGCGAGGCCCGTCCTGCCGCCGAGGAACGCAAGGGTACCGTCTCCGACTCTGCCACCGACGACTTGCTCTAACAAACGACACAGCCGACTCTCCCCCTCCCCCGGCCGCGCATGAAGATCTTGACGTTGCCGAGTAGAGCTAGCAGCCGTCATGTGTCGCGCAGCCAGTGCTACGGCCAGTGCCGGTGCTGCCCCTCTGTCACATTATCCGTATTGGCGTGTCTTTTACTTCAGCTTGTTATATGCGTGGGTTCCAAGTAGCGGGAAAAAAACGGTCAAGGGCCTGTCTTCTACCGGTGGTGGCTGAGTCTGCTCGCAGCCACGCACCCCATTAATCAATGCGCAGTCGAAAAGTCGGATCGAATTCTTTCTTTGGCGAGTCGGTCCACGATATCCTACTCGATGCGGCTCGGTTTGGCGACCAGTCCACCCTGGTCGGTCGGTCGGTCGGCATCGAAGCGGTCCAACTCGGTCACATCGGTTTTCTGTACACTACACGGTCGATCTCGGTAGCACGAGCCTTTTCAATTCTCAACACTCGTCGATGCAATCCCCCGACCCTCGTCCTCATTCGCCCCGTCTCGTAACGCCCTCTCGTCCTGTCGTCCTCTCGCCCTTCCGCCCCCTCGCCCTCCCCGTCCTCGACCCCTGACCCGCTTCTCCTCCCCCGTGCCGACGCGAACACAGTCTAAGGTTTGTATATTCCACCATGTCATGTCATACGTAGCTCCGTGTCCCACGTGACGGTGATTCCCCCTCTGGCCATGTCCAACCCGAGTCCGAGTCTGATTACAGCGTGCGTGACGTGGATCAATACATCTTTTCCCATGTCTTCATCTTTGATCTCGTGTTTGCATTCATTACTCCTGTCTCTCGTGGTGTAATGTATGTTGTGTGATGTATAATGCAGCCCATGTGATACGTGATAGGTATTCAACATGCTATACGTAATAACTGCAAAATATACAAACGTCTAAGTACATACAACGTCCAACACACGCATGACACATCTACCACCTTCTTTCTCCCCTCCCTTGCCCTCTCTTGCCGTGCCCTGTCCTGCCCTGCCCTGCCCTGCCCTCCCTTGCCCAGCTCAGCCCAGCTAGCTCAACAACTACCTACCACCTTCCACTCAACTCCGCTGTCGTAGATCGACGACTCTATCTACTCCAGCAGAATTGGATTGGGTTGGGTTGGGTTGAGTTAGGCTGGGTTGAGTTCAGTTCAGTTCGGCTGGGTTTGGTTTTGCTCATGGACAATTGAGTCTCCTCTGGGCTGTGCATGGCCTGCCTCTGCAGGTTCCCCCTGTGCTTTGTGGAGTACTTGTAGGCTCTCCTTTGTTAGCTTGTGTAGTTGGCTTTGCTGTCGGTTTTGCTGTTGGTTGGGTTTGTGCTTGTTTGTTGAGTGGTCGGGTGAAGTTTTGTTTGGTCGGGTTAGCTTTTGCTTGGTTGGTTCAACTTTTGCTTGATCGGGTCAGCTCTCGTTGGTCGGGTCAGCTCTTGTTGGTCACTTCAACTCTCGTTGGTCGGCTTAGCTCTCGTTGGTCAGTTTAGCTCTCGTTGGTCGGGCCAGCTCTTGCTTGCTCACCTCTACGATGCAGTCAACTCTACTGTTGTGTTTAGCATTGCTCTGGTATAGCGGAGTCTCATTTGTTTGTATTTGCGCTTTTGTGGGTAGGTCTGCGCACGTTGGTCGGGTCAGCTCTCATCGGTCATATCAACTCTCGATGGTCGGATCGACTCTCGTTGGTCGGGTCAACTTTTGCTTGGTCAGTTGTGCTCACTGGTCGTCTCTGCACTCCCTTGGTCGGATCTGCTCTCGTTAGCCTCACAACTTATCCCTCCTCAAACTACACCGCTGACCCTTATTTCGCGATGCAGCGAGTCCAAACTCGCACGTTGCTCCATCTTCCTGGACCAAGATCCGCGCAAGATGAATGTGATTGCCTGGTTAAAAAAGCAACGATGGTATTCTACTGCGTTCATGTGTAATTGTGGAGAACTGACTTCGCACAAGGCAATGGCGGTAACCGCAAAGGCGACAATTGAGGGGCTCTTCCTGTTGGTTTAGTGAATGCTCTGGACTTGATGGCAGCCTCCTCTTGTAATAGTGTGAGTGTGTGAGTGCACACACAGCTCTATGTATCAATGAAGCTACTGACGCTGGCACCGATTACAGGTATTTTAAGCGTGTTTGGTACAAGATACCCGTAAAACGTCACTCGCTTGCTTTTCTTCATGCTTTATTTAATCCTGTAGGAACACGCTTGAAGCTGCAGGTGCTGCAGGTGCTGGTGCTTGTGACCAGACCATTGTCCAAACTCGACCAGGACTGCGACTGAATACCTTGTCGCTTGAATGGCAGCATTACGAAACGAGACCAGGTGCCTGTCACCATCATGTCCGTGACAACTATGCTGATGTATCATGACTGTGTCTTGAACAAGGCTGAGACTCGAGAGTGTGGCGTGCTGCACAGCTCAAAAGGCTTGGCTTTACACGCTGCGTACGGCACAAGATGTACACGTAGACGTGTCCGGTTCAGTAAACAGACAGCAAAGTAATGGCCCAGCGAAGCGAGGGGCAATATCTCGAATCGCAAAGCTCCAATAATGATGCTGCTGTCACGCCTGTGGGTAGAAGAGGCGTGCCGCGTGCACAGGGCGTGGCGCAGTCACTCGACGCGCAGATGCCGAACGCTTCGCGTAGCATCCTCGCAGCAAGGTGGAGATCTCATTTAAGCCCTGTGTCGCATTTTCTGTGATGTAAATTCCTCTTGTTCTCTTCTGCATCGAATTCCAATCTCAACGACACCATACTTCGAGAAGCAGCCGTTGTTGTGAAGCAGTAAAGGAAACGCCGTACCGAACCCGGCCGAACCCCCAAAGCACCGCCCAGCTTCGCCGCGCCGCTGCCGCCACGAGTACGAAGTCATCGGATTGCGATTGAACGCCCACACTCCTCCACCACACTCGCCGCTGTCGCTGTCGCCAGTACACACACACATCAGAATGGATGCCAACAAGCAATACGTGAGTTGATTCCTCCTCAGCGCCAGCGCCGGAGACTGCGCAATGGTCGGCGCCTCTACACCTCCTGCGCCACATGTCTCCGCATCCATCATCACCACTTGCGCCACGCCAGCAGTCCACTGACTCGACCACAGGGCGCGCCGCCGCAGTATCCTCAGTCGCCACCGCCCATACACCAAGATGCTGGCCCGTACAACCAGCAGGGCATGCAGCCCTATCAGCAGGGCCCGCCCAGCAGCAACGACTACTACGGCTCGCCCAACCCATACCAGCAAGGCCCCGGCTACGGGCCGCCCCAGGGCCCTCCTGGAGGCCAGTACGGGCAGCCGCAGCCGCAGATGTACTATCAGCAGGGTCCTCCGCCGCCAGGAGGCTACTACCAGGACGACAGGAGGCAGGGAGGAAGCGCAGGCGGTGGCCTGTTCGCCGGTCTCTGTGCCGGTCTAGCATGCTGCTGCTGCTTGGACTGCCTGTTTTAAGCGTTGCCGTTGCCGTGAGAGTGGTAGAGATGGAATGAGCGCAGCCTGTGCGAGGCCTGGCTGTGTTGAAGCACTACATATTTGATACTTCGCGCCTGCTGGACGGGTTAATAACTAATCCTGACGGGCGGAAGCGGTGCTGAGAGCGACTGTCTTCTATCTTCCTAGTTTCTTTTGTCTTGGTCAAGGTCCTTCATCTGTGGGTTTAGCAATTTATTGAAGTCGACACACAAATCATGCTCGCAACACGCAACACATTACAGGTGACATGTTCTATCTCGTCGTAGTTAAGCAGTTGATTGAGAGTTGACCCTCCATTCTAACATCACTGTGCACCCGTTCCAGCATTTGTGGTCCTGCCCCACACCTCCACACCCAGCCTCATCTTCATCATCTTTCTCCAGAGCTGACGCAGCTCCCTGGGCGGCTGCAAGCCCCTTGCCAGCCTCGTGACATCGTCGTCTCTGACAATCGCGCCCATCAATGCCTGAATCGTAAGGCATGCCCCACAGCCGGGAGGAACAGCGCCCCAGCCGCACGGACTCCACCTCGATTCTTCTCCGCTCCATGACGTTCCGCATTCAACGACACACGGATTGAACAGACGATTGACACGCGTTGTGATCCACTGACGTATGCTTCTATTTCTAGATATTTTGTGTTCTAGGAGCATCAAAGTATAAAGCTTGAATGGGAGTTTGCAAGAGAAGTAGCACTATCAAACGAACAACACGCCACCACACACACCTACTCCCCATCAACAACATCGCTTGAGCCTCACAGCCATCAACACGTCGCCTGTGGAACAGACAAACACTTTTGCTGAGCCAGATTCACTTGGACCCGAACGCTCCGAGAACGCAGGACTCGCTAGTTTTTCTTTGTCCTACGACGCACCCACGTCTGCTTTCGGAGACACCGTCGGACCTTCCGATCGCAACCGTACTCCAAGCTGCAGGGGAGCGGAACTTTGAGCTCGAAATAGATCAAGCTTGCGAAAACATAAGCCATACGGTTCCCCAGACGACCTCGAGGCATCAACGCAAACTAGCATCACTCATCATTCGCCTGTCATCAACCACATCGACAGAATGAAGACTACCGCTTACATCGCTATCATTGCGGCCGCCATCCCCACTGTTTGGAGTCTACCTGCAAACCTTATCTCGAGACAGTTCAAGGTCCCAACATGTGGGGCCGAGGCCTGTCTGGCTTCAACAGGCGGCAACTTCGTCACAAACGCCGCATCCAACGGCACAGCGCCTAGCGACCTTGGAGGAATCTGCTCTCTCTCGCAGGCGGAAGTCAACCAATACGTCAGCACCGTACAACCTTGCATTGATGGAGCAGCTGGCAAGGAGGCATGTACTGCTGGTGCCATCGATCGTGAGTCGTTCCTTGCTACAACGGAAACAATGCAGACCGCTAACAGAAGCAGAGTACAAGAGCCTCTTAAAGAGCGTGTGCGCAAGGCCTGCATACGGCAACATCACAGTCACATGGACTTAGACTATTTCTGCTTTTTCTCCAGCGTTTAACATCCATATCACGTCTTACGATACCACGTTCCTTCAGCATCATACCGGAGTTCAGGCATAGCATTTGCGCATTTCCACACGACACTATCACGCATGACGTGAAGACGCACTACGCATCTACATAATCGATAATGAATACACTCCTTCGCGCTCTCAAAAGGTCTTCTTAACATACACGTTATGCACGGTCAAAATGATTGCGATTGTATTTTGTTTGTCCGTTGCTGATGTTTCTGCTTAATCTGATCAGACAGAGGGCTTCTATCGATCGACCTTCACAGCAGTCTGTTTGCTTGCCTCTCGAAGCCGACCTGCAGCACTCTTCACACATCCCTCTCCGCACGATGAACTCCAAACGCCGCGTTCTGCTCCATATTCTGAATTTACCCATCAGAGCTCTCAGATTTGCGATGCTTACAACAGGACTGTGCTATGGCGAGTCGCAGACGCCAGCTGCCAGGTTGCACTGTAAGTGTTTCTTATCTGTGCCGTGACCCTCTACTAAACCATCAAGCTACCCCGCAAATGCCTGCTCAACCCAGACACCGCACTATGTGGTAGTGATCTGAAATGCATCTGCGCTGCGGACGATCACTTCAATACCAACGGCGCCTTCTCCAGCGACTGCATGTTCAAGGAGTGCACGTATGCATTTGGGCGCGAATGTACGCATGGCCATGCTATCTTTTGCACCTCCTAATTCTATACAGCATTCCTGAAAGACTGGCTGGACTCGTGCCATCAAGTGGGCAAGCATGGGTCGGACGATATACCGAGGAATTGGGCGCCGTATCTTCCCCAAGAGGGACCGACGTCGCGGTATACGCCCACGCGTAGTGTGATCCTGCCACCCATCACGATTGAAACTTCAAGTGTGGCTGTAGCAACACCCCCGGCGGTCATCTCGCGGACTAATCCCATCGATCCACCGCCAGCTGTACCTCCAACTACTGCCGACGCAGCGACTCCAGCTTCATCTCCTCCTGAATCCACCGCAGAATCTATTTCAACTCCCCCCGTACCTTCAACCTTCGCAACCAGAACTAGCACCACATCCTTATCCCCAACACCCACATACATATCCACACCCGCACCCCACACCATCCACACCGCCAGCGCCATCGGCGGCATAGCGGGCGGAATAGGTTTTATCCTCCTCGTCTGCATCTGCATGAGTTACTTCTACCACAAAGCGCATCGCAACGCCATCGCAGCCGCAAACTACAGGCTCTCGAGCAAAGACTGCGAAGCCAAAGTCAGAGCTCAAGGGAGTCGAGATGCTGATGGGGAAAGGAGATTGTGGTGGATGATGGGCAAGGGTAGGGGCAAGGGCAAAAAGAGGGAGTCTCGACAAAAACAAAGGGACGATGATCAGGGAAGCAATAATGTCCTTGGTGATTGGACGATTGGATGGCGGTTCCAGCGTTATGTTGAGGAGATGCTGAGGGAGAGTAATAGTGGGGCTGGGACGGTGCTTGTTCAGGATACGGAGTTGGAGTCGGGTAGGATGATGGAGTGCGAGGGGAGGAAGAAGAAGAAGGAGGAGGAGGGGGAGAGAGAGAAAGAGAAAGAAAAGAAGGAAGAAGCGAGCGATGCGCGGGCCTGGAAAGTGTGGGACGGAAGGGGTGCGAATGTGGAGCGTTCTGTGTAGAATATGAAAGGAGCGTGCGTTGATTTCCCAAGGGGAAAAGGCTGATCTGAAGCATCATCCACCTTTCCACACGCTGAACAACCTCATCATACCAATACAGCCAAGGCACCGCATACAGACTGCCAAACGAGCTTTTCACAGCCAAATCCCGCCTCCTTACACCATACGTTTCTTCCCACCCGACGGAGCTGCAGATACTGGCAACCTCGAGACGAAATCTTTTTACTCGCCAGAAACTATCAAAGAGCGCAGGAAGTGTACTGTCCTGAGCACGGTGACTTGGAGTGTGAGTCCCACGGCCGCGATCGAAGTCAGCTTGTAGCTGGAGTACTGCAGTCAGGACTTGAGATTGGGATTGCTGTTTTCGGATTCAATAGTGGGTCTGGAAGACAGCAGTTTGATGTTTCGGAATAGTGGCAGGCAGTATCTTATGCCTAGCCCAGCACCAACCGTGTAGGATGACTCCAAGCTAATCTATAGCGTGACTTCCATCATCAGTATCCTGGTAGGCGGCACAGCACTTCTCAGTATTACCATAGATCTCTCTGTATGCTCCCTGCGCCGCTGCAGACTCGGGATGCTCAGTGTTTGTTTGTGTGGCGTTGCAGCTTGTGTAATGTCTTGTGTATATTGATCGTGTGACGTCGATTTCTCCTTCGCTTCACTCTACTTTCACCTGTGCGTTGGTTCGTTTGTCTTTACCAAATGTGTACTGTTTAGCTCCAACCGGGAAGGGTCCAAACACCTGACTTTCGCCAGGACGATCTCCTAGACTCTCACTCACCTTCTACACTCCTTAACCATGCTTTTCGTGGGTTTCTTGCTGTTTGGTCTTGCGGCAGCGACGAGAGTCTGCTACGAAGCACCTGAGAACCTCTTCATACCTTCTTGCACTGTGCGTTTCTCACCTGTATCCACGAAGCTCTAGCTTATCAAACTAGGATACCTGCTTAGGCACCGACACTTCCATCCTGGACGGTGTCTGCGCAGACAACCTCAAGGGCATTTGCGAGCTCGATGGAGGGGTGGCGTCTTTCTTTCGCGTCTACACAAGGTGCTTATCGCAGTCGTGCACCGCAACCACGAGCCGTGAGAGTGAGTTCGAGGGTGCAGATTACAGCAGTAGCGTCTCACACTGACAAGATGAAGGGCTTGTGGAGGTCTTCCAGAAACAGTGTGGTTGGTTCAACGACATTTCTGACGAGCAAGCACGGTATTTCGGCGAGTGGCAAGTCTATCTCCGTAGGTCAAGCGCTACTTCGCAGGTCAGTACCTCACCTCACGACTATATTTTGGTTTAACGCCTGTGAATAGGACATGAGCACCGGAAATCAACGCAGCACCTCGAATGTAGTAGCTACGTCCACTCGTGTTGGTGGTGGTGTTGCCGTGAGTTCCGATGTGTTCACAGAGCCGTTGACCTCTACACAGGCAATGCTACACACGACATCAGCCACAAGCTCGTCCATCGAGACCATATCGGATGAGGGACCGTCATCAACTCCCCCAAATGATAACTTTGCCACACCTGTGCTGAGTGATAAACTTTCTTCAACATCGCGAACGTCACAAACAAGCAGTGCCACAGGTGCACACAAGCCAACGTCTTCAGCATCAGAAGAGTCGGGGCCAGTACTAAGCACAGCGGCACTCGCAGGCTTGTCTGTGGGTGGCATATGTCTTCTCACCATCGGCTTTGGTGCTGTCGTCTTGGTTTTGCGTCGTCGACGGCGCAAGCAGCCTAAAGAGCCGCGCTCCATGTCACCTCCGATTTTCCGGTCTGATACTGGCAATATAGCAAATGAGAAGGCAGCGCTTGCTAGACAACAAGCAGAGCCACAGTCGCCCGTATCTAGGATGGATGTGCCGGCTGGTGTAGTCGAGCTGGACGGCGGCTCTCCTGTTAGTCCAGTGTGGGAGCCGGTTCACGTGAGCACAAGCGAGAGGAGGGCAAAGGTTGCGCAGAATTTATGATGTGCACCAGGCTTCAGACATGAATGTGCTTGCAACTACAAGCGTACGTGCTGGCGGCTGCTAGCAGGAATGGAAAAGTAATCCAAAAGCATTATACGACTCCTTCGAGCTTCTGTCAACGGCTTTTCAAGTTGATTTGTCACAGCACAGATACATTCCATCGCGGGCTTAACGCGTGCACATTGAGTCCATCTTGGAACACTTTTGGGCCATCGTGGATTATTTAGAGTCAACGTGGATCGCGCTGACGTCGATGCGGGACCTCGTATCCATGAAGCTCGGCGCCAACGTACTGAATCGCTTTTGGAAAATCCCATGTTTACGGCATCTGCGGATCGGGCGGCTCTCCGGGTACCTGTACATCGACCTAACGACCGGATACGCCATGCTAAGTCCAGTATAGTATCCTGTAATCCTTGACGACCTCTCTTTGACGATTTTTCTATATTCTGCGTTGAAAGAAACTCTGCACGCCGCAGACAATTGTCGCATCGACGAGATCATGTGTCTCCCGTGTCTGACGTCACAGCTGCGCGATGTGCTCCACTTCAACGCCAAATCCCTTGGCTCCAGCAATACCTGAAAGCAAAACATTGGCGCGGACATTCATTTGGCCTTTGGCTTTGAGTTTGACGGGGAATCATATACAGTGCTGGCCCTTTGTAGATCCAGATCAAATTCCCTTCGTTCTTTCCCAGCTCTTAGTAGAGCTCCCCAGTAAGTATGAGCGGCATTGTTCAACCTCTTGTAGGAGGCATTCAGGCCACGGTCTCTGTTATCCTTACCATTACCTTCGGCGTTGCATTTTCTCAGTTCGGTCTCCTAGATGCAGATGCGGCAAGCAAGATCTCGAAGACGTCTGTGAAGGTCCTCCTCCCATGCTTGCTCATAAACAACCTGGGCAGCCAGCTCAAGCCTGAGACGGCGTACGAATATGTCCCCATCATCAGTAAGTTCTGCGTTTGGTGATGGATGTATTTAAAAACTGACTTCGAGGTAGTCTGGGCTATCATTTACAACGTGCTGTCGATCTTTCTTGGTCGCGTGCTCTGCAGGCTGTTCAACCTACCCAGATGGACCGTGCCTGCAGTCGCATTCAACAACACCACGTCTCTGCCTCTTCTCTTGATACAGTCATTGGAAACAACCGGTATTCTAAAACCTCTTGTCGCCAAGGGCGAAGAAACGTCTGAGGCTGTGTCACGTGCACGCACCTATTTTCTCGTCTCTGCTGTTGTCTCGCATGCTCTCACGTTCGGCCTTGGTGGCGACGAACTCAAGGGTGACGACGAGGACGCTCCAGAGGACGACGCAAAGCAAAACAGCAACAGTAACGGCGCACCCCAACAGCGCTACCGCGACGACCCTGAAGCGCAAGAAAACGATGACGACGACTCGTCTGATTCTGCCCCTGAGACGTCGCTCCTGCCACATGCAGTTCATCATCACGCGCGCAGAGCCAACAAGCGCACGCACATTGTGGTCAACCGTTCTATGGAGAGGCTCCCTGTTTGGCTTCAAACCGTCATCACTGCAGTTTACAATTTCATGACCCCTCCTCTGATCGGTGCGATCATTGGTGCAGTGATTGGCTTTGCTCCTCCACTCCACACACTCTTCTTCGCCAACAGCACTGATGGCGGCTACTTCAACGCCTGGCTCACGCAAAGCATCAAGAATGTTGGTCAGCTGTTCGTCACCCTGCAAGTCATTGTTGTTGGTGTGAAGCTTGCACAGGCATTGCGTCGAGAGAAGCGCGGAGAGGATACAGGACACTTGAACTGGCTGCCCGTTACAATTGTTGCCGGTGTTAGGTACATCATCTGGCCTGTGTAAGTCAAAATATGAGTTTAGCATGCAGCAAGCAGCTAACAACCCACAGTATCAGTGTAGGTTTGGTGTATGTCATCGCTGCAAAGACATCCTGGCTGCCAGAGAACCCCATGTTGTGGTTCGTGATGATGTTGATGCCCACAGGGCCAAGCGCGATGAAGGTTATGGTGCTTGCGGACGTCGCCGACGCGGAGCAGAAGGACAAGATGGTCATTGCAAAATTCTTAGCTGTAAGCGTTGATCCGTACTGGTGACGACAAAGCTAACAATCTTAGGTCATCTACGCCATCTCCCCTTTGATGACATTGACTGTTATCGGCGGCCTTAAGGCATGCAATGCTCTCATGTAGGCTTTCTTCATTGCGTATACACTCTTGGTGGACATTTGTTGGTGCATCGCGTTGCATTGCATATGTTTGCTACGACATATTGAACCTGCATATTACTTGAATACCCACTGTACGTTAGCTTAAACCATGCTTGTGTATTCTCGGAAGGACATCTTAATCATGAAATTTTGTGAAGGCATCGTTGGACAAGGTCCAAACAAAACGTTTCCAACAGTGAAAGATTTGATTGATCAACACCACTCTGTGTAACCGACTTGGCTTCATTTATTCGGTGTGCCGGGGTTGTGTGGCGCCTGGCCCACGTCAGCTAGGTGCGCCAACACCTGCTGCATCAGCAAGCGCACTTGCATCGATAACAGTGCACCTTCCTGCGATAGACAAGGCTGAGACAGCCAAGACAAACTCCTTCAGTAGGCACTGCCTCGCTTACATTAAGTAGAGCCTTACTTTTCTGCCATCACCGCTCGAATTCCATCCTAAAGTTCAACTTAGCCTTCCTGCTATTTACAGCTTCCTGAGAATGTCTGTGCATAGTCATGCCTCGCAACAATCCAAACAGCCCGATCATCCTGCAACTTTCGCAACTTATCACGAATATGAGGCCTACGTTCGAGGAAAGATTGAAACAACGAGGAAACCGAGCTCAGGACATGCACTCTGGCTGGGCCAACTCCCCACTGATGGAAAACCACTCCAATGGTTTCTTCTATCAAGCTCTGCATTGGACAAGTCGTTGGGTTTCAAAACCTGCGATGCGGGCGCAGACATGCACCAGAGTACAGGGTCAGTAGACGCATTTCGGGATAAGCTGAAAGCTTCGAAGCAGTCAGTTCTATGGCAGTTCGTACTCGTTTTTGGCAACTACCAAGAGCCGATTTCTTATGGACATGGCGAGGATCCATCAGACAGGCCACTCGGTACGAGCCTTTGTCGTCACCGCGTTGGCGCTGTGCCTAACGACCATTGGGGTTTGGGCCGTGATTGCCAAAATCGCATCGATCCGGGAGAAGACCAAGAAAGAGACGCGGGGAAAGTCCCGACGAGCCGGTGTCAAGCTTAGATCTGTTGGTTCTCGAGGGCCCGTTTTCTGTGCCGAAGCACTTGGCTTGGTCCCGACGTCGACGCTGTTCAGACCGGGGATCTGGAAAGGTTGTTTTCTCTGGTGATGAATGTGTGTTAATTAGGCTGCACGATGTTTACGTCCCTACGGACTTGGGATTTCGTCTTGTGGACGCGTAGGGTCGTTTTTGTTTGGCGATTTCTGCTGGACTGCGATATGGTGGGTGGGTATGTGGTTAGGATAGTGGGTACAATCGTCGTCGGGGTGGAAAGATTGGGATCATTGAGATATCAAGGAGTGAGTGGCGTAGACTCTAGATCTTCCGGACCAAAAAAAAAGAGTGAAAAAGCCTACGATGCCATATTAATTTTGTCTAAATTCTACCAATCAATCAATCAATCATACAGACGCTCCCTCGAGAGCTTCCCCACCCCATCCTCCATGGTCGTAAACGCCACATGACCCACCTCACCCTCCCCATTAACATCCCCAATCCGCATACGCACATCGCGCAGCGCCCTCGCCGCCTGCAGCCCATCGCAGCGCGAAGGGACGTGGTGGCGTACAAACGGATTATCGCGGGCGGAGGTGGAGACATAGCCCAGGATATCCGGGGCCTTGGTGACAACGCCCAGCACAAGGGAGACAAACGCCGCGAGGCACAGCGCGAGAGACAACCCCATAGTGATGCCCGCGAACGCCCTATGTACGACGTAGTGCTCGCCGGCGAAGCGCACGGCGGTTAGCTCGGTGGAGTTCCAGCGGAAGTTGCCCAGGGAGCCCATGGTTTCTATTTCCGGGAGCGAGAAGTTGGCCATGCGGATTGTGCTGCCGACGGACGCGTCCCAGAAGGTGTTGATTGCGATTTGCAGGCGGCGGCTGAAGACGTCGGTTGGGAGGGAGGCGAGATCTACCCAGCGGTCTTCGAGTTTCCATTCCTTGGACAGCGGCCGCATGGTCCATTCGAATTGCTTGAGCTCGTGGTCGAAGATCCATTGTTCGACGAGGTTGTTGGACTGCATTGTTGGTTCGCCTGTGTATCCGATGTCTGCTTCGTGCATGTATTGCAGGATGAGGGTTAGGGAGTCGATTATGCTGTCACTTGCGGAGAGGAGGTGGTAGTAGTCTCGTTGCAGTTTGCGCATGCGTCGTACGCTGCAGAGCTGGCCTTCGCATTCAATCTCGGACTCAACAACGGTGGGCGACGCTGTGCAGTTTGTGTTGGAGTGTATACCAGTGTTGTTCGAATGAGGAACCTTTGAATACTTCGCCATGTTCTGATATGTCAGTCGCTTGGTCTGGTAGATGAAGCCCATGCGCTCGTAGGAAGGGGCTTCCAGCCAGTTCAAAGTCATGTTGTAAGTGGGGTTCTGCGTGTACTCTGTCTCGTTGAAGTTTGTCTGATTCCAGTCGCTGCACTCGACCGCCCAATAAAACGATTCCAGACTGAAAGACGAGTTCCCGACCTCAGGTATGCCGACAATCTTAAGGCCAAGCATGGAAGAATACTGGATATCCTCGACGTTGCCAAAGTCTTTCCAGTCGTAATCGGAAGGGTCTATGGCAGACGGACGAAGCTGCCGAATATCAGGAATTCTGACGTTTCCAAATAGATCTACCGATGACTGCCAGTAGTTACGTGAGGTTTGCAGGGCTGTCACGTAAAGCGGTGCCCAAAGCGTCAAAGACTGATATGCACGATCGGCCCCATACAGAAATGTCTGAGCAGCGGTACCTTGCAGCGGGAAGTATCGCGCAGTGACATTGAACTCCTCGACAGACGGCTGGGTGTTGAGCATACGCAACGACGTCTGGCCTCCAATAGGCGACAACAGCCAAGCAAGAAATATCGCGAGCCCCAGGAAGTCGAAGCGACGGAGGGCAATCTGTCTCTCAATGGCTGTGAAGACAGACTGGCAGCCCACCAGGCTCTCGACCGTCTGGGATGGTCAGTTTCACTCCTCTTCTGATTTACTGGGCTCACATACCCCAATCTTAGCGCTCTTTTCAGCGACGTACAGGCCGATGCGCCGCAGCATCTTTCCCAGAATCGCAGCATAGAGGATAGGGAAGATAGTAGGCGCAACGAGCGTAATCGCCTTGATGTTCTCCCCATATGCAGACTTTTGCTGGCCCTGCAACGTAAAGCAAATAGCCGCAATGACTACCAAAGATTCGTATCGTCAACTTCACGCGAGCAAGGCTGGTGTCTTACCGAAGAAGAAAATCGGACTCATCGCTAGCAGCGCATCCAAAGGCATCATGACGCACCAGTGGAACCGGCTTCGGCTGAGCAGTCCCACATCGCGGCGCACAGCCTGGTCGTCGGAGAGATCAGTAGGCGCGAGCTTGACTTCCGTTACAACGGGATCCTTCTTGTTATACTGCGGTGCCTCGGCCTCTGCAAGCAGGATAGGCTCGTAGCGATGCTGGTTGGGCGTAGCGCTGAACGGTCCGTCGCGCGAAGGAGAATCTCCCAGTTCTGAGACATCATCGTGAGAGCCTTCTCCCGCGGCGTTTGGATAGCTGGGCGCCATCGTACTGGCAGCTGGTGTCGTGGGGGGGCGTGAATCGGGGGCCTGGACGATGCTTACTTATAATGGGCTCCCAGGACTTTTTCCGCCCCCACAGCGACATCAATACCCATAGTGGCGCTATTACCTATATGTACGTACATCCCTGTGCGGCGCGTGGGTTTATCTGCGATTTGGGCGGCATGGCCGCCTCTTGCTGCGGCATTGGCCAATGGTTTGTGTGGAAGTGTACAGGGACATTTGGACGTGCACGTTTAGTGCTTAGGCTCACCTAAAATCCGCACAGGCCTGTGAGGCAGTGCCGCAGTGCCTATTCAGACCTTCAGGTGAGTGTTGAAAAATCAATTTGCTACAAGACATGCCGCAAAGCAGCAGAGTGCAGGGGTCAAAGTGTGCATTTCCACTGCGTGATAACAATGCCGTCTAGTGCAGGTAATGTCACCGTGGTTTTACAATACCACGGAACAGAGTGATTTCTAAACACTGCCGGTACATAATCTCACCTAAAGCCCAATTCAGCTAGACGCTCCGCAACGGCGCGGGAACTCCCTAGTGCATCTGTACTAAGCGCCTAACATTACAGGGCGAAGTAACAGTACCTGCCTAGAAGACTTGTTTGAAGACAAGACTCGCTGGTTTTTCCCGGTAAGAAAGAGACATGGACATTCTTACACGGGACTTGGGATGATTGGTACTGTGTGTATGCGCGGATGGAGTACTTACAGCTACATACCCGCGTATGCGCAGGAAAAGTAGACCTGGGGTTATCGATATATCAATCCCTAGCACAAAGGCACGGGCGCTGTATTCTAGGTACAAAGACCCCAGTGCAAGAACATCTGCATGTATAGGCGGCAGAGGACAGAGGGTGCTATTGGAGCAGTAGGACTGTGTGGTGTAGTGTCTAGTTTGTTACAACAAATTTGTTCTATAATTGACTATCTAACGTCTGTTCAGCCTTTGGAGAAGGGCTAGGGACATGAACATTAGCACAAGCGTACGCACAAACATAAAAAATCAACATAAGCAAGAGCAAGAGCATAAATCTCGGTTCTCACCGAGATACACGAGCGGGGGAGGCGGGAGAATCAGCTAGTAAGATCCTTGTTTGTCTCTTATATCTTGTTCCTTTCTATCTCCGTTTCCGTCCTACTTCAGTAGCAGTAGTAATAGTAGCAGCAATAGTAGTACAGAGTGGAACGGTGTATTGGCGAGACGCATTAGCTGCTCAAGTCCTGTCTTTCTTCAAGAATAGAGAGAGAGAGAGAGAGAGAGAGAGAGAGAGAGGAGACAAAGAATAAAGAGGAGAGGAACGGACTGGTGTGTCCTGGACGAAAGCATCTGGCTTGACTGACTTTAACACGATACAGCATAACACAGCACAGCACATCACAACAGTGCCCACTCCCGACTCCCCGCTCTTCCCTTCCCCCAGCTTGTTTCTTGCTGTCCGGGTTTGCTAGACTCTAGGCCCACATCAATCCCTTCTCCTTCTTGCAAGACATGGGCTACACCATCTCCCCCTCATCCTCCAACCCCCCATCCCCCTCCCCCTCGTCCTCACTCTCCCACTCCACCTCCACCTCCTCGGCCCTACGCTGCACCTCCGCCAGCCCGCTCATTTCCTCGACCCACCCGCGCTCATCCAGCGCGCGCTTCACAAACGCCCAGGGATCGGCCTCGTACGCGTTCAGCACCGTGGGGCTACACGCCGAGCAACTGCTGTAGGGGTGTCCTGTGATGGGGAGGTGGGAGAAGGTGGAGAGGAAGCCGCGGAGGGTGTGAGGGATTGTGCCGAGGGGGTGGACGAAGGGGGATGGAAGAGAAGGGTGAGACGGTGGTGGAGGAGGGGGCGATGGTTGTGTGGATGAAGATGTGGATGGTGGGGAGGGAGGGGCTGCGCGTGCGAGCAGCGGGTGTTGCAGGATGGAGATGAGGAGTTCGACCAGCAGGGAGGAGGCAAGAGGTGCGATGCCCGGGCGGGTAACGGTGCATTGCTGGTCGAGGGTTGCGTTGCTGAGGGACTGTTGGTGTTGTTAGTGAGAACGAGTGAGCGAATGGAAGGGGAGGGCGTACGTCAGCAGGGGCGACGACGTCGTTGCAGAAGTAGCAGCCGAGTTCTACTTCGCCACTGGTGGTTGTGCTCTTCTCACTCCCGTCAGATGTAGTCTGTGTTGTTGGTCGTAACCCATGCCGCATGACTACGAATGTGTCGAATCCCAGCGCGGCGTTTAGCACAATCTTGCCCGCGCTCTTGCCCATGACGGTCGGCAGCCATCTGCTCTCTCGTGTGTCCATGAGGAGGAAGACGGCGTCGTGTTGGTCGACAAGCTTCTGCAGCTTCTCGAAATCTTCTTTCGTCTTAGTCTCGTCTGTGATGGAATGTCCCAGCATGGGTACCTCCATCGAATGGCCCTGCGCATCGACGCCGGGGTAAATCTCCCTCAGCGCCTGCGCGGCACGCTCGGCTTTCTTCGCGCCGCCCTTGAGGCAGTCGTCGAAGGTGAAGAGTGGCTGGCGCACGGGGTTGGAGAAGGAGACTTTGGCATTGTCGACAAAGGTGATTTTGCGCACACCCCAACCCATCAGTATCCGCGACACGTACGAGCCCAGCGTGCCGGCACCAAGCAGCAGACACTTGCAGTTCTTGATCACGTCGAGATCGATGTTGGGTGCAATCCGCCACTTGATGAGCTTCAGATTCAGGTCTACGGCTTGGTCGGCCAGCTTACGCTCGTCCATGTACTCGGAGAGGTCGACGTTGCGTGAGGTTAGTTTCCCGGCTTCAGTGCGCTCCCAGCCGGTGACCTTGGGGAGGCTTGGTGTAAGGTTAGTAGCAGTCGGTATCACTTCATCAGACTGGATATGGAGGATCAGAGAGTTGGGCTGCTCACGGCGTAGGTGAGTATCGCGGTAGCACAGGATCTGCGCGTCATTCAGTCGCCAGCGGTGGCGGATGAGGATGAGCAGGTTGCGTAGCGGCCAGCCAGGGTTATCTTCATATGTCGATGGGTCAGAGAAGCAAATGAAGCGGTCCTGAGTGTCGACATCATCGAAGAAGCCCTTGTCATACGCGCCCAGCTTGCCAACGACCCACCGATAATCCATCTCTTCGACCGGCATGACTGGCGTCCGTGGTGTCTCATCGGCCTCGTCACCCCCGCGAACACGTTTAGCGAGGAAGAAACCTCGCTGTCGCACATCGCTGCTGTACTTGAACGTCTGCACGGCGTCGACCAGGTGTGTGGTTTCGGCCGGACTCAGCCTGCTTGCATCGCCGAGCTGCTTCCATGGCGGATCGGACTGGATGGCGGGGAAGCCGAAGTGGTAGGTGAACTTGTACTTTTTGAGGTTGGCGAAGATGATGGCGGTGAAGGAGGCGAGGAGCGAGGGACACTCGTAGACGGAGCCGTCATGGATGGCGTCCCAGATCTGAGAGCCAGTCAGCGTGTTGATGCATGGTAGCAGTGCAAGAGAGCTGGGGAGTGTACAGTCTGGGCGCAGCGGTCGAGGATGGCGGCGCGGTCGAGGTTCTTGTAGTCCTCGATGGTGTTGCAGTTCTTGATGATGCCCTCGGCGCGACAGTAGTTGGGCGGCGTGCTACAGTGGGCAGGTGGTCAGCGCGGGCGCAGACAGGGAGGTGCAGACAGGACGCACTCGTCCGAGGTCAGGGCATTTGGGTGAATCTGCACGCGCATGGAGCGCGAGGGGTGGTCGCCAGGGCGCGTCTCGTACAGGCCGAGGACCTTGCGGGCCGAGTCGTCGAGCTTGTCATGGTTGATTTTGATGTGTGCAAGGGCGGCGTAGAACTGGACGTCGACGTCGCTCTGCCAGGGCGCAAACTTGAGCGTGGCCATGAAGACAGGCAGGCAGGTAGGGAGGTAGGCAGGCAGACAGGCAGGCAGGCGGGGTATGTGAAGTATGTAGTGTGTGTATTATGTGTGTGGGCACTATCGAGGCTGCTGGCTGGCCATGTATCTACAGGATGACAGGCAGGCACGGTGCTGCAGGAGCAGGCGGTTGCAAAGCAGTGCACGTGAGGGCTGTCAGGCACTGCTGTGGTGGCCTGGTGGTGTTGCGCAGCTGAGCTGTGGTTGACCGCCAGTGGACCCCGCGCTGGACTGGACTCCGACTCGTACACACGGCAGTGGACCAGTGGACCCCGCAACAACTGGACTGGACTGAACGCGTGCAGGACGCGCTAAGACACGTCCAATCCGCTGCCGGAGGGTTTGGGAGAGAAGTCGCTCCAGGAAATTATTTATATTTTCTATTGTTTGTTTATTTACTTATTTGTCGCCCTCCTCGCCATGCTCATCGGACTCTGTGGAGGCAAGCACCCTGTCGGCCTGCGTCGACGTCAGCTGACCGGCCAGGAATCTGCGCGGGCAAGTCGTCCATCGCCTCATACCTCATCGAAGAGCATGGCTTCCAGCGTCTGCGTCTAGCCCGCACCGCTGCCACTCCGGCCGTCGAAAAGTCGGCCTCGGACGCCCACGTGCCCTCGCCGCCCGCCTCCACCCACACCGACCACACCTTCGCCGATGTCGACGCGCTACTCGAATACGTGACGCTGCGATGGAGAGAGCGCTGGGTCACGACCGACATCTGGGACGACGCCGTGGTTGACGCGCTCCTCCGCCGGCCCTTCTTCCTGCTCGTCAGCGTCGACGCCCCCGTCAGCGTCCGCTGGCAGCGCTTCAAGGACCGCTGTGCCGCCAACAGCCTCACCCCGCCCACCCTTGAAGCCTTTGTCCTACGCAACGACGCCCACCTCTTCGCCCCGCGCACCGGCCTCAGCGCCCTGTTCCAGCGCGCCCAGCTCAAGCTCCTCAACTCCACCACCTCCATTGCCTCCCTCCGCGCCGCCGTGCGCGCCCTCAACCTCACCGACGACGCCCGCCTGCGACCCAGCTGGGACCAGTACTTCATGCAGCTGGCCGACCTCGCCGCGCTGCGCAGCAACTGCATGAAGCGGCGCGTAGGCTGCGTCGTCGTCCGCGAGAAGCGAGTCATCAGCACCGGCTACAACGGCACCCCACGAGGCATGACCAACTGCAACGACGGCGGCTGTAAGCATTCCCCCATACACATCCCAACACCCACACCAACAACACCCCACTGACAACCCCACCCCAGGCCCCCGCTGCAACGCCGCTGCAAAACTCGGCGTCGCCCTCTCCACCTGCCTATGCCTACACGCCGAAGAAAACGCCCTCCTAGAAGCAGGCCGCGACCGCATCGGCACAACCGCAATCCTCTACTGCAACACGTGTCCGTGTCTCACCTGCAGCGTGAAAATCACACAGGTCGGCATCGCAGAGGTCGTGTATAACCAGGGTTACCTTGTTGATGACCATACGGCGCGTATTTTTGCTGAGGGGGGTGTGAAGCTAAGGCAGTTTTCGCCGCCCGCTGGGGGGGTGGTGGATTTGTCGCTTGTGTTGGGGAGGGGGGTGGGGGAGGGGGAGGTGAGGTTTGGGGGCGACATGGATATGGATTTGGCTGGTGAGGAGCTGGGTTCAGACCAAGGCGGTGATGTTCGTGAGGTCTTGGATAGCGAGTATTTCGTTAGACCGCTGTAGCAGTCATGCCTCTGGAGAAAGAGAGAGAGAGAGAGATGAGAGAAAGGGTATTCTATATGGAAAGAGCAAGAGAGAACAGGAGACTGCTTCTGATAGATTTATACATGACATGACAAACCATCTTTCATCAAGTTGATATGATACTTTGAATCAAGTCAAGTCAAGTCATTACGTGGATCATGTTCATTATTTGGCTGGGGTTTCAGCACAGCCATCTATGACGGTATGGTACATAGGTCCTTGCTCCAGCTTGAATGCATACTACTTTTCCTCCCTCCCTGCATGGGCCCCAGGCTACTCTACTCGAGCATCTCAGCATCTACTCGAGAGTAACTATTCCAGCATCTCAGCAATTATTCCAGCAACGAGGCCTGATTCGTATACAAGACCTCAACAACACTGTTGAGCTTCTCAATAGTGCTGAGAGCAGCATCATAGCCCTTGTCGCGCTCCGACTCGTCGTAGACAATCAGACAGCCGGCGCCCTGGTCCAGCACGCCAATAATGACCTTGTCGAGGATCATCTGCGACAGCTTGCGCTCGACCTGGGCCGTGTCGAGGCCGACCATTTTGGCCACGTGGTCGATTTCCACGCGGCTGTACGGCTCAATTACCTTGATGAGGTTCTGCTCGAGCATGTTGTCGTACAGGCGGCGCAGGTGGCTTGTGATGAAGCGGTCGCTGCCCAGCTCCTGTCGGTACTCGGTCAGTGCGCTCTCGTACTCCTCCAGACTGCGGTTGGTGTGTGCGCGCGCCACGGCCTTCATCGCGTCGAGACGCTTGCCTGCGTACTTGACGGCGTGCTTGGAGGTCATGAGTGTGGTGACGTCGTCGCCGAGGTTGAGCATAATCTTGCACAGCAGCATGTACTGGAGCGCCGACGTCGCCTTTTGCTCCTCGTCCTGCGAGTGATAGCCTTCCATGGCCTCGATGAAGTAGGAAAAGGATGTGTTGAAGTCGCCGTCCTCTGCGTGCAGCATGCCGCTCTGCATGTCCAGACCAGCCTGCAGCAGCGGCGGCGTGTATACCGAGGCGGCTGATGTGCGTGCCGAGGTGAGGGCGGCGCGGCCCTTGGGGATGTTGCCTAGAGCGTGGTAGACTCGCGACTCGAGCAGCTGCACCTCGACCAGGACCAGCTTGTCGTCAAGACGCTTCAGCTCCTTCAGCAGGCTGTTGATGAGGGTCAGAGCCTCGTAGTACGACTGCTTGGCCATGTACAGCGAGACGAGACGCGTCTCGAGGTTCTGTCGCAGGAAGCCTCTCCGCTCGGACACGGCCCACTCTATGCATGACTTTGTGACGGATATCTGGGTGTCGGTGGTGTTGGGGATGGTGGTGAAGAGGTCGAGCAGCTGACGGACTAGAAGGTCAGCTCACAACTTGTATGGAGGATGGTTTGCACATACCCAGCTTGGAGGTCTTTGCTTTTGCAAACGAGGACAGGACTGACCGCGCCTGGCGGACCAGCTCTGCAAGGGCGTCGACCTTCTTCTGGTCGCGGTACAGCTCGCCCAGCGATACTAGCGCGGTCTCGTAGTGCTTGATAGCCGTCTCATTGCTGCCTGGGTCCTGGGAGAGCACGTCCTGGTAGATCTTCTCGGCCTTTGCGGGCTCGGTGGTGGCCAGCTTCTGGGCCTCCTCTATCCGCTTGCCGGTGTCTGCAACGGTCATGGTGGTGGGTGTACGTGTGGAATGTGTGGGGATTATTGCGTGGAGAGGGTGTTGGGTGGGTATGGCGTGCGGTGGAGGGATGGCGTGGCGGGCGTGGACAGCAACGTTGATGATGGACGAGCTGGCTGCATCATTGGAGTGGATTGGATTGCGGCGACGGTCGGACTTGGCGTCAGCCACAGAGAGAGCATCAGCCACTTGCGGAC
Organism: Stagonosporopsis cucurbitacearum; assembly: GCA_016920805.1. Taxonomy (NCBI): domain Eukaryota; kingdom Fungi; phylum Ascomycota; class Dothideomycetes; order Pleosporales; family Didymellaceae; genus Stagonosporopsis; species Stagonosporopsis cucurbitacearum. The sequence continues at coordinate 1,189,420 of JAFEKD010000011.1, read as the reverse complement.
AGTCACAATCACAGCCAATCATAGTCCGTCACAAATGTATCAGCCACAGCCAATCACAGCCAATCACAGCCAATCATCAGCACTGCGGCTCGAACAGGCCGCCCCATAGCAACGCATGCAACGCTCTGCTGATTGCACTCCACAGACGCAGGCCCCATGTGTTGGCACTATGGCACTGGTGGCCAGAGCGGCACGGGCTGTCGTGCTGCGCGAACCGTCACAGTGCACACCAGCCGGAGCACAGGCGCTGGCGACGCTGCTACGGTGATGAAATGGTGAGGCACTAACGCCGTGCTGTGCTGGCAGCCGCACTCGGGGCCGTGCCCGGCGAATGACGTTGCTTGCTGGGCCCTAGCCGCCGTGTTTACAAACAACCGTGCATGGGTGCGTACCGGGACAGTACATACATAGCGACAACTGCGACCGGGCGGCCTCGCGCCCATCAACACGTCGTTTCACGCTCCACCCTCACACTCGCCCTCACCAACTCACGACTCCATATTATACCCCCGCGCTGGACCGCCGAACCACCCCATCGTTCGCCGCGACTGCCCTGCCCCGTCTGCCTGTGGAGCACTCAGCCCTGCGCGCGCCCCATTGATACGCCGCCATACATTCCAATATACCCCATTGCACCTAGTCGATAGTCGATAGTCGGTAGTCTCTAATGTCCACCATGGAGCGCGAACACTCACAGGACCGCGAGCTCGTCCGCCACCACGGCTCGTCCTTTTCCTCCATGGACCGCAGCATCCCCATGTACGTAAGCACTGCAATACCCTCTGTTGCCTCAACTGACCAGCCCCCAGGTGGGACAGCGCTGACCCCGACCGCGCCCCGCCGCCGCTGCCCATGAACCCCGGCTCGCCCACACTCACCACCCGTCCCAACACATCCGCCGCCATCATGCGCGCCGCCAAGGCCCTCGAGGAAAAGGCCCGCGAGAGCCTGCCCACCAGCTCATACACAACCAACCCCATGCCCTCGCGCTCGCCCGAGCGCTCGCTGATCAAGGGCAACCAGCACAAGCGCATGCAGTCGCTCCAGCCCAGCAGCGTCCGCGACCTGCGCAGCTACCTCGACACACACAAGTCGTCTGAGCGCTCCCCCGACCGCCCCCGCACACGAGACGGCTCCCACGCCCGCGATCCTGACTTCTTTGGAAAGGAGCTGGATCCCAAGCTCACCCACTTTCGCGCCCCGTCGCCATCGTCCACATACGACCTGACACACACGCCCACCACTCGCCCCAGCCATAGGGCTATTCTCGAGAACACTCCCCCTTCGGCTACCATGAAGGCCCTGCAGACCATGACAATCCCCCCACACATACTCGATCCTCCTCTCCAGAACATCACAAACTCGTCCACCCCGACACCTGCCCCCGCTCAGCCACTCGACTCCATCTCCACACAGCTGCTCAGCATCACAAACATTGTGTCGAGCCTGCAAAAGGACATGTCGCAGCTCAGTCGACGAAGCAAAGACAACGCCACAGACCTCATCAGCTTGAAGGAGGCAACCAACAGCCGCGACGAAGACATTCGCCAGTCGCTCAAGGACCTCCTGAGCACTATGAGCGACAAGCAGAGAGTGGCTGCGGCTGCTGCGGCTGCTATGGACGAGGCCCGTTCTGCTCCTCTCAACCTCCACGACCCCCACATGACCCCGACCAAGCAATTCACATTCCCCCGCATGTCGTCTCCAAGTGGATGGACAGACGAGAGGATGGGGAGTCCCAATCCGTACTCTGTGGAGGGCGCCGCCAGTGTCGCCATGCTGGAGAAGATCATCCGTGAAATGGTGACCAAAGACGGGCAGGAGCGCTTGATTGCGAGCCTGCAAGTCATCGTTGACAAGGCCAACGGCGACACTGCAAAGAAGGTGTCTGAGCTTGTCGAATTTGTCAAGTCAGGCTCCGTCTCCAACAACCTGGCTCCACCTGGTTCAGCGTCGTTCCGCCCCTCTCCTGGGTCAGGTGCGCTCACACGCACTCTCTCAGAAGGCTACACCCAAGACGCACACAGTCCAAAGGCTGCCGATTTCATTAGCGATGAAATGCTGAGGTACCTTCGCAAGATCAAGGATAGTGCCGCTGAAAATGGTTGTGTTACCATGGCAACCAAGACGCTGGTCCAAGAGCTGCGAGGGGAGGTTCTTGGGATGGGTCGAGAACTGGCTCGCAAGATCGAAGAGGTAGAACAGGCCAAGGCAGGTGAAGCACACGCTGACCCTGAGCACGCCACTCAAGAAATCAGCGCCATCATCCAGGAAGGTCTGGAAGATCTCAAAGACTACATGGACAAGGTGATGCGTGGGCGAAGGCGGCAGTCCATGTCCTCGGTAGTCACTCGCGGCACAGTCGATAACAACGAAGTGTATGACGTGGTCAAGCACGCTCTGGCGGAACGTGGTCTCGATCAGTACTCTGCCCAGGGCGCGCCTCTCGACAAGGAAGCGATCGTGAATGCAATCCGCGAGGCCTACGACAGCGTCGAGATGAAGCCCAACGTTGAGATTCAGCAGTTTGGCCTGGAGCGCGATGAGATTTTGCAGTGCCTTCGCGAAGGCCTGCAGGATTACAACGGTTCCGGCCCTGTATCGAGAGAAGAGATTGGAGACATCATCCAAGACTCGCTGCAACAGCTTCGTCTACCCCCTCCCGTCAACGAGGCAACCGAGATGCGTGAGGAGATCCTCATGGCCGTGCGCGACTCTCTCGAGGAGCTCAAGCCAACTCTTGTCGCTCAGCAACGGTCACACACTGATGGTGTCAGCCGCGAAGTGATTCTCGACGCCATCAAGGAGGCCCTCTCTACTCACGAGTTTGGACCGCAAGAGGTTGAAATCCCTCAGGAGGCCTTGTTCGATGCTGTCAAGGCTGGTCTCGAAGCATCTCAGCCTGATGTCGATGCCAACAACGAGGTTGTTGTCCAACGCATTCAGTCGCTTGTTGAAAGCATGCATTCTGAGTTCAAAGCATACTCGGCGGCCAACGGACGCGACACCGAGCAGGTTCTGGATGCAATGCGCGATGGTATGGACCGACTCGCAGCCGATTTGCAAGACCATTTCGACAGGGCCTCGGACGCAAACCAGCAGGAAGCCATCGTTGACAGCTTCCGTGTGGAGCTTGATAGACTCCGTGAGGACGTCCAAGGCTATGTTGCTGAAGGACCCCGTGGTGACCAAGAATGGAGCCGTGGTGACATGGTTACTTTCATCAAGACTGAGCTCGAAAACCTCCATGAAGGCTTAATCGGGAAGCTTACTGCAGCGTCTGGCGACAAAGCAGAGCTTCTTGCTGCACTGAAGGCAGGATTTGACGAGATGAACTCTCAAGTCGCTCTGCGCAACGAAGATGCCGATTCCAACGAAGACATCAACGAAGCGTTGAAGCACGAGTTCGATCAACTTAAGGAAGTCATCCTCGGTGATACTGCGGGTCACAAGAACGATATCCTTGAGAAGTTGGAAGCCGGCTTCGATGGGCTACAAGTCGGGCTGCGTGAGGCCACCGCATCACCAAACGATGATGTTCTTGCCGCCATGAAAGCAGAGTTCGAACACCTGCGCGAGACCATTGGTGGTTCACTCGTGAAGTCTGGTGGCGCCGACAGAGACGACATCATTGATGCTGTCCGCGAGCTTGTTGATGGCCTACGCGCTGCGCATGACACGACCTCGAAGGAGAGTGTGACTGTTCTTCAAGCCGATCTTGGGGCGCTAAAGGAATCGCTCGGTAATGCTCTCGTTCCTACTGGGGGCAAGGACACAGCGGAGATTCTGGATTCTATTAACGCTGGTCTCGAGGAACTCAAGAAATCATCGGCATCCGCGGGCATTAACGAGGAGCTTCTCGAAGCTTTCCGTGGGGAACTTGAGCAGATCCGCCAGTCAGACGGTCTCACTCGCCAGCATGGGCGCGCCGACACCGAGGAAGTCCTAGAAGCTGTACGTCTTGGGCTTGATGACCTTCGATCTCACCTTGAGAAGAAGCTTGATAGCCCTCATGCCGGCTCTTCATCCGGCGACATCATTGATGCTCTTCACGACAGCCTCGAGGGCTTGCGCACAGACGTAACCAAACTCACCAGCAAACCTGTTGATATGACTGTCTCTTACGAGATCCTGGACACGCTCAAGGAGGGCATTGCTGCTCTTCGCGAAGACGTTGCACTTCTCAAGGGCAAGGCCCCGGCCCCAGCAACAGCGCAAGAGGTTGAGGTCGAGGTCGAAGTCGACACCGTTCCCACTGGCAACGAATTGGTGCTTGCCGAAGCCCCTAGCGACGGACCAGTTGGAGATCGAGGGGTGGCCAATGAATCGGCTGCCCCAGCAAAGACGCCTGAGACGACCGAGACAACTGAAAAGACAACAAGCCGTGATATCGTCCCTGATTCTACCCAGCGCAACGACGTGGACAAGATGGAATTCATTCTCTCTCAGATACACGCCAAGGTTGAGGCCATGGACGCGAACCGGCAGACTCCTGCCCCAGCTACGGAAGCAGCTGCTGCTTCTAGCGTGGTCATGAAAAACGACTTGATCTACATCGAGGGTATGCTGAAGGAAGTCCAAGCCGCAGTTCTCGTCCTGCAAGAACGTGAACCCTCCGCAGTGCTCGACGGCTTCGCCAAGAAAGAAGACACAGATGCCATCGAAACACTGGTCGCTAACACCAAGGCTAAGATTGAGGAGCTCGTCTTCCCCGATCCCGCCACTGCTGTCACAAAGGAGAACTTGGAGGATGTCGAACTGGTTGTGCGAACTACCTCGGAAGCTCTCGATGCTCTTGCCAAGAAGTTCGAGGAGGAAGGAGCGACTAAAACCGACGTGACTGTCGTACAGGTCATCGCCGATGACATCAAGACGGTTCTTGATGAGATGAAGGCAGCGGACCCTCATGACGAGGCCAACCCTAAAGCCACAAAGGCTGATGTCGACGCCGTCTCGCTGCTGGTCGACGATCTCAAAGCGAAACTCGATGACATGAAGATTCCTGACCCGGAAGAAATCCCTTCCAAGGCGGACATGGAGCAACTGACTGGCCTCATTCACGAGTTCCGCGAGAGTCATGAAAAGATGAAGGATACCTACGAAGAGGACATCCTCAAGACTGCCAACAACTTCGACGATCGACGCAAGGAGGCTGAACTCCTCGTCGAGACTATCACCGAGGTCAAGACCGCTCTGGATACCATGAAAGAGGAGGTATTGACCAACTTCAAGGAGGGCGGATCGATTGAAGACCTGAAGGCTTCTCTCTCGACGCTCCAAGAAACTATAGGTGCTAACAATGTCACATCTGACGTCAAGGAGCTGATGGAGACGTTGGCTCGCGAGTTTGAACGCGCCCACGGCTCCATTGAGGGCTTACAGAACGACCATGCCGAGAAGTCTACGCTTCATCTTGAGAAGCATGACGAGATCAAGGGCGCCATTGTTGCTGACTTCACTGAGAAGCTGGAGGACAAGTTCAACACGCTGATGGCCAAGTACGATGATGCCCAACTCCTTGCGGACGAACAGGCCCGCGTCATGAAGGAGAAGGCCGAGGAGCAGGAAAAGATTCTCGAGACCACCAAGACCATGGCGGATGAATTGCGTCTCACCATTGACACACTTGGTGCGACCATTGCCGGCATGAACGAGCGCTTTGAAGAGCATCAGACTAAGCAAGGTGCTGACTCGGCTAATGCATTCGAGAAGCTGGACAGCTCGTTGGAGAAGGTCGATGGCGCTGTGGCCAAGTTTGAAGAGCAGAAGCTTGAAGAGAAGGCAGAGCACTCTCACACGCGGGATGAGGTGAAGAACATTGAGAAGATCTTCCTCGGCCTTCAGGATGAAATCACCGAGCACAACCCCAAGTTCATGATGGCACTCCGCGAGATCGAAGCGCTTGTCAAGGCTCACTACGATCATGCCCAGAAATCCAAGGAAGAGGCTGAGGAGCACACTCGAGCAATCAACGAAGAAGCCAAGGCTCGTTCTGAAGAGATCCAGAGCCACTTTGCCAATCTGCCTAAGCTTCTGCCCGCTCCTCCGCCAGAGCCGGAGAAGTACGACGATACTCCAGTGCGGGAGAAGCTGGATAAACTGCTTATTCATGCAGATGACGCAGCTAAGGCGGCTGGGCAGCTTGAGCGTCTTGATGAGATTAATGTTCAGGTAAAAGCGACTGCTGCGGAAATCAGTGACTTTGTCGCCAAGCAGACTCAGCTCACGCTTGCGGGCAATGAGTCGAAGGAGCGTGAAGCGGAAGAGCTTGCTCTCCTTGTCGAGCGTCGCTCGGCTCAAAAGGAACAGCTCGAAGCTGACCTTGACAACCTCAGGCTTGAAAAGGCTACTTACAAAGAGCAGCTCCATGCCGAACTTGACGACTTGAAAGCGGAGAAGCATCACGTCCTGCAGGAGTTGAAGGAAGAGAAGGCCCGTGTTATGGCTGAGCTCAAGGAAGAGAAGGATCGAACTATGCAGGAGCTCAAAGAAGAGAAGGATTCTCTGCTTGCCATTGTCGCATCTCTACAGGCAGAGCGCGAGAATCTTGCGAACCAGAAGCTCCGTCTCACTGGTGAGGTTTCGTCTCTTCGTACCGCACTCGAGATCCGTCGCGAGGAGCTACATCTGATGGATGCTAAAGCGGACGCGCTTGAGCGCCGCATTTTGAACGGCATCATGGATCACTCACGAGCCCTTTTGATTGCCAAGGGTTCGAAGAGCCCAAGCAAGCTAAAGAAGCGCGGGAGTGTTGATGGCGGTGCTGAGCGCTCGATGCCAGCAAACGCAACCGCCAATGCAGTCAACATGGCTCTCAAGCCTCGTCCAGCTATCCGCCGCAGTGCGCCAAACAGCTCCGCAGATCGCCGCATCTTCTCGTTGAGCCAGATCAGTGGCAACGCCCCTCCCGCACCAAAAGCACAGCTGGCACCACCGGCGGCCATGAGCAGCGGCGGTCTCAAGCGCGCTCAATCTACGAGAACCAGCACTCGCAAATCGTCATGGAACGGGCGTCCCAGCGCTGGTGCGGTCAACAAAGACAACGCTCCACTGATTGAAGAAGCCGAGCCAGATGCTGAGAATCAGGTACCTGCTTCGGGGGCTCCTTCTATAATCGCCGAGGACGAACAGAGCGAGGCCGGTACAGAGCGTCGCTACAGTGTCGCCAGCGAGTCCAACTACACAGAGAGTCACGCTGATGACGAGACCATTGGCGATGATGGCCGTTCGCACTACGGCAGCGAATACACCTACGGCTCTGGCTCCTACATGACTGGTAGCGACCTTGACCGTCGTACCTCGTATGGCTCGACCGTTGCCCGCTCTGTGGTCCCGACTGAGAGTGCAGTCGAAGGCGCATTGGAATCCGAGTCTGAAGAGTCTGACGACCAGGCCACCAAGCTCGATGCCTCAGTCATCTCTGACGTCACAGCTTCCGATGTGACTGCCTCTGAAGTCTCAGGCCTTCCCATGCCCACCGAGTCCGCCATCGACCGCGCAGTCGCCGCCGTGGCCGCAGAGATGAAGGAGAACCCCAAGAACTTCACCCCAACCGACTCTGGACTTGGCACTGAGCCACCTACTGCTGCGTTTGACCACGGTACCCTAGTTGACGCTGATTACTTCCGTCGCGCGGCGGAGGAGGAGAGTATGCTTGGTAGCACGGTCGGTTAAGTGAGAGACGAAATCAAACTCCGACCGGGACTGCCGGCTGTGCTTCCCATCGCTACCGCATCTGTCTGTTTTCGTTCTATCAAGGGCCTTGACTCACCCTCGCTTTCGCATTCTTTACTCTGATGGATGGGAACTCGTTGTCTAGCTTGAGATCGCATCGCGTCCCTTTCAAGGTGGAGTTGTGATAAATTATGGGTTTGAGTTGGTCCGTTCTTTTGGCTCACGAGCAAGCGGCTGGGAAGCAAGGAGGCATGTGTGTGTGCGCTGTTGGATGGACGGACGTTCTGAGCTTGAAATGATGTTGCAGGATGAACGAATTGAGGGGACAAGAAGGTGGAACAGCAACCTTCTTTTGGTCGGGCTTTGGATGTGTATAGCTTGTTTCTCTTCGTTCCGTTTCTCCAAACCTTCGTTGGCACCTTGGGAGTTGGTGGCGCTGCGATGGACATTGGGATCTGAGATGCGGTTACAACTGGATATCGATATGGAAATGGAATGGGAATGGGAATGGGAATGGGAATGCAAGTCGGAGTCGGATCTTTCTTTCAGAGGAGTCATTATTGGATTAAACGTTTAGGTACATGGCCAAAGTGCGATTTTACTTGTGATTACTTGCAGTTACTTGCAGTTACTTGGAATGGCTTGTGATGGCTTGTAATTACTCGCAATAACCTAGAATTCTATCCTCCTCCTCCTTTTTCTTCTTCTTCTTCCCCTTCTTCTACCGTGTGTAAGACGTCACATTGTCACATTGTCCCATGTCCTATGTCTCATGTCCCATGTCACAGGTCATATGTTGGGACTTGGGAGGTGGTGTGGTATAAGGTATAAGGTATAAGAAGGTAAGATGTGCTGTGCTAGACTGAGGTAGGATGGGATAGGGATAGGATAGGATTGTAAAGGATAAGGCGCTATATACTGCAATGTTATGCTGTGCAATACTATGCTGTGCTATGCTATGCTATACTATGCTATACTACTGTATGTAACGCAAGTCTATAAAAGCAGAGAGGAAGAGGATAGTAAATATTATATATATATATATATATATGTGTGTGTGTGTGTGTGTGTGTGTGTGTGTGTGTGTGTGTGTGTATAAAAACATAGATTACAGCATATAGATAATACAGCAAACAAGTGTCTTTCCTGTGCGTAAAGAAGAATGAAATATTAATCAATTGCGCTTTACTGCGCTTTACTGCGCTGTCACTATCACCATCACCAGCACCATCACTATCGCGGCTCGCCGGCCTTGAATAGCTACGAGCTGCTAGCCTATACATATATATATGACTGCAACCGACTGTGACAAAAGGTTTCAAAACTTTTGGAATGGGGGACCCTTTACTCCCCCAGAGAAACACCAGTGGATATGCTATACCTATACCTCAACACCCTCCCTCATTGTTTTTTTTTCCTTCCGATCCGGAGGCCCTGGACACTATCGCTTTCCATCTCTATGTATCATTCGTCGTCTCCTCGATTTACAACGTCACTGTGCCGTTGGTCTGGGCGTTCGCCTTGGCGACGCGCTTGCTCATGAAGTCGAAGAAGGCAAACTGCGAGGCCGAAGGGCCAAACTCGTAGACGAAGCGCGAGGCGAGGTAGGAGCCGAAGATGGCGCGGAGGTAGTTGTCTGGTACCTGTTTTCACATTGTGGTTAGCATTTTTGTTGATGGTTTACTCGAAATGGGAGGGGGAAGGGAAAGGGAAGGACGTACCCGCTCAATGATCTTCTCGAGACCAATCTGCTGCAGGAGCAAAGGAGGCAGGGCCTCGCTCAGCACCGAGTGGCGGAATGCAATGTTGTTCCACAGATCGGTGTTCTGCAGCTCCTCGTCCAGCTTGGTGATGGCGTTGGACAGCGTGTCGGAGAGAATGCTGCGCGGCTGGCCGGTGGCCTGATGTTCGCGCCAGATGGCCTCAAACTCGAGGCGTGCGTTGTTCTGGATGATCTTCTGCACGCCGGCAACGTAGGCGTTGTAGAAGTCGGGTGCTACGCCGTTGGCGTCGACGCACATGTGCTGTGAGAACGAGGCGTCGTCGAAGGAGAGCGAGGCGAGGACTTCGAGAGAAGAGGAGGTCACACCACCCTTGTTGGCCGAGGCATCCTTGTACAGGATGCAGCCTGCCTTCTCGAGACGCAGCTTCGCATCCTGGGTGATGAAGAGATTGGCGCCTTCGACAAGGTAAGGGATGATGCACTTGCCGTCCACGATGAGCTTGTTGGCCGAGGAGAGGTCAATGGACTCAGGGCGACCACCGCAGGGCACGAAGGTGTCGTACTGGATGTCGCTGCGCAGATGGAAGGTGTTGCGGAAGGTGGTGCCGTTGTAGACCAAATCGCCAGAAGGGAGGCGGACGTTTGTGTCGTCGACGAGCACACGGTAGCCCTCCTTGGACAGCTTGGAAGTGTCGTAGTTGTTGATCATTTGGCGGTTCTTGGCGAGGCGGAGCAGCTCAGGGTGGTCGAGACCCTGGGGGTCAACGAGGACACCCGAGCCGTCGACAATCGACACGTACTTCTCGTTCGAGAGAAGAATCTCGTTGGAGCCAAGATCGCCGTCGGGACCACCAGTCTGCAGCTTGCGAACCTTGCTGGGGTCGAGGTTCAGCTTGCGGTAAATACCGAGGACGTACTCGCGGACAGACAGGGTAGTCATTCCGTAGCGGTCGTGAGGAATACCGCCAAGCTTAGGGCTCTTGCCAGTGAAGAACGACTTCCACCACGGCGCACCTCTGACCCTGGCGTGTTCTGTCGCCCAGTCAACGAGATCGGCTGTGTTCTCATCAGGTCCCATGAACAAGATCTCCTCCTTGCCATGCAGATCGACAATGGGATCCTTGATTCCAGGACTGCTCGGGGGCAGCAGGAGATCGAGGATACTGTCAATGTACTTCTCGAATGCACCCGCAGCCTTGTCCTGGTGCTTGAAGTCGAGCAGAACGACACCCTTGGATCCTCCTTCAGGGATGTCCTTGTTCTTGCGCTGTTGTGTGTTTGCCAGGTTGTAGTTCTCGTCAAACAAAGATCGGGCATTGATCGAGTATGCCTCCTGACTCCTCGACTTGACAATTCGGATACCACCACGAGCAATGTCGCGGAAACGGAGGTGGAAACCACGGAACTCAGATCCAATAACGAGGAACATGCCGTACAGTGGCTGGGGGTACTCGGAAGATGGGAGGAAGCTGGGGTTCAGGCGGAAGCTGACGGCGACCTTTGTAGGGGTGTAGAAGTTGGTCTTCAGGACGGAGTTGTTGAAGATACGGAACGAGTTCATGACCATCTCGTGGTGGTCATTGACGACAGCCTTGTTGATGGTGTCGGTCAGCTCCTCATTGGTCTGCACCCTATCGACCTGCAGGCGCAGGTAACTCAGTGTGGGCAAGAAGTCATCCTCCTGACCACGTGTCTGGACGTAGTGAGTGTTGGCGAAAGACAGGTACAGGCTGTGAACGAGATCGGGGTACGAGTTGATGATCTCGAGAATGTAATCGGCAGTGAATGTCTCAGCACGCAGCCTGCGCTTCAGCTTGGCCAGCAGCTCAGCGTGCGCGCTGTTCTCGGGGTTCAAAATGGCCGACAGTGCGGTGTACTCGTTTCCGAGACGGTTCAGGAAGTGAGTGATGAAGACCCAAACGCAGTGCGCGTAGATGGTCTCCTGGAGACTGAGCCTGCCCGTAGCAAACAAAGTCTGGAACTTGTTCTGGGGAATGCAGTACAGCAGAGAGATCTCCTTGATGATCTGGTGGATCGATGCCTCGATCGGTGGGTGCTTGGCACCAGCAGCTCCAGCAAGAGGGCTGAGGTACAAGGACATGACTGTGTAGCCGTTGGAGAACTGCTCAACGTACTTACGTGAGGTGGTCAGACCATAGTAGTGGTACAGATCACTCAGCGCACTGAACATGCCAAGGGCAGAGCCCTGCTTATAGGCAACGACCAGACGCTTGTCCCGCGAACCCTCAATGTCAAACCACTCGATGACAGGACCTGTGCGCTCGACAGCAATCTCAAGCGCCTGCTGGTAGATAGCCTTCGTGTTGGCCGTGGCCTTCTGCAGGAAGCGCTTGTCTCCGACCTTCTCGACATCGGTCTCGGTCTCACTGGGCGACGGGTTCTCAAACTCGCACTGGTAGATGAAGTAGCATCTCAGCTGCTGGTCATCACTGCCAGGAAGGGGGCTTGTCGAGCGGAAGCTCTCAACACGGTATCCTGCAGCACCCTTTGAGATGTTCAGGTACTTTGTATCGATGCGCTGCTCGTAGCGTGGGCCATCGAGCACCGAGACACCGGGCTTGCTGGTGTCGATGTATACGGCGTGGTCCTCGGCTTCCTTGTCAAGCCTGATCTCGAGACGCTTGTCGTCGCGGGCATATGCGGCTACCTTGGCAGCGTAGAGCGAGTGGATGTGGGTGACGATGGCTTCCGTCTTCTCGGTCGCAAAGTACATGTCGTCAATTCCAAGCTCCTGGTAGAACCACTTGACTTCGGGCTCGACGAGCTCCGGAGGGAGGAAGCCCTTCTCCTCGACAGCGTCCATGACAGCTTCCATTTGTTGGTCCTTGCCCTCGAAGGTGGCTGCAACATAGCCGGCGCTGGCCTCCTGTGGGATCACACGTGGTGTAGAGCTGCCTGAGCCGGAGGGCACCGACAAATGTGTGGGCTTGGGTGAAGGTCGTGCTCCATTAGGGTTGAGCAGCTTGTTGGCAACCGCCTGGGCGCCATTGACCGGTGTAGACGCCATGTTGGTATGTGTATGTGTGTGTGTGTGTGTGTGAGGTGTAATGATGGTACGGATGCGGCAGGGAGCTCGAATTTGTAGCTTCGATCAGAGCGAAGAGATGTTCAAACAGACGGCGAATAGCTTGCTTGAAACCGCTTGGCTAGAAGTGGGTGACTTGGCGGGGCTGCCACAGAGTTTGGGCGAGTGGGAGGTGCCTCGTCTGGCGTGTGAAGGGTTCAGCGGGGTTTGGTGGGAGGGCCGACGCTTGAAAGCTACGGGCCACAATGAACGGAACGGAAAGTGTCTGAAGTAGCGTCAGATGTGTGAAAAGCATGCAGGCGTGTATTTATCTGTCAGTGCTTGCTCGGCGCAGTTGCAATTGCTCTAGGATCCACAGCCGCCAGGCCGTGCTTTTGAACTCTGTCCTCGAGCTGAGCTCATACGCCTGTCGCTATTTTGGGCGCTGCGTCATGCGTAGCGTTGTTCCTCGAGGCCCGCAGAAGCACGCCGCAAGAAACCGAGCAAGACACCGACGGAACTTGAAAGCATGGACGTACCCGTGACTGTAGATAGCCAATGCAGCCGCAATTGGCTGCTGGTGACCGCTCTTTGCTGAGAAAGGTGCTGACGGGGGCGAAACTCAGCTCAGGACACTCGGGAAGGGTGCCGTTGAGAGATGTTTCGGTACGACACTACAATCTAGTACAACGCTGCAAATGAATGCTATGGTTCTTGCTGCAAGATAAGGATGGCAGATGATGATGATGAAGACAGGGGAGTGTAATGGTCAAGCAAGAGACGTGTGCGAGGATGGCAGCAAAGGGGCCCTCGACTTCTTATGCATCCACGAAGCAGTGCTCTGGAAGCTGCTGCTGTGCTGACCTTTGGTTCTAGCTACTACTCGGCCTGGAGCGGCTCTTCCCCACAGCGCGCTAAGCATCACCGGGCTGCAACTTGCAAGTCCTCGCAGGGGCCTTCACGTAATAGCTAACGCCGCCTCAAATGACCTGAAAATTTAAAGCCTCACTCGCAGGCTCGCAGCTTGCGCGATATGGCGCTACAGGCGGGCAGCTGGGCGTGTAACATGGCGTGAATCCTGAAAACTCTGCGCTTCTTGCGAATCGTGAGTGGAAAGGCCCCACCCACCCCCGGCCTGACGCCGCACCCAGAAGCCAGAACAGGGTGAGCACCATGCATGCTACCATGCAGCGCGCATGAGCAAGCGGCTCCGTAGTTCACGATGCTTGGCTCCCCCAGCCAGAAGTGGAGTTTTGAAGGGGTAATGCAAACGCTGTATTACCCCCTCGAAATCCGTACGTGTCTCCATCGCACTGGCCGTGCGCCTGCACGTGGACGCTGCTCTGGAGTCGCATCAGTCATCGAAAAGTCACGATGCCTGCGCCGGGTCCAGCTGCCCAAGGGCGACGAGCCTTCGGAGACATTCCAGCCGCGGCAGTCCCGTGCCTCCCGACGCATCGTGACCTGAGTTGTTATTTCCAGAGGTGGCGACACACCGCTTGCAAGTCACGATGCGTTTGCTGGCGTTGGCGGCGAGGCTGAGGCGTTGGTTCGACCGTAATCAGGGGTTCGCGTTGAAGCCTGAAGAACGCGTCGACGTCCAGGCTTCACGATCCTCGCCACCGAATCAGGTAGTTCTGTGCCCCGAACCATTGCGAGAACAGTGCAGGTAGTCACAAGGTGATTTTGGGTTCAAGCTATCTAATTCTCGTCGCCATCGTACTCACGACCATTGACAGTCAGGGACACTTTGTACCCTTCACCATGCACCCAGTTCTTCTTCTTACCTGCCTTGCTCACCTTCCTCAGCGCAGCATCCAGACCTTCATCCAGCTCGTCAATCTCCTTCCTGAATTGGAAATCGATACACACTTTCTCGTTGCCCTTCTTTGTAACTGTCCCCTGTGTTTGAATAGCCACCCGTGGCTGTCTAATAGCGCCTGCTGGATAGATTGCGGCAATGACTGCAGCAACGCGGCCCAGGTACATGCACCACCACTCCATACCATTTGGGAGGAGACGCACCATACGCTTGTAAAAATCCTGCTCTGTCGGGCTGATAGACCCATACCCACCATAACGCTCACAAAGCAAGATAGCAAGCAGCGCGCGGTCTTCATGGCTTGCTCCATGCGCAGTGGAGAAAAGGCCTGTCGTTGTGCTTCGTAGAGCTGAGCCGCCTCGAAGGTCTTTGACTTGTGCCATGTGTGCGTAGACGCCCTGGACAAAGGCCGTGACTAGAGACGTGCTGAACAGAGGTTTGTGTCCGGCCGATGGTGTTGGAATGGCAGAGAAGAGTAGCTCCACAAGCTGCTGCATCGAGGGTGGCGCGTAAGGACCTGTTGCAGTGACCAGAGGGCTCTCTGCACGGTACTTTGGCGACATTTCTGCAAAGTGCATGCCCTCTCGAACACCACCCTGACAGAAGTAGACATTAGTCAAGGCAGGGAGAGCCTGCGCCAAACATTCGACGAGAAACGCAACTGCAGGAACCTGGCTTGCTCGGCGTGCAGACACTCGAAAGATCTCCGGGGTGTCGTCTTGCGTCACGGCTGCTTTGACGGACATTGTGTCCAGAAAAGCATCTGTAGAGGTTCGGAAACCATTGATTATGGGAATGGGGTATGGTTTGATGATGTGCTCGGACATTAGCACAAAGCCCCAGCCACGGAATCCGCCACCAGAGAGGTAAAGATGAAGTCCATCACGAGATCGAAGAAGCTCCTCGGGAATGTCGATAGTCTGTACGGCAGCCTTCAGATCACCAATCACCTCAGCTGCGAACGCTTGATACTCCTTGCTCTTTTTCTTCCCTGCTGCTTCAAGTCGCTGCATGAGAGCTGCAGCACCATATGGTAAGCTCACACTGCCTGCTGGGCTCATTTTAATATCACCATTTTCCGTTATGATCCAGGTGAGTTGTGTGCTGCCACCTCCAAGATCCATCATCAACCCTCGGACATTCTCATACGAGCTGGCAACGCCGAGTGCTCCAATCTTGCCTTCCATCTCTTTGGGTAAAAGCTCTACCGTCCACCCTGTCGCTTCTTGAATTGCAGCGCGATAGGCTTCAGAGTTGATAGCTTTACGTGTAGCTTCTGTCGCCACTATTCGAACCTGATGATCAGGTACGCCAAAATCTTGACATGTCGACTTGAAGCGTAGAAGCGACTTCACGACTTGTCTGATAGTATGCTCAGGAATAGGTACCGCCTTGCCATCTTCATACTGCGCATCGTACAGCGAGATCGCGGCACGGTCAAGGTAGACGGTTGGCAAAATACGCTGAGTAGCTGGCGAAAGATCCGTGATTGAAAATCTGATGCCATTGCTTCCCATGTCTACCAGCCCATGGTAGGACTGTGCCCTCTCCGCATGTCTCAGTGCCATGGCGTGCGGTTGTACCCCAGTTTCTCCAGATTTGCAGCGTACCCGTGCCGAGATTGCGCTAGTCAGAACAACCGGTGCAGAGAAATGGCGTGCAATGGCGCGTTTTAGGACCCTAGTCACAGCCAAGTCCAACAACGTTTCTATTACCCCCGCGAAATGTCGAAACGAGAATAGAAGAGGCGCTATGGCTCTGTAGAGATCCCGATCTTGCGTGTTTGCGTTTCGGGCAGTTTCTGTTACCCTCTTTTTACATAAAAGATGGCGGAGGAGTGCGTCTGGTGATGCGCCAATATTTGCTGCTGAGAAGATGACGTTTGGTTTGACTTCTGTTCCTGCAGGTGGAAAACTCTGCCGCTAGTCACGGCTGGCTACGCGAGACTGGGGTCGGGTCTTTGCGGGGTGCGTATACAGTACCTGCTGTGCAATCTGAGCAGTGAGCAGAACCTCCTGAGGGATTTTCAACATTGTCTAGGCCGCAGCTATGAAAACCTTTCTGATTCCTGAACGACATTGGGCAAATGGCCTTTGAACCCGAGGTTAGGTACCAAAAGTCCAACTTTACCGTGTCCCGGACGGCTGCGCAGATCGCGACGGCCTTAGCATTCGGTAACATTCGAGAAGGAATTGGCGCTCGAAAAAGAGAACGTGCAGAACAAACAGACCAGCCACAGCGCCCATGCTGACAAGCTCTCCGAAAACGCCGAACCTTGCAAGGTAGGCCTTTCCGAGTTCCATCTGCATCAATGTAGGAATGACAACCGCTGGTGCGAGCGACGTTATCGATGGTAGAACATCTGATACCTTGAAGGTCGCTCCTCTACCATTGAAGAACCTCTTTATGAACCAAGTATTCCAGAAAATGCGTAGAGCCATGTTGACTGTATTCGCAAACACAACTCCACTGCCACCCAGCTGCAGTTGTCCTAAGAAGAACCAAGCGCTTCCAGCGAAAGCCGCGAAGAAGAAACCCATGGATATGGATTGCGCATAGAGCTCCTTGTTGGTGGCAACAGCAGCTACGAACCCTTCTGTAACTCCGTTGATTGCAAGGAAAGGTATGTAGTAGCAATACGTAGCCAATACACTTGATGCGTTCGTTGCAGACCACTTCCTCCCTGCGACGACCGACAGCAGAATTGGTGCAAGAGTCGGGCCTAGAGTGATGGCGAATAACGATATTATGGCGTACAGGCGCAGGATAATGGTCAAGACCTTTGCGGCCTGAGACAGATTGCGCTTCTCCTCCTCGGTGTGTTGGACGTTGTCTGCCGCCTTCGCGTCGTCTGATGATGACCCGGAGCTCGCGCACAGCTTGGCGAACATATTACGACTGCTCTCTTCGATGGGCTGAAACAACATGCGAGCAATCAGACCTCCATAATTGGACGCAAGTGCATAGGCGCCCTGGTCGGCAAGCGACGTATATCTTGTGATTAGAAGTGAGTCACCCTGCGTCAGGACGTATTTCAGGGCCGATTGCAAGGTCAAAGACCCGGTGAGCCGTAGAAGCGGTGTCGAGATGTACCTGAAGACGACAGATGTGTTGTTTGGAGCTGCAAGCTGACGTGGGAGAAGCGCGAATTGTTCACTGCGCGCAACTGGCCACATGTTGTACACATACACGACCAGCAACCCCAGAGCATACGCCAGTTGCCCAATGGCAAATGGCAAAACCCCGATGTCGGCGCCAATGCGGCTTGCCAATATGGCGGATCCGCAAGTTCCCAGGCATCGAAGAAGAGTCGCAGTACTCTCAGCGGATGCACGAACTTTGTACAATAGTCTTTGCTGCACAGCTGAGAAGGAGGGCTCAGTCAGAAGCTCAATGACGGTAGCAATGCAGTACAAGCCCAAAGCTTCTGCAAAGTAAGGCACGTTGGGCGTGTCCGATCGAAGCCATAAATGCGCAAGGACATAAGTCAATGGCACCCCCGTAATAACGGCGAGATAGGAGAGATTGATGACGGTTTGCGTTCCGTGTGCCTGGCGCTGGAGAGCAACACGCAAGCTCTCCCGAGCAAAATACAGCACTGAAATTGAGAACAACTCCAGCTGAGCGGAGACTCCAAGAAGCTCTGGAGACAAAAATCTGAGCAAGACCTGGTTGACTGCGAAGGTGAGCGCTCTTGAAGCGACCTGCAAGAGAATGAGAAAGGTGGCCCCTTTCGCAGAAGCCGACAAAATGGATTGCGACATGGCTGGCTTTGCTGTTGCACAGGCAGGATCAAGGTTCGAAATAAGCTCAGAAATGATCAAGGCGACATGCTGATTGGTGGTCGATAGAATGCTGCTGGGCAGTCAGGAAGCGTGGTTGGAGGTGAGAAGCTGTCGGTGTGCCCAAAACGGTTAGCGGATTTGCTGCCAACTCAATGGAAGTTGTTCCTCAGCCCCGAAGCACGAGCATCATACAAGACCTGACTCTTATTTTCGCAGACACACCGCAACATGGTGATGTACACGCTCTCTCGTGCGACTGTTGTCGAAAATGGTGGTAGTTGACTCTCATTATTTTGCGAAAACCGAGAGACTTTTGCTGCGGCCTCTAAAGCTGGAAGATGCCGAAGATGTCGTTCTGATGCGTAAAGATCCGGAGGTGATGAAACACACGTAAGTCACTTGTCGAGACTGTCCGTCCTTTATCTCGTTCTGATCAATAGCAGATCTATCTTGCCGAGTGACGATCTTGAAAGAACTCAGCAATGGATTCAAGGTACTTTATACCGGACAGCTGCATATAACAGTTCCACTAACATGTGTAGGTTGTCATGACAGAGACAACTGTTGGAACTTTGTCATTGAGCTCCGCTCGTCCAGAAAAGCCGATTCTGTCCTTGAGCGGGCCTCGACGTACGAAAATGAGGCCTCGCGCTCTTCCATCGAATCGGCACGCGGACAGACAGCGCCCCGCGTCATCGGCCTGATAGGCGCCGTAAGGGCACCAGAGGTCGGATACATGCTCAATGCAGACTACTGGGGCAAAGGTTACGCTACAGAAGCACTGCGGGCATTCATGCCTCTCTTCTTCAACCACTTCTCTGGTGGCAAGCACGATAGATACGAGTATGCTGAAGCGCACACCGATCCTGAGCTTGAGAGTAGCCAGAACGTGCTTAGGAAGGCTGGCTTCGAGTTGTACGAGAAGAGAGAGAAGGACTTCGAGAACCCCATACTGGGGTGGAGGGACACATTGGTATTCAGGATGGGTCGTCCGAATGACGTTGCATGAACGTGCTTTCCCTCTTTGCTTGTACTATAGAAATGTAGCAACAATTTTCATCACCGGTTTCTCCAGATGAACGAGCATTCTGTATTCTCGTGGTCAATAGAGCCTACCACGACATCACGAAGGCGACCCATGACGTCCCTGAATGTGCATCCAAAGGCACGACTCGCAAGAGCGCATTCCTGGACCTTTCTATCCTGCCTTTAAGTAGAGTAATCAGCGTCTTCGGTTTCTGAACTTGCGTCACAATGACAGAGTCCGTAACTTGACTTATTTCCTGACACCAAGACAGTTGCCAATGTGGCTTTCATACACATAGAATAACAGGCTCAGAACGTCGAGTTTCTCAAGAATGTTCAGGATGCACATGACGGACTGCTCATCAATTTCCGCATCACATCCGCTTGTGATAGTTGGAAGGCTATAGTCCATGTACACTCACTCATCCCCTCAGCGTCTTCAACCACTCCCCTACTACCCTCGCGCTCTCCTCAGGCGCTTCCTCAGCCCCAAAATGTCCAATCCCGTCACCCAACGCGTGATGCCCTATCTCTACTCCGTCATCAACCCACTCCCGCCACACCTCAGGAAAGCTATACCTCTTTCCAATCATACCCTCACTGTATAATAGAAACAAAGGTACATTGATTTTCCTCCCCTCCCTTTGATCGTCCTCCTGCGCTACAACATCCGTCGTCGCGCCATGATGATAGTCCTCACAAGAAGCCTTGAGCACATGGTCCTGACTGAAAAACTGCTTATACACATCTTCCGCGCCGTCAGCGCGAAAAGCTCCCTGGCCCTTGGGGTTGGTGCCAGACCAGGCATCCAGCATTTCGGCGAGGAAGGCGCTGCGTCCAAAGGCGGTGATCATGCGGGTCGCGAGGGATACGTTGGCCAGGAAGGGCCAGTGGAAGTATCCAGATATATCCTGGGCGGCTTTGGCGGGGGTGGACTGGTGCTGCCACTGCACGGAGGTGGGGACAATGTCAATGAGACAGACGCCGCGGATGGAGAAGCCGGGGGAGCCGCTGACGGAGAGGCGGTGCGAGACTCGGGCACCGCGATCGTGGCCGATGAGGACGATGGGGATGGAGTCGGTAGGAGGGGAAGAGGAGGTTCGTTTTATTTCTGTGTGGAGGGCGGAGAGGATGGCGGTGCCGACGGTCAGTTTGTCGTGCTTTTCGATCGCGCCACTGGCGCCGTAGCCGGGAAGGTCGGGGGCGAAGATGGGTGCTTCTTGGGGGAGGAGGGGGATGAAGTGACGCCACCTTAGAGTGTTAGTGATCGGTTATGGGCGCAGTGTACACACGTGGTGCTTTGATCAATTCGCCAAAGTTGGGTGCAGTCAACCTACATGTACGAGCTTTGAGGATAGCCATGGATCAGGACCAGGATCGGGTTTGAATCGGAGACTGTACCTAGGCCTCGACTGTATAAGCATACTTGCTCCTTGTTTACGATCGCTTTGGAGAAGCCGAGGCTTTTGAATTTCTCATCTTGAATTTTGTGCGCGGATGTAGAAGCCATATTGTGGATGTTCTCTTGTACCAATGTCTAGCTCTTGCAGGACACAAGACTGTATGAGCCTGGTGGGATGTTAAGCGTCTTTTAGTATTACTCGAGTTGTCAAGATGCTAGGCTGTATGTATATTTGTCAGGACGAGTGACGTAACCCCGCTTTCGGCGAGATCACTACGCCCTTATGCCAACAACACGCCCTTTGGGTCAGAAACAGAAGTATGGCGCGAGAGGCTTACTGTGATGCTTTTGAATTGGGTATACTAGATCTGAGATGTCGTCAAAACCATATCGACATTCACATTTCCCACTCGCGCTTGCAAACGCAACAATATTTGACCCAAACGCCGTCGCTATGCTTTTGACAACACCCATGCGACTACTGCTCCTTCGCCAGGACCATCTTTTCACGCTCAGCCTTACGCCTAACCTGTCCTTTCTTGGTGTGTCTCCTCTCGTTCTCCTCCTTTCTCTTGATCGCCTTGAGCTCTTCATTCTTGATCTCGCCAGCCTTCTTGACCGCCTTGGGGATGTGTCTGTGTCGGTTGATGCGTGCAATCTCGGGCATATGCTTGTAGCGCTCCTTGAGCGCCTCGTCGTACTGCAGTTTCTGTTGCAGTGCGAAGGATTTGACACCTTGTCGGGCGGAGGCCTTCGCTCGCCATAGACGCACGTTGCCGTCGTCCGAACCACTGAGAACATAGTTGTTGTCTGGTGACCAGGCAACAGAGAATACTCGTTGCATGCGCTTGGTATGGTAAACATCACGAGCGTGTCCCTTCTGGCGTTCCCACAAGCGGACCGATCGGTCGTAAGAGCCGGTTACGAGTTCCTCTCCGGTAGGGCTGAACTCGACACTCATGACGGCAGCGACGTGGCCCTTCAGGACCTGAAGTGCTCGCTTCATGTTTCGCATGTCGAAGATCTGTGTCTCGTTAGTTCTTCTTCGTGACGTGCATGGTAGGGCGACATACGTAGCAGTTATGGTCCTCGTTTGCTACAGCAAAGTTGTAGGCCTCCATAGGATTCCAAGAAATACAATTCGAGGCAAAGTTAAGGACGGTTCGATGCAACGGAGAACTGGTGCGCATGTCGTACAGGACGATAGCACGGTCAGTCGCGCACGACGCGAGGATCGACGTTTCCACTTGATTGAAGCTGACATAGTTGATTGTGTCGATAGCAGAAGGCCACACCAGGTTCTGGACTGGCGCTCCAGATGTACGAGCGGTATCGTAGATAGACACAACGTTGGAGGCGGCGGCGAACGAGGGCAGCGATCGGTGATGCGTGACGGACGTAAAGGCAGCATTGCCGTGCCATGTAGCTTTGGGAGGCGACTTTGAAGCTTGAGCGTATGGTTCAAACATCTGGATCTGCTTGTCTGCACCGCAGGTAATCAGGCGCTTGTCGCGGGTCCAGCACATGCCCTTGACCATGTTCTCATGCGCCTGCGCCTGCCACTTCTCTCCCCGGCTCGTGAAGTCCCACACCTTGACAACACCATCACCACTGCCGCTGGCAAAATGGTCGAGTGAGTTAGGGTCCTTGGCGAACGAGTAGACACCGTCCACATGGCCCGGCTCGAAGTCTCCAAGGAAGGGCTGCGCGAACATGCGCTCCATCTTGGTCGCATTGAGGGCCCTCGTATACTCGCGTGCGCGCTCAAAAGGGTGCTGATTGGGGTCCAGGTTGCGGGTGATCTTGGAGACATTGGATCCGGGGGCCTGCGCCGACGACGTCGACCGGCTGAGTGCTTTGATCTTCATCTTTGCGGTCTTGCTGCAGACTTCGCAGGCGCGGCGAACATCAGCAGCGGCCTCGAACTTTTTTGGCAGGGGCGCGGCGGGGCAGCCAATCAGCGCAACATAGCGGGGCCTGGCGCACCTGCTGTCTCTCTGCCCGGCGTCGGATATACTTGTCTCCGTGACGACGAAATCGCTTAGCGCCCACTATCTGGTCTGGCGAATTCAGTTTTGGACAGCCCTCGACTTCGCTTCGTACTAACCCAGCAAACCGCCCAGTTTCAAGATGAAGTTGTGAGTGCACCCTGAGCCCGACGACGGATGCGTGGATGATGGACTGGGAAACTGCGACGGCCGCTGGTGCGCAGGGAGAGGATTGCACGACTGCAATGGGTCGATTGGCGCACCACGGTTGCAGGACTTGCGAATTGCGATTGAATACTCGCTAACATTTTGTCTACAGCCTCAAGGTCGGACGCGTTGTCGTACGTTAAAGAACCGCTCGAACAGCCCCCCATCGCAAGTACTCACATTCCGCTTAGATCATCACCCGCGGTCGCTATGCCGGCAAGAAGTGCGTGATCATCTCGCCCCTCGACAACGGCACCAAGTCGCACCCCTTCCCCCACGCCCTCGTCGCCGGTGTCGAGCGTTACCCCCAGAAGGTCACCCGCCGCATGTCAAAGAACAAGCAGGCCAAGAAGAGCAAGGTCAAGCCTTTCGTTAAGCAGGTCAACTGTACGTGAACCGAGAGCACGAACAAGGACGCACGAGGACCCGCGCTGATAGCCGCAGACACCCACATCATGCCTACCCGCTACACCATCGAGCTCGAGAACCTCAAGGGCACCCTCACCCAGGACACATTCAAGGAGGTCTCGCAAAGGGAGGACGCCAAGAAGACGGTCAAGAAGGCCTTCGAGGAGCGATACCAGTCCGGCAAGAACAGGTGGTTCTTCACACCGCTGCAGTTCTAAGTTTTCCTTCGGTTACGGCTGGGCGCAGACGGGGGCATGATTTGACACGGACACGTTCACGTTAGATCCTGCATGAGCATGTCGGGCGATATCATAGGATGGATCAGGTGCAAAAAGCCTGCCATCCAGGCGTGTACTTCGGCTTGATAATCAAAGCATGAAAATCCGGCATCGGGGTCATTCACGAGCTCATGAATTGATGTTCCCAAATTCGCGTTTGTACATCTGCTGGGGTGAGGTGCTGACAGAATAGGTCTCGCTGCGAATGAAGCATCACCATCACACAACATCAGAAAAAACAAGGCGCTCGTTACAACAGCATACCCACAAGCAGCGCAACATCAACTAGTTCCCACACACAACCCCCGGTTACGCCCCGCAGAGCGATCATGGTCAGCGCCCACAAATACACAGTCCATACCGCGCATTGCAGCCTATTTCTCCACCCTCAATGGTAAGCCACCCACTTTTACACTTTCTTTTTCTTCCAACTGTAATGATGATACCTTGTACCCCTTAACAACAGTGTGGGCCAAACTTTAATTCCAATTGTTCCTGCTGAAACGCAATCTCCCTATGTCATGCTTATTCGTATTCATCTTCAAGAACAACATGCTGACCAGACTAGTATCAGATCTCAGAGTTCGATGACCGATTATTCCCTCACCTTAGCATCACTGAAGGAGTTCCCCGCTGTGCCATCACGATGCAGTGTCGAGACGGTGAAATAGTGACGTGAGAGAAGCGGACGGACGGACATACATGATCATTAACCCATCTAACCCTACTCGAGAGTGGATTTAATTTCCTACTGAACTATACTGTACTAAAAAGAGCAATGAGAGGTATCTAACAGCTTCCCCAAACACAACATTTTCGTATCCCCGTGACTCCTCTTAAGCAGCCTTTGCCATCTCGGGAAGTGGCTCTACAGGCGACAGCGGCACATCTTCATCAAATACATACACCCTGGAGTAGGGCTCAAACCTGACTCTGGCCCTCGCTTTGCCGCAGGCTCTTTGGAGGCGCTTCCACTGCCTTGCAACAAGGCATGTGTTCTACTGCTTGACCTCGTCGGCTTTCTTGCTGGCCTGGGCCTTGCCCTTGTTCCAGTATTCGACAGCAAGGTTGAAAGCGTCGTGAGCGACCTTCAGCTCGGTGCTGATACCGGCCTTTACTGTCTTGACGAGCCCTTCTGGACCCTGTGTCTTCTTGTACTCATTCTGGTATGTGCCGAGGACATAGGTGAGTGGGGAGAAAGCCAACTCCTTGAGCTTGGTTGTGTCTTCCTTGACGATGGGCACGCGCTTCTCGAGCTTGGAGAGGGATGAGTCGCCCAACTCATCGGCGCGTGTGAGGTACGGCGAGATGTATGAGTATGGCGTCTTGAGGTAAGGGTGGAAGGGAGCAACGAAAGAGTTGTATGTGTTGTTGAAGAGAGTGAGCGACTTGGCGCCGTAAGGGTTGGACTTGTAGAACTCGACTGAGTCGTGAACGACGGGGTACGAGTGCAGGTGCTGTGGCTGTCAGCTGGTGTCTCGTGATCACACGTGTGGGCTGCAGTGCAAATGTGCAAATGTGGTGTGGTCGGGCTGACTGATTGGGTGGTTCGGTCCGCCGAAGGGTTGCTGTACAAGCTGAAGGGCACTCGTGGGGTAGTACGTACCGAAAGAACTCTCGACTGCGGTGTCTCACCGTTAGTCAAGGGGGCGCTGTCGTTGCTCATATCGCCGTTTGTGGTGGGCTCCTCAGCGTGTGGTGACATGAAGTCTTGTGATGTATGTGTGCTGGTGTGGTGAAAGATGGGATAAGTGCTGCGGCAGTCAGAAAGGAACAAAATATAGTCGGGCAAAGTGGTGTCAGGGGGACATTTTTCATTCGCCCCTACATACCTGTTTATACGCGGGCTGCTTGTCGAAGCGCGATGATGTCTGTGCCTGTGCGCTGAAAGCGGCGCTTGGTGTCAGTGAATTTGCTCGTCTGACATGTGAAAGTGGGTGTTGCGGTCTATCGATAAGAGAAAGTGTCGCCAGCCTTACGGGACTCGCTCTTTCCTTTCAGTTTTGACAGTTAAGACAACAGGACAGTCTACAAATACATCAATGTGACGACTGGAGGTTAAAGAGGACAGTCTTCTTGCTCTCTCTTCGTTATCAGCACAGGAATGTCGCGACATTGGGTGATACATTGACGCACTGACAGGGCTGCCTGGCATGTGAAAGAGAGTTTTTGGCACGATAAGGTCGCCGCCGCGTCTGCTGGCGCCTCGTCCCGTTGGTAGACTGCGCCCGTCCTTCGATGGTTGAGTGAAAGCCCCAATTATCTTGCCGGCCAGACGCACAGATGTGCCCATATGGCGCGCAATCCCCTGTAGACGGAGCTGAGGTGACGAGGCGTTTTTGCTATTGAAGGAAGTGCCGCATGCTAGTCTAGCAAAGCTACCGATGAATGTTAACGCGAACGCTGTCGTCTGTAATGCCTCGCGCGTGTTGACAGCTGTGCAACCGAGCATCCTGCACTTCATCAACATTCCAATCATCGCCGTCGGTCTGTAGCCTACGACTTGCCGACAGCATCAGCATCACTCTCTCACCGGAGTGGCGGCCCTCGGGTCTGACTGGCACCGCAATCACTCTCCGAGCTATGTATCTCCGTTGTAGAACCTTAAGGTGAAGGGATGCATGGCGCTCATCTCCTTGCACGCCGTGTCCCGACATGTAGTCCAATTGGCCGAGCATACATCTTATCAGGTCGGAATTGAGCAATCGCTGGTCGCCTTGTGCCGGTTCGCTAGAGCGAGCAGGTGCGTCGACATGCTTGAGTGCATTGCATTGCATTGTGCAACTCAACAACGGTCGTTGTTGAGGCGCCTACAGCTCGAGTCGAAATTGTGGAACATGTGAAAGAGGCGTCCCACGTTGATCTGTCGGCACTCGGGATGTGTGCCGTCGGCGTCCCTCGAATCAAGCTTCGGTGCAGGGCCTTCCAGCCCTACTTTACCTCCCCCACCGGACCTCACCCTGTGTATTGCGGCTCTGGAAGGATGCTTGGCCTCCGAATATAGACGTCTCCGACCCTCCGCCATTGAAAAACACGATCAATCACCTGATGCGCCTTATCAGATGCTGCCGAGCACTCTGCCTCGGCCTGGAAAACTCACTCGACAGCGTGAATTAGCATACGCATCAGCAATGTCTGCGTCCAGGTACGCACAACCACATGGTGACACCACGCTCGTGAGAGCCGGGCGCGTCTGCGGTATGCACTCTGCTGATCCAACGGCTATGTATGCGAGCTCAACGGACTTGAACGATCGGCAAAATGCAGGCCAAGGAGAACGACAGGTACTCTACATGACAAACGCCCATGTCATAGATATGCATGGTGGTGAGCGGGGTGCTTACTGCAGCATTGTGGAGCGCTGAGCCACTGCATGAACTTGTATGAGACGGCTATGAAGCTCCCAGGGACCTCGATGAGGAGCCTCCGCGGCCTCGATTGACATGTAAAATGTCGAGGTCGCCACTACCCCTGTTCCCATGTCTTTGCGTTGCGGTGGTGCATATGCGCAGCTGATGAAAGATCCTTGTCACTGATGCAGGACGAGAAACTTTTGTTCTTCGCTGCTATCCAGTCACGAAACTCGACTGACGATGCTTTCGATCAATATGCTGCCTAATGTCACATTCAATAGCAAAACTGTTTCGACAATGGATCAAATTTCTGACGGCATTTGACCTAAACAAAGACATGATTTGAATAATGGGACGAGAAACTCATGCTTCCTTATTAACAACGTCGACGAAGCTCTCCCATCATCCTCCAGGATTCCTTGAAGCGACGTATGCGCTTTACCATGTCTGGAGCTACTGCAGATCTCCATATCGAATCCCCTCATTATTTCCTCTCCCACCAGGATGTGAAGAACACGGCTCAAGGACAGCTTCCGCTGCGTCCATCCATGCTCTCGCA
Organism: Stagonosporopsis cucurbitacearum; assembly: GCA_016920805.1. Taxonomy (NCBI): domain Eukaryota; kingdom Fungi; phylum Ascomycota; class Dothideomycetes; order Pleosporales; family Didymellaceae; genus Stagonosporopsis; species Stagonosporopsis cucurbitacearum. The sequence continues at coordinate 1,162,170 of JAFEKD010000011.1, read as the reverse complement.
CAGGCATATGCATCCTACCAATGCTACCATCACCTCAGACCAGCATCATAATAGTACGGATCTATCCTTCGCGCGGGCCGTTAAAGCCCTCAAAGGCAATACCCGCGACGCAACTCCAAGGCGCTGGACCCCCGAGTATGACTGCAGCATGCAAACCCGTCCCTCTCCACTACTGACACGCAGCAAGCTTTCTTACCGATAATCGTTCACGTATAGCTGCTTTTGGCCTCTGGATCAGGCAGGTGCTGTGTGACAAGGCACTTTTAGATGACAAGATGATATCCATTTGGCGTTATGGTTGTGGTGTTTCTCGCAATTGTTTTAACACTGAGTGGCCAGGGCCATGGCAATCGAAATGCTGAATAGTGGAGTACGAAGTGGAGCTGGTAGATACGAGGACGTAGCACATACGAATCGAATGCATGGCATCCAATGCCTGAAGAAGAGATGTCTTGGCCGCACATTGGGCGGGAAGTGACTGGGCGGCGAAGTAGCAACTGCGGTCAGCGTCAGCGGTTTACTATCATCAGCAAATGATGCTTGCTACAACTGTTTCTCGCACTAATATTTGCCCTTCCAACCATCAAGTGGTTGATTCCATTGGAGATGGACAACGAAGCAGAGGCAGTTACACCTCTGAACGGATCTGAACACAGTCCATGCTCTTAGGCATAAATCGTGACGTAGGTCACGCAACCAAGTTCGAAATCTTGTGTGTAATATTGCAAAATGCTGGCAATCAATCATACATCGCTACAAGCAAAGCCGATATAAAAATACACACTTAACCAACAACAACCCTGAATCTTCCTTTTCGTACCTTCCTCGCTTTCACTCTATCTTTAACACCTCCTACCCCTCCTCCCGCCCATCATACCTCCGCCCATCATGCCCCCTCCACCCATCCTCCTCCTGCCACCCATTCCACCGCCCATACGTCCACCGCCCATGCCACCACCAGTATGGTGCACGACATGCGTCGTTCCGCCACCACGGCCAAAGCGGCTTCCGCCACTCATGGGCATACCGGAGCCGTAGCCGCCGCCGCGACGAGACATACGAGAGGGTCCACAGCCCATTTCAAACTCGGTGTGTGTAGATTTGAGAATGTGAGAAACGCGAGCGAGACGATGCTCTGCTATGTTCCCGTACCGTACCGACGTTACCGTCAATGCGGGTGCGTTTGTGCTTGTGTGTTGAGTTGCTGGAGGATGAGGGGCGGCAGCAACACAGCGAGAGGAGGAGAGTAGTTAGACACGTGGTGAATATCTAGTGTCGGACTTGGAGAGGGTTTCCTGGCTGAGCTTGTCGAGGGAAGCCAGCGGACGAGGGAGTCACTTGCTGGGTCTGCAAGTCTTGTCTACGCTGATTGGCGTCGACTTGTGCTGCGTAGGAGTTTCGGTGCGCTCGTGGGGGGCGCGAGAAGCGGAGGAGTACTGATAAACACAGATTTGCGGTATAAAAGTAGGTGCCGGTGTGGCTTGAAGAACGCACTTATCGATTTGTAAATATTGTAGTCGTTTGGGTTTGAGTCGTTATGATGGAATTGATTGAACGGATTGTATGCATGTTCTTATACGGCGTGTTGACCTCTTCCTCTGCGACGTCCATAGGCTTCGACGTCACACAAGACATGACATCTGCCAAACGTTGACCCAAGGCCTACCGCTTTGCAAACATTCATCGCACGCGTCCAGACCCTCTTGTTGCAAGACCCTGCATGGGTACACGGCTCGGCTAGCGTGCCGACACAGCTTGGCTTTGGCGGAGCGGAAGGATTGATGGTTATTCATTGGTCGGTAGAGAGGTGGTGTGGCGTAGATCTGTGGCGCACGCATTCAAATGACGTTCGCCATCAATTGGCGCCGTTAACAAGCTGGTTTGGTAGCGCAAAATATGACGACGCCTTTCCTGAGATCAGGAGACTTAGTAGAGGTAGATCTGCCGAGTGCCGTAAGGGTCCAAGAAAACCGGACCATCTTGCTGTGCAGTGTCTTGATTGATGGAACGGAGGTAAGTAGTAGGTAGGGTCTATTGGGGTATTGTAGCTGTAAAACGTCAGAATATTGCGCCATGCCCCATCATATCAAGAGCCGCCGCGATCTATGATTAGTTGTCTTGCTTCTCCTTGAAGACGCGATGCCTCGCAAGCAACTGTGAAATCATAAAATGAGAAACGTCTTCATCGGCCCAGTACGTCAGATGACTCGCAATACTAGCAAGGAGAGAAATATCAAAAGCCTATGGTAGTCATCAGCACTTGGCATTCATATGCGTTGGTTCAAAACTTACGCCTTCTTGAATGCTGTAGTCGACTCTCCCATTGCTGTTCAGCGCCCTGACCTTTTGCTCTTCTTTCTTCAGTTTTCTACTCCGTTCTTCAAGCTCTTGCCACTCTAAATCTTTCTCAACTTTACTCAAGTCGTCAGAATTGCTACTCTTTCGTCCTTTCTGAAAGCCAGAGTACAAGGTTTCGATCTCCGACTCAATGAGTGTGGGAGGATGCTCGCCGTCTTCGCCTGTGGTGATCTGCTCGTTCCCGAGACGCCGCCTGCGTTCTTCAGAAATGAAAGCCGCAACTGGCTCATTTGTGCCGGGGACAGTCGCTGTACCAGGGTTTCCGTTAGGAGCAGCGGAAAGAGGTCGCAATGAGCGCTGTCCCGAACCTCCGTCTCCCAACTCCGTGCCGCTAATACCGAGACTGCGGTTTAGTAGTCCAGACGCGATACCCGACCCAATGCTAGACCAAAAATCTGTTACTCCTTGCCCCACACGAGCACCGATACCTGTTAGACCTTGTGAAGCTGGTGCACCAAAGATTCCCTTCTTGGTATACGGAAGCGGCTGAGCTTTCAATTTAGACATGGCAGGAGAAATCAAGGGTTCGATCCTGTAGCTGATTGGATCAGAGGGATGAAATATGTTGAAAGTTTGCTTGCAAAGCGGTGAGGAAGTCGTGATGTCAAACGCATGATCGCGTCCTTTTGCAGAGGAAGAGAAGGGGTCATCCAAAGGAGTTGCAGGAGTTTCGGGTGGAACAAAGGCTGTAGAGGGTCGGGCTGCTATAGTACGACCCTTGAGCATCTGGAAGAGACCGATTGGAGATCCTAGCGCGTAGAAGTCTTCAACTTCAAAATCAAGTTTTAGGCCTTCTTCTGTAAGACGACGCTGTTTCCCGGTCTTGGATTTACTTGCATCGCGCTGTATGCAGAGAATGTCGAACATGATTGCTGAGCCCAAAGAATGACCAACCAAGCTGACTCTTCCTTTGAAAGACGGGTTACGCTCCTTGAACAACCGGTAGATGCGGTTCAGTTCGGCCACAACGATGCGTGAGATGTGGCCCTTGTAAGCTGGGCTTTGATAAAGCAAGATATCTAGCGCAAGATCCGTCAGGAAGTTGCGTACAGCTGGCACGCCATCGACTGTGATGTCTTCAAGACTTGGAAATTCGTGGTCCTCGTGGTCAAGATCACCTAGATCGTGCTCTTTTCGATTGTGCTTGAGGCTTTGTTTGGGAAAGTCCAGGAGATGTCGCCAAACAATGGGAATTGCCTGAATGCGGCTGTTCTTCGAGTCCGAGTCGACTTCTGAATTGAGTGCTTGCAGATCGGGAGAATTGGCATAGACAGTCTTGAAGGACTTGCGTAATGTGTTGACATCATGGATAAAGTTGATGGACTCCATGCGCATGCCCAAGCGTTGCCCAATACCGTGTGTCACTAGAAGTAGATGCTCAATTTCGCGGCCCTGCTCCTGTTGGTCCTGTGCCTTGTAATCTTCTCGCATCTCTTTCTCTTCCCGTTTTCGTGCCTCTTCCTCTTGCTTCTCCTGATAGTCAGGCTGCGATGAAGTCATCAAGGACGACACTTGCCGTTCCAAAGTCCTCCTCCGTGACTCTTGAGGCGACTCAGGCCTCTCATTATCTGTAGTCTCTGCATCAGACGCCTCACCAGACGCAGTGTTCGTAGCCTTTTCATTGTCAGACCCATAAGCCAAATGCTGCGATGGCGTGGAAGGGCGCTCGGAGTCTTTCTTGCTCTTAGGATCTTTAGCAGAACTCGCCTGCCTCTTCTTCTCCTCTGGATCAGTATAACCCCGAACGTAGCGATATCCGGCGTAGTGCGCTCCACCAGCAAAGCGTTGGTAGAGCGTGCTTCCCATACGGGCCCACATATCGTCAGTGAGAAGCCACGCTGTTGTCTCATCCTGGAACGTCACAGTTGAGTTCATATGAGCACCAAAAAGCCTATGTGTCCGTGGAGTGTCAGCAGGCGCACTCGGTGTTGTTGTCTTCTCATCCGAGCTAGTGCCATCTTGCTGCTTGATGGCTTCGCCACGTAGGTTGTCATAAGACCCTCGCGGTGTCACTGGATTCGAGGTTGAATCACGATTGAGTCGCCCAAGCTCTTTGCGATAGTCGTCGCCTACACCAGCGCCAAGAGACACAGGCCGAGCCCGAGGTTGCGATGCTGAGCGCTTCTCTTCTAACTTGCCAAAACGCCATGGCTTGCACTTGAGGTAACCCTCCTCTAACTGCATGGCAAGGCCTTCATCTACAGGCTCCCCACTGGGAGTGAACCATGTTCCTCGCTTGACATCATAGACTGGACCCAACCAGTACGAGGGCGCCAACTCTCGGGTCTCGATCTCGACGTCGAACAAATAGTCCTCGTTTACTGGTACTTTCGTGGTCTTGACAGCCTCAAGGGAGCACTGCACGGGCGCTACAGGGCTCAGCAGGTCTTTTCGGGTTTCGGCGGTTTCGGCTTCGTCGGCGGTCTTTTGGAATGCTGTCTCTATCGCGCGAGAGTCACCCTTGCTGAAGGGGATCCATTTCTTCGGTTTGGGCAGAGGCTTGTCCGGCGTTATGGCGTGCTCTGAGAACGGTTTGCGTTTTGGTAGCTTAGACACGTCAGGGAAATGGTTTGAGACACATTCGAAGTCGACTCACGTCTACAGCGTGAAACCACCGAACCGCAAGCGGTGGGCAGTCGCGAGGATATCGCTTCAGGCTCAAGCGGTGCCTGCGGTCGACCACATGATCCCCGCCTCGCTGTGTACCAAGGCCACCAGTAGCGGCTTCATGGTCTCTCTCCTTCTCCTTCTCCTTCTCCTTTCCCTTTGTCTTCTCAAACTCGGCGGTCGTTGGCGTAGGAGGGGGCTTCGGTGTTGCTGCACGTGAACCCCAGGGCGAGAGGCCGGCGAGGAAGCCCTGCTTGGTTTCTGCAGGGCCTGACATCCTGTCAAACTGCGAGGCGACACCGCCCTTGGGCAGGAAGCTCAGCCAGCTCTTGCTTCGTAGCCGTGTAACTGCGCTGAGCAGGAAGGCGCACGAGGAACGTCGACAAACAACACGGGGGGCAACGCGACGGGGAAACGTGGTGGGCGGTGCGAAAGGGCTTGATTTAGAGGTTCTATGTACAAAGCCGAATGACGGTCAGCTGCACACTCTTCGCATGTGGAGCGTGTTTCAAGCAATGTGGTTCCTTAGGCAATCGGACATTGCACGCGGCTGCTGCGGGAGGATCATTCGGAGCTACATTGCCAGGGCTGACATCACCGAGGAACCTGCGTCTGCCAGCTGGCGCGTGGGGCGGCCGTGATCTGAGCAACAACGGCGGTCAGCATATTTTCCCGCAACATTCGTGCTGGCATCTGTTGCTGCGTGTATACAATAATAAGAGTTATACATTTTTAATTGATGCACTCCTGGCCCATGATGTTATGATCAGGTGACCGACCTTCTATATTTGCCACTTTTGGTACTCGTCTCCTGATCGCCCCTCGTGGACCGTGATCATTGCCTCTCTCCTTTGTCCATTCGCAGGCACATTATACATTTACAGGCACATCGTCCACCACGCAATTTTGCCTGAAGCCTACGATGGTAGTGACTGTTGGTGATTACCACGGCGCTGTCTCGAGGGAGGCCGTTCTTAAGGATGAGAAAGATAGCTTCAGGTTTACAGTAGCAAAGGCTGGCCATCTCAAGATGAAACTACAAGCGTTAAACAATATGCTCACACGAACTCCTGTCCATCAACACGGAGAGCTTCTATACAATGTTATTATGCAAAGCGCTCCTCCACGAACATATATCAACGGGTCGGAAGAAGCCTATCTTTTACTTAAAAGTTTGCCATGGCCAGAGAAAATCCCAAAGGTGTTTGTCAAAGCATACAGAGAGGTCTTGCAGTCACGTCCGTTCACCAACAGGTACAGTTCCAGATACTTGACACAAGAAGAGCTCAAGTACTATGGACCGCTTTCTGCACCGACCTTTTCCAGTGTGCGGCTCTTGTTGCCTGAAATCGATGCTCTTTGCAACACTTCGCTCAGCGATGTTTTCAAAAATGCAGATGACAGATGTGCGTCGCAAATTAACTAACCAGGCTTGTTACTAATTGAACACAGCACAATCTTTTCCATTCCTGCGCCTGCCCGTTGAAATTCGACTGCAGGTGTATGACTGTCTTGTACCCAACAAGCCTTTTATACACATTCGACCCAAACAAGCCTTTGAAGTGGTTGAAGAGCCGCCTGTGCATCTTGGAATTTTGCGAGCCAGCAGAGCACTACACCAGGAGACTACAAGACATTTCTCCAATAAGCACATCATGTTTATCGAGGCCTGTGAAATGCCGAGACGTCGTCAAGACGAGGCAGCTTTTACAAAAGAGACAGAAGAGCAATACGCTACAATCATCACAAGCATGGGCACCGAAGTCAGACGCAATGTTGCCCGACTCGAGATTCAGATCATCTCAGGCATGCATGATGACGCCCAGTGCATTAAGCATGAGAAAAATTACGTCTCGCCCTTACGAAAGATCTGCACCGCCCTTCCTAATCTCTCCGAAGTCGTCTTTTCCTTTCAGCGGATAGAAGAATGGTCAAGGACAAACCCCGATTTGAATCCACGAAAGTTCCGCGATGACCACTGGAGCAGCCTGACACGTACCCTTGATTGGACCTTCGCCCAACTGCCCGATGAAAATCTACGCGTGGCATGGGATCTGACCCATTTCAGAGGTTGGTTTGAGAATTTAGATGTAACACAGTGGAGAAAGATAATCATGTCGGATCTGGTGATGGGCAAGCTGGTGGAGAAATATGGCCGCCTTGAACTTGAGCAAAGTGCGACAGCAACGTGGGAGGACTCGCAAAGGTGGCCAAGGATGAGAGAATTGTTTGTTGAAGTTTTCAATCAGGAATAGCTCGTCTCAGTCCTCCTAGGAGCAGGTGTTGGGCGGCTGATGTATATAAACACTGGCACATGTCGCGGACCCACAAAACATGATGTAGTAATTCTACAATGCAGATGTTTAATGATAATAAGTATCCGGCCGCTCATGTCAGCGGTTCGGAGGCCTTGCGTTCGATTTCAGAGTTTTCTAGACGTTGTTCGGAGCCTGCTGTCGGAGTCCACTTTGATTTAGCTCTGCAAGCAACACTGCACAATATCTCACGACCACCAACGCGCTTTGAGATTCTGAATAGACCTGCAGACTCGGTGATACAGGGAGAATGAGATGCTTCTCAAGTTGGAGTCGAAATATTGGAATTTTCTCGATGGTGGAGTCAGTGTGTAGGCAAGGATGCGTCGCGGGCAACGATCATGATACATGGCCAATGATTTTAATCTTTGTTCAGCGATATAAGCGAGCGTTTAGAGTGACTTTCCATCAATCTCCTACAACGCCTCGGCGTTCGGTGAGGTGGCCGAGTTGGTTATGGCGCCAGGTTAAGGTCCTCCTCCTTAGCATTGCTGAGCAATCAGCTTCCTGGTCACGAAAGTGGCGCGGGTTCGAGTCCCGTCCTCATCAGCATTCGTTCAGCAGTCGTTGAGCACCCCAGGACATTTTTTTGGTGGCGTGGTGACATTTCGGGTGAATGTGCCGCGCTGGGCCGCGGAAGGCTAAGCGAGGACGAAGATCTGATTGGTTCTCCCAGAATACGGGATCGTACACTCGCTGTTCTTTTTTAATGGTATGTGAAGCCATAAGGATTGGATTGGTTGGGTTGATAGGTCGGGTGTATACCGTGTCTGTTGGTGTGGTCGCCAAGCAACAACACCATGCCCTGGAAATCCTCAAGCAGTCAATTGTTCAATTGAATTCAGAATAGCCTACTCCTGGTATGTATTTGAAATATGGTGAGCCTGGAATAACATACATGGTTGTCGCTCCTTTGGTGTGACCGCCGTCGGGTCAAAAGTGCTGTGCAAGCAATCTCACTTTCAGATACCCATCAGCTGCGCTTACCGTGTCTGTGCGCGTGATGCGCGGATTCGCGTGATGCGCCAAACCACCAAAACCCTTATATTTTCTCAGCTCTACTACAACACAACGCAATAGGATTAGAAAAAGCCCTTAGAGAGTGTAATACTTTTATATCTAAAGATAAGATTCTATAGTCTAAAATAGCAGAAAAGCATAGTGTTATGCAGTTAATGTTAACGCGCAATTAGAGGTAAGAGACACGCCTATATAAAGAGAAGGTTATTGCATAATAAAAGCTTAGCCTATAATAAGAGGAGGAGCTTATAATATATATAGAACAGCTTACTGCTTATTATATACCTCCTATAAGAGAGATAATATAAAATTTTACGTTGTCTGTAGCTAAGGAACACATAAGTAAGAGCTAGGTTACTTACTTTATTAATAACTACTCTATCTATCTTATCTCTTAATACTTAACAGGTATAGACACTAATTACTATAACGCTAATTCCTACACTAAGTATAAGCTATATTTTAACTTACTGTAGTATAAGATTACTAAGTATAAGGTTAATGCTAAGCACACATATAATATAGACAAGAAGGGCTTTATAATTAGAGTAACTACTAAGATAAAATATATATTTAGTAGGTAGATATAGGAGAAAGGGGAGGTTAAGGCATTACTTTAAGATAGCAATTGTGCCTAAATTACACTACTAGCCTGTGTGTACAGTAATAGATTAGCTCTGCTGCTAGGCCTCTTATATAAGTCTGCTAACAGCACTATCTAATTAAGCTAGGTAGAGGAAATACAGCTAGAGGTATATTCTATGTTTGTTTCCTCCTTACCTATTAACTAGACTAACAATAACATAGGCCTTACCTAGCTTTAACAGGTGTTTAATTGCTTTACTAAGGCAAAGGCGCAGAATGTAACAACCTAGTTACATGTAGCTAGAGAAGCAAGGCTTACTCTAGTACTATATATATTATACTACGCTAAGAATTCTAGCTTTAGAATTCTTGTGCTTACCTTTTTGGTATAGGCAGAGACGTCTCGTAGTATAGATGTCGAGGGCAGGGCGCCCATCTGTTACACAGAAGAAGTAGCACCTTCTAATCCTTAACAGCTATAGATCTTATATAATAATAGACTTTATTAACTACTATAATTAGAACAAGATACTCCTAGCTATCCTTCCTCCTTATTTAACCTACACACTGTAGCTACTTAATATAGTAATGTTTAAGCCTTTCTTAACTATATACTTAAAGGAGCTTATAACACACCTCTATAATAGCTAAGGACTATTAGTTATTAAGAAAAGCAACTTTTTCTACCTATTCTAGAAGGCCTAGATAAGCACTTTTACTTAGGAGTTAATACTTAAGTTATTTAAGGTTATAGGTATAGCACCCTTTTAGCCTAATGTTATCCTTTAACACTTTGCTAGGCCTTTTCCTTAGGCCTCTAATAGAAGTAGAAGCTCTTCTTCTATATATTCTAGCAAAGATTAGCTTAAAATAGAGACCTTACTATGCAGAGTTGCTAAGGACAAGAGTAGTAAGAAGCTAAGGAAGGTTAGCTGCTTACTCTACTACATCTCTATTTAAAACTAGCTACTCTACTATAAAATAACAGGCCTTAAATAGGTACTTAAGACTTAGAAAAAGCACAAGAAGAAGAGCAAAGCTCTTAACTTCTAGGAGCCTAAGGAGTATTACAGTAGAGCTATGTTCTATTCTCCTTACAGGGTAGATAAAGCACGCTAGTATAAGTAAGTAAAACAACAGGAAGCAGAGGCAGAAGAAGCTAGGAAAGCAGAGATAGCTAAACTTAGACACGCAAATAAGCTGTATAAGAAACAAGTTACTTAGGAGAAGCGTAAGCAGCAGGCAAAGAAGAAGGAAGAGCAAGACTAGGTTAAAGCTAAGAAGGTAGAAGAAGTAGCAGAACACAAGGCTAAAAGAGAGCGTTAGAAGCAAGCTCACAACGCTTAAGAAGCTCTACAACTATCTTAAAGAGGCAGCAAGAAGACTCTAAAAGCTTCTATAGTTAAGAAGAAGCCTGCGTGTTGTAGTGTAGGTGCGTGTAGTTGCCTAAAGCCTGCAACGCCTCCTCCACCTGCGCGCACTCACACTACCTGTAGCAGCTGCACTGCAACTCTATATAAATAGAATATATAGAGAAACGTTTTTGCACAGGTCTATAGAGTACTCTACTATAATATCTTGCAATAGTAATTATTCTGCGTGGCTCTACAACATCTTTTTTGCAGGTGCGCGTTGGGGGTTTCGGCGCATCACGCGCACAGACACGGTACTGGATCAAGGCTACACTTTCTCGCGCGTCGCCGCTGTCCCCTTGCATACAACGAATGTTGGAGGAGCAGCATACCTTGAATGCCGGGTATGTATATTAAGACAGCATCCTTTCCTTATTGTATCTTCGGGAGATATTCAGGGTTTAACAAACTTGTCATGGGCACGATACAATGCATAGTGAACAACATTCCGTGTTTCGCGAGCATCTTGTCTATTCCCCTGGATGATTGTAGTAATCTGGGGCTGGCATAAGACGGTGAGAAGACTTCCAAATATCACGGGTATACGTCGAAATATGCAACAGCAGGTAAGATATAGATATATCCTCACTGCGGTTTTTTGATGTCGTCATTAGCGGTTGGTGTCAGTGGGTTTTAATTCCAACAGCTGTACGCGATGTTCGTTGAAAAATCACCACAATGCAACCACAACATGAAAATAGCCTAAACTCCGCAGATGCAATCTAACACATATCATCAAACATATCATCGTCGTGCATCGGTATTTCTCTTGTTGTTGTCATGACACTCAATATCTCATCAGGTCGGCTATTCCCCCGCGCGTGTTTTGCCCCATCCTACACAAGCTAAGTGGGTCTTACCACAAAACCCGAAAAAACATGCTTAGCTTCTTGAGGGCTGATCGCATGCTGAAGCACTCCGCTGCCCCTATTTTAAGCTTGGGATGAATATATGAAGGCCGTAACCCGTCCAGACTTCAACAATTACCTCATCAGGCAATTGTCTTCCAGTCGCTTTAGCTCACTTGGGAGAGCGCCAGACTGAAGTTCTCAGTCACTAAATCTGGAGGTACTGTGTTCGATCCACAGAAGCGACACTAGCTTCCGTGCCCAGTTGATGGGATCACGCGAATGTACTTTTTTTGTGTTTTCGATGGAGATTTGTGGGGATGCGGGAGGAAGTATCACTGGGATGGAAAGAGGAAGGTGCGTGGGTGCATGTGGGGCGAGCTTGAGGCGTGGTCTGGGTGTGTTGGATAATGCTTCCATGGATGCCAAACTTTTTGAGTGACGAAGTGAAGACCTTGCATTTCAAATTCTGTGCTTGGGACTGCCCTACGACAGCGCGTATACACAGCAAATTCTCATTTGGGATGAAGCTATGCCTCCGATAATATCTCAGACCTTATCCAGGCTTTAACGATCAACGCCGAACACCAACGTTCAAGTCATGCAATGCGCCCCATATACAACCATGGATACTCAAAACTCCATAGCATCGGTGCCTTCCTGTCTTTCCCGTTTCAGCACCGGCTTCTCCTCATCCATCAAACCAGCGACAAACTTGCGGAAATACTCGATGTAAGGTTTCAGACTTGTCTTCTCCCAATCCTGTACTTTCTTCTCGCTCTCGTCGCCTTCCCAATCATCGACCTCTTGCAGGAGCTGTGTAACTGTTGGCACGCTCAGCGGGTCGAATTCTTCAACCTTTCTAGTGTCGATAGGCACGCAAACACGTCCTGTACCAGGGTGAACGACGAACGGGCTTTTGAGCAAATGATTAAGCTTCTTGGAGACTTCAGCGTCGAGTCGTGGGTACGTGTACTCGAGTACGATGTCTTGCTTGGCTTCGAGCAGCTCTTTACTCGACTTTGACAGCGCACCAGACTCGGCTAATGTATTGATATCCGCCCACTTGCTTGCACTGGGACGGTTGGGTGCAGAATCCCACTTCTTCTGCAATGCGGCGCGCAACGTGGGGTCGGGGAGAAGGTTGAGAAGATGTGCTGCCTTGTCAGAGGAGGCCCAAGGGTCTTGCTCTGCTAGGATGGATGTAGAGAAGTGCTCCCGGAGAATTTTGAGGCTGCGCTCGAGATGAGGGTGTAGGGGGCGGCGAACGTTGACTTTCTTCCCGCCCCGGTCGCCGCCCTTGAGGAGTTCGAGATAGCCAGCTATAGACCGGCGCTTCTGGTCATCCAAGAGACGAGCGCGCTTGTCGCATACCCAGGCGTGAGCACCACGACGTCCAGAGTAGACCCAGAGGATGTGGGAGAAACCAAAATCGTCGCGTAGGGCAACATCCACAACCTTGATAGCCATTGTGATGAATGCCCAACACCTGTGACAGATCGATGCGCCTGTACAGCATGTGCGAATGTCGTCGTAATCTGTCATGTCGATATCGAATACCAGCTCTTTCATAAGCGGGCGGAATGTACTAGCTTTGCGAAGGCTCTTTCGATCTCGTGGATTTGTACTGTACATGGGACCAATCTCGAATCGCGAGGGCAGCACTTGTATGCATTGTTTGCGGAGCATATCGGCGGTGGGGAAGGATTGATATCGGAGGTAGGCGTCATTGGGCAATGTGAAGGCGAACTCGCGATGAGCGAAATCGTTTGTAGGTACCGGGCTGTGATTTAGCCATTGGAAGAGGTATCGAAAAGGAAAGAGGCGTTGGTAGAATGCGCGCATGATATCAGGGTCGGAGAAGGACGACCGGTTCGTTATCTTGCTATTAGATGTCAGTTTGTGCTAATGAACAGAAAGCCGGGAAGCGTACATCGGTGCTGGCTGGGACGCTTCTTCTTCAGACTTTAATGGCGCGCTCGACGCAAACTCTCCATCTGAATCATCATCGAACAGCTCTTCTAGATTGACCTTTGCCTTCTCTACTGGAGCTGGTGAGCTCGGCGCATCGTCCATTGCGATATCCTGTGTTTCTGGCTCTGGTTTGATGTCGTCGGCCTGCGACATTTCTCGTGAAGATTCGCCCACCGGCGACGATTCTGGCGATACTGAGTGTGGCATCTTCTCTGCGACAGACTTTGTGTGTACGTGCTGTAACGTCTGGCTGCTGAGTTGCGATTGCCAGCTGCGAGACGCGCTTGACCGCTAGCGTGTTTTTTTCGCGTAGATTGAATGGTCGCTGCCTGTTTGGGATGGGACGCCATCATCCACACGCGAATGGTGTACCCACCAGAACCGTTCCAATCACGACGCACAACAATCACTATCATAGCACGCCAATCCCGAGCCATGGCGGCGACTGAAGAAATGGTCGCAGGCGCAGGGTGGATCTCCGATGATTCGAGCTTCTATGGTGAGTGCAGTTGTGTTTGTAATACCCGTCACGTCATTCCGCATCTACACAGCAATTGCTGGTTGCATCACATACTGCGTATCTCACACAATCGTCGTAGACCATTGTCAGTGGTATTTCTGATACATGTCTCATCGTCTCGTGTGACTTGTGACGCTGAGGACAAACTAGGTGACGAGGATGAACACGAACCCCAGGAGTCGCTCAGCAACCATAACACATCGAAGGCCTTCTGGTCATCACACAGTAAGGATTTGAATGCTATTGTATCGCCTGCGAAGCTCCAGGCTCGCAAAGAACTCGCCTCAGATGTCGATGCCACACCGACCAAGAAGGTCATGCCGCTCACTACCTCGACGCGTGCTAACAGACTCCCCGGTTTCACTGGCCTTGACAGGAAAGCAATGGACGAAGAACGACTCAGTGGATTGAATAAAGGCAAGCGCAAGCGGGAGTCTTCTCCCAAATCTATGCATCGCGAGAAGTTCAACCCTATGGAAGGCCAGCCCTTCGCCTGGCAGCTGGGCGAGTCCGTCGAAGCGTTTGTCAAGCGTGTCCCGCCACGTACGACATCAACAGCAACATGTGAATGGATATGGGCAGCAAACACATACCGTGATCCATCTGAGAAGCCGGTAGAGCCTCGAGTCGCTGAATTCAAAGATCGCGGTGCGGGCTTGCTTGCGGACTCGTTGCAAAGGCGAAATGAAATCCAAGAAAAAGGCCGTTTTGGACCAAGAAGCACAGTCACACGAGCGTGGAACCAAGAGACCAAAGCCCTGCAGCAAAGTTTGACCAAGCTGGCAGTCGAAACTAAGGTTTTATCAGGAAAGGTAGGCTCAGGTCTTATCTGAGATGTATTGTGGAGAGCTGAGCCGACAATACAGTGGATCTTGTTTCCCAAAGCCGAGGCAGTCACACAAACATGGAGGAATGTTGTTGGAGCTGTGACGGCCGATCGTCTTGGGCCAATGGCCAAGGTAGCTCCTGACGACGGCAAAGACGAGCGCCTGAGTAAGCATAGCCCCCATTTTGCACACCTCATCTCTCTAAGCATTATGCAGTTTGTGTCTATACCAAAGACTTCAGAGATGAAGAAGACGTGCTCCGTGTACTCAAAAACCTCGAGGATTTGGACCTCCTGCCCCACGGCCGGAGCATCTACTATAAGTCTGACGCATTTACCTACTTGGATCTTTACTCAGCAACGGCTTCCAAGTATGGTCTGCAAGCAAGTCTTTACACCAGTCAGAAGATGCTAGCCACTGCACGAGCAGCTGAACTGTCAGCGTCACAGAACACAGACTCACAGCAGGAACGAAAACTTCTCAAGAAGTTCTATTAGTTCGGACGCAAGCCTTCGATCAAGCGGACAAAGCATTTATTGTACTGATTTCTGGCACACCTTACGACGCAATGCACATCGTACAATAGAAGCGGGCATTCTAAGAGCCATATACTAGTCATCTTATTGTATCCTACGTCACTTCATTCTTCCAAAAACCTTACTTTCTGTTGCATACTCTTCTAGGCAATATCACAGAAGTCATGAATGACAATAAGGTCCGCTAATAAGGCTTCGACGTTCAACTTCGGGACATTCTATCTCCACCAACCATGGACTCGCGACCATCGCCAATCGGCAGGAATTGCTCACTAAAATATCGTAGATGCAGCTCTAGCGGTCCGCTTGATAGCTGGACAATGGCTTCCTTAAATTGTGCCTAAGGCTGGAGGTAAGTACACCCTGATGATAATAGACACAACGGCAGGCCTAACAAGGGGCGATCTGTTTTTTTGTGGACTTGTGTGGATGATCACTTTGGTTCGAGTCGGTATTGCTAGCACAGCAAAGTGCAGAATCGGGAAGCTCGTATTGGACAGCTGATGTTGACGCAGCCCACGTCATACAGATCGCCTGTCACGTACACTTGACAGCTTGAAGACTCACCTTCGCATCTACACACTTGAGTACATCGCGTCCACACACTGGGGCAGACTTCTGAAGCCCTCAATTTAGCTGAGAAGATGGTCGAGCGTGCTTCGAAATACCGCAGCACCATGACAGCAAGACGAATGAGAAGTAGCAAATCAAAGATCCTTTCTGAGGTCGCATTGCAAACCAGAGCGTGCGATTGCGCTACGGAGAGTCTGCTTGCAAATTCGACTAATTCGCCCACTCCGGCTTCTCAAACACTGCAACAAACCACTCGAAGCCGGCTGCAGGGCGCTATCGTTGGTTCTACTGCGCAGCACGGTCGCGCTACTGAAAGACAGCTTCTCCGGAAACATGGAATTTGCAAACCATTACTCGATCATAACAGGGTCCAGCCGCAAGTCGCCGAAGATGCGAACCGCCTCACGACAAAGCGTCTGCAGGAAAGGACTGCTAACGGGCGTGGCCGAAGAGCATTGCAGGCACAAACCTCAGGTTCCAGTACCAATGCTGTCGACTCTGTATCGCGGAGACATGCCTGGTCGAGGCAGGTGTGTATCATTGAGGCCTCTGGTCTTCGTAAGCGAAAACGCTGGCGCAGCGGCATTTTTGACCCTCGGCTGCGATGAAGTTTTCGGCCAGGTCCGACAAAGCTCAGCTAGCTGAGATGCGCTTTAACCACCAGGTGAATGTCTAGGGATCTGGGCGTGGTTTCTCTTACTCGATGAGATCCTTGTCTATCGAGTAACGCAAAACTCGGACGCAGGCGTGTTGAGAGGTACGCGAGCTGACGGTGTGCTAGCCTCTTCGGCATCTTCGGCGCTGGCTCCGACGAGCGTGTCTCACAAGCAGTGATACTATCCTACAAAACAAATGTCAGCGACCGATTCACACAAAAGAAAAATATTCGTGCAGGAGGAACTCACTTCACTGTCCGCATCATTCAGTATCTTGAGGGCTTGAAGCTTTATTAGGAACATGACGTGGAACCGTTGACCCTGCGCTAGTTCCCTCAACCTTAGTGCCGATCGAGCCCTGCGATACGACTCCATGCCTTATCAGTTACACGGCCAACTCCGCTTTCCAAAGCATTTTGGCAAGCTGTCTTCGAATGGCCACATGGTCTACGGGTGGGTTTCTTATTCAAGTTTCTGCCAACGGTATGAGACTGAGAAATCATGCACATACGTTGCATCGAAGTCCACGCCCGCAAATCCAGCGACCTTGCGCGGGCTACGGCTGAGACCGTGCTGGCCGCGCTTGCGGCGAATAGCGGGAAGAAGTTCGAGATGCATCGCCAAGGGTGATGATAGCCCTACATATCTCCCGAGTACTAATTTTGATCGAGTAAAACGAGGCGGTCTGTTGCCGCCAGACTACGCCCCCTGTCCCTATGTTCGTTCCGGGGTTGACCAAAGATCTCGAGCGCCCATTTTGGTGCATAGATAAGGACCTGTACCCCAGGTTTGGGCGTTTTTGGCACCGCTCTTAGCATAGCATCTACTGTACTGACGGCTGCCTTCAAGCTGTCGCCGGCTGTATACTCGATTTGCTTGAGTTTTCTCGAAGTCTTTCTTTCTCTTTGTCAGTCGGGTTCAACATCATACCTCTTGTCGTCGTCTTGAGCAAATACCTCGTATCATCTTTTCTCTTCCCCGCGTTTACCGCCGGGCATCGACAGCTATATTTTAAACCTCACTGCTTGAGCAATACCTTTCAGCCCATCATCTTCAAGCAAAACCTCCTTCATCAGTCGCCATGGCTCCTCACGCAACCTCGCCCGCGCCAGCGGAGCACGACCAGCCTGCTCAGCCCATCGCAGTTATTGCATCTTCCAGAGCAGTAGTCGCTGGTCGACTCACTGAAGCAACCATAGTTATCTCGCAGAACACTGGCAGAATCACATCCATTTTCCATTCCGTCCTCCCTCAGTCAGACTTCCCAGAAGGCACGCCGTACACCGACTACTCACCGTACATTCTTCTCCCTGGGTTGGTGGATGCCCATGTGCATCTGAACGAGCCTGGGCGGACCGAATGGGAAGGCTTTTGGACTGGAACTCGTGCTGCTGCCTTCGGCGGTGTTACTACGGTTGTCGATATGCCTCTCAATGCCATCCCACCAACCACTACTGTTGAGAACCTTGACATCAAGGTTGAAGCATCGAGGGGTCAGTGCTGGGTGGATGTCGGGTTCTATGGTGGTATCATTCCAGGCAACGACAAGGACCTTAAGGGGTTGGTCGATGCCGGTGTACGCGGTTTCAAGGGTTTCCTGTGCGACAGCGGTGTATGTATATCTCACGAATAGTCTCAGAGTCGACCTCTAACACTCATCAGGTCGAAGAGTTCCCAGCCGTTTCCTCTGTCGATATTCAGAAGGCCCTCCTCGAACTAAAGGACTCAGCCACAACGCTTATGTTCCACGCCGAGATGATCCCTCCAGTTACAGACTCCGTCGGCGACGATGTTCAACGCGCGAATCCGCCTCTTGCTCCCAAGGGTGCTCTTACCACATACTCCACGTTCCTCGAGTCCCGTCCACCAGCCTTCGAAACCTACGCAGTTGCGGAGATTCTCTCCCTCGCGCACCTTGCGCCTGAACTACAGCTCCACATAGTGCATTTGTCGGCAATGGAAGCCATCCCCATGCTGCGCGAGGCGCGGGCAAAGGGCATCAAGATCACAGCCGAGACATGCTTCCACTATCTCGCTCTCGCCGCCGAGCGCATCGAGGAGGGTGACACACGACACAAGTGCTGCCCACCGATCCGTTCGCAGTCTAACCAAGACGCGCTCTGGACAGAGCTTCTGCAAGACCAGGCCGAAGGCGTCATCCAGACCGTGGTGTCCGACCACTCGCCCTGCACGCCGGAGATCAAGCTGCTCCCACCTCATCTCGCGCCCCGTAAACACACTAACAGGACACTGAACCATGGCGAGGACTGTGAGAACTGCGACAACGGCCCGGAGACGCCGATGCAGGGTCCCGAGGAAAAGGGCGACTTCTTTGGTGCGTGGGGCGGTATCTCCAGTGTTGGACTTGGCCTGCCTATCCTCTGGACTGAAGGCCTGAAGCGCAATGAGAAGTTTAGCATTGAGGAGATTGTCCGTTGGTGCTGCAAGAATACTGCCAAGCAGGTTGGGCTCGAGAAGTACAAGGGCGACCTCGGCGTCGGCTTCGATGCTGATATTGTTGTTTTTGACGAGACAGCAGAGTTCTTGGTAAGTCCTGTCTTGCTATATGCCCGCTGTTGGTCGGGTCAGGAAGAACATGCTAATACCACCCAGGTCGAGCCGAGCACGATGCTCTTCCGCAACAAGGTCTCGCCGTACGAGAACAAGGTGCTTAAGGGTGTTGTTAAAGAGACTTTCCTCCGTGGCCAGAAGATCTTCTCGAGGGAGGATGGGTTCCAGAAGAGTGGGCCGAGTGGAAAGACGTTGCTTGAGCCGCGGACTGCGAGGGCTTAGAGGGACTATCAGGAAGATGGGGATGAGTAATGGTAGTTTATGATTGCATAGATGGCGTTGGCATAGATGTGTTTTGCATAGCGAGCGGACTTTGAAGGGTTATAGGTGGTATTTGCATCGAACTTGGGGTTGAGAGTGATAAAAATAGCTGTTTATTTGTGCTTGTCGGCTTGCAATCCTCTCATAGGTTGTTAGCTACTTCCGCTTGTGAGGTGGAGTGCATGCCATTCTCACGTCTGCGACGCAGTCAGTCACGCATGATGGGCGGACTACTCAATCATCGACGCAAAGCAAGCTGAAATACGTTCAAGACAGTCTCGATAACTGCAATGCCTGAGGCGACGGGCAAGTGCTCATAACCGAGCTGGAATCCGCACTTGTGGCGTTACGCATGCAACGTGGAGTCGTCAAGTCAATCTGCTTACCTGCTTCCCAACATGAGGCCGTGCAGCTCAAAGACACGCCAGATCGCGGGATAAGCGAACGGTTGCGGCAGTTGGCTTGGGGACACAGCGGAGCCGGCGTGCAGAAGTTCATCCATGTTAGCGCTGGACAGGGTTTGAGCCGCCTAAGGAAAGACAGCTTCGACGTCACGTGGGAAAACAATCAAAAGTGCGCATGATATTGTGAGTCTTGATCCTTGATTGATTCTATATGCCCGACATATGGTGGTAGCTTTTCGGCCCCACCATACTTGTCCTGATGTCGTAACTCGTATCGATCGTGGGGAGCGACGCGCTTATTTGGCCTCGTCGAAGACGTAGGTCAAGTGGCAGCGACCGCAGTACTGGCGGTTGTGCATGGCGGCCATGAAGACACCAGCACCGCACTCGGGCTGGGGGCACTCACGGCGAAGACGCTCGATCTTGCCGTCGCCGTCAACCTTGTAGTACTTGAGCACAGCGAGCTTGGTCTTCTTGCGCTTGTGCTTGATCTTCTTGGGGGTGGTGTAGACCTTCTTCTTCCTCTTCTTGCCACCACCACGCAGGCGGAGCACCAGGTGGAGGGTCGACTCCTTCTGGATGTTGTAGTCGGAGAGGGTGCGGCCATCCTCGAGCTGCTTGCCGGCGAAGATGAGACGCTGCTGGTCCGGGGGAATGCCCTCCTTGTCTGGGTAGGTGTTAGAAAAAGAGCGCAAGCGTGCAGAGTGATTAAGCAAGACGTACCCTGGATCTTGGACTTTACATTGTCGATGGTGTCCGAAGACTCCACCTCAAGGGTGATGGTCTTACCCGTAAGGGTCTTGACGAAAATCTGCATGGCGGCCTGCGAATGTTAGATATGTGTGCGACGGCGGCGAGGTTGAGGCGTCTCGCAGCGCTGTGAAGGCATGGCCAGCACTCTGAACAGGCAGGAGCGACTGCACTATACAGAATAACCAGAGGCTGCCTTCCAGCGACAGCAAGACGGTCCAAGGAAATGTGCGTACCTAGACAATCGGGTTGTCTTCCTCAGTCGGTGCAGAAGGTTGCTGGAGGGAAATTCTCGATATGAGGCGAGGCGATTTAGCTCCGAATGTGGGCTGCTGACTAAGAGCCGAGCGTGGCTGGTGCGGCGGCAAATCTTGGAACAGAAGGCGCGATGCAGCGATCAGGCCCGTGCTTGTGGTGGCGCTTGCGTTGCTGGGTAAACAGTGCCAGCGTGTTTGTGTTGATGGATTGCCGGAAACCGGGCTAGCCATCGTCATCTCCACCTCTCTGCGCTGGTACATCAAACCTCGAGAATCCACACCCCTCGCATCCCATCCCCACAAACTCTAGCGCATCTGTTGTTTGCCTGTTACTGGCCGCTCATCGCCAGCACCACCGCCGTCCACATCCATCTGCATAGGCTTCGGCCGCTGACTACTTATTTAAGGCAGGCTCTGGGAGACTGCACTGTACTGAGGACACCGTGAGGAATCTAACCGCCCGGCGGAGCGCCGCTTGTACTTGCGTGAGGTACGGCTCGATGCGCCCTTGATGGGGGCCTCCTTCAGACGATGAACATTGGCTCACTTACATCAGTATCGGACACTAAAGGACGCCCGTCCTCGGACAACCACACCGGACTCGACGAGCATCAGCATGCTGTCCACAAATTCACCCCAGGGCATCTCCCGCCGACGAATGTCGCACAGGCGTCAGCAGTCGACACCAAATGCATTCGAGATGCCCAGCGTACGACAACGCAGCCCTGTCAGCCCACAGCGGCGACACAACCGGTCAGGCATGAGCCTGGATCTCCGAGGCCTCAATCTTGAGTCGGTCCACGCCCCCAGCCCTGGTCCCTACCAGCAGGAGCACAGTACGGTAAGCTTTACTAACCATCTAGGACAACAATCACAGCCATCTATGCAAGTAGCGCAATCGCACAGCCAGCCCCAGCCGGGCCCTCAGGAGGCCTTCCTACGTTCCCCAGTACAGTTATCTCCCAGATGCAGATCACCGCGGACCCCCATCTTCGCGTCGCGCCCACAGTCCCCCCAGAACCGATCTCAGTCACCCCCTAAAGCTCCCACCGAGCAGCAGTTGAAAGATCTCCACGAGCACATCCAGTCTGTGTATGGCTCATGTGGACAGGTTTTTATCAATATTCTTCCCACGCCAACGGTCGCACCAACGCCACAAGCTGTCATACCCGAAAAGCCAGCACACTTACCTAGCCACCAATCATTCGGTATGGCGCCTCATCCCACCAACTTCAACGATGTTGCAGACATCAACCTCCGGCCATCGTCGCGCGCCATGCCCTTCGGGTTCGAGAGCCCCGACCATGACAATGGCTATGAGTCCTCTGGGTACTATACCTCTGATGTCTCACCATCTCCACAAGCCTCGCCGCGCATGAGGATGTCGCAACCTTTCCTGCAGGGCATCGCAGAAGACCCCACTCACGAGACACCGTTTTCGCGCCCACCCACGCTTCTTCCTTCTTTGGTCCCACACAGCCCAACCCATAGCATTCCCAATGGCCTACCCCTTTGTGTAAGCCCATTCGAGGACCCACATATTTACACAGATCTCGAAGTAGATCCTGGCCTCGAATACACAGGGATCGCTCCCGATGAAATTTTGCGCTATATTAGCCCCCAGGACGCCGAGACTGGCAAGTGGACATGTTTATATCAAGACTGCGGGAAAATCTTTGGCAGAAGAGAAAACATTCGCTCACACGTCCAAACACATCTTGGCGATAGGCAATTCAAATGCCATGGATGCGGCAAGTGCTTTGTACGACAACACGACCTCAAGCGCCACGCGAAGATTCACACCGGTAACAAGCCTTACAAGTGCCCTTGTGGTGCTGGCTTTGCACGGCAAGATGCACTCACGCGCCATCGACAGCGCGGTATGTGTGTCGGTGGATTCGCCGATGCCATGCGGCGACATGCCAAGCGTGGCAGACCGAAGAAGCAGCGCCCTGAGATGGAAGAGCGTGTCGAAAAGGCTAGCAGAACACGACGTGCTCTTGCCTCCGCAGCGTCCTCTGTCTCAGCAAGCTCACCTGGCTCCGAATCTCAGTCACCTTACGAACCGTTTGAGTCGCAGACACAAAATTTCAACGATCCTATAAACGCGTCAGCAGATCCATTCAGGTATGATGGCTACTTGCGAGACACCCTCGATTTTATACTGACATCCACCAGTTTTGAGCCACAATCAAGCCCGTATCGCGAGGAGACTAGTGACGAGACCTACCCACTTACTACATCGTATGCTGGCGAAGTTGCGTCGATAAATCTTCTTCGAAAAATCTCCCTCGAACCAGAACAAACACCTCCTCGATCACCAGCCGATCAACGACCCCGCTCACGCGATTCGACACACGAACGAAAGCAGCCACCTCAAGGGAGCCCTTTGAAGATCACAGACTCACCATCGCGATCGTCAGTGCGCTCACATCAATTCACGACACCGCCAACATCGCCAGTCGCGCCAAAGGATGAATTGGAAGAGCTGTTTGACCTCCGCCCCGAACCTTCGATGTCGCAATTTGATCTTGAGATGAAGGCAATGAGCGACTTTGCGGCGGTTGACAACAACTCATACGACTTTCTTGACTTCACCACTGTATAAGTTACCCGGCCTTGGTCGGCTTCGAGGGATTGTATGATATATAGAGATTCACGAACGTAATGACTGGCGTTCTTGTAATCCCGGGAAATCATTTGGCTGGCGTGTTTTGGACTTGGGCGGGCTCATTTTGCTTCCGCAGTAGGGACTGCATGTGCATCTGTTGTTTTGAAGAATGACTATATTCTTTGGTATTTTGCAATAGGGTCCGCACAGCTATGTTGTAGCGATGTAGGCGTTTTTGGTTTTCACCTACTTTCATTTTTATTTTACAGAGTTTGCACCGCAAGGCTGGCGACTCTTGGACATTCTTTTATCAGCTTTCATAAGCAGCAACACACTTCACAATGAACACACTGTCAGAGACAGGATTCAATTTTCGCCCTGCCCCGTCTTTTATTGACTTCATTGTACCGCCGTTCTGCCTCCCATGTTTGTTCTGATCTGTTGTGGTTGCAATCACTGGCAAAAGTTGGCTAGAGGCCCCTTTCACTCCGTAACTGCTGGCACACACTACACATAATTTCCGATCAAAGTCCAACATGCTGCTCCACAACCTTCAAAAAAACAACTACGCAACTCAAACATGCCTTTCTCAACTGCTCCTATGGGAGAATCGTTCGACCCTGCTCTTCTTTCGCCCACACCTGCATCTGTACCTGTACCCAGTTCACTGATCGCATCTCAGACCGAGCCGTCTGGCCCTTCAACTCCATCAACATCATCGCCTCCGGCCTCATTAACCACCAACACCGCTCCTCCCGCCGGCCTCCGCACCCTCACCAACCCCATCAACTTCGCCAATAATAACCGCGGCGCCTTGATTGCAGGGACTTCGTGCTTCATCGTCGTCAGCGCAGCTATCGAGGACCCATCATGTCTTCCGCAGCTAGAGCAGCTAGGTAACGGGCTCGTTGGCGCCGTGTACGCCGGCGGTATTGTTTGTATTGTCTTAGCACTGGACTGGGTAGATGAGCGGTTCGAGGGCGTGTGGAGTAGGGCGTGGCAGTGGATGAAGAAAGGATGGGTTTGCCAGAACCGAAATGAAGCAGAAGGGGAGGTCGTGGGGACGACGATGTTTAACGGGGAAGGCCAGTCGATGTTTTTGTTCGATGAGACGGAGGAGGTGAAATTGGCGATGCATGAGACGAAGCAGAAGGGTCCTGATGCACTCATTCAGGATCGTCGATCTGCCAGCGAGATGATGGCAGTAGAGCCTACTCTGCACGCTATTTCCAGCACTGCCTCTTCAAGGGATGTATCAGGTCGTTTGCCTTCGCTCAGCCTTCCTCCTCGGCCACTCTGGCGCAACAAGCCATCATCCCCTGCACCATCGGCGCCAGACCGCGCCACTTTCCCGCAGTATTCGGTACTCCAGCAAGGCGCAGATCAGGATCCTCACATCTTCTCGACCTATGATTTCCCTCCACCTGCAGAAGACTACCATGCATCGGGTTTGTTGGGTCCATCTCCCGTTCCTTCCCGCTCCACTGCGACGGAATGGAAGCACTTCACTGGCCAGGGTTTTTGGAAGCGGCAGCAGGAGATCGATAGTGCGAATAAGATGATACAGTCCAGAAGGAAGATAGGTAGCGAGGAGACAGAGTATGTATGATGACGACAAGACCGAAGAGCAGGACTAGGAGGAGGGTATCACACAGGGTGAGGGAGTTCAATGTGTACAAACACATGCTTGTTTGCCGTCCTTGTCACTTATCTGGATAAGTACCGAAAATCTATACCAACATTGCAAACATTATTCTGTCAACATCCAAGAATATTTGTCCACTGGCCCGTACCGTGCTGCTTGATCAAAACATTAATGCCGATGATAAATTATCTCACAATCATCAGTCACCCCAAGAAAGTCATACGATGTCACCTAAGTAGCACAGTAAATACACCCTCTACTTGATAGTGGAAAGTGTTGGCGACAGGCTGTCATGTGTTCTCATCGGACTACCAGCTTGTGCGCCACGATCGTCGGGCGTACTGTGTAGTACGAGGGCAATGCACGATCCTCAAGCGGCAAACCACTGACGACCGGAGGCAATTATCCAGTGTTGTGAAGCGTTAAGGGCAGAACAACAAACTTGCCTTGAAGCATTACACACGGAGCAGACGTTGTATTTTGCATAAGTCCTGGAATGGGAAGAAGGTGGTTCTTGTTCTTGCGTCGAGATCCGTCTGTAGCTTCGCTCGATCTCGTAGACAGGTGAGTTTGCTCAGCAACTAAGGAGTATGTTTCGCAGATCAGTGGCCGTCATTTGATACACCTCTTCCAATCCAAGCTCACAATTTAGTTAACCACTTTTTTCTTTTGAGATGGGTTGACGATCGTGCTACAGTTTTGACTGACCTTCGAGGTCAGCCATCTTAGCCTGTTGTCTTGCAGGTTCATGTTGAGAAGCCATGACTGTGGCATTTCTAGCCCGTGGGTATTTTCAACTGGACTGCGTCATCTGGTTAGAGGCAAGTATTGACAGGACAATTCTCTGTCTAAACCTCTACTCTGTAGCGTGCCTAGAGCATTGCTCAAGTTCGGGTCGCCTTAAGTATGTCTTGACTTGATTTACACGAGCGTTATATCTAAGTGTAAGCTTTGTGATAATTGCAAAATTGTATAAGTTGTTACAATTCTCCTGACCAATCGGGATGTAGTTCAGCCGTAATTTCTCCAATACTCTCATAAATCTAATCAGCAAGTGGGAGCCTTGTGGGCATGTGACTTGTCATCGTTCTCATTGTTGCCGTGTTGTCGACGTACTTGCACTTGCACTCCACCACCAAAAGTATATGTTCACAATCTGATCACTCCATAAATCTTACCTTCACCTCTCGTGCCGGCTGCAACACAATATCCGCGTGCAGCCCCGGGTGCTCGCCATCCATCAGGTTCTCGATTCTCGAAAAGCGCTGCAACAACCGCACGAGCGTGAACGCCATCTCAGTGATAGCAAACTGCTGGCCAACGCATATCCGCGGCCCGCCGTTGAAAGGAATATACGTCCAAGACTTCGGGGTCCAGTTGTCCCAGCGCCTGAAAGTGTTAGCAACCTCTCGCATGACAACACGCACGTTCGGAGAATAACTTACTCCGGGACAAAGTTATCGGGGTCCGCAAAACCAGTCTCGGGACCTGGGTATATGTCCTTTCTCCGCTGCATGACAAGCGTACTGTATCCAATTGGTGTCCCGGCCAAGATGCCAATCGGCTGATCGCCCCGTGGCCCACCGCCTGTCGGGAGCGTCGTGTCCTTGAGCGCCATGCGAACGTTGTACGGCACCACGGGATATAAACGCAGCGTCTCGTTCAGCACGTGCTGCAGGTACCGCATGTCCTTGAGGTGCTGGTATGTCGGTATCTCAGACGCACCGACCGTGTCGAGGATCTCCTGGCGCAGCTTAGCGGTTATGCTGGGTGACAGGGAAAGGTGGTAGATCGCCCAGGTCAAAGTGCAGGCTGTTGTGTCACGGCCGGCGAGCAGGACTGAGACGAGCTGGTCGCGCAGCATCTGCCGGTCACGGGTGTAGCCTGCAATGGCGTGCAGGAATGTATAGCCGGAGTCGTGGTTGCTCTTTTCGTTAAGTTCTTCGTTGGAGAGGGCGAGGGCGCGGTCGATGTACATGCTGACGAACTCGTCGATGGTGGCGATGCTGTCGTAGAAGCCCATCCTCTTCCGTGGAACCGCCCAGTTTAGTGGTCCCACTCGTGCAACGATTGACTGTACGCGCTGAGCGTTATAAAACGCATCGGCGAACTTTGTTTGCGGGTGGTGCAGCGAGTCGACGCTGGCGCCGAGGAGGAAGTGTGTTGCAGCGTCCAGCGTGAAGCGGAACATTATATCCAGGGTGTCAACTGACTGGCTGCCAGAGAGCTTCGAAATCAGGACTTGTGCGTGAGCCTCGAAGATGTCGATATCTGATAGACGATCCTTGATGAATTGAGGCCGGATGAGTTGACGTGAGTTGTGCCAGAGCGTTCCATCCGTGGTGAAGATACCATTTCCCAGGAATTTATGCCAATCTTGTCTGAACTGCTCGCCCTTTCCATAATCCTTGAATTGCGTTGCGAGAATAGCTTTGATGTTCTCCGGCTCCGCGGTCAAGATTACTCTCTCCCCTATTCCTGCCTCGATGGTATATCGACCGGGTCCCGCCCACTTGTTAAACATCTGAATCCACATGTCGAGAGTTCGGTCTTTTAGCGCATATGTGACTACTTCGTATGCCATGTCCAATCCTAGCGGCATATATGTCTTCCTCACAGGTGCCCGGGCACCAAGCTTGCGGATCCTGGCACTGATATGAATCGCCTTTGCGATTCTATAACCGACATATAATATGGCCAGACATCCAAGGAGATACGGAGTCGTCAACTGGGCAGGTAGAATCTTAGCCATGGCTGGCATGTTGGAGTATTGCTTGAGGTATAGACCTCAATGTCATCCAGCAGCGTTAACGTCCAACAGCAAGTCACACAGAGACAAAGCCAGGGTATATGTATCCACGTCCGCCGCGTCGCACTAGACTAGTGACTTTGGAACCAATTCTCGCGGCCCGCCCACGCTTCCGTCACGCTGTGCTAAACACTGTGAATCGGCACGTTGGACCGCGCCGCAGCATCCAATCGCATCCTTGCTAAAACAAACCCAACCTTCACTTGAACAGTGCACATGCAGTCGCAGCTTCATGTGCAAAAACCTCGGTATCTTGAAAGCCGCAAGACACACCCTTTACGTCGTGGTTGGCAAGTCGCCGCACCCTATCCGCGCCCAAGTGCCCTCGCAGTCTGTTTCGAAAAGCGGGGAAGCGGTGGAGTGTGATCGTGTGAAGCATGCGCGCTGGTTCGCGCGGGCGAAAGACATGCTAACGGATTCCTTGGGCTTCCTGGGTCCGACAGCCAATCAGGAACGGTGATTCCCAACGGCTTTCGGGAAGTGCGAACTCCATTGGGGAATTTGCACGATCGCGCTGGGTGGCAGCATAGCATGTGCTTTTGCTACCTATATGAGATGTTCATGCGGAGACGAAATGCAATGGACTTGGTGGTACGGTTTGAACGTGCTGCAACCATTATATTGTAATGTCGGGCGCTGGAGTTCCCTTCAATTCAGCCGTCGCGTCGCGGTTGCTTGCTGCTCACAGCCTGCGTGTGTAGCAAGCTGCATTTCTGAAGCAGCGGTCGCGACCAGCGTGTTTGTCGTTGAATACAATCTCTCACTGTCGAAAACTGATCATACCAATGTCATGATAGCCAACGCGGCAGCCCCACATTGACCCCGCAATGGAAGAGTGTTCATGTCATCAGCGACCTCTGAGCTGCTCAAAGAGCAACGACATTGAGGTTATCTACTGGTACATCGACGAGAAATCCCTAGGAGTTATTGGGATCATCCAGATCAACACGTCAGCTCATGACACCCACGTTTCCTTGCGCCAGCTTCATTCCAGCACCTCCATCCCATGTTCATTCCAGATCCCGTGTATAGCATCACATACGAACCTTGAAGTATTCGCGATTCCCCTTTCTTATATTTTCCCCTAACCTTTCCAAGTGTATAACATCATGAAACTCTTACTTGTAACACCTTATCTCATAGCCTCCTCACTTGCCCTCTGGCCAATCCCCAAGTCCTACATGCATGGAGACAACGTACTGTGGATAGAGAAGGACGTCCCATTCTACTGGTACAAAGCTGGCGCAAGAAATGTAGATTACAGCCCTGATCAAGCTCCTTTTCTTTTTGCGTCCAATTCTAACACCAAGTCTGATTTGCAGAATTTTGCTAGCGAGGAGTTTGTCCTGCATAGGCGCTACACACAGCCTTTCGAGGACCACGTACGTGTGAGAGATGAAAGCGGAGTTTCTGGCAACGATGTTGTCGATTTCGCCATCAGATCGACTTGGAAGACGATTTTCGAGCAGGGGTTTTTCCCATGGAAGTTTCACCCTCGGGATTGGGATGAACCAGCGCAGAAAGAGGGAGCGAGATTTATTGATCATGTCAATGTTCAGTTACTTAAGCCCGAGTCTGGAGATGCAGCAAGAGCACTAGCCGGAGATGCGGATGAGTCGTACACGCTCGAGTTGACGGAGCGTGGCATCGCGACGATAGCCGCGAATAGCAGCGTTGGTATTGCTAGAGGCTTGACGACCTTCACACAGCTTTTCTTCCAGCACTCAGACGGCGGGCGTGCGTACACGCCCCTTGCTCCTGTCAAGATACAAGATGAACCGGAATTCGAGCATCGAGGTATCAATCTCGACGTATCGAGAAACTTCATTCCTGTGCCGGATATCAAGCGCCAGATCGATGCTGCTGCCTATACAAAGATGAACCGTCTGCACCTTCACGCAACAGACTCACAGTCCTGGCCGCTTGAGATCCCCTCGCTGCCCCATCTCGCCCGGAAAGGAGCGTATCGTCCGGATCTGGTATACACTGCTGCCGACTTTGCGGACTTGCAACGACATGCAGCACTGCAAGGCGTCCAACTGATCACTGAAATTGATATGCCGGGCCACACATCTAGCATCTGGTACTCGCAGCCGGAGCTCATTGCTGCATATAACAAACAACCAAACTGGGACACGTATGCGGCCGAGCCTCCGTCAGGCACGCTCAAGCTGAACTCGACTGCTGTTGATGAGTTCCTAGATACTCTGTTCAAGGACCTCATGCCAAGAATTGCACCGTTCGCGACATACTTCCACACAGGTGGCGATGAGGTGAACCTCAACGCGTACACTTTGGACGACACGGTCAAGTCGAGCGACCCAGGGGTTCTGCAACCGCTTATGCAAGCCTTTGTATCGGCAAATCACGACCGGGTCCGGTCAGCTGGGCTCACGCCTATGGTATGGGAAGAGATGCTATTGACCTGGAATCTAACTCTAGGCGAAGATGTCGTTGTGCAGAGCTGGCAGAGCGACGAAGCGGTCCTACAAATTGTCGAGTCAGGCCACAAGGCACTAGTCGGGAACTATAAATACTGGTATCTTGACTGTGGCAAAGGTCAGTGGCTAGACTTTGCCCCAGGAGACCCGTCGAGGAACGCTTGGCCGTACAATGACTACTGTGCGCCATTTCATAACTGGCGCCTCATCTATTCAAAAGATCCCTATGAGGGAGTGTCTAAGCACTTACAGCACCTTGTCATCGGAGGAGAGGTGCACATGTGGGGCGAGCAGACTGATGTGATTAATCTCGAGCCCATGTTATGGCCGCGCGCTGCGGCAGCTGCAGAGGTGTTGTGGAGTGGGGCCAAGGATGGTAGTGGTCAGAATCGAAGCCAGATTGACGCCAGCCCTAGGCTGAGTGATCTCAGAGAGAGGTTGGTTGCGAAGGGCGTAAGAGCGGAGCCGGTGCGCATGCCGTACTGCGAGATGGAGTCAGATGGAAACAGGAACCCACAGTGTCAACTCGGGTTGGCATAAGATAACAGAGGTCATGGCGTATTGAAATTGAAAGTTGAATTTGGGTATCGTAGCTCCGTGTCGTCTTCCTTGTGTGACCGTCACGCCGTCTAATGCTCCCCGACATGTGCCAGAACGCCTGGAATGCAAATGCTCGCCAAATGTCTATCTTACTCCTCCATGTCAGTTTCTTTGGGTTCTTTGGGCTCCTGCGCTTCATGGAATTGTATAGCGTCGTCGATATAACTCAGCACCGCACCGAGGCTGTCCTCGTCCTGCACATCGAGCTTGAGATACGACACCATGCTGAAGTCGTCAATCAACTGTGCCACTGCCTTGTTGAGCTTGTGGAACGCTGAGCCGCTCATCAAGCTTTCTGTTGTGGCGGGATCTCTGTACTTCCTGTTATCTTCTTCGTCTGTTGTTCTTCGTGACGGGTCGTCCTCGATGAGATCAGCGTCGACCTGCACAAAGCGCTTCAGCTCGCGCTTCGCAACCTGACCCTTGACGAGGTCCATCTTGCTTAAGATATTGATGTGCGGCATCTCAAGCATGAGCATAGCGCTCATGGCTGATAACGTGCCAGAGAAGAACTTTGGCCGATCGACGACGAAAGTGGCTTCAAGGAGGTATGCGGCGCACATGCGGATGTTCAGGCTTCCATGCATAAGGGTTTTGACAAGGTTGGGCAGGATTGGTACGTGCATGTATAGCTCGATCTGCCCAGGCATGTCGAAGACAATCAGATAGTCGTCGGTGACTTCTTCGAGCGGGTCTGTCAGGAAGTCGAGATTCTCCATTAAGAACTCGAAGCAGTAAATAAGACCGCCATTGGGGCCGAGGCTCATCTCCTCCATGACATCCTCCAGACTAATCAGGTCCTTGATGTCGAGGTCAGGCTCAAAGGCAAAGTCCTCGGCGGCAGGGTCGAGGTTCACGTAGAAGCACGGGCGCTTGTTGTTCTGAAGGTGCTGGATGAGGCCGGTGCAGAAGGTCGACTTGCCAGCGCCCGCTGGGCCCTATGACTTGTCAGTATGGAGCCAGTCCCAGCCGGCCAGGTCTCTTATCTTACCATTACCAAAGTGCCAAACTTACTCATGGCTGCAGTTGCGTGAGAATCGCAGTAGAAAAGTTGCGTCACCGACACAGCAGTCACCAACGGCGACTTCTTTTCTGCCGAGAAGTCGCAAAGGCGGTCTGCGACGGACGGCGGGTTAACATGTGGTGGGGCAGAGGGGGAACGTGGTCCGTTAGGTTTGGAGGCGGTGAACGCACTTTGCACATGGCTCTCATTGGCTCACCACCCCAATGGTGTGCTACAGCTAGCCGTACTCGGCGCGCGGCTTAGGCTGGGTGCGAGGGCACGTTGAAAACTTCGGCAGATTGAAACGACTCCAAACCTCATAAAGTCGCGCTGGCCCCTCCCTTCCTCCCTCCTTACATCCTCTCGCCCCCTCACATCATTTCACGTGGTCGCAAGTCCTAGACTATCTTGTTGCTTTAATACACACTCACAATGACTGTCCCCAACGGCACCAACGGCACCTCGCCCAGCAAGGTACTTTGGCATTTCTCCGCGAAAGCCCCGCGTTGTTCTAACCATTGTTCAGGGCAGCACCTTCCTTTTCACCTCCGAGTCTGTTGGTGAGGGCCACCCCGACAAGATCTGGTAGGTTACCGTCTCACCTCTCTTTTTGCCCACGGTCGAGTGTGCGAATATGTACATGACGTGTTATATTCTCGACTACCCCCACCAAGAACCTCAACAACAATTGATTGCGCGATGCTAACATGTCCACAGCGATCAGGTCTCCGATGCCGTCCTCGATGCATGCCTCAAGGAAGACCCGCTCTCCAAGGTTGCCTGTGAGACTGCCACCAAGACCGGTATGATCATGGTCTTTGGTGAAATCACCACCAAGGCCCACCTCGACTACCAGAAGATCATCCGTGGCGCCATCAAGGACATTGGCTACGACTCCTCTGAGAAGGGCTTCGACTACAAGACCTGCAATGTTCTCGTCGCCATTGAGCAGCAGTCGCCCGATATTGCTCAGGGTCTCCACTACGAGGAGGCTCTTGAGAAGCTCGGTGCTGGTGATCAGGGTATCATGTTCGGCTATGCCACAGACGAGACACCTGAGCTCCTGCCCTTGACCCTCATCCTCTCCCACAAGCTCAACTCCGCCATGGCTGAGGCCCGCCGTGACGGCTCCCTGCCCTGGCTACGACCTGACACCAAGACCCAGGTCACCGTTGAGTACGCCCACGACGGCGGTGCCGTTGTCCCTCTCCGTGTCGACACTGTCGTCGTCTCTGCTCAGCACAGCGAGGACATCACCACCGAGGAGCTCCGCAAGGAGATCAAGGAGAAGATCATCAAGAAGGTCATCCCCGCCAAGTACCTTGACGACAACGTCAAGTACCACATTCAGCCCTCTGGTCTGTTCATCATTGGTGGGCCCCAGGGTGATGCCGGTCTCACTGGCCGTAAGATCATCGTCGACACTTACGGTGGTTGGGGTGCCCACGGTGGTGGTGCTTTCTCCGGAAAGGACTACTCCAAGGTTGACCGCTCTGCTGCTTACCTTGCCCGCTGGATCGCCAAGTCGCTCGTCAACGCCAAGTTGGCTCGCCGTGCATTGGTCCAGCTCTCCTACGCCATCGGTGTTGCTGAGCCGCTGTCCCTCTTCGTTGAGACGTACGGCACCTCGGACAAGACCTCCGATGAGCTCGTTGAGATCATCCACAAGAACTTTGACCTCCGCCCTGGTGTCATTGTCAAGGAGCTGAACCTCACCAACCCCATCTACAACACAACCGCCAAGAACGGTCACTTCACCAACCAGTCTTTCACCTGGGAGAAGCCCAAGGAGCTCAAGCTCTAGGTGTACAACTTTGATGTTTGCACACGAGTGGTTTGAATCAACTTCAACCACAAGGTTAAGAAATAACGATTTAGCGATATGATATGCATATCTTGAAGAAGGCGGCAATTCTTCTTTCAACAAGTTTCGGCGTCGGGAAGGGCATATACCCCTGTGATCAGCAGCCCTCTTCAAAAGTTTCTTTTGCATGTCAGTTTCGTTTTCAGAGGCTTTTACCGAGTCTACACGATAGAAAGTGCACCCAGTGCGGGCCATGCACGGCGTTAGAGTTAGGAGCTTCAACAATGGGGCCAGAGTGCGTTGTCAACGCGCACAATAGGCTTGGGCGCAGTTTGCGCCGTCGAGATTAATATGAACAATTGGATGTGGCTTATCTCAACGAGATAACCAACTTGACCAACACAATCACATCGCCTCTTACCGTGAGTTATTCCTGTGACACTTCTGACGCTCACGGCATGCCTGCAGATATCGAGAAATGGCTGTAGTCTTGACATTCAGGACCATTGGCGTTCAGACAGCTTTGCTTGTGCACTCGTTTTTCGTTTGCGCTGTGTCACACTCGTTGAGTCCCTTCTCCTCTTGCCGATCCTCAGGCACAGCTGTCACCACACCGCTTCGAGGTGACGAATAAGAGGGCGCCTGCCATCCCGTCTAGCCTTGCCAGGAACGACATAACAGCTCAGCTGCCCAACTCGTCACGGCTGTTCTAACCCATGTAATCGTCGATTATGGGTCACCTGTTTTCAGGCATGGTTGTGAGACACATCGGGCTTAAGAGGTATCTTGTAGATTGCAGCCCCCTCCCTCGCGTCGCAATCTCTCACAACGCCACTGCGAATTACTGTTGATTTCAGCCCATTATCTTCTGCTCAACTTCCGTTATACAGCCTATTGGTAAGTTGCGCTTCTGTCCCTAGTCATTCGGTGAAACAGTGACGCG
Source organism: Stagonosporopsis cucurbitacearum (assembly GCA_016920805.1). Taxonomy (NCBI): domain Eukaryota; kingdom Fungi; phylum Ascomycota; class Dothideomycetes; order Pleosporales; family Didymellaceae; genus Stagonosporopsis; species Stagonosporopsis cucurbitacearum. Next base: position 1,127,840 of record JAFEKD010000011.1, on the reverse strand, counting down.
TTTCTATTGCTACCATATTGCTCTGTACGCGAGGCCTGCGACACATCCATCCATCTCAATTCTCTTCACACATGTGTTTTTCGCCCACATCCAACATAATCGTCGCCGTGCCTGCGACCCAGTAGCCTGCCTTCTCACTACATCACGTCAACATCACGGCGCACGCCTCATCTCCACACCTCGGAGCTCACCTGACCCAACCACCCACAGGCTTCAACACGCGCGATTCCCCATCACCATGCCAGCCTCTACCCGTGCCAGCACTGGCAACAGCAGACCGCGCCTCCTCCAACAGGTCGAAAACGCCATCACACCCAAGAAGCGCACCACCACCACAGCCAACACGTCCAAACCACGCACCACTACAGGTCGCGTCGCGAAGCCTAAAGCTGCTACTTCCGCTACGGGACCGCGTACTAAGGTCGTGAAGAAGAGACGCACGCCCACGGAGAAGGTGAAGGATCGAGTGGCTGGTGCGGCGGAAAAGATGGTAGGTGAGGTGGAAGGGAAGCCAGGGAAGAAGGCTGCGGGGACGCGGAGGGCGAACGGGACGGGCAAGGGGGCGACCAGGCGGAAGGCGTGAGCTGGGGAGGCTATCGTCTCTGAGTGCATGCTTTATCCCGTGGGATGTTACTGGATAGAATACACGCTTGGGAGCAAAGAGAGGCGGGCTGTGAAAGGTCACTCCTGCTGTTATGTGACACTCAATCTCAAGTCACGCTCAGCTCCTCTGTCTGCCCATAGCGTCACACCACCATCGCCCTTGTTCCGCTCCGTCGACTCTATTACATCGGCACTATCTTGTGTGGCTCGTTCACTACTCGCTACCGATCATAAATTAGCCCGCATGTCTGAGCTCAGGACCGTCCTCAAAGTTGCCGACTCTCAAATCGAGCCTTAAGCAGGCAGGTGTGAGGATAGTGATGTGACTACTGAATTCTAGTCGTGCTTTGTTCAGAGCTTATCCAAGGTGCAAACGGGGGCTTACATCTGCACCTGTGCACGACTTCAATTACCAGAGGCAACGACGCCATCGATGAGCAGGCAGCCCAAAACTATTTACACTATGCTATGTTGCAGACATCTCAGGCGCTTCCGAAAGAAAACGCAGCCAATAACTGTATATATGGCGTGTCGTCACAGGGAAAAGGGTTGTTTCTCCTCGACTTCTTCTAGACCACCAAACTAGATTCCAGACACAGTAGCGCACAGGCTATCCAATCGTATCGTACGAATTGATATGTGTGCTATGGTTTTAGAAAATTGTAGTAACTATCTTCTCCTCTATTCAGTACCAGAACATCAGTGAAGGTACAAGATCCGCCCTACGGACTCTCCACCGCTAGCACCGGCAATGGCCTATCGCTCTGTCAACAGCATGACCACGACCGACGCTTGATAACAGCGAGTCCAGCGACTGAGGTTGCGCGTGTACACGTAGGTGATGGTGACGAAGTTGGATGCTGCAAACGTCCTTTGCTCCCATACCCCGCACGAGCTGAAGGGATCAACGTCACTTCTTCTGGCCACCAACATAAGACACGAATCCAGAAGCCAGAAATGACAGCCATGCGCGATATTAAAAACTTGACTTTTGACCGTCAAACTGTGATAGACCAGCAGTCATGTCAAACAGCAAGGGCAAGTGTCGGCTGGACGATTCTGAAGATATACAGGATTTGATCTCCTCGGTCATAAAGCTTCGAGACTATCTCAAGCCCAGTGAAGAAGTTGCAATACACAGACAGTTCCGAGGCAGCTTGTGGAAACCTAACCGTCAAGTCCTGTGGAGTGGTATTCTTCGTGAACAAGCCCAGGTATGGGCTGACGGGCGTGACATGCAAACGCTCACTACCGCAATGGGACCTTTGATGGACACCAGGACGCCAACCTGTCTACATGACTGCAAGTCACCAAACGCTTGGAGCAAGTACATCCACGGCGCATCAGCCGTCTTCGCTTGGCACATAGCGAGGGGCGATGTCGTTACGGTGTTGTGTCCACCTCCGCCTCAGAGGTTCCACCCCTCTGGTCGAGTATCCTACCAAGTCATAGAAGAGCCGATTCTTCGAGCAGCCATGGCCGATGGCGCTGCCTTGCGCGTCGAGTTGGTACATCCTCTTGTAAAAGGCGCAGAGGATTTCCGGTACCAACTGCTTCCTTGCGACGAGATGGATACTTGGACCGCAAAATATGGAACAACTTCATGTCGCAAATGCGTCTGGAGAATGGTCAAAGGAGACGTCCCATCCGCAGCTGTCAAAAGCATCGTCAAGCCCCTGCCGGCTGTCCGAGTAGAGAAGAAGGGAGATAACACAGCCGTCTCACCTTGCGTCAAATCGGTTTCCAACTGCCAGCAAACATTGTCGAAGAAATCCAAGAAACGGAAGGCCAAGGGGAAGAAGCAAGCACCATGCGCGTCGACGCTCAGCTTGAGTAGTGCAGCTCCACCCACGAAAAGCCTAAATGTAGCCGTACCTTCGACCCCAAAATCAAAAGCTCAGAAGAAAGCTGCAGCTGATGCTAAGGTTGTCAAAGCCACGCCCAAAGCCGCTGCCAAGGCAAACAACAAGGCCACAGCAGCGTCGTCAGGCCATGCCACGAAGTCCACACCAGCTGCGGCAGCCCCAGCGCCAAAGCTGACCAAGGCACAGAAAAGGAAAGCGAAGAAAGCGAGAAGAACAAGCAAGGGATGCAGCAAAGGAAGCCAAAAAAGCCCAACTGGCGAAACATGTAGCAGAAAAGGCAAAGAAAGCAGCAGAAAAGAGCAAGAAACAGTAAGAACCAAAAATAAAAAGTAGTACCACTGCTCGCAAAAACGACAAGAATAAAACCGGAAGGAGGGCTTCGGAATAGTGAGGTAGTTCGTATGCATGTTCCCTTGATGAGGGCTGATAATAGCACCGCTATGGGATTGCAACATCCACTCCATCTCTCATCAGCAGCATAGGCCTGCACACCCCAGCGACTCGACACACAGGACATCCCTTCAAACATCGTAAAAAGCCAAAATTTCGGAGAGGAGAAAAAAGAGACATGGAAAGCAGAAGAAGGACTTGAAGAAGGGAGCGCGCTGTATTCAACGCCGGTTCTGTTTTAGGGATGTCTGTAGGGGTTAAACAAAAAGAAAGCAAGAAAGTTTGAGAGAACGGGTAGTATGTGAAGAATGTAACTCAAATGTACATGCAAACGACTTGAGAGCGCGATCCTCGATGGTTGGTATGTGAAGCCGCGATGTCGTGTTCCGAGGCTCGAGCATATTGTAGCATCGTCGATCCATAACGCGCAAGTAAGTCTACACGAAAAGTGCGTGTATGTCTCGCAAACAACGACGTACTGGTGTCTATCGTATACAACTGTAGGCGTGGTTAGGAGAGCTCTTTTAACAGAGTCAAACAAACCAACGCGGAGTATGGTCCCACACCATCCCCAGTGTTCTAGCGTCTGGTGACCACCGGTACACTACCATAGATAGCTCAACGCTAGATGACTACTGTCCACACCTTTGTAGCCAGCCACCTCTCAGCTCGCCCTCAGAAAACGCGACGTCACATGACCGTCCCACCTCGCTGAAGAGCAAGTGGCACATTCCTCGTAATAGCGCCGACGGCCGAACCACCGCCGGTGACGGCGGACCGCGGTCAACCCATCTCCCTCCTTTTAAAGTTGCCTAGCAGGGCAGGACACCACCCTACCGACTCTCCCCTTTCGCACCCTTCCCAATACAAGCCTCACCAGGCAAACAACAACAAGGAACTCCATCCCACCCCTCCTGCGTTACACACAACCTGCATATCCAGACGCCGGGAAGCAATTCAATTGGGAGTCACGGCCACCCAACGATTCTCCCCTTCCATCTTCATCTTCATCGCCATCACAACCAACCCACCAACCAACCCCCAAAAATGACCCCCCTAGCAACCCTCCTCACCACCCTCCTAGCCCTCCTCCACATCTACATCCTCACCCTCGAAATCTTCCTCTGGACCACTCCCCGCGGCCACCGCGCATTCAACCTCACACCAACATTCGCGCAGCAAACACGCACCATGGCCGCAAACCAGGGGCTGTACAACGGATTCCTAGCCGCAGGGCTACTATGGGGCGTTGTGCACCCGAGGGAAGATGTGGGAGTGCAGATTGCGGCATTTTTCGCGGGGTGTGTGTGCGTTGCGGGCGTTTTTGGGGGCGCGACAGCGAGTCCCAAGATTTGGCTTGTGCAAGGGTTGCCCGGGGCGGTGTGTCTTGCGGCGGTGGTGTGGGCGTAGGGGGTGTTGGTGTCGCTGTGGGGGTTGGGTAGGTGTTGGGGTGGAGGTGGAAGTTAAGGTGGAAGTGGAAGTTGAGGAGGGGGAAGTGCAAGTTGAGGAGGTGCAAGTTGAGGACGTAGAGGTGAAGGTAGAATTACAATCTCAACACCCACCCAATCCACAACACGAAAAGACAAAGACTGTGGAATTCAAAAACTCGAAACACATTCGTCTCGTTTCCGCTTCCGCTTCCGCTTCCGCGAATAGTCATTCCCAGCGCCGGGGAATGCGTGAGTGTGATGGTCAAGACGCCGAAAAGTATGAATGTGGTAGTCAAGAAAGGGAGAGGGGGAGAGGGAAAGAGAGAGGGACAGACAGAAACGCAAAAAAGGAGAAAAAGAAAGAAGTAATAGTTTCTACTAATTTTCACATCATTGCGATATGAAACAAGGACAATGTTTAGGATTAAAAAGAGGAGAGAGGGAAAAGGGAAAAGGTAAAAGGCAAAAGGCAAAAAAAAAAACAAAGTAATGGTACCTGGTAATATTCGTATTCATTGTGATTCTCTGCAAGAGCAGCAGCAGTGTTTAGAATTGAAAAAGTTTAAAAAAAAAAAAAAAAAAAAGAGGAGAGATATAGTACAAAAACCCATGCATGCGTGCATGTACAAGAGTCCACATATGAACTGAACCTATGTATGAACGTGGAGAGAACCCGAGGTAAAAGTCAATGACCTCAAAGATCAAGGAAAGGAAAAAACCAAATCTCGCTCATGCGTAAACGCCGCGCACTATGCAATCTATCGCCAAGTGCCCCAAGGTCGTGAAACATCTCATCATGTATGTCATCGTAGTACCAAAACCATCTAAATCTCGCTGGCAAGCACACTGCCACTGCCCACACTCCCTCCAAGGTCCCAATAATTCCGCTGACTGCTACCACTCCGCTTGCTCTTCTTGGTGCTCTGGCTCGCACAGCTCGACCCACTCCGCAGCGTCTTTTGCCGCAGGGCGGCAGGAGGGTTATAGTGCGTGCGGAATGTCGAAGTGGTAGCCGTGTCGCGGCGCTTCGCGTCCCTGATTCCACCGGACGACGTCGGGAGGCGGCTGTCCGGCGTCCGGCTGGCCAAAGGGTGGTTCTGGCGGATCATGGCTGCGCGGCGGGCAGAGGCGGCATCGTCGGACGCATATGTAGAGGTGGAAGCTCGTCGTGAGGGCGTTGGTGTGCTGGAGCGGCGAGACGTGAAGCGGCGGACTAGGAAGTTGAAGATCATCTTCACGTCGAGATCGCGCTCCCAATACTCGCGTTCGCGGACGGCATCTTCGGCAGCGGCGCGGGCTGTGGCTGCGGGATCGGGGTGTGTCGCGTCCATGGCGTCGGCTTCATCGGGCTCTTCCTCAATCCCCCATAGCGAGGCTTCGCTGTATGCATGTGACGTATGTTGGGTTGGGAATGTGGCCGCGAATTGCACCGAGGCGGGCAAGGGGGCGGAGGGCTGCGAGCTAGTCGGGCCTGAAGATGCGAGATCGGTGGCAGCAGGCTGTATCAGACCTGCGTAATCGGGGGCGGTTTGCGTACGCTGGTACGTAGAGAAGGCACCCGGGTGCTCAGAGAGTTGATGCACCAAGACGCCAAGTTCCTGTGCTACTCGCTCCAGCACCCGCGTCTGCCAGTCGCCGTCAGAATGTGTCGCGGCGTCTGTGAAGGCATCTCGCAACACACGGTCCGCTGGTGACATTGACGGCGAGCCAGCTGTGGGCGTCATGGCTTCGTCAGGGAGACTCTCGCCAAAGATGACAGACAGGGTATCGTCATCAAGGCCGATAAGATCGCGGATAACGCGCGTGGTCAGGCGCTGCCAGAACGACATGTTCTCTGTGGCCTCGTCTGAGCCATCGCTGCGTTCGCTCGTGACGGTGCGGGCGGCCGAAGGCGTAGAGCTCTCGAGGTTCTGTCTCGCCGTGTCTCTCTGGCTACGTGTCGATGCAGCCAGACTCATGCGGCATCGCCGCCGGGTCTCGCGCTCAATCTCTTCAAGCACAGCTTTGCTCTGCTCTAGTCGCCACTTCTCGATGCGTTGCCGCCGCTCCTGCTCCTGGCTGACTTGATCCGTGTCGTCGAGGATGGTGAAGTGGCGCTGCACGCTCGACCGCCGCCTCGCAGCGCGTCTGCGCGGTGAGCGCTCAAACTGCCACATGTGCTCTTGCATCGTGGCGTCTGGCTGGAAGGAGCCCAGTCCATCGTGGTTGGGCAGCACCGTGTCGCCACTCTCCTGCAACGCAGTGGGCAGGCCGTGTTCTGACGGCTCGTGGAAGGCATGCAGTCCGTCGTCGAGGCTGTCCAGCTCCTCCTCGGTCCCGAGAAAGGTGCCGTTGTCGTCATCCTGGTCGGAGCGGGCGGCCGTGTCGAGCGAGCCAAACTCACTGAAGCGCGACAGGCCAGCTGTCCGGGGCGTGCGCTCAGTCGAGGTGGTGTGGGTGCGGGCCGTGGTCGAAGGCGCCGTGGGCGAGAAGAGGACCCATTCCTCTGACTCGTCGAGGCGGCGCTTGAGGGGCTGCGATGTGGATGCGAGCGCCGCCGCGGGTTCAGGCGTGTGGAAGGAGAGTTGTCGGGCGGTCTTGGGTCGCTGTTGCTGGGCAAATGCCATGGTCTGAGGTGTGGCGGTGTTGTGGAGGGGCTGGCGTTGGGGGGAAGGCGCTCAGGTGCACGACGTGTGTCGGGCAGGCACGCGATAGTATATATCGGGCAAGCGCGGTGAAGGTAAAGGGAGGGGGTCGACAAACAGAGGCCAAGTCGGCCCTTGAGCACACGAGTTTGTTTGTTACAGTCGCAAACTCGTCATGTCTCGCAGCGACCTTCGGAGCTCGTCGAGCGGTGAATTGAGGGGGATCGCCTGGATCGCTGGTGAACGGCTAAGGGTGATGATGCTACCACGGCGCGCTAAGATGGATCAAGCAACCGGTTTCAGCGGGCCAGGTGGTCAGGCGCGAGAATGGCAAGATGGCAAGACTGGAAAGTCGTGATTAGGCGCAGATGGCCAAAGAGCGCAAAGAAGACACGCTGGCTCCCTTTGTTTACTGCTTTATTCTGTCAGACCAACTGACATTCAACAAAGCACGCATGCACACTGACGGGCTGTGCTACGTGCAGTCGACCTGCTGTTGGGCCCGCACCTTATCAGTCGCTAGTGGCCCTTCCCTCCCCGTCACACCTGCATCACCGACGTGATTTGGCGTCTTGATGGTGAATGGCGAGATGCGCCAATGATGACTGACCGAGCGCCCCTGGCCACCTCGCAGCGAATAAAGGTTGGGCGCTGTTTGTGTGGTACATGGAGAAGGTTGCCTCGTCATGAGCAGGTTTGAGCACCCGCCTGAGCATCTGTACAATACACAGTATCACACATACTACGGTACAGCCAGCACTCCCAATACAAGGCCTGGACAAGGTGAATAAAGAGAATCCAGTCCGTGCGTGGCTGCACCTAGCTGCACCCTCACCGTAAGGCTGAAAGCCGACATGGCTAACCGCCTTCCCAACGGGCCGGATGCCGTGTAGGTAGCCACCTGCAAACCCCAGTAACCACTGTCGTATGCGACCTGCGCCCAGCAGTTTATCACGCAGACACAGACACTGCATCTACTGTATTGTGTAAAACACATGGAGCGGCTTGCGCAATCAGCAACCATGATAGATCACTGCTGCGTCAGCGGCCAAGCTCGCCCGCCTAACCTGCCCTGCGCGGTGTCGCAATGTCACATCACCGTGGCGCCGCACTGGACAACCTTCTTCTCGAAGTTTTCCTTTTTTTTTTTTTTTTTGCGGACAGGGAACAGGCACTGTGAAACAGTCACGGTAGGTAATGCGTGTGAGTCAAGGGAAGGGGATGCGACGATATCGGTGCTGGGTGGTCTGATGTGATGGTGGATAGGTGACTGTATATTGTGTACTGTATACAATAGCAATGAGGTATCTCGAGCAACAAACTCGCCAACACGCAGAGACAAAAGCTGCAACGCCCGCCAAACGCCAAACAAAAACAACCCTCCAAACGAGCGTGAAATTTTCGTGTGTCGTGGATATCGTCATGCAACAACGCGCTTAAGATGCAGAATCATACTCGGGCCCAAACACCCTTTTTGCATTGTCCTCGCTCATCTGCTCCCCCTCGCCAACATGTGGGTATCTCTTCATCTTGCGCTGACGACTGCTGTCCAGCGTATCTTTGAGTATGCAGTCCCCGTTGCCCTGGCAGATCTGCTGTCGGCCTAGGTTCTTGAACCGCGGGCCTAGAGGTCCGTTCACGTAGTGGTATTGGCCCAGGAAGCGGTACTGTCGCGGGTCGCTGAGCGGGTAAAACTTGTCGCCCCAGTGGCCTGCAAAGTAGAAGAAGCCGATGGGAGCTTGCGGTGTTAGGTTCGAAGTTGCGAGGTGGTCGCGCTGGTAGTCGTAGGTGTAGGAATACATGTTCATGCTAGGGTCCCAGAGGGGACCGCGGTCAGTCACGTCGTGGAGAATACCGCCGGGGAGGACGTAAGGGTGAACGCCTGCAGTGGCATACATGGCGTGAGTGCCGGTTGCGGAGAAGCCAAGTGGCTGCTTGGTGTTAGTCTCTTCCTCGTTTTGCATGCCTAGTGACGACTTACCCTCTTGCCGATCTTCTCTACGGCGTCCCAGGTGTATGCTTCACCAAACGCATGTTCGCTGAAGAACACCGCCTTGGGGACGCCGTTGTGGAATCGCACGGTGGTGTGCTCCCAGTCGCCAACGTGGTTGCCAAAGCGCACGTTGAACACCGTGTTCCCGAGGTTATAGCTGTAGAAGAAGAACCAGAAAGCGTCGACAACGCCATCTCCCTTGGGGACTACGACAAGCACTGCAGGCGCGTCGCTGCGACCACCGACCACCTTCTTCCCTTGGAATCGACGGCGGTCCTTCATGAGCTCTGGTTGCCATATCTCGTCTGGCTTAACGAGTTTGTCTCCTTCTGGTGAGCTTGTTGGTATCAGGCGGCCAGGAGAGGTCGTATCAGGGCGGATGCCACCTCTGTTCTCAGTGTCTCCAGCCCCAGCATTCCACCACGGCTCCTTTTTGTAGTTGGTCTTGTTCCCATCACGATGCTTTTTATCGTCGTCACTGTCATCATCCTGTTCATCATCGCCGTCACCATCGCCGTCACCATCGCTCGGAACTTCAGGTATATTCGTACTCCCACCTAGCCACTTGGGCCGATCCTCAACGTTATCGTCACTCTGCAAGTACACAAACCGACCCCATTTATTCAGATCATTCATTGTCCGCACGTCCGGGTGATCGTCGGTAGCTTGGACTGGGGTGTAGTTGAGGTGGGGCGTGGTATGTATCAAATGGTCGGTCATGTCGCCCGGCCAAAAACTCTCGCCCGAGTAGAGATGAATCAAAGGAGCATGGTCCAAGACGTATTGCGGGATCTCGACGACTTCATTTTCATCGTAGTGTTCCGGCAATATTCTCGCGTCTTCCTTGAAGCTGCTCAGGTCCAGCTCCTCCGCGCCTGCACTGTCCAGCGGTGCTTGTGCTTTGCCTTTGCTCGTCCACCGCGACTTGTCGAGATGCGTTATACCACACATGCCGAACCATTCGCAAGTTTTCCTCTCTATCCATGACTCTGACGATGCCACCCAGGCCTTCTCTTCCATTCGCTCCGACCATGGTGTGATTTTGTCAAAGAGTACATTCTGGTAGATCTGCGAAAAAGAGAACAGACCAAAGAATGTCCCAGCAGCAGCGATGGCGGGTTTCCGACCTTTCATTGAATCGTCCAGTCCACTCGACGAGCCGGCAGTACCAACGCGAGACGTGAGGCTTTGCTCAGAGGGTTGTTCATTCGAGGGTGGGGAAGCAGCAATGTCGATGGTAGGTAAAGCGTGCTCGTAGAGGGAGTCCGGCGCTTCTGTTGGTAAATTTGGGAAGCTCGAAGAGTGTACTGCTATTGTCGGATATACAGGAGGTTCAATGGTAGATATGGATGACGGTGGGAGCCATGACGGCAGATGCGCCCCAAGCGGCACCTGTGCGTTGCCGCTCTGGAAGAACGGGACAACAGGCACTGTCTAGTTAGCGTCATGCTCTGCAAGTCAATCGAAACTGCTTAGTAGGAGGTGGGAGGTGCCGAAGATGCCGGCGCTGACAAAAAGTGCACAGAGGGCTGTCAAACACCGAAAGTCCATCGAATGCATTGCGCCAGCTGAGGGAGATCGACGTCACCCAGACCTATAGAAGAGAGCAATGGCCCCACTACTGTTTGATCAAACTGCAAGAATTATTGCAGAGGTGGGGAGCGGCGGAAGCTGCGGAGCCATCAAGATGACATGGACATGTGGATTGGTGTAGGGCTGCCGGACTTGGGCGGATGCTACTTACTGGTGAGCCTGGCCGATCTGTGGTCTGGCACTCTGGAACCTGTTACACGCTCTACACGTTGCAAGTACAGCTCGACTATGGAATTGTGGTCGTAAGAAGTGACACGCGTGAGAAATGTGGCTTCGAGTTGGAGCGTTTGGAGCGGCGGCAAGACGTCACCTAAGCTGGGGCTTGGGCTAGCAGGGGTCTGGCTGCGGCTCCCCGGATGACACGCCCAGCTTCGCGCCACGAGCTTAACCCCCACCGTTTACTGGGCACCCAGATGTTTGGTCGACCGTCGCACCGCCAAATATACGCACCGACGGTGCATGTGTGATCAATGAAGCCTGATAGAATGCGTACATACTCAAACAAGCTTAAAGACACAACTTTGGATGTTCTGATCATTAATAATATTCATGGAATTGGCTCTGTCTTGTATGTAGGCGTTATCACCGTTCAAACCCCAGAGCCAAACGGCTGTCGCAGAGGCGTCCAGTTCAAGCACCTTCAATCTTCGCAATCCGAGTGGAGTTCAATCGTCCATGGAGCGCGGACAAGACCTCAAAGAAGACAGCGTGGAGATGAATCTAGATTCTCAAAAACTTTGTATGACTGCCTGTAGCAACAATCGGCCCTGGCTGGCCGTCGACTAGTTTCGAGATGGTGGCAGTGGTGAAAGCAAGAGTGCCTCCCACTTTGTCGCACTTGCCCTCAACCTCTATCCAGTCCCCATCCTTTGCTGAACTCACATACGAGATGTGAATGTCCGTCGAGACACCAGCCTTGTCGCGGTTGTCCCAGGCTGCAATTGCAATGCCACCAACCCAGTCTATCAGCGTAGCAGATACGGAGCCATGAATACCGCCGTGGGTGTTTACATGGTTCTTGGTCAGCAAGAGTCGCGCTCGCACGACGCCTTTGGAGGCATAGGTCAACTGGATGTCGTCCAGCAGGAATTGGTAGATGGGGCTGCTTGGCTTGCGCCCCTCCCAGAACTTCTGGACGTGGGCGAGGGTGTCGGGGTTGTTGAGAGCCTGCGCTGAAGCCATGTTGCGTGAAGGTGTGATTACTTTGTTGCAAGAGAAAGAACGAAATTCTGGAACGGCAGAAAGAGGGTAAATTTAGCAGATGCAGATTGACCAATCGGAGTGGGGTAACGCCGACTCCGTTCGCTGGACGGGGGTGAAACGACCATGACCCCAGAAGTGCAGCGAGCGAATGAGGCGCCGCCTGCGTCTCTCCCTGCTGACGGTACTTCTCCTTACACGTTGCTAGAAAGCTTTGCGCATGGTGTGAAAGCCTTGGATACTTGCTGGTTCCCATGCATGCGCTCACACAACCACCATGAGCGACCCTGTAGCAGCGACTGCACATGTGCCTGGCGCCTCCGCCGACCCACCGCTCAACGATACTGTACATGATGTCGCCGCAGATGCAGCAGCGCCTCAGAAAGACACCAAGCAGCCTCCTCTGCCATTGGACGCGAGGGCCCTCACAGATCGTGCCTTGCAGTTCTTCGCGACAGCCAGCAACGAGACGCTCGGAGCGTGTCTGGTGGGCCTCGGAGCAGGGACGTACCTGATACTTGGCCGCGTTGGCCTGGTGCTGATTGGCGTCGTTGGTGGAGTTGTGCTCCATGCGACATGGGAGGGTCAGTCGCAGGCTCAAGGCGTTGACCAGAAGGGAATGAGCAACCAAGCTCGGAAACGGGAACTGGGCGCACATGTAGCGCACCGAGTCTTGGATTGGCGAGACCAGAAGGAAAGGCACGACGGAGACCAAGACAGCTCTGAGCTGAGCTTGAAGCTGTACTCGGGCAAGAACCTCGACTATTCCGAGTTCAAGCCACACACAGCAGCTGCATTGACAGAGCTGACAAACGCCGTCATTCGGGACTATGTCAAGTATGTCCTCGGTGTGATACACGCAAACATGTCTAATACAATACAGATGGTGGTATTCACCCATTCTGCCCGCCGAAGATGCATTTCCCAACTCGTGCCGTCAAACTCTCACTGCATTCATGCTCTCTGTATCAGAACACCTTTCCCGCAAGCGACCCGCCGACAACTTCGTCGACTTCGTCACGCGCTCGTCTTCATTCCTCATCATCCTCCTGCAAGAGCTCTCGACCGCTATCATGTCCTCTCCAGGCGACGTGCCCAGCGAAGCTGTCGACATCTACCTCAAGAAGCAGCGTGACAGCACCCTCGCAAGCATCCTCGACACCGAATACCAGACGCGGCAGTTTAGTGTCGCTGCCGAAGACATTCTCCAGAACTATCTTGAGCACAAGACGTATAACTGCATGCCAGCAAGAATGTTTCTACACCAGATCCTGGCCAAGGTCATACTTGAGATGGTCGTGGTGAGCTGCTCAAAGCCCGAATTCATCAATGGCTGGATTGTCTATCTGCTTGAAGACGGCGAGCCTGAGCTCATGAATGCTATCGATGCAGGCGTCGAGGGTTCGTCCGGTCAACTGCAAAACGTCAAAGACAACATCGAGAGAACGACAGGCGAGATCCTGTCACCCGAGCGGCGAGAGCATCAGCGGCGTGTCAGTAAGGCTCAGGATGCCATGGATGAGGCTATGCAGGAGGCCCAGCGGTTGAGCCGCATGATTGCTGAAGAAGATGCAAAGCGGTTGAGGGGCCTGGACGAGTCGACATCGTCTCTGACTGACGACCAGTCGGCAAGTACTACCCAAGGAATTGTGACCCCGACCTCTTCACAGAGCGAGGCCATTGCCGAAGGCGAGGGGACGGGACTCGGTATTTCTGCAACACGGACGCAGTCACCACAACAGATGGCTTCTTCATCATCGCCGTCACCAGCTGTCGAGGAGTCGAAGAAAACATTCACAAGCTTTGACCAGCTGCTCGGTAACAATCCGCCAACCGCACTACTCGATGATGACGACCGACCAGTACAGACGAAACCCCCTCCTCTTACCCTCTACAATAGCACCATGTCCATCTTCGACGACAGTGTCCCAGGGGAGAAGGGCGTCATCAAAAACAAGCCCAATGTCGAGTATCTGATCCAGATCGAACCTTCATCGCATCACCACCCCGGTTGGATGACCGCTCGTACATATGCCGAGTTTGAGACCCTGCACGAAGTCATCCGCCGCATCGCTACCATAACAGGCGCGACCGGATTTATTGAGGCACATGCACAGCTTCCTGGCTGGAAAGGCCACACAAAGCATTCGCTTCGGGGAGAGCTTGAACGATACTTGAACGATGCTGTCAAGTACAAACCGCTGGCCGAAAGTGAAGGTATGAAGCGCTTCCTCGAGAAGGAGCTAGGCACTGGCAAGACACCAGGTGGCGGCTTTCCCGGTATTGGCTGGGCAGGACAGACTTTCGACACCATGGGCAAAGGCATCGGATCGACCTTCGACGTACTCGCCAAGGCTCCCAAAGAGGTTGCCGGAGGAGGCAAAGCGCTCTTTGGCGGCGTCACTGGTGTCTTGGGCAGTGTTGCGCCTTTTGGTGCGAAGCGGAATCGGGAGTCTGTTACGAACATCACAAACACCAATACTGCAAGCGCCAGTGCCAGCACTACAAGCCTCTCACGCACACCCACAAACACGAGCGAGCCTGTCAAGACACGCCACAGCCGAGCCGAGTCCATCGTGCCAGAACTTCCCACACACATCCGTTCCGAAAGCACACTGTCGCTGGCATCCAAACGCGCGTCGATGGAGTCAATTCGTGCTTCCAACTCGCCGATCATCGATCAGCAGCCTCAGCGCGAAGCTCAGATGGAGCGCCGGCCGTCCTACAATCCTGATGGTGACGGCAAGCGCTCTGGCCGCTCTTCTCGCTATGGATCACGAGCCAACAGTCGTGCTCCGAGCCCTAAAAGAAGTATGGATCTCAGTCCTGCACTTGGTGGCGATCAAATTATGAACTTGCCACCCATGCCCAGTGAAATTGAGGATGACTACAACATGGCCCCGTCCCGTACTTCTGTAGATCAGTTCCACGCTCGGAACGCTTCTCGGGCGTCGTTGAATTCGATGGTGGCATCCGCCAACAACGACTCAGGTCCGCCTGTTCCTCCCTTACCACGTCGCCCATCCGCAGTCTCTGTCTCTGCATCCGCCACAACCTCTCCTTCCAAACCCGCCAAAAAGCCCAAGACCTACACACCCATCTCCGAGATTGAGACGACCGTCCTGATTGAGCTCTTCTTCGCTGTTATCAACGAACTCTACACCCTCTCCTCCGCGTGGACACTTCGCCGCACCCTTCTCAACGCAGCGAAAACCTTCCTTCTGCGCCCCGGCAACCCCCAACTCGCTTCCATCACAACCTTATTTCAAGATACACTTGATTCCAGCACCTCTGACGAGGGCGTCGCGCGGCAGCTGCGTAAGATGAGGGAGAACGCACTCCCGACAGAAGACGAACTAAAGGCGTGGCCAAAGGAATCAAGTGCGGAAGAGAAAGAGAAGCTGAGGATCAAGGCGAGAAGATTGTTAGTTGAGAGGGGCATGCCGAGCGCGCTGACGAGTGTCATGGGTCAAGCAGCGTCGGGCGAAGCACTGGGGAAGGTGTTCGACTGCCTCCAGGAGCCGAGAGTCGCGAGAGGCGTCATGTTCGGGTTGGTGTTGCAGGGGCTTCGAGCTGTGACACAGTAATGGTAATGAAGTATGGATGTATGTATGATACGACTACGAATGATGAAATCTTTCAGATACTACAACACAATTGTCCTCTCGCTCGTCCCACTTCCGCACCCCTCAACTCCCCGCCAGCCTCGTCACGGCAGGCATCTTCCTCACCCACTCTTCCGCCCCACTTTCTGCGGCATCTACCAACCACCTTGCCAACCGACTGCGATTCGTATTCATAGACCACCCCTTCGCGCCCAACGGTCCAACATACAGCTCGCCCTCCTCCCTCCCCCGGTGCCAACTCTCTTCATCCGTCTCCCCCGGAATCGCCGCAATCCGATAAACCGTCCACTCAACATCATCACCCTCCGTCTCAAAGAACTGCACAACGTTCATCAGATTGTGGTACGGCCCGCGCGCAAACAGCTTCATGAACGCCAGCACCAGAGGCGTCATCAGGGTCCAGGAGTCCTCGGGCCGCTGCACAGCCATGGTGCCCATGGCGAAGATGCGCTTGACGCCATGGGAGCGCATGGCGGGGACGACAGTGCGGCGAAACATGTTGGCATAGAGGGCAGGCGGGAGGTTCTTGTCCGCGATGTTGGGGCCCAGGAGGGAGATGACGGTCGTGCAGCCGGCGAGCGCGGGGCCCAGTGTGGCCAGGTCGTCCATCTCGCCTTGCACAAGGGAGAGGAGAGGCGACGAGGAAAGGTCTGAGGGTACCTTGGACGGGTTGCGCATGTAGGCTACTACGTGGTGCTTGCGGAAGACGAGCTCGCGTAGGAGGCAGAGCCCTGCTGTGCCGCTACCGCCGAGAACAAAGATCTTTTGCGGAGCCATGGCTATGTGAGGATAGAGGAGGGATCGCTACGGAGTCCAAGAATTGCGCATGCAAAGGTTTATATCTTGATTGCTGCTGTGTGCGCGCGTGGTTGCATGCCCGCGCGCCTTCCATCCCGCGCGGGACCGGACGAAAAGTGTCTGTCCACCGCCTCGACCAAGTATTTACCGGGTCTGAGTATTTTATGGCCACTGCCTTGTTTCTCGTGTTGTTTGTCGAATCTCAAGTTGACGTGACATCCTGGTGCATACGAAGCTGAAGGTCTTGAGGACTGCTGAGGGCATGCTGCCACAAGATCTGATAGTTATGTGAAGGGTCATGGTGCTCCCCCTGGCCGAGAATGAGTTTACAGAATAGCCAAGCTAATTCCTGGATGAACTAAATAATTAACAATCAAAAATTATCGTGACGCGCGCACCACGGATCCTTGATCATTCGGACCCAATGGAGGCTTTCACGGTCTCTCTAGCAGAAGCTTAGTAACATAGCGAGTGGATTCCACACTACTTTGTCTTCTATCACTATTAGGGAAAAAGGCAATCCATAATCGTCCAAGTCCCTCTTGCCTATTGGGCACACTATGTCGAAGCACGCCAAACTCACGACGGAGATCCGTAGCGGGTGGTGGGGTTGCGACGCCCGCATGGCATACTTCATGGGCGCAGACCGATCCCTTGTCACTCTCCTCACACAAGGCGCGCGGTGGTTCCTACCCTGCCTACCATGGCTCTTGCAAGGCGCGGCTCGGCCGCTTGTTGGACCTGCAAGGTTCGACGCAAGAAATGTGACGAAGGCCTCCCGACCTGCAAAGATTGTACCATGTTGGAGATCCACTGTCATTACAGCGACAACAAGCCAGCATGGATGGACAACGGCACGAGGCAGCAACAGATGGCCGATCATCTCAAATTAGAAGTCAAGCGCAATATAGCGCATCGCTCCCGGCGGATCAAGATCCAGGCTCTCACGAGGGAGATGAATAGCAGCATGTCTGAAGCAGACCAGGAGCCGGCGGCTTGGAGACCAAACACCATCGAAGATTCAGATAGGGCTACAGATACGCTGAGGGTGTCTCCTCTAACACCTCGGAGTCCCCCCGGAGTAAACCTGCCGTCATCTGATTTGCTACATACAAATGTCGCACGTCTTAACAGTTCTAAAGACACGTCACGCATAGCTCTGCCGACGCTTGCAGAGCCTCCGAGCCGTGCGTCTACCCCTAACAACGTCGACATCGTTCTATCAGATCCGAGCGACCATGGTGCGAGTGGAACTCGTCACTTGGAACCCGAGCCAGCAATCACTGCAACGCGGTCAGACTTTGAATCAAGCCTTCTGATGTCGTACTTGGACTTTGCTTTTCCAATTCTCTTCCCGTTCTACAATCCACCTATTTCAGAGGCTGCCAGAGCGTGGGTTCTCACGCTCGCATTGAAATATCCAGCCTTCTACTACAATATCATTGGGATGGCTGCATACTTCACGTGTGCTATACCCATCTAGCCAAGCCCAGAGCGCGATGCTTGTACGGAGAAGGGTCAATTGGAGCTGCAAGCTCATATGGAAAAAGCTGTCCAAGGTGTGCAGGACAATCTGTGCCGTGTGACTCGCATGGGTATCCACTATTGCCTTGCTGACAACGTCCGCTTGCTGGGAAGCATTGTCAATCTCGTGAATTTTGAAGTTGTATTCGCATCCTCGGCGGAATGGCAGATGCACTTGACCGCTGCTGTCAGTCTCTTCGACCAGACGCTCCGATATTTTGGCGAAGAAGCTAACGCGTTGAACGCTTTGCTCGGGAAACTTCGTGGAGATGTTCCGGGAGATTGTTCCTTCTGGTCTCCCGAACAAGCTGCACTGCGGTTCTTTGCGGCTTTGGTTGTGCATCAAGACGTCATCGCCAGTACCGTTCGCGAAGAGACCCCAAAGCTGCTTGAACACTACGATGAACTCCTTGCTGGGCCCACCTATCTCGAGACACCGCCACGACTCTTGAATATAGCAGACTTCACTGGTTGCCCTAACTGGGTAGTGCGCTCGATTGCGAATATCTCATCTTTGAATGAATGGAAGAAAGAGGCCAAGCAAGCCGGCAACCTTGATGTCGTAGACCTGGTGAAACGTGGCACTGTCATTCGACAAGAACTTCTCGGTTGTAACGCAGAACTAGATGAATCTTCTACACTAACGGTGCCGCAATCACAGACTAGCCCGTGGCAAGCTTTTGAGTCAATTCTAGAAAAGTCTAACATCACCAGACCCAAGACATCTACTCAACTAGCTATGCATCATGTCGTTAGCAAGATCTGGGCTCATGCTGCAGAAGTATACTTGATCACGATCCTTTCGGGTTGGCAGCCGGGTAATATCCAGCTCCGTAGCCATGTCGCGCAAGCTTTGGATCATTTCAAAACCATCGACAACCCGAGTTGGCTCCGAACTCTAGCGTGGCCATTATGTGTCGTCGGGTGTTTTGCTACGGAAGAGCAAGAAGCAGACTTTCTTGAGGTAGCCAATGCCTCAGGCGGGCTTGCGATGTTTGGCACTTTGCGTGATGCACTTGCAATCATGCAGAAAGTGTGGAGCTTACGATACCACTACAATGCTGACACGTGGGACATTGCACATTGCTTGCATATCCTTGGACATGGTGTTCTATTGGTTTGATTCGGGATTTCAAGGTAAATTCAAGTCGGACGCTCAAGTCTATCCTATCCTCGTTACCGCCACACCTCCCTTTAGTACTTCTTGGCAGCAGCCTTGATAATGTCTGCCGCCTTCTCAGCAACGGCATAGACTGTCGTCATGGTGTGAGTTGCAGGCAATATCGGCATCATGCTGGCATCCACAACTCTCAGCCCCTTAATACCGTATACCCTCAGCTCTGCATCGACAACGCCACCCTCTTCCCTCTTGCCCATCTTGCAGCTACCTGCAGGGTGCCACAACGTACTCGCGCTGTTCTTGATGTACTGGTCGATGTCTGCATCGCTGGTCACATTCGCTCCGGGAACGGCTTCAAAGGGATTGAGCTCCAAGATGGAAGGTTCGGCAGCAAAGCGGCGGGCGAAGCGCAACCCCTCGCGGAGGAGAACCGTGTCAAGAGGGTTGCGGAGGAAACCCGCGTCGGCGATAGGAGCGTCGAAGATGCTGCTCGATGCCGCCTTGACGCTGCCGCGCGAGTAAGGGTGCTGTAGACCGAGAATCATGACTCCATCTGCCCAAATGAGTTCAAGAAAAGCCGCGTCCTTTGCCAGCAGCTTGGCGTTGATAGACTTGTACGAGGCTGAGTAACCGGCAGCAACTTCGGCAGGCGTGCCAGCTGGAAGCGAGACAGAAGCGTCGGCGGAAAGCGCTGCGGCATGGATGGAAGCGCTATCTTTGCTGTATGTCGAGAGGGGCAAGAAGATCAAAAAGTCGGCTGTTGAGCTAGTGTAGGGACCGCGTTGTTTGGTATCGTACTGAGCTCGCGCCTCGGCGGCAAAAGTGGCATTTGAAGTCAGCTGACTGGCCAGCGTGAGGGTCGTATTGACTTGGGTGTTTCTCAGCTTCGAGCGTTTCTTTTGAGGGGAGTTTACATACGAGCATTGACGACTACTACAGAGACGTGATCGTGCAGGTTCTGTCCGACAGCTGGCAGATTAACCACGGTGGGCACGTTGATGCTCGAGAGATGGGCAGGGTCACCGATTCCGGACACCTGCAACAACTGAGGTGTGTGTAGAGATCCAGCGGCAGCGATCACTTCTCGCTTTGCCTTCACAGACTGGACTTTTGCTTTTGAAGAAGCAGCAAACTACGATCATCAGATTAGCATTGAGCTCTTTGTTGGAAATCTCAGGAATCTTACCTCGACACCAGAAGCCCTCAGAGATCCTTGAGTGCTGGTCAATATCTTCGTTGCTTGGTGGCCGGCAATGAGATGGAAGTTCTCTCTTATCACTGCAGTGTCATAATAAGCCTCGTCGGCGGACGAGCGCCTGTACTTGGTGGGATCCATGTTGTGAGGGCAGAAGTAACCACCAATAGCATTGCTAGCCTGGTCTTTAGAAATGGGGATACCGAAGGAACTGGTCGCTTTGACCAGGTTCTCTGCAAATTGTCAGATATCTGTTATCAAAGCGCTTCTCAATACAAGACTGGTGGCTTACTGGTCGTCGGCCAAAAGAAGGGAGAGTAGGTCGAGTGCATAAGACCTTTGGTGCCATGCGCAGCGTCATCCCAGGTGATGTTGTACTCTTGTCTGATCTCATCTATAGGCGGGGAGAAGATCTCGTTCTAGTTTTGTCAGTTGCGTATACGCATCTCTGGTGCAGAACGACTCACCTTCTTGAAGTAAGGCAACAATCCCTTCCAGCCCCATCCCTTGTTACCGAGAGCCTCCCAGCCATCATAATCCGACTTCGCGCCACGATCGAAGACCATGCGGTTCAGCTTCGTAGAGCCACCCACAACCTTTCCTTGATTGATCGAGACACTGCGGCCACCCAGGAGCTCGCTTGCAGCGTAGGTTGTGTTCCAGTCGTACTTGGTACGAACAGCTCCGCCTGCAAGTCCAGGAATAGTAACAATGTCTTCATTCTGGTCGCTGTACGGTTGTTAAATGTGCGTATGTGCAAAGGAAGACGGAAGAACCTACAACTCGCCGGCTTCGATGACAAGTACAGTAACGTCTGTTGGTGTCAGTGAGCGCTGAGATGTTGATAGCTGCTTAGAAACCTACTGGGCTGCTCCGACAGACGATTCGCGACAGTCAGGCCGGCCGCGCCTGCACCCACAACCACATAGTCATACTCCTTGAGAAGCTCGTCTGCACGAGACACGAGTCGACCGTTAAAGAGTGGATGGGCCAGGGCGCTGGTCGCGGACAGCGCAAGAGTCCACGACACGAGGCTACACTTAGCCAGGGATAACATGATGAAAGATTGTGGTGAGGAAAGGACAGTGAAAGACAGCAACGTTCAGATGTACTGTTTAGCCGTGACGGCTTGAAGTATTAGGCACATGTTTATATAGCCAGGCATTGTATTCCGCCGTAATGCAACCGCTGAGAGGTGACTTGTATATGCCGTGTGCACAAGGCTTACAAGATGCGTATGAGCGGCAGCTTCCAGATCGCGCCTTAGTGACGGCTGCACCGCCAGCATCTTGCGCACGCT
Source organism: Stagonosporopsis cucurbitacearum (assembly GCA_016920805.1). Classification (NCBI taxonomy): domain Eukaryota; kingdom Fungi; phylum Ascomycota; class Dothideomycetes; order Pleosporales; family Didymellaceae; genus Stagonosporopsis; species Stagonosporopsis cucurbitacearum. The sequence continues at coordinate 1,106,579 of JAFEKD010000011.1, read as the reverse complement.
GCCTTGGAGTTGGGTGTTCTTCAGGAACCGTAATAGCGCCGATCATGCGTTTGTCAGGGTTTACAATACCATTGCCGAAGCCGCTTTCCATATATTAATTCAGGGGCTGTGTTGTAGGTGCGCGGGTTGATGGCGCCGAGCCACCCCGAAACGTGGTTGACATGGACTATGACGTTAGGGTATGAAACAAATAGACAGTCGCGACCAAGCTACACATCCGAGGCTTTCGGTATTGCCATCACGTGATCTTACCGGATGAGATGGATGTTGTCTTACAAGGATACCTTGTGTTGGTTGTTACATATTAAACCAGTGAAGCTTTACCCGTTCGCAAGCCCATTCTACCTGTGTCTTTCTAGGAACAAGGATGAGACCTTGCGAGAATCGTCACGATTGCACGGCATCGTCTTCACAACTGCCGTATAGGCTTGTCAATGGGCGAATAAGTGGGGCTGACAGCGCTCTACTCGTATCTTTCGATAACCTGTTCAAGCATAGTGTGCACTTGTGTAGGTCTAAGTCCGAACCAAGATAAACATATAAAGGAGAACTCCGAGCGTTCGTCCGTGAAGACAGCGGTCTACATTCTCACAAAGGCTAGAACTCTTTGACCGGACCAATTGTCAGTTTCAGAGGTTTTTATCGGTGCGACTTCGTGATGGACAGCATCTAAATGAGGTAGGCCCACTGATAAGTTTATTCCTTTTCTGAAGCTGTAGGCCAAGAACATGTGCTCATAATAGCTGTGCTCTGGAATGCAGGTCGTCGAAGCACTGGCCTTGGAGTTGCTTCGAGGTGACTTTTGTGTTCGACTTGAGAGGACACCCCTGAACACACATTGTGATAGTTTCTAGGCTCGCTTTGGGGGTAAGCGGCACGGTTTACATTGAGTTGCTGTTGCCGGGTGAGGCAACAATCGTCACTGAAACCAATAAGCAAAGCCTGGAGCAATCGCTGGTTTAAGACTTTTCGAAAGGGAAGTGTGAGAAGCCAGGGCGAGCAATACCAAGACATACTTCTTCCATGATCGAATGTGGAGCACAACGCTCAACTGATCGTCAACCCGCTGATGTCTCGCTGTGAAGCTCATGAACATCATTCAGTCCTTCAATCTCTGAGTTCGGCTGCGAACCTGCCATCTCTACACTTTGTTCCTTCACTGACAGGTCAGATCTTTCTTTCTCCACGGTTTCGACTATCGGCTCGGTATCGTTGCGCAGTTCTGCTCTGTTAAAACGAGCTTGCTCTTAACTCCTCTTGCGGAACATCCACCACTCTCTCTTCCAAGCTACAATCAATCCAGTGATTGATAAGGTAGCCAACACAGACCTTATTACTATTCCTGCATACGCATCGGCTGACATGCCACTCGGTTGTGGCTTAGTAGGTAAAGTTGAACACGGTGCGTAATTATGAGGAGTATATGATAGATATGTTCTCGTGTCCAATACAACCGCCTGGCTGATACTGAAATTCAGCCATTCGAAGTCGGTGATGATATAGACATGCTGTAATAATGCGCGACTAAGCACATTGATGCTGTTTGGCGATAGTTTTATGAGAAATAAAAGATATTCTCATTTGTCAGCAGCGCTTCATATCCAAGGTCGAGGGCGGAGTATGGTAAATCATAATCTACTTTGCTGTCATTATGAAGGGTCATGCTTATTTCAAGTGTGACGTTGGGATACAATCGTCTTACGAAGTCTCTGAACGAGTTGTTCATGGTGTAGGTCTCTAGTCCTGAGTTCCACCTCGATTGAAAAGCCTCTTCGAACATGTTGCAGGCTTTTTTCAGATAAAAAGATCTGTGGTGTTGTTGTGACAAACTGTGCTGGTGTCCATGTGCTGCTAGAATAGCCAGGCATGCGGGCATTGTCTACATATACAACCATCATGTTGTTCACTGCGCCATGCATTGAGACGGGGAGGATCGTCGACGGGTCAATGCGTGCGGCGTCGTAGCTACCGAGGACGAGACTTCGTCAGCTGTTTTCTGCCACCAAGATCAATACCAGCTGACCTGTAGATCTGCAGTACCCTCATACGATTATTTGATCCAGCAGTGTGGCCAAAGCTAGAACTTGGGGTCTGATCAGAGCTGCTAACGTTTGATAGAATTTTTATTCGTGTATAATTGCCCCTACCTAATGCAATTATGTTCAACGCAACTATAGGGCTTGCGACTATGACTACATTGACGTGCTTTAAACCCAATGAAGTGGCAGTACCGATCCCGACCGAGAACGTATCCAACACACATAAGGCTGCCGTTGAATTTGAGGGGCATATTAGAGGAACATTTGCACCGTTTATAAATTGACAGGTTTCGCAACCGAACTGGGGCAAAAATGCAGACACGCGCATCTAAATTGATAACCTCAGAACAGCTGCTTGAAATAGGCCTTCTGATTTGACAACAGGTCACCAAGTCTTCTTAGCACAAAACTTTTCTTCTCTTACAAGTCTGCTCCAGACCAAGTGAAGCAACATTGAAAAGATCACAGTTGAATGGAAGCAGTGTGATTGGAGAATTCAGGCCCGGTATGCAACGAAAGGGCTGGAGCGGTTTGCTTACGCCGATATAGAATGGAGTAAGTGATGCTAGAGATGCTGTATGTTACATAGCACGGCGGCAAGACTAAGAAAAAAAATTGGTCTAAACATTTGCAAGGCTTATCCAAAAGCTGAAAAGCGTCTGTAAGTTTTTGAGTGAGCGAGCTAAAACGTATTCATAAGCGCACATGATGCTAAACCATCTTGACGCGATCTTTGTTCATGTGGACATGTGAATCAGAATGTAGTGGGAAGGTCAAATTGGGGGATTAAAGGGGGAGGAGTAGGGTGGAGGTAGGGTAGAGGTAGGGACAGGCTAGTGACAGGCTAGGGATAGGGTAGGGGCAGGGTAGTGGTAGGCCCGGTAGGGTAGGGTAAGGGGTAGAGGTAGGATTCAACCTAGCTTAGGCTTTCCCAGCCTGTCATGGCTCAAAAACCGATATAGGCCTAACTGAGGCCTGGAATCTACCTTACCTCTGGTTCTCTGCACTATATGTACTCTGACTTAGCCCCTGTAGTCTACAGTTTACAGTCTTCTCCTACCTCTACCCTAGCTGTTCTGCCACTCTATGTGTAACTGAACTGAGAAGTAGGGTTAAGCCTTGATGCGTATTGACAGCCCCAAATCGAACACTGATTCTAATCATTCTAATCAGCCTAGCAGTTGTAAAGAAGACTTATCTATAGAAGCGGAAGGAAAATACTTAAAAGAGAAAGATTACTGGCATTATATACCACTCCTGTGACCCATCTACCAAAGGACTCTTCTTCAGGGCAAAACGACAAGGAGAAGGTGAATACAAATCGAGCTTAGACATAAACAAAAAGTAACAGCAAGTAGAAGTAAACACAAGTAGAGGGCGACACAAACCGAGAGCGTGAGCATTGTTAAAGCGACATACTCAATCCTGAACACCAGCACCCACTCTCGCTTCAATTCACAGAAACAGACAGCAGGCAAAGACATAGCAGTATTCCCGTATCCAAGAACAAGACACTCTATGTGCTGAAACCACCACATCTACTTATTACAAACACCTCCCGGTTCTAGTAGAAAAGTTGCTCAAACAAGGATACAAAAGCTCGGCAGGAGCCACCAAGCACGTTTACATGCAGCATCCAGACATGCCCGACCAGTCACCCAGCGCATCTCCGCGATAGCAGGCAGACAGCAATATCACGCGAAGTCACACAGTCCGCGGACAGAGGATACAACACAAGCCCACAACAAGCTCGACCAGAAGAACTGACTTCCTAGCCAGCAAACAGACCAACAGCATGCAAGCACAGATCCAGAACACGGCTCAACTCTGCTTTGCCCATGCAGAAGTGTGATGTGTGTAATAATCAACGTCCACTCGTCACCAGCAACCACCCCTCATCCTCGTCCTCGGCACCCACACGCCACATCCGCTAGCGGCCCGATCGCCCACGATATCAGATCCCGCGATTACATACAGCTCTGCGCCGCCCTGACGATCACCCCGACCAGTCCAGTGTCGACTCCCACACCATAGTTTCCAGGCAAAACGTGCGCGGAACGGTCGGAACGCGTCGCGGTGTTCGTTGCTCTTCGCTTACCCCTGCGGGCGTCTTGTGTCGACGCGATTGGAGTGCATTGGGCGAGTCGTGACGTCATCATGAAGAAGGGAGGGCGGCGAGGCGAGCCGTTTGTTGGTTGCGGATGTGTGGGAGGGTTTATTAGCGGGTGGTTGTTTGGTGGGAGTTTATTGAGGCTCTGTTCTTCTTCTTCTTGTGGTGGTTTTACTTTTAATATTTCTTCTTCTCCCATTGCTCCTACTCTACAATATTCCTTCTCCTTGGAGTTTGGAGGGTTCGGTCAAGACGAGCCTTGGAGTTTGAGCCGCGACACGACGTGACGTGACGTGCGTGGATTGAGCGGATCGACGGATTCTCAAGGACCTTTTTCTCCTCTCCTCCAGCGCCCGTAATGACTGATAAAGTCTGGTATGCAGAGGGCATTACGCCCGAGCGCCACGATTCCCCTGTGGATGGGAACGACCATCTGACCAACGGCAACGGGTATGAGAATGGAAATGGAAATGAAAATGGAGATATCAACAGCGACTACGACTTCGACGCCAGCGATGTCCACACCGTGAACCACGTCCCCATCACGCGTCTGCAACGACCATGGGTGAACCCCAAGAACTCCCCTCTCAAAGACCCAGGTATCCATTCTTCCCCCCCCCTCAACCACCCAGCCGCACAAACTAACAACCCCCACCCAGGCCTCGCCCGCGCCAACATCGCCGCCACATACACCCACCCCCACGGCACGACAGACGGCTCCTGGGCGCAAAAACACCGCCACCAAACCGTCCTGCAGCAACACTGCGAATACTTCGACCGGGACCGGGACGGCATCCTCTGGCCATCAGACACCTTCATCGGCTTCCACAACCTCGGCTTCGGCCTCCTCCTCTCCACCCTCGCCCTAATAATAATCCACCTCAACTTCAGCTACCCGACCTCCACCACCTGGCTCCCTGACCCTTGCTTCCGGATTCACCTCGCCAACATCCACCGCACAAAGCACGGTTCGGATTCCGACACATACGACTCCCAAGGTCGATTTCGACCGCAGCAATTCGAGGATATTTTCGCCAAATATGCGGATGGAGCGGATTACCTTACTTTTTGGACGTTGTTGGCGCAGATAAAGGGACAGCGGAATGTGAGTGATGTGATTGGTTGGGGGGGAGCGTGTTTTGAATGGGGTGCGATGTATTTGATGGTGTGGCCGGTGGATGGGAGGGTGGGGAAGGAGGATGTGAGGAGGGTGTTTGATGGGAGTTTGTTTCATGGGTGGGCGGCTGAGGTGGAGAGGAAGAGGAGGAGGGGGGAGATGAGGAGGTGGTAGGAAGGAGAATCTTAAAAGCCGCGAGCGAGACCCCCCCCCTTCCCTTAATGCTAACCCCTTCTCTCCCCTCTTTAGAAGATTTAAAAATTAGAAGAAGAAATCTTATGAGAGGAAAAGGGAAAAGATTCTATTAACGTTAAGTTATAGATAAAGTTTAAAAAACTAGTACTATCTACCTCTTACTTTCTAATCTCTACCTTGATATCTAAACCTTATTCTGTACCTACGTATATATATATAGAGAGAGAGAGAGACTACTTCTCTCTCCTCTCTCTTCTCTTCTCTTCTCTCTTCTCTCTCCCTCTCCCCTCTCCTCTCTCCTCTCTCCTTCTTCCTCTCTCCTCTCTACCCTTATCTTCTATCTCTCCTTAGATATAAAGTTATTATAAACATACTTTACACTATCTCTATACTTTACACTCTGCACTCTACTATTACTTAGTTTTAACATTTCCTTTCGGCATTTACATTGCACTTGCGTTTACTATAAAATATAATGTAATAAACTCTACTCTACTGTGCTCTGCTCTGCTCTGCTCTTATCCATCATACATATACATATACATATACATTGCGGTTGCGTTACTATACTATACTACACTCTTCTCCGCGCTACCCAGTCTGTAGCTGCATTTCGCAGCAGGGGGTTGTGATGACGACGCTATTGCCGGCTGTCAGCCCGTTTCTCACAGCACGCTTTCCTTTCCTTTGCTTTCTCTTCTCCTTTCTCCTGTGTCTGCTTCTTCATGATGGTCGTCGTCGTCGTTGTCATCATCATCATCATCATCATCACCATCACCATCACCATCACCATCTTCCTTTTCTTCTGCTCAGAGAGGGTCTGCGTCTCCTGTGAACCACTGTGATGGCTTTACACGTGATTCTGCAACTGATTCTGCACATAGTTCTGCACCTGACTCTGCATGCCTCGGCACGTCCACTATTCAACACCCAAGATATTTTATCCGGCGAATCGGCCGCACCACCACATCATGTGCTTTTTTTTTTGTCGGAAGAATTGAGAGTACAGTTCCTGTGTAGGAGCTCTGTGGCCCGAGCTTGGGTGCGGTTGGTGTGCGGCGCTGTGTTCTTTTGGTGTTGGTGTTGGTTTTGCTGCTGCTGCTGCTGCTGCTGCTGCCGGCGTTGATTATGCTGCTGCTGGATTTGCTATTCATGTTCGTGTGGCTATTGGTACGGGTATGGGTACTGATACGGCATGCTACTGCCAAGCCACTCATCACGCCCTTGCCAAAACGCCACAATGAGCAGACTGGCCTTGCTCAAGGAACGTATTCGGTGCTCGTTCTACAGAGCATGTCTGAAGGCAACGTAATCACCTCGCGGGCTCCAGCATCTTGGGGCGGTCGCGCTCGCTGCGGTCGTCGTATTCACTCTCGTCGTCGCGGCGTCTGCGGCGGTCGTAGTCGCGGTCGCGGTCGCGGATATCGTCATCGTCTCTGCGGCTGCGGTGGCGGCTGCGGTCGCGGTCGCGGTCTCTTCGCTCGCGCTCGTACTCTTCTTCTGCTAGGCGTCAGCTCCGTCCACATGCATCCAAACACAATACGCACCCCGCTCCTCACGAATCTGCTTGGTCTTGTCCGCGAGCTTCTGTATCTCCTCCTTGGTCAGGACGCGCAGCACAATGACGCAGTCCATGCGCTCTTCAAAGCGCTCCTTGGCGCGCTCGAGGGCCTCTGGGTTGACGAGCTTGCGGTCGATGCGGGTCCAGCGCGCGCCGACGGGAATGTCTTTGCCCTTGACGGCGTCCTTGTGGGGGGCGACGCCCTCGCGGATGGGCTCGGGGTCTTCGGGGAACTTTGCCGTGGGCTTGCGCAGGATGCCCTTGAGCGGCGGCGACTGGTCCTTGCGGGGCACGACAATCTGCACGCTCTTGCCGGGGGCGTCGGGGTTGAGCTTGTCGACCGACTCGGGCTCTTGATCGTGGCGGGCGAGGGCCTGGGACTGCGAGGCCGGAGAGTGGTCGCGACGGTCTTCCCTGCCACGTGACCTGGATCTTGAGCGATCGTGACGTCGTCGGCGGTCGCGGCCACCGTCCGAGTCGCTATCCTGGCGGTCGGCAGCAGCACGGCGGCTCTGCTCAGCCTCCTTTTCTGCTTGGGCAAGGCGACGGCGGTAGTCCTCGTCGGGGTCGACAGGAGCGGGCGGCGGCTCCTTGCGGCTGCGGTCCGAGTCACGGTCGGCGTGTCGAGGCGTGTCGACCTGGCCGCCGTCTGGCGACGTCTTGCGTGGGGGCGATGTCTTGCGTGGGGGCGATGTCTTGCGTGGAGGCTTCGGTGGGGGATTTTCCTCATTGGGGTACGGGCGATCGCGGGAGATGGGTCGCTCGAGTTCTGAAGCAGCGGCATAGGCGTATGCCGGCGCAGCAGCAGCAGCAGCAGCAGCAGCAGCGGCGGCGGCGGCAGGGGCTGGTTGGGAGGGTGGAGGAGGGGGAGGGAGAGCCTCACGACGGTCAGGCTCACGGCGGTCAGGCTCACTGCGGTCAGGCTCGCGTCGTTCCTCAGGCAGCCTACCACCACGCCTGTCGTCATAGCGGTCATCATAGCGGTCGTCCCTTCGATCGTCATAGCGGTCATCACGCCTATCTCGCTCGTCATACTCTCTCCGCTTCTGGCGCTCGCGCTCCTCGGATGAACCGCGCTCTTCGCGCTCACGCTCACGCTCACGCTCCCTGGCTTTGCCGTGTGCAGCCGCAATGCCGGCAGCCGCAGACATGCCAGCCAGGGCGCCGGCTGCGACAGGAATGGCGCGGCTGTCTCGGGCGGCGTCGCGGGTGGGCTCTGTGCGCGGACGAGGCTGCTCGTACGACTCGTAGGTCCTCTCTGCGCGGCGAGGCTCGGCTGGCGGGGCGCGCTGTGACTCGTAGGCTGGGTAGGCAGGCTGTCGGTCGTGTGGATAGGGGTCCTGCACGGGGACAGGGTTGGTGGTGGCAATGCCAAAGCCACGGGCGGCGACATCGCGGTCCTCGAAGCCACGGTCGCGGTCGTACGTGTTGTGGCGCTTGGGGTCGGCGTCTTTGCCTCGACCGTAGTCGTCGTAGGTGGCTGCGCGGTGTGGCTCCTGATGGACGGCCGGGGCGTGGCGGGTCGACGACGAGCGGTGCGGTGCTGAGTCAGACGCGTAGGGGTCCTGGTACCTGTCGCGGCGCTCGATGGAGCTGGAGCGGGCAGGACGCGGGTAGGCGCTGTTGATCTTGTCGAAGCCACGGGTCGACGGCGGGGGGCCCAGCTCGCGCGTCGAGGTGCGGGGTGGACGCTCGACAATGACGCTGCTGGGCCGTGAGCCACGTTCGACGCTGCCTGCGCGGGGGCGGCGCCAGGCGGGCTCTGTGTCACGGTACATGCCGGCGGCGTCCGTGTACGAGTAGCCATTGTCGCCCAGGTCGGCGTGGCGGCTCGAGGGCCTGGCGGTGGTGGTGGTGCGGTGGCGGGGCGACTCGATGGTGTCGGTCTCGGCGACCAGCTTGGCCGTGTGGGTGCTGTCGACGCTGTATATTTTCTTGTGGCTCGACGTGGCCGTGTCGTGGCGCGAGTACGTGTCGGCGCGGGCTGGGGTGAGGGGGCTCGCGGGGCTGTGGTCGTGCGAGAAGGGGGTGCGCAGGGGCAGTGAGGTCAGCGAGGCGATGTTGGGGCGGGCCATGCGGTCCTCAGTGTTGCGGCGCGGGCGTGTGTGCAGGCCGTAGCCGGCGTCGTACTTGAGGCCGGCCGAGCGCGAGGCTGACGAGGCGGACGAGGCGCTGGGGGCATAGCTGGTGTAGGACGAGGTTGGGTGGTGGTGGTGGTGGTGGTGGTGGTGGTGGTGCGAGGCCGTGGACAGGCGGTCGGCGCTGGTGCGTGGAGAGCTGGGGCGGTAGGACGAGTAGTCGTACGACGAGGCGTACGGCGAGGTGTAGGGCTCGGCAAAGGTGCCTGTCGAGGCGCGGGCCGGGTTGAAGGCGCGGCGCGGCGACGACGAGCGGTGGTAGCGCGACTCCATGCCGGCAGAGAGGGTGACGGCCTTGAGCTGGAGGGCCGTCTGGGCGGCGGGCGCGGTGCTCAGCGAGTTGCGACGCGGCGTCGTCGAGAGCGAGGGGAGGGCGAGGCTGCCCAGCATTGTGTTAGACAAGGTCACAGACGACTCCAACAACTTGACGTACCTGGGCCGGTATATGGAGTATGGACAACGGGCTACCAAGACGCGGCGGCCCAACTGCCCTGCTTACGGGCCACTCGGTCAGTCCAGGGACAGGGACAGCCTGGGGGAGGGAAAAGCCCAAAATGAGGCGGGGCACGGCGCGGCACGACAGGATGGCAGGATGAGCAAGACGGACAGGGCAGGAGACAATGGACGGATCGGCGCGATCAGAGAGAACAGCAGACAGCAGACAGCAGACAGCGACCGGCAGAGCGCCAGACGTGAGTCGAGGGACGGTGCAGGTGCAGGCAGCCACTGCAGGGTGAGGCCGTCGTCGTCGTGCAGCCAGTCGACTACTACGCGGCATGCATTTCAACGGCGGCGGCGAATGACAGGCTGACAGTCTCCCGTCAGCGCCTATGACATGGCTGCTGGCCCGTGACCTGCCTGCGTCCGGGAGGTCCCTTCTTTGGCCGCCGCCACTGACACTGACAGCTTGAGTCTGAGATTCTGAATCCTTCTTGAATCCTTGGCTCTGGTGGCAGCTGTGTACTGTGCTGTATACACACTACATACACAGTACTACCACACACTGCATACACACTGCATGCATACACTGCATACACACACCGGCCATCCTCACCACCACCACCCCCAATCCACCCCTCCCCTCTCCCCCCATCCCAAACCCCCTCCCCATCTCACCAGCGCCCACGCAGCCCAAGGGGCAATATTGTACCGTACCTACTTGAGACTGGAGTCTTGCACGTTGGGCCGGCATCATCCTCGCGCCCAACACCCGTCTTCCTGACTCGGTCCGTTTTTGGCTCCACCCACTCACTGCTAGCTAGCTACACATAGTTACAGACAAGCTAGCTACTGTTGCAGTTGCACCACGACACGACACAACACGACTCGACACGACTCGACACGACTCGACATGACACCACACAATACAACACGGGAGAAGCAGTGGATCCCTTCTAGAAAAAAAGAATAGACGTTTTTCTCCACGCTCAGAACTAGGTACTAGGTACTAGGTACTAGGTACTATTGTGTAGTTGCTAGGTAATGACTAGTAAGGTAGTGGCTATCTACGAGTGAGGCTGCCCTCGCCACAAGCTAGCTCCAGATACATACAACTGTCATCCCTGTCCTTGCCTCTAACCTTGACCTAACCTATCCTGCTTCAGGAACTGAATGTTGAGATTTCATACTGTGTAAATGAGCTGCGCGTGGCAATGAGATGTGATGCGCGCACATGTTCGCGATCTGCACATGCACCTTTGCCACCTTTGTTGGATTCGTATCGTGAGGCTGGGTTTTGTAATGATGGCAAATTGACCGTAAGAAGAAGAAGAAGAAGAAGAAGAAGAAGAAGAAGAAGAAGAAGAAAAAAAAAAAAAGTCACATTCTACTGTGCAAAACATCTACTCGCTTCACTCACTCACCTATAACCCTTATACGTACACGGTACAACATACCAAAAAGTCTGGGCACTAGCTTTACAACCAACCAACTTACTTACTCACCTACTATACACAGCACATTGCATCGCCCACAAACCAACTCACACAATCTCAACACTCAACACATTCAACCTCCTCATCTCGTAAAAGTACAGTCTAGTTAGTTATAATTCAAAAAGCCCTGTTTTGCAGTAGGTGCAGTAGGTGTGGTGTAGTATAATGCAGTGCAGTGCAGGGTAGGGGATTGCGCTCCTTGCGCGTGAACGTGCTTGATATTTGTATGTGGATGTGGATGATTGGTGTGCTTTGCGTGCTTTAAGTTGATGTACGCGTACTAATCAGGGGATTAGTGTCGTCAGGTGATTAGTGGAGTGGATGTTGTTGTTGATGTTGATGTTGTTGATGGCTCTTTCCTTTCCTTTCTGCCTTCACTCGACACTGGATTACGCCAAACGCGACATGGGATTTCATACATGTGGTGAGAAGTTGGCAGGCATGTACGTGTTGAGAATGGCATTCATACATGTCAATGATTGGCATCAACTGCATACGCATATCTCGAACAAACCATCCACCCCCTCAAGCAGTCTCCACATGCTCCACACTCCTATTCTTATTCTTCTTCTTCGTCGCCCCACCATCCACATCATCATCCTCATCATCATCACCCACTTCCTCCGCAAACCGCCGGTTCTGGAGCTGCTTCGCCCGCGACCTCGCAGGGAACGTGTCCTTGATGCATCCAGCGACAATGTTGCCCTCGAACAAAAGGTGGATCGATTCAAGAGGTACGCCTTTTGTCTCGGGTACGCAGAACACAACCCATACGCCCATAACGACGCAGCTGGCGCCGAAAAGGAGGAATGTGCCGTAGGTGATTTCTTTGAGCATAATGGGGCTATGGTGGGGTTAGCAAAATTCATTCAAAGAACAGGCGGAAAGGGGGCTTCTCTTACGTGATTTTGGCAATGACAAAGTTGAACAACCATTGCGTCATCAACGCCGCTGCCATGATCAGTGAGCGGATGTGGTTGGGTGCGCACTCGGATGAGAGGATGAATGGCGTTGGGCCCCAGCCGAATGAGAAGAAGACGACATATAGGTACACGCATATGATGGCGAACATGGCATTGCCGTCCAGCGCTCCTGTAGGCGGGTGCACAGCCTGGTTGATGCCAATGTACGCCATGGAAAACGCCTGGCCTGCTGAGCCGATCAGGAGTGACCACTGTGTTGTGTTAGTGTGTGTGTGGATGTATGTGTGGTTGTTTGGGTCAGTCATACCTTTCGGCCAAGCTGCTCGGTAAAGGCCATCAGCCCAATCGCAGTGACGACAATCTTCACAATGCCGTACACGCCTGTAGCGAAGAGGCCTGCTGATCCGCCGCTGAGCCCGATTTGCTGGAAGATCTGGGGTGCGTAGTAGTTGATGCTGTTGAAAAGTTAGACCGCAACCCCCCACCAGTCACGCAAGATACACACCTATTCGTGCCCGTCCACTGCTGCCAGAACATGAGCACGACGGCAAAAGAAGAGCGGTAGAAGATTTTCTTGTTCGAGCACGCCGACTTGAGCTGCGCGACCATTGGCATCTTCTCGTGGCCGTTGAAGTCGGCAACGATATCGGCCAGCTCCTGCACAACATCCACATCATCCGTCGCCTTGCCGCGGACACTGGCAAGAGCCTTGCCCGCCTCTTCGATGCGGTTCTTCTCAATCAGCCAGCGGGGGGACTCGTTGAAGAAGACAATAAACAGCAGGAGCACGCCAGGCAGCATCTGCAGCGCAAATGGGACGCGCCACTTGGCCGAATTGTAGCGGCTGGTGATGTCCAGGTTGATGCCGTAGTTGACGAAGAACGACAGACAAATGCCAGTCACGTTGAAGAGCTGCATGCAGCCCACGCAGCGTCCGCGGATCTCCTTTGGTGCGTTCTCCGAGATGTAGGTCGGTACGACTGCTGAAATCAGGCCAACACCAAACCCGCCAATCACACGTCCAATGTACAGCTGTGTCAGGGAGGTCGTTCCCAGCGCACATAGTGTCTGCACCGTCGAGCCGATGATGAAGATGATATCAGCAATGATCAGCGCCCACTTGCGGCCGAATGTGTCGCTGATGTAGAACGACGCAAGGGCGCCGAAAAAGCAGCCAGCTTGCAGGACCGACACAATGTTGCCTTGGAGGTTGGCAAAGTCGTCGCTGTCGCGGTTGAGGTTGAATGACTCCTGGAACGCGTCCATGGTGAGGACTCCGCCAATCAGGCCAGTGTCCCATCCGAAAAGCTGCATTCAATCAGCGCTGAAGAGACCATCGTCGCCCGCAGAGGTACGCACCATTCCACCAAAGGATGCCACGACGGTGAGGAGGTACGCTCGCCGGTACAGCTTGATGTCGCGCCATACCGCGGGCAAGTCGAGTTTCGCCATGGCTGCGATGTGGCTGTATTACTATGGAGAAGAAGCTGCGTCGCACAGTCGCCGGTGCGAGTTATCACTGTGGGACACCAAAGTCGTAGCGAGGAGGCTGGCGATGGAGCTGCAACATCCGAGGGAGTCGTCAAGATTTATATCACAACACCGGATCAGTGCGAGAAACGCTGATCTGCGACTCTATGGGGGTCGGCATAGCATAGCGCGATGGCTGGTGACGTGGGGAATACTTGTGGGGTCTCCAGCAGTGGAGCCGCAATGAGCGGCGGGCCAGTTCTTCCTCCAGTCAAACATTCAAACGCCGACATCGTAAGATGCCTTCCGACGTTTTGGTTGAAAAAATGTTGCATACAATAACTTGGCATACAAGGGAGCATGCGGCGACTGTGCTCGGAGCAGAGCCGACAGAATCCTTCCTGAGCCTCCGTCAGCGGGTTGCTTGATTGCGTCTGGCGTTGCTTGGGCGGCCGGCGCAATCCAGTCAGCAGGGCAAACGCTGGCTTGGCCTCTTGGCTGAGGAACACTTGCACGTTTTTGCTTTCTAATCTTCTTCCGCGGCCTTGACTTTGAGAGTGTCAAAGGTCAAAGCATTTGCCGTCTTGACCGACTTTGTGACTGCCGTCGGGATTCGCTGTAATCGGTGTGCGTTTTGGACTCTACTTCAGTCAGTGCAAAGGCGTCGACTTCATACGCCGACGTTGCCGCCTCCACATGTCTTTCAAACACCGACCCCAGATCTCTCCACCCAGATCTCTTCACGTCGGCCGAATGCTTTGTAGACTTTGTGGGGGAATTCATTGAACGTCGGTATAGGATGCATTGATCTATGTGTGGTCATGCCATGATACTAGTGCCCTCACCCACCCATGCTGATAAAGTGGGTGCTGGAGTAGTGGACATGGATCATAAGTTGGCCTTGTCTTTCTGCTCGGGCACCTGCGTGATCAGCTTTCCGTTTTTGATGGCAGACGTCAGATTTTCCAGCACCAACAGCTCCATATCGCGCTATGAACGTCAGTCGTTGCTACAAGTATCACTGCTGATTACACTGACCTGGGTTTCAAATGTCGCCGTCCCGACGTGAGGGAGCAATACCGCGTTCTCGCACTCCAGCAAGCCGGGGTGGATTTCCGGTTCATCTTCAAACACATCCAGCCCAACTGTCCAGACCTTGCCGCTCTTCAGCGCATCAACCAACGCCGCCTCGTCGATGATAGCTCCTCGAGCCGTATTCACTATTATAATGCCGTCTTTCATCTGGTCAAACTCTGGCTTGCCGATGATGTGTCTCGTACTCGGGTTGAGCGCCAGATTCAGACTCAACACGTCTGATGTCTTGAGCAGCTCCTCGAACGTGACGTAGCTCGCGCCGTGCTCCTCGTTAGGAGGCAGCTGTCTGCGGTTATGATACTGTATCTTCATACCGAATGCTTTCGCGCGAGTCGCGACCGCTGAGCCGATGCCGCCCATGCCCAAAATTCCGAGCGTCTTGTTCTTGGGGTCGTGGCCGAGGCCGGAACCACCGTCCCATTTGCCTTCACTGCGTCAGTCACGCCTTCTTAACACGAATGATCGGGTGCAGGTACCTTCCCGCAGTGCTGAATATGACTGGTGGATGTTACGGAGTGCGCCTAACATCAGGAACATTGCAACATCAGCGGTGGCGTCGTTGACCACAATGGGCGTACTGGACACTTGGATGCCCCTCTTGCTGCAAGCGGCTACATCGATGTTGTTGTACCCAGCTCCGTTGTGACAAACAAACTTCAAGCTCTTCGGTAGCACTTCCAGCAACTCGTCGTTGAAGTCCCCGGTCAGTGGATTTGAGTCGTTGCTGCGATACAGTGCAAACACGCCATCAAACTCGCCAGCTTTGCACCGCTTTATGAAATCTGTGCGGTCGCCTTGAGGGTACTCATGGAGCTTTGAGGCAATCTGTGAGATATTCTCCCACTCCTTCCGTGTGTGGGCAAGGCGGCCGATAAGAAGAGCTGCACGTTTGGACATCGTAGCGGAGATGTACAATGTATCAGGTGAGGGGTCAAACACAGGTATAAGAGTATGAAGAGTCACCATATGGCGGAGGAGCTCGAATTAGAGTCCTCCCTACAGCGGCGCTTGTTCTGTCTTGAATGCGCCAGCAGGCACTTGTTTACCCGGCTTAGCTCGGACCGACATGCCGATTGTGAAGGCCTTCTGCAAAGTCTAAACGTGGAAACTGTGCACGCTACCAGGCTGATACTGATGTCTGATTCAACACACCGAACTGCTCATGTGTTCTTTCCCACTGGACCCATTATTGCTCAAGTATCTGTGGCGATCGGTTCTCATGCACAGCACCACAGTAACCCCGCGGCTCACCTTCCCCTAACCTGCCCCACCAACACACGTCATCTACATGTGAAATCCATCAACTGCAACGACCACAAAGGAACCCCTGACCAGGCACGAGACTTGTAACATGTATTTAAATTCAACGCCCGACGCAGAGTCACCTGCACCGCTAAAACATGACTTCCCCCGTGTGTTTGGCTGAAGTGAGGCTCGTCGGCATTTGACCCATATCCCGCCGCAATTGCCGGGAGCCTCTCTTTCCGTTGCCGACGGTACGGATGTAGAAGTCAGGACGCCACCACCACCGGTTTTTGATCGCGTCACGTGCATTAACCCCGGACTCGGCTGGATATCAACCATGGCAAAGGCATTTGCCATTTTGCTCCTGGGGGACGATCGGACGGCTAGGTAGGCATGTGGTTCGCTTTGTGTAGCTTGCAAGATAGCTAGTTTACTTTCTGTCAGCTTCGACTACTGATAACATCGTTTGGGAACCACGAATAGTCCAGTGGTGCCGGTGGGAACTATACAGGCTGTGGCCAGCTCCTTTCCTCCATTCCAATGCTTGGGTAGTGTGATGAGGGCCATGTCGCACTTGTCCGAATGCTTTTGTTACTATACTTTCGCCGCGTGAAGCAAGATCCGATAGCTGCTTTCTCTACACTAGCCAGCCGCTTTGCAAATACCACGAGTATTTGCTAGGCTACAATTTTCGGTCTTGAAAGACCAAGGCATACTTCATCCTGAAAGCTACACCTTCAAGATCGTCTGCAACTACAAAAGCGGTACTTATTGATTTTATTTTGAGCTGTTGTAGAACAGTGACCAATTTGATCCAAGCAGAGTGTTGTACTTGATTATTCAAATGCAACATTAAAGCGATCGTTATCCATGTTTGGAGTATGCCTTCTACTTATGTCATCAGATGCCTTCGCTACAACTGCAAGCACAGACCGCTACGAAACATTCCGGTGCGAATCATCCTCGAAAGTGTTTCAGTAATAGACCGCATTTTGGGTCCTGATTGTCACCATGCTACATCCGCAAGAGGCAACGTGTAAAACATGTTTTACCAACATGAACACGACAATATATACTGCGGCATCCTTGAGTAGTGACGCAGCTTATCTTTATCTCAAGTGAGTAACGCCGTCGCAGAATGCTTATTTAAAATATTTTACTAGTCACTGAAATCAAGGTCAAGTTGAAGGATCTGCAGGTTGGTGCTCTCGTTCTCCGTTCGATCTACACTATCTTAACAATTGTGAACACCCAGCAAGTCTGCATCGGTTGGAAAGTACGCAAGCCAAGGCATGCCCAAAAGCGACCAGTCAGCAGCCGAGTCCATCTCGGAAAACCCAGGGTTTTCATTTGAGACACGCTGAAAGTCAAGCGGAGGACCAGCAGCATCTCCATGAAGCTGCAATGCTGAGGTTATGGCATCTTCTGAAGGGTCAACTGAGTGGCCGTGGTCGATGTCCACTGTATTGATTCCAATGGCTCTTTCAACAGAAGTCAAGAGGCCAGGAATCGTATCGTTGGACGAGTCGAAGAGTAGCCACATATTGCGCTCGTCCACGGGCGACATCGAAACGTGCCGTACACTACGTACAGGAACGGCACCATCATATTCATCTTCGACGTAATTCAAAGCCGATCTGTTACCCACTCTTGCCTGCAGCTCCTCAAGAGCAATGATCCTTTTCTCGACTTTGGGCCAAACACGTGCGACGCGAGTCAGGTATGCCATGCATGTTTGTATCTTTTCTTTCGCGGAGGACGCAATGGCAGTGTTTGAGCTGAGGCTGTGCTCAATGTGGATGCTGGCTGCAATACCGGCGAGATATGCCAGAAAAGGGTCAAAGACGTCGAGGTTTGCGGCCTCCATGTCGGCCAGGGTCTTGGCGAGCCAGGAGGCGTATAGCAAGCTTTCTTTGTGTGCTTTTTGAAGGAATGTAAGTGGCACGCGTGACCTGTTTCGTCGCGCTATGACGAATAGTATGAAAGGATGGTTTCTGTATACAAGTTAGAAGCCGTATTTCTTTGTAGCAGACGACCAACGTACATGCAGCAATGGATAGCCGAATGTGTGATCTGGAAGAACGTCCATGTTTTGAGATATGATCTCAGGTGTGGTTCGGCGTTGACTCGAGAGACCGGTCCAACAGAAGCATAGGTGTGGGGCTCCATAGCTAGATTCCGTCAGCAGTGAGAAGCTGGGCTGTGCATGTACACTTACGTATTTCAAGTTCGAAATTGCGAGTTAGAATTGCGGTCCTCATTGATTCATGATGCCAAATGGGATGTGAAGTACCAGTCATGCTCTCGCTAATATACTGGGTGGTAAGCTCCCACGTGTGCAACATAAGGACAAGGGAGTTAACAATCATGAGATTCTGTACTGACAGAACGTCATGAGTTTCACCACTCTGATCAGGATGAGTGGGACCACCTAAGTATGCCGGAAGTCTGAAGAGTCTTTGCGGAATAGAGGAGTTGGGAACGTCGCGGCTGGTGAACATACGGTCCAGAATACATAACGAATATACAATCTCCTGATGTCTGCGACCGGCTTCATTTTCACCTTCATAGTGTGCTCTGTCCAGCATGCCTCGATTCTGAACAAGCCTCAAGCCGAGCGCAATCTGAGCACGGGCTCTTTCTGATCTCCCTTCAGCAAAGTCGACCTGTGCAAGGAGACACAGCGCTTGAAAGTAGTTTTCATCGATTTCAAATCGACGGTAAGAATCTGAGAGTAGATCCCAGGTGCGCTGTACGAGCATTTGCGGAGTACAACGTGCACTATCTACGAAGTCTCCTCGACTCGAACGACGGAGGGACAGAGCGAGCATTGCCGTCAGCACTAGTGGTGGATATTGATGTGACAGCGGTTCCTCTGAGAGATGATCTAACAGCGGACACGGCTGATTGCAATGGTTCGCGAAATAGGCCAAAGTTCCATCGCGCACTGCTTCATGGGGAAGATTCAGAGTAGGCAAATCATGTAGCACTTGAGCAGGCGGTGTCGGCCTGATCGCAGAAGTTCGCTCTGCTTGCTGATTTCTACTGGGCTTAGTGACCAGACCTATCGCTACTCTCGATCCATTAGAACATACCCAAAGCCAGCTGCAATCTGCTCTAGTCGAGCCTCGATCGCATGCAGACGTTCTGCAGTCTCCGAGCCAGCAAGTAACCTACGGGGGTCAAGATGCTGCTCACGAGGCAGGCTGAGCATATTACTTTCATCTCCAATCGCGCTTTGCGTATACACGCACTGCTGATTTAGACGGTCACAAACTGAACATTTTGGTCGTTGTCCTGGGCATTTGGTTTTCTTTCGCCTATGTCCTCGATCAGAAGGATGGAAAGATAGACACAGATCATGGGTAGATACCGACAATTCTCGCAAGCTCGCCTCGACCGCCTGCTGGGATACGGCGGTCGTCGTGGTGGGGTAGCACGGCGATGCATTGTGATGAACATGAGCACGCAATACCTGCGAACGGAGTTCCGCGCCCAAAGCCGCGAATTGTGCCGGTCACGTGCACGGAGCTCAGTCCTGTCGCCCGCTAGCCCACCAATCAGCTTCTCTGTATCTACATCTCAAACGGACATCAATCGGGCTTGTTACGACAGAGCGTGCCCATTTATAGTCGAGCATGGCTCTTTCATCCATGGAATCGATACACATCCTCTTGTTGCACTTGTCAAGCAGAGGCAGCTCATTCATTGATTCTCTGTAGAGTAACCCAGATCATGTCTCTGGATGGTCGCGTCGTCATCATTGGCGCTGGTATCTTCGGTCTGTCAACAGCGGTGGAACTGTCTGAGCTAGGCTATAAGGATATAGTTGTACTCGACCGCCACGTTCCGCCGGTGAGTCCCCGAGCCTCAACATGTGGTTTCCTCAATGCTAACATACCTCAGGTCCCAGATGGCTCTAGTGTCGACATCTCTCGTATCATACGTTTCGACTATGGTGACCCAGTCTATACCAGAATTGCCAAAGAGGCATATGATCTCTGGTCCAGCCCAAGCTATGTGTCCAATGGCATCTTCTATCCAACGCCTTTTGTCCTAGCTACGAACGAGAAAGATACACGCGCGCGTGCATGGATAGATCGTTGCATCAAAGGCCTCGAACAGGACAAGCTTCCCTATGAGCGTTTAGTATCTGCCTCGGCCACGAAGTCCTTATTTCCCACACTGTCCGGACCACTGATTCAACCAGACTTCTACGGCTATTGCAACCGTTCTGCCGGCTGGGCTCATGCAGCGAAAGGAGTGCTATACTTCCGCAACCTTTGCATCGAGAAAGGCATTTCGTTCATCAGTGGAGCCAGCGGGACAGTCAATGGCTTTGATAAGGACTCTCAAGGAAATATCATGTCGGTACGGACAGCCAGCGGACACAGCATCGAGGGCAAGCACTTTGTTCTTGCAGCCGGGGCATGGTCAAACAAACTCGTTCCCATGTACAATTCCACACTTGCTACAGCGCAAGTAATAGGATATGTAAAGCTCACGGCCGACGAGATGATGCGGCTGAAGGACATGCCTGTGTACATCAATATGCAGACGGGCTGGTTTGTCTTCCCGCCACATGAAGAGACCAGCTTCTTGAAATGTGCAGTGCATGGCTGGGGCTACACAAGGAGCGAGTCGCAGGAACCTTCCTCGCCGATCACTGCGCCACGCAGCGAGCGAGTCAACTATGCGCCTGCCGATGGTGTACAAAGACTGAGGCACGGAATGAGAGACGTTTTCCCTGACATTGCCGAGCGTGGCTTCGACAGGACTGCGGTATGCTGGTATAATGATACCCCAACAGGCGACTTTATCATGGACTACCACCCGGATCATCCGAACCTGTTCGTGGCAACAGGAGGCAGTGGACAGTATGTTGGCGCTTCTGTTCTGTTGAAATATGCTAATAGAGGCTAGTGCTTTCAAATTCTTGCCGGTGTTAGGTAAGTACACAGGTAAAGCGTTCACGCGGTCTTTGCCCACAGAGCTGGCACACAAGTGGCGGTTCAGAACAGATTACAACCAAGACGCCTTTGCTGGAGATGGCAGCAGAGGAGGGCCTGATAGGCGTGAATTTACGCTAGAAGAAAAAGCAAAGTTGTAAAATGTTGACTTGGTCACGACTCATCCACGATCAAGCAGTTTTGTCTCAAATACAACATCTGCATTCTACAATTCTGAGAATTGAAAACTCTTCAATCTGATATTAATGTATAAATACAACATTGAAAATTCCCTAGCCACTTAGAATCAGAGCTCACGGTGCAGCTCATACTTAATAAGCGGTGGAAGTGGGAATGGCACCAGACGGAGGCGAGCCGCTGGGCATGGTGCCGTTTCCTCCCATGGTGCCATTGCCGCCGCCTCCGCCAACAAATCCAGAGTCAGCATTCGCGACGCCACCGCCAGCTTGGTAGGTGGCAGCGACGCTGTAGTAATCATCATCAGTATAATCGGCCGAGGCATTGACACCTATTTGTATCCAGGCGAAGAGACCATCCGTAATGTCATTGCCGACGTAGACAAACTGTGGGAATGGATCGTAGTCGTTCTCAGTCTGGACGATGCTCCACATGTCATCATCGTTGGAGGTGATGGCCTGAGTGTTCTCGTTGTAAGGTGAAGTGGCTTCGACCTCAGACCTGAGCTCCTCGGGCCAGAACAGCTGACCGATGTGTGTGACGGCACCGTCCTGGGTTGTCTGATTCTCACGGACCGTGACATTGGACTTGGTGAGAAGATGAGTGTGAATAGCGCGTCCGTCGTAGTGACCGGGGAAGATGGTCTCGAAAGCGACAACGCCGTCTTCGTCGGTTTCTTGGATACCGCGAAGGAAGGTGGTGTTCAGACCACCTTGACCGGACTCAACGCCGCTGTAGTAGCCGGTGGCATTACAGTTCCAAACGTCGACGAACAGCTTAGGCACAGGCTGGCAAGTAGTGACATCGACGTACTGAACCTCTAGATACAAGTCGATACCTGGCTCGCCTTCCTTGACGTCCTTGCGGATGAGCTCGCCGTTGACGTAGTAGGGGCCATCAGTGACCTCAGGCGCAAGAATGCATGAGGTGTTGGCTGCAAAGATGGTTGCAATATCTGTGTCAGGCGAGTAGTCAAGCACATCGGTCTGATTGTGGTTGATGGCCTCGAACTCCTGAAGAAGAGCGAGGTCGCGGCGGAACTTCTTCGAGCTCCCGTTGATGCTGCGCTTCTGGCGAAGGGCGCTGAGAGCCTCCGAACGCCTGGCATGCGATCGCTGCATCAAGGAACGGTGCTGGAGCGAATCCTGGCAACTCTCAAGCGAGCGTCTGGAGGCAGCGGCACGTAGTTGACGAGCATCGATTTGTCGTTTGACGTGTGCCATGTCATGCTTTTCGCCTGGGTGAGCAATAGCGCCGCCAACGAGCGAAGACACTGCGACAGCGCCACCGAGGATGGAAGCAAACTGGACCATGTTTCAAGATGGTCACAACGATGGGAAGTTGGGAACTTGTAGGAATTCTGAAATTGCTGATTTGAAGCTTGATGGGATGCTTCTTGGATAGTGAAAGCAAATGGTCTTATATCTCGACAAAACGAAGGACTCCCGTCGTGCATTCCATCCTGCTGCCGAACACTGGCTTCGCTCATGACGCGGCATATTCCTCTTCGGTATGTGGACAGCTACACGATGACATTCTGAGCCTGCTCGCCGCGAACGCGTGTGTCGCCCCGCAGCTTGTGGCTGGTGCTCCCTAGTGGGCACCGGGGTCTTTGGACGAGGTTGGCCAATCCTAAAGATCGTGTTTGTGTACAGGACTTGCGCGTACGTGCGGTATGTTCACATGCGTACGTACACCTGAGGTTTGTTGAAACAGAGCGGGCCTTGCAAAGAGGTCAAGGCTCATGCCGGGACTCGATTTAGCTTCGGATGAATATCGGGTGTGGTAATTTGCGTACTCTGATTGGTATTCTCCTTCACAGCCTTGCAAACGCGTTCAAGCAGTCGCAAGCTTTTGCAAGAGCTCCTTGGCGGCCAAATTGTATTCCAACACCCAGAGCTTTCACGCCATCGCGGACTCGACCTATATTCATCACTACTGCCATGTTCATCACTACTGCCATGTTCATCACCTCCCAGATGGGCTGAAGCTTTCTGATGACCATGTTACCTGCAAAGGGAGACACGGGTTCGAAGATTCGTTTGCCTGCATTTAAATACCTATCGAGAATCACAAACAAGATGTCTGAGGCTAGACTTCGGAAGAAAAGTGCATGAATATCCACCTACTAACATAGAGGCGATTTACATCCATGACCAGACGTCATGTACTTTTTGAACCCCTTTTTCCCGTGTTTCCCATCTCGCCATATCTAGTTCTCCAGCAACCATCTCACGCCCTCCAGTGTGTCGTGTACAAACTTGGTGCTCTCTTCCAACTCTGGATAGTTCGTCCAAAACATGTGCCCGTAACCACTATACAGCTCGAACCTCGTCAGCACGCCAGCCTCCCTCAGCTTTCGATCATACAGCACAGCCTCGTCTCTCAGCGGATCTAACCCGCCGACCTGGAAAAAAGCTTTCGCCACACCTTGAAGCCCGCTAGGATGACTATATGGATCCCATAACGGCGATTTCGTCTCCGGTGCGTAAATAGCCTCAACGCTACCAGGCTGTAAACCGCCCTTGAGGACGGGGTCATAGATATTCTTCAACCGGGACTCGTACAGGTGAGAAAGATTCGGTGGAACGTTTGTGTCCGAGAGAAGTGCTGGAACGCACAGATAC
Organism: Stagonosporopsis cucurbitacearum; assembly: GCA_016920805.1. Lineage (NCBI taxonomy): Eukaryota > Fungi > Ascomycota > Dothideomycetes > Pleosporales > Didymellaceae > Stagonosporopsis > Stagonosporopsis cucurbitacearum. Next base: position 1,082,978 of record JAFEKD010000011.1, on the reverse strand, counting down.
TGGCCAGTGATGGGGGTGTCGAGCTTATTATCGCGAGAAAGTAGTGCCAACACGGCGGCGAGGTTCCCACCTGCTGAGGCGCCGCCGACAAGGAGTCCGGACTTGGGATTCGCCCTGAAAGTGGCAGCATTGGCTACCGCCCAAAGAAGCGCGTCGTAGCAGTCGTTCACACCGATAGGAAAAGGGTGCTCAGGGGCAAGTCTATCCTTTCTTAGCGGCAGTTCATGTTCTACGAAGTAGGAACCACTACCGATATTCAACGTTCACACATACCGCCCCCAAGTTTCGCGCAAACATCCGACAGTTCTGGTCCTCATCCGTCAGATCACCCATCATCCACCCTCCCTCGTGATACATGAGGATCAAAGGGCTATCTTTGCCCACTGATGGCTCTTCCACCGGCTGATACAGCTTTACCCGAATGCTAGCTCCATCTCTGGTGGGCACATCATGCAGGGTCTCGGTGACTGTGTCTGGAATAGGGCCAGGTATGGGATACAGATGACGCAGTTGTTGAAGATGTTTAGCGCGTGAGCTTCGCCAGCTGTAGATGTCAGTGCCACTGATGTCGACAGGTCGTGCCTCGAAAGCTGCCTTATAGGTTGGCGAGATGGTGCCTGAGGCAAGTATTTCTGCGCGTGTGAGGTGAGCCATTGCTGCTCTTCGTTTCTGCTAGAACTACAAGTGCTTAACTGAGTTGCTGGATTGAAATCAATGAGGGGATAGTGAGTTTTTGTAGGGATTCCAGCTCACATTGGCAGCTTACTGTGGAGTCCAATGGCCGTATTGCTTTGGTGGGGCAATGAGTACTACTCGGCGTCTCACGATATCATGACCCTGCACCACTGGCAATACATTTGAATGCGTTGCCAATCTGCTCGAGCCATGAGTTGCAAAGCCCGTGCACCAGAGTCGCTTCTGTCCATAGTTCAATTGCTGCTTGTGATCATATACAAAGCAACAAACACGGCAGACCCTCTGCCCCACCAACTACATGACGCAATATCTGACATGCAGAACCCGTTGCCAAAAGCAGTTGAACATAACCAATCGAGAAGCCAATTTTGAATTTTCTATTGACTCAAAGTTTCTCGTTCGATCTTATTTCAGACGTCGCAAGCCTCCACACTATACATACTCTCCACAATCTGCGAGTCTTTGCTCCATCTCGCTATGGCATCCCGTACAGCTTCTTCCACAGTCATTAACTTTACTCCGACAACGTCGTTTTCGACAAGATAGCCGAAATCGTTCCCACTATCCTCCTCGTAAAACTGGTTGCTGACAGCCAAGCCTTTCATCGCTTTTGCCCCCTCTCCCTTCTCCAGCGCGATCCTTGCAGCTGTATTGATCTTTGCGACATCGACTTCCTCCACTGTGGATTTTGAAGCCAAAACATGTTCAACCGTGTTCAAAAGAGACCGCTGAGTCAGTTCGCCTTTTACAAACGGGCATATATATATCGGTCGGTTTGCCACAACACCCGGATTCCCTAGCATATTGGCCGCAGCCTGCGCAATGACTGGTAACGGTGTCCAAAACAACGGATTATTCCCTGTCCCGTAGATTCTCGCCCGGCGGTTCGCTACATCAATCCCGGCCGGCCCTTTCATGAGCCACATGTCGAAGAACGGACCGCCGTTGAGACTCGTCCACACAATCTTGCCTGCTGCGGCAAGCTCTCTGAGGTACGCCCGGATGCGGACTTTGGCGCCGACAAAGGCTTCGGGCATGCGTCGGTATTGTGGACTGTCGACGTGGCCGACGAATTCGTTGGCGAAGTAGAATTTCACGCCTGCTGCTACCGCGGCGTCGATGATGAGTTTTGAAGCGTCGTATTGGGTGGCTCCTCCAGTGATGCAATTTACGATTGCATCCTGGCCAGAGAATGCCTCTGTAAGTGATGACAGAGAAGTGTAGTCCGTGGTTTTGAATGCAAAGTTGGAACTGGTTGGTGTTCTGGATGTTCCAGTTGATCGAGATATCGCTGTGATTTGACAGTGCGGGTCGTCTTTTGTAAGCTCATTGATGATTGCACTTCCGACATTGCCTCCAGCCTATATTTCAATCTGTCAGGGATGAATCACGAACTATCTTGCAGTACGTACCCCGAGTATTGCGATGTTTTTCAGCTCCATGACGCGGGTTTGGAAGTCAAGCACGATTGAAACGTGTTTTTGTGTTGCAAGTCAAGCAGATGCTCGGATAAGTGGTGAAAGGATTGAAGTTAAGGCATATTATATTACTAGGGCCGATGTGTGGATATCTTGAATTTTTGGCTTGTGGCGATTGTCAGGCTACCATTAGTGCTTACTTCCCGCAAATACTGATGCCTAATCATTACCTTGACATCGTTTATGCTGTAGGCACAGAGGCAGCAGTTGCCTTGCTGCCTGCCTTCACGATCAACGAAAGTCGACAATACTTAGCTGATAGCCGGAGAATGTCAAGCAAATCTAACATGGTAATTAAAAAAACCTAAGAGATGCAACACTGTTAAATCGCAGACGGCTGACGTCGACGAGGGGATTGTAAAGTAAAACTATGAAGATCTACTTTCAGTCGGACTGCCCCACCCATGGTCGATATTACACCATGCCCCTTCGCTGGCTCGCCGAACAGCAAGTATCTCCTGTTTAACACTTCTAGCCATCTTCTCTCGACTGATCCACTCGGCCACAGCATGGCCTGATTCGTGTGCATTCAATTTCCAGGTCACATCATCACTACCCTTGTTTTCCCTCAACCATCGCATCAGTTGCACCGGCACCATACCTGCTGGTATGTTCTGCAAGGACTGGATATCTGCAGGGATCCAGCCCTGGAAGAAGTTCAGGTATGTGATTCGCCGCCACGCATCGTTCCAATCCGGCCCTGGCGAAGCTTTGTGATACCTCCATTCTTCGGGATCATGTTCTGATCTAGACACGGACAAAAGGTCATCCGAGCGCCAGCTTAATGCTTTTAACCAGCTACACCCTTCCAGATCAAGCCATTGTAATGAGTATGTGTTGACGGAGAATCGTCGCAGGATGTTCGTCGCTTCGTGCCAATCATCGTCCAGATCAGAGTAGAAATGTGAGCCGCCGAGGGACACCGTTGTGACGTTGGAGACCATTGAGGCAGCCGCTGCGTTTGGAGTGGTGGAAGGCCGTGGCCAATGCGCAAGCGAGAGATGCGTGATCTTGTTCAAGTTCGGTGATATCTTCAGTAGCTCTGGCCAGGATGCCCATGCGCCAGGACGTGCGAGTGATAGCCTGCTAAGATTGGCGAAGTACGGGGTAACAAGCACGGCCGCTAGGGCAGGCTGGATATCGTCCAGTTCTTCAGCCTCTTCTTCCCAGGTCTCGGCTACTTCTATAGCCTTTCCTTTCCCTTTTACTTGCGCTGCTTCGGCAATGTGCAAGTCCTCCATGTTCGGCAGGTATGAAGGTTGTCGCTTGATACACCTTCCCAGATCGCCTATGGTGAAAACCTCATTCAGCAATCCAGTGAAATCAAGAAAGCGAACCTCGTCCCAGCTTGACTGGCCAGTACCCTCTTCATTCTGGAATAGAATCTTGAACGACCGCAAATCCAAGCAGGCCTGAGCTCCATGAGCAGCCAAATAGCTTAATAGAGCTTCCCTGAGCGATATTGGAATCGTAGGCAGGTGGTGTTGTTCGAACTCGGAGAGTTCTTCCCAATGCAATGCAAATGTTCGAAGGCAATTGTGGACAAGGCTTGTGTCGGAGGGTAGACGCTTTATTTGCAATTAGTGATTTGATACAAAACATAATCCTCATGACTAATTTCGCAATATGTGCAGGGCAGCTCACTCCATATTCGTCGTTTGTCACTCTGGCCAGCATGCAGAACTTTGGAGCACCTAAGTCACCAGACTGCCGCCTCCTCATCTTCCGCACATAGTCCGGTGCATGGCGGCTTGACAGAAGCCAGCTGTTTGGTGCGGCTGGGCCTGGTGGCGGCCTCGCGCTGCCAACGGCCCTCCGTGAGCGCAGCCCTGGCTTTGGTTTCGGAGCGTCAACTTCAGGTATGCGCAAGATGCGCCGCAGGTCTGGCGGGACGGTGCGGCTGCTTACTACCGAAGTGAGCTCATCTCGCTGTTCGGGTGTTGCTCGTGGTGTCTGCTCGCGGCGAAGCTGTTGTATGCGCTGGTTGACGGTCTGCGGTTCGGACGGTGTCGAAGATGGAGCTCGTGAGCTCTGAAGCGAAGGGTGAATGTATGTCGGTTTGGTCTGCGCGTAAGCTGGTGCGTGTTTCTTGGGCATGACAATGCACAAGACGCCGCTCAGTGAATGTCTTAAGGCGGGGAAGCTGTTGGATCAATAAATGATATCCTGGATAAGCGAGCAATGATTATGAGTCAATCGTCAATTCTGAATGCCCCAGGATTTGTTGCTTATGCGATAAATACAAGATGCAAGACAAGTAAGAAAACCCTGCCACAAGATGCGCTGTCTGAAAGGTTGATGGCAAGCTCATCTTCGACGTGGCTTCGAAGCTGGTGATGACGCCACTGTAGAGCGAGCGCCCTGAATACGCCTGCAGCTTCCAACAGCCCTACGGCTCGCTCTTACTACAAGGCACGTGACACCCTTCTGGACACCTTGGTAGGCACATACGAAGACAATTCAAAAAATGGCTCCAAAGCATGTGAAAAGAAGAAGAACCAGCGCCAGGTCACTGGCTTCATTATCTGGAGGGCAGCAATGCACTTTTGGTGCTTGGCAGCGCATAGGCCTCTCTGCTCTTCAGCTCCTTGTCGTCATGCGAATCAATCGACTTGGTCTTGCAGCTCAACAATAATAGGTGATACGCAAGCATTGGCGTGTGTATCCTCGTTCATCACTGTTCGTTCTGCAGGACCGCGGTCTTTGACTCGTCGAGAGTGGTTGCAATGCTAAGAGCAGTCTCTCAACAGCCGCATCTCCTCACCTTCCACATAGCCGGTGTGGCTCAGCTGTCTCCTGAGTCGTGATTGTTCATTCCAGCAGCAATCGACTGCCAGTCACTGCCTTCAGCGGGCATCCCCGTTGTGGCGTTTCACGCTGCCCAGGTGGATAAGGACTAGGGTCAAACGGCCCGCTGTCACATCACCTTGAATTGCGATAGCAAAGATTGTTGGGCGCGTCTTGCTGCATCCTCAGTGCGTACATACTATGTAGTAGCATCAGCTCTGGCTAGCAGATGGCGATCAATAGCATTGCATTTGCAGGCTCACAGGAATGGAGGACGGTTGCACCCGGAAGCAGTGAAGGTCCAAGCGAAGCCACGCAAGCAGGAAAAGCCCCTGCACATCGCTAAAATTAAACTCAGTTAGCAACTTTCCCCGACGGAGCTTTTGGTGCGGGAAGGATCAGCGAGTGCCTGACTTCCGTAAAGCCTGGCTGGCGCGCCGTCATGGGTGTTGTTTCTGGTTCGTTTTTTCGGCAGTCCTCAATTTCGCGCTCACTTTCACTTACATCATGCTATAGCCTCCTTTCTGCGCTCTCAAGCATCATTGCCCAACTACATCTAATTCCTAGTCATGCTTTTGCAGCTTCACTGAGCAACACGTCGACCTCAGCCACTCGCTCACGACCGAAACGATGCACTTTTCTCCACGCACACTTACCGGCATCGCCGTCTTCGTCACGGTTGCTATACTATACACGATCAATGCAGTCTCCGCGCGCGACCCTACCTCGTTCTTCTTCAACCCGCGCAAGGGGTACGCCGCAAGATACTCTGCTATTCGGCGACAGCAGGCCGAGGACTTTCTGAAAGCCTACCACGACGCGCCGAGCCACGATATCGTAAAGGCCGGGCCAGAAAAGAACAGGAAACTCTGTATCGGCATACCCTCGTTCAAGCGTCATGGTGTAGACTACTTGCGAGACACCATAGGCTCACTCCTCGAGGGCCTAACCGCAGAGGAACGACAGGAGGTCTATCTTATAGTCTTCATACCTCATTCGAACCCCAACGTACACCCCGATTACAACGCCGCATGGCTGCCTGGCCTCGCAGATCAGGTCCTGACCTACCAGTTTGGTGATGACCAGATGCAACACATTCGAAATATGGAAAAGCAAGGTGGTCTTTACGTTGAGAAGGCGCTCTTCGATCACAGATATCTTATGTCAGCGTGCGCCGATCAATACACGCCTTATATCGCTATGATCGAGGACGATGTCATAGCCATGGATGGGTGGTACCATCGCACGATGGACGCAATCAACCAAGCAGAACAGCAAGCTGCAGAGCGCCGCGCAAGGACAGATTTTCTCTACCTCCGTCTGTTTTACACCGAGGAGTTTTTCGGTTGGAACGCCGAAGATTGGAGAAGCTACTTGTACTACTCCCTGTGGGCCGCCGGCATCCCAACGGCAATCCTGCTCTTCGTACGCTGCCTTCGACCGACAACAAAGCTTTCTCTCATGCTTACTACACCGCGCTCGGTCGTCGCTTTCTACACACTTCTCGCTACCTGTATTTTGATCTATTTCGGCATGGGTCGCAACACCGTGCTTCCTATTCCCACCGGTGTGGCTGAGATGTCCGAATTCGGTTGCTGCGCTCAGGGCATGGTCTTCCCACATCTGAAGGCCCTCGCACTAATCGACTACTTCAAAGACCGTCATCTCGGTTTTGTCGACGTCCTTACAGAAGACTACGCCAACGAACGAGGGGAACTTCGATACGCCATGACACCAAGCGTGTTGCAGCACGTAGGGAAGAAGAGCAGTAAGATCGACGACTACGGGCCACAGAGCAAGTGGGGCAGGAGTGTCGCAGAGAAGATCTGGAGCTTCACCTTTGAGAAGCTCGACTGGAGCAAGCTAAGGCTCGAGCACGAGGAGAATGCAAGGAGGAGGCATGAAGAGAAGGCCGAGAAAGAGGCGCAGTTTGCTCATCAACAAGCTGGTGTTTGAGCTGCGTGTTGTCTTGCAGAAGAGTCAATGAAAGGATTTCCATTACATCAGCCCAGGCTTGTCAACAGTCCCATGATAAGTCCGAAACAATCGAGAGTTATGCTCACAGCATGCACCACAAGCCCACCGCGGGTCTAGCCACGCGCCGAGAACACGACAATCGGCGCTATACAGTGTAGTAGTATGAGCTGAAGGTACGGCAACGTCAAGCTGCCGCTTCATCAACGTACACAACATGTTGCAAGCAAGAGCAAGCTGTCAAAGAAGCTTGAAGCAACAATTACTGGCGACATAGACGCCGTAGACACAATATCAGAAAGGGCATCAATTGTGTTGGAACGCATAACCAGCGAGTACAAGGATTTGCAGAACTCACTACATGTCTCAGCATTTATAACAATGGATCGTAGAATCTTTGTTTAATCAATCGTTCCATCTTTAGTTGTTCATCATAGCCGTCTCGCGTCGTGACCCCTCCGTCTCTTACTCGGCACAGTTTAGCATCCACATCGTCCACTATCAAACCCATGCTCGAATTCATCAGAACGCGGGTAGTGCCGTTGAATTCGTTACCGAAATCTCACGCGGTGTTTAGTTGCATCGTACATGCGACCGGCTTTGTGGTGTCACACATATGGTACGAGGACTGAGAGATGAAGCAGATTTGACATTATAGGAAGTATATGGGTTCAGTGACGCGGCTAAAGTAGTATGATCGAACACGATTATCCCCGGATCCAGGCGACAATCCACCAGCTGCCCAGAAGGACTCCCACAAACGCAACCAGCATCGCATTCCCCTTCTTCGTCAAGACAAGATACGACGACGCGCCGACCATGACCTCCCACCTACGTGCAGCTTCTTGTCGAGTTTTCCACGCCGGATTGAGAGGGAATGGCGCTTCGAGCTGGCTCTGGGTCGGTGTGTCTTCCACCCGTACGGAGAGCGCCACGGGACGATGGTCAGAGGTTGATTGCACAGGGAGTGCTGTGTAGATTTGAGGTTGGAGTTTCGAGTTTTGCGAGGACAAAAAAAGGATGCGGTCACACCACGAGGGGTAGCGGTGTTTGGCCCATTGCCATTCGTCTTGGCTGCGGCGTGAAGTGGAGTATTTGTAGGTCGGGGGGAAATTAATGGGCAATTCTTCGAGGCCGTGCAGAGTGCGATTGGCTTCCTTTTCCCGCGTGAGTTGGTCACGGCTGAGAAGCTGAGAGAAATGATTTGGGGCAGATTCTAGAGCCTTCATTGACGGGTAGGATTCGTGTGCCTTTTCGTCGGGAGAAGAGTCGTGCGTTCGATAATTGAGGTCGCCAAAGAAAAACACATGGCTCTCTGCGTCGAACAGGCCTGTATGATCGCGGGGCGGTCTACTGGAGCTTAGTAGTGGCCGTTCTTCGCTGGAGCTATACGCTGCATCGTCGTGACTTGTGAAGATCAGATTGCGCACGACATTCTCCCAATCCTTGTTCCTGGCTTCTACGTTCTTCTCCGCTGGCGCAAGATGAGCTGCGGCGAAACTCAAGTTCAGCGTCTCCTCCGAGACGGATGCTGGGCACGAGATGCCAACGCGCATAGCTACTGCGCCCTTATTGCCCATGTTGGAGAATCCCACTCCTGCTCCTGCTGATTGTATCCATTTTATGCGTTGGGTGAAGCTTGGCTTTGCAAAGATCATCAGAGCCGTCATGCCCAGGCTGCGGGTAGCGACATGTTCGAGGCGCTGGCTGCTATGGCTGTGCAGATCTGCAGCAAGCTGGACGGTGGTGGTGATGCGGTCGAAATAGGGCTTGAGATAGGATCCACCAAGAAACGAGTACGCAATGGGTGCTACCTCTTGCAATGAGATGGCGACAAGGTCTGGCACTGCTGCGTCCTTTGGCAAGGCATCGAAGAAGGATGGGGCGAGCGACTGTGGATCGGCAAGTGTGCGTGCACAATTGAAGGTCAGGAGGTAGAGGTCGAACATGGTGAAGTATCAGGCACCGCGGCTGCTGATTGCGCTTCTGTCAGCACAGCTACCGATAGTAGAGCAGGCGCTCTATGGACCGCAAGTGCCAAGGTAGAGGATGGCTTTGGGTTGCAATGCAATTCGTCATCGGCCCGGAAAAGCAGAGAGTAGGAATTACAGCCCCTATATGCAGATTGTCGCTAATTACATACTCGATGTTGTGCCAGTATATGGCGAGAGCCACTGTGCACGTGGTGCAGATAAAGCGTTGTTAGCTGCTGTTTACAGCTGCTGCGAGGTCCCTGCTGCGCGTTCTTCCGCAAACACGGGGATCGTAGACAGCGTCTCGTCACGGCGTAGACTCCCCGTGCAGGCGGTTCGCACGGAGCAAAGGCCGAGCCAGAGACGTGCCACAAGGGGCTTGGGTGTGGAGACAGGTTTGCGACGGTGCGCAGAAAAAGAGGGTACTCGAGGTGGACAGTTGGAGAGAGATAAACGTGTGGGATTGATCGACTCTCTGCCTACGTCATTATGCTCATCAAAAGAATGGTGGGGAGCTCCAGTGAAGCTGTCAAGAGCTCAAGAACAGCTTGCTCAAGGACAATTGAAGCATAAAAACATCGCTGACTACAGTCTCGTATCTACTGCTGCTTTTTCTGGCATCTTTGTTGTTTACTTCTAAGCTTTGTTTGGCAAGCCGGTCGTCTCGAGGTGCATCCGAGGACGGGATCTAGAGCTTCATCGACTGACGATACTTGAGCACAAGCTGCACATCTTTTTAAAAGCAGCCACTTCACCCCAGAAACTACGTTTCGAGCTCTGACTGAGGCACTCCAATTCTTCTCCATCATGTTCAAAGCTCAGATTACTCGCCAGCTCGCTCGCGCAGCACGAGTGCAAGCTCCACGAACTACGTTTCGTCCAGCTGTCTACACCGTGCGACCATTCACAAGCTCTGTCTGCCGCTTTGACAAGAGTCCCGAGGAAGATCACGATGCTGCATCTTCATCTGCTGCAGCTGGCGAGAGTGGAGATCACGAGGGCCAGTTTGCACGCACGAGGGAAGACATCGTGGTCGAATATCCTGAAGAGAAGGATCTGCCTCCCTCGCAGCCTGTGCAGGGCCGCGGAGGCTTCCACTTCAAGCGCACTCTCGCTGCATTCTCCATGGAGGGCAAGACTGCGATCGTCACCGGTGGAGCTCGTGGTCTGGGCCTGGTCATGGCTCAGGCATTGGTCACGTCGGGCGCCGATGTTGCCATCGTCGACATGAATAAGGAGGAAGCTCAGAGATCAGCCGAGGGCTTGATCGATCTATTCAAGCAGGAGAACGAGTCTGGGTATACCAAGTGAGTTGCGTGAGGCTCGATATTGCAAGATGTTGCTGACACTTCGATATAAGGCTGCCCAAGGTGACGGCGCACTACTGCGATGTCTCAAGCCCTGACTCGGTGAACGAGTCGTTCGCTGAGATTGTCAAAGCCCACGGCAAGGTCGACAATCTCGTCACCTCGGCCGGATTCACCGAGAACTACGATGCGATTTCATACCCTCACGACCGCATCCAGAAGCTTTGGGGCGTCAATGTCGACGGAACCTACCTGTATGCAGTTGCTGTTGCAAAGCACCTGATGGAGCGCAAGGCGCCCGGCAGTGTGGTGATGATTGGCAGCATGTCTGGCTCCATCGTCAACGTCCCGCAGCCACAGGCTCCTTATAACGCGGCAAAGGCTGCTGTGAGGCACTTGGCCTCCAGTTTGGCTGTCGAGTGGGCGCAATATGGCATCCGTGTGAACTGCATCTCGCCCGGCTACATGCTCACCGCGCTGTAAGTCTTGGACGCCAGCTGCTGTTCAGGAACATGCTAACAACCCACAGCACGAAGAAGATTCTCGACGACAACCCAGAGCTGCAGAAGCAGTGGACGTCTCTCATTCCTGTGGGCAAAATGGGCCGTCCTGAAGACCTCATGGGTGCCGTGACTTTCCTCTCCAGCGACGCCAGTCTGTACGTGAATGGCGCAGACTTGCGTGTCGATGGAGCATACACTTGCACTTAGCAAGGCAGGGTGGTGTTAAAAGTGGTGCATGAGTTGCAAGTGTCAAGTTAGAGATGTGTCTGGTAGTAATACAAAATATCTTACAAGCCACATTGCATTGACTGAGCCTCAAATGACGGTGCCTTACTAAGGAGTGGGGCCCCTAGCGGGCCGACGGAATGCCTGCAATGGCCCTTGAACTCGAGACACTGCAGCGGCCAGCCCGGCCAAGAACACGACGTCCGAAGCTGATGCTGCGAAGAATGCACGTCTGCGTCGCGCAATGAGGCACACACACGACGTTCCTGCTACATAGCTCAACCCCGCCCAACTCGCCGCCCTCGACCATCCGCCATGTTTAGCATAGGGAATCTGGTGCAGAAGGCCCAGCAGTTCATAGAACCGACCCTCAGCAACATTGCCGCCCCCGCCTCGCATGACCGCCGACCGTCCAAAGCGACCCTCTTCCGCTACCAGTTCCGGCTGCCCGACTCGCAGAACCCTTTACAGGAGATCACCGCCGAGCTCACTCTCCAGTCCCACCATTCTACGAGGGGCACCGGCGAACCTGCGACAGAAGGAGAGCGAGGCCAGGGCAACCACTATGTCGGCAAACTGCACTTAAGCGAGCAGTATCTCTGCTTCTCCACGCAAGGCTCTAGCTTCCTTAACACAGCTAGCTCGAGCTCTTCTAGCAGCTTCACAGGACAGACTCACGGCGCCGGGCCAGCTGGCAATGGCTTTACATTACCGCTATGCGCGATCAGGAGGGTCGAGCGACTGCATAGCCAGAGCTACATGTTTGCGCTCGCCATTACTACGTGGAATGGCATCCCCGACTCGAAGGTAAAGACGCCTGCCGGCCAGAAGCTTACCATTCAGCTGGCTGGGTCACGACAAGCCTGTGAGCGCTTCTGCGACGGGCTGAAGAAAGGGCTGAGAGAAGGTGTCAAGAGCGTCGAAACGCTGCGCAAAGTGGCAGTTACTGGCTATTCGGAGTACCTGCTTGCTGTGGATGAGGAAAAGTCAGCCAAGGACAAGGCAGCTGATGATGAGGCCGAGGAAAAGCGAGAGCACCCAGACACAGGCCTTGGGTTGACCTTCAAGTACCCTGGAAACGCGCGGAAGCTGAGAGACGCTACCAAGATCCGGCTGTGGCGCGAGTATTTACGAGGTAGGCAGCTTCAAAGACCTTTTCTTTCTGCAAATCTGACATGGCACAGAAAACGGTCGAGGCGCCACACTCATTCGTCAGCCTACATTCCACAAACTCATCCGCGTTGGTCTGCCCAATCGACTACGAGGCGAGATCTGGGAGCTCACCTCTGGCTCGTTCTTCCTGCGCTTGCAAAATCCGAATTTATACACCGATACATTAACCAAGTTCTCGGGGCGAGAATCTCTGGCGATAGATGAGATCGAGAAAGACTTGAACCGAAGTCTGCCAGAGTATCCTGGTTTCCAGGACGAGGCAGGCATCGGTAGGCTGCGGCGGGTCCTTACAGCGTACAGCTGGACAAACGAGGAGGTTGGATATTGCCAGGCCATGAACATTGTCGTGGCGGCCCTTTTGATGTACGTATATTCTCATATCATTGCTTTCTCTTTTCTGACAGCTGCAGTTACGTTTCTGAGCCTCAGGCTTACTTCTTGCTTTCTGTTTTGTGCGACCGCCTGCTGCCTGGTTACTACTCGCAAACCATGTACGGGACACTTTTGGACCAGAAAGTCTTCGAATCTCTTGTCGAGAAGACGATGCCGATCCTCTGGGATCATCTTGTCAAATCAGACGTTCAGCTTTCTGTGGTTTCGCTGCCCTGGTTCCTGTCGCTGTACATCAACTCGATGCCTTTGATCTTCGCGTTCCGCGTCCTGGATGTTTTCTTCTTAGAAGGTCCAAAGGTGTTGTTTCAGATTGGCCTGGCCATTCTGCGAATCAACGGGGAGCAGTTACTCGACGCTGCAGACGATGGCTCGTTCATTTCCGTCCTGAAGTCCTATTTTTCCAGACTCGACGAGTCTGCCCACCCCAAATCCGAAAACCCCAAGCTACGAGCTGTCACTCGATTTCAGGAGCTGATGGTTGTGGCCTTTAAGGAATTCGCTGGCATTACCCAAAATACAATCTCAGAGCAAAGAGCGAAGCACAAAGATGCTGTTCTAGAGAACATCGAGAACTTTGCTAAGCGCACATCAATCCGGAATCTTGGCCCGGAGAGCAAGAAATTAAGCGTTAACGATCTAGGCTTCTTATACGACAGGTTCTACGCGGTCTTGTATGAACGACAACAAAGGAACGAAATCATGCAACAAGAGGCTGAGCGGAAGGCAAAGGCCAGCCGGGCAAAGGCTACTGAGATTGTCAGTGGCTTTGCAGGTAGCAGTGCCGAAAAAGGACGTGTCGCCGTGGGAGTAAGTCCCACACACATGGATTATGATGCGTTCAGAGAGTTTCTTGCTGGTAAGTGGTCGTGAGGATTAACAGAGCCTTAAGCTGACGTCTTGTAGGGATTGCAAAATGGGCCGTCACCGACTCGCCTACGTCGCCTAAGGAAGCGAACCCTGGACAAAGCCACTCCTACTTCGGTGGTAGCATGAGGAACCGTCCACCAATGTCGCCCTGGGGCGCAGGACCAGAGCCTGCCGACCACGAGTTCCTCAAGAGACTCTTCCGACGCTGGGACACCGATATGACAGACTCGCTCTCCTTGCAAAACGTCGTGGCTGGATTTGCTGCAGTCAAGGGAACGAAAGACATCATGTCGAACATCAGCTACTTCTTCGAGCTCTATGATGACGATGGTGACGGCAAGGTGGATCGTGAAGGGATTTTGAGAATATCAGAAGCCCTCTTGTTCCTGTCGCGAAGGGGGCTTCATGAGTCTGTCAGCCCCTCAGTATCGTCGCTTGATGTGAGGTCCGATCCGCCGATGTCACGCGATGAGCAGTTCTTGAGCAGTGTCTCCGCCTTCATTCGGAGATGCTTCGAGTATGCTGATCCAGATCATGGCTCGAATCAGAACGCCGTAGACCAGGCAGAAGAAGGTCTGGACAATTTCGCGATCGGCGATGAAGATGAGGACGACCTCATCGACTTTGGCGACGAACCATCAACACCAAAAGCTGAGAAGCCCACAGAGGATTTATTGACACCGACCAAGTCTGGCGCCAATCCACTGTCGCCAACGCAGTCAACGCATACTATCGAGTCCGAGACAGGCGAGCGAACTGAGAAAGCTAGAGCAGCGAATCTCGCACTGGATCCAAACAAACCTCTTCACATCACACTACCTACTTTCCGCATGGTTATCCTTGCAGACGAGGTGCTCGAACAATTCTTCGAAGTCGGCTTTTCTTCCTCATTCCGCTTGGCCGATGAACCACTGTCGTCGTCAGCGTCAAGCTCTTCCAACCTCACTACCTTTGCCAATGCCGGCCGACAGATGTCCAATCCAGCGGGAGGCATGGGCGTGGTTGGAGGGGCCGGAGTTGGAGTTGTTCCGCCAGGCAAGAGCATCCGAGGCATGCTCGACGGTATTGTCAACGATGGAATGCGCGTTGCAGCAGAAGTCAGACGCAGATATGACGAGGCTCAAAAGGAGCTCGACGCGCAGTCACAACATGCAAGAGATGATGATGAAGAGCATGAAGAAGAAAAGGACGCAGATTTACTTGAAGGCGCGGAGACGGCGGATGTAGCCTCGACAAAGGAAGAAAACCTTACCGACCTACTGTCGCCCGGTATTGACAAAGATATCAAGAGCACAAAGGATCGACGAGCAAGTGACGCCAGTAGACGTGTGGTGGAGTTTGAAAGCGATAAAGCTTGATGTACGATTATCTGAGGTTTGAAGTTTCTACCCTGCACTTCGAGCGTTTGCATCTGGAGCGCATCGTGCTTTTCAATGAATTATCAGTATCAAATCTCTCGACTGCTGCCGTTTGGGCCATTCTCCCTTTTGCTGCCTCTTTGGTCGTAATGTACGCATTCCAAGCACCATGCTTCTGCCGGCGCTACCCCGCATGCACTGACCCCGGCTACGTTCCTACCTGATGGCACTAAATGCAGCCTCAATCCTACAATACAAAGATGCTCGGCTATCTCCTCTTCCCTTCAATGTTTCTGCTGCGTGAAGATGCTCCGGACGGTGGTTGCTCGCTCCTCAAGGTTGTCCTCGCCATTGCATAGCATTCGTCGGGGCATTCTCACCAAGGCGTTTCGCGCGGGACCAACCGAGGTACGCCAGAGCTCAGACCCTGGACTTGAGCTTCAACAGCTACTGACGACAACAGCCTCCGCTTCTTGAGCAGACGGTGCCAGAGCACTTTGCAGGCATTGTGAGACAATTTGGCGATCGTAACGCGTAGGCCTCCAAAATCAAATTGTTTAGATGAGCAAAAGCTTAAGCGGTTCTACAGAGTCATCTCGCACCACCAGCGCACTATCCTCACCTATGAAGCACTCGACCGCAACTCCAATGCGCTCGCCAGGGGCTTGCAGAAGAGGGGCGTGAAGAAAGGGGATCGAGTAGCTGTATCATTGGGCAATAACATCGAGTTTGCTACGGTATGGCGGCATCAAAGACCAGAGAAGCTCGAGTATTGACAGTTGTCCAGACTACTTATGCGCTCTTCAAGCTGGGCGCGATATTGGTGCCATTGAATCCTGCCTTCAATGCCCCTCAAGTCCTTTCCGCGCTCAACCACCTCGAAGCCACCCATTTGATCATCGGTGCCGAAACGAACCTCCCACGCAAAGACCCACGATCGAATATTCCGCTCCTCACACATCTCGTGCCGGACCTGACTGGCTCAAACCTTCATTCGGAGCTGGCGCCGTCGCTTCGAAATGTCATTATGGTGGACAATGCCCAGGGGAGGATAGATCGCACCGTGTACAAAAGCACAACGAGATTCGAGCATGTTCTGGAGGATGGTGGTCAAGGCAACGCTTTGGAAAACCAAGGGCTAGACCCCAATGACATAGTCAATATCCAGTTCACTTCAGGAACCACCAGCATGCCAAAGGCCGCTTGCCTAAGTCACCGGAGCATATTGAACAATGGGAAAAGCATTGGTGATAGGATGTTGTTGACTGAGAACGACCGCGTCTGCAGTCCACCCCCACTCTTCCAGTAGGTCCTACCACGCGCAAGCATCCGTCCGAACTGACACCCGGCGACAGCTGCTTTGGCTGCATTCTCGGCTATATGGCGACTGCTACCCATGGGTCCTCCATCATCTGGCCCGCCGAGGCCTTCAACCCGCTCGCAACCCTCGAGGCCGTTCGTGAATACAAAGCCACCGCCTTGTATGGTGTCCCGACCATGTTCGTGGCCGAACTCGACTTGCTGGCTCATGGCGCCGTTCCTCGCGATGGCTTTGAGCATCTACGGACTGGCATTGCAGCGGGGTCTTCGATTCCAGCCGAGCTAATGCGCAAACTCCACAAGCAGCTGAACCTGACAGAATTGACCATCTGCTACGGCATGACCGAAACAAGTCCAGTCAGCTGCATGACCACAACAGATGACCCAATCGAAAAGCGAATCGACAGCGTTGGACGCTTGCTACCACACGTGCAAGCCAAGGTCGTCGATCCGAGCGACTGGTCACGCACTTTGGGAATCGATGAGCGCGGCGAGCTCGCTGTGAGCGGATACCTGCTCATGAAGGGGTACTGGGGCGACGAGAAGAAAACCTCTGAAGTCATGGTCCCCGATGACGATGGCGTAATGTGGATGCACACCGGCGATGAGGCAGCTATGGACGCCGATGGCTACGTTCGCATCACCGGCCGCATCAAGGACCTCATCATCAAGGGCGGCGAGAACATCCACCCCCTCGAAGTAGAAAACTGCCTCTTTGCGCATCCCGCTATCCGCGAGGTCAGTGTTGCAGGTCTACCCGATGAGCGGTACGGCGAGGTTGTTGCTGCCTTTGTAGTCAAGCATGAAGGGGACGAGGGCAAAACCACAGCAGATGAAGTAAGGAGCTGGGTCAGGGAAAAGTTGAGTCATCATCTTGGTGAGTCTGCCGCGCTCACGGAATAGCGAACGAGCTTGGTGAAGGTTGAATGCTAATGTGACTAAGTGCCCAAATACGTCTTCTTCGTGCAGGACTATGCGAAGACACCAAGCGGCAAGATCCAAAAATTCAAGCTAAGGGAGGAGGGGATTAAGTGGTTACAGGAAGGATTGGGCAAGTGAATATGTATGCCTTGTGCCAATGCAACATATGAGATATCTAAAGCATTTACATTATCTTAATGCAAGCTACTCATACTAGTGATTCTCAGAGTCTATATGTCTGTCGCATTGGTGCAAGCTCGTGTAGGCATGTCAGGTCCTTGCTGTCGATTGGGCGTCGATATAATCAGCAATGTCATTGTGACCTTTGTCAACTTCGGAGTATGCGTAATGCCGAGCAAATTACACAGTGTATCTACAAAGCCAGTCACCTAGTCGTGGCGAATTGAAATGCCATTTGAAGGTTGCGGATTCAATTTACATGCCAAGAAAAGCGGGGCGGGCCGCCTTTCACGTCCACACGTGCTGAACTACGAGGACACCAACTCCGACATCTTGACTTTTGCGTGTGGTCTCAATCTCACTACACCATGCATCCGATTCTGTACGCCATTATAGGCGTTGTAGTCATTCTCGTTCTCGGGCCAGTAAGTCGACCTGCACTCTATTGCGCTCTACATCGTGCTAGACATAGACATCAACACAATTCCCCTTACCCTCTCCAATTCCATACATTACCGCGCCCCAGTTTCCTCAGCTCACCACTCCAACCCTCTCCCAAACTAACGCCATCATCAGGCTGTCTTCGCAGACCGCAGCCCCATCCCCGAAACCTCCCCCAGCGTGACAAAAGTGCAAGCCCCAGCCGACCTCGCCAACCTCCTCAAAACCACCAAATACCTCGTCGTGGATTTCTACGCTGACTGGTGTCCTCCATGCCGCGCCATTTCGCCTGTCTTCTCCCAGCTCGCGGACCAGCACGCCGTTGCGGGCAAACTGGGGTTCGCAAAGGTGAACGTCGACCATGTCAAGGATGTGGCGGCCAAGTATGGAATCTCGGCCATGCCGACTTTTTTGTTCTTCGAGGATGGAGAACCTGTGGAGGTGAAAGTTAGTAGGAAGGGGAAGGAAGAGGGGGTCGGTATGGTGAGGGGTGCGGATGTGGGGTTGTTGAAGGCGGTGGTCTCGGAGCTTAAGGGGAGGGTGTAGAGCTTGAAATGATGAAATGGAGTAGGGAACAGAGGGGGCGAGTAAAGCCGTCTGGGATGTACTGATGTCGAGCAACATTGACCTGCAACCTTGTCACATGAAGTCTGTAATCATACTCGTACATGACGCATTGAATGAGTTGTTGCCTCGTGAGAGTCCTCAAACACGCGATACACACAAAAAGCAACATCACGCTAATCGGCATCAACAGCAGAATAATCAGGCTGCAAGAAGAAGAAAAAAAAAGCAAAAGACTCGAAACTCAAGGCTGCAAAGTGTTGTAGATCTTTCCAAACATTCATTGGGGTTGCTGCAACCACGTACGTGCGTGCTGGTCATATGTTTTCCCCACACGTACTTCGGAGTCCTACAAGCCAATCAACGCATCTCACACAGAATCAACGACAGCCTACAGTTCCTTTGGCGCTGTATGTTGGAGAAACTTTGCAGCTCGTAGCAACGACTCGGGGGTCCACTCAGCGGTGAAGCACAGCGCAATGCACAATGACGTTCCTAACCCTCCTCAGTCTGCCCTGCATTCGACATGCGGGAGCGGCTTTTGGTAGTCTACCAGATCTTAACATGGAACACCTTGGCTCGAGAAGTGTTGATGCGTATGGATATTAGAGAGGTTTTCTTGCGATCCGTACATAGCTACTCGTGCTCTGGGTGTGGTGTCGATTATCGCTGAAGTAGCCAAACATAGAGAACCCCGCAGTCGGCGTTGACATTTGTTTGCAGTAAAGGCAGTGCATATTGCAGATTGCAGGTTCACAGCAAGTAGCATGTACTATTCCAGATACCCTGATCGACACTTTTACGCCATGCATATACTGAATACCTACATAGTGAGATATCTTTGGCACTATGCTCGAGACACATCGAGTCTTTGTGCACAGTGCACAGTACGGTCTATGCAGAGTGACACAGGGCTGCATGTGTTATGTCCGAAGTGGTGTTGAAGCTGGGGTCGTGCCTTGCTTCGAGCGAGCAAAAGGGTGTGGTATGACGACGGATTTAGAACATGTCCGTGACTTAGGGAGAAGTCACGCCGCTGCCCGCTGCTAGCCCTGACACTCTGGTGACGGTGCAGAGAATGTATGGTCACATGGTAAAGGGCTGATTGGCGTGAGGCGCACCACAAGATAGGGGATGCGATTGGTGTAACTATTTCACGCCTGTGCCTGCTGTGCGAGTGTTGATAAGAAGAAGGAGAGACGATAAGGCGTAAATTTGGATGTGCGGTTAGATTCTCCGTGGCTCCGCGGAGTGAGGCGAGTGAGGCGGTCGGTGCTCACAGATCGCAGATCCGTCTGCACAACTTCGTGGGAGATGATTCTGCACGAACTCCATCAGACCTGATAGCACGCAACATGTGCATCCTCGGGGTGAGCAGTTCAGCTTGGCGCGAGGAGAGACGGAATGTTCGGCTCCTGGACACCGCCAGCGAGGGGTAACGTCATAGTGCCCGCTCACAAGGAAGTGCCCAGTTTTTACCACAGGTTTGGCAGGAATCGTGTTCCTCCGATCCACAGCAAATACCATGATCGATTCAGCGGCCCTTCCAGACCCTGGGGTCGTTGCAGGTCTCGACGCGCACAAATTGCCGAGTGACCCACTGTCACTTGCACGCCTTGTGGTCGAGATGGATGTTTCATTTCTTCATGTGGGGAGGAAGGAAGATGCGGAAAAGATGTGCAGATTTGCGGTCTGACAGCTTTGGAGAAATGCAAGACGCGCGTAAGAGAAGGTTGGGGAGTGGAAGGATGGCCTGACGTGGGGAGTCACAGTGGGTGTTGGAAGATTGCTTTTGATCTCGATCTGTTGTTCGAGAGACGTGCACCAGGTTTGAGGTTGGAGTACAGAGTCGTTTCAAAGATAACACCGATGTGAGGGGTAGACAAGAATGGTCTCAAAGACATGTGTGGGCCTGCATTCCTAGGTGAAGGTTAGCATGCCTGCTGGTTTCACATGATCGATGCACACGCGCGCCTGTCGCGGGAACAAAACTCCGTTAATTTACATTGGGATGGGGTACATTAGTGAGTTGGGTCACAGAGGAGACAAACAGGAGCAAGACTTGGTTGTGAAGGTAGTTTGTTACAATGTAATTCATGCGTAGACCCTCTAGTAATCCTGTGCGGATAGAATGCTTGGTGTGTTTGTACATCGTGGCATCATGTGCTCTTCGATGATCCCCCCTCCTCTTGCTGCGCGCCTGCGCCGAATCCCCTATCAAAACAAGTGGTATATCGTTATACAGTCCGATTAAACAGTGTTGCGCCGTGTGGATGTCCTTCCAGATGCTTCCCTAGTGATGGATCAAAGTTGATCCCAAAGAATTTGGTGGTGCTTCGTGAACACGCCCGCTAATGCTCAGAATAATAGCCCATAAGAATCGTAACAAATCGGTCTCTCGACGACTACGAAGCCCTTGTGGCCATGGAGTTGAGTTGCTTGAGCGATGCGAACGATGACGTCATTGCCGAATATGCAGCAGCTTGACTTGAGCTTGTCGATGAGTTGGAAGATGTGCTGCTCGAGCGAGCTTGGAGGTTGAGAGCAATGCAGTCTCCACATCGGCTACCGTTTGAGTTGCAGCGTCCTCGGCATCCGCGTTCGTAGTTGGCGCAAGAAAACATGTTGATGATGTATGGTAGGTGACTTGGTATATGCTCAAAGTTGGTCGAAGGTTGTGGCTGAAGGGACTATAGATGGGTATAGCTTTGGTTGAATTCGTTGGTTTCTTTTGGTAGGTGTCTGAATTGACCTCGATTGGGGAGCAGTGGAATATATGTGCCTAGACAACAGTCTCGGACGTTCGATGATGTAGTCCGCGTGTATTCAAGGGTGCCGTAGTGCTCACGTCGCTTGGCCGGCAAAACAACCTTAATGGATAGCGCGATAGTAATTGGCGTGGCCAGGCATGTGCAGTGGGGGTTTCTCGACCAATCAACGCTCAGCACCCTCGTAGCGTGAAGAATGGGCGTGAAATAATGACGAGGGTCCGTGTTCAAGGAGATGTACACAGTATGCTGGTGGAGATGGATATGTACGCTGAGCTGTTGTGCACTTTGATTCACTGAGGGTCCCGGACCTTATCTATACGACGTGGCCAAAAAGTCTGAAATGAAGGGGTTTTGTGATTGTCGAGGCCTCAGTCTTTGCGGCAGAGATGCCCCATGCTGGCTCGTGCACATTTGCGGCTTCCCAGGGTCCAACGCGCACGCAAGCACTTCGCCCCGGCCGCAAATGCGCTCGCTCAGCAGCAAATAACCGTTGGCGCCGAGCAGCACGCAGGCCTTGATAAACATGTCCTCCCGCATATTCCGGTCTGCACGCGTGCTGGCGAGGCTCAGCGGTCAATTTTCACCGGCTTCTCAACGCACATCCAGCTCCGGGCACCGAAAGTGCATTGACTTGCAGCAAGTCAGTCTCCACGTAATCAGAATGGTGATGGCATGATTGCAAGGTCAACACTAGGAGCAAGCGACCGTTGTGTTGATCAAGCAGCCTTATCCAAGCATATGTGGGCCATGAGTTGCCACGACCGTGCCTCAGGCGCTCAACCCGAGACTCGTGAAGCCGCCCAAAAGCCGCCCGACAGTCGTTCGAAACAGGCTGCAGCTGCCGTTGAATCTTTGGGCTGCGCTATATCTGACGCGTCTCGGCAAGTCACGATTACGTGCCCTGCTGTGCCTGTGTTCCGGGCTTACACATGCAGTCGGCCAATCAGGTACAGAGCCTGATTTCTCAATCGCTGCCTGAAACAACGTAGATGTCCAACAAGCGAGATTGACGCCTGCATCCATGTCTGCCTTACAATCTCATCGCGGGTCCAGCGTACTCGTACGCGTATAACACCTGGCACTCTTGCGGCGATCGCTGTGGTGGACGCTCGAGTCTGAGGCATCACCGTTCCACCAAGGCTGAGCTATTCCCGCCCTCGGTCTCTGCTAGAGACCGAACCTCTAAACCTTAAACGCTTTTACAACAGTCAGACTCGTTCGTCCGAACCTCGCCTTGCCGGAGCTTCCGGCAGCACTACTACCTATGGCTGTCGGTAGAGGGCTTTAGACCAACTGTCCGCCTTGCAACGAGTCTAATCCTTGAGTCTCGAACTCCATTAACTTGCAACGAGCATATAGGTCATACGAGGCCCCCCAAAGTAGTGGGTCGTTGATCAACACACAGCGGGTCGATCAGTCTCGATGCTCACGGTGCACTGGGAACATCAAACATCGCTTCAGCCTAGAACACGCAAGGCGACCTCCTTGAAGATCGACGCTGAGAAAGCTGTGGCTCGAATCTTTACCTTGACGTCCTTTCATACACTCAAGGCCCAAAGCAACTCGACAATAGCAACCGTTCTTTTGTCACACAAGAGGCAATATATTCCTAACTCGTCGCTTCCGTTCACCCTGTCAGCCTTTAGTCTAGAGATGACAAACATTTAGCATTACCAGGCTCGTGCACTCACTCTTGGACTTGCTTTGCTAGTCACAATTGAGGCACGATTACATCACTCAATAGCGCGCCGTGTAGTTTCTGATATTCGTAAAAGCATCTGGTGTGCCATCTGACATTTCGCTCGCTATCAGCCATAACTCACTCATCACGGTCAAGATCACCAGAAATTGCATGTCGCGATAATCCAGGTTGAACACTCAATCCACCGATAACGCCAGCTCCGACCTTTACTCACCGAGCACCAAATCGTTGGAAGCATAGATCGACATTAATGGCACTGCATCTTTCAGACCTCTGATGCGGCACGTGTTACACGCGCATCGGGGTTCGGTCTGGTGTATGCAGATTCTGTGCTTGTAAGTCGTCCACGAAGGCGAGAATATTGTGACCGGCTTGGCTCGCCGGCTGATGCGAGAAGCGAATACACGGAAGCACGAAGAGGGCGACCTTGCTTTTACGGCAGCACGTCGAAACAATAAGATGTGTTTTGTGTGACTGAAGCCTGAAGTATGATCGGTGTCGCAATCATGATATTAGTTTAAGCAGTACTCTCTCATCCTTTCGCACGGTATTTAGCAGTGTTTCAGAATCAGGATTGTTTTCTGGTTCCTTGTTTTAACGACTTGATGGAGCAGCCGCTCCCATGACCAATGCCTTTTCTTCAGCTGGAACAATATAGAATTGAAGCTTCTTCGGACTTGGGTCATGGAAGATCGCTCGGCCGGTTTACGGAAGCGAAGTGGAGCTGCGGGGTCTTCAGCCTCAGGTACGTCACAAGCTCTGCTCAAGGTAGAAGAAATCTTTTGTTTTGACACCCCCACGTCTTCACTCGACTGCATAATCATTCATCATGGTCTATACAATTATCGTTCACCTGTACGCGAAGGCAGATGAGGAGAGCATCTCCAAGCTGAAGGCGAAGCTGGTCGAGGCAAGCCAGGTTTACTCACAAGACAAGGAGACGCTGTCCTGGTTTGTGATGCAGGACACTGTGGACCCGCGCAAGTTCAGCATCGTAGAGCGCTACGAGCAAGAGTCTGTATGTTTGATTCCAGCAATGGATAAAGAAGGTCTGGTCTTGGGCGCATTCATGGCTAACAATTGCTCAGTCGCAACAGTACCACCTGAACAACCCCTACGTAAGACATTCAATACCCTCGACAAAAGGCTGTTCTGACATCTTGCAGTGGAAGACCTTTGACCCATACGTTCTGCCTCTGTTGGATGCGCCAATGGATCTGCGAAGACTCGAGGAGATGGATACTAGCAGCACTGCACAGTAAGACCAAGATGCGGTCAAGGAGGACACAATCTTTGCAAACATGTACAAGGACGCAAACTTAGAAGTGCAACATTGAGAAGAGAAAGATATCTTGAAGCAGCAATAAACCGATAATGACAGGATGGCTATAAGGAAGCACCAAGCAACGAACGAGTTGTGACTGCTCACTTGAAGTCTAAACAAATGGCGAACGTCCACCCAAACACCGAACAACCATCAGCGAGAAAATCCCTTGTATGCGCCCTGAATTTCAGTCTTTCTGGTGTTTGAACTTCGCCTCCACAGCAACGATCCCTAACAACAGCGTGGCCACCGCGAAGGTCATAAACACAATGGAGACCCACATGCAGCAATGCCGCTCATTCTCCCTAATCTCACGCGCCGTTGTAAGAGTGTCGCACGTGTCACAGTGCTGATGCGGCGTGAAAGAGTCCAATGGCGCAGGGTGGTTGTGCGCCAATTCGATATCGGGTTCGTTTTGCCGAACGCTTGCGTAACCTGACTGCAGGGTGATTGTGTGGTCCTCATGGCTAAATATGTGCTCGTTGTAGGCAGGTGCGGCCTCTAAAGGTGCTGTTGGGTGGCCCATTGTAGTGACGGTTGCTATGATAATACTTTTGCAGGATATTTGGTCATTCTGCGAACGTACTGGGAGTGACTGGTACATATGCTGGCTGCTTGCCGCGCCGGTCAGCAGAATGCCTGATGGCTGATGATGAGGGTGGCAGCCACACGCTGCCGCGCCAACAGCATAGCCACAGGACTCTTCGTATCGCATTCGTTCAACTGCGTCTCCCCGTTCACCGGAATTGAACACTTGCTATATCGAGACAAGCACGTTATGAGCTCTGAGGGTATGCTAGTGGCGCCGGGTCTACTCGAAGCTTGAGAAGTTAAGTCAGCAGCAACACAACTGTTCAATAAGTGCACTTATTGCAGACAATTATTCCCGGTCGTTTGTGTTCATGCAGGTCATTTATATCAGTGGTTTTCAACGACACAAATACAGTCAGGGATGCGTCTGAGCAACTCGTGACAGTAAAGCACATGATGGCGAGCTTCTCTTCAAGCTGCCAGCCACTAACTGTACTAAAGTCATACAGCACGAACACAACGATCTCTCACATATCAGGATGCACGTAATTTCACATGTCTGTAATAGGCGGGAGACGTGCTGAAGAGTTTCTGTGCTCTCTCGTAGATTGCTTAGTACCCAACAACTTCACGGGTTACTTGAGAACCACAAAGAAAGCTGGCTATTCATAAGGCCATAAGTTTATTAACAAGACTACCAAGCATGTTGCGTTACATCACTACAAACTCCAGCCGTGTCAGCCTTGCATTTGTTCTTTAATGGTGGCGGGAATCAGCGGGATCATGCATCGACACTGATGTATTACTCTGCGAAACGGCACATCGCAGGCGAGGCTTTTGTTTCTGCGGTTTTGAGCCGCAGCCTGTCCTTGCGCCTTCTGCTTCGTATTGCTGATTGTTATCAAGCAACGGCAAGCTTTTGGTTCCGAGGCTTGATCAACAAGAAACCGTACCAAACAATACACTAAATAGTGGCCATCAAATCACAACCGTGATGCTTGCAACGGCGCCGAGGCTGTGCGAGTCCGGCTTGCAGATCTAAGCCGGAAGGGGAAGGTGCAAGTTCGTACTGGACTGCGTCATATCACAGCATGCAGCAT
Organism: Stagonosporopsis cucurbitacearum; assembly: GCA_016920805.1. Taxonomy (NCBI): domain Eukaryota; kingdom Fungi; phylum Ascomycota; class Dothideomycetes; order Pleosporales; family Didymellaceae; genus Stagonosporopsis; species Stagonosporopsis cucurbitacearum. The sequence goes on along the minus strand of JAFEKD010000011.1, from coordinate 1,057,390 downwards.
CTTCAACAGCCGAACACTGATTATTTTATCAGCAACCAGTAGCTGCTACCAACAAAGACCCACAGTCATACATCCGGTAGGCGGTTCATGGGTTACTTGGGTGCCTTGTACTGCCTCCTTCTTCTCGTGGTCAAGCGTTATGGACCAAGTGCAACAATGCCGTCACCAGAGAAACCATTCAAATACTGCTGCTGTTACTCAGATTGACAGGTAGGCCTTTTGGTTGAAGCCACCTCTTGATCAGTTGCAAGATGAAGCTTCTTAATCTCTTCAGCGGATTGTTATGCGCTTCTTCTGCGCTTGCATTTAGAAAGCCTGTCAAGCCTGTCAAGCCCACTCTCCCCAGATCTATAGTCGAGAGGAGCGTACCTAACCAGCCATTTTCACACCCTGAGATTCAGAAGCGAGCTTCTCAGTTCCTGACAGAGAAGACTAAGCGTAAGAAACCTAGTTCCTATGTTGGTGGTATGACACGTTGATCTTAGAATTTAGCTTTTGCTGTTAATGGCACCGGCATCCCAGAGGTTCCCTTCGATATTGGTGAGAGCTACGCAGGACTACTGCCGATCTCCGACAGTCCCGATGAGACACGCAAGCTTTTCTTCTGGTTCTTCCCCTCGACAGCTGAGCAGACCCCAGAAGAAGTCACTATATGGTAAGAGAGCTATCGCCTGCAGTGAGTATAACTAAATCATTTCAGGCTCAACGGTGGTCCTGGCTGCAGTTCGTTGTCTGGCCTTTTGACGGAGAACGGTCCGTTCACGTGGATGGCTGGCACATTGGCCCCTGTCGATAACCCTTACAAGTGGACCAACCTTACCAACATGCTCTGGGTTGAGCAGCCAGTCGGCGTGGGATATTCCCAAGGGACGCCTAATATCACAGATGAGGTTGAACTTGCTAGCCAATTTCGCGGATTTTACAAAGGCTTTGTGGACACCTTCCAGACTCATAACTGGAAAACATACATCACTGGCGAATCATATGCGGGATACTATGTGAGTGAACTCACTACTATCTCGCTATAGTGTTTAACCTGACTGCAGGTACCCTACATCGCGGATGGCTTCATCTCTGCGAACGATCAGGAATACTTCAACTTGGCTGGTATTTCAATCAACGATCCTATTATTGGCGATGGAACCATTCAGCAACAAGTTGTGATCGTCCCCTACATCGACTTCTGGCAAAATCTCCTCTACCTGAACGAGACATTCCTCAAGCAAATCCACGACCGTCAGGACTCCTGCAACTATAGCTCGTACCTCGATACCTACTTCAAGTTCCCACCTCCTCAGGAACCATTCCCTGTCTTGACCGACCCATACAGCACAGAAGATGGTGCGTGTGCCAACTTCGATACCGTTTACGCGGCTATCTTGGAGGTGAACCCATGCTTCAACATCTATCACATTTCCGAGACTTGCCCGCACCCATACAGCCAACTGGGTATAGTGAACACAGGAGACTATTCACCACCAGGAGCTGAGATCTACTTTAACCGCACCGACGTTAAGAAGGCTCTCCACGCGGACGTCAATACGAACTGGCTGCAATGTACTGATATTAACGTCTTCGGAAACGGTAATGCCATAAGCACTGCCTCTGATGCGTCGCCTCCGCCCGCAAACAACGGCGTTCTTCAGCGTGTCATTGAATTCACGAACAACACCATAATCGGCTCTGGAGATCTCGATATGCTTATTTCTACGAATGGCACACTGTTTGCTATTCAGAATATGACTTGGAATGGCGCCCAGGGTCTTTCAGAGTATCCTGCGACTCCGCTGTACGCGCCGTATCACCCAGAATACAACGGTGGCGCGTTGGCTGGAGCTGGCATCCAGGGCGTTTGGACCGCCGAGCGAGGACTAACATTCTATACTGCCAGACTTGCAGGCCATGAGCTTCCGGGGTACACTCCTGGCGTTGCGTACAGGATGTTGGAAATTCTTCTGGGTAAGGTGAAGGACTTTTCTAGTGTGCAGAGCTTTACCACGCAATCTGGCAACTACACCGGAAATGGCACAATCTACAGATAATCACAACATTCATAAGTCATTACAACATGTTAAGCATTGCTTAAATAGGTTTAAAATTCAATCATCCTACAAGCCATGTTTGAGTCAAGCCTTTATCTCATTTGAAGACAGTATATAACGTAGCCTGCAAGATGGCCATTGTTCCGCAAAATTTAGCGGGAGTAAATGTGAGATGTGGCATAAACCTGCTCGAAAGATAGCATTTCTCTTCGCATGTTCGCCTTCCGACCAGCTTTCGAAAATCCGAACATTATGACCCAAGATACTATTCTACAACCGATAATCTACAGGTCATACCATCAACCTGAAATAGTAGCCTATAGTTATCATCATGATACGGGATCTGTTGATTGAGACGCTGTAATGGAGTCTGAGCTGTCGGGCTAGTGCCTTCATCTTTCATCAGTTAGTGTGGAAGCGCGCAGGAAGGGCTGGGTCAGTCGACCGCGGCCCATGATCAGACCACCAAATCCGTGACGTGCCTTTACCCCTGAGGGGCGATGTGGATTCGATAATTTTACAGGTTTGCCCCAAAGAAAGTGCGATCAACAGATGGCAATTCTCACGTCTCGTGGGCTGACGTCTTGAGATTTGGCATAGAAGATTAACAATACAGTGAGGATCTAAGAACTTGAGTGTCGGTTATACCCCTTGTATCACATGTACACTACTTTATGACCCTTCCAGTTCGACATCATCAAGCTCGTCCAGCAGCTCCTGGTATCTTACTTCGCTTCTAGTCTCGCTCGACAAGTCTTTGTCTGGCATCAGTTTCGCAGCAGCATGGTGCAGCAGCCCATCAGCTGTATGCCCCACCCCTGATTCGAGGAAACCTTGCAAGTATATTGGCACATGCATGCCTATTCTTTTGCAGGCGCCGCGAATCGCCCATAAGGCGTCAGAAGCCAGAGGATACATGACAGTCATTTCATGTAAGCATTTACAGGCTTTAATGAGTGCTTCTGTCAACATAGGACTCTCCGTGTGTTGGCGCAATGTCATAAATGCTACTGTGGCGAGCATGGGGATGTACCAGTACTCTCCATTTAGGCTTGTGAAGGCTCGGAATGTCCATATTGTTTCCATAAGGCTTATACAGTGAGAGTGACATCGATACTTGGGATTGAAAGGGCCGAACTGCGACTTGGTCCAGCGCGAGAACGGACGCAGGATATCACCCATTAAGAGTTCGACGTATGAACTGGCGACTACATCAGTATCAATTCACTGATTAGTACAAAAGTCATGTCACATACTGCAATAAGATGGCACTCGGCAAGATAGCTTCTTCCATCCGCAGGCGTGCTGGTAAGGATAATTTCCACTGAGCCAAAATACCATACAGTTCGACCGCGCGCTGAGGATCAGTGGTTGGGTGTCCAGTTGAATCATCAGATGGCGGATAAAGATAGTCTAAGACATCTTCCGCTATCCCAGAAAGGTAAGAGTTGGCTTCTCGAATCTCTACCTTCATGGATCTCTGTACACGTTGCGACCCTGGCTGCGACCACCAGTAACTAGCAGAGTCTGGCTGGCAGAGTTGGAACGTACTGTTACGCCAGAGCTTGGCTATGAGTGGCTTTGCTGTTGGATTCTGGAACCCGAAAGCCTGCGATGCGCGCCTATCAAGATGAGCTTGCGTCTTTGTATCCATCCCGGACTTACCATTCTGTGCAGTAAAAGCCCCACATGATCCAAGAGAGCCCTTCCATCTCTCTGTAATCGACCTCCATGGTCCTCTTCGTTTCCACGGTTGAGAAAATCTGGATTGTTCAGGGCCTCGTACGTCTCCACCGTACCTAGGAAGTAGTCAATAGCTTTGACTCCACCGTCAAGGTTGCCCTCGTAAGCAAACATGGCGAATTGACCCTGTAAAAGTGGTATGGATGGCTGGTGCTTCTCTTTGTTAAAATGCCTCTCAGCTTCCTCGGCAAATTTCCGTCCTCGTGTTGTGCAGTCGCCTGGTTCTGAAAAGGTTGCGTCTTCTGTGGTGAGCAACTGTATCGTAAGCTTGAGACAAGAGACGGTATCAGAGTTAGCTTACACAGCTTAGAGCGAGTAACGCGTTCACGAGGAAGGGTGAGCAAAACATAGCATTGTCTTTGGACAGATCCTCCTCGAACAAAGGACGGAAGAGTGTTGGCTCTACCATATTATCTAAGCTCCAGAAAACGCGGAGAAGATAGTTCAAGAGTTGATTGTCTTTGCACACCGAAGTCCATCGCGAGATGTCGAGATCGAGAGCAGGCAAGGCCACGAAATCGGAATTCTCGGTGTACCGGTCACGTGTTTGTATATGCTCTATTGCAGGCGCGTACCGTAGTCGTTCATACCTAAAATGTGAGCTGACGATGTGTTTCTGATATGGTTAAGACGCACGATGAAGATCTGGGACTTTCGAAAGGCCTCTGAGATGCATGAGAACTTGCGGTCTCATCGAGACGTGGGCCAGGCCCCAGCGTGCTTTCAATGGCGGGCGAAGGACCAACCAACGCCTGCGCAGTCGCCAGAATGCTGACTGCCTCCTCCGTATGCTCCGCTGCCCTGATCCTTCTCAACGCGAGAGCAGCATCGGCTTCGCTGCCCTGACGCAGGAGGTCTACAATGTCGCGAAGGTATAAGCTCAGCCGCTCGACTTCTGCGAGTCTTTGCTTGTTGGCTTGCTGCCTCGTCACTCCCTGTGGTGCGGCATACACGCAATCTCGACCGTGGCGCTCACAGGCACGGCATCTTGGGCGCTCACCGCTACACTAGAACGGTGTAATCAGACCCATCCCAAACCGTAGCGACAACTATTGTTTTACCTTTTCCCTTCTCGCTCTACACACTGTAGAGTTACATCAGCTCACTTGCACGAGACAGAAGCGCAGCAGACGTACCGTTGCAGGCCGTGTGGTTTGTGCCCCTCCTCCGCTTGTCGGGTTGCTGTGGTTCTGGCGTTGGTGGCGAGTTTGGCGGCTTAGGGAGCAATCTAGGAAGAGCCATCGTGCTGTGTATCGTTGGAAATTTTGCGACTGAGAGTCGCACTCGGATCCGAAGCCTGTGCTGTGATCAGAATGTCCAGCGTAGGCATTCAATACGGGCAGTTGAGACAATGCCTTGTAGACCCGCGCAATTTGAGGAGCGAGATCCGCTAAACTCGGGCGTATGAGTGGATGAATACTTGTCCTAAAATTCTGGACACCTCAGCCAATCCGCATTGAAAGACTGAGGTACAACGTCATCAGCCTAACATTTGCCATCGGATTATTTTCGTTACGATCTGCCTCATACAGAAAGTAAAGATCACTGTGAGACCGATGCTATTCGATACCGTCGTCGACAGCACCGCAGCTTAGTCATGTTGAGAATCTTGCCTGTGTGGAGATGCGTACGCCATCCAAGTCTTCACATCTTCGAGACGAGGCACAAAAGCCTTACTCTTCCAACCTGTACTTCGCTAGTTCGAATGCTTACACTTCCACGCGGGTGCGACATTCATCAACACGCATGTGTCGTTGAAGCTTGCTTGTCAGACTCGTGCGTGCTCCTACACCTAAAGAGTTTCGCAACGTCCAGCACAAGGTCTAGCTTCACATAGTTGCTCAGTCGTCGAGTCCAAGGATACTTTGCTGGTCCACAGGTGTACACCCTCAAATTTACCCACTCTTTGAATTACAACACGATTCTCTTCTCAGTCTTCGAAAAGACTCTCCAACATTTGTCCCTTTGGATTGATCGCTTGGCTTATACTTTAGCTACGGATTTGGCTCTCTACCATTTTGTAGGAGATCTCAAGCCTGCTCTTGAGATCCAGGCGAGGTCGTGGCAACGCTGGCTATGCGGTCGTGCAAAATTTCGAGCATATCATATTCGGAACATTATCGCGATCTAGCTACGATGGTCATGCTTTCGAAGATGCGGTAGGACTCGTCGTCGTCAGGGGTATCAGGTGGAGATGTAGCGTATGTGCAACGCTGTACTTGATTCGTGTGCTATTGCACGAGCGGTTTCGAGACTGCGTGTTCATTCCTGTTCCGTCTATCGTTACTGCTAAGCCGTACTTACTCATGAGCACAGAGAACGTTGAGCTCAATCACCAACTAGGTGAGGTACCTGCCCGCGGCGTTCGCACTGCCGTGTCTTCATCGGATAATTCGCATCCTGTCGGTCGAAAGCGGTTACCGTGACTCCATTCTGCTCGAGTGCCTGGGCAGAGATATAAAGAGTATGTGGTTATTACAACGTCAGCACGAAAGTTTCTGCCCAGGAATATCGCAGCGACCTGTGGCTTCCTTTGATTGGCTATGGAGCTTTTCCCCGACACTATAGCTGTTTTCACGAAGCACGGGACCACCTTTGCTCGCCTGGAAATAACTTGCTGCCATTGCTACAATGCATTCACCTGTTAGAGATCGAACAAGAATAGCTTGCGGTGTGCCACCACCTAGCTCGAGGCAACATGCAGACCTCCGGGGATCCCGAATACTTCTTGATTGCAGCGTGCGCCCGTACTTGCCAGTGAGCTGTACCCTCCGGACCCTGATCACGCACACCCGTCCCTCCAGTATCACATCACTTGAGGCTTTGGGCTAAGACCACAGGTCAATTAAAAGAGGGTACGGCTCCATCAGGCGCGCAAAATTTGGCGGCAGTCAGGATCGCATACTTGCATTGATATTTGAGCATGCAGCGCCTTGTTGAAATACACAGCCACTTTCGTCTCGCCAAATGACCAGATTTATCCAGTCTTTCGCTTGAAGTAGATAAATGCAGCTAGCTAGCTAAGGAAAGCATTGCCATTGCCAGGACGGTAGTCTCCTGCAATGTTTAACCATGCAAGGACTAAAAACTGTGGGCAGGCGCCATGCGGAGGCGCTGATAAGGATCATGGGAAGCTAGCTCGATCAAATAGTACCCCTGAACAGCTTCTGGTATGATTCTTTCCAGAATACAACCTCGGTTCTCTTTGGGAGACGGATGACGTGCGAGTCAACGAGACCATGTTCTTGACTATGGAAAAAGGGTAGCACTCAAGCGCTGAGTCCATGACGCAGTGCTGAAGAGCTTGGAGCTGGGTCCCACAACATTAACGCCAGGATGGCGCGTGCTTGCCCGCCGACTTTCATCTACTTACTACGAGATGAACAGACACTGCTTGACACCTGCGCGACCTTGAAAAGTCTGTGTTCGTCGTCTGAAACATACTTTTCCATTACTCTTCTTCATCTGGTAGCTGTTGTTGCTGCTGTTGTTGTTGCTGCTGAATCTGAACACCCATCTCTGAAGGAACACACGTGTCCCCGGTATCTGTTTGTCCAACCTGACTAAAGGAGCCACTGTTGGGTCTGAGGTACTGCAAGCTACTCAGTGGCATGCTCTCATCCCAGTTGTTTATAAAAGGATTGCCAAGCATATCAGGCATGTGAAAGTAATCAGAAGGCATACTATCGTATATCGGCCAACCACTCAATGGAAATGATGTATCCAGAAGCGGCTGGTCCATAGTTTGTTGGTAATACATATGTCCATTAGACGATTCTGAGCCATCGATGAAATCGCCTTGTGCCCAGTGTGGACTGATGCCTTGCTGAGGAAATGGGGGGCCGAAAGCGTCGTGCGATCTTTTGGTAGATGTCCTGCCGGAAGTGCCCACAGTGAGTAGCTCGTCAGCCGTGGATCGAAGAAAGGGCGCAACATCGTTCAGGATTCGTAGCAGTACGTTATACGCTCGACTAGCACAGGGATCGTTCTGTCCCATTGCTCGCAGCCACATAATTAGTTTTTGAATATCGGAAGTGATATTGACGTCGCTATCCTTGGTATGTTGGTTCTGGTAGCCCACTTCGAGAAGCAGGACGGCAGCGCATTGCATAACTGTGGAAATTCTGTCAGATTTAGAGAAAGGCATGTGACTGCGATGCACACTTACTAATGTGTACGATATTCCACCAAGGGGCTCTCGCATATACAAATGTGGGATCAAGTTTGTCAGGTAGGAGTTTTGTCAATGCACGAGCCGAAGCCACACAAACTTTAGCCATTTGAGAGTTGAACATGGCGGAATCATCGCTCTGATTCCTGATACGTCGCTCTGTTCGACACAGGCATGGACGAGTGATGAGAATCTTCGTACTCCAATATTGCATCTGGAGCAGCATATGTTCACGCTCCATCTGATTCGGGTCTGACGCAACAGAGCTGACTTCGCCCAACATACGCCCTGACCATTCGTCAAGTTCTTCAAGCAAGTCCTTGATTCTTCCTTGAATGTCCTGTGATATCAGTTGTTAGCACAGATTACAGCAGCCAATAAGTGCTACTTCATTGCTTCATGAAATAACCAGGGTCATATGCATCCATACCTGCCATGACTGAACCGCAGTCCGAGGTGCGTACAGACTGCTCAACACTTTTTGTGTGAGAACAGCAATGCTGACGGTACTCCTGAGATAATCGTCTACGCTAACAGTACCACTGGCATGTGAGCTTTCTTCTGATGACATGTATCTAGCACGGCTGGATGCTGATCGCTTAGAGAATGGCTCCAAGACTGTACTGTATTCTCTTGGTTGAGGTACTGTGCAATCTTCCGTTGGTATGATGGGCGGCCGGCCAGTGATGGAGCTCACTAGACATTCTATCGAATGAAGACTCCACCAGGTTTTCGCCAGTGTTTCTTTCTTGGTTGTCTCCGTCCCAGGTACTTCATTCCGCAGATGTAGCCCGAGAGACATGGCAATTCTGATGGACGTGCCAATCGTGAGCCAGGCGCGACTCACATGGCCGATGACAAGGAAGTAGAGCGAGAAGACGGCAGTCTGGACAGAGATTAGATATCATAGAGCTCAAAGTTCGGGAACAGGCACAATATACCGCTTGCACTAAAGAAAGATCAGGCGCAGACGTCATTGCAACGTTGTCGTTCATGCCCAGAAGGTGTGAAGCTCGGGTCATGTACACAAGATGATCGCGGTCGGGCCCTTGCCACTCAGTGCCAATTAGATGGAGGTATTTTGCACCTATTGCAAAGACCAGATTCAATAGAGCCTGCCATCTATCTGGGACCCGAAAGGCTCTGTTCTGCTTCAATGAAAACGTGAACCTGCGTACCTGATCCTCAAAACTTGACGGAACAATCGGGAAGGAGCTATGTACTGTTCTCATATAGCAGTCCAATAGTTGATCGGCAATCTCAGGATCGGGAAGCTCATACGGATCTACGACAACGTCCAATTCGATATTGTCACTGTCAAGGTAGAATGTCGCATCTGTGACATTTCGGACCGGCGTGGATCTGTTTTCTACCCGGCGCTGGTGAAGTGCTCTAGATCGTTCGTCAATGTCGTGATCGCTAGCTCCCGGGGGTCCATAAGGGAGACCGAAAGGTTCACCATCTTGACTCTGGGACTGACGCTGAACCGAGCGAAGCCACTGCACTTCTGAATTCTGACCAACATAGCCAATCTGCCTCGACTCGCGATTCCGTAACAGGTCTTCATCAAGATAGTCGAGGTCTTCATTCGAGCCAACCGAGGCGGTGACATGCGCTTCTCCATGATTTAGGGGAGGGTTACCCCAACCTGAATCTTCATTGGCAGAGAGCTTTCGAGCTCGTTTTCCGAGAGGCTTGAGGGATGGCGCAGCCGAGTTCGATTCTATCATGTCGTCTTCTGCCTATGAGAAGCCTCGTCAGTAACTATTTCGGAATTTGGGCCATGAGGGACTGGACTTACTGCATCAATGACATCTTGTATCCTTCTCTTATCTTCGTCGTTGAGGTGTGCGCTGAGGTCCCTGAAGAGGCTGACAAAGGTGTGGTTGAGATCTATTGCTCTAGGAGAAGTCAGCAGCTGGGAGCACCGCGAGCATTGATATACACACTCCCTTAGACGGTCGCGCCGTGCTTGCTCATAGACACAATGAAGACTGTTTGTCTGGCAATTGGTACAGCGTGGGACTTCACCAGAGCATTTGACCTCTGTGGTGGTTAGCAAGCCTCTAAGAAGATATCAAGGATCTTACTTCGTTTGCGACAGTTCTTACAAGCTCTGGTACTAAGGACCTAGAATTAGCCTGTTGAATGATGAACTGTGAGGGAGCACGTACACTCGATCCTCACGACTGTGAGCTGGGGAAGCCTTTGGTGGCGGTGGTGGACCTCGGTCGAGTTTAGGGATGGCTACCTTGCCATTGCTATATGTGTATGCCATCTTGTTACCTGCACAAAGACAGTATGCGCTGAAGCTCCGCGGAGCAAAATGTAGGTTGTGTTGAATGACGTGATGTACTAGGCTTTACGTGTAGCTGTTGGTGTTCGTAGGGCACTGACATCAGGTGGGTGTCGCTGCCCAAGAAACTCCTGGCAGCAGCTTTGAAAGTCAATGCGCGACACTTGGGCAACCTCAATCAGAGCGTGACGTTCTGGCCCAAGTCGTAAGTTCATTTACGCGGGGAAGAACGTCAAGTGCGAGCGGACGAAATTCGCTGCAAGAGCAGAAGAAATGTTTGCGGTATCAACAAATAACCACGGGCAGGTTTGGGAGCAGCATGTTCGTGACGAATCTCCTGGCGGCGTGGCGATTGGCATGAGACGAGTGGGACAATGCTGAATACTCTCAGAAATATGTCAAAACCAATCATCATCTAGCGCTGGACCAGGAGAAAATTCCTACCAATGAAAAGATAAAATGCTGCGGGGTTTTAAACCGGCTCGTAGTGATTCCTGATTCGCTGTATCAGCCGGAGAATGATACCAGCCTATCAAAGCGACCTGCTCAAGCTTGAATCGTGCGATTGAGCATGAACAGGTGGCAAATCACGATGCTCTGACGGCCGTGGAACGTTGCCTCGTGTAGCCAGTCATGTTACAATTCTATAGCCGCTGATCAGCTTGCCACGGCATTGTGACCACTGGAAGAGAAGATGTACATTTCACGTGCTCGTCAACACTTCAATGGACACATACTTTGCCATTATCGCCATCGGCTTGTTCTTGAGGCGCAGCTCGAGAGAAATTCGCAATTCGTGAGCGATCAGGAAGCAATTAGAGATCACACGTAAATCTCGGGTTAGCGGTCACAGTCGTGGCGTCGCGGGTGACAAACGAGACACGTTTGCCACCAGCCAGGAGCCAGAAATATCAAAAAAGTCTTCTTCGCTGTTACGACAGTATGTGCCGACAATGTCCTTGGTATATTACAAGAATATATGGTTGTACAAGAAGATAGGCTCTCTGAGACCATCTTTCAACAATTCTGACTCGTGCTAGGGGTGAATGCTGGCATTACTACGGATGATTGGCAACTTTTTCGAGGGCCGGGTGAGCCTACAGTGTTACCATAGTACGTCACAGAAGAGGCACAGCATGATAGACTGTATCATTTCTATGATTTCTGTTGGCCTGGAAAGGTCTCTTTAATGTTACTAATCGTACTCATTGCTAGACGGTTGCTTCTGCGGTTACATGCAGGCATTTGATCACTCATTTTACAGAACTGGCTGTTTGAACCACTCAACTCAACACCACCGTGCCTTCGACAGATGGTCACCTTTCCATCTACGCATATTCGTCGATGTTTGTTACATGCGTTATAAATATGTAGATGGATTGACTTTTCTCTTAGCTAAACGTGACTATTATATCTAAGTGCCAGACTGTAGGATATGAATTATGGTTGATAGGTGCGCTTCCATGTTGTCAAGATAATGGGCAAAATTTTCCACGCGAAGCTCTAGTAGGACTCTTGAAGTCAGACTCTGTTTCTTTCCGACTAAATGCTGCAAAGAGCCCGTCCGCAATGTACCTCATACAGCCTCACAGCCCCTCATGAAGCTTATCGAGTGGTCCCACGATTACCCTTGACCCAAATCCCTATCCCCAACAGGCTTCATACATTTGAATTCAAGCAGCTCTTCGTCAACGTTCTTGCAAGCACACAAAGGCACATTCCCGCTCGGGACTTGGACGGTAATATTCTCGGTCCGAATGTTTCTGCAACAATCCGCCGCACTACAGATTAATGTCCCAGCTTGCGGGTCCAAAGATTCGGAAGTTGTTCCGTACATGTTCTTGATTAATATGTCTTCGATAGTCAGGTTTGCCTAATTCATATAAGCTGATATTCAGAATTTTAGAAAGTCGTTGGCTTACGGGGTGCTCATAGCAAAGACTCTGGTTCTTTTGGCCATAACACTGTGTTATAGTGATAGTTCGATCGTTATTAATATTCCTGAAAAAATCGTATGTTACGTTCTTGACTCTTCCCAGACCACCACCACCGTTCAACAGAGTCTGGAAGCCGGTCTCGATGCCAGGCCACACCTTGATACGAGCGCCATCACTGGAGTTAGTGAGAGATACATTGTAGACGTATAAATTCTCGACGATATCGGCCTTGTTTGCAATTTGGCCCAGCGAACCAATGCTGATGCCGTGGGAACCTATGCAATCAAGGTTTTGCACGATGATATTGGTGCTGTTGGGTTTGAAAGATACGCAGTCGTCTGTGTTGCGAATGAAAGAGTCCTGTATAACCACTCGGTCGGAGCGGTAAGTATCCCACCCATCAGAATTCGCGATTTGAATGTTGTCTAAACTCTCAGCTTTGAGGTCCATGTTGCTGATGAGGATGTCGCTGGAGTTCGCAATGATGTTGAACCAATGAGGAGGATTTCTCATGCGGATGTTTGACATGGTGGCCCCTTCCATGCCATCAAAAACAAAGAGTATGGGCCTTCTCAAACTCTTGTTTGTGAGGGTTTCTTTCCAGTAAGCTCGTCCGTGTCCGTCGATTAAACTTCCCTCCTTGCTTAGGTCTCCATAGATATTCACGTCGTTGCCACCAACCCGAATGAAAGAACTCAAATTTTGATACTGGTATTTGAAACTGTTTTCCGACCAGTAGTAGACATCGCTGTCGTCAAAGTGGATCTCGCCAGTAAGCACAACATCGACGTGCTTCAGAAAAGTAAGATCCAAAGGCGATCCAATACGATAAACCCCGTCCAGAATGATGGTGCCACCATTGTTACAGCGCTTGAAGGCCTGGTAGATTGCATGAGCGTCATCATGGCCCTTTTTTTCCCCTCACTCTACAAAGCAGCGACTTTTCAGATTTCGAGCCGGTGAGTGCGGGAAACTTTGACCTGTGCCGAATGGTATCGCTTTTAGATTGGGTCTTGCTGGTGGGGCGCGTTGCTGAGGTGTGGGAGTGGCTAACTTAAGAATACATTCCAAAAGGAGAAGTCTAATGAGCATGAGGCGCATCTTGAAGAAAATTTTAGGTATCTTACGGCGGAGGACAACATTCAAAAGGCAGTGTAGCAGCCGGAGCCAATTATATAATCCAGGCTTTGACCTGCGTCAAGACAAAATGCGGGGAATATCCAAAGATCATCCAGATTGTGACCATGATAGGTGGACAAACGATTGATTATTCCAACAGAAGGAAGCAGCGGATTCTTGGGCTCACCTACATAAGCCAAGATCGTCGTGAGCCGCTGTTGTGCGTACCATTTTGATGATTCGGGCGTCGGGTTATTCCCGTCCGGCTTGACGTTCACCATATACGGTCATGCTGAAAAGAACCAAAACCTAACCCCGCACTTTCATGCTCTTCTCCGCATGACGATGTAGAGCATCCAAAGCAAGAGCACTGATGCCTCTCATACTTCTTCTCGACCATGCCTCAAATATGTCAATCGCACTCGCACGATGTTCAGGACCCTCTGCGTACAACGCGACCACAAGCAGCGGCGTTGCCATGCGCATGAATGCTATTGGGTTGCTCACCGTGTCAATATACTGTAAGACGTCCAGAATGAGCCGAGCATGGTAATTCCGGCTCCCCGAATCTCCAGTGACTGGATAGTCAACTGCGAGGAGCAAAGTGGATGCACTGAAGTACGCCAAGGTCAGGGCGGTGAAGGCGTCATTGAAATGACAATACTTGTCAGCGGCATCGTACCCCGACAAGTTCTTAGCACTCTGTCGGTAGTGTTCGATCCAAAGCTGGCCTATCTGAAGCTTCAGTAAGATATGAGTATTCCCTCCATCGTTTTCTCTGCGAGGCATCGTAGCTTGTAGATCTAATAGACCGGCGATGCAGCACATCAGTCTCTGTATCAGTGGCGGCTGATCGTACAACAGCGTGTCAAATAGAATCTTTCTCGCTGCGATGGGGACCTCGTTCCTGTCGGATGCCAGCTGAACAAACAACATCTGTGTCCTGACGTGGTAGAACAGTTGACAAAGTACACCATATCCGCACTCTCCTGGTCCAGTGACTTCCAGCAACCTCGCTGCTCCGTAGATGTGGGCGCGATATGCATTGGCAGTGGTGGCCTGCATAGCTTCGAAGAAACTCAATAGCACACTTGTAGAAATCGCGTGAATCGTGATATCGTGTTTAGATCCTGACCTCTGCAGTATATCATGGTGTGCGTGAAGTGCTGTGCCATATCTCTCTGTGGCATGTCTACTCAGCCCTGGTTGTGAGGTCATAATGGCCCCATATGCAATCGCTGTCGCTTCCAGGGCCAGTATCAATGCATGATTTGAGTTGTCTGTTGTCAAGACAGGTAGAAGTTGAAGCCATGTCAGTCGATTTTGAATGTCTTTACCTTCTCCCTCTATAGTGAAGTGGTTCAAGAAGCTTGCATAGAAGGCCTCGATAGCGATCTCTGGTATCGTTCCTCGGCCGATGTGATTTGCCTGCAAGACATGAAACGCGTCTAATTGTCCTTGCTTCGGTGTAAACCGTCTCTTCGAGCCGTTCTTCGCGCTGGCCGTCATGTCTACGATGAGCGGTCCTTGGAGGGGCCCCGGACAGAGCTTCCCATATCGAGAGCACATAAAGCAGTGCGGCAGGGTGCCATCGCATTTGATGCGCTTCTTGCGACATGTGGCGCATGCCCTCGTCCTCACAGGCATTGTGTCAATGGAAAGTGGTGGAGAGATATGAGATCACGATGGCTCCACCACGCTAGTTGCAGGCGTCAGTGATACCGTGTCCGTGCGCGTGATGCACGGATTCGCGTGATGCACGCGATCGCGATCGCAGCTCAACTTCACAACCCCCTATTACTTAATACTACAATATTAATAAAGGATGTCCTTGCAGAGATAGCTAGTTTAAGACTAAAAGAAAAGATTTGCTATATAAAAATTGCAAAAAATTATAGTGTTAAATAGTTAATATTCTTATAGCAGCACTAGGCAATTATATAGTCTATAGTAACTAAGAATATTAACTAATAGAAGCTTACTTTAAAATAAGAACTAGAGCTTATAAAGTATATAAAAAAGCTTACTACTTATTATATAGTTACCTCTTATAAGAGAAATAATTACTAATTTTATATTAGTAGTTACTTAGAAGCTAGTTATTAAGGTTATACTTTAAGTAAAGCTTATAAGTACTATTTAACTAGTTCTTAAGAATAAATTCAGTAATAAGAGGCTAAAGAGGTTAGAGATTATAATAAGAAGTATAGATATTATCTATCTATCTTAAAAGTAAAAGGTAATAATAAGTAGTATAAAGTAGACTATCTAGCTTAAAGGTTAAGTTAAGATCTAATAACTTAGATTATTACTTAGGTTAAACATAAACTATAAGAGTTATATTCTTACTTTGCTATATACTATATTATCTTAGAAAGTCCTAGAGTCCTATAGGACCTAATTTTATAAGACTGTAATACTAGTAAGATAAGAAGTAACTCTTATTAGTCTGTTATCCTAGAATTCTAGATTTAGTTATAACTTGTCTTATTAAGACGCTTTACTTATTTAGGCCTAGTTGTCTCTGTGCACCTTTGTTGTCTAGGTAGGGTGCAGCCTCTAACAAGGTCGTCGTTCTGTCCTGTAATACTTTCCACCGTACATAACCGTGCCTTCCCCAGGCTCCTGTTCGGGTTCGTAACAGTATAATAGTTCTTAAACTAGACATTAGAATGCAAATTACTATAGTTTAAATGCCCTTAAATCTAATATACAGAATATATCTAGAATAAACACTATATAGCTTATTTTCTAGGCGCTATAGATATTAAAAAGATTCTTATAATGTACTTAGTATATAGCAAGATATATAATAGTAATAATTAAGCTAAATACCTATATCTAAAGTATAAGAAGTACTTTAGCTTAAAAGAACTTTATAGCTTTACTATAGTAAAGAAGTTTTTTTTTTAAATTTATACTTAAATACTAAAATAGAAAAAATAAAATAAAGTGTTACCTTAATAGTATACAGAGCTCTAGAAGTTAATATAACAATACCTATAGAACCTATTTACTTATTTAGATGC
Source organism: Stagonosporopsis cucurbitacearum (assembly GCA_016920805.1). Taxonomy (NCBI): domain Eukaryota; kingdom Fungi; phylum Ascomycota; class Dothideomycetes; order Pleosporales; family Didymellaceae; genus Stagonosporopsis; species Stagonosporopsis cucurbitacearum. The sequence goes on along the minus strand of JAFEKD010000011.1, from coordinate 1,041,053 downwards.
CTATTATACTAAATAGCAGACAGACAATAGTAATAGTAGACTTAGAAGTATAAAAAGAATTTATATTTTAAGCTATAATAAGTTATATAAGTATAACTATATAAAGGAAAAGAAACTTATACTCTTTATAAGTTACTAATAAAGAACTAATACTAGAAGAAGTAGTAGTAACTTATAAAGTAGTACTATACTCTTTAGAAATACAAAAACACTATAAAAGAATAACTCTTATTGTTTTAAGAACAGTTACCTATAATATTATACTAAGAGTACTATAGTTAAGGGAGCATAACTTAGTAATTAACTAGAGAAATAACAAAATAATGCTTAAGTGTTATAGACTAGGTATATTATAACTTAATCCTGCATAGCGCATAAAGCAGCTAGCAGATAAGAAGGAGATTAATAATATCTCTTTGCCTTAAACACACTAAGATAGAGTAGTTAACTATGTAGATACTAACTTACCTCTAGATTACAAAGCAGCAGTTAAGGAGCATAGTGCACCTCTTAACATCCTAGACAAATATAGAGAGTTTAAAGACCTCTTCTGTAATAAGAAGATAGTAAAAGTATTACTATAATACTAAGACTAGAATTATTAAATTAAGCTTAAAGATAGAAAAGTTTTACTTTTTAGGCTTATATATTAAATATTAGAAAAGAAACTTAAGAAACTATATAAATACCTTAAAGAGAACCTAAAGAAAGGGTTTATTAGACAATTAGAATCCTTTATAGGATTTCCTATTCTATTTATACTAAAGAAAAACAGTAAGCAATAACTTTATATTAACTACTAGAAACTTAATAATATTATAATTAAGAACTAGTACTTACTACTAAATATTAGTAAATTATAGGATTAGTTAGCTAAAGTAAACTACTTTACTGTGTTAGACTTATAAGGAGTGTATAACCTTATCTGTATAAAAGAAGGTAAAGAATAAAAGATAGTGTTTAGGACCTGTTATAGTTATTATAAGTATCTAGTTATGCTTTTTATACTTACTAACGCACTAGCTATATACTAGGCACTTCTTAACAATATACTAAGAGTATACCTAGAAATTATAATAGTAGTATATCTTAATAACATCCTAGTATATAGTAAGATGCTAAAAGAATATATTACTTAAATATAAGAAGTATTAAAATGCTTATATATAGTAAATATATAGATAAAACATAAAAAATATTAATAGTATAAGAATAAAGTAATATTTTTTAAGTTTAGAGTAAGAAAAAACAGAGTTAAGATAGATAAAACTAAAAAATAGGTTATTAAGGACTAGCTAACTCTAGTAATAGTTAAAGGAATTTAAAAATTCTTTAAGTTTATTAACTTTAACTAATAATTTATTAAAGAATACTTAAAAAAGGCTTTACTACTTATAAAGCCTATATAGAGGAATATACTCTTTAGATAGAAAAAAGAATAAGATAATACTTTTAAGTTACTTAGATAAGTATATATTAATTTTTTAATATTAATAACTTTTTAAAGTAATAAACTACTTTAAATAGAAATAGATACTTTAGATTTAGTGTTAGAAGCATATATTACGCAGAAATAAGATAGATAATAGTACCTAATTACCTACTACTTATGCAAGTTCTAAGAACTAGAAGAATACTATAATAGACATAATAAAGAATTACTTATAATTATTTTAGCTCTAAAATATTAGTAAGTATATACTAAGAGTTACTTAGAGCTTATAATCTATATAGATTATAAGAATTTAGTATACTTTATAATAACTAAGGTATTAAATTAATAATAAGTATATTAGTCTAAAACTCTTAGATAGTATAAATTTGAGATCTTCTATATACTAGAAAAAGATAATAAAAGAGCTAACACTCTTAGTAGAAGATATAATTTTCTAAAATTAAAGACAATTAATAAATTAGCTACTCTAAGAATTAATAAAGATAGATTCTTAGGCCTATCTTGGTAGCTTAATAATATAATAATTATCTAATAAAAGGAATAAATAACTATAAGAGTTCTACTAAAGTTAGAAACTAAGATTATTAGAAAGTATTATAACAACCTGTTGTACAGAGACTTAGGTATTACTAGGATAATAGAACTTATTAGACACTATTATAAGTTCCTAAATATAAAGAATAAGATTATAAGATATATTAAGAACTATATTAAATACTAATAAAATAAATATAGTACACACGTAAAGTACAGAAAAGTGTAGGCTATAAAACTACTTATTATACTATAGATAAATATTATAATAGACTTTGTTATATAATTACTAATCTCTAAAAACCTAGTTATAGAATATAGCTACAATTTAATATTTATAGTAGTAGACTAATTTATAAAAGCTACTAAGTTTATACCTTTCTAATATAGTTATACTATAGAGTAGCTTATATAAGTATTTCTAGATAGAATTATTTAATGCTATAGTATTTCTAGATAGAATTATTAAATACTATAGTATTTCTAAATTAATTATTAGTAATAAAGATAAGCTCTTTATATTAAACTTTTAGATAATATTTTTAGTAGTAATAGAAACTAAGAAGAAGCTTTTTATAGTATACTATTTATAAATAGATAGATAAATATAATAAGTAAACTAGATAATAGAGATATATGTCTGTATCTACTACAACTAACAGAAGATAATTAGGTTTTACTCTTGCCTATAGTATAAATTATATATAATAATAAAACTTTAGAAGTTATAAGCTTAATACTATTCTTTATAAACTATCAGAGATATCTATATCTTTGTAAGAACCACAATGTTTCTCACAAGCCTACCAAGCCTAATACCTATCCAACATCCACCCGATCCCGGCATTACTAAGTTCTGATACTTCCCTAGTTCCTAGGACACTAGCTAGTATATAAGCAGAGCATAGCATGTTGCTGTAGTAGATAGTTTTTAAGTATCCTTTTGTACAAGACCTATAGGAATAAAGACTTTCTCCTAGCAATGTTTACCTAGTGCTCCTATACACCTTACAGTAGTAACAGACCTAAATTAGAGCCCTCTAGCATCTTGTGTTGTTATATTATACTTAAAAACTTGTCCTAGCTAGTAATAGCCTCTAAAGAATATCGCATTAGTGTTTAGTTGTAAGCAGCTTGCAGTTACTAACAACTGTCTAACTGTACTACTCCTAGTACTGCTTACCCCTTTAGTTAGGATTCTAGAGACCTCCTAACAACTAAAGCCTTTAGGTTTAGATCTTCTTATAACTTACTGCTCTAGGATTACTTTAGAAAAGCTGCGTTAGATTGCGCTAAGGTAGACACACAGAGACTACTAATAACCTACCTAAAACAGATATAAACCTGATGTTAGGCACTACTACTAGACCTACTATAAGGTCCTAAAATTAACTTAGGTTAAGACAACCTTAAGATTTAGCACTAGCAACTTAATTACTGCCTTCTTAGGAGAGTAACTCTAATTTAGTAGCTTATTAACCTAATCTAGCTAAGGAGATAGCAGCGCTAAGAAGAGAACTTGCTTAGTTGCAAGCTAGTCTCCTGCTAGTAGATTACCTACTACATACTACTAAAACACTACTAGTACAAGTCACACAACACTCTAGCATAAGATACCCCTCTAAGGCTAGCTTTGTCTTTACTATTTACAAAAAGCTATTTAAAAGGACTTCTAATATTAAAGTACTGTTAAATAGAAGTAATTTTACCTTTTAGTAATAGTAAGTATTAATACAGGACTAACTTAAAATTAATTTAGATTACTATTAGAGTGTACGTGCATATATAGCTTTTGTCTAAAGTTATACTACAGGATTAGCTAAAGAGTACTTAAAACCTTAGTATTTGTCTAAAAATAATATAAACTGCTTCTAATTAGTAGAAGAGATAATTTCCCTGTTAAAGTCTTATTTTGTTACAGGAAATAAGCAGGCTAAGAGCAGGGTATCCTTTAACAAACTCTAGATAGATAAGTTAGAAATATTCCCTGCATTTAAAAGTAAGTTCCTTAGTGTAGTAATTAAGGGATAAATACCTAAGTTAGAATAGTTTTACTACCTGTAGACTAAGCTAACTCTAGCTCTCTAAGTACCTAATCTTAGATTTAAGCAGCAATAGAATAACTTCTTCCCTTGTATAGTAGAGCACCTTACTGCCTATAATATAGAGAGGAGGAATAACCCTACTATGTTGCAAACCCTGTTTTTGCAACTACAGAGGCCTATACATAGACCTTTGCTAGATATAAAATAGAACCTTATCTAAACTTACTAATAAGAATACTTAGTTTAACCCTAACTAAATATATTTGCTTAAAACCCTACTATGCTGCGTTAACTGTTAATTACCCCTGCTCCTGCTAGGGATTAGATTCTAGATACTTACTATAACTACAGAAAACTAGGACACTTTATAAAGGAATATACTATACTATATATGCGCAAGATTAAGGCTAAACACAAGGATTTTATAGATGCTAAAGAAGACTTTATATCTAACCTAACATCTATAGGAAATAGTACTGCCTAGGAGGAGCACTCTACCTAGGCCTAAACTAATATAATCTCTCTAACCTTTCGTTATCTTATTTGTTTAGCAGCCCTTATTTCCTTACATCTACTGTGCTATGCTATAAGGGTTACAGTGTCTAACTCTACTCCTTAGTTAATACTAGTGCCTAAGGTTTCTTATTTTTAAATTCTTCTATTACATATTCTATTTCTATAGCTTTTTAGACTCTAATCTAAAAGCTACCCTTTAAGGTTTAGGTAAAAGGCTTTTAGAACTAAATTACGTCTCTAGTAGCCTACTATATTTAACTGCATATAATTATTAATAGAAGGAAGGTCTGTAACTATCCCTTTATTATTATTAATCTAAGTTTATAAGATTATATTATTAGTATTAAGTAGTTAAGACAATTTAAACTTAGACTTAATACAGAGTAATCCTAGCTTATTTAGCTAGCTAAGTACCTACGCTCCTATAATCTAGCACTACCTATGCTAATAACTCTGTATCTAAGCAAACCTTTGTTAAATAATTAACTAGATATTAAATATAGAGATTAACTTTAGGAAGTAGACAACTATTAGCAAAGACAAAGCCTGCACACAACCCTGCACTAAATAAGAGAAGTGCTGCGCATGCTAAAGTTCTGCTCCTAACCCCTTTATGCTAAGCTAGCTAATATGCCCTAAACCTAGACCCTATCTAAAGTGCACCTGCCTAAGGTTACTACTATAGCAGCCCTATTAGCAAACACTTTCTATTTTTCTATAAAAAAATTAAGAAATAAATTCTTTATTACTAGCCTATACAAAATAGACTGTGTCCTAACAGACTGCTAAGACAACCTTAACAACGCGCAGCTGCTAAAGGAACAACTTCTAGCTTATTATACTAAATACTAGGATATGTTTAACTAGACTAAAGCTAAAACACTTCTACCTTACTGTCTATATAATTATAAGATTATGCTAGAAGAGCTGTTACCTAACTCCTATTTACCTCTGTACAAACAAAATCTTAAGGAACTTAAAGCTACTAAGAAGTTTATGTAGGAACAACTAAAATATAGATAGATTAAGTATAGTTAGAGCCCTTTTACTTCTCTAATCCTTTATATATAGAAACTAAATAGAAGTTTATATATATGTGTTAACTACTACAAGTTAAATAACCTTACACGCAAGGATTCCTATCTAATACTACAGATAGATAAGTTGCTAGCCTGTCCCTTAAAGGCTAAAGTGTTTACTAAGTTTAACATTTGCTCTGTGTTTAATAGAATCTAAATAGACTCTACCTCTAAGGAGTACACTACGTTTTAGACCTAATATAGAATGTATAAATGCAAAGTCTTACCCTTTAGATTGTGTAACAGTCTAGCTACCTATTAACGCTACATAAATGACGTGCTAATTAACTACTTAGATAATTTCTGCATTACCTATCTAGATAACATCCTTATCTACTCTAAAGACAAGCAGACCTACTAATAATACGTTAAGAAGGTTCTTAAACGCCTCTACTAAGCTAGTCTGTAAGTAGATATTAAAAAAAGCAAGTTCCACGTAACCTGTACTAAGTACTTAGGCTATGTTCTTACTAACAAAGGCGTAGAGGTTAATCTAGAGAAGGTACAAGCACTACAAGATTAGCAGCTACTTACTACTGTAACTAGTGTAAAATTATTCCTAGGCTTTACTAGCTTCTATTAATAATTTGTTCCTAAGTTTTCTTAAGTAGTAAAACCTCTTATTGTATTACAGAGCCCTGCTAACGCCTTTGTATAGACACTAGAGTGCTAGCACAGCTTTAAGAGCCTTAAGAAGAGCTTGCTAGCTATCTTAACACTGTACTATTTTAACCCTAATTACAAAACTAAATTAGAGACTAATGTATTAGACAGGGTAGTAGCTAGAGTTATGTCCTAGAAGCATCTAGACAGTTGTTAGTACCCTACTGCCTTCTACAGCTGTGTACTAGCAGGTTTAGAGCTTAACTAGGAAATCTATAATAAAGAACTCTTTGCTATCCTCTAAGCCTTTAATAAATAGAGAGCAGAGCTTACGTCTATACTAAATTAGATATAAGTCTACTCTAACTACTAGGCGCTTAAGTATTTTATAACAACTAAAATCCTAAATATAAGATAGGCCTGTTAGTCTAAAACCTTTACCCTATTTAACTTCTAAATTAAATACACCCTAGGAAAGAATAACGCAAGGGCAGATATTCTTAGCTGTTATAAGCAAGACCTTAGTAACCTTAAGTCTGCATAAGAAGACAACTAATTACAAGTGTTGTTAGGTCCCTAGCAGTTAGATAACTATATTAACTCTAACCTAGCTTAGGATTACCTTATACAATCCTTAGTATTAGCTATTAGCACCCTATAGCCTAAGATATAATTAGACTTGTTAGAACTTATTAAAGCTGTAATACAGTATAACTGTCAGACCTTTGTTAAAGAACGCTAAACCCTAGCCCTAGGCTATTAGAACTATAACAGGTTGCTCCTATATTATAATTAGTTATGTGTTTTAGCTAACTTAAGATTATGCACTTGCCTTATTTAAGAGGTCTATAACTAGGTCTTAACAGCTTACCCTAGTGCAAAGAAGACCTACTAGTTACTGTTATAACAATACTACTAGCAAGGTATAGGAGCAAGTTGTGAACGTTACGTATAAAACTGCATACCCTGTTGTAAAGGTTATCTAAGGTAAACCTAACTCTGCAGGTATTTGCATCCTTTACCTATCCTAGCTAAACCTATACAGCACCTATGTATAGACTTTAAGGATTTTCTAAAAGACAAAGTAGGGTATAATTAGATACTAGTTATTATTAATTATCTAACTAAACAGGCTATTACTATACCCTGCTACAAGACAACTACAGCACAAGGGATAGCCTCTCTGTTTATCTAATAGGTCTATTAGTTTAGACATACTCCTAAGTTAATTGTGTCTAATTGTAGTCCTTAATTTGTGTCTAGTTTCTAGTCTAAGTTCTGTTAGATTATTAGCGTTAAGGTTAAACTCTTAACAGCCTACTATAAGGAAACTAATAGCTAAACTAAGATAATAAACAAGTACATTAACTAGAGACTACGCCTATTTATCTTATATTATTAGGATAACTAGTTTAAACTGTTGCTACTTATTAATTGCGCACAGCTTATATTACTATACACTGCTATTAGAATAAGTCTATATTAAGTGTTGTACAGCAGCAAGCCTAAACAGAGTTAGCATTAGAATAGATCTAATACAGATTAATCCCCTAAAGACAAGCTTAACTACAAGGACGCTCTAGAACTAGCTACCTGTATGCACAATACTTAGAAAGTAGCTAAAGAAAATATAAAGAAGGCTTAGATACAGATACAAGCTGCTAAGAATAAGCATTACAGTCCTATAAACTAGACTGTTAGGGATAAAGTTTACCTATCTACAAAGAATTTAGCTGCCTATTACTTAAGCTAAAAGCTATCTAAGTTATAGGAAGGTCTATTTAAAGTCCTAGAATAAGTAGGACACTTATAGCAATTAAAACTTCCTCTAGATTCCTAGATATATAATGTCTTTGCTCTAGACGTGCTGTGTAAAGACCTAAGTAATCCTTTGCTAGGGCAAGAAGCTCTAAAGCCTGTAGGAATCCCTATCTAAGGTGTAGAGGAATAAGAGGTATAAGAGATCCTTAGTAGTAAAATAGTACGCTGTTAGCTCTATTACTGTATAAGCTAGGTTAGACACAATCTAGACCTTACCTAGTATTTAGTAGAGAATTTTAAGAGAGTGCTATATAAACTCTATACGTATTACAAAAGGTATCCTAACTAACTAGGGCCTCTAAAAGACTTAGCAGAGTAGATTAAAGCTTAGGAAGAAGAGAAGTAATAAGAGAGTTACAGGATAAATTAAACTAGGACAAAGGAAATCTAGGATATTAGGTGCAGCTAGGTTAAACTAGAACCTAGGAATGCTAAAAGAATAATAAAGGAAAAGTATAAGTACAACAGAGCTGTTTTAGACTAGTATTAGACAAATTAGGAAATATCTATATCTAACAGGTTGTTAGGGATATTAGACAGCTTACTGTCTAACGCCCTTCTAGCCTAATTGTTTAGGCCACCACTACAACTGCAACCCCCTCCACCCTAAGCCCTCCTAGGAGCAGTCTAACCCTAAGCAGACTGTCCTACTACTGGACAAGCACCACAGTTGCCCACGTCCTGTTGTTCACCTAACGCCTGCAGGGATACTACTGCCTGCCTTAGCGCCACTACCTCCTCTAACAACTTAGCTACTGTTTCCTGTAGGTCCTAGATAGCCTCCTAAGCTGCATAATTAGTTATTAGCTGTGTGTAATACTAATAGAGCAACATATTAGTAGCAGAGACCTCCTTAAGCTGCGCAGTTGCTACCTGCACTACACTTGCTAAGGTGTAAGCTAACTAACAAAGATTACCCTAAGCAGTCTTACAAACTGCAACTGCTAGCATTACTTCTAACTCCCTAATCTCCTTGCTCTCCTTAGCCCTAGCTATCTCCTACGCAACAAGGTTACCTTAAAAGGCATTATACTTAGCACTAACATAAATTAGCACTAGATAACACTTCTTATTCTAAAGTATGCAGTATTTACACTTTATTAATAACACCTTTTTAAAAGCGTACTCTACTATAGTACTACAGGCAAAGGTGCAGATAGAACAAAGGCAGATAACCTAGTAGACCACTGCAAGAGCGCTAGGTAGGACAGGTATTAGCATAGTACTAACAAATAAGCCTAGAAAAAGTTAGCTTAAACTACTACTAGAAATAAGGGTTATAATTATAGCAGAATTATTATCTATTACTAGCTAAAGATAACAAGCATAGCTAGCTTATATTAACACCTAGCCTTAATGCTAAGCCTAACTAAACTACAACAACGCAGTAACTATAGGTTGTTTACTAACACAATAGTTATATTAGAGGTAGGTCTAAGTATATATCTATTTAGGATATAGGATATATAATTAGCTTAAATAATAACTAAAATAAGGATAGTAAATAAAAGCAAATAGTAAACAAGGTTTAGCAAATCTAGATAAGTAAAAGACAAAAGTAATATTAGCAATAGGCATATTAGAGCCCTAACAGACAGCACTTAGGATAAGGCAGTCCACGCTGCAGATTAGGGATAATCTGCCTACTAAGGCAGGGGGTAATGTAAGAACTATAATGTTTCTTACAAGCCTACTAAGCCTAATACTTATCTAATATCTACCTAATCTTAGCATTACTAAGTTCTAATACTTCCCTAGTTCCTAAGACACTAGCTAGTATATAAGCAGAGCATAGCATGTTACTGTAGTAGATAGTTTTTAAGTATCCTTTTGTACAAGACCTATAGGAATAGAGACTTTCTCCTAGCAACGTTTACCTAGTGCTCCCATACACCTCGCAGTGGTAACAGACCCAAATTAGAGCCCTCTAGCATCCTGTGTTGTTACAATCTTTTTATATAAAGCCTTAATAGTAATATCTAAATAGAATAAGTAATATTCTAAGTAAATAAGCTAAAGAAAGTATACTAAAAATTACTTAAAAATATTACTAAAGCTTAAGTATAAGTAATCTTCTATATTAATTAGAAAAGAAAAATAGTACCTTTACTAAAGAAAAGAAATAAAGTGTATCTTCTTATTAAGAACTTATATACTAGATAACTAACAAAAAAAACTAGATAAGGTTAAAGTTAGACTATTCTTTATTTTTTAATAAATTAGTTCTATAAATTATAAACTTAATCTACTAAAGGATATAAAGATCTATAATATATTTCATATCTTGCTACTAAAACTAGCTAACCTAAAAATGCTAATCTAGAAGAACTTCTACTACTAAACTAATAGTAATAATAAATAGGAAGTTAAAAAAATAATATAACACTAAGAGAAAAAATAAAATATAAAGTACCTAGTTAAATTATTAGAATACCTAAGTTTAGAAAGTATATAGAAACTATAAGAAAACCTTAGTAACTATAAAAAAAAACTCTTATAATACTGAAAAAGAAAACCCTTATAAAAGATTAAACTTATAAATAAAAGTTATTAGCTTCTAAACTAAGAAACTTAAACTAGAGGCTAAATGATAGAATACTAGAAAATAAGAAATATGAGTTGAAAAATAGCAGTCAACTCCGACCTCCGAACAGGAGATCTGGTATACCTTACTGGAGGTACTCAGCCTCTGGCTGGGAGCAACCAACCTCCGGTACAGAGGTTAGAGAGTAACTGGTGCTACCTCGGAGGTATTAGTAAGAGTGCACAGATATATAGTACCCCTTATAAACTACACTGTTATAGACAGAGATTGAATTAACCACAACGGAGGTCTCTGCGAGACGTCCAGACTGCACACTTTGGTTCCAATTATCCCTGGGGAGCTTCCGATACTAGCGATTTATTTAAACTATATGAAAACATACTTTATAAACTGCTAACAGCTTCTAGCTTAGTATTTCTAAAGGAAAGAAAGCCTAGATTACTTTCTAGAACAGACAGTATGAAAGCATTCTAATTACGGGCTAGAGACCTAGGCATTAGGCTGCCCTCTAGCTAAGTAACATTACAGTTAATGTCCTTAACAGCTTTAAGCGCCTTAAGATTCTTAACGTACTTTCTAGTTTTATCTACCTACTATTTCTTATAGTATTATGATATTTTCTTTTTTTTATTAATATAATCTTTCTTTATATACGTAGCTAGTATAGCTTCTAGAGTAGTAGATTTAGCCTTGTCTACTTCTACTTCCTACTATTCTAAGTAATATAGCTTATAATTAATCTTTTTAAAGTTTAGGATTAGAACTTTAAATAAAATATACTTCTATCTACTAATATAATAATAATTTCTACACTCTTTCTTTAATAATAATATCTAACACTTTTAACTTCTCTTTGCGTAGTATTAGCAAGACACTATTACTAGTTATCTAATACTATTAATGCAGTTACTAATAGAATAATAGTATATAGTACTTCTAGAAATTATAGAGTCAGTTTATAAGAATATAAGGGTTATAAAAGAAAGATAGTATTATAAACCTTAGAAGAAGGCATAATAGAAGATAAGAGAACGAAGAATAAATAACACTTAGAGACAACCTAATAGTCTTTAAGAAGATTAGTATACAGGAACTAATAACGCTTACTCTACTTATTCTAATCTCTTAGCAGAACGCTATAATAGAACATATTATATATATTCTAAAGAATTCTATAATATTCTACAAAAGTACTAAACTAGAATAATACTAGAATATTAGAACTAGTATAGAACATTTCTTAGTATATAGCATAGTAAGAACATAACTATTAGGGTTTGTGTTTAACCTAAGTAATAATCTACGTTATTAGATCTTAACTTAACCTTTAAGCTAGATAGTCTACTTTATACTACTTATTATTACCTTTGCTTTTAAGATAGACAGATAGTATCTATACTTCTTACTATAAACCTTAAACCTTTTTAGCCTCTTATTACTATATTTATCTCTAAGAACTAATTAAATAGTACTTATAAGCTTTGCTTAAATTATAACCTTAATAGTAATATAAGAACTATAATGTTTCTTATAAGCCTACTAAGACTAATACCTATCTAACATCTACCTAATTCTAGCATTACTAAGTCCTAATACTTCTCTAGTTTCTAGGACACTAGCTAGTATATAAGCAGAGTATAGCATATCGCTATAGTAGATAATCTTTAAGTATTCTTTTATATAAGACCTATAAGAACAGAGACTTTCTTCTAGCAACGTTTAACTAGTGCTTCTATACACCTTGCAGTAGTAACAGACCTTAATTAGAGCCTTATAGCATCCTATGTTGTCACAGTAACCTACTTATAATTGTTAGGTTAGAGTTTCTTCTGCTTCCTAGGCTTCTCTAAGCCTATTACTACTAGCTATAATAAGATCTTGCCTATTAAGAAGCTAGACTTATTAAAGTTATATATATCTTTATCTAGAATACTATACTTTGCCTTTATTAACTAAATAAGTGTAAACTAAGGCTAGGTAACTACTAGGTCCCTATAGGCAGCTTGCTAGCAATTATATAGGCAAGACTATTACTTTTTTAGCTTAGGTATATACTTAATAAACTTATTAACCTAGTTCTTGCTAACAGCATTACTACTATACTCTTTTAGTAGTTTATTTACTATATTTTATATATCTACCTTTAAGAATAGTAGTCTGTAATTAGATTTCTTAAGTATATATATTATTACTACCTTCTCTTCTAGCTTTGTGAGGCGCTTTGCGTTTAGCTTATAGTTATATTAAGAGTATATTCTATTATATTAGCATTAGATTAATATTGAAGAGACCTTATAGACTTACTTAGTATATTAGATACTTTTAATTTAATTTCTTAAGATATTAAATATTATAAGCTGTATATTAGCTTTAGTATAGAGTTTAGCAGCTTATTATAGTTATAACATAGTATTTTGTTATAACGTAGGCAGTTTTGCAGTAATAGTGTACTACTTAGTAGAGTGCGCTGCTTAGTAGTAAAACACGTTATACTTAGGATTTTAGCGCTTTATAAGGTTATTATAGATAGAGCTAAGTATAGTACTAATCTACTTATAGTACTACTCTACTATCTTATAAGATTAAGTAGATAATATAAAGTACTTAGTAACCTTATACTAATACTTATAAGGTAGCTATTACTAATTAAGTATCAATAGATAATAAAGCAAAGAAACTAGAATTTACCTTAATATAGTAGCTATATATAGCCTTATAGCTTTAGTAAGAAGGTATATTATTAAACACGCAGTTAAAGTTCTTAAGAAAGTAGTAATAGTAGAAGTAGAAGTTCTTAAACTTAACTTTAAGCAAAGTTTTATTCTTGCTTTCTAAATCTAATAGCTAGATATTACTATTAAGCTGCATAAGCACCTACTTAGATAAGAAGCTAGATAGCTCTAGTATACTAATACTACACTTCTTAGTTAATAAAGATAGAAGTATAGACTTAGGCTTTTTACTAAAAGATAACTATAAAATATTAGTAAAGAAGTATTTAAGTAAGAAAGTAATATACTAAACTATTATAAAACTCTTACTAGTATACTTATATATAAGATCCTTTCTAAGCTTACTAACTATAGTATGTAAATAAGTAGAAGAAGTAAGTAAAAGTAAGTAGAGTAGTAAAGCTATATTATAAGAAAAAGTAAAAAAGTAAGGTAGATAATAAGCGCTAAAAAAGCTATTTTAGGTCTAATACATATAACAAATAAGCTTAAAGTAGAAAGATACTATAATAGGCTAGGCCTATAACTAGCAGCTTAGCACTTATATGCCTTAAGATTAGACTTACTAGAATTCTACTATAGAGCTTTTTTACTCTAAAGTAGAGAATAAAAACTCTATAAACTAGAACTAGAGCTTTATAAGCTTTAGCTATAGCTTCTATAAATAAGAAGCTACTATACTATAGCTACTCTCTATTAAATTTATCTAGTCTATGACTAGCAAAGACTCTTAGCAGTTTGTCTCTTCTAGTAGGTGCTTATAAGGCACCTAAGCCTATAGTACTTTTTCTTTTTCTTTATACTTCTAAGCTTAAAAGCAGCTATACTACAACTCTTTATAATTAAGTTAAATAGTAAAATCTCTATTTATATATCTACAGAACACTCTACTAAATTATTATATAGTAATAGCTATTGTACGTGGTTGTGCAGCCTTATTTTTAAAGGGCTACTGAGGTATCAGAGCGGGCGTCACGCGACTCTGGGCGTTACGCGCACGGACACGGTACCGTGCACGGACACCCAACGATCGGAGACAACCAACAATTGGGGAACAATAATTACACCTAATTTTAACGCGTAATAACTTAACTACTATACTAGGAATTAATAATACGCTTATAGAGATTTATAATTTAAACTTAGATAATAAACTTGTGTATATAAAAATTACGCTTAAGCACAGTGTTAATTATAATACTCTATCCTGCGCGTACTGCAGTGTGCAGGTCCCTTAACACGTTGCTAACAAACAGCAACACAAGCTTACGCTATAATAAGAGGAGGACCTTGTACAGTATATAGGAGTGTTAAACACCTATTATATAGCACCTTTAAGGACTATAATACAGAATTTTGCGTCTAAAGTAGCCTAGAATCTTTGCTCTAATAGGTAGGTTATACGCTTCCTGCACTGTTACTATGACTGCCTTGTAGCTAAATAGACAACTAGCATAGACTCTAGTTGCTATAACGCTAAGTCTAGGTATAAGTATAAGCTGTACTTTAACATTCTACATAAGAAGATTACTAAATACTCTATTAAGCTAGCAAACACATATAATATAGATAAGAAGGGATTTGTAATAAGGGTACTAAGAAGAACAAAGCGCATCTTTAGTAGGCGTTAATATAAGAAGAAGGAGGTTTAACAGGCTCTTTAAGATAGCTTATGTAAGTAGGTAAGCTTATTAGCAGCAGTCTGCGCAGATAGTACTGCACTACTGCTAGGTATTATATTTGCGTTAAAAAACTCTATAATCTAAAGCTATTAGGTGGCTAATATAGAGGCTAAAAACTACCTAATTCACGTAGCTTCTTTGCCTACAGGGTAGACAAACAATAACATTAGATTAGCCTAGCTTAAATAGGTATTTAATTGTTATACAAAGGCAAAGGCGTGTTAGAGCTATAGGCTTCTTATAGTAGATAGCTACAGCAGTCACCTAACGCAGGACTTCATTAACTACTGTGATGAGAATCGGATTATACTGGCTGTGTTACCCCCTTACAGTACCTAGACGCTGCAGCTGTTAGACGTAGTCTGCTTTAAGCCACTCTCCTCTGTGTACGCCTCTGAGCTAGATAACTACCTCTAGAAGACTTAAGGCCTATCCCTGTTAACAAAAGGTGACTTTTTTAGTTTATTTTAGCCTGCCTAGGTAGCTATATTTACAGCTAAGCTTGTATAAAACACCTTTATAGTAATAGGGATAAGCCTACTAAACCCTAATGTTATACTTAATAGATTCTGTCACACAATACCTACTAACTTAGGCTTAGTTACCTCTAGTTCTACAGCCTATTCTGCAGAGGATTAGCTTAGAGCTTGCACTACACTGCGTGCAGAGGTGAAGGATCTGCGCAGTGCAGGTGCCTAGAAGCTTAGCTAAACTATCTACTACCTATTAACCTAGGTTAAACTCCTTCATAACAAACTAGATAGATTACAGCAGAAGCTATACCTAAAATAGAAGTGTTAGAAGCAACCTAGCAGACAACTAGACCTGCAACAGCATTAGGAGTACCACAGCGGAGCTATAATGTGGTCCCCTAGGGCTATTTAAGAGGCACGTGTCCGCATAGCAGTTACTGAGCAAGAGAAGGAGGAGGAAGAGCTAAGAAAGGTAGAGATAAAGGAGTTAGCAGCTGCTAATAAGCTATATAAGTAGAAGATTAAGGATAAGAAGTGTTAAAAGCAGGCAAGGGAGAAGGAAGAGCGTGCTAGAATGAAGGCAGAGGAACGCTAAGCAATAGAGGTCTAGAAGGCAGCTAGGGCAGCTAGCAAACAGGCTTGTGACTCTGCAAAAGCTATACAACAGCCCTAAAGAGGTAATACTACAACCTTAAAAGCTTCTGCAGTTAAAGTAAAGCCTGCGCGTTGTGCTGTAGGTGCTTGTAGTCACCTAAAGCCTGCTACGCCTCCCCTAGCTCCGCGCACTCACACGACCCGCAGCAGCTGCACCGCCACTTTATATAGATGAAATGTACTTAAAATAACAATTACTTAGGCCTATAGAACAAACTACTAAATTATTTTACAATATTAGCTATTATATGTGGCTCTGCAGCTTCATTTTTGTAGTAGGCCTTAGGGCTCGGAGCGATCGTTGGTTGTCTCCGATCGTTGGGTGTCCGTGCACGGTACGCGCACGGACACGGTAGGTCAGCATCGCAAGGTTGAACGCTGCTGTGGCGCCTCGAATTGTAGAGAATCGCGTTTCTCAACGCCATCGTACGATGTTCGCTTGATCAGCGCACGCTCGTAATTAGGACGCAAAGTGTGGCTCATTGCTTTAATAGGAAAGATCGAGCAATTGTTGACAACTGTATCGTGATCCACACCAGTTCGGGCTGCAAGATCCTTTGACCCATTGGCTCACGGCACCTAGAATGAACAAACGCGCTGCAAAAATGACAAAGATACGCAAGACAGTCCACGATTGAAGCATTACTATCGAACCAGCGGCGTCCATATAACATGACCCTAACCTCCCAAGATCTGTTTAGTCGCAAGCAAACCAACATGTAACACTTCTGCTTCCAAAAATCCAAGGTTCCGCCCCATCACGTCAGCCTTGATCACCACGGCAAAATGGCCCAGACCGCTCGGGTAGAAGCACAACGTGCAAACACAGCCATGTCAGACACGTTCTGACGATCGATCTGCAGCACTACAATTACTTCAATAGGAAACTTTTAGTATAGCCGTTGGCAACAGCGGCCCTGATCGAGATCCCAACGGCCGTAGGGCTGAGCCAGTTTCGCTGTGTTTATGTTTGCGCGACGAAGCGATGACAGGGATGGTGCATCAAAACGACGTGAGAACAAAGGCAAGCAAGGTAAGCAAGGCAGATGTAGTACAGGGCGGACCAGGTGAAGAAATGGAACACTTGGTATTGTTTGAACGCCGGCTATGAAATGAGCAATGTACAAGGTGGAACGATGTTTCCGAGGCCTTCCCTTTTCCTGAAAGTACATTTACTTCTGCATACCCTCGACAAAGCCTAGCGCATCCTCGCGGTCCACCACGTCAATGCTACTTGTCTTGTTGGTGTACGTTACACCATAGCACCTGTCGGCAACAAGGACCATCTCCGGCCTGAACGTCGTGCAGATAAACTGTCCGCCGCCCTTTCCATCCGGGCCCCCTTGTCCGCTGAGCTTCTGCAACATATTGGCAACTGCTGTGCGGTACTGAGCGTCAAGGTTGGCGTCGATCTCGTCGAATAGGTAGAATGGCGCAGGATCGCATTGCTGAATAGCAAAGATGAGTGCCAATGCGCAGAGAGACTTCTGTCCTCCAGACAGCTGTCCAATCTTCTGCTGCTCGTCATGCTTGGAGTTAAAAGAGACAGCAATGCTGACGCTGACGTACTCTTCAATCTTGCTGGTTTTCTTCCTGGGTTGCTGTGTGGCCGTCTCGTCCTCACTGTCATCGTCGTCGTCCTGTGCGCCGTCTGATCTACGGTTGATGATGAGCCTGCCTTGACCAATAGGTACAAGCTCCTGAAAGACACTCTTGAAGGCGGCAGACACCTGTTTGAAGGTACGTGCAATGGCCTCATCTTTACGCTGGTCGAGTACATCGATGAGATTCTCGATCGCTTTTCTGGATGAGTCGAGCTCGGTACGGCGGTCTGTAAGCGTCTTGCGTTGTCTTGTAAAATTTTCATACTGTTCGTATGCTTTCTTGTTGACGTGTGCGAATTGCTTTTGTGCTTGTGTGGCTTTGGTGAGCTCTTTGCCGATCTTGACATGATGTTAGCAATATCCGTATAGGAAAGCAGTTGGCTCTAACCTTTTCCGAGTTCCATCTGCTGTACTTGCGGCCAACGTCTTCAGGCAGCGTTCCTAGCTCCCGAATCTCTTTCCTCACTCTACCGAGTTGAGCTGTGTATGAGCTGCGGTCTGCATCTTTTCTTGAAAGCGACTTCTCTTGCTTCTCCATTGCAGCGGCAAGCGCACGATTGCTCTGTTCTCTTTCGTTTCTAGAGATCTCCAATTGCTCAATCTGAGCTCGGGTATCGTCGATCTGAAGGTCGGTTTCTTCTATTTGCTGGTTCAAGCTGGCAATGGTCTTGTTGATGGTGTCCAGCGCTCGCTTGGCTTCCCGCAAACCTGTAGACTGTGCGACAGAGCTTCCCACGCCTCCTTGCTGCGCAAACACATCATCCAGGGCGGGCTGTAGACTCTGACTCAGTTCCAACTCAGCCTCGATCTTTTGTGTCTCGAGCGTAGCACGCTCTTGCTTGATCTGCGCATATTGCTTTTTGAGATCCTTTACTGTACTTGTTAGAGTCACGAGCATCTGCTCTTCGTCGTTGGATAATGCTTTTGTGAACTTTGATGCGATCTCGGCCTCCCAGTCGCTTTGTTGAGCTCCGAGCAGGTTGATGGCTGCTTCAAGATCTGCGGCAGTCCGCTGCTTCTTCGCCAGTGTATCTCTTGCATCTTGCAGGAGGCTTTGCTTGACGCGGACTTCTTCACGCATTGGCGCGTAGCTAGTCTCGCCTCTCCTCTGGTCATTCTGTCGCCTGAGCAGCTCGCTCTGTGCCGCAGTGAGCTGATGCTTGATGGCATCCAGTTCTTCATCAATCTCACGATTCCTTCGCTGTAGATCCTCGAGTTGCGCGCGCTTCTCAGCAACTGCGCCGAAAGCCATGATCTTTGACCTAGATGGGTCGTGGTAGCCACCACGATACTGACCTTTCCTGGTGGCATTGTCTCCATCTGGGTTGTATGCGCGAACATTGTATTGTTTAGCGACTCGCTTGCATTCGTCAAGCGATGGGCAAACGACAATCTTGCCGAAGACATGCCTGAACGCATTCTCGAAACGATCATCGTAAACCAGCTTCGGAAGTAAAGGCTGCATGTTTTCTGCTTGCCTGAGCTGCAGATCTGGAACGCTGATTCGGTTTAGTGGTATAAAGGTTAGACGGCCGCCCTTGTCCTTAGTGAGACGGTCCATGATCTTGGACGCTACATTGTCATCTTCGACCACAACATGGAATAAAGCTGCTTCCGCAGCGCTCTCGGTGACGGAACGGTAGTTCTCGGGTACTTGGAGCAGTTCGGCAATCATACCATGAACACCCTGTAGCCCGTCCCTGCGATAACGTCGCAATGATTCGAGTCCGCGACTTGTGCCGTGATCCAGCAAACGTGAAAATGTCTGTTCAGCCATGTGAAGGTCTTTCTGGACGTTCCCAAGCTGGCTGCTGAGCCTGTTCTGGTCGCGCCAAAGGCTTGTCTGCTTGTCGACGATGGCCTTCTTTGCGTATTTGGCCTTCTCCAGCTGAGCCGCAAGATCCACAGCGGCATCACCTTCATTGTCAATTGCCTGCCTCAGCTCAGCAATCTCGACTTCGATCCGCTCGATGTCTTTTTGGAGCTCGCTGATCTCTTCATTGGTCTGCATAAGAACGGCCTTGCGACGGCTCAAATCACCATTTGTCTCATCGATCTGAGCGCGCAGAGCAGTGTCGCGTTCTCGCTTGTTGCTGTAATGTGCGGTTCGACCCTGTTTATCCTGTAGGCGTTTGTATTGGCCCTCCACATCGAGTAGCTGTGCCCGCACTGTCTCTTCTTCCTCCTTCTTCGCATCGAATTGAGGCAAGAGCTGCTCAAGCTCAGTCTGTCGGGCTTTGATCTGTTGTTGGATGGTCTTAATTTTTGCATCTCGTCTGGTCCTGGTCTGCTGGGCAGATGATTGGCTGTCCTGTAGAGCACTCAAATCCAACTCGATCTTGGCCTTTTCTAACGTGGCGGCCTTGCGCTCGCCTTCGTACTGGACACGGTCTTGCCGGAGGATGTCAAGATCACTCTTCCGTTGATTGACTTCCGATTCAAGGCGAGTGATATCGCCCTCGTTCTGTCTGAAAGTTGCCTCGTTATCCTCGCGCATCTCACGGCCGTGATGTTCGAGGGAGTCGATCTGCTCGATCTTGGCCTCAAGTTCGGTCTCTTCGCGCGAGTGCAGCGTGTATAACAGCGACCTCCGCTCCCTGTCGTTCTTACTCCAGGCTTCCAGCTCCTCTTTCTCGCCCTCGAGTTCACCCAGACGCTCGTTGATCGACTCAACAACGCTATCGATGTTGGCACACTTGCTATCGGTATCGTTCAGCAGCTTCAAACTGTCGGAGCGGCGTGTTTCGTATACGTTCGAGCCAGAAATTTCTTTCAACATCTCAAGGCGGGCCTTGTCCTTCATATTTGTAAGTGCGGTAACGCGACCCTGCGGCACAATATAGTATGGGTTTGAGCGCGAAAAACCAGCCGATTCGAGAATTTGTACCACCTCGGACTTTGTCGCATTCTTGCGATTGACCGAGTACTCGTCCTTCTTCGCACCTATGGTTCGGCGCAGGTAGAACTCAGGCTTGCCTGTCTGGAAGCGGTCTTCGGTGTTGTCGAAGCAGACCTCGACATAGGCCGACATAACGGCAGAGCCAGACCCTTCGTGTAACAGGGCCTGGCGCTCCTGGCGATTGAGGAAGTTGTAGTCGTCGCCAAGAACGAAGCGCACGGCAGCGAAGAAGTTACTTTTGCCAGAGCCATTGCGGCCAACGATGACATTACAGTTGGGCGAGAACGGTTCAATTTGCATCTGGTCTTTGTAACTACAGTTTCATCAGTAAGATTCGCTTTGCGCGCTACTTGTCTCTTACCTTTTGAAGCCCTGGATGGTGATCTGCTTGATGTAACCCATGATGTCGGTGGGGCGCAGTCACAACGCGCAGCTTCAGTGTGATTGTTGTCGATAGGCGTGCACTCTGTATGGCAGTAAAATCACGTTGATATCACTCAAGACATGGCGGAGATAGGGCAGGCGTGGATGCAGGATGCTGGTGTTGCTTGCCCTTGGTGCCCGCGACGCGCCTGCCACCTGCGCGACGCGCTTTCCTGCCAAGCCACCAACCAGCTTTAGCGCGATATGGGCCGTCATCTCTACCTGAACATGATCATGAGCGATCGTCTTAGGAATTTGACAATCGATACGAATCTTGCGCGATGCCCACTCGATGGACTGCAATCTCATCACGCTCACAGTAGCAACAAAGGTCCAACTTAAATAGCCGGCTGACTGCTTCACACATATGCATCAATACATCGACAGAAACTCTCTACCATGAATAAACATGGTAGTTTGCGAAGCTTCATATCTTGAAGTTCTATGCGTACACTGCACAGCCGCAGCACAATTAGTTACAATTCCTCTTGTACATGTTGACCCTTTCCGAGCCAACGATTGCCTTATGCCCTCGCTTGCACGACATCTCCGTCTCCCAAAGCTCAATAGCACATAATTAGCTCACGTCCTGTCCTACAACTTCGCATGCACTTCGTGTCCCGACGATCACTACAGCAGCCTTGTAAGTGTCCTGCTCTGTCCTTGCACCGGAGTGCCTGTCCAGGCCTATCGTTCAGGCCAGGGAAACTTTCCCAAACCATGGAGTAATGGGCTCACTGACGGCAAAACAACACAAGGTTTCTTTTAAGAGCTGGGTTGGGCATTCGAAGTTGCAAGCTGCATCTGTGGATCTCTCCGCTCCATGTTCGCCATGTGCATGACGCTAGCGTGCTTCACATCTCCGCATAAGGCATCATGTGCGAAGATTCCACATGTTGACAGGGTGTTCCAAAGATGCAAGAACCCTGTAGATGCTAATTCAGCCTTGATGCTTATGCTGCTACAACCTTCCTCCGGCAGTGGACACCCGACACCGTGGGGCCAGGCTAACTGATTGAGAGTTGAAACCAAGCACAGAGTTACAGCTGAGGGCACGTACTGATTCCTACCCTGAGATATATCCAATGCAGTTGCTCGAAGAATTGGGCAAGGAAGATCGACGGGTACGTCCACCAATTTCCCACTCAAGACGTGTAATTCGTTTCAGCGCACAAAATGGTCCCGAGGCTTCTAGTAATCAGCACTTCAGATGATGTAAAATTTTTGTTTTAAGATTGTATTCTATTCTACCTCAGCCTCCCTTTTCCCATATTTTTCCAACGACTGACTTTAAACATGTCCTTAGCCTCCCCCTCTATCTTACAATTACACAATCTCCATATCTCCAAGTCATCAACTCGCGGACGTCCGCTCTCAACTCCCCAGGTGGCCATTCTGTCGTGTTAGGCTTTCATAACGACCAGACGTCCTCACCAGTCGCCATCCTGACCTTCTCAACCTTCCAAATTCGGCAAGAGAACACCAAAGCCATTGATATCCCTGGACATATTGCCCGAGAAAGAGGCGGTTGTGATTGGAAGAACGACCGATCCTGCCGAGTGACAGGAGACATGGCGCAAAGCGGTTCGTAATCAAAAGGCTCAAAAGACGAGGCCCTAAGGACGGAGAGAAGCGCCGAAGACCTGTTTTGCGGCATGTAGTAACACTTGTTAAATACACCAGGGGAGGAAAAGTGATGGGAGACGATGGGAAGGTCAAAAAGCCAACATACACGATTTGTTGGATTACGTTGTGGAAGTATATGTATCCTGGCAGCTTTCACCTCTCACACTCTGCGCGCTGCTCAGCACCTCCCCATGATGGATCACGACCAAGAACCCTACATATGACCTACATATCTCACTCCAACCACCCAGCCCTTCTCAACTTTCCTCATCAGGTAGGAACCCACAACCATCGGCTTCTTCGCTCTTTATCCCGAGCAAGCTGGGTGATATGACTGGTCCTTGCTCTAGGAAGGAGTGCATTTGAATCTTTCGTTATTTTTTCCGGATATTCGGGGTTCATGATTGGTTGACCCTCTTAGCGGTGGTTGTGTAGCATGGGCCATCGGGACTGGAGACCGAGTGCATATATATCGGCTAGATTAGCGAGTCAGATCTGTGACAGACGAGTGATCATCTTCTGTGTGTGGGCTGCTGTGATAGATGGTTTGGGTTGCGGCGCTGACATGATGGAAGTGCTAATGATTAAGGAAGGCACAGAGTTGTGCCACAAAAGTTGAAAACAATGAAATATTGGCATGGTCATGTAGGAAGGCGTAGGTAGTTGGCTGATCATCAATGGTATTGATGCTGGCTACAGCATCAGGAAACGAAAGTATCTACATCGCCCCACCACATGAAAACTTCAGTCCGACCTATTCGCTGCAACTTTCCGAGGCCCAGTCAACTCCGACACGATTTTGTATTGCGCCGATTCTCGAATCTTTTAACAGGCGTTGATGTCAGCATCAGTGTAGATGCAGGCCGCGCTGGGGCCGTCACTAATCTCGGTAGGCTCATTTCCGGGCGAAGTGCCCTCGAACTCCTGACAGATGACAGTGGTGCCAGTGATGCACGAGTTGCTGATGGTAGCAGTATCGCCGAAGTTAGAGTTGATGCCGACGAGTCCAGACGAACCACCGGTGGCCTTGATGCCGCTGAGCTTGACGTGGCGTTCACCCTGCTGGAAGATTGTTAGTGTGACGTTCAAGGATGAAATAGGGTGGAAAGAGAGATGCTTACAGTCTTGCAGTTACCGCATGAGCGGTACAGCTTGCCGAAGTCCTCAACAGTGAAGTCTGAGATGCTAATTGTGCCAACACCGTTGTGTTGAATGACCTTATCCTCGGCACCCTTAGCACCGCCGCCAGAGACAGTACCATCGCCATTGCCCTTGAAGGTAAGAGCATCCTCGCAGACAGCCTCCCACCAGACGTTGGTGATGGTGCAAGCACCGGCGCAGTGCACACCTTCAACCTGATCAGCACCGATGATGACGTTAGAGAGGGAACCACCGTCTGCGACAATGAAGACTGCATCGCTGTCACCACCTTCGCCGCTGGAGCAAGAAACGCCACGGCCAAACTTCATCATGCCACCATCGAAGTCAGTGACCTCCATGGGCGCAGAGAGAGTGGATTCGCCAGCTGCAGTGGGGAATGTGCCAGTTGCGCCGCCGCCGGTGCTGGGGGTAGTGGAGTTGGAGCTGCCGCCTGAGCTGCCCCCGGAGCTGCCGCCAGAGCCAGATCCTGAATCAGAGGAGGACTCCTCGTCGCCAGATCCTGAAGAAGACTCGTCTCCGCCGCTTGAATCGGAACCAGAGCCAGCGGAAGACTCGTCACCTGAGCCCGAACCAGAACCAGAGGATGACTCGTCGCCAGAACCAGAAGAAGAATCGCCACCAGATCCTGAAGAAGAGTCACCACCACTGCCGGATGAAGACTCGTCACCAGAGCCGGATGAAGAGTCACCACCACTGCCAGAAGAAGAGTCACCGCCACTGCCGGACGAAGACTCGTCACCAGAGCCCGAAGAGGAGTCGCCACCAGAGCCCGAAGAGGAGTCGCCATCAGATCCTGAAGACGATTCTTCATCACCGCCGCTGGAGCCGGAACCAGAAGAAGACTCGTCGCCACTGCCGGACGAAGACTCGCCGCCAGAGCTGGAGCCACCCGAGCTAGAGTCGCCCGAGGAACTGTCATCTCCACTGCTAGTTTCTTTATCACCGGAGCTGCTCTCCTTATCCTTGCTGCTTCCGGACGACTCGCTAGAATCGCTCGAGCTGCTGGACTTGTCCTTCGACTTGGAGTCGGAGGAGCTGGAAGAGTCGGACGAGTCGGATGAATCAGAGTCGGACGACTTGGCCTTGGAGACACCAATGAACTTGCTACCGGGGGAAGGCAGCGCGAAAGACACGGTGCTCAGATCAGCGTCGGGTGTAGGAAGAGGGGTTGGCGCGCCGGTCAGAGCAGGACCATCTGACTTGCCACTGAAGATGGGGCCACCAGTGGGAGCGGCCATGCCGCGAGAGCCAAAGGCGCCAGACGGGAACTCGCCATCGTTGTAGCGACCACGGCCGGATCCCCTGCCATCCTGCTCTTCGATGTCGGTGTTGTTGCGGCCTTTGCCCATGCCCCTGTGAGGAGCGGCGGAGACCGAGAGAACGAGTGCCGCAGTAGCGACGGTTGCAAGGCTGAAGCGCATGATTGCTTAAGTGTTGATCTTTTGGGTCAGAGTGGGCAAAACTTGCAAAGAAGGAGAAAGTATTTGCACAGCAAATGAGAGACTTGAAGAACAAAAGATCGTGACTAGCACAGAGCTGGAGTGAATGTTCGCACAAAGAAGTTTGTGGAAGAATGAATGAAGAGGAAGTGAGTGATGCTGATGATGGTCAACCAAGGGCGTTGTGACCAGATATCTTTATACTCTTTTGCGTTCAGCCAAATGCACAGAGCTCGAAACAAGAGCCGATCGCCAAGCCGTACATAGTGGTTTACTCGTGAGAGGCTGAATACCCTGCAGATGCAGATCGGTATGTTAGATCGATCAAACTGAGATCTCGGCTTTGCAAGTGCCTGCATAGAAAGCTTGGTGCTGTACGTATGCACCAAGGGTGTTTGAGAGCGATAGGCAGCGGCAAGTCGTAAACATAGCGTTTCTGTGTTTCGGACGTTGTTCGATTCAGTGACGGTCGAGGGTTGACACGATCAGCGCTGAGTCCGATACTCAATGAGAGGAGAGCGCGCGTTTCAACACAAGGATCGCTGGGCTTGGCTTGGAACATCCAGATTGAGGAGAGCAAGCATGTGCGGCGTGACAGCGGGGGCAGCGTCGTGGGCGAAGTTGACACTATGGTTTGACAACGGGAAGATGGTTTCACAAAATGCTCCGCATATCGAGACGTCTTGGCTGAAGCGCATAAGATGGACGAATCGGTCCGCTAGGACAAGATGGGCTTACTGTTTGCTGGGGACAGCTAAACATGATACTCGTTGACTCGATGGCGTTCACGACGAGCGGCAGAGCAGCTGGGCGTCATGCTCGGTAGCCTTCCGATGCCATCGACGCCTGAGGCAGCGAGACGCAGATGCCTGTCCGTTAATGCGAGCGAGATTTCACTCTGTTTTGGCTGGAACACGTGCGCAGAGTGTTGTCATGCAATTGTATGTGGCCAGCGCTGAGAGTCGCAACTTCCTCCTCAATGAGTCTGTCTCGATGAATCCCAATGACTGGCAAGCGTTCATATCGGAGGATACTTTCAACAGCGGTCATAGCCAGAAGGCTCTCGCAGTTGCTTTGAGTGCTCCATTTACTACATTCTTGTTCGTTCGTTCGTCCATGTCGGTGCGATCGTGCGTGTGTTGCAAGGTCGTAACCTGGCTGTTGCGGCGCTCCCTGAATGCTGTTCGACATGCAGCAAGCCTTCGACGATGCCTTGAACACTTTTGACAGTACGAGGGCGATGTTAGGAAGGCAAATCTCGCGCGATGCCAGCCACCTTCTGATCGTGACGATGGTTTTGGTGATCGAGTCTTCACAAGCGTGACAATTTTCTACTTGTCCACACCTCGGCTCGGCTGCTTGAGCTACGTCCAACCACCTTCAGGATGACGTCTTGCGAGGCGGATCCGTCTCCGTGAAAGCCATCATGAGAGCTTTCCCCGCGTTTATCAGTCCTCACGCCTGAGTGCGACTTCTTCGTTCTGCTCTTGAACTTGGAGGAAACGCTGTTGGTTTATCGACACCGTCAGCGCCGCCAAGATGAGCAGCTACACGTACATCTATAACTCACAGCTGGTAAGCTTCGCGCAGTCTAGCATAAGAGCCGAGCTGACACATGCAGGATGCTTTCTCCTTGTACCATCTCACTCATGAGCAAGCGACGAAGCCCAGTGCACTCGGCCCTGCCCTGCCAGCCCTTGGCCACGCAACCTCAGGCGCCCTAGGAACGGCCGTTTCGAAGCTGATCACGTACCCTCTTGACCTTGTCGTCACGCGTCTACAGGTCCAAAAACAACTCCAGAGCGAGAATGGACGGCCGAGGTATAATGGCATTCTCGACGCTGTAGAGAAGATCTATGAGCGAGAGGGAGGCCTGTCAGCATTCTACAACGGCGTGCCTCATGAGGTGTTCAAGGGCGTCACGGACAGCTTCTTGTTCTTCCTTGCATACTCTTACGTGAGGCAGAGCCGCTTGACCGCAAATGGTGGACGAAAGAGCCTGGGTGCGTTGGAGGAGATTGGTGTGGGTGTTGTTGCCGGCGCCTTCTCCAAGTTCTGCACGACGCCAATCCAGAACATTGTTACCAGGAAACAGACAGCAGCGATGACAGCTCTTGACGGAACCACTGGCAAGCCTCCAGCGTCGAGTACGCGGGACATTGCAGATGAGATCATGCAAGAGAAGGGCCTGCAGGGCTTCTGGTCTGGCTACTCGGCCAGCCTCATTCTAACGCTCAATCCGTCTCTCACCATGCTTTTGCACAAGGTGCTACTGCGGGTGCTCGTCGCGAAAGACAGGCGAGACGACCCCGGCGCGCGCATAACATTCCTCATTGCGGCTACAAGCAAGGCGCTGGCCTCGACACTGACCTACCCGTTCCAACTGGCTAAGACGCGCGCTCAGGTCTCATCTCAGAAGCCCAGCGAGATCACTGGTGAAACTTCAGAGTTCGAAAAGGCAGAGCAACCGTTGAGGTCGAAGGCCATTCGCGCCAGACAGCGTACTGTGTTTGCCACAATAATGCGCATTGCACAGACCGAAGGCTTCCTTGGCTTGTATCAAGGCCTCGGTGGAGAAGTCTTGAAGGGCTTCTTCTCGCATGGTATCACAATGCTGATGAAGGAGCGAATCCACGCCGCCATCATCAATCTCTACTACGCAGTCCTGCGCTCAATGGAAAAATTTCCAAGCCAAGAGGAGCTCAAGCAGATGGCAGCAGATAGCATAGAAGACGGCAAGGAGCGAGTGGGCGATGTTTATGCAAAGGGCGTGGAGGTTGCTGAGCAAGCAACGGAGAAAGTTCAGCATGCGGTGGCACAGGGATCCCAGCAGGCTCAAAATCTATACGAAAGCGGCAAGGAGCAGGCTGGTGAGATGTACCATAAAGCTACTGAAGCGGCGCACTCCGCCACCTCCACTGCACAGGAAGCAGTTCGCAGCAGTTCGCAGCAAGCACAAAGCCTTGCAGAAGCTGGAAAAGAGCAGGCCAGTGGAGCGTATGCAAGGGCTGCTGAGACAGCTCAGACGGTATCATCAGCTGCACAGGAGCACGCGAGCGAAGCGTACAACAAGGCAACAGAAACAGCTCAAGCGGTCTCGTCAACAGTACAAGGACAGGCCAGGGATGCAGGACGGTCCGCGACTCTGACGGCCCAGGACTCAGCTAGTGGCTCGTACGCAAAGGCGACCGAGTCAGCGGAGGCAGCCTCTTCCATTGCACGTGGCAAGGCCAGCGAGGTCTACAACAAGTACACCCAGGCAGCAGACTCAAGCACGTCGAGCGCGCAGCAAGCTGCCGTCGCTGGATCACGGTCCGATGGACTAGTAGAGCAGGGCAAGGAGGTGGCAAAGAATGCTCAAGAGCAGTCGAGAGACATTGCAGACACATATGGCAAGAAGGAGTAGTGCTTGACGCAACGGTAGGGCGGCAGCAGACTGTACATATACCCAGGTGTATTTGTTTTCTTTTTGTTCTTTTTCACGTGTAACAATGTTATTGAAGGTGTTGGGGTCCCATGACATGGAACACAGCCCAACGATGCAAGACGCATGTGACGCCCAAACTTGCGGTGATGGACTGCCAGGGATGTCGTGTCTGTCGAGGCGGTGTCGGACTGCGGCATGGTGAGAGCAGAGCATGCTGCAAAGCTGCTGCGTATGCTTTGCATATATGTTCTTGCCAGTGAGGAGCCGAGGCGTATTACATAGATAGCGATAACGTTTGCAGCCTGCCAGCCGGTCCAGCCAGCCAGCCCAGCCCGTTTGTGTGATGTTACCAGCCCCCGTTGAATGCAGCCGCACTCGAGCACGGTCGTGGGGACAACAGTGCAGCCCTCTCCAACATCACCGCTGTGCCAACACACACCCCGCCTGCGGCGCTGCTGGGTGCGACGGACAGCTGCTAACTACTAATCTGCACAGGGACAGGGAAGTCATTGATACTGACGGCGACGCTGCGACTGGGAAGCGTGGCCGGGAAGTTTTGCAGCTGGCAACGGCGCGCGAGCTGTCAACACAACACGCCGATTCGCTGTTGGGTCAGTCAACACCCAGACAGCAGACGCAGCAGGAGCGACCACGACAACGACGCCGCCGCCGCTGCCACCGCTCGCCCACGCCACGTCTCTCGCTGCACGCAGTCCTAGGCTGAGCAGACGGAGCGCACCAACCACCTCGGGCGACTCGACGAGCCGCCGGCCTACACAGCACGCCAGTTTCACCACCCCGCCCAGCCATCGCTGCGCGCTCTCTCCTGAAACGCCGCTGCGGCCGACGACGCACCCCGTCCGGCCGCCATGGACGCAGCCGAGACGCCGTCCTCTCCTCCGCGCCGCAGCAATGGCTTTGGCAGCCTGCAGGAGGAGCTGGACTACTACAAGACAGCCTACGAGACGCTCGACGCAGAGCTGCAGGAGTTCCAGTCGTCCAGCAAGGAGCTCGAGGCCGAGCTCGAGCGCGACGTTGAAGAGAGCGAGAAGCGAGAGCGCAAGCTGCAGGAAAAGGTAGAACGGCTGGGCTTTGAAGCGGAGGAGTGGAAGGTACGTCTACACACATCTGCCCGGACCCTGCCAGCCATCGTGCGGCGGTTCAGGGACGAGATGCTGACCCCCATGGCAGACAAAGTACAAGCAGAGCAAGACCGAGGCCAACAATGCGCAAAACACGCTACAGAAGGAAATCACCAGCCTGCGCGATGCACAGCGCACCCTGCAGCTCAAGCTTCGTGACGTCGAGGTGCAAAATGATGACTTTGAGCGCCAGACGCGCAACCAGACCTCGTCGCTCGAGGACGTCGAGACAAAGTACAACGTGGCAATCGAGCGCGAAGTCATGCTCGAGGAGGAGATCAAGATTGGTGAGCGCGAGCGAGAAGCGCTGCGCATCGAGACCCAGCGACTGCGCGACGAGCTGTCGGACCTGAAGATCGAGTCGGAGATTACGCAGGAGAAGCTGCGGCTGGCAGAGGCCACCATCGAGAAGCACCACCAGCGCGCCGTCTCGAACCACCTCGCCAAGGACTCGTCGACGCTGCGGCCACGCTCGCCCATGTCAGAGGCCTCGACCACAAACACCAACCTCTCTTCGCCCACCGCCGCATCCACTCCGCCCTACATGCAGACAGACGCTCTGCTCCCAGACTCGACCCCGCCGTCCCCGCCGCTGTCCGATGCCCCGCTCGCCATTCGCCCGATCCCATTCATGGCGCCTTTACCCACAAGGAAGGCGTCGATTGCATCGCGCGACCCAGCTGCTACACCTAGAGCTGGCGTCTTCGCTCGCCCTCGCCACACCCGAGGGCCGAGTATCTCTGGAATACCCGCTGCAGGTGCGGCCGCTGGCGGTCGACGCACGCCATCAGTCATGCGCCCTCCCAGCGCTGTGCCTGGACAATGGCCGTCTCGACCCAGCATTAGCGGCAATGCATCGGCACCTGGTCTGCCTAGGTCTGGCTCTCTGTACCAGATTCGAGGTTTGATTGGCAAGATGCAGAAGCTTGAGGAGCGAGTACACTCAGCCCGCTCCAAGCTGCCTGCGCCCATGCCTACACCCCCTCGAGCCAGCCCACGGGGCCCAAGCGCCTCGAGCAACTACCTACCTACTTCAATTTCGGTCAGGAAACGCGCATCTCAAACATCTACATCGGCTTCTTCTGTTGGGGAGATGCCAGCTCCGGTCGGCAGAGGCCGGTTGTCATTCGGTGTGCCCTCAAACGCCAGTACCAGTCGTCCCAGCAGTCGAGCTTCAATGTCGTCCACGCCTCAACTCCCGAAGATGATGAACCGGCCCAGCCCGGTATCCCGAAGCAACACGACTCGCACGCCCGGCACGCGCACACCCGGAACACGCACTCCAAGCACACGCACGCCCAACAACAGGAACCCGCTGGGACACTACTCGTCGGCATCGATGAGCGGCCGAATAGGAAAGGCCCCTCCTCCCATTCTGCATCTCCACGAAGGACGACAGTTTGGCCGACAGTCTCTGAATAGGCACCCAAGTGATTACGCCTACACGCAGACCCACAACGCCTCGCGTAGCGACACGGGCAGTGACGATGGTGAAGAGAGCGAGACCAAGACGCCAAACGGGCGACGTTCGATGATGGAAAGGACTGGCATCCCAACACTGGGCAGTGGGTTGCCCAGAAGGACGAGTGTGGGGAGGAGGATCAGCGCAAGTATGGATGCTGGCAAGGTGCCAGTACGTCCACGCAAGATGTCGACATACGAGGAGGAGACGTACTAGGCTTGTATGCATCAGTGATCAGCATCTGATTGGGAGCGTTTACAGTCTAGTACTAGCATGGATTTGGCGTTGGAGCGTCGGGCGTAATGCAGGTACCAGTGTCGCTGGGTGGCACTTGTGCGTAGCGTTAGGAGCGCGAATGCAGGGCAGGATAGGGCAGGGCAGGCCATGTGCTGAATCATGGCAATTACATATCAGCTAGATACCAATACCATCCCCTTTGTCTATATTTTCGTTTACACAAATACTTTGCGATACGTTGGTGGGGAGGATGAATATCATGTGCGTGTGCAGTTTTCTTGACTAGCACCAATCCTCAATGCGAAAACAAAGACTACCACATATGGTATAGATTCTATATAGCCTGGACTCACTTTTATCATGATTTACCATGCTTGCCGTTCCAACAGCAATACAACATTGACGAGGTCCATAGCCCGGATTCAGACGGTCAAGGCACTGCTTTACTTACCTAGGTCCATCCTTTTTGCGACGTGATTGATCGATTGATTGATTGCGGGTGGATCCCCAGACAGGGGTGTGTCACTTTCACATGCCAAAAAAGACGGCAATCTCCCCAAATCACGTCACAACGACTTGCAAGGCAGACGACAGTAGGTAGACGAGAGTGAGTGCGGCAGATACAATATCGTGTCTTTCACGATGGGAAAGCTTGTTCACACCATCTGGATGTTGGTCATAGCGATAGAGATGTGCATCGCACAGCCTGCACGGGTGGACGCGGTGTTTAGGCCGGAGTCGAGCATTCACCGCAACCACACACATAGACACAGAGAGGGACCTGCCATGGACGTCGAAATAAGCTCAGAGGAACCGTTCGGCGCACAGTCGCCATGCAGGATAGCCTGGCGTGGTGTTTGCGGCGGTCCAAGATCTGGGGTAGGGACCTAGCAAGTAGAGCGGAGAAAAAAATCGTACGATTTTGTGTCTGACATGTGAAAGGGCACATGCAGCAGCGATGCGCTGCGCTGCGGACCGGACCGTCGCACCTCCCACAGGGCTGTTGAACCCTGGGTGCCTGGGCTGCCCCGTGTTTCTTCTGCGTCGGTACGCTCGGAATGCAGGTCGGAACTAGCTGCAGCTGCTTGCTTATCTGACGTATGGGTGTCATGTTGTTGAGGGAGCACCGGGGGAAGAAGGGGGGGAGGGGGGGGATTGTTGACGGCTGCCATGCCTAGCTACGTATCGTCACGACGCTCGAGTGAGCGCTACACCTGTCAGCACTCGCGACGTCGGCTCCGACACGATGTCGGCACAAGTCCAATATCGCGACGGCTTGTCAGCGTCATGTAGTGAACTGCGGACTTGGTGGTTGTGCGTCTGTCTTGGGATACTCCGAGGCGGACAAACTGGGTGCTGATTGGGCAACGACTCGGAGTCCGAGGGGTCGGTCAGCGAGGAGAGCCGAGTGCTCGAGTGACGACGGGTCATGCTGAATGAGAAAGACAATGTTGTCGGCACGAGGCTTGGGAATACAATTGCAAACAACGACATCACGGCGATTGTGGAATTGGGATTTGAGTTTGAGACGACTATCTACGAGGGTGCACCGAGGCATTGCGCGGGCTGACGATAACAAGCAGGAACGCGTTGTTGAGGGGAGGGGGAGAACGCTGCAGAATGCTTGGGAGCGGAGCAGCGACTGGCGCAAGGCCACTGGGCTGCAGCTGAGAGATAGCGAGGGCTCAACCGCATCTTTGTATGGGCTGTGCGGGCGTGAGGATTGGTGTTGGGGGGGTCGATGAGCCGCGACGCGCAGGGCTCGCAAGCTCGCAACCAGGGACTAATGCGGAACATATCCCAACAGTTGGCGCCCTTGGGCGGTGCTCGCAAAAAAAGCTCGACACGCAGGACACGGAGCTCAGCCTGCGCACGGCGCCATGATTCATCTGCTGCAAACTTGCTCAGCGAGGTGCTCGAAGCTTCGGCCGGGCATTGGGCGGCGCCCGAGACGGTCTGTGCCAGCTCTGCCCGGAAACGCGACGTGGGCGGCGACAGGGATGGGCGGGCGGTGGGCGATGGCCGCGAGGGGCGGTCATGGCCCTGCTGGGGTCGTGTTGGAAGCTAAGGCCGCGTTGGTGATAGGCTAGCTAAGGCCCTGGTGGTGATAGGCAGGCCTGCGGGCCTCAACAGCTCGGGAGCTTGGGGTGTTCCGCCATGGGCGAGAGAGGCGAGAGATGCGAGAGGGCCACTGCTGTGTAGGGACAGTAGGGCCATGTCAGTGCTCTGCGGGCGCTGCAGGCACATCAGAAATTTAATAGAGACACGTCTCCCGGCCCTGCGTCGTCTGCTCTGCTTCCTCCCATTGCTCCCCCTCCTGCTGTCCTCCCACAGTACCACCATCTCTCCCTCCCTCACTGTCCATCTGCATACTTGCATTCGCTTGCGAGTGATAGTGTGTGTGTGTCAGCGTCCTCTTCCCCGGCACCGGCACGCAACAGAGCGCCTCAGCTGGAAGCTCGAGTACTGAGAATCGTACCCCGGCTCCACTTTGTCCACTTTGCACACCATCTAGTAATATCTCTCTGTCCGGACGCTCCCACCGGTCAGCCCTCCCCTTCTTCCCACGACGCTTGTGGTTTTTTCTTCTACTGCAACCGCAACTCTGCCGTGCTTTCTCTCCTCCCAGAGAAGCCGCCATTCGAGCTTGATTGCTTGAATTCTTGAATCCTTGATTCCCCCTCCCCCCACTAGGCCGAGCTCCAGCAGCGTGGTCGTAGTGTAGAAAATTGCCCGACTCCGCACCGACGCAGACAGACGGCCACCCGTGTGTCTCTCTCTTGCAACCACTCCCCACACGCTCCTCCCAGCGGCAGTAGGGGACGAATTGCACATCTCGCACACCACACACCACACCACACCACACCACACACGACAATGGCGAGCGGTGCACCCAACGGCGTCAGCGGCAGCGATGCCAATGGCAGCTACGCCGCCCAGTTCGACCTGGCCGAGCACTTCATCGGCGGCAACCGTCTGAGCGCCGCCGCGCCCGGCAAGGTCAAGGACTTTGTCGCGGCCAACGACGGCCACACGGTCATCACCAACGTGCTGATTGCAAACAACGGCATTGCGGCCGTCAAGGAAATCAGGAGCGTGCGCAAGTGGGCGTACGAGACATTTGGCGATGAGCGCGCCATCCAGTTCACCGTCATGGCCACCCCCGAGGACCTGCAGGCCAACGCAGAGTACATCAGGATGGCCGACCAGTACGTCGAGGTCCCCGGCGGCACAAACAACAACAACTACGCCAACGTCGAGCTGATTGTCGACGTTGCCGAGCGCATGAACGTCCACGCCGTGTGGGCCGGATGGTAAGCAGCCCACGTCCAACCCCCTTCGCGCACGCTGCGAGCGCTATGCTGACACCATGACAGGGGCCACGCCTCGGAGAACCCCAAGCTGCCCGAGTCGCTGGCCGCGTCGCCTAAGAAGATCGTCTTCATTGGCCCCCCAGGGTCCGCCATGCGCTCGCTCGGCGACAAGATCTCCTCCACCATCGTCGCCCAGCACGCAAAGGTGCCCTGCATCCCCTGGTCCGGCACCGGCGTCGACGACGTCGTGGTCGACTCGGCCGGCATCGTCACCGTCGAGGACAGCGTCTACGAAAAGGGCTGCACCAAGAGCTGGGAGGAGGGCCTCGCGGCTGCCAAGAAAATCGGCTTCCCCGTCATGGTCAAGGCCTCCGAGGGCGGCGGCGGCAAGGGCATCCGCAAGGTCGAGCGCGAGGAGGACTTTGAGCAGCTCTACAAGGCCGCCGCCTCCGAGATCCCGGGCTCGCCCATCTTCATCATGAAGCTCGCTGGCAGCGCCCGCCATCTCGAGGTCCAGCTGCTGGCCGACCAGTACGGCAACAACATTTCGTTGTTCGGCCGTGACTGCTCCGTCCAGCGCCGTCACCAGAAGATCATCGAGGAGGCGCCCGTCACCGTCGCCGGCTCCAAGACCTTCCAGGAGATGGAGAAGGCTGCCGTCTCTCTGGGACGCCTGGTCGGCTACGTCTCCGCCGGTACCGTCGAGTACCTGTACTCGCACGCCGACGACAAGTTCTACTTCCTCGAGCTGAACCCGCGTCTGCAGGTCGAGCATCCCACCACCGAAATGGTTACGGGCGTGAACCTCCCAGCCGCCCAGCTCCAGATCGCCATGGGTCTGCCCCTGCACCGCATTCGCGACATCCGTCTGCTGTACGGCGCCGACCCCCACACCAGCTCGCAGATCGACTTCGACTTCTCCACCGCGGGCAGCGCGCAGAACCAGCGCCGACCCACACCCAAGGGCCACTGCACTGCCTGCCGTATCACATCCGAGGACCCTGATGAGGGCTTCAAGCCCTCGGGCGGTACTATCCACGACCTGAACTTCAGGAGTAGCTCCAACGTGTGGGGTTACTTCTCCGTCAGCTCCGCCGGTGGTATCCACAGCTTCTCCGACTCGCAGTTTGGTCACATCTTCGCTTACGGCGAGAACCGTCAAGCGTCGCGAAAGCACATGGTTGTTGCGCTCAAGGAGTTGAGCATTCGCGGTGACTTCCGTACCACCGTTGAGTACCTCATCAAGCTGCTTGAGACCCCGGCTTTCGAAGACAACACCATCACTACCGGCTGGCTCGACGAGCTCATCACCAAGAAATTGACTGCTGAGCGCCCAGATCCTATGATCGCTGTCATCTGCGGTGCCGTCACAAAGGCCCACGTTGCCTCTGAGGCATGCATCAACGAGTACAAGACGTCGCTTGAGAAGGGTCAGGTTCCTTCAAAGGATGTCCTGAAGACCGTCTTCCCCATCGATTTCATCTACGAGGGCTTCCGCTACAAGTTCACAGCCACAAGGTCCACCCTTGACAGCTTCACGCTCTTCATCAACGGTTCCAAGGTATCCGTCGGTCTGCGTGCGCTCGCCGACGGTGGTCTCCTGATTCTGCTAGGCGGAAAGTCGCACAACGTCTACTGGAAGGAGGAAGTTGGTGCGACTCGTCTTTCCGTAGACGGCAAGACCTGCCTCCTCGAGCAGGAGAACGACCCCACCCAGCTCCGTACCCCTTCTCCCGGTAAGCTTGTCAAGTTTACCGTTGAGAACGGCGCGCACGTTTCCAAGGGCCAGCCCTTTGCTGAGGTCGAGGTCATGAAGATGTACATGCCTTTGATCGCCCAGGAGGCTGGTATTGTCAACCTGATCAAGCAACCCGGAGCGACTCTCGAGGCTGGTGATATCCTCGGTGTTCTAGCTCTCGACGACCCTTCCAAGGTCAAGTCGGCCGAGAACTTTGTCGGTCTTCTCCCCCAGTTGGGTACACCACAGGTTATGGGTAGCAAGCCCCCGCAGAGGCTCGCCTACCTGTCTGCCGTGCTCCAGAACATTCTCCAAGGCTTCGACAACCAGGTCATCATGCAGAGCACGCTCAAGGAGCTCGTTGAGGTTCTTCGCG
The DNA here is from genome assembly GCA_016920805.1 of Stagonosporopsis cucurbitacearum. Taxonomy (NCBI): domain Eukaryota; kingdom Fungi; phylum Ascomycota; class Dothideomycetes; order Pleosporales; family Didymellaceae; genus Stagonosporopsis; species Stagonosporopsis cucurbitacearum. The sequence continues at coordinate 1,004,065 of JAFEKD010000011.1, read as the reverse complement.
ACCCAGAGCTGCCTTATGGAGAATGGAATGCTCAGGCCTCTGCTCTGCACGCCCGCATGCCCCAGAAGCTTGATGCTACCCTGGACCAGATTGTCGAGAAGGCTCACAGCCGTCAGATGGAGTTCCCCAGCAAGCAGCTCAGCAAGGCTTTTGACAAGTTCCTCGCTGAGAATGTTGCCAAGGGCGATGCTGAGCTCCTCAAGGCCGGCCTGGCTCCTCTCCTGGATGTCATCCGACGCTACTCGGAAGGCCTCAAGGCCCACGAGTACAGCGTCGTGCTCTCCTACCTCGAGCAGTATTGGGCCACCGAGCGCCTCTTCTCTTCTCGCAACTCCCGCGATGAGGAGGTCATCCTCAAGCTCCGTGACGAGAATCGCGATAACATCGCCAGCGTCGTACACACTGTCTTGTCTCACACCCGTGTCAGCGCCAAGAATAACCTTGTCATCGCTATCCTCGACCTCTACCGCCCCAACAGGCCGGGTGTTGGCAACATTGCCAAGTACTTCAAGGGCACCCTCAAGAAGCTCACTGAGCTCGAGTCGAGGCAGACCGCCAAGGTGTCGCTGAAGGCTCGCGAGGTTCTCATTCAGTGCGCCATGCCTTCCCTTGAGGAGCGCACCTCGCAGATGGAGCACATTTTGCGCTCTGCTGTCGTTGAGTCGCGTTACGGCGAGAGTGGCTGGGACCACCGTGAGCCCAACTTCGAAGTCATCAAGGAGGTTGTCGACTCCCGGTACACCGTCTTTGATGTCCTGACCCAGTTCTTCGTCCACCAGGATCCCTGGGTCGCACTCGCTGCTCTGGAAGTGTACACCCGCCGTGCCTACCGTGCGTACCAGCTTCAGAACATCAACTATCACAACGAGGGCGAGCAGCAGTGCCTGCTATCCTGGGACTTTGTGCTCCGCAAGGTTGGCGAGGCCGAGTACGGCCTTGCTGTCGAGCCTTCTGAGCCTGGCACACCCAGCACCCCCGGCTTTGAGCGTCCTCCTCGCATTCACTCCATGAGCGACTTGTCTGCGTGGAACGCCCGCTTTGACAACGAGCCTTCCAGGAAGGGTGTTGTTGTTCCGGTCGAGTTCCTTGACGATGCGGATGAGGCCCTTGCTAAGGCTCTTGAGCTGTTCACATCTGTCGTTTCTTCCAAGAAGGGTGGCGTCAGTCTCAAGGATGGCCTCTCGCTTAAGCGCACTCCTACCAGCGGTGTCAACCCTCCTAAGCAGAACTCCGACGAGCTTACTGGTGTTCTGAACGTTGCTGTCCGTGACATTGAGGGTGTCAACGATGAGGAGATCCTCGAGCGTATCTTGCCCATTGTTGAGGAATATAGGGAGGAGCTCCTCGCCCGCCGTATTCGCCGCCTCACTTTCATTTGTGGCCACAAGGATGGTACTTATCCCGGCTACTACACTTTCCGTGGACCTCACTACGAGGAAGATGATAGCATCCGTCACGTCGAGCCTGCTCTTGCCTTCCAGCTTGAGCTTGGGAGACTTTCCAAGTTCAACATCAAGCCCGTCTTCACCGAAAACCGCAACATCCACATCTACGAGGCTGTTGGCAAGGGTGCTGAGAGCGACAAGCGCTACTTCTTGCGTGCCGTTGTCCGATCCGGACGCCTTCGGGAGGAAATCCCCACTGCCGAGTACATGGTCTCTGAGACTGATAGGTTGATGACTGACATCTTGGATGCTCTGGAGATTGTTGGCACCTCGCAGGCTGACATGAACCACATCTTCATCAACTTCTCCCACGTCTTCCCGCTCAACCCTGCGGAGGTCGAAGAGGCTATTGGTGGCTTCCTGGAGCGCTTCGGCCGCCGTCTTTGGCGCCTTCGTGTTACTGGTGCTGAGATTCGCATCATCGTCACCGACCCTCAGACTGGCATTCCTTACCCTCTCCGCGTCATCATCACCAACACTTCTGGATACGTCATTCAGGTTGAGATGTATGCGGAGCGCAAGTCGGAGAAGGCTGGCAAGTGGCTCTTCCACAGCATTGGTGGAACCACCAAGATTGGTGCTCTTCACCTCCAGGCTGTCACCACCCCCTACCCTACCAAGGGCGCTCTGCAGCCCAAGAGGTACAAGGCTCATCTTATGGGAACTCAGTACGTCTACGACTTCCCTGAGCTCTTCCGCCAGGCCACCGAGAACAGTTGGAATGCTGCAAGCGCGAAGCACCACCACCTGCGCGATATGCAGCCACCAAAGGGCGACTGCGTCGAGTACTTTGAGTTGGTGCTCGACGATAACGAGAACCTGGTTGAAGTCAACCGTGACCCTGGCAACAACAACATCGGCATGGTCGGTTGGATCGTCACCGCCAAGACCCCCGAGTACCCCCGTGGTCGTCGCTTCATCATCATCGCCAACGACATTACCTTCAAGATTGGTTCATTCGGTCCTCAGGAAGACAAGTTCTTCCACAAGTGCTCTGAGCTCGCACGTAAGCTCGGCATTCCACGAATTTACCTTTCGGCCAACTCTGGTGCTCGCATTGGTCTTGCCGAGGAGCTTATTCCCCACTTCTCAGTCGCTTGGAAGGATGCCAACAAGCCTGAGGCTGGCTTTGACTACCTCTACCTTACCCCTGAGAAGTACGAGCACTTCGTCGATGGCAAGCGCAACGATGTCATTTGCGACAAGATTGACGAGGCTGGTGAGACGCGCTACAAGATCACCACTGTCATTGGTCAGGAAGATGGCCTTGGTGTTGAGTCGCTCCGTGGCTCTGGTCTCATCGCTGGTGAGACTTCGAGGGCTTATGAGAATATCTTCACCATTACTTTGGTGACTTGCCGCTCTGTTGGTATGTATTCTGTGTAACATTTTCTGTCCTTTTTCACTAACTTTTGCAGGTATTGGTGCTTACCTTGTCCGCCTTGGACAGCGTGCCATTCAGATCGAGGGCCAGCCCATCATCCTTACAGGTGCCCAGGCCATCAACAAGCTGCTCGGTCGCGAGGTCTACACCTCTAACCTCCAGCTTGGTGGTACCCAGATCATGTACAGGAACGGTGTTTCTCACATGACTGCCGATGACGACTTTGAAGGTGTCTGCAAGATTGTCAAGTGGATGTCGTACGTACCCGACAAGAAGGGTAGCCCTGTCCCTATCTCGCCTACGGCTGATGACTGGGACCGCGATGTCACCTACTACCCGCCTGGCAAGGCTGCCTACGACGTCAGGCACCTTATTGCTGGAAAGGAGGACGCAGATGGCTTCCAGTCTGGTCTGTTCGACCGTGGCTCTTTCGAGGAGAGTCTCGGAGGCTGGGCCAAGACCGTCGTTGTTGGTCGCGCTCGCCTTGGTGGTATTCCTGTTGGTGTCATTGGTGTTGAGACCCGCGCAGTGGAGAACGTCACCCCTGCCGATCCTGCCAACCCTGACTCCATCGAGCAAGTTGCTTCCGAAGCTGGTGGTGTCTGGTACCCCAACTCGGCATTCAAGACCGCACAGGCCATTAAGGATTTTAACAACGGTGAGCAGCTGCCGTTGATGATCCTTGCCAACTGGCGTGGTTTCTCTGGTGGTCAGCGCGACATGTACAACGAGGTCCTCAAGTACGGATCCTACATTGTCGATGCTCTCGTCAAGTTTGAGCAGCCCGTCTTTGTCTACATTCCGCCCTACGGTGAGCTCCGTGGAGGATCTTGGGTCGTTGTCGATCCCACCATTAACCCGCAGTACATGGAGATGTACGCCGACGAGGACTCGCGAGGTGGTGTCCTTGAGCCTGAGGGTATTGTCGGTATCAAGTACCGTCGCGAACGCCAGCTCGAGACCATGGCACGCAACGACCCTACCTACGGTGCTCTCAAGCGCAAGCTGACCGACCCCGCAACACCTCAGGATCAGCTGCAGTCCATCAAGGCCGAGATGACCAAGCGCGAGGAGCTACTGCTCCCGATCTACGGCCAAATCGCCATCCAGTTCGCCGACCTGCACGACCGCGCAGGCCGCATGCAGGCCAAGGGTGTCATCCGCCAGGCACTGCGCTGGCAAAACGCAAGGAGGTTCTTCTACTGGCGCCTGCGCCGTAGATTGAACGAGGAGTACATCCTCAAGAAGCTCGCATCGGCCGCGGCACCGAGCCAGGAGTCGCCCAAGGCCGATGCCACGACACGTGCGCGGTCGCTCGAGATGCTCAAGGCGTGGTCGCAGGTCGCGCAGTTTGAAAACGACGACATGAGCGTCGCGACGTGGTACGAAGAGAACCGTAAGGCGGTCCATGAGCGCGTCGAGAAACTCAAGAGCGACGGCATCGCCCTCGAGATTGCCAACCTCATGCGCAAGGACCGCGACGGTGGCCTCAAGGGCGTCATGTCCCTGCTGAGCACGCTCCCCACCAGCGAAAAGGAGGAAGTCATCAAGCTGCTCACCAAGGCGTAGATGCCAACCTTTTGTGTCGCACTGCGTAGACGGAGGAGAGACGGACGAGATATGGGCACCCCCAACGAGTAAACGACTGTAAAAATAACTGGCTTCCGCGAGGTAAAGGTTGGATGGGGTAAAAGGGGGAATAGACGGCGCGTCGGATGTGGCGCGTGTTGCATATTTGCCGGCGTGCACTTCCATCTATACCGGCGGTTTGGCTCTAGGATTGCTCACCCCCTTTTGTTGTTGTTGTTTCAGGCAGGGCTGGGTCGGGGCAGGGCAAGGCTGAGGCGCGCTCGTGCTGCGCTGCTGCCTTGTTTTTCTTTAGCGTTTGTGTTAGTATTTGTTCCACGCGCTGTATATTTGTGGCTGAGGGACTGCCATACTGTGGTGTTGGGAGGCACCATTGAGTAGGTTTCGAAGCTGCAATGTATTGCCATTTTTTTCACTCGTTTTTCGTGGTGCTGTGTGTGTGTGTGTGTGCCTTGTGATCGTATCGTGAATCAGAAACTCATGCTACAGTACGAGGAATTAACACGCCCCAAAATTTGACTTGTAAGCCAAGGCAGTCAATGGTGGTGGTGGTATGCGTGTGCTCGTCCTGCCAACGCACTCGGGCGATCTACCGTTGGGGAAGAGTGAGTGGTTTTCTGTTCCCTCTGTCTCTCTCTCTATGTCTCTCTCTCTCTATGTCTCTCTCTCTATGTCTCTCTCTCTATGTCTCTCTCTCTCTATGTCTCTCTCTCTCTATGTCTCTCTCTCTCTATGTCTCTCTCTCTATGTCTCTCTCTCTCTGTGTCTCTCTCTCTCTGTGTCTCTCTCTCTTTATATGTCCTCCCACCCCCTCCTCTCCTCTCTCTTTGTTTCTTGAGATGTGTTTATGATTGACTAAATCTTGAATGTCTACGTTCCGGTCTAACCCACGCACAACCCACCAAGCACAACCCACCCCCCTTCAAGCATCAACAATCCAACCACTCCACCCTCCTACCAACAAACTTGAACCCCAAAGAAAACCAACGAAACACGCCACACTATGCCCTTACTGTCTGTACACAACATGTTCTAACCCCCACCCCACGTCTTCACATCCCCGCGCTCTTTGCTAATTATATGTACATGTACACACATTGTCCGATTGCAAGAGCTGCTGCATGGTGATGTGCGGGTGCGGGTGCGAAGTCGATGGCTGGAGATGTGGAGAGAGATTTTTGTGCTGGGTGTGCTGGGTCGGCGCTGTATATATTGTGACTTGAAGCAGAGTTGTCTCATCGCATCTCCGCCTCTGAGGGGCAGGCAGAAGAGTAGTATGTGTCCATAGCAGGCGCGGGGCTCGGGTCATGGAATCCGCGTGGCATGTGTGTGCTAGCTTGGCGGGAATCGACGCGCTGGGGGGTCGAGGGTACGGGTGGAGTCGCGCGCGGTGTGTGGTAGCTAGGTTTAGAAGCGGTGCACAGTGCGGGGGGTGTGGTGGGTTGGTGTGTCTGGAGATTTGGAGTCTAATCGTGTTGGTTGTGGGGTTTGGGGGTTGTTGCTTTGGGCGGGTGATGGGGTTGGGTGTGGCTTGTGGGTTTGTTATTCTTGGTGGGCCGCTTCATGGGGGGATGGTGGTGTGGTGTGGAGGAAGCGTTGTAGCGGCACTTCACATAGCAGTACGATGTACGAAAGAAGGGAAATGTTCTTCAGAAGAAGTCACCGCAGCGTCTGGAGAGAGGCACCAAGGGTTTTGGATAATGCGAGACGGGTGTTCGGCAGGCCATGTCCAGCTTTCTATGTCTGGAGTTTTCTATCTGAGTTTGAGTCCGCCTCAATATGTCATGAGAGACGGACTCAAGTCGGGCATTACCTGTGTCATTTCTCCATTGTTGACTTGAGCGTTGGGATATGTAGTTATAGCTATTTCGCACTTGTACACGGCATGATTGTAGACCTTCATAAGTCATCTCATTAGACTGACTGACGACACTGCCGACTGCCTCGCGAGATTGCGTGATATAAACTTCACTTGCCAGCTTGGAATCAACATGCTGTAATATCATACTACATCGTACTCACCGGGCGATCATCACGAGTCCTGCACGATAGATGCGACCGAGAGTGCCTAGGTTCTCACCGAAAGCACTGCCCACGACACGGCTTCTCCTGTGGCGCTGGTCGTACATTCATGGTCGTTGAAAGTGCTATCGCTCGTGGAAGATCCGGTCGTGCCGAAAAAATACAAGCTCCCAGACCATTGCCATTTCCTCACAAAGTTGCATGTATCGCATACCTACTGTGAAGGACACCGTAATCGTGAGTTTCTAAGAGATCTGACATATCAGAATCCCAAAGCGATCCACTTTCTAGCTGCTGATCGATGGAGCAGTAGTGAATCGGCGTAAGGCAAGTTCTTGGCTCGTTGGAAGTGGAGCACACGTTTTTTCAGTAGGATACCAAGATGCCTGTGCGTGTCTTGAGCCAATGTCGTCCGAGAAATCTCCTCTACTACGTCCTGACTCAAACGGGCGCTACAGCCGCATGCGACCCTGATAGAAGTAGTAAGCTCAAGCAATGTGTCTCGCGTCAGAATCATGATACTGAAGCTTGAACAGCCTGTGCTGCTTCTGTCGCTCGTTGTAAGAGACGTAGAATTCGGTTGCGAGTGTGCCACTGCTAGCAGTGACAACGGTCTGCGCCAACATGATGCTCCGTCATTGTGGTACTTGTGCATCATAATTGTGTGAAAAGCGGGAAGTACGATGCACAGCATGCCGCGCTGATACGGTGAGATAAGACTCAGCCAGGCTCCGAGCTGGATCCGCATGCGTCGTTTGCCAGGGTATCCGTATGGAGGGCACCCCACACTGTTGTTGGCACCACACGGACGCATATGCAGATTCTGAAAGTGGGTCCATGGGATTTTGGTAGTTCTCGATGACGGAATGATGGAAAAGTTGCGGGCGAATCGGCGCGCCCCGACAGGTGGCGAGAACGTAGGGCCCGAGTCTCTTTTGCATCAGACAAATCACATTGCAGCATGGGAATTGCCGCTGACAGCATCAGGATGTAAGGTGGATGATTTTTGCAAGGTTGTTGTTGTCGTCCCTATGACATTACATAGAAAGCCAGAAGAATTCTGCGTGGGTGAGGTGGTCGACGGGAGAAGAAAATCACTTCTTCTGCTGTTACCCCGCAAAAAAAAGGTAATAGGCTCGGAGCGTTATTGCCGGTTCCGCGTTCAGTGGCGGTCGGCGAAAATGACCGCTCTCAAGAGGCTCCAGATGCGGAAACGAATTATTACACAAGCCGCAGGCGTTCCTCCACTGGAAACTTGAATAAGACCAGTGGCGGTGGGGCAATTCACGTCATTGGGTTAGTCGCGTTCCTGAGTCAACTTGGACGGACGAGGCCTGATGCCATTGTTTTGGTACTAGCGAAGATTAGAAAGGGAGCGCTACAGGCCATGTCTGTGGCAGTGGAGGCATCTAGAGCTTTGCAAACTCCCGTAGGTTCCCTCAATCATAAATGGCTCGTAATAAGAACGATCACCCATACGTGGCTGCTTGTGCCATGTCGGTCCCACAGTGTCTGTCGGACACAAGATAACGTCTAGTCACGAGCGATGCGTGCTGGTTTAGCGAGAGTCACCCTCAGAGAATGGCGCTGAGCTGTTTCTTGCTTAAAATGCATTCAGATGCGTCTCGCCAGCACGCAAGCGCGAGTGGAGACAGCCTGATGGCACGAGCGACGGACCGCGGTAACTTCTGGAAGCGACCTGAGCACTTGGCAATGGGCATTTGGCACTCCGGCTAGTGGCCGCCCGCCGCGGAACAGCGTCCATGCGGGCAGGCCTCTGCAATCCCGTGAAGTACAGCAGCAGTAGGGGAAAGGCGGCGTCCAGTTGAGAGGCCTTCAAACGCGCTCTTGAAGCAGCCGAGTCTGCAAGCGAAACGTGTCAATCGGAAACGACAGGGTGCGGCAGCAGCGTGCCCTGATTGATGGCTGGGATCATCGCAAATCGAGAAAGCGCCTTGAACAGCAGCGAGAATCCTGCGGTTTCCCATTGCCGCAGACTATGGGGATCGGCGATCGCAGCGAGTTCTGTGATGTCAGGCCTGCGCTAGCGCGCGCTTGCCCAATCGCAACACCCTGCTAGCAGCCTGCCGGTTATAGCGTGTTGTATGCGAAAGCTGAGGAATTCGATCTCGGGCGCTCTCCCCATTGTTGGATTCCCATGTTCTGTCCGCTTCCGCCGCTTCGTGAGCTCCCCGCCGCCTGACCTCTTGCCTTTAATACCTCCCTTGCGCACCCTCGTTCCTTCCTTTTTCCCCTCTTTCGAACTTATTTGTACATTGGCCACTCCACGTCTTTGATACGCACAGCACCTGCCCAACAAGTGCCCCAGTAAACATCTGTCACCCATAAGAAGCAGCTGCCACTCGACCCAACTCTGCAACTCGTCGCTACTGTCGCCCCTCATCCACAGCACTCCAAATCACCCACAGCACACCAGGAGCACGCCAGAATACTTACGCCGCCGCATCTACTCCCATTGCTGCATTGCATCTCTACGATGATGGAAGTTCAGCAATCACAGTCTCTTGACTGGGCCAATGACGCCTACGCCGCCTTCAACGACGCATCCAAACACCAGAACAAATGGGTCTCCTTCAGTAGCAGCACCATGCCAATGGAAAGCAACACAGCATTCACGGTACCTCCTGCTCTCTTGACCAATTCGGCAGCACGGTTTGGTCAGATCACCCCGCCCGAAGAGCGCTCACCAGCAGAGTTGAGTCGCAAGGCGAGGGAGGCCTCTATACCTGTTGAGCAGCTCATGAACGAGTCCCTCTGGCCCCATGATGGTCAACAGTATCTACAATCCTCTCCACAAGACTCCCACACGCTCCAGTCACCGCCTGAGGATAGCCAATCATCCTCGAAGCGCCGTCGCACCACCAGGCAGTCAACATCCCAGCAGCAGCTTCCTGCCGTACCCCAACTGGACAACAGCGCCACTGCCGAACCTCAGCCCCTCAAGCGCAAACGTGGACGACCGAAGGCGCAGCCTCAGATGGTCGAAGCTTACACAGCTGATGGCTTTCCCTTCCAGGTATCATCTGCTCGCCAGTCACATCTCGAGAAGAATCGAGTCGCTGCACACAAGTGCCGTCAACGTAAGAAAGAATACATCGGTAGCCTTGAGGGCCGCGCGCGAGACTTCTCCGCAAAGAACAAAGCGCTGAAAGAAAATGTGTCCCTACTCAGAGAGGAAGTCCTCAGCTTGAAGAACGAGGTGCTCCGACATGCTGGCTGCGGCTTTTGGGCTGTAGACGAATACCTCGCCCGATGTGCAGGAGACCTGCTCGGGCGTGAAGCATCTGGAATGCCGCGTTTGAACTCAGTACAGTACGATGCATCCCCCACTATGCAACGACTGCGACCGCGTCAAGATAGCAATGATTCCGTGCCCAGTCTAGGCAGTATGGGCTCCTCCCCTGATGCAGACGACTTCGGAGGCCTTGAGCTTCTTAAGGACTTTGATGACGATCAGAGCCTCTAGCAACAAGTCAATTGGTCTTTGTTTCATGACTGAAAGCACCAGATTTTCGGCGTTCTCTCAGGCACTTCTTCATGATACCCCGGCACTGATCGTATTGCATACGATCCCATGTGTCTTCTCTTCTGTTCATGCATTTCTTTTTCTCGTTTACAATGCGCAACAACTTCGAGACGAGCAAAGCAAAAAAGTAGCTGGAACATTACGGCGTTCAATGTATGGGATGTACGATATGATAGCAACACGAAAAAAATATGAGATCCCAATTCCTCCATTCGACACGACCATGCAATCCTGTACTCCTTCCATAGATACAAGCTCGCCACATCATGTCCCCTGTTGACAGCTGGATAGCATCTTGCAAGTGAGCACTTATCCTCATCAATTGATTGTGTGCCTTGTAATATCACTGTAATATCACTGTAATTTCCAGATAATGGCACCCCACAACAACACAGCAGGCATTGACTTCAAAGACGAGAGTCCCTGTTCAGCTCCTGAAGTTACGCTATAACCCCACCTCGGCATTTGCAACCGACTCCCTTCGTCTTTGCAGAAGAATTTCACAACGCGATTAAACTTTACATTCCCCGCACAGATGACGAATGCTACCCATAATTACGAGGGGCAAACATTAGCACGTCCGCACTTATCCTCATTAATTAACTGTGTGCCTTGTAATATCACTGTAATTTCCAGATAATGGCACCCTACAACAACACAGCAGGCATTGACTTCAAAGACAAGAGTCCCTGTTCAGCTCCTGAAGTTACGCTATAACCCCACCTCGGCATTTGCAACTGACTCCCTTCGTCTTTGCAGAAGAATTTCACACATCAGCACGTCCGGAAATGTTTGCCAACGGTCCCGACTGGCTGTCTGCACGTCTGCGTAACTCTATCTCTCGAACACAGTCGCTTAATCGCTAGCGCATGGGAGCGGCATACAATTACAAACATCGCGTAGGGTCTGACGGGATCGCGACAGTAATGACAGTCGCCTCCCTGTCGTATCACCGACTGCGTGGTTCATAGCGAATCAGCCGTAAGGGGGACGGTGTTGTGGAGTTGCGACGAATCAGACGCAGCGAGTGACAGGACCCCGTGCAGTGCGCAAACGGCATACGGGCCACACACAAAGGGCGTCGGTAAGATCAGCCGTTTCTGCACTGTTTGGTACGGAAGACGCAGTGCCCCACAGTGCACACGATAATGCTGTCAAGGCATACTGGTGGATACGTGGCGGTTGAAGTTGGCTTCCCTGGTTCTCGGCCATGACGCGGCTCGCTCAGCCGTTAGCCAATCATAAGGGGCAATTCCAAGGAAACTTTTGCACCATTCACATGCCTATGTTGTCATCCTATCCAGCTTCCGCGGCCTGCGTGCGGCACACCGTAGGCCCAGGTATGTTATCAATGCTAGTCTGGTAACCATGGTGTGACCCAAGCTCGTGGTACTCTTGTAACGGCCCCATTGAGTTGCGCACACGTTGCGATGCACTTCTCAAAAAAAAAAACACACACATTAGAGTGACTGGATCCTCACAAGTAGAAGCTTCCTTGAATGGCCACTGTCTCGAGTCTAACCACACACTGAGGCGACAGGTAGCACATGCATCAGCCCGCGCTTCAGGTAGGATACCATGAAAGACAAGCAGCTCTATTGCCTAGCCTACCAGCCTCATGACCGCACTACGTCAAAGAGCAAGAGCCCCACGGATCCTTAAAAATTGCCCTTCTCGCACGACCACAAACGGACACAAGTCCGACACACACACTCTCTCACACACAAGACAGCTGCCTCTTCCGGCAATCGAACAATCTGCTAGCACAAGCACGTCGCGATGCAGGATCGCGATGGAAAAGGAGAAATCCCATCAAAGGAAAATAGTATGCGTCATTGATGTGCCCTTACGCGACGCGACACGCGCTACTAGCCGCGTGGGCACGTGTGCAAAGTAAGCGCTGTCGTGCGCTGGGGAAGATGTCTCTGCATGCGAATGTTGAGCCAGTCTGCTCTGTGGAATGCATGAAGGGTTTTTGATCTGGGGATTTTGTAGAGGCTGTCCATTTCTGGCGAATCTTGCCTTATATGGTAGAGGGGTAGGGGTTTGAGCGTCCTTTCGGACCCACCTGAGTACTCACCAGATGAGATCAACCACAGAAATCCGAGTATATATCGCAGACTTGTCCAACATTGCAAATCTGCAGCCTATCGACTACATTCAGAACAATCGCCATACACGTAACCAATGTGATCAATAAGGTAATAACTGCCAAGCTTAATAATTGATTCATGAATGTGACACAATAGGCTCTGCAAATCTAGTTGTAAATTGGCATGGGTGGCGCATACCCCACCAACTTCTCACCATTGCTGGGGCGGAATTTCTTCTCCTTGTACCACAAGTGTGCATCGACAGCAAGCTCTTCAACCTCGGAGAAAGAGAACTGTTTCTTGGGTAGGAAGTCGTAAATGCCTTGGGCGTAATCAGGCGCAATGTTGTACACTTGTGCAAGGTACTTCTTCTACTCGACGGTCAGCAATCATCGCCCGTAGGTGACCTATTTCCGGCTAGGAGTTTACCTGGATCTCAGGATGGGTGACAAATTTTAACATGTTGCCAGTGTTCTTAATGGTGTTCTTTCTCTGCTCCTCTGTCATGACGCGTGACCATAGCTCGGTTGCTTGCGCGTAGTCGTTCTTCTTGCCTTCATGCCAATAGTGGCTCTTGCGGCTCATCACATTGTCTGAGACCTGAACTGGTGCCTCGGCTGTGTCTGGCCTGAACTTGTGTGCGAAACTGTTGGGCGCGTACTGCTTGTTGCCAGCGTGGTTAGCATCGACACGCATCGTCCCGTCAAAGTTGAGTGTTGCGTAAGACTTGGCCATAAACGGACAGTTGACAGGAACCTGGTGTAGGTTCACGCCGATGCGGTGATATTGAGCGTCACGGTAGAAAAACATGCGGAATTGTAGAAGCGGATCAGGCGAGTCCTCGATCCCGGGGACCATACTGCCAGGTGAGAAAGCAGCTGATTCAACATCACGGTGGTAGTTTTCTGGGTTCTTGTTCAGAACAAGACGGCCGAACTCCTGCATAGGGAATTGAGACCTTGGCCAGACTTTCGTAACATCGAAAGGATCGAAGCCAAGCTTGTCTGGGTCAGCATCTTCGGGCTGCATGACCTGGACCTTCGCAGTCCACTCGATCTCTTCACCCTTCTCAATCGTCTCGTAGAGATCTCGTTTGGAGTAGTCGGGATCTTCACCACACATCTGTGTAGCTTGCTCTTGGGTAAACTGTTTTTGACCGTGCTTGGCGATGAAGTGGTACTTGATGTACACAAACTTGCCCTCAGCATTGACCCACTTGAAGGTATGGCAGCCATATCCATGATTAAATCGCCAACCTTGCGGGGTCCCATGATCACTAAAGAACATGAGACCGGCATGATTACCCTCAGGCGTGCAGGCAAGCAGGTCAAAGATGCCGTCGTAGTCGAACAAGAAGTTCTTGGGGTTGCGGTATTGTGATCGAATGACATCGGGCCCCTGGATGGGGTCTCGGCAGAAGAAGATGGGCTGAGTTGGTCAGTCAAGATGTCCTTGTCTACAATGCAAAATCTTACAAAGTTCAAGCCCACGATATCATAATTTCCCTCACCAGTGTACAGTTTGATGGCAAACCCACGCGGGTTGCGCGCCTCGTCAGGGAACTCGCGTCCAGGCGTAACGGTGGAAAATCGGATGAACATGGGGGTCTTCTCGCCAACACTCGACAAGAAATCGGCTTTCTAGACACTAATCAGATTTGCTCGTATCGCTTCGTGTGTGGTCACTGACTGTAAGCGAGGTGACATCTTTGGTGCACTCGAAGTATCCGAATGCGCCTGATCCACAGGGGTGTACCATACGCTCGAGTTGCTTCGAGCGATTGAAGTGTTGCTGCTTCTGGAACAAGAACACATCGCTTGCCACTGGGATACCACCGACTGTCTTGCTGTGTTCCCTGTCACAGATTCAGCGGGATTTTGATTTGCTTCATGTACGGGGACCACTCACGGATCAGGCCACGGAATGCCTTCATTGTTGGTGAAGTAAGGACCATCGTCCTCGCGCTTCCCTCCTTGCACAGCACCCGACACCTTGGCAATGATATCCGCAGGACCCTCGTTGGAGCTGGCCATGTGGCTTATGCGAGGGGCGCGACCTTCGCCCTGAACAGCGCCTTGGATAGCCATGGCCGTTGCTTGGAGTGGGTGTTGTAGAGGGTCATTCTGGTTGGTGTTCGCGTTAGTGCTTGAAGGTGCCATTTTTACTTTGAGCTATGGGATGAGTCGTAGGAGATCACGGCGAGCCAGCTTAAGCAGGGCTCAAAGAGTCGGCCAAGAAGGATGTTGCATACAGAATGGGTTGCGTGCCGCAACATAGCTGTCAAAGTGACCTACCATTGACGTGTGGATTTGAGGAAGCTCACTGCCATCGTGTGGCATGCGATATACAGCGTCAAGCTGATGCGTCATCAGCTCGAAGACGAATGGTCAGTGTTCCATGAATCCACCATTTATTCTCCCCTTTAGGTGCCGTCACGTGGTGCCCAACGGTAATTGAGTGCTTTATCCTGGTGACATCCCAAATCACCCGTAATCTATTGGCTCGGCGCAAACAGCCCGCGGATGCGTGCCGAGGGATAGGGTTCTGTCGTGAACAAAGTTGTCAATGAAATGTAAATATGACGTTCAACTTATGGCAGCATCGTGCGACGATCCACATAAGCTCGAACGTCATGTCTTGTGACGTGTAAACCACAACATATCAACCAATGGGAGAACAGGTAAAGTGAGCAGTCAATACCTGGTATTCACGCATCTTTGCGATGCATGTTGCTCAGAGAGATACTTGGACTGTGCTGCGCCAGCGTCGTAGGTCTTGCGAGGGCGTGACGTACCGACCGTCGCGGGCGCCATTTAAAGTGAGATCAAATACGCAATGAACTCTGTTCAGACTCTTTTGATCAACAATTCATGATGTACGCCGCAGCTGCTCGTGCATTACCTAAAGCTAGAGTGGTCTTGTGGCCGCAGATAACCAGCACCTCAACCATAGGCAGGGCTTTTACGACCTTCCGGATCTTGCACGCACCAGCGCTGACCGAAGCCATCACTAGCGATCATCGTGACTTAGAGAAGTACTACAGAGAGGTTATCGACTCCAAGGATGTCGAACACCAAGAGCGCTACGGCAATCAGTTCATTTGGGAGCTCGCTCGTCATTCTGTCGCCGAGGAACTGATCGTATATCCTGCGATGGAAAAGTACGCTGGCGAGGAGGGCAAGGACCATGCTAAGAAGGACCGTGAGCAGCATCACAAGGTGAGCTTCGGACTGAATCTCGCGCCTGCCCCTGCGTTTGCAATTGTTGATCTGCAGCAGCTTAAGGAGCTTCTCAAGACCTTTCAGAATATGGCGGCACAAGATTCAGAATACGTTCCTCAGCTCAAGAAGATATATAGACATCTTGAGGAGCACATTGCAGAGGAAGAGGCAAGCGATCTCCCAACGCTGGAGAAGGCGTTATCCTCCGATCAGAACCGCGGAAGCTCCGAAAACTTGGCAAAAACCTTTTCCAGGACGAGGGCATTCGTTCCATCTCGATCGCATCCAGCCGCCGGCGAGAATCCCTACATTGAGGGCCCAGCTGGACTTCCTGTTGCCATCTTCGATCATATCGCCGACCTATTCCGCAGATTTCCTGAAGGCAAGGTGAGCCCCAATCCGTCAACGAAGTAAAGAAATACATATATATGAGGAGGTTCAGTCGGCACATGAACGAGCATGCTGAACGGTCTGATTGAGACGATAATATCAACAGCGGAGAGCATTTTACCTACGGTGGGGTCGGAAATAAAGATATATGATGTGACAGACACAGCTATATCTGTAAATAACTGTAAAAGATATCCACAGTGATCTGTAATGGTTTGTTAGTGAGTGATGACGTATTGTCTCGTGCATCTAATATTGTTGGAGGATAGGTTCGACAGCCGACGCAACCGTGGAACGAGGCTCCAGCTTGGTCACGGTGCTTCAGTCGCTCCTTGCGAATCCACTTTTTCTTGTAAATCGTCATATTCGGAAATCGGCGTCTTCAACCATCCTTTAATTCCCTTCGCAGTTTTGTTTGCATGTTCCGCAAGGTAGGTCTTCACTACCACCCTCTCGTTGCCTCTTACAACCCAAACACATTTTGCATACACAGTACAGGCCGGATCCGTCCTGCGTGCTTTCAGTGAGACCTTGAGCTTTACCCTTCTGACATCGCCGGCGCAGGAACATAAGGACACCGATAGAGAATAATGTCATGAGGATACCAAAGCCGGCACTGAGGCCGTATGCAAGGCCAAGTTGCGACTTGACCATGTCGTAAGCTTAGGAGGTGGGCTTCGGTGCTAGAGGGTTCAATGTTCGCGGGTCTTTCAACGTCGTTTGTCGACTATCGTGGGTACTTCGAAGAAGATGTTGTACTGGCACTGTCTTATGTAAGCTTTTACATCGGCTTAGGCTTGTCTGTTATAGCTTGTTTTGGGGAAGTGCGAGCCATGTGCACTTTCCCGTTCATGGTTTGCGAGATAAGCACGCTATCACTGATTCAGAAGGTGAGATGAGAGGAAACCGATAGGCGTTTTTGGGCCACCTTCTCCGTCTCGCCTCCAAGAGCTCACACACGCAAACTCAACATCTGAAATATTACTATCCAAAAGAGGAGACTATCAGCCCACTTCCACGAGAATTCTTGCACTAGTATATCAAAAAAATCGGAAAGATGGCAGTTCACGATGTGCTACTGTGTAAGTTGACAGAGAGGTAGGAAGGAATGAAGAAAAGGAGGAACAAAGAGAACCATCGGCAATACAACGGCAGAGATGAGTGTCAACGAGCCGGCATGGGGTATGGAGCCATCGGACACAAAGCATGATAGACAAATATCCTTGGGATTGCGGTGGTATCTGGCGCTGCGGTGAGCGCGTGTACGCTGTATGCTCTTCAAGGCACATCTGCGTGCCCCGTGGGCTCCTCGTTCCAATACAAGAGCAGCCTACTTCTATGGCTCGTCACAGCACAAGAGTTCACAGCAACTATTGACAAATGGGTTGTTCCAGGTTACTAAACGAGCTTTTACAAAAAGAAATTCCTGACATCAGCTCCAACAATTCTACTGTTTCTGGTCACGCTCTTACATAGACAACCAGTGTTACAAGTCGGGCGATTCTTCGGAGGCACGGCTGAGCCGAATGCTCGATTGCGCTGTGCTGAAAGATGTATCTGATATATCTTATTTCAGACAAGGCAAACGGCAGCTAATGGTTGTCCCGACTTTGGATAATGAGCTACCGGTAGCGCGAAAGACTGCGGAACCAAAGAAAATTCTGCGTTGTTGCCCTCCGAGAACTTGAATATCGCCGAAATAGTACCACCCGACCACTCACACCAGCCATTGAATTATTCACAAGCTTAACCGTCCTGCCACCATCGCGATACACATGAGAAGTTGGTGTGCCAAGAGTCCTTTTGGACAGCGCAGCAATGATTACTTTCGTCCCACTGCTATTCAAGATCTATGAGAATTACAAAACTTGACCTCGTGTCACGAATCCGCTTGTTGGTCCAGGCTCACGTTCTGGAAATGACGTGCTCTTGTTGGTGAGGAAGAAACTTCTCCGATCCACGGAACTATTCGCGTCGAGTTTGAATAAAAAGCGCTTTGTGTTGCAAGCCTCAAGCAGTCACACTTCCAAGTGCCTCCACTTCCCCACGTTTACCGTCACTCTCCGCGGGAAACAAGATGTCGAAGTACAACCAAGATCTCGAGTACGCGGCCCGTGCCGGCGAAGATGCGCCTGACAGCAAACCAATTCTCGAGCCTGAGCTAAATGTTGGCGGTCATGGTGCGACCCAGCGCCGCTTGCAAGATTACCATGTTACTATGATTGGGTTCTGCTCTGGTATCGGCACAGGTCTTTTCATAGGAACAGGCTCTGCATACGCGAATGCCGGACCAGCAGGTCTCTTGCTTGCGTACATCGTCGTCGGCAGTGTCCTGTGGTGCGTCATGCAGAGCGTTGCTGAGCTTGCCACCGTCGTGAGTAAAACCAAAACCCATTCACCGATATTTCTCACACGCGAACAGATCCCTACAGCTGGATCGTTCCCTCATTTCGCAACTCGGTTCATTGATCCGGCTGTTGGTTTCTCTCTGGCCATTAGTTACGGATATTGTTACACGATTTCTGTTGCAGCAGAGGCTTCAGCGTCAGCCATTCTAGTCGGATACTGGACCGACTTGACCCCCGCTGTTGTCATCACCATTTCTCTTGTGTTGATCTTAGTGATCAATCTGATGAGCGTGAGGTGGTTCGGCGAGTCAGAGGTCATAGCTGGTTCTATCAAGGTTGCTTGTTTCCTCGGCCTCATTCTCGTCTCCATTGTCATCACATCTGGCGGCGCGCCAAACAAAGAAACCATTGGATTCCGCTATTGGCACTCTCCAGGCGCGTGGGTCGACTATAATGGAATTTCTGGCTCCACTGGTCACTTTCTGGGCTTCCTGGCTGCGTTCGTCAACGCGTCATTCTCTTTCATTGGTGTCGAGGTTGTGGTGATCACAGCAGCTGAAAGCATGAACCCACACAAGGCCATCCCTAAGTCTG
Organism: Stagonosporopsis cucurbitacearum; assembly: GCA_016920805.1. Taxonomy (NCBI): domain Eukaryota; kingdom Fungi; phylum Ascomycota; class Dothideomycetes; order Pleosporales; family Didymellaceae; genus Stagonosporopsis; species Stagonosporopsis cucurbitacearum. The sequence continues at coordinate 985,434 of JAFEKD010000011.1, read as the reverse complement.
CTACGAACGTCACATACCGCATTGCAATCTTCTATATTTTGGGTGCCTTACTCATTGGTTTGATTGTTGACCCTACGAATCCGAACCTGGTATCCGGGACTGGAAACGCCAACTCATCTCCCTGGGTCATCGCCATTAAGGAAGCCGGAATTGGCGCACTGCCTTCGATCGTCAACGCTTGCATCCTCGTCTCTGCCTGGTCCGCAGGAAACTCATACTGCTGGGTTGGATCTCGTATGATTGTGGCCATGACGACAGATCGACAGTTGCCACAATTCTTTGGGCGCACCTGGAAGAACGGCGTTCCTTACGTGGCGGTCATAACCTCCTGGCTTTTCGGGCCCCTTGCTTACCTGAGTCTGGGCACCGGCGGCGCAGCGCAGGCTTTCAGCTGGTTGATGAATCTGAGTACTGTGGCCGGTTTGATTGCATGGGCAACGTTATGCTTCTGTTACATACGTTTCCATGCAGCAATGAAAGCCCAGAAGGTCAGCCGAGAGACTTTGCCGTGGAAAAGTCCTTTTCAACCTTTCACAGCATGGTATGGCTTTGTGGGCGCCACAATCATCGTTTTCGTTCAGGGTTTTCCTGTTTTCCTGTCAGGAAACTGGAGTGCAGCTGATTTTGTTGCTTCGTATGTCGGTATTCCCATCTTTGTTGTGCCAATCATCATTTGGAAGCTGGTGAAGAGAACAAAGGTGAGTCCATGTCCTTGCACTTGAATTGACCGTTGAAAACTGACACGTTCTAGTTTGCCCGCGCAAAGACTATCGATCTTTATTCTGGACGCCTGCATTGAAGACCGCCATGCAATTGCGCACCCATAAGCTGGAGATGAGCCTGACGATTTAACAAGTCAGCATAGCATCCTGATGCCGCGACACCAGAGATAAAGCTTGATACCATAAGAAAAGCTTGGTAAACACGTTTACCTTGTAATAAGATCGCCTCGCCATTCAACTCGCTTGGAGCCTAGCCCGCGAAACTTAGTGCCGCCGGGCCGCCTAAGCGACTGCTATGATTGGCTAGCGCCGCTCACGCCCTTTTCGGGCTTTCGTTTCGGGCCCGAGAGAGACTCACCACTCCTGCTTCGCGCCCGAAAGCTCATATAGACGAAGTTGAGGAGCCGAAAGATGAAATTTCGGTATCAAAAATCATGCAGATCTCACAGAGGGTCAAAGGATATACAGACGCTATGCGCGCAAGTAGATGCAGCCACCACATCACTGCAAGTCTCTACTAGCAGCTTCGTATCAAATACAATGATTTCTAAACCAGCTCATAACGCGACCAAAGGGTCAATCAAATCAGACCGATCGCCTGATGAATCCGAGCCTGGGGGCATGCCTCTGGCGGGTCCTCGTTATCCACCCACAAAGCGCATGGTTTTCATCATGTGTTCCATTTACATTACGATGTTCTTGATCGCACTTGTCAGTGTACATAACGGTGCCATTTGGTGGACTCAGGCTGATTTTGTAACAGGACAAGACAATCATTGCGCCAGCTTTGCCAAAGATCACCGATCGGTTCCATAGTCTCCAAGATATCGGATGGTACGGCAGCGCATACATGCTCACGCTCTGCGCGTTCCAACTCTTCTGGGGCCGCATTTACACGTTGTCATCAACATCAAGCTTGCCAAACCCTTCGACTCGCCCAAATCGATTCTCCTCACCGCCATCACGATCTTCGAGATTGGATCTGCAATCTGTGGCGCAGCTTCTAGCTCTTCAATGTTCATCGTTGGTCGAGCTGTGGCTGGAGTTGGAAGTGCGGGCATGATGAACGGCGCAATTGTGATCATGATAGCAGTTGTGCCTTTGAAGAAGAGACCGCTGCTGCAAGGTCTAATTGGCGCTGTATTTGGTGTCGCGAGCGTGATTGGACCACTGCTTGGTGGCGTCTTTACCGAAAAGGCTTCATGGCGATGGTGCTTTTACATCAATCTGCCACCTGGTGCCATCGTTGTGGCTATTTTGTTCGTCTTCGTCCCATTGCCGAAGAATGCCAGGACAGAAGCCCCGACTGAGAAGAAGTCAGTCATGGAGATCTTGTTGAGTCTTGACCCTCTTGGCCTTGCGACGTTCATGCCATCCATTATCTGCCTTCTGCTGGCCCTGCAGTGGGGTGGCACAACTTATGCTTGGTCTAATTGGCGCATCGTCCTTCTCCTAACGCTCTTCCCAATCGCACTTATCGCTTTCTTGATCAGTCAGATCTTGCGACCAAAGACAGCTACCATTCCAATGCGGATCATCACACAGCGAAGCATAGCGCTATCCTTCCTATTTACTTTCTCCAGCCAGGCCGCTATGTTAGTGATCACCTATTACACCCCCATCTTCTTCCAGGCCATCAAGGGGTTTTCGGCTGTTGACTCCGGACTGGCTTTACTCCCGTTCCTTCTATCCCTCGTAATCGGATCAATCTTGGCTGGCGGATTGGTTCAGCGGATTGGTTACCCAGCACCATTCATGATTGCATCAGCGATCCTTGGAAGCGTTGGCAGCGGTCTGATTACGACATGGAAGGTCGACGTCCATAGATCGATATGGATCGGTACCCAGGTTCTCTTCGGCTTTGGCATTGGCGTTGGCATGCAACAGCCCAGTATGATGGCCCAGATCGTGCTGCCGAAGGAAGACCAACCGTCAGGTGTAGCACTCATGTTCTTCGGCCAGAATCTGGGTGGTGCCATATTCGTCAGCGCAGCCCAGAATGTCTTCGCAGATGCGCTGGCGAGCAAATTGAGTAGCCTTCCTGAACTACATCTTCAGAAATCGGAGATTGTTCGCATGGGTGCGACGTCAATCAAGAATCTGGTGGCACCGCAAGATATGGGCGCTGTCATCGAGAGCTACAGAGATGCCCTTCGTAGCGCATTCCTGGTCGGAGTTGGACTTGTTGCGGTCAGCATGGTTGGCGCGGCTTTAGTAGAATGGAGAAGCACAAAAGGGAGCTATCAAGGCAAAGCAGAGGAGTCTGCAGCAGCAGAGAAGGCGTAATATGAGCGCGCTTGCATTTTACTTGTATATCAAAAATTGATACCTGACAAATCAACACAACAAACAAAAAGATAAGCTATACTTTTACATACAAATATTTCAACGAACAAATGATTCCGATAGCAAACAACATTTCATCCTGAAAAATTGTCTCCAAACTCACTCAAGGCGCAGCCTCTTCGTTCTGGGACGCAGGATCTTCCCCCAATCCTTTCCACCATCCGAGCTATCCTCCATGCTATCTCCGTCCATACCGTCAGTTTCCACGCCATCGGCCTTGCTAGCGCAGCGTTTACGATTGTCGCGCAGCCCGACGTGATGTATCAGCAGTGACAAAAGAGCGACCCACTGTTCGACATCGACAAAGCCACTGAAGAAGACAAATTCATGCTCCCGCCACGTATTAATCTGCGCGCCCACTACCTCCTCACCCACGAACTCAGCAAGTGCTTTATACAAGTCAACTGACCCTGCGTATCGCGGCGAGAGTAGCCAGTCACGAGGTCGAAGGGACAGCACAGCCAAGACGACCGGCAAAGTGAGTGTTCCGAACAACGAACTACAGTGTCTGTGCGCGCAATGCGCACGTTCTCGCAATGCGCACCTCACCACTTTTTGAGGTATCACGAAAATGAGGTTATTAAGCCACGCACAACAACTATTATTGTGAGATTTTTTAGTGGACTGTTCTTTAGACCTATGCGAAAAACTTTGCTACTTATATCTTTCTTGTGGAGCGATTTTGCGACCGTGGCAGGTGACTATTAGTGGTGGGGTTGGCGAACGCTCATGAGCCATAGGTTAACTACCACTACCCCCACCACCACAATTCTGCTTCTTTCTAGGTGCTGCAGACTGTAGGAGCTTGCGCTTAACTGCTTTAGGCAGTTAGATACTTTTTAAAGCGTCGCAAGCTTGTTTTTGGCGTTGTTTTTCTGCGCAGCGTTCTGCTACTTCAGCGTCCTTTACAGCTTTAAGCTGGGCTTGCTACTCCTTCTCCATTGTACGCCGCACCTTTTGCTCTTCCTTCTCCTTTGCTTGTAGTAACCTTTAGGTCTGTTAAAGCTCTTGTTTAGTCGCTTTTTCCATCTCCAACTGCTCTTAGTAGGCCTCATTTGCGCGATCACGTGCGTCAGCCTCTGCTTTTGATGAAGGACTCCACCATACCGCACCTCCCTGCCGCTCTATCTGCCGTGTGTATAGAGGTAGTACCTTCTGCCGCTTTGGCTTCTTCCTCTGCTTTAAAAGCTCCTCTTTTACCTCGTTTAATTCGTGTTGTACCAGCTCAAACTAGACGTGGAGTTGGTGGATAGACTGTTCAAGCGGCCCTAACTAAGTACTACCCTCACCACCCACAGACTGCCGCAGCAGTGCCTTGGCTTTAAGCCAGTTTGGCGCAGTAGGTGCAGCAGTTATAGCTGTTTGTTCAGGCAGTGTTGCAGGCTCCAGTAGGGTGGGTACCTTCAACTTATCGAGTACAACGTCAGCGTTCGGCGGATAGATACCTGTAGTTAAGAAGGACGTTTCTACCAACGTTTTAGTAAAGGTAGTCACCTAAGCTGGCCAGAAAAGGTTAAAGAAGTCACTTAGGCTTACACTGAGTATACCTTGGCTCCTCTGTGTGCAGTAATCAAGCTCTTTAGTGTAGTTTTGAGCGAGCGGAGCGAAGCAAACCACATCTAACAGCTGCAACGTGTAGGTTGAATGAGGTAGATAGATTATCAACAGTATCTTATGAGCGTTACAGTAGTTGATGAAGGCCTTTGTTACGTGGCTACCGTGACTGTCTAGGATGAGTAGGCGCCACCTCCGGCGAGCTTTTGGTGCAGTATACCTCTCAAACACCTGTTCGAGCCAAGTGATACCTAAGTCGTCGTTGGTCCAACTAGTAGGTGAGGTAGTGAAGAAAACCTCGTGTTTTTTAGGGTTGATTGAAGCCACCCAACTCGCCTGAACGGCTCTACTAGCTGCTGGGTAGATGATGCAAGGCGGTAGAACTGATCTATCGGCGCATATCGTCGCTAGGAGGGTCACCCACTCGCGGTTACCATCGTGGAGAGTCTGCCTGAACTGCTTCGATTGGTATAGGACCTTGTTGAAGATCCGTTTACTCCTCCCAGCGACCCCAATTGCGAAGCCCTTCTCATCCATATTGTAGGTATTCTCAGGCAGCACGTTGTACTCAGCCATTTTGCTGTGCAGGAGTTCGAAGTATAGTCGGTATTTATTAATAGAATCAGCGTGGTGACAATTGGCATCCATAGGCGTCGTCCAGGCGTTGATGAGTAGATCCGAATTGCGGTTAAGGAACCGGGTAACCCACGCCTCGGAGGGCACCCAACAACATAGAGGCGATACAAAATTGATCACCATCTGTCGTGTAGGCTTTAGGTTTCTCTTGGTAAGGCCTCTAATATACTCTACAACCTCTACCTCATCGCGTGGGTCGAGTAGTCGTTGTTTAAGTGCCTGGTCTTCACGCGACGCGATTTGGCCACAGTGGCGGCGCGTCAAAGTTGAGCGGCAACAGCCATGTTTTTTGGCAAGTGCTTGGTATAAAATTTTTGCTCCTAGTCTCAATCTATCTATCTCTGCAAGGGCTTGTAAAATAGGCATGGTTGCGTGGAGTTATTGTAGGTTTCAAAAGTAGCTGAGATTTGGTGGGGTGCGCATTGCGAGAACGTGCGCATTGCGCGCACAGACACTGTAATCCTCTTCGCAACCTGCACATCATCAATCGTGACACGCACTACGGGCGAAACAAAAACCTCGCGGTGGAAGTCTTGCCCGAACGACTCCGGGCTGAGACGGGCTGACGAGGGAGGTACCCACGACTCCAGCTCTGGGAACAGTTGGTACAGATCCGCATTGACCATGGCGCTGAGCTTGACAGCCTTGTATCCCGCACCGCTGATGCGTCCGTAGGCTTGGAACTCGAGGCCGCCCATGCCGACGAGGTCGTGGTCGTTGAACACAAGTACGTCCTCCAATAGATGGGTGTCGATGACTGCAATCCACGCGTCGTGATCCTGTGCGAGGTATTTGGCGTAGCGTAGCACGCCGAAGAGAGTCGCCGCCCATGAGGTGCACAAGGTGAGAGGGTATTCACGACTGGACATGTGGGTGAAAACTAGCTGTAGGATCTCGGCCTCGGATCTGCTGTAGAAGTCCAGCTCACTACCATCCATCAGGCCATGGGGCACGATCTCCGACTCGTTGTTGATGGCGAGGTGCTGACCACCTCCGCTGGCTGCGGTGAAGGCTCGAAAGAGGAAGCGAGGGACTCGCGTCTTGCGGATTGCTTTATGTACCTGTTAGTTCTGTTCCAAGTCTCGTGTCATAAGTGACTTACTTTCAAAGTGCTCGATGCGTTCTGGCGACATTGGACCAAAGTCCAAGCGAAGCTGTGGGAAAGCCATGTTGATCGAAGTCCAGCTCAAAGCCAGCGTGGAGTTTTAAACGCTTATGGAAGTTTCAATATACAGCTACCAGAGCCGTGACGAGACATCTTGACGCAAGACATGGATGCAAAACAGCTCTTGGACCATGCGTGCTGATGTCTCTGATCATATGTTTGACGCACAAACTTCAAGTGGCACAGTCCGAAAGACAATCCTAGTTTCACTACAACAGAGTAAACTGCAGACTGCATTCAAGGATCGAAAGTTAGGAATATAATCGTGTACCCTGATGCCGGCTCTTCAGGCCGCAGCTTGCTATCCATGACGGCACTGATGAAGTAGAGTCGTAATACGTGTGCCCGAAATAGATATCAGCATCGAAAGTCTCAACTACGAAACTATAGCATTGAACGCCCAAAGAAGGCAGAACCATCACAGACACCAAGACAGCAAGGCACTCAGGACGTCTCAGGACATTTGCATTGAATTAGATTTATGAAACATCTACAGTCATTCGAACACTAATCTCCTCCAAACAAATGAATTGTCAACAAAAAGAAACGCCTCTACTCTTCACTAGAGTAAGGGCTTAGTTGCTGCGCTTAGCAGCAGCAGCCTGGCGGCGCTGAACAACACCGGAGCGCTTGGCATAGCCGTAGCCGCTGCCGGCGTTGTAGCTGTTGTCCTTAGGCTCCTCAGGGTACGCACTGGATGACTCGGGGTAAGACTCAGCGGGCTTAGAGGGCGAGGGGACGTAGCTGAACTTGTTGTCGTCGTAGCTAGCGGGGGAGGGAGTTGGATAGGCATCGTACGACGGGGCGGTGGACGATGCTACAGGGACCTCAGGGTAGGCGGAGCTCTTGTATTCGTTGACAGGTACGGTGGAGCTGGGGCAAGGGGTGCTGGTTGTGCCATCGTAGTGAGGAATGGTTGTTGTCGCGGGGTAAGAGGGGACAGACGAAGTCTTGTCGCCGCCGTAGGGAGGGTAGGAGTTGTCATAGACGGGGGTGGAAGACGAAGCAGGATATTCTGGGTAGTAGGGGACGCCCGACGTCTTAGTCTCGACAGAAGGCTTGGATGAAGTCGAGGCAGGGTACTCAGGGTAGTAAGGAGCGCTTGAGGTCTTGGTCTCGACAGCGGGCGTGCTGCTGCTGCAAGGGGTAGAAGAGCTCTTCACAGTGTCGTAGACGGGGGTGGAAGACGAAGCAGGATATTCTGGGTAGTAGGGGACGCCCGACGTCTTAGTCTCGACAGAAGGCTTGGATGAAGTCGAGACAGGGTAGTCCGGGTAGTAAGGAGCGCTCGATGTCTTGGTCTCAACAGCAGGTGTGCTGCTGCTGCAAGGGGTGGAGGAGCTCTTCTTCGACTCATAGACAGGAACAGAAGACGAAGCGGGGTATTCCGGGTAGTAGGGAGCGCTTGAAGTGGCGGGATACTTGTCGTCGGGCTTGGTGCTGGACTTGGAAGCGTGGGGAGACGAAGCCGGGTAGTCGGGCTTGTACTCGGTCTTGGTCTCGACAGAAGGCTTCGAGGACGAGCTGCTGCCGTGGGGGTACTCGTCATCGTAGACGGGAGTCTTCTTGGGCTCGGCAGGGTAGGTCTTGGTCTGCTTGTAGTCGCAGGACGCGGTCTGACCGGCCTTGGTGATGGTCACGGTCTGGGCATCCTTGTGGTAGACACCAGGCTTATAGACGGAGATGGTGGGGTAGACCACATCCTGGTCGTGCTCGTAGACGGTAGTGGTCGGCTTGGCGACTTCGTACTTGCCAGTGGTGGAAACGGTGACGGTGACAGTCTTCACAACGGTGGAAGTGACATCATTTCCGTCTCTGTCCTTGCCAGTCTCGTAGGCGCCATAAGCGCAGGTCTTGACACCGGTCTCCTTGAAGTCGGTGGTGACGCCGCCGTAGGTGACAGGAACACCAGCCTTAGCAGTGGTAGTGGCCACAGAAGGCTTGGTGATGGTGTAAGTGACGGTGACGTCCTTGGCAGGCTCAGTGTAAACACCGGGCTTCTCGTAGGTCTTGACATCAGGAGTAGGGGCCTTGTAGATGGCAGTCTTCTCGTACTCGGACCACTTTCCATCCTTGTACTCCTTGACCTTGTAGGGCTGCTCGTCGTCGCAAGACTTGCAGAGTCCAGAGCCGCCATAGCCGGGAAGGCCGTGAGCGCCAAGCTCCTTGTACTTGATCTCGTGGACCTTCTCGTACATCTCGTACCAGGGCTTGGTGTTGTTCTTGTGCTCAGAGCCATAGCTTCCGGTGGGGTAAGCGTGGCCAGCAGGGACAGATGCGGTGGGGTAGTGAGTGATGGTCGACTTGGTGTGGAAGCAGGTAACGGGCTTCTCAACATCGGTGACAGTGACCTTCTTGGAGTTGTAGTCGGTGATGACAGTGGAGACATACTTGTCCTCCTTCCAGTTGTCGCAGGACTTTCCATCAGAACCAGCAGCGCCGCAGGTGGGGTAGGGCTGGTACTGAGAAGTGACAGTCACGGGCTGCTTTCCGTATCCAGGAGTGATGGTGGTGTAGCCGATCTTGGAGCTGGAGGAAGTCTTGCTGGGGGCTGGTGCGGACGAGGTCTTGTGGTCGCCTCCATAGCCGCCATAAGCGGGGGCGGAGGAGCTGTACTTCACAGCAGGAGTGCTGGAGCTGGGGTGCTCCTCGCCATAGCCGTTGTAGCCGTAGGCGTCGTACGCCGCCGCGACACCGGCAAAGATAAGAGCGTAACGCATGGTGATTAGATATTAAATTAACGAATGACTTAGGTAAGATAAAAGAGAGTGTGGTCGACGCTCAGAGACTGAGTGCGAAAGAGTGATTGGTCCAAGAATGACTGTGGATGAAGAACAGCAACATGCAAGAGGTACAGCCTCATATATGCCTTGAGGTATAAGCTTGGACGCAGCATGGTGCTACCCCTGACTTCTGACAGCGTCTACTACTCGCTGAGATCGAGAACTTCTGGACCAGAACCTGCTGCGTCGGTAGGCTAATAGGTCCACAATCAGCGGAAGGTTTAATAAGGGGGGCCGGATTTAGCAACTGCTCTCCACGTTTGCGGCTGATGCTGTCGACATGGGATTTGCGCTGTTTCTATTACAACGTAGTGCTCATAGTGACCTGAATCTCAATCGTAGACTCTCAGTCTGAAGCCCGCAAGGCGACTCTCACCTGGAGTAAAGCAAACACGACGACAACACGTCGAGACGTTGCACCGTGTTTGCGGAACGAGCCAGATCCATTCAGGTACCCGCCGTGGCACATGAGTATGTTGGACTAGCGTGGAGTAGTAAGCGGGACTGTGGCGTTCTGGGGACGCGAAGCAGCCATGCAGGGCGACCAAGTTCCGAAAACCCCGACGCGGCTGCGCTCCGACGCTGCCAGATTCGTCGAGCCAGCCCAGATGCAGGAGTGCTGGCTCCAGGGCGGGCAGAATCAATAGCCTTTCGAATACGACCGTCATCAAACGCAAGCCACGTTGGTGTGTTGTTGTAAGCTCATGCATTTGCCTGTGCCGTTCCTGCTGGTGACTGGTTGATGCCTGATGTACATCAGCTCTGATGCGTCTTTCTAAATGCTGGTCCTCGCTTGCTGAGACTCCATGTCTCTCTTGCTGCATCGTCAATGTCCATTGAGGTTCTACGGTATCCGAATTCGCTGGGGAAATAATGCTTCCTCCACAAAACCAAAAGACTTGATGTGCATGCGAACGACAGATCTGTCAGTCATGGAGCAAGGACAAGGAGAAACGAGCACTCGGTGCCGTGTGCTCCATATTGGATACGAAAGGGGAAGTGCAACCCCTGTGACGCTCGGCTCAGCCCTGCATTAGGGGTGCCATAGCGCGTGCACAGGCTTGGCGTGAAAGCTTAGTATGTGCATTGGGGCTGAGGCGAACTACAGCTTGCACGTCACTAGGTACGACTACTCTTCCTTGCACGGTGAGGCATAATCCTGAACACATAGGTCTCATTGTCCGTTCGACCGATTTTGAGATTGCATTTCTTAGAGATTGATTCTCAGCAACTGCTGACTTGCTCAGCGGCGAACTCGAACCTTAAGATGCGATGTGAACTCTCAGCCCCGATCTTATCCCAGTGCCCAGAACGTCATGTGAACCGACGCATATGGTGCATCTCGAGCCTTGTGCAGCTTCGCCTCTTTGCAGAAATGAGCCGCGGTGATGATCGACTCATGATTTTATGAATCTCGTGCCAGATCGTCGTATTCGGCCCCTGAAGCGCGAGCCAAAGCGAGGCACTAGAAACCGCTCGACGCATTCCTTCAACGTCGATCTCTAGCTATGGTGGTCTGGACCTGCATGTGGGTAGGGCAGATCGAATGATTGCTTGTCTTTAGAGACCCACTGCCGATAGCAGACCTCACTCCGCGATGCACTTCACATTCACAGCCTGCATCCGGAGGGCCCCTGTGCAAAGACATCGCCTGTTGAACAAGGACAGACTTTTGTCCGGCCGTGGGATTTAGCTTCCACAAGGCGTATTAGACTTGTTCCTTATCCTTGCCCGTGAAAAACGGCGTGTCAAGCCATACGATCGTATAATGATCGTACCTCGGGCTAATCCGAAAGCTCGTCGTAACGGCTCCTTGGCCGATCAGAACTGCATGTGAGTCTGTTCATAGGGCGTTCAGCCAGGCTTCATAAAAGATGATAAGAATGCGTCTTTGCTTGCTTCCATCTCATCACATCGTAGAAAAGTTATTTGCCCAGCCCAGCGGGCCAAAGCCTTCAAAGCCAGTGAGCTGCGCGTACTCGCCGTTACTCGACTCCCATTCAAAGAAGTTCTGCAGGTCGTCCAGATCAAACACTGGTTGCTCAACGTCGACAGCTGCCACATCGGTAGGCAACACTGGGCCAAGCTGCCCCGGCTGCGTCGCGATATCTGCAAGTGTCGCAAGACTGGATGTCGCCGGATCGTTCGTCGGCGTGGAATAGACGTATTCACTTGCCGTCGACGGTGACTGGCCAATGCCATTAGGCACAGGTGGCAGCAGGGCAATCTGAGCATTTCGTTGGGCTGATTGAATATCGTTCAGGTTGGGATCAGAGGCTTCAATGGCCTGTTGTACCTCGGTGCGGACTTCTGATGGTTCCTGTGGCGCGATGTATGTGCTTGCCTGACCTTTTGCAAGGCCAGAGCGAACGGTCTCCAGCCAACGCTCTGTGGTTATGTACAAGGGCTCCGCCAAAGGATACATTGGAGACATCTCTCTCAATGCCTTGTTGTTCTGTTGAACAAGTTCGACTGTGCGGGAGATGACTGTCCTGGAGTCCGACTTCGAATGGTCCAGAATGCGAGCTATGTGGTAGAGCATAATGCGATTACTGTTGTACACAAAGGACGGTAGAATGGGATCAGCAAAATGCTTGATGCCGTGCTGCAGTACAGTGGCTACCAGGACTGACATGAGCTGAGCATGCTCAAAACATATCATCTGCAACCGCGACATAAAAGTGTGCTGTTCAGGCGGAAAATCGTACGGCTGTTGATTTCGATAAAGGTCCGGCAGGGCGATGCGATGTATGTCGCATAGAACGTGGTGGTACATGCAATGATTGAGGAACAATGCGCCAAGCTGATGCGATTCGCGTCGAATGTATATGTTGTCCGCAGAAAAGTCTAACCACGACGGCAGGCTTGCTCTCCACGACTGAACTTCTTCAATCAGCTGCGAGAACTCTGAACCGGGTTCCCATGGAGGTTGCTCCTCATTCATATGTTTCGAGAATCTTTTTGATCAGCTTGGAATCGACGCAGGTCACATCAAGAGACTCACCTCAAAACTCGTCTCCAAATGCTGACGATACGAACGTAGTATGCCGCCATACCGAGATTGTCCCGTGGCTTCTCCGGTAGATCAGACTTCGGAATGAAGTCCAACGTTTGGCCTTCTTCCAACCTCTCAGTTACGACGGGTATTTGCAACAAGAACTGTCGTTCGTTACAAGGAAGCTGTATCTTGATGTCCTTTTCGTTCAATATTGTTAGGTGGTCAACTCCACTACCTGCCCATACATCAAGCATGTAGCACGCCCACATTAATCTTCTCTGGCACTCCCTCACTGAAGCTTCATTTGGACCTTCCTTCTTACACAAGACATCCGTAGAGGCCTCTTTATTCAGCTGCAGCGCATGGGCCATCCGTATCACCAGGCCAGTAAGCAGAAACGAGCCAGCATAGTTGCCCGTTCTAGCTTCCTGGTCGTGCAGTAGGATAAGAACCTTCAGTTTCGTCGTGGAAATCGTACTGTAGTCGGCGAAGAACATCTCTTCGGCGATCTTAGCCCACTGTGTACCCGCGTTCTGGATGAGCTCTTTTGGCAGTGGAGCGAATGATTCGCTGTACTCTAATGCGTAGAACCTTGCACCAAGAGCACACATGATATGCAATAAGGCTTGACCTGACGTATCGGTAAGTTGGCCTTCATCGAGCATCCGCATGAAGGTGGGCTTGTGTTCAAAGGCAAATACTCGGATCGGTTGAACATTATTGAAGTAGGCTTCGAGGAGGGTATGCATCCGTGCCCTTGGAGGCAATTCCTGCGCAAAAAGCCTACATGAACAATCTTAGCAACGCATCTCCAACATGAACAAATCACATACCAGGTCAACCCAGGTGGACAGTTAACGCTCGCCAAATCTGTCGGCACGGAAGAGAAAGCATTCCTCGGGATCTGCTGAGTTTGCGTCGACAGACTATTTTCTGGACTCGGCACGGCACTCGTCGTAGTCGAAGCAATGCTCTGCACCCAAGCCGGCTCGTTCGTCTCCGCGTCGTACACACAGCTCGTAAGTCGTTGTGCGCATCTTGCACAAGTCGGTCGTTCGCCCGAGCACTTGACTTTCGAGTCCCGACAGGACACACAGGAGCGAAATGTTCGTTTGCGCTTGATGCCAAGTGGTTCCAGCGCTGCGCTCGACCTCTTGACTCCTGCGCCGAGTGTACCATTTTGCACACAGTTCAGCTGCAGTCTTTCGCAGTTGAGGCATCCATCTGGGCGCTCGTCGCACTTGACCTATTCGGAGGAGTCAGTCACTCAATCTTCAGCATCGCTACCACTGAAGAAGATAACTGTATAAAGCAAAAATCGATAAAACGCCCATGCACCATCATCCAGAAATCCAAACTTGCTCCAGAAAGCACTTTTGAAGTTGCGAAATAACCCACCTTCCTAGCCCGACAGGTCGCACAAGCTGATGCTGGTTAGCCCGCCATGTCCGCTACGTTACATACGCGCAAGAAGATATCTCGCCGTGGAAGTACTACCATTAACAGGACGCCTCCGCTGCTTTTTAGCACCCGCATCTGGCAATGCAGGAATCTCCGCCATTGGTTGTGGATAGCGTTCGGCTCGTCGCTAGGTGGTCATTGTTTCTTCGCACGCAGCACATTGGAAGGGTCATCGGCGGGCGTTCGGGCAGTCGCGTCTCGACGGGTTTTGGTGGGGGCGCGAAAAGACTGGATGACGTGATTCGACGCAATCTGGCACGTGATCTGCGCCATCGCGCTCATGCTCCGGGACGTCGCTCTCCACGAAGTGCTTGTCTTGGCTGGTGTTGAAGATATGGTAGGTAGTGTTGCATGTGTTTGATGTTTTGCGGCAGTTTCATGTGAAATGGACCAGCGACTAGCACAGACAGCATCCCGCAGCTGGCCATTCACAGCTGGGGTCAGAAAGGGTCCTGTCGCATCTAACCAGACATCGCTATGCTCTATCACCTGTGTATCTCGCAAAATCTCATCGAAAAACCGATGACAATCCAACAAGATCTCGAATCCATCATGGAATCGAAGCGAATCCTAAAGCAAGGTATGGTACGGTACGGTACAATATCTTGAGTATAATGCCAACTCGCCGGACTGAGAAAGCTGAGAGTCTGAATGGGACGCACACGTATACATAATACTGCATAGCTCGAGCTCAAGCTCAAGCTCGACCAGACATTCCGCCAGCCAGTTCAGATCTGAACAGCATCGCACGAGCAAGAAAGGTAAATCCCAGTGCAGAGAATCCCGTCTAGTCACTTGCAATTTGTTGTCCACGAGCCACCACATACACATACACATACACATAAACCAACCATTTAAAACTGGTTATAAACACTTTTTCTTTTCTACCAGATCCGCGCATGACCACGCTTCCTACGGCGCCAAAAGGCGAAAAGAGGAAAGGAAAAAAAAAAAAACGCCCTCTACTATGCTAACCCCAATGCGCACAAACTCCCAATAAAGGTTCCAACAAAGTACCAGTAGCATATATCAATCGTGCCAACCCGCGTCAATCGTGGTATCCTTACGCATCTTCCATGTCAACGTCTTCCTGCGCCAGCTCTTCGATGCCAGGCAGCACGCCGCCCTTGAGCGGGTCGATGACCTGCACTGGTGCAAATACGTCGAATGCACCTGTGCCAATGCCGCCGAGCTTGCCGACAACAATACGCGCCGAGGGGTTCTTCAGGTCGTCCCAGTCGCGCTCCAGTACGGCGTCCTTGAGGAAGCCGACTGTGGTCTCGAAAGACATCTTCATGAATGGGCTGACGTTGCCCTTCAGACCGTTGCGGTTAAAGGGAGTGAAACCGCCTCCCTTGGTCATTGTGTCGGCAATGAGATTCAGGTGGCGTTGATCGACGGAGATACCGTGACCGCTGAAGACGGCGTGCATTTCGCGAACAATTGTCGCTCTGCAGGCTTCTACACCGTAGAGCTGCAGCATGGCCACAATGTCGTTTGTGAAGACGCGGTTTACGTCGATTATGTCGTGGAACTCGCGGATGGCGAGGAGGTTGGATCCTTCAGTCACGACGACGGGCACATCGACCTTCTTGCCGGTGGCGTCCTTGCCTTCCTCCTTGGACACCATTGCGGATGTGATGCCAGGAATGACGTGGATGGTGGCGAACTCGGCAGCAGTCTCGACGTGGTGCAGGACAAGCAGCTTGGGTGCTGCAAGAGGGAACTCAAAAGTAATCTCACAGTATCCGCCTTTCTTGTCATCGAACTTGAAGTCGAAGATGTCGGCATTCTTGGTGATGATGCGGTCCTTGCGGATGTCAGAGGCCTCATCAGTGGGCACAAGCAGCTGTTCGTCATCGGGAGAATCATCATCTGGATCGGGACTCGTTGCTCGCGAAGGCTTGGGGCTGCCACCATACGCCTCGTCTTCGTCGCTGATGGCTTCGTCGCGATCCAGTGCGTCGTTGAATGCCTGCTCCTCTTCTTCGGGCTCTTCGTAGCCAACACTGTCCTCGCGGCGACCTCGCTGCTTGGCATGTGTGGTATCACCATCGCCTTCGCCGTCATCGCTGTCGTCGTCTTCTGGTCCACCCTCACGACCAGCACGCTCATCATCAACCGCAACCTCATCGATCGCGCGAGTCGATTGTCCGACTTGAGGTACCGAAGCGTTGGCGGTTGACAAAGACTTATTTTCGCCCTTCTTCTTCAAGTCTGCACGCATGATCTTCTGAAGACGGGGGCAGAACTTCTGCTCAATCGATTCGACAACATCGCGAACCTTGATGGCGTACTCCTGTGTGTACTCCTTGGCTGGGTAAAGATCAAGGCGAACCTTGTATGTTCGTGCCTGACTAAACTGCGTACCGGCGCCAGATGATTCGGTGACAGTGACCTTGTCGAGAACAGCGGAGAGTGGCAACCTCGTGATGCTCTTCGCGAATTTCTCCTGCTGCTCCTTTGGAAGCTCAGCATGAGGGTACATTGTCATGCCGGGCGTGGAGATCTTCGCAGAGGCGGTCATGACGATTTCACGGAGACGAGGGATACCGAGTGTGACGTTCTTGGCAGAGTGACCAGCCAAATGGAAGGTGTTGAGTGTCATCTGCGTCGAAGGTTCACCGATGGACTGCCCGGCAACGACGCCGACCGCCTCTCCGGGCTCGACAAGCGAGCGTAGGTACTTGAGATCCAGCATCTGTTCGAAGCTCTTCTTGAGGATTTCGCCCTCAGGGTCCTTCTTCTTGTTCTTGAGCAGCTTGTCTTTGTTGTTGTCGACGTACTGTCTTGTATTAGCTTTGGAAATTCAACCATGTCTGTAGGACGACTCACTTCCTTCTTGGCTCGGTAGAACTTCTCAGAAGTACTACCGCTGTGGCGACCGGGAGCGAAGATGGCAGTTACGGGATCCATGGCAGAAGCATCCTTCTTCGCCTTCTTGACAGCCTTCTTGTTGTATTCAGACGCTTCTTGGCTGTGTACCTTTCCGAAAGCCTCCTGTGTGTTGAGAGCTTGTGCAAGGGAAAGGAAGTTCTGGGCCTGGAACTTGAAGTCATTGAGGTACTTCTGCTTGGTGATGTCGAGACCATCTTCACCATACAAGAACTGCACCATGCTGCCGTCCGAATCGCGTACAGAGGTGTCGTACTCGACCTTAAGACCTTCCATACCCTTGATGATACAACGCTGCAGGTAACCGGAACGCGACGTCTTGACGGCGGTATCAATGAGGCCTTCACGACCAGCCATCATGTGGAAGTAGTATTCCTGAGGACGAACACCAGTCAAGAAACGATTGACAATGTATCCACCAGCACGCACGCTCGTCTCGTACGGCTTGAAACATGGTAGTGTCTTACCACTGACCATAACAGGCACACGACGACCTTCCAGAACCTGCTGTCCCAGATTACACGAAATCTGGTTGGCGTTGACCAAACTACCCTTGGCACCAGAGCCTGTCATGGCCTGCATCTGGTTTTTGGGGAACAGCTTGATGAGCTTGTGTGGCAGACATGCCTGGGTGACCATGGAGGAGACATTAGCAGTAGCACTGTTGGACAGCAGGTCCAAACCGTGCTGCTTTCCATCATCTCGCAATACCCGCTCAAGGCGTGTCTGGAGCTCGGCATTGGTAGGTTTGATCTTTGATGAGTCCAAGCTGACGTATTTGGAAGCAACTTCAAATCCGACATTCTCAGCAGCCTTCAACTGTTCCAGACGTGCTTGGTCTCCCTCGGCGGTCAGGATCAGATCCTCCACACCACAAGAGAAGGCGCGCATGTGCAGCAGCTTTGTAAGCATACGACCAATGATACTAAGGGCACGACCAGCGATGGTCTCTCCGTAGGCCTCGTAGATGCCGTTGATTAGACCACCAGCAGCAGGACCGATCTGGCTCTTATCGATGACACCACACAACAACTGGCCATCTTTGACGATGACCTGCTGCTCCTCGCTGTTCTCGCCCCAGAGACTGCGGTTTGTCGAAGACTTTGACTCGAGAGTCAGGTCCTGGTACTCTGCGGGCTTGATGTTCTTCAGCACGGATGTGAAGATCTGCTTGCCCGTCCACAGTGGCACCGGCTTGTAGATGGCGGGTTCCACGGTTTCAAGTCGGCCAGATGTGGTGTGGCCATCCTCTGGTCGCAGGGCCGCATACATCAGCTGCTGGTACTCCTCGCGCGTGAAGAAAGTATCCTTATTCGACAGCCAAACACCCATGGAGATATGATCCTGAATGAGACCACGTAGCGGCTTTCCTGCCGTTGCTGAGAGGTATTGGTGATCGGTGTCTGCGACTGTCATGGCTTCGGCGCGTGCCAATTCGTTCTGCGGGAAATGCATGTTCATCTCGTCACCATCGAAATCGGCGTTGTAGGTGTTACAGTTGGCGTAGTGCATGCGAATAGTCTTCTCGCCGGGCAAGACGCGCGCTCTATGGGCCATCATGGACGGTTTGTGCAGAGTTGGCTGACGGTTCATGATGACAACGTCGCCGTTGTTCAGGTGTCGATGTACCTTTTTGTTCTTGGAGCCGTTTGAGAATGTGCTCGAGGGAGCAAGCAGCTGGTTGGCCAGAGCCAGACGCTCCTCGTAGTTCTTCTTCTTGAGAGTCACGACCTGACCGAATTCGTTCTCGATGGCCACGGCACCGGGCCATTTGTCGGGACCGTTCAGGACTGCTTCCTTCATGTCGTAGAAGTTGTGGTTGGTTACGGGCTCAGGGAAGGTGAGTTTCTTGGCAAAGACTGGCGGCACACCGATTTCGTTTGTCTCGATGTTAGGATCGGGTGAAATGACGGAGCGGGCAGCAAAGTTGACACGCTTTCCCATCATGTTCTTACGGAAAAGACCCTCCTTCTTCTCAAGGTGCTGCTTGATACCGTCGGCGTTTGTGAGACCGGCCTTGCCTTGCACGGGGTTGGCATCACGATCAATGACAGCATTGACAGCGCCCTGAAGATTGACCCAGGTATTTTGCAGGTCGTCAAAGTTGCGCCGCCTGTAGCCTGCTTCATTCTCTTGACCCTTCATTTCGTTGCTGATCTGGCGCATCGAGTCGCAGGCAGTCAGGATGCCTTTGTACAAGCTATTTTTGGGGGATTCGGCAATCGAGTCGCCAGTCTTGTCCTCCATCCTGTATCTGTTGGGCGGAACGATGATATTTTCCATGAAGAACATGTCGGGGCTGACGTTGCTTGAGCCGTAGGGGCTGTAGATCAGACGAAGAATCTCGGCCTCCTGCTCGAAAAGCAGTGTCATGGCCGCCCTGACTTCTGCCGTTGTGACATACTCCTGTGAGCTGTCCGAGGCATCGACGGCGGTTCGCATTTTCGTCGCTGTGCGCGCCTCGGTGGCTGTGAGCGAGCCGTCGTCCATGTCGATGTCGATGCCCTCATCGGAGTCCTCTTCAGACATGTCGGCCAAGCCTTCGTCGTCGTGGACGGGCTGCTTCTTTGCCTTTGCGTCTCGTCGCGCAAGCACATCGAGAGGGTTTTGGAGGCGCTTCTCGGACTGTGCCATTTGGGTCTTTTCTTTCCCACTCAAGTTCTTGCGGAAGATCTTGATGCTTTTGTCCTTGCGGTAGGTGGGGTTGATGGCCTGGCAGTTTCTGCACTTTTTGCCTGCGACAATGGCAGCATAAAACTCCTTGAGCACCAAGCGCCTCGCCTCGGAGATGGTGTCGTTCTTCTCCTTGATTGAGCGGGCCTCGTGCTTGGAGATGCCGGCGCGCTTCAAGCAGCGCTTGACGTAGTTGTTGCGCTGGCCGACAATATCCTCGTTGTCGTCGTCCGACTCAGACTCGGCAGCGTCCTGCTTCTTCTTGCCCTTGTTCACGTCGATGAACTCGTGCATCTCGTTGGCCTCCTTGACGAGACCACAGCGAATCAGGCGCAGGCGCGAGACGAACTCGTTGATCTGGACGCGGGCCAGCTTGAGGTTGTGGCAGTAGCCGCACTTGCCCCGCAGCAGGCGCAGCAGCTGGTCCATGAAGGTGAGGTGGTAGACGGGCACGGGCAGCTCGATGTGGCCGCAGTGGCCGGGGCAGCCCAGCATGGTGGTGAGGCCGCATGTCGAGCATCTGGAAGGGCTGTTAGTCGAGCAAGTCCAAGTCAGCAGGGCGCAGGCGGGGACAGCGCTCACGGGTTGTCGAGAAAGGCGCCGAGAGCTGCATCGTGCAGGCCGCCGGGCACGGGGTGCAGCAGCGAGTCGAAGGTGGTCGGGTTGGTGATGCGCTTGACGGAGAGGGCGCGGACGTCGTGGGCGGAGAGGAAGCCAAACTCGACGCCGTGGATGGCCGAGGAGATGGGCTGCGAGGTGTTCATGGTTGCGCCTGGCTGCGAACCCGCGGTGGTGTGCTTTACATGCGCCGGTGCAGCAAAGCGCGACTGCAGCGAGACCAGCAGGCGGAGCTCGCAAAGATTATCTCGAAAAATCACGGGCTAGCGTGCACGGGCCATTGTGATGGGACTGACCTCCGTCACTTGGGCTGGACGAGACGAACGTTGGGATGCATTGCAGTACATCACAGCACACCACAGCACACCACAGCACACCACAGCACACCGCCTGCACCGCCTGCACCGCCTGCACCGCGACCCATCCTGCGCCAAGACATTGCGACTTCCTGGCCTGCCACCACACCCCCGAGACCTCCGCAATCTGCCTCCCCACCGCCCCAGCATGGTCGAGAAGCGCCCTGCCGCCGAGACGGCTGCCGGCGATGCAAAGCGCACAAAGGGCGCCGACGCCATCGCTGCGGCAAAGGCAAAGGCGGCGGAAATCGCAGCGCGTCTCGCAGCGCGCAAGGCTGCTACCAATGGCACACCCCCGGCACCACCACCTGGCGCGGCCCCCAGCGACAAAGACGAGAAGCTGGCCCTCCTCAAGGCGCGTATGGCTGCCATGAGGGCCGGCAACGCCCCACCCAAGCCTGCCACACCAGAGCCCTCGACCGGCCCGCGCTTTGCAACCACACTCGGCAACCGCCGCTCAGAGACACCGGCTGTCGACAGCAGAGCAAAGGCCGCTGCGCCCACGCCCAAAGAGAAGCAGGACGAAGCGTCGTTCAACCCATACTATGACCCCTCGGCCGCCAGCCAGCCAGGCGCACGCACACGAGTCTCCAAACAGCTGCAGTTCAACGAGCATGGAAAGTACCTCGACCAGGCCTCGAAGCTGCGAGCGCAGGGCCGTCTGGAGCAGATGAAGAAGAAGCTGGCTCAGCGCGCGCGCCGTGCTGGCCTGGACGAGAACAGCGAGCGCGGGTTTTTGGTCCAGCCACCACCTGACATTGAATGGTGGGACGAGGGCGTGTTGAAGGACAAGACGTACGACTGCATCGACGACCCAGACAAGGTCCTCATCGACACGGACGACTCCATCATCACACTCTATGTGCAGCATCCACCACTGCTAAAAGCCCCACAGGACCAGCGCCTAATCGAGATCAAGCCTCTCTACCTCACCACAAAAGAGCAGGCCAAGGCACGCAGAATGCGCCGCGCAGCCGACAACAAGGAGAAGCAAGCCAAAGTTCGACTCGGCCTGGAGCCACCCCCACCACCAAAAGTCAAGCGCGGCAACATGATGCGCGTCATGGGCGAACAAGCCATCGCCGACCCCACCGCCGTCGAAATGCTCGTCGAGCAACAAATCGCCCAACGCCAACACGACCACGAAGAAGCAAACGCCTCCCGCGCCCTCACCAAAGAACAACGCCACGAAAAACTCGCCCGCAACCAAGAAAAAGACGCACAGCGCGGCCTCTACCTTTGCGTCTTCAAAATAACCTCCCTCGCCTACGGAAAACACCGCTACCAAATCGACATGAACGCTAAACAACACGCCCTCACGGGCCTCACCCTCTTCAACCCTGACCTCAACCTCGTCATTGTGGAAGGCGGTCTCCACTCCATCGAGAAATACAAAAAACTCCTCCTCCAGCGCATTCGCTGGGCGGAGAACGCCGAGCCGACCGAAACCCAGCTCGACAAGTCGGCCAAGGACCCAGAGTGGTTGAGGAGTGTCGACGCTGCGGGCAACCTGAGGGATCATTCGCGGAATAAGTGTGTCTTGCTTTTTGAGGGCGAGGTCAAGACCCGGGCATTTCGCAAGTGGGGGAGTAAAATGTGTGAGACGGCTGGTGAGGCGAGGGAGATTCTTGCTAGGAGTAAGCTCGATAGTCTGTGGGCGCTTGCTAAGAGTGTGGAGTGATGGGGTTGGATTGAGGGGTTGAGTGTGTGTGAGCGTGTGTGAATGGTTGCATAAGTATGCATGAAGGAGTCAGGTGTAAATGAGCGTGTATGAATGGTTGCATAAGCATGCATGAATTGTTGCATGGGCGCTACTCGTTAGAGAGTGCTGGTTTGAACACGAATATGAACTTGAAGCTGAACATGAACGTGAACTTGAGCTGAACTTGTGTGTGTATATATATATATATATATATATATATGCTATGAATAAACAAAAAAACAACCCTCCAGCCTGAAGAGAAAAACCACCACGCCCTCAACGCCAGCAATGCATTCTATCCCACCTCTTCCTCCTTTCCTGTCTACAACACGTCCATGCCCATGACCACATCCATTCCCAAACTCGATACAACCACCCACAACAAGACCTACAAATACTTCTTCGGCGCCCCACCCCTCCGCTTCTTATACACAACATACGCACCCACAACCATAATCTGCACCGCAACAGCAATAGCCAGCAGACTAACCCAGCTCAAGCCATGCTCCTGCACAACAGCCTTGACAACATTAGGAATATCCTTGTGGTTGTCCTCGATGCGGCGGTGGACAGCACCAATCAGCGTCTTGTAGTCGCTGCTCTCGAGGTCGCGCAGAATCTGCTGGGCCGTGGTGGCGGTGCCCTCTGCAATGCGGACGCTGTGGGCGACGCGCTCGTCGAGCGGTCGAAGGCGCTGTAGGACGGCTTGGTTAAGTGTGTCCGACTGCGCGGACAGGGACTCGATGGCCGTGTAGATTGCGGCGATGTGGTGCGCCATGTCTTGGATGCGGTTGTGGAGGTCTTCGAAGCGGTCGTTGTCTGTTTTTAGGCTGCTGGCGAGCACGTCTTGGATCCAGGGGGGGATTTGCTGCGAGGACGCCATTTTCTTGGGGGGCGTCGTTTGTTGCTGCTGCTGCTGCTGCTGCTGGGCGTGTTGTTGCTGGGCGGACTCTTGGTGCGGTTGGTTCTGCGCAGGCTGCTGGTGTTGCTGATTGCGGGCGTCGGGGAAGCGCTGGCGGTTGGGCTCTTCGCGGGCGTGCGAGGTGGCGGCGGACACGATGAGCTTGTGGACTTCGAACGAGTCTGGGTTTTCGGCCGAGGATGCGCTGACGCCGAAGTAGTAGTCGGAGGGCAGCTTGACCTGGTGGGTGTTAGCAAGAGAAGGGTGGGTGTGCGTGTGATACATCAAAGACGCACCTTGTCGGTCTTGAAGCACGACTCGCCGTCGACAGTGACCTCGAGCAGACCATTCGCATTGTGCAGCTTGACGGTGCTGAGGTGGCCGCGGTTCCTGTAGGCGTGGTCGCACTTGCCAAAGGCCAGCTGGTCCGGGTCAGGATGCGACTTGAAGTCGATGGTGCCGTCGTTCAGGAAGCCTCGCACGGAGCCGCCGTGGCCCTCGTACTGGTCAATGACCAGGACCAGGCCGTCGAACTTGGGCGTCGTGTACAGGCTGTTGGGCTTGTCGTGGGCCTGGCTGTCCTTGACGTACCACAGCTGCAGGTTGCCGCCGCCGCGCTCCATGCCCGTGGCGCGGAAGTCGAGCTCGGCGGTCCAGTCGGCGGCATGGTGCATGCGTTCGTTGGCCCAGAGGGCGCCACGCTTGCTGCCTGGGTAGGGCGGAGTGAGGATGACGCGGTCTGAGAGGATCTGGGGCTTGTAGTCGTCGACGCCCTGGACGGTGAAGTGCGGGATGGCGCGCATGTCGGGCGAGATGTAGACGCCCTCCTTCTGGCCGAAGCTGAGGTTTTCGATGACATACTGGGCGCGCGCGGCCGAGACAGCCAGCGCAGACCAGGCCATGGTGTGGAGGGTGCGTGAGGTTATATACATGGCGGCGGCTGGATGTATGCGAGGGCGATGTACTCAATACACTGCAAGAGGCTATCGACAATACACTGCACGCAATGCACACAATGGACGGCAATGCACTGAAAGGGCAATCGGCGCACAGCACAGCAGAAAGAATGGTCTGGCGCAGTCAGCCCACGCTCGTCGCCCGTCGTCGTCCCAACTCACATCAGATGAAAGTAGCTCCGCCCGCGTTGCACAAAGCGGCGTGCGACAGTCGCAGCAAGCAGCAGGCCAGTGCCAGAACGCAAGTGGGTATCTTGAAACGAGGCTGGATGTAAACAGACGCCTGCAGCCAGTCGGGCGAAAAGTAAAGGTCAACGATGGCTATGGGCAGAGTGCATGCGCGTGAGGTTATGGCCAGCTGGTGTCTTGGTCTCCGACATTGACATGGTTGGCCCAAGCGCAAGCTGGGAGCATGTCCCGCGGCGGGCTGAAGAGCTGAAGAGCCGACATGACGGCGGGGGCAAAGGAGGGGGAGGGTGAAGGCGTCTCTCGTAGTGCAGTGCAGTGAAGTGCAGGGCCGGGCTGGGCCGAGCAACCATTCACGTGCAGCGTCCACGGCGCTCGAGGACAGCAGCGTGCGGTCGTGAAGCAAGGGAGCTCGACGAGCGCCATGGTCCTGCTCTGCTACCCTCTCGGCTGTGGTGCGGAGCGGCGGCCTGGCCAATCGGCGGATCCACGGCAAACTTTGGTCAACGCCTGTCCATCATAGCATCACCACTCTGCCGCCGCCTTCATCGTCGACCGTCGACTGCCTCCCCGTCCGCCGTCCCCCCCCCCCCCCCCGTCTCTCACGCCCTCGCGCCCTCCGCCGCGCCCTCCCGCTCCGCACATCCACCATGGCCGCGCCCGACCCCAAGGAAGCCTGGCAGCGCATCCAGAACGAGCTCACTCGCCGCACCTCGCGCCTGGGCGGCTCCGGCGGCGGCGCACCCAAGGGCACTGCAGGCGGCATTGCAGGCCTCGTGCTGCTGGGCGGCGGCCTCTGGCTGGCCAACAACGCCCTGTTCAACGTCGACGGCGGCCACCGCGCCATCAAATACACGCGCCTCGGCGGCGTCAAAAAGGACATTTACAGCGAGGGCACCCACTTCAACGTCCCTTGGTTCGAGACGCCCATCACCTACGACGTGCGCGCCAAGCCCCGCAATGTTGCCTCGCTCACCGGCACAAAGGACCTGCAGATGGTCAACATCACCTGCAGAGTCCTGAGCCGCCCGCGCGTCGAAGCCCTGCCGCAAATCTACCGCACCCTCGGCACCGACTACGACGAGCGCGTCCTGCCCTCGATTGTGAATGAGGTCCTCAAGAGCGTCGTCGCCCAGTTCAACGCCTCCCAGCTCATCACCCAGCGCGAGAACGTCTCTCGTCTGGTCCGCGACAACCTCGTCCGCAGAGCCGCCCGCTTCAACATTATGCTTGATGACGTCTCTCTGACAGTACGTCCTCCTCCATCCTCCATCCTACATCCCCACTAACCCACTCACCCAGCACCTCGCCTTCTCCCCCGAATTCACCGCCGCCGTCGAAGCCAAGCAAGTCGCCCAGCAAGAAGCCCAGCGCGCCGCCTTTGTCGTCGATAAGGCCCGCCAGGAGAAGCAAGCAACAGTCGTCCGCGCCCAGGGAGAAGCCCGCTCCGCCGAGCTCATCGGCGACGCCATCAAGAAGAGCAGAACCTACGTCGACCTGCGCGAGTTTGAAAACGCCCGTAACATTGCTCAGATCCTGCAGCAGTCCGCTAACAAGGTCTACCTTGACTCCAACGGCCTGGGCCTCAATGTTAGCCAGACCACCAGCGATAAGGAGAAGAGGGCGAAGCAGTGAGATTATGCTGGGGTGTGAGGTGAGTCGTGTCAAGTGTGTATAGTTATGGGTTTGATGAAAAAGAAGAAGACGACGAAGATGAAGATGAAGACGCATCTGCAAGCGTGTGTACCGCTACTTTCCACTCTTGTCTAAATACAGCATTCAAAGACCCTACGTGTGTTTGTCGTATGTGCTCCCGTTTTCATCGTGCCAGACCGCCTCTACTATCCCTGAACAGAAGCACCATAGATGTGATAACAGAAGGGCGGTCGGTAATATACATGGATGATGTAAAAGCATAACACATGAGCAGCAATGCACGAGCAGTAACAACAAGCAGTAACAGCGAGCAGACGCCCTCAGCATCCCCCATCCGCCACCCCAGCACCGCACCACAGCTTCAACCCCACCATTCCCGCGTCTACAATCCTACGTCTGCAACATCACCACACAGACTCACAGCTAATACATCTACCACTCCACGCCTTTCCCGCCTTCTCCCCACCACCAACCCACCCACGGCTGCCCTCCCATAATCAGAAAGAGTCTTCACATCCGACGTCGTCCGCGCGACGACAGCGCCAGGGTGTCGCGGCGCTGAAGTAGTCCTGGGGCTGCGGCGTGGATGTCCATCTAGTGGGGTTTGTGCGCGGGGATGGGGTAGCGGTAGCGGTGGCAGTGGCAGTGGCAGTAGTGGTAGTTAGCAGAGAGTAAGGGAGGCGCAGGGAGAGCGAGGCCGGGTGCTCCATCGGTGAGTAGGAATGCCAATGGCGCGGTGGCAGCCCTGCTTCAGCTGCGTGGCCGCTGTCTGTGTGAGGGTACGCCAGGCTCCGGGTCTGGTGCATTGCACCAGCGCTGGATAGCCGGGGACTTGGCTGGGGTGGTGGGCGGTCCGGTCTAGCTTGGGTGGTTTTGATTGTGGCGGTGGTGGACCTCGAGGTTGAGGAGCGGGGGATGAGCCGTGGGCGGGGGCCAGGTGTTTGGTTTGTGTCGTCTCTTGAGCGGAGCGTCGACCACGTGCTGCATGTACGGGGTGAAGAGGGGATGCGCCGCACGGTGAATGTCCTTACCTCCAGGATTGATCTGTTGTTGGCATGGCCCTGGGCAGAAGCTGTGTCTTCCGCTCTCTTGTGGCATAGAATCTTTGCATACTAGGCAGTGGACTTGCGCGGCGAGTTGCTGGCGGCTGACGGCTGGCGATGCAACTTGTCGAGTATACCCGTCTTCGCAGATGAGTACGAAAGGTGTCCTCTCTGGCGAAGATCATCGCCTCCATCTGTATAACCACCTGTTGTAAACCTGGAGGTGTACTCAATCCTCCTCTTCGCACGACGCCGCTTCTGGCTGACCCGCTCGGCCAGTGTGCCCTCAAGGCCCGGTCCCGGGTAAAGACCTGGCCACGCAGCTGTCTCAGAAGGGGCGCGAGCATGATGTCCAGCAGCAGGAGCAAAACCGAGCGAAGAGTGAGCGCGAAGGGCAGTAACAAGCCTCTCATGGCTTTGCTGCCGAATGAGTGGCAAATGGGTAGCGCTAAATGGAGGTAGATATGTATAACAGGACGCCAGGAGTTGCAGCGCGATGATCTTGATAAGCGCGTCGAAAGCTTCGGTGCCATTAGGTGAGTCTTTGAGCCGTGTCAGCAGTTGGCCGTTCGTTGGCAGAACCTGCTGAGCTCACGTCAGGCGTCGAGTTACATCTAATGTACACAAATGGCTTGCCTTCCTGTCGCTACCTCCCCTAGGCAACCAAAACTCATCCTGTTCCTGTGATTCCAGCCATGCAGCCACTTCCCTCATGATTACAGTATCCGCGTCCGTGTTCACAATTCCATTCTCCATGCCGTCCGGGTCGTCATCCCTGAGCCGTGAGAAAATGTCAACCTCGTTAGTCTCGCGGAAGAGCCAGTGTAGGTAAGGCGATTGAGGTTCAGTGTCGCGAGAATGATCGGGGAGAATGCTGATGCTGAGTCGGTCCCGCCGGTTGTGTCGAGAGCTGCGGGAGGGCGTCAACATTGCAGCGCTCGTCAGTCTGCATCAGCAATGCAGCCAGAGATGTGTAGAGTAACGATGTAGGTGTTATAGGGTATAGAAAAGACGAGGGTCGCAATCAGTCCTGCATATTGTATGACCACATGTGTGGGAGGTCCGTCAGGGCGCAGGTTCGAGTTCGGAAGGCGTGTATAGTAGTTGCAGGAGCTCTGCAAGCTGCCGCATGAGGCAGTCATGCCCAAAAGGTCGGGGCTCAGGACTGGCGGCTCTGCGTACCTGCACTCCACGTAATCAAGTGCCGCTCATCGCGATGTCATCTTTTTCCGCCTCAGGATGCACCGGTGCTGGTGTGGCTTCGACTGCTTCGGCAACCAAGGTAGTTTCTGCTCCGGTCTTGGAAACAGCAAGCCGCATCGAGTCTCCCCTCTTTGCTTTTGCAGCGTTCAGCCTTGCTAGGAAGCTGTTCGGAGGCGGATGTAACACCTCTGCAAGACCTTGCGCATCTTCAGTCATGGTGCGCACAGTAGCCTCCTCAGCCTCATCAACACCCTCAAAGAGTTTATCTTTGGGCCGCAGACGACCAACCCGGGCAATCAGCTTCGCCGGACTCATGGCCAGCAGATCCACGTTTGGCAGCGAACGAAGCGGTTTCTCTTCTCGACCTGCGTCAGATTCTGGCTTCGTAAAGAACATATCTGTGCCAATCGTCGACGCCCATTGCAGACTGAGTAGCTGACCATTATACATGACCAGCGGGTTTTCGGTATGCAGGCCAATGATCTGAGCTTCACCAACGGTCCCGGACTCTTGTCCAGTGGCGCCGTCCAATATCGAAGCCTCCTGTTGCTGAGCGCGCTGCGCATTGAGTGCGCGCAGTCTGCTCTTTAGTAGGGTGGGATGGCCAGTACGGCGCTCGCCGTCGACGGTTTTTTGAACTCTAGGCACATTTGATAGGTCGACGGGGATGTAGAAATCCTCAGTCTCAATTTCATCGTATTCGTACTCCCATTCGTCGTCACCTGCAGCAGTCATCATAAGAGACTTTTAAATACGAAGTCAGCAGAGTATGGTTGGTAAGAGTGTGGGTAAATGTGGAGATGTGTGCGTGAAGACAAGTGAGTGCCAAGCCCTTCGGAAGCGCCTCCGAGTTTTAACTTCATGATTTCAATCATTTAAAAATCTCTCATCAAACAACACAAGCACGGCCATCGGTCGTATACCTCCGCTTGGTGTAGTTGGTTTATCACGTTCGACTGTAATAGCAAAATTGTTATCGAAAGGTCCCTAGTTCGATTCTGGGAGCGGAGATATCTTTTTGCACTCTCCTATAGCACTCAAAGTACCTTTTTAGCGGACCCTACAACATCACAGCCCATGCCATGTGCACCTTGGCCTTGTGGGTAGGTGACTACAACAACGTCAAGTGTGTCCGCCAGGCATGTCTGCATGTTCTTGTTTACCGACTACATTTTTGGGAGAGTATGTCACATTCGCAAACACTGAGAGCTTTGTCGGCTACATTGACGTTGCATACTCATAGATAGAATTGAAAGACCTTTGGGCCGGAGGGAGACAAGCAAAGTTAATGGCAAAAAATTAATTATATGTAGCACCGCTATGTATCTGGGGGAAAAGTACTATACAGGCGGGGCTACAGCCTCATATGAGACTGTAGCCCTCACCAGGGCCGATACCGTTCGCCTGCTCCCAGGCCCTCAGCCGGGAGACCACACCCAATATCCAGAAAAGGAGGTATGCTGGGATAAATGCCACCCCCATGGCTACACTGCTAGTAGGACTCACTGTCGACCATGAGACAGTGCGATCTCGTGAGTCCATGCTGATAATGTCAGCCACAGGGGATGGCGGGGGCTGCTGCGGTGTCTCCAGGACCTCGACGGAGACCTCGCTCAACCGCTCGTCGTCGAGGTCGCTGATGCCGCCTTCCTCCAGCTCCTGCTGGAGGGACTTGCTGCGGACCTCGCGCTCGAGTTGGGCGATGTATTGGTCCTTGTCGAGGATGTTTTGCTTCGCCTGGTCTAGAGCGCGCTCATGGTCGGCTTCGACGACCTTGGTTTCGCTGGCCTCGCTTTCGAGGTTGGCAATTTGTTCGTCTTTGTCGAGAACGATCTGCTCGTGCTCGCGCTTCAGGCTTGCGATGCTTTCGTCTTTATCGGAGGTGATTTGTTTGCACTCGTGCTTCAGGTGTTCGATGAGCTCGTCCTTGTCGAGAATGACTTGCTCCTGCTCCTGCCCCCTCTTGAGACTTGCAATCCGTTCTTCTTCATCTGAGCTACGCTGTCTGGCGCTGCTCTCCAGACGTTCGATATCTTTGTCTTTACTGAGAATGATTTGGCTGAGTTTGTTCCTCAGGCTTGTAATTCGTTCTTCTTCACCTGGGTCACCATGTCTGGCGCTGTTCTCCAGACGGTCCATGTGCTCCTTATTGAGCTCACTGATCTTGTTTTCTAGAGTTGCGATGTGCTTTTCTCTGACTGGAACGTCCTCTCCGTTCTTGTTTTCCAAGCTTGCGATACGTTGCTGACTTTCTTGAGTGATGTCCCTGTTCTCGGTTTCCAGGGCTATGATGCGCTCTTTGGCTTGGATGAAATCCCTATTCTCGATTTCCAGGGTTGCAATGCGATCCTCTCTATGTTGGATAGACTCTCTGTGCTTACTCTCCAAGCTCGCGACATGTTCCTTGTTGACTCGAGTAATCTCCCTGATCTCGTTTTCCAGGGCTGTGATGTGCTCTTTGACTTGGATTTTCTTCTGGTCCTCAGTTTCCAAGTTCGCAATGCCTTCTTCTTTGACTAGATTAATCTCCCTGATCTCGTTCTCCAGGGCTGCAATGCGTTCATCTCCGGCTTGGAAGATCGCTCCTTTCTCATTTTCCAAGTTCGCGATATTTTGACTGGGCTCACTGTTCTTTTTTCCCAGGGCTACGATGCTTTGACTGAGCTCTCTGGTCTCGTCTTTTAAGTTCGCGATGCGATCCTCTTTGCCTCGAGTGATCTCCCGGTACTTATCTTCCAAGGCTACGATGGGATCATTTTTGGCTTGGTTAATTTCTCTCTTCTCATTTTCAAAGTTCGCGGTTCTTTGAATGAGCTCTCTGTTCTCGTTCTCGAGGGTCATGATGCGTTCATTTTCGCCGAGGTTATCATGCCTGGCCTCGTGCTCAAGATAAGCAATGCGTTCGTTCTTAAGTCGAAGGAGGTGTCTGCTTTCGTCGAGCTCGCGGTGGAGATTGTCGAAGTCTATTTGGATGCCTTCGTAGTTCTCGTTCCCTTGACTAGCGACGCGTTGAAGCTCGGCTTCACATGTTGCCATTTGGGACTCCTTTTGTTCAAGCGCCTGATGTGCTAGTATGAGATTCTCTTCCATCTCGTTGCGCTCATGGCAGAGTTTCTGGTACTTGTTTGAGCTTTCTGCGAGGTCAATACGAAGAGCATCGTTAATATCGGTGAAATGTTTGTGTTGGTTGATGAGATATTCGTGTTGGTCGGCGAGAAATTTGTTTTCGTCGACCTTCTCTTGGAGCTCCATCATGAGCTTCTCCTTTTGAGCTTGTGATTGTTTCAACTTTTGTTCAGAGTCCTCTGCTGATCGTGCGAAATATGTGTAGTTCTTCTCTGCTTCAGCAAGCTCTTTCATGAGCTTCTCCTTGTGAGCTTCTGATTGTTTCAACTCTTGTTGAGAGTTCTCTGCTGATCGTGCGACGGATGCATAGTGCTCCTCTGCTTTAGCAAGCTCGTTTTCGTAGTATGTGATCTGTTCCTTCTGATTGGCATTTTCCTTCTTCAGAGAGTCGAGCTTCTCGTCCTGATCGCCGATGTGGCTTTGCTGCGTCTGCAAATCGCTCTGGAGGTTTGCAATCATCGTCGCACCTTCGTTCTTCACCTGTTCGATCTCGTCTCTTGATTTGTTCAGCAGGTCAAAAACTCCGCGCGCCTTGTCCTCGAATTCTTCTCTGACAGCGTCCAACACGCGCTCGAGATCTTTGATCTTCTCTTCCGCTGTCTCTACGAGACTCTTGGATACCTCGAGTTCTAGCTCCACGTCCTCCTTCTGATCTTTCAACTCTTCGATGATTTTGTCCTTTTCGTCGATGATGGCAGTGGTGGGTGCATTGACAGTCTGAGGGGTGTCGGCAGTATTACGACTGGCATCAAGTGCTTCCCGAGCGATTCTTTCAGCTACCTGGGCGCGCTTGGCTTCTCTTTCATGAGCCTCGATTTCATTCTTCGCATCACTGATGATACGCGCTACACCATTGGCGTCTTTGAGTGTCTCTGTCTCGCGCTGTAGCTTCGCCTTTTCACGTTGCAGTGTGGCGTTTTCACGCCTGAGCTTGGCCAACTCTGACTGTGATCCCGTGCTGGTATTTGGCGGCTGGGAAGCATTCGCTTCGTGAAAGACAAAGGGATTTGGTTCACTCATGATGATGATGGCGGTCCTTGGCGAATCCGCGTTGTAGAACAAAGGCTTGTAACAAAGACGTGATATAAGAGGCAAGGGTTTTGAAAGGGCAGAGAGCTTGGTGAGATGTCAAAAATAGAATGTTGGCTGTCGAGGGAAGCTTTGTTATTGTTTTGGGGCACAATAGGCACCGCCCCACTCTCGAGGTGAAGGAGAGTTTCCGTGACTCCCAGTCACCAAACACAGTTTTAGTTGCCCTAGCAGTGCCTCAATGTGATATTTTAATATCTCAATCACAGTACTATTGTGTTCCCCGCACGCACTCTTGCTGATGCAGAGTGGCCTATGGACACAAAGACTGGCCGCGAGCGTGTCGCTCAGTGCAGTGCCAACACTTGCCGCCTCTCCTCCTAGTCACTAGTCGATCTTCTACTATACCAGCTTTACGTTTTCTCCTTAGAGTGTTGCGAAAGAAATTGTGATGCATGTTGAAACCAAGCGCATTGCCGGCGATATTTCGATCCACTGTGCCTCCAAAGCAACGCTGCCACTGCTTCCTCACCCATCTCATATCCTCTGCAAAGACCGTACACACTTGTAATAGCTCCAGAGAGCGATCTATGATCATGCTCGTGATCAGATATTCATGGTTTGGTATTCGCGACACGCCTTTCCGAAGCTTCCTTGGGCGTGATCTCTCGCCGGCCGCGGATATCTCGAATCCAGTTCTTGCAGGGGCTTTACCATCGTACGAAATGTCGAGGGTATGTTGTCTTAGTTCCGCTGGAATGCCCAACAGGCTTGCTTTGGCACATAGCTCTCTTTGTCATGCAAGGTGAAAGTTTGCGTCCCTGGGCAAGATCCAGATACCTGGTGCTCACTGTCTCTGGAGGTCTCTGCGCGATGCACGACTAAGCTTTCGTGGATTTGGTTGATTTGGTGCGGAGAACTTCTCGTTGGTTGCTGGCCATCGACCGCGAGACCGGTTCCTTCCTGGACTGAAGGCGCAGCCGTCTAAACGTGAAGGGGAAGCCATGGCGTGACTGAGTGAAATATTAGATGTCAAGTAGTTCAAATTCGACTACTCAAGCAAAGAGGTGTAGTACACTATAGAAGATCGCCCTTGGCGCCATTGTCCACGGTGAGACTTCGAGTTCATTCGGTTGCTCACTATTATGAACTGAGTGCATGTTCATTCCGTTCCAAACAGAAACTACCACCTAGACATGCAACATAATCTTAAAGTCTAGTAAAAGACGGGAGCTTCGCAGCCAGGGCATTCCCTTCAAGTTCAAGGCTCCCAGCCTTCCACAAACTAACGTGGAGCGCTGCACGAGCAACAGCCACCAGTATCCGTTTGTACATTTAGAAAGCATGCAATTCGCTACAATCGTACGAGCCGATAATCCACAAACTTACATCAGCAAGATATTTCACGGTTTGTAGAGGCCAAGGATCGCCCAACAAGCAGGTGAAATCAATATCGATGTAGTCCATGGATTCAGTCTGCAAGTAGGTCTTCCATTATATGTGAACAACCTTTAAGTGTCTGATCAATATCTTGTGACTCCTCGCCGTTTCCTAAGCGACATTCTCGTCCTTCGACCAGACGGCCAGACGCTGAAGATCATCTTATCAGACAGATGGTATATGTGGACGCTGTAGAAAGGGGTCGTTCTAGTTTGAGTGCCGTGCTGTGTTCATGTTATAGCCTGGTATCTCTTCTTCGTAGGGTGATCGACAGAACGGGGATGTGGCTGGCTGGAAAGCGACGCGGTCGCCGTAACTTGGGCTCGAAATGCTCGCATTGAGATGACGTATCTGAACGTTGGAAAAGGGTGTCGATGCGAGGGTACGTCTTCTTATCCTACACAGTACCTAGTGCACGGGTTGTCTATTTTGATCTGCAATCAGCTCACGAATAGCACCGAATTTAGCCATGAACAGGATAGGTCTCTGGAGGTGCGAGTCGATCGAGCTCCTTTTCGAGACATGACACCGAGCGCCAATGCTTCGAAGAAGAATGCTTTATGGAAGCGTTGCGATGCACTCTCATGGGCATCACGGCTGTGCCCAACCCGAAGCCGCCGGCAGCCCAACATTTGTCTAAGAGCAACTCAACCACCCAGCCCGAGATGAATGGAACCGCAAAAGTTGCAACTCGGATGGTAGTGAAATGTGCTACATGAGAGGACGATGGACTGAGCATGCCAAGCATCATGGTAAGATCGGAACTCATGGATTACTTCCTCGAGGTTCACACGACATGCGGATTTTGACTGGAAAACTATAAGGGCCGAAGAGAAATGGGCTTCAGAAAGGATCGGAGATGAAGTGTGATCATGAAACCTGTGCTGCTGCGCACGTCGACAGCCTAGGGAATAGAATGTTGCACAGTAAGCATGTCTTGGGCACGGCAGTTGCGCGTTAATGTATCACCCTTTCGTACGAACCAGAAGATGGGTCGCAGGCCTCGTACCACGACACCACGTGCTACCGGCTCTGGTACCTGGCAAGAGCTTCGGTGTGTGATGGAAGCCCACATCAACAGCGCAGAACTCGACTAATTAGGGCCAGCCACGACATGGAGCATGAGAAGTGGAGTCTCAGAGCCTGCGGCAAGCGGCAGCGATCCTATAGGTAGCGATTCGAGAGAAATCTGCAGCAGCTGTTCGATCCGAGGATGAAGTCTGCACCGGTGAGCCAGCTCGCGGCCTATTGCGAGTGGTTCTTCTACTACTACATATAGGTACTGTGCACATGTGTGCTCAGCCTTCAGGGTCCAGGAGCGATGCAAAACTGCCCAAAAAGCAGCTTCGGCTCCCACGGCTCCCACGCCATCAGCCGAGCTCGCCTGGGGGGCAATGTGCTTGGGGCTCTGAGGACAGCGTGTTGAAGTTGGCGAGGGCCGCGAGGCGGTGAGCAGTGTCTGGCATAACATGGACAGGGCTTCGCTCATTGGGCCTGGCGAATCCGCAAGGCTGGAACTGGAACAGACGCAGCGTCCCTGTTGTTGTAGAAACCGTCAAACCGACAAAGGCGATCCCAGCACGGCGGTCGTGGGTGGTCGAGATGATGCAAGGTTTCAGGCGCTGGTGAAGAAGTATCTGCAACGGGCTAGGCCGCCGCTAGCTCGTTTTCGTCCAGCGCAGACAGCAGCAACGACAGTGTATAGGTGACTGGGAGCGCTGCATTGGGTTTGTTTCCCAAGCGAAAGCACAGTACATGGCTGCTGCGGGTTGGAGAGCTGTGAGCTGTGCTACGTAGCACGTAATAAAAGACGGACGCGCGAAACGTCTTGTCATCAAGCAAGGCTTGCAGCGGAGTTTTGGTGGGCACCTGCATAGGTTGGTGCCCAACGCGCCACTGCAGTGGCCGGACTCCACAGTTCTCGCCCACCTGAGCTGCCGCAAAAGCGGTGGTACCCAAAACCGCGCGACGCCAGCTCGAGCTGTCGTTTGAATGGGTACCTGAGGCCGCTGGCGCGCTGGCTTTTATCGAAATAAGAAGATCGGGCGCCTCCGGAAGGCCGCAGTGTTTTCCTGCTCTCTTCTCGCTCTCTGCACGCTGCTCATCGCCCCCGCCGACCGACTCCAACGCCGGCTGCTTTTGTCGCTGTACACAGTAAGACTCGACTGCCACAGTTTCTGCGCGCCTGTCGTCTGCTTGCTGCCCGACCGACTGACGTGCAGCCGCCCGCCGTTGTCGCCTACCGTCTCGTCCAATCGTGACCCCGCCATCGATCGCTGCAACCGGCTTCCTACCTTCCCACCCTTCCGCTGACGTGAATTACGTCGCAAAGAGCCGCACCGTACCAGCTCACAGCCCAGCACAGCGCGTCTCTCCATCGTGTGCAATCCAAAAAGTGCTTGGAGCGAGCGAGTTGCCGTGCCGCGCCATCTTGTATCCAGCCAGCCCTTTGCTCTTGCAGTCACGACCCACGGTTGCTGCAGTCGCGCCCCACCTGACGCTGCAACCTCTGTAGGCCACCCTGCTCCACGGTCTCCCAAACAGGTCGCCGCAGCCGCGCATCACGCCCCTGGCCCCTCCCCAATCCAAATCCACGTCCACCACAGGCCCCATTCGCTTGTGTAGGTATATTGGCTCTTTGCCCCCGCCAGCTGATCCTGTCGGCGCCTGGAACAAGCTCCTGGACACACAGACCTCCTCCCACGCAACAGCAGGTACTCTGTCATTGCCAGTCCGAGCTGACAGCCTTAATCCCCGGTGCCCCTCCTTGTTCCATTTGAGCTTAGGACCGTTTCGACACTGTCATCAGTGTCATCTTCTCTTTCATCTCCCTCTTCTCTCACAACCGGCCCACCATGTCGCGAGCAAACCAGTGGTTCGTCCTTGGCGACGGCATCGCCAGAGAGGTCATCACTGCCGACATCCAGCGCTACCTGGGTCCAGATGCCCTTGTCAAGCCTGGCACCGGCATTGGCGAACACCAGGTTGGACTCACCGTCCGCTGTCAATCTGCTGCTTGGCACTAACGACCGTACAGGGCAAGTCGGGCTACTGGATTACTGCCTATCGAACCCTTACAACGGTCAGTTCGACTCGACATCTCTGCTCTCTCCACAAGGCTGACATGCTTCCAGCAAATGATCCAAGATCTGAAGATGGACTCTCAGCGCTGGCGGGAAGAGCGCCAGCCAGAGGGACGTGGAGGTAGTCACAGTCCTTATCTTCGCGATACCAAGGTATCAAGAGGCCCTGACGCTGTTCTAGCTTACCAAGACTCTCAAACTCATGCTGCACGCCAGCACTGGGGTCCCTCGAATCCCGTCGACCACCCCACTACTGATTCTTACGATCGCCGTTCCGCTCCCAGAGCCTCTGGATACGCGACATCGGCTCCATATGCTGCAGGAGATGGACACTACACCACTGCCCCGGCTAGCTATGGAAGTGCACAGACAACCTACCAAGTGGCTCCGCCATCAGCTGGCCCCAGGACGGCGCCCACATACAACTCTGGCTACTCGCAACGTGATCAGGGATACCCGTCTCAGCAGTATGGTTCTTACCCAGCACAGCAGTCTTCAGCAGATCCCTACAGCCGATCCTCCACCGCTCCAACCGCCTATGCGACCCCAAGGTATTTTGGATACACCGACGACACCTTTTTGGTCTATCGCTAAGCCCCAGTAGTGCCACCCCTGCCCCAGGTTTCTACATTGCTTCAGATGGTCGCGGTAAGTCTAGATCTGTACGTGAGCACTCGTCGCCACATTACTGATGCCAGGTCCCCAGAGTATCCTCTACCACAACAATCGTCGCGCAGTTCGCAACCTGGTGGCTACCGGAAACATTAACTAGGCCGCTGTTTACCTTTGATGACCGTGTAGCCACTGGATATGACTTTCCAGGATTGCTGGACGTCAGCCACTATTCCTCCGTCATTTTATGTGCCCGGAGATACCCTTCTGTTTTCCGGAGTTCACCTGGATATGAGTGTTTTACTACTATTATGGGCCGTCTTCATACCCACAAGGAGCCGTCAGGAGTTTTTCGATTTCATCCGAAAAGGTTTCCGGTTAGATGCATGATTTCCTGCGCACTTCACGGACCGTTCCGGATATGTCATAATGCAACCAATCGAACGTTAATGAATCATGGCCGCTTACCATCATCCGGGAGAGATACCCTCACCGGATTGCTCTTCCTACTTGGATTCCCTGGTGTCCAGTCCTCGGAATTGATCATCTGCCCAGATGACAGTAGACTTGCTTCCACAGCCGGACACCTTGAGCAGACTGGCTTGCGTTTGTTAGCCTTTGCATCTGGAACGAAATTTATATGAGAGTTTCCCAGTTGCTTCGCAGTATGGCTTACAAGTCATTCAGCTTGAGTTCTTTCTGTATGACTTGACCAAGCCTCTGCACAGTCTCATTTCCTTTGAATGTATCCACTTTTCGTAGGGATTTCACGTCCAGCCATTCGTCCGGGTGGGTTCTGATTTTCAACGCATGGCATACAAGGACATGGAGGAGCCATGTAGTGACTAGGTTATGGATGCCGTTCTCACGTAGGCCTTTTACATGTGCTGGAAACATATTTTTCGGACCTTCACGCAATACACGATCAGTTCTTACAAGCCTTGTTCATCCATCATGACACTGACCACTACCTACTGCCGGGGCACAGCAGATTCTGCCGTCGTTCCTCCTCGGGTGTCTACTGACTCGCTAGGCCGATGAGGACCGGCAAAGCGTCTCAATTTGGACACGTCAATGAGCTGGCCGCAGCGCTGCCCTTACAAATACGAGGCTTCACTGGTGCACTTTCAGAACTACAATCCGATGCTGGAAAATGATGCTCTTGAAGTGACAAATCGCATCTTTCATGCCCCTACGCACCGTTCCACACCGGTTCCTATTGATCGACACGGACACAAGCTTCCTTACACTCCTAGGTACTCCAAAAGTCCGCATTCA
The DNA here is from genome assembly GCA_016920805.1 of Stagonosporopsis cucurbitacearum. NCBI lineage: Eukaryota > Fungi > Ascomycota > Dothideomycetes > Pleosporales > Didymellaceae > Stagonosporopsis > Stagonosporopsis cucurbitacearum. Next base: position 947,012 of record JAFEKD010000011.1, on the reverse strand, counting down.
CACTGTCGTACTTGCACTTGCCCAATTCATCAAATGCCGAAAGCCGGTGTCAATATATGTGATGTTGTCAAATATAATCTGAGTGCAGCAACCTTGTGCGTACGTGTGCGAGTTTGTGTAAGCATTTCCATCGCCCTGCAAATCAGCATCATTCACGTGACTCTGATTGATCATGCTTGTAGCAGCTGCACACGACGCAGCCTGTGAGGTCACCTTGCATGGTTGGTCGAAGTTCACAGTCTTCGTTGCTGACGACAAAATGGGCAGCGATGCAGCAGTGAGCAGGTCCAGATTCGTCTTTTATTCAGCACGGGCCTTCCGCATTGCCGACATGTTCCTTCCTCCTCACACCAGGTGATGATGCGAGGCGACGTCTCCATGGGTCAAGCAGGTCTGAATTCGTCTTTCGAACTTCCAGATCAGGCTGGTGATTCATCTGCACTTTAAGAGTCTCCAATGAAATATCCCAATCTTATCTCATCATTAACAGTGATGGGTCTTCCACAAACTTGCCCGTTGTGGAATACATGGTGGTGTAGCTACGTCACCTATCATGACCTTGTTTGAGCCTCGTTGCGCCGCGCGAGTCTGTCAAACTCTGTTTACATCTGCAGGACAGAGCCTCGGTCCAGCTGTCCTTGATCGACATCAGCGCCGGCTGTACCTTTACCCTTCGCATGGCTTTCTACCGAACCGCACAGAATACAACCCCGGGCGTCTGGCGCTCGTGCCCGAATCATGGTCCACACCCCCGCGACTTCTCCATATCAAGCCATCGCAACGTTTATCAAGGCTTAATCCTTGACAGCGTCCGTCGGCTTCGGATCAATTTGCCAGCATCCCTCAAAAAGAGGATGGAGCGCGTTGCCGCGCTGCTGCATCTGCGCATGCAGTCTCCTACTCCATTCCAAGAAAATGGTCGCGTATTCGAGCCTCTGCGCTGCGCTGTCGCTGCTGGGAACCAGCATCGCGGCACGTCAATCCTTTGCTAAGCGCAATGACACCGAAAGCTATGCGACGAATCTACTCCATGAATCCATGGATTGGCTGGACATGTTTTATGATAACGAGAGAGGCTACCTGTTCGATCTCAACTCGGCGGCATTGGTTCACGACACACGGTCCAGCGCATGGTATGCCGCAGGCTTACTGGCAAGGAACGAAGCAGATGATGTCGACCAAGCGGTGCGCATCGTAACCAACATCATCGGCGCTCAATTCAAGAACGAGAGCTTGCAGTGGTGAGTAGCTGCTACCATGTGCTGGCCAGCCAACCTTGCAGCAAAAAAGCTCACAACACCCTGCAGGTTTGGCGACTACCAGAAATACCCTGAAGAGCCCACAGTCGGCACCGCGCAGTATCCGCCTGTCATCTACAACTCATGGGACCCAAACTGGCGCGGCTTCATAGGCACGACGTTTGTGCTTATGCTCGAAGAGTTTCCAGACCTGATCCCCCAAGAGACGCAGGATTACATGATCGAGAGTCTCTTCAATACGACCATCGGAGACAGCTACCGAGTGGGGGGAGTCGATGACGATAATCTGTACCCTGCTTACAGCAATCCCTCGATCATGCGCGCGTTTGTGTCTGGCTGGGTTGGCCGTAAAGTTAACGATTCCAACATGACGACTGCAGGCGAGGCATACGCACAGGAGATCATTGATCTGTTTGAGCGTGACAATACGCTCTCTGAGTTCAACTCAGGTACTTATGCAGGTGTTTCCCTCTTGGCGCTTACCCTCTGGGCGAAGTATTTGCCTCAGGACAGCTTAATGGGTCAATATGGTGGTGAGATGATCAAGTACACCTGGACCTCACTCGGCGAACTTTACAACGCCAATTTGAAGAACGTTGCTGGCCCATGGGATCGCAGCTACGGGTACGACATGAACAAGTACCTTAGCATTCTGGCCCTGCAGATGTGGACGCTTGTCGGTAAGGAGAATGCGCCCATGAACGCGAAGGTACGTCCACCAGCCCACTTTCCCCCTCACAGCACAGCTGACCGTTTCAACAGCCATATGCCATGGGTCACAAGAACGACTTTGCCATCTCCCCCTTGATCGCAATCCTCGCGCCCTTCCACAACACCCTCGTCTCTAACGCGACTCTGTCCGCTTTGACCACCTTCCCTGGCACCCACAGCGTCAACACCTCCGCCTTCTCGCCTCCCTTCGACACGTACCCACGCAATATCACCGCCTGGCTCAGCGACAACCTGACTATTGGCGCGGAAAGCTTCTCCGAAAACGTCATCGGCGGCCCAGCAAAGAATCCCAGCTCCTTCAATCCCGCCGTCGTACAATGGGGGAGGAAAGACGGGAGCGTTGGCTGGCTGAGTTTGTACGCGCAGGTCTACGCTCTGGACGCCACGACTGGTGAGAACTTCCTCGAGCTCTCATACCCGCAGGGAAATGCCTCGAATGGATTTTCGTTCCTGGTTGGCACGAACAGCTGGGATGGAAAGCGGGATGTTGCTTCTTGGAGTGATGTTGAGGGCATCAGCGTCAACGCGACAGGATCGATCGATCAAAACTATACGGTTACGTTCAACGGAGCGAATGGTGGAGCCGGTGATCCCATCAACGAGTTCGAGTTTTGGAATTTTACGTATCTGATGCCTGAGGGAAGCTCGGAGGTGCCGAGGGTGAGGCTGGAGTTTGAACTGGAGTAGGCAGCTTGGTTGCGCAGCCAGTTCCTTCAGTTTAATAGAAAGCTTGCGTTTGCAGCTAAGTGGTGTTCATCACCTTAGAGCGAATTTCACATAATGCCTACCCTGTAATGATTTTACATATTGTCCTCCGTTACGCGCATTTCTTTTGTGGGTATGCAAAATCGCGTGAATAGGCCGCCGTTGTGGTGCTCAGGACTATTTAAACGCATGAAACCACTGAGATATTAACGCTCCAATGTATTGGAGTCTAGTCATAACGGTAGTTCCTGTAGCGTGTAGGACATGAGAGGGAATCATGGATTGGGAATGATGTGACCAAACGGCGAGTGTCAACATGCGCCGTGAACTGAGACAGATTCAAGATTTCTCAGGTGCTGTGTCAGACTGGATAGTCGCAGCCCGCGTAACTCTTCACACAACTTGTGGTAAAATGCGACAGTGAGCTGTGAACTTATCCTTGCGACCTCATGAGTGGGACCATCAGGACTTGGCTATAGGCATGCCATAGCAAGAACTTGTTCACACTCTCTTAAAGCCACGCACCGACATCACCAGATGTCCTGAGCGCCATGTCAGCATCGTCAGAGAAGTCGGCGGCGTACGTATTGATCAATGGTGCCAGCACGCATCGGTGATCATCGGAAGAAGAGCGTCTTCTGACCCTTTTCACTGCCTCCTCTTCCTACTCCACTACCGGATGGCCGCCCTCGCCCTCGGCTCGGCTTCGATCCACCTCGGCCTTTCGGCGCTGGAGCAGGGTTACGCTCCTCGTGGCGCATTTCTTTCGACAAGTCAAGTGCGAAATGATAATCGATATGCTCAGCCTCTTCTAGCTTTGGGAGGTGAATGTTACACCGTGAACAGAAGTATGCGTCGACAGTCTTTTGGATCTGTGCTGGAGGACTCGGCTGAAGTACCGGGGTCACTATAGAATCTTTGTGTTGACGACCTGGGGGCGGAGAGTTGGAGCGGGGTCGTGGTTGCGCTGATGGTGGAGTGTTTGAGACGTAGATGTCCTCCTCTATATCGTGGCGATCCAGTGTTGGTGTCGAGGGTCTTGTGATCTCGTCGCTGCGGATGTTGTCAAGATCCTCGACGTTATCATCGAGGTCGTCTTCCGTTTCATCTTTCGTAGATTCGCTGTGCGCTTTCATCAATACCGCTCGTGCCGCATCGAAGTCCTTCTTCTTGTCGTCCTTGGGACCAAAGAAATTGGCTATGTTACCTTTCGTGCGTCTTCTCTTCGCTGGAGGTTCTCCTCCACAATCGAAAGACATCATAGCCTTAGCTTGGTCTCCACGCACAAGGAAACCACCGATGCCTGCATTGTTCTTTGGTCCATCCTCGAAGCCACCCACGCTCAGCGACAGATTGGCGCAAGGCCATGCTCTGCCATCTACAACTACTTGCGCAAGCAAGTTCTTTGCAAGATCAAAGAGGATGGTTTCTGACAACGGCTTGCCTTGAGGGATCTGGGCCGATCGACTCCGGGTCTGGGCGCCCTGTCGATGGTGCAGTATTAGGGTCTTCGGCCGTCTTTTGTTTTCCAGTACACCCTCCTCGACACATCTCGAGAAGATGTCAGCAACGAAGATACGAATCCATCTCACACCCTGCTCGAAAGAATTAATCGATGGTCTGAACGACTTCGCCGAAAGCATGCTCTTGATTTGAGTTCGCGTGTTGACTTCACTGTTGTCTTCACCTCTGATGGTGGAGTAGAGCCAACTTCCTGTGTCGTCGCCGAGCTTTTTCAGCTGGTCAAGCGGTTGCTCCATGAGGTCCTTGACTTTATCAGTGCCAAACATAGCAACAACTTCATCACCCAATTTGCCGCCCAGCATTCTGATCTTGGTGAACCTCATGTCTGAGAGGAAGTGTTTGACGGCCCGATTACGAATGACTGTCTGTTGGTTTGGCTTTTTGTACCCTGAGCCGAGTTTGGCCAACATCTTGTTGCGTGCGATACCTCCAGAGCATGTGTAGTGGAGTGTGTCTTTGATGTGCTTTCGCACGTCACGCACGATCTCTGATGCAATGACCATGCACACATCATCCCAATCCGGATCCTTGTCCTCGCCGTCGTCTTTGCCTGTCTCGACGAGCGCATCGGCCGCCCAGTCCAGTACTGAAGTTGGTACTTTTGGCAGAGGTTCTGTCGGATCATCGTAAGGCGCTGGTCCTCTCAACTCAGGATACCTCTCAAGTAAGATAGTATGCACTTGTGCGCTCAAATCCATGAAGACCTCGTCTATGCTTGCTTTTTCTACACGCTGCTCCTTTTCGGGCAGTGCCTCCTTGATGCATTTCAGAATCTTCCTACTTTCCAATCGGTATGGGTCCAAGCTGACTTTGTGTGTAGCCATGTTGGTGAAGGAGTCTTCATGATATGCCCACTTCTCGTCGCCCTCTTTCCACGTCGCCACATGCTGCATTATGAGCCCCGGACATTGTTTTAAAGCTTCTGTGGAGGTAACGTGTCGATTCAGACCGAACGCGCGCGCAGGGTAATTGATTGCTATGAGGCCCTGCCATTGCTGGACGGCGAGGGGCTTCGAAGGGTCGATGCCGAGCCGGACCGTTTCGCACTGGGCGTAGAAAGCATCGAGATCGACGTGCGCGATGACTCGTAGCGGTGTTTGCGTGCTGTACGATTTGAGCTGGTGGAGCTGCTTGTACGTGAATTTTGACTTGGGAATGCGACGCGGAGACGTGATTGACAGCGGAGAGGAAGCGAGAAAGGGCGCCGGCGAGGACATGCTGGGTTTGTTCAGGGCATGGCGTCTGAGTGTATGTGACTGTTGTGAAGCGGTGGTATTATTCTAATCGTGCGCATGCAGTAGGCGGTCGTGGTTGCAGTCGCTGCTACGAGTCGCGGCAGGCGCGAGGCGCGTCTTCGCGTGGTCATGCGGTCATTCACGACCGACCTGCACTTACTACGTCAAGAGCACTATTGATTCGCTCCCTGCCATGCTCGTGCTACATAATGGACAGCAAATTCTTCGGACATATTGAAGTAGCTTTGGCTGCTTAACAGTCCTTATTGAAGATGTTGGCTGGTGATCAGACACAGCACAGCAACTCTGACACTGCAAAGGATCGATGTCGTCATGATCCAAAGACTATAATACTCACTATTCTGAATCTAATCTGTCTGTAATATCGCATTACTTTCCTACAGGCGGGTTAAACACATCTGATTTTTTCTGACCAATCTCACACTATCCTCATGTCTTTCTTCAACGCGCTTCTCAGCCCTAAAGTCCTAGTTCCTCTCTCAGGCAATGTCATTGCAATCGGATCTGCGACCTACTATCTACAATCGAAGCTCAACTACAACCTCGAGGAGCAAGAAGCACGCCTGGACGAGATCGAAGGAACATTACGAGGACACATCGGCCTCATCGAGGACGCATTCGACAGGATAGAGAAGAAGCCCAATCAGAATCACCAGGAGAAGCTTTACAGCCAAAGAGCGAGAGATGAGAAGAAAGGAGAGCAGAAGTAGGGTTGCGTTTTGATGTTCCGCGATGCTGTCTGTGACCTCAAGGGCTTATCGAGGTATGCTGTGGCTTCTACATAGCTTCGTCGATCATTGAAAACATGCATACTTCGATTTGTAGGTTTCTCTGTTGTGTATGGGTGGGAAGATAACCTACGGGGTCTACATGGATGACTGTCGCATGCGACAGCATGTCATTACAGTCTCTGTGAATTATTATCGTGCGAAAGGCGCTGTGGGAATGTGGTAAAGGTCTCAGGCGGGAAATCCCTCGAGATGGCATGCCATAACGAGATTGCAGCATTGATTGGCTAGAGACAACGATACGAAGATATCCTCCTGGTGATTCAATGTCGTCAAGGTTAGCGATGAAGCAATGCAGTCCGGCTGCTACTGTAGCCTGTAGCCCGTCTTTCTCACGATCCTTGGTACACGCTTGTTGCCCCAAAGCAGAGCTTTGATCCTAGTTCGTCCACATCCATGGTGCGAGAGCGCAATTCAAGCACAAACGGTGATACGGATATGAGGAAGGCACAATTGATGCCGCGTGGAGTGCATGAGAGCTCGCACATGGCGCCACGCTAGTGACGTCGTCCGTTGAGCTGCAGCCTCCACGTGTCGACACTTGATATGTATGACCTCGATGACAATTCTACTATCCAACGATCTCTCTCTGCATCACTCATACTTGTATTCTGATTTAGTCCCAGGCCTACGATTGCGATCATGATATCCATGGCTAAAGCAGCAAGCCCGCCGGGCCAATAGCAATTCGCCGATGTCCGCCGTTCGACCCACCCGCAAAACTTCCTTTTCCTGCTAAACCTCACGCTTCGCAAAAAGGAACCTCATCTTATTGCTCTAAAGTCTTGCGAACACATCTTTGCTCATATGCAGCAGAATTGTGAAGTTATATATTCCCTTTCTAGTCTCTCTTTCATCAAAGCAACAGCATCAAGCCCGGCTGGCACAATCGGTAGCGCGTGAGACTCTTAATCTCAAGGTTGTGGGTTCGAGCCCCACGTCGGGCTTCGACGATTCTTTTTGACCTAAACCGAGCCTGATTCCATAAGTGGTTGTCGAAATATCGACGTTTGGAGTTTTTTTGTTGGTAGTGGTGTTGGGTTGCCGGGTCTACTATTTCCGGCTAGTGTCGTGAATCCACCGAAGCTAACCCGATTCGTCAACACTCTCACCAGATCCCTTACCAACGCTTGCGATCTGCTACGGGCTATTGTCTCTTTTTGGCTCCTCTGTCTCCTTCATGTGAGAATATTGCGTCCCGCGCGCGCCAAGATCTAAACACAGTATAAAATCGCACGATGGGGCACTCGTTGAATATTTGTCTTGAAAAGCACTGGAGTTGAATGTATTGAGAATGCCTTAGATTTGAGAAAGTGTGAATATGTATTGTGCCCAGCGAACTATTCTCCCCTAGTCCCTATCCAACTCACCCAACATCTCTCTCGTCGCGCTCAAACTCTGACTATCCCCATAAATTGCCGCAATCAAACTGCCATCGATCTTCGGGAACTCGCGCTGCAGGATCTCCACATTCTGATCATGCTCATCCTTCCGGCCTCTCGCCTCGTAACTCTGCATAACCTCAATCTGGTGGCTGCGGTCCTGGCCCTGGGGCAGCGCGAGATCTGTGCCAGTCCGTCGCGGAGGCAGACCGGGCGGCACCTCGTAGTTGTTATCGTTAAGGCCCTGGTAGTTCTGCGTCTCAGAGTTGAGCGGCGGTACACGAAACTGGTGCCCGGGAGACGGGTTCGAAGGATTTGATGGAGCCTGTTGCGGGTTGGGGTTGAAGTCAGGTGATTGATATTGCGCCCATGGATCTGCTTCGTTCTGGAAGTTGGACTGCCCGTGACTAGGGCTGTGGCTTGGTGGCGGATGGTCTGGAGGAGCGTATTGGCTGTGGGATGTTTGGTCTTGGTATGCTGAGTATGGGTTGTGGTTTGAGACGCCATGAGCTTGTGCAGGTGGAGGGCTTTGGTAGCCGCTGCTGCCGTGAGGCGTGGAGCTGGGCTCGTCCTGCCACGGGTTGGTGTTGGCCATGTCGGGTTGTGGGGTCTTGGGGGAGAGAAGAAGAAGCTTGAATAGAGACTGCAAGATGGTCACTGGTCTTGGAATGCGCCGTGATTTTGTACACGTCTTGTGGAGGCTGTGTTGTGGTAAGAGGTCTAGAAGCAGGCGCGGGGCATGACGTTGCTCTCCACGTGTGGCTGCCCCACTACGCCGCACAGCCACAGAAACGGAGGCTACTGGATTGACTGCTGGCGGCTGTGGTTGAAATGATTTCGCTTGACACATTTGGAAATCACTCCAAGATGGAGCTTATCACATGCATCGCATATTGCGTAGTTGCATAGATCATGTTTATTGCATTCGAGAGTGTCTAAATCTGTGACCGCAGCTCACCTCTTCAGCTCAGCAAACCGCCTCGATAACTCATCGACGTCGGGTATCTTTCCTCCTGGACCATCGTCCTTCGCCGATGTCTTCTTCTCGGTCGCTTTCTGGACCTTCGCCGCTGCCGTGCCAGGCAGCTTCAACTTCGGCGCGACATTGTCTGTACTTGGGCTTGGCGGCACAACCCGCAGCGGACTTTGTGGCCCTACGGTTCGCGGTGGCGTCGCCTTCACTAATGCTTCCCTCTCATCGTCCTTCTTCCCGTCTGTGGCTAGCGGAACCTCCGTGTCTGCTTCCTCCGCCACACCTCCGCTTGGCTCATCGTCATCTGAGGATGCCCGCGGGGCACCGAAAGGGACGCCATAGAATCGCGCAATCTCTCCTAGATATGCATCCACCAGCTCTTCACTGGGAGTCTTAGCTTCGAGCTTCTTGGCGACGCGCTCCGCTACACCTTCGCCTTCCATTGCAGCGACCGCTACCTCTTTCCCGAACTTCTCCACGAGGTATGCTCGCACTTGATGCAGTTCCTTTATCTCTGTGCGTGGCGCAGCGTATATTATGCTTCGCACTGCCTCTTCGAGCGCGGGGTCGAGGGGAATTGGTATGGAGGAGTGGGAGGGCGTGGTCTGATCGAGGAGCTGAGAGCGTGCGAGAAGCAGTTCACAGTACAGTTCGAGGATCTCGTGCAGCTCCGTCGTTATGTCGCTACGAATGATGTTCTCGACGCGTATCCGTGCTGACTGGAGCTTGCCGATCTGACTCTGTCAACCTTGGTGCTACATGAATGCCTAGTCGCATAACATCGGATATAGATGGTAAGGAGGGCCAAACAAACCTCGAGAAGCTGTGCCATTTCACGTCTTTGCTGCTTCGCCTTTGCTGTGTCCTTCTGCTGCACCATGCGCAGCCGCGATATCGACAGCTTGAGCTGCACCTTCAGCTTGTTCTGTGCTTCATCAGCCAGGTACATCTGCCGTCCATGATGCCTACTTACGACCAGTGATTGTGACGGCGCCATGTTTGTATGTGAGTAGGAGAACGCTGGACAGGAGACTATGAGGAGCTGTCAGGTTGGCGTGATACACAGTAGGCAGCTGAGCTGTGGGGCATGGAAGGCGGGACGCGGACATTGGCGGGGTCGGTGCCAACTGTGCTACAACACGTCATTGGCTGTTCGGGCACCAACACTGAGCGCCAATGAGGCTGACTGATGTGGAATCAACTCGTATTGCTGGTATATTCTTAAAGCTGTGCTAGACCTTTCCCATCGCCCTAATCCGAACGCCTCGCTGAACAGATGTAACACACAAAAGCTACAGTGCTTGAATACTTTTGAAGAACCCATTAGCCTGTAGCGCCTGGTTCTCCTTGACCAGCTCACGCATGCGCTCAACCTGCTGCTTCTTGGTCAAGCCCTTACTCTTAACCTCTTCCTTCCACTTCGCCAGCATCTGCTTGAGCAACCTACTTCCCTCCTCGACATCTTCTCTGCTCGCCTGAATGAATCCTTCCTCGTGCTTGCCTGCAAAGTCCTCAAGCTCGTCGGCCTTTCGCTTAGCCATATTGATAACCTTCTGGGGGAAGCGGACTAGCTCAGCAACGTGAATTCCAAACGATTGGTCCGAAAAGCCTGGCTCGACCTTGTAGAGAAGGGTGACTTCGCGCTTCTTCTGCGCCCCACTTTCCGTCTCGGTGCTGCCTTCTGAGATATGTGCAACAACGTGGAGGTTCTCGACCTGTGGGTATGTGTCGGCGAGTGCGGTCAGCTCGTGAAAGTGTGTTGCAAACAAGGCAAACGCGCCAATCTCCTTGACGATATACTCAGAGATGGCCCATGCCAGGCCAAACCCATCGTATGTGCTTGTGCCACGACCGAGTTCGTCAATAATGATGAGGGACTCTTTGGTAGCCGACTTGAGAATGTTGGCAGTCTCTAGCATCTCTGCCATGAAAGTCGATACACCCTTGATCTGACTGTCACTTGCACCCACCCTGGCAAGTATGCAGTCAAAAATGGTAAGCTCGGCTTCTGCGGCTGGAACAAAGCATCCAATCTGCGCCATGAGCGCGATGACACCGATCTGTCTAATATAGGTCGACTTGCCGCCCATATTAGGACCCGTGATGATCAAGAACTCGCTTTCATTGCGCACCAAGCTGACGTCGTTGGTGATGAAGGAAATGTCATCTTGCATCTCCAAACAAGGATGTCGAGCTTCTTTCAGTATAGTGTTGCCTGTGCCCCGGGGATGCATAGTTGGTCTTGTGTAGGACGTAGGTGCATGTACGGAGACATGTGCAAAAGCAACGATGACATCGAGGTGCGCCAGTACAGCTGCCAACTTCTCAACGACGGGAACGTACGAGGACGCTACTGCGACGACTTCGTTGACAAGTCCAGATTGCGTTCGGTTGTAGTTCTCGGAGAGCTGATCGAACTCCCGACGCTTTTCCAACAAAGATGGCGTTGTGAAGTAGACACCGTTCTTCTGTGTTGATATTTCTTGGTATTGCTTCTTCTGCCGAATGCAGCCTGCTTCATTCCTTGTCAATCGGAAGCACCACCCATGAACTTTGTGATTCTCCAGGAACAGCTTCTTCTCGGTGTCCTGATTCAGATCATCACCTGCCTTCATGTGCTCTGACTCCATCTCACGCTTGAGTCTATCGAGGCGCGTACGGATTGTGCGCAGAGCCTCGTCGAACTCGGGCTTGATGATGAACTCGTGGTTGTCGAGAGCATCAAGATCCACGGTGGTCTCGACCATATCTTGAAGGCCTACAAATGCGCTGCAATACTGTCGCAATTTTGATGTATACTCCGCATCAAGAGGATCTTTGTACTGCTCATCCATGACCGCATCCAGTGAGTCCAGAAATCCGGGGAGTCGAATGACGACTTGGTATGCACGGACAACGTCCTCCAGATTCGCCACTTTGCGCTGGAACTTCTTAGCAAGACGAAACAGGTCGGGTATCGACCTTAAATGCTCTTCCTGCATAGTTTGACGTAGCTCAGTGTCATTGACGAATGCCTCGACGAGCTGCTGCCGCCGCTCGATTTCAGCTAGGTTCATCAGAGGCTGCTTGAGCCATTGCGATAGCAGTCGACTACCAGTCGGCGTCTTGCAGTGATTCAGCAAGCCATACAAGCTCATATTTTTCGCTCCATCCCTCGGACCTGGCATCAAGTTCAGTGCCTTCAGTGCAGCAGCGTCAAGCTTCATATACTGTGTGAGGTCGTGCTGGTACAACTGGTATTGGCCGAAGTTGGACGAATCTGACATGACGCCCAGGTACTTGATCAGACAAGCAGCGGCGCCCATCGCCAACTTGAGGTCGGTTTGCGGCAGAGTGCCAGCAGCACTCTCATCCTTCAGCAATCGGGGAAGGTCCTGCTCGATGTCTTTTGTTCCAAAGTCTGCCACGCCTCGCTCTGCTACAGCGCATCCACAGTTGTCGGCTATCGTTCGCAGCTTGCTAAGCTCTATATCCTTCTTGTTGCCGTTTGCCTGTATCAAACACTCCTTCACTCCGAGCTGGATGAGTAGCGACTCGAAGTTTGAATAGAGATCATTATCGAGAAACTCTGTCACTCCGAGCTCACGAACGCTGGCGTCTGCAAAGCACACACCGACGTTGCGAGCTTCTGAGGCTTTCGCAGACACCTTGACTGCCAGTATGATTGGCGAGTTTTCGATGTGACCGCCCAGCTCGTCTTCCAGGTCCTGTAGGTTGCCGGGCGAGGCTTGCTTGACCACCTTCCAGTCCATTCGCTTCCCCGTCGACTGCCATATCTCGATGCGCTTACTCAGTCGAAAAAGAGCGTCTCGGAGGAAATTGCGGAACACCATGGTGGTCATTGTGACTGATTCAAGGCCGGGTTCTCGTCCCAATTTGCGCAGGACAGCCGTTGTTCTGTAGACCTTCGACTACTGTCAGTACATGCTTCAGGAGGGGCAGATTGAGAGGTGTACGCTGTCTGCGATAAACTTGGCATCCTCGCCATGGGCACTGTAATAGTCGCCTCGATCGAAAATGCGGACTGTGTCGTCGTTCTTATGTGGTAAATTGCGAAAAAATTTGCAGAATCCGGATTCATCATCCTCACGTATTTCTGGTCTGGATGCCATCGTGTGAACTATTATGCTACCACGGGCGGCTGCAATAGGTCAAAAGAACGTGAGGTGGTGTATCGTGGATTCGTTCATTCGTTGCTGCGGCTCGTTCTTTGGGAGACGCGTCGCGTTATCAACGCGACGGCGCTAGTCTCCACTCATTACGCCCCCGCTGTCCAGCTGCTTCCTGTGTGCTCGTCTTCATCTTCGATTTGCAGTGACTATGTTCTTGGAAAAAGATCATGCTGTGCTCTTCACTCATATGTTCGACCCCTGTTTTGGCCTTCTATCTTTCAGGCTTTTCTCCAACACACGCCACTCAACCAAGGATTTAGCGAGGAATTTTGCTGTGCCTTGCCACAGGACAAGCTGGTTATCGGTCGTGAAATGGTGGAAGCTGATGCAGAGCGAGAACAAGCACCGAGCTGGATGAACATTCGCTGCTCGAATATCCAGCAGCATCACAAGTGTGGCGCACAAAGGGTACAGCTCTCGTGTCCCATATCTGATCGCATTGGACACCAGACTGCGTGCTAGTTGAACTCTTGTAGACCATGAGTCCGCACCCTCATTGATGATTGAGCGGCCTTGCGTCCAGTGAAGACTCACTTCAGTGGCGCGCGTAACCTCACAGCGAATGTTTCGAGGATCGAAATGTCCAACAGCGATGGAACAAGATTGATCGACTTAGGCACTCAGCACATGTACCGGAAATAATTCGTCATCAAGTCTACATAAGACATATGAGCTACTCGAAGAGAATGGTATGCCCTCACCGCTGAGGAACGAGTCGCCAGAATGGATGGCATAGCAATACAACGGGAAGAAATGCAGACTTCATACGACCGATGCATGACCGGGCCAGAACGCTCACAGTTCGTTGCGGGTGCCAATACTAGCGAGCAGAGCCCCTTCTGTAATACAGCGCCATCCTCAAGTATGGAAACGGTCTGGCCAAAACATGACCGGTGGATACATCTTTGTTCGACATCGGAGTATTATGTGGAAACCGCCTCGAGACATGCTCCCCTAACCAACCAACTCGACAGTCTGAGGCTCAAAGCAGTTGCGATTTGAAGCTTTTGGTGGCTTGCGGCTGCTGCCGATGACCGTTTCGCCTCACATCCCTGCTGCATACGCGGCCAGCCACGCTAGCTTATCAGATTTGGTACATGGGCATCTCGAACACGCACCCGACTGAGGTGGCCGCGTGCACATTCCATCCTTAATCTTGAAGTTTATACCGCGAAGTTGTGGAGCTCGCACCCAGCGCCATGGCAGTCGTAAGCTGCGCCGTCACCGTGCTGTGCAAGGCTTGTACGAAGCCACGAAGCTTGTCACAATCAGGACCGGACATCACCAAGATCAAGATGTTTAAAAGATACATCTGGTGACGGTCTTGTTTGTTTCGTCATCAGTAGTAACCTATTCACCTTCATCCATTCTCTTCTGCCTGCTTTCGGTATATCGTTTACCATACATTCGTTTCTCTTGACTCAGACTTCAACTATCCAGCATGATGTTGAAGGCTGATATTTGGCTTCTGGCCGCACTTTACTTCCGTGGGACTGTCGGTGCTGCATCATCCAATTATTCTGAAGCCATTCTGAGCTCTAGTACCGGTAAATCAGCCGCGCGAACGAGAAGAATCTTGCTGACACACCGAAGTTAAGCTTGGTGACTGGCAAGATGCCTTCGACAAGGCTTCCGAGTTCGTTGCGACGCTCTCTACAAATGAAAAGTTATCCATCATTACTGGTGGTAGCGGTGGTAATTACACCGCCTTCGTGGGATCTGACTCTGCCGTGAACCCTATCAACTACTACTTCGTTACCGCCTGGCCAGCCGGCCTTGCAATGGCAATGACTTGGGACAGGGCCGCCTCCTATGGCCAGGGCAAAGGTGTTGGCGCCGAATTCAAGGGCAAGGGCGTCAATGTGGCTACTGCACCGACTATACAGCCTCTCGGACGCTCTCCATGGGGTGGCCGAAGCGGTGAATCGTGTGGTACTGACTCCTATCTATCAGGAATCTTAGGTGGCCAGGTCGCCAGCGGTATGGTTGCTTCGGGGGTCATTCCCAGCGCAAAACATTTTATTCTCAACGAACAGGAGACCAACCGCTCGGGTTCGCAAAGCGGTGGCGGCGCCGGGGGCCCTGGCGGCAACGCAACTGACGGAGGTCCACCCTCGATGCGCCGTCGCCAGGATGCTAGCAATTCAACCACATCTTCCTTTAGCGAAGCCTACGACGTCGAGATAGGCGACAAGGCGTTCCACGAAACATACCTCGCTCCATTTTACGATGTGGTCAAGGCGGGCATCGGCGGAGCCATGTGCTGTATGAACAAGGTAAATGGTACCTACGGATGTGAGAATCAGGATGCGCTCTCCAAACACTTGAAGGTCGAGCTTGGTTTCCCCGGTTTCGTCCAACCTGATGTTGGAGGGCAGCACACCAGCCTTGGCTCCGCCAACGCTGGACTGGATTACGGCTCTTCATCGTATTGGAGCAACTCCACGCTTGTTGCTGGTATCGCGAACGGCACATTCACAGCCGCACGTCTCGATGACATGGTCATCCGCCAGTTGATGGGCTACTTTAAGGAAAATCAGCAGGATTACCCAGACCACGCTGGTTACACCGATAACGTCGATGTACGTGGAAAGCACGGCGATATGGCTCGACAGTATGCCGCAGAGTCTATCGCTTTGCTCAAGAACACGAACAACGCCTTGCCATTGAGGAAAAAGAAGGCCATTTCAATCTTCGGAATCCACGCGGCGCCGCGTTTAATGGGCCCCAATACAGCCCTTACCGTCATGTCGGGTGTGGATGCTACCATGGATGGCCACATGTCTCAGAACGGTGGATCAGCTATGGCTTCGGGCGCCTTTCTTGTCACTCCTTACCAGGCTTTCAACGAGCGTGCCCAGACTGACGGCTTCATGCTCAAATGGTGGCTTAACGATACCGTAGTCGAGAGCTCTGGTGGGATGCAACTCAGCGACGGTGCTGGTACTCAGATCTCCGAGACTACCTTGGGTATCGCAGATGGGGCTGAAGCCTGCATTGTTTTCTTGAATGCTTGGGCTGGTGAAGGTGGCGACAGGAACGAGCTGGCCAACGCTGAGGGTGACCAGTAAGTACTAGTAAACTACACCACAATTCTTCAGCTAACATTTGCCAGCCTCGTGAACTATGTCGCAGATAACTGCAACAACACAATTGTTGTAGTCAACACTGTCGGTCCCCGCCTTCTCGATCAGTGGGCTACGCACGAGAATGTCACCGGTATCCTCTACGGTGGACCTCTTGGTCAGTCGTCTGGTCACGCGATCAACGATGTGCTATTCGGTGATGTCAATCCTTCGGGAAAGCTCGTCCATACCATTGCTAAGAATGAGTCCGACTACGATCCCAACACCCAGATCAGTGAAGAATCCGTCATTACTTTCTCTGAGGGCAATTACATCGACTACAAGTACTTTGATCAGAAGAATTCCACTCCTCGCTACGAGTTCGGCTTCGGTCTATCATACACCACATTCGAATATGGCAACAAGGTCGATATCACACCCAAGTCCCAGCTTCTGTCTCACGAGTTTGCTAATGGCGATCTTGCTGTTGGTGGACGTGAGGACCTGTGGGATATAGTCGCCGAAGTCAGCACTGAAATTACTAATGCTGGCGATGTCGCTGGTGCTGAGGTCGCGCAGCTTTACGTCGAGTTCCCTGCTGCTGCTGATGAGCCTGTTCGCCAGCTGCGTGGATTTCAAAAGGTCAAAATCGAGCCTGGACGTACTGCAAAGGCTAGCTTCCAATTGAGACGTCGCGATCTATCTGTTTGGAGTGTTGAGAAGCAGGAATGGCAGATCATTCGTGGTGAATACATATTCAATGTTGGTTCATCCAGCAGGGATTTGAGGGTCAGCGGAACCTTGACTGTGTAAGTTCAGCTCTACAGTTGTCGGCGGTCCTTTCAAGGTTAAGGTTCTGATGTTTTTGCTCTCCGGCCCGTTCCATCCCTAGCATTTTTCATTTGATCAGTTGCGGCATCTTTTTAGTCATTATCGCTCTATTCACTTCCTGCGCTGAATCACTTGAATGACAACCTCTCTTTCGCAAAACACCATCTCTTGCCTGGCCAAGTTTGCATCACTGGGAACATCCGTCTCGTTCCCGCTTTTGTGTCGCAATTCAAGGGGTGGATGACGTGGGCGGCCCTTCCTTCAATTGTCGCAGGCTGGTACCACGCACCTTTCTCACATATATCACACGTGCCCGGACGATCGATTTCGATATCTTTGCTCCTGCCTTCCGCGTTGCTGGTGCATTCGCACCTCATGTAAGCCTCCGTATCCAAGACCGCCAAAGCGAGAACAAGGCAGGTCGTTTCAAGCACTTGAAGAGCGATAAGGACAATTAAGCATGTCGCTACATGCACCTTACGGCGCCGGGAGGAATATCAAATGATCGCTGCAAGCGCCCGCCCCCGGAGCAGGCCGCATTGAGAAGGTAATGCTCGGCAATTTAGCTAGCGTGGCGGCGACACTACATTTGGGTGCTGTGATTCGCCAGGTGGTTGCACAGACTCGCATTCAGTAACGGCGAACAAGGGACATTCGGCAGGTAGAAGAAGGAACCATCGCGGACCGATGCTTTCATGGGTCAGATGGGGAGGTGATCCAAATCAAACAGCATATCAGCTACGAGGCCTTGGTTCAGCAAGGCATATAAGCCAAAGCATGTCCAGTGTTCATTCTTATCATTTGTTTGTGTCATAGCATCCATTTTCTCTCATACCAAACAAGTCATCATGAAGTACGCTCTTGGTGCGGCACTCGTTCTCCAGAGCACAGTGGCTCTGGGCGAGCTTCTCCCCGTACATCTCAAGGCACCTACGGCAGCTCACTTCAATGACATTGTCCGCAATGACACCTACGACTTCGGTTGCAGACCGGTCGCTCACCCCACCGAGGATGGCCATTTCTCTCTCCATGCGCTGCTGACCGAGGACCAAATCACGTATCTGACGAAGGAGTATGAATCAGTCGACGAGATCACCATCCACCGTCAAATGGTTAAGCGGGCAGCCGCTGCCCCGATCGGCACTGGAGATCGCTTCAAGGCCGGCACAGTATCCCCCGTTGGGCTGGGAACACAAGCAAGCAGTGCCACCATCTCCAGCATCATGAACGTAAACGAGATCAACTCTGCATTCAATGCTTTGGTAAAGAACTACGGTATTGGTTCGGTCACTCTACCCTTCAAGACTTTCAACGGTGCTACCTCTTATGCTGGGTTTGTCGGTGCTGGAACAGACAAGTCAGCATACCGCTTGTATCTCAGCGCTGGTGTGCACGCCCGCGAGCGAGGTGGACCTGATCAGCTTATCTACTGGATTTCCGACCTGCTTGCTGCCAACAAAGCAGGCACTGGCCTTACATATGGTAGAAAGACATACACCAACGCTCAGGTCAAGAGTGTTCTTGCGGCTGGTATTGTCTTCTTCCCTCTCGTCAACCCAGATGGTGTCACATACGATCAATCCAGCGGATCGCTTTGGCGCAAGAACAGGAACACCAGGTCTGGATCAAGTGGACAGTCCATTGGTGTCGATATCAACCGTAACTTTGATTTCCTCTGGAACTTCCGAAAGTACTTTGTTGCTGGCGAGACACCTGCGTCTACCTCGCCAAGTTCAGAGACTTTCTACGGCACTGCTGCTGCGTCAGAGGCTGAGACGAAGAACCATGTCTCTATCTACGATTCGTTCCCTAAGGTATGTCCCCTGTCTTCCACGAACCAACTAATCACTCACCTGACTACAGATCCGCTGGTTCATGGATATCCACTCTGCAGCCGGTGACATTCTTTACTCCTGGGGCGATGATGACGCCCAGACCACAACCTCCACCATGAACTTCCTCAACGCCGCTTACGACGGTAAGCGCGGTATAAAAGGCGACACCGCGTACAGGGAGTACATTCCTAGCACCGACAACACCAACATCAAGAACGTCGCTGCAAAGACCGTTGCCGCCATGAAGGCTGTCGGCGGCCGCTCGTATACTGCAGGCCCTTCGGTTGGATTGTACCCCACCTCTGGAGCCAGCGATGACTATGCCTTCAGTCGTTTCTGGGCCAAGCCCGGCGCGAACAAGGTTTATGGCTACACGATGGAGTTTGGATACAGCACAAACTTCTACCCGACCTCGACTGAGTTCAACCAGAACATTCTGGACACGAATGCTGGGTTTATGGACTGGGCGCTGGCTGCTATCTCTGTTGGTCTGGATTAGGGACGGGGCTGAGGCGTTGTGGTGGCGTTGAAGGGGGTTGTAAAGTGTTGCTACCGGGGATGATACCAATGTGCTTGAATGAGCGAATGCGAATATGATTCACGGCTTTCATCTGACTCATGGAATGCACTCTGCGACTGGACCCTATTGTCTTTGGATTGCATCTATATATCTTCAGTGGTAGTGAAGTAAATGGCGGCCTTGCCGTGGACGCCGAATGCCGAAACATCACATGAGAGGTATGGCTGGAACGTGCATCACCTCTCGAACACCATGTTGAAATAGCAGGAAGTTTCGCCATATGGGACGCACAAGCGGCCTCAACGGGAGCAGTGATCAGACCTCGCACACGAGGAACAACAGTCTCGACAGATGTACCTAGAGCAGAAGCAGTGACGACAGCAGGATCACTCGGACCGGCGCCGACCGCTGAGGCTACTCGAGCGATAGTGACAGGAGAATTGGAGTCGTGCTCGCTGGGGACGCAACCGAACGGATCGCTCATGTGGCGAGTTCCTGCTCTCCTCATCCACACGTGTTGTATCCATGATGACTATGTCAATTTGACTACCTCGTCCATGGTTACGCGACTTTCCTCGAAATAATCCCTCCTTGCTACATCATATTTAAATTATACGAACAATCTACTTACTCTGGCCGTATTTTACGGCTCCCGCTCACGAATCACAATGTCCTTGAAGTCCGCCGGATCCAGCACTGGCTCCCACGCGCCAAACGCGTAGATTCCAAACATCGCCCCTGTGAAAGCGCCACCTACTGGAGGCATAATGCAGAGTTCTTTGACGCCAAATGTGAAGCTCCATTTGGACGAGCCCTGGGAGAGCATCATGGTGTACGTTGTTGGCGTGGCCCTAGCTGATAAACGCGAGGGCGACGCTGCGTCGAAAGCCTGTGAAGTTGCTGGGTCTGTGAAAAGGGGGTACGTCGCTGTTGACTCTGCTGCTATGCCTGTGGGTTTTCTGTAGACTATGGTAGGTGCGAGCTCGCCATTGTGCGCCGTGGCTGTGATGCCGATGGAAGCGTACGAGTACATGCTCCACCACACGGAGATGCCAGCCTCATACCCTTTCCGACTGGGCTTGAACTCGAGGTTAGCGGAGAATTCATCGTGGAAGCTCTCTTGCTTCCGTAGTAGGAGTGATGGTGCTTCTGGAGATGACAGATTGTAGCATCCCCCACGGAGCCGCAGGTAACCTGGGCGCTCGGTGAACGAGTGGAAGGGCTTCAGTGGGGTGTTCTTCTGATACCATCCTAGTTCAAGCGCGCTGACCTCGGAGCCAAGCGTAGCTCGCCAACGGATACCTTCTGGTTTCGATTGTGTCACAAGCTGTGTCACCTCCTCGCGGCTCTCAGTTCCAAACTTGATGTTCTTGCCGTCGTTGAATACGGGCCAACCATCGATCCATTCAACTTTGACCAGGAATGTCTCACGCCCTACAACAAATCAGTCAGCTGCGATCGGCTCAACTCAAACCAACTCACCCAGTTGTGGCTCGAGGTATGCCCCCTGATCTTTGACTGGCCTCACACCCAAAAACACACCCCACCAACGCCCCTGCTCGTCTTCAAAAACATCCGCATGCCCAGTCCGTTGAACCTCCTCATCGGGTCCATTATACCACAACGGCTTCCCCTGGCTCTCCCACGGACCAAAAACACCTTTCTCAGTCCTGAACACCCATTCCTGATGCCCCGCTTCAGTCCCCCCCTCAGCAACAAAAAGATAGTACCACCCATCTTTCTTCATAATATGACTCCCCTCAGCGACACCATACTCGCTCTGCCGCACACACACCGGCGGCGTCAGCGTCCTCCCCGTCGGCAGATCAATCCGCGAAACATGAATCGCAAAATCCTTCAGCGAGCTCGCAGGATCCCGATCCGCAATCCGCACAGTGGTGGAGAGATACACAGTCCCATCGTCGTCCCAAAAGACGTCCTGATCAAACCCCGGGTTGTCGAAGTAAACAGGGTCGCTCCAGCTACCATCCGTGTCGATGTCGTCGGTCCAGACGTAGAAGCCTCGCGGGAAGATGCGCTCGTCGCTGCTGGGGCGGTACCGGTGGTATACGCCGTTGAACAGGTACCAGCGCTTTTCGACCGGTCTGTAGCGCAGCGTGGACGCCCAGCTGCCGGCGCCGGGCTCCACGGTGCGGAGGTTCAGTTGGGAGGGCCGGGTTAGTGCATGCCCGATTAGAGTCCAGTTGATGATGTCCGTGGAGCGGTAGATGGCGCAGCCGGGGAAGTATTCAAAGGTTGAGGTGCTGAGGTAGTAGGTTGGTTTTCCGCCTGGGGTGGGTGAGGGGACGGCGCAAACTGTGGGGTCGGGGTTGAAGCCTCGGATGATGGGGTTTTGGAATGTCGGTTCCATGGTTTTTAGTGATGCTTGTTTGAATTTCTTCTCGAGGGTTTGGGAGTACGTTTGTACTTGGGACTTATACCGACTCGTAGTGAGTTAGCGCGAGATTGTTCCACCAATCACAAGCAGTAGCTTCCATCTTTGTATACACAAAGTTTCCTTTTTAGGGCGCCCGAATCTTGGCCTCTTGAACTGTCAAAGTATGGTTATGTGTAGCCTTGGAAAGTCTCAATCTCAAAAGATTTATCAATATCGTGAGTCAACACAAGGCATGTCGAAGGCAAAGTGGTATATTCCTACAACAACACTCGAACACGATCTACCACGAACCATCAAACCACCACAAACCCATCACAAAGTCGCTATCATTCTGTCACCACATCCAAAAAATGCCCGCTCTCCGGCCCCGTGAACCTCTTCCTCCCCGTAATGAGCCAGAACACGGCACTCAGTAGCATAATCAACCCCGTCGCAGCAGACGTATAGTTCATATTCTCGCTATCCACAGGCGTCGCGCTGGGGAAATTGGAAATGATGCACATAAAGACCAGAAAAAAAAAGCCGATGATGTTCAGCACGATGCCGTAGCGGCCGAGCGAGTACGGGCCCTCGAGGCGAGTCTTCTTGCCGGAGACGTGGGCGATGATGCGGGCGAGCAGGGGCATGGCGTATGAGAGATCTACTGGCATTAGCTTGGGACGACACATAGACAGTGGGGAAATGGTGCTGACGTACAGAACCCCTGCGTTGCGACGGCGACAATGGTGTTGAATCCCGTCACGGTCCCGAAGTAAATGGAGTTGAACGCAATCTGCACTGCGCCCGTCAGCAGCACGGCATGCACTGGTACGCGTCGCGAAGAGACTCTGCTCAGTACACCCGAGAACGGCAGGCCTTGGTCGCGCGCGAATGCGTAGGCCGACCGCGAGCCCTCGGCCATCAGCGAGTTGGACGCCACCAAGCAGATGACGGAGATCATCGACGCCAGCGCCGAAGCGCCCGCGACGCTGTCAGTGGAATTGAACATGATTTCGATGACGGGAACGCCGGTCGCGGTCGTCGCTGTGGCGTCGAGATCCCCAATGCAGAAGCTCAGCGCGATGAGCCAGATGAAGCCTGTAATGAAACCCATATAGACGGCCAGCACGATGGCGCGCGGGGCCTGCTTGCGGGCGTTTTTGATTTCTTCTGTCATGTGAGCCGGGGCGTCGTAGCAGCACATGCCGTAGGCGCCTGCTGGTTGTCAATGTTCTTGTCTTGACTGCCGAATGGCTTCAGACGTACTTTGGAGAAGACCAAGGACAACGGCATATGGCGGTGTCCAGCCTGTGAAGTTTTGAAAGTCGCTGAAGACAAACTCTGGTGACTGCTTGTGATCGTTTGTAGCGAGTATGGTCGCTAAGCATACCACAAAGGACAGCATGTTCCAAGCAAGCACAGCTTTCGACAGCTTGTTCAGGATATGTGGGAAGTAGATGTTCGAAGCCATGGCGATGAAGGTGACCAAGTAAGCACACAGAACGGTATGCCAGCGTTCGATGGTAAAGCCGTAGTTGAGTTGTGCAGTCCCAAGAACGAAATTCGTCGCGATGAAATTATTTGTAGCTCCCATGGCCAGGACACCAATGAGCATGAACCAGCCACAGATGTAGCTGAAGCCCCGTGCCCAGCTTGTTGGGGCAAGAATCGCTACCCAACTGTACTGGCCGCCGGCGAGGGGGTAACTAATCACCTTCTTAGTACAGGCATCAACAGTCGTCGAGAAATGTCTGTACTTACGCACTACACATCTCAGCCATTGAGTATGCCACAGACAGCGTGAAGAGACAGACAGCTAGCCATCCCCATATCATGACAGGAGGCCCACCAGTCTCGACACCAATGATGAGCACACCACTCAGCGCAGTCCAAGAAGTGACGATACTGAAGGAGAAGCCAACCATGCCCACAAGGCCAAAGCTGCGCTTTAACTCTGTCATGTTTCAGCATCAACCAACCACAGACCACTTATTAAACCACATACCCTGTGTGTACCCCAGCTGCGCAAGCACGGCATCATCCTCATCGAAGACCTCCGCCTTCTTCTCCGGATCCGAGGTCGGCGTCGTAGACATGGCTGGAACTCAATGACAGGACTTTCAATGCGCAGACGAAAGACCAATTGCCGAGTACATCTGCACAGACAGGCGATATTCACTGAGGTATACATATCGCCAACGACGCTCTATCTCGCTGCTGTCGTCGCAACGGTCATGCATGGCACCGTCTCCACTGCGTCACTACCTATTGATAACAGCCGTCTGCGCCATCTGCTCTGTATACGCTGGCTTATCCGCGTTTGTAGCAGTTCTTATCAAAGCGGATTGAGGCGTCTTGATTGGTCAAGATAGGGAGAGGTACCAGGTAGTGATACAGTGGGGTGTTTTATCCCGGTCGTTGCCATTGGGGAGAACCATGCATCAAGTATGGGATGAGTAGACGTTACTACATTGCATTATCATGTGTTCTTTAGATTTCCTGTGATGCAGGATGCAGCTCGCGAAGAGACGGCTTTTGAGCAGGTTGAGGTCCTCGGTGACAGAGATGTACGAAGCGTGAGGGAGAAGGAGAATAGCAGTGGCCCGTTCATGCGGGCCGTTGGAGCGCCCCACCAAACACCCCGCAAGACGTGAGCTTTGCAGATCCGTCCAAGAGCAGACGAGATAACAAACGCATTCACGTTGCACTGCATATACAGAGCTGAGTGCGGTCCTGAGGGTAAGTGCGGTGAGAATCCTGGAGGCTGGATGTGTGAGTAATACGCCTGTAGAAACGAAACATCGATTTTGTATGGTGGTGGTTGAGGATAGTGTAAAGAGCGCGAAGGAAGAACTGAAGAGCAGGACCTCGAGTGAACCAAAGCAGAGCAGAGGCTGTTCGATGCGACAGTCGACATGGAGGATATACTGTACGCTGTCACTGAAACGAGAGCAAGAATGAGAACACAGCCAGGGAGACTGAGATTGGGGACACTGCTGTAAAGTGGTGAATGTAAGCATATGTAAGATCACAGCATAAGACGAGAATGCGTAATGTGTTGCATTGACTATGTAGCCAACCATTCAGAGACCGTCTCTCATTGAAGCTCCCAGACCCATACAAAGAACGCCAAAGACCGATAGCCGTGACCAAAAGATATCCATGAACAAAGTGCAGTGACCGTGTGAATCGCCAACAACGTCAGCGAAGTTGAAGGCGCAGCACGCGTCGTGTCGAGAAGAAGAGGCGCTTAACCACCGAAACCGTAGAGGGTACGGCCCTGGCGCTTGAGAGCGTAGACAACGTCGAGGGAGGTGACGGTCTTGCGCTTGGCGTGCTCAGTGTAGGTGACAGCATCACGGATGACGCTCTCGAGGAAGGTCTTGAGCACACCACGGGTCTCTTCGTAGATCACTGCGGCGACGTTAGTGGTGTTGTAAGGCGGCATGAAGACAAAGGCAACTTACTGGCAGAAATACGCTTGACACCACCACGACGCGCGAGACGGCGGATAGCGGGCTTGGTGATACCCTGGATGTTGTCACGCAAGATCTTGCGGTGACGCTTGGCGCCACCCTTGCCGAGGCCCTTGCCACCCTTGCCGCCTGGAGAGAAGCGTCAGCATGCTGTGTTGTGATAATGAGGAGAAGGTTGTGGTGCCGTCACGGCATGGCGCAATGCAGTGGTGTTGTTGCGGCGCGTTGCGGTGGTGGGGTTGACGCGTTGAGGCTGAACACCACCAAGCGCGCCTCCTGCGACGCTGCAGCAATGGCGGCGACAGCACCGGCGACAACAACAAGCAGCAACAACAGCAACGGCGATGCACGGCGCCACGACGACGCGAGGGAGAGCAAAGAAGGTTGCACTTACGTCCAGTCATGTTGCTAAAAGGTTAGTTGGATAAGAGCTGATGAGAAGTAGTCGCAAACGCTATCTGGCGTTGGTACAGCAGTCGGTGGTGAAGAATACGTGGAGTGGCAGGAAGCAGAAGAAAAGGCTGGACAGAGTGGGCGGTGGCCTATTTAAGTAGCGCCACGGGGCAGGTGGGCGGCTGCCTCAGATCAACCCAGGTTGCCAAGCTCGGGCGTGCGCGGGTTTCTTTCAAGAACATCAAGTGCGCGAGGCGGGCGAGGGCCAAAATCAATCGCTCGGAAAGCGCGCACTTTTGCCAGCGCGACTTTGGCAGGCGACTCCCCTGTGCTGATTCAAATCAACTCGCTGGCGTGCACGGGCCACATACGAACACCAAACACCAGTCGTGACCGTCGCCCCAACACCAACATGGCGTTGGTCTTGTTCCCGAAAACACTCTCTATTTGAGCTGCAATATTCTCAATAATCTCCCGTTGGCGATGGAAAGACACCCTGGCTTCTTTCTAGGACTCTTAGGGCCTTGTGGGGTCATGCAGCGTTGTGGCTGCTCATACGCTCTACTTCGTACGCGTACAACAGACGCGTCGCTGCTTCTTCAAACCATAACACCAGTCACTTTCACGTCGCTCTGCAATACATGATGCTAGGACACATGTGTTGTTGACAACATCTCTAACCTCGCATCAAATTCAAAGAGTGGCTTAGCACCGCTCGAGACATCCATCTAGACATGTCATGTCATGTGATGCTGTCTCACTCGTATGATACAGGGCCCAAACCTCCTTACCTTGTCAGCCACAGCACTTCAAAATCATGAGGGTCATCATTTTTAGAGAGTACAAATGAACTTCATTTTTCCCATGACCCTTCAAAACGCCTACATAAAGCTATCCCAAGGAGTATCTTCGGTTTTGTTCCTGCTCAAAGGCATGCAAAGATAAAAAGACCATAGCCAGGTGCCGTAATCCCTATTATCCAAAGCAGCATTTCGTCTCACTTCGACTCCTCGACCACCTCCTTCTCGGGCGTATCCTGGTACACCGGCGGTGCTTCGTATGCAGGCAGCTCGGCATACTCTTGCTTCTCACTTTGCTCTACTACAACAGCCTCTTCAATGCCCTCCTCAAGGTCCTCCTCAAGAGCGATCGGCTGGTAGCTTTGGCCTCGGAACTTGGCGACCGTGATGGCGATGAGGCAGCCAAGAGCCATACCAAGGAGGTAGGTGAGCGTGCCAGCGAAGATACCTATGAGGATGGGGACGAGGATGGTGAAGAAAGCGCGGCGCAGGAACATATGCATGCGGTGGTGATGACCGTGGTGGTGGCTGTGGTGCTCCATGTGATGGGAAGGGCCGTGGTGTGCGCCAGGGCGGAACCTGTGGGGCGGCTTGCCCTTGAATGTCTCCTCTGCCATCGGGTTGTGGTGTCCGTGTGGGCGCTGCATACCATGCGGTCGCTTGTGGCAGCCTGGTCGGCCCTTGCCCATGTGCTTGAGGTTCTCGATGCGGTCAGCCATGATGCCCTTCCACTTGCAGAGCAGTGGCCACTGCTTGCACTCCTTCTCCTGCTCGAGTGGGCTCGCCTCAACGCTCTTCTTGGCGTCAAATGAGGCGATCATGAGTCGGCCGCTTGGGTCCTTGAGGAGGTTGATAGTAATAGAAGGCGGGCTCATGGGGATGGATTCGATCGATGTGATCTGGAACGTCATAGGGAGAAGTTCGACGCCCGCCTCGGACACAGTCTCGGCTGTATTGAAGTGGAACGTGTATCCAGTAACGCGGAGGCGCAGACCATCTGCAGACTTGGGGTTGATCTGGGTGACGTAGAAAGGCTGAGACGCGATGGCAAAGGTCGGGGGATAAAGTTGAACGCCGTCAATTTCGAGCGAATCTTCGTGACCGCCGACTTCAAAATCCAGAAGCTGTTGTCTGTCAGCCACTTTCGCTTGTTGTTTGCATGGGTCGTGATGTGCAGTATACCCTGCCCATCACGGCCGGAGCAAGCGGCTAGCGAGCCGATGTGGAGATGGCGAACTCACGAATGCGTTGCCTGCATCTTTCTCCCAACTCAAAGTCTTGTCATGCAGAGTCGCGACCGCGCATCCGGCGCATTCAACGGCAAGAGTGCGCTTGGAAGGGTTGATTGCCAGAGTTTCCAGAGCGTTGTCGTCTCCGAGCTCAGCCGCTGTCATGGAGGGAGGAATGAGGATGGCGTTGGCGGCCAGCGCCAGGCTCGCGAAAAGACCCAGCTTGCTAGGCGACATGATCAACGTTGTGTTTGGATTGTCGAGAAGGGAAAATGCAAGGCGGCAAGGGATGTTGAAGGTCAGTCCGAGGCCCGGATACAGTGGAAGGCAATGCTGAGACCCTCTCGGATGCTGTCGACACGCCGCGTCATCCTGTCATTGAGCTAGGACTTCACTCCGCCAAGTGTCGCGTCAATGTTTCATAGCGCCATCCGCGAACGCTCTATCTGAGAGACAGCGCTGAACTAGACCAGCCTCCGCGCGAGCTCACAGGTTATGGCATGCAGCAGCTGATGTGACTTCCCTGGTTATGTTGAGCGCTATGGCCCGCCTTACCGGCCAAGACGTCGCTTGCACGTGATGCCAGGAAACATCCCTGACGCCAGCATGAAGCACTTCACCTCACAGTGTGAGGTAGACTGCTTGTAGCAACACACTGCGTGAAAAAGTATGCCAAAGCACCACTCTTGTCGAAGGTGTTTGTACTGGTAGTAGTGATGTAGGCATCTGTAGCCTGCAGAGCTGCCTTGTGCGGGGAAGCTGTGGTTACGGTCTCTCAGCCTCGTGCCTTCCTGCAGCATCGCAGGCGATGTCTGTTGATCAACACCATTCAATATCATCACTGCAAACCGATCGGAAGGCTCCCGCAATATGGCTGATCAATGTCAGCACCCGCCAACTCGCGTACTTCAACGATGAGTGAAACATTCCTGCATATGCCATCCTGTCACACGCATGGACCAGCTCCGAGGTCTCCATGCAGGAATACTGGTACTCTGT
Source organism: Stagonosporopsis cucurbitacearum (assembly GCA_016920805.1). Classification (NCBI taxonomy): domain Eukaryota; kingdom Fungi; phylum Ascomycota; class Dothideomycetes; order Pleosporales; family Didymellaceae; genus Stagonosporopsis; species Stagonosporopsis cucurbitacearum. Next base: position 918,696 of record JAFEKD010000011.1, on the reverse strand, counting down.
CCTTGGCAACAGCACGCGGAGCAGATCCATCAGACAGACTGAGGGTTACGTCAAGATCAACCGGCCGTGCATGCAAGCGTGTGAAGACAGCTTCGACTATGTTTGGGCCGACACTTGTTGCATCGACAAGACATCTTCCGCAGAGCTGAGCGAAGCCATCAACAGCATGTTTCGGTGGTATGAGAGAGCCACGGTGTGCTAGGTTTATCTCGAGGACGTTTCACCCAGCAACAAAGCGTTCTATCGGGAGCAAATGTTCAAACGTAATTATCGGGGTTATGATACAAACGAGAATCGTGCAAAGCTAGCCCAGTCATCGAATCGATATCTTCTAGATGAGGAGGAATTCCGGAGGTCAAAATGGTTCGCCCGTGGTTGGACGCTGCAAGAGCTGATCGCACCTGCAGACACGGTCTTTTGTAGTCAGGACTGGACCCGGATTGGCACAAAGCAAAGTCTGATTAGAGCTATCTCGTCAATTACTGGCGTGTACCCTGGTATCCTAACTGGTGTCAAAGCTTTGCAGGACGTTCCTTTTGCCTAGCGAATGACCTGGGCCGCGCAGCGAAAGACGTCCAGAATCGAAGACATGGCATACAGCTTGTTCGGCATCTTTGATATCAACATGCCTTTACTCTACGGAGAAGGAGAGAGAGCTTTATTTCGTCTACAAGAAGAGATCCTGAAAGAGCACGACGATATGAACCTCCTTGCGTGGCAGCATCCCACCGGAGACTTATCCCTCGATCAGCAGTCTATCGACTTGGGGATAAGCGTGCCACCCTGCCACCTCGATGTGGTGCCTCCAGCCATCGGAGGATCTCTCTTCGCAGACCATCCCATCAAGTTTCGAAAGCCCCCGAACGACAGTAATTCTTCCTTTACCTTGGCTGGAGAGCACTCCATGGTTGGTGGCAAAGGGCTTAAGATTGAAGTGCCTTTGTTTGAGATCCTAAACGCACCAAAAGGACCGCTTCGTGTAGCTGTAATCCAAGGAGCACATGACTTCCGAGATCAAAATCGTGCTCCACATCGCCCAAGCAATCTCCCGAATACCTTACAGGCATCGTCATCCAGAAGCTTTGTGAAGGCCACTACATGCGGCATCCCAAGGCATTTCTTGTAGAGGTACGTGCGGACAGCATTCAGCCGACCGACCTGCGGACCATCTATATACGCAAAGGGACAGTCGGCGGTACAATGATGCTGCTCCCCGCTACTTCTCGCAGAGACGATCCGAATCGAGTGGTTGATGTGCAATGGTGTGACTCTCGACTGCGCCCTTTATTGGAATGATTGTTCTCGTCGATATCTTTGTCGTCCTTTCCATTTCCAATTCCCCCATCATTATCCTGATTATGACTGCCCTTACGATCATTTCCTTCGTCGTCATGATCATCATCGTCGTCATCTGACTTATATCTCGTCGCATGTCCCGAACATTTACGACATCTTAATCCAATTCAACCTACCCAAGTACGAACATCACTTCCAGAAGCAAATGAACATTCAGTCGTGTCTTCTGATATGACATGGTACTCACCATCCAACCACACCATATCTCTCCTCACGTTCCACCCAGCGCACGCAAGCCAGCCGCCGTCTGGCATCCTCGAGACGATTGAATCTCCATCGACGCAATCTCAGACCACGTCGTCGTCGTCGTCCTTGCCGATTGTCCTGTTGGCAGCACTCGCACACGGCTTCTCATTGTTATAGTCTAGCGCGTCATGATTTGTAAAGAGGGGGATATTCCTCTGACAGGAGTTCAGATGAGGGATAGTGGTGTTTCTATCTGGTATGGAGACGGAAGTGCAGTGCTGTACACAACAGGGCCCTGTGAAGGACACCGAGAATTGTGGCTCCCGCCGCATGCTCCCATGTGACTGGAGCCCATGACACCACATTCCTGGCGAATAGATCTGTTGAACGTAACAAGCTCTTCCGTGCAACAATCGTTCTTGTCCATTGTTTTCCACACATCTCTACGAAACGAGACGCAAACTGTTTTGGCTGCTCTACAGCAATTTCTCTCGAACCCAGTACTTGGAATGCCCTCACCGAACAGGAATGACGTCCATGCCATTCCACGTATTAAGAGCTGCAGACGAGTGCTTTGACTACGTCGATATCGCATCGTGCGGAGAACCGGACAGCTGTTGCTGCAGTATTAAGCACGGCTCATTCGACCCCAATGGATCTGAGTTCCTACTCAACAGACCTGATCCTTCGTATTGCAACACTCAATCACACAGCCGGCTGCGAGCGTGTGAGCTATGGTGCATCTGTACCTAAGTCTCGCAGGTTCCAGATGCGCCGAACAAGAGAGGATCCCAGTGGATATAAAATCAAAGGCTCGTGAAGAATGTCCAAAGACGCCATCAACGAAGCCACGGGAAGTAGCTCGCGACGATAAGTATGGAGCCGTGTTCTATAGTGACAGCATAGCGCAGTAAGAAATTTTCTCTGGTTGCACATGGTACTGCAAAGTCTGGAAAGCAGTCCAAGGGCGTCGAAGAAAGACTTTGAATGGATTATCCATACCTTCCCTCAGGACCTTGAGGCTACTTATGACAGGTTTTTTAGTGTCCTCCCGCCAAGTGACCGAGAGGACGCTGGAAGATTTCCACGTCTGCTTGTTGGAGCCTCTAGGCATCTGACGTTGATGGAATTGAATACGGCCTTTACAGTTTGTCACAATCACAAGGCCGCAGCCGATGTAGTAGATGATCTGCAGCTGTCTATACGCTCAACGCTACAAGATATCGTGGGCTCCTTCGTTGGCACCGAAAAACCGTACTGTAGCTCAAAGGACAACACGTTTGTCTCGCTTATATATCAGTCCGCTGAGGAGTACCTCACAGACTTCGCATTCTATTCTGCAGACAAGACGGTGCAAAGTCTTGCAGTGCCTTTGGTGGATGCAGCGCTCGTCAGGTTCCAGTCGTGTATACGACATCTTCTCATGGAGGAATTTGAAACAGATCTTTTTGTATCAGAGAACAAGCATCAAGAGCATTTCACCCAATTCATCACATTTCCCACATTTCACGGACACCGAGATAAGAGATCTAGACGGCCCTCTCGGCTTGGACGATCATCTCGGCCTGGAGACTTTTTTCAACGACTCACAAGAACTGGACGAGGCACAATGCATGATCATCGCCCAAAAATACGGATTCTTTGATTATTCCGCGATGCAATGGGCAGAAAATCACTCGCTATGCCAACACATCGCTCCAAAGCCTGTTCGAGAGGCTGTCCGCCGATTGACAGGGAGTTCCAGCTGCGTATTAACAAACTGGCTACCTACTGTGTCCGTGCACCCAACGATCGGATTCAGGCAACAATTGGGGAACAACAATTACACCTAATTTTAACGCGTAATAACTTAACTACTATACTAGGTATTAATAATACGCTTGCAGAGATTTATAATTTAAACTCTAGTAATAAACTTATTTATATAAAAATTACGCTTAAGCATAGTGTTAATTATAATACTCTATTGCACACACACTGTAGTGTGCAGGTCTTTTACTATATTACTAATAAACACTTATATAAGCTTACTCTATAATAAGAAGAAGACCTTATAAAGTATATAGAGCTGCTAGGTACCTGTTATATAGCACCTATAAGGACTATAATATAAAATTTTGCGTCTAAAGTTACTTAAGAACTTTGCTCTAAGAGCTAGGTTACACACTTCTAATACTATTACTATAACTAACTTATAGCTAAATAGACAACTAGTATAGACTTTAGTTACTATAAAGCTAAGTCTAAGTATAAGTATAAGCTATACTTTAACATCTTATATAAGAAGATTACTAAATACTTAATTAAGCCTACGCATATATACAATATAGATAAGAAGGGCTTTATAATTAGAGTACTAGAAAGAATAAAGTATATATTTAGTAGGCGTTAATATAAAAAGAAGGAGGTTTAACAGGCTTATTAAGATAGCTTATATAAGTAAGTAAGCTTATTAGCAGTAGTCTGCGCAGATAGTACTGTACTACTACTAGGCATTATATTTACATTAAAAAACTTTATAATTTAGAGTTATTAGGTAGCTAATATAAAGGTAGAAAACTACCTAATTTATATAGTGTCTTTACCCTCTAGGTAGATAAATAATAATATTAGATTAGCTTAGCTTAAACAGGTATTTAATTATTATACAAAGGTAAAGGCATATTAGAGCTATAGGCTTTTAATAGTAAATAGCTATAGCAGTTACTTAACATAGGACTTTATTAACTACTATAATAAGAATTAGATTATACTAGCTGTGTTACCCCCTTACAGTACCTAGACGCTGCAGCTGTTAGACATAGTCTACTTTAAGCTACTCTCCTCTGTGTATGCCTCTAAGCTAGATAACTACCTCTAGAAGTCTTAAGGCCTATCCTTATTAATAAAAGGTAACCTTTTTAGCTTATTTTAGCCTACCTAGGTAGCTATATTTATAGCTAAGCTTGTATAAAAGTCCTTTATAGTAATAGGAATAAGCCTACTAAACCCTAATATTATACTTAATAGATTTAGCTATATAACACTTATAAGCTCTAGCTTAGTTACCTCTAGTTCTATAGCTTATTTTATAGAGGATTAGCTTAAAGCTTATACTACACTGTGTGCAGAGGTAAAGAATCTGCGCAGTGCAGGTGCCTAAAAGCTTAGCTAAACTATCTACTACCTATTAACTTAAGTTAAACTCCTTTATTATAAACTAAATAGATTATAGCAGAAGCTATACCTAAAATAGAAGTGTTAAAAGCAACTTAGCAGGCAATTAGATCTATAACAGCATTAGGAGTATTACAGTAGAGCTATAATGTAGTCTCCTTAGGCTATTTAGAAGGTACAGGTCTGTATAGCAGTTACTAAGTAAGAGAAGGAGGAGGAAAAGCTAAGGAAAGCAGAAATAAAAGAGTTAGTAGCTGCTAATAAGCTATATAAGCAGAAAATTAAGGATAAGAAGCATTAAAAGTAGGCAAGGGAGATAGAAGAACGTGCTAAGATAAAGGCAGAGGAACGTTAAGTAATAGACACCTAGAAAGCAGCTAAGGCAGCTGCTAAGCAGGCTTGTAACTCTAAAAAAGCTATATAATAGTCTTAAAGAGGCAAGACTATAACCTTAAAAGCTTCTGTAGTTAAAGTAAAGCCTGCGCGTTAGGCTGTAGGTGCTTATAGTTACCTAAAGCCTATAACACCTCCTCTACCTGCGCGCACTTATATAACCTACAGTAGCTGCACTGCTATATTATATAGATAGGTTATATAAGAAATAATAATCTACTAGGCCTATAGAACAAACTACTAAATTATTTAACAATAATAGCTATTGTATGTGGCTCTGCAGCTTCATTTTTATAGTAGGCCTCAAGGCTCAGAGCGATCGTTGCCTGACTCCGATCGTTGGGTGCACGGACACAGTAGCGCACTGACCACTCTCGCACCTCTGAAATGCATTCTGCTTTGCTCTCCCACTGACCGCGATAGATCACACTCCTTCAACTCCTCTTATGCTTTCTCAGTCAAGAGATTTTTAATAACAGCGTCGCTATGGGTAGTCTGTACCACGTCTCCCGATGCGCCTCCCACCTTTTCTCCTGTGATGAAGCTTCTCTTGAATTCCAAGCGATTTCTCTCATCGCCAAGTCACTTGCACATCCCCAGAGAGCTCTTCTCAATATTTTTATACAGCAGACCATAGATATAGACTCGCGGCTCGTTTCTTTCTCAATTAGGTTGTTCGACACCACAAAGCCACGGTTGCGGAATTTTTAGCTGATTGGATCAGTATTCTGCGGAAGGGTGTGTCTCCATCGTCCTCTTCCTCGGAGTTTATTGACAAATTCATTAGTGCGCCCGTCTATTTGCGAGAATCTGGACCCGTCGCTTAGACGGAGTATATGGCGGAGAGATGAAGGCAGATGCTGTATCTCGAAGGCAGATGATAGAGAGGAGTACGATGAAGACCCATTACCTATCCATATAGTACCTCCTACTCTCTTCCAAGATGAAGATATGGTCCGAGGTGTATGAATCCAACGTCCATGGCCTTCAATGTGGCTAATCATCCAATAGGGAAGGCTTGACACTATGTTTGCAGTGTACATTGGGCGATCGAAGTTGGAAAACCCGAGGTTGCTCTTAGATCAGAGCTCCGACTCTCTCGGCCACGATTCTTCTAATCAGTTGATGCTGTTGTCATCGCAGAACCTTGAACATTTCGCGAATGGAAGGCTGTCACTGAAAGCCGATCCGCTTGGAGCTACATGCAACTCCGTCAGTCTCTGTTTTGAGATGACCGAACTTTTTCTAATAATACTAGGTTCGATACTTTGTGAAAACGAATAGTTTCATTCCGCCGATACGTATCAACGCTTTCCCGTTCATAACATTGGAAAACAGGGCTACAGATACGTCGTCTCTCCCAAACGCGCAACTCATCGAAGTACATCATCGACTGGCACTAGCTTCGGCATGGCTGGAAGTGTTTGACCGTATGGAACAAAGCTGCATTTCCTTACACAGCTCAACGTCACGGGACCCGACTGGCTTAGCTGCAAAGACGCTAATAAGTTGGGTTCGATGCTGTATACGACCTGTATATCCAATACTTCAGTACCTGTGGCTGCGAGCGTCCGTGTCCTTTCAGGCAACTGCCTACGAATGCCTGGCATCGCTTGGGCAACGATACTATGGGAATACCGATTCCGACCGGATTCACCAATTGCCTTTCAATCTCTACCTCCGAAAAGCACATCAAGACTGGGCCCCAAGACATCAAGCAGAGCTTCGATCACTTCAGATGGTTCTGTCATACACGCAAATTCCTGCGCCAAAGGGAATAGACGCAAGTCAGCATCGAGGATCATCGTACCTCCTCGTGACCGGTCTCCATGGATGCGGTATAGGTCAACGGTTGTCTACTATGACTGACAAACAACTGGATGTAGCTGCAAAAGACCTCAAGAACTATCTCGCAGAATTGCGACATATACCTAACAACACCGGTTCACCGTACCGCATATGTAATCCACTGGGCGATGGTATTCTGGATTGGCGAATTGGTGAATCCCAACGCAAGCAATTGAGATTCCACGATGAGATTAACTTCAACCAGCTTTTGACGACCGATCTTCCTCTCGACGAAGATGCATGGAGGCAGGTTTCAAAGTCGCGTGGCGTGAAGCACGACGTCGTCTTCACCCATGCAGATCTCAATCTCAGAAATATCCTTGTTGATGAGATGGGGAGGATCTCGGGCATAGTGGATTGGGAATGTGCAGGGTGGTATCCCGAATGCTGGGAGTACACCAAGATGCATTTTACTGTTCGACATGTCCCTCGGTGGATTGCAGATGTTGTTGATCAAATCTTCCCGGCTTATCCTGACGAGTTGAACGCGGAAAACATACTGTCCAGCATGATGCCTTCTTGGTAATCAGGCTTATACCTTAACCATCTATTGATGTGCGAATTGCTATGAGTTCAAAAGATGCATAGTCCTGTTCATCATGTGGTCGCAGCCGTAATATACACGACGTCGTAACCCGAGAAAGTGCGCCCGAATCTGATCTCGAGAGATGAACAGCGTAAGCACATCGCCGGCTCGGATGGGATTCCTGGAGTACAGCTTTTGTATGAGTACGGTGATGGTGTCAAAGCTGGCTCTCTAGACAATCAGGTCAAACGAACTCCTAAACAGAGAGAAACCAAGAATACAGCCCTGGACACACCTGACAGCCACTAGGTAAGCTGCGCAACTTAACCAGATTTCTAAAAAGAGAAAAAAGTTAAATATAACTATATAGCATCTAGTCAAGTGCTAGTCAGGTATTGTAAGGGCCAAGGCAATCAGTTGCCCTTCTGCTATACAAGCCGCAAAAACAAAGCCAAAAAAATACATACAACAGCGGGTATTCGCTAGTGGTCACCCACCTAACTACTAATCCGCCGGTACGTTGCTTAAATAGGGCTGAGCGAACGGGAAGCCTTGTTTTCAACGTCCTATGGTCGTATGTGGAAGAGACGTTGATAAGCATAATACTAATCTCACGCTACTGTGCAGTGCTGTCAACACCCTATAACGAACCAACTATCAATACTAGCAAAGAAAGCTAGTCTAATGTATCCTAGAAAAGCACTTCCAAGTTCCCACAACAAGAAATCCAGCATTGCAGCGAACCAAGTCCTGCTTTTTTCATCGACATTGAGAGTAAAAAGTCAAAGCCGGTATTGAAGCGAACTAACAAGCTAAGAAAAGTTGTACGTGTAGTAAGAAAAGTTGTACGTGTAGTAAGAAAAGTTGTACGTGTAGTAAGAAAAGTTGTACGTGTAGTAAGAAAAGTTGTACGTGTAGAGAGAGAAACAGTTTATCTGTAATTAAAGTAAGGCTGTGATGATGCTCGTGGTGATAATCCTACTTGTAGGGTTCGCAGACGTACCGTGTGAACAAATTGATGGGGTCTTCGGTTAATTGGATCTTGAGTTAATAGAATCTTGAATCAAAAGATGTTCAAGTTGGTAGAATTTTGTGCTGTGTACCGTAACGGCTGCAGACACATCCACAATGTGTTTGAGACGGAACAAATCTATGCTTCTCGCCCTTTGAGATGATATGATATCCACAAAAATCCCATGGCCGCATCCAACACCATCATATGCGTACGAGGCGGGAGGGGCCTACCAAACCAACAGATTACAAGGAGAAGAAAAAGACAAAAAAAAAGACAACTACAACAACCCAAACCTCCTCCCCACACGTCCACCGCCGCACCCGTATCCCCAGCTGACCATGACCCGCGCCACACGCACACACCAGCATCTCCTCCTACTAGGGCCAACAGCCCTAATCCACAGCAACAAAGCCACCATTCCCAACATCCCACGCGCGCTCCAGCGTGTCAACACCAAGGAGGGAAATCAGGCCACCATTCGTAACCACAGAGCGCAGACCTGTTGGAGTCGGAATGTGTACTGTGTATAAGGTACTAAGTACAAGGGGCAGGCATTAACAGATCTAGACAAGAAAACAAATCGCTAGTGTTAATCCTAGAGTAACTAATAGGACGTGTTAGTGTTAGATAGAGGTATTAAGTGTTTAGAATCCCTTAAGGAATATTAGTAGAGTACCTTGTTTTTTACGCATTTATATAGTATCTTTATACTTAATAATTACCTTATAGTAGACTTAGCTAAAGTATATATATATGCCTCTAATAGATTGTAATTCTCTCTTTAGTAGATATAAGATATAGTAGTAGTAAAAGAAAGGCTTTAGACATTAATGCAGATATAGATGCTAAGGTATATAGTTGCAGAGTTCTTAGTATAGTGTTTTAGCTAGAAGGTAGAGGTATATTAGGTTTGTAAGTTAAGAGAGTAAAGTTATAGATTTAGAGACAGATGTATATAATTAGAAAGGCTAGAGAAATAAGCTAAGAAAGACTTATATAAATTTGTTTGCAGTAAGATTAACGTCTATACTAGTCTTGTGGGCCACCGCCTCTAGTAGGCCACTTTTGCCAAGACTCTCCCCTATTATACTATGTTATGCCCTAGAACGCCGCACTCTGCGCCTATTTAGGCTGTTACATGCTGTAATACTACTTAGAGACTACTTTTATATTATTCTTACATATTTATATGTTATACCTACTCTTTCTATACATTCTATAGTATTGTTGTGTTAGCTTACCTCCTTTAGCGCGCACCCTCTTTTTTAGCTTCTTACTATTACTATATATACTAAACTTCTTTAAAGTAGTTAATTACTGCACCTCTCTAACTGTTATACTCCCTCTTAACTAGATATTCTTTCTTTTATGTAATTTACACTCTATTATAGCTGCTAGGGCCTCTTAAAGCTAAGTGTTTTCTTTCTTTAACAAAGCTAGCTTATATACTATACTTTTTACCCCCTTTAAGAGGTGCTTAGACGTGCTAGTAGTAGACGTTAGTAAGCTACTAAAGTAGCTATTATACTTATTTTAAAATAGAGTTAATTATAACTTAAATTTATTTATATTTTTTAAGGTTTAAAACTACTAGAGCTTATTATTAGTAAGGAGTAGTAGTAATAAAGTCTGCAGCTTTATATTAAGGGTTAATATAACCTATTATAGGTTAAAAGGGACTAATCTAGCCCCTTAGAACCCTCCCTAGATGTTGCTTAGGGTAATAGTTATATTTTATACAGCTTTAAGGTATACTAAAAATACCTACTTGTCTATATAGCTAATCTATGTAACAGATGGGCGCCCTGCCCTCAACACCTATACTACAAGACGTCTCTGCCTATACTAAAAAGGTAAGCACAAGAATTCTAAAGCTAGAATTCTTAGTGTAGTATAATATATATAGTACTAGAGTAAGCCTTGCTTCTCTAGCTACATGTAACTAGGTTGTTACAATCTAGTTATATAAAAGCCTATTAACCTAATACTTATACTCCTACTTTAAAGGGGCAAAATAACTTATATTAAGCAGCTGTAAGAGGTTTAATAAGTGCGCAAGCATTATAAGAGTTATAATATTATTTTCTTTACAGTATTAAGTAAATACTACTACCTAGTAGCTCTTATAGCTGTCTATAAGTAGTAAACAGTAGGTCCTATAGGTATGCTCCTTAGTATGCCTGTTAAAGTGCTTTAACTAGTTAAGGCTAAGCCTGTTGTTAGTCTAGCTGTTCTTAGAGACTCTAATTACCTAGTCCTAGGGCAGATCTTTGTTCTTAGTCTATTTAGTTAGGTAATCTTTACCTTTAAGGATAATAACAGGTAGGATAGCCTAGCTTATAGTATTTATGCCTAACATTAATATAGCTTACTCTTTACTACCTAGCTAGACCTGCTTTACTTATTCTAAGTTCTTTATATTTATAACTACTACTTTAAAGGTAATTTAACTTATTATAAAGCTAGTCTTATTAAAGTTATATATGTCTTTATTTATAATACTATACTTAGCTATAAGGCTAAACTAGCCTTATATTAACTTAGAATCCTTATAGAAAGCTTTCTTATAGTTATACTTATAATTAAACTTTACTTTAAGCCTTAGTTAACACTTAATAAAGTTATTAGGCTAGTCTTACTTAATAGAGGCTATTCTGCACTCTTCTTATAGCATGTTAGCTATATTAGCTATATCTAATAAGTAAGAAGGTGCTCCTTACTATATAAGGTAAAGAACATAATTAATAATTGCTTCCTCCTTACACTTAGTTAGATAGTGTTAGCTAGGTATAGAATTAGCTCCTAAGGGCCCTTTAGTGTGTTTGTAATGGGTTAGACCCGAGGTTGGCATCTCGACAGCCTGTGCCTTGAGACACGGTTAACGGATTAGCCAAAGTCCGGCGTCGGAGTTAAGAAAGTCCGCCTCAGACTTATTGTTGAAACTTTACTCCGGGATAGACATAAGATCAAGGACAGCTCCGTCCCAGAGCTGAGGGCTATCAATCCATCTGGTTTCTACCTACATCCAAGTCCGCAGCGGCTGTACTCTTACACTAAGTCCTTCTTAGCTAATCCTATAGTATAGCCTTAGATAAGAGCTATACATGCATACATACTCTAATAGTAATCTAAATTAATCTTAAGTTAGTTCTATATTAAGGCTTACTATTGCTAAAAGGTAGAGTTATTTCTATCTAATAGTACTTTAATGTTAGGAGTCTTTTTAGATAGCTTTTTGCAAACAGTAAAGATAAAGCTAGCCTTAGAGAAGTATCTTATACTAGAGTTTTATACAACCTATACTAGTAGTGTTTTAGTAGTATATAGTAGGTAATCTACTAGCAGGAAACTAGCTTGCAACTAAGTAAGTTCTCTTCTTAGCACTACTATCTCCTTAGCTAGATTAGGTAAATAAGCTACTAAATTAGAGTTACTTTCCTAAGAAGGTAGTAATTAAGTTGCTAGTGCTAAATCTTAAGGTTGTCTTAACCTAAGTTAATTTTAGGACCTTATAGTTAGTCTAGTAGTAGTACCTAATATTAGGTTTGTATCTAGTTTAGGTAGGTTATTAGTAGTCTCTATTTATTTACCTTAGCGTAATCTAACACAGCTTTTCTAAAATAATCCTAGAGTAGTAAGTTATAGGAAGATTTAAACCTAAAGGCTTTAGTTATTAAAAAGTCTCTAAAATTCTAACTAAAGAGGTAAGTAGTACTAAGAGTAGTATAGTCTAATATAGAACAGCGCCTATAACCTGCGTACAACTAAACACTAATATAATATTCTTTAGAGGCTGTTACTAGCTAAGATAAGTTTTTAAGTATAATATAACAATAAAAGATACTAGAGGGCTTTAATTTAGGTCTATTACTACTACAAGGTGTATAGAAGTACTAGGTAAATATTGCTAGAAGAGAGTCTCAATTCTTATAAGTCTTATACAAAAGAATACTTAAAAACTATCTACTACAGTAATATGCTATGCTCTGCTTATATACTAGCTAGTGTCCTAGGAACTAGGGAAGTATTAGGACTTAGTAATGCTGGGATCGGGTGGATGTCGGATAGGTATCGGTCTTGGTAGGCTTGTGAGAAACCTTGTGGTTCTTACATAACCGTTAAACCATCAAAAAAACAAACAACAGCAGGTATTCGCTAGTGGTCACCCACCTAACTACTAATCTGCCGGTACGTTGCTTAAATAGGGCTGAGCGAACGGGAAGCCTTGTTTTCAACGTCCTATGGTCGTTTGTGATATCCCCCTCCTCTATTACTGTCTAAAGATTCATATCTCAAGTTGTTTCTGTAGACGATTGAGGGCTTTCTGTGGGATGGGGAAGTTGTTGTTGGTGCAGTCCCAGACTATATCGTTGGTCTTGTTGTTGTTGTTGTTTCTCTTGTTATTACTCTCGCTCTCGCTCTCGCTGTGGTAAAGGTTCTTGTTGTGCTCTTGCAGGTCCTTTTCATTCTGTGGCGAGTTGTGATTTGTAAAGAGGGAGGATATCTTCTTCACGAAATTGAAAACAACAGATAAAAGTGTGTTTACTCGGGGTGCAGAGTCGTGCATGGCGATTGTGGTTAAAAGGCAGTATGTACGAGGCCAAATGGAAGTGAGCTCTTATTCACCGTATGGCAGGGCTGAGCAGGCAGCAGTCCTAGCAGCAACTCCGGCTCTTCTAATCCATTTATCCTGACGTGGTCTATTTGTGTGGCAGTTTGTATTCTACACGACTGCGATGACAACACTCCAATCGTCAGCGAGGGTACTGTGTAGTTTGTGGCCGCAGGAGGCCCGTGTTATCGGGCATTGTGATGGCTACGTCATGGTGCAGACAGGCGAGGAAGGCACTCTGGGGTATGTAATCATGATCAGACGGTGAGCACAGTGCACAGTGCACACAGCACAGGCTGCCAACGTTGCAGGTTAAGACGAGTTGAGGTAGGGAGAGACGAGTTGGGTCTGTAAGGTCTGTCACGACAGGTCGAGACACGACGAGGCAAGGTGAGGGTCCAGCGGAGAATAGTGCACTGACTTGCGCTGCACTGACCTGCACTGACACTCGACTGACACTTCCGGGACATGGCGGCGGGTCGCCTCGTCCCTTGGCCCCCGCTGTATTGTACAATAGGTACTGCAGCGTTGGGCCATCATGACCAGGCGGTCTACACGTAGCTACAAAGCACATCTTGACAGTTGCGACGTGGCTCAAAGCGGTGTCGTCAAGTCGTGTCGTGTCGTGTCGATGACTGGTTTTTTCCCCCAGTCTTTTCTGTTTTGGGGCAGAGTGCAGTGGTTCCGAGGGTGTTTGCAGGCGGAGGGCGGCGGCACTAATAGGAGCACGAGGTAGGTACCGAGTGTAGGTAGCCTGTAGGTACTGTGTAGACGGGCAGCAAGCTCATGCATGCTGTCATGTCACATGCTTGGGCTTTGGGGGGACAGGTCTCACTGCAGCCGCTGATTGCACCGAGCGGGCGGCGGCAGCAGCACGACAGAACATCAGAGGATGGCAGCAGCAGGACAGGACAGAACATCAAAGGAATGCCTGCGCTGATGGTAGAGGGCGGCAAGCACTGCAAGCACTGCTGCAAGCACTGCAGGAAACGGCCATGCACACTGTCTACTGTACAGACAGAGTCTGGCGGCAGCAGCGGTGGGTGATCGTGTTTGGGTGTCGAGTTGGCGGGAGCAGCGACGACGACGTCATAGGTGGGTGTTGGGCATGGATGCCGGCCACTTTGGTGCTGCGGCCAGGACCAAGCAGGGCGAGTTGCCAGCCTGCCAGCCTGCCAGCCTGCCACGACCCCACTCGCTGCAGTCGACGGCGGGCAGACTCGCTCCATCACGTCAACCGTCTGGCCTGCTGCACTTCAAGTTGCCCCCTCCCAGCCTGCTCACTGTCCTGCACGCTGCCCTCGGCCGCCTCTTCCTACACCCCCCATTCTTCCCTCTCTCCTGCACCCTCCCTCCCCCTCCCCCTCCCCGCCATGTCGCGCCGCTATCCGACGGCCGAGCTGTACGAGGAGCGCGAGCGCGACTTCTACCGCAACGGCAACCGCAGCGACCGCAACTACGAGGACCTCGACCTGGAGCTGCGCCGTGGCAGCGACCCACGCCGCAGCGCCCCCGACTTCTTCCGCGACGACCGTCCCACTGCCGGGCCCATGGTCCTGAGGGGTGGCCGCGACCGCGACCGCGACGACGATGCCTTGTCTCGAGCCGCCCCCCGCAGCCGTCGCGGCGGCTTCGACGACGACGACGCCGTGTCACTACGCAGCCGGCCCCCGCCCCCGCCCTCGACCGTGCGCGACCGCGGCCTCGACGACGTCAGTCTGCGCCGCAGCGACACGGGTGGCCGCGGCCGTCGCGATGTCGACCGTGAGACGGACGAGCTCGACGTGACGATCCGCCGTCGCGAGCAGTCGAGGGGCCCTCCGCCTCGCGAGCAGTCAAGGGGCCCTCCACCCCGCGAGTCCCGTGACATTCCCTTTCGCAACGGCGCCGGCGCCCGTCCCCGCGAGGTCAGCCTCGAGCGTGACGACGTCCGCTTCAGAGGCCGCGGCGACGTCTCGGCCGAGCGCGGCTCCATCCGCTTCCAGGAGCGCGACGGCAGCTTCGACCTGCGCGCCTCCCGCCGCGAGTTCAGCCGCAACGGGAGAGACCGCAGCGTCGAGCGCGACTCGCTCGTCATCCGGGGCCGCGAGCGCTCCATGCCCCCGCCGAGCTCGCGTGGAGAGCTGGTCGCCCGCGAGCGCGAGGAGTTTGTCGTCCGCCGGCCCCGCGAGCAGTCGAGGGGCCCGCGTGAGCGCGAGGTCGTCAAGGACGAAATAGTCATTCGCCGCATGGAAGAGCGCTCCCCGTCCCCCGAGCCCCTGCCGCCGCCTCCCCCACCGCCGCCGGCCCCCGAGCCTGAGATTCGCCCGCCCATCATCCAGGAGATCATCACACACCACCGGCACATTGACCACGGTAAGCCCAGCAGTACTCACCGCCGTCATGCACCAGACACGTGATGCTGACTACAGCTAGGTGTCGAGAGAGCTCGCTCGCCCACACCGCCCCCACCTCCACCAGCACCTCCATCCCCCCCACGCAACGAGCGCATTGAAATCGAGATCAACCGGAGAGAGTGAGCACACAACCCCCCCCCCCCCCCCCCTTGCTTCTGCAGAATCACTGACAAATCACCCCCAGAACAAGAAAAGGCGGACGCTCGACCGAGTTCGAGGAGCTAGAGATTGACATTGATCGCAGTCGCAGCCGCGACTTTGAGGTGAGAGCCCACTCGCCCTCCTTGAGCCCTCTCACACGCCGCCACCATGCCCCTGCCGATTCCCACTTTGAAATGGAAGCCGACTACTACAACCGCAAAGCTTTGGAGCGCGCCTACCCCGGCGAGGCTTGGAACGGCGCCACAACCGACTGGACCATCATCGACGTCCCGCCCGGCACCAAGCGCGTTCACATGGATGGAATCGGTGGAGGCGCCCAAGAAATCACCTGGCAGCGATACAACGGCGTCCGCCGCTCCACATTCATCAGCGCCGACGATGAACACGTCACTGACATGCACACCCAGGTAAAACACAAGAAAAAGGACATGTGGACTGAGGTCACAAAGGACCTGGTCCTCCGCGAGGCTATTGACGGCATGGGCTATCGCTGTGAGGAGACGGACGACTTCTTCTACATTATGGAGTACCTGCGTTATGTATGTGCAGTCTGACGTCAACATACCACTTGCTAACACCTACTAGGAGGATGTGCTGCAGCTGGTGGAAATCTCCGATGACATCCGCCGCAGGCGAAAGACACGTATCAGGGAGATTGAAATCGAGCGCGAGGAGATTCGCAGACCAAGCTCCTCGTACGACGACCGATACTACGAGCACGAGGTGTCGTTTGACAGCCGCCGCAGCCGATACCGCTAGACGATGATGTTGCACTAGACTTGTACTCTACGACTGTCTGCTTGATCATTGCATTGAGCCTGCATTGAGCCTGCATTGAGCCTGCATTGGAACAGCCAAAGCGCTTGTCTCGCCAGGAGATGACTGAGCCTCGGTCAGCACATCAACAGACACTCGGCCAGGAATCACTACACCCCAGCTGCTGCAAAAGTTTCACACGATACTCCAACTCTTCATGTCACGCTCAATGACCGATACTGTGAGCACTCAACTCTTCATCGACAAAGACACGGCCGCTGCTCACTCTCCTGCATGCACTAATGACTATGACGACGACGACGACGACGACCAGCATACCCGGAGCGAGCGAGCGAGCGAGGACAGGCTTGGCTTGCTGTTTTCTTTTTTTTTTTATCGTTTTCTTTCTTCAACATTGTTCAGCATCCATATCGGGTGGACACTTTTCTTCTTCTCAAGGATGTCTTGGTTGGTTGGTTGGTTGACTGCTTGATTCGGATGGCGGCGTGTGTAGCGGCGTACATGTATACATTCTTGTTTTCTCTTTCTTTGCGTAAACATAAATGAAATTAAATTAACTTGAATTTTCAAATCAATCAAATAAGACGTTATTACCTGTTCATTGCTGGGTGTTGTTGTTGTTGTTGTTGTTGTTGTTGTGGATAAAAGATGGAGTAACTAGTTGTAGATACTAGAGATTTTGGGCTACTGTGTAGAGAGAAAGAGGGAGGGAGAGAGGGGGGAGAGGAGAAGGAGGAGACGAAGAAGAATAGATAGATAGATAGATAGATAGATAGATATTAAGAAACAGAAAATACTCTAGATACAGTATACCTTATAGTTCTTAGCCTAGCTTATTCCTAACTCCTATGCTGTCCTATCCTATTCTGTCCTGTTAGACCTGTTCTATTCTATCCTATCCTATCTTATCCTATCCTATCCTATCTTGTTAGACCTGTTCTGTCCTATCCTATTCTGTCTAGTCTAGCGTCTTATATAATAATAGTACTATAATCTACCTACACTGCAGTAGCCTCTAGCCTCTAACCTCTAGAGTAGGACTTGTAATTTGCTTATTAGATATCTTATACTACTTGTTAAAGTTGTCTTGTCTGCTGCTGTTTTTGCAGAGTGTAGAGTGTAGAGTATAGGGTTTGTCTTCTGTCTTCTGTCTTCTATCCTCTATTATCTATCCCCTGTCTTCTTTCCCCTACCTTTTTTCCCCTGTACTTTATCCACGTCCCGACATACCTCCTTATTAGAGGACCTACCGGACCAAACCTAGAGGATCTATCAGACAGAGTCTAGAGGATATACAGTCTACTTAGTACCAGGCGGAGAATCTCTCTGCTGGAGCTATTACCTCTTTGCTCGAGTCATTACTAAAATCATCACTACAGTCTATAATCAGAGTTTTATTAATCAGAGTCAGTTCTCGATTCAGTACCTCACGGCTGAAATCTCTACCTCTACCTCCCTGTCGGAAATTGGAATCCTTACCTCACTGCTGGAGTCATTGCCTACTCACCCACCGACCTAAATATCTACCCACCTAGCCAGGGTTTCTCGGCTCCGACTCGTCGTACTCTCGCTTCGCTGCATGGTCGACGTCACAAGGGTACAAAGGTACCAGGTACAAGGGCATGGCTCACAAGGGTGTTGAGTGCTGGTGGTGTTGGGTTTCGACTCTCGAGGGTAGGTACTGGGTCTCGAGGGTCCTGGCTACCGGTATAAGCCCTTGGGTACCTACCTACATACCGGGTAACTGCTCAATACTGAATAGATACAAAGGGACTGGGTAGCTAGGAGTGTACTGTACTATACTATAAATATCCTGCATTCCAACGGCTGCGGTGCGAGCGTGGTTGCGTGGGTGTGTGCGTGGGTACTGTATTACCTATTGCCTATTGCCTGCGGTATCTGCTCAGTTGGGATCGCGAGTTCACTGCGTTGGGACTGCGTTGGGACTGGCTGCATCCCTCTGGTGGCACGTTGCGTCACGTCACCTCGCGTTGCGATGCGATACCTTGCGCTGCGTCACATTTATTTTGCATCGTCTTACGTCATGTCATGTCATTTCGTTTCTTGTCGTTCTTCTTGGGGATTGTTTTTTTTTCGTTCACGTTGCGATGCAGTGCGATATAGTGTGAATATAGTGCGATGCGATGGGTTGGGTTGGGTTGGGTTGGGTTGGGTTGGGGCTGCTGGGTGGGATGTGGATGGGCTGGGCTGGGTTATCTTGAGGAGGGGCTTTTGAAGAGGGACTTTCGAGGGACTTTTGAGGAGGTACTATGTCAAGAGGGACTTGGAAGAAGGGAATACTCGAAGAGGGACTTTGCAGGAGGGACTACTCGAAGAGGGACTACATCCAGAGACACCACTTCAGGATAAACCACTTCAGGAACAAACCACCGCGCTGTGCCATGTCGAGCGATCCCTTCTGGCGCGTCATTCGTGTCTTGAGCTGAGGCTGCGCGCGAGACATGGTCGTTGATGTCTTGGTTTGGGTCTGGGTCTGCGACTGCGACAAATGCTGCGACTACCACTACGACTACGTCTCTGACTGCGATACGATGCGATGTGATGCGCAGGGACTTGCTCGCAGGACTTGCATGCAGGGGATTTGCAGGGACGAGCGTGCGTGTGGGACTGCGCACGCATGGCATGGGATTGGGATTGGGATTGGGGTTGCCTGCGTGAGGGACTGCGCACGCATGGGTCCTCGTCCGCGTGAGAATTCCTGTGTACGGGACTACCTACAAATGGGACCTCCCTCCGCATGGGACTCCCTACGAATGGGACCTCTCCCAGGGACTCACTCGTTCCTGGCGGGTAGCTCCGAAGGGGACGGTTGCACGAAGTGAGGGGTGCGTGAGACGGTGTGAGACGGGCGGAGCTGACGGTCGGCGGTGGCGGAGCGTGTGCGTGTGGTGTATGCAGGGACGTAGCGACGTGCTGTAGTTTTCCCAGTATACATAAGGCCTGTGTGTCTGCAGGCGCGGAGCGAGCTGAGATGCCTGGTGTTGCACTGCACTGCGCTGCGTTGTGATCACCACGCCGTCTTTCTCTTACCTTTTGGATTGAACAGAGAACGAGAGTGAAGAATAAGAACTGAGACAAAATATCGACATGCTTTCCACCACGGTTTCCGCCATTGCTACCCTCGCTTTCGCCTTCCTCTTGCTTTCTACCTCCGTGCAGGCACACGACGGTCCTGCGGCTTCGACCTTCTTCCTCCCGCACAGCGCGACGCAATTCTCGGTCAACATCGCAAATGACTCCTCCGATGTGTACTTGTTCCTGTCTGCGCCCGTGGATGCCTGGGTTGGGTTCGGGTTCGGGGCAAAGATGGAGCGCAGTCTGATGCTGATTGCGTACCCGGACGAGACAGGCGCAAGTACGATTCCTCTCCCTGCACCGCAGAAATAGAACATCTCCTGTGGAGCGCCTCCTGCTTGTGCTTGGTGCTGACTACACCCAGATGTCACCGTGTCGCCGCGCATGGGCCGCGCAGGCGGCGAACCCGTCGCTACGCGAACGGTCAAGGTCGAGGTCCTGCCTGGCTCGGGCGTAGACCGCGGCGTCATGAGCGTGAATGCCAGATGCAAGGATTGCCGTGTCTGGCCCAATGGGTTTCTCGACGCGACCTCCACCGCGCAGGACGTCATCTTTGCCTTTGGGCCAGCTGATCGTCTGCAGTCGTCGGCGCTGGATGCTCCGCTCAAGAGGCACGTGAGGTATGGCCATTTCACCATGGATCTGACGGCCGCGACGGGCGTGGGCGGTGTGCCGTTGAGGAGCAGCGAGGAGAGGGGTGTGCAGATGGGTGGGATGACGCGGGATGCGGATCGCAAGGCGTTGGCGCATGCGCTGCTGGGGTGTGTGGTGCTGTTCGTCGTGTGGCCGATCAACGTCTTGATCGCGGGATTCATTCGGCGGACACGGTTCCACATGGCCTCTTTGCTCGTAGTCGTTGTTTGTCTGGGGGTCGTGTACGGTCTCGGCATCTCCAACTCGTACCAGTACAACCGCGTAAGTCCCGCCTCTTGCAATTGCTCAATCAACTCCCAAATCCTCTCGAGAACTGACCCTCCTGCAGACAAAAGCCTTTGCAACTCCCCACCAGCTCCTCGCACTGATCTCCCTCCTCCCTCTCGCGGTCCTAACCGCCACACACGCCCTCCCCTCCTGGACACGCCACCTGCAAGCCCCTCTCTCCAGCGTGGTCCTCTGCCTGCTGCTAATAACAGGCGGACTGGGTCTGCACCTCGCGCAGCAAACCCGCACCCTGGTACTCGTCTACATCGCGCTGTCCCTACTGCTCGTTCTCTTCCTCGGCATCACTGGCGTCCTCGTCCGCCGAAGAGCGCGCTCAACGCAGCCGTCTCTACTCGGCACAAGCATCGGCTCCGTCGCGGAACTGGGGCTGCTGAGCAAGGAGAGCCGCGCGGGGAGCGAAGCAGGGAGCGCCACGAGTCTGAAGGCGTTTCTGGACGAGAGTCGCAGGCGGGACGCTACGTGTGCAGGGCCAGTGGAGGGAAACCGGGGAGTGGTGAACGGCACATTGGTGGGAGCAGCGGCGGGAGAGGATGGGATGCCGAAGACGAGGTTGTTTGGCGGCGGCACGATGCCTGGCCCTCAGTATTTGCTCAACATGCATCCGGGGGTGCCAGTGCAAATTGGAAGCGGGAGGAGGATTTGAGGGCTCGGCGGTGATGTGTTTGACTGTTTGATACCCAAGGGAGGTTTGCGGACGGATAGCGTATTCTGCGGGCTTGCGATAGCTTTTCTTGATCATAGACGTATTTGCTGGACTCGGCCTACACAGCACCTTGAGTACTTGTATGTGCGTGGTGGCTATGAGTTTCTCACTCCTTGATATCTTCTCCCTTTCGCTACTTCTCTGCACTTAAACAGCCTCTGCTGTGACGGTGATAAGGCGTGGCAGGTACGTAACTTTATTCGAATGACGGATACGTACGATAGCTCGGCAGCAAGCACCTCGACCTTCTACAAACGGCGCAGAGAAGACAAAATATCGAGGTGTAGCTGGACAACAGCTCGGCCACTTTTCTCGTCACCCGTGTTCCTGCTCCTCGGGACGCTGTGTGTTCTGCCCCGTAGGCCTGCGTTTTGGGGAAGCGGAGTTGGACCTTGGCTATAGATAGTCTGAGTATGCTTGGTCGAGCTTACGTCTGCTTTAGATTCGTACAAGAGATATACTTCGCTCCACTCAAGTCGCCGGGGTGTGTTTGTCTTGGTGGTACGAAGCGTGCAATGAGTTCTTCCGTGGATGACGAGTTTCTTAGACATATCGCGTTGATCATTGCAGACCTTTTAATCATCAGTGTTCGACCCATGTGGTCATTGTTGTGGGCTCAAAAGAGGGCTTGAGGGAAGATGTACTTCTTAAGTGTCAGCTATTACAGAAGCTAGGAACACTACGTGTTTCAGCACAGCTTACATAACAGAAGGGTATATATTCGCTCACTTTGATAGACCCTATTAATAAACTAACTACTTCTTTAATCTCCCTCTTGTACTGTTGACAGTTATGAGCCTAGAAGCACTTCTACAATAAGTTGAGTTCACTAATACCCCTGCAGGACTTCTGATATCCACGATGGCTACAGAAGGCGACCTTTTGATCACTAAGGCTACTGTCATCCTTGAGAAGCCAGCAGATTGGCAGAGGTGGCTATTTTTGAGAAGGGATAGTGCTGAGAGGAACAGCCTCTGGCAGTACGTTGACCCGTCACTTAATGAAGAGCAGGTGAGAAGGATAGAGCAGGAGAAACCTAAAGAGAAGGAGATTGAAGACTTCTACTCAGGAGACGCTCGCGGAGAGGAGATTACGATCCTAGATCTCTCAGAAAGAGATGTCTCAAGATACGAGCTATGGCTGAAGGTCTTCAGCAGGAAAGAAGCTTAGTGGAGCAAGAAAGAGAGGGCGTTGAAAGAGCTTAATCATGAGATCAGTCGAACGATCGCATCACGACACATCTATCTCATATCTGACTGCTCAACACCCTATGAGCGACTTCGAGCTCTGAGCAAGCACCTATGTCTAAGCACCTCAGAAAGGAACTACCAGCTGAGAGCTCACTATCAGGGGCTGCTACACGCACTAAAGAGAAGCAACCTAGATAGCTGGTTTGAGGACTGGCTTGAAACAACAAGGCTTATGAAGGAAGCTGCTCTGCCTGAGGTGGCAGGGAACCGAGCACAAGAAGACTTCATTAGAGCAGTACGAGGTCTAGATGAGAGCTGGTCTACCTATCAACTGACAGAACTAGTACGGAAGGATCAAGCAGAAACTGAGTTCACGAGGATATCAGAGCTAGTGGCTGAGTATCGGTCCTACTATCGACGCGTACGACCTATAGCATCAAGCCTTGGCAGCTTTGCTACGCTTGGTGTAGCAGAACAGTTGCAGCCCAGGCAGGAGAATAAGTCAGCTACTGCTTTAGAGCAAGGCAAGAGAGTTCCAACTTGCCTGTGTGGAGACAAGCACAAGTTTCAAGACTGTCTGTACGTCAATCATGCTCGCAGAAGCTTAGGCTGGCAGCCTGATCAGCAGATTGTTAAGAAGTTTAATGAACTAAGAGCTGGACAATTAGTAAAGGCTACTATCTTGCAACAAGTAGAGAAGCGACTCTACAATTAGAGCAAGAGCAACAACCATAGAGGTCTACAGGACGATGGAAGGCCTCAACAAAGCAGCCTCAACTCATGTGCTGTTCTTCAGACGGCTATCACTTCAACAGCTGAAGCTCAACCTCCTCTGATTAATCGATGGATACTGGATCTAGGATCAAACACTCATGTAGCCAACTTAAAGTCCTTTGGTTAGAAGACATTGTCTCAGGCTCAGCCAGGAGAGTGTGCCTATGCAGGTGGACAGTTGCTAGACATTAAGGAGTGGGGTGAAGTAGAGCTTTAAGTAAACACCCTGTTAGGCAAGCAGCTATTCAAGCTCACGTATGTGGCTTATATACCTGGATTCTTCACAAGTGTCCTAGGCTTGTTACGATGCAGGAGCAGAGAGATCCACTTCGACTCAGGCAGCAATTGTCTCTACTAGCGAGCGCGATCAAATCCTGTGTGCTACCTTGAGTACAAGGACGGTCACTGGCTTATTGATGCTAAAGAGACAGCTCGGCCATCGCAAAAGGCTATGATGGCTGCTGCAGGCTATAGCTCTAAGCCCTCATACAAGGAGAAGAAGCCACTAGCAGTAAGCAGCGAGCAGGCTCATAAGCTTCTAGGCCATGCAAGCTATGAGACTATAGCTCATCTACCTGAGAGTGTAGATGGATTCAAAATATCTTAGAAGCAAGAGAGGTCATGGAAAGAGTGTGAAATATGCATTAAGGCAAAACTTCACAAGCTTGTTAGCAGAAGAGCACCTCGCGACGCTGCTCGTCCATTCTATTGGATCAGCATTGATCTTATACAACTTCAAGAACGGGGAGAGAGATGCTACAATGGAGATCTATGGCTTCTTCATGCAGTAGATCAGAGTACTAAGTGGCATGAAGGTGTCTGTCTACCTGATAAGTCAGCACCTACTCTCAACCAAGCATTAAAAAGACTGATAGCTAAGATTCAACGGCAATTCAATCAGACTGTAGTATTAATTCGCCTTGACAGTGAGAGAGGATACTCAGCTCTGTACGGCCTACTTAAGGATCTTGGAATAGCAATAGAGGCAAGAGCTCTATACACTGAAGAGCAGAACGGCATGGCAGAAAGAGCAGGAGCAACTATTATAGCCAGAGCTTGTGCTCTAAGACTTGAAGCAGACCTGCCTAAGGAACTGTCGAACGAGAGTGTGATGACAGCGATCTACTTGCTCAACCGGACGCCTGTCAAGAGCCTTGACTGGAAGACGCCATTTGAAGCAGTTCATAGTGTCAAACCTTCGCTAGCCTATCTTGAGGAGATAGGAGCGAGAGCATTCGCGCTTAATCACAGCCTTAAGAGAGCAGACAAGCTTGAATCAAGAGCGCTTGTGGGACAGCTTGTTGGCTATAATTCTACTAACATCTACTGAATCTGGGTACCTACTCTAAGTAGAGTTATCAGAACAAGAGATGTTATGTTCCTAACAGCAGGATGTGAAAGTTATCCTTAAAAGAGCGAGCTTAGAAGGCTTGTAGAAATACTTGATATTAAGGACGTGCAAGAGCAAGAGGAAGACGTTAAGCAGTCTCTTAGAAGTACTGCACGCCTGGTTCACTTAAATAACGCCTAGGAAGCTGACGATGCCGAAGAGCAGCTGCTCAGTGAGCTCAGTCAGACCAAGGATAATCAAGCACTTCCTACTCCTGATGCGACACTAGAGCTAGAGCAGAGCGAACAGAACGAGCAGATCTTAGGGGGTGTTCAACCCCAAGATTATCAGAGTGACGAGAGTACTCAGGAAGACAGTTTTGAGCACTCGATGCCTTGAGGCTGACAAGCAGTTAGTCAGGATGAAGCACCTGATAGAGTCACTAACAACGCTCCAAGAAGAGAAGAGATAAGCAGTTAGGTAGACGAGAGTAACATCATCACTGGAAGCAGAAACAGACGACGAAAGCAGATATTTGAAACCTATGCTACCTCGTTCCTGAATTTAATTAAGCTGTCAGAAAGCAAGCTATTAGAGGAGCTAAAGCTACACTGCAATTAGCTGCCTCCGCCGCTAAAGCGATGGAAGGATCTTGAAACGCATTAGTTCTGTAAGGAATTCCTGCAAGCAGCAGAGCAAGAGCTAGACAGCTGCTTTGCTAAGAACTGCTTTGCTTAGACTACTGCAAAGGAGCAAGACGTCCAGGAAGAGGTTCTACCTCTGATGTGGCTCTTCACGTACAAGTTTGACGAGGATAGATTTGTCTACAAGTTTAAGGCTAGGCTAGTAGTAAGAGGAGATCTCTAAAATGAGTGGGGAGAGACGTATGCAGCAACGCTAGCTGCGCAAGTGTTTCGTCTCTTAATAGCTCTAGCAGCTGCCTTTGACCTGCAGGCATACTAATACGACGTACTAAACGCGTTTCTTAACGCTCCTCTGAAGAGGAAGATGTACACACGCACACTAGATAGATTTAAGAAGCAACTAGGAGAGCTGCTTGAGCTTAAACGAGCTCTATATGGCTTAAAGGACGCTCCTCTGCTCTGGCATGAGCATCTAAAGAAGACGCTGTTAAAGCTTAACCTACAACCAGTTTAAGGAGTTGACTGTCTCTTTATAAGCAAGCAGCTAATAGTGTTCTTCTACGTGGACGATATTGTAGTCCTTGCTTACCTAAGTAATTAAAGCTATTAGGCAGCATTTGAGAAAGAGCTCAAGCAGGCATATAAGATTAGAGCATTAGGAGAGCTAAGCTGGTTCCTTGGAGTTCGAGTGCTGAGAGATAGAGACATGAGGAGGATCTACCTAGTACAGGACTCATACATTGATAAAGTCACGTCAAAGTTTGAGATAAGACTAGGTGCTCGACCTCTAGCAGTACCTCTATCTGAAGAGAACCTTGAGTCTAGCCAAGAGCCTGAGAACAGTCATCGCACTAAGCTCTACCAGCAGCTTATAGGATCGCTTGCCTACATCTTAACGTTTACTCGACCTGATGTAGCACGAGCTCACTCAGTGCTAGCAAGACACCTGCAGAATCCAGGTCAGAAGCATCTGAGTGCGGCCTACCAGGTATGGAGATACCTACTTGGCACAAAGCACTTAGCTATATGTGCTACTGGAGAGAAGCCTTAGCACAGCTACTATCTCACGAAACCTCACAACGCAACAGCAGAGGCAGAAGAGGATTAGTTCTTCTACAGTGCATCAGACGCAGCGTTTGCTAATTAACTAGACAGAAAGAGCTCACAAGGCTATCTGTTTAGCCTATATAGACTACCTATTGACTGGAAGGCTACTGTTTAAAGATCAGTCACAAAGTCAACTACAGAGGCAGAGCTACTGGCTCTCTCTCTTGCTGGCAGCGAGCTTGTTTAGTGGAACAGGTTGTTTAAGCATATTAACTTTGACCTAGGAATACAACTAACGCTCTATTGTGACAACTAGCAGACTGTAGGAATAGTTAACAAGTCTGAGGATAGAGTTAATACTAAGATAAGACACGTGGACACTTATCAGATGTGGCTACGACAGGAGGCAACAGCTGGTCGCCTCTAGGTGAGCTGGCTAGCTACAAGCCAGATGCCAGCAGACGGATTAACTAAGTCACTTACTAAGCAGAAGCACTCTACCTTTGTAGAGCAGCTAGGGCTTGTTAGTGTGAGTGATCAAGTTCAGCGACTTAATAGCGAGGGGGTGAGTGCCTAGGATACCACGTTCATTTATCCAGCCTTGCATATCTTATTAATTCGCTGCAGCTAAGGGGGTGTGTCAGCTATTACAGAAGCTAGGAACATTACGTGTTTTAGCACAGCTTACATAACAGAAGGGTATATATTTGCTCACTTCGATAGACCCTATCAATAAACCAACTACTTCTTCAATCTCCCTCTCGTACTGTTGACATTAAGCTTCCGTGTGTTGCAGTCGGAGAAAGAAGATCTCGATACGTGCGGCCAACGCGGCAATTGTTACTAACGTGGCAAATGACACGTCGATTAGATTGCATACATTGTGGCTTCGAGAGCGCTCGATGTTGCTGAACGAGACCATACACTGCCGACGACTGGCCAGAAATCCTGGCTGGCAGGAACCTAATCTGGGATTGAACGTCTGGACGGTACGATATACACTACAGGTCCTTCGATTGCCGATCCATCTCAGTCGTAAAACGCTTTCCCCACGCTGTGTGCGAGGACCTTGAGACTGCGATGGGCTTTTCCAGCCCTCATGACTCGAGAGCGCAGACTAGGGATCGCTTGATCTTCACTAGTGCACGACGTTTCACGGCTCTGATCTTCGCGAGAGCTCGACCTTTTAATGTGCTCGTCTGCAAGGGCTTGAATCTGCATCTCGCCAATCTGCCGTCTTATGTCTAGATTCGTATCTAGCTCAAGCGCGCCTGCCAGAAAGAAGGCGAATCGCCAGTCGTAGAACTTGGAATGCTTTTGGCGATAGCTTTCTACCATCTCACAGTATAGTTCGTACGGCGACTGGTTGTAATCGACGACAAGCGGGCATCCAGCTGTATCCTCTGGATTGACGAGTGCGAGGATGGAATAAATCCGATCCTTCACGTCCGCGCACTCTCCCATATGAGAGGAGAACTGCTCCAGCACTGAGCATATGTTCATTGTCGATATTTCGAAAAGCGTAAATTCACGCACCATGACGCGTATGCGCCTGGCAATGCCTCTTTCGCGCTTCTGCAGCCATGACCAGTGTTTTAGCGAGGCTCTTGACATGCTC
Organism: Stagonosporopsis cucurbitacearum; assembly: GCA_016920805.1. Lineage (NCBI taxonomy): Eukaryota > Fungi > Ascomycota > Dothideomycetes > Pleosporales > Didymellaceae > Stagonosporopsis > Stagonosporopsis cucurbitacearum. The sequence goes on along the minus strand of JAFEKD010000011.1, from coordinate 890,925 downwards.
TCCCCTCCACACCAGACTTCCAGCTCCCGAGCTAGGGCCACTTCTTGCGCTATCCAAGCCCGGCGCCAATATGAGGCATCCAGCAGTATCGGGCCAAAGGTTTGGATTGTGGCCGCAAGCTCTGGAGTCAGTGCCTCTTCTTGCGGCTCCCCGCCCCACCACACAATCTCGCGTAGTGTCTCTGCGACGCACTCTATGACTTCTGACTCTCTGTGCAGAACAGACAACTCCCTGACTGCTTCAGCCAGCTCCGGCGGTCCTGCACCAAGCCAAGATATAACCTTGGTAGCATTGCGGTATATCTGGCCCATCATGGCAACCTGGTGGTTCCGCTCCGGGATGGAGGATTGGTCAATACACAGAGCGTCGATCCAGAGAAACCCGACATCTCCTCGTGTGCTGATCAGATCCAGAAATCTCCAGAGGTTCTCTCGCACCGTTAGTGGTTGTCCAGCAATGCTGATCCGTCGACTCGGTTCCGGCGGCCCCCACATGTAAGACAGCGCAATGTAGGGCGGTGCGCTCTCGAGAGGTACTGTTTGAATTTCTACCGCAATTGAACTGATCCTGTCGCATTGGGGGTCATTCTCTACCTGGAGTCCCGGTGACGAGGCATAAGGTACCACTTTGATGAGCCGGATATGCTTGCTGCTATCAAGTCTGAGAGGGTGCGCGGCATATATCACAGCTGATGCCTCTAATCCATTTTTGTCGGGAGGGTTCATGCTGGCTTTGCTTTAGGCGTGGGCGGAGGGAGTGTTGCATGTTTGTGGCAGTGGCTAGGCCGAGTGAGGGGATGATGCCTACGAGAATCACGTGACCAAGATGCCCGCTCAAAACAATGTAAAAATCGGAAGAAATTGCGAACAACGATTAGGAAGGCACATGTATACATGTTTAGTGTCACAGTCATAGATCGTATTTGCTACAGGGAGCCCGAGCATCTGTGCTACTATAGTCATCGCCTAGTTCTGGCCGTGTGATGGACGGCAGGTGCACTGTGACACTGTCTTATCAACCTGTGATGGCTGATTGAATAGGCAATATTTGTCTGATGCTGTAACAATGTAATGTAATTCTTCCAGCTATTCATTAATTTTTTCACAGATGTCGTGGATCCAACCATCTTTATGTGCAATTTATCTACAGGTGTAGAATTCATGTGAGGGAAAAGAAGCGCATGCTAGAGCATTCGAACGTGCGAACATATCTCTAAATCACTTCCCAATGGGCATATCATAAGATTTAGTGCCAGGTACTCTCCTCATCCCACGTTTGGCCTTGACAAGATCTTCTTTTATTCCAAGATCATTCAACGTTATTCTTCCACCTTCTCGATGTTCACTCGCAGATGCTGCCCGTAGAAGAATGGCAAAAAGGTATCGCGATAGGGGAGATGTTCGGGCCTGCTCGGATCAGTATAAACTCTGTAAACGAATGCCAGCCTGTACGAGATCTGTAGTTATAGCCTTGGTGTGACTTACATTGGCTCTTGGAGCGAGAGTTTGAATTTGCGGACGGTGTGGGCAAATGCTAGACGCAATTCGGCCCATGCGAGACTGTGGATCACACACCGATCAGTAATGCACTGGGTCATGTCTTCACTAATCAGTCACACTCACTTGATACCCAAACACATACGCGGACCGCGTGAGAAGGCTACGAGCCAATTGTCCAGTTCTGTTGACTCAAGCCATCGCTCAGGCTTGAATGATTTGGGCTCGGGAAAGAGAGAAGCGTTGTAGTGAACGAATGTACTGCCACAAGAGACAATCGTCTGGGCTTCGTTAGTTGGATGATCCTGGATCAATCTCAGGGTATACATACTGCAGGTGGCACGGTGACTCCATTGACAGTCGCACCCGTCGCAGGCACCACGCGCAACAATCCAGACACGACGCCAGAGGACATACGCAGGGACTCCTTAATGACTGCATTCAGATACGGGAGACGCTCCAAGCTGCGTACACTCGGCTCTTCCGATAGGATTGGCCAGATCGTCAACAGCTCTTCTTTCAATTTTTGCAAGACAGCTGGCCGTTGGAGCAAGTGGTGAGTGCCCACCATCAGAGTGTTACCAACTGTATCAGCACCTCCAAACATCAAGGCTTGACCCTCCTCGTACAAACTTTCTGTAGACGGGACTTTGTTGTCTCGGAAAGCCTTTGGATCCATAAGACGATGGTAGATGGTCATGTTGTGAGGGAGCTGCTTCAGTTTCTCCGGGTTGTCCGTTAAATCATTGATTTGCTGCTTGAGGAGCTGTAGGTAATCAGCACAGTATCCCAATCTCACTCCAAGATGTAGATTGGATACAAAAACAGACACGTACCTGTTGCAGGTCCACAAGTCCGGCAGTCGAGGGGCTGAGGATTTTGGAAAGCTTCGGTGGACAATTCATGATCATGCCCTTGTATAGCTCGGAGTACTTGAAGCGGATGAACACAGGCAGCGATGCGTCCATAGCGACCACGATGGGAGCAGCAAAGTCGGGTGCATCGACAGCGTGGATAGGCTTGCCGAAACAGAAAGTGCAAATGATGTCCATACTAAGACAGCGATAGGCATAGTACAGATCGGCAGTCTTGGAGGCCTCACTTTGTCTTGCAAAAGCCGCACACAGTTGTTTGGTCTGCTCAGTCAGTAGCCTCTCCGCGCCTTCGATGGCACTTTGTGAAAAAGATCGATTGAGTACATCTTTGCGAACTTTGCTTTCGGGGTACGTTAGGAAGCCAAAGCTGGATCTGTCCTCGCCAAAGCTTTGGTAGAGACGTGCTTCCTTATCCCATCGATTTTTGTTGTTGTAGATGTCGTTGTACGCCTTTGGATTGGCAAAGTGGAGCTACAGCTGCAGTGTTAGAGGGAACTGGGTCCTGGCTGCAGGAGAAGCAATGGTTTCTCACCTCATTGGGTCCCACGCGCACCACATCACCTGTATTTGGGCCAGAACTCAGCGTATGGTTTTATGCTGAACATTGAAGAATCTTACCATACTGCGCGTGTAGGCCAACAAGTTCATGGCAGAAGGACCGATTCGCAACACACTCCACATAGGCCTTCCAGTAGGTCGTCGTTGCCGCTAGACGAGGCCCTGGGAATTTGGCCAAGGGGTGGAAGTAGATGTTGTAGACGACAGTGTACACAACATACGCGACCGTTGCTGCGACCGCGGTCGGCAGTAGCAGACCTGCAATCCTGTGATCCAAGTTCTGCATTGTCTACGGGTGTCTGAGAGGCAAAAAACAGTGTTGGGACTGGGAAGCACGAGCAGCACTGCAAGGCCCCTGGACACGGTCTTATCAGGCTAGGAAAGGAAAGGACCGACGTAATGCCTGCCACCTGGCCAGCCTGGCTAATGGCACGGCTGCGGTTCGTCAGCCATGCTTTGATGCTGCAAACGCACATGAACCACACAAGGCCGTCGTACAAGATCTACTACACGGCATTCGGATCGTGATGCTTGCCCATCGTGTCCTGCGAGCGGTCGCAATATCACTAGCCGGGCTGTCCGGACACCTGATTTGAGAAATCAAGATTCGAAACCGCAGCCATGCCTCGGCTGCAGCATGAGCAGGTGAAGAAGTGGCCTAACAACAAGTGCTATCCCTGTAATCCACAGTCACAACCCGCCTCTACACAGCCAATTGGACGGCACAAGTTCACTCTTGGGGCACAATTTGCCAATATTGTAGAGTGCCGGCTGGCACGTCCCTAATGGGGCGCATTGCGTGGAGTGCCATCCTGGCCAAAGTGGGGCGCTGGGGCTTCTGGCGAGCCGTGCCGTGCCACCCCGCCCGCTGTCAATAACTGACAGCACCAGCCTGCCGCAGAGCGCCGCTGCAGAGTCTCAGACGCAACAAACACTTTCTTATCAACGCCATGGCCGATCCACAAAGTCAAATCCTCGTGGTGAGTCACGGCCGAGCCTGCTTGTCGGCGATGGGCTGATGATGGTCACAGGACTCGGACACCGATTCCGCATACAACGAAGACGATGCATCGTGAGTAGTACATAGGGTGACTTGAAGCGCCAACTTTTCCACTTACAGCACGTGAAGAGAGACGACTTCATTGAAGTCAGCCATACTTAACTACAAGTATCGCAATGGCCGACGGTATCATGCTTACAAAGAAGGCTCATATTGTTTGTCTCCAGTCACCATGGCTCGAGAAGCTGCTGACATGAGGCAGGGGGGCCAAATGATGAAGAGCAGGCCGATCAGCTAGATATCTTGTAACGCCATCGCATCCTATTGATGAGTCAATATATTAACATATGCAGTCACCATATCTGTTCGCTTGTGCTCGATGGTGAGCTCAATCTGGCTCCAATCTCTGAGAATCCAATGGTTTGCATTCGAATGCGTGCTGAACAAGCGTGCGTTGCTAATCATGTCCACATAGCGCGTCCTCGACCTCGGAACCGGGACTGGGATTTGGGCGATGTACTTAATACTCCACCAGTCAACCGGACATTTGCTGACTTGTGGACAGTGACTTTGCAGACAAATATCCCTCAGCCGAAGTAGGTGCCAATTACTGTACTAAAAGAAAGCATTGCATTCACACTTTCAGGTACTCGGCACAGATCTGAGCCCAACCCAGCCTTCCCTTATTCCTCCAAACCTACATTTCGAAGTCGATGATTTCACGGAGCCTTGGGTGTTCCGCAAAGACAGTTTCGACTTCATTCACGCGCGGTCCTTGTACGGCTGCGTCGCTGATTGGCCAGCATTCTATAAAGAGGTCTTGACGTATGTCCAATTATTTCCTTAGCATTATCATCCATAAGAACTAACATTACAAGTCACCTTCAACCTGGTGGATACTTCGAGCAAGTGGAGATGAGTGTAGTTCCCAAGTCTGACGATGGGACCGTACTACCAGACTCCATATTCGATCAGTGGGGAAAAACCTCCCTTTTACTTGGAGATAAGTTTGGGAAGACTCTGCGCGTTGTTGACGAAGCAAAAGGCAACATGGAAGCCGCGGGTTTCGTGAACGTCGTTGAACACCGCTGGAAACTTCCAATTGGTGGTTGGGCAGCAGACAAACGTTTCAAAGAAATCGGCCAGTACAGCAGAATACACTGGGAGCAGGGCATCGAAGGTTGGAGTATCTACCTTCTGACGACGATACTGCACTGGAGTATCGAGGAAGTGCAGGTGTATCTGGCTAAGATGCGAACCGCCTTAAAAGATCGCAAGATTCACGCATATCATGAGATGTAGGTGCAACTTAAATCGTTTAATGGCTGGCTAGCTAACAGGCTATTAGGTCTCTGGTCTATGGACAGAAGCCACCTAGTCCTTAAGACTCTGGTGTCGAAAGGAAACCAGCGTGAGGAAGTTGGCGTGCGCCTCGCAGAGAACTTCCGTACTGATGCTCAATGCGTCGCTTTTCTGATCGCAGGTACCCAGGACTCACACTCGTTCGTTTTATTCTTGCACAAAGTGTACAAAAATCCATCTCTAGTTGTGCAAACAGATGCTCAGCACGTCTTTTTGTGCATCTCGAAATTGGTATGTGACATAGCAACGTTCGAGACACGCGGTTTCAGGATGATCAATGATCTCGGGGTGTACCCGGAGACAACTTGGAAATGACTGATATATTCAGAAGAGATAACCTCGCAGCAGCTTAATGCAACTGGAACTGAAACTTGCTCAGTAAAGTCATCCTCTCGATGGCGGACCGCCCCACGATATCCGCATCATCCTAGAACTTTCAGAGAACCGGAACGTCCTCACATCTGGTCGATTGGGCATGTAAAAGGATTTGCCCTCCATACTCTCTCCTGCCACTAATCCGTTTGTGCTACCATGGCTCTTCAGCGATGCTGTCTCATCGGTATGCAACTCAACGTGCTCTGTTTGCGTGTCTTTGCAGCGCGACTCGGACGTCACAATCACTTCCTTTGTGACTGTAATCTGGTTCCATGCTGCCTTGACAGTGGGCCAAAATATTGGTATCGAGGCGCACATGATGGCAAAGTCGACCTCGAGGCACGAGAACATCATGACACCAGGGAACCAATACGTGTAATCGTACATCAATACGCCACGATTGTTGTACCTCAAGCCACTCCATAGTCGGAGGATAGCCATCAATATGACGCTGGAGACTGTCAGTCGATAGTGTCATGCGATGTTTACAACACCAGAGGCTTTTCGGAACATCAATGGAGGCAACACCAGTGATACTTACACAAGCCCCATGGCAAACAGACCGGTCATTGCTATCACTTGCTGTCTTCTCAAATTCGGCCGAAAGTACTCCGTAAGGGGTATAAGGAAGATGGTAAGATCAAGACAGATATTTGAGCCTGCAAAGGCAAGCAGCGTCGATTTGGCCTCCTTCGTCGTGCGATAACCAAACGCATAGCACTTGGCTGGAGGGTTCATGGTTTTGTTCCAGAACCCGCTGATTGGAAAGCAGGGAAACCAGGCCATGAATTGAAAAGCAACGCCCCAGAGGATAACCAGAGCAAGCAGTATGATTGTCGCCTTGCGACGGTAGCTCTCGCGCCACAGTCGCAGGTACTGGCAGAGCAAGGAGAGCTTGATGCAGACGGTGGTTGTGGTGTATGCTGCGTTTGCGACATAGAACCACTTCATGGCTGTGGGTAAAGAACTCAAGATCAGTATCAGGTGCTGCCCAATACCGTGCTTGATTCCTGGACTTGTTAGCACGGCAAGCAGGTATGCTCTATGGGTGTAGAGATACCCACCTCCTATGAATGTCGATTGTGCAACTACATTGAAAACAGCTGCGACAGCGACGAAGACATCATCCCAACCTGGCTGACGGACAACTTTCACTCTCGTGAAGAGTCGAAGCCCTACAGCAACAAGACTGAGTACCTGTTTTGATTAATTCCGTTTCTTGATATGAAAAATTTATGGATAGGTCACGTACAAGGAACGGGATAGAAACACCAATGGCTGTCGAAAGACGGTTGGACAGGGGCAGAGGCTCATTAGGATCGGGAGGATTCCGCATCATCTCTATGAGAAGAGGCATGAAATCGCTCATGGCGGTGTTATTCATTGTCAAATACGTCGACGGATCACGAGTTGTTGGTCGGTGTAATACGTGCTACTAGAAACGATGGTAGCTTCCTGCGAACAAAAAATGCTCTTCTTTTCGGGAACAGCAAACACATCCAAGTAGGCTGCAAATTTGTAAAAGCACGTTGGTCGCCAGCACAATTTACAACTTGGTCGGCTTGGTGCCGGTAGCGCAGCCCCCCATCAAAGAAGTAAAGTTTAGCTGGTGTTCTGCCGCTCAACCCGCGTTTCAGATGCTAGTTCGTCGTGAAGCGAACCCCTCATGTTGTGCGGATCTGTCGCCGCACATGCCATGGAAGCTGTATCGTGGTTCTCGCATGTTATCGCTGCATGCACACTCTCAGATCGTGCAGGGATACCTCATGCGGTTACTTCGATTGACGCGGTAGCCTCCCTCTTTGGAACGGCGAGCTGTTGGTGCGACACAAAATGGCAATCAAGTTCCCTTAAGAGCCAGCGACATGCCATGGAATGAGTCATGCTCATTTCTTGGTACAAGGCTACAAAGGCCTCGCTTTCCATGTTCATGTTCTAGGTCAATGGACGCTCGGATGGAGGTTTCGCGACTAGGAACGGTTCGACGCCGGGGAACTCGGTTCATCCCGTAGTTGCTGGTCGAACGAATTTGGTTTCAAATAGCATCCCATGATGCTGTGACAGTCTGATAGTGCTTGATTGACCCATAGGTGAGCGCTCAAAGGGAGAACCAGTTCGATGTCCTCGCTACCTAGCTTTGATCGAATTGTGGCGATAGTGGGACCGCCCAAGCAGATCCACTCAATGTCGTAGTGACAGCAGATCCTTAGCCCCTCGTAAGATCTGCTGTTCTCATGGCAAACATACGCTCAGCGCGCTAAATCTTGAGGCGTCCATCTATAATACATTGGGGATGGGTGGTACTTTGTGACACCTCCTTGCACAAACCCTTGGCTTGCGTCAATCTTGCCTTTCATGAATATCAAACAATAATGTTGCCTTTCTTCAAAGACCAGTATTCTTTCTGATTGCATTGCACATATCGAGGCCTTGTTGCCGCATCATATGCTCACAACAGCGCTCAGGGTAGCCACAATATTGGAGTCTTGTTGTCAAAAGCCTGGGTGTGAATAGACTTGTTCAATGGCTACACAGTGCTCTGGCGGTTGAATACAGGAATTGGACCATGTGGGGTCGCGAAGTGCCGCATCAAATTCCGAATACTACCAAGTAAGCTGTTTCGGGATAAAAGTGAAATCCGACATGCACAGTGATTGCGTGTCTTATCAGAACCCGATATCCAGGCCATCAGGCCTTGGAGACTTTTGGCCTTTGCCGGTGCGGTCTTGAAATTGTTTATATTCAATCGTTGCTGATCGGCTTGATGTTTTTGAATGTCTTTGTGATATTCGTGATCGCTTCCTCGACTGGCAGTCTCTCCATCGAGCTTGCCCCATAGAACCCATGAACACCCTTTGTCCTGCTGATGACATACTCCGCATCTTGCGGTTTGGCAATTGGACCTCCATGGCAGAGGACAATAATGTCCGTCCTAATACTGACTGCCGCATCTCTGATCTCCTGGATCAACTTCACACAGTCGTCGAGACTCTTCCCGCTCGTCGCGCCAATGCTGCCAGAGGTCGTAAGACCCATATGTGCGACAAGTATATCAGCCCCTGCAAGGGTCATTTTCCTCGCATCGTCAACACTAAAGACGTACGGAGTAGTCAAGAGATTGAGGTCGCGAGCCTTCTGTATAATCTCGACCTCTGCATCGTAGCTCATGCCTGTTTCCTCCAGATTTTGTCGAAAGACGCCATCAATGAGTCCAACTGTAGGAAAATTCTGTATACCGGCAAAACCAAGATCTTTGATTTGAATCAAAAACTTGTCCATTGACCGGAAAGGATCTGTTGCGCAGACTCCTGCTAGGACTGGCGTTTTCTGAACAATAGGAAGAACTTCCCCGGCCTACACTATCTCGTCAATCGCCTTTCATATCTCCATAAAACGCATCACGGCGCAGAAAAAGTGCGTTGTTGTGCGGCACACTTCACATTTAACGCCGAGAAGCATGGGATCTCACCATTTCAAGGACTACATCGTTCGCATTGCCATACGGCATAAGACCAGCAAGAGACCCTCTTCCTGCCATGCGATATCGCCCGCTGTTGTAGATTATGATCAAGTCCCCCCCACCTTGCTCAATGAATTTTGCGCTTAGGCCGATGCCGGCACCAGCGCCCACGATCAGCTGGCCATTTCCAATGGTCTCTCGAAGGTTGGCAAGAATATTTTCCCGATTGTTAGGCGGTGACATAACGGCGAATGTGTGATGTTGCTTGCATGACCCCGATGACCACGTAGGTGGTGCGCTGTGTGCACACGCCAAATGACGTATGTAAGCGGTGGATGCGGGGAGTGTGGCAGTTGTGATCCACCTTTCTCCGCATTCATTGTCTCGACAGCTCTCGAGCTAGAATTCCGCCATCATGACAAGAGTTGTTCTTCTTGGAACGTGTGACACAAAATTGGACGAGCTTTTGTTCCTCCGCGATGTCATATGTACAGCGAACGTTGGGGTTGTACTCATAGACGTTGGTCGGTCGCCCGTTAACCATGAATTCATCACTGTGTCGCAAGCTGACCTACTGTGCAAACACGCCAGTGGCAGGGATATTTCTGCGCAAGAGCGGGGAGATGTGATTAAGATCATGTCAGGGTGTGCGACGAAAACGGTCGAGTCTATGTTTAAAGAGAGTTCCATCCATGGCATTATTGGTGCTGGAGGCTCCGGAGGCACCTCGATAGCGGCCGCCGTCATGCGGGATGCACTGCCAATTGGCTTCCCAAAGCTCATTGTCTCTACTATTGCAAGCGGTGACACCGGACCTATCATAGGAGAGACCGACATTACGCTCATGTACTCCGTGGTCGACATTGCGGGCCTTAATCAGATCCTGATGGCTATTTTGAGCAACGCAGGCAAGGCAATAGCAAGCATGGCGCTTGGCTTCTCTGGACGAATGCAGCAGGCGAGCAAATCCATGAACAAGCGCATTGGCATTACCATGTTTGGTGTGACTACACCCGCAGTTGATGAGATTCGGAGACACCTTGAAGCAAAGCACAATGTCGAGGTCTTTGTGTTCCATGCCACTGGCCATGGTGGTAAAGCTATGGAGAGACTCATCCACGAAGGTCACATAGATGCTGTCCTGGATCTTACAACAACGGAGATATGCGACCATATCACTGGTGGCGTGATGAGCGCAGGATCAAAGCGACTGGAGGCCGCAGCTGCAGCTGGCATACCCAACATCGTATCCGTGGGCGCAACCGACATGACCAATTTCGGACCACTTGACACCGTTCCCGAACGTTACAGAGATCGCAAGCTGTATGAGCACAATTCGGTTGTCACTCTGATGCGAACATCGAAGCAAGAAGCTGCTCAAGTCGGCGAATACATTGTGTCGAAGCTGAAGTTGCACGCGAAGGACCCGAGCATGATACAAGTATGGTTGCCCAAAGGAGGGATCAGTATGATTGCCACTCCTGGAGGTCCTTTTGCGGATGCAGAAGCGGATACGGAACTGTTTGCAGTCATGGAAAACGGGCTGGCAGACAGTGGGATCGAAATTGTGAAAGATGACAGAGCGGTTAACGATGCCGGCTTTGCGCAGGATATAGCAGACGCTCTGCTCGCAAAGCTCGTGTCCCCATCCAGATTAGTCGCGTGACCATTCATGGCGTCTGGAAGTTGCAACTCAGTAACACGAGCCCCTTGCCGCCCAGCTTGGCGGGCCCAATTTTTAGCATCGCCTCTCTCAGGCGCCCTACTATCATCTTACATAGACGTCTGATTGGTCGGATGATGACCGGTAGGGCCTGCACCGCCGCGCCCTGCTGCCGCTGCAGCGTCTTATGAAAGAACCCACGATTCCCATCACGCATGTTATGAGAATTAAGTCCTTTACCCTAAATTCACAGTCACTCGCTCCAAACGTCATAATGTTCGCACGATCAGGCGCCCTGCCACTCGCTATTTCACTTCTTGCTGGTCATGTGGCAGCAATTGACCTGAATATCGACAGTCAGGGTCAGTCGCGTTGTAAATTTTTAGTCAGACCTTTTATACTGATACGCATACATTAGATTCAATCAAATCGGCTGCAAAGACGCTTGCAAGTAGCGTTGTAGCGTTCTACGATGATAGCCTGGCCGAAACCTTGACGCCTGGCTTGTTTACAGATTCGTACTACTGGTGGGAGTCTGGTTTGGCTTTCAATAGTTTGATCGAGTACTATGGCCTTACAAATGATTCTCAGTTCAACGACCGCATCTCGCAGGCTCTGCAACACCAGCTTGGCGATTTCGAGGCTTTCATGCCCCCCAACCAAACCAGCACTCTCGGCAACGATGATCAGAGCTTTTGGGGACTCGCTTCGTTATCAGCACACGAGGCGCAACTCCCAGCACCTGCATCTGGTAGTTGGCTGGATTTCGCAAAGAATGTCTTTGACATTCAGACGCTGCGCTGGAACGACACTGACAGCTGTAACGGAGGCCTGAAGTGGCAAATCTTCAGCTTTAACGCGGGATACAATTACAAGAATGCTGCATCAAATGGCCAGCTGTTCCTTCTGGCTGCACGTCTTGCGCATCAGACCGGTAATGCTACCTATGCAGAGTGGGCCAACAAAATCTACCAATGGACTGCTGAGGTTGGCCTTGTCTCGGACGGTTACGACGTGTATGACGGAACAGATGATACGACAAACTGCACGAGCATCGACCGTATCCAGTGGACGAGTAATCACGCGGAGTTCACTGAGGGTGCCGCGCTTATGTACAACGTCGTAAGTTATCACAAGAAAGAAGTCAAACAAGACCGGAACTAACTGATACAAGTCAAAAGCTTCTCAAAACTGGACTGACATCGTCACCGGTTTTGTCAATGCCTCGTCGCTCTTCCAGGGTGACAATGGTGCGCTCGTCGAAGTGGCTTGTGAGAGGAACGGAAAGTGCGACACAGACCAGCGAGCGTTTAAGGGCATTGCTACACGTTCCTTCGCTCGCGCTGCCCTAGCAGCTCCTGTTGTCTCGGACTCCATCTACAAGATGTTGAACGCTTCTGCAAAGGGCGCAGCTCAAAATTGCGAGGGTAATGATGACAATGTCGCTTGCAGACTGAGCTGGTCAAGCTCAGGCAGCGACTCTGGGGAACAGAAGGGCGCCGCAGACGGTAACCTCGGTGAAGTACTCAATGCTTTGTCGGCAGTTCAGGCGCTGCTGTGGCGTGACGCGGACATTTCAAACAGCACCATCGGCTCCGCGAGCCCGAATGCAACTACTGGCGGAAGCCCTTCCGGTACTTCTGGCACTCCCCAGTCCACTGGCGCAGGCTCGACTCTTGCAGTCTCTTTCACCTGTGTTTTGGCGATTGCATTCGCTGCAGCCCTGAGCTGCTAGTCGATCAAGGGAATCATTGCGAGAAGGTTGCGTCTGGTGCATCGGACTATATGTGATGGGTTCGGATTTCATTGCAAAGTACCACTCATAGAAAGATTGTAACTATCATGCACTGTGGTTATCTTCTCCAAATCCAACTTCCAATCCAGATAGCAATGTTTCGTGTATTCTGCTAGACGTGCATGTGAGAGAACCGTGATTCATGCAGCCACAACAGTGCTTGCATTCGGGAGTTGACGTCAGGTCTGTTCGACTAATCTGAAGCGATCGCAATGACATCGGTGAACCAGCTTCGTATACATCACTTAATCAAAATACAATCCCAAATATGTCTCAAAAATGATTGAGCAGTCGGACTGACGGACAGTATATGGGAGTTGATGTCCGGAGCTCAACTGGCTTGCCACAGTCTCGAAGCCGGCCTTGGTATCTTTGTATTGCCAGGCTTAAGGTAAGGGTTGAGTCAATCTGATTCAAAATACTCATGTTTGGCGTCTTTCTGCCATGAGATTGGCTTTCATAGGAGATCTTTCTCCGCAGCTGGCCTCATTGTCCCCTGCACGATGCTTCACATACCGCGTTGACGGCACACACATGAGGTACTGGATTGAAAGTCAGATATATGCCTTTTAAAATGCCAGTTGATGTATTGAGTAGTACGGTGCTAGCAGACCTTTCTTATTGACCACCCGAGATCACTAATACCACGATATAAGACAGCCTGAAACTCACTTTCCCAATCAAATGTGCAAATGTGGAAAAGAATCACGACGATGTCATTGTCAAAAGACCCCAATTCAACGTTGTTTGTAAGGCCATTGCACCCAACAGGTAAGCCTGAGTGATGTTTGGGTATGGAAACTTGACCTCAATCCCGGGAGCGAGTCTGGAGACGAACTTTCAACGCTGGCTTCTGCCAGAGACCGAATATCTTCTGAACATGCCAGTTGTCCATCCCATCATCAAGCGCCATGTCGAAATTCCAGAGTAACAGTGCAATGATCAGACGCATCTCGAGGTATGCGAGATTACGGCCAATGCAGTCACGTCGGCCATAAGAGAATGGCTTAAAAACATCGCGTCGATCGTTGTAGAAGGGCGAAGAAGGATTGTTATATTCTTCTGGCAGCCAACGTTCCGGGTGGAATGCCTCCGCATCGTGGAAGTTGATAGGTGAGTGATAGGCTGCAAGTTGGTGCACGCCAACACGAGTCTGATGTGGTCAGCAACAAGTTTCGACCTATGCTTCTTCAAGGATTACTTGCCCCAGCAGGTACAGAGTGACCAGCAATGGGAGTTGGCGGACCATCATTTGTCATCCTCAGTAAAGCCAGAGGAATGGATGGAAAGATGCGCATAGCTTCGTTTAGACAGGCCAGCATATACGGTAAGCGGGAATTAACATCCTTGAAGTTGATGTCCTCAGCCCTTGTAAATGCGGTTCGTACTTCCTCTTTGACCTTTTTGTACACCTCCGGGGTCTTCAAGAGGTAGTAGGTAACGCCCAGCAATACAGTCGCGGTAGTCTCTGAGCCTGCCACCATGAAAAGGTCTGCGTTATGCACCAATTCCTCATCTGTAAGCTCGTGTGATTCTCCGCGAGAACGAAGGATGAAATCCATGAAGTCGCCGCGGTCGGCGTGTTCCTTTGCCTGAAGTCGACGCATGGCGAGCGAAGCAGCATAGTCCTGATGCTCTTTTCGCGATTGTTGCATTTTTTTCCCGAGCACCAGATTGAACAGTGTCATCAAGAGAGGAAAGCTAGTAACTAGCATGAGTACTGGCATAATCTTAAGCATCTTCTCGATCTTTTCAATCCATCCGTTTGAAGCTCCGGTCTCTAAACCACCCAGTGATCTTCCAAAGCACAGATCTGCAATGAGATCAAAAGTGGTAAGATTGTACCAGCGTGCCATGTCAGCCGGTTGCCCTGCATGTGCGCATTCGGAGAGTCGTTGCATTAGAAGATCAATGTAAACGCGAATTAACGGTTCCTGTTGAGCGAGTGCTTTCTCCGAGAAGGCTGGTAGCATAGCTCGGCGCATACGAAAGTGATCGCTTGAGCCTGCCGCAATGATCTGGTTCGGATTGATAACGTTGGGTGGGAAGTACTTGCGCAATTCAGCGTGACCGTGTCCGTAGATATCCTTCCAAGCGCTTGGGTGGATGAAGGACAGTTCATCAACACCAATACGCACAACTTCCCCGTGTTTATAGTGCTCTTTGACAATCTGATAATCCATGTATCCTCCCATGCGTCCGAAGGTGCGTGCGACATCGAAAGCAGTCCATAGCCTAGGCCCGGGATACTTGCTGAGTGGGTGAAAATACAGGTTGTATATGATTCGAATAAGACTTTGAACAGTTTTAAGGGTAAAATAGACAGCCAAGACCAATGCGACGCCACGAACTGAAAGTAAGTTTAGGGCGTTGGCCGTTGCAGCAAGAGTTTGTAGTGCGCCAGCCATGTTGCTCGTTCGCAAGTAATCAAAGGCTGGGACACCAGAAGAATATTTTCAATCCTGTGACTGAAGTTAGGGACTGAAATGCGCGTGATATAGGCAATTACTAGCTCCCAAACCCGCTATAGATCGTCAATCTCATAGCGTATAGTCGGTCTCGCATTTCGTATTCGCACTCGCGAAAGGGCTGGGCAACGGCGTTTGCCAAGTCCGTCCGAGGTCTAATTCGGTGCGTATCTAAGCTCAAATGTGCTTTGTACAGCTACAGCTTCTTTGAGAGTTGTACAGCTGCTAGAAACTCGTAGCGGTCATGGCGTACTGAGAAGAAATGGTGGATACGTTCACATGCTGTCGGTGTCAGATCACAAGATATGCGGCATCCCGTTTGCCAGCACCTTTTTGATATTCTTGCGCGATAGGATAGATCCATTGCCAAGCGATTCCTCCCACTCCATGATTGACGATTCTGGGTATGAGATATGTGGAGCATCAGACACGGAATAGATGAGCGCAGGCATCACGTGACAGTGCATGGTTGATTTCCTCAGAAGTCTTTGAAGACATTTTAAAAACCAACCTTACCCAAGCCTTGAAATTCAGAAATTATCCTATAAGTGATTAGAAAAAGCAGTGTGATATGGAGTACCTGCATATGTGCAATGGCGCTACTGTGTACGAGGATCGCAGCATCGCTGGCTGGGAATGAGGACGCGATTCTACTAACATGATTTTGGTTAGATCTTGGCTCTTTGTCCGTGCTGCAAAGCCTCGCACATACACCACCACTTCAACACTGGATATCGACGATACAGACGTTTCGGCCCAATTCGCTTTCATATACTGGTATAGTTGTTGATCTATGCGCTCTGATGAGCCTCGGGCGTGTATAGGGTTGAGCGTATTCTATTGTCCTTTCACCCCTGCTTCTGCCTGCAAATAAAACCCCTTTGCTCAATCGTTGAGTCATCAGCGCTCATCGTGCCACATGCTTACTGATATCTGTAGTGACTGTTCTTTAACCACCATATAGTATATGTAGGTAGTGAGAGTATTGAGTCGCAACAGCTCTAGGATCTCTATGTGCGGCACCATACTCACTACCGAAGTCCCTCTTTCTTGTTCTTCGCTCACCTCAACACCAGATCTTGAATAGGTTGGCATAAGGGAAATGGTGTTTCAAACAGGTGGGTTTGCAGGTGGAGGCTTGCTTGCCAGTCGCTTCTCCTGTTCCTCGTTGTCGAGCGTGTCCCACTCGGCGACATTTTTGTCCTATTAAATGTCAGAGATATGCTCGAGAGATACGACGAAGGTTGACCCACCCATTCTGCAACACAATCTGGTTTCCAATTGCATTGCTCTACTTCTCCGTACATGGCATGCTTGTGCCTTGGATGACGGGATGGCCATCCGGAAGCGTGGTAGTGGTGTTTCACGAGTGCACCTCGCGAATCGTGGTTTCCAGAGTCTGAATGACCTTGTCCAGCTGCGAAAGCCTCGACGTTGAGGACAAGAATTCCGTTCTGAAGCCTAGACTCGGCCAGGTTGTGAAAAAGATCCCAAGTCACTTCCTTTCCATGATTCTGTGCAGTCATCTGCTCTAATACTGCTTTTGTGAATGCTGACGGACCAGTACCGCTGATAACTTCGTTGAAGTCCAATTCGAGTTTCGATATAGGGACACCTTTTTCGTGCGAAAGGTCGTGTAACCACTCCTGGATGTTCTCAATCAGGCGCATCATAACCGGAAGTCGTGGTTTGGCAGCAAATGCCCACTGGCAGAAACTGCGACATTTTTCACCTAGGATTGGATGATCGATAAAAGCAGGTTCATCTATTTCGACCCCGATGATCATGTCGACGTCATGTTCATTGTACCTTTCAGGAATGAATCTTTCCACGGGTCGAAGACATTCGACGTCGATATCGGCATATACTCCTCCTTCGGCATACATGACGAGATATCGGAGCAGATCAGCTTTGATGATGGTAATTTCCAGCTCCCGATATAGCTTGACAATGTCCGGACGATTGAAACCGTGCTTGCCATAGTGCCATTCAACGTAAGCCACCGCGTTGTCGTCCGTGAGGACTTCGTATCGGTAACTTGGGTTCTTGCCAGGCCATGTTTTTGCAGAGTCTGAGTCACGCTGTTCGAAAGCTAAAGGCCCGGTCTTCCAAGTCTGCCAGATCTTTCGAGGTATGACGCTCAACTCCGCCTGGATTGGCTGCTGATACTTCCTCTCACGCCTGTACCTGTGGGCAGCACGGACAGGGGCCGTGAAGAAATATGAGTTTGTAAAGAACAGTATTAGGAAGACGATGAGAAGGTATGTAGGTAAGATCCTTTTGATCTGTGTAGTGAGCCTGCTTCGGAAGTGGGAGGCAATTGGGGAGTGCGCGGGCATTTTGGCGTCAATGTGAAGCTTGAGTGGAGGTGGACGGAACGGTCGAGTGCGCATAATGAGGTTAATCACAAATTCACGAGATCCACGCCTCTCATTTTCTTAATTTCATTACAGGGCACTATGCCACACGACATCTTTCAACCCGTGCTGCCTAGCTCCAATGATCGTCCTCATCCCGAGGCCGAATAGTCTAGCAGACTTGGTACGTAGCTTAGGCGATACTGTGATGATAAGCTAATCGAGTTCAAGGTCCGAATTTCATGGTATCGCCCGTCACTCCATACCCTACTTCGGCCTAATGAACGGAGACAGGAAGCCCCAGGCAAATAAGCTTTAGCTTGTGCGGATAGACCTTGTATTTGCTCGGGCCCATTCGCACGATTCTGGACGTGGCCGAGCATTATTCTGCAGTGACCCTGTACCTGACCAGTCGTTCGTGGTACACAACAACGGCCTGTCAAGCCTGGCCGTTTTTGAGAGTCCGTGTCGAGTCCCTTCCCCGCATCACAAGGATTTGACATTCACATCGCTGAATGTTGGAGGGTCGTGCCTCCTCGGCACCTCGGCAGGAGCTTCAGCAACGACCGTCATTGGCCCCACACATTTCACGCTCGAGTACGCACAGTTAGTGTAATGGTGCGCCAGTCCCCCTGTCGCGTGAAATCATTTCGCTTTGAGGCTTCCAAATTGCCTAGCGCATGTACAGCCTTAGCAAGATGAGCATATCCAATTCCTGCACATCGCTGCCGGCTTTAAAATAACTGTCAAAGGATATGACACCGAGCTTGGAAGCACACTTTGCTCACCATCAACCCCAATTGCGATCATGTCGACAAATACTGGAGGACTACTAGATCAGGGCGTACTCGGAGATGCTCAGTATACCACCAGCACTTGGAAACCATTCCGTGCAACTCGCTGGAGCCTCGACATTGTGCGTCCAGAATTTCTCAAACTGCGATCAAGTAGCCCAGATAAGAATGTTCGACGTACAGCGTGGCTCGACGGTTTGCGAGGGTTTGCTGCATTTGTAGTGTACCTACATCACAATCAGCTCTGGTCACACGACATCAACGGGAATTCGGCCTTTGAAAATGCATTTGGTTACAAAGGTCGCCATTACTTTGCATCGCTGCCATTCATCAGGCATTTCTTCTCTGGCGGGCACTTTGCAGTGGCTATATTCTTCGTCATATCTGGCTACGTCCTCTCCGTCAAGCCTCTGGGTGCAATTCAGCACGACCAACATTTGGTATCAGCGGATAGCGTTGGCTCCGCTCTTTTTCGCCGTTGGTTGCGCCTGTATATCCCAGTAATAGGCTTTACTCTCTCTTGGATGATCATCCGACACTGGACCAGTATATGGGTCGACTTCGGTGAACGCCAGGAATCTTGGAGCGAGGAGTTTACAACGTGGTACTATACGTTCAAAAATTATAGCTTTGTGTTTTTCACTGGCTATGAACTCGAATTCACGAGCAAGTATAACGGCCATTTATGGTCGATTCCGATTGGTACGTTTCAATCTGGGTGAAGATTCATGTGTTACTTACGCTCCAACAGAATTCAAAGGCTCGATCATTGTATACACCACAATATCAGCGCTATCACGGTGTACCAGAAATGCCAGATTGTGGTGCGAAGTGGCGCTGATCGTTTATTTCCTGTATGTGGTCGATGGTTGGTATGGTGCCCTCTTCATGAGTGGTACCCTCCTATCCGATCTCGATTTGTTGTCCATCGATGACGAAGAACCGCTCTTTCTTGCCAGACTCAAGGATTTCAAGGAGATCATCTTCTTCCACCTGTTCGTGTGCGGAATGTACCTTGGCGGCGTACCTTCGTGCGAGTCGCGTGATGGGTATAAAGATTTGCTTGCATCCTCACCTGGTTGGATATGGCTCTTCAAACTCAAACCACAAGCTGTTTTTGACTTCAAGTGGTTTTATCTCACTTGGGCCGCTGTGCTTACGGTGGCATCCATCCCACGACTACCATGGCTCAAACGATTCTTCGAAACACGCTTTTGTCAATACCTTGGACGGATTTCTTTCGCCCTGTATCTCGTGCACGGCATAATCATTTACGTGTTTGCAGACCGACTTTATGCTGCTGTTGGATTCAAGCGAGATGGACACAAGAACATTGCTCAATGGATCGACATATTTCCGCTGCCTATGAATGGGCCGATGGGCTTTGAATTGGCATTTTGGGCGGTGCAGTTAGTGAATGTGCCTATCACATTCTACTTTGCGGAAGTTGTCACGAGGTTGTTCGACGAGCCCAGTGTTAGATTTTCTAATTGGCTTTACAAGCAGACACTACCGACGAGGCGCAAGTAGACACAGCAATGACAATTTGTTCAAAAAAAAGATTACATCATTTTAGCACTGCGCGCGTGGTGCGGAAGGATCAGCCAGTTCTCCGCCTTGCAGGTGCATCTCTGTAGCAAGATGATCTTCTGCCGTGCCTTCACATGTCATCCAAACGTATGTACCTCGGACTCTGGAGCAATGAGCATGCAGCATCGGAGCGAAGTTGCTCAGGACTTTGAGTGACATTGCTTGCAGGAGTGAGTATTGGTTTACTGTAAAGGGTCTTGACTCCGACACTATTGCCCCACGAACATGGAGTGATGGGGTACCAACATGCGGGGGATAGCGGGCCCTTGCGCCTCTAGCGGCGATCAGTCTCTGAGAAGGCTCGACGCGGAGTTGAGACCGTTCCTATACACGGAACCCCGTATTCACCCGCTGTTACCACACGCATACCGGGTGCCTTGAATTATATCGCAATTGCCAGGACTCCCTTACAAGTGTCTTCTCACATGTCGTTGATCGCTCGGTCATTGCGATTGCTCGACTTGTGACACTCTCACAGCGTCAATCCTTGACCCTAATCCGAGAGAGAGCAGTGTTCACGTAGCACCTCGAATAAACGTAGTTTCGGCACATTTGTCACTTAAATGGGAGCTATTTGACGATATGAAACGGTTCCGAAGTTTTTTGGCAGCGACTTTCCTTCTTTTGGGAGTCGTTTACATTTTTCTCAAGCGCGAGTCCATGTCACTTAGCGCCGAACCGGCATCAGAACATACCGGCTCTTGGACAGACACCCAGCAAGTGCAAGCTACACCGGGATCGGGCGCAGTCCACCAGACAGAGAAGGACGCATCGATAGGTGGAACGTCGCAGCCGAAACCCTCACTAATTGGCGCCGACTTTCAGAAAGATCTCACGCTCGAACTTCCCATCGACAGTCTCAACCGCCTCAGTGCTCTCTCACCGCACAACTATGATCCCAATGACCCAGTACCCTATACCTACGCGACCTTTTTCGCATCGCGCAACCCCTCGATTGAGGATCCTTACTATCTCGCCATCCATTCGTTGATCTATCGCGTTCTCTGGTCCCCTCGTTCCAAAACTTCAAAATACCCATTTGTTGTCTTTGTCGCCGACTTCGTATCGCCAGAGCAGCGTCGCTACCTTACAGGCGCAGGTGCTATCGTGCGTGAGCTTGCGCCTCTACCCTGGAACCCTACAGACTCAGGCTTTAAGGAAAGGTGGAAAGATCTATTCGCAAAGCTGCACATGTGGAACGAGACCTCATTCAGCCGCATTCTCTTTCTCGATGCTGACGCACTTCCCATCGCGCCGATCGACGACATGTTCGAGCTCAAGAAGGTGCGCAATTGCATCGAGTCGAAGATGCAGCTTGACGACTTCCTGCCAGGTGGCGAACCGGTGTGCGAACCGTACATTTTCGCTGGCGTGTCTATGAATCCGTATTCGATATTCGATGTGGAGATCAATGTCGGGAGTATGGTGTTCACACCAAATGCTAAGCAGTACCAGCGGTTGGTGCAAAACTATCTCAAGTTCGACAAGTATGACGTCAAGATGGCGGAGCAAGCGTTTCTGAATTGGCAATTTGGCATCAACTCGGCTTATCCGCCAGGCATGCTACCGCGAGAATATGGGGCCTTTTTCCCCAAAGAGGACGGCGAGAAGGGATTGAAGGTTGTGCATGAGAAGATCTGGGCAGCTCAGAGGGGTCAGTGGAAGGTTGAGTGGGATGATACCTGGAAGGAGATGATGGCCTTTTATCAAAGCCAGGAATTTGAAGCGGCAAGGAGACTAGACGGGGAGACAACTTCCAAGGCGTAATGATCGCCCTCAGCCATTTCGCTGGACTTGAGCAAGGATTGCTTTCACAGTGGAGAGCAGAGCATCTTGATAGAAGGATATATTAACATGAATTACAATCCTGCAATGGCGCTAATCTCATAAACTATCATACAACATCTCTCTCGTTCATTACCGCATTCCAACTTTTAGACCTGGAGCTCGTTGCGCTCAGCAGGCTCGAGGATACCGCCGTGAGTGCCAGCCTGCTCAGCCTTGCTCCAGCTACGTCCGCCGGGGCCCATCTGGAGACGATCGGTATCGACGAGGCCATCCCTCTGCAGGGACGAGGAGTCCCACTTGGCAGAAGTGATAGGGTTGACGTGAAGCACGTACATGGTGTCGATCTCCTCAAGCGAGCGGTCCTTGGACTCAATCATGAAGAAGTAAACGACCCAGAAGAGGAGGAAGCAAGAGACGCCGAACACAAGACCGTAAAAGTAGTCGATGCGGTCGGTGACGAGAGTCGAAACGAACGAGATGATGAAATTGAACAGCCAGTTGGAAGCTGTTGCCAGAGCCATGCAGGTGGCACGGTAGCGAGCAGGGTAGAGCTCGCCGACGATGGCCCAGACGAGAGGTCCCCAGGTGGTCGCGAAGCCAACGATGAACAGGCAAGTGAAGACGATCATGACGTTGCCGGCAGTAGCGTTAGGGACGGGAGTGCCGGTGGCGGGGTCAACCTGGGACACGTAGTGGCCGACGAAAGAATAGATGAACAAGCACAAGAACATCCATGCAGCACCGCACATCATTGCCATACGACGACCGACATTCTCGACAATCCAGAGACCACCAATAGTGGCGACAACGTTGACGGTACCAAGGATGATGGAAGTGACGTAAGGGTTCTCCAGACCAGTGGCGCTGAAGATGACAGTGCCGTAGTAGAAGAAGTAGTTGGCACCAGTAAGCTGCTGGCCGGCCTGAAGGACCATGCCGAGCAGAGTGCGGTACAACATGCGAGGACCAGTGAAGATCTCGTGCCAGGGGTGGTCACCGCCAGCCCTCTCAGCAGCAAGCTTCTCCTCAATCTCGCGAATCTCGTTGTCGATGAAAGCGCTGTTGGGGTCGATACCGTTCAAGCGAGCCATGTTAGCACGAGCCTCATCGATGCGGCCCATGCGGTAGGCGTAACGGGGAGACTCGGGCAGAAGGAGAATAGTGCTACCCAAGATGATGGCCCACAAGGCAGACAGACCGTTAGGAATGCGCCACTGAGCATCATTGGTGTAGTCCTTGGATGTGCCGTAGTTGACCATGTAGGCAGTCCAGATACCGAGGGTGATGAGCAACTGGTAGGAACTGACAGTTGCTCCGCGAATGCGCTTAGGGATAGACTCAGACTGGTACATAGGAACAACGGTCGAGAGAGCTCCAATACCGAGACCGGCAGTAAAGCGACCCATGGCGAACTGAGCCCAGACGCGCTCGCTGGTGATTTCGATTATCACACCGACAATATAGAAGAAGGCGGAACCAGAGATGGTCAGACGACGACCGAAGGTATCGGCGAGAGGTGCTGAGATCAAGCAACCAAAAAGGGTACCGATACTATCAAAACGTTAGATGGTTGCTCGAAAGGCGTGTCCATGCGTGCTTACCAGAGGAGACCAACAATGGTACCCTGGCGAATGGCGGAGAACTCGCCGTTCTCGCCAAACCTCTCAAGGAAGTCAGACATCTGGAGGAAACCAGAAATCTGTCCAGACTCATAGCCGAACATGAAACCACCGATACTGGCCACCGCACCCAAAATGACAGCAACCGCAGGGACACGACCCTGAGGCTCGATGTTGGCGCTATCCCTGGTAGGAGAAACCGTCCTCGCAGGAGTCTCAGCAGGGGTCGAAGACTCAGGAGTGCCCTTCTCAGCCACTTCCTCGGAGGCCTTGTTGCCGAAAAAACGCATTTTGAGCGTGTGGTTGGACACAGAGTCCAATATTAAAAGGATAAGAGATATTAGTGCTGCAGAGTACAGGCAAAGACTGTAACCGTTGCAGACGTTGCAAATCGCTGGAGGGGTCAATGGGGAAGAACTGGAGAAGGAAGCTCGAATGCGGGTTTTGAGGAGAACTTATGTCGTGTGATGGCGTGGAGACTATGGTTGGCCTGCTGAGAGTGGAGCCCCGCTGTCATTTTCAATCTTGCAGCCGGGGCTTCATTTCTTCCTTAGCATCGCGACTCGATCGAGCATGACCACAAAGAATGGGGCTGTATGATGTAATTCCTTTCTGAAAGTTGTCGAAGCTCGCGCTCACGGACGGCCCAGGAACCGGATGCATGGCCGGTAAACAAATTTGCCCCAGCTCGTGACCGGGCAACATGTGTGAATGTCGGCAGCACGAGAAAAACTGTACGTTATCGCCCCACGCTTTCCAATAGACGGAGGCCCATGGGCACAGCTCCCTGAACATTCCATCTCCAGACAAACTTCACTGTAGCGGAGTCACCCTCATTTGCGGGCAATGTGGTGGGCCTACACCATGAGGCTCTGCGGTTCGGTAGCCGGAAAATATTGTTGAGATGCTATCCCGAGCACGTCGCGTCCGCGTCTCCCAACAGCTCAGGTACATGGTAGACCAACTCGGCAGTGATTGGCTCGGAGCGCCGATCTTGACCGAGAAGCGCCAATTTAGCGTCCGCAGAGCCTCATTGCTGGCCGTCATGTTGCATCACTAGTGGTCAGCAGCCTGCGCAGGGAATGGCAGCGTGCCGAGGTGCCTGAAGAAAATTCTTCGTGGTTTCGAAAAAGAGGGCCGCGGTGGAGCGCCAGCTGCTAGTTTTGCTTGCAATCTCTGTTGTCGGGAAAAAACTCGGGGCTCGTCAACAACCGAAGAGGCGCCGGATGACGATGTCCTCCTCGCCTCGTACGATGGAGTGATGGTCACAGGTACCGGCAGTAGGGCTGGTGGGGAGACTGTCTCGCGTGTACTGTACACTCTGTCAGCGGGGGATACGCAGTGCATAAAAAGGGCACCTGTGTCTGGGGACAAATGCGGGATCGACTTACCATGATGCTCACTCCACTGCACGCCCAAGTCTAGCGGCGTGCCTTTTCACAACGAGCCAGAGCAGTTTGCGGCGGAGAGCCCATGCAGACACTGCAGTCTGTGACATTCTGTGAGACGTGGAAGGCATCAGAACTTCAGGAAAACGCGCTGCCCCATGGGGCCCAGGCTCTCTTATACTCGTGCTCCGGATTGCATTACTCCGGACTGCGGAGAATGGGTGCCCCAGACGAAAGGGTGTCCGCCAATGAACGATTGGCATGACCAAGAGGTGACAGTTCGGGAAGCGTCTCCCACGATGTTGCACGGCTGCGAGTCGCATCCCGGCGGTTGGGTTGCCAAGATCAGCGTAGTTTCATCGCATAGACGGCAGATATCCTCGGGCATGCGTGTTCTAGTCGGGCACCTGGAGATTACAGCCCTACTGATCGTGTGGGTATTTCTCGTATCGACAGGTGTGAACTTGTGACATCAGAAGGATGGTACAACAGATCAGAGTGATACGCTGATATTTCATGGAAAAGCCCATACTATTCATGGAAGCAGTGATGCGACGTTGCCCTGAGATTCATCCACCCTGTGGCGGAGGAAAGCGGAGGACAGCGGCGGAGTGTGGAGAAGCTTGGGCGTGGAGGTGTGGCGTGGATGACACGCTAGTCCTTTTTAGTGCAAAGCCGTCCGAGGCCACAATGGCTGTGGACAAAATTTCTTCCAATAATCATGGTATACGTCTGTGTTAACGGTATCCGGGAAGCAATTACGAGAGACAGCAATTGAATACATGTCACACAGATATCATAAGGGAGTACGTTCTTCTTGTTCCATACGGTTTGCCGGCTGCATGCAGTCCAGCTCAAGATGGAAGCAACGGCATCTGGAATTTATGATTACCTACAGCCAAGAACATATGTGGGCCATGTTTGCAGAGCCTCTCTGCTAGACTCATCCTCCGCCATCCTTTCATTTCTCGATAGCCTCTGTCCACAACCGGTAGCCGTTCCGACATACGGGAGCACCTCTGCTGAGAGGCTGCCAAGTGCCATCCGACTTTTACGACATCTGATTTGTCAGAACACAAAGAATCTATGTAGAGAGCGACATAGACTGTGGCATAAGTATGAAGTCCAGGCCAAAGAGTCTGCCGATGTTGAAGTTTTAAACGTTCATTCGTGCCAATGCTCGATCAGAAATTCAAGCTACCTCCCCGATAATATTGCAATCAGATCAAATCTTGAATGATAATATAGGAACAAAAAGTCCTGGGCCTAAAGCGATCTCCTATCTTTGCGACGCGCAATCAATTACATTGAATAGTGACAATGACGGAGCGACTAGGTTGTCTTACTTTGGATACACGTTTTTGATTTGCAATAGAAATCATGGCAACGGCTCCATAACCTAACATGCAGTCCAAATTCATATTTCCAGAGTAACAACCCTTCAAGAGAGATGTCTGCATGCAAAAGAATCCACACTGCTGCAACGACCACTTTCACAACAGTGTACAGATGCAGAGCCCTCGCGCTCTCTATTGGACATATGGCCTTACCAATCCAGGGATCAGATGTATCAATGCCCTCTGAAAACATGCACACCGTTGGACAGTTGAAACGCTATCAAGTTCCATGCCTACCAAGTAGAAAGCCACATACCGCCAGGGCAGAGATGATGAGATGGCCGAAAAATCCAGCTACTTAGCAACAATAGATCATAAATCGTATATTCATACGGCGTTGTATAATAACAGAGATCCAGACAACCCAAATTCAATCAAGACGATAGATCTATAAACCTCTCTGGTGACGCCAACGCTATGAACCACTGGAAAAGCTAAAAGAAAATTGCCATAGGCGCAACAATCACCTGTAGCCTCTCATCTCCACAATGTCCCTTTCTCTGACCAATGGACTACCCTCTCTTGGCGGCGCAGGGAGCGACAGCCTGCGTTTGTCTACAACCATTGTCTCCCTGAGATCTATCTCGCGCTCCAACTCATCGACGTCGTGATACGTGCCTACGTGCTTGACCAAGCTCTCCACGTTGCGGCATATGGCGTCCACATCTCTATTCCTGCTGCAGATTATGCACGCGTACTCGCCATCAGGTGTATGACATTTCACTGCAAACCTCTGACCGAGTCTGAATTCGCGCGTTTCCATGATGTCGGTCTCATAACCATTTTCCACCACGGTGATGGGTGTGCGCTTCCCGATCATCCAGAAATCCTCGCCGGTCACGTCGAGACGCAGCCCGCAAGCAGGACATTCACAGTTCCCTCCTGGCGCCATTGACGCTGCAAGTGGCTTGTTGGGTATGTATTGCAGGTCAAGGCTGTATCTGCAATAAAGTGTATCAGGGACTTCGATGAGACTTTGCGAAGAGCGGTTCGGTGGGGCGGCGATGGAGCGTTGTGGGGAGTTCGAGCGGTTGGATGTGCCCGAAGAGAGGCGTACTTGTTGGTCTTGGAGGGCCTTGAGTGAGCCTTCGCGCGCAGAATTGGAGGCCGCAACTAGCTTAGCCATGTCGGCGCGTGTCAATTGGCGGTCATTGTAGAGAGCGTCCTGAAGGACAGTTATGACTGTCTGTTGAAGGGCGATGATTTGGGCTTGTAGTTGATTTTCGGTTATCGCTGAGCTGCGGTCAGTTCGTGATTGCCTTGAATGTATTAAAGAGCGGACACGTACCGTCACCGCGGGCGAATCGACTGCCATGCCGCCCGTACATGTCGTCGTACATCCTTTGGATCATCATGCCATTTCTCTCGAAGCTCTCGCCAACATCGTCGCGGTAGCCGTCACGGTATCCGCCCCGCCGCCCACCACCACCACCGCGTTCCCCTCCGCCATCTTTCAAGCGCTCGATCTCCTCCTGTCGTTTATCGGCCTTCTTCTGTGCCTCCTCAAACTGCTCGCGCAGCTGCTTGATGTTGTCATCCTGTTCGGTGTCTCTCTTTTTCTGCTTGTGCGCTTCTCGTCTATCATGAACACGTTCCCAGAGGCCCATAGACGCAGTGAATGTACCCACAAGTGTCGAAGCGAGGGTGGCGCAAATGAAGGTTTTCTGGAAACCGGGGTAAGCATCGCCCGTTGGCGGTTGAATCATAGGCAGAAATTCTCCGCCGACTGGGCCTTTACCTTTAGATTCTTTTCTTCGATCCATGATGCGTAGTTCATGGCCACAACTAGCGTTGCAGTTCTGAGATACGATATGGCATGCACACGCGAAGTAGCACGCGAAGAGGTCTAAGGGGAGCCGGCGGTGGGGTATCAAGAGACAAAATCGCTAAGCAGACCGTAATATGTAGTAGACAGCGAAGGTTCAAGGGTGATGCGCGCTTAGACGTAATGACTCGCACTTGAAATGCACCTTCACGTAGCTGGTTACACTATCAAGACGTGTGATGCTGTGACTGGAGTAGAGAGGAGGGAGATGCACATCTCACAACAGATGACGCTCGAAGGTAAAGTGCGCGCTTGTGCGCTGGTGCGCATGGCGGGCCCCATGATGAAGGATCGCCGCAGCGGAAAGAATATGGCGTTTGATTGCTGCAATTTTCGCGCATGTTTGTGAGGGCTGCCGCTATGCTGACCGCAAGTCGCTCTCGTGTGCTGAAGGCGCAGGTTGGGAAGACCGTGACGTCATGGTCTAGCCCTTTCGCGGCTGGCTCGGCGGGACAACATGCAATAGCGACCAGCCTCCGCACTTTCCCGCGTCTCGCGCCCAAAGACCGGTTGTTCACGATCTCCACTCTTGCGTGCCTTTCATGTTGCCGAGAGAATACGCTGCGAAGTTGAGCTACAGCCGTTAACGGAGAGCCTGAAGCCTGTTGTAAGCAAACACCTCGGCATGACAATTCAGTTTAGGACCACGTTGGCATTCAGAATTAGAGGAAAACATTCTTTGATAACCCACTTACACCTCTTATCTACAACTTCGGGCTAAGAATGTTGATCAAGGATGATTCACACTTGTTCGCCAACACAGATAAAGACACGCATACATAAAGAGAGAGGCTCACAATTCGGAGGTTGCTCAGAGTCCGCTAGAAGAGTGTATGAGTGCGAGTGATGCTGAGTCGACCGCGTCTCGTTATTCTTTATTGGATGTGACATGTGACACACGCAATCTGCCAGTCTCCTGTTGTATCTAACACTCAAGGAAAAGGTAGTGAGTAACTCGGATCATGATTTGCCATTGACTTTGAGGTTTAGAGACTACTTTCGTATCACTGGCAGCGTAGCTCACACAACCCCACTCAGACAGCAGTAGGCTCGACTAGATTTCCTGTAGCAGTAGCTACACAGGCACAAACAGCCTGTCCAGAGGCTTGGACCTGCAGTGCTGTGGCAATACCACAGTTGCTGATGACACAGCCTTGAGCCGAGGCCTGGATGATCGAAGAACTGGAGCAGCGGCATCTGTAGTCGCCATTACCACAGCCAGCTGCAGAAGCGGCCGACGAGATGCATGGGACCTGAGGGTATCGTCAGCTTGCTTCAACATGTACCCGACCAAATGATGGTGTGTGAGATGGGACTTCGTACTCCGCATGTAGGGATCGCAGAGGCAACTGGGTCGCAAGCAGTCTGCGCAGCGGCTGAGGAGGTAAAGATAGCAGTGATGGCGCTGAGAATGATGGATGTCCTCATGGTGAAGGTTGAGATTGATAGGATAGTAATGAGGATTGGAGTTTCAGTCTCAGTTGTTGATTCTGAAGCACTTCTGCTGAGCTGTGCTCGACTTATATATCTGTCAAGTGTTCCTTAAGATATTGCTCGACCTAGCATCATGTCACTCCAATGCGCTCATTGTCCGCTAAGCACCGCTTGACACGATACTCTTCGCTGCTTCCGAGTCAACTGCTATCACAAGATGGTCTTTCACGCTCGGCTCGTCGGCGAAGCAGCGTGGATTCGGATGATCGTGAGGAGAAGCTTTGAAGGCCAAATTGCAAGTACTGTAAGATTCGGACTATGCATCGATAAACGGCAGGCAGGCCGTCTGGCTGGTGCTGCTGGGTAGGATCGTCCTGTCGCAAAAATTTGCAAGAGCAAGGAGATCGACCAATGACCCTGGTCCATACCCTGAACAATGCCAGGTACCTAGCATGATGTTTTGGGGCGCGATGCGGGGAAACTCGAGGCACTCGGACGCAGAGTAGTCGCATCCGGTTGTGGAAGGCACGAGAGCTCAGACGTGCAGCGGTGCAACAACGATGCGGGCAGACAGAGGATGGCGAAACGACCAGGCCGAGGCCATGTGAACGTGAGGGGCCCACAACCTGGCATCGCCGCAGATTATCGTCGGAGAGTCAAGTTTAGGATGACGACAAGTTAGCCCTGTACTCAGCAGTGTAACCTTAAAAGAGCATTAGTCGCGGAAGCGCTGTGAGAGACTGAACAAACATCAATCTCAACACCATCCAATCTTTCTGTGCTTATTGCGGGGGAATCTCTCTGAACCACCAAACCTATTTGATGCGCATTTGGAAAGCTTCCAGCTTTTGGTGTTTCGCGAACTTCCCTATGCAAGACAGTGCCTGCGTGCTTGGGCCATCTAATGTCCCACTCCTGCAATAGATTCCAAAGTAATAGATGTGTGGTATGAGAGCACTGAAGATGGCAGCAGTCGCATCGGACACGTACAGTCGGCGTTAGGTAAGCTGTGGAGGTACTCATCACAGGGCACTATACTTTCAGCTGCTTTTCACAGTAGCTAACAGTGTTACGTTGTCGCAAAACGCGTGTCCAGAACCGATGTCTACAAAATGCCTTCAGGTCAATGATGAGCAACGCCGCAGCAATGACGGAGTTGGTTCGGCAGTGGCGCAAACGCGGGGCATCACCCCACTCCTGCCTATCGCGTGCGCAGGAGCGTTCGGACTGAACGCGTGCATGTATTGCTAATCATTGCATCGTCTTTGTCCCTTGTACTATATGCACAATCGCATGTTCTGTGTGCCATAAAAGCTCTGCTGGCGTGAGCCTCAAAACTATACAGACGACAACATGGCAGACGTCAACAACAGGCAACGGGGCATCCGCATCGCCATAGACGTAGGTCTATCATGTCGTCTGAGATGTAGTAACACTGACGACCCAGCGCGGGGGCACCTTCACAGATTGCGTCGGTAATCCCGGGTCGGGCAAGATGGAAGACGACGTGGTTATCAAGCTGCTGTCTGTCGACCCTGCCAACTATGATGACGCGCCGCTCGAAGGCATTCGCCGCCTACTCGAACGCTTCACTGGCACCGAGATCCCACGTGGACAGCCACTCGACACGACTAAGATCGAGAGTATACGCATGGGCACCACTGTAGCCACCAATGCTCTACTGGAACGCAAGGGCGAGAATATGGCCATGGTCGTGACCAAAGGCTTCAAGGATTGCCTGGAGATTGGCAACCAGAGCCGCCCAAACATTTTCGCGCTAGACATTCGGAAGCCTGAGGTGCTTTACAAGCGTGTAGTGGAGATTGATGAACGCGTGACGCTGGAGGATTACGCCGAAGACCCAGAACGTCACCAGACAGACGCCCAGATCATTGACAAGGCAGGCGCCGAAGCTGAACTCGTCAAGGGTCTGTCTGGCGAGACAGTGCGAATTCTGCGGCGACCACAGGAAGACGCTATTAGGAAGCAGCTGAAGGAGGTCTACGACAGCGGCATCAAGAGTATCGCGGTATGTCTCATGCATGGCTATACGTACCCACACCATGAAGCTCTGATAGGCAAGATCGCTCAAGAAATTGGCTTCGAACATGTTTCTCTGAGCCATGCCTTGATGCCCATGATCAAACTCGTGCCGCGGGCGACTTCAGCCTGCGCCGATGCCTACCTGACCCCTGCAATCCGGAAATACATCGATGGGTTCTCCAAAGGATTCGAAGGTGGACTTGGCTCAGAGAGCGTAAAGCGCGAAGAGGGCTCAAAGGGCGCACGCTGCGAGTTTATGCAGTCAGACGGTGGCCTTGTAGACGTTGACATCTTCTCTGGGCTGAAGGCCATTCTGTCTGGCCCCGCCGGGGGCGTAGTCGGGTATGCGCTGACATCTTATGACCCGGAAACCAAGACACCCGTCATTGGCTTCGACATGGGCGGCACAAGTACCGATGTGAGCAGGTACGGCGCTGGACGCTACGACCACGTCTTCGAGACAACCACCGCTGGAGTGACCATCCAGTCTCCGCAGCTCGACATCAACACAGTAGCGGCAGGAGGAGGTTCACGTCTGTTCTGGAAGAACGGTCTATTCGTTGTTGGTCCTGAGTCTGCGAGCGCCCATCCGGGTCCAGCATGCTACCGCAAGGGAGGTCCATTGACCATCACCGATGCAAATCTATTTCTGGGACGCTTGTTGCCTGACTTCTTTCCTAAGATCTTTGGAAAGAATGAAGATGAGGGTCTTGACGCAGATGCGAGTGAAAAGCTGTTCAAAGAGCTGGCCGAACAAATTAATAGAGAAGTAGCGGGAGGGAACAAGGAGAAGGAGATGTCGCTGGATGATATTGCTAATGGTTTTATCAAGATTGCTAATGAGACCATGACACGGCCCATTCGCAGCTTGACCGAAGCCCGAGGTCATGACACCTCCAAGCACAGGCTGGCGACATTTGGTGGAGCAGGTGGGCAACATGCTGTTGCCATCGCCGAAGCTTTAGGCATTTCACAGATTCTTGTGCACAGGTACTCTTCAGTCCTGTCAGCATACGGTATGGCGTTAGCGGATGTTGTGGATGAAAGACAAGAGCCGGAGTCCAGAGCTTGGTCGGACGATCGAGAAGTGCGACAATACCTGCAGAAGAAGATGGCAGAATTGAAGTCGAAATCTACAGAGATGCTCAAGAGTCAGGGCTTCGATGAAAGCAGCATTCATTTCGAGGAGTACCTCAATTTGCGTTACCGTGGTACTGAATCTGCTCTCATGATCATCAAGCCCACGAAAGAGGAAGCCGAGAAAGAGTACGGTGGGGACGATTGGGCCTTCGGTCAAGCGTTTATCAAGCAACACGAGCAAGAGTTTGGTTTTACTTTGCCAGACCGCGATATCATCGTC
Organism: Stagonosporopsis cucurbitacearum; assembly: GCA_016920805.1. Lineage (NCBI taxonomy): Eukaryota > Fungi > Ascomycota > Dothideomycetes > Pleosporales > Didymellaceae > Stagonosporopsis > Stagonosporopsis cucurbitacearum. Next base: position 858,278 of record JAFEKD010000011.1, on the reverse strand, counting down.
GATGATGTGCGTGCGCGTGGTATAGGAAAGACTTTCGAGGGCCTGGAGAAGACCGTCGACCAACAGCTCAAGGAGATCAAGGCCAAGGACCTTTCCAAAGACGAGAAACGATATGACACACGCAAGGTCTTCTTTGAAGGTGGACGACAAGAGACTTCCGTCTACAAGCTTGAAAATCTTGAAGTTGGTGATCGTATTGAGGGCCCAGCAATCATTGCGGATGGCACACAGACTATCGTTGTTACGCCAGGTGCGTCAGCGTTGGTGATTCATACCCACGTTGTGATCAACATCGGCGAGAGCGATGGGGCTGAGAAAGAGATTAGCACAAAGGAGGTTGACCCTATATTGCTAAGCATCTTCGCGCACAGGTTCATGGCCATCGCAGAACAGATGGGGCGCGCCTTGCAGAAGACAAGTGTGTCAACAAATGTGAAAGAGCGTCTCGACTACTCTTGCGCATTGTTTGACGCCGAGGGCGGACTTGTAGCGAATGGTGAGTTGAAAACATGCTCTTACGAAATTCGACTGACGGCACGTAGCACCTCATCTCCCGGTGCATCTCGGTAGCATGTCGACCTGCGTACGCAAGCAAGCTGCCATCTGGAAGGGCAAGCTCAAGAAAGGTGATGTACTTGTTTCCAATCACCCGATGTTCGGTGGTACACACTTACCGGATATCACTGTCATTACACCAGCTTTCAGCGGCGATGATATTATCTTCTACGTCGCCTCTCGAGCGCACCACGCTGACATTGGCGGCATCTTACCCGGCTCAATGCCCCCGTCCTCGAAAGAACTATACCAAGAAGGCGCTGCGATCAAGAGCGAGAAGCTTGTGTCAGAAGGTCACTTCAATGAGGAGCGTATAGTCGAGCTACTTTCAAAAGAGCCTGCTCAGTATCCTGGATGCTCAGGTACTCGCTGTCTTAGCGATAACTTGAACGACTTAAAAGCCCAAATCGCCGCGAACCAGAAAGGCATCAACCTCATTGGCACATTGATGTCTGATTACGGTGAGCAGGTTGTCAAATTTTACATGACCAACATCCAAGCCAACGCTGAGTCCTCCGTCCGCCAATTGCTCAAAGAGGTCTACAAACGTTTTGAAGGCCAAGATCTCTCTGCCGAGGAGTTCATGGACGATGGTTCCCCGATCAGGCTCAAAGTAACCATTGATCCCGAGAAAGGAGAGGCTGTTTTTGATTTCAGCGGTACAGGGCCCGAAGTGTATGGCAACATCAACGCTCCTGAAGCCGTGACATACAGCGCGATCATCTACTGCCTACGCTGCTTGATCAGCGAGGACATTCCTCTGAACCAAGGTTGTTTGAAGCCCATTCACGTTCTCATCCCCAAGAAATCCTTCCTCTCACCATCCGACAACGCCGCCGTTGTGGGCGGGAACGTGCTCACCTCCCAGCGCGTGACAGACGTCGTGCTCAAGGCCTTCAAAGCCTGCGCCGCCTCGCAAGGCGACACAAACAACCTGACCTTTGGCTTTGGCGGGCTCTCCGGGGGTGAGAACGGCAGCGAACGCAAAGAAACAAAGGGCTTCGGATACTACGAGACCATTGCTGGCGGCTCTGGCGCAGGGCCAACCTGGAACGGCACGAATGGCGTGCACACCCACATGACCAACACACGAATAACCGACTCAGAGGTCTTCGAGCGGCGCTATCCCGTGCTGCTGCGTGAGTTCTCGCTCCGCGAAGGCAGTGCGGGTAAGGGCATGCACATTGGCGGCGAAGGCGTGATCCGCGACATCGAGTTCCGCATCCCGGTACAAGTCTCCATCCTGAGTGAGCGACGGGTCTACCACCCCTACGGCATGGAAGGTGGCGGCGACGCCGCGTGCGGACTGAACATCTGGGCGCGCAAGGTCAATCGCCAGAACATCGACAAAAACAGCGATTCGAAAAAGCAGACGCAGGACTCAGACGCGAAGACGGCTGGGATCCAGGATATCAGTGGGAAGGATGCAGAGAGCGAAGATGTCGAGTATCGCTTTATCAATCTTGGGGCGAAGAACACGGCGAGTATGCAACCTGGGGAGCGCATCATTATTCATACACCTGGTGGTGGAGGGTGGGGGAAGGAAGGGGAGGAAAGTAGGGTTGAGGACAAGAAGGATCCGAAGGCAGCATGGAGGGGAGGTAGTGTGGCTGAGAGACAGGCGACCGGGGAGGCGTCTGCGTAAGAAGCACACCAGCATGCCTAAGAATTTAGAACCAATTACGGTAATCAGATACGGAAATGAGGAACCCACGTCCAGCATATATGTCGAATGCTAAAGCGAACGTAGGAGCAATTTTCGTGAAAACCGCACAGCAAACTGCTAGAATGTACAAACAAATAAATACAAAACAAACACCATACCACATGACTCTTTCAAAGCTGTCCAAGCGCATTTGCTATTCAAAACGGTTCCGTAACGTCACATACAAGCACAACAAACATATTCGTCATTTACCCGGCCCTTTTCAGACTTACAGGTGTTCCTCCAAGATCCCAGCAGCACCTACGAAACAGAAACAAACGGTACCAGGTTCTTAGAATGGTGGCTGAAAGGCTAAGAATTGGTGATGGATGAGGCCTCGAGCAGTAGCGCAGCATCGTGCAACGCCGGGGCAGCAACAAAGAGCCCACTATTGTTATTGTTGGGCTGGCTGCCGCACTGTCTGATGGGAGCTGTATCTCGCTACGTACAGGACAAGAGCACAGCATACGGGAGACGTACTGGTGGAGAGCAGGTTTCTCGGGGGCGATGAAGCCGGCGTTCAGTGGGAAGGAGGCGCCTTTATGACTGAGGCAGGTGGTAGGGCGTAGCGGAGAGACTTTGTTCAGGATCATGGTCTTTGGAGATGGGCTGGAGATGGGTGAAGAATTTCGCCGCATAACATTAGTTTTGCATCGAGTTGGAAGAGCAATGTATCGATCGAGAATTGTAGGCTTGAGGTTATGAAGTCACAGAGAAGGCATGGCGGATCTGGTGGGTTACTGGAGCGGTGATGCACCATCGGATCCAACATCGTTCACCTTATCGACAATCTCACTTTCGAGTCATTGTTCAACATGAATCAGGTCAATCTTTAAGATTATATTCACATATCGCAAAGTCACGAATAACGTCAGAAAAACAAAGCTCACATTCCAACAATGCCGCAGCAACAACACATCGACCTTCCCCCTCCAGAGAGTATAGCACCTACCTCTTAGTAACACCACCACGTCCACGGACGCTCGAGCGACACGCAGCGCTCCTTGTCGGCACAGACCTGAGGAAGTTCGGACCCTTCGACCTCGCACACGCACCCGCCAACCAGTAGCGACTGCCAACCCCAGGCACAGTCCTGAGGTTGCGTCTGTACAGAGGACGTTGCCCGTTGCCCGTTGAGCTTGCGTCCGAGAAGTTCCTCGCCTGCAAGGTTGAACGCCGTCATCAACGTGCTTCCGTAGCGCAATTCTCTCGTAGAGCAGCTCTCGTAGGTCCCGTACCTCCCTTACATACGGCATCTCATCAAGCTCACTGAAAGTCAGGCCTCGATTGATTTGAGCGACGGGTGATGAACGGGGTGGCTCCAGGATGTAGCGGAATGTGAGCATGTTGAAGTATCCGTACTGGTGGGGGTTTTTGGCATTTGGGACGAAGAGAAGGCCAAGGTTCTTCCCGAAGTTGGAACGCGGGTGGTTGTCGGAGTCTTCTGTGGGGTTTTGGGGATTTTGTGTTGGTGTGGATGTTGGGGGGTGGTTCGAACAGAAGGAAGACAGTGTTGCAGGCCTTCGTCCGCGAGCGATGATCTCCTTCATGTCTGCGATTGTCCCCTTTCTCTTCGGCAAGCTGGGGACGTGTGCTGTGGCAGCATTCTGTGCAAGCCCTGAAGCGTTGCCAAGCAGGGAGAAAGGCTGTGGAGGTGTCACAGTCGGAGCCGGTGGTGAGACCTGAGCACTAGACAGTGCGATGGATAGAGAAGAGAGATCGAAGGAGTCGTTCGAAGATGAAGCAGAGCTTCACCTGCTGTAGAAGAGTTGGGACCAGGGAGAAGACCGACGGCAGTGTTGGCAACAGAGCCCACTAGAGCAGGAGTAGAATCTGTCGGTGGTGACACGGACGATATCGACGGGACGTCGCACCCAGTTGTAGTGACGACGCCTTGGTACAAAGTTGAGGACGTGCTGGAGTTTTCCGCTGCCCCAGGCTGACCATAACCCAGAGCCAGAGAAGTTGCCGGAGCACCTGCACTTCCTGAGCATTGTTGATGCATGCCGTAAAAACCGTTGTTGGGACCGATGGTGGTCGAGGAAAGTTGCAGCTCAGCTGCCTCGACATTTCGAGGAGGAATTCCAAACATCTGGCTCAACGAAGACCGGAAGCCTGGGTGAGGTTTTGTGGCCCCGAAGAGCCTGCTGCCGGAGATGTACGTACCGCTCAGCTCGCCTCGGAAGCCCTGCAACTGAAACCCCGTGGAGGGACGTAACGCCGAAGAACCAGTCTCGTGAATCTCCTTCGCCCATGTGAGGTAGGTCTGGTGCTGGAGCGGGTCAATGCCTGGCTCCGTCAAATTGATGCCAAACATCTGCAGAGCAGACACAAACAGTGTGGCAATCATTCGAACTTGATCGTCAGCACCTTGAGCCATGGCGAATATCGTAGTCATGACGGCTGTCAGTAGAGCGCTTTGCTTCTCAAGCTGAAAGATATTGGCGTCACGCTCTGAGTTACGCCTAAGCAGCTCGATCTCCGCATTTTGTCGGTCAATCGTTTGCGGCTTCTCGTTGAGTTTGGCTTCGTACTCGCGCTCAAGCTTCTTCTGCAGCTCAAAGTCCCACTGCTCACTGGAGATGCGTCGCTGCGCACGTAGCAACTGCGCTTCGACATCATACAGCTGTGTCCTGAGGCCGATGATATCATTCTGAGCCTTGCATAGCTCGCGCTTATGTTGCCTGATATTGGCGCGCACAGCTTCCACGTTGTAGTATTCGCTGTTCAGCTCCAGCTGGTTCTGAAGCTTGATGATCTCTAGCTCTTGGGTGGCTTTGGCGCGTTGCAAGTTTTCGAAGCCACTTTTGCTGCTCGAAATCTCATTGCGGAGGGCCTTGATGCGTTGCTCCAAGCCAATAACTCGGTCGTCATGCATGAGACGCAAGTTCTGGACAATGTCAGGGGAAGCGTACTGTTCGAGCTTTCGACGAAGACTGGTGATTGTGGTGTTTCGACGATAGCTGTAGTATGCGTTCACAGCCATGGTGATACCATCTACCGCTGTAGTATACATTACAGTGACTGCTAGTGACAGGTGGGGGAAGAGGCAAGCGGCAAGCAGGAGGTAGAAGACCCAAGGCGGCATGCTAATATAATCGAGCAAGGAAAGAAAGCCGTGACAGAACCACGTGGATAGTTGGTGCGCCTTGTAGAAAAAAGCATCAGTGACGAGAGAGAAGCTCTTGTCGACAGTGATGTTAAGAGTGTGCGCAACAATCGACACTCCAGTGAAGTGGAAAAAGGGAGAGAGCAGAAGAACGACAAGCCACATTGACGACATTCTGATTTTGAGCGTGGGTGGTATAGTGGTATGACAAAGTTGTGGTGGATCAGGTTGAGAAGGGGCGTTGTGAGTTGTATATACTTTCGAGGGTGAAGCTGGCAGACTTTATGAACGACAGGAAGAGGTCCATGTAGGGCGAGGCGCCCCTACTGCTGAAAGGGCAGTTTGTGCAAACGAAATATGGCGGGGCGTGAATGGAAGTGAAATGTGGAAGTGAAAGTATGTCCACAGTAGCCTCATGTGGGAAGGAGGGTGGAAGATGAAATGGTGGTATAGACACCGAACTTCAAGCCTGTATATAGTCGAAGTATTCTTGAACAAAGCGATAAAGTGTTTGCTCAAACATGCAGGCAAATAATCTTTCAAAGACAATCATCCAATCTCCCAAACCTGCAACACGTCTGGCAGCCCATCGTAAGTAAACATGATCGACTTGTACTAGGAAAATAGAACTTGAAATGAATACATACATTCTATACATTTTTTATGCATCATACATTCTACGACTTGGAGGAATCAGCACCTGCATGATAGACCGCCTTATACACCATGTCCCCTGCATTCACGACTGCCCATGGTCTGCCATCTTGTACGCGGTCGAGACCACAACTCCTGCTCTTCCACCCTCCGTTCCTCAGTCCTCTTGCAATGTTCCATGCGCCGGCGATGCAATCGTTGACTCCAACACCATTGTATTGATTGCCGACCACACGCAGCCTGCCCTTGAACTCGTCTTGGAGAGACGAAGCAAACGACTGCAACCGATCTTCGTAACCCAGCGTGTACTGAGGTATGCAATCTTTGCTGAGGTTGACATGGTGAGCGAGAGGTGCGTCTGTGATTCCAAGGTGGCGCTCGATGACTGAGCGTGCCATAGCAAGGCCCTCTTCTTCGTCAGGGAAGCCCTCAAATCCGTTCCACCAGTGCCCTCCCATCATGACTGTGAGTTTTGTGCCCGGAGCCGTGTCCTGGCCCTTGATAGCGGAGTTATCGAAAATGACGCCGAGGGCGCGCTCGGGGTTTTGCTCAAAGGGAATGGATTGCGGAATCAGGTAGCCGAAACCTTCCACATTTAGGAGATTGGGGTTCTCGAAGTAGAGGTTGACTGTCATGACGGTGACATAGGGTGTGAGTTCCGTATTGCGGAGTGTAGAAATGACAACATCGTAGTTTTCCGTAGTCTTGTTGGCGTCGGTCTAGATGTGGTCAGCTCAAAAGCATCTCAAAGGAGAAGAAAAGGGACGTACGCCTGCGACGACCTCGACTTTCTTCTCTTCACCTTCAACCATCTTGAAAGAAGAGACAGGGCAATCGAGCTTGATTTCGATGTTGCCGGTCTTCTCCATGGCATCCTGCAGCCCTCTGACGAGAGTCTGCAGTCCATCCTTGAAGCTGAAGACACTTGCATTTTTGATGTTGTTCGCAAGCTCGACATCGAGGTCAATCTCGTTCTGCATGGCCCTCGCGACTTCGACATCGTACGGGTGAGCCATGGCCTGGTGCCCCGAGTCGGCGCCCTCGTGTTGCATGCGCATGAAGCCGCCCAGTGCGTTGCCGTATCTGCCTTCGAGCTGCCAGGCCATGGAAAGCAGTGTCTTGGCACTCAGCTGCCAGATATCTCCAGCGTAGATGCCATGGAAGACGGCAGAAATGAGGTTGTTGGCAAGCCTCTCATCTACACGGCGCGCTAGGAAGGAGCCAACGGTTTCGTCGCTGAGAGTCGAGGAGCGCTTGGGCTTCATGGGCTCCTTGATCAGACCCACGACGCCATCGAGGATGCCAGACCGCCACAGCGGGAAGATGTCAGCGAACGAGGGAACCTCCGAGGGCAGGCGGTTGAGGCGGTCCGGGTAGTATATGAAGCGGTTCTTTGCGCCTGGCTCGTCGCGCCTGGTGTAGACGAGCTGGTCGACGAGGCCCAGTTTCTCGATCTGCATGTGTCAGCCGCACTGCACTTGGCCACATGCCTGCCCAGCTTCTTGCACAGCTGCCCGTACTCACCAGATGCGCGGTGACGGTTGCATTGCGCAGCGTGCGTGGCCCCGACTCGAACTTGACCTCGCCGCCGGGCACCTGCACGCGCTTTGTCCTGATCCAGCCGCCAGTCTCTTTCCCCGCCTCATAGACGGTGATTTTGCTCTTGGGGAACTCTTTGGCGGTGAAGTAGGCGCTCGAGAGGCCAGCGATGCCGCCGCCGAGCACCGCAATGCGCTCAGGGTAGGCTGCCGAGGACGAGGCACGACGGCCGCCCAGCAGCGAGCGCCCAGGGCGGACTCTCAAGGTCGACTCGAGAAGCGGCACATGTCTTCTGACCAGCATTGCCGGTGATAGCGAGCTATGGAAGGCGCGTTTGGGAGCTCAATTGCTGGCCATGCTTGCAGCCGTCATGGACATGAAGTTCGCTCGGGAAATTGTCCGAGCTTCAGCCCTACCGTACGCGCATGCACATGTCATACACGAGACGAGCTGTCTGTCAGGCTGTCAGCCTTTTTTGTTGCACTTGCAGCGCAAAATCACGTCACTCAAGTGTGTGTTGATCGAATCTTGTAAAGAGACACAGAGCAGCTGAATCGCCGCTTGAAAACAAACTCAGTTCCTGACTCCTGCAAGCCTCGACTCTCATCTCAGCTATCCCTATCCAGAACTATAGTACATGTGCTCTTTTGATGCCGCACACCTGTCTGCAGCCGCTCACTTCCATCTCAATGGTATCATGCCTCATCTCGCCATTTCGTGTCATTACAATCTCCTCCACCTATAATGCTACATCCTGCTCCATGCTCTCGGCCGCCTGCGGCTGGCTGTTCTGGTTTTCCTGGCCAGGGATAATGAGCTCCTCTTCCCGGTTCTCGTCAATAAACTTCCTTTCACTAACATGTTCACCCTCCTTTGGTGCGACCCAGACATTTGTATTGTTCTTCTTCTGGCCAGGATTGTGCTTGTACTGGCAGCGCGGGTTCAAGCAGGGGTTGAACTTGCACATGATCGAGCTGTGCGAGAACTTGCAGTCCGGTGTTGTGCAGTCAGCGCCGTTGCGGCATGGCGGTGCCGAGGGGTGCTTGTAAGGACAATTGACGGGATCACGGCAGTTGGGCCAGAATGCGCATTCCTGCTCTGACTGGAATTGTTGCCGCTTGGCCGGCGAAGGGTGCTTTCCTGCGCATTTTTTATTTTTGCATGCAGCTCCAAACTCACAAGTAGAATCCATGTCCACGGTGGTGCCGGGGGGAGCAGCCGGCGACTGATGCACAAAGTGGCACTCGGGATTGGTGCATCGTAGGTTGAACTTGCACATGGTCGAAGACGGTTCAGGCCTTGCGTTCTCAACATCCATGCCATCTCCGTTCTCGCCTGCAGGGCCGTCGGTCATGGCGTCGTCCTGGCCTTCCTTCTTGGTAAACTTTGTCGACTGGTGCATGCCACCACGGCCTCCGCGGCCGCCTCGTCCCCCGCGTCCTCCCCTGCCGCTGTTGAAGTTGGGGTTGATGTAGGGCGTTGCACCGGAGAAAATTTGTTGCATCATTTGGGCTTGCTGCTCATACATCTGCATGAGTGCCATCTGCTGCTGTTGATTCAGGCCGATGCCAGCATTCATGCCGCCGTTCTGGCCTCCAGGCATCGACATACCGGGCATGCCGCCCATGTTCATGCCGTTCATGCCGTTCATTCCATTCATGGGCCCGGGAGCACCGTTGATGTTGCCAACCTGGTTCATGCCTCTGCCGTTCGCCATAGCTTCGATTCCGCGGCCGAGGTTTTGGCCGCGGGGGCCTCTAGGAGGGTCGCGACTATTCCTCCCAACGCCGCCTCCGCCACGTACGCGATGTAGCGGGTCATCGTTTCGGTTCATCTGTCTATTCATCTGGTTGAGCATGTTGCGTCCTCCGCGTGCTCCTCCGCGCGCTGAAGGCGGGCCGCTGCCATTGCGCATGGCTTTTGGTCCTGTGGGGCTGCAGTGGGTCAGTCTGTGTGGTCGAAGAAGATGGGCTATTGGGCCGACGTACATGCCCTCCTGGGCTTCTGACGCGCCCTCCATGTCGGTGTCTTGCCCACTAGGCACAAAGGGAGCTGCGCCGCCGTCCATGGGCTGGTCTGTAGACGGCGCACTCTGCGCGGCGCCCCCAGCGGCTTGCCGCTGCAACGCGTCAATCTGTGCGAACAACCACTGTGCAAACTCCTGTGTCTCTGTGTTCTCGGGCCCCAGGTCCAGCAGGTCGTTGGACAGCTCGGCCGCGACTTGGGACTGGTCCTTGCCGTTGGCCAGCATAAGTAGGATGTATTCAAACAGCGTCGTGTCATCACCGCCAGTTGTCCATCCGTTCTCGGCGAGCTTGGGCTGCACGACTTGCTGGAGCTGCGTCGCAAGAGGCGACTCGGGAGAGAAGTCAGCCATGATGGCTGTTGGGGGAGACGAGCCGGCGTGGGTGTGGAGGGTGCAGGGCGAGGGAGAGAAAAGTCTCGTGGACAAAGCGGTGGCGAAGGGCGCGCCTTTTCGCGTTCTCTTTGTTGCGTTGTTATGTATAGCTGTCTGCACCAACGGATCTGGTTCGTGCGAATGCGGTACGTGTGAGGACAATGCGTGGCGGCTGTCGCGTGGAAAGCAGCTGCAGATGTTTGGAGATTGGCCCTGGGAAGGCTGTTCGCTTTCCTCAGCAAGACATTTAGCGGCTCACGGCAAATCCCGTTCCTGCTCTTGGCGTACGTGCACTGATGCTTGCCTCAGGACGCAGGTATGCAGTGGTGTGTGCCTCGAGTCGCCGCATACATGTAGTCCTTATAGGAGCTATTGCGAACTCATGGCATTACTAATGGCTATTGTGGAAAGCGTCGTGGTACATGTATCGGCTTTCTCGACTTCTCCATATGCGCTGTCATCGCCACTCACAGGTGCACCAGCTGCAGACTTGACCGCGAGAAGCTTTCAAGCGAGGCATCACGACTGTGCCACTCTGTGTCCTGTGTGCAGGCAGTTGTACAGTTGAAACATGCATGCACGTGTTTGGCTGAGTGAATTCTGATAGCACAGCGATGGGTGGCGTACGAGAGCCGTGCTGTGAGGGCAGGACCCAGTACCTAGGTATGTGTGCAGACGTGGGATGATCACGTGTTGAGATGTCCTGCGTTCTCTACCTGCCTGTGACCTATGCTGCAGCACGAGCGTCCAGCTCAGAAAGCCGACCTACCTTTCCATCCTGCTCTGAAGATTGTCGAGGTGATACATGTCGACGGACTCAAGTGCTCATGTGGGCACATGGCTGGGTGCTGTGTGAACTTGTCGCAGGCTACGAGCGTCACCGACAGCGCTCCGCGGTATTGTCGGTACAGCATCAGGCTGACGCGGAGAACAGTTACATGGAAAATGAATCCAACAAGGATAACCAACTCAACTTGCTGCATAAAGCATAGGACTCGCCCATCCTTGCAATGTTCATTCTCACAATACTCATTCACAGCAGACGCATGCGTGTGTGGTGGTCGCGGCCGCGTCGAGCTACGAAGGATACAGCCCCCTCATTACTTATTTGCTGTCAAGGCCCAGCCTCTTTCTTGGGAAGGAGCTAATTGCATCATGGTATCGTCGAGAGTGCGTCCAGCGCCAAATCTGACGGCGCTTGTGCCGCCCTGCTTTTCCTTTACCTTGCTTCCCCCTTGTGGTGCATCGAGGATTGACTTTTGCATTCCTGATTGCTGCCACTCTTTTGACTCAAAGTGTGTTGTTGTTGTTGCTGTTGTCGCAGGCTGCCCCTCCCTCGACACCACCAGGCTTCCCCGGAGCTGGCCTATCAACAACCCGGCGGCTGTTTCCCCCGGCGACCACGAGTCTCCGTCAACACAAGACACTTCCCTCGGCTGCTGCTCAGACCGCCAGCGCCATTCAGTGCTGCTGGACCATATATCACAATGCCTGCAGTGCCCGAGTTCCTCAATGCGATTGCGCAATTGGGCAACGTCGCGCCTCGCGCATTCGGCAGCGGCAACCTGCGCCCGCACGAATCTGCCATTGACCTCGCAGCTGTTGCGCAAGGTGTGCCTCGTGCGGCGCAGATGGCTAAGCGACAGCAAATGGTCATTCAACAAGGCATAATACCCACATACTACAATCTTTCAGGCCCGGAGCCGGGCACAGTAGTCGGCATCGTCCTGGGCAGCGTTGGCGGCTTCCTGCTGATCGTCTGGCTGCTCTATTCCCTCACAAACAACAGGGGCGGCGCGACGGCAGCAATAGCGGGAGAGGAGGAGATTGTGGTGCGCAGGTCGAGACGGAACTCGCACGGCAACCGTTCTCGGCGGACCTCTCATGCGCAGATGCGCGAGGTCAGCAGAAGCCCACGGCAATCGGGCGGGCGCTCGCATATCATCGTGGATGAAAGGAGGTCGCCGCCGACGCAGAGGACGAGAAGCATCATCGTTGAGGAGCGACGGAGAGTGCCAAATGACGACATTGTTGAAGTCATCGAGGAGCACGACGATTACAGAGAACGAAGAAGCAGTCGACGTGGAGGATATCGGTGAGTATATATCTCTTTGTGTAACAGATGCACAAGATCTGCACTGGGTTGGGATCATGCTAATGCAGACAGGTGATCAATGCCACCGACATACGCGCCGGTTAGCCGGCACTATCATCCACATTTTCTAAGACTGCAGCCGTCATCCTGCCATGTTGGAGTAGCCCTAGGATACCCCGTTCTGTTTTGATCCGTTTTATGTACCTGTCTCACGCACACATATAGGCTCTCAAAGCCTACAGCAAAGTTGTTGTTTTTGCACACTTCTTGTAAACTAATTAAGCTACTTATAGTGATGCCGTAGCATGATATTATGGTTCTCTAATAGACGCGCTGAAGGAACTGTCTGCATGCAAAGCGCGAGCTTGTATGACAAATACATGTCCATCTAGCAGATAGTAAATAGCAGAATTGCAATCTCACGATCAGTATAGTCCTTCATGCGCAGTTTTGAGTGCACGAAACTCATTGTTTGATGGACGACAGAATGTGGTTCACTTCACCTCTTGCCTTCACCTGCTGCCTACAAGTGAAAATCTTGCCTGCCTCACCTCACCAGAACCTCAACATAACTGTTTACCTCACCTTACCTCACCTCACCTGTGCTTGTTCACCTTCCATCTGCAACAACTACTCGCAACAACACAAACACATCCAATCACCAACACTCGCACACTTCGATGGCGCCAGGCACAGTCCCTCTGCCGCGAAGGCTCACGCGCGCCAAACACAAAGCCATGGCAAAGCAAGTTGTAGCGCCCACCTGGGCACCCAACACAACCATCATGGACATGCCAAACGAAGTCCTCCGCGAGATCTTCCTCAGCATTGACGGCGAGTTCTCGTGCACACTCCATAGCCTCTCGCTCACCTGCAAGCACTTCCGCAACGTCGTGGAAAAGTATTGCGAGCCCGAATACAATCTGCGCGGCAAGTGGATTGAGGATCCCTATGCGCTCATGGAGAGGATCTGGGCTCAGCCTCATCTAAAGCGGATTCTGAGGGTGCTGAGGATGGAGTACAACTTCATAGAGTACACGCAGCATACGTACGAACAGATCGAGGATCTTCGGTCCAGGCTGAATATGCCGACTTGGGACCTAGAGGATGACATGTATTTCTGCCCCGAAGGCCTGGATGCGGATACTGCTGGTCCTGTCTGGCTCGGTCTTCTCTTGCCAAAGGTCGAAACTATCGAGCTTCTCACCAGGACAGCGAAGCCGCGCACCTACAGAGTGCCACTCATTGGGATGCTGCATGACTATCACGTCGAGGACATGCTTCACTCTCATGGCTTTGTGGAGCTGAGGAATCTTACTCTCGTAAGCCCACAGATGGGTGATGGCGATCTCAACTTGCAACTTGTCTGTCCTACCAGCCTTATGTTTCCCAGCTTAAGGAAAGTAAAACTCGTCAACTGCGAGTTCGACAATGAGTCTTGGTCTTTTTGTTATCCCAGGCCCAGATCTGTTTCGCGTATGACCGATCTCGAAATCCATGAAGACCAAAGCTCGTTTATAAACCCACAGTACTTCTCCGAGAGCTACACAATGTTCAAGACTTTGAAGGTTCTCCGTCTGCATATCAAACATAGCTACTGGTTGTACGACGATCACATTGGAATTCCGCGGTATGTGTGTTGTTTGAAGTCTCTGGCAAATTTACTAGAAGATCTACAATTGTACTCGAACGAACAATACCAATCGAGCACTGGAAGCTTCGAAAAATTGGTACCACATTGCCTCGCGCAGCCTCATTTGAGACATTTCCGAAAGCTACGGTCTCTCTCGCTTACAGATATGTCCCTTGTAGGCGTTTCTGAGAACGGACCAAACCACTGGCAACAGTCTGCTCAGGATACACGAAAGCATCTGGTCAATATGTTCCCGTTGTCGCTCAGAACCTTCACGCACGTGTTGTGGGATGGACCGACTTCTTTCTCCAGCGAGGGTGTACAGAAATCGATTGCCGTCTGGAAAGATGTCTGGGAGACTCAGAGATATGACAGGCTTCGGAAGTTGCACACCGTCATGGTGCAGCGGTATGGGCCTCATGGCTTGTCGGGGGATTCGGAGGTTATATGGAGGAATGATTCCAGCATTTGAGAGTGGGGATGTTGGCAAGACTTTGTTTATCAGCAATCTAGAGGATTCAGCCCAAGATCTCTCTCATGGAGTGAGAACGCGGGAAGGTGGGATTCGCTCAAAGTCATGGAAAAGTTGTCTTCGGCTGTGAATGGCTCCGAATTACGAAATGATTTTCATATTGTGGTCGAACTTCTTCGCGCGAAAGTTCCACTAAAATGGTCCAGGAGAAGACAGTAGATTATAGCAGATTGAGAGCGAGAACGGATCGAGTCTACATGCACGCTTTCTAGACAGGATTTACCCTACGAACATCTCAATGCAAATTTCAAGGTATCCCATCTACACTGCTCACCCTCTTGGTTTCGATGGCGTTGATAGCCTGCCTGTTCCTTGCACTCATCTCATATACTGTCTTTCTGAGCCTATTGATACTTCCCAATGGATGATGCTCGACCAGCGCATCCCAAGGATTAAGCTTCATCCTATCTTCCCAAAAGGTCCTCCGTTCCGCCGTCAGCGCATCCTGAGGTGGGAACTCTACCGTAGCGATGGTTTGATAAGGTGCCGTAGCTTCGTCCCATACTACTGAACCGTCTTCTGTGGGGTGGTGTGAGGGATCAGTACCCAGCTGGATCTGGGGCGAAGTTCAGTATAATTTCGATAAGGGTTCACACAAGGTGTACAACAGCATACCTTGAGCTCGTACTTCGCGCCATGCGACCTGAAGTACTCAACCAACCAATCCTTCAACTGTTCCCGAGAATCTCCACTCTTCACCTTCTCATTCCTCACTGTCATCCCATCAAGCACCGGAAACAACCCAATATGCCCATACCACAATCGAAGTACTTCTCCCGCAGCTGCATGATATCCAGACACGTGGGAAGATCCGTCAACTCGATCATCGGCGCGTTGTTGAAGAAAAAGTCCTGCGTCGTGGCGTCCTGGTCAGCTTCTGCAAGACGCTCGCCGCTGACGCCGAAGACGCGCAGGCTGAGACCGCGCAGGCCGGGCTCCTGGTCAGCTTGCAGGAAGACGGGCTCATTTGCGTAGCGGGCTGCTACATTGTAGATTTTGCCGGGGGTTTTGAACAGGCCTTGTTGGAGGTGTGGGGGGAGGTCGGCCAGAACGGTGAGCTTTCCCTTTACGATGGCTTGGGTCTTGACGTGCGTTGCGCGGAAGCAGTGGCGGTGTTGGTCGAAGTTGTGCTGTTGCATTTTTTGCATCGTTGTACCTATTTTACGAGCTGTTTCTACTTCACTCGGCTTGATGTCTTCGACGCCAGGCGCGTTCCAGGCGAGATAAGCATAGTTGCGCGGTGCTGTAGAGAGTGAAGCTTTGGTGCTGTTGTAAGCATTGGTGATGGTGTCCATTTCGACGCTGGAGATATAGTGACAGGGGTGGAGCATTTGATACATGTCTTGATGGTCTATGGTGTTGTTATTGGTCTGGAAATGCGCGACGTCATACAAGCATCATGGAGAGATGAAGATCCGATCACTGTGTGTATTTGGCACTATGCTATGTGAGTGTTTACATAAATGTCGTGGATCATGTCAAGATTCCCTTGGTGGCCCGCAGCGAAATCTCACTTCGGCATCGATTTAATTTCGAGTGTACAATTGCCAGAGTGAATGCGTCCGTTCGGAATCCACGTCGTAGGGATCCCAAAATGCGCTAGCTCCAGTGTGGGAAGGTCCGCTGAACCAGCGATCTTTTGACGTCAACACATCTAGCGACTTCCTTAACTTTACTTTACCTTTCCGAACGGAACATGTAACTGAAACAATCACACAAACTATCGCCGACAGAATGTCTGAGAATACGCCTCTAATCGGCCAACCGAGGAATGGCAACAGCAAGAACAGCCTGTCATGGAGTCAACGCCTCCACCATCTGTCATGGGCCAACTTTGAGGTGACGATGAGTACTGGAGCCCTGGCAACACTCATAGGCCAGCAGCCCTACAAGTTTCCTGGCAACGACGCCATTGGATGGTTCTTCGCTGTTTTGAATATTGTGCTATTTGTTACCTTGACAGGTTGCATCATGTTTCGATTCGCTTCAATGCCCGGTAGCCTGACCAGGAGCCTTCACCATCCTCACGAAAGCTTCTTCTTTGGTGCCTACTTTGTGAGCCTAGCACTCATCTTGTATTGCGTCGATCTCTACGCAGTTCCGCTCTGTGGTGGCTGGCTACTCAAAGCCATCGAGGCAATGTACTGGACGTATGCGGGTATCGTTACGCTGGTCGCGGTCTTCCAGTATCATGTCATCTTCGACCGGGTAAAGCTCCCGGTCACACAAGCGCTTCCTGCGTGGATTCTGCTCATCTATCCTTTTCTGATGCTTGGCGTGGTGGGCAGCGCCATCTTGAAGAATCAACCTTCGACAGCAGGCCTTCCAATTTTCATCGGCAGTATCGCTTTCCAAGGCCTAGGATGGACTGTTGCATACTTTATCCTTACCATATACGTCACACGCCTGATCAACAGCGACCTTCCGGCACCACCAAAACGCCCAGCAATGTACGTGGCCGTGGGACCAGCAGCTTACACCGTGAACACCTTTGTCGCACTCGGCATGCAGGCACCAAAGCACATACCCAAAGGCTTTCTGGGCATCGATAGCATTCCCGTGGGCGATGTCTTCAAAGCCGTTGCCGTCGCTATCGGTGTCTTCATGTGGCTTGTGTCTTTCTGGTTCAGTGCCCTCAGCACCGTCAGTGTTCTAATCTCTGCAAAAGATTCTCATTTCACGCTCAACTATTGGGCGTTCATCTTTCCAAATGTTGGCTTAGTGACTGCCCTGCTACAAATCTCGGAAGCACTTGAGCTTAGTAGCGTGCAGATGATCTGTACCATTGCAACAGGCGTTCTCACGCTGCTCTGGCTGTTTTGCGTCTTTTTGCACGTTCGTGCACTATTGCGGAAGGAGATCTTGTGGCCGGGGCAGGATGAGGATATGGAAGATGTCGAGGGGAACCCCGAGAATATTGATGGGGATGCCGGTGATGATAGCGATGACGCATAAGCCTGACGAGTCCTCCTGGCGGGCGGCTCCGGCACCTGCTGTCACTGTAGGCTATGCATGTCCAGAACATCCCTTCACGTAAGAGAGTCACATCATGGTCTGCGTAAAAAGATTGTTGTATCCAAGCCACCCTTTGAACAACAGCTTCAACATGTCAGCTTATCTCAACACCCTGGTAGGAGTCGACACTATGGTCTGCACGACGTGCGGCGTAGAATCGTTTATATGGTTAGCTGAGGTCTTTTGTTGCCCTGTATGCGGTGACTTTAAGTTTGCTTCTCCAATATTTTTAGGTAATAACCATGCAGACGCCGAAGATTGCAAGCATGATGCAGATGCGGCTGTCCATGTTCGAGAGGGCAGTCTCAACTCCAAACCGGAAAGGACAACCGAAAGCGATGATCGAAAGATCACAAACAACCCTGAACGGCTTCACATCAATCACGAGAAAAAGTACCTTTGGGAAAGTATTTCCTGTCCTCCAAGTTTCTATGGTCGTGGCTTCTTCAAAACGAGCAACGATGGTCGTTCCTGCCAAAGTTATTGTGGGCAATAGAGCCTCGCCGGCCACAATGGAGGGGCTCTTGGGCAAGAGACCGGGATTTAGATACAACTAATGCCAATCCTGACATCGATTGTTGTGCTGTACCTTTGACTGGTGATCGTTTGTTGATCTTTCGTTTCCCCAAACGGCAGGGATGACCGAATGGCATCCAACAGCACTCAGGTCCTTTGGCGCGCAGTCGGCAAGGTTCCCGGCTCGTCGCCTGCGAACCGAGCTCTCTCAACACCACAGCTATCGGTGGTACGCTCGGCGTGGATGATGCTGCGGCGTTGTAGCAGGACTCTAGCGCTGTTATGGCTTGCCTGATCCCAAGGCTGTCTAGAATACGGAGGTTTACCCAGCGTCCATCGGGAAACAAGGCTTTCGCTTCTCTTGTGCATTGGCGAAATCTTGAATGGCAACCATCGCCTTTTCAGCTCTGCTTTGAAGCTTGTGGCTGCATGCATTGCCTCACATCAGCGTTGCAAATGCCGTACGTAGTTAGTTGCCGCAAAATGGCGTCTTTTGTGACTTTGGTACCATGGCGAGACTCTTTGTCGATCGAAAGAAGCTCGAGCTGCGACACTTGACGTCCCAGAAATCAACGACGGACTAATACCCCGCATCCGCTCTCACGGCTCGTCCGCCGGCAACGCTGTTTAGCGTTGAGTCCGTATGCGGCTAACCTGACCCAATCTAGATCTACTAAAAGTGCCGCTTCTAGACTTGACAACCCCATCAGGACATCTGCACGTGGCGGGGTAGTTGTATGCAGGATTCAGCTTTGCCAAAGCCCTGTGAGAGACTAGAGCAGTACGTTGTGTCAAGTCATGCATGATGACCAAGAAAATTGATGTCTTCCCGAGACGACGTCTCGACGTTGTATGATCAGCCACGGTCTTTGGGGGACATACACGGCCTTCTGGGAACACCCGGTAGTATGATATTGACTCCATACCTCAAACTGTCTCAGGAAGCTTCATTCATACGACTTTGATAGATAGCAGTAACGTGGATCTCGGTACCAGAATGTAGCTTGGAGCATTTGGCCACTACACTTGCAGCTCAAGCGGGGCTTGTTCTCGGCATTACACTAAGAAGCTGACAAGCAAACAAACTACCGACAAGCAACAAGCATCTTGACTTATGCAGGTCAACTTGAGAGCAGCGAATGCCGACTCGGTATTGCCGAAGCCTCGACGCCAACTTGGCAAGATGCCAAGATCAGCTTCACGGCTTGGTAACATATACTAAAAAAAGTGGCTGATCCAAATACGATCCCCGGAAGTGCAGACCGCAAGCCTTAAAGTACCCGCATGGCTGCATGGATCAACAAGGATGCAGCATTGAGTGACACTAGGCTAGCAACGGTAATTAGGGGCCCTTCAAAGCCTTGTTGACAGCACGTTCCCGCTTGGATAGGCGCACAAGGCACACGAGTAAGTGCCAGCCATATTAAAGTGGCAAGGAATAGAAGTATGGAAGAAGCTGAGATGATTGGTGAATAGTGATCTGTTGAGAAACGTGTAAATTTGCTACATTATCCTAAGTGGCGCAATGACCTGCAGAACCCAAACTTTCCTGGCATGATCCTTCCGCTCGACGTGTATTGTTATCACTTCATCCTTCCATAGTTGATGTTGATCGTCACTGGTCCTGTGAAATCGATCTCTCCAGCACAAATTTGCATCTGTGGTTCTGATGTTAGTACGCTCGTTTCATCTCAGCGATCAGACACTTACTCCATTCGTGTTGATACAGCAGATCGTCATAACCTCGCAAGAGACAGAGCTGGCTGGACCACAAACCCGTGCAGAGCCTTCACCAGAACAACAATACGGCGCGCCAGAGGTGCAGAGATTCTGTGCAATTGGCTTTTGACAGTCATCTTTCTTGCCCTTCTTGTCTTCTTTTTTGCCTTTCTGAGGGCCACGGCTGATCAGTTCAGCTGTAACAACATCACGCTCGAGGAGCGTAGAGTTGAAAGAGGAATCCTTCGGGAGGGGATCCGCAACTGGAATTGCGGTGGAGATGACGCTTGGGAGGAGGCAGAATAGGATTGCAGAGAGATAGAACTTCATTTCGGTATTAGAGGATTCGAACAAGTATTGGATAGAGAAACTTTTGGTACGAGACTTGAAGACAATTTTCACGATGGCTTGCAAGTACTGGGATCTTATATAGCAATGAGGCTGCAGCTGTACATTACCTGAAGAAAGAGGAGTTGCCCAAACTGAACGACAAGCGAAACTTCTTTCGTTACTCTGAGAAGCATCTGGATCTGGCCGTTCGTGAGGAGAGGGGTAAACTGTTCTTGGAGCTCGGTTTCTGCTCTCGATTGAGGTTGTAGACTGTACTCCAGAAGCCACAATATTGGATGCATTGTTCAACATTCGCGGTACAAGCAGAATCAAAGTACGGAGCTGAGAATGGGCCACCTGCCGCCGTATACAAGACAGTAAGCGAGCTGATTGTACCAGAAGCAGCAACGCTAAGACTGTAAGCGAGGAAACGGGTGGATTAACTCGAGGCGCTCTGCCTTCGTTACTAAGTCCTAGCTCCCAGCAGTCCCTAGACCCTCTGCGATCCCGGGGCGCCTAGGCCACGTGTAGCGAACCGTCCCTTCAGCGGACGATCAATAGTCGGTAAATTAACATTCTTGGAGGTCCCGAAGTATACCGTTGACAACAAGGAGCACCTGGACTTCTTGGCAAGGGCTTGATCACCGTGTCTGGTCTGGGCAGTGAGACAGCATTGCGTCCACTTGAAATTCGCACAACCTGAAAATATGCATTAGGGTTTAGATACTTGAAAATGTGTAGAAATAGAGGAGGGGGAATACTGGGTGTCGAATTTCTGACGCGTTGGGCCTTCGAGATTGGTGCATTGCAAACTTCATTTCCTAGCTAGACACATGCGCACACATAAGGAAGTAGGGAATACAACGGTCTTACCGATTAATCAAACATAAAAGCAGATCAGAGCTGATCTATCTGAGCGCTAGCTCTTACAGACTTACACGAGGCTGAGTCTTGTGGTTCGTCGCTCGAAGACCAAAAGCCACCACCTGATTTCGCCACCCCAAGAGTTCGCGCAGGTATCCACAAGATCCAAATGCCACTCAAAGCTGATTACAACGGCCTGGCTCTCTTAGGGCCACGTTAGCCTTGAGCTTTGGTTAGTCCAAGCAGGAGACTTGCCTCAGTGTCGCTAAGTAGCTGAGGCATGTGGAGCAACGCATGCTCGGTGTATCCGTGTCCATTGTAAAGCCCGTCTGATGATAGACCAATAGAGTCGAGGGTATATCGTAAGCTGGCGAACTTCAAGACAGACTATTGTCATCGCAGCGAGAAGGATGCAGGCTGGCGTGTAGGCACTGCGCAGATGCAAGCTGGAAGCTTGAAAAGTATCAAGACCATCAATCTTGACGCACAAAGATAGAGATTTAACAGAAAAAAGCACTTTGTTGTATTGATCTTGCTAGTTCAATGGTGACTGAGACATCAGCGGTCCGTTGCTCAAGGAACAATTGTCGACAGTGGACTGGAACACCTTGTCTACAACTTGCAAGCTAACAACTGGTGCCCCAAGGTGACTTACACTAAGTTTAAACTGCTCAGCTACATGTGATTCTAGGTGCACTGTCCCCAGGGCTTTCACACTTGGGGAAACGAACAATCACGTTCTCCACCACTCACAGCATCCTGATTCTGGGCTTTCTCAGCCAACCGTCCTAAAATATATTGCTTGCATCTCGATTTTACATCTTGACGTATCTTTGCTCGGCAAGACGACGTTCTGGATCTGTCTGGATGAAGAGTCTCGTTGTAGGCTCCATGTACGACAGCACGCCTCTTTCCACAGCCTCACGACCTGCAGCAGGCAGCTGAATGATAGCCAAAAATGAACACATGGTGGTCCAGACAACAGGCTGATTTTCTCGTTTACACACTGGTAACGAAGACCATGGTGGAGCTGAATCTGGGGAACGTTGACGATGGCTTTCAATGGTGCCTTGTGGCGACCTGAGTTCAGCTGTTCCCTTCTGTCATGGGGAGACATGAAGCAGTGGCCAGAACAATGATCTTAGGCAAGAAGTATCTATAAGAAGGTCTGCCAGTAACCCTCGAAAGAACATCATCCAACACAACAATCATCACTTCTCAGACAACCAATCAGCTTCGATAACAATCATCATGCAGCTCACCAACTTCATCGCTGTCCTCGCTCTCACCGCTGTCGGCGCCGTCGCAGCTCCTTCCAGGAACAAGCCTACAAAGCCCACCAAGCCTGCTCCTCCAGTCATCAACCAACAAGTTGTACGTTATGAAGCGAACTTTCTCCAATCATAGTAGTATTCAGTATCTGACTAAGTCACTCACAGAACTACTGCTCTTCTGGAGACCCATACTGCTGCTCGCCCACCAATGACAACGGTGGTACCGGCGGTACTACTTGCAAGAAGTCCAACACTCAGTGCCAGTCCATCAGCATCTGCTGCAACAATGCTCAGAACGGCGACGGAACTGCTGTAAGTATTCACTCACGCCATCAACACCCTGCACAGTCCTCTCAACCACCACAACATGCACCAACCCCACCAGGTACAGTCAATTATGGCGACCTGCACCCAGCAGATCACCACAGTTACAGCTACAGTCATTGTCTCGTCTACGCTAAACCCTACAAACACTGCTAATGGCTCTCCTTCCAGACCCAGACTTGCTCTGCTACCAGCTCCCTTAAGCAGCCTGTTCAGTTCGTCTTCGAATGAGTTTGTGGTACTCTTCGCAGCTCTGGCCGTCCTATTCGTTTGATCGAAAAGCTTGCTACAGTCGCGAGGGTTCTCAAATCCTGCAGCACAGACGATACATCAATATCTCAGCGCGCTCGAGCTTGTTTTCACTTATTATTGGTTGCGAGGTGACAGTGAGAGAAAACACGCTCCTTTGATAGCTTGATTTGGATTCGAATGGGTTGGTGCGCGAGCTTAGCTAGCCGACTGGTTCGTAGGACTGGCTAGATACTTCAATTAACTAAGCGATCTTTTTTTTTGGAATCAAGTTCTTCACTGCTTGCTTATTGGCTCCTCCATTTTCTCGAATGCTTTGATAGCTCCGACAGAACGACAGCCGAGTCAAACAGTCCGAGTGAGCACTAGACTCGATATAACGCAGTATTTTAATGCTGAGATCGACTATGTGCAAGGGCCTGGTGGTGACAGGCTCTGCTACCGTTGACTACACTTCGAAGATTGTGGTAATCAAATGAACTCATGGAGAACTACTCTTATACCCCACTATTCAGCTACTGATGATATCTATATCACGGCGAGTGATCCACGGCTACGTCCGTTCGCAGGCCTCAATATGATGCGTAATCCTTGGATAAACATCTTTGTATGCATTCTTGCCCATCCAGCAGTCAAGGTGCCCGTACCCTTGCACGACCACACGCTGGTAAACACCGTCTGGGAATGTTTGTCGAAATGAGTCGAAACTCTTCTTTGTCGCATCTGGTTGCCACACGGCGTTATCGCCGCCACTCAGGAAGCAGATTTTCAGCCCCGCAAATCGGCGCAGATTAGCCGGAGTGACTAGATCAGCAAACTCTGGTAGGTTTGTTCGAATGTGGGAAGATGATGCGGCGCCCATTCTTGACAAATGTGTCAGGAACCTCATATGAATGCCATCGAATAGATCGCCAAGCCGAGCATGAGTTGCATGATTGAGGTTAGCATGGCTCCAGCAGCGACCGAAAGGAAGATCACAGCGGTGGCATACAGCAGAGTTGCACATCTCGCTTCTGCTTCCTGTGGGGTAGAATCGTAGGATGTGATCTATCAGGATCTGGATCCATGGAGCAGTTGGCGGTGAGCCACAGGAAAACCAGTCTCCAGCAAGTCTCTGTGCAATGAATGCTTAGTGACCGTCACATGTTTGCCATGATCCGTACTTACTTTGTAAATTCCGATGAGTGCTTGATTCTTGGCCTTGAAATAGTTGTCTTTGCTGTAAATCAGGTCTGTGAAAACTTGACTGCAGGTGAGTCCACTGAACCAGCTGGCTTCAATATCGCCATGCAAGAGTGCAGTGGCTGTTGCAATACTGCCAAGACAGTGAACGATCGCATATATTGGCCGGTCGTTCTCTTGTTCTCTGACGTGCTGTAGGGCTGCTTTAACGTCAAGGCGAGCATCAAAAACAGTCCACCCGTTCTTTGCCTCGTTTCCAATGCCAAAGCGGAGGATTGGCACGTAGCAACGATGACCTCTAGAAGTTAAGTAATCGATGGTGTTCATGGGTATGGTTGAAAGCGAGAACATCTGGTCATCGACTGAGGCACCGGGTATCAGCACAACAGGAGTCATAGCGAGAGGACTCTGAGTGTCGGGCTCCCATCTCTTGACGCATATACGCACCCCATCAGCTGACTCGATCCAAATTTCTTCTGGTTTAGCTTTTTGTGCGTGATCTGCGTTAAAGTCTGCAGTATCGTGGTATTCCAAGGTACGGAAAGGACCGAGTGTGTATGGAACCAGCTTACGGGCGAAGAAACGCAGGAAATGCAGCTTTGAACAGAGCCGTTGCATGAACTTGATGTCAGGATTACATCTCAGGGAAGCCAGCTGGAAAATCAAGTCCTTAGCCGATAGTCGCAATACACCTCTAGCTATCTGTGTGCCATCTGGCAGCGATAGTGTCGTAAGTAGTGTGGTAGAGGCGGTCCATGTTCTGGGTATCGAGAACGCTATACTGGGGTCGATAGTCTTGTGTCCAAGGAATACGTATGTCTTGCCTTCTGTACTCAATAGTTTGAGGTTGTAGATGAGATTTAGAGCATCAGATACATCCGGATCGACGGTGAAAAGCTCGACAGAACTTTGTGTAATCAACAGGGGGTCATCCGATAGTGTACTGTAAGATAATGTCCCTGTAGCGACTCCCTTGTATTCATTTTTCATTTTTCTGAAAAGGCTGACGGTCATTGACAGTCGTGCATGACTTGAGGTTGACTCTGCTAATTCGGCGCTGGCGTGATAATCGCAGTTATCTGTTGTAGTTCGAAGCCAGCCATGCATTGTCTCATCGAATTTGAGGCCATTCGAGATATTGTTAAGTCGGATGTGTTCTTCTCTCAAGTCTTGATCAACTGATGAGGCTGGGTTTCGATAAGGTTTTGCGTTGAATTCGAGTGGCTGATTGGATCGTCGGTCTATGCTCCATCGTCGCTCTTGGATGATGAAGTCACAGCACCGTTCTGCGAGGGCTGTGATAGTTGCAGAAGGATTCACACCTTCGAACGTCAGCAATTGGACCAAAGTGACAACCCATGCCAGGCTTACCTAGAGATGTTGGTATAATTGACGCATCCATGCAGATGAGGCCTCTGTGCAACTCCTCACCTAAGCCGCGATAAATCTGCCCTATATGATTAACTACGCCGCCAGACCCGGTGCCATCCCCGCTCATATGAGCACCACCTAAAGGATGTACAGTCATGCATGGTGCACCAACAAAAGTTCCTCCGACGGTTGCTGCTGCCTTAGACAGTAGTTGGCGTATCCTGTGGTTTTCTTGCCCAGCACCGTTGCCCGACCATTGCAAGATAATAGATCCATTCTTCAATGAAAGTGTCCCCACATTATCATCGTGAGACATTGAGAGGTATACCGCTGTGCGGCGTACGCTACCGCCCTCGCAGCGTGGACCGAATATCCAGCTTTTCATTCTTGCGATAAATTTGGAAATGTTGTTTCCTTCCAAAGGCCATGGGAAACGCGTCCAGGCTTCAAGAAGCGCTTGTATAAGTGGACCCAGTGCCTCCGGTACCGCGCCTTCTTGTATCACAAATTCTTCTTTGATATTTTGTGTTTGACTGGAGCCCCTTAAATCGATGCAAGCTGAGATTGTAGGCCCACATAGCTCGGAAGAGGAAGACGACTGCTCTTGGCCAAGACTATTAATGTCTCGATCGCAATTGTATGCGAACGCTAGAAGATCACCATTACCAGAGAGCCTGTGACCTAAGAGCGGCGATACTGGTAGACCGTGCGAGCGAGAACGCAGGAGTATCTCAGTTGAACCCAGGGCACCCGCTCCAAGAACCACAATTTCTTTCTGTAGACAATATTAGTTCCAGGACCATCCTGAAGATAAACGAGCTGTACAACTTACCGCGTGGACCCACATCAGTCTTTTTCTCTCAAGGCAGTCATTGATTAGTTCGTAGTAAATCAAATGTCCGTTATCATCATCAAGTTTCCGAAGATGTTTGACATCGACTCCGCAAAACATCTCCGCACCCCAAGTCCAGGCGTCAGCTAGGTAAGTTGTAAGAACAGAGTTCTTCGAGCCATCATTAACTCCGGTACACTCGTTGCCAGAACCTGTCGATCGCCGCATCTCCACACCAGTATTATTAATGCCATCTTCGAATTTGGTAGTCAATGGCGGTCGGTAGAGATAATCACTAAGGCCCAAGGAAGCAGCTTGTTCTTCGAAGACTGATAGTTTGCGCGGCTTAATCGCTTCTTCTGGGTACGGCGTTGGCTGGAACATTTGTTCCCCTTTTTCAAAATCTGTCCGTGTTCAGCATTTGAAGATGCGAGGCTGTACTTCCTCGTCATTTCCCGACACATCTAAGAGCTTACATTGTCTAAGGTCACTGCTTTTTTCCCGAATCTCGGCTGGCCATTCTGGGCTTTCGAAAACTCTCCTGTCTGCCTGTAAGAAAACCCCAGCGTTGACTAGACTCGTACCGCCTAGACCGCATCCAGACATTACATATTGGCCTTCGCCCTGGCATGTTTGGAACAAACCAGAGGCCTTCCCCAGGCTCGAAGCTTTCCCTGGTCGTCTATCTTGGAAATGGTATTCCCGTAGCGCGTTTTTCAAGGTCACTGGGTATTCGCCTGGCCATCGTTCTTCGCCACGCTCGAGAACACATACTCGTTTCCCAGTCCTTGCCAGCCTGGATGCTGCAATACCGCCTCCATATCCAGAGCCGATTATCACTACATCATACTGTGGCTGTATGAGTGCTGGATCTTTGCTCAGCCGGGGTGACCTTCGAGTTCTTTGGTTTGAAAACTGCTGAGGCAGCCCGAACCGACGGTAGATAACGACGCAGAACAATAGCAGACATGGCGAACAGAGCGCACCAAATAACAACAGGTTAAACATGGTGTCTGATGTGTCGTAGACGCTCTTCGCGTGGAAACATTTCCTTTTAAATGTACGGATGGTATCACACTCGCTGAATGCACATTGAGCAGAAGCCGAGCGCCGGACTCTGCCCATGCAAATCTGCCCATTGAACCCACATCGACCCATCAAGCTCGTGTGCCGCAACTTGCATAGCGCGTAAGCACAATCATTAATTTTGGTGTAAATGTTTGGTCTTCGATGAGATCGTGTCCACGCTAAGCCTGCAAGTCAGACGGCGACTATAGAAGTGTCCGGATCTGGACATTCCCTACCCATAGCTAGCGCTAGTATGATGGATGACTGCAGGCTTTCTGCGCGTGATACTCTGTTTTTCCGATGCATACGCTGCCTTAGCAAGTTGAGTGAGATAGGTAATAATTCTATGAATGACACGAGCATGTAGCCATTGAACAAGGCACTAGCGTATATGACTGGCTGAGGTAGTACCAAGTATACGTTGCCAACTATGTATGGCAGTGGCTATGTGTGTGATGCGCTGCTGGTATTGATAGCTTGGAGTGAAAAGTTGTCGCGGCCAATCATCCCGTTGGCGGGGTGGATCTCAAATTGCCCGGCCAGTCCGAGGGATGCCTAGCCTTGCTAACGCTTGCCTCAAGTCTACTCTCTATATGGAGAAACGGTTTCTGGATTTGGATGTAAACACACGTAAGGCTGCAAAGGATGATGGCCAAACAGCCTATGATCTTACCGTGTCCGTGCGCGTACCGGTACCGTGCCCGTGCACCTCGTAGGCCTGTTCAGCTCACGGGCCACCCTACTATCTTTTCCAACTTACAGAATTAAGGTTATTAAGCTATATACAATAGCTAAATTAATAAAAATTTTTAGTGCTGTAATCTATATACCTATATAATAATACCTGCTACTTATAACGTGTTTTATAAGCAAGTTAGCGCTTTAGGTAAGTTAGCTACCTAATACTACTAACATGCCTGCGCAACAACGTAGTAGAATATCTTAATAACGCAATATAAAAAATACCTATACTAAAGGTAATATATTTCTTACTATTACTAATATTAGTTTACAGTAAATTTATAGCTAAGAAACATACTATAAAAGTATATACTATGCCTTAGTTAATACTATAAGACTGTTACGAACCTGAACAGGAGCCTGGGGAAGGCACGGTTATGTACGGTGGAAAGTATTACAGGACAGGACGACGACCTTGTTAGAGGCCGCACCCCACCTGGACAACAAAGGTGCACGGGGACGACTAGGCCTGAATAGGTAAAGCGTCTCAGTGAGACAAGTCATAACCGAATCTGGGATTCTGGGACAACAGACCAATGAGAGTCACTCCTTGTCTCACTGGTATCACAGTCTCATGAGAACAAGTCCTATGGGACTCTGAGACTTTATGAGACCCTACAGTATATAGCAAGTAGGAACACAACTCTTACAGTTCGTGTTCAACCTAAGTAACAATCTAAGTTATTGGATCTCAACCCAACCTTCGAGCCAGACAGTCTACTCTGTACTGCTCATCGTTACCCTTGCTTTCAAGACAGACAGATAGTATCTGTACTCCTTACTGCAAACCCCAAACCCCTTCGGCCTCCTGTTACCGTATTCATCCCCGAGAACCAATTGAATAGTGCTTACGAGCTTTGCTTAAAGTACGACCTCAACAAAGACTAATATGCTAGATAATACTCTTAATATAACTACAAGCTAAATTTAAAGCGCCTTATAAAGTAAAAAGAAGAGGTAATTAAAAAGTAAATACTTAAGTAATATTTAAGAGAGCTTCTACTATTAAGGCTTATTACATAAGAAATAGTAGATAGACTACTAAAAGAGTAAAATAATAAGCCTATTAGTAAGAACTAAGTTAACAGCTTTATAAAATATACTTCTAAGCTATAAATATAATAAATATACCCTTATAACTACTAGTAAGCTACTTACAAGAACCTAGTAGTTCTCTAGCCTTAGTTTATACTTATTTATTTGATAAAGGCAAAGTATAGTATTCTAAATAAAGATATATATAACTTTAATAAGTCTAGCTTTCTAATAAGTAAAATTTTATTATAGCTAGTAGTAATAGGCTTAAAGAAACTTAAGAAGTAGAAAAAACTCTAACTTAGTAATTATAAGTAGGTTACCTAAGTATAAAGTGTTAAGTTAATAGAGAAAGTAATTTAACTATTTCTTACTTTTATAGACAAAGTTTTTATCTTTAACTAGCTTACTAAGAACTTTTTATAAAACTAGGTTATTAATATTAGTTTTACTAGCTAAACTAAGAATAATTTAGCACTTACTTAGCTTTATTACTTTAATATATATATAAAGCTTATTAAAGTTAATAAACTACTTATTATTAATAGCTATATAAGCTACTACTTAGTAAATTTCTAGAATAGCTGTAAAAAGAAGAAGATAATTACTCTTTATATGCTTTTACACTTTTTAAACTTATTATAGCTACTTAACATTACCTACTTTTTACTGCTAAAGTACTAATATAGTAATAAGGTTTTAGCCTTAGCATATAATTATATCTACTATATTAATAAGAAGACCTTCTTACTAGCCTTTAAGGTAACTTTTAAGAAGATATTTATACTAGAGAATGTTTAAGTAGGCTTTAGAAGTACTACTTTAGTCCTATATAACTTAGAATTTATGCTATTAAAGCTTATTATATACTTATATATACTTATACTACTAAAACTTAGTAATATTACTTAAAAGCTAAAGATACTATATAACACTTAAAATATAGAAAGGTAGTTAACTTTAATCTAAAAGTAAATTTAAATTCACTTAAGGTCTCTAGTAAGTTTATTAGATAAATAAGTAAAATTGTTAGTAAAAGGCACTTAGTAGATAGCTTATAATATAGTATTAGTATAAAAGGAAATAAGCTACCTTTAAGATACTATAAAAGTGTCTATAAAGCGCAAGACTTATAAGTAACCTTATATATATAAAAGAGACCTTTATAGTTAGTAAAGTAGCTAACTTAATTACTAAAAAAAGAGCAGAGTTTCTAGTAAAAGTAGGACGCCTGTAAAGAGGGTGTATATTAAGTAATACTATAGGTGTTATTGTAAGATTAGGCATAATTCTTATATATATAAGGTAGAAATAGAAGATATAAATAATGGTAAGGCTTTTAAATAGTATTACTATAACCTCTAGGCTATATATAGATTATGTAGTGTTATATAGCATTATTATACAGGCATATTAGTAGTATTAAGTAGCTAAATTACTTAGGTGGCTAACTTGCTTATAAAACACGTTATTCATTATTAATATGTTAAAGGTCTATTACAGAAATTAAAAGGTAGAACCTTATACTTATATATTCTATAACATGTCTAAAAGGTAGTATACTCTTCTAAGGCAGAATCTATATAAATTTTGCTAAACACTGCGCAAATATTAAACTTAGTAAGTACTTTAGCCTTAGAAAGTTAGAACAGAAGTTTGTCTATGCAAGGTATTAAGTAGATATCCTTCTATATTAGGTTGTTAAGTTTATAGTAATCTATATAAATTTGCAAACTGCTATTTAATTTTTAAATATATAGTATAGAAAAACTAAAAGAGCTCTATATATGTTCTATCTAACTGTTTTAGAGTTGTTCCTAGACAAAATTCTTAGTTACCTTCAGTTCTTTAATATTTTGCTTATATAGTAAGCTATAGCTATTTAGTAGAGGTTCCTTAAGAATAATCTTATAATTGTATAGCTAATACTTAAAGAGTTCCTCTACTACAGTCTTACTAAAGACATTCTAATACTGCTAGTAACAGAGTAGTAAACGTTCCTAAACTAGGCAAGCGTTAAAGAGTTATCTTGTAACTTTTTCTTGTCTTTTAACACTTACTTAATTCTAAATAGGCTAGTAGTAAAGAATTTATTCTCTTTTGATTTTATTTTAAAATAGAAAGTATTTATAGATAAAGTAGAAATTTAGAAGAAAAGGTTAGTTAAAGGTTTTTAGGTACAGTTTAATTAGGTTCTAGTTTTAGCTCTAGAAATATCTTTAGAGAGACTCTCTAGAGTTTTAGGACTTAAATTAAACTATAAATTCTTTAGATAGCTAGGTGCAGGCTATTATGCTCCTAATACTTGTCCTGTTTCTATAACCTATCTTACTATCTAATATCTAAGGCAACATTTCTGTTATAGACAGGCTAATTTAAACGTTATAAGAACAAGCAGAGTAAAGTTATATATAGTAGGGTGTTTTGCTAAGTATAAGAGCTAAGACTAATCTATATCAAGTCAGAGGTTAAAATGTTTTAACTACTTAATTCTAATAATTTAGTCTTAGGATCTAGAGTCTATAACTATAAAAGAATAATTAAATATCTTCTTTCTATTAATAATTAGGTAGATTTAAATATATTATAGGACTAGTAAGGTAATCTAGTCTTAAAAACTCTTAATGTTTACCTTGTATAGTTACTTTTAGATAAGGACCTAAAGGGCTAAAGAGATAGAAGAAACTTTGCTAGAATTTAAGAAAAGGTATCCTTAGGCACTAGTGTTAAATAAGTAATTAAGTTAGATACTAAGGCTGTTAGAATAGAGAATAGATAAGGTAAGGAAGTAAGAACTACTAAACAAATAAGACAAACTAAGATTTAATAAGTTGTAACAGTTTAGGCTTAGAAAAGAGAATCATTCTAAGCAGGTCTATTTATTCTCTAGATCTACTCTTTATTAAGATCTTCTTCAGCGTCTATAAAATTATTAGGCTTCTTATTAATCTCTATTTCTTAAACACTAGAGATGAAATAGTCTTTAGTAAAATGTTCTAGCTTACTACAGTTATAATAATTGCCTAGAGTTAGTTCTCTTACAGGTTTTAGTGTTTTTAATAGTAGTTATAGAGCTAAAGTAGATAAGTTATAGAGCTAAAGTAGATAAGATATAGAGCTAAAGTAGATAAGTTATAGATATAGTTCTGTTGCTGTTACAAAGAGCTATATCTTAGGGATGCCTTATTTACATTCTAATTTAGATCTCAATAAGGTTATAACCTAGTATATAGAGTAGGCTGTGCAGGTAGAGTCACTGCCTTATTTATTAGAGAGTGTCTTCTTTCTATATTAAATATAGTAAATCGTTCTACTATAAGCTTAAAAGAGTCTTTCTACTACTGCTTAGATTCTAAATTTAGTATGCAAAGAATAGAGGTTACCTTTATCTATAGGTAGTAGAACTACTCTATTTTAGGTACTTGTCTCTTAATAGCTGTGCTAAGAAATAAGATTTAAACACTAGAAAGATCTTATTCTTTTCTATTTAGAGTTAGCTAAAAACAAATCTACTTTCTACCTTCTTATTTCTAGTAATAAAGTATAATTAGAGTAGAGTAACATGTTTTATAAGCAAGTTAGCTACCTAAGCAAGTAAGCTACCTAACACTACTAACACGCCTGCGCAATAACGCTGTGTAACACTACATAGTCTATATATAACCTAGAGGTTGTAATAATACTATTTAGAAACCTTACTATTATTTATATTCTCTATTTCTACCTTACATATATAGGAATTATGCCTAATTTTACTATAACACTTATAGTGTTACCTAATACACACCTTCTTTATAGGCGTCTTACCCTTACTATAAACTCTATC
This sequence comes from Stagonosporopsis cucurbitacearum, assembly GCA_016920805.1. Taxonomy (NCBI): domain Eukaryota; kingdom Fungi; phylum Ascomycota; class Dothideomycetes; order Pleosporales; family Didymellaceae; genus Stagonosporopsis; species Stagonosporopsis cucurbitacearum. Next base: position 825,712 of record JAFEKD010000011.1, on the reverse strand, counting down.
CTCTTTTTTAGTAATTAAGTTAGCTACCTTACTAACTATAAAAGTCTCCTTTATATATATATAATATTGCTTATAAGTCTTGTACTTTATAGATACTTCTATAGTATTTTAAAAGCAGCCTGTTTCTTTCTACACTAATACTATATTATAAGCTGTTTACTAATTACTCTTTACTATCTATTTAACTTATTTATTTAATAAACTTATTAATAACCTTTAGTCAATTTAAATCTACTTTTCAATTAGAGTTAACTACTTTTCTACTTTATAAGTATTACATAGTGTCTTTAGCTCTTAGGTAATATTACTAAGGTTTAGTAGTATAAGTATGTATAGGCGTATATTAAGCTTTAATGGTATAACCTCTAGGTTATATAGAACTACGCTAGCACTTCTAAAGCCTACTTAAGTATTCTTTAGTATTAATATCTTTTTAAAGGTTACTTTAAAGGCTAGTAAAAAAGCCTTTTCTTTTATATAGTAGATATAGTTATATACTAAGGCTAAAACCTTATTACTATATAGGCGCTTTAGTAGTACAAAGTAAGTAATATTAAGTAGCTATAGTTAGTATAACAAGTATAGGGGCATATAGAAAGTAATTATCTTCTTCTCTTTATAGCTATTCTAGAAATCTACTAAATAGTAGCTCTTATAGCTATTAATTATAAGTAGCTAATAGATTCTAATAGGCTTTATATATATATCAAAGTGTTTAAGCTAAATAAGTGCTTAATTATTATTAGTCTAGCTAGTAGAACTAATATTAATAACATAGTTATTTAAAAGATCCTTAGTAAACTAGTAAGAGATAAAAACCTTGCCTGTAAGGATAAAGAACAGTAGAATTACCTTTTTTGTTAACATAACACTTTATACTAAAGTAACCTACTTATTATTACTAGGTTAGAGTTTCTTTTACTTCTTAGGCTTTTCTAAGCCTATTACCACTAAGTATAATAAGATTTTACTTATTATAAAGCTAGACTTATTAAAGTTATTTATATCTTTGTTTAGAATAATATACTTTATTTTTATTAACTAAACAAGTATAAACTAAGGCTAAAGAACTACTAGGCTTTTATAGGTAGCTTACCAGTAGTTATAAGAGTATGTCTATTATATTTATAGCTTAGAAGTACATTTTATAAAGTTATTAACTTAGTTCTTACTAATAAGCTTATTATTATACTCTTTTAGTAGTCAATCTGCTATTTCTTGTATAATAAGCTCTAATAGTAGAAGCTCTCTTAGAAATCACTAAAGTATATACTTTATAATTACCTTCTCTTCTAGCTTTATAAGGCACTTTAAACTTAGCTTATAGTTATATTAAGAGTGTTGCCTAGTATATTAGTCTTATAGTATTAATTAAGGTATAGTATATACTATTAAAGTACATCTTTTGCTATAAATTTGCTACAAACTAATATTACTAATAGTAAGAAATATATTACCCTTAGTAAAAGTATTTTTTACGTTGCGTTATTAAGATATTCTACTGCGTTATTATGTAGGCATGCTAGTAGTGTTAGGTAGCTAACTTACTTAAGTAGCTAACTTACTAATAAAACATATTAGTTTTAAAAGTAGATATTAATAGGGTACTAAAAAAAAGGCCTTATCAAGTTCTTCTTAGTTCTTCAAGATTATTTCTAAGGAAAATACTAAACCTTTCTAAAAGCTAAAGTAGACTAACTAGTACTTTACTAGAGTAAAGATATTAACTACTCTATTAACTTAATTTAGAGGAATAGTAAGCCTGCTGTAATATTATAGAGGCTACTCTATAATATGTCCTAGGAGAAGCTTCTCAGCTTTAAGTAGGAACTAACTAGCTACCTAGATACAGAATTTATCTAAGTAACTAAGTTAAGTACTATAGCCTCTATTTTGTTTACTAAGAAGCTTAAAAGAAGGTTATACTTTTATATAAACTACTACTTACTTAATATAGTAATGAAGAAAGATAAGTATTAACTTTCTCTTAACTATAAAACACTATTCTTAATCTTAAAGGCTAGATAGTTTATATAAGTTAATATTATCTAAGCTTTTTATAAGATCTATATTAGTAAAGAAGATAAGTAGAAAATAGTTTTATACACTTGCTTTAAACTTAATAAGTAGCTAGTAACTTTGTTTAGCTTAGCTAATGCCTTAAGCACCTTCTAAAGATATAATAACTAAGTACTAAGAAAATACTTAGATAACTTCTACTCTGCTTATATAGGTAATATACTTATCTACTTAGATAGGTCTTAAGTAGACTATAAAAGATAGGTTTTTAAAGCTATCTAGAAGCTAAGAAAAGCAAGCCTACACTTTGATATTAGTAAAAGTAAGTTCTTAGTAAAATATACTAAGTACTTAGACTTTATTATTAAAGTAAAAAAAAGAATTAGTATAGATCTAGAGAAAATCTCTATAATCTAAGAATAAGAGCCTCTTAAATTATTAAAAGAAGTATACTACTTTATTAGATTTGCAAACTTCTATAAATATTTTATTAATAACTTCTTATAGTTAGTAGAACTATTAACTAAACTTACTAGGAGGAACGTAAATTTTTAGTAGAGACTAGAGTAATAGTACTCTTTTAAGAAACCAAAGGCTGTTTTTATAGCTAAACTATCTCTTCTAAACTTTAACCTAGAGCTTAAGATAGTTCTTAGGTATAATATTTTAAGATAAGTAACTAGAGGTATACTATCTTAATATAGCTCTAATGACTAATTATATATAGTAGTGTACATCTTTATAAGAATTAGCAAAGTAGAGATTAAATAAACTATTAAGAGTAAGAAGATACTTACTATAATTATGTGTCTTCACAAATAGTCTATAGAACTAAAGTAAGTTAAAAACTTTATAGTTATTACTAACTATAAGAATCTTAAGTACTTCTATACTACTTAATTACTACCTTAGCAATATATCTAGTAGGTAAGCTTACTAAGCTAGTTTAAACTTACCTTTATATACTAAGTAAGAGTAATTAATAGATAAGTAGATATACTCTCTAGATAGAAACAGTATATAGCTATGTTTAAGATAAACAAATAATAATAGATAAGAAAGTTCTAACTATTAAAACTATTTGCCTTTATTATGTAACTAAGAAAGTAGAAGAAGAAAAAAAAAATAAAAGCTAGAATCCTATTTACTATAAATATCTAGCTTAATTTGATAGAAGTCTTCTTTAAAGTTGCTTTAGGAATAATATAGAGTAGTAACTAGCTAACTACTATTGCGTAAACACTATAATGTAGATAACGTGTTTCACTAGCAAGCAGCCTACCCTACTAAGTAGCCTACTCTTGCTAGGGAACTGCCTGCGCAATGCTATAGCACAACATAATACTAATAAATAATATCTTACAAACTTAGATAGTATTACTTGAAAGCTTTATTATTATCTATGTTCTCTATTTCTACCTTATATATATAGGGATTATGCCTAATCTTACTATAATGCCTATAGTATTGTCTAATACGCACTCTTTTTGCAAGTGTCTTACTCTTACTATAACCTTTACTCTCTTTTTTAGCTATTAAGTTAGCAACTTTATTAACTATAAAGGTCTCTTCTGCGTGTATATAATATTACTTATAGGTCTTATACTTTATAGATACTTCTATAGTGTCTTAAAGGTAGCTTATTTCCTTCTACACTAATACTATATTATGAGCTATCTACTAAGCGCCTTTTAGTAACTATTTAACCTACTTATTTAAAGAATTTACTAAAAACTATTAATAGATTTAAATTAACTTTTAAATTAAAGTAAACTGCTTTTCTACTTTATAAGTAGTATATAATGTCTTTAGCTCTTAGGTATTATTACTATATTTTAGTAGTATTAGTATACATAAGTGCATATTAAGCTTTAATAACACAACCTTTAGGTTATATAAAACTCGCTTAGCACTTTTAAAGCTTATATAAATATTTTCTAGTATAAATATTTTCTTAAATATTACTTTAAAAGCTAGTAGAAAGGTTTTCTTATTAATATAGTAGAAATCATTATACACTAAGGCTAAACTCTTATTACTATATAGGCGCTTTAGGAGCAAGAAGTAGGTATTATTAAGTAGTTATAATAAGTGTAATAAGTGTAGAAGTATATAAAGAGTAATTATCTTCTTTTCTTTATAAAGATCTTAGAAATCTACTAAGTAGTAGCTCTTATAGCCATTAATAATAAAAAGCTTATAAACTTTAATAGGCTTTATATATATATTAAAGTAGTAAAGCTAGAAAAGTACTAAATTATTATTAGTCTAGCTAGTAGGACTAATATTAACAACCTAGTTGCGTAGAAGGTCCTTAGTAAACTAGTTAGAGATAAGGACCTTACTTATAAGAATAAGGAACAGTAAGATAACCTTTTTTATTAACCTAATACCTTATACTAAAGTAACTTACTTATAATTACTACGCTAAAATTTCTTCTACTTCTTAGGCTTTTTAGAGCCTATTACTACTAGCTATAGTAAGATTTTACTTATTAGTAAGCTAGACTTATTAAAGTTATATATATCCTTATCTAAAATACTATACTCTACCTTTATTAACTAAATAAGTATAAACTAGGGCTAGATAGCTGCTAAGTCCTTATAGACAGCTTGCTAGCAATTAAATAGACAGGTCTATTACATTTATAGCTTAGGTGTACACTAGATAAACTTATTTACCTAGTTCTTACTAATAGCATTACTACTATATTCTCTTAGCAGTTTATCTACTATATCTTAAATATCTATCTTTAAAGAAGGTAGTCTATAATTAGACTCTTTAAGTATATATAGTATAACTACTTTTTCTTCTAGCTTTATAAGGTGCTTTGCGTTTAGCTTATAGTTATATTAAGTGTATATTCTATTATATTAATATTATAGTATTATTTTAGGGACTTTATAAACTTTCTTAGTATATTAGGTACTTTTAATTTATTATGTTAAGATATTAAGTACTGTAAGCTGTATATTAGCTTTAGTATAGGGTCTAGCAGCTTATTATAGTTATAACATAATGTGTTGTTTTTGCGTAGGCAGTTCCCTAGTAAGAGTAGGCTGCTTAGTAGGGTAGGCCGCTTGCTAGTAAAACACGTTATTATATATAGCTAATAACTAATTATATAGCTTAAGAAGCTTTCTAGGACCTATAGGAAACAGTAGCTAAGTTATTAAAGAAGGTAGTAGTGCTAAGGTAGGCAGAAGTATCTATATAGGCATTAGGTAAATAACAGGATAAAGGCAACTATAGTGCTTATCTAGTAGTAAGACAGTCTGCTTAAAGTTAGACTGCTTCTAGAAGGGCTTAGAGTAGAGAGGGTTGCAGTTATAGTAGCAGCCTAGACAATTAGGCTAGAAGGGTGTTAGATAGTATGCTGTCTAATATCTCTAACAACCTGTTAGATATAGAAATTTCCTAATCTGCCTAATACTAGTCTAAGACAGCTCTATTATACTTAAAAAAAATTTTTATTATTTTTTTAGTGTTCTTAGGTTCTAGTTTAAACTAGCTGTACCTAATATCCTTAATTTTCTTTATCCTAGTTTAATTTATCTTATAACCCTCCTATTACTTCTCTTCTGCTTAAGCTTTAATTTACTCTGCTAAGTCTTTTAAAAGCCTTAGTTAGTTAAGATACCTTTTATAATATATATAAAGTTTATATAGTACTTTCTTAAAGTTCTTTACTAGATACTAAGTAGAGTCTAGATTAAGTCTAACCTAGCTTGTACATTAATAGAGCTAACAGCGTACTATTTTACTACTAAGCATCTCTTGTACCTCCTATTCCTCTACACCTTAGATAGGGATTTCTATAGGCTTTAGAGCTTTTTACTCTAGTAAAGGATTGCTTAAGTCTTTATATAGTATGTCTAGAGTAAAGACATTATATATCTAAGAATCTAGAGGAAGTTTTAATTGCTATAAGTGTCTTACTTATTCTAGGACTTTAAATAGACCTTCCTACAACTTAGATAGCTTTTAGCTTAGGTAATAAGCAGCTAAATTCTTTATAGATAGGTAAACTTTATCCCTAATAGTCTAGTTTACAAGACTATAATACTTATTCTTAGCAGCTTATATCTGTATCTAAGCCTTCTCTATATTTTCTTTAGCTACTTTCTAAGTGTTATACATACAGGTAGCTAGTTCTAGAGTGTCCTTATAGTTAAGCTTATCTTTTAGGGATTAATCTATATTAGATCTGTTCTAATACTAACTTTGTTTAGGCTTACTACTGTATAACACTTAATATAGACTTATTCTAATAGCAGTATGTAGTAATATAAGCTGTGCGTAATTAATTAGTAGTAATAGTTTAGACTAGTTATCCTAATATCATAAGATAAATAGGCGTACTCTCTAGTTAATATACTTGTTTATTGTCTTAGTTTAGCTATTAGTCTCCTTATAGTAGGCTGTTAAAAGTTTAACTTTAATGCTAATAACTTAACAGAACTTAGACTAGAAACTGGACATTAACTAAGAACTATAATTAGACACAATTAACTTAGAAGTATGTCTAAAATAATAGACTTATTAGATAAACAGAAAGGCTATCTCTTGTGCTGTAGTTGTCTTATAGTAGGGTACAGTAATAGCCTATTTAGTTAGATAATTAAAAATAACTAGTATCTAATTATACCTAGCCTTATCTTTTAGAAAATTCTTAAAGTCTATATATAGGTACTGCATAAGTTTAGCTAAGATAGGTAAAGGATACTAATACCTACAGAGTTAGGTTTGCCTTAAATAACCTTTATAACAGGGTATGCAGTTCTATACGTAATGTTTACAACTTACTTCTATACCTTACTAGTAGTAGTATTATAATAATTACTAGTAGGTCTTCTTTGCACTAGGGTAAGCTATTAAGACCTAGTTATAGACCTTTTAAAAAAGGCAAGTGCATAATCTTAAGTTAGCTAAAACACATAACTAATTATAATATAGAAGCAACCTATTATAGTTCTAATAGCCTAGGGCTAGGGTTTAGCGTTCTTTAACAAAGGTCTAACAGTTATACTACATTATAGCTTTAATAAGCTCTAATAAGTCTAATTATATCTTAGGCTGTAGAGTACTAATAAACTAATAGTAAGGATTATATAAGGTAATTCTAAGCTAGTTTAAAGTTAATATAGTTATCTAACTACTAAAGACCTAACAACACTTATAATTAGTTATCTTCCTATATAGACTTAAGATTACTAAGGTCTTACTTGTAATAGCTAAAGATGACTACTCTTATATTATTCTTCTCTAGAGTATATTTAATTTAGAAGTTAAATAAGGTAAGAGTTTTAGCCTAATAGGCCTATCTTATATCTAGGATGTTAGTAATTATTAAATACTTAAGCGCCTAGTAGTTAGAGTAGACTTAAAGTGCAGTTATAACTAATACTAATTTAGCTTACTACTTATTAGAGGCTTATAGTATAGTAAAAAGTTCTTTATTATAAATTTCCTAATTTAGTTCTACACTAGATAAGACTTAGGTGTAGAAGGCTACAGGATACTAATGTTTGTTAGGATATTGTTGTAATAGTACTCCTATAACTACACTATTAGATACATTAGTCTTAATCTTAGTAGGGTGCTCTAGGTTAAAATAATATAGGGTAGGTATAGCTAGTAGGCTTTGCTTTAGGCTATTAAAGCTCTTTAAACAAGTATCTGTCTACTTAAAAGGGTTAGTTAAACTTTGCAGTATAAGTAGGGGCTTTGCTACTTTTAAAAATTAATGTATAAATTAGTAGTAGAATCTAGTAAAGCTTAAGAATAATTTTACACCTATAATAGTAGTTAGTAGTAACTAATTATATAATAAGTGTACTTTCTTAGGGTCTACTTTAATTCTATAGTTTATAAGTACATAACTTAAGTATTTAGTTTAAGTAATATAAAATTTGCTCTTCTTAATGTCTACTTATAGTCTTACTATGTAGAGTTATTTTAGTACTATTCTTATATACTTTTTATAAGTAAGAATATTCTTAGAGTAAATAAAGATATTATAAAGATAGGTAATATAAAATTAGTAAGTAATTAATAAGTATATTATTTCTATACCTTTTATAGGTTACTAGCCTATTATATAGGCTAAAGAGTAAGACTTTATACTTATAAGTACTATAATAGGTCTAAAATATAATATACTCTTTAGAAAATAAGTCTATATTAATTCTACTAAATACTACTTAAATGTTAAACTTAGTAAAGATTTTAGCTTAAGAAGGACAAGCTAATAACTTATCTAAATAAAGTATTAGATAAGTATTCTTATAAGTAAGGCTGTTAAGCTTTTAATAATCTACATAAATGTATAATCTACTATTTAGCTTATATATATATTAAACAGGTAATATTAAGAGGCTCTAACTATACTTAATCTATCTATGCTTTAAATAGCTCTGCACAGAATTCTTAGTAGCGTCTAGCTCTTTAAGATTCTATTTATATAATAGGGAGTAACATACCTTACAGGCGAGCTGCCCACCTAGGCAAGTCGCCCACTTTTGCCAAGACTCTTAACTATTATACCCTACTTTAGCCTGCATTAGCCTACTCTAGGCTAGTATAGGGTAAAGTAATATATAATATTACTTAGAGAGCTCTTCTACTTTATTCTTGCACGTTTGCATGTTGTGCTCTGTCTCTCTGCATATTCTATACTATTATTAGGATAGTTTACCTCCTTTAGCGCGCACCCTCTTCTTTAGCTTCTTACTATTACTACACATGCTAAACTTCTTTAGAGTAGTTAACTGCTAGCCTTCCTTAACTATAAGGGTTCCTCCTACCTAAATTTACTTTTTTTTATATAATTTGCACTCTATAGCAGCTACTAAGGCTGCTTAAAGCTTAGCGCGTTCTTGTTTAAGCAAAGTTATCTTATATACTACACTTATTACCCCCTATAAAAGGTGTTTAACTATACTTATAGTAGAAGTTAGTAAGCTACTAAATTACTTCTTATACTTATCTTAAATTAGAGTTAATTACAAGCTAAATTTAAAGAGGTTCTTTAGAGTTTATAACTACTAGTAGTTATTATTAGTAAGGAGTTATAGTAATAGTATGTATAACTTTATATTAAGGGCTAATATAACCTGTTCTAGGTTAAAAGAGACTAGTCTAGCCCCTTAGAACCCTCCTTAGATGTTGCTAAGGGTAATAGCTTTATTATAAGCTGCTTTAAAGTATAGCAGAAACTCCTGCTTTATAATATAGTTAATCTAGGTGTGCACTAGCTTATTAACCTAGTCCCTATACGCCTGCTTTAAAGGGGTAAAATAACCTACATTAAGTAGCTGTAAGAGGTGTAATAAGTGCAGAGGTATGTATATAGCTATAATCTTATTGTCTTTATAGTATTATTAGAATTTAGCAGAGTTATAGCTCTTGTAACTAATAATAATAAGTAAATAGTAAGTACTAATAGTGTACATCTTTATATACTTATTAAAGTGCTTTATCTACTTAAAACTAAGTTTATTAGTAGTTTAGCTGTTCTTAGAGATAGTAATTGTTGAGGTCGTACTTTAAGCAAAGCTCGTAAGCACTATTCAATTGGTTCTCGAGGATGAATACGGTGACAGGAGTCCGAAGGGGTTTGCGATGAGTAGTACAGAGTAGACTGTCTAGCTCGAAGGTTGGGTTTGAGATCCAATAACTTAGATTGTTACTTAGGTTGAACACGAACCCTAATGGTTGTGTTCCTACTGCACTATATAGTAAGGAGATGGTGATGGCTCACTCGGCTTGTCGTGAGCTTGTCAAGCTGGCTCACTGGGCTCGACGTGAGCTGCGTGAGCTGCACGTGCGATCCACTTTGGCTCGACTGCCAAGGAGTGAGCTGATCACGTGACTGTAATAAAACTGTGCCATAATCGTGCCGCACGGGAGAGCCCGTGTCAATTACTGCGCCAGGTGCGTCAGTATTGAGGTCGGTCAGCATTCTGGTTGGCTGATATAAGTAGATCGTAACAGTAATAACCTAATCCTAGGGCATGGCATTGTCCTTGTACTAGCTACTAAGGTAGTAGCGCGCTTTAAAGATAATAAAGGGCAGAATAGCCTATCCTGTGGTATTAATGCCTTAGGTAACTGTTACCTACTCCTAGTTGCCTAGCTAAACCTGCTTTAGTTGTCCTTATATAGAAGAAGCTGTAACAACTACTCCTTAGGTTATCTAGCCTATTATAAAGCCTGTCTTATTAAAGTTGTACATGTTGTTATCCTAGATGCTATACTTAGCTTTAATATTAGCTACTAGGCTAAACTAGCTCTATATAACCCTAGAATTCTTATAAAGGGCTTGCTTATAATTATACTTATAATTAAACTTTACTTTAAGCTCTAGTTAGTGTAAAATAAATATACTAGCCTAGTTTAAGCTAATAGGGGCTAAACTGCGCTCTTCTTATTAAGAATTAGCTATATTAGCTATATCTAAAAGCTAAGGGGAATATCCTTATTTAACTAGCTTAAGTACATGCTTAATAATTACCTCCTCCTCTATATTAGTTAGATTCTGTAAGTTAGCTGTAGTATTATTATGTAAAGGTTGTCTAGCGTGTTTATTGCGTAGGGTTGTTTATAGTGCGTTATAGATAGCTGTAGCATGTTATACTAAGAGTCTAAGGTCTTATTTAAGAGCTTAAAGCGTAAGCTATATCTAAGTCTTATTTAATGCGCTTATTTAGCTCTGTTATTAAGGTATTAGTATAAGAAGGGTAAGTTAGTGTAGTCTTAGTAAAAGTAGGCGACTTGCCTAGGTAGGCAGCTTACCTATAAGGTACGTTATAAGTTAAAGAAAAGTCCCTTTAATACTATCTTATAGTTATAATAATAGTATAGTAAAAGGGTTTTAGCTTTAGTCTAGTTAAATACATTCTAGTATCTAGTATAGTAAGCTAGGAGTTATTTCTTTTGCAACTATGTATTATTAGAGTTATCTTAAAAGTCTATTAAGATACAGTTTATCTTATATAAACTAGTAATAAAGAATTTATTACTAGATTTTTCTATAAAAAAATAAAAAGCATTTGCTAACAGAACTCCTATAGTAGTAACCTTAGGCTAGTATATTTTAGATAAAGTCTAGGTTTAGGGCATATTAGCTAGCTTAGCACAAAGGTGTTAGAAGCAGAACTTTAGCATACGCTGTACTCCTCTTATTTAGTATAGAGCTGTGTGTAGGCTTTATCTTTACTAATAGTTGTCTATTTTCTAAAGTTTTTTTTTATATTTAATATCTAGTTAATTATTTAACAAAAGTTTACTTAGATATAAAGTTATTAGCATAAGTAGTGCTAAATTATTAAAGTATAGGTACTTAGCTAGCTTAATAAGCTAGGATTACTCTGTATTAAGTATAAGTTTTAATTATCTTAACTACTTTATACTAATAATATAATCTTATAAACTTAGATTAAAAATAACAAAGGAGTATTTATAGAACTTCTTCTTATAAGTAATTATATATAGTTAAATATAGTAGGCTACTAAAGATATAATTTAGTTCTAAAAGCCTTTTACTTAAACTTTAAAAAGTAGCTTTTAGATAAAAGTTAAAACAGCTAACGTGTTTTACTAGCAAGCGGCCTACCCTACTAAGTAGCCTACTCTTGCTAGGGAACTGCCTGTGCAATGCTGTAGCATAATATAACACTAATAAATAATATCTTGCAGACTTAGATAGTAATATTTAGAAGCTTTGCTATTATCTATATTCTCTTTTTCTACCTTAGATATGTAGAAATTATGCCTAATCTTGCTATAATACCAATAGTGTTGCCTTATACGCACCTTCTTTGTAGGCGTCTTACTCTTACTATAACCTCTACCCTTTTTTTTAGCTATTAAGTTAGCTACTTTACTAACTATAAGTGTCTTCTCTATATATATATAATATTGCTTATAAGTCTTACACTTTATAGACGCTTCTATAGTGTCTTAAAGGCAGCCTATTTCCTCCTACACTAATACTATATTATTAGCTATCTACTAAGCGCCTTTTACTAACTATTAAATCTACTTATCTAAAGGACTTACTAGAGACCCTTAATAGATTTAAATTTACTTTTAAATTAAAGTAAACTACTTTTCTACTTTATAAGTGTTTTATAGTATCTTTAGCTTCTAGGTATTATTACTATATTTTAGTAGTGTTAGTGTGTGTAAGTATATATTAAGCTTTAATAACATAACCTCTAAGTTATATAGAACTAGTCTAGCACTTCTAAAGCCTACATAAATATTTTCTAGTGTAAATATCTTCTTAAATATTACTTTAAAGGCTAGTAAGAAAGTTTCCTTATTAATATAGTAGATATAATTACGCACTAAGGCTAAAACCTTATTACTATATAGGCACTTTAGCAGTAAGAAGCAGGTATTATTAGGTAGTTATAATAAGTATAATAAGTATAGAAGTATATAAAAAGTAATTATCTTCTTCTCTTTGCAGAGATTTTAGAAATCTACTAAGTAGTAGCTCTTATAGCTATTAATGATAAGTAGCTTATAGACTCTAATAGGCTTTATATACGTATTAAAGTAGTAAAGCTAGAAAAGTACTAAATTATTATTAGTCTAGGTAGTAAGACTAATATTAATAACCTAATTGTGTAAAAGGTCCTTAGTAAACTAGTTAGAGATAAGAACCTTGCCTATAAGGATAAGGAATAGTAGAATAACCTTCCCTATTAACCTAACACTTTGTACTAGGGTAACTTACTTATAATTACTAAGCTAGAGTTTCTTCTACTTCTTAGGCTTCTTAAAGCCTATTACTACTAGCTATAACAAGATTTTACTTACTAAGAAGCTAGACTTATTAAAGTTATATATATTTTTATTTAGAATACTGTACTTTGCCTTTATTAACTAGATAAGTGTAAACTAGAGCTAAATAGCTGCTAGGTCTTTGCAGGCAGCTTACTAGCAATTATATAGACAGGTCTATTATATTTATAGCTTAGGTGTATACTAGATAAACTTATTAACTTAGTTCTTACTAACAGTGCTCCTACTACACTCTCTTAGTAGTTTTTATACTATATCTTATATATCTACCTTTAAAGAGGGTAGTCTATAATTAGACTCTTTAAGTATATATAGTATAACTACTTTTTCTTCTAGCTTTATAAGGTGCTTTGCGTTTAGCTTATAGTTATATTAAGTGTATATTCTATTATATTAATATTATAGTATTATTTTAGGGACTTTATAAACTTTCTTAGTATATTAGGTACTTTTAATTTATTATGTTAAGATATTAAGTACTGTAAGCTGTATATTAGCTTGAGTATAGGGTCTAGCAGCTTATTATAGTTATAACATAACGTGTTATTATTGCGCAGGCAGTTCCCTAGCAAGAGTAGGCTGCTTGCTAGTAAAATACGTTATAGAAATAAAATATATAATAAAAGAATTTAAAATCAAGAAACCTTAGGTACTAGTGTTAACTAAGAAGTAGAGTTAGAAACTACAACTCTTATAGCATAGCATAGTAGACATAAGAAAATAGGGGCTGCTAAAAAAATAAGATAATAAAAGGTTAGAGAGATTATGTTATTTTAGGCCTAAGTAGAGTCCTCCTCCTAGGCAGTACTATTTTCTATAGATATTAGGTTAGATATACAGTCTTCCTTAGTATCTACAAAATCCTCTTGTTTAACATTAATTATATATATATATAGTACTATATATTTCTTTGCAAAGTGTCCTAGTTTACTATAGTTATAGTAAGTACCTAGAGTCTAATCCCTAGCAGAAGTAGAAGTAATTAATAGTTAATATAGCACAGTAGGGTTTTAAGTAAATGTATTTAGTTAGAGTTAAACTAACTATTCTTATTAGCAAGTTTAGATAGAGTTCTATTTTATATCTAGCAAAGGTCTGTATATAGGCCTCTATAGTTGTAAAAACAGGGTTTGCAACGTAGTAGGGTTGTTCCTCCTCTCTATATTGTAGGTAGTAAGGTGCTCTACTATATAAGGGAAGGAGTTATTCTATTACTACTTAAATCTAAGATTAGGTACTTAGAAAGCTAGAGTTAGCTTAGTCTACAGGTAGTAAAACTATTCTAACTTAGGTATTTGTCTCTTAATTACTATGCTAAGGAACTTACTTTTTAATATAAGGAACATTTTTAACTTATTTATTTACAGTTTATTAACAGTTACTCTACTCTTAGCTTACTTATTTCTTATAACAAAATAGAACTTTAATAAGAAAATTATCTCTTCTGCTAATTAAAAATAGTTTATATTATCTTTAGACAAATACTAAGGTTCTAAGTACTCTTTAGCCAATTCTATAGTGTAGCCTTAGATAAGAGCTATATATATACACACATTCTAATAGTAATCTAAATTAATTTTAAGTTAGTCCTATATTAATACTTACTATTGCTAAAAGGTAGAGTTATTCCTATCTAATAGTGCTTTAATATTAGAAGTCTTTTTAGATAGCTTTTTATAAATAGTAGAGATAAAGCTAGCCTTAAAGAGGTATCTTATGCTAGAGTATTATACAGCCTGTACTAGTAGTATTTTAGTAGTATATAGTAAGTAATCTACTAGCAGGAGACTAGCTTGCAACTAAGCAAGTTCTCTTCGAAGCGCTGCTATCTCTTTAGCTAGATTAGGTTAATAAGCTACTAAATTAGAGTTACTTTCCTAAGAAGGTAGTAATTAAGTTGCTAGTGCTAAATCTTAAGGTTGTCTTAACCTAAGTTAATTTTAGGACCTTATAGTTAGTAGTGCCTAGTATTAGGTTTATATCTAGTTTAGGTAGGTTATTAGTAGTCTCTATATATCTACTTTAGTATAATCTAACACAGCTTTTCTAAAGTAATCTTAGAGCAGTAAGTTATAGAAAGATCTAAACCTAAAGGTTTAGTTATTAGAAGGTCTCTAGAATCCTAACTAAAAGAGTAAGTAGTACTAGAAGTAGTACAGTCTAATATAGAATAGTGCCTATAAGCTGCTTACAACTAAATACTAATACAATATTCTTTAGAGGCTATTACTAGCTGGGACAAGTTTTTAAGTATAATATAACAATATAGAATACTAGAAGGCTCTAATTTAGGTCTGTTACTACTGCAAGGTGTATAGAAGTACTAGGTACTG
Source organism: Stagonosporopsis cucurbitacearum (assembly GCA_016920805.1). Classification (NCBI taxonomy): domain Eukaryota; kingdom Fungi; phylum Ascomycota; class Dothideomycetes; order Pleosporales; family Didymellaceae; genus Stagonosporopsis; species Stagonosporopsis cucurbitacearum. The sequence goes on along the minus strand of JAFEKD010000011.1, from coordinate 810,544 downwards.
TACATAGTCTTGCAACGCGCACAATTACGCAACGCGTACCTTAACATAAATTATCTTATCTTTTGCCCCCTCTATAACTTAACGCTACAATGCTTAAAAAGGAAGCTATTGCAAAGGTAGAAGTAGGAAAGTAATCTAAAGATATTTTATATATAGAGTTAGCTAAAAAAACGTAGTATATGCTAGTTAACACTAATACGCTAACTAAAGAGTAAGAGCGTATTAAAATAAGAGCAGGCGCTTAAGTAATAACTTCTCTACCTATATAATAAGGTAGAGCTTATAAAGTATCTTAAAGGACTTATAGAAAGACACCTTATGCCTATAAGGTAGATAATTGTTAATTTTGTAACTCCTCTGTGTGCAAAAAAGCTATCTAAGAGCTAGGTTACTTGCTTCTTCTACTGTTATAGAGACACTCTTATCAAAGCCTAGTTAATGCCTATAAAAATAGGGTTATAAAGCTAATTCTAGTAAAAAGTATAGCTAATACTTTACTCTTTTACACTATAAGATAGCCTAGTATAACCTCTAGCCTAAGAACATGTATAATATAGATAAGAAGGGCTTTATAATAGGGGTTAGTAGCAAGAGTAAGAAAGTATTTAATAAGCAACTATATACTAAAAAGTAGTATAAGTAGTTACTCTATAATAGTAATTAAGAGTAGGTAACGTTCTTAGCTACTATATATGCTAATAGATTTTACCTTCTCTTAGGTATTATCTTTCTAGCTACTAGCTGCGTAGTACAGGCTAGTTAAGTACACTTAATTAATCTAAGAAGCACTCTATCTACTTTACTATATTACTTAATAAATAGATAGATAATAATTCAGAGTTAATATAACTAAAGTAGGTGTTTAGTTACTACACTAAAGGCAAAGCTTAACAGTAATAGTAACTACTTATTTTTAACAGTTATAGTAGTTATATAATAAAGGCCTTTATTAAGTACTATAATAGCTATAAAATTCTACTAATAATCTTTTCTCTACACACTTTAAACACACTCTAGCTATTAGATATAGTTTACTTTAAACCTTTTACTTAAAATTACACTAAGAAGCTTAATAAATATAACTAGTTAATATAGAGATAAATACCTGTAAAGAAGAAGGATTTCTTTAACTTATTCTAGCCTACCTAAGTAAATACCTTTACTAAATTATTAGTATTAACTGCCTTTAAAGCTATAAGTATCTATCTACTTAATATAGATGTTATACTTAATTACTTTAGATTACTAACACCTCTAGTTACTATAATACTTCTAGATTAAATAGGCCCTTAGGCTGCTTTAACTAAGCCTAATTAGCTAAAGGCTAAGTTGTTGTTGTAGAGTATAGTAAAGAATAAGAGTGCTAGTAAGGTTAAGGCAATTAAATAGATTATCTATTATCTTTATATGTAATTAGAGCTTACTTAGTATAAGTTAAGTAGTGTTAAATAGGCCTTAATAGTAAGAGAGAAGAAGAAGAAGAAGAAGAAGAAGAAGAAGAGGAAAGTACTACTATTATACGCCTATAGCCTTAATTAGAATAGAGAAGCTAAATAGTAAAGTCCTTTATTAAAGAAGGAAGCTAACACACATAATACTATATTTAAGGCCTATTAATAATAACTAGAAGTAAAAAAAGCTACTAGATATAAGCTATAACAGACTTAGAAGCTACTTAAAGAAAAGCAGAAGTAACAGAAGTGTAAGTTAAGAGAGAAGGAGAAGAAAAAGTATGCCTAGCTTAACACTGTAAAGGCTGCTAAAGTAGCTAAATATAAGGCAGCTAGAGAGTGTTAAAAGTAGGCTTATAATGCTGCAAAAGCTCTATAATTGTCTAAAATAAGTAAGCATAAGGCTTTACAGAGTGTAGCACTAAGAAAGAAGCAGAATTATAGTAGTACTGCTGCGCATAGTTACCTATTGCCTACTAAGCTACTCTAGGTAGCTTCTAACTACAACTACCTGCTGCAGCAGAACATTAACTCTGCCTGCACGTTTTGTATAAGCAATTATTATTATATAGGCCTATAGAGTACTCTACTAAAAAATCTTATAATAATAGCTATTATATGTGGCTCTACAGCCTTATTTTTGTGAGGCCTGTGAGGTTAATAAGGCGCGCGTTGCGTGACTGTGCGCGTTGCGAGACCGTGCACAGTAAACGTTGCTAGGAGAAAGTCTCTATTCCTATAGGTCTTGTACAAAAGGATACTTAAAAACTATCTACTATAGCAATGTGCCATGCTCTGCTTATATACTGGCCAGTGTCCTAGGAACTAGGGAAGTATCAGGACTTAGTAATGCTGGGATCGGGTGGATGTTGGATAGGTATCGGTCTTGGTAGGCTTGTGAGAAACATTGTGGTTCTTACAGCCTCTCTACTTGCGCCTTAACATTGACTGCACAACACTATGCTTTTCTGCTATTTTAGTCTATAGGATATTATCTTTAGATATATAAGTATCACACTCTGGAAGCGCTTCTTCTAATTTTATTGCGTTGTGTTGTTGTGAAGCTAAGATAATAGAGGTGTTTTGGTGGTTCGGCGCATTGACTGAATCTGCGCATTGAGTGCACGGACACGGTAAAGCTCGTTAGGGAAAGCGGGCTTACTGTCGCTACGCGCCCAAAGCCATATGTCCTTTCCTGTCAGTCGACCAAAAGCGTTTTGAAGAAGGCTGCGATCCTCTTTGGCGTTGCAAATCGCTGCTTGTGGGCATCAATAAGACGTATTGCCGTCAGCTTGCAATTGTATTCGGGGACTGGTAATGGAGGTTCTTTCGAATTTGCTAATGACCACTTTGTGCCTGATCTATTACTCCTAATATATCTTCAATAAATCTTGTAAATACCATGCAATCAGTTCCAGAAAAGGTGATCGGGCTCAAAGCGGTCTGTGCCATTGACCTCGACAGAGTTGCTGCAGCCGTCACCAGCAGAATACTTGGGATCAGGTATATTGGTAAAGATCCGAGTTCCTCATAAATGAAGATCCAAAACTGTCAATTCAGATAGTGATTTGCTCTTGCTGGGGAAAAGTTTTTACAGCTAACCCAGATTGGGAGCGAGGCAAGGATGCCATCGAGACGGCTAAACACGAGAAGCCCGATGCTCAGATCGTGTTGAAGCAGTGCGGTATGGGCAGTATGAACACAGGGCCCTGACTTGACCCACCAAAGAAGAGAAGGACCTCAATAGGTATAAATTTTCGGAGCTCAGTCAACCAGGGAAGGTGACTGCACAAGGGAGGGACTCAGTGCTGGATACTACGCCCTGGGACTTGAGCACACGCCTTGGGAGGAAAGGGTTGACGAGGACGAGGTGCTGGACTAGCGCGGAGGTGGAAAACAAAACTGAGAGTGTGATCATATATTTTGTACTGAGACGCATATTCGTAGCAAATGGATCCGCTGATCCTGCAACAATGCATCCATCTCTTACGTTTCGTCTTGGCTATGGAATGCACGTGCTACAGCAAGACTCACAACAGGATAGCTCATGATCCGATCGTGCAGTCCATGCTGAACAATTTGCTCTCTCAATACACCTGCTTGTCCATGCCACTCCATCTCCCAGCCACCAGCACCGAGTGGCGTCTTCTGCTTTTGTTTCTCCTTCTCCAAACCCTCGAAGGTCATCAATGTTTCGGAATCCAGCGTCGCGTTCACTCCATGCCAAAACAAGACGTCTGAGTGTGCTGTTGGGATGTCATAATCATGCTCTGCATGTATAAAGGTGATGTCATATTTTCGTTTGCGATTGTTGGCCTTGATGGAGTCCAAGTGACGAATGAGGTCAGCCAGTCTCTCTTTGGATGGCCACTTGCTGATGATGAATTGGTTCAGCAGCGTGAGGAGCTTAGGGAAGAATGCTATAGGTGAGAGAAGGGGGACGGTGCCAGCTACCTTATACGTCTTGGTCAATGATGCCACGTCCGCAAAAGGCGCAACAAGCACAGTACCTGCAAAGAGTACAGGAGGTGACTGTGTGGCTAGATGATGGCTGAGTGATAGAGCTACAGCCGTACCAATGGACTGTGCAAATAACACGATCCTTTCTGGCGGAATGCCGGCCGTCTGCGTGGCGAAATCGACGAGAGTAAGAGCGTCGGTAAGAAGACCAGCTTCAGAAGGCCACCCTGTACTCGTGCCAAATCCGCGGCAATCGATGACAAGGACGTGAACGTTTGTAGAGACTGCAGATAAAGCTCGATAGCTTTGCGGCCGCCAGCCTGACCCGAGTGTCCCCGCAGCGCCATGCAAGTACACAACAAGCTGAACTGTAGGGTCTTCTTTCAATAACTTGAAAGAAAGCCGTGTCTCGATGTCTTGACATAAACCTGTGGGCTCATTGCGAAGCTCGTCCTGATGCTGACGATACGCCTCGAGTGGAAGAATGTGCCAGGCATGCAGCGTCTCGCCGTCGGGCGTTTTGAGATGGAAAGGCGTAACCTGATTGCGCAGAAAGCCCCATTGCTCTGGTACATTGACATCTTGGAACCAGGTAAGTGTTACACGATGCAAGTAGATGACATGGTCCTGCAGTGTCGGGATCGTAAGTAGAGCGATGAAGGCCGCGTAGATGCCAACAATACCGGCTAGGGTGCCGAGAAGGGGTCTCAGCACTGCGGTGGCTGAGGGCATGATCTGCTTGGGACGATTTTTTTGGCGATGAACATGACGGAGTCAGGATAGAGCGCTACCTATGTCTGTCGATATGAGCTTGCTGCACGTGAGTGGGCCATTGTGTGTTGCTGCATGTGCGGCGCTTGGGGCGCCAATCAAATCTCAAGCCGCATGGTGCCCCCTGAGGCTCGTGCCGCAGCGATCCGTGTCTGTAACTTCTCTCCTTCTCTCTGAATATACCGTGAGGGTTGGTATTGGTTTTTCCAGATGTTCAGAAGACTCAGGTAACTACTACAGATATCGAGAACCGAGGTCCTGCCGCCTTGAATTTATGCCATCGATGTATTCAAGCTCACCTCCATGATGCGCTTCATCGATATCATACCCTTGAGGTCGGATGAAACGATGTGGCTTGTTAATATATGCACTCGAATCCTGGCGCGTGTTTGTGATGCTGGGCATCTGCAAGCTGGTAGTAAGTACTGTTCGATGCCTCAGTCGCAGATTTACATTTTCATACTAGGCACATTGCTTTGAGAGTGGGCAGGCATCACTTTCTTGTGTAAATCGCGATTATGTTCTTGCCTTCCAGGCTGTTGTTGTATTTATTGGCCCTCTGCCTTTTTCACCACCGCGGATCGCTCGCCCTAGCCAGCTCTATCAATGCTTGCGATCTTCAGTGGAGTGAGTGGGAACGCACTGTAAACTCTACCAGGGTGACAAGCTGGGTCGAACAGCCGAACTATCGTGGTACCTTTGATATCCTGTGGACTTCCCTGGTCACAATCGGGATTAGCACTTACACGATGCTGTGCCTGAACCTTCCTGCACCTGACGATTCATACTTGAAGTTGGTTGGACGCCGCATACTGTGGATGATGTTAGGTATCATGGGTCCCGAATTCGTTCTTACCTATGCAGCCGGGCAGTGGAGCAGAGCGAAGTGGTCAGTCAAAGCTTTCCAAGAGTTGGGACACCATGATTGGCATATGAGGCAAGCCTTCTTCGCTGACATGGGTGGTTTTATCTTCCATGCGAGGGACGGCAAACCATTTCCGATCAATGCAACGCAGCTGCACTGGCTCGTCAAGCACAAGTACGTTGAGTACCCCAAGACCACCAAGCGCGAGATCTGGGACAAATCGAAGCAAGACACTTTCACGAAAATTGTAACTGCGTTCCAAGTCAGCTATCTTATCATCCAATGCGCTGCGCGAGCGGCGCAAAAGCTCACCATCACCACACTTGAGCTCAATGCTCTTGCCATAGTGGTCTGCTCATTGATGACATCGTATGCGTGGCTGCACAAACCCGCGAATGTGCATAGTCCAATCCACATAAATTCTTCGCAGACGCTGGAGGACATTATCGGAAACTTGGAATGGGATTTGACGCCACTTGACCATGTCGACGAGAACGGCCCTGGGTATTCGGTGAATGTGCAGCCGTTCATGAAGATGCCAGTGATACCTGCCGAGCGCCCGATCCAACGTATCCCGAATGACCGCTTCCCGACAAACCCGTACGAAATCCAGGAGTATCTCTTGTGTTTCGCCACTTTACTCTTCACTGCTATTCATATTACGGGGTGGAACTTCGATTTCCCTTCAGCCCTCGAGCGGACGTTGTGGCGGATCTCCTCATCACTCCTCTTTGGCATCACAGTCGCTTTTTGGATCTTCGAGACCATGACTCTTGGACTCGACTCGGCCGATGGCGCACCATTTGGCTTCACGTCTTCAACAAAGCTGGCCTCAAGAAACATCGTCAGTATTTGAAAAGGAAAGCCACATTGCAGGTGAAACGAAAGAATACCGAGTTGCCACTGCCATGGGAGTTCGCAGCAATCACACCTCTCGCCATAATCTATGGCATCGCGCGTGTGTACCTGATCGTCGAAGCCTTCGCTGAGCTGAGGAATATTAGCGCGTCAGCTTACGTGAATATCGAGTGGACCGAGTTTATCCCTCATGTTTAAATGATGGTTTTAAGAATCATCAGATGTTGATTAGTGGATGGGATGTGCGACAAGCATAGCAACTGTGATGGATACATGAAGGCGATGTGATGGCGGGTGAGAGATGCGCAATGGTACCCCGATCATTTCCATCAGGTCTGGATATCATATTCAGCCCATGTGGGATGACTCGCCACTGGAGATGACTGTCAGGTACGGGTCTAAATACCCGAGCAGTTTGCAGCCTTCAACATGCATATTGTGTCTCGATTAATTCATGAAATTGTCTGTATGATGTACATGCGCAAAGATTCGGCAAAATGGGCGTAATCCAGTGGCTTCAACCGACCGTTCATAACATCAACAGACTAAAGAATTACTCCTCTGTCCCATCCCATATACATGCGCTCAGTCAGGGCTCATAAGCAGGCGGCTCTATCCCTATTGACCCTCCTAGCAGTAGCCTCCCCGGCCTTTCCCCCGCTGCACGTACAAGTTCCGCAAGAACCGCCCCCTCCTCGACCGCACCATCATCAGCTGGCGGGCCCAACCACCCCCCTGGTCTCGTCATTGCTTCAATGCCCACATCTTGCATTATTACCTCATGCTCGCTCTCCTTTCCGTTGCACTGCAGTAGCACATCGTATTTAATGTCATACCGCAGCGCGATGTTGTACGTAGAAAACGATGGAGGTACGAACTTGTTGATGTCAATTGCCTCGATGCACGTCGGCGCGTCCGTGTTTAGCAAGAGCCCGGGAATCGCGTATCGACGGTTGAAAAGGTCAAACTTTGCGTTTCCGCTGCGCAGAATGTTATAGGTGAGGCTGGGGTGAGAAGGCAGTGGGATGCGGTAGTCGATGTGCGCGATGGCTTGGGCGCGAATGCCGCGGAGGTAGATTGGGGCAGGAGATGCAGCAGGAGATTGGAATTGAGCAGTGAGTTTTAGAGTGCTGGAGGAGGCGGCCCGGTAATATGAGGGAACGCTGAGGATGAGGAGGGCGGAGGCCGAGGCCGAGGGGGAAGGTAGAGCGTCTATAGAGCTGGAAAATCGCCGGCCTAGGCGGCGAAACGTTCCTCATCCACGTCCGGTTTGGTCAAATCGTGATGAGCACTCGAGCCGAATGGGAGGGGCAGGGTGAAGGGGTGGTTCGGTTGGTAGCCCTAGTCCTGGTACTGAGGGTGAGAAGCGAAGTTGGTGGACAACTTTAGGGTTCATGGTGAAGTGTCGTTCTTCGCTCACAAATTGCGCTTCTAGAACGTATTCGTTGCGGACGGTGTTTTCGTCCCACCACAGGCTCGGGGGCAGGCGATGTCCCGGTTCACTTTCAAATTTCGCGTCTGCAGGGTGCAGGGTAGAAGGGAACAGTTGAACGGCCTCTGGAAAGCGAAACTCGAAAGGGTATTCCACTCGATGAGGCGGGCAGTTCTGGCTGGGCATCGATATCCTCTGCAACGTCATCTCGTGGCGGAAGAGCTCTGTAGTGGAGACATGTTGACTTGCGCTCTCAAAGGCCCGACATGTTGAACGGCTGATGAACTGGATACTGATGCTTTTAATCTTGATATTGGACTTGACATGCACAACTCCACGAACTGAGTCATTATTGGTATCGACGCTGCGTATTGTAGATCTTGAAAACGCAATAGAGATTATACCTCCTGGCTTGTTCTGATGCTCAGGATAATGGTCGTTGTACAACTGCGGCGGAGCAACGTAACTGTACACATGGCGTGGTGCAGGTCGTGGGCCACAGCTGTTTGCATTGGTGGTAACCATATTTTGCAAGTAGCGCAACAAGAACAACGGCCCTCGAGATTGATACCGTAGCAAGGTCTCTCGAGTATTGGCTCTGTAATCCGTCACTGAATGTAGTTTGGAGGTGATACCCCGCTTTACTCCGATCTTTCCGTATCCAAGGGCTGCTGACGAATGCCAAAATTGCTTACATCCTCTCGCGTTATAATGATGCTACAGAAAGCTTTGACAACATGCCCAGCCTCGTTCAAGCAGGTGTCTGTGTACGAGGTCGCGGTCGTCTCTGCAAAGGGCCATGGAGGTCAGAGTGAAGCGCGACACTTCACTTGAAGTTACTTGAAACGAAGTCGGAGTTGAAAACGGACCGGTAACGAAGCCGATAGTTTTGAATGTGAAAATACCGCCGTGCCGGATGCGCGGCGATTGGGTCAAAGCAAGAGGCGGCTCAAAACTTGGTAGCGCAGCTATGGTCAGTTGCGGTTAGCCCATGCACGTCTCGCAGTCCAGCCCTGGAGACCCCAGATTTTATCAGAAGCATCAATACGATTCCTGTACATGGTGCATATGTAGGTAGGATTGAGACAATATAGCCATGACATAGATATCAGTTACGTCCCAGAGACGTACGCGAATGTCAAGGGCACTCGGTGATGCCCATTTACCGACTTCAAGCGATGTCGGTTTATCGAGAAGCTTTCGTGCAACGTGGGAACGGCTGTCAATGACCTGGAAAGCCTGTGGCAAGGAAAGGAAAGGAACGAAAAAAGGGAGGACGATTTAGAACTGGAGATACGGATAAGCACTATTTAATGTCATTTGTCAAACTTAAAAAGTACTCAAGGTCCCTTTCAGACCGAGTATTAACGTATCGACAGAGGAACACCGGCCCTTGAGCCTTCCACTCATCGACCTGGACATCTTAATTACAATTACCCTTCACAATCATGACCCAGGAAGCTCAAGGCCTCACACACGCAACCATCAGCCTCTCGTAGTCACCTCTGGTCTCGCCCTCGATCCGTTTAACCAGGTCCTTGCCGTATTTCTTCTTATACTCCGCACTGACTGCATTCATGAAATTGCGGTCCCAGTGACACCTCACAACGCGCTGTACCAGCAACTGATCCTTGGTGCCCATACCCGCCATGCTCTCCTCGAGCCGCACCGCCTCCGCCAGCGCGCGATTCTGCGCGCGCGCAAGCAGCAGCAGTAGCGCGTCCTCCATGTGGCCCGAGAAGGCAGACTTGAGAACGCCTGCGAGGTCCTTGTGGAAGCGTTGCTGGTACGATTGCGCAATGGCGCGCAGCTGGGCATCGTTCTTGGAGGTGAGGATCTGGCAGACTTGAGCGGCGTTCTTGCTGACCATGTTGCCGATGCCGGTCTGCAGGTCTGTGACAGCTTGCTCGATTTCCTGAGGGATTACGGGATGTGAGTCCTCGGCGCGCCGAGCCGATGTGATCATCATGTACATTTGCTCAGTGCCGGCGGAGAGATCGCTGCGGAGATCGGCCTCGAGAGACTTCTTGAACAATCGCTGGTATTCTTGCTTGATGGCGTTGACATCAGCGTTGCTGCGTCCGATGAGCACGTCGTCCAGCATGACTTCCTTTGTACCCATTCCCTTCATGGCGTTGAAGAGATTGTGGCAGTCCGATACCAGGGGACCTTGGGCGATTTCTACGAGACCTTCTTTAAAATAACTGCTGGTTTCCTTCTCAAGGTCTTTGACCATGTCACGCATTAACCTCTGGTTGTATTGTGTGCGAATTGTGTTGATTTGAATGGGGTCCTTCTTGGATAAAATCGCGATCAATGCTTTTTCGTCGGTCCCGAAACCCTTCATGGCCTTGCGGATGGCCTCGACATCCTTGGAAACATCAATATTGGCTGTCTGCTGAGGTCCGTATCCAAGAGACGGCTGTGCCGGAGGGCCGTACTGTTGCTGGGGTGGAGGAGCTTGGTACTGGCTGGGAGGCGCACCGTATTGCTGTTGTTGCGGTGGCACTCCATACTGTCCTGGTGGCGGTGCTCCGTATTGTCCTTGGGGAGGTGGTGCGCCATACTGCCCCTGTGGCGGTGCGCCGTATTGGCCAGGCGGGGGACCTGGAGGAGGGGCGTATTGGCCTTGAGGAGGTTGTTGACCCCACTGCTGTTGTTGCGGTGGAGCACCATACTGGCCTTGAGGAGGCGGCCCGCCATACTGGTTAGGTGGGGGCGCACCGTACTGGCCAGGAGGCGGCTGTCCCCATTGCTGCTGCTGTGGAGGAGCGCCATACTGGCTCTGAGGTGGATACTGTTGATTCTGCATTGGAGGTTGCCCGTAGCCCTGGGGAGGTCCTTGTTGATAATGTGGCTGCTGGCCGTAAGGCTCTGACAGGTATTAATACTCTATCGTTTCCATTTGCCAAGTTGCGGCACGGCAAGCATCTACACAAGAGATGCACAGCCCGCCGAGGTGGTGACTTACGGCCTTGATAGGGCGGCTGCCCATACCCTCCAGGTGGTTGGTTGTATGCCATTGATTGGATTGAGAAGGTGTCGGTGAGGTGTAAGCACTACGCAAAGAGAGACCTCAGCGTGTACGATGAAAGAGGTTCAGGCAGAAGCTGATCAGCGAGATATGGGGGGGGGGCTGAGAGACGACACCTGGTAAGCTTGAGATTATGTGCAAGCTGGCGCAACCAGAAGACGACAAGGGGCTGAGCAACCCAGAGGCGCAAACATGCGACTCAGCCCCGCGTTGGTGGGGTGAAGATATGACGACAAAGCCACTCGGAGCATATGCTAAGCAACTATGGGCTGGTGTTTCTCGGCTCTCACTTGCTCGCCGCTCTCTGATTCGCCACATTGAATGGTTCGCAGGTCAGGCGCGCACACGCTAAGAAGTACCGTCTGGCTGCCTAAAAGCAGATCGAGCACATGGCATGTGCTAGTTTGCAAGGCTGTGCGACTACCAGCGGGGCACCTTGCCGCTTGCAATCCTTTCATCTCGTTCCATCATTATTCGAGCAGAGAGATGTTGCAGTAGCGGCCTCCGGGTTTACATGGTTGACGGTGGTGGATTGGTGGCTGTGGATGTGGCGCAGTACAGTTCCTCGCCAGATGAAAGGACCGAGTTTTGGAGCACTCGCGGCAGGCGATGGACAACAGTGAATTATGCTGCATGGGATGTGGTGGGTGCGATATTGCAAGACAGCCACAAATGAAACTATGCTCCTCAACGGGTATCAAAATCCAAACGCCAGGGCGGCCAATCCAGCGCCAATATGCTCATGTTGTCTCTCCCATCGTACATCAATGATCACGCCTCCACCCTATAGCCCTTACCGCCGCTCACTGCCCCCGACCCTCCTCACCAAACTCATCAAGCTCCCACCCAACGTAGGCCGACGTTCGAGCTCTTTGTTCTTCCTATACCTAGTGATCTCCTCTTTGTCCCAGTCGCCATAGTCCTTTGGCGGCTCAAGCTCCTGCATCTGTGCCTGTGCCTGTACCTGCTTCACATTCTCAATACCCCAGCCGTGCCAGTCACCATAACGGGCGTGGCCGTTCTGCAGGGGCGCTGAACGGGCGTAGTAATCTGGTGAGGGCTGAGAGTGCGCTGATTGGAAGGAGTGTGCAGACTCGTAGCTCTGGCGGGGATTGTATGCGTTTTGCGAAGAGGAGGAGCGGCGAGGGCGGTAGTGATGGTGGTGGGGCTGGAAGCTGGGCGAGTTGGAGGTCACGCTGTACTGCTGCTGCTGCTGCTGCTGCTGTGGTTGCTGCTGGGGTGCGTGTAGGTAGGTTTCCGGGATGGGCTGCTGCTGGGGGATAGGCTGCAGATGCTGGGTCGGGTACGAGTTGGCGTATGGACTCGTAGGCGGTGGGTGTGAGGGCAAAGCGCCGTGGCTGTGGCTGTGGCTGTGACAGTAACCATAGTCTGACGATGCGCGTTGGTGGTTGGATGTTGGGATGGCGATGGGGGCGGTAGTCGGCGGTACTTGCTGGTATGGCGCCGTAGGTGGAGGGGTGAAGTAGCTCAACTGCTGTTGATGTGGATATGGCGCTGTCTCTGGAGTTGTGGGGTACGGTGGATTCGAGTGCGAGCGTGTTCGCTGCTGCTGGGGCTGGTAGCCTGGACGCAGCTGGCCTGAGTGGGTCGAGCCGTAGGACGACATGGTGATGAAGTCCTCGGGATAGAATAGACGGTAAGCTAGCAAGAGGTCCGTTTTGGCGGCTTAGTATGTCCTCTTTCCCGTCATGTATGCTGGACTTGGAGCTTGGCCAAGGGCGGTATCCTGTTTTCAAGTGCGATGTCGTATGCGGCTGGTCACAAAGCGATCGACTCGCAGAGCGCTTAAGCGACTGAGATGATTGAGTCTGCAATACGTGCAGTTCATATATTTGCTCAAGGTATTTCTCCACTGGAGAGTGCTTGCTCAGCCCTGCTAGGCTAACTCGCATCTACACCGGCGAACGATGACTTTGTTTAACCACAGGTACATGTGATCCAATCACAAAGCTGCGCAGAGGATCAACCGCAGAAAGACACCGGGCAGCGCCCGAGTCTGACCTTTGCCCCTCGCCGGTCAACGGTGCGTGGGTGCCAGGTGCGGCAGACGGGGGCCAAGGGCAAGGGATGACATCAGTTGCTGGGCGGTTCGCCCCAAGCGAGGACAAGGTGCCTGACTAGCGTGCGGAGTCTGACCTGCTGGAGTAGGAATAGATCTTCATGCTTGAAAACACGACAGATGCATCAGGCTTCTTGAGGTGGGGAAGCAGGGAGGGTAGAAAGTGCGTGTGAATGAGTTTAAAAGCTCTGTGCGGAAATGAAAAGTACTTGCATGTCATATGCACAAAGAGTGGACTTGTTCAGGAATACATTATTTAACTAGCTATATCGTGGACTCGCTTGCTATGCATCGCTCGCTTTTGTCCGAAACACAGTCTATCCGTATACAGTAACAACGGGCGGTGGTTTTACGACCGCGCATTTCTTGAGCCATGAGCGCCTTCAAACGCCGTCGTCATCCAAATTGACGATCTGCAATGTGAAAGTCGAGGACGAAATCGAAGTAGGAGATGCGTGAAGAGACGGAGAAAAGGATGGAAAGGAGAAATGGAAGGGTCGCGAACGCGGACTTCAGCGCTTGAAGTGTGTGTTCGGAGCTGACTGGAAGAATATAGAAAAACCCTGTTCTGCCCCTTCTATGAATTTTTGGTGTGTGTGGAGTGTTGCGGAGCATTATGGTCTATGGGTTGATGGTGAAGTTCAAAGGTGTGTTGCTGATGACGCACAGCCTTGAACGGGCTATTGCCGAGCAGCGGATACCGCTCAGTTATAGATTTCGCCAATGTGGCGCTCGTTCTCGGGTTTCCAGGTGCCTACAACTCATGTTAGTTGTTGCGTGTAGAGAGAGAGGTGTACAAGGGTTGGGGTGCGCAAAGTGCATGCCAGTCGAACGCACGGCAAAGAAAAGGGCAAACGTACCTTCAAAGGCGTGTTTGACAAAAGCCATTGGATCATCGTCCTCACCAGCGCCCATGGTCTTGATGCCTGGACTGAAACTGGTGATGGGTAGGACAATGACGTCGCCGACCTTCTTGGGGGCCTTCATGCCGGTAAAATGCTCCCAGGTGATGTTGCCCTTGCTGGAGCTCATGTCGAAGTAGTCGGGGTCATTGAAGAAGTTGAAGATGGCGTCTGTCCAGCGGGCGGGGCCAGTGAATTCGATGATGCCCTTGTGGTCCTTTGTGAGATGGCCCTCGGCCTTGCGCTTGAGGGTCTCGTGGGTGATGTTGGCAACGACGTCGACAAGAATGGGGTGACCGGGCTTGGCCTGCATGGTCCACTGGCAGAACTGGATGCGACGGGAGTACCACTGGGCCCAGTCGGGGCGGTCTGGGTCTGCCTCGATGCCAATGACCATGCCGTAGGTGTTGGAGGGCACGTCGGCGGGGATCCAGTCGGCGGCGCTCTTGAGCGCCGAGGTATCAATGTCGGAATAGATGCCACCGCGAGCGAGGAGAATCAGGTAGCGGAAGAAGTCGGCCTTGAGGACGGGCAAGGGGAGGGCGTTGTAGGCGTCGAGGACCTCTGGGACCGAGGCATACAGGTGCCTGATGAGGTGGACGGCGACATTGTCGGTGATGACCTCGTGGACAAAGTTTGGGTGGTGGATGGACCAGCTGGCCTCGGCCTCGCGGAACGACTCGCTGAACTCGCCCTGTGCCGGGGTGTACTTCCACGTCTGCCAAATGTAGGCGGGGAACTTTGCGTCGACGTCGTAGGGGAACTGGTACTCGAGCTGCTGCTTGAGGGGGCGGGCGTGGAGCTCGTCGAGGGAGATTTGCTCCTTTGGCTTCTTGGGCGGGGCGTCGGGACTGTTGAAGGCCTTGTCTGCCTTTGCGGCCTTGTCCTTTGCCTCTTTGTCGGCCTTTGCGGCGGCCTCGTTGGGATTGACCCAGGGACTGGGCTTGGGCAGGTCGTGGGCGTTTTTGAACGTGGGCGAGCGGTTGGTGGCGTGGTGGGACCTGAACATGAAGAAGAGCGTCAGGCAGGCCAGCGAGAGCACGAGGGCCTTTTTGAAGGTGAGCATGGCGGCGCGGCGCAGCGAGGCGAGAGCGAGAGCGAGAGAGCGAGGCAAGGCGAGGCGAGAGCGAGATGGGAGAGTGGTGGCGGGCTGGGGGAGAAGGAGGTGCGAGCAAGGCTGGCCGTATCTGGCGACGGTGGTCGAGTGCCGTGGACAGATCCAGCTGCTTCCGGCGGCGATTGCAGCGACGGCAAGAGGACAAAGGCGGGACAGAAGCAGGATAGAGGCAGGACAGAGGCAGGACAGAGGCAGGACAGAGGCAGGACAGAGGCAGCACGCAGAGACTCGGCACGCAGAGACACAGCACACAGCGACAGCAAGAGACGAGACGGCCGCCGTCGAGGGCAGCGCGCGCGCGTTTTGTTGGGCGATATGTTGGCCACGGTCGGATCTTTTCTCAAGGGCAGAGGACAGCGCGCAGCAGGGGCCGTTTCACACGCTGGGGCGCCCTAGGCCGTGCTCGGCTAGCTGCTGGCCGCAAGCCCACTGCCCCTCTGTCGATCGCCTGCAGCGTGCTGTGCGTGCCTGTGCCTGTGTGTGCGTGTGCCTGGGCCCTGGGACTCTTGCTGTGCAGCTGTATACTGTATACTGTATACTGTATACTGTGTACTGTACTGTAATGTGCACTGTGCACTGTGCTTCCTGGCCTGCTCTGCACTGGGCCGACGACCTGAGCCTGACGGCCAGCCACCAGCAAGGACAGATTTTTCATCTCCCCTTGTGTCTACTGTGCAGTGTGCACTGCGACCGCTGCTGCTGCATCATCGCCGGCGCATTTGCATTGCGTGCGCTGACACGGCCTCCAGCCAACCTTGGCCCGTTGTGGAATCTGGCTCGAGTGCTCGCGTCCGGCCATGGCCAGTCCGGCTAGCAGCTGAAGCCCGCCACGCGTCGCTGCCATCTGACGCGGCCGTTCAGTGCCCTCGCCGTACACACTCACAATAATGCACAATACACACGTGACACTCCCAACACGACACATAGCATACCTAGTTCGTCGTACACAGCATCCACGTCCACACACTGCAGGAACACCCCTCTGATGCTCAACGCCTGCCTTGCTGCACTGTAGTCATCCTAGCTACCCAGTGCTTGCCCGTCCCTGTCAGGCCCGTCCCTGCAGGCCCTGCCCAGTGGCCACTGCGCAAAGCTTCCCTCTTGCGCGTCGTCACACAGCTTGGCCCTCCCTTGACGCCCGTTCGCAGCAGTCCAAGCAACTCGCGCGGCGCCGGCATGGGCTGAAACCTAGCCCTTCTCGCACATGTCGCCATCCTTGGCGCCCCCAAAATCTTCCGCCTGGCATGCACTCTATATAGACCTGCAGCTGCCTTCCGTATCGCCCAAAGTCCTGACGTCGATAACAACAAGAGGACACATATCGTCCCCTCCGACTCATGCGCCCGACACACTACCTACCCACCGCTCCTTCCATTGCTGGACGCCCCATGTCCCCAGACCTCATCCTGTCAAGTGCGAAACTTGACAGCGCCCCTTCCCGTTCCAGACCACTCTTTGCCTTCTCCACACCCACTCCACACTGTCCACCCTCGTGTATTGCAATTCTAAATTAACCCAAACCTGAACCTCATCTGCACAACTTGCAAAACGTCATTTACTACACTGCATCGTGAAAAGGAGGCATCACCACCTGTCGCTCTGACCCTCTTGCTCTGTTGTCGCACTAACCCTCTGCTCTGCTGTCGCTCACTCCCCCTGCTCTCCTCGTACCCACGCCTTGTCTCCTTCCTTTTCGCACCCTTGCACCGCGTGTGCATCCCCACAGATAAGCCCCGTCTTGATCCAATCCAAGCTTTCTCTTGCATCACCACCGCTCGTTTCCCCTGCCTCCCTGCACGTCAAACCGCTCCTCTCCCTCTCCAGACACTGGTGCAAAACCCATCTACACCGCCCAATCACGCCGTCTACTGAGCGAGCCCTAACACTTCCATTAGCGAGGGAATTCAACGCTACCACACAACTTGCCTGTTTGGGAAGGTTGACTCCCTCATCCCTTTCTCGTATACACAATGCCTAGGTACTTCGCCGCTTGCTTTGGTGGAAACACCGCATGAAGCATTGCCTGTAATCGACATCAGTTAATCAACAGCAACAATGACTCTTCAACCAAGATATTTCCTATTCCCACCACGCGACACAGCCAAGCCAAGATCAGGCAACCATGGGTCATGAAAATCAAAAACTGGCATCACACATCCATTTCCCCCTACACACCCCAACATTATGAATCACCAGTCGTCTTTCTGGGACGACGCTGTGTTTGTCCAACGTGATGAAGTTCTAGAGTGCAACGAAGCGAACATCATCGCCCAAGATCACAAGACTGTTGCCAAAATACGTTCCTGGCTCCGTCCAACCGACTTCAGCTGCAAAGGGAGCGAATTTCAGAAGCATCTGTCCTCCCATCTACCAGGCACTGGCACATGGGCGCTGACGTCGCCGGTTTTCCAGAAATGGCATGGGAGTAGCGAGCATGCGCTGCTTTGGGTACGCGGTACTAAAATCTTTGACACCCCAGACAGACTTCGCCCTGACCAACTGTAGGTATACCCGGCTCCGGCAAGTCGGTCCTTGCGGCAAAAGCTGTCCATGAATTGTCGCAAGAGCACGTTCCAGTCCTGTACTTTTTCTTTCGGCAGATCTTGGATGCCAACTGCAGACCTCGAGCTGCTCTACAGGATTGGTTGGCACAAGTGCTTCCACACAGTCCACTATTACAGTTGGAGCTAAAACACCATGTCGACAAGTCCGACACTTCGACGAAGCAGCTTGGTCAGGAATGCGAGCTTGATAGTATTTCCATGTCCGATCTTTGGCAACATTTGCGTACAGCTTTGTCGCACATGAGCAAAGCCTATCTGGTAGTGGATGCACTTGATGAGATGGACCAGGGACCCCAGGCCAATTCATTTCTACAAAGTCTGTCCGAACTAGCTTGTTGGAAACCATCTCAGGTCAAGATTCTCGTGACTAGTCGTCCAGTACCCAACGTCGAACGGTCGTTCTCGAAGATTGCAGCGCTGCAGCTTAAATTAGACGAGGAAAAGGTCGATCAAGACATCGGTGTATATGTACGAACCAGACTCGAGCAGTCCCAGGTCTCTGCTGAATATTACCCGTTGATCCAAGCCGTTGTGCCTGGTAGAGCCAAGGGCCTGTTTCTTTACGCAAAGCTTGCGATGGAGGCTTTGCTCAAGGAGGGCGTCCATGTTCGCCACGCATTGGGCCAGATACCGGAAAACCTCAGTCAGATGTATACACAGCTCCTCAACCAGCACGCAGCAAGGTCCGGCGTCTCGATAGATGAGCAACGGCTAATTCTGACATGGATGACGCATTCTGTCAGATCATTGCGGCTTATCGAATTGGCCGACATACTCAGCTCAGTCACCGTGCCGACAAACAGGGATCTCGCTACAGCAAAGAACGTACTTCGTTCGGCTTGCGGATCGCTACTAGAGCTCTCACCTGATGAGACGCTTTGTGTTGTACATCATTCTTTGACCGAGTTCCTAACTGGTAAGGTACTCGCGGCTTCGGAAGGGTACCCGGTTCTGGAGAGGGAATCATCGCATTATCGACTGGCTCTGATGTGCCTCGGGTACCTTCAGAACGGCTGTTTAGAAGACGTAGAGACTCAATCATCTCCACGTCGAGGCTCCTTCTCTCCGGCCTCAGCCAAAGCCCTCCTAGCCCCTTTCACCGAGTATGCAGCTATCAATTGGAGTACGCATGTCCTTCGGTCTGGCGAGTACGGTCTGGCCGAGATGAACAGTGTGCTTGATCAATTCACCACACATTCTCATTTCCAGACATGGGCTCACCTGGCTGGACTGCAAACGGACGCAAAGTCCGTCACCACACCCGTGTCTGTCGCAATTGATCTAGGTCTCTCGAATTACCTGCGTCACCTAGTAGCACGATCCGATGTCGATGTCGATGTCAACGCGGGTGCACCAATTGTGTCGGCTGCTGCAAGAGGTTTCACAGATATCGTGGACCTTCTCATCAAAAGTGGTGCAAATGTAGATCAATACGACGCTAGAGGACGTACCGCTCTTCACCGCGCTGCCATGAACAATCACCCGGCCGTCGTTTCTTTACTATTGCAAGCAGGCTGTGACATCGATTTGGCGACCAAATACTCAGATGCGGATTCTGCCTTCACACAGTCTTCAAGTCGAGCATCATGGTTTGCATGCACCCACGGTCACACCGAAGTGCTTGCAGAGCTGCAACAGTACATGAAGACACCAGAGCAAGTTGAGTACGCCTTGGCTGTTGCCATCCAACACAAGCGAACAGAGTTGGTGCGTCAGCTGCTGGTTCATCCCTTGATTCAACTGAACTCAAAAGCGGAACTGGCGGAATCAACATCTGTAGACAGTATGTCTGTGGACAGTGATAGTTTCTTCGACAATCGAAACGTTCCTTTGACGCTAGCGTGCGACAATCGCGACTCGAACATAATTGAGCTTCTCCTTGCTGCTGGTGCGGACGCAAACAACGGTGCCTTACATGCCCTGGCTCGCTCGAAAGCCACGGTTGACCAAGTCACTACGGCGAAATGCTTTTCCTTGGTCATAGAAACGGGTGCGTCTCTTGATGCGCCAGATCGCGGTTATCATAGTGGAACTCCGCTACACCAAGCCGCAGATGCCATCGCAGCCAGACTGCTGTTAGAAGCAGGAGCTAACGTTGAGGCCCAAACACGAAATGGAGAGACGGCTTTGTTTACATGCAAAGATGCTGAGGCCTTGAAAGTGTTGGTAGACGTTGGCGGTGCTGATTTGGAGAAACGAAACATAGATGGCAGAACTCCACTTTTGGCATCTATTATGCATATGTCGCCGTCAAGACATCAAGACGCGAGCGAAATACTGGCACTTGTTGATCTTGGAGCAGATGTGCATGCTGTAGACAAAGAAGGTAACGGTGTGTTTCATCATGCAATCGACAACCTCTATGCGGTATTCCCAAACGGACTCATAGAACGGTTGTGTGCAGCAGGTGCGGACATCAACAAACCCAACAATCGTGGCGAGGCACCCATTCATCTCACCAAGATCGAGATTTACAAAGATTTCAACAATGGTTCCATCCAGTTACCAAGGAGGACGACTCGTTTCGAAACCCTCATTGCCGCTGGGGCATGCCTTGCACCTACTCCAGCAAATGATAGCAGAGTCCCCCTCTTCAAATGGATTAGTGAGTCACTTTGCAGTGCAAGTGGTTCGAATCTCTCCGATGTCATGGACGTTTTGGTCAAATGCGGGGCATCGCTCGATGTCGTTGATGATAAAGGGAGGACTCTCCTTCACGATGCAGTGAAAGGCTCGAGAAACAAGGCGCAAATCAGATTCTTGCTTGACCAAGGGCTTGATCCCCATGCAGTTGATCATGAAGGTAATACGCTCTGGCATGACGCGGCCTCGCAACTAGCAGGTGTGCTATACAGGCTAGAAGAAAAATCCGCGGAGCCCTTTGCGCAGCTCCTGCAAATGGGTGTCGACCCGGTGCAGCCCAACCACCTCGGGCGCATCCCCTTGCATGTGCTCAGCTCTCTTTGGCCAAGCGCAATGCGCGAGTTCCAGCATGGCTCGAGATCTAGCATTCGTTCGGGCCATACCAACCGAACGACTGCTTTCGACATGATGCTGTCGTTGTCGCCCGAGGTTGATATAGCAGACAAGGATGGCGTGACACCTCTTCATCTAGCTTCTACGTTTTGCGAGTACTTTGTCGGCGAGCTGCTGTCAAGAGGTGCTGATCCATCTCGTGTCACCAAAGAAGGCTGCAACGCCATCCACCTTGCCGCCCGAGCCAACATGTCCAACATTGTGGGGATGCTGCTTTTCGGGCTGCAGTCTAAACTCGCTCCGGAACTTATGTCAGCTGCGACAGCGAGAGATTGCCTCGGACGAGCACCTCTGTACTATGCATGTCTAGCTGGATCATACGAGTCTGCCAAGTTTCTGATCGAGGCAGGAGCCACTGTTGACATTGATGACTACCAGGTTTCCCCATGGAGAGCCATTGCGAGATTCGAGCTAGAATCCTTGAACAAAAGTCGCTCCATAACCGACAACTCTGCCGGCGCTGTATTGATCGCTCATGACAGCGAGACTGCGGATCGGCGCGAGATGTACTTCGGAGAGAACAGGATCGATGAACTTGTGGTTCTACTTCTCACTAATGCCGGAGTCTCACCTTCGATTCTAGACCAGACTATCCTTGATGCAGCTTCTTTCAAGGCAGATTACACGGTCGAGCGCGTACTTGAAGCCAGAGGCACGGCCCACTTTGGAGAATACAATGTTGAGAATGCACACGTAGTTGCAAGTGTCGACCGAAGACAAATGCAGCGCGAAGACCTAGGAAAGCCATGTAAGGATTGTGAAAGAGTGCACTATAAATCATTACTTCAAGTCGCCGTGTTCATGAATGACCATCGAGCGTTGCCAAACGTCTTGGCCGCTGAGGAGGATATTGCGTATCGGAAATCCACTCTTCAAAGACTGGTATCTGGCGGATACGTGTCGACCTTACGACAGATAGTAACGAATCTGGGGTCGCAAGCTCTCCATGATAGAGCTCAGGGCGAGAGGAGTGAGATACAACAGCGCAACACATATCGTAGACCACAAGATGACGAGCCCTTACTTCTTCGAGCCTGCAGGCGAACAGTTCCGAATATGGACATGATTCAAGCTCTGGTTGAAGAAGCTCAGTACGACATCAACACCCAGCAACAAGCAGAGGAGGCGCCAAACACCTACTACCATGGGTATTCAGATCAGGGACAGTACGTTCAAGGCGAATGTGCTCTGCACGCCCTCGTGCGGAGTGATCATTGGTGGCAAGCCAATCAAGGCTTGCGCTATTTCCTGGAACGCGGTGCGAATACAGAACTACGAGATTTTCTCGGCATGACACCTTTGAGCGCTGCTCTCAGTCGCTGCGGGTGGCTCATCTTCAACAAGTCCGCAGTTGAGCTTCTGGTTCAATGCGGTGCTGACGTCAATGTCGTAGATCGATCGGGCCAATCGTGTCTTTTGAAATCGTGCTCAAACCCGGAAATAACGAGACTGCTTCTGGATCGTGGTGCGGTCATTACTCAGGATGTGTTCATCGAGACCCTGAATGCGATGAATGTAGATTTGCTCTCGTTGCTTCTTTCTCGAGGTGGGAACCCCAATACTCGCGGAACACCAGCGAGTGAAGATTCGACAACAATCTTTCGAAACGAGCGTTATCCCTTGCATTTTGCAATCGTGGAAATGAGCGAATATGGGCACCGAAATCAATCAGACCAAGCCAAATTCACGGCCATGATAACCTTGCTGCTCAGCTACGGTGCCAACCCTTGTGCGGCATACGAATCCACAACCATCCTGCACGATCTTGTGCGCAGCGAAACAGACATTGCTCCATTATTCATGTCAAACAAGATCACTTTCAACATTGACGTCAGAAACTCGCGAGGCGAGACTCCACTACACCTTGCATGCCGCCAAAGCTCTCGTAATCAGAGCAGTGATGACAGACAAAGCGCTTTTAAGACACTCATCGCCCATGGTGCAAATATTGCCTCCTGCGACGATCAGGGAAACACGTTGTGGCACGTCCTCAGTTGTACAGGCGCACATGGTCACAAAGACCGAGACCTCAAGGCCCTTTTGGACAGCGAGCCAGGTCTCATCAACGTCCCAAACAAGGCAGGTGTGACACCTCTCCACAACGCCATGAGCAATATAAAGAACTCGCGGATGTCGGAGTTTCTTCTTACTAACGGAGCAGATGTGCACTCACTAGATCAGAACCACAACTCCATGCTGCACTATCTTATGCGTAATGAGTGGGCAGCCCACCGGCCCTACGAGGCCTGGGGCAAATTAGTTGCAGTGTCCACTCGACTTCTTGCTGCGGGACTGAACATCAACAACAGAAACATAGATGGTGAAACCCCGATATTCACCTTTTTCCGGCACAATAGTATTACACAATGTTGTGATAAGGTGGGTCATGCGGCTACAACAGCGACAGTAACTGCGAGATTGGGAGGAGGAGCAGAAGCAGAGAGCTCGGCATCCAACACGTCTTGTTGCATCCAACCAGTCTACGATCTGTTCACCCGCACAAGCGGAGACTGGCACGCCGTCAATGCGCGGGGGCAGAACATCCTCCACATCATCGCGGGATTGTCAATCATCACGAGACAAAGGAAGAAGCAACGATCAAGGGATCCGAGGCCGAGCGTTCTCGCTGAGAGGTTCAGAGTGCTGATGGAGATGGGCGTGGATGCGGCTTTGGAGGATGTTGAGGGCAGAACACCAGTGGATATTGCTGCAGCCATGGATCACAGGGAGATAATGCATTTGTTTCGCGATGCTTATGAATAGTTGAATACAACAGAGATATAATAGTCCGCAGTTTATCCTATTATAAAATAAAAAGCACAATAAATCAACATTAGATCTATTTGACTTGAATTTAAAAAGAGTAATTTAGAAATTACTAAGATGAATATGTTTTACTACTAAGCAGCGCACCCTACTAAACAGCGCACTCTTGCTGCGAAACTGCCTGCGTTACAATAACACACTATGTCATAACTATAACAAGCTGCTCGACTCTATACTAAAGCTAATATACAGCTTATAATATCTAATATCTTAAAAGATTAAATTAAAAGTATCTAAAATACTAAGTAAGTCTATAAAGTCTCTTAAACGATAATTTAATGCTAATATAATAGAATAACATACTCTATAAGCAAGTAAGCTAATGGGCAAGCAAGCTACTTTTGCTAAGACTGCACTAAAATCTAACCTATTATAGCCTAAAGCACTATACTTTAACAATCTACAGCATACTACAGTATATAATACTATTTAGAGACTTCTTTTGTATTAGTCTTTATATTTATATATTATATCTAGTTTAATTTCACCTTTTATAGTATCTTTGAGCCAGCTTACCTTCTTAAGTATATACCTACTTCTTTACTTTATTTCTATTACTATACGCTCTAAACTTCTTTAGAGCTGCTAGCTGCTAGCTATCTTTAACTATTAGTCTCTTTCTTCTAGACTTTCTTTCTTTTATATAGTTTTTATTATATAGCAGCCTTATTAGCTACTCAAAGCTTTCTAATTTCCTATTAAGCTAAAACTAGCTTATATGCAATAATTGCAGCCCCCTTTAACACCTTAAACGCCTTAACTATAGATATAGGAGAGCTGTCTATATACCTCTAAATCCTTAACTTTACTAGCGTTAATTACAACCTAAATTCTAGGGTATTACTAAGAGTTATAACTACTAAGGTATATTATTAGTAGTAAGTAGTAGTAACAGAGTTTAAAGCTTTATGTTAAGAGCTAATATAACCTATTCTAGGTTAAAAAGAACTAATCTAGCACTTTAGAACTCTTTTTAGATATTGCTAGCAGTAAATACTATATTATAGGCTGCTTTAAAGCATAGCAGGAACTAAGACTTTATTAGGTGTTTAATCTAGTTATATAAAAGTATTTTAGCTTAGTGCCTATATATAGCCTTTAAAGAGGTAAAACAGCCTATATTAAGCAGCTATAGAAGGTATAATAAGTGCAGAGGCATATATAGAGTAATAATCTTATTATTCTTATAGTATTACTAGAACTAAAGCAAGTTATAGCTCTTATAGCTGTTAATTATTAGTAGTTAGTAAGTACTAATAGTATACTTCTTAATATGCCTATTAAAGTGCTTTAGCTACTTAAGGCCTAGCTTATTAGTAGTCTAGCTGTTACTAAAGACTCTAATAACCTAATCCTAGAGCAGGTCTTCTTCTTTATACTAGCTAATAAAGTAGTAGCATATTTTAAAGATAATAAAGAGTAGAATAGCCTATTCTTTAGTATTAATGCCTTGTATAACTATAACCTACTTCTAATTACTTAGCTAGACTACCTTTAGCCTTTCTCTTCTCTCTAAAGCTATAATAACTACTTTTATAGATATCTAACTTATTATACAGCCTGTCTTGTTAAAGTTATATATATTATTATTTAGGATAGTATACTTAGCTTTAATATTAGCTACTAGGCTAAACTAGCCTTAGATAACTCTAGAATCCTTACACAGAGCTTACTTATAGTTATACCTACAATTAAACTTTACTTTAAGCTTTAGTTAATACTTCATAAATATACTAGGCTAGTTTATACTAATAAAGCCTAGATTATACTTAGTATGTAGCAAGTTAGCTATAACGTGTTTTACTACTAAGCAGGCTACCCTACTAAGTAGCCTACTTTTAACAGCAGAACGCCTACGCAGTGCTGTATTACAACATAATACTAATAAATAATTGCTTGTAGACCTAGAAAGTATTATTTAGAAGCTTTGCTATTATCTACATTCTCTATTTCTACTTTATAAGTGCGGGAATTGTGTCTAATCTTACTATAACACCTACAGCGTTGCCTAACGCGCACCCCCTTTGCAGGCGTCTTACCTTTACTATAAACTCTACCCTTCTTCTTAGTAATTAAGTTAGCTGCCTTACTAACTGTAAAGGTCTCCTTTATATATATATAATATTACTTATAGGTCTTATACTTTATAAATACTTCTAAGTGTCTTAAAGGCAGCTTATCTCCTCCTGCACTAACACTATATTATAAGCTATCTGCTAAGCGCCTTTTACTAACTATTTAACCTACTTATTTAGTAAACTTACTAAAGACTCTTAGTAGATTTATATCTGCTTTTAAATTAGAGTTAACTACTTCTTTACTTTATAAGTGTTGCGTAGTGTCTTTAGCTCTTAGGTAATATTACTAGGTTTTAGTAGTATAGGCGTGCACAAGCACACATTAAGCTTTAATAGTATAACCTCTAAGTTATATAGGACTAAACTAGCACCTCTAAAGCCTATATAAATATTCTTTAGTGCAAATACCTTCTTAAATATTACTTTAAAGACTAGTAAGAATCTCTCCTTGTTAATATAGTAGATATAATTATGTACTAAGGCTAAGGCCTTATTACTATACAGGCCCTTTAGCAGTAAGAAGTAGGTAATATTAAGTAGTTATAAGAAGTATAATAAGTATAGAGGCATATAGAGAGTAATTATCTTCTTCTCTCTACAGAGATTCTAGAAATCTACCAAGTAGTAGCTCTTATAGCTGTTAATTATAAGTAGCTAATAGATTCTAATAAGCTTTATATACGTATTAAAGTATTTAAGCTAAGTAAGTGCTAGATTATTATTAATCTAGCTAGTAGAACTAATATTAATAACCTAGTTGCGTAAAAAGTCCTTAGTAAACTAGTTAGAGATAAGAACCTTGCCTGTAAAGATAAGAAACAGTAGGATTACCTTCCCTGTTAACCTAACGCCTTATACTAAAGTAACCTACTTACAATTACTAAGTTAGATTTTTTTCTACCTTCTAAGCTTCTTTAAGCTTATTACTACTAGCTATAATAAAATCTTACTTATTAGGAAGCTAGGCTTATTAAAGTTGTACATGTCTTTATTTAGAATACTATACTTTACCTTTATCAACTAAACAAGTATAAACTAGAGCTAGATAACTACTAAGTTCTTGCAGATAGCTTGCTAGCAATTATACAGGCAGGTCTATTACTTTTTTAGCTTAGGTGTACACTTAATAAACCTATTAACCTAGTTCTTGCTAACAGCGTCTCTACTATATTCTCTTAGTAGTTTATCTGCTATATCTTGTACATCTGCCTTTAAAGAGAGTAGTCTATAATTAGACTTCTTAAGTATATAAAGTATAACTACCTCCTCTTCTAGCTTTATAGGGCGCTTTGCGTTTAGCTTGTAGTTATATTACAAGTATGTTCTGTTACGTTAGCGTAAGATTATTGTTTAAGGGACTTTGTAGATCTACTTAGCATGTCTAATACTTTTAATTTAATTTCTTAAGATATTATATATTATAAGCTATATGTCTGCTTTAGTATAGCGTGCAGGAGCTTGTTGTAGTTGTGACATAACGCGTTATTGTAACGTAGGCGGTTTCGCAGCAAGAGTAAGCTACTTAGTAGAGTAGCCCGCTTAGTAGTAAAACACGTTAGTAGCTATATTTACTAGTAAATAGCTAAATCCTTATAAATCTAGCTCTAGTATATAATTAATGATTACCTACTCTTTATTATTATTTAACTCTTATAAGTTAGGCATAGTATTAGCTTATAAAGGTTATCTAGTGTATTAATAGCTTAGTGTGCTTTAAGGCACTCTATAGATAGCAACAGCATATTACTATAAGAGATTTATATCTTATTTAAAAGCTTAAAGCATAAGCTATACTTAAGCCTTCTAAGATAAATATAAATATTATACTATTATTAAGGCATTTATATAAGAAAGGTACTTTAGTATAGTCTTAGCAAAAGTAGCTTGCTTACTTATTAGCTTGCTTGCCTATAAAGTATATTATACTCTTATCATAACGTACCCCACAGGCGAAAGAATTAATAGGCAAGAGAATTACTTTTGCTAAGACCCTACTAAAACACTAACCTTACACTAATGCCTTCCTAAAAACTATAGTTAGATGCGTTAAAAGAAGCTTAAATACAGCTTGCGCTTTAAGCTCTTAAACAAGATATAAACCTCTCTTAGTAATATGCTGCAGCTATCTATAAAGTCCCCTAAAGTACTATAAGTAAATAACATGCTAAACAGCATTTACACATTAATACTATGCCTAACTTACATAGCCTAACTAATACTAAAGAGTAGGTAATTATTAAGTATATCCTTAAGCTAGTTGCGCAAGGATTTCCCCCTTAGCTTGCTACTATAGCTAATATAGCTAATTCTTTGCGCGCTAAGCACAGCCTAGGCTATATTAGCCTAAAATAGCCTAGTATATTTATTAAGCGCTAACTAGAGCTTATAGTAAAGTTTAATTGCAAGTATAACTACAAGAGAGCCCTCTATAAGGACCCTAAGGTAATCTAGGGCTAGTTTGGCCTTGTAGCTAATATTAAAGCTAAGTATAGCATCTAGGATAATAATATATACAACTTTAATAAGACAGGCTTTATAATAGGCTAGATATCTACTAGAGCAGTTATTACAGCTTTAGAGAGATAAAGACAACTAATGCAGGTCTAGCTAGGCAATTAGGAGTAGACAACAGTTATTAAGACTATTAATGCTAAAGGGTAGGCTATTCTGCCCTTTATTATCTTCTAGGGCGCTAATTACCTCTTAAGCTAGTACAAAGAGGAGGATCTGCCCCTAGACTAGGCTATTAGAGTCTCTAAGCACAGCTAGACTAATAATAAGCTTAGTCTTAATTAGTTAAAGCACTTTAACACGCATACAAAGGAGTGTACTATTAGCAGCTACTGTCTGCTAGTTATTAATAGCTATAAGAGCTATAACTCACTAGATTTCTAGCAATACTGCAAGGATAACAAGATTATTACTGTATATATACCTCTGCACTTATTGCACCTCCTATAACTACTAAATATAGGCTGTTTTGCCCCTCTAAAGAAGGTATACAGGCGCTAAGCTAAAAACCTTATATATAACTAGATTAACTATATTATAAAGCTTAAGTTCCTGCTATACTTTAAAGCAGCTTATAATGCTGTATTTACTTCTAGCAACATCTAAGGAGGGTTCTAAGGGGCTAGATTAGTTCCTTTTAACCTAGAATAGGTTATAATAGGCCTTAATATAAAGCTGCGCACTCTATTACTACAACTCCCTACTAATAGTAAGCTCTAGTAGTTGTAAACCTTAAGTAATACCGTAGAATTTAAGTTGTAATTAACTCTAATTTAAGATAAGTATAAGAAGTAGTAAGGCAGCTAACTAAATTCTATTGCTAGTGCTCTTAAGCACTACGCAAAGGGGGGAGCAATAATAGCGCATAACCTAGTGTTAGCGCAACAAGAGATAGCTAAGCTTTAAGCAGCTAATAAGGCTGCTATATAACATAGATTACACAAAAGAAAGTAAGTTAAGGCAGAAGGGACGCTTATAGTTAAAGAAGGCTAGCAATTAACAGCTCTACAGGAGTTTAGGGTATGTAGTAATAGTAAGAAGTTAAAGAAGCAGGTGCGCGCTGAAATAATTAAGCCCTCTTAATAATATTATAAACAGTATAGTAAGGGTAGGTATAACACACAAACGTGCAAAAATAAATTAGAAGAGGTCTCTTAGTAATATTATAGCTTGTTTTGCCTTATGCAGCGCTAAAGTGTGGTGTTTTAGGCTATAATAGGGTGAGTTTTAGTGGGGTCTTGGCAAAAGTAATTCTCTTACCTGTTAATTCTTTCGCCTGTGAGGTACGTTACCTACAAGCTAAATATAAAGCGCATTATAAAGCTAAAAAAGAAGGTAACATGTTCTATAAGCAAGTTAGCTACCTAATACTACTAACACACCTATATAATAATATAGTAGAATATCTTAACAACATAACGTAAAAAATATCTATACTAAGAGCAATAAATTTCTTGCTATTACTAATATAAGTTTACAGTAAATTTATAGCAAAAGAAATACTATAGTAGTATATGTAATAGGTTAGACCTAAGGTTAGCATCTTAGCAGCCTGTGCCTTAAGACACGGTTAACAGGTTAGCTGAAGTCTGGCGTTAGAGCTAAGAAAGTCTGCCTTAGACTTATTATTAAAACTCTACTCTAGGACAGACATAAGATTAAGGACAGCTCTGTTCTAGAGCTAACAGCTATTAATTTATCTAGTTTTTACCTATATATAAGTCTACAGTAGCTATACTCTTATAATTAGATTAATTATTAACTATATTAGACAAAGTTATAAGACACTAATATTATTAGAGGACTTTAACAACACTATAGGGCGTCTAATAAAGTATAGGGTAGAACTATACTTAAGTAACAACACTAGGTTAGACATACAGAGCAGTATGTAATATTAGGCAGTGTCCTCTGTGCCTAACAATATTGTAGAATAAGTGCTTAAAGGAGCACTAGCAATACTAGAGACTTATTCGCAATAGAAGGACCTCCTAGATAAGACTATAACCCTAATTGCTAATAGGGACTAGACAGGCTAGGGCAATAATAAGGGCTAGGCTTTAACATTCTAAGCCTATATTTAGGCCTTAGTACAATAATAAGTGTAAGCTATCTTAAGTAAGCAGATAACTATAGCAGCTACCCCTCCTATAGGGCCTATTACGCTAGTTATAACAGAGAACCCTACTTAGAACATAAGACTACTTAATATAAGTAAGTTTAATAGTAACTAGAAGTTATACTAAATATTTAAGGCACAAATAGTAGACTACCTAAAGTAGTTAGGAAGTAACTCTAGCTACAGAGTAGCATACATCTTTAACTAACTAGAAGGGTTAGTAGCCTAGGTAGGGTTATTATAGAAGGATTAAAACCTATTTAGCTCTACAACAGACTTCTTAAAGTTCCTAGATAAATAGTATTAAGACTCTTAATTTAAAGAATAATCCTAAATAAAGTTATAAACAATTTTAATAAAGAGAACTAGGTTACTTAAAGCATTTAGTACAGAATTTATCTAGTTAGTATATAATACTATAGAAGAAAATAATATAAAGAACCTAAAGATAAAGTACTAAATAGTAATCTAGAGTAACTTGTAAGACAAAATAGTGTTAGCTAATATACTAGATAAATAGTTACTCTAGGAACTTATAACCTAAGTACTAAAGGTAGATGTTAATATAAGGAGAGCCTGTATCTGCTAAAGCAGCACACAGTTCCCCTGCACCTATAGGAGTAGTAATAATAACAAAATAGACTAAGAACCTACCTAAGCTTATACCTTTAGAAACAGAAGTAAAGACAAAAAAAGGGCAAAATAGGAATCTAAAGAGGAATAAGAGCAAAAGCAGGCTAACAACCTCTATATCTAATATAGAGTAGATAGACACTATATAGGGAGGTGTAAACTAGCACCTGTAAAAAGGCCTATATAGACATTAGCAAAGGCAGTTACTATAGGTAAAATACTTACTAAAGAAAGAAATAAGTCTAGAGACTTAAAAAACTAGCTACTCCTGCCTAGAGACACAGACAGAAGTAGATAAAGCAGACCCCTAAAGAACATAATTTTAAACAGTTCTAGTTAAAATAGCTAAATAAGAACCTAATATTATTGCACACCTTAATAGATAATACTACTGTAGCTTACATACTAATAAACACTAGTTGCCTAATATATAGTATTATCTCTAAGAAGTTTACACAGCAGAAGAGTCTATAGCACACTAAGGTTAATTAAAGATAGATTATTAGAGTTAGTAGAAAAATAACTTAGATAAAAAAGGCTATAAAAATAGATATTAATATTAACAGCTATAAAGAGATGTTATAGGCATATATTCTAAAAGGAGAGGATAAGTACAACCTAATCCTTAGCTATCTATAGATAGATTAACATAGTATAATAATAGCACTAGGAAAGAAGTTACTTTTTATTTACTCTACAGAAATATAAGTATAGAGTAAGGAAAGGCACTGTCCTAACAGGACTTCTATACTTATTAACGTAAGACTGTAAAATATGTTATAAGGGAAAGTAAGAAAAGACCCTAGAGTCTACTTATTTGCAGCCTTAATAGTAGATATCTAAAAGGCGTTATAAAAGAAGGAAACAGTAAACCTATAGATACTGTTACCTATATTCCTATAAGAGGAGTATAAGACCTTCTCTAAAGATAAAGCTAATAAGTTAGTACTATATAGAGGTGCTAATATTAACTATTATATTAAACTTATAAAGGAAGACAGGAAGCCTAGCACTATACTATAGGGGCTGTTGTATAATATGTCTAAGGAGAAGCTATTAGTTCTCTGTTAGGAGCTTACAAACTACCTAGATAAAGGGTTTATTAGAGTTAGTAAGTTAAGTGCAGCAGCACTAGTACTGTTTGCTAAGAAACCTAGCAGCAGATTATAGTTCTGTATAGACTACTAAGCCCTTAACGCTATTATAAAGAAGGATAGGTACCCTTTTCCTCTTATTTATAAAACGTTATTACAGATATCCTAAGCTATATAGTTTACTAAGGTTAATATAGTATAAGCTTTCTATAAAATCTATATAGTAGAAAGTAATAAATAAAAAACAGCTTTCTAGATAAGGTTTAGGTTGTATAGATAGCTAGTAACACTATTTAGACTGGCTAACGCACTAAGCACATTCTAGCAGTACATTAACTAGGTCTTAAGAGAAGACCTAGACAAATGCTGCTCTGCTTACGTAGACAATGTGCTAATATATTCTGATAGGTTAAAGGAAGACTACAAGGCTAGGGTCCTGTCTATTGCAAGAAAGCTTAGTAAGGCTAGCCTCTACTTAGACGTAGGTAAAAGTAAGTTTTATGTAACTATAACTAAGTATCTAGGCTTTATATTAGAAGTAGGGAAAGAGATACAGATAGACCTAGCTAAGGTTACTATAATTTAGAGCTAGGAACTCTTAAAGACAGTAAAGGGTGTTTACAGCTTCCTAAGGTTTACTAACTTCTATAGATAGTTTATCTATAACTTTTTAGTAATAGCAGGGTCTTTAATAAGCCTAACAGGGAAAAAGGTAAACTTTAAGTAGGGGCTAGCCTAGAATAAAGTATTCTAGGACCTAAAGGCTGCCTTTGTAAAAGAACCTGCACTTACTAACTTTAATTTAGAACTAGACATAGTTCTAGAGTGTAACGCATCTAGATAGGCTACAGGAGAAGTCTTATTATAATATAGGAAAGATAGCATGCTATGCGCTACTATATACTTTTCTGTAAAAAATAACACAGCAAAGGTAAACTACATAATCTATAATAAGAAGATACTTACTGTAATTAAGTGTATTATTAAATAGTCTATAGAGTTAAGGCAGATTAGAAGGTTTATAGTTATTACAGGCTATAAGAACCTAAAATACTTCTATAAGACTAGGTTGTTATCTAAATAACATGTGCAATAGGTAAGCCTCCTTAGCTAGTATAATCTTATATTTGTTTACTAACTAGAGAAAGTTAATAGTAGAGCTAATGCACTCTCCTACTAGGAAGAGTATATAGCTATAGGTAATAATAATAAAAGGCGCTATACTTAGTATTTCTACTTACTAAAACTATTTACTTATATAGAATAACCTAAGCTAAAAAAGAGGGAGGTAGGAGCTAATGTCTCTTTTACCTTACACTATTAGCTTGTTACTAAAGCTCTAGTAATAAAGTCTTACTAAGTTAGCACTAGAAGCTAAGTTACCTAAGAACTACTAAATAAAGGATGCACTGCCCCTTATAACAAAATTAAGGAGCTAAAACAGGACTAGGAAAGAGCCCTAGTAACTAGTAAGACCTACTAGTTAGCTAGGCAAGCCTTAAAGAATAAGGCTTAGAAATTCCCTCTCTACCTTAGAGTTAAAGTGTTGTTATTAGAATATGCACTAGATAAGTAAGGGCAACTCCTATACTAGGGAAGGAAGTAGGTCCTAGAAGGAGAAGAACTAAGAGGACAGATTATTAACAAGCTGCACTATTCTACTATAGCAGGACACTCTAGACATAAGAATACTTACGCTATTATTGCTAGAACATACTTCTAGCCTAATATAGCTTTATTAATCTAAAGATATATAGAGAACTATAATATATATAGAAGAACTAAACTATAAAAAGAACTAAAGCAGGGCCTCCTA
The DNA here is from genome assembly GCA_016920805.1 of Stagonosporopsis cucurbitacearum. NCBI lineage: Eukaryota > Fungi > Ascomycota > Dothideomycetes > Pleosporales > Didymellaceae > Stagonosporopsis > Stagonosporopsis cucurbitacearum. The sequence goes on along the minus strand of JAFEKD010000011.1, from coordinate 776,897 downwards.
AAGCTGTTGCTACTACTAGAGTAGATATAGAAGGAACTGTCTATAGACTTTATTACTAACCTACCTAAGAGTAGAGGTAACTAGAACCTAATAGCAGTCACAGACTAATTATTAAAGGATATAGTACTTATTTCCTTACTAGATATTATAGTAGAAATAGTAGCCTATGCTTTTATTAATAAGGTTGTTGCCTATTACTAGCTGCTAGATACTACAGTAACTAATTTTAGAACCTAGTTTATAGGTAAATTTTAGGCAACTATATATAAGCTACTAAGGATCTCCTAGTAGATATTAACAGCCTACTACCTGCAGACTAATAGGGCTACTAAACAAATAAATTCTGTTATAGAAGTATAGCTAAGGGCGTTTTTAGGGTAGGACTAACAAGACTAGGCAGAGCTAGTACTAGTAGCCTAAATCTCTATCTAGCGGTAAGTCACTGCCTCTATTAGCATAAGCCTGTTCTTCCTCTAGTATAGGTATAATGTAGACCTCCTGCAGGTTAACGCTAAAGAAGTAGCTAACTCTATTAATTAGAGTGCATAAGACCCTGTAAAAGCTGCAACAGCCTTAGTTAAGAAGTTTAAGGAAACTTTCTAGTTTATCTAATTAAAGATAGTAAAATTCTAGCAGAAATAAGAATAGTATGCTAATTACTATTATAAGGTGTCCCTACAGTTCTAAGTAGAAGATAAGGTTTAGTTAAAGTTAGGGAACTACTTCTTTAATAACTAAAGATGCTAAAAGTTAGACTAGAAGAACAGGAAGTTTACAGTAACTAAGGTAGTCTCCCCTTACAATGTTAAGTTAGACATGCTAGGAAAGATACACCTAGTGTTCTATATAGATAGACTCTGCCTTTACCTATAAAACCCTCTACTAGAATAACTTAGTAATAATAATTAATAACCCCCTTTATTAGTTATAAATAATAATAAGATATTTACTAAAGAATAGGAAGTTAAATAAATATGCACAGAGCAAGCAGTAGGCCCTAGAGGGCAAGATAAGGAATACTTAGTAGCGTAGGCTAGTTATGCAGCTAGGACCTAGGAGCTAAGCTATAATTATAAACAACTAGAGGCCCTAGACTAATAGTTAGCATTAACAACACTATATTAAGACCTAGCTAAGAACTTACTAGCTAACTTTAACCCTAACCTTAGTGTACTATGCGCGCTGTAAGCGTGCATGCGCACGCTATGCCTGTAATGGGTTAGACCCAAGGTTGGCATCTCGGCAGCCTGTGCCTTAAGACACGGTTAACAGATTAGCCGAAGTCCGGCGTCAGAGTTAAGAAAGTCCGCCTTAGACTTATTGTTAAAACTTTACTCTAGGATAGACATAAGATTAAGGACAGCTCTGTCCTAGAGCTGAGGGCTATCAATCCATCTGGTTTCTACCTACATACAAGTCCGCAGCGGCTGTACTCTTACAATGCCTAATCTAGGAGAAGGAGGGAGAGACAAGACTTTAGATTAGGAATAATAGAGGGGGTATAAAGAGATAGTTATAAGAAAAGGTAAGTAGATAATAAAAAAAAAAGATTAAATTAAAGTAAGTAAGCCTAATAGCCTTTACTAAATACTATATACTAAGAAAAAGAAAATAAGTAAAAAGCTCTAAAGAGTAAGGTATACCTAGGACCTTAACACTAAGACAATAAAACAGACAAATAGATTAGTTACCCTAAGAACTACTAGGCCTAAGTAAAGAAGTATAATAACCTAATTCCTAATTAAAATCTTAGCTATAAGTTTGTTAACAAACTTATAATTACACTTAGTATTAAAACTATTAAGTTAGAACTTAGCACAGAGGCTGTTATTAAGCTAGTTAAAGTAAGCAGTAAACGCTAACACACTACTAAACTACAGACTAGTTAGTTATTATAAGTAGCTTATAAGTAAAAAAGAAAGAGAAGACTTATAATAAACTTAAGCTGTATTTAGTTCTTAAGGGTCTTACACAGTTAATTATAGGTAATACTAACTAACTTATATATAAGGACAGTAGACTTTAGGGGGTTAGTAGCCTTATCCTCTAACTCTTTCTTATAGTTAGACTACTTAATGTTGTAACTAGAAGCAGACCCTACGTTACTAGGCTAGGATAGAAGGTCCCTCTAAACAGTAATGTTAGTGTAGTGCTTAAGGTTAGCATAGATCTTGCCTAACTAAGTCTTGTAAAGAATTTAGCGCCAGGCACTGTCTATAGGAAGGGCTGCTACAGTAGCAATCTTACAGGCTGTAGGCTAAGTACTGCAGGAGGGCTATATAAAAGTTAGTAATAGTAAGTTAGAGTAAAAAGAAATAATAGTATACACCTTACAGCAACAAACATGCTTATTCTAACAAGGCTTATACAAGGTTCCTTTAGCAAAACTGCACTTAAGCTTATTAAGCAGGCACAAGGTGCAGATACTAGGGTTATTCTAGTTAACAGCACTTTTAAGAAGGGTACTGCTACTAACTATAGACATAACTTAGGCATAATTAGCGCTAAAGACTTCCTTAAGCTTCTTATTAGTTATCTTAGCAACAGCATTAGCCTAACAGGAGCGCTTGCAGGGCACAACAGGTAAAGGAGAGGGCTACTTAGAGTTAGTATATGTAGTTAGCAAGCCTTTGTAAAATTAAGCAGGAGGATAGGAGACTTACCTAGTTTGTTATGCTGTTATCCTCCTCCTCCTCCTTAGAGATAGGCGCAGGACGCTTACCCTTGTTACAGGGGGTACTTTAGTAAGTACTAGCAACTATAGTAATAAAGACATAACTAGGTTAGGTAAATAAGTAAAGTAGAATATTAAGTAAAAAAGAGTATAGTAAAGATAGTTATTTAGACAAAGAGAGTGTAAATAAACAAGACGCAAGTAGGAGGGTACTGTAATAGGTTAGACCTAAGGTTAGGATCTTAGCAGCCTGTGCCTTAAGACACAGTTAACAGATTAGCTAAAGCTAGCGTTAGAGTTAAGAAAGTCTGCCTTAGACTTATTGTTAAAACTCTACTCTAGGACAGACATAAGATTAAGGACAGCTCTGTCCCAGAGCTGACGGCTATCAATCCATCTGGTTTCTACCTACATACAAGTCCGCAGCGGCTGTACTCTTACAATAATAATTACTTACTTCTTATTATTAGTTAAGTTCTATAAGTTAGCTATAGTATTAACTTATAAAAGTTATCTAGCGCATCTTGCGTAAAGTATAGTTTTAGAGGTACTATAGATAGCTATAGCGTGTTGTATAGAGAGCTTTACATCTTTTTTAAGGGCTTAGAGTATAAGCTAAATTTAACGCACTTTTAATATATTAAATTTTAGTTATTATTAAGGCATTAATAAAGAAAGTAAAGTTTAGTGTAGTCTTAGCAAAAGTGCGCTGCTCGCCTTAGTGCGCCGCTCGCTATGCACCTACGTTATTAGTAGGTAACTTGCTTAGATAGGCAACTTGCTTATAAAACACGTTAATAACAATAATAACAATAGTAGTATAGTTTCTAACAGCTATAAGTCTAGTGTCTTTATATATATAGTGCGCTGCACAGGCCTTAAAAGAATAATTATTTTAGGCGTAAGAGCCGATGTTCTGTAGGAGCTTCCTGTCAATAAGGTTGGGGCGCTCGTCAGTGCAGATGCAATGTTGGTGAGAAACAAATTTAAGGGTATTGCTGGCATAATCGTGGTCACTGGATCAACGCAGCGATGTGCTACTATTGCCTACGATGTGGACATTGAACAGAAGAAGGCTGCAAATATGTCCTGCAGCCGGCCAAAGTTGTGGCTGATGGCCGGCCACTCAGAGGCTCATGTCTGTCATCTCTGGCCAATGAAAGCTCACCCTTACCTGCTTACGCCCCGCCTTAACCTGCCTTCGAATAGGTAGCGTGCTGTGCCCGCTCTGTTCACCGCATCCGTCGAAGCTTTCTGCTGTGGATAGGTAACCGCCGTCGCGACGACTGCAAACGTGGCCTACATCTCAATATAGTGCCCAATCAGTGTGTTGACAATGCTGGTGTGATGCGCAAGCTTCGTTCCAGGTGCAACAGTCGATCAGCAACAGACTGAGCTTGCGCTCTGTCGCAGGATGTGTAGCATGATGCTACCTTCCAAGCTCAAACAGGGCGCCGCTCTACGTCACGCTACTTGATGCTAAACATTCATAGGGCCCTGGCAAACCTGGGGTAATTAGCTTGAAGCGCATCCACCCAGGGAAGCTCACTCCACTTCCTGCGCAAATCCTTCCTCACACACCTCTCGACGCATACAGCCCAAAGGAGTGCACCACTTATTACACACCACAGCCGTAGCAACTCTCAGTCTACTCCATAATCTCACCATGGCTACCTGCCCTGTCATCGGAACCACCAACAGCGTCCTTCCACCTAATCATCCGGAGGTCGACCTCAACGTAGACGGACAAACAGTATGCTCTCTCCTTCCCCGATCCGATTCTGCGCTGCACAACTGCTTGCTAAACATGACAGTGCCCTGTCGTTGGTGCGACCACCGATCACCACCACAACCTCGACAAGCACCCCAAGATCCCCGATCTTGACAGCACCGAAGCTACCGCCTGCCCAGCCCTCAAAACCGCCGTGAAGGAGCCCAAGGCTCAAGAGCTAGACGATGCGCTTTGCCCCGTCGTCGGCACTGCCACCACAGTGCTCCCGCCAGACCACCCTGACATGCTTGAGGCTGGACCGGATCAAGTCTGCCCAGTCACCAAAGCGACGGTCGGCCATCACAAGAACAAGGTGGTCACTCATCCCAGCGTTGAAGGCGCATCGAAGGACGCCGTTTGTCCTGTTACAGGCAAGGCTCATTAAGAAGACGAGGAAGTGGCTATGAGCAAGTCTTGTATTCAGGCTCGTCCGTTTGACGTTCGGGGCCTGAGAGCACGATGATCATGTTCAAATGATATTTGAACCGAGGCGAATTGATTAGTCTATACTCTCCTAAACTTCATGTCCCAACAATGACGATCATCCCTCTCCTCGCTCGACACTCTTCAGCCCATTGTTGCTGACAAACCAAGGCTCTCCGCGCACCTCCCCAACCCATTGCTTCAATACCTGGTGCCCATCCAGCCAATCCGTACCATACATCATTTCATGATAATCCACCTGTGCCAGCAGCGCCAAGCTTGGAAGGACGAAACTTTTCACATGTGAATCGGCCTGCAGCCACTGTTCCAATCTTTCCAGGTAGAAATGGAGTTTCTTGGTCGCGTGGCTGGCAGTACTCGCGCTCATCTCTTCTTTCTTCAGGCCAGAGAAAAGCATGGTCCTTGGATCAGCGTGGATGAGATGTATGAGACTCCAATGCATAGCGTCGTTTAGCAGGTTCAGTATATCCTGCACTTGCGCGTTTTGTTCAGCGCTGCTACCGCGCACGTTGACTCCATTTGCGGGTGAAGGAAATAAATCCTCAAAGTAGTCAATGATTGAGAGACTTTCACGAATCCACGCCGTCCGGCCATCTGAGTATTCGATGCGCATCGTGGGCAGAGACGAGTTGTCTGGACGAGCTTCGAAGCCTGCCATGGAATGGAGCGCAGGCGGCAAGGATGTGAGCTCGACAGGGATGATACTGATGCGATGCTGTTGGAGAACTCTAAGAGTTATGCCTTTCGCGCGAAAGTAGTACACAAGTCGACGAGGAAAGAGACCTGAGGGCCAGATCCAGATGGTTGTTTCACACCTGACTTCGGCCATTACGGAAGATGCAGCCGCCTTGTGCAGGATGAAGAAGTTGTCTTTCTGGACATTTTCGCCTCGGCTTTATAATGCTCACAGTGTTACAGTCGTCGCGCACAGTAAGCGTAGCTCGGAGACATGATCTCGGAGACTTTGTATGTCTATATCAGGCTACAGTCCGTGACTATGTGGAACGTTGTGTACTAGCGACCGTGGTGAGATAAAGTCTGCGAGATCACAGTCGCAGCAATCTGAACAATGTTAGAGAATACGCCATTGTGATCGATGCATTCGGCCCTGATTTTGCTATGACAAGTCAGATTGACACTGTCGCAGTTCCAGTGCTGGTATTGACCTGTCGTCGCAATGTTTTCGGCTACTTGATGGCAGTTGACTGCCCCACTTCGCGTCATTTAGTGAAGGCATCGAGACCTTTCCCAACATCATCATAATAGCCTACAAAGCCTGACAAATGTACAAGCCCAGCCGTTCGAAACGAGTGCATCGAGATGGATAGCGCATTGCACCCATTCAGCAAGGCTAGCGTCTCCGATGAAGCTACTATGGAACGCCCATATACCCCGCAAGAGGCTCCGGCTACCACGAGAGCTTACATACAGATAGACTTTAGTCCACTCACTGTGTACCCTTAACTCGCACATTCAACTTCGTAACTATCCTGGAATAGACTGAAGTGCTCGACAACATGTTAGAAGCACCCGTCATAGCGTTTGACTACGGTACGATCGATGCCGTCTCACTATGATCAGACGCTGACAACACTAGACTTCTCACCTTACGCTCAGAAAATCCGCGCAGCCCTTGCTGCCAGCGGAGTGTCCTTTCAACGAAGCGACCAACCTCTTGTGTTGCCACGGCCTATTCTCGAGAAACTCGATATTACGTATCGGCGCATCCCTCTCCTTGCATTCGGCAAGGACGTGTATGCCGATTCGTCACTCATCCTTGATGAGCTGCAATTGCGCTACAAAGCACTCCCAACCACGCCTGCTGACAAGGCTTATGAGATTTTTGGCACGCAGATCTTTCTTAGCGCGCTGAACATTATTCCCATTGCCGCTCTTACACCAGAGTTTGTCAAGGATCGTTTGACTATTTTTCCTGCCCTCGGAAATCCGAATTATGCTGAGCTCAGACCTAGCGGCCTGGCAGAGATGAAGGCGAAGTTCAGAATCATTGAAAACGAATTTCTCGGATCGTCATTTGGCGCTTTTATCAGCGGTGAGAAATTTGGCCTCGCGGACCTTCACGCTGGCTGGGCTGTGGGCTGGGCTCTGGAAGCTATTGGGCTTGGTAAAGAGCCAGGGTTTGGCCATGATGACTTTCCCAGAATCTATAAGTGGGTTGCGAGCTGGCCAAAGCCCCAGTACACCGATGTCTCTCAGGAGCAGCTATTCGACATCGTGAGAGACGCCGCGTGCACGGCCAAGGACATTGGCGTTAATGACAAAGATCCTTTGGGTCTCAGAGCGGGCACGGATGTTACCATAGAGAACAGCGACACAGAGTCTGGTGCTCATCCGCAAAAGGGCAAGCTCGTAGGTGTGAATGATGATAAGATCGTACTCGAACTCAAGAATGGACTACGCTTGCATTTCCCTCGTATAGGATACGTTGTGAAGGCAACTAAGACTGGTGGCTTGGCATCAAGATTTGGTGTAGTCTAAGGAGATGGACATTCGAGCCGTAGGCATTATGTAAAGTATGAGGCAACGATTGAACGTAGTGACATACGATCACTGTGCTTTGGGCATGATGTTCTAGTTTCAGACATACCAGACATTGGAGGCGCAAATTTGCAAAGTAACATCGCCCTGAAGAGTATTTGCATATACGACAGAGGTTACCATGGCTGCAGAAAAGAGATTGAAAGTCGAGTGAAGGTATTAGGCATTGTCATTTATGTACTGATCTATTGGGTTAGGCTCGAATTAAGCCTTCGTATATCATTATCATGATGGTATCTACTGGTCTGAGAATTTTACCATTAACTCTGCTTTACAGCTTAGGCCGGAGGAGATGTGGGCTCAGGAACGCCAGGGGGGCAGTGCCAGTGGTCGTCGTGAGGGGTACAGCTAGCTGTCGCAGTGGCGGCAGCGGATGTAGCAGTTGCGGTAGCAGAGGATGCGGCAGCAGAGGATGCGGCAGTCGAGGTGGCAGCAGCGGCGGTGGATGAAGTAGGAGTGGCGTTAGCAGCGGAAGAAGAAACTTCACGGTAGTGACCAGGGCATCCAACACCAGGAACGGCAATGTCATGCGCATAGACCTCGAGGGCGAAGTACTGGAGGGTATCCGAGTTGCGTACAGCCTCCGATGGGTTGGACTCGGCCAGGGCAAGGACGCCGGGGTACTCATCTGCGCCACCGTAGTGCTCAACGATACCCTCGCCAACTTTGGGGATGTGCAGCAGACGGTGGAGGAGGTCGGAAGCCCAGTAGAAATTGGTAGCACCGTTGGCGACATCGTAACCAAACATGCACATTCCCTCTAGCGGTCGGCGAAGTTCGTAAGAGCGGTCGCAGATAACAGTCTCGGAAGAAGCGTTCACGCCACGCCAGTGGCCAGCCCAGTCTGTGAATCATTATTAGCTTCTGTCGTATGTCAGGAGTTGATTTGAATGGTGAACCTACTCTTCTGTGTCACGCAGTTCTGGTCAGGGTCGTCACAACGAAATAGAACCTCAGATTTGTCTCCATCGACAATCTTGGTGAACCAGCCAATAGGCTCACCGGTAGGGGCGTTGCCAAAGTATTTCTGGTAGATAGCTGAAGAGTTTCCCCAACGAAGAATATGGTCGCGAGCCTGACGGCAGATGGTGAGAGTCTCGTCAAGGCCGTTTCTGATGTACTGGTGCTGGGTAGCGTTGCAGGACGCGTGGATGGGGTACTGATGAACAGCACCGGCATCCCAAGCCGTAGATGTAGGAGCAGCAACAGCAGTGACGGTGACGGTGGTCGCCTGACGGGCAGCAAGAGGAGAGGCAGAGACCGCTGCGGCTCCAAGGAGCATGAAGGATGCGAAGCGAGCCATTCTTGACGGTGGTAGTCCGATTAAGGTGCTTGTGATTGACAAGATGAAACCTTGGATGCAGCAAAGATGCGAACTGATGTTCTACAATTCTAGGCAGGATGGCTGGATGAGAATCGCCAGCAGCGTGGTACCTTCTTATACTGTAGGTGAGCGGGCTTTGTACTTGATTGACTAGGCTGAAGTCCTCTTCGGTACTCTTCCACCGAGGTCGCCCTGTTTCTTTCGCCGCCGAGACCTCACGGAGTGCGCCTTAATGCTACAACCGTAGCTACATCACCACCACTGAGGTCACAAATTCGAGCTAGTGAGGTGCGAGCAGCGATCTACGTTCTTGGCTCGCGGGCTCGCGGCGCATTTCGCGTGGTCTATCACATGGTTGAGCCATTACTGTGGGTCCTGAAGTGCCTGGCCTACAAACTTCTGCTGTACTACGTAGTGGCGGTAGTCGAAAAGGTGCATGGAGCACCTTGATGGTCTACCAATGGCAAAAGTTTTAAGCCTCCAAAAGACAAAGCGCCGGTAGAAGTGCCTATGTTCGGGAAAGCCGAAAAGCCTGGTTGTGCGGAGCTGCAGCATATCCTTCCACAACATGTGTCATGGTGGTCATCAGAGGAAGATGTGGGGTTGATAGCCTCGAGACAAACGAGTGAAAGATGTTCCCAAGTCATTTTTGCGATGCTGCAGAGATACACTTGTGCGGTGTCTGAATATCTGATAGGGTCATGATGTACCAAAACTTTATGTTCTGTTGAACACGAATGCCATCTGTCAAACAGCGAATACTCAGCAAGAGATTTGTTTAGCATCTTGGATGTGACGCGGTGGGAGTAGTAGGGTCCAAGCGTATTGTACTCCAGCCACCCCATATCCACAATCCACGAGCCAAGATAAACCAGGGTGCGTCCCGGGAGCTAAGAGTACACCACGGGCTCACCTCTGCTTGAGTGAGATCGTGTATGGTAGTGGTAAAGAATTATCTCGTCGCTATTGGTGTCTTGTTCTGAATCTGCCTCAACCGCATGGAAGCATATTCAGGTACTGAAATGACCACATGGGCTGATAACCTGCCTCAATCGTGTTTTAACGCACAAGGGACCACTACAGCGGATTCGACTGCATGTACGCATGTGGAAGTTGTGAGTTCTTTACCGTCACAATGGGACAAGAAAGTGGACTCCGCCGTGCTTGGCAGCCTTGGCCCTCTCCATCACGGTGCTCAAACACCCACCCACGCCAAGATTCTCAACTGTCGGCGGATGGCAAATTCTTCAAGCTTGCATGCTTTGCCGCTCCAACACGGTACTTGTGAGCCGAAGAAGTGTCCGGTAGTCCCGTCTGCTGACTTTACTGTCGATATAATAAGGTTGTGTCGTTTGCGGCTGTATCCCGAAAGCACTCCATACACCAGGCGCGATTATTGCACTACAAAACAGCACGACATGTTCCAAGCTATACGCATCGCCATTGGGTTAGCCCTCGCAGCATATGTGACTGCGCAAACCAACCCAGAAGACCAGGCTTTTCTCACTTCCACGGCAGCTTCTACTCCGGCTGCTCCCACATCAGCCGTTCCACAGACTGTCACCATCACAGCGACTGCCACCATTACACAGGCTGGATCCGCAACTCCCAAAATTACTGCTGTATCTGATTGTCATCCTCATGGAACTGTTAAGTGAGCTCTACCGTGCATCTCGTTCTTGCAAAAATCCACTACTAACGTATTCCAGCTGGTGTATGGTTGGTACCGAAGAGTACCAGATCTCGGGACCTACTGCCACAGAAGAGTTTCAAGCACAGTACACAGACTGTCACACACACGGCACTGAGACGTAGGAGTATTCTTGTGGTAACTTAGAGACTCTACTGACTGTAAGCAAGATACTGCGTTGACGATGCTGGCGAAGATGTCAAAGTCCTTGTTGATTCCGCCGAAGAGGACAATCACGTTGGTGAGACAGCAGAGGAGCCTGCAGGTTCTGAGGAGCACTGTCATTTCCACGCAGGTGTTGAGTAAGTCTTATTCATGCAAGATTGTGGCCATCATCGGCTAACTTGATCAAGGCACTGCGTAGGTGGCAACGAGGAAGTGTCTTGCGATGCGACCAGTCGCGACTACAATATTCCATTGCGCGTGGGTCTCCTCTTCGTCGTTCTGGTGACCAGCGCGTTCGGTGTGTTCCTGCCAATATTGACGACCCGCTTCAACATCATATCTCAGACCAACATCATCTTTGTGATCCTGAAGCAGTTCGGCACCGGCATCGTCTTGTCCACTGCCTTTATCCATCTTTTCACTCATGCCGATCTCATGTTCGGCAACGAATGCTTGGGTGAGCTCCAATACGAGGGAACCACGGCTGCTGTCTTCTTAGCTGGACTCTTCCTTTCATTTCTCGCAGACTACCTCGGCGCCCGTTTCGTGCAATGGCGAGCGAAAAAGCATACGACTGCCGACAGCGAAATCAGCGGCACTTCAACGAACGGCAGTGACAAGGCCGTGTCCGCAACCAGCACGCCCGACAACGAACTCAACCGAAGCCATGGTCTGCCTCACGCTCACGGCCCAATTCACAATGCAACCCCGATGGAAGAAAAGATCAATGTCCTCAACTTGGAAGCAGGCATCATCTTTCACTCAATCCTCATTGGCATCACCCTGGTCGTGGCCGGAGATTCTTTTTTCATCACTCTCTTTGTAGTCATTGTTTTCCATCAGATGTTCGAGGGCATTGCGCTCGGCACGTGTATTGCGGAGCTGCCCAAGGCTGCTGCATCGACTTTGCAGAAGTGCATCATGGGTGGCACCTTCGCTCTCATAACACCGATTGGCATGGCCATCGGTATTGGCGTTCTGAACACTTTCAACGGAAACGATCCTTCCACTATTGTGGCCATTGGAACCCTCGATGCGTTGTCAGCCGGTATTCTCGCGTGGGTTGGTATTGTTGAGATGTTGGCAAGAGACTGGATGCACGGTCGACTGCTCAATGCGGGCCCAGTCCGTACGACAACAGCCATGTTTGCATTGGTTTGCGGTATGGTATTGATGAGTGTGCTTGGCAAATGGGCCTGAACACAGATACCAGAGAGGCTGCTCAAGCCTATAATGACCAGAACTGTAGATCAGTTCCTCTCAAAGAGGTTACCGAAAGTCAAATAGACTATTATGAATAAAATTTCTACAGCCTATCATCAACTCATACGTGCTTATGATCATCACCGAAATGGTTTAACTACATCATATTTTGAGAGATCAAGCGGATCTCAAAGTTGATCCCCTGGGGCGAGAGGGCATCATCCCAGCTCACATTATGATGGAACCAAAGAACTTGCGCAAGTCCCAGTCAAGTGCCTGCCTGCACATATGTGTTAGACTCCGGACGGACCGCCATTTTCGAGAGGATGCAGCTCAGCAAAACCAAAATTCGGTGTCAACGCGCCATTGAGAACATCATTCGGGCTCCATTGCAGCATCCCGCCTTCCCCGAAAGCAAAGTCGTTCTCGATTTGTGAAAAAAGGTATTGATTCGCCTCATCCGTGGTCCAGGACCAGGGGGTCATGCCGGCCTCTGGTCGATTGTTACTCATTGATTGCATCGTTAGCATTGCGTCGACATCAGCGGTATCGACTCTGTCACCTTGCTGAAGCAAAGGTGTTGAAGCACGAGTGGCATGTCCACTGGGTGCAGCCACGCTAGAAATGCCGATGTCGTCGGCTTCCATAGCAAGTCGCGCAGCTGTCGAACGATCAAGGTACTGGAAAAAGAGCTGCAAAACCCAATTGGTAACCTCCCAGGTTCTTTGCAACTCCTGAAGACCCAGTAAACACAATTTGGCCCGGTGCTCTGCCAATGTGCGGTTGATGCCGGAGGATCGCCTGAGGTGCGCTACATGTATACACAGAGTGTTAAAGAGGTTAGTGATGACGTGGATTTGAGCATGACCGATGTTTGCTCGTGGCAGCATGTCCTCTACGATTCGAGAGTTCCGAGCAGCAGCCTGTAGGGCTATGTTTCCTTCTATGTCTGCGCTTCCATCTTCATCGTTTATGAAGTTTGACCGGTAGAGGAGCATGAGCAAATTATTGTAAGCAAGATGCAACATGCTGGCCTGAAAGCTTGGATCGTCGCCCGTGTCGACTGAGACCTGCATGACCAACGGTAATTGTTGTTTCCATTGATAGAGCTCATCCCGAATAGCTGCACGATCGTCAGGCTTGAGAGCACGGTTGGGAAGATAGCCTGCGTCAACAATCTTGCCCAAGTAGACAGCAAGCTGGACCATTCCGACGCCATAGTCTTTGTAGCGTTCGGCGTCGATGGGGGATGTTGTTGGCAGGTATGCAAACTCGAAGTCTGGTATAGTCAGAGGCTCAACATCACAGTCCTCGTCACGGATGCGATTAGGAAGACCGAGGGCGGATCCACACTGGCGCTCGCGGACATATATGGCCCACCACAAACGCCGTTTTAGCTTCGCAAGTTTTTCATCCGACTCTCCTGTTGATCGATGCAGCGCTCTGGTCTGCGCTAAGCTTATGGCGACGGAAAGCCAATGACGAGCATCTTTTTCCAAGAGCGCACCAGCGCGCCAGAAACTCATCAAGAACACAGCTTGGAGCACAATCAACTTGTTGGTCTCATATGACGCGTCATATATGTCCTTGGCACGAATATAAAAAATATACCTTGCTCGGTGACGGTTTCCCCAGCCCAGATTACGTAGAGTCAGCTCCTCGCAGTGAATGACGCCAATGAACAGCATGGCCTGCAATAGTAGTGGTGAGATGGTACCTTGACGATGGGATTCCCATAGGTCAGCTTCGTCCACAACAGCGAAGTGTGGATGAAACCATTGGAAGAAGGCTTCTAGAAGAGCTATACGAACGTCACTGGGAGGAAATGAAAAGGCCCCCTCGGCTTGCAGCGCTTCCATTCGTTTACGGCGCCTCTCTGCCTCCCACTCGGGAACAAGCGCTTCTGCTTTGACAGCATTCGGCACAGCATGGCGTAGCCGCGGACGGTAAGGCGCTGGGATTGGGGTTTCCTCTTCGGTCACATATCTCAAAGAACTGGATTCGCCAAGGAAGACTGCGCCATCATCCTCTGGTCGACTTGCTTGAGCTTGTGGGATACCAGTCTGTGAGTCTTGACGTGTATGAGGTGTAGCAAACTGGAAGTCGGTGTTGTTGCCTGCTGCCTGGTTCTCAGCGGGGCTGTGAAACTTTGTCGATAGAGACGCGAGGACATGTGATGCAGCAATGTCGTCCTCGTGTCGGTCAGGGGTTATGTCGGCCTTGACAGTGCTGCTAGGGTTAGTGCACTGCTGCTTTCGATCATAACTAGGTGACGAGCAACATACTCGGCAACAGGGGCGCGGTCATGATTCTGCTTGCCATTCTCCATTTTAGGCTTGCGAGGATGTTTGCCCCGTTTTGACTCGCGCGTTTCGCACACAGCCTGTGCGATTTCGCAGTTGCGACATGGCTGGCGGTCAGTCACGTCGCACTTGACTCGTCGTGCATTGCAGTTGGTGCATGCAAGCTTGGCCCGTTTTCTGGGGCGTTCGTCGCCAAAATCCGTCATCTGGTGCTGGCTTTGGAAATGGATATCCTGTGAGTTGCCGGAACGAGGGGAGTAGCCGTTTAACTTGGTTGACTTTAGCGGCTCGGCGAAGCTCCGTCCTTGATGTGCTGGGTGACCAAGCGTGGAGACTGAGCGCAAAGAACGAACATTTCTATGTTTCTACGTTCGCGCACAGGGCCTGATTTCACGAGCAAGCACGTGCAAGCCCCTTGAAAGGGAGCAGCACAGAATATCGGTATCATGCAGCTTGTCCTGGCACTATAAAGTTTGACGTGACCTCAAAGTCCAGGATCATCCGATGATGTTGCTTCGAGTCGGCTATATTTGTGGCACTTTACCGACGCGAGCTGGCTGCAACTTCAATCGCATGTGTGTGTGCAGCTGCTTTGCACCCCTCTGCTCGTTAACCCGTCAATTGCAGCATGGCTCTCATAGTGCGTCGTGTATTTTCTACGTCGATCTGTCGGCAAGCTTCTGCGGCAGAAGCCAGCGCTGAGATCTTTCAGCGGTTTGGCGACGGGAAGCCAATCTCGTCAAGGAAGCAGATTCTTGATGCGAACCAACTTCAACTACTGAGCATAACTTTGAATCGCACTCCGACGTCCAACAATCCGCCCCGAGAAGGCACCCCTATACCTGCCGGGCATCATCTCGTCTATTTCACGCCAGGCATCGTCGAACCCGAGCTCGGTCGTGATGGTACGGACCGCACCGTCAACCCTTTGGCACCATACACGCGCCGCATGTGGGCTGGCGGAGAGTTGACATGGACACAAGACACCAACGCGCTTCTGAGAGTCGGTCAGGAGGTGCGTGAAACTACTGTACTTCTATCAGCGGAACCGAAGAAGCTCAGAGACGGTGAGGAAATGTTGATTGTTGGCGTTGAGAAGACCTTTGAAAATGATAAGGGCATTGCGCTCGTTGACAAGAGAAGCTGGGTATTTCGAAAGGAGATCAACCCAGAATATCCCTTGGCCCCTTGCGCTCAGCCTGCGAAGAAGGAACTGCCAATAGGCCCGCATACGAGAGACTTTCGCCAGTCAGACTTGACCTTGTTTAGGTTTTCCGCATTGACATTCAATGGACACAAGATTCACTTTTCGCCGGAGTGGTGTAGAAAGGTCGAAGGGCATAGGAGCTGCGTCGTTCATGGACCTCTGAACCTTATCAACATCCTTGACTTCTGGCGAGACACAACAAAAGAGGGAAGCACTGAGGGGATACCAGCATCGATCACGTATCGCGCCATGTCGCCTCTTTATATGGACGAGCCCTACCGAATATTGCTGGAGAAGGGTGAACAAAGTAGCAGTAACGGCGAGTGGAATGCAAACATTTGGGATAGCTTCGGAAAGCAAAGCATGAAAGGCACCATTAAAGAATGACTAGAATGGCACAATGGAACATCTGAGCTATGTATCTAGGCCTTTGCGCACTGGATAGATGCGCGATCGCAACGTTTTCGTTGCACAGATAGTGACTCGAATGTCCCACAACTGCGGTTCTTTAGATTGACGATGATTACGTCAGTTCGTCCTCGCGACTCGTCACACCTTCCCCGTCCCTGCCACACATACACACGCAATGCACGCATGCACATCAATCGCGCATGAGCTTGCGCCTTAATCTAGCCTCTGGATCGTTTCTTCTACAGGATTTCGATAGTTTGAGCACAGGTTGACATTCGCGCATGCTTGCATCCTGTCGTTTCATCATCAAGTCTCGCAGCCGAGATACTAAGCTCCACGTTTGCGGTCGACCAGCACCTAGATAAGGGGAAGTGACAACCAAAAGCTTGTCTTACGGTTCTCTGATTACGGACATCTTGAGATCGTAGGTACTGCAGACATGATTAAACGCTGTCACATGTCTTAGTCGCTTCCGGCTGATCAACTTCCAGGAGTTCTATCGAAAAGACGATAGTCTTTGAGTTCTCCGCTTCCTCAATGGCGAATCACGGCTGACGGTCGCTGTTCCGTACCATCAGCCACTTCTCTGGACGGGAACACTTTTGCCTTCGTCGCATTATTATTCACTGTTTTGGTGCTTCCAGCTCTCGCGTCTAAACATTGCTTTTGCCTCTGTGCAGGACATCTCCGAGGAGTCTTTGGAGCCAGCAGCTTGACACATGTGTTGGATCAAGCACTGCTAGGTTCTGCGAACACGCTTCAAGGTCGAGACTTATCCACAGTCGACGTCCTGCGAACCTCTCATGATGTGAAACCTAGGTTCATCAATTACATGCGGGAGGGAATCACTAAATGATGATAGTTGATCGTGAGTCCGGAATCGACGACACTGGCACCTGGCTGTCCACATAGTGCACTACGAAATAAATTATATCTTCGCGCATTCACCCACCTGTCAAACACCCCTCAACAACCATTACGCACGACAATGCTCAAAACCGAGTTTCAGTCTAATGGCACTACAGAGGCGTTTTAGGGTAGGGATATACTGTGTATTTTGTTCTAGTCTCACTGAATACTTCCTCTATTATTGTAGTTACCTGCGACAGTTGGTGGCAAATGGGGAGGCGAGAACCTCTGGACAGACTGTAGCTCACAAGCCTTCGAGCCACTTACTCCAGCGTGAAGCCACAAGCCCAATCGGCGGATGTTTTCGGCTGACAGGAGCTTCCGCGTCTCAACAGCAATCGGGCCTTTAAGTGTGTGTCCAGAGATGCACCAGTGCGGATCGTCGATTGGCGTTATGTCATCAGGGTTTGAGTTTGAATCTTCATCTACATACTGCGTGGTATGAGCATGTTCGTGTTCATTCCTGGGCTTCCATTCTGACGTTACTCGCGTACGCCAAACATTGAAATTGCATATTCTTTGGGTCACATTCATGCTCGTTGCACTTGTCATGCGCTGCCGCCATGCACTGGAGCTCTGAATTCAACCCTGATCCGACCTTCACGGCATGGGGCCCTTTTATCCGCGATGACTATTATATTCAGCCTGTCACATACAGAGCAATACTAGTCGCTGGCGTCGTATTTGGACTTGCGTGCATCTTCGCCATCACCGCATCCATCATCGCCGTCAAACAGACCAAAGCGTGTAGGAACCCATGGAAGAGTGCATATGTCTGGATGGTATGGCTCGAGATAGCTGCATCTTTGGTGATCGCTATTGAGTGCCTCCTTTACCTTCTGAAAGTCATCAGGCCAAGCTTTTGGTTTTACATGTCAATATGTATGTTGCTCGTGTCTGTAGTCACAAAGTCGATTTGGGTTCGACTGACTCTTGCAGTGCTGAACTGGTCAATTCAAGTCCAATTGTTGTTGCAAATCATCATCAACCGAGTGCGCATTATTATGCCTGATAGGCGAAAAGGTCGTCTGCTGATGATCGGAACTGCTGTGGTAGTGTCATTGATCAATATCAGTGTATTCGTCATATGGATGCCAGCGCGCCTGCAGATCAGCAGCAGGTGAGTAGCGAACTGTTTTTCCTGTATATAGAACCGCTTTAGAACGCTACTGACGATATCAGCTGGATCCACGTTAACAACATTTGGGACCGAATCGAGAAAGTCCTGTACTTACTCGTGGACGCATTCCTAAACGTTTACTTCATCCGAGCAGTTCAGACCAACCTCGTCAGTAATGGCCTTCAAAAATACAACCGACTGGTGATGTTCAATCGGCACATGATCGTTGTGTCCTTGCTGATGGATGTATTAATAATTGTTGCCATGTGGATCCCAAATGGCTTTGTGTAAGATAACCGTGGCCCACAAGCCATTTCATAACGACCTAAAGCACTGGTAGAGCTGACCGTCGTTCGTAGTTATGCTATCTTTCATCCTCTCGCATACCTGGTCAAGCTCAACATCGAGATGTCTATGGCGCATCTCATCAAGAAAATCGCCATGGACAGCTCCCGCAGCAATGATTTGTGTATCATTCCGAACTCGCACAACAGTGCCTTCAAGTGCTGCTCCCAAGAGACTGACTCCCTGCCACCTACACGGCAAACGATCTCCGTCCTCAAGAGTGTGTTCAGTCGCGAACAGCCAAGTCCGGAGCTACAGATTCTGAAGACTGAAGAGTTCAGGGTTCAAAGCAGGCCAGCATCGGACTTGGAGGAGCATTCTATCCAAGGTGTTGAGCTTGAGATTTATGATGGATCGAGTTCCATCAGCAACAACGACGGTTCTGCATGGGCTGAAGTTGATTTGAGAAGTGCTAACGAGGACGCTCAGAATGCCGCTGATTTTCGGAACCCACAGGACCCTGTGGTGGAGAGCCTTGGTGCTGCCCATTTGAGCTGGCCAGCGTCGGCGCACCTGCGTCCCGGATGAAGAAAAAATGGCAGGTCTGAGCGTCAACGTTTGACGGATCTTGTTCCTGAGCATAAAAAGGAGGGAAGGATCGCCCTTTGCAAGACTTCGCTGCAGACCAGACTGGTGCCAAGACTTCATCTCCGTGCAATGCGGAGGCGGGAGGCAGGGGGTTTCCCCAGACGCCACCAACATGTGACACCAGTTGGAAGAGTTGCATTTGCACGCGATGTCCTGCTTTCGATGATACGGACAGAACCAATCTCGCCAAACATTCGCGTTCATCTTGTCGCAAGCCGGTCAGAACTCGAACACAAATCAGAATGGCAGCACGAGGGACTATTCTTGGCCACTCGTTCTCGTCTGTTTTACACTTGTGCCATTGTCTATAAGCGGTCTGGATAACGCGTGCGTGTCGTACGACATCGGAACGTTGATTTCAACCATGGAAACCGCATGCTGGCCAATCGATCCCCGGTCCAATATGCAAACCTTCGCAACGCCTTACACAAACTTCTGGGCGGCCTGCTCTTTGCGAAACGTACTTGTCAAAAGTTGTACAGCGCGGAGTGATGATTGGTGATGGGGTGCGCTGCAAGAGGGAACAGATCATCAGTCACACCCGCCTGCTTCTTTCGGCTGGCAATCTCCGAAGCTGATCTTCGTGTAGTTCCCGATTGGGACTGGAGTACAGGCAATACATAGTATGTCATACAGTTCACATCCATATACCCTGCAACCTTTGTGTATAAACAGCCGAGTTGCGCTTGCTTATATTTTCTATTTACTCACACTTTTCATCTCCAGTCATTACGGAAGTCCGTCAACAGCGCCATCATGAAGAGCTCAATGATCCTCGCAAGCCTCACAGCCTTGGTCGCTTCCCAAGGCATTTCCGATCTGCCTTTGTGCTCTCTCTCATGCCTTACCACCGCTATCTCTGGACTGGGATGCGAGCTCACCGACTTTGCCTGCTCCTGCCAGAAGTCGTCCGAGTTGACTCCTGTCGTCACGCCGTGTGTCCAGTCCGCGTGTTCCGACCCCGCCGATCAGAGCAAGACCATCGAAGTCCTCGCTGGCATCTGCGCTGCTGCCGGCTTTCCCATCGAAGTCCCCACGCCTTCGGACCCTTCGGCCATTCCTCTTCCTACACCCACAGCCACTGAGATTCCGCCTGTGTCTACAGCTGAGCCTGCCACTACAACGTCGCCCTCGGCTCCCATTGAGACCCTACCATCTGCCACCGATGATCCAGAATATACTGAGTACCCAACTACCACTGACAAGCCGTCTAAGCCATCTGAGTATCCAGGTGCGTACTCTCACTTGCGTCTCGAGCACTTGACCCAGCTGACATGTATAGTCCCATCCCACCCTACCGACGATGTGCCCAACCTTCCATCCGAGTCTTCAGACTTAGTTCCCCATCCTACATCCATCGACACAACAGTCCCTCCTGTTTCGCTTCCCTCGCCAACCTCTGTTTCACTCCCCAGCATCCTTCCTCCTTACCCCAGCAGCAAGTTCACCTCTGTTTCTACGCCTCAGGGTACTGGTGTGCCGACACGTACTTCTAGTGGACTGCCTGAGTTTACTGGTGCTGCTGCAATGGCTCAGGCGCCCGTCATTGCTGCTGGTGTCTTTGGCTTGGCTGCCATGGTTTTGTAAATGTTTCAGCAAGCGGCAACAGGAATGGATCGATGACGACATTGTAATGGATTATGGTAGTGTGTATGCTAGTATTCAATGCATTGTTTGCCTGATGGCTTTGGAAGATAGAAACTTGCTGTCCGTCTGTCGCAACATACAGATATTATGACCACAATCAGATCAAATTTGGTAACGCGTGGAGGCTCACTGCAACATCCCAATTAGGCTACAGTGGTGAGCATGGCCACATGTATTTCACTTCCTGTATCTCGGCTCGAGACTCTGGTGAGTGTGCACTCGCAAGGCTGAAGCATGGCGAGGCTGTTGCAGCCGAAATGGGGCAAAAGTGCAGACATGCGCATCTTTACACACGTGCCTCGGAATTGCTGCTTAAAAGAGGCCTTTGGCTACGCGACAGAGATTCAATCACATCCCACTTATGATTCAGTCGCAACCGAAGTTTGCAGATCAACAGGCGCCTATCATTTCACTATCCTGTACCATGTATGCATTCGTCGCTCGCCCATCATCTACGCGTGTTGCTCATCGTATCTTCATTCTGAACAAAGATGAGCACGGGTGTAACCCTGTTCTTGCAATCACCAGGCATGACGTACAGCCCACTTGCTAAGACTGCCAGTTAGGATCCTGAGCCTGAAGGCTTCGGGCATATTCCTCATCGTTGGCAGTGTCCTGGCCGAGGGAGATGTTGGCCTCCTCGCCCTCAAGACGGATCTGGCCGGTCTCGCGCTGGGTCATGCAGCAGGAGTAGAACAAGCTGGCCCACATGAAAATCCTTTGCAAAGTTAGCATTCGGACCGTGCCGCCGGAGGTATGCGCGGTGTCATCAAACTTACCAGTTGAAGGTATTCGTCCACAGGATGATGGATTGAAAGTTGTTGATCTTAACACCGTTCATGATGAGTCCGTTCTCGTTCCTACCGAGCTTCTCGTCGCCATGAGGGGACGCGAGAAAGCCAATGAATGCGATAAAGTAGGTGGAGAAGCCGGCGGCGATCTTCCAAAACTGGTACTTGACGTACTTGTCCTTGGTCAACATGCCCTGTGCTGCAGCCTTCTGTTCCTTGTTGATTAAGATGGACGTTGTGATGCTGGTGAGGATCAAGCCATAGAGCAGCGAGAATGTGAAAGCCTTGTGTTTGCTTGGAATGACAGCAGCAAGGAAAACATGTATGACTGTCAAGCCAACGACACCGACCTGGCACATCTGCAGTGCCCGCAGACGGGGCGAGGCGTCTCGGGGGAAGGCGAGGAGGAACGTCATCCTGAAAGAAGCCAGGGGAATCGATAGGCTATTCGCGAAGATGAGGCAAGGTATGATGGAAGATATAAGTGAAGAGATTCAAATGTCCGAATACACTGTACAGACCGTAGGGGCTTCGGCACACGAGCAGTGATGGATTATGTGGAGTTTGATGTACCTTTATCGTGGGGCTGGCTCCTTCACCGGTCAGCCCTGAGGCATCGAGAGGGTTGAGGCCCCCCGTGCGTCAGCTCCAAATTTGGGTACTTTCGATACTCTGATCCGCTATTTCTAGGCGGACGGCTGGTTTGATTGGATGAAATTGGCCATAATTTCTAAGCGACAGGCTGTGGATGGTTTCATGGCCCTGTTGGATGCTTCTCGACTGTGTGGGTGATGGCTGTACCTGCTCAGTGCTAGCTGCTAGGCTGTGGGCTCTGAGGGATCGGCAAGTAGAAGAGCAGCTACACAGTAGTGAACGGTGAGAAAACATGCACCAGCCAGGTGTGAGCCTGTGCCTGACAGTTAACTCGCTAGCGCCCCGCAAAAGGCCCAGTTGCGTGGTCCGTTCCTAGCGGTTCATCATTGTGTGCAACAGCAGCTTACCATGTACACCATGCATGCTCGGGTGTTGTACAGGGCGTACACGTACGAATCCGCGGCAGGCTGTCGCTGCTTGTGCCGGTGACGGTGAAGGTGGCCGCGGGCGTGCTCTTTCTCGCGAGACACAGTTGTGTTCTGACATCGACAGCCTTGTGTCACGTGCTAGCCTTGTGTGCTTGCACTGCTGCGCTGCGCTAACATGCCCCGAGCCGTCCCATCTCGGCCTGCTGCCTGCGCCTGCTGCCTGGTGTTTAGCCTCATCAAGGCTGGGACTGAGTCGCGCTCCACTGTCTGGGCTTTCCATGCGCCGACTACAATTCGCGCATTGATGCTGTTGATCTGCTCCCACGGCACGCTTCGATGATGCAGCAGGCCGGCTAAGACGGTTCTGCTCTAGGTTTCAGGCGGGCGCATGGAGCCCTGGAGGCTCAAGACAAGCTTCGCGGTTCAGGAGACGATAAAAGCAAGCGTGCCCGTCACTGCAACAAGCGCCACGCCTCCAAGTCTTGCCTGCCCGTCGCTCCTTCGTTGTGCGTGCAGTCTGTCTTCGACGCCCCTCGTTTGCACGTCGTACCGCCCGTCCGCTCCTTTTCCAACCTCAGTCGTTCTCTGGAGAGCTAGTGCCGATCGCCCAACATGCGCCACTCGGTAGCAATGCTTTCGCTCCTCGCCGGTGCGGCCTGCGCAGACGATGTCCTGTCCTTCATTTTCCCGGGAGGTCCGTATTCGCTATCTGCTGCCGAGCACGAGGTGGCTCAGTGGCCGTTCAGGGCTCCCTTCTGACTAAGGCTCTCAGGGTTCGAAGGCAATGCCCCCGTGGCCACCATCCTCACGGCCGGCCCATCAACCACGTCAGCTCTCCTGAACTGCCCCTCCGGCACCCCGTCCGATGAGTGTGGCTTCGCCGCCGGCCTCGGCGTCGAGATCATTGGCGGCACTCGCTACCAGGCGTCCATGTCCGTCGAAAGCGCATACATGAGCTATGGTTGCGATGGTTTGGATACAGAGGCCCAGACGATGACCTGCACCGCCGAGCTGACGGGCGAGGACCCTGTGACAGCTGCCCTTTCAGGCACTGATGTGGGTTTCCTTACCGCCAGCGTCGTCAAGGGTGCCGAACTGCTGGCAAGCGCAACTGGTAGCACCTCTGCCGGTGCCAGTCCTAGTGGGAGCGCCAGCAGTGCCAGTGCTAGCATCAGCGCCAGCGCGTCTGCAGCGCCCAAGAGCTCCTCCATTGCGGCCAGCTCTGGCATGCAAACGAGCGCATCGGCCCCCCGTACTGCTGCAGGCTCTGCATCTTCCACGGCCAGCTCTGTCCCTGAGAGCACCGGCGCTGCTGCCAGGTTTGGCATCGAGGGTGCTGCTCTGTTGGCTCTGGCTGGCGCCGCCGCAATCAATGCTCTGTAGATGTCAAGAAGAGAAAAGGCCGTAGCATATACCCAGTGGAGTGTAGCACATAGACGCCCTTGCGCGCATAATGTATAGTGAAGCATTGATTATAGTTTTGGTAATAAGCTTGTCATATACACACGTCCCAATATCTTTCTTTCTCTGATGAAGCTTGAGCTTCAAGACGCGTTTACCTATCTGGGCCCTGCTGACATGATGATCATGCTAGGCCGCAATGGTTGAGTACTTAGACCCTAGTCGTGCTGCACGGCGTTCAAGCTCCACTGGCAGCCTGGAGACCAACAACACGTCAGGCCAAAAGCAAGAAGCTCGATATGACGGCCACAAGCAATACGAGCTCTCCAGAGTTATCGTCAGCACCATTCACTACATGCCCCTCAGCTCAGCAGCTGCCAAAGGCTTTTTCTTGTGTCTTGTGTGCTCAAAGGAAGATCAAGTGCGACAAGAGACCGGGCGGATGCAACAACTGCATCAAGGCTCGAGTTCCTTGCATCTACAAAGCACCTCTACCGCCTAGAAGGAGACGCAAAGGTGTTCGCGATGTCGATATCACAGCCAAGCTTCGAATTTATGAGGATGCCTTACGAAATGTAGGCATCGACCCCGAAAGCCTCTTGAAACATGCGTCGTCGTCTGAAGAGCACCAGGGTATGCAGACCGCAGTCAACGCAAACTCTGCAGATCGGTCGGGTGCGAACCTACGCGAAACGTCTACTTCCACCGAGGTTGGCGTCCTGGTGATCGAAGATGGAAAATCACGATATCTCGAGAACGGTATATGGACCAGTATACGAAGTGAGTTCCGAGATCTAAAAGAAATCCTGGACGAGACGTCTGATGAAGAATCGGCCGATGCCAATCTTCACAATGCACCCGAGCCCTTCTCCACTGACGGTTCACGACTGATCTTCAGGAGCCCAGCGTCATCGATAGGGCTTCGACCTCTTCATCCTCAGCCTGTCGAGTCCTTCAGACTATGGCAGGCTTACCTCGACAATATCAACCCACTAATAAAGCTGTTCCACGCGCCCACAGTGCAACAAATGCTAAGTGTGGCCAACAGTAATCTGGACGATATGCCACGAAATGTTGAAGCACTTTTGTTCTCAATATACTGCATTGCGGTCGAATCTTTGAGCGACAGTGAATGTATCGCCATCTTGGGAAACCATAAGAACGTGGCCAGGCAGCGATTTAGATCTGGGGCTCAACATGCTTTAATCAATGCAAGTTTCCTCAAAGCGTCAGACGTTATGATTTTGCAAGCTTTGACTCTCTTCATTGTAAGCCCATCAACGTATTGCTTGATGGTTGTTATGGCAAGCTGATTGTAGGCAGTTATCGCTTCAAGATATCGATGCCCGCATTATATGGATGCTATCAGGACTTTGCCAGAGGATTGGTCAACGTATCGGTCTACATCGCGATGGCGATATGCTCAAGCTCCCACCTTTCGAGGCTGAAATTCGCAGACGATTGTGGTGGCAAATTGCCATGCTAGAGGGCTTCTCACAGAAGCTCGCTGGCACAGGCACCGGTTCAAATGCATCTATCCTCATGGGCGACGTTAAACTACCAGCCAACTTGAATGACAGTGACCTCTTTGCAGGCATGACTGAGATGCCGAAAGAGTCGGACAGAGCCACAGAGATGATGTTTTTTCTTATTCGCTGCCATGTTGGCAATTTCCTGAAGCGATTTGAAACCCCGCAAACTGAGTTTGATGGAGTTTGGAACAAGCTTACTACCAGTGCTGTTGATGTGAACACAAGGGAAAATGCTATAGGAGAGCTTGAGCGCCTATTCGAGCACAAGTTCTTACGACACTGCGATCCGTCGATTGCTTGGCACCTGATGTGCTCTCATCTAGCCAAAGCCATCATCTTTATGATGCGGTTTATGGCCTACGGCGCAGACTACCAAGGCAAGACGGAATCGCAAGAAGAAAAGGATACGCTCTTCACGCTGGCTCTGCAGGTCTGCTCTGCTCAGATACTAGCATACACGATGAGAGAGATGCAAGGATTTATGTGGCATGTCAACATGCACTTCCAGTGGAAGGCTCTCGTCTTTGTACTCTCAGAGCTTCGTTATCGCACATCAGGGTCACAAGTTGAGGAAGCTTGGAGAGACATACGGCTCACTTACGAGTTCCATCCAACTTTTGACGTAGAGCTGTCCAAAAGAGCCTTGCCAATTGCCGTCAGCAACCTTGCACTCAAGGCTTGGGAGGCATATGTAGTTGCAAACGGTATTCCAGAGGGCGGTGAGCCTTACTTCATTCAGCTTATCCGCAATCGTCCGGCTCGCTCGAAGAGATCAAGTACGGCGGCTAGACCCCAAACCACGACCATGGCTGAAGACCCACCAACTGATATGCCGCAAGTTCTGCAGCAACCCGTCAATCTCATGAATACTGAAAACGATCAATTTGCCGCCTTTCCGTGGAATTCGGCGGATCTGAATGCCAGCCTTGGTTTGCCGCCAGCAATACCTGACCTGGCACCGCCTGACTATCCAGAGCAATTGGACTGGTCAAGTTGGAACAACCTGTTTGTTGATTTTCAAACAAAGAATGTTGATGACTATATGCCTGACATGTCAACGTTTAGTTTTGACGTATGAAAAAGCGGACCCCAACGTGCGTCGTGCACTACTACAAATTCGCTCTTCTAAACACCATGAAGCAGAAACTTTGGAGTCATTTCTGTTGATCTCTCTTGAGGCAGAATCTCAGTGCGACTATTAAATAGGGTCACTTGCCCCTCTGCTCTCACTTTCGACCTGGACCGCCTTCACTTTCGCTGCCTGTCCGCCGAGCGCGCAGAGCAAACTTTGCCGTTGATCGAAGCTTTCTTACACTGTCCACCTCACCAGCCACTCTACTCAGTTGCCGTCGCGAAACTTAACTCGTCCTTCATCATGGCTACCGAATCGCGCAAGCTAGTCTTAGCTTCACTCAAAGAGTAAGTGCACCTACATTGCCAGTGTTCGGCGCATCCACACTAATAACCGTGTAGGTTCTTGACTTCTGGTGTCTACTCTGATTTGACCATCACATGTGGAACTGAGACCCACAAGGTTCATAAGATCATCGTGTGTGGCAGAGCCGAGTTCTTTGCGCGTGCAGTCCAATTCGGAGGTCAGGTCAGTAGGCATTGATCAAGAGCGCAGGATTGAAAAAGCTAAATTAGCCAAGGAATCGCAAACAGGCAAGATAGATCTCTCAGATGATGAACCTGAGATCATCAAGCTTCTCATCCATTACCTGTACGAGGGCGAGTATGAGCCAGTATTGCCTCAAAATGGTGCTGATGACACACTTCCCCTTTCCACTTCACCTCGTCCGCCTCAGACCCCACGTATTTCATCGTACGGGGGATTTAGTCCCAATCCACCAACAAAGAAATTCCACAAAGAGTTTCCACATACATGCAGCATCGACTTTAATCGCTGTACTCGTCCCAATGTCTGCCCGCATCACACCTGCAACTCTCACTGCTCTTGTGGAAACCCATGTCGAGGCTTCACCTGCAAGCACTGCATTCCTCCCCCTCCTCCACTGCCTGGAATCTGCGGCGATGCTTCTCAGTTGCTCACCCACGCCAAAATGTACGAGATCGGCGACAAGTACGACGTCATGGGACTCAAAGAACTCGCAAAAGAAAAGTTTTCACGTGCATGCAAGCACTTCTGGAACACACCCGACTTCGCCGTAGCTGCACATCACGCCTTCTCCACCACGGTCGATGACGACAAGGGCCTGCGCGACATTGTCAGCGCTACCATCTGCGAGCACATTGAGCTGGTGGTGAATGAGTCAAGCGTGAGCGTGCTGTTGACACAGTTCAACGGGCTTGCTCTAGGTGTGTTGCAGGCGAAGATCAAGGAGCATAGGTGGGACAGGAAGGGCGCAGGGGCCTTTCAGGCATGATTCCGAGTGCGGTGGTGTGAACACGTGCTATCGCCCACAACCTGTAGTCAGGGCTGGGGCGTTGATAGAATGCTAAATGGATGCCTTTCTTCAGTCAAGAGGCCGAAAACAAAAAAGAAATTAAACGGTCACGGTGCAAAGAAGTGTTCACGAGCATCGTCTACATTTGCTTGCCGGAAAACATATACTCCCAATCTCCCTTCCTCCAGCCCTTCTCGTCTTGGATAGTGAGACGTGTGTGCATGGGATAGTAGGTAATCTTTTTGACAACAATTCAAACCCCTAACGTTGATGTGTGTTTGATGGTGTGTGGAGATTTGCGCCAAAGCAGGCTCACGTCGATGGCTGATTCTAGTGTTGATGGGATTTTTAGCTTAGAAGAGCGTGAGCTTCTTCGTGCTGAGCAAATATCAAAGAGGTAGTTAGTATGCTTGCCGCAACAGATGATACGTTTGGCGAATGCTGATTCGTATCAGGCGTATCGTGCCGCAGACAGGTGAGCGTTGGGAGAAGACAAAGATGCATTCGTCTATCTAACGTCTCCTTTGATCCTTTATTGAAATGAGACAGGTACACGCGATCAAACTAGCCCTATGAGATATGCACCGTGCCGAGAAACCAACGCCAGACGAGATCATGTATCATACTATTACGAAGCGGAAGCAAAGCCTACGACCGCTGACTATGCAACAAACGCAGAGAAGTCAAGCAAAGAAGCCATTACTCGTGGGCAATACGCTCCTTGAACTCCTCAAACAGGTGCTCCATCTCATCGGCAACAAAGTCCTCAATCTCGGCCTCGAGCTTGGAGAGCTTGCCACCAACCTGGTGAGCAGTGCGGGCGGCAGCGCCCTTGGCCTTCTCGAACTCATCAGCGACCTCCTTCTCCACCTCAGAGACGGAGGGAATGGTGATGGTGTACTCAGAGGGCTCCTTGGAAGCACCCTTGGTGGACTTGTAGCCACCCTTCTCAACAATCTCGGTGTAGTTGGAAGATCCACCGCCGTTCCAGGCGAGGATGTTGGCAGTGTTTGAGGGAACGTCAGAGAGGGCACCGACGGTACCGACAGCAATGAGGTTCGCCTTGAGCTTCTTGGGAGTGATGTCAGCGACGGCGTAGGACGAGTCCTTGGCAGGCTGGAGGGAGAGGTAGTAGGCCAGGAGACCAGCAATGTGGGGCGAGGCCATGGAGGTACCAGAGATGGTGTTGGTGGCGTGCTCAGAGCCGATCCAAGTGGAAAGGATGTTCAGGCCAGGGGCAAAGATGTCGTTGCACTTTCCGTAGTTGGAGAAGTACGCACGCTCATCAAGGAGAGTGGAGGCACCGACGGTGACAGCGTTCTGTGCTGCGGCGGGCGAGTAGTTGCAGGAGTCTGCGTTGTCGTTGCCGGCGGCGACGGCAAAGTGGATGCCGGCGTCGACAGCAGCGTTGACAGCAAGGTCAAGAGTAGTGGACTTGCCACCACCAAGGGACATGTTGGCAGCAGAGCCCTTGAAACCCTTCTTCTTACCCTTCTTGGCGGCACTGACGGCGTCGCTGTGGGCCTCAGCAGCCCATTCAACACCCTTGACGACATCCGACATGGTGCCAGAGCCGTTGGAGCGGAGGACCTTGACGGCGTAGACGTTGGCCTTCTTGGCGACACCGTACTTCTTGCCAGCAACGGTGCCGGAGCAGTGGGTGCCGTGGCCGTTGCCATCCTCATCAGCATCGCCGTTGGGGATGGTCTTGCCCCAGTGGGCACGACCCTCGAAGTCGACGTGCTTGTAGTTTGTGCCAGTGTCGATGACGTAGACGTCAACACCCTCTCCGCCGTCGGCAGAGTACAGGTACTTGTTCCAGGTACCGAAGCTCAGCGAGTCGCGGTGCGAGATACGGGCGAGACCCCAGGGGGCATTCTTCTCCGTCTCGTAGTCGTCACCGCCAAGGGCGTGGACCTCGGAGTCACGCTCGATGTAGTCGACCTATTGGGTGATGACGTTAGCGGGAGTACTAAAGCAGGTACCCAAGTACCTAAATGGCGCTATCACGTGCTGATAAGGGTCGATTGCGCGTTTCGGCTGAGCTGCCTTATCGCCAGGCGCCAGCCAATGCAGCCATCGCCACGCCAACGCGCAGCAGCTGACCTCGGATGCGTGATGCGAGTCGTGGTGCATCCAGCGCTGGACTGAGGCTGCACGGCATCGCGAGGCAGCTGGACGCAGAGTGGAAACCTCGAGCGATGGCTGCGTGCCGTCCGCTTTCGGCTCAAGCGGCCCGGTAGGCGCGCCCTTGTTGCGGAGCTGGCTGGAGCTCGGCTGAAACGCCGCGTGCGACGAACAAGCTCATAAGAGCTGACGAGAGAGGAGCTGGGTACTTACATCAGGATGCCTGCGAATGGCCTCAATGGTCTCCTCGTCGAAGTGACCCGAGTAGCCGAGAATGCCACCGGCAATGTTGTATGTGTGCTTGAGACCCTCGAAGACGGTGGAGGAGACGGGGAACTGGGAGCGCTTTCGCAGCTCCATGCGGTCGGCCTCAGCCTTTGTGTGGATGCTCTGGACCCAAGCGTGGTGGTCCTTTGTGTGCTCGTGCTTGACGTGCTTCTTGAAGACGATCATGTAGCTGTCGGCAATCTCCTTGCTCTGAGTCGACGACAGGATGGGAGCTGCATCGTTGTGGATGGTGCCAACATGGAGCATGGGCGAGGCCGCAGCCAGCGCGGCCAGCGCCGGGAGAGTGTAGGCGTACTTCATGGTGCTGGGGGGACTCGCTCTGCGAGGCTGTGTGTAGGGAGTGAGATGAGAGAGAGACGAGATGAGAGACAAGCTAGAGAGATGTGGGAGTGTGTGTCTGTGTGGAGTGTGGAGGACAGTGATGGGGAGGAGTGACTGGGGAACGAGCCGGTGGAGCTCTTCTTATCACGGCGGCGAGGCTGGGTAGCTAAGCTAGGACGGTCCGAGTGCAGAGGACGTCATGTGCCTGTGACCAGGTACGCTATCAGGCAGCCTATCGGGCAAGGTGCAGCACGCGCCACGGGAGGCCGTCGTTGCGACAGACGAGCAGGAGCAGGAGCAGACTGCAGAGCATGTCTCTGGCTGCTGAGCATCAGCACCATCACACTGCTGTGGCCGCATTCGCAGCAGCAGCCGTCGTGTTTTGGCTGCTGCCGTGCAGCTCTGCGCGGCTGGTTGCGTCGACACAGCCCTGAGTGCTGGCCCGCCACCTTGGTGCAGCGCCTCGTGAACGCCGAGCTGCCCCCATCGTCTCTGTGGTCAGCAGGCAAACGGCAAGGCGCGTGAGGCCCTGAGGCACTTTGAGCGGCCAAAGCACGCTGGGGGCGCGCCGTGAGTGCGTGCTGAAGCCTAAGGGCCTGCCCGTGACCAGCGCGCATCCTCATTGAGGCTCATTCTTTGGTGCATTCTTTGGCACTGGGTATTTGCGTCTGTCGCACTCTGGAGAACATTCAGAGTAGTGCCTGCAGCCTGCAGCCTGCAGTCTGCGACTCTGTGCCCTGCTCGAGAGTGGGTGCCTGGAGCTCAGCGTGTCTGATCGAGCATGTTTGAGGCGGGCGTCCAAGCTCCCAAGTGGCCCACCAGCGCCTCACCCTTGGGCCTCCGCCTTGGACAGCAGGCGACGTGGGACGACGCAGCGACGGCGTGCACCTCCAGCCTGCACCGCATCTGGTAGACAGCCACGACGCCGGTCCAGGAGGCACTGGCAGTCAGTCAGTGATAGTCGTGCCAGCACTACCAACAGCAGCAACAGCTGTAACAGCACTTGCAATAGCTGCCACCCCCTCCCCCCCCTCCATCACGCCCCACGCCGGCTGCAGCGCTGCACGCCCGTCTGTCCTGTGCACGGCAGCAACTGCACCTGCCCGCAGAGACATGATTGACCTCTTCTCGCCACGCCCCTCGACCCCCCCAAGTTCGCGCAGCGGTGGCCGTCACTGAACATGGCAACGACGACGCGCCCCCACCGCTCCTCGACGGCCGCCTCACGGGTGCCACCCATGAACGACCACATTGCAGAGTTGCGTGGCCTCGCCGACAATCTGCTGCGTGCCGCCGAGACGTCTCCGCCAACCTCAGACACGCTGCAGAGCCAGAGCCACGTCCTGCGCCGCATGCGCCAGCTGCTGATCGACTCGAGCGACCAGACACACACAAAAGACGCCTTCCGCCATGTGCGTGGCTTCGAGGTGCTGCTCACCACGCTGCGTTCGCTGGCTGGCTTCTACCGCCCCGCCGCCCTCACCCCGCCCGACCGCATCGACTTCTTCGAGATCATCAAGGCAACCCTCGACGTGCTGTCTGACGCCCTGAACGAGCACGCCGGCAACAGACGCTTCTTCGCCAAGCGCGTCGAAGACGATGGCTGGAGTGCTTTGGAGCAAGCATTGGCTAGCACAGGCATACTGGGCCGCCAGTCAGACACACAACGGGACGACGCCGGCCAGGAGCAGCTTTTCGGCATCCTCTTTGCCTTTGCCCTCGGCGAGGAGGCCATGACGCGCATGTTTCGACATGTCGAGCAGAAGATTGACGAAGGATCCCGGCCGCAACATGAAGACAGCCCAGCAGAGCATGTCGACACCGCAGTCGCCGACATTGTCGTCTCAAGCCCCCGCTCTACATATGGCGAATCGACTCTCGACCTCGACCCACTACGCAAGCATTTGCAGAAGCTGTTCAGCGGCAATGAGGTGTTGCAGAACCCAGACATTATGCCCATCATCTTCCACTTTTGGCTGGGCCTGTCTGGTGAGCATGCACCGGGTATCAAGTCGAAACCGCTCTCAGTTGCAGTGCTGCTTGCTACAATGGAGATCACGCGGCTTTCATCATACAACAAGGCTGCACTGCACATCACCGGCGTGCCGAGCCTGATCCTCCCCTTGCTCTTCGACGACAAGTGCGCTCCTACAGAAGCTGGCTTGCTTCAAGAGCTTGCTGACAGCATGATCGAGTATGGTATCAACAAGCTCGACGACGCATACTACCTTTTCCGCAAAGCAGCTACGTCAGAACAAGCTGCCGAGTACCTACACCGAGGCATGCAGGCCTCACGAGCGCCCCATTTCATGCAGTTCGATCTCTCCCTCCACGGTTTCAGCGCGATCGAGCTTCCAGATCTTGGCCGACCTTTCCCACCCATTTCTCAAGGCGGCGGCTACACATTCGCGACATGGATACGAGTGGACAAGTATGATCCAAACTGTCACACTACGCTCTTTGGCGCTTATGACGATACACAAACTTGTTTTCTCATGGCATACTTGGAGAAAGACACTCGCTGCTTCATCTTGCAGACGTACATGGGCCATGCCTCTGGAATCGTTCCCAGTGTACGCTTCAAGAAAGCACCGCGCTTTGAAGAGGGACGATGGTACCACATTGCGATTGTGCATCGCCGTGCAAAGGGGATTGGCATGGCCAGTCACAAAGCCTCCATCTACGTCGATGGCGAGTTCACAGAGACCATGAAGGCACACTATCCCTCGCATCCACCAGTCCTTGACAGTAGTCAGGACAGCTTTGCCTCCATGTCGTCCAGCACTTCGAAACACCATATCCTCGCTTTCTTGGGCACACCGCGTAATCTTGCTCCAAGGTTAGGGAGGAACGTATTAACCTCCAAGCTGTCCATGGCTTCATTCCATCTCTTTTCCGAAGCATTGTCAGACGAACTGATTGCTGTCTATCACAAACTAGGTCCTCGATACAGTGGTAATTTTCAGGATAGACTCGGCTCGTTTCAGACATACCGCACGTCAGCAGAGTTGCATGTCCACAATGAGATTCTGCATCCTGGACGCGAGGAGCGTTCCGACATTGTGACAGCTATTCGCTCAAATGCAGGCTATTTGATGCCAGAGTCCAAGATTCTGCTTAGCTTCTCGCCCAGCTCAGTCATGGACGACGATGATAGAAATGCTATTGACGAATCACAGCTAATCAGATCGCTGTCAAGAGACTCTGCTCGATCACTTCATAGGTACACAAGGGCACACAGCACCCCCATCATCATTAATGCCGCTGTCCCATCAGTCAACGATGCTCTATCGCAAGCTCGTGGTTTTGGTAGACTGTCAGGTAATCCAGTTGTTGTAGTTCCCCAGTCGCTCGATGATGCCATTTGGCGCATTGGCGGGTGTGCTGCAGTGGGTCTCAGGCTTGTGCAGGCTGCTCAGTCTTTGAAAAGCGTTTTACGTGCAGTAAAAATCCTTCTGGAAGCCGTTGAGGGCAACTGGAGAAATTGCGAGGCCATGGAGCAAAGCAACGGATTTGCCATCCTTGCTGAAGTCTTGCGCCAGAAAATCGGTTTTGCTATGGGCGGTTTGGTCATGCGAAACACTTCATCCCTTGATGTTACTCCAGAGCAATGCGAGGAATTTGTCGCACAGTTACTATCGGTCATACTCCGCTTTGTCGGATATGACGAGCAACAACCGGAAGAATCGCTCATTATCAATCCGCTTGCCTACCGGGTTTTACTTGTAGATCTCGAGATCTGGCGCAGGGCGACATCATTGGATACACAGAAGAAGTATTACACGCAATTTGTGCATTTTGCGAAAGGCAGCAAGCATCATCATTACAATGCCAAACGTTTCCACAGAATCAGTATGTGTGTCATGACGCCTTCTGAGCTTGACTGACAGGCTGCAGGGGTCGTAAAGCGCTTAACAGATGCCCTGAAGGGCGAAAGCTTTACACAGCAGACTTTCCCGCTGTTCGTTGAAGCTTTCAAGGCGCTTTTGCATATCAACTTCAATGGCGAGAACGCTCGATCTTTGTCTCTGTTCGTCACGTACGCTCTGCACGACAGTCGTGCCTCATACGCGAAAAGGACTTTGCGACCCCAAACAAGCGCATTACGCCTTCGCAGAGGTACGCCGCCGAACCTCACACCTACCATTACACCAAGATCGTCCAGCCCTTCAACTGTCACACCGGGATCGTCGCCTCTCTCTTTGCCGGAGTTAGGTATTGCTGTACTGAATCTCCTGTCTGAGTTCCTCTGCGACCCAAATAACCCCCACGAGATCATTCGATTTGCCAAAAATGTCACTGGAAAGTGGCTCCTTTATCTATTAGCAGAAAGTCATCAACGGGTTGTTGTACTCGGTGCCAAGATCTTGGCCCGTCTACTCGTCACAAATGGACCGCCATACGTCAAAAAGTTTGGGGACAAGACAGGCGGGTTTGTTGTCATGAAGAACCGACTACGGCATTGGTGGAACACACCTGGTGTCTGGACCATCTGTTTCGCCATTCTCTTTGACCGAGACGTAGCCACCATTGACTTCGAGCGCGACTTTGATGTCTTCAACCTAGTTGATATCTTCATGACGCATTCCCCGCAGTCAAAGTTGAAGATAGCGTATCCAGAGATTTTCTCGGTCATCACAACGATGCTGGATCATGGGCTGCGTGCCATTGTGCGAGACCGCGAGACAGTCAATGCAGAGCGACCCAAAGACGAGAATAACGATAGTACGCCGACCAGAGGACGTCGTAGAACGATGTCCTTGAACGCAAAGCAGCCCACAGTCGGTAAGTCAGAGTATCCCAGCGTTCGCTGTAAAGCTGACAAAATCAGACACAAGAGCACCGCAATCGGAGCGCCTTAACAACTACGCCGTCGTGCTCAATTCTGCAATTCAATTTCTGTCCGAACTACATGCCCGCTCTGACGTCTTCCGCGAATACGCAAACACATCAAACTATGTACAAGAGCTGCTGTTCGTCTTGTACCCTGTTATTGTCACGTCTGACAAAGTCAGTGCGGAGACTGAACTCCTGTCAAGAGGGTCAGCACTCACCTTTGAAGGGCAGGATGTTGTTATACAGCCCGTGTCTGGTGCTAGCAGCCAGCAAACGCCCATCATTCGTACTAACAATGTCTCTGTCACACCGTCTCAGCGTGTGCAACGAGTCATTCCTTTTCGAAGAGCATCTTCGTTTGTATTGATTTCAGACAACAAGGCCAGAAGAGCGGTCAAGCAGCCGTCTCTCAACCCTATCCTATCACCCAAAAACGCTGCCCCTGTAGCCATGAAAGTGGGTAGCTCGGTGGTCGAAGCCATGCTTGAAGCAGTCCTGGATGTCTTCAAAGAACAGCTCTTCACTCGGAAAGATTTTCCAGGATTGGGTCTATTCATGAAGACTCCACCTGGTTTCCAAGAACATCAAGCTTACTTTGAATCTTACATCCTACGCCAGATTCTGTCCTCCGTCAAAAACTCTCTGCAGCTCGATCAAAACCTCCTGCACGAACCTAGGGTTCTCATCAACCTGTCGCGCTTCGTGAGCCATATTTCAGAGGCAGTCTTTGAAGGATGGTTCCTAGAAGGAGCTGAGCCGTTACTTGACTTCACTGGCTTCTTACTGGAGTACCTCGAGCGGCCAGACATTGCAGCAATCAAGTCTGTCAGGCTGTGTACTCAAGCTGTTCAGACAATGAGGGCGACCTTCTTCAAGGTTTCACTGCTCCAGCTCGCCGAGCCTGACGATTCCGAAGATGGATTTACCACCACGTCAGTCATCGAGAGAATGGTATACTGGCAGCCAATTATATTGTCCTCGGCGAACACCGATACATTCTCGTTGAAGATGCTCTGCTATCTTTTCTACACAAAGCTTTCGTCTGATTATGAACCGGTTCGCTTAGCTGCCGCAAACTTCTGGCGATTGTTGCTCGTACAGAAACCTCACGAGACTTCCAGCATTCTTGGCAACGCCATACAGTCTGACAGACAGAACCTGTACGAAGGTTTCCAGAAATTGGTGGAATTAGACAATGAGACGTTCTTACTGTGGTTCGATAAACACAAGGCTGATTTGGATACATTTTTCTACGGCTCGCTCACAAAGGTCTGGGAAGAGTATGCACACGAACAAAATAAACGGACCGAAGAAACATCAACAAGGCGTATCAGTAAGCGCAAGGAGAAACTCAAGCAATGGCAGGCAGAAGAGTTGACATCGGAGAATATCTGGAATCACCATGAGAATTCGACCGGCCATTGGAGAGCGAACATCCACGCATCGGAACGAATC
This sequence comes from Stagonosporopsis cucurbitacearum, assembly GCA_016920805.1. Lineage (NCBI taxonomy): Eukaryota > Fungi > Ascomycota > Dothideomycetes > Pleosporales > Didymellaceae > Stagonosporopsis > Stagonosporopsis cucurbitacearum. The sequence goes on along the minus strand of JAFEKD010000011.1, from coordinate 740,356 downwards.
AAACACCAAAGAGTGCTTCAAGATCAGCAAGACAATGCTACGTACCTACAGACAGTTCTTTTGAAGCTAGATCATCAACTGAGGGGCCCCTGCGCGTTGTTCGATAACAGCCCACCTGCAAAGTGGCGCCTCGATGAAACAGAAGGTCGCGATCGAAGACGCATGCGTATCATTCTTGACAACACCAATCGGGACCAGCAGTACCAACCCAAACGCAGAGACACGGATCCTATGGGAAGGCTGAAGCTTGATACCAACGTCGCTCCCATCGCGGCCAAGGACGCGCTTGGAGTAACACCCATCGGCCGTCGCCCTGGTACACCATCAACCATGACCAGGGAAGAGTCGCAACAGGAAAATGGATCTGAAAGCGATGAGGACTTCGAAATGGTTGATGCCCTTTATGAGGACGATGATGGCTTTGAAGACAAAAACCGCAAAGTCATGCGCAGCCTGAACCGAGGAGACCAGGTGCAGTACGTTTGCAATATTTCGCGGGTTGTGGGTTTGGAAGCCATCGAAGGTCTACTCATTGTAGGGAAAGACTGCTTGTACCTGCTCGACGACTTTTTCCAAAGGTCAGACGGCGAGATCGTCCGAGTATGGCAGGCGCCTCCAGATGAACGCGACCCATATGTGCAGGTCATTGCTGGTAAAGAAGCAGTCACGAACCGCCGACCCCCACCACGAAATCAAGAAGAGTCAGCACGTCACTGGAAATGGAGCGAAGTTATCAGTATTTCCAAACGTCGCTTTCTGCATCGCGACGTCGCCATTGAAATTTTCTTCGATGATGGGCGTAGCTATTTGCTCACTGCAGTCTCAGCGCAAGCTCGCAACGATATCCACGGGCGAGTCCTGCAACGTGCATCGCAAGTTACCAACCCGGAGAAGCTGGCCAACTCTGAAATTGCATGGCGCCTCGACTCCCTGCGTAACGTGGAAGACGCACCGCAGACACTTGGATCGAGATTTGCGTCTGCTTTCAGCTCGGTCACATCTCATCCTGCGACCAGAAAATGGCTTAAAGGCGAACTTTCCAATTTCCACTATCTTATGTTCGTTAACACGCTCGCTGGCCGGACGTTCAATGACCTGACACAATACCCTGTGTTCCCTTGGGTTATCTCCAACTACGAGAGCGAGGAGCTAGATCTGACGGACCCACGCAACTTCCGTGACCTGAGTAAGCCTATTGGCATCCAGCATCCGAGGCAAGAACAGTCGATACGCGAGCGATTCAACTCGTTTGCAGAAATGGGCGACCCAGACCACGCTTTCCATTTTGGCACGCATTACTCGTCTGCCATGACCGTAGCCTCCTATCTCATGCGCCTGCAGCCGTACAGCGCAGCATTCTTTCTCATCCAGGGCGGCACGTGGGACCATGCCGATCGTATGTTCTATTCCATAAAGAACGCATGGGAGTCAGCATCGAACAAAAATATGGCCGATGTGCGTGAGCTCACACCGGAGTTCTTTTACCTTCCCGACTTTCTCACCAACGTCAATGGCTATAATTTTGGCCTACGTTCTGATGAGTCAAGCATCGATAATGTGCAGTTGCCTCCTTGGGCAAAGGGAGATCCAGCCATCTTTATTGCCAAGCAACGTGAAGCGCTCGAGAGCCCTTACGTCAGCGCAAATCTGCATCACTGGATTGATTTAATCTTTGGGCACAAGCAGCGTGGCGAGGCTGCAGTCGAAGCAGCAAATGTTTTTCATTGGATGACCTATCAAGGTGCCATTGACCTCGATAGCATTACTGACGAAAAGGAGCGGGCGCAAAAAATCAGTGTCATCAACAATTTTGGCCAAACGCCCACGCAAGTGTTTCAACGACCTCACCCTTCCAAGGAAAATGTGGCAAAAGCAACGAAGCTTGATACTGCTGCTGAAAGTTTGCATCGCGTTCCCGGAACACTGTTGGAAGCTCAAGACCGAATCTCCTCGTTGAACTACATTTCAAAGAGTGACAAGCTTCTCTGTTCTGCGCCGTTCAGACACAACTTGCCGCCACACTACAATGTTAATATGGAGTGGGGCTTCACAGATGGGTCGATTCGTTTCTACGACTCGCAGTCGAAACGCCTGCTCGGGCTGTTCGAACATTTGCACGCCGGACAGCTCACTACGTCGCTGTTCGTTGACGGCAGAACGCTCATCACTGCGGGCACAGATTGCACAGTAGCTGTTTGGAACGTGATCCGTGCGGACAAAGGCCACATTGAGCTGCAGCATGTGACAAGTCTGTTTGGGCACAAACGTCCCGTCATGAGTCTTGCTGCAAGCCGCGCCTTTTCGGCCTTCCTTAGTGCTGATCAGGGCGGCAGAGTGTTTTTGTGGGACCTCAATCGCAATGAATTTGTTCGGGAACTTGATCTTGGAGCTGGACACCACCGAACCATGACGCCTGTTCAGGCTTCGCGCATCAACAGTGCCACTGGCCATATCATTCTTGCCGTTGGACCACGATTGATTGTCACAACGCTAAATGGCATCGTACTATTGGACGAAGATATCTGCGATGGCGGCGATGACATAGACGGCATCACCAGTATCGCGGTGTATGAAGGGGCCGGTAATGAATGGTGCGAGAGGGAGCTCATCTTCACAGGCCACCGGCGGGGCATTGTCAAGGTTCGTATCACTCACGTTGGCATGAAAAAAACGGCCTCTGATTCTAACATGATTAGATCTTCCACCTCACCCCAAGCCCTAAGATGCCTTTCACAAGTACTCTTCCTTCTACTGCTACACATACCACAACAACATTATCGAGGAGACCTTGGTACATTGACCTTGTCAATGTGCTTGCTCATGCTGATCCGATGATCGAACGTACCGCTGCGCCTATAACGTGTATACTGCCTTTGGAAAGGAGCGTATACACCGGGGACGAGGATGGCAGAGTTGTAAGCGACCACGATTTAGCTAATGATTGTGATATCCAGCTAATACGAAGCAGTACGAGTGGGACTGTGTGCAACGTCATCACTGATTTTTGGTTCTGGAGATTCGTCTGCACATTCTGTAGTCTGGAGTCGCGGCGTGTTCATAGACAGGTGGAGTTCGAGGTTCGCTATCAGTCCAGTGATACGCAAAAGATTTATGTACATAACAAAAGGCTTATCATTCGGTTTTCAATTAGACTGCACTTTCAACTGCAGCGTGCAGGAAACACTGCTGTTCATCAAGGCCACCACAAACACTGAAGGCCGGAGGCAGTCCGTGCACCGTGGGGTACCTTGCCCAAAGAGAATTCGTGTTGTGTAGGAATGTGGATTTGTGATAGTAAAGAGCTTTTGTTTTTCAATAGAAGATGAGAACTAGAAATTCTAGATTAGTGAAAAGGGTAGAGTGGAAAATGTTCGCCTTGTCGGCTGGTAGAAAAGACAAAACATTAGGCCGGTGAAATGTCGCTGTGGCATATTTGATGCTCAATATATGTCGCTCTATCACAAAAAACTGTGCTCTCTCCTACGTGTACGGAAGTGGTCTCCTTTCGTGGTTCCAGTTTTACATGCTTCCTTTCCTTTAACCCACGCAGCATCATCGCGCATGATCCCCTGTTACATCCCGTTTCGTAAGCCCTTTGGTACTTACACAACTTCAAGGACCCGTCGAGACACATTCCCACCTAGGACCAGGTAAACCGCTGCCAGCCAAGACGCCAATAGAGGTACACACCCAAGACGTTGAGAAGACAGCCCACGCCGTGAAGCCAAGCGTACAAGACCGTGCCTCCGCCGCCTAAACACGTCAGAGCCACAAGAAACCAAACCAGCATGATCGACAAGCCGATGCTCGCCTGATAGACCCGTTTCCATCCACGATGGCGCACCACGCGAGCATGACGCGCGAGCAGGATCTCTAGACCGTAGTCGAATGGTCCAAAGAGCATTAGAACGTAGGCTATGACGATAATGGCTAAGAGTGCTGCGTGCTGGCGTGGTGTGCAGGGCTGTAGCGGGCGTGTACATGTGGGACAGTAGGATACACGGCCGCCGTTTGCAGCGCTATTTGCCCACGCCTTGAGGCAAACGTCGCCGATGAGGTGGTTGCATGGATTTAGCTGGATGGCATGGCAGCCCTTTGACGAAGTGTCGTTGTGTGCAAGGTACGGTTCGAAACAGATCGGACACTCGCTATCTGGAGGGATCTTTGGGCGAGATACAGTGCCTGTGTCCGAGGGGAAGAAGCTCAGAACTGTGCGCTCGATGGGACCAGCTGCTGGGAGGGCCCGCGCCAGATCCAAGGCCATGGTGGGAAGTTTGTGGATGTGGTGACTGTGGGGTTAAACACGAGTTAAATATTGAGAGTGATTGTAAAGAAATGTTGAGCCTATTCTAAAACTGTGCTACGCGGGACGGTGATCCAGTGAAAGGAGCCGCGATGAGAAAACACTCGCTTGAAGACAGGCTTTAGTGAAAGATGTAAAAGTGAAGAGACGGAACAGTGAAAGCTTGCTATGAGCGAAGAGCATGCCATATCTTGAAATCGCCGCCAACTTGCTCTGCGTCCAGCACAGTAACCTCAGCGTGGCGCCCAAGCACAGGAGTATAGCACAAGATGATATGAAAAGTTGCTGACTATGAAAAAAAAAACGAGTTGCAATCAATTCAGAGGTGCTGCTATCATAAAAGTAAAGATCGTATACCATCTGGGTTAGAGCACTTCCAGAGGTCTCAAAAAGGAGAGCAGCCTAGTCTACGAAGTTCTATACGCGTGTGGCACGATACATATGGTGCTGTTGATGGTGAATTTCCGTCCGAATTCTAAAAGTCATCGTTACAATTACTTGACGCGAAGTGGCTGAGCAGCATAACTATACCGTCGCATACATGAGTAAACCATTGCGCGCCTGTTATTCTCTCAGAAGTTTCGACTATCGACTTACTACGACTAGATGGTACAACCGTACGGGCTCGGCAAGTGCCAGCACACGCTGAGCAGATCTCGTAAGATCTGAGTGCCAGGACCACATATAGGTGCTTGCTGAAATGTGCGGACCACCCCAGGTCTGGTGAACCACTTCAAAGACCGCTTCTGATTGATTAGAGACAGTGGTCAACTAATCAGAAGCGAGTTGCAGCCTAGCATACCGGCCTTGAGGTGGTCCACACATTTCGCCGATCATTGTATTGTTTGCGCAATGGAAGACAGAGGATACATACGACGTTTGTATGGTGTACAATGTCGACAAGCGAGCACGCCGACGAAGGCGCCGGTGGCGGGTAAGGCACGTGACCATGGAAAAACACACTAGCTTCTTTGGTCGTGCAGGTTCAAATCGTGTTTCCAGATTACTTCTATATCCTAGTCCAAGATCTCGTACTCTCAAGCATTGGTACCATGGTCAAACGATTCGTGAAGCCCGCAACATCCGTGGCGAAGTACACGGCCAGACCAGTCTCTGAATGTTGCACTCATCATCTGATCGACCGAAGGCCTTGTCCTTCCTTAGGCTGCAGGGATGCTTTCTATAGTTTCCTATCGTCACCGACCACCAGGCTCGTGGACACAAATTTACACCGAGTCTTCACTCCAGCCTAACGAAATGCCGTTCGATTCGGTCCTTCCTACCCCAGGCCATATCCGCTGCTCAGCAGGTGACGCTCACCGATGCGTCGCAATCAATGTTGCTGATCTCCACCAGCAAGGAAGCGTTGCCATCTCCGTTCAGCCACCTTCCCGTTCCTGAATAACGACTGTCGCCTCAGCTGCACGGGCCCGAATGCCAATGTTTTCATTGCAGGAACAATGTTCGAGTGGGTAATTGTGCCCGTGGGGCCCCGCATTACCCATGATTCAGTTCGGGGCATCCCTGACCGAATCAGCCTACACGAACCATTGGACAGCCTACAAAACTACGCGTCGAACGAAAAGATAAATAAATCGATGCCCGACAATTGATTGCCAAGCACACTTCAACGCTCTTGATCATTCACTATGGGTGGCTTCAAATTTCTCAGCCTTGCCGCGCTCGCCAGTTCTGCTCTTGCTGCACCACTTGAAGGGCGTGCGAAGCAGCCGAAGAGCTTTTTCAATGAAGTCGGCAACTCAACCTGGGTCATCGGAAACGATGTATGGAATGTCACACAGAACCTCCAGTACGCCAACAAGCTTTGGTACAAGGGCAAGGACAGAGTCGGGCAGGCCGTTGGCCACTACGTGAGCTACAGTAGGTCGGCCTCAAAGATCTGGCGTACAGAGAGTGGTGAGCTGACAGGGTTTAGATGGCGCCGCCTCCGATCTGAAGTGGCTGTCCGCATCGGTGTTTGATAAGGGTAGTGACTGGATCAACATCAAGTTTACCGCTGTGGAAGGCGACTTCCATTGGGTCATCTATGATGGTCTTCATGGATCGTACCAATACTTCGTTAACCGCGCCCTTCCCACACTCGGTGAATTCAGGACGCTCTGGCGCCTCGATAACGTATCTTTCCCGAACGCGCGCACCAACATCAGGGACGGACCTCTACCAGCTCTCTCTGAGTACACAATCTCCACAAACGTGCAAGACGAGACATGGCAGAAGCCAGATGGAACATTCCTGACCAAGTATGACTGGAGTAGCAACGTCAGGGATAATGATTTCTACGGTGTGTACGGTGACGAGGTGGGAAGTTGGTACCTTAACCCTGGAAAGGACTACTTCAATGGCGACCACCTGAAACAGGAGCTCTTCGTACGTCGATGAACATATGTTGATTCACAACTCTCAGCTAACACCTATAGGTTCACCGTGAATCGAGGACTGGAGACGCTGTCCAGCTGAACATGATTCACGGTACACATTTCCAAGCCGTTTCGCGCGACGCATTCGTTGACGGCAAAGTCTGGGGCCCTTGGTTGTGGTACTTGAACGATGGTTCCAAGGAAGACGCCGCGTCCCGTGCCGTACAAGAGGAGGGCAAGTGGCCTTACAAGTGGTACAATGACAAGGCCTACCAATCGCGTGGTAAGGTGCAAGGCCGTCTGCTCCTTTCCGATGGTCGCCCAGCAGCCGGCGCCGCGGTCTTCCTCGGCGACAACAACAACTCGTCTATTTCCACGCTCGACCAAGGCAAGGATTTCTATTACACTGTCTATGCGGACGACAAGGGCAAGTTCTCCTTCAAGAATGTGCGTACCGGCTCATACGCGCTGCAAGCCTGGGGCAATGGTGGTGCCATCAGCGACGTCATCACAAACTTCACACAAAACAACGTCGAGATTCGCAAGGGTGACACTACAAACCTCAAGGACTTGACTTGGAAAATCACAGACAAGAGCAAGCGCATCTTCCAGATCGGCGCCTTCGATCGCAAGACCGACGGCTTCGCACTCGCAGACATCAACAAGCCATTTGAGCACGGTCGCATAGCTAAGGCTCCTGGAAATCTTACCTACACAGTCGGTACTAGCAGCGACAAAGACTGGTACTTTGGCCAATCGGCGCTTGGAACTTGGAGCGTCAACTTCGCTGCTCCGGCTACGGCTGCTGCATCAAAGCTCACCGTCTCACTTGCTGGTTTCAGCCAGGGCTCCAGTTGCGACATCTTGCTCAATGATGTCAAGATTGGCAACATTACAAGTGCAAGCCTATTGAACAGCCAAGATACTTACCGTGGCGCCACCAGGAGTGGAGAGTGGAGGCTTTTGGAGTTCCCGGTCAAGGCGGAGCAGTTCAAGTCAGGGAACAACAAGCTGGATATTAAGGTTACTAGGACTACCCAATGGAGGGGTTGGTTGTGGGATAGCTTGGTCCTCGAACAGAACTAGATGATATCTAAGGAGGTGTTCTAATGGCTTTTAATGACCGAATAAATAATTTCAAGATCAGAGGGGACTCTTCCAACAACTACTGCATTCCACTGCTAATTGCGCAATGTGTCGTAGCCATCTGAAGCGAGCGACAGGGGTATCTAATTTCATCAACATTCATCTCCTCCTAATTCACCAATGCCATTGGTGCCTCACTTCACCTCCATTGGCTTCTCGCTTGTCGCTGCTTCCTTGGGTGTGTGCGTTCCACTGTCCGATGTTTTCTCACCATCCACAACCTCGATATGTTCGCCATGCCTCTTGGGTCCTTTGCCGGTGATATCACGCCACATACCTCCAAAGTTTCTCGCCAAACTCATCCTACCCTCCCATAGCGGATATACGCCAACGGCAATGGTGCTGCACATGAGCCAGATAATACCAACGACAACCCATCCGGCGAAGAAGCTCGGGCTGAAAACGTAGCCTGTGCCATAGAGTGGCATAGGCCACAACACAAGGAGAATAAGTGTCATAGATGCAGTCGTGATCTTGGCTATCTTGCTGGCACGGAACAACTTCGCTTGCTCTGCGGCTTCGGCCTCGGGGGACAGAGCAAAGTGTCGACCGACAAGTGCTTCGGGGTCGAGATGTGCAGCGGCTGCGACATCGGAGTCATCGACAAGGCGAATGTTCTTCATGCTGACCCAGTCGTAATCAGCAACGCCAAAAATCAGCGTCAGTATTGGTATGAATATAGCAGGTGAGAGCAGCGCAACGACGTTGCCAGCCAGCATAGGGTTGTTTGCGCCCGAGGTCTCCACATTGATGACACCGTCGTTGAGCTTGGAGGTTGTGACGAGCCAGGCGATAATACTGCAGCAAAGACCGAGAACAGGGGAGAGAGTGGCGGCCCAGAAATTTTGGCCCTTCCACATCAGCGTCAATGTTGCGGGAAGAACGGCGGAGGAGATGATAACACCCATCAGAAGGTACAGGTACCCCATGCTGATGCCGGCATAGTGAAGTCCTGTAGAGAAGGCAGCCATGACAAGTCCGAAGCCAGCGACGCAAGTGTGCGAGGTCCAGACGAGACGCTTGCCGCTAGCGTTGGGGTTGATGTATGTATTGTAAATGTCGTAGGTCAAGATGGAAGAGACAGCTATAAGCTGAGCGGAGAAGGCAGAGGTGACTGCCATGAAGACGATCAAAAGAGTTGCAACAGCACCGCCAGATCCGAGAATAGCGGTAGCTGCGTACGGGAGAGTGAGACCGGCGCTAATCTCAGCGTCGGCCATTGGATTAGGGTACGTTGGGAAGTACTCGGTTCCCTGGAGCGCAAGTGCGGCAAGGCCCATAGTCGTTGCGCACAGCCAAGGGATGGCAAACCACGAAAGACCTGGTACTTAGTTAGTTTATTATCATTAGTGGGTGTTCAAGACGTCTCACCTCCAATGATGTACCCAGGCAGCGCGTGGACAGGACTAGCAGCAATAGCCTTGTTGTAGTATCCGTTATCCATGAACACTGTGCCGAAATTGCCAATGATGTTGATGACGAAGAAAATAGCGCCCTCTTTACTTCTCATGGTCAGGTAGCTTCCTCCCGCGTTGCCTTCAACTGGCGAGGTTAAAGATAGCTCCGTCAGTGCATCGTACACAGCTCTTGGCGATCCAAGTCTGTCACCAGTCGCATATGTCGTGAACGCGAAGGTTAAAATGATGACCAGCAGAATGACTGTGTGGACGTAGTCGGTAAGAAACGTTGCTTTGATACCACCGAACATAGTGTAGATGACTACACCGAGTGGAAGCAGGAAGCAAGCAGCCGCAGTGGGGACACCGGTCAGCGATGAGACAACAGCCGAGCCACCAGTGAGCAACATGGACGTGACCAGGATGTTTGTGAACAGGCCAAAAGCGATGTACACAAAGTGCGTGGCCGTTCCGTATCGAGCGCGAACCGCTTCCAGGAAGGTCTAAGAAGCTGTCAAAACATTGGCCTCACAACAAATTGGAGGAACATACGTGAGCATTGGGAGCTCTTCTCTTCAGCTCGATGGCAACAGTAGCGAAAAGCAGGATTTGTACAGTAGCACCGGCAGCGTACCACAGAGGACCAGAAACACCTAAGACCTGTTAATGACCTGCATTGACAGGTGAGATCTGATCAAAGGTGGTACATACCATATCGGAATGCGACACTACTCGATTGCAAGAGAGTCGCAGCCCAAGTCCACGAAGAAACCACAGCACTCGCGACAAGACCAGACTTGACAGTTCGGCCGGCTGTCGAGAACATCTCCGAAGTTTGTACTTCATTGTTGTATCTTCGAAGAGCCCATGTTGTGAAGACCTCCAGCTGTCAGCATGCGGTTGTACAGCATCAGGCAAGACCACGCACCATGCCAAGCGCGAACAGAAACCCAACGCCGAGGACTATACCATATCCCCACGCCTGGCCTAAAGGCGAGGCTGAGGGGCCTGTTGGTGCGGGACCGCCTGCCATGTTGATGTTTGCAGATGTGAGTCGTATGAAACACTGAAACCGTTGAACCCAGTGCCATCCCAGATCGACGGCTCGCGTGGTATCTATAGGTGCGACGATCCACGCCGTGCTCAACACATGTCACCAAAAGTTCACACATCAATGACTGCTATCGCGGCACATTTCAGATGCGATTCGCAGTATGATTCACAGAGGCCTGATTGGCTAGAGATAGTCCCACCTTGAGAACAAGATATACAGGTCTTGGAGCCGGACCGGAAAAGAAATGATGTACAAGGCCTAAGAAGGTTTGAACAAGCATTGCGTGGTGGTGGTTGGGCTGCTTGCCCGTTTCTTCGCGTGCGCTGATAAGCTTGGACAGTGTCACGGGCGACGGCGGGGATCGTGGGTGATGCGGAGCGCTTGGAGCGTTGGGATCCACTGAAAGAGGATGATGATTTGTTCTCCACAGAATCTTGGCCGTTCAGCTATCGTTCAGCTCTGGGCGTGGAGAGAACTTGTCGATGTAAGGCTGATGGTTTTGGTGAGGTAAACACATGATAGCAGATAAGGAGTGGCAGGTTTGACCAATAGAAGCTCGGCCACGGAAACGTCCGATTTTCGGGCACAGGGGTTAAGCCAAATGCAAAGCATGTGCAGTAAATGAGCAGAGCATTTCCACGGTCACGACAAAATGCCGTACTCAAGTTAAGTAACCTCACAGCTGGCGGCTGGAGAAAAAGATATCTCATTGCTAATTGCTCGGCCATATCTGATAGTCTGCGAGAACCACATGATGCTGTCTAGTAACAGTACTACCTGCGGGACCAGGAACCGCATTGCGAGTGGTCGTGCTACGCGGCAATCATATCTTCCCTCTTGCCAAGAATCTTATGGGAATATCCACGACTCTTGCTCTGAGAAACTCGGCGCAGTTCTTTCCCAGAAAATCGACGCTCGTGGTACAGCTGACACCACGGTCTAAATGATCTTTCAACAGGAAGTGCACCGCTTTTAGTCCCGGAAACTCATATCTATCGATTCCCTTACCGTTGTACTCATCAGCTAGCAGCCCTCGGACAAATTCTGTTGACAATAGGTTCTGCAGCCACGCATACTCGTCTTGGTGGCGGACCCAGAAGCCTACATTGCAATCTGAGCCTTTGTCACCTGACCGCGCGTGTACTATGCTACCCAGAGGTGCTCTGACCGTAGCGCCAAAGCTGGCGAGATTCCTGAAATCTCCCGTTGTGCATTGCGTAGGCTGTTGTCTTGGCCAAAACTTGGTTGACAACGGTGGTGGAATGTCGATTGTCTCACCGCTCGGGAGGTGTACACGATGAATAATTGATGATTGCGGTATGAGTGTGACAAAGTATTCGGAAATCTCTTTTGGAAAGGCTTGCCTGAGGTCGAGATGCGGAGTTGCGCCAGGATACGCACACATGATAGGGTCAATACAGGGACGCACAAATTTGGCTGGGGCCAAATCCTCAGCCCTACGTGTCTGAGTGACCACACGGAAGTCTGCCGTTGCAGCGTTCTGATTTTTGGGGTCTTCTGCACAGGAACCAATTGTTTGAAATGACAAATGTGTGAAGTTATCGACATGAGCACCCATCTGGACGCGGATGAGGTGCTCCATCATCCGTGCTTTGGCAGGTATGTCTAGGCCGGTCATGAACCAATGCATTTCAGCTTGGTAGATTGGTTTTGCCGTAATACCCACCTTAGTCGTGCGAGGTGGCAGCGCTCCCTTGACACCCCTTAGGGCAATGCGGTCCTTTGAGATGTATTCAAACGAGATGTCGTCCAGTACCGCAGTGACATCCGAGTTGAAATACCATGGGCCCTGAATCTCGTACAAAAATTGTGAGGTGAGTGTGTTGATAGAGATTTCCCCCCCGGAACCCTTGTTCTTAGTGACAGTAACGTCACCAGACTGCGATATCTCAACGATAGGGTAGCCAATGGTCTCCCAACCAAGGCACTCAAGTTCCTTAAATCCGGTGTAGTTGCCGCCTGTACTGTACGAAGAGCACTCAGACAAGTGGCCTGCCACGAACGCATTAGCAAGCTTATCGAGGTCCGAATGCTGCCACTTGTGCCACCAGAACGCAGCACCAATCAAAGGGCTTGCATCTGATACGCGCCCACAAAGGACAATATCCGCGCCCTTCTCGAAAGCTTTGGCAATACCCAATCCTCCAAGATATGCCTGGGCGTATATAGGCTCAAAATTCCAGTCATTTAAGCGCTGGCCAGTACAGATGTTCTCAAAAGGCGATTCACCTCTCTTCTGCGCGTCCAGAAGCTGGGGCAGCACTTCGTCGCCAGAGATCCACGCAATGCTGAGGCACAATCCCTTTGCCGCAACCATATCCATTACTGCCTTATGTAGCTTCTCTGTATCGGATGCGCCTGCATTGACGGCAACTTTGATCCTGTGTTTAGCGATGTGCGGCAGAGCGGGTTCAAGGGCTTCGAGAAAAGTAGGCTCATATGCTTCCATCTGACCTGTAAAATATCAGTATTCTCTGAAGTCAAACTGTAAAAGGCTTTTACTATTTAGTTTCACATTGGCGCGGGCTGTCATGTTGGCCTCACTCATCCAATCGCCAACAAGGACATCTATCGGATCATTTTCGTGGCTCGAGGCAAGTAGGGCCATAGCATTGCGGCGGTCTGTAGTCGAACCAGAGCATCCTGTTCTTTTCGTCAATCAAAGAAGATATCATGGCGACATGGTACAGCGCACCTGCAATACGAATGGGCCTTTGTAGTGTCATTTTGCCATTCAGAACAATAAAACGAAGGTCAAGACGTGATCACAAGGTCGGGTGCGTCGAGTCGGTACAGCGAGGCTACCTCGATACTGTATAAAGATCCATTGTAGTAAGACCTCGGACACAGTCAATGGACTTGACATTATATATGCGCGTGCGGAGTCGCATACAGGCTGTCAGTGGAGCAAGTGGACCGAGGCGCGGGGAAGGCAAGAGCTACGACCCAACCGGGCTTAGCGTAGGATACTCCACAGGTGGAGAGGATAGGTCATAAGTACTGGTTTCACTTTTGTCAGCTTTGTGAGTCGCAATCGAGGAACTAATTCTACGGAATAAGACCAAATGCTCGCGCGCGATAGTCTCACGACCGAGTTGCCGTGATAGAAAAACTTTAGAAGGCTTGGGGATCAATCATGTTTATCTTCTCAGCTACGAATAGTGTACGCAGTCTGTAATTCCATGTACACACCCTCGATAAAGGACGACTAAGCAACATTGGAGGAGCTGATACCACGTTGAGTAGCTGGTCTGCCCTGGAAGCTAGCGCCTCTGATAACGCTGCCGCGCCTTGAGCCTGGCATTCCAGCGCGTTCATTGCCAGAGATGGAGTTGACTCGTGAGCCGTACGCTCCTGGAACGTGACTTGCTCGCCTCCCGCCATTCTCTTCACGAGCACCAGCAAGCTGTTGAGCAAAAGGTGATCTTTTTCGTAAGGTGGGGCCCTTCCAATAGATGACATATACTGACACGACCAGCAGGAGTGAAATGCAGAACAAAATTGTTGAAGCGTAGGCGAGAGGATTGGAGCCGATATTCTGGAAGAATGGAGTTGCGGGAAGTGTTAGCACACCAGCGAGGAAGTCACGCGCCCAACCATTCCCTCCAGTTGCTGAAGCCGAGTACGGGCCGTATGCGCAAATCATGTAGTCGATGGTCGCCATGTAGATGGCATAGTTGGCGACACCAATGATTGCAGAGGCAATCATGGAACCAATCCAGTGAAGAGGTGGACCAGTCGATGTCCAGGCGAAGATGATCAGACCGATGGGCAAGCATGGAGCGGTGAACAACAGCCACCAGAGACGAGCTTCGTATTGTGCAATCTCGTCACCGGGGCGCTCCTTACGAAGGCGCTCGTTTCGTTTAATGGCAGGGAAAAAAGAGAACCAGGCCAGGAGGTAGCCGATACCGATGGGTACGAAAGCGAGGCCAATCGCAAAGGTCGCAAAGTCCCACTGTGCGTACACGAGAGCATACGACTGCAAAAACATGAAGATGATAGCATCGGAGAAACCGGATAGAAGTGACAGGACAAGCACGATAGGTTCGGTCAAGAACATACGGAAGGGACGAATCCAGGTTGTAATGATCTCGTGAGCGCTGAAACGCTCTTTGAATGGCGTGAGTTCGTTTGGTCCCCAGATGTTGACAGGCTTGCCGTTCTTCTCGCCTTCCTGTCTGCGTTTTTTGGCAATACGGTCCATCAAGACAGTTGTTCGGGTTTCCGGAACAAGGATGGCGTGAGCAATCTGAACAGCACCGCCAAAGATCAATTGGATCCAGATGTTCCAGCGCCAGGCAAGGAATTCTTCGACGAAACCCCCAGAAATCGGACCAAGCACAGATCCACCCACTGAAGAGAAAACGATGAAGGCTACAGCATACTGCTGATTGTCGGGCTCCCACATGTCGGCGACCATGGCGAGGGTGACGGAACCTCCAGCGGTTGAAAGACCACCAAGAGTACGGAAAGCAATTATGGTCGCGTAATTAGGCGCAATGCCCACGGGAATTTGGAACACATTGACCAGAAACAGAGAAAGCTGGAGGATGGGCCAGCGGCCGAGTTCTTCTGACCAGGGGGCCCATAGCTCACATCCGAAAGCATACGCGACCAAGAACGCAGCTGCACCGACACGCGCTGCCTGCGCGCTGACTCCGAACTCTTCAGAGATACCGCCGACCGCATTACTGTATAACGATGTATTGAAGTTCATGGATACTTGAACCATAAAAACAACGGACAAAATCAACCACTTCTTCCACTCTGGGAAAGAAAAGCCAAGCTCATCGTAACAATCTTCTTCAGTCATCTCGTATCGGTCGTATGTGCCAAACTTTTCGTAATGGGCGCGGTCATCACCGCGTGTTTCGAGACGCGATGGGTCCTCGTGCCGCTCGTTGCCGAGTTCTGAGGATTCCTTCTTTTCGTGAAAAGTCTCTTCATTGTTGCGGACGGTTTCCGGATCATGGACGTCGGGCTGGACTTGAGCGGCGGAAGCCATGTCGAATCGATAGTGATGTGAACGTTTCTGTCAAGCGTGTAGTGTGTTTGGGGTCATTCGTAAAACAAGGCCGTGTAAAACCACTCTAGTGTCCTGACTATGGCTCCCCAGATTTTTGAGCCAGCCCTGACTGTGCGGGGTGCAAAGGGGTTTGAATGACGAACACAATGTCACACCGGGGTGCATCTTTATAAAGGAAGGCTCTTCAACTCCATCAACGGCACTGCTAGGCTCTTCGCATCAGGTGCTACAGGCTCTTAGACGTCATAACACAGCATGTTGCTGACCGGCTGTCGCGTTACATTGGATCGCGGATCCAAGAGGCTTCTAGGACAACGGGAATTAGCCTCTCGCAGCATAGTGATGCAATGTCAATTGTGGGCCGGACCCTATGGGCGGCGTGTCGGATTTGCGTGCTTTAACCCATTGTATCCTCAAAGATTGCTGCCCTGAATACGTCACCAACCTATTATCGCAACAGCCCCAAGAACCAACTTTCACTTCACTAAGAAATGTCACGTCGTACAATACAAGCACACCAAGAGAGTCCCCGAGCTGCAAGAAGCATCTTGTCTGCCGCCACCAAGCACTGCCGATCGTCTTGCCAAGGGCGCCCAAAATCTTAGTCCTGCTTATCGAACTTTCGCACGCCTTTGACGTCACACATCGCCGCCTGACGCTGCCGAAAATTCCCCTCTTGAACATGCCCACGGGCCCCCGAAATGTCACCCACAGCAGTCAAGTTTTTGCTCCGCTGACGTTTCTTCGACCAATCGTGTACCACCGCAGATTCGGGCTGCCCGGGCCTCATGCGCGATGTCACGGTATCGCCAGATCGGCTTCCCACATAAGGTTAGCCCAAAGGCGAGACCGCAGAGCCTCATGGCAAAATCTCCACTCAAAGACCAAATGCCATATTCTGATGTTGGGTCATTTTCGCCTCCAAATTCTGCTAACGACAGCAAATATTCTGATTTCTCATGCCTGAAACACCACGCGGTGCTGAAACAAAAGCTTTAGGCGCGCACAAAGGCTGACAAAAGTCCCCAGCTACCAATTGGAAAAAAAAAAGTAGAAAATACGGCTTCCCGGCCATTGAAAGATACAGGGAGCCTCTCGGCCTAAAATTCCGAATCATTTTAGGTGTTCTGGCCCAGGAACGCTCGTGTGTCATCTGCCGCAATGCTGGAGTTCGGAGAGAGAAGTTGCTATAAAATGAACAGTGTTCTTCATGGTGTCTCTGTATGCTACTTTGGGAATCCGCCGTGTTTCACACTATGTTAATCGGTATGTCCCCTTTTGACTTCAATGATAATCAACAAGCACAATAGGCCAAATAGCATCTGAGAAATAGAGCAGAATAATTGATTCAAGACCAAGATTGGATGTGCAAGGCGCAGCTAATTGCACGCGACTTCTTCGCGAGCTCACTGGCTCTTTAAATACGGCAAACAACATGATTCAGATTCATGTGGACGGCCACTTCACTATCAGTAAGTAATCGCCGAAAAGTATCCTGAGGCACTGCGCAACAGTAAAGCATGCAAGCATCGCTCCATGAACGTTGCTTCGCCAAGGTACCCGCCTCTCCCTTTGGCATCTTAAGGTCCATGGCTGCCTAGATCGAACCGCTTGATTGTCACATCCAAGATTGTGATAACATCCTCCAGGCACGGAGATGTCTGCGTAGTTCTCCATCGAAGCTTTGTATCGTAACGAGTGCATCAATACTCCATTTTGTAAAAGTTGTTTGACCCTCCTTGACAGAACCGTCGCTCGTAATGTCGACCAGGTTCGGCACTTATGGAGCATTCACGGCTTTGCCTAATATCAAGCTCATGCAAATCCTCTAAGCGGGCAGGGGCGAGCGTTTGGAGGCTCGACTTACGAAGGCGCATGTGTTACGGATTGTTTCAACAACAGTAGTAGCTATTCCTCAATTTACCCTTTCAGGTATTCACGATTCTGACCTTCATCCGCAGAATTGCCACGGTGGGCGCCATGGTCGGCATTTATTCGGTACGCCATTTGAAGTGCATGAAAAGCGGGCCTAAGCCTCTACAGTCTCCCCACGATTGTAGCAAGGCGCATGCCCAGATGTTCGCCAAGGGCTACGCCACTTATTCCCCGCGTACCCCAACCTTGGCAACGAATGACAATGGCTGCCCGCTCGAAACACCGTTCAGAGGGATAAAGATCATCAACCGGTTATTGTTACCCCCAAGTCAGGTTGCACTGCAGCTTATCGGCTAACAATTCTAACACCGAAATGCCAACATCATACCCCCAGCCAAGGCCTGGGGAAGTTGTTGCCGAAGATCGTCACTCCTTCTTAAGAGATGGTGTGTCACAGTTTTTTACTCTGAACGAGACCTTTGACTCCACAGATTTAGACTTACTGGCTGTTTGAAATAACAATTTACTCCACAATGGCGGTCGATGCGAAAGGTTCGATAGACGAGCGACATTCTGTTGTGTACGAAGAGAAAGCCGCTGCGAATGAACACCTTCACACCTTCCTGAAAGCTGGTCTGAGTCAAGAAGATGCACAGTTTATGCACGAAATACCGAAAATTGAGCAAGACAAGATTTTTCACAAAGTTGATTGGCGGCTCTGTCCGATGCTGGCGGTGCTGTATCTCATATCGCATCTCGACAGGCAGGTTCATTGTTTCACGGAAGAGAAAAAAGACAATAATGACAGGATTCAGAGCAAATATTGGCAATGCCAAAATTGAAGGCCTCGAGGCTTCCCTCAACATGACGGGAACAGACTATAATGTGGCCCTGATGATGTTCTTCATCCCTTACGTGCTCTTTGAAGTACCCTCAAACATTCTTCTCGCCAGGTTCAATCGCCCATCTAACTACATGGGCATCTTGGTACTCTGCTGGGGCAGCATAATGACCCTGATGGGTGTGGTTCGGAATTTCGGCGGGCTGTGCACGACGAGATTCTTCCTGGGTCTCTTTGAAGCAGGATTCTTCCCGGGCGCCATATATCTCGTGGGTCAGTGGTATCCACCGGACCGTACGCAATTCCGCATGGCGTTGTTTTACTGCGCAAGCGCTGCCTCCGGCGCATTCTCGGGTTTGTTAGCTGCAGCTATTGCGAAGATGAATGGTGGGTACCACAGAAGACGATCCGTCATACGATGCTGATGATTCATCTAGGCATCGGCAACTACGAAGGATGGCGCTGGATCTTCATCATCGAAGGCCTGGCCACAGTTCTGATGGGTGTTGCGGTGTTCTGGCTGCTCCCCGACTCGCCAGAGCATGCTGCAGGGCGATGGCTCACGGAAGACGAGGCTCGTTTCCTGCGTCTGAATAACATCATCACCCGTGGTATCAAGAAAAAGCGAGGAGTCAACGCAGACGGCAAGAAAGAAGGCATCAAGTGGGGCATCCTGGGCCAAGTTGCAAAAGATTGGCAGATCTATCTACAAGCCATGATCTTCGCTTCCAACGCCGTTCCCAACTACGGTCTGAAATTGTAAGTTGCCGACACCCCCCTTTTTGCCAAAGTCCATTAATTGATATTGTCTCAGCACCATGCCGCAAATCCTCAAAAACATGGGATTCACGTCCACCAAAGCGCAGCTCATGACTGCCCCACCGTACGCTTGCGGCGCCATTTCCGCTCTCCTATCATCTTTGCTCGCTGACAAGTTCACATGGCGCATGCCATTTATTGCCTCTGGCCAGCTACTTCTGATAATCGCCTTTTCGATCCTTTTTGCTACCGCCGAAAATATCAAGAGCAACGTGGCGCTGTGCTACTTTGCGGTGCACGTGGCCTGCATCGGTGTCTACCCCATCCTTCCCGGCTGTAATGCATGGACGATCAATAATCTCGCCGGGCCCGAGAAGAGAGCCATCGGTATTGCAACCATGATTTGCATCGGCAACCTGGGAGGCATTGTGGGCAGCTTTATCTACCAAGAAAAGGAGAGCCCAAGGTATCCTACGGGATTCGGGACGTCGCTGTCTTTCGCAGCAGCAGGTCTTGTGTGTGCATTCACGCTTGAGTGGCTGTTCTGGCGGATCAACAAAAAAAATGGCGAGAAGACGGAGGAAGAGTGGCGGGCGATTTACTCAGAGGCTCAGCTGGAGAAGATGGGGGATCGTAGCCCGTTGTTCAAGTATCATCTCTGAACACGGTGATAGCTGAGACTTGGACATGATTCGACTGTGAGAGTGCAAAGTGAAAAACTAGATGGTCTGGTAAATACTGCCACCTGTACTTGCATACTGAGGCGTGCCTGACGTTTACGCTTTGTATAGTTAATATAGTAGATGAACTCAAATCAGAGAACCACACGAAACAACGAGCAATAAGTTCGAATACCATAAGTTGTCGAGAGACTTCTTTTCAAATGCAATGCATACTCTACGCCCTAGGTTCTTTCCCACCAATCTGGTCACTCTCCCTAGCAATATCCGACTTGCCCTCCTTAGGCAACACAACCCTGCTCTCAGCCCTCCTATTATCCTGCTCAGCCGCATACTTCTTCAACAAATCCATCCCCACAATATCCAAAGCATGATGATGTGTAGCCTCGAGCTTCACCCGGGGAACATCATCAATACCTGCATCGACAGCTGCTTTCCAAGTGTTGACGTAGCCACAAAGGCGACTGCCCTCTTTTATGCCCGACTTGCGCAAATCGGTGCCTTGTTGCTTTGACCAGTCGAGGAATGATGATGTGAGGTTGAGTGCTAGTGGCATTTCGCTCGAGCACATGCCGGAGCTGTAGCCTGTGACGACGGTTCTGGAGTTTGCGGAGTGCTGGTGGAGGGGCGCGTTAAACACTACGTTTAGTTAGGAAATGTCACCGAAGCTCATTGGATTATATCCAATATAACGATGGAGGTGTAGACGATTGGTGGTTTTCGTAAAGTCGCAAAGAATGGTGGCTTTGGGGCTCGTTTCATACCGTTCTTTTGCGTCACGTCCATCTTTCCTTGCTCATTCTTTCCTGACATGTTGATGGTTCTGCTTGCTTTGGATCATACAAAATAATACACACTCAGAGCTTCCTTCTGGACCCTCGTTCTCTCCGTGACGGATCTCGTAGTAGTCGCGTTCAATTGGAATTCCAGATGCTGTTACAAATGATGGAAGAGCTTTCAGTCTGTTTTGTAGCTCCAAGAGTGAGCGTCACGCTTTACCGATTTCTCGTGATGCCCTTGTCACCATGATGCGTTCATGAGTGAGTCTTTGACGTCACTTCAGGGTCTTTGGCGCCAGGCACCGCATACATTGTCCGTGCTTCCCCAGATCTCGGGCTACTGAACCTCAACATTGTCCAGGGTTGCTGGTACATCAAGTAAGGAGTAATCTTGCAGCGTGCAGCATTCTAATGCTGGTCGTTCGTACAATCGATAGTTATCAGATTGCACTAGGCTGAAAGAGGCAATGCGTCTTTGTAGAGATGAATCACCATGCCGATATGGTCCTGCTTCTCGCAAAATCTTCCTTCTCGCAGCTCTTGTCGGTGCAGTTGTCTTTACTTTTAAGGCATTTGGCATTTTTATCGATCCAAGAGCTCGAAGTCGGTCATCAGCAAGAAGCTTTGCGAACCTGTCTCGTCAATACTGCTCATGTTCGTTCGCGATGACCGTGCCCTCCACAACCACCGGGGCGACATTCCCACATCCCCTGGTTCGCACCGCTCTTACTCAGAGCGCAAACATCCACGAAACAGGAGGGATCTTGCCAGCATGCATCAGTATTGTCCGTTGTTGTCCATAGCCCCCTGTCATGTGCTAAATTCAAGGACGCGCTTCGTAGATGTATGTATCATCAACGGCATACCGTCAACATGTTTGTGAAGTGCTGCTTGACGTGGTGAGTTGCTGGAGTTGCTGGGTCGATGGTTGGCTGCTTATCATGGCGGTATTAATATCAAATGCTTAACGCCATGAGCTTGAGTGGTAGGAAATATGGCATCCAAGCCTTGTACCATGCACTCCTCACTCGCCGGAGAGATGCTAGATGCGCAATTTCGAGCACGCAGGTAGCCATCAATAATGCTGAAGAGATGCATTCGCAAGACTTGGCAGACAAACGCTCAAGCGCTGTCCATCCATTGTCGAAAGCGGGCAAATGGTGCCTGATGCGCTGACTACTTCATCGTCTGCTTATTGGCTGGCGACGTATGTTTACTTGTGTAAGCAAGAATCTAACACTGAAAGCTGGAGTTGATGATGGATTTTACTGAGAGCGGTGGAGGAACCTGTGAACGCGAGCTATCAGGAGAAAACAGGGTAATGCGAGGAGCAGATCTTCAATTCATAGATAAATTTGCTAATAATGAAGACTGTGACAGTGGTAGCAAGCGGGTGATCGTGAGGAGAGCAGGCTTGTACAAGTAGCGTTGCAAATTTCCTTGCTAAGAGCGTCGCAATCAGCTTCTGCTGAGCTACACAGACGCCAAGCACCCCATCTGCATAGAGCAGAAGACATGCATATGGCATGGTGCGAAAATCGCCATAAGGGTGGTTGCAAGTACACTGAGATCTTTCCAAGCCAAAACACCTCTCGGCCGTGCCTTGACGCGTCGATGCGTAGAATGTCTAACCGTGGCAAGGATCAGATCTGCAATGTCTCAGAATGCAGTGCTTGCAGAGTCGAAACTGAGGTGAAGTCGGGCCCACGTCCGTGAGCAGGATAGGCTCGATGCTCAAGACGAGACAGGAAGGCCACTGGCCATGCGGAAGAGCTCGAAGGCAAGACCTGGCGTCTCGCGGACCGCCATCTCAACGTCCTCACGCATAGACAGATCGGGGTTGGCGCGAAAAGTTTGGATGATAACGTCCCGCAGGCCGCGATCAGTGTGGAAGGTTGATTCATACGCCTCTTGGCAGGCGTCTGCAAACTCTGGGCTATTCAGATGCATGGAAATCTGATAGGAGAATTTGCTGCGCGCAAGTGACTTCAGGCCAGCAATGCCGTACCTGTGATGCATGTTAGCAGGCAATTCAGCCGGTAGACGTTCGTGAGTGGCCCATGAAAGTGACACGGTGACGCGGTCCGTTCTAGATGTGCAAGTAGATGGATCGAGATGAGGGGAGCAGTGATTGGGCAATGCTTCCTGCAAAAGACCATGTGCTGCGTCGTGGCTGAGAAGCTGGATGACTGCATGGCTCTAGATTGGCTTACTGGCCAGTGGCCACCAGTGACGCACACTCGGGGGTGTCGGAGACTTTATCGCCGTGCTGCGCAATGCGCGACGCAGCACACAACAGAGTCGCAACATGCGTTACTACAGATCATGACAAGCCAGCAAACAAAAAAAGAAAAGGCAGGGGCGTGGATGACGAAAGTTGATACGTACTTCTCTGCAATGGCATATACCTTGGCATGTGTGACCAGATGAGCGCTTTCGACGTCAACCTCTGGCTCCATGGCGGCACTCTCAGTGTAGTCATCCGCAAATTGCTCTGCCATTGGCGTGTCAGGAAACTTCAAAGATGCATCTAGAGGCTGGAACAGGGCCTCCTCGGCGGGTGGCGTCAATGGGCTCGCTGCAGACATCTGGGCCAGAAGCGGGTCGTCCATGATGGCCAGGTTGAGCTTCTTCGGTGGACCGCGTTTAGTCAAGCGTAATGTCACTGGGTTTGGAGATTGCGGGCGACTCGATCGCTGCGAAGTTTGGCGTGACAGGGTTTTGTTGAGATAGTCCAAATGGTAGAAGTCTGCAGGGACGGTTAGCGCAGTCTCAGGGTCCTCGAGAAACTCTGTACATACAATGAACCATATGCTCGACGGCCTCTGCGTCATCCTCGGTGAGGTCGATTACACCTGTTGCTGATTCCTTGAAGCTGCCACGGCATGCACCTTCAAAGAATGTCGAGCGAGTTGCCAGCAGTGCGCGATGGACTGGGTATCTTTTGCTTCCACAGACAATGGTCAGATCTGAGTACTTGCCGCATTCAAAAAGTCTATGCGATTTAGTATGGAACATGGCGCCAAAAGAAGGGTTACCTACGATGCAAGAGCAGATCTGAGCTCAACAGTCGGTGAATCCATGCCTGTCCTTTGTGTTTACGGAAAGTCCAAAGTAATTGGGGATGGAAGAGTGCTTTGTATGCGTAGGATTGTGGGCCTTTTTGAATAGGAGACGTGTGAAACTGTTGATCTGCAGTGAGAAGATCTTGGATGCACACGACGCAACTCGAAAATCCTTATAACTTGGCGGCCTACGTAGGCGCGTGAAGGTTGCTCGACAGCAGACGGTGCTGATCCGTGGGGACGGTAAGCAAGGGTAAGGTTGAGGGATCTTCGGCAGCCGAACCGGTAGGTACCGCAATTATAGCCGAGTACACCGCAAGGGTGAGTGCTTTGCTATGGACGTCAAAGGTTTGTTTGTATGGCAAGGTAGCGGGGCGTAGACCCAGAGCGAGGGACGCAGACGCTCTTGTATGATGGCGAAATGGCATTTGGCTTGCTGGGCGCACCTCATTTCATTGCTAGAGGCCGTTGCATAGACCCGCAATCTGGCCATGCTACCGGTGCTGAGCAAGTCACAGGGCCCCCTTCGCATACTGCCGACAGCCAAAAGGCTAAGCTGACACGCGGTCCTCGGTCTACGAGGCGATGCGGCTTGGTTGCTGGATAGCGCCCAGTTGGGTCCAGAGCGCAGGGAAGGGCTGTTTGGAGTGTGCTCAGTAGCCGGGATAGGCTGCGTAAGTTGAGACCCTAACGTTCTAATGGCTGGGTGTGGCTGCAGCGCAAAGCCCGCGAAGCTGAGCGAGCACAGCACTCGCCAGACTAGGTACTACGCGGTATGCAGCTGTGCTGCTGTCAAGAGAAAAATGTATGTTGAGCTCCAAGAAGCAGTATCTCTTGCTGGACAGGAGCTCTCGCCATCACAGCGTGACCATCGGGCGGTGTAGCAGCTTTCCATTGCATTGACGCTTGCTGTCGACCCTCCAAGGTCGGCGAAACGAGAGCGCCGTCCACCGGCAGACTGCTACTCCGCTCCCATGATTTTGCGGGGTGGTGGCAGGTGGCAGGTTTGCAAGCATGAGAGATTCGCAGCAGGAGCCGTTGCACCACGATGAAAGCGACCATACAGATCGTGCATCCTGCCACTCTGCCACTCTGCCACTCTGCCATTCTGCCTACCTACCAAACAGCCAGTGCAACCGCCAGTCCAGACTCACGGGCAAACGTGGTGATCGCTGCCCATTTGAGGAATGCCCCAGATGCAAGAGCGGGAGCAAAGCGTGCTACTTCGCTTGCACCCGGCCATAGAGGTTGCTGCTCGCGGTTGTGCCTTTCCGAGCAGCTGCAGCGACACCCTGTTGTCTCGAACGTTTTCTGCTGAAGCGCTGTTGAGGGTGGAGATGAAAGTGCCCTTGCAGAAAGCTGCGACGCCTGTCAGACACAGTCTGGAATGCTGCGTTTGTGTGCTTGCAGATGCTGGTGGACAGCACCAGCAATGCAGGAACACCAGCCTGCTTGGCGACAAGTGTCCTGTTCAAGTCAATGCATGACTTCACGCTGCACAGTGCGGAGACTGTCAGGCTAGAGGGAAAAGTCATAGTCCTGGCAATAATCAACGCTGGATACACAGCTACTTTGCAGACCAGCGCCACCTACTGTAGGACGGTGAGAAGACACGATCCTGTGGCTGTGGCTGTGGCTGCCGGCAGCGCCGAATGACTGGCTTCTAGAGCTTCATAAGTTCATACTATGTATGTACACACTACACATTAGTACACAAGGCTGCCACTACAAGTCAGCTTGTCGTGGAGTAACGATGCACAGCTGTAGGCACTCGCCTAGCGGAGCAGGGGCGCCGGCACTGCGACCGAGCATGCATCCAAAAGGGATTTGCAGGACAGGTCAGAGTCCAGAGTCCAGAGTCCAGACGCAGATTTCGGTGCCCGGCTGGAGGCAGTGCCTGGAGGTGAAGCCTGGTGCGGTTGAGCGCACAGCGTGACCGATTGGACGCTGAACAGGCCTGAGCGAGCACGTGGTCTGCGGTGCACATTGAAACTCACAACATGAAACTGGACGCTGATGGCCGCATCGTGCTCTTTGCTGCGGCCAGTCTCACGGTGCTTCGCAGCGTTTGATGTTGGTGTTGATGGCCGAAGGGAGCACTCGCGGTTCGCTCGACTGTGGGGAGCTGCCCAAAAGACGCTGGAGCATGGTGCAGGGGTGGCCGATTGACGTCGTTGGCACCGGCGACACCATATTGTGACAGCAAACCGTCTCCAGCAAACGTCCACTGCAAAGCTGGTGAAACGGCCCTGCAAGCTCCAGGCACTCTCCCTCCACCTCCATCCAGACTCCAGAGTCCAGCCTGCCACGGCCCACCGCCCACGGCCCAAGGTAGGTAGCTCGATTCGCCGCCGCCGAAGCTGCCCCGCGTCGTCACCGTCGTCTGTCCACCACGCAGTCCGCTGAGCGCTCACCGGAGGTCCTCAGCTCCGCCATGGGCGAATACAAGCTATCAGCCACTCTGCGCGGGCACGACGACGATGTCCGCTGCGTAGCCTTTCCGTCCCCCGCCTCCATTGTCTCGGCATCGCGCGACTCTACCGTGCGCCTGTGGAAGCTTGAGTCGTCCACCCCGCCAGCATACGACAGCACCATCGTCAAGACCCACGGCAAGGAGTTTGTCAACTCTCTCGCCATCGTCCCCGCGTCACCACAGTACCCCGAGGGTCTGATCGCCTCGGGCGGCAAGGACCAGATCATCGACGTACGGCAGCCAGGCAAGAGTATCGAGGACAACGCCGACGCCCTGCTCATCGGCCACGGCAACAACGTCAGCGCCCTCGATGTCAGCCAGGACGGCAAGCTGATCGTCAGCGGTGGCTGGGACATGGAAGCACGTGTCTGGCAAGTTGGCAAGTGGGGCGAATCGACCACATTGGGCGAGCACGGCGCTGCTGTTTGGGCGGTGCTGGCTTATGACAGCAACACCATCATCACCGGCTGTGCAGACAAGCAGATTCGCTTCTTCCATCCCTCAGGGAAGCAGCTTCGTTCGATACGGGCACCCGAGGTCGTTCGCGCACTGTGTCGCCTGCCACCGAACCACCCGTCCGGCGCACACTTCGCCTCTGCCGGCAACGATGCCATTGTCCGCTTATGGACGTTGCAAGGCAAGCAGGTCGCCGAGCTGCAGGGTCACGAGAACTTCATCTACTCGCTTGCCGTGCTTCCAGACGGTGGGCTGGTCAGCGCTGGAGAAGACCGTACAGTGCGCGTGTGGCAGAACAACCAGTGCATACAAACCATCACACATCCCGCCATCTCCGTTTGGACCGTCGCGGTGTGTCCTGAGAACGGCGACATAGTGTCAGGCGCCAGCGACAAGCTCGTGCGGGTCTTCACTCGTGACCAGGCACGCTACGCCGCCTCTACCGAGATCGAGCAGTTCAACGACGACGTCAAGGGCTCATCGATACCACAACAGACGGTCGGCAACATCAACAAAGAGCAGCTGCCCGGACCAGAATTTCTTACACAACGTTCAGGCACAAAGGAGGGTCAGGTGCAGATGATCTCAGAGGCCAATGGCAACATTTCAGCATACCAGTGGTCAGCAGCTGCAAGCCAGTGGGTGAACATTGGAACTGTGGTAGATTCAGCAGGAAGTGGAGGACGGAAAATCTCCCACAATGGCAAAGAATACGATTATGTCTTCGATGTGGACATTGAAGAGGGCAAGCCTCCGCTCAAGTTGCCATACAACGTCAACCAAAATCACTACGAGGTCGCACGCAAGTTCATCGAGGACAACGAGCTGCCGCTCACGTATCTTGATCAAGTCGCCAACTTTATCGTACAAAATACACAAGGAGCAACACTGGGCCAGAGCAGCGGGCAAGGGGCAGATCCGTGGGGCTCAGAATCGCGCTACCGTCCTGGAGATGCTAATGAGGTGCGATCGCAGCCACCGCCAACACCACCGGCACCCAAGATCCTTCCTCAGAAAGATTACCTGCCGATCGCAACAGGCAATCACGATGTCATTTTCAAGAAACTGCAAGAATTCAACCAAGCGCTCGTGAACGATGGCCACAAGGGTGTTTCGCTCAACCCTTCCAACATCGAGCAGTTGAGCACCACAGTCGCTGTTTTGAAGAAGGGTGTAGGCCAGAACGTTGAACTTGCGGGTGTGGATCTGCTCTTGAAGGCGGCGACGCAGTGGCCAGCGGAGAAGCGTCTTCCAGCGCTGGACTTGCTCCGTCTGGCTCTCACGCTTGAGGAACCTGCAGCGTATCTTGTCTCACCCGAGCAGAATCTTGTGGGTGGTCTGGTCGAGTCTGGGGCCTTTTCTCAAGATTCACCACCAAACAACACGATGATGGCGGTCCGTTGCGTCAGCAACTTGCTCCAGACAGAAAAAGGTCGCCTTTTGGCCAGCACAGAGTTCGACAGCATTCACCCACTGATCTCGCCCTTTGTCACTTCCAGCAACCGCAACCTGATCATCGCGCTCACCACCCTATACATCAACTACTCGGTTCTCTTAACGTCAGAGAATAATGCTGATCGCGCCCTTTCGTTGCTCGACGATTTGGCAAAAATCCTCAACTCCGCCACCGACTCAGAAGCAGTGTATCGTGCTCTCGTAGCCACTGGTACCCTCCTCTCCCTCGGCCCTGACTTCTGCGAGGCTGGTAGAGACATTCTGCAGATTGGCGACGCAGTCAACTGCGCGGAGAGCAAAGTCAAGGAACCCCGGATCAAGAACGTGATAGCGGAGATCCGGCAAAAGCTACACGGTTGAGTGCCGTGAAGCAATAAGCCTTACTTTGCCCCGCTAACTGCGTTGAGGTAGACTTCCTGCGTTCGCAACCTCACACCTCCAATGGCTTGGCATTCGCAGGATATGGTTATGGTCGGGTCAAGCAGCCTGCAAAGAGTGTACTGTGATGTAGCCCTTGAGCGTTCAAGACAATAGACAAATTGGGCAGGCAATGGGGCCACATGGCATGGAAGCGCATCATTGCAAGCGAGCATCACACATACATCCACAGCATCCCCACCATGGTTATAGACACATCACAACAATCACAATCACATTCATCTTCAATAGCTCCATTCCCCAACCCGCCTTCACTCCATGACGTTGCCACGCCCTAACCTCCCATCCACCTGCGTCATCCCAAACCACCGCCAAATCTTCCATCCCCCATCAACACCGCCCGTGCGACTCACTAGCAGGGTAGGCTCCTTCCCATCCTGTGTGCCTATGCTGTGGATCACGAAATGAGCTTATTCACACCTCGTTCATGCGCTGGGCGCTAGGCTGCCTCCAGCGGGCATGTCCCTGTCGGGTATCCGCCCCGCCGAGTATCACCGAAGGTTAATCGGGGGGACTGACTCGTGTCGCAGTGGGGGAAGTCGATGCTTTGGGACCTGGGTGTTAGTGTGCTAAGTGTGGTGGGTGTACAGTCTTATTGACGTCAAAAGCAATGTTAGGGTTGCGGTGGTGTGGTGCTGTGTGCCGTGTGCACCACGTACGTATCGATACGCAAGTGCAGTCAGCACCGGCTGTTGTGAGTATGTGGTGTGTATGCATGTGTGCTGTGCACCCATCCGCAAGGCGAACAGGCGAAGCATCTATGGGAAAAACAACGGCACGCTTTGGAAGCCGCGGCAAGACAGCCCTTCCCGCACTTTTGCACTCGCTTCCTTCACCCTCATCCCATCTTACTAAGATCTAACAGGGCACTGTGTATGCATGCATGATGCCAGCGTCAGCACGTCTCCCCGCTACATGCATCCCAGCACCCGCTGCACATCACCCCGTTGTACCCGTCTCACGTCGTTCTTCATATCTTGCATGGCGTGGCATGGCATCGCACCGTCGACGTCTGACTCGCAGATATACTGCATGCCAGATCAACACAGCACAGCACAGCACAGCGGCACAGCCTAGCCTGACGTGAGTGTCGTGCCGTGACGTGACGTAGGCGCAGGACGACACGACGACACGACGACAAAGACAACATGACAGCATGACTAGGTAGGTATCTAGACAGGCAGGACAACACGACAAGTAGAGCAACGAACACAGTGCAGTGACCCGCCACAACCAGATACTACTACTGGGTCGACTTCCTCGAAAGGAAGATCGTGCAGGACGAGTACGAAGTAATGGGTTGGGTATGACATACATGGTCGGTGATGGCAACCTCCGACCCGCCGACCTGAGACGCGCACAGCTGTCAGTACTGCAGGATGCAGGACCGCCGTTGGAGTAGCTAGATGAGGGGGCGAAGGAGGGGCGACGCGTGGAGGGGAGAGAGAGAAAGACCAGGGTACAGGTAATGGGAAGGCGGTAGAGAGGCCGAGTGTAGGGCGTATTGTGTATAGGTCAGGCTTGGGGGGTTGGATGTTTAAACAGAGGTCGCGTTGGAAAGTGATGCCAGCAGTCGAGGACTGGGCAGAAGCGTCTTCACGTCTGGAATTGGCTTGTGTGAAATAGAGCTTTTGAAGTGATGCATTGAAAGGCAAGGTCCGGTGGAATTGCTGATTATGGTTTCCCTCGTTCAGCCTTGGGGATTCTCTATCTGCAACATCGCTCCAATGTGGGTTTTCCAGCCGGTTGAGAGCAAGCTCTTTTTTTTTTAGTGAAAGCCATGGATAGTAAGCAGACGAGCAGATGCCGAAGTAGGAGAGATCTTCAGATGAACCTTTGAATGCGTGACTTCCCCCTCTTCCCCAAATCTCAGCCGAAGTCGCGAGCGAGAAAAACGACTGCGAGCAAGCATTGCTCGCTTGAGTAGTAGTGAGTAGACTGCTTTGTGGGCTGTGGATAGTGCGTAGGGTGTGTGTGTGTGGTCTACAGGGCAGACGTTGCCGGCGATCCTGGCGCTTTTCGGGAAGTCGTTCAAGGGAGCTCGATTGAATTTAGTGTCTCATAGCGAGCATGTGTGTATTGGTGTGTTGTAGTAGCAGTTCATCTCGTTGCAGGATCAGGTCCTGAGTGAAACGCCCTTCTGTGGGATTGGCTGCTCTTGGTACTGTCGTGCTTGACGAAGTGATATGGATAGACGTTAGTCATGTACGCAGCGAGTGCGTGCCTTGGAAGATCCTTAGTACATTGCAGATGAAAGGCGTATTTACAGCACAAAACGAGACAAACACAAAGCGGATGTTCGGTCAGATCCTGAAAGGGGTGTAATCATATAGCAATGCATTCTGCAGTTTTCTACACTAAGAATTATCAACACCAGTGATCTGACTTATTCCTTTACCTTCATTCAGGAACCGGAATCCCACTTGCACTTCTCCTCTTTCCCGCCCCCCTCTTACCTTCCCTCCCCTTATTTCCACCGCCCGCCTGCTTCCCCAAACTCCCTACACTTCCAACACTCAGTCTACTCCCCACTTTCTTCACACCTCCGCTCTCCCCGTGCCCCTCACCTGCGACTACAGCACTAACCGCCTTCGCACTGCCCAGGCTTATCCCTCGTTCCCCAAACCTGCTCTGCCGGCCACTTGCATTCCCCGTGCTGTTCGCCGATTCAAAGCTTCGCTTTACTTTGACCGTCTTGTTCGGAGTGCTGGGCTCTGTGCCTGCGACGTCGTCACTGGACCACCAGCCTTCGGGGCGCGAGGTGGAGGTCTGGGTCGTGAGTTGGGAGTCGTGGGCCGACGCAGCGGGGGAGGAGAGGGTCTGGACGGCGATAACTTTCGAGGCGGAGGATGGTGTTGGTGGTGGGGGTGGCTCTTTGAGAGCGTCGAGTGGTGACTGCGGTATGTGATACGTAGGTGGCGGCGGTGGACTGCCTTGAAAGGGGAAGGTGGTGTGTGAGTGTGGTGGGCTGCGCGGAGTGGTGCCGCGTGGATGCGGGATGCGTGTTATTTGCGCGAGGCGAGAGCGGGGGCTTGGTTCTTTGTCTTCATCATCGCTCATTATAGTGCGGCGTGTGATCTGCGAGACTTTCGTGGCCGGTGTCCCTACGGGACTAGAGTCGCTTGCGCCATCGTTGTCAGGAGGGAGGATCTGGCGCGGTGAGGGTAAGGGTTTGCTAAAGTGGACGGGAGAGCGCAACACTTTGTTCTTGTATGTGTCGACTGTATTGGAATGGGCTGGAGTTGCAGCAGCATGCTTGTCGAGTGCTTCGAACACATGTGGAAAGACGAGTTTGTCGACCGAGGAGGCCCAGAGGAAGTCGAGGTGTTCGTAGTGAGGAATTTCTTTGGCGACTGTATGGCGAGGAAGCTCTCTGAGCATGACATTGATATCGACCAGGCTGTCTGAGCCACCCCAAACAAGCACAATAGGTGTTTTGATATTACGAGTAGGAAACTTGGCGACCTTGTAGTACTTTGAACGGTTCGAGGTGATTGGGTTCGGCGCCTCGTCATCGTACATCTGGAAGATGCCGTTGCGAATGATTTGAAACCAGTGCACCACGCTCTTCGTCGATGTGTATGAGTATAAATGTGGGTAACTTGCCAGCTTCTGATCCGGAGCAATATTGACAGCCGTCCAGTTGAAGAGAAACTTTAAGCTGGTATCGATTAGTCTGACGAAGATGGGGGGATATAGAATCGACTGCCACATGGTCGCAGAGGCCAGAATTGCCTTTCTCCCAAAAGCCAGGTAGAGGATATCTGGACTAGCCTTGACGAACGAGTCGACGGTTCCACTAGCAACGCCCTTGGGACTCATGGCCGGTGCCAGCGCAATAAACACATCCACCTTATCGTTCAAGGTAGGGTGAATGCTGAGGGTGGCAAACGCCTGTGCTGTGCCCTGGCTGAACCCAATATAACTGAGACTCGGCTGATGGGTAGTCTCAAGAATATAAGCAATCGAATCAGGAATATCGTGGAACGCAAATTGATCCATGCTAAAGTTCCAGAACTTGGGATCTGTAGGCGCCATGTGGATGTTCTTCTTGCTGTACTTGTTTCCGCGATTGTTGCCAAGCCAGACGTCGTAGCCACGCTCCACGAGCTGAAAGGGTAGGCAGCGCTCGCGCTCCGTCAGACACACCCAGACCTCGCTGTTCATCATCAGGCCGTGGTGCAGGTACACGACTTTCTTCTTCAGGCCGTCTTTGCCTGATCCAGCGTTCACGCGCTCGCCTTCCTCACCGCGCTTCCAGCCCAACCGGTGCAGACCCAGCAGATATCCGTCGCCGGTCTGCACAACGTGCTCCTCGCAGTAGTAGCCGTACAGCTCGCACAGCTCGGTGAAGTCGCCGGCGTTGGCAATTGCAGTCCAGACATCTTTCTTCCTGTTGCGCGACCGGCGCGAGGACGGGGAGGAGAGCTGGTTGAACAGGCGGCGAGTGATGCGGTAGCAGGCGTTGATGATGGGAGTAGGGAGGGCGAGGGTAATGACGGCAATGACTGATTCGAGGGCAATGAGGAGGATCGAGAGGACGAGAGCGAAATACTCACGCAGATGCAAGCGGCCAAGGAAGGGGATGCGGAGAGCCATGTCGAGTGCGTTGTGGAGATCAAAGCTCCTGCCTGATATCAGGTGGTCGTGTGCGTGCTCGTGCCCTTAATGGCCGTCGTCCATCAACAAGCAAGAGATCAGCACGCGATACCGTCTCAGAGGTGAAATCGAAAGAAATAAACGACACCCCAAACGCACGCCATTCCGTTCTCATCACCCTCAATGGTGGAGAAATGACGTCTCAGCTCGCTCGCTCTGACATGTGACGCCGCCTTATCAGCCCTGGGGCACTCCCGCGGCCAGCAGCGCGAGTGGTGCCCGTTGTCTTGGCGCGTCCAAACGCCGAACCGAGTATCCAAAGTCGCACGACCTTGACATTGAATGCGCCGCAGCACAACCCCGCCGCAACCATGCCTCAATCATGTAAAGACATCAGTATGTGCCTGTTCCTCTCTCTCTCTTTCTCTCTCTCTCTCTAATTAAGACTCTGACTCTCCCTCAGGAGCAGCCTTGGCCTTCTGCCTTCAAAACAGCGACTGCATTATGGTTGAACGCAACAGTCCCGGCGACTGTATCCGCCCACCTCTAAAATACACTCTACCGACGCAATGCCAGCAACTGCAGAAGGGCTATGCCGAGTGCAAGAAAGGCATGATCGATATGCGGAAAAGGTTCCGTGGGAATCGGCCGATTGCCGTTCAGGGCCAGCTGGAGACGGGCGCTTTTGGGCAGGGGAGAGCCGAGGCAGACGAGAAGGCGGGAACAATCGAGGAGAAGGGATACATGCTGTATGCAGGGAGGCCGCACAAGGACGTCAAGGAGACAAGGGGGGATGAAGACCCGGAGAATAAGGGTTTGGGGAGGTGATGAATGGGTTTAAAAGAAATAAGGAGAATTTGAGTCAAGATACCGGCTGCATCAGCGGCGTTGTGCGGCGGAATTCACAATCTTTGTAAAATCACAGCATGTAAGAACACTTGTACAAGAACATCCAGATCGCATTGCTATGGACACGCTGCGACCCAGGAAAGGTGACCTGACCAGCACGGAAACTGGAAGTCCTGGCACCATCTTGCAATGTACCGGCAGCCATGGAGACTTGGATAAAACATCAGTGCTGATGACCAGATGTTGACAGACTTGGACCGCCCCCTTCAAAGGCAGGTCAGCGATCCAGTGTCCTTGTTCATCGTACACAGGCTGCTGCAGCATATCTCGAGACCAGATCCGCAGTCCTCTATCCCATTTCAGTCACGTATAAGCAGACACAACTGAGTTGGCACATGCCTCCAGATGCCAGGCAACCTGACGACGCTCTTTCCTAGAGCTCATCATGATTCGTGAAGACAGTGCCAAAGACTTCGTCGCAGGGTGGTGGAGGCAATGACATGAGACCCTTAACTGTGCTGCGAGGGACAAACATGGGCGGATCATTCGAGTCGTGCTTCCCTGACACCAACTCCTTCCAGGAAAGCGCAGTGATCGCATCGTCGGCCTCTTTGAAGTACCAGCCGTTCTTGAGTAATTTGATGAGATACTGCTGTGTAAACATCTCAATCTCATCAAACTCGCCGCAGCGCTCTGCATTTCTGCAGACTGGAATACCAATGTGTGACGTCAATGGCAGCTCGCAAATTCGATTGTCGGCCGTTGCGACGCCGAGAAGTATCAGGAGAAAGTTAATGAGCTTCATTCTGGAGGTTATACGTTGGCTTAGCTGTGATGTTTGGTTGACCTGGATGTTGTGATACGTGGCAGAGGTGTAGCTGCAAGTCTGTTGTGCAAAGCGGGCGTTATGTAGATGGGTATAATATGGTGTATAACAATGCTGCAGTGGCAGTGGATGTGGGTGGAGGAAGAAAGTCTGGCTGCAGCAAAAACGTCAACAAAAGAGTGGCCAGCACCCTTCGTTGTTGCGTTTTTTGATGGCTGCCCCTGGCTCTTTTCGTTTTTCTAAAGAGTAGTCGCGTCGTACGTCCGGCCAAATCCCACCACCCCACGTGGTTGTCTTGGGAAAGTGCGGACGGTGTATGTTGTCATCAAGCCGCCATTTAGGTCAGCGCAAGACTCAGCCTGAAAATTTATGCTAATCCCGCTGGCACAAGAATGGTGCGTCTGCAGTTTTCAGTAACCATCTCTGCTTCCCATCGTTACAAAATGAAGACGTACGGACTGTCAAAGCACTCATTCCAGCCCGGTTCCCCGCGCGCCCAGTATCGCCGCAGGACAGCTCGAGCTTTCAGTGGAGAACTAGTTCCGAGCAGTCGACAATGCTCTTCCAACCGTCTCTCGATCCAGAGCCGGACACTCTGATCATCGTGGTAGCCTGCCTCCACACCGAGTACAGCTAGTGGGAACAACGCATATTTGACCAGATGTCGCGATGGCGCCGCGGCCTTTAGATTCTCGAATAAACGTTCACCGTGAATGGTACGCATCGTGTCCATCTCCAAGCTTGCCGGAAGTGCACCAACGGCTTGGAGCGACATGGTGCAAAATAGTGCAATTGCCGACTGGTAAATTGACCCAATCAACATCCATTCATCGTAATGCTCCCCAGGCTGGGCCCAGTCTTCTGGAGCAAATACTTCGATTCGAGAAAGTATATCGTGCGCATCCAGGTCGTACTGGGCCAAGTCCTGGAAGGGCGACGCGGCTACCTCATGTCGCAGACGATTGATGCGAAGGACCTCGATGAAAAGCGTCGGCGGACATAGTATGTAAGGAAAGATCAAACTAAACATCTGCTCCACTTGCTTGACATGCTCTTCGAGTGGCTCGGTGATGTTGATCTGTTCGGAGCCTGGTCCCAAGCTGTTTGAGAAAGTCACGATGCTTTACATTGTTAGACAAAGCTATTATAAGATTTAGTGTACTCACATCAAAAAGATAACCAGCGCTGACGTCAGGTAAGGTGCTGTGCGCAAGATCTCCCCAACTCCACCTCGTATGTCGATCAGTTGTTTGATACCAAGTGCATGTGATCTCCAATTCGTGGAGCTGGAGTTCTGGACCTAAAAGGAGCCAATCAGCCCTGCCACATATATATATAGTATCGATGAAAGTGCTTTCACTCACCTCCATGGCCATGAACATTAATATACTACTAATAGTGAGGTCACTGCTGCGTGTGGACTCCTTTGCAACGTTCTCGCTTAGAGCTCGAATAGCAAGACCTCGGTATTTGTAGACCTTTGAGCGATTGCTGGCGATGATAACACGATTGAAACCCTGCGGCAAGGTGTGAATGTAATGATTAAGGCCCAAGCAAACAAGTGTGTGGTGCATTGCAGGGGGTAAAACATGCAAAGCCCAAAGCGGAAAATTTATGATAGCTGGGTTCGGTGCCAAAACGTCGGTCTCTCTAACTTCTGGTAGAATCCTAGTGTTGACTTCAATTGTGAGCAATATGAACCTTTTTCAAGCCAACTCATGCACTTACAATAATTGACAGATTGCACCACTTCGCATGTCTCACTTGTCAGATAATCGTATGACGGTAACTGGTTCATCTCCATGATCCACAGAAACCGCTGCAGTTTTGCAAATGGGCCTCTCTCAGAAGGGAACATGACCTTAGCTTCCCAATCCTGGTCTAATTTCAAAGCCTTTTTGAGGTTCTTCTGGCTGCCAATTTTCCAAATGTGTCTAGCCAGTGTGATGTTTGCTGAAGTCTGGGCAGCCATTACAGCGATGTGTTCCGCCTGCTCCTCCTTTGTTAGACTATGCCACCATGTGGCATTCTCTTCGTGAACCAGCATGCTCGCGAGCTGATTCTTGTAGAGCTCAATTGCCTCAGGGCTAAGATGGGGCTCCAGGGGAACGTGCCACACTGGCATCGGGCTATCATTTCGAACGATGGGTTCTGGCAAATCAGAGATGTCCGACTCTTCAGGGACCACAGCGGGCACAATGGGGATGGTTGGCACAACTGGTTCGGGATCTCTTGGCTGGATTGTGTACACCGTTGCTGTGCCGTTCTTCTTCCTTCGTCTCGATGTTACCTTCCCGGGCTCCACCCACTGCAGCGGCTTCTGGTCATCGTAGCCTGGACAATCTTTGCCAGCCTTGATGCATTTCTCGCAGTGGGGCAGGGTGTGATCGCATACCAGGCGTCGCTTGAGGCACTCCCAGCATTGTCGAGATGCTTTCTTTTCTCCGCTTTCGGTTCGCTTCATGGTTTCATTCAAAAACAATCGAGGTCGTGCGGGCAGCGACACGTACTAGATTCGAGTCGGTCGTAGCCCGATAATTGTCTAAACGGTGGATGCGTGCTGCTCTGCATCTTTATTACCTTTGATGGTTGAGTGTAAAGATGTCTGATTGGTAGGGCTGACATGTGCCCCACCCATTGCTGGCAGTGTCAGCCGCCTCAATCCTTGGCCATGATTTTGTCCAGGAATGGTTTAGCTTGTAAGGCTCTACACGCTTTCAGCGGTTCGGTCAAGCCGAGTCGAATTTCGGTTAAGCAAATGAGCGACTGTGTTGCATCTTCTCGCTTCTCCTGGTAGGAGGCAGTCGTGATTGTTGGATCAGAAGTCGAGAAAGAACAAAAGGGTGACGTCATTGCTGACTACAAACGCGTGTCCTAACCCAACTCAAAGTATATTTCGCTCTCTCCGGAATACAATGCAAACAAAGAAATTGTAGGTATCGCTGAGAGCTCCAAAATGGCGGCGGTACCAGTAAGCGATACAGAGTGATTGCCACCTGATGACAAAGAAGATGGCAAGTGCTTTGCAGACCACGTAGGCAAAGTGGTACAATGCGGTAGCACAAGAAATTCGCGCTGTCCGAGTTGCAGATTGCCATTGAGTGTAGATCGATGATTCTTAGTACAGCCACAGTGTGTTGCGGACGCGTTCAGATACTTGTCCCTAACTAAATAAACTCAAGTTGAAGAAGCTTGACATGTACGGCCAGGAGCAGCCTCGATGTATGTCTTGGCCTTTCAATTGTCCTCCATTATCCTAGCTTGTGAAACTGGTATTGCTTGTGTTCCATTATGTGTTCGTCTGCTTTTAGGCAATAAGCCACAATCGTCCAGCAGCATGGACTATAACTACAGACTGATATGTTCGAAAAGCGTTGAAGTCATCAACACACATACTCAGTGCTCATCATGGCAGCAGACGGCCGACCAGTCGAGGGCAGTCTCTACTTTTACGCACCCACCAAAATCGCACCCCCCATCTTTGCAGCGTGCTTTCTGGGAGCGACCATCGTGCACACATGGCAGTGTATCAGATTCAGATCTTGGAGAGTGACCGGACTACATCCCCTCTGTGCACTGATGTTCACAGCCGGCTTTGCTCTCCGTGCATACGTTACTTGGAATTTCGATAAAGTTGGCACTTACGTTGCGAGCACTCTTCTAATCTACTGCGCGCCTCCACTTCTTGAGTTGGCCAACTACCATGTTCTCGGACGCATCTTATACTACGTCCCATACTTCGCGCCACTCCATCCGGGACGCACGCTCACCACTTTTGGATTTTTTTCCGCCTCTGTGGAAGTCATGAACGCTCTTGGTGTCTCGTATTTGATGACACCGGACGTCGGTGAGAGCAAGCAGAACCTCGGTCACGCACTGATGAAGGCTTCTCTCATCTGCCAACTAGCCGTTATCTCAGTATTCTGTGTCATTGCCGGAGTTTTTCACAGACGTTGCACAAGAGCGGGCATCAAATCGCGAAGCGTTCAAGGCCCACTCTGGACGATGTACACCAGCATGACGCTCATCCTGATCCGTACAATCTACCGTGTCGTCGAGCACTTTGGTACCAGCCAGTTTCCTGCGAAACCACCGCCAGATTGGGATCCGATGTCACTGTCACCGATTGTACGATATGAGTGGTTCTTCTGGGTCTTTGAAGCAAGCTTAATGCTTGTGAACACGGTCTTATGGAATATCAGACACCCGAGGCTTTTCCTACCAGAAGATTATCATGTCTATCTTGCACAGGATGGAAAGACTGAGCTTAGGGGGCCAGGGTGGAAGGACGAGATGCCCTGGTTCATGACTTTCATTGACCCCTGCGGGTTGACTGCTGCGATCACAGGAGGAGGGAAAAGGAAAGAGACGCCGTTTTGGGAAACAAATGGATTTGAGCACATCCCTCTTGTCGGGTCTAGAAACGGGGTGTCAAAGAACTCTCATGATCTCGGAAGGGATGGCGTCTGATCGAACGTGCTGATGACTAAGGTTTTGTTATATTTTATGTGTACAACACATGGCTTTTTTCAAGCAGAAGACTCTGTGGAGTTTTGGTGGTAGAACATGGTTCCAAATCTGTATGTCTCTCTCTTTTGACAGCCACAATATAGTCGTGAGTGAGTTTGCTTGCAATCTTATTGGTGGATATAATGACCGGTGCGGAACGGTTTGGTCCGGACCGAACTACACATTGTCTGTGCATCTATGGCGTTGAAATGAACGGCATCTGTCGGAAGCATGAGTAGTCGTGACGAAATGCTTCAGTCCGCACTCGAAAACTAATGCGGCGAACGGTAGATGCATTCCCACAAGATTCATTCGTGTCCTTTTCTCATTTGGCTTCATGCATGAAAGTATTATCACATTGCAAAGCTACTTTAAAAAAAGAGCTTCTCTACAGGGCGGCAGCAACAACTCCGACTACAGCAGCAATTGCACCGTGAGCGTAAATGCCAACACCAGTTGCTTGTGGTGCTGCACCCTGACTACCACGTGTGCGTGCAGCTTCAGGAACAACACTGGACCAGATCTTATCTCCCTCCTTTCGTACACTTTCGTAAACCTTGAGGGCATCTGCTGGCATGGCTGTGTACCTGAGAAGAAGTTCAGTATTGGTTGGAAGATCATGAGGTCAGGTGGAAAAGAGACTTACCAGTCGGGGAGTGTAGTGAAGCGTGTGAACTCGGTGCCAGTTGCTGTTGCAATTTCTGGGATGCCATCGCGTGTTCGTGCATATGTGTAGAATGCTCCCAGAGCGCTTTTGACATCAGACTGAGTTCGGATCGCCTCGTTGTAGCTTTCAACGGCTTTCGACATGGCGTTTGCGATGGACGTAGACTACATGAATGAGTTCGTGTTGCGTGAGCGATTGTTTCCAGACATCAGCATACCTCTGCCGCATCTGACGCCCACCACTCAGTCTCGCCGGTCATGATATCAAAGCCAGCAAGG
The DNA here is from genome assembly GCA_016920805.1 of Stagonosporopsis cucurbitacearum. Classification (NCBI taxonomy): domain Eukaryota; kingdom Fungi; phylum Ascomycota; class Dothideomycetes; order Pleosporales; family Didymellaceae; genus Stagonosporopsis; species Stagonosporopsis cucurbitacearum. The sequence goes on along the minus strand of JAFEKD010000011.1, from coordinate 700,479 downwards.
GCAAAGCTGGCCAAAGCCAGCACTACAAGGATAGCACGGCAGAACATTGTGTGAGATTGTGTTGTTGTGGGCAGGGTTGGTTTAGGATCGTACGCGTCAATATTATGCTCTCTGTAGAATGGAGTAAAGAAGCCAAGATACAGGAGTTGACGACGGCAGAGCGACACAATAAATGCTGCCTTTGGCAACAGTTTCTGCGCCTCGAAGCTTGGTCGCAGGCCCCGTTTTGCAGTCGTTGCCTTTCAGGCCTCCAGCACAATATTGATCAAGTTAACCTACAAGGGCTAAAATGTTTGTTTTGGGTCCGTTTCCGAAAGCTTAGCGCATGTTCAAACTGCTTAGCCGCTGACCGGTCAGCCTCTCTGATCCACTCTTCAGTACCTGCTTTGCAATTCCCAGCCTACAGATTTTACATGACAAGCACCAGCGCGCAAACCATAGCTACCACACCAATGACCATGTCGGCATCGATGCTAGCGGCGGAACATGGTAGAACGTCGCGTGCGGCCTCCCGCCGTGACTTTAGCAGAGCTGTCCAGTACAGACCGTCTCGCTGTGTTGCACTAGCAAGTTTTGCTTCATCGGTTGCATTCCTTATCTTGGCGCCATGTAGTGAACCTGTAAACGTTGCAAGAATGATTGGGGCGCAGCTCTGACCTTCTGCCCACGTCACAAATGACTAGGACTGTCAGCCGGAGCTGACTGTTGTCTCCTACTTATGACTCGATGCACCAGGTGCTTTGGGACGAGTGGCAGGAAACCTTAAGAAATCTTCGCGAGACGCGCTGCAAGCAATTACTTTTAGCATCTCAACCTCAGTGCGCGACGATATCTATTCCTCGGCCATTGTCAATGGCCAAGACTCGATCTCTTCTGAAGTCGTGGTAGGTATATCCTGAGGCAGAATTGGGTCGGGCGGAGCGATCCGCTGCATGGATTTGCCGTCTGGATCCGGGATTGAGGCTGTGCTGTTACGAGCAGCACCCTTTAAAGGACTCGTAGCTGTGTCAGAACAAGAAGGGAAACAACCCATAAACGGCTGCTCACAGACAGCATCTTATAAAGCAGGCACTTGCAATACCTATCTGAAGAGCAGTCATGTGAAAGATTTCTGAGAGCCATTGAGCGCTGCAAGCGCGCCTGATGCCAACCACCTTGGTACAGCTCGTTCATGACATACCGGTAGTCGAGGCATGACGGATCTGCACAGCTCAAGGGTTATCCGTCATGACGGTGGAGGTGGATCGTGTGATGTGGCGGAGAGCTGCAGCCCTATGTAAGAGAGGGAGGAGCTCAGCACGCCTGCCGATACCGCCGAGATGCTTCACCGCCCCTCACCAAATATTCTGCCAATTGAGTCATGCCAGCAATAGAGCTGCGCCGCACAACGACATCCTGAAAGAAAGTGTCTCCCGGCAGAAGCTCAATTGCATAGCTCTTCACCGCGCCGACTTGCTGTCTGATTCTTGTTCTTTTCTTATCTGCAAGGCCGCTCAATTCGCAGCAGGGCATTCTGCCCGCATAAACCTCCACATCAACCATGGCGACCAACGGCACGCCAACGGCGCCCACCAGGGTGAACATCTTGGGCAAGGACTCGATCGTGGTTGACTATGGGCTCTGGAAGAGCTACATTGCCACTGATCTTGTGCAAAACATCCCGTCGTCTACCTATGTCCTCATCACCGACACCAACATTGGCCCAACCTACATCCCTGCCTTCGAGCATGCTTTCAAGGCCGCTGCTGAGGCCAGCGCTTCAAAGCCGCGGCTCCTCACGTACACGATTCCTCCTGGTGAGAACTCAAAATCGCGGAATACAAAGGGTGTGGTGGAAGACTGGCTGCTATCGCAAGGATGCACACGAGACACTGTGATTATCGCCTTGGGCGGCGGTGTGATTGGTGATATGATTGGATTTGTTGCTGCAACCTACATGCGCGGAATCAAGTTTGTCCAAGTGCCGACGACGTTGCTGGCCATGGTGGACTCAAGCATTGGCGGCAAGACGGCAATTGATACACCTGCAGGCAAGAATCTCGTCGGCGCTTTCTGGCAGCCAGAGCGTATCTATATCGACTTGCAATTCCTCGAGACCCTACCGAAGCGCGAGGTCATCAACGGTATGGCCGAAGTTGTCAAGACAGCCGCTATCTGGGATGAGAAGGAGTTCACCACCCTCGAAGGCAACGCCAACACTATCCTTGCCGCACTCGATCAGAGCCCGACTGCAGGGAGACGAAACTTCGACAGCATTGCGCATATCTTGAAGCGTATCGTGCTTGGTTCCGTACGCGTAAAAGCGGAGGTTGTTTCAGCCGACGAGCGTGAGGGTGGGCTTCGTAATCTACTGAACTTTGGCCATTCGATTGGCCATGCTTTTGAGGCCATCCTCACTCCCCAGATCCTTCACGGCGAGGCAGTCGCGATCGGTATGGTCAAGGAGGCCGAATTGGCGCGTTACTTGGGCGTACTTGACCCCTCTGCAGTTGCGCGCCTCACAAAGTGTATTGCCAGCTATGGACTGCCTACTTCACTTGCGGACAAGACAGTGCGTAGACGTACCGCCAACAAGCACTGCCCTGTTGACGAGTTGATCAAGATCATGGCAGTTGATAAGAAGAACTCTGGCAGCATCAAGAAGATTGTCCTTTTGTCTGGTATTGGACGTACGTATGAGAAGAAGGCTAGCACAGTGGCCGATCGCGATATTAAGATCGCGCTTTCACCGAGCATTGCCGTCCATCCGGGCATCCCAAGCGACTTGAACGTCACCTGCACACCTCCTGGATCCAAGAGCATCTCAAATCGAGTCCTTGTACTTGCTGCGCTTGGATCTGGGTCTTGTCGCATTAGCAATCTGTTGCATTCTGATGACACTCAGGTCATGCTGGACGCGATTGCAAAGCTGCAAGGAGCTACCTTCTCTTGGGAGAATGACGGGAAAGAGTTGGTTGTCACTGGAAATGGCGGTAACCTCAAGGCTACCAACGATGAGCTCTATCTAGGCAATGCTGGCACAGCAGCGCGTTTCTTGACCTCGGTAACAGCTCTGGCCCAGCCTGTTGATGGCGTCAACTCGACCATCGTCACGGGTAATGCCAGAATGAAGGAGCGACCAATCGGCCCACTGGTCAAGTCACTGAGAACCATGGGCATTGACATTGACTTCCAAGAGAGCCAAGGTAGCTTGCCTTTGCGCATAGCTGCATGTGGAGGCTTTGGTGCCAGTGAAGGAGAGCGTGAATTTACTGGAGACATTGAACTTGCAGCTACTGTCTCTTCGCAATATGTCTCTTCGATTCTGCTGTGCGCACCGTACTCGAAAAAGCCCGTCACTCTTCGTCTGGTCGGCGGCAAGCCCATCTCGCAGCCATACATCGACATGACCATTACTATGATGGCGTCGTTCGGAGTGCAGGTCGAGAAGTCCACCACAGAGGCAAACACCTACCACATTCCCAACAAGCCCTACACCAACCCCTCCGAGTATGTCGTTGAGAGTGATGCCAGTTCCGCAACGTACCCGTTGGCTATTGCAGCTATCACAGGGACTACTTGCACTGTGCCCAACATTGGCTCGAGCTCTCTTCAGGGCGACGCTCGTTTTGCAGTGGAGGTGCTCGCACCCATGGGATGTAAGGTCGAGCAGTCTGCTACCTCGACAACTGTTACTGGTCCACCAAGAGGCGGGCTGAAGGCTGTCAAGGAGATTGATATGGAGCCGATGACCGATGCTTTCTTGACGGCCTCAGTCCTTGCTGCTGTCGCATCGTCGAACGGTACCTCAACCACAACCCGCATCTACGGTATCGCGAACCAGCGTGTGAAAGAGTGTAACCGCATCCAAGCCATGGAAGACGAGCTGGCAAAATTCGGCGTGGTCTGCAGACAGTTCGATGATGGTATCGAGGTTGATGGAACAGGTTATCAACTGGATGCACCAAAAGAAGGCATCCATTGCTACGATGATCACCGCGTCGCAATGAGCTTTGCTGTTCTGTCCTTGGTTGCCCCTAAGCCGGTGCTTCTTCTCGAAAAGGAGTGCACTGGAAAGACCTGGCCAGGCTATTGGGACTCTCTTAACCAGATTTTCAAGGCTGAGCTCGATGGCGTAGAGCTGCCGCACAAGGCGATTCACGATAACAGAATCGGTTCAACAGTGAAAGACAAATCGATCTTCTTCATCGGTATGCGGGGTGCTGGCAAGACAACAACAGGTGGCTGGGCGGCCCGTATCCTTGGATGGCCACTCGTCGATCTTGATACAGCACTAGAAGAACATCTGGGCATGACCATTCCTGAACTTATCAAGGAACGTGGTTGGGATGGTTTCCGAGCGGAAGAGCTGAAAATCCTGCAAAAGACAATGAAGGAAAAGCCTACTGGCCATGTGTTCGCATGTGGCGGTGGCATCGTTGAGATTCCTGAGGCACGCAAAATCTTCGTTGACTACCAGAAGAGCAACGGAGTGGTTTTGCTCGTATCTCGTGATATCACTCGAGTAATGGACTTCCTCCAAGTCGACAAGACACGCCCGGCCTATGTTGAGGATATGATGGGCGTCTGGCTACGCAGAAAGCCTTGGTATCTGGAATGCAGCAATTATCTTGTCAACAGTCAAAGCTCCGATTCCACCGGATTTGTCAGGGCTCTGGAGGACTTCGGTCGATTCTTAAAGATGATAACAGGCAGAACATCAGCGCTGAAGTCTATCCGCAAGCGGAAGCAGTCATTCTTTGTCTGCCTCTCAGCTCCTCAGGTTGAACCTCTGCAGAAAGATATGGCAGAGATCACTGTGGGCGCAGATGCTGTGGAACTTCGCGTTGACCTTCTCGAGGATCCCCAGTCACCTGGAGGACTGCCATCCCCTGAGTTCGTCACAGAGCAGTTGACTGCCCTACGCCGGGCTACATCCTTGCCTGTTATCTTCACGATACGAACGAAGCTACAAGGCGGCAAGTTCCCCGACGAGGCATACAACGAGGCTCGTGAGCTCTACCAAACAGCTCTTCGACTAGGCTGTGAATTTTTGGATCTGGAAATGACAATGCCAGAATACATCCTTCGTGAAGTTACTGAGCAAAAAGGTCACACAAGCATTATCGCCAGCCATCATGACCCTCGAGGTGAGCTCAGTTGGGACAATGGTTCGTGGATCCAATACTACAACCGAGCTCTACAATACGGTCATGTGATCAAGCTTGTCGGTGTGGCCAAGTCATTGAAAGACAACTTTGCTCTGGCCGAGTTCAAGTCGTGGGCAGAATCTGCGCACCCCGTGCCCATCATCGCCATAAACATGGGTGAGCATGGCAAGTTGAGCAGGATATTGAACGGCTTTATGACACCAGTATCGCATCCTTTGCTTCCATCAGCAACAGCACCTGGTCAGCTAACCGCTGCTGACATTCGACGTGGTCTATCGTTGATGGGCGAGATCCAACCCAAGAAGTTTTGCATCTTCGGTTCACCTGTACAGCAAAGTCCGAGTCCACGCTTGCACAATAGGCTCTTCCGCGAAGCCGGACTACCACACCACTACACCATCGTCGAGACTGCAGATACGACGCCTATCAAGGACATCATCCGTGCACCTGACTTTGGTGGAGCGAGCGTAACTATCCCGCTGAAACAAGACGTAGCTCCTTTGCTGGATGGAGTCGGCCCTGAGGTCGAAGCTATTGGCGCTCTCAACACCATCGTCCCAGAGGTCTCTGTCGATGAAACGACTGGCAAGGAGACTACACGCCTGATCGGTCGTAACACAGACTACCTTGGTATGGTCCTTGTGCTTAAGAATGCCGGTGATCAGCGTTTGCCTGGCGAGCAGCACTCTGGCCTCGTAATTGGTGGCGGAGGCACAAGCCGTGCAGCAATCTACGCACTGCATGAGATGCAGTACAGCCCAATCTATCTTCTCGGCCGCAACGTTGAGAAGATGGAGAAGCTGCAATCAGATTTCCCTGCCGAGTACGACATCCGCATCATCAAGGATACGGAATTCGTAGAGACGTTGGAGCGCATGCCTACCGTTGCCATTGGCACCATTCCGGCAGACAAGCCTATCGACTCGACGATTCGCGAGACCCTGATTGCGTTGTTTGACAAAGCAAAGACGGCAGAGAACGCCGGTCAGATGACTCTCCTCGAAATGGCTTACAAGCCTCCTGTCACTGCGTTGATCCAGTTGGCAGAGGATGCTGGCTGGAAAACTGTAAATGGTCTAGAGGTTTTGGTCGGGCAGGGAGTACACCAGTTTGAGTACTGGACAGGTATCAAGCCGCTGTATTCGATTGCGAGGGTGAGTCTCATTCTTGTGTAGACGACCGAAGTAATTACTGACTTTGTTTCCAGGAGGCGGTCCTAAGCGGCTACTAAAGCCTCGAGTCCAAAAGAGCTATTGATCTCACTCTTGAAGCAGACTACTATCAGAAATTTTATTCTCGTGATTTCTGTGCAGAATGCCAAAATGATCTATGCTGCAAACCTTCTACTTAACCTTGATGAAAATGTCGAAATCAGATGGCATGGAACAGCTGTTACTTGAACAACAAAGTGACCTTTGTTCATCCATGTCCACATTCCTGGGTCCAGCGCATGGCACCTTGCATGCGAAAGTGAAAACATGCTCACTGTAAACAATACGCACATGCAGTGACGTGTCCCTCGCCGTGACGTTTGTGTCCTGACGACCAATTTCAACAAGTACGGCACGGGCAGCGGAAGTGATGTGCCGCTGCAGGGTTGACTCGCGTACATCGAGTGTTTCGCGCATCCTGCGTGAATCCTACGACATGTATTCACTCTGGTCGTCGGGTTCACCGAGGGAAAGGTATGCGAAATGGATGCAGGTGTGTGTGATGCAGGGGGCATGTGAACCAGATTGCTGGGAACGCTTGCCGTCTGCCTGTTCAGGACGCAAGGCCTCGGGGCGCGAGTTGTTTAGGAAAGAGTCGAATAAGCTGCAGCACACTCATCACTGCCATGCCCACCTGGCGCCCTTGGAGGTGTATTTCAAGATGCTGACATGTGGTCCATACTGTTTAGATTCTGGAATCAAGTCAGTTGATGGTCGATGGCTGCGAGCCAAAGATATGGCTGAGCGACTGGCCAGTAGGTAGTCACGGGAAGGCTGAACGCATGACGACTGGATTCGCACATACGCACATGTGCGTAGGATCATGAGGGTGCTGACGTGAGGCCTCAAACAGGGTGGTCGGCATTGCTCACGGCACTGTACGTGAAGACGAAGTTGTGAACACAACACACCTGCAAAGCGTTGAAACGGATATAGATTCCGGGTAATGCGGGCGTCAAGTCGAAACGAATGCGTGGCTAGCGCCCATGAGGAACGTAATTTGGGCTTAAGATTGGAAAATAGTGGGAGCGGGACGAGGCTGGCGATCGCTCTGATTGCGGTGTCGACAGGATCTCGCATGACGACATTAAGCGATGACAAAAATAGCTCAGGGTGCACACAGCAAGCGGGAATCTATAGATATGCGTCTCGGATGATAGCAGAACTCAGTGTGCCATTATTTAGCAAGGCAGATTCTTTGCAGGTGATGGTGTTCAGCCTCATGAACGACCACAATCAGTGCGGCGGTGCACCTATTTTAGTAGCGCTGTCAACGGGAAGGAATCCTAGTGTCGCCTTCCCCACAAGCTGTCGGCGAGGCTGCTGGATTCAGATTTGTGCAGCTCTTATTACTGTGTACGCTTTACATAGTCCTGCCACGTCGAGCAACATACCTTCTTGGAACAAGATACGCTTGTGTAGACTCTCGGCCCGGCTGACAGCATGCCATGCCGATGAGCGCAACGTCGGCGACTGTATACCCCTGAGGGCGGAGTTCGGCGATAAGTCTGTCCTTGACAGGTTTTGGCGAAAGCGCTGGCATTGCACGTGCTGCACAATTTGGCTTCGAGCCTTCGTTTGCAATGACCCTAGTTGCGATATGCAGCGGGATGGAGAACAGCGAGTGTAGTCCTGCTCCTCTGCGAATCCTTCAAATCTCAATCCAGCAGGGTCTGCGAAGCCGCCAACATTGAGCAAATTGATTGATGAAGAACCAATCGTGGCCCTACAAGATTGGCTATGACACTGTTTATGGTGATCATATCTATGTTGATCCAGTCGATCGGGCTGGTCGCCGATGAAGGCAGCCAGGGTGCCAGGGTGCTACCGGCAGCTCCTGCCTTGCGCCGACAATCGCCCGATTATCCCTTCATCTTCACAGTCCAGAATCCAGATCACCCGCGTCCCGTCAGGACTATGTCTGCACAAAATTCAAGTGACTGACTTATCCCTGACTACACTCCAAAGAAGGATCACGGGACACGGCGAAAACTCCCCGCTCATGGATTTCCAAGAGGCATGGGAGACCTAGGAGCAGTCAACCTAAATCAATATCATAGATGAGAGCAGATATGAGGTATGTATGCGTTGATGCATTCGATACTATGTAAGCACATATTGACGATCAATGCTCCATCCATCCTAAGGCATGTCGGCTTGCCTTGCTTGATCTGGTATATGCCGCGAAGTTGGGGGATCACGACTCCACACGCTTTCAGTTCGACGCCTGCACCCTGCGCAGTGGTTTGAGTTCTCACCCACCTTGATCTGGGCGACTCCTGAGCCTGAGATGCGCAGCGAAACAAGTAATGCTTGCAAAGGGCTTCGCGGTTCTGAACAAACACTGTATCACCAAGCTCGCTACAGCCGACGGCCATCTTCAAGGCTGCTGCTCAAATTTACGCTTGCACGGAAGAAGCAAATGGCATGCTCATGTATACCTAGCTAGGTGATCGCCGTCCACACCATGCACATACTGCACACTAGAAAATGTCCAAGCTCATCGAAACGGTTGGACTGGGCTGAACGACGGGTATGGTGTGCACAACGAATGTGTTTGGACACGACTCGACTTCATTTGCTCGTCAATTACACACTGTACGTACGCGCCGACGGTCTGACGGCTGACCGGGATCCCCTTCCCAACTGACCATTGTCCCGGTCGCCTTCCCATACGGCCCTGGCCGCCCTATACCGACCGAGAGGCACGCCGCCCGCCAAGTAACGTGCGACAAGCTGGTCCATCAGAACATCCTACCTACGGACGCGGCTCTGGAGCGGCTCTTAGATCCTCCCGCAATGCGACATGCTTGCACTGCACTGTGCAGGCTCAAAGAGAGCTCGGTTAAGTGAGCACAAATATCCAGGGCTACTGATGCTACGCAATTCTTCAAAAGACAGCCACGCGTTGTGTTCCCCATAAGGCTCTGTCTTATGATTGAGTTAACAGGCACTTGATCATACCATTCTGCGTCCTGGTGGATCTAGCGCATCGAAGTTGCGCCCGTGCCAAGGAAGCTACAGGCAAGCAAAGAAGGCTGACGTGCACTAACACTATCAGGCCTCCCGTAGGCTTTTGCTGGCCACCCGTGTGGAGATTGAAAAAGCTTGTCCCAAGTCGTTGGATTGCGAACACGCAACAATATCTCGAGACACGTGCTTGTGCGGAGAGATTCTGTGCCCGGCTTACGCACCTCATTTCTGCACACCACCGAATGAGCGACCCCAAGGCAAAAATCACGGGTCCGCCACCTCACAACATGCAGCAATCTGATATTAATGTTACCTTCGATGCAACATGTCGTCGATGGGCGGGGTGAGCAGGCACTCCCCATCTGGCAGCCTGGTACTCTTACGCTCTGCACAGAGCACCTTGACCTGAGTCCTAGCAGGGCTACAGATGACACTACACATCTGCCGCTACTGCATCAGCCTAGCGCATAATAGCCAATGAACGAGCCCTTGCGACAAACAAACTAAAATGAATCATCACACCTTGTCCGCAGCGCTGTCGCCCGTCGCCGTAAGGTATGGCCATCTTCACCGACCGTTTGGTATTCGAACGCACCATGGCAAAACATACGGCCATCGCTGCGGTAAACACAGTCGCCTTGTCTGCATGTCGTGATCCTTCGCGTTGGCGTACAGTAAGCACAAGTGCAGGAAGGCTGAGCGCACGGGCGTCGCTATTTCGGGCACCAAGCCACCACTCATCGCAGCGTGTATCGCGCTTTACTTGGGCGGTTTGGGGCAGGGCCGGTCCGCAACATGGCGTTGCAGTGCCAGCCTCTGTCCACTTCAGGACCCTGTCCCGTGCCCCATTTTTGGTGCGCGGATGCTCTTGTGTCCTGCGTTGCTTGTGGAACTGTTCGGTTACACGCCCGCAGCCATGCCCGTGGGCTCCGTGTGTAAACATGGTCCTTTACCGTTCAGAGCATCGTCATTGGCGATTCCCCAACATGGTCCCTGTCATTTCACAAGCGTCAGGTCGGACTTCGAACATGCCCTGTCACTCGTCGTCAGTCCCATAAGTCCAGCCTCGAACCCCATTCGAGTCTGGTCCAGGCACAGCCTGCAGGTATTTACGGTGTCTTTTACAAGTGCACGTGGGCGCAGTGCATCCTTCTCAACTTCCCCTACACCCCCTACATCACCAGGATCCAGATTTGGACCGGCTAGCAGCCCATTCCTGGCTTACTTCGCGCCATCTGCTGGTCTATTCTCCTGACGCTCGTACCTTATTTCATCCCACGTCCTCAACTTGCCTATGATCACTATATGGAAATTCTGCCGGCCTACCTGAGACATGGCCGTGAGCTTCTAACCGTCTGCTGTACCACCAGATCTGGATTGCTTGATAGACTTATCCGAGGACCCACTCACAGCCCCGATCTACCCTGGCCCTAACATCTTTGACTCTGGTACACACGTTATTTTGCCCCCTCATTTCATTATGTCCGAAGTCCTTAAGACAACCAGGCGCCCCTTGGCTTCTACTGTCAAGAAGCAACAACAGCCTGAGCAAAACACTGTGACAACTTCAGTTGCAAATACAGACAAGCGCCGCAAAAGGCACTCAACACCCTCGAATGCTACCCTTGCCACCGCAGAGACCATATTTCCTCGACGCCGTTCCGGAGTCGCTAGCACGATAACAGCACCAAACCCACGAAGCATGTCGTCAGTCAACTACACTAAGACAGGTCGCGTCAGCAAGGCCAAGAAGGGTCTCAAAGTGCACGACTGTGAGTGCGGACGTGTAAGTGCTTCCAGAATCCAGATATTTTCACCTTTCATACAAAACAATGCTTACTCCTTTCAGTCCTATACTCGTGCAGAGCACTTGAGGTAAGGTTGCATGCCTGTCGGTCGTCATCTTGAAATTAATTACCAGCATAGGCGCCACCAACGGAATCATGCACAGGAGGGTGCAATGATCTGCAAGTACCCTGATTGTGGTAAGGCATTCTTCCGATCGGATCTTCTGCAGCGACACGAAGAACGACAGTATGTCTTTCGAAAGCAATGTCATTCTCGGCTACTGACTGGTCATAGCGAAGAACTTGGGAATGCATCTCGAAGAACTTCCTTTTCTAATACCGAACACTCCGCCCACACATCCCCAAACACTGCGCCCGCATCTCTACCTGTCGCCAGTGCTATCACACCTCCGCCTGCGATGACATATCAACAGCAGCATATGATGTCCCCTCAGCCGGAAGTCACATCATATCCAAGGTACAACCCAAGTCTATTTCGTGCTCCTCAAGTTCCTCGTACTCCGAAGATTCCAACCCCCAATTTCAGCAATCATGTTTTTCATTCTAGTCACGTTTTCAAGACTCCTATGAAGTGAGTTACAATGACACGGAAGCTTGAGACTTTCGTACCTGCACTTTCCTTGGCCTGCTCTCCACGCAACGTTAAGCGAGCATATAGCTGACATCTAGACTTAGTGGTATCAAACACCAGAATTTGGTTCACCCAGCGCGACACTCCATATCCGGCCCAATACCAGCAGAAGGCACAGCTGCATATGGCACATGGCAAGATACTTACATCCAATCGCCATACTCATGCTCAAGTGGATATGCTTCTCCAGCCCCTTGTCCTGAGTACAGCCAAATCTATGCAACTCCACCGTTCCGAACTCGTGCATCTTCAAACGCCTCGTTCATCGAGCAGACGTGGGCAAATGCCTCACATTCGCCTACATCGTCCGCCTCGATACCATACCCATGGTCATCTGATGAAAAGAGCATCGTGCCATCTAGCTTTCAATTTGTACCTGCAACCTACTCGACCTCCAACATACCTGGAATGGACGCAATGACCAATTGTGCACACTACTACCCATACAACGTGTCACAGATGGACAATGAAGAAGGGACTCATCTCTTCCCTGGAGATAATTACGGTATGAGCCAAATTGCGCGTGCTTATCCGTTTGAGCAATCGCTGAATAATTACTGGAGGCTCTTTCATCCCACTTTCCCCGTCATCCATCGATTCACCCTCGCCCGCGGCGGAGAACTCTCACCTATGCTATACGCTGCAATGATTGCAATCGATCTGTATCTCAGCAACGACACCAGCAAAAGGTGCAGCGCCATGGAGCTCCACAAAAGCTGTTCTAGGCTACTTTTGCAGGTATGATATTTGCTACGCAAGCCCGAGTCTATCGATAATTGACCAAGAGCAGAGAGAACAATTGAGTTGTACTGGCCGTGACAGACTGTGCGACGACCAGGCCATTTTTCTGGTCGAAGTCTTCTCGCAATACTGTGCGCAGCGCTGTTCAAAAACGCTATCCGCACGGTTCCAGCGCCTGCACGAGAAGGTATGGCATCGTTCTCCCCATTCTTCGGAATAAGCTAACAACGAGTGAAAAGTTGGCAGGTATCCGAACAAGTCACCCGTCAGCGACATTCGGCCTACAATTGCTTGATCCTGCTCCTGAAGAATGCATTCACAACCGCTGGATACACTGGGCGCAGCTTTCGGCAAAACAAAACCTCCTGCTGTCGTGCTACATCCTGGAATCGCAGCAGCAAACGCTACTTGCACGAAGTTGCACGTCAAACTTGCAGTCAGTGGTGGACAACCTCCCTTTCCCAGTACACGACGCTTTATGGAGCGCGCAATCTGCTTCTGAATGGGCCATCATTGCTCAACAGCATCTAGATATGCCTAAAACCATTCTAGGAGCTTTGCAACTGCAACCCGAGGAGCACTACGATGTCTTCCAGTCTGCCGTACTGATTGCGACATACTTTGATCAATCCATTCGTTCGCAGCCAATTCTGGCTGGGCGCTGGGAGCGTGTCTTGAGCCAGAGTACGACAACCCAACTCCAGCTCTTGACCGCAAAGCTCGCGCAGCTAGTACCGATTCGTGCCCTATTGGCTGTTTCGGGCGAGACTTGGGTACTTGGTACGAAGTTGACGTCCCAAGAAGAATGCGCCTCGCTAAAATTTGACCTCCGTGCCTGGATTGATGGAATCTGGTCATCGACTACTGAGCACGATCTTGCTTCAACTACAGAGGCTTTGAACATTGCCATTGCTATTCTCAATCTCTCTCTGGAGGCGGGCGATCTATTGACCCTTGGCTTAGGCAACGAACTGGGCTTGTTTCTGGCCGCACTTGTCCTCTGGGCCGCAACTGCAGCTGCGAGCAGTAGAGCGGAAGCTATAGGCGTGTCCTCACAGCACTTACAATCATCGTTTCTGCCCAATGACCCAACAAGCGCTTCACACTCAGCAATTAGGCCTAGATCTTTGGAACCGATGCACCAACCTGGCGCCATCCATCGCACCGCATTCTCCACTTCCTCAGAGAGAAGGCTCTCCACACCTTGGGTGGAAATATTTTCCCAAACTTCGCTCTTCTTGCCGACCGCGATCATGAGCCTCTCGTCTTTGGATATCGCCGCCTGTCATAAAGGCTGCACAAATCTTCTCCTCTGGACAAAGATGCATCTGCGCGGCGCTTTTTCGAACAGTCCAGACGTGGCAGGAATCGATGCAGACTCAACTGAGGATCATCGAGGAGAGATCATCAATGAAGCCATCAGTCAGATCGAGCGAATGCTCGACCATGGCTGGAAGGGCTGGGGCATTTAATGCCATCGACTGTACTCCTCGTCTCCACTGGCGATATCGGCAATGCCGCTGTATTTCCGCCACGTTGTTGTTTTAAACACGTTTGATCTCTCTTTACCACTTTATGCTGCATCTTGCATTTTTGTTTTCTGCATAGCGTTGTGTGTTCTTTTTTCTTCAAGAAGCATGGATCGCTGTCATTGCGTTCTTCGTTTTCAGCTTCACTTTCTTGATACCCACCTCTTACTTTCGCTTCAGCAATATACCCCTTGTCTTTCGTTTCAACTCATCTCAAATACATTGTACTTTTACAGGCCGCGTACATTAGCATCTGAGCTGCGTTCCGATCTAAGCCCTCGGGGCTGATCTTGTGCATCATGTACTATTAGTTCATAGCATTTGAAAATTTCCCTTCCATGTTCTCCAAATTTCATCACCCTGATTATAACTTCTTCGTCTCGTCAATTTTGCCAAGCAATTGCGTAAGCTGACATGCATAGTCACATACTGTACTTACGGTTGTAGGAATACCGCATTAGTACAGACTCAACGATCCCTCGTACCTTGATTTGATCTGTCGATACAAAGGATCCAGCCGAAGCAAAAACAAAAATAAAACAGCCTACTTGAACACGAATAGCTCAGTACCGCTAACAACGACAACCTATTTCCGTCGCCTAAAATGCCCAAACAGGCGGTATCAGAATTCCACGACTCCCCATCGCCGCCTCAACAAAACATACACATATCCATCCCACGCACTGCATCTAACCTCCTCACTCACCTCCTCGGACTCCCTGATCAGCCGTCCATCCTCGCCCACCCACGCGATGGCTACTTCTTCCTGCCCGCGCTCTCGCACCGCTTCCAAAACAACACCTTCACACAGCCTCACAGCACATGGAGCGACTCCACCAAGCAAGAAATGGCCACGGTATTACAATCCAGCGCCTCCGCCTGGGAAAGCTGGGTTACAAGCGCAACCGCACAGGGCCGCGGTACATACGTGAAAGAGCACGTAAACTGGACAATCGAGCCATCTCTCGAGTCAGCGTTTCTCCACCCTTCTGCGAGCACTCCGCCGGCTACGACACGTCTGAGAGATGGCAAGCCGTTGAATCCCACGGCTATCCCTGACGCCATTTGGTCCCGCGTCAGCGCCACGTTCCTTATCCGCCACCCTGCCCTCACCTTCTCCAGCGCCTTGCGAACGGCGCTTGACAACGAGGGAATCGCGGCCGTACTGTCACCTCAGTCTGAGACCGTTATGCGCTGGGAGTGTACATTCCACTGGCACGTGCTGCTGTACAAGTTCCTCGCGGCCCAGCGAGCGCATCTACACGCGCCGCACGGCTCGCAGCAGGGTAGCGAATTGCACGACACGAGGGCGTCACAGCTTCTCATCATCGACGCTGCGCAGCTCGCAGACCTTGACTTTGTGCGCCGCTATGCGCGGAAAGTCGGGTTGGATGCTGACAAGACCCGGTCGGAATGGGTGGCGACTAGTGCAGATGAGCAGAGCAGGTTGGGGCGGACGGAGCGGCGTATGAAGGATACTTTACTTGGCAGTACGGGGATTGTGGCGGGGAAGCTGGATAGTGCTGGGATTGATGTTGCGGGAGAGAGGAAGAAGTGGGAGGAGGAGTTTGGGGACGTGTTGGCTAAGCGGCTGGAAAAGTTGGTTGGGGATGCGATCGAGGAGTATGAGTGGTTGTTTGAGCGGAGTTGGAGGGGGTAGTGGAGTAGATCTCATCACATGAGGTTGGTGATGAGAGGGTGGCAATGGCAATGGATAGATGGGGCACTTCCTGTGACCAACCTAGCATTTTGGTTTGGCGCTCTGTGTAGCAAGAGTTAAAGGCCTATATGCGAACGTACGCATCAAAGAAACTGCACGTGAAGTTTGCTACAAGAAGCCGACGCATACTAGAGCTGTTGGTGTCCCAATGTCGTTTCGCGGATGGTATTTATCCCACTCCAGTCAATCTTGAAGACCGTTCATACTTTATAATTGTATCTGTCTATTCATAAATCTTGCAAATTCTGACCCTTACTCCCTCCATTCGCGTCTACATGCGGCTGCTCCTGCGGGAGCCGCGTGCTCTTGAACTTCCGCGCACTCGTCTTGTTACGAAAGAGTATGTCGATCTCGGCAAACGTTCTATCCTTCGTCTCGGGGAGCCGAAACCAGGACCACACAAGTCCAATCATGGCAGCTCCAGTCCAGAAGAAACCTGACTTGGCACCCCATCCCCACGCAGTCGGGTTAAGCATCATGGGAGTGATGACATTAGTGATGATACCTGAGACGTTATAACAGTTACGCGCCAATACGACCGTTTTGGCACGTAAACGGGTGGATGGGATCTCAGAAACGAGTGTGTAGCAGAGGGGGCCGATTGTGGCGTCGTATACTGCAGTGAAGACGAGTAGAAGGGCAGCGATGGTCCATGGAATAGCGCTGCTACCGCCTGTGTTTATACCGGATCGGGCTACACCACTAGCCGAGCGAGATACATGCATTGTAGGATCTTGTTCGTGCGGAATGTATGCAAGAATACCGATGAGTAAGACGCATGTGAACATCAATGCCTGTCCCGATAGGTAGATGGTGCGTCGACCGAGGAAGGCGAGAAGAAACCACGATACGAGTACCCCCAAAAGGCCGATTCCAAATTGACCCAGCGAGAAAGAGAAAGCATGCTCAACAGCAAGACCAGCTTGTTCATCTATGTAAAGGTTAGCGGATGGAGGGTGACCGACAGAATTAGCAAGGGAGATACGAACAAAAGTAGGTCGAGAAGCCCATAAAGGTACTACCGCACAGCGTCTGTATTATCCAACACATGCAGGCAATCTCAGTCCTCCTCCTATCATCACCTTTGAAACAATCAAGATAACCCGTCCCGCTTTGCGCTTGCTTCTCGGCCTCGTTGGTCAGTTGAACATACTTCAACGTATCCACTAGGCTTGCTTCAAATGCGCCATCCGGCTCATCTGTAGCTTGCGTGCGTAAGCGGCGTAGCGAGTCCTTCGCTTCTTTGAATTTGTCCTGTCGGACAAGCCACCAAGGACTCTCAGGAGCAAGCAGGACGCATACGAGAATGGGCACCGGAAACGCCCATTGGAGTCCAAGTGGTATTCTGTACGCCCATTGCGAATCAATGGTAAGCGTTGCGCGAAGGACACCCGAAGCAGTAAGCTGACCTATGACCCAACAGGCATTGATGTATCTGACGAAGTCATCAAATGTGTTTTGTGAATTGCTTGTATCCGTAAAACCAAAGGACCGAGACAGCGCACTTACGTTGTGAGATACCCTCTCAACCCAACAGGCAGAATATCGCTCGCGTATACCGTGCTGATTGCTTGAAACGCACCCCATGGAATTCCAAGCAAACATTGGCCCAATAGCAGTATCGGTTTGCTTGTTGCAAAGAACGTGATCGTAATGAAGGCAGTGCAAGCTATCAGAGCCATCATAAGTGTCTTGCGATACCCACTCTTTTCTGCGTACCAGCCAGACAAAAAGAGTCCAACGATTTGAGCTCCCAATGCGCCATTGACTAGAAGACTTTGCCAGAAGGCGCTGATTTCATAGTCCTCGTTCGGTTGGCGATTACCGAACTGGCGAAGAAATGGACCGAGAGAGTACAGATTGGGAACAAGGATAGTAGAATATCCTTCCATGATTAATGTGAAGGAGAACAGAACAGACCACCCAATTGCTTTTGAATATCGTCTGAGGCACTGTCGAAGGCTCACGGTCTGTTCGGCATCGTGTGCCACGACTTGATTCGTTGGCGGCTCTGGCAAGCATGGCGCAGTTGAACTGTGTCTTGTGTTCGTGCAAGTGTTGTCCAGGCATGGGTCGTGTGAGGCGCCGGAGCATGTCCTAGACTGGCGTTGCATCGATGGTGAAGAGGTGTGTTCTGCAGCATTTTGATTTTCTTTTGCAGACGCCATCGTGGGTTGGTCTTCTGATGAGATGATCAAAGCGCATCTATACGTGTTTTGAAGAGAGTATGGCAAGAATGAATCGTTTGATTGGGGTGAGAAAATGAGCCTTGGTCGGTTTTGGGACGGGAGAGTGTGCTGATGTTTGGTCGGTAGGTCGAAGATAGTTGGAAGTGAGGGTTGGATTTGGGAACAGTCTTATTTGTAGCTGTGCAGGGGTCTCGATCGAGGCCAGCAGTAAACAAGCATCGATAGTACCTTTCCATATTTGGTCATCGAATAATGGCGACAACCGCAATACGCGAATCGATTGCCGACGCAGCCTGGCGGTATAGCAACAGTGGATCGAATGCCGCATGATATAGGGGTCCGAACTGGCTGTCTATGGTCCAGCCAGGCAAGGAATCAAGTCTCAATGTCTGGTCAGGCTTTGTTGTTGGTACGCTTTGGCTAGGCGGGAAGGAACCAATGGTCGCCCAGACAGTAGGGTCCAATCTCGCTCTTTCCCTAGCATTTCGTGGGTCAACCTCTAATATCGATTGTGTGAATGCTCAACTTGAAAACACGTCATAAGGATCTAATATTGGTAGCATCACACGCTTGACTAGGTGGGGTCATATCATATGAGTTCGTGAGCAAACGAGCACGTGTGCATCGTCTATTTCGTCAACAGTCTATGCAAGACTTGGGTGGATATTCATTCGTGTTCATCGTTGATCTAAGCCTTCGCAGCGGCGGCAGCAGCTTTCTCAGCCTTCTTGCGCTCCTGCTCTGCAAGCTTTGCAAGCTTCTTTTGCTGGTTCTTTGTCAAGGGCTCGCCCTCTGCATTTCCCGTTGCAGCTGTAACCTCCTTTTTCTCCTCAATCTTTACTTTTTCCACTCTGGGATTACCCCTCCACTCAAGCTGCCTCGGGCGCAAGAACTCGTCAAGTATCTCATCCGTGACATTTGCTCTTGCTTCCTGGAATTTCTTGACGTAGTTTGTCATCATATCGATGCACTCTTTCTTCATCTCACCAGTCAGGAGCTCTCCTTTGCGGTACTCGTCAGCGAGTCTCAACAGCTTCTCATCATCATCCTCGAAGTATGCTAGGTACTGGTAGGGAACGTCAATGTCTGGGTTGCCACCCTTTTCGCGGTGCAGCTCCAGGGTTTCCTGGCCTCCGCTGAAGGCGTGGGAGTTGATCTTCTTCTTGATCTCCTTGGGAGAATCACTCATGAAGATGGCTGAGTTGGGGTTTGAAGCGCTCATCTTGCCGCCCGCGCCTTGCAGTGCGGTGAGGAACTTTGAGTGGATCAGCGCAGGCTTTGGCGACGGCTGGTCCATTCTGTTGCAGTTTTCTCGGACCAGGCGGAAGTATGGATCCTGGTCGATAGCGCAGGGGATCAGGCATGGTACGGCAGCGAGCTGCTTAGATCGGTGGTATGTCTTGTGGTCTTGTCCCCAGATGAAGGGGTAGGAGGAGGCGAAAGCTGCAACGCACTGCTTAGCAGCGAAGGCGTTGCTGCCAATGTTGGTGGAGCCGTGGAAGCCAAAGGCGCCGCGCACCTGGTTGTTGGTGATGAGCTTCTCAAACTCGGTGGCATTGAGATTGAAGTGCCTGTTGAAGCCAGAGGTGAAGAACTCGGAGTCGATATACATGAAGGTCTTCTTGATGTCGAAGCCAACGGAAATGATGTCTTTGGCGTTCTGTCGGGCAAACTCGTAAACCTCAGGCTGCTTCAGCTTCTCCTTGAACAAGAACTTCTCGTCGTCTGTCAACATGATGACTAGAGGCACATCAAAGACATCCTGCAGCCACTTTGTGAATTCGAAAGGGATGGTGTGACCAATGTGCATGGCATCGCTGCTGGGGCCACGTCCAGTGTACAGCAAAAAGTCCTCGCCCTTCTCGTACTTGTCCAGGACCAGCTCGAGGTCGCGGTGGGAGAAGAACAAGCGGCGCCGTAACCAGCGATGCGGTTTGTGGCCCGTCACACGCTCGAAGCGCTCTAGCAGGGTGTCGTCGATGAGCTTGGTGGCCCACTGTGCGGAGATGGCGGCATAGTCGAACTCCTGGACGTTGCCGTCAGCGTCGGTGGCAGCCTGGACGTCCCAGGGATTGATTTCCTGAGCGGTGGCCTTGGAAACGGGCTCAGCAGCGGTCGCGGCGAGGCTGAGGGCGGCCACGGAGGGCGGTTCGGGCTCTGTCATGGCGTGGCTGGGTCGAGAGACGGTGTGGGAAGAATGGGAGAGCTGCGTGCGCAGAAGCGGTGCTGCTGACTTTGTCCAGGCACTCGTGCGCTGAGTCAGTCAATATGGATGAATACACAAAGATGGCCCCACCAACCGCCGACGAGCAATTTACGCGGGGCAGACAAGACGGGAGACGCGCCACAGCTCTCGACTGCTGTGGCGCAGGCAGGGCAGTGGCGGTGCTGCAGCTTCTGCCAGCGTCAGCAGAGCTCCCGTCTGCTCGAAAACGTCACACCACTTGCATTCCACCTCCCCCGCACCCACTGCAGCACTCGCCTGTCAATTGTTACCGGACAATTGGCTATCCCCCGACCATGCACCACACACCACAACTATAGCACCACCGCGCGCCCGACCGCCTTTTGCCATCCTCTGCCCTCGACATTGACCCGTGCACCTCCGCACTCCAACACCACGACACACGAGCACCGCCAGCACTGCCAGCACGTGAATACCACCTCCACCGCCGCCATGGTCAAGTTCTACTCGTCGCAGGAGACGTACCCCTACTCTTTCCCCGCCGTCACCCTGGCCTACTTCCTGCGCTACCCCAACCCCTACGCAACCCATGTACTGTCCACCGACACCATCGCCCGCTCCTTCGACCCAGCCACCCAGCGCCTCACCACTATCCGCCTGCACCTCAAGCGCTCAAAGCTGCCTGCCGCCGTTCTGCGCCTGCTGCCCAAGTCGCTGCTGGGCGCCTCAGCCACCGGCGATACCCAGACGTACATCCTCGAAAAGAGCGTTGTCGATGTGAGGGAGGGATGGATGGACACCGAGTCGCGCAATCTCGAGTGGACTGGCGTCCTCTCAGTCGTGGAGCGTCAATACTTTAAGCGCCCCGACGTCCCTGATGAAGCCAAGGTCTTCAAGGGTATGGAAGGCGCCGCACGTCGCCACGGCTTCCTTTCCTTCTCCAAAGACGGCAAAGGCGTCAAGATTGAAGATAACGGCGAGACGACTGATGTCACCTCCTCGGTCACACTGCACTCGCACATTGGCGAGACATGGAAGAGGAAGCGTGAGGCTGCCAACGAGGCTGCCTCCAGTGCGTCCGAGGATGAGCCCCCCAAGATGGGCTTTCTGCGTAGCTGGGGCACAGCTGCGCTGCAGCGCCAAATCGAGAAAATTGGCTTGACACGTGCTCAGCGCAGCCAGCCCAATGCCAAAGAGGGCATGAAGGTCGTGCTTGAGCGTATGCGCGAGGGCGGTCTCGTTGGCGTCTTGGAGGGCATGCGCCAGGACCGCGAGGCCATTCTCGCTGGGCGTTCACTGCTTTCTCCACTTGCCAAATCGCCAAATGACGACGACCAGTGATGGATGAACGACGTGTAGGATCATGTATCATGATTTGGGAGTGGGTTTTTTTTTCATTTGGCAACATTTAGCGACGGCGTACTGGTTTCTCTCCCTCATCTTCTGTCATCCGCTCGCTGCACGCTGGGTTGGATCTTTGTCTTACTACCACAACAACGCTTCTCGCTGCGCAATACGCACGTCAAACCCCGGTCACCTGACAGGGTTCATACTGTAACACAACCGTTTGCGCAACTTGTGTCGAGAACCACAAAAATGTACAGTACAATAAAAGCAACGCAAAACTCTGATTATTACTACTCTGTGCTTGTACGCGCGAAGCTGGGTATCATCTGTCCGATCGTGTATATAAGAAACAAAAGAAAAAACAGTACAAACTTGCACTGGAGGGGGGTATCAAACAAGTAACACCTCATCACCACATTCACATCGGCCACCATCCTACGAGTCCCAAATTGGCCCGTAGGCAGGAATCCC
Source organism: Stagonosporopsis cucurbitacearum (assembly GCA_016920805.1). Taxonomy (NCBI): domain Eukaryota; kingdom Fungi; phylum Ascomycota; class Dothideomycetes; order Pleosporales; family Didymellaceae; genus Stagonosporopsis; species Stagonosporopsis cucurbitacearum. The sequence goes on along the minus strand of JAFEKD010000011.1, from coordinate 678,524 downwards.
CCGCTGCTCCAAGCCCCCAACCACCATCCTCGTCACCTTCTCATTCGACAGTACAAACACCGCTTCCGCCCGCACCTCCATATACATCGCATACGCAACCTGCAGCAGATCCGGACGCCCCAACTCGTCCGTATCCAGGACCAGCGCGTCGGGATCCGCTTTGTCGACCAGCGCCAACATGTCAGCGCCGTACGTTGCGCGCGGCGAGCGGGTGCTCCAGACTAGTCGCGCGACCTGGTGGGGGGGGCGATCAAGCAGAGAGGACAGTGAGGGCCCGATGCCGCTCCCCGTGGTGAGGATGACGACGCGGGCGTAGAGGCAGCTGAGGCTGAGGACGCCCGCGCGGGGGTGGCTTTTCACCCAGAACCGTATCTGCACGCCGGTTGCTGTCTGTTGCGGGGTTTGGATCTGCTGTTCTTTTGCTTTCCAGTGCGCGGTGGCGATTAGGGCTTTAGTCCAGTCTCCTGCTGCACTGACGACGAGGCTGTTGTTGGTCCCTGTGTGGGATGTGTTGGGGAAGGTGGCGAAGGGGTGCCATTCTCGGAGTGGCGAGGAGGAGAGGACAAGGCAGGAGTATTTGTGGACTTTGTTTGGGAAGCTGAGCTGCAGGGCGTGGCTCGAGAGAGGGGTTGCGGTGAAGGCCCAGCGGCGGAGCAGGAGCCAGGGATATATCAGGAGAAGAGTGATGAGGCTCAGGTTGTAGAAGGTCGGTGTTCTGGTCAGTATTTGACTGAAGTTTCGTTGAGGCCTGGATAATGTGCTGGTGTAGTATGTGAGCAGCAGCATCTGCGCCCAGAACAGCGCGATGGACAGCCAGCCCAGGAAGCGGTGCGTGAGCTCCCAAGTATCGTGATGTCGGGTGCGCAGCCTCGGTAGCGACAAAATTATGATAGTCACCAGAAGCGACGAGATGAGCAGTGTCAAGACGAGGATTGTAGGCGTATAGGCACCATTTGTGACGCCTTCCCAGCCCAGGAGGAACGTGAAAGCAATCCACCATATACTACCCATTACTGCTGCACCAGAATGTATCCCGCCATAGCAGTATACTCTGCTTATCGACCGTCGTGCCCAGAGCGGTGTTGACCAAGGCACAAGCCAAGCTGTTCTGAAGAGGAGGTTGATGAGCCAGTCTTGGCGGAAGAGTACTGCAAGCAAAAAGTTTGATGATGCGAAAGTTGCAAGATTGTCGATTGTATAAACCTTGGATCCATCCCACGACTGGTAGTGCAACAGGCCGAGTATCGCGGCAAGATTGATGATGAATACAAACGTGAAAAGACGCTGGTATACAGCAAATATTCCATACCGAAGGCGTCGAACAACACGTGGATAGCGCTCGGGTGGTAGGCCTTGATGGGTTGTTGTCGATGTTTGTTCCAATATAGTAGAATCTGAGGAAAAGGAGATCGACTTGAAGTGGCTGTGCCGTACGCCCTTCTCAAGATCGACAGTTCGCTGAGGAGGGTCAATCAGGCGAAACTTCTCAGGATCAAAGATTGCTGTTGGCCAATTTGGGTGGATGATTGCCGATCCGGCAGGTGATCTGCCACAATGTGTGTCGCTTCGCGCTTGTCGTCTTCTCCACCAATATTCGTATTGACAGGGGATTGTAGCATGGCTTGTGACTCCCCTCTGTCTATGACTGTATGACATTGTGGAATGTGATTGGAGTTGCGCTGGTCGTCAGGTGAGTTGTGCGAGCTGTTGGGTGAGCGATTAGTTTATATTGCAGCAATTGCGGTCATTGTCTGGCGGAGTGAGCTAACAAGCCGGCTTGCACGGGTTTGTTGGACGTTGACACAAACGCCGAATTGGAGACAACAGCAAGGAGTGTGCGTGACGAAATGAAAGGGTGCACAGGAACGAGTGGATAAGATGATTCCTGCTTCAGCGCCAGAGTGTGTCGGTTCATCGGCATGCCGTATCGAGGTGCAGTTGTCTGACTTTCCACACGTGGAATGAGCTTCAGGAAGACACAACAGGAAGGCCTGCATATTCTAGTGCAGCCAAAAAACCCCGGGCGGCATGGCGAGCTCGGCGCAAGTCTCAATGTTCCCGGATTACGAGGCTGGTTGCGCCTGGATCCACTGCGTCCGGCTGAGATCGACGACCGGGTTTCTTGAGGCTCTACTTGTGTAAGGCCTCGTGGACGGGAGCTATCGGATAGCAGCATCGGAGACACGCAAACATGCAAGCCTGCCACGCTCAGGATAGCGTCAACTTTCGACAGCTCAACGTGGTGCAGTAGGCTCATTCCAGGGGGCTTGGCAGCCTGAACCGATGCTGTCATTGGCGTCATCCCTTCGTCCTGCAGAGCAAGACTGTTCGACAACGGCAGTGCGAGGAGGCAACATCTTACGGCAGTGGGAGCGCTTGGGCCTTGGTGTTTGTTGCACACCCTGCGTGTTTGGATGCGGGGCGCGGCGGGTCCGCGCAAATGCAGGAGTTCTGTGTTTGTATTCCCAACCGTGCTGCAAGGCCAGCCATTGTTACAGGTCGGGGCTTGCAAGCTTATTGTGCCCTTCATATCTTCCCCGATAGAGCATAGTTCGGATGTATGTTGAGAGGAAGGACATAATGACGTTGGAATTTCGACGTATAGCAACCACAGTTGCAGGATGAAACTGCACCGTCAGTGTCGGTCCCTTCTCCAGGGAGACTGGGCTACCATGATGGGGCTAGGCCACGATCAGTCTGCTGTTGTCAGCTCACGCCAACGGTGTAAGCGGCTCAGGCTTGACGCACCTTCATATGTTTTCGTACGAGAAGTGCACGCTTTGCACTTCGAACCAGGTTGTCGGGCACTCTGCACCTGGCTCAAACGCGCGCAAGGGATGGCAAATTCGCTCCAGTCTCAGCCTCTAGTGCAGGCCTAGGGGCAATAACAACACAGCCCCTGACGCAAAACAAGACAGATTGTCAGGCCGCTGCATCTCTTCCGGAAGGAGTCCTGACGTTTTGGTGTGTCGCGCCCTGTCGGTCGGTCGAGGCTGTTGTGGCGCACAGATCTTTCACGCTGTGTAACCTTCTAACGGCCAGTCGCGTAACATGAGCAAGTCGTCTTCTGGCAAGTCACGACCTGCGAGAAGCTGTGCTACAGACGCACCACAGATGCCCAGGTGTCTAGTGCCTTTGTCAGTAATGGTACAACATGTGTAGGCCCAGTCAAAATCGCCGAACGCCTGGCGTGGATCGAGACTTTGCTGGCTCGACACAAAAAGCTTTGTCACGGCCTTGTGTATGACCATCATCATCCGATGAGTTCGGTCCTCTTTTGGGAGAATACGTACGGCGATGTATGCCATAGATGCAACCACGATACCTAGAGTGGCTGTACCATGTTGGCTCCTGCGGGTCGTTAGTGGTAGCCGAGAAGTAGTCATCATGTAGGAATTGTGCATTAAAAAGCGATCGTAGTTTGGAAGAGCCAATGAAATAGAATGAATGCATATTTGGAACCCTCATAATCCAATACTTTTGAAAGCAAACGCAGCACGAGGCTTGCTAGAGATTACCATCGATGGTGGGTTTCGGGCGAAGCTCCGGGTCGTAACTCCTTGGTAGACTATTGAAAGTAAAGAAAATCAAATGGTATGTATCGCGGCCCATATTACCGAGGATACTTGAAAGAAACCCCACTTTTAATGCATAGAGACTATGTGATGGTCCATCACCCAGTGATTCGTGGTGCTGTGTCTGACTTGGAATCGGCGTCTTGTCGCAGTGCGTCAGCGACTTGCGATCCAGCGCTGCACACACTGTACTGGCGCTCTTGCTTGATGTTGCCACTCTCGTAAATGTCTTGCTCGGTTTTCACTTGCCGATACGCTATCATCGCAGCGATTACCTTGCGTGCAGTTTCGAGGTTGATCATGGGTGAGAGTTGAGCCCACAGCTCTTCATCTACCCCTCTTGCTATAGCCTTGACAACGAGATCAGACAGCTTTGCAGGCGGGTTTTCGTCTGTAAGGACGTGATGGAATACAGTGGCAACGACGTCGTCTGTTGGATTGGACAAGTCTGGAGTCTTCTGCTCGTCAGAAAGCCCAAGCAGGTGACGGAGTGGTACACCGGCCAGAAAAGCGTTCTCAATGCGAAGAGAGGCGTTGTTGAAGAGTCGAGCCATGCACTCTTCAGTAAGTGCTTCGAATTTGAGGCGCGTGGCAAGACTCCAAAGATCGTAAAGATGGTCGGAGCTGGCGTCAGGAAGGGTAGGGAGATAGGCCCATTCCACAAGTGACAAAACACTGTTCTCAGAAGCACCACGGACAAGAAGACGGCCTTGTGCCCAGGCTCTCAGGACGTTATTCTGAGCCTTGTGCTTCTCCATGTTCAGAATTTTTTGAAGTTGCATCCACGCTGTTTCAGCAGTCCCAAGAGCTCCCTCAGCATTGAGGAAAGAGAGTCGAGTCTTTAAGCTCAGAGCCTGAAAGCTTTTGATGGATTTTGGACGGTCCTCGAGGGGCAGGTAATTCTTGTCCATGAATTGCCGATCCATGTATTCGCTGAGAACCTTATCCAGGCCTTTTTGGTACTCTTGCATAGGGTACCTCTCGATGCTTTCCATCAGAGACAAAAGCTGAACAATGGTAAGAACGTAGTCACGTATAGTAGATGATTGATATGTGCGGCAATGCACCAAGTGAGAATGTTACCTTTACCTCGAGCTTTTGTTCCTCGAATCGATTCGGTGACAGCCCGATGCTGGCAATCGACCCAAGCTGGTTGGAGATCTCTTTGCATCTGTCGTACTTTTCACGAAAGCGCTCTGACTTGACAGACAACTGTTGCATGTATCGGCTGTGACAACAGAGGACATTCTCACGAATGGTGCGCCAGTTTTCCAGGTTATCACCATGCTCGATAGTGATGATGTGCTGCATAGAAATTCTTATACTTCAGTCAGCCACGTCGTTGTATAGAGCTGTGAGAACTTGCTGGGAACTCGGTATGCGCTGCAGATCGTTCATCGTAGAAAGTGATGCTGCAGGCGGTGTCATGGCAGACTGCCCTGTCTCGATGCTATCAAGCACCATGTTGGATGTCCGTGGTGGGACGCTTGGGGATGAACCTTTGTCAGTGCTCATAGCATGCAATGAGAAGCGAGACAGGCTGTGGAGGATTGAGCAGGTCATAGTCAAGTACCAGAGCGCACGGACTGTGAGGTTCATATACTTGGTCTATCCTGGCTGACAGCAGCAGCTGTCTCTCACCTTGGGTGGATTCATGATAGTGAGCTGCTAAATAGCGTGAGAGTGAGAGAACAGAAACGTCAGTTACTGCGTATCTCGAGTCAACAGCATTGGCTGCAAGATTGAGAGCTGCAAGATAGATATGGAAGTATGCCAGGAAGCATATACATTGAGCAGGCATGTGCAGATTATGGTGGTGTGTCAGTCTGAGTTGTGTGGTGCGCGCCAACGCAGCGAAGCAACGTAAAGCTTGCAGCATGCTCTCAGGCAGCCAGAAGAACAACCTAGCTTGCTAAACTGTCATCATAAACGAAACGGTGCATTGGTGATGAAGATGACAGTGTTGTCGAGTAACGCATGCGAGGGGGGCTTTCCGCCAAGCAAAGGAGACGTCCCCGCAACGCCCAAATGTTGACCAACGCGGCCAGCAAAACAACGCGTCGCCATGGCCTCTTTCAACCACGAGCGCGTTGGGCACGCGTTGGACGAGCTGCTGCAGCGCATCGTCCCCGACGATCCTAATGACGACGAGGAAGCGGCCGAGCAGCGCCTCCAGGATGCCTACGACTACTCGATGCAGCAGCTCATTGCGGCAGGCGAGCCCAGCGCTGTGCCGGACGTCAACCACATTGCGAGCCTGCTGGAGGCAAAGAGTATGGCTGCCATGCGCAAGCACCTGCAGGTGCACTGGCTGACTAAAGAGCAGTTGCTGGCCCGGCCAGGGACTCCCATAAGAGCGCCCGCTTGCACAACCTCCTCGGACGGCTAGAGGACCAACCGGTGCTGAACGAGAAGTGGCGCATGCTGTACTTCCTTCACGAACTCTCCGACCTTCCAGGCGCGGCGCAACAAAATCCTTCTTTCGATTCTTCGCGCAGCCGCTCGCGCGGTCCCGCCACGCCATCGAGGCACCAGTCTTCTGTACCGCCATATGACAACCCAGCCTTCAGCGAAGCTTTTGCACAGCAAGGCTTGCCGCAGTATCCCGCTCATGAGCCTTCACCGAAGAATCTGACTCGGCCGGCGCCTCCTGAAGACAAGGTGGAGAAGCGTCGAGAGCGCCGCACGCAAGAGGCGAGCAAGGAGCAAGCTCAAGACGCTTCACAGTTGGAGAGAATCACCATGGGCCCGTCCGAGACAGACCTGCTTCGTGATTTACCCTTCACGCTCCAAGGCCTGTCATCGTCGAAACTCGTGTTCCCATCCTCGACTGCTCTGAAACTGCCCGCCAACCTGCCAATGCCCCTAGTGGGCCTGCTGCACACTCTCGCCGAGCCGGCTGTGCTGTACAAAGGACTGGCGGAGTTTGTCGAGTCGAGCGAGGGGGGCTTGATCCTTCAGAGCTTTCGATCAGCTCTGGGCAAAGAATTGCGTGCATACCTTGGTCTTGTTGCGACTCTGGAAGGACAGATACGAAGAGCACTGACTCAACTCTCCGAGAGTGCGCCCCACCAAGGTATCAGTAAGGCTGGAGTGACACTTAAACGATGTGTCATTTGGACTCGCGATGCGACTATGGGTCTGCGATTGATGAGTCTCATGGTTGAGCAGTCCAAGAAACTGAAAGGTGGTCAGCTCATCTCCATGATCCATTCTTTCTCGCTCAACCACGGAGATCCATATGTCATGTCTTTTGCCGAACGCCTTCTCTCTGACGTTACACGTCCGTTCTACGACATGTTGCGACAATGGGTCTACGATGGCGAGTTGTCAGATCCTTTCGGCGAGTTCTTCGTCTCTGAGCAGAACGAGGATGAGATGATGGACGTCAACGTCGACCAAGGAAAGGGCGGAGCGACCAGCGTCTGGGAGGACAAGTATAAACTCAATGACAAGATGGTCCCGACTATAGTTGCCGACGACTTCGCCAGGCGTGTGTTTCTCATTGGCAAGACCTTGAACTTCATACGCTACGGCTGCGGTGACGCCAACTGGGTGGACACATATTCGAAAGAAGCTTCAAAGGAATTGCACTACGGCGACACTGCTAACCTGGAACGGTCCATTGGCGATGCATATAAAACAACAATGGCACGGCTTATTGAGCTCATGGGCAACAAGTTCAAGCTCTTCGACCACCTGCAGGCGCTCAAATCATATATGCTACTCGGTGCTGGAGACTTCATTGCTGTGCTCATGGAATCTCTAGCATCAAATCTCGACCGCCCAGCCAATACACAATACCGGCACACCCTGACAGCGCAGCTAGAGCATGCCGTACGCAACTCGAACGCACAATACGATACTGCAGATGTATTGAGAAGACTCGATTCTCGTATGCTCGAACTGTCACACGGTGAGATTGGATGGGACGTCTTCACATTAGAGTACAAGATCGATGCACCCGTTGATGTTATTGTGACACCTCACGGCTCCAAACAATATCTGAAGGTGTTCAACTTCTTATGGCGCGTCAAGCGTGTCGAGTTTGCTCTGGGTTCGACATGGCGTCGCTGTATGACCGGAGCTCGGAGCGTGCTCGGCATAGTGGATGACAAATTCGGCAAAGACTGGAAGAGGGCTCGGTGCGCCATGGCTGAGATGGTTCACTTCGTGAATCAACTACAGCATTACATTCTCTTTGAGGTCATCGAGTCGTCCTGGATTGACCTTCAAAAGGCCTTGATCAAACCAGAGAGTACACTAGACGATATGATTGATGCACATGCCAGGTATCTGAACAACATCACGAGAAAGGGTTTGTTGGGCAGCCAGAGCATTGATTTCACAGGCCAACTACATGAGCTTCTCAAGACTATGCTTGCCTATAAGGAAGTTGTCGACAGCCTGTACTCTTTCTCTGTATCAGAGTTCACGCGCCGTCAAGAAGCTGCCGCAAAGATCGAAACGCGTACAGCAGCAGGGCGATGGGGTCTTTCTGACAGAGACGGATCACGCACATCTACGCCGGATCCATTTGCAGCATCGCGCGCCGCCTCGCGTCAAGATCTAGACTCTCCTTACCCTCCACCTCTGATAAGGCCTACAAATGGCGGATCTGGCGAAGATGATGTGCTACCAGCATTGCGACAGCGTTTAGCACATCTGGCTGCAGATTTCCAAGCGAGAATCTGTCTGCTGCTGGGAGATCTTGTGCATTCGCCGGATGGAGAGCTTAAGATGCTTGCTGTCAACATCAACTTTAACGATGTATACAAGCCAGAGCGTAGACGAAGGAAGAGTGAGAAGAAGCGGGAGAAAGAGAGGGAAACACCTGCCCTCTCTAAAGCGACTGTTGCGAGTTAGAGACTTGCACAGGCTCTGCAATTGAGCGTACCTGTACAAAGGCCAACAGAGGAGCGAGACGGTATCAAGGCAGCGGTGATACACACTGGAATCTAGGCGCTCCAGCAGCTTAAGGCTGCAGGACTGCAAGAGCTAGGCTCACAAAACAATATCAATACCCAAGTTATAAAAGGATGTCGTAGAAGCCTATAAGGCAGATGCATGCTGAGGACAGCGAAGCAGCTACATGGCGAGCGATTTGTCCAAGTCAGGATAGCAATTTTGTAAGAACATGTGGACGTCTGTATGCGCAAGGGCAACTTTTTGCTGTGTACTATGTTCGAGATACTATCCAATTGTTTGCTGTGTCCGCCAAGCTCCAATCGTAGACCAAATAAGGCAAGCATCGACGATCATATTTGTCGATCTGCCCCAGGTGTCCGAGCGCTGAATCCTTCCGTGCAGGATACATTGACCGCGAAATGCTTTACTGACTAGCTGCCAGACATAGAAGTATCACTTGAACCCCATATTTTTCACACCATTGAAGCGTAAGGAAAGACTTGCGCGTTGACACTGCAAGAAGATGACGATATCCTGGCTTCTCAGCCAATTATCATAGCCAGGAGCCCCGCGGAAGCTAAAACTGAGCCTGACGCAGGCATCGAAATCCAGACTTGAGCTAACAGTCCATTGTCGGTCATGGCGGGAATAGCGTATCAAGCATCCAAGTCCTTGCTGCTGTTGTCCGTGACGCCACGCTGCTCAAAGGCACAAAAGATTATGTGCTGCTCCGTTACAGCATCGTTCGAAGCAGTTTCAGTGTCTCCTGGATAAGGCAATGACCCACGACCGCTGGACAGACCCCTCGCCAAAGAGCGAGCAGAGCTATCGCAATGCCATCACCAAGGAACAGGAGTTGCAAATGAGCGCTGTCCGCACACTTTCTGGCTTCAAGCGCGAAGCCCTCCACGCCGAGCTCACCCAATCGAAGCTATTGAGCTACCTCGATCTCGACGAACGACCTTCCTTCGCCATCCATGCTGGTACAAAACCGAGCGCGGAAAGTCCTCTCGATCTGGTGTACAGTAATGCAGCATTAAAGAATGCGGAGGACTTGTTGGCCAGTGTCACCGGTCAGCAGACTGAAGGCAGCTTGTTTGTGGAAAGCGCCGCACTACACTGTGCCTTTAGAAATTGGCTGTTGGGGGTCCTAGATGAGTGCGATCTGGCACGCCGCGGCAATGCATACATATTTGAGGGCTATCTATGGACAGCGGTCAATGTGAGCCAGTACAAAGTCATTAATGGCATAGCGACGTCCATGCTTTGGTCCGATCCAAGCAATGCGAAGCTGCATCCCACACTGGGATCAAAGCAGAATGGACAGCCGAAACATCTCCCACTTCGAGCGTATCTGCGTGCAGGACGACCTTCAGTCAAGAATGTCGACATCAACGCAGAATCAAGGAGAGATTCCAAAGGCAGCTCTGGTGCAGAGCAGAGTGGAAACGGGCCATATGATTACACTCTCCCTCTACCACCATTGGCGACTATGTCTGAGCATATCAAATACTTCCGAGCTACCAATTGGGCCCAAACACCGCTTGGGGGTCTGTCATCATGGTCGTCTGAGCTCCGTTGCGTGGTAAATATGACCCTCAACGATAGCTATCCTGCTATCCTTTTCTGGGGAGAAGAGGCCATCATGATCTATAACGAAGCCTATATCCAGCTCCTTGGTGTTCTGCACCCCTGCATGGGAAAAAGCGCTCGCACACATGCGAGCAACTACTGGTCTACATTTACTCCTCTCATTGAACGTATCAACACGACCGGCACTTCATTACGGGAGCACGACGTGCCGCTGTTCGTTGACAGACACGGGTTCCTTGAAGAAACATACTGGTCATTCCAATTCATCCCTATTCTCGACAAGGAGGGTCGTATCGGAGGATACTACCATCACCTCTTCGAGATCACAAAGCATCATTTACTCCAACGCCGCGTGTCTACTCTTGTGGAGCTAGGCAGTGTTACCGCAAATGCTCGGTCTTTACAATGTTTTTGGGATCGAAATTTGCAGGCATTGTCTCTCAACAGCAAGGATGTACCCTTCGCTATCTTATACTCAGCCGAGCACAAGTATGGCTCCGATATCAGCACTATCTCTTCTCCTGGTACAGGTGCGAGCAACAATCTCGGGAACTGTAAGCTCAGAGGTTGTATAGGTGTGAAGAGCGGTCACCTGCTTGCGCCACCTACAATCGATATGCAGGGTAGCTCTTATGTCTTCCACTCGTATCTACTCGAAGCTTCCAAGCTTGGAAAAGCAACGATTGTGCAATTGGAAGATCTGAACCTGCCAGATTCTTTGCTTGCTGATGTGGACTGGAAAGGCTACGGTGATCCGTGCCGCGTTGTCGTTGTTTGTCCAATCCTGCCCCTGACTGGGGAGAATACACAAGTGGAAGGGTTCGTCATCCTCGGTGTTAATCCTAGGCGCCCATTTGACGACAACTACCAGAATTTCGTACATGTGATGCTACGATTGCTAGCTACGAGTCTGGCAAGTGTGGCTTTTTTTGAGTCCGAGGTGAAGCAGAAGGAGAGGGCCATCGAGAATGCAGCCGACCTGCAACAGCAGTTGCTTAACGAAATTGAAGCGAAAGAGAAGAAGTTCCAGAGTTTTGCGGAGAGGAGCGATGTCGCAATCTTCATCCTGGATGCTGTGGGAAGGTACACTTACCGGAACAGGCGATGGTGAGTCCAACTCTTCGAGATGTACATCTGAATGTATCTCCACTAACTTGATCGAAGGTACGATATGTTTGAAGTGGCATCAAATGTCGAAGATGCAATGCAGGCCTGGCTGAGCATTGTATTTCCGGAAGACATCAAGAAATGTGAGGGTGTCTTTGGCAAATTGGTGATGGAGAAAGTGCCTGTCATCTTCGAGATCAAAACCAGGATGACGTGGTCACCACCAACGGAGCTTGATCAAACTGACTGCGAAGGCTCGCAGCATCACAAGTGGATCCTCTGTTCTGCTTACCCTGAATTAGGACCAGATGACGAGTTACTCCAGATTGTAGGCAGTGTTACGGATATCTCCAAGCAAAAGTGGGCCGAAGGGATTCAGAAGATACGCACCGATAGCGCTCTGGAGAGCAAGAAGCATCTGGAGCACTTCATTGACACAACTTCGCACGAGATGCGCAACCCACTTTCTGCCATCATGCAATGTGCCGACGGTATCCTCTCATCCTACTCTTTCAGTAATAGAAGCCCTCCAAGCCCAACGACATATTTCGATCTGCTTGATCAAACACTTGACTCCGCGCAGACTATTGCGCAATGTGCACAACACATGCGCCACATTGTCGATGACATCTTGACTATCTCAAAACTCGACTCGGGTCTGCTCGTTATCACCCCGGTAGATGTCCAGCCGGAGAGCGTCGTAAAACACGCCGCTAAAATGTTTAACTCGGAGGCTAAGGCTGCAGGTGTCGATCTCTCTTTTGCAGTGGACCAATCTTATCGTGATCTTGAGGTAGACTGGGTATCGTTAGACCCAACCCGAGTCCTACAGATTCTTATCAACCTGCTCACCAACGCAATCAAATTTACACGCTTAGAGACCAAAACACGTAAAATAACCATTACCCTCGCAGCCAGTGCGACGGAGCCGAAGTCGTCCCCTGATGGCGTACAGTTTATCGAGACTAGACTTGTGTCGGATAACCATCATCTGGAGCATGACTGGAAGCAAGGCAAGACACATTACATACAATTCTCTGTCAGCGACACGGGCCGTGGTCTGACACAAGAGCAAACAAGCTCTCTTTTCAAGCGTTTCTCACAAGCCTCTCCTCGGACACACGTGCACTATGGGGGTTCCGGCCCAGGCCTATTTATCTCACGGAGGCTGACCGAGCTCCAAGGCGGCTCTATCGGTCTTGCAAGCGAGTACAAGAAAGGGAGTACTTTCTCATTCTACATAAGAGCTCGTCACGTCGAGCCAGCCACACTTAGGAAAGGTAGTATGCCTGACGTATTTCCAGAAGATATGAAGCATCGTAACCAAAGGTCGTCTCTTAGCATTCCGCACGATCCACCGCACATTAATCATGAGGCCACGCAAGAGGATAGTCAATCCTGGCGGTATGGGCACACAGGGGCATCACCATCGGAGCCACAAGTCCCCTCGCCCCTTACCGCCACGTCTACCACAGATAGTCTGGGTTTACCACCGCCCCTTGATTTCGCCGAGCTGAAACGTACAAAAAGCATCCCCGAGACACTACACGTGCTCGTTGTCGAAGACAATCTGGTCAACCAGAAGGTACTTGCAAAGCAGCTGCGCAACCTGGGTTGTGTTGTATCAGTAGCGAATCACGGGCGAGAATCACTGGACTTTCTGCCCAGAACCACGCGGTGGAACCACAATGTCTACAGCGCACGCTCTAAGTCGCGCGGCCCTTCAATTCACGTGCCTTCCCCAAGCGAAGCAATGGCTTTGCATGGTCTTCCCTGCGGCGGCGACGTACCTATCGAGCTTTCACTGATTCTCATGGACTGGGAAATGCCAATTATGAATGGTCTGACTGCTGTCGCCAAGATAAGGGAACTGGAGCAGGATGGTCTGCTGAAAGGTCACGTACCGGTCATTGGGGTCACGGCGAACGTAAGACAGCAGCAAATCGAAACAGCAATACAAGCGGGAATGGACGATGTTGTTGGAAAGCCTTTCAGGGTTGCGGAGCTGTTGGAACGGATGAGAGGAATTGTCAAGGGGGTCGGGGAAACAGGTTGAGACCTTGACCTGAGAAACTCTTCAAGACTTAGGTCGCGCCATATCCTCCCAACAAAACACTCTCCTACTTTTTGTGCATACAATGCCGTCGCTACAAAATAAGTTCGTCCAGGAAGTTGATGCTAGCAGTGGACGTGGGCATCTCTTTCACGAGACATCCATGCAATGACATCCATGTCTCATATACACAAAGTGGGTCTAGAATTCGGGGTATGGGGAGCCAAGGGAACCAAATGCCTCACAGATGCACCAATGGGACATGTTTGAATAGATTAATCAATCCTAATTTGGTAGGTTTTATGTGAAGCCGCCAAGCATCCGACTTGGCTTTCCCCATTCATCCTACTGTCAAGCACCAGTAAGGCCATGATCCTCGGGCCGTTCCTTTGCTTGCTTCATTCCGGATGCTCTGGGTAGAGTTTTTCCGCTTCGGACATTTCGTCGGCTCGATGAGGTGCAAATATTTCTCTTGAGTGGCGTGTTGGGGTTTGTGGAAGACGGGTTCGAATTACTTTGTGTTTATAAAATCCCTCCCCGCATTGGGAAATGATTTCTACGGATCTTCTGTTACTGATTCACTAATTCTAACCATGAAGTACACAATCTTCCTAGCCACCGGCGCAACAGCAGCTGCTGTGGCTGGGCCTTCATATCTGGCCCGCACGGCCGACTCTCAGATCCGCTTCGGGGTGAAAAAAACATTTGGCTACATGCAAGCCACACTCTACGAAGGATACGAAGCAGCCATCGCGCTAACCAAGAACCAAACGCTCGTAGATTGGTATAGAGGCCAAATCGATGATGTCATTGTGCAAGCCGATGGAACAATCGCAAACTGGAACTACTCACGCTACTCGCTTGACGACTACCGCATTGGTAACAACTTGCTTTGGTGGTACGACCACACAGGCGAGGAAAAATACAAGAGTGCTGCCAAAATTATCCGCGAGCAGATCGACCGCCATCCCAAGAACAAAGAAGGCGGGTACTGGCACCGCGCCCCGATTTACGAAGATCAGATGTGGCTGGATGGCATCTTCATGGCGGATACCTTCTACGCTACATGGACGAAGAAGTTTGACAACGACAATACAACGGCTTGGAACCAGCTGGTCAAGCAATTCGATCTAGTACGAATGCCCTTTTAGTCGTACAATGATTTTTCCAGGCTAACTACGTTACAGATTGAGAAATACACACGCAACAAAACCACAGGACTACTTGTCCACGGCTACGACGAAAGCAAGAGCAAAGTCTGGGCCGACCCCGTCACAGGCGCAGCGCCCAACGTGTGGAGTAGAGCAGTAGGCTGGTACTTTATGAGTCTGCTCGAGGTCATCCCTCTGCTGCCCGCGTCGCACCCAGGAAAAGCAAGATTGACAAGCTACTTCACCACGCTCGCTGCCGCGCTCAAGAAGACACAGCACAAAGACGGCGGATGGTGGCTCATCATGAACGAGCCGTATCCGGGCAAGAAGGGAAATTACATTGAGAGCAGCGCGAGCGCCATGTTCACGTACGGCTTCCTGAAGGGCATCAGGGACGGGCATCTGAAGGAGAAGGACTACTTTGCCAGTGCCAAGAAGGGATATGATCGGCTTACCAAGTTCAACACGCAGAGGGCTGATGGGACGCTTGATTGGCAGGGCACGGTCGAGGTGGGAAGTCTGAACAGCAACGGTACATACGAGGTAAGTTTAGTTTGGGCAATTGGTTAGTGAAGCATTGCTAATCATACACCGCAGTACTACATCGGAGTCAAGCTGGCGGTCAATGACTACAAGGGTGTTGGGCCATTCATGCTGGCGAGCTATGAGATGGAGACATGGAAATAGATTTGTGGGGTTTTACTGAATTTGAAAAACCAATGACAGGCAAATACTGGATACTTTGACGTAAATATGCAGGGCTGATGCAGAGGTTGGACTTGTGCAATCTGTTTAGCGGATGGCATGAGTTGGAATCGCAAAGAGCGCAGCAAGAGCATTGAAACCCAAGGATGTATTACAATAATTTAGTTCTTCCTGCATCATGAATGTGGCAAAATCTCTCAGTTTCAGAAACCTTGATTTATTTCCCGCCAACTCTTCAGATGGTATACCTAAACCCGACCTGCCCCTCAATAGGATCAACAGGCTCTCCATTAGCAAGCTGACGATCTGCCTTCTTATTCGTCTTCCAGAAATACCAACTCGTCACACACAGAACCAGCAACGTGTAGAACTGCAGACCGGCGCTGACCCAAAGTCCCACAACATAGCCTGGTGCGTCCCGCTGCCTGAACACGGTGCTGGCGAGAATACCGCCAATGCCACCAAACCCAATCTGCAGAGCTGACGCAACGCTGCGCTTCGACTGCATGCGGATGTTGTTCGCCTGGTAGGTGAGGATCGCGGGTACGTTACCCTGAGCACCCATGGTTCCGAGGAAGACGCCAAAGTAGCGGATGGGATTGCTCTTCACGTACGCGACGAGCATCAGGCCAATCAGACAGATGATCGATTGAATGGCGATGATGGGAGCGCGGAGTTGATACTTGTCGCCGATGTAGGCGAAGGCGAAGGCGGTTATCATGGCGGCGATGGCGGGAGGGGCGGAGAGAGCATTTGCGAGACCAGCACTGTATCCTGTGGATTTGCGTTAGTGTGCGCTCCAAGATTGATGCTAATACCGAAGGCCGATTTGAGTCTTTTTGGAGGTGATGTGGTTTGTAGGGTAGACTCAGGATAGGAATGTGTAGAGGACAGGGGCGGGAGAAGGGACAACTTACCCATGCCAACAAGAATAACGGGCGTGAAATAAGCAAAAGCATAGACAGGCAGCGTCGTTGACATGAAAAGGGTGCAAAATGCCCATAATTTGAGGTCACTGAGGTGCTTCAAGCCCTTGGCCAAAGTCAGGGGGTCTGCCTCAGAGTCGCCGCGGTCCTCCTCAATTCTGCGGAGCACATAGTTGGCCTCTGCCTCGTTGAGGAATCCCTGTTTGGCGGCCTTGTCGGGAAAGTCGAGGATAATGAACCAGGCACCGATTGCGACAACGCAGGTAAGGATACCTTCGAGGATGAAGATCCATTGCCAGCCTCGAATGCCACCAACGCCTTCCATTTGCATGATACCGTAGGCGAGGATATTAGCAAGGCCACCAACCCCAACGGCGACGAGGTAGAAACCACCAAGACTGTAATCATCAGCAGATATACACGAAGCTGAGCACGGAATCACTCACCGCTTCTGCATCTCCCTTCTCTTGTACCAGCAAGTAATGAGATACACGCATCCAGGGAAGAATCCTGCCTCAAAGAAACCGAGCAGGGCTCGGCACAGAGTGAGAGTTTTCCAGCTAGTCACAAAGCCTTGACCGATCATGACAGCACCCCAAGAGAGAGCGATGAAAGCGAGCCAGTTCGCGCTTCCGACTCTGCGGAGGATGATGTTGGAAGGCAGTTCAAATATGACGTAAGTAGGGAAGAACATGACGAGAGCTGTGGTGTATCTTTCGCCGACGTTGAGGGCGAGATCGGCTCCCATACCAGCAACTCGAGCATTGGCGATGTTGGTACGGTCGATCTAAATGTGTGAGGCGAAGCTCTCAGATGGTGGGTGCAATACAACTTACAAGTGAGATGGAATACAGAGCGCCGAGGATAGGCAGTAGTCTCCAATCGATCTTGCGGACGATCCGCTTTTCTTCAATGCCGTCGACATCGGAATCTGCGTAGTGGGCTGGCGTGGCATCGTATTTCTCCTGATGGACCGTACCGGGCTTGTATTCGTCGTCGCTGCTGCTGTTCGTCATTGTGCCTGGTACTGATGCCTTGCCGCCAAGCGGTTCGTAAGTTCAAACGCTGCTTGATAGCCCTGTGCATCAGCCAGCGAGCAGACCACCATTATATCTACGATCCATCGAATCTGGCCGCGGCAATTTTCGTTAATGCTCACTTGGCTCCAAGCACCCTGGACGCTGCGCAGGTGTCAGTAGCAACACGGAGACCTGATTGATTGAGTGGTAGCGCGCTCAGCATTTCTTGGACTCGTACCGGAGTGGAGATGAGATCAAGACAGAAGCGTGGGGATCGTGGGGTACCAAGCTGAACATTCACAGCATAGCGCGGACATGCAAAGCACCAAAGTCTTGGAACTGCAAGACAGGATTGCTGCGTTCATTCCCAGTGGAAAGCGCTGGCCGCCAAAGGACCGAATTCAGGAGGCTACCAAAGGCAGAGTTGAGTTCACTTCCTCCTCCTTGACACGGTTCAGACCAGCTTCCTGCTCCATTGCCCACCTTCCATGTCTTTCTGACGCGTAGAACAAAGGCAACCACACTGCAACATCAGCTGCTGGACACGCACCGGTCGCTCTTGGTCGAAAGGAGGAGTTGCCAAATTGGGGTGCGACCGTTACTGCCCACGAGGCGCGAGACCACGCGGATGCTCGAAGCCAAGTACGTCAAAAGCGCCGGCGGCTGGCTAGACCTTCACAGCCACCTCCCAGTCGCACCGGTGCAATCCTTACAAGTGCCAAATGTACCGTGAGGCTCTTTGGAAAATCGTCTCTGGCGGAGCGGAGAGTGGTCCGCGTGTCGTGGCGCCCAGGAACCACATTGCGGGGTCAGTCTTGGTGCGTCATACTTCGCCGATGCGGAGCGATCACTGTGCACGTTTGGGGTGCCGTTGTTCGGTTGAAGGCACCGAAAGGAGCATGGTCATGTGGTTTTGCTGTATGAATCGATGAGATGGGTACTGAGGTAAGCGCATTAGCGGTGGCTACAACCGCTTGAGCACGGCGAAGATGCCTCGGTTCTAAGCAGTGTGGCTTTCCAGCATGTATTGGCACTCGTTCTGTGATCTCTTCTATCTTGGTGTTGTTGTTGAAGAGACGGAAAGAGAGTCAAGGTGCGGAATTAGACCTATTTACCTGCGTGAAGGGCTGCCGATATTTCCGGACCACACACTTGGTAAGGCAAACTTCACAATAACGCAGAATCTCTGGCTGATGAACCTCTTCGTTTCGTGCGTAGGTTACCAAGTACCTGGAGGAGGTTCATGAAGATGCCCTGATCACCCTGAAGTTCTTCTCGCAACCAGACCCTTGCCCGTGACTGTCATAATAAGAGAACAGCCTCACTAGACGACAGTGCATAGCATGTCACACTCTTTACTGCCAGTCACCTCCTCCAGTATTCCAGGAAGCTTCACCTCCACCAGCAGCAGCGGTGTTGTCTTCACTTCCCCAGCCGCCGGTTGCTTCAACCGGACCACCTCCACCCATCGTGTCACCCTCGGCAGGAGGTGCCTTGCAGCGCTGTTTGGAGTTAGTGTGCTGGCTTCACATCATCGAAATAGCTCTCACCTTGATGGTATGACCGAATTCCTGGCAGTTCTGACACTGAACCTTGGACCAGTCTTTTGGCTCTGGGCAGTCACGGGAAAAGTGGCCTTGCTTATCGCAGTTGCGGCACGTAACATTGTCTGGGTTGCGAGGCTGATCGCACTCCTTTGCGATGTGGTCCTCGGAGCCACAATTACGGCAAGTCCTAGGAGGGCGCGCCTCCACATTGGGACACTGCTCGTGTTAGCACGAACCAGACTAATGACAGCATAGAAGTACTCACGTCCTTAGAGAAATGACCAGTCTCGTTGCACTTCCTGCACTCCACACCCTCAGCTGAGCGGGGCTCGGTGCAATCCTTCGCGTTGTGACCTTCTTGCTTGCAGTTCTTGCAAGCATGGGGGTTGAAGCGCTCCTTTTGACAGTCACGAGCACGATGACCCTCCTCGCTGCAGTTGACACATTGCACAGTAGGTGTCATGGAGACAATCTCGGGTTGCTCCTGCTTGCAGTGCTAAGCTTGGTCAGTGAAGTCCTTGGGGCGAATGGGGTCACTTGCCTTCCTAATGTGGCCGAGCTCACCGCAGTTACTGCAGAGTGGGACACCACGGTCCTGGACGAAGCCAGCAGAAGCAAGGCGCTCCAGGTTTTGCGCGGCGTTCTCAGGCCAGCCCTCAGCCATCTTCGCACGGCGAGGCTTATCGGACAGCTGAACAGTGAGGACGTACTCGCGCTCTGGGTTGCCAATCAAGTCGACAACGGTCATGTTGGCAGCCACCTCCTGCTTCTTTGCAATCAAATAGACAGGCAGTCCATCTGTGCGGAGAGCAGCTTCAACATCAGGCAGGTTGAAGTCGTCTACAATGGAGCGTGCGTATGCCTTCAAGCAAGTACGGAACGAATCGAGGTCCTTCTCGGTTGCAGCCTTGATGAGTTGAACCCAGGCTTCGCCAGCCTCGAGCTCAGGGACACCCGTCCAGTCGACAATGCGCCGCTCCTTGCATTCAAGCGCCCTGTGGCCTTCCTTGTCGCAGAGTTTGCACTTCTCCGGGTTTGTTGGACAGTTACGCGCTGAGTGGCCTTCGACGCCGCAAGCCCGGCAGGTACCTGTGAACTCGCGCTCGACTCGAGGGTTAATGCAGTCAGCCTTGTTGTGACCAACCTCTCCGCAGTTGAAGCACTCTCCGGTGAGGCCGCCTCCAGCAGGCTTATCGGAGCAGTCGCGAGCATAATGACCAGTCTGGCCACAGCTGCAGAACTGTTAGCATACTGAGTAAGGGTGCAGTAGATGCAGTGTGGCTTGCTGTCTTAGGGTAATGGGGGAAAGTAGACTCACATGCGGCAGGTATCGTCACCTCCACCACCTCCACCGCTTCCACCGGCAGCATCGTCACCACCACCCCAGGAGTCTGCAGCGCCGCCGCCAGAGGTATCTGCACCACCCCAAGAATCACCACCACCAGCATCACCAGCTCCCCACGAGTCACCACCTGGCGTAGTCAGCAAACTTGTCTGTGTGGCAACTGCAAAAGACTCACCGCCAGCTTCGGCATTCCAACTCATAGCTGCGCCGTGACAGAGGACTGGAAAGAGAGAAAACCCTTTCTCTATGCGTGTAAACAAGACTAGTACGATTTCAGCTGTTGTCGAAACCCAGGTTCGTTGTGACAAGCTGTTGAACCCGAAGTGCGGAGCGCCAACCTACAGGTGTAGAACAGCAAGGTACCGAGTAAGATGACTGTCAGTATGTGTTACTGGGACAGTGCGTGCAACGACGAGAGTACAGTTGAGTTTGTGTGCGATGGTATTTTGTGGTGTCGCGTTTGACTGTTATTATTTACACAGGCAGGCGCGGCAGTGTGGGGCCAGTAAAATTGGGGCGACGACGACGACGTCACCGCGGTGAGAGTGAAGATGCTGTTTTGAGTCGGCGAGTGCTACAAGTGCTGTGCTGAAAAGCCTCTGGGGAGCTTGATGTTTGGATGGAAGGAAATGGTTGGCGCAAGGCAGTGCACAAGTGCGGCAAAAGAGCGGAGGTAGGAGAAGTCGTGCAAGGGGATCATGGATAGAAGAGGGAACTGAGAGTTGCCACGCATTCTGAGCCCGAAGCAGTCACTACAGGTGCTAGGGCAGGGCATTTGTGAATTGCAAGGCATCGGTGCAATGCGGAAGCGCGAGAGAAGACTGGAGACCAGAGTGCTACAGCAAGAAGATCATGAACAGAGGAAGACGAGAAATTCGGGAAGATCCAGACAAACGTGCCATTAAACAAAGGCAGTGCACTATCAAGGTATAATGCTGGTAACACATCATGAAGCTCTTAATCAGCAAAGACAAACACCATCATAGCCTGAGATCGTACCGCCGCGCGGTAAATGCGAAAGGCTGAAAGCCATCGTACTGTACATGTCAACAGCTACGCCAAACACCGGAAGGACTGCTGCGCCACCGGGCGATCATACACCACGGAACTGGTCATCGTGTTAGTTGAATGTCCGTTATATCACTGTGAGTATAGACTTACCATGCGCACGATCAAGAACCAGACAGCTCCAATGAAGCGGAATGCAGCAAGACCAGCAACACTCCAAAGTACGACTCCCAGGTAAATGTTTGAAACACGGGTCTGGTGGGCGTCTATTTGGTCTTTTGCAACTGTAACCTCTAGACCGCCAGTCTGCAAGACAACAGCTGTGAGACCCAGATTGCAGAACATCCAAAATAGGACGACGCCAGATCGGAAACCTTTGTAGTAGTCTTCTTGCTTGTCTGAGGCCGATGGAATCTTCTTCTCTTCCTTCCATTTTGTGCTGAAAGTCTGCAATTCCTTCTCGTACATCGTGTTCAAATCGGCATCATCAGTCGGTGCCTGGATGTCAGCCTTTCCATCGGCCTTGGTGGTGACCGATGGAAGCTTCTCAGGCTTGTCGTCTCCCTTTGTTCCCCAGGTAATGTCGTGGGTGTTGCAGAAAGCGTACACGTTGAGAATGTTGATGTATGTCGGCGTCATTAGAAGATACTGAATGAAGCAGGTGAACATGTGCCATGGATCGAGGAACAGGAAAGAGACGATGAACCACATGATGTATGTCGAGGCCAGAGACACGATCAAGTTGAAGAAGATTGTGTTCTGGAAGACTTCGGCAAAACTGAAGCCGTCCTTGACTGTGTCTTGTATCGACCTTACTGTGATGTAGATGGATGCGAACATGAGGTATGTCATGATGATACACCAGAAGTAGACCATGGACATATACCACTTGTTTGAACCCTGCGGTCGGTTCCCGAGTGAGAGGATGAAGCAGGTGATCAAAACGGCGATGTAGAGCCACTCGAAGAGTACGAACAGGACCTTACCAGCGGTACCGATGTACGTGGCTACAGAAGCAGTGAGAATGTGGAAAACCAGGAAGAAGTTGCCGAGGGCAAACCAGGCGAACAGCATGCTGACTGTCTGGTAGAAGAACTCGACGAGGAACATTGTCTTGCGAATGGCGGAGTGATCGCTGCGGAAGATATCGAAGGAGTGAGCCAGAGCGTAGACAGCAGCGAAGAAGGAGCCGTTCAGCCAGCGACGACGCTGGCCAATGAACTCTGCCATGGTCGTGGGTACATCGGTCTCGCCATTGGAAGACTTGACGTATTGCAAGATCCAGTGGCAATTCCTCTTGGAGACGAGTTCGAAACAAAGAATACGATCCTCGGCAAGGTACATGTTGGCTGTGAAGATACCAGCGTTGGCGCCGTGCATTTTCTCACCAGCGAAGTACTTCTCAAGTGGCCCTTGCCCAGTCTTGTCGTTCTGAAGAGCAACATAGCGGTATGCAGAGAAAGCACCGGGAAGCACAGTGATGAAACCAAAGGCTGACTCTAAAGGCTTATCCAAGATATTGCTCATCTTGTACTCGAAGTTTTGAGTCGCAACCAGAGGGTTCAAAAGCTTTTTACCATGAACAAGCATAGCCTTGATCTCACCGCAAGCGCCTGCACACATGGGCTCGAGATCGAAGGCCTTCCATAGCTGATAGATCGAGTCCTTTCCAGGCTTGGTTCCAGCATCAATCAGCACACAGATGTTGGGGTCCAGGACGGTACCAAAAGCCTGGAAGAACCATCTATGCGAGTTGATTTTCTTCTGATTCTTCTCCTTGAGACAGAAAAGCATCTGCACAGGCGTGTTGCCCTTTTTGACGCCGACTACACCTTTCTTGATGTCGAGAGTCATTTGGGTTGTGTACTAGTGGGTCCGTTAGTCATTGCTCCGAGCACAGCCACGCCGCCTCACGTACTTCGTAAATATGCGCAGTCACATCCTTGCCGTTGACTTGCTGCTTGGCAATGCCGTCTTGGTACACACCAAGACCTGCGAGGACAGCTCTCGTTCGTGGGTTGATCTTCGCACGGCCGTCGCTGACGACGCAGACTACAATCTTCTTCCACGCGTCCTTGCCCCACGTCTTGCTGTTGGTTCGCGAATTCATGTACTCGATGTTCTTGATGACGCCCATCATGGTGCGCGCAAACAACTCGTCTTCCTCGTTATACATGGTCACGACAATGAACAGCTCCGTGTGTCTCGGCTTCGCAAACAGCTTCTGGCGCAATGTAAAGCGCTCAGCGTCAAAGTCGCCAGGGTCGCAGGTGGCGGCCGAGTAGCGCATATGCGTGAACTCGTCACGCTCTGGAGGCTGTGCATGTGGAACTTGATTGAGCAGTCGCGGAGGAATGGGGCAATCAAGAACCAGGTTACCCTTGAACAGCTGGACTTCCTTTACTGTTTTCCATCGCTTGATTGGCGCGGGACTAGGTGTGTGCTGGATAGGTTCGTCGTGGAAGGGGTTCTCTGGGTCCATCTGATCGTCCAAGTCGTGTGGATCTGGGCCATATGAGTTGGCGCCCCCCAGCATCGGCCTGCCATCTTGCTCGTCCTGCCAGTAGTGGTCTGGCTGGGTGCCGTAACCCGGGTGCGGGCTCTGGTCGTGCGGTGCGGGGTCATACGGCTGGTTGTAGTATGCGTCGTGGTGCGCTTGAGGGTCTAGAGAATAGTCGCTGTCGTGTCGTTGCGGTCGGGGATCGTAGTCGTCGTGGTAGTTGCCGCCAGCATAGGGAATGTTTTCCACTGAGTACTGCGCTTGTCAGGTCACGAACACGCCTGAAGGTTTGCTCGAGAACACATACACTTGGCTGGAGGGGGAGCCTATCCCCAGAAGCGGCTGGATGGGTCATGCTGGGGCCCATGGGAATCTCGAGTGGCGCGGCTTGCGAGGCATAATTGTCTTCAAGCTGATAGCCAGCGAGTGGGTGTCCTGGAGAGGGCGTTCGCCCAGGACCTGGACGGCGGGGGTCCATTTCGTAGTGGTCCTCGTCTGTAAGAGTGCCTCAATCAGTGTTCTGCCTCAGGCGTGCAATGCTGTGTGAAGGATGGTGGTAGTGATGAGCAACGAATGGATGCGCAGGCGACGAGGAATGCGGAAAGATGCAGATCCGGAGCGCAGAGCCGCGATACATATGTAGGAGTCGCCGATACGGTGTCTGAGGGAAAAACGACAGGGAATTTGGGAAGGCGATCCTGGGCGCAGGATCCGGCTATGCGTACGACGCAATCGTAATGCGCACAGGCTTAGATGCTGGGGAACTCACCCAGTCGGTTGTAGCCAGACATGGCGCTGGTTGCTGAGCTAACTGCTGCGCTGCTGCTGAGCTGCTGCGCCTGGAATCAATTCGCGGGTGCTGCAAACACCGTCTCCACTGCCCAAACACGCGTCAAGAGGGATCAGCCGGCAAGTCAAGCGTGGCTTTGTTGCTTGCTCGAATGCGATGGTCGTATCGCGGCAATTTGAAACCCGATGCGTTTGGCGGGGAGGCACACGGTACGGTAGGTACTAGGTAGGTGCTAGGTAGGGTGCACGGCAGCTTGTTTACCTAGCAACAGGCGTTGCGAGGACGATACCGTATGACGACGATGCTGCGGGTCCTGGACAGGAGCACAAGAAACGGCTTCGACTCTGCAGCCGGGCCACCCTCACTCTTCAACAAATACACAGAGCGGTCAAGGCAGCGCGCAGCCCAGCAACCAGCTGGCCCAGCGCTTCTTTCGTGTGCAGCCCAGCCAAGCATAGCGGTGCATCCCTGAAACTGGTCCAGGTGGCGCTGCGCATACATAGCCGCACCTGCTGACAATCTAATTCAAGCACAGCATGAGATCATCCTCAACGGCGCTCCCATGGCCGAGTCCTCGACATGTGCTATATACCATGACCTACCGTAGCAGTAATTGACTTCTGACCTTCTTGTATGCTGCATCTGCCCCCTGTTCACTGTCAGGGAGAGAGAGGCTCTAGTTGATCGCTCTCTGCTGTTTCCACGTGCAACTGGATGCGGCTGAGCGAGCTGACAGCCTGCGGCGCCTGTTCTGACCGCGTCAAGGCCTCCCAAGCGAACAACGCACTGAAAGAGATTAGCATCGCGAATCGCGCCCGAGAGCGGCATTGCTACCATCCATGGCTCTGTGGGGTCATCGAGGCTGACAGGAAGCTCCACAGCGACTGAAGATGCCTTGTCGTGTGGCTGAGAAAGTGAGCCACAACATTGAACATCAACGCACGTCTCCAAGGCTGTTGCGTGCACATCACATACCCTGATATTCAGTGTAGACGACTACATTGCCGTCTGTCAATGGAGGATACTCTTTCAAGAAAATTCAAGTATCTCTTGGATATGACATGCTGCGAACAATGTTCTTGCTGGCTGCAGCCCACTTCCTCAGCAACTCTAGAGCCTTCGCATGCACCTGCTGTCTGAGGCTATGCATCGCCTCCGTCGAGACTTGCAGACCTGGATAGTTCTGATCATGTCTTGCCGGAACCACCCAGCAGTGGCCCTGCGTCCTGTATGTGCCTGTCGATCGTCCGTCATCGGTCTTGGCGCTCCAGAAAGTTGAGCCCCGCTGCCCATCCTCATGGACATGAACACTTTATGACTACTTGCCCAAACTTCACCTACACCATAGACCACTACACTGTCTCCAAGTCAAAATGAGTGACTCCAGCTCCCCACAACCCGTCTCAGTCCTCTTTGTCTGCCTAGGCAACATCTGTCCGTCCACCCCTCCCCCACATGGCGCTCACGCACGCTGATAACGTCCAGGCCGCTCCACCATGGCTGAAGGCGTCTTCCAATCCCTCGTCGCCTCGTCACCCACAACTACGCAACAGCTCATCTCCACCATCGACTCGTGCGGCACAGGCGCCTACCACGTCGGCGACTCCCCCGACTCACGCACCATGGCGACACTGCGCGAAAACGGCATCAAGAACTACCGACACGCTGCACGCAAATTCGCGCCCAAGACGGACTTTGAAAAGTTCGACTACATTCTCGCCATGGACGACAGCAATCTCGAGGACCTGGTGGATCTGCGCCGGCGCGCGGTGAAGAGCAAGGGTGGGGAGGAGGGGTTGGGCAAGGTCATGCTGTTTGGAGAGTTTGGGGGGAAGACAAGGCGCGGTGGGAGGGGCGAGGAGGTGCAGGATCCGTACTATGGAGGAAACGATGGGTTTACGACGGCGTACGAGCAAGCGGTCAAGTTCTCGCGCGTGTTTCTGGAGAGGCTGGAGAAGGGCGAGCTGAGCTGATGGCGTGGAGTGCCGTGAATTGCGAGGAGAGGAGAGAAGGGCTTGAAGGTGTTTATGATACCCACAGAGATCGATGCTTGGGGTTGTATAATTTATTTATACACACACGTATCCTACATGTTTTACAACTACCTCAGCATTTCCAGGTTCGCTTGAACGGTCAGAAAAGAAAATGCTCAAGTCACACCCCGCGTCAAGCCGAATTCCGCTTCATCTGCTCCTCCAGCTCCTGCAACCTCACCACGACCTTCCCCCTCATAAACTCCGTCAACCCCAATATCCCCTCCCTGGTAACAATCCTATAGCTGCCACTATCCTGCCAACTCCCCTCAACAATCCTGCCCTGCCCATCGACCTCCAAGCTACCAAAGATATCCTCCGGCCACGCAATGCGCCCAAAGTCCGGCGGATTGCGCATATCCGATACATGAATCCAGCCACCGATATTGCCCCCACCTGCGCCACCCTGGTGGCTCGCACCGCCTGCGCCGTCGCTGGGGCGCGACAGGTTGAAGCCACCGGGCGACGCAAACGCAGCAGCTTGGCCCTGCACCATGGGATCGGAGGCGGCATGCTCTGCGAACACAGAGGACAGGAGCGGCACGAACTGCGGGTTTGGGGTGAAGCTTTGTGGAGTAATGGGTAGCGAGGTGCTGGTTCCTATTGCGAGCTGCGGTGTTGGGGGCGATGTGGGGAGCAGCGAGAGCAGCGATTTGGAGGGGTCGAAGGGGTCGTTGTGTATGAACTGGGGAACAAATCAGCAGAGAATGATATGAGGATTGCGGCTTGGTTACGATTTGGTGGTTCTCTGGTAGTGTCGAGATGGCTCGTAAGCCTCTGAGGTGCAGTGTTGGCGTTGTGAAAGCCGGGCGCAGTGACCGCGCAGATCGCGCAAAGGCTTTTGATAGCATCGTG
The DNA here is from genome assembly GCA_016920805.1 of Stagonosporopsis cucurbitacearum. Classification (NCBI taxonomy): domain Eukaryota; kingdom Fungi; phylum Ascomycota; class Dothideomycetes; order Pleosporales; family Didymellaceae; genus Stagonosporopsis; species Stagonosporopsis cucurbitacearum. The sequence goes on along the minus strand of JAFEKD010000011.1, from coordinate 651,409 downwards.
ATGATGTGTGTAGTATTCAAAATGTTTGTTGTTGTAGTTGTTGTTATTGTAGTAGCTTTATCAAGCTCCAATTGCTGTTCATTCAAAATCATTCCAACGATGACGGCACCAACGAACATTTAGGTACCAGAGCGTCCAAGCTCCCTCAGCTAGGTACTGCAGATCTCCACCGCCCCTCCACAGCAAGCTTCGTCACCCAGCCAGGGTCTCTGCAGGCCCCTCACTTCGAGGATATCGGCACAAGAAGTTTGCACGCAGCATGACTCTAGAAATTGCTGCGCGCGGACGCCTCGACCGCGACTATTGCTTCAGAAGCCCTTCCCAAGTTCCCAACCACACCTAGCGCAGGCCCCGAGGTAGGAGAAAAAAGCTTCCCGTCAGCCCGTCAGTAGCCCGGCGAATCACACAAACGTTCCAAGATCGCCGCCGGCCGCTATCGGTTTAGCAGCTGATACATACAAAACCGCTGTTGCTCACATGTCTTGGCGGGCTTTTATCTGATCTTTTCTTCGACTGGAGTTTTTTGTGTTCGAGTTTTTGAATTCCTCCACGCGTGAGCAGCAATTGAGGTACGAAGAAATGTCGTCGGTAATGGAGAGTGCTGCGCTCGACAAGCAGGTGGAGGAAACCAGCACGCCCAAGCATGGCGACTTGCACCAGGATGTCGAGGTTGGATCTAGGGCGACTGATATTGAGAGGGTGGAGAAGGTTTATGAGTAGGTCACAGTCTCATCATCATTATCATCATCATCAACATCGTAACTATCATTGGCAACACACAGTATTGACGCTGGAGCAGCAAACTCGATCGCCGCATCCTTCCCGCTTTCTGGATCCTCTACTTCATGTGCTCCGCTATTCGGTCCAACATCGGACTGGCGCAGACCATGAACATCCAGCAAGGCCACGATCTCGCCTCGCAGCTCAATTTGACACCGAAGCAAGTATCTACTGGTCTGGCGCTGTTCTACGTCTGCTATGTCATCTTTGATCTGCCCTCCAACCTCATCATGTCAAGGGTCAGCCCTCACGCATGGATGAGCAGGATCGTCATCTCGGTTGCGATCATTGGCATGTGCTTTACTGCTGTCAAGGCTGCATGGAGCTTCTAGTAAGTATCACTGTCGATGTTGTTGAAACTTTACTCTTAGCTAACATCCTGATAGCCTGCTCCGACTTCTACTTGGTATCGTCATTGCAGGGATGTGGCCGGGTATGTCGTACTACTTGACACTATTCTACCCGCCATCACGGACGGGGAAGCGTATTGGACGCTACTTCACTGCTTCTCAAGTCTCTGCAGCTGTCGTCGGCCTGGTTTCTGCAGGCTTCCAGAAGATGGACGGCATGGGCGATCTTGTAGGTTTTCAGTGGATGTTCCTGCTCTACGGTGTTGTTGGCTTCCTCGTCGGCGTATCACTTCTTTGGTGGCTGCCTGACCGTCCTCTGCCGCCTGGTGAGACGCGAGTTCGAACTGGCCTGGACCGTTTCCTCCCTGCGAGCAAGCCAGCTCTCACTGGTGAAGATGCGAGGATCCACTATGAAGATCTGACGCGGGTTTACAATCGCCGCCAGTGGAACATGAAGGACATTTGGTACATTCTCATTGATTGGAGGCTGTGGCCCCTGGTCATGATGTACTTTGGCGTGGTTGGTGTGGGTATTGGAACACAGAACTATGCATCAGTCATCATCCGTGGCATCAATCCGGGGCTTAGTGGCATCGACCTGAGTCTGCTGACTGCCCCTATCTGGATTGTGAGTCGCAAAGACCGGAGCTGCGAGAATGCAACAGAAGCTAACGATTGCAGATGGACTTGATTGCCATTTTGATTGTCACGCCACTTTCTGACCGGTTCCACCACCATCGCGCTTTGTTCTTTAGTGCAGCCGTTCTCATTCAGATCACTGGCTTGCTCGTCACTACGTTTGCAGGAGGTTTGAACTCGTGGGCTCGCTATGGTGGGCTCCTGATGGTGGGCTTTGGGTTGGGGCCGACAGTGCCCATTTGCATGGCCATGACCAACGAGATCTTCCAGTCGCGCCACGGCGAGGTGGGCGTTGCAGCAGCTAGCGCACTCGTGTCTGGATTGGGCAACCTGGGCAGTATCCTGACCACATATGCGCTGTATACGGGATGGCCAGCCGACTCGGTGGGCGTGAACAAGTACCGCAAGAGCAACCTGGTCATGATTGGCATATTGTGTGTTAGCATCCTGTCAGCGGCACTCATGGTGGTGTTGCTAAGGGTGTTTGGCAACAGCAAGGCCAAGCAGATCAGCAGCGCCAGCTCCACTAGCGAAGGTGAGGCTGTCTACACGGACGGGGCTGCGCGGCGCGAGGTGCAGCAGCGAGGGTTAGGCCGCATGTTCTGCTTCAGATAAGAGGCAATGGACCCTGGCGCGGAGATGGGTCCAGAGCAGTGGAGTGGGATGGCAGGCAGCAATGGCAAAGTCAAAATGTTGTGCAGGCATGGCGAAGAAGCCCATGGGGGTGGTCACGAGAGGGGCCATCTGGCGTCGCGTGCAGCGGTTGGAGCCGAGTCACGATCCCAGGCTGGGGCTGACGACATGCGAACTGGTCGATAGCTGCGACCGGGGTCCGCAGTCAGAAATGAATATGTCAAGACTGCAAATGAACGTGCAACTGCTGCGCCGCGTGAAAGACCAACGTGTTTCCTGTCGACCTGCAGCCGAAGATCGGCGGTGCGGCAGGGCGACAGTCGAGTGTGTCGTCGCATGGTTCTCACGATGCCCCTCCTCTAGCTCGAACCCAGCCGTTTGGCTCATGGTGCGTTTTGCACGTTCGCCGTCTCTGCGCCCCGAATCCAATTGCTCTCGGCTTGGCCTCCACAGCTGCTTTGTGCCCTGAACTGACCTGAACTGACCTGATCTGATCTGCCCTTCACCGCGACACCCCGGACCTCCCTGCCGCAGCCAATCCACGACTGTGGCCCCGACCACAGCTGCCCGTCTCTATCATTGTCGCCATCGCCGGTGCTCCACCACACGCCAATCCATCGCACGCGCAGCAGCAGCTCACACCGATCAGCCGGCCATCACACGCATAAAGTTGCACAAGAGCCGCCGTCCGCCCAGCACGCCCTGCACTTCAATGGTCTTCCTGCCTGCGCCGTGAGCGGGGCACCACAGCACGTCCGAGCGCGCACGCAGACCACCTCGCCCCTCGTCCACGGCGAGCACGCGCCGCTGTCGACGGCCTCTGACGTAAGTGAGTATTGTCGTGTCCCTCCCCCGGCCCTCCCACGCTGTGGACATGCCCTCGCCCAGCAATGCCTGCCTCCCCCGTCACATGCAAGGGACACCACACGACGTCGTGTTGAGCGGCCTGCTTCGGCACACCTGCTAACCTCAACCAGCTGCACAGTGCACACTACTCCACGATTCACAGCCCTTGGCCTACGGTTCACGGTCCATATCCAGATCCACCACGGCACACTGCACTGAGGGCCTGCCACGCACTGCTTCAAGGACCTTTCGCACGCTGCTTCGCCCGCCATGTCATCCGCCATCGACAACGAGGATCTGGAGGAGCTCTCGCTGAGCATGCCTCCCCCGCGAAGAGGAGGCGCCAGCACCACCAAGACGGTCGACTTCCAAAACGCCGAACCCGTCCTCCCTGCGCCAGCCGTCGAGCCGAACAAGGCACGAGACTCAAAGGCCAGCCAGCGCCTGGGCCAGTACACCATTGTCAAGACGCTGGGAGAGGGCTCCTTTGGCAAAGTCAAGCTCGCAACGCATCAGGTCAGCGGTCAGAAGGTTGCCCTCAAGATCATCAACCGGAAAAGGCTGGTGACACGAGACATGGCTGGCAGGATAGAGCGCGAGATCCAGTATCTGCAGCTGCTGCGGCATCCACACATCATCAAGCTGTGCGTCAGGCAATTTGCTCAGAGACTGGAACAAGCTAATTTCTCATCTCTAGGTACACCGTCATTACAACGCCCACTGAAATCATCATGGTTCTTGAATACGCTGGAGGGGAACTCTTCGATTACATCGTTAACAACGGGCGATTGCAAGAGGACAAGGCGCGCAAGTTCTTCCAGCAAATCGTCTGCGCCGTCGAGTACTGCCATCGTCATAAGATTGTTCATCGAGATCTAAAGCCCGAGAACCTGCTCCTCGACGACCAATACAATGTCAAGATCGCCGACTTCGGACTCAGCAACATCATGACAGACGGCAACTTCTTGAAGACGAGCTGTGGCAGTCCCAACTACGCAGCCCCAGAAGTCATCTCTGGCAAGCTGTACGCCGGACCCGAGGTGGATGTCTGGAGTTGCGGTGTCATCCTTTACGTTCTCCTCGTTGGACGACTACCTTTCGACGACGAGTACATCCCCACACTGTTCAAGAAGATTGCTGCAGGAAACTACAGCATACCCAACTATCTATCGCCCGGCGCAGTCTCGCTGATCAAAAAGATGCTCATGGTCAACCCTGTACATCGCATCACCATCGGCGAAATCCGCATGGACCCATGGTTTACCAAAGATCTTCCTCCATACCTCGAACCCCCTATTCAGGAGTTTTTCGCTACAGGTATCGACCCCAACAAGGCGATCGACCCCAAGGCTGTTGCGCCGTCGCAGCCTGCTCCAGTTGTTCAGAAACTACACGAGACTGTTGTCTCGAAACTGGGCAAAACGATGGGATATGCGAAACACGATGTCCAGGAGGCGCTCGCCCGCGACGAACCCAGTGCTATCAAGGATGCGTATCTGATTGTGCGCGAAAACCAGATGATGAAGGCAAACCGTAAGTGGATTTCCCCAGTCTGAACACTTTGTGGGGTGGGGTGCATATGCACCTGTGCGTTCCCAGGCCGTGCGTGTCTGCCCCACAAAGTTACGGTTTATGGGAAACCTTGTCAATATCTGCTGACTTCCACATGTAGCCTTGCTGACGAACGAACAAAATCTCCAACCATTCCTAGCGTCGTCGCCTCCAACTGGCGGCCATGACTACCTTAGCCAGTCCATACCCCAAGTTATGGCCGGTGGCACTCGACCGCAAATCATCCCGCCTCCTTCAGCTGACCACGAACGCGCACGTCAAGGCTCAAACGCGAGTAGTCAGCTTGCAAGCGTCCGGAGCCCCGTCAGCACCATTGCCATCCTACCCAGCAGTCTCACAGAATACCACACTGCTTACATGAAGGGCCACCCAAGAGCGCCCCCTCAAAGTCAAGGCCAGGAAGGGTCACCGTCTGGACTCACTGAGGAACAGCGCGCTGCCAACGCTCGACGACTGAAACCAAATTTCCGAACTCTGCCAGATCCGCAACGTCCACGGCCCGAACCAATGACAGCCCTGCCAGCGAAGAAAGCAAGACCAACAAAATGGCAATTTGGTATCAGGTCGCGGAATCAGCCTGCTGAGGCTATGCTCGCCATTTTCAAAGCTTTGAAGGCTATGGGTGCCGATTGGGAGATTCCTGAGCCACGCAAGCTTGAGCGTGGATCTCGCTCACGCAGCGGTTCTCGAGGGTCACAAGAACAACCTACGTCACGGTCACGAACACATTCTCAGAGCTCCTCAATATCATCCCACTGCTCTGTCGACGCACGATCGGACGACGACGACGCCTCGCCCCACCGCAGCCCCCTTACCGTGCGCAACGCCGACTCAGACCAGGAACCTCGCGGTCGCCAAAAACGCTACAATCACGCAAACGACTACGGCTACCGCGTCCCAGAAGATCCCTGGGTAATCAACGCCCGCTTCCGCAAAGACGGCATGTTTCCCCCCGGCGTCGCACACCCGTCCTCCACCCACTCCAGCCGCGTCGACCTCCACCGCGACCCCGAATCCCGCCGCCGCAGCTCCACAACAACCAGTACCTCCAGCCACGCCGTGGACGGCATGACCCACGCCGACAACCCGCATGACGCCGACTATCCCACCGCCGACGAGGCCGTCTGGATCTACATGAGCATCCAGCTCTACTCGATCGACCGCGACTTCTTCGTCGTCGACTTCAAATGCGCCGGCTACGAGCGCCTCGTCTCGAACCTCGTCCGCGAAATCAAAGCAAACCCGGGTGTAGATTTCTCCTCGAGCCACCGCAGCAGACACCGGCACGAGGACGGGTGGGACGACGAGCAGGGCGTGTGGCGGAGGTTGGACGACGGCGAGCCGTTGCCCGACGATGTCGCGAGCGAGTTGAAGGGCGGCAAGGGTGTGTTGCGCGAGAGGACGGAGGAGGTTGGCGCGGGTCGTACTGAGGGCGATAAGGTGTGCACTAGTCCGTTTCCGTTTTTGGATGTCGCTAGTACGCTTATCCTGCAGTTGAGCGGGGAGTGAGTGGTGGGGTGGGTTGGAGATGAGGGAGGGGGAAGCGCAGAAGTCGATAGTGGAAATAGCTGTGGAGAGTGGACAGTATAGAGCGCGGGATGTATGTGGCGGTATGTTTTTTCTCAAGACTACTTATACCCCACGCTACATGTACCCCGTACCCCCTTTTAGATGAATAGACCTGTCTTTTTTTTCTGTCAATGCCACGATTTCTGGTTTACGTGCGTGCGTGCGTACGTGCGTGCGTGGGGAATGTCTTGAAAAGCTTTCCAAATATGTTCCATCTCATCTTTCTCCCTCTCAGGTCTAGACATCAGATATACACCTTGAACACCTCCCCTCCTTCCCTCCCTCCAAATCACAATCTCAACTGCATTCCTCCCCTACTCTACTATACTCAACTCTACACTACAATCCTCCCAAACCCAAACCCCCTCACCCCATTACTAACCCACACGCCCTCTCCCTCCCGCACAGTCTCAACACCCACCGGCTCCTCCATGCAAAACCCTTTACCCAGCGCCCAGCGCCGACTCGTGCCCCGCTGTCCCCCTGCACCGACCTTTGCGCTGCGCACGCTGTGGCCCCAGCGTCCAGGGAACGGGCGGCGGAGCTCACCCTCATCGGTGTTGTCTGCGTGATCGTGATGGGCTGGATCCGCGGCCTCGGCGGCAGCAGCAGCAGCAGCAGCAGAAGGAGGAGGAGGAGACAGCTTGAACGCCTCCGGGACGCCCACCGGCGGCGTGACCCACCGGCCGCCACGCAAGAAATACAACGACGTCAGCGTGCCCTCTGTCACCTCGTGCACGCCGTTGAAGAGCACCACCTCCCTGTGCACGCTGCTGGCTGGGTTGGCGGGGAGTGCGCGCGCACGGCTCCTATCGTATGTTTGCCGCTCGGTGGTCTTGAGCAGCGTGTACGGCGAGGGAGGCGTGGGTGCGGTGTCGATGCGGAGTTTCCATTCTGGTGGAGGAGGAGGGCTGTGGGAGGGATCTTGGTTGCCTGCTGGGAGCGAGTCGGAGGGTCCGAGGTTCAGTGCGCCGCCTGTGAGTGGGGATGGGGTGAAGACTTTGGGTTGTGCTGGCTGTGCGGATTGCGATGTGTCGCCTGCGGGGAGCGAGTCGGAGGGCCCCAAATGGAGGGCTCCGCCTGTGAGGGGAGATGGGTTGAAAGCTTGCTTAGCTGGGTGGGTATGTGGTGGCTTGTTTGGAGGATCGAAGGACGTTGGGTATAGCGTTGATAGTGGGACGGCTGGGATGGTGAGGAAATCGACGCTCATGTTGGCTGATGCGTCGAAGAGAATCCGTACTTTGAGTGGCCCGTCATCTTTGCACTCCTCTTGCTGCCATGCTTTGACCTTTTCAAGCAGTTTGCTGTGCAGAGCCGGTCCGTCGGCTAGTGCCGAGGTGACGAGATCGAAATCGAAGTGCTGCGCGGCTTCCACCATGCGGTCCCGGTGGTATGCGAGCATGTAGAATGGGGATGGGGTGACGAAGTTCAGATCCAGTCTTGAGTTTTCCGGACTGGTGAGTAGAAGTGGATCATATCGAATGGAAGTAAACAGCTGGAATGTTGGAGGGGGCGACATGTTGATAGGTTGTCTAGAGGCTGTCACGGGTGTTCTTGGATGGTCTCTTCTCGCTGATGGTGGAGAAGGACCTGCGTTCTTTGTACCTGCGGTGCTAATATGATTGTACTGCTGCAAATGTCAGCGAAAAATGGCTAATGCTGGTTGACTATGCTAATGCTATGCTTTGTGCTTTGTTGATGTTATGATGAGGTGGTCTTGAGTGATCCACTACTACGATTCTAAACTCCGCTTACGCCGGTGCTCGATGCCGTGGGACCGGCAGCCAGACGTGTCAAGGGAGGATTTTTCTCAAGTTGTTTGAACTTGGTTGTTGAAATCAAGCTGGATGAGATGCCTCAATGATTGATTGCAGATACCAAATGACAATCAAGACCAGAGCAGGCAGACGAAAGCTCCACACAAAGGTTGACCTCTGTCACGTGAAAGCGCCGCAGTCGAGCGCTGTATGCATCAGACGTGTGGCAAAGCGGTATGATGCACATCGAGTAGACTGGAAAATTGTGCGATCCACTCGATCAGCGTGCACCGCAGAGAGTGGATACAAACGGTGAAGGACGTTGTTGTGTTGGCGTTTTTGACCAGGACGACCATGAAGTCATCCAGCGCACGGTTACTGTAATCTTTGACGCGCAGCTTCTGCAGGTCCAATCCATCACCACCGCCATTGCGCGCCCTTCCCTTTCGACTTTGTATTTGCATCGCTTTAATATCCCCTTTGCGTTTTTCACAATGGCCAACATTACTGGCAACGCACCTGCTCCGGTGATCAGCACACCAGGCCCCTTCCCCGTTGGCATTCCCGAGTCGGACGGTTTCTGGTCGAGGCACGTCAGCTGCGGCAGCCCTAGACCGGCTGTGTTGGGATGCTTTGCTAACTCTTACAAGGCTGTCAAACTGGGCGTCTGAGAACAAGGGCGTCGTTTACACTATTGCCGGAGTGACGCTCGTCGTCGGCGCGGGCGGCGCCATCTACTACTTCAACTCGTCCGACTCGGCCACAGACGGATCGGCGACAGGCACAGCAAACAAGCGCAAGAAGCAGCGCGAGAGGCGACGCGAGAAGGAGCGGGCCGCCAAGGCCAACGAGTCAAAGGAGGAGCCCAAAGCAGAGAAGAAGGCATCGGTCGCCGCTGCTTCAGAGGATGAGCTCCCAGACGTTACCGAGAGCTCAGTGAGCGCGCTATCAGAAGAGGTGCGCCGAGATTGAACGCACACGCAGACCGGATGTGGACTGACACACACACAGGAGCGCAAAGACTACGCCGCCAAGCTCAAGGCAGCCGGCAACAAGGCCTACGGGTCCAAGGACTACAACCGCGCCATTGAGCTGTACGGCAAGGCCATCCTGTGCAAGCAGGACCCTGTCTTCTACTCGAACCGCGCCGCTTGCTACAACGCCATGTCCGACTGGGACAAGGTCATCGATGACACCACGGCCGCCATCAACCTCGACAACGAGTACGTCAAGGCCCTCAACCGCCGCGCCAACGCATACGAGCAGGTCGAGCGCAACAGCGAGGCTCTCCTCGACTACACAGCCAGCTGCATCATCGATGGCTTCCGCAACGAGAGCAGCGCCCAGAGCGTCGAGCGTCTGCTGAAGAAGGTCGCTGAGCAAAAGGGCAAGGCCATCCTCGCCTCCAAGGAGAAGAAGCTGCCCAGCCCCACCTTTGTCACCAACTACCTGCAGAGCTTCCGCCCCAAGCCTGCGCCTGCCGGCCTCGACGACGATGCTGAGCTCGAAGAGGACAGCGGCAAGGGCCAGCTGCGCAAGGGCATCAAGGCCATGGGCACCAAGACTGCCGAGGGCTACGCAGAGGCTGCCGCTGCCTTCGACCGCGCTCTGGAGCTGGGCGACCTCGGAGAGCACGAGGCTTTTGCGTATAACATGCGTGGAACCTTCCGCTACCTCAAGGGCGACAACGAGGATGCCCTGCAGGACATGGACAAGAGCGTGGAGCTGCAGCCTTCGCTGACACAGAGCTTCATCAAGCGCGCAAGCATGCACCTGGAGCTCGGTACGTAGACTGCTATGACAGAGTGCTTGCATTCACTGACACTCGACAGCCAACCCTGAGGCCGCAGAGGCCGACTTCGCGACCGCCCTTGCACAGAACGAGAGTGATCCCGACATCTTCTACCACCGCGCACAGCTCCACTTCATCAAGTCCGAGTTCGGCGAGGCCGCCAAGGACTACCAGCGCTCGATCGACCTTGACGAGACATTCATCTTCTCCCACATCCAGCTTGGCGTCACACAGTACAAGATGGGCTCCATAGCTTCGTCCATGGCCACTTTCCGCCGCTGCATGAAGAACTTCTCCCAGGTGCCCGACGTGTACAACTACTACGGCGAGTTGCTGCTCGACCAGCAGAAATACCAGGAAGCCATTGAGAAGTTCGACACAGCCGTCGAGATGGAGAAGAGCAGCAAGCCGCTCGGCATGAACGTGCTGCCTCTCATCAACAAGGCCCTTGCCCTCTTCCAGTGGAAGAACGACTTCAACGAGGCCGAGAAGCTGTGCGAGAAGGCGCTCATCATCGACCCCGAGTGCGACATCGCCGTCGCCACCATGGCGCAGCTGCTCCTCCAGCAGGGCAAGGTCACAGAAGCCCTTAAATACTTCGAGCGCGCTGCCGAGCTGTCGAGGACAGAAGGCGAGATTGTCAACGCCCTTAGCTACGCCGAGGCCACAAGGACGCAGCTCGAGGTTCAAGAGAAGTACCCCAAGCTTGCCAGCAGACTGGGTGCTATGGGCGCAGCAGCCGGCGCTGGCGGCTTCGGCATGAGGTAAATGCAGTCAAGTTGTCGGTGCTGATGTTGGTGTGTGTCCATGTTAGATGTTGAAACGTGTTCGAATCTTGTAATTACTACTACTCTCCTCGGACAGCGTGGTTTTGGGTCATGTGAAATCGGCGTTGGAAAACATGTACATGTACGCCATCTTGGAACGAAGTGCCTATCTACTTTTCGACTCGACCCGAGCACTGTCCACCTGCATATGCATTACTGTGACGTTTCCTACATAATCGGATACTTACATACTCGCACGGCAAGCCGCCCTGTTAGACCTACCACCTAGCGGCTGCAGCGTCCCGTTATTTGCCGTGAGGTTGGTCACTGTCGCACGAGCTCCACAGGAGGCTGGCAGTAGTGACACGACGGCGGTACGCGGTGCCGAGCCAAAGCACAAATTACGGATTGAGCTGAGGATGGAATAACGGTATCACACGCACACAGCACGCCAACAGATGGGATAGTAGTGGTAGAAGTAATAGTAGAACAAGTAGTGGAACTAGTAGAACTAGTAGAAGTAACAGTAGTAGTTGTAGAAGTAATACTAGCGATTCATCAGGCTTCCAAAAGCCGCAGACGCGATGATGATATTATTGTAGAAACGAGTGCGAGAAAGAGCGCTTTTGCACACAGGACACATGCCTGCCGCCGGAACGCCTTAAGGGTATCTTTGACGGAAAATAGGTACAGAGAAGTGAAAACGGGGAAGGGTAGTGACCACGCCCACGATGTGTGGCGGTGGGGTGTGGTGTGATGTGATGTATGTAGTGAGTGGTTGAGCAGGGCAAGGGCGATGGATATGCCTGGCGGGGGCAAGTGTGCATTGTGTGGGAGGTGGGATGTCGTTTCGGCATTGCAAAGACGGCTATACCGTTGCAGCTATGCCAACGAGTGGTTAAGCAATCCGAGGATGAAAGTTTGGAAGTTAGTAGCCGGAAGTTCTGGGACCGAAAATCCAGTCTATTTTTGTCAGTGACTTGGAAGAAAACATCGTCAGGAACGGCGACTCACACTGCGCGGTGTATTTGACCTCGAAGAAAGCCTTCTGGCCCTTGCAAGTAGCAGGCTTGTTACCACCCGCTGTCTCAATGCGGTACACAGTATCGATACCGCCCTGGCTCAAGCCCTTGGTGTCCTTGAGAAGCAGCCACTTGATCGCCCCCTCGGCATTAGAGCCAGGGCAAGACGTCTTCGGGGCGTCTGTCTCGCTGAGCTTGCCCACGACGGTGAGCGGATAGGGGGTCCTGGCCAGCTGGTCAAGCGCGAAAACAGGTGCGCCGCCTGTGAAAAAGTGGTGTCCGATTTTGTGCTCGTAACTCAAAGACTCGAGGTTCTGTACGAAGCGGGAGGGTTGGGATGATAGGGACAGGGCTAGAGGTGAGATGGAAGGAATTGTCCAGCGTGCGAAAGCGTCATTGTTCAGCTGCGTTCCGATGTCATAGAGGTCCGCTGGGCTTGGTCAGACAAAACCTTGGTCGATACTGTGGGGAGGTCTTACCGACTGCACCAGTGGTGCCGGGAGCAGCATTCTCATCACTGCCGCATGTATAGTTCTACGCAGGCTTAGTACGTGGGTTGTCTATTTCGAAGGTAGAATCTATTTACCTGCGTGCCAACGCCGAGGACGACATACTTGAGCTGCAGGCCATCCGGAGATGGGAGAGCACTCTTGGGCATCAACTTGGCGAGCTTGTCGAGGTTCGGGGCAGGTTCGTAGGTCTGCGTCTGCTTTGCGGGCAGAGCATGGACTGAACCAGCGATAAGAGCAAGGGCCGATACGGCGGCCGAGAGCGAGAAGTGCATGGTGACAAAAATGAAATTTGTGGATGTGCGTAGGAGGTACCAGATAGGAAGAGAAGGGCAGGAGGCAATTGTTCTAAAAACGACGCAGAAGATTTCCCAAGCTATTAGCCTATACTCTCAAGTCCACGGAGAAGGGAAGTTTCCAGTGTTTTTCTGGCGTGAAGCTGCTCATCTTCAACTGGCGGTTAACTTTCTTATACCCTTTGTCCCGTTCACCCTCATCCCTGCACTTCGACGTTGGACAGACGGCGCCTGCACGCGCCATGTGCATGCCACTAAGTGGAGGCGGCCGTGTTCGCGACCGATGGCTTTTAGCTACCCGTGAGGCGACATGCATCTTGCAGCCGGTGTGACCTGGGGTCGCTCCTAGCGCGAATATAATAGATGGAACCTTGCCCAGAGCAGCAGGCGGGTACAAAACCTTGTTTCGCTGTAAGCGCTGATACGTTGGATGTGGTCTGAGCAGGGACCCTGGGCGTTAAAGTGGGAGTGCATGCTTATGACCTGCCTGAGCCGCATGGCGTTATTTTTCGTGTTGAGCCTCCATTCGTACAGCGCGGTTCTGGCAGTGTTGGCTGTTCGACATCGCCTCCACAGAATCGCGGCACAGTGACCAAGTCTGCCTCATGCAAGGCGAAGTGGACAATATCCAACAGTGTGGATGACACCTACCCAGGCGTCCTGTCAGAGATCCAACACAATTCGAGCTACTCGACGAAACCTGATTGAGGCTGGTTCGAGGTACCTCACTTGCACGAACAAGAGGTTGGGTGTTGGTCACAGCTTCCTGCAGACGCCATGCAGATTAATAACCCAGATTGGGCCGAAAAGGCCGCAAATGGTCTTAAATAGCATGCGTGTGCTATTGAAAAGCCCCGCTTTTGGCCCGAATGTGTACTAAATGTTGGCGGCGCCTACATACATGAAATTGCGGAGTCGCAAAGCATGGCGAGGTCAGCGTATGCAGCACAAGACGGCGGGGGTAGACTCGGCAGTGCTTTGCCGGCGCAGTCACTTGCACTGGAGCTGACATTGGGGCTACGTTGTCAAAGGTAGTCTTGGTGGACTTGTGTTGGAGGTCCACAACCGTGACGGCTTGAGACTTCAATACAGATCAAACGCATGTAATTTCCACATGAAAGAGGGTAGTAAAATGGCTCAAAACTGTGCGGGTGACCTATTCTGGCCGGAGGGGCATAGTCCATGGTTGCATTAGCTTTCTGCATGTCAGCGAAAGGAGTCATTTAGCATGCTTTCTCAACACATGTGGAGATTTGGGGACCCGCATTGCGAGTACGCTTGCCGGTTATGCAACCCTTGGGCCGCTGATCAATGAACCAATGCATGTGGAAAAACGAGGAGTATTGGCAGTAAATCAATGGCTTGGCTGGGTTTTGCTGGTGGAAGATGGACATTGCTGAGCGGCCGCTAGAGACGGCACGGGAAGTGGGGCTTCTCCAAGATCTAAGGTGGATCTGTCTCGACGTTCTGTCTCGTCACCTGCGAGTAGACTCGTACAGCACACGAACACAGTGGCTATGTCCGCGGCCTTCGAGACGAGAACATGAAAATGGCAATTCATTGGTGGGAGAGAACAACAAAGCTTTGGCGTGCAAGTCTAGTGTACTATCTACTGTGCCATGCTACCAGTACACTACTCAAGTCTCTTTCACACGCCATGTGACACCTTCATCCACTAATTCCACTCTTGCCTGCTTGCCGCGTGTCTTAATTTGGTCTGGCGTCGAAAGACAGTTATCACCAGTCTCTTTACACCACAGCAGTGCAAGCGCCGAAGACTTCCACGAAGGTAGGTTCCGTGTCTGGAATACTGTCGCAACGAAGAAGCCGGAAATCATGACATACAACACGCATGGGAATATTAGCCAGTAAAAGTTGACTTCGATTGTTGGCTCGGAAGTAGAGGCTGTACCAGCCATAGTGATGCTGCTGTTGGCATTGCGAAAGCTAACTTCAGTCAGCAAGAGCTTTTGAGAACGAACATGAGATTTACGTATTGGTTAAGCTTGTAGCAATATTCTTGATGCGATGCTCGTAGCCCTTGATCCCATGATCTGTGTCGTTGCTGCAGATTCCTGGATCTGGCCCAAGGACGTCGAAGGCTAGATTAGGGGCCCAATTTGAGTAGACGTAATAGTGATCGCCAGGACCACCCCAATAAGCCTTGACATCCAGAGTGACAGCCAACTGTCCCCCTATAGTTGCTAGAATATGATCGGAAATGCAGAACTCATCTTCTGAATTTGGCATCTTCGTGCAGTATCGTTGGGCCTTTGAAGGGCTATCCGGGTCACTTACATTTGCCCATTTTGCTTCGGACCCTGTCGAGAGAACTGTAGTGTGCATGCCGGAAGTGTTGTAAATGGTCTGTTGTGTCTGGACGCAAAGATTGAATGTCGCTTTATGCGCTTTCCAGCTCCCGGGCTCCTTTCTTCCTGCCAGTGTGTTTGTACCGAGACATGGATCAAAGTAGTTGAGGTATACGTGAGCAATATCAGGCAGATTCGTGTCGGGATTGTCGGGGGTTTTACGAGATCGTATAATCTTTGTCAAATTAGCGTCTTTGGTTGTTGCTTGCCGATCTGCTGCGAAGTATCTGCTTTGTGCAAAGAATGTGCCCGCGGCCTGGAATTTGTTGTCCTTTTGAAGGACATGATCCTCACCGACTGGGACGTGGGGTAAGTCTCCCTCAAACGAAAGCATGCGATCGGCGCTTTCTACTTTCGAACAGACTGCGAGTGTGCTGTATGGCTCCCAGAAGCATTTTTCCTTTTCACAGTGACCCGTGACATCAGCGTGGCTGACATCAGCAGCGAGTAAGCCGGCCTCGATAGCATTCTTCAGATACACGTCCATGTAGCTCCGAGAAAACCAGGTACCCAAGTTAGCTTGGTCATAAAAGGCGTTTGAAGAACCACCGTCCGGGTCGAAAGACTGGTACTTGAGAGCTCGAGGCAATGATGCAAATTCAGTACCTGGGAACTTAGACTCTATTGTATCGATTTGGACCGCTTGCTGTATGAATGTCGGGAAAGCCAACAGTAATATCGTAGACAACGCTCCAAGAGAGGCCAGATTCCTATTGCGTTAGATTTTGCTTCTACAGATCGACGGGCGAACTTACTGTCTCAAAGCAAAATGCCAAAGAAGACGCATGCTTCCATCTGGACCACGACTTGCCAAATCAAAGTGCTGTATATCCAGAGCTGGACGACGAAACACGGAAGTCCATTTCCACTTCAGTTGAGCTATTGATGAGGCGGTTGGGACAAGTAGAGCTGATTGAGAGACCTGGGCGAGAGCTGCAACAAATGCTGTAATCTGTATCGGAGAGTGCCAGTCCCTTTGTAACTTTCCGTCACATACAATCATAAGTATGATGTTCGCGAGAAGTCCGATCGTGCCCAAGACCCAGGTGAACATTTCCCATCTCCATACGTACATTAGATGGAAACAGGATACTGGACGACGAACTGGTTTCGGCTCCAGATTGTCTGTCTGCTCTATGTCTTGCATCTCTAGCGAAGACTGCATTTCGGTGGTGTACGATGTGTTGTCTGGAGCTCGAGAAGGACGGCCATAGTCTGTGTGCTGCAATGAATGACTGCTTGGATGACACGCTGACGCGACCACGTTTGTTTGGCCGTCTAACGACACGCTATACCTACGGTTATCAATACTCGTCTGCCTTATCGGCGACCCACAAGAGTTGTGACGTGTCGCTTCCTGTAAAGGTAATGTACTTGTGGGTTGTCTTAAATCATGTCCTCCAGTGTCGCGAGCCTCTAGAAGAGGGCTACGTGGCGGGAGTGCAGTATACTGCATGATGATTACAACAATGAAGGTCAAATTTTCAACGGAAAATAGTGAGAGCAGAAGACACGAGGACCACCGCATCACACATCATACTTATAAGGCTGTAGTTGTGGTCGGGCTTGTCTTATGCAAGTCTGACGCCAAGTAGATACTCATATTGCTGCGCCATTCTGACTCTCTTGGGAACCGTCGGTGCGTTGCGAAGCCACTATTGAACTGGTCTTCCAGGCCAACGTACATGTAGGAAGCATGCACATGGTGTTTGCCACGAGGCTGATGGGCTACCCATGCGCGCGTGGCAGACCAGCAGTTCTGTAGCTACATACAGTACAGCCTGATTGTCCAGTGGAAGGTTTAAATCATGAGACGGAATTGTAATGGTAAAGATCGCTGCGTAAGCGACTCGAGCGCTCTGAAGCAGCGAAGGTGGTTGACGTACCAGCGACAGAAGTAAGCGCTAAAATCGCGGGAAGTGGGTCAACGAAATGGGGGGCGGAAAGCACCACTATGACCTCCTCACCTACTTGCACGCTTACTCGAGAGGCTGTGGGACCACGCACACAGCGTCGCATGCCCTCGGGAAGGAGTTGTCCTCAAGACCGTGTGCAATATACCTGGATCTTAGCTGTCAGCAATCATCCACCAGGCTGGAGCTGATGCTTTATGGGATCGCCTCATGATGCATATGTTGCTCTGTAGTGTTGGCGCACTTGGTGCGTGGATGTACGCCTTTCTACCACTAGTAGTATGTTTTCTAAGAACCAGGGATGCGCACGCTGATCCGTACAAGGTCGTCATTCTCTACGGTATCTACAATGCGTGGGTACACCCTCTACGTCGATACCCTGGCCCGATCTTGTGGCGAGCCTTCAGAATCCCATACGTTGTTTCAACCCACAAGGGACAACTTCACAAACGCCTGCAGGAATTCCATACCAAATATGGACCTGTTGTGAGAATCGCGCCTGATGAACTTTCCTATGCTGATAGCAGGGCGTGGAAAGACATCTACACAAGTCGCCCTGGTCACCAGCTTTTCCAAAAGAACAGAACATGGTTCAAGAAGCAGACTCCGGACGAACCGCACTCGATCATGAGTTTTGACGAGACTGCTCATTCAAGATTCAGACGTGCATTCGCGAATGCGTTCTCTGACAAAAGTTTGAAGCAGCAGGCGCCAATCGTGGAGGGTTATGTTGACTTACTCGTGTCAAGATTACCGCTCAAGACACCACAGAGTGTTGACCTGGAAAAATTGCTAGAATGTATGGCTTTTGATATTGGCAGCGACCTCTCGTTTGCAGATTCTTTCGATTCCCTGAAGAGTGGCAAAATGCACCCGTGGGTTGAAGTTGCAAAAGGATTTGGCAAAGGCCTCGCACTCATTGCCTCGATTAATCAGTATCCACCGGTAGATCGTCTTCTGCAGAATATCATCCCCAAGAAGATTATGGAAAAGATGAAGAATCATGCAATGATGAGCAGCGCCATGGCACAAAAGCGCGTAAGCATGGAAATAGACCGGCCAGATTTCGTCACTCCAACTAAGAAGTATGTTGACGCAAAGGGAGGAATCGAGGGTAAGGAGTGGGATATCAACCTTATGATTATGGTATTTGCTGGAAGCGAGACACTGGCCTCATCGCTTACTG
Source organism: Stagonosporopsis cucurbitacearum (assembly GCA_016920805.1). Lineage (NCBI taxonomy): Eukaryota > Fungi > Ascomycota > Dothideomycetes > Pleosporales > Didymellaceae > Stagonosporopsis > Stagonosporopsis cucurbitacearum. The sequence goes on along the minus strand of JAFEKD010000011.1, from coordinate 633,409 downwards.
CGATCTTCCGCGAGCTCGTCCAGAATCCAGGCACGCTTCATCGTCTGACTACTGAAATACGCTCCACCTTCAAATCAGAGGAAGACATCACGATCGCTTCGACGAGTGAACTGCCGTATCTGAACGCTGTCATCAACGAGGGTCTACGCCTCGACCCTCCCGCTGTGGTCACACCTCCTAAAGTGGTTCCACCAGGTGGAGATATAGTCTGCGAGCGGTCCGTCCCAGGCGGTGTAAGCCTTCCTGCACTCTCCTTATTCATAGATGTCCCTGAGCAAGATAACACAGCAGCTGACCGTGCACAGACCTACGTAGCCTACAACCAGTTTTCTGGCAATCGGCAAGCCTACAACTTCCATCTCCCAAACACGTTTCTTCCTGAACGATTTCTGCCATCCCACAAAAACGACAAAGACGACATGGCCAGTTTTCAGCCGTTCAATGTGGGCAGACATCAGTGCATTGGGTTGAAGCTGGCATATGCGGAAATGAGGATCGTTATTGCGCGCATAGTGTATTCATTTAATCTGCGTTTGGAAGATGAAACCGATCGGTTCGACTGGGGCGAGCAACGTACATACATAACGTGGGAGAAAAAACCTCTCAAGGTGATTGTCACTCGTGTGGAAGGATGAACCGGACATTTGGTATACCACACTGCGCGATCTAGTTGATATATAAACCAGATAGTCTACTTGTTTTCAACTGAAGAACTTTTGTCTCCTCGCCATAGGAGGTGGAAGGTTCGCTGAATAGTGATCCATGCCCGGTGATGACGTAAGCTGCACAGTCAACCTCCGTCTCCTAGCTTGTACTCCGAGTCCCTCTCTCGTCCTACTTCGACATGCATTGGCAGCCATCGGATATCATTAGGAAGCCACACAAAGTGTTATGCCGGAGAGTAGATACTTCGATTAGCCGCCGTGCCTTGCACGTGTGACTTCACGCGTCGGCTCCCCGACCACAGACCGAGCCTGTCCAGCATCAAGCATCGATCTTCGGAGTCGCCTGCTTTTACAGCAGAGATGAGCTATCTTCTAGAGAGCATGAGATTTTAGCACAATCCATCCAACAGCACAGCGGCTGAAAGGATTGGAACGTCAAGATACATTATTCTCGGTGAGGCTGACGTGTGGACGCCTTGCTAGCGCGAAGCTTCAGTCCGCAATGCTTAACACCATCCAGATGGAGTAACACACTAGGCAATCCTCGGACTGAAGGATCAGCAGTAGCCGGCCCGCATGTATAACATTGTCGCGGTCTCACGACTGTACGCATCGTAAGCACTATCCGCCAATCATCTCAACTGGTCTGACTGGTCCCACTGTGAACGACCTGGCTCCATCGCGGGAACCCGAGAGGCCGAGAAAGCTGGTATATATTTGAGAAGAGTGTCGTTGTCCCATGACCTGCAGAGATCCAGTCGACCACCAGATTAGTCACCATGACTTCTTTCATGATACGCGATGCCCGCATCTTCACCGGCGAGTCGACCATTGATGAGGGCTACCTTCTGGTCCAGGATGGCAAGATCAAAGCCGTCGGTCCAACGTCCGACATACCACAGCTGGATGCCTCGATCAAAGTATACTCCAAACCCAATCACACGCTTCTTCCGGGCCTCATCGACTGCCACATCCACGCCGATAGAGCCGACCCTGAAGCTCTCCCCCAGGCGCTCAGATTCGGAGTAACAACCGTTCTCGACATGCATAACGAGTTACCCAACGTCCTCAAACTCAAGAAGCAAACCCAGGAGCCAGACACAGCCGCCTACAAGACCGCAGGACAAGCAGCAACCATTGAGAACGGCTGGCCCATCCCCGTCATCGTGGCCCACGACAAGAGCCCCGAGACGCTGGCCGCCATTGCCAAATGGCCCAAACTCACCGACCGCGAAAGCGTAATCGACTACCTCGACTGGACCACACGCGAAATACAACCCGACTACATCAAACTCATGCACGAATCCGGCGCCACAATGGGCAAAACCCTCGCACAACCAACCATCGAGCTACAACAAACCATCATCCAGGAAGCAAAGAACCGGGGATACCTGACAGTCGCACACGCCACGTCTCTAGCCGACACACTGGACGTGCTCCGCGCCGGCGTCAACGGACTCACCCACACCTTCTGCGACCAACCCCCCACAGACGAGCTCATCGCAGCCTACACCCGCACCAACGCATGGTGCAACCCTACACTCGCCGCAATCGGCAGCCTAACATCTGAAGGCGCAACCCTACAGCGCGCATTCGCGCACGACCCGCGCGCCGCGCGCCTGCTGTCCGCCGAAAAGCGCACCAACATGTGTGCATGCATGTCGTTTGCCGCGCAGCACGGTAAAGTCGCACATGCGTATGCGTCTGTACGCGCACTGCGCGCTGCGGGCGTCGATATCCTGTGTGGCTCTGATGCTGCGGGGCCGGCAAAGGGTACGGCGTTTGGACTGAGTATGCATCATGAGCTGAGGCTGTTTGTGGATGAGGTGGGGATGAGCCCCGCCGAGGCGCTGCGGGCGGCGACGAGTCTGGTGGCGGAGCGGTTTGGGTTTGGGGATCGGGGGTGTTTGGAGGAGGGGCGGAATGCGGATTTGTTGCTTGTGGAGGGGGATTTGTTGGGGATATTGCTTGTTCGTTGGATATTAGGGGTGTGGAGGGAGGGGAGACTGTGTTCGGTTTATGGGGGGTTGTGAGATTTCAAAAAGCACAATACGAATGGCTACCAAACACCAATCAATGCAAGCGATGCTCTGTACTCATGTAAGAAATCATGTCATTACCCGTCAACGTCTATCGTCTTACATGCCGTCTAAAAAATCTCCTGATCATCATACGCCCTCACCTTCTCCAAATGCTTCTTCACCTGGCTGTAATCCCTGCAAACATGCTTCGAATCCCACCCATCACTGCCACCATTGTGATCCGGGAATGTCGTCTCCAGGCCCTCGAGCGCCAGATCAGCACTGCACATGATGGCCTGGCGCATGTAGTCAAAGCAGTGAATCATATGCCAGTGGTGGTCCTCGGGCAGCTTGGTGTTGCTCGTCAGGCCGGAGTAGACCTCTATGACGGCGTACAGGCAGTGCAGCTGGTGCGTCATGCTGGTGGTAAAGACGGTTTTGTTCTGGTCCCAGACGATTGGGGTCGGCAGGTCGTGGTACAGCTCTGGGCGTTTGATGTGCTGGAAGCCCATGCCGACGGGGATGAGCTCGTTCCAGGCCTCGAGAACCTCGGGTTTGAAGAAGTCGGACGTGTTGTAGGGGGCAAAGGTTTGGTTGATCTGGAACGTTGTGATTTTGGTGGGGACTGTAGGTGTGTTAGCTGGTAGAAGGTTGCAGGGGGGAGGGAACGTACTGTGCGGTCCCCAGCCGGTCATGTCGCCCCCGACTTCCTTCTCGCTGGTTGTTGCGGCTCGTGTCCATTTGGAATCCATCAAAAGGCCTTGCTCGCGAGCTAGCAGACCCACAATCACGACTTGGAGCGCGATTACGATGAACCATCGCAGCGCTGATAGACATGGTGGGCACAAAATGTCTCTCCGTGATCGAGATGGATGTGTATATTCATTCGCTTCCCATGCTTTCTCGCCACCAACAAGCGATTCAACTTCGGTCGATGAATCGTCGTCGTGGTGGTCCTGTGGTCGGACGTCGGTGTATTGGTGTTGTCGGGGCATGGTGATGAGTGATTACAGTTGTGACGCCAGGTCAGTTGAATAGGTTGGAGAGAATGGAATGTGAGCACAGCTGGAGAGCCAGAGGCAGCAGGGCACCCGTGAGAGTAAGTACTCGGAGACTTGCAGATCGGTCCGCCTGGTTGTGTTGCGACAAGACATGTTTGACGTCGGCTGCAGCTCAGGCATCGACAGGGAGCTTCGCTATTCCTTTGAAAGACGATCCCCATCTTGAGTGCGAGACAGCCATCATGAGACGATGCTAGAAGCATCACAGATATTTACTAGCCCACATGCGTTAGCTTGCGAAGGTGAAACGCCTTATGAACCGCCAAGCGTGAGAGGCTAAAATGTGCCTCCCGCACAAGCGAGCATGGTGCGAAACTCAAGCTGAACGTCATCTGTGATATTTCTACGCGAGCCAATGTTCGTGTGGAGGTGTCGCTGATCATGAGTTTGGTTGTGGAGAGATGCAATAGGTAAGCGCGGTGCTCGCCGACGCTTTCAAGGCGAATGAAGTGGTTTTATGGTTTCGTGGCGTCGCCCAAGCTGTTGTATCATTACAGATGTGATTTCCACGACGAAAGAGACTGTCATCAGGTAGCAATACGGTGAGCTCAGCGAGCGATATGTAGATATGCACAGCGTTTGTCGTGCTGGCGATGAGAGTGGCAAGTCGATAAGCTGAGTTTGCGCCAAGATGCAAAGACACGAGGGAGGTCTGCTCCAAAGTCTGGAGATTTTATGAATTTGAAGTAGGGTCTGTGTGTGTAGTGTTTGCTGTCAACCGTCCGCTTGGAGGCTTGCACAACGGTTACGAACATGTGCGAGATTCCAAACATCACAACCCCCTGACAGGCTGTCTCCCTCAACCTCTGACCACCTTGGAATATCGCAATGCTGTCATCACCGTCTGCATGATGTGATAGTGTGCAACCGCAAACTGCGCAGGAGATGAGTGGGATTTACTCATCGTTTGACGCACAGGTCACTTCTGATGACCCACTTCTCGCCCTGCAGGACTTCGCGGCCCTCGTGCAGCATGCAGTCTGCACCGTGCTTGTGCAATAGAGCGAGACCAGTTTCGAGGCGAACAACAAAGGGCTCTGGAGCGGGATCTCTGCTCTTCTTTTTGGGAGAGTCTGGATAGAAGACTGTTTCACCGCCGATGCAGCCGGTGGCAGGAGACGTGAGATATAGCAGAAGCGTCCAGGTAGTCCGCGCAGGCGTCGGCGGTGAGCCTGGGAGGGTAACGTTGTTGAAGTCGTCATAATGCTGGTCGAAGAACTGCCCTTTGGAGTAGCGATAGATGCGGATGTTGGGATTCAGGCCAATGACCTCGCCGCCCCAAAGCGCTTTGCGCTGCTGCTCGGTAAGGTCTGGTCCGTCACCAACTGCGGCGCCGGTAACCAGATTTTTAAGGGACGTCTTGCTCCAGAGCCTCTCAGCGAATGCGGGGTCGTCGATTTGGTAGCGGTCATTGACTCTCACTGCGTCGCCCTTTTTTGGCTTGCCAGGAGTTGTGGTCAAGGGGAGCGAGGATAGGAACGACACGTAGTTTTTGCAAAGAGTGGATGTGAAGAGGTTTGGGATGGTGACGATCTGACCAGGCAGGGCCTCGTGCAGCGAGAGATCTGACTCTGGGATTAGGGGAGTGAAGGCAGGCCAGTTTGGTGTGTGCTGGATTGGGCGCTGGGGAACAGGACCCTGTGGTGCAGCAGCAGCCTTTGGACCCTTTTTGGGGGCCATGGGTGCTGGTGCTGATGGTGTTGCTGTGGAAGTGCTGCTGTGTGTTGATTGGCTCTATGGATGGTGAAGATGGAAAGAGCCGTGGGTGGTCTCTCAGGGTTCTGGGTGGTCTATCAGGGGACAGGCCGTGCTCTCAAGGTTTGGTGTCTCTAGTATCATATAGCTGCTGGTTCAGTATCTCTGGTATCATATAGCTGCTCAGCACACGAGTAATTCCACTTCAGCTTCGATTCGTTCGCTGCCTGTGCCAACTCTTGCACCAAACAAAACAGACGGCCACGTGACCAAGATGGAGATTGAGGGGCCGAGCCGGCCTTTTCCTTCTGAGCTCGTTGAGCCACGACAAGCAAGGGTGCAGTCTGTCTCAGATGACTGGCTGTTTGGCTCTTCTGGCGTGGGTGTCTCTGACTACACGGCGAGTGTTGAGGCGGCCAGCAGCAGCTTCGAGTCGGACAGCAGCAACAGCAGCAGCCAAGCCGGCCGTGCGCTGGTTGTGGATGGAGCCAATCAGCAGCAAGCATTGCCAGCCGTGCAGGCTCAGACATCGTACTGGGAGGACCGCCAGCAGCAGCAGCAACGGCAGCAACAACACCAGGAGCAGCAGCAGAAACAACAGCAGCAATTCGCCCTCACTGCGCCGCGCAACTTGTGGCTGCACCGCGAACAGACGCTGACCATCTACGAGACGGACCCTCCAGACGCCCCAGGCCGCGTCCTGTCTGGTGAGTGCGCGCGACGCGCAGGACGAGGCAGCGACGGCCAAGAAGTGCCGGGCGCGCCGCCGAAGCCAGCCAGTCTAACGTTCGGCGCAGAGTCCAACACCGCCGGCCTCAACTGGCAGCTGCAACCTCGACTTCCGTTTTTCTGCCACCAAGATGGAGACGCCAGCATGCTCGTAGCACCCGGCGCGTCTCAGTCCTCGCCCTCGCCCTTCGACCATGCCCGTCCCCAACATGCACCCAGTGCCGGCCCTCTCTCGCCCGTGCAAACTGCTGCTGCTGCTGCCGCCGCCATGGAGCGCGCCGCCGTCCCCAATGCGCCTGCCGCGACTGCATCGCCTGCCCTGACTGCAGCAGACGCGAGTCTGAGCATGGGCCCCACCACTGCCGCCGACACCTTCACCGCAGTCGATGATACCACCACCACCACCACCAACGCTGCACTCACCGCGCCCAACGGCCTGCCAGCCCTGGATGCCCCCATCTCCCTCGCCCAGCCCCTCGACATGGGCCTCACCATGGACATGTCCGCCATGGCGCCCATGCCGCTCAACCTCGACATGACCGGCCTGGCCATGGCCTCCGACCTGATGCCCATGGACTTCACCGAGCACGACTTGGCCAGCGACGAGCGCGTCAACGCATTTGCCCGTCTGCGCTTCGACGACGGCTCCTACTACATGCACACCTACCAGATCGTCCTCGGCCGCAACCTCGCCCTCGCCCGCAAGGACATGAAGCGTCTCCAAAAGGTCGACGAGCTCGAGAAACAGGGCGATCTTTCTGCCGCCCACGCCCTGCTGCACGGCAAGAAGCGCAAGCGCAACGGCCGCGGCGCCCCTAGCGTCATCAGTGAAAAGGGCGGCATTGTCAGTGCGCGCATAGACTCTATGCCTCTGGCATACCAACAGCTCCGCCAGCCCTCCCAATCAGCCAGCTCTGGCTCCCATCAGAACGGCGACGCCGCCGACGAAAAGCCTGCCGAGCGTGCTCCACAAGATGTCATCATGCAGGCCTTCCCCGAGCGCCCTGACCAGTTTGAAGGCCACATTCCAGAAGACCCCAATGACTGCCCTCTCGTTCCCATACACCCCGAACACGTTACCGCTAGGACCGGTAATGCTGGCCCAAAGGGTATATCTCGACGACACGCAAAGATCTTCTACAACTTCGAAGAGGGCGCCTTCTGCATCGAGGTCCTCGGCAACAACGGCCTGCATCACGAAGGCCAATTCTGTCCCCAGGGTGCAATTGTTCCTCTCGAACATGGCGACAACCTCTCGATTGGCGCTGTCAACATTCAGTTCTTCCTTCCCGATGTTGCTCTCACTGAGCAGCAGCGTCAGCGACAAGAGTCTGGTTCTCGCCCCATGAGCTTTTCTTTCGAGAATGGAAATGGCGAGATGGAGAGCAATGAGGAGATGAGCTCCGACAGTGAGGGTCAGATGAGCATCAACCCTCGTCAAGTCTACTACCACCCTGTCGATAGCGATATCGACTCGGAGGAGGATGCAAACGACGACATGGACGAGTACGAGGAGCCCGTACCCAAACAGAAGATCAAAATCAAACTCAAGGCACCACGCCCACGTGAGCCATCTCCGCCACCAAAGAAGTCCAAGAAGCAAAAGGCGATTGACAAGAAGAGGAAACGTGAACGCGAACGGGAAAGGCAGCGTGAAGAAGAGGAGCATTCTCCTTATGAGTCGCCCATCAAGAAAATCAAAAAGATCAGGCATCCTCAAGAAGAGCCAGTCAGAGCTTCACCAACAAAAGAACCCAAGGCTCCCAAAGAGATCAAGCAAGTCAAGGAAGTCAAGGAGAAGGTGCCCGAGCCTGTCAAAGAAGTGAAAGAGCCCAAAGAACAAAAGGAGCCTAAAGAACCAAAGGAGAAAGGCAAAGCTCCTGCGAAGGCGCCATCAAAGACACCAGTCCCCGACGAAGCAACTCCCGATGTCATCAAGAAGGAGACGCCAATCAAGGAGCAATCTGCGCCCGTCAAGTCTATTCCAACTGACAGTCCACCACTCTTGCGCAAGCCACTCGAGGCTGAGATTGAGGCTGGTGGGGACATTGAGGGGCTCATCACTCAAGAAATGGCCGATCGTCACAGCCTTCCTCAGAGCCTTGTCGGTCAGATCGTAGAGAAGCGCAAAGGTCCAGGACGTCCGCCAAAAGACGGCATCATGTCAAAAAGACAGCGCTCACAACTCATCAAGCAGGCCAAAGAAATTGAAAGAGCCAGGGCCGCTGGTATTGACCCTGCCGATATACCCGCGCCATCCATCAAGCCCAAGGTCACTAAACGCAAAGACTCGAATGCAGGAGATGTGGACGGAGACGACGTCCTGGAGTCGACCGAAAAGGGCGATGGCACATTAATGGGCGACAAGGCGAAGCAGAAGCAGCCAATCAAGCCTCCGCGTACTCCATCGCCCGAGATGCGCATCGAAGACTACACCGAAGAGCAGCTGCAGCGCCCTTCGGCAAATTACGTGGTGCTTATTCACGAGGCCATCTCATCCTCTCCTACCGGCCAAATGAATCTTCAGCAAATCTACAACTACATCGAGAAGAAATACCCGTGGTACAAGTTCAAGACAACTACGAGTGGTTGGCAATCTAGTGTCAGGCATAATCTTGGACAACACGATGCTTTTGTCAAGGGCGATAAAGAAGGCAAAGGCTTCAATTGGCGCATCAACCCGGAAGTGTCCATCGAGAAGGAGCGCAGGAAGAGGCAAGTGAGCCCGCCGGTCAATCATGCCCAACGACCGCAGTACTACCCTCCGCCAAACGGCTACCCTCCCTACCCTCCTCAGCCTGGCTATCCGTACCATCCGGGCATGCCTCCTCCCGGCATGCCACCTGCGCCTCCACGACTTCCGCCTAGCATGATGGCTTCTGCTCCTCGTTTACCTCCAAGTCTAGCTCGAGATGCAAATGCCTCCACACCTTCTGCATCCCAAGGCGCTCCTCCACCTTCTCCTTATGCATCGCCTTGGGCGGGAGGCAACACAGCTGGCAGTCCATCTGCAGTGATGCCGCCTCGACCTTACCCGCCGCCCCATCATGGGCCACCACCGGGCGGATCTGCAGGGGGGCCGAGTGGTCAGTACGGTGTGCTCTATCCAACGAGCGCGCCACCATCGCAAGGGGGGCATGCAGCATCCAGCCCTTACGGCGGCCCCTATGCTGCTGCTGGCGCGAGCCCATACGCTGCAGCACCTGGCCGTCCGTATGCTCCATATCCGCCTCAAGGTTATCCACAGCCAGGAGCTTCAGGACCGTCGCCCCAGGGACCTCCGCAGAACGCCGCTTTCGCCGGCCCGCCTGCCGGCCCTGGTCATTCCCCAGCAGTCCCACCATCGCAAAGTCCAGCGCCACCACAGTCGCAGCCTCCTCCTCAGACGCAGCCAAGTCAAGCGCCACAGACCAGTTCTGCGCCCCCGACTGTCAACGTCACGCCTGACATTATCGCTCGATATCCCGCCAACACCAACCATAATGTCATCCGCAACCTGGAGATGTTTAGAAGTCAGTACGTCAAATTAAGAACCGAGCCTGGCGAAGACACGAAAGTCGACAATGCGATCAAAGCCTTCATCGATACGAGCGTGCCCCAGAGCAGTTTGACTGATCCTGAGCGAGACCTCTTGGCTGCAATCATGAAGATTCCCAACCTGGCGGCGTATCGGGCGAATCCAGTTGCTGTCAACCAGGAGAATGCAGCAACTCAGCTCCCTGTCTCAAGCACTGCCGCCGCGGGTACCGCAGCTGCCATCGCGGCTGCTGACGCCGCCAGCACAAGCGCTACTCCGCCTTCGAACCCGCAGCATCAGCATGGTCCTCAACAGCCGCCCCAGCAGCCGCCCCAGCAGGCACCGCAACACGTACTACAACAGGTATCGCCACAGTTACCGCCACAGGCAACGCAGACACAGCAGCAAGTATCACAGCAGGTACCGTCTTCTGCGACACCAGCTCTCGCTGCGACTGCGACTGCGACTGCGACACCTGGCCCTTCAGCTAGTGAGCCTCACAATTTCACGCCTAACATGACAGCTGCACCAACTCCAGCTGCAGCACCGCAAGCTCCTAACACAAGCCTACCCTCTTCGCACCGACCTAGCGTGGAGCCGCTCACACCAGTGCCAGGCTCACCGGCCCTACAGGCTGGAACACCGCTTGTCAAGCGTTCAATGGCGGAGATGACTGCTGCTGATCCTGCAGGTGAGGATGGCGAGAACTCTGGCGAGAACTCTGGAGACGCGAAACCAGCCGGTGGGCAGGAGTAGTGCTCTGCTCGTTTGATGTCTTGCCCAAGGCAAATGGAGTTGCAGTGCAGGCTTCTGCCATGAAGGCATAGCTTATATTCTCTGCATATATTTTGATGTGCATTTTATCATTTTTTTTGCTTCCAGCATCACGACACGAACATGGTCACGACTCCAGGCGTTACGGCGGCCCACTATATCCCAATGTGCGATATTGATACCCGAAGGTGGCCCAGCGTGGGCTTGGGCTTCCCTAAAAAGTGTTTCTCGGTGTCGCTTTTCGCGGCGCAGCATATCCAGGCGCCTGGTTTGAAGGGTGTCATGGAAGGAAGGTCATATCTTTGTCAAGGAGCCTCTCTGTATTTGCGACTTTTATGTATGGGGGTTCAATGCAATATATTCATCACCACTCTCATCGCCATGTGCACGTGAGCGTCAACGTCGATGTGAATAAGTTGTGCAGTCTCATCGTGGTTGAATATTCGAGTGCCAATAATATACTGTGAACGTATTGTATCTTAATTTGCAAGGTATATCGTTTGGCACTTATCCCCGAATGGACGTGCGTGCACTGGCCACAGGATGATGAATGCAAGTGCATAGATAGGTAGATAGACAGACAGGCAGGCAGGTAGGCAGGTAGACATACAGCGCCGCAAAAGAAAAAAAAAGGGGCCAAGCGGTAGCAGCGGTAAAGAGAAGAAGAGGCAAGAATACACCGAGCTTTCCCATTTGTTCAATCGCCATACGCCGGTTTGTGTCTTCCCGCCCCGCCGCATCAGAAATTCTCCTCTTTGTAGATGGTTCCGCTCCCAGGGCCCTTGTCGACTTAATCTGGTGTTGGCCAGCTAGGTAGCTAGGCAGCCAGGCAGCCATGGAAGAAGGAAGATGGGGTGGGGTGTGAGCATGGATGGATGGATGGATGGATGGATGGATGGTCCCATGTGTTGTTTTGTAGCAAATCACAAGTTACTGCGCATCACATTGCCATCTCGGCCTGCAGCTTCCGTAGCTCCTCCTCCTCGTCGTCCTCCTCGACGCGCTGCGCCTTGCCGCGGACCTCTGTCGAGGGCGCGGCGGGCAGTCTGCCCGTGGCGATCTTGTCGTTGACGGGCACGTTGCCCGTCTTCAGCATGTCCTCGTCCAGCTTCTCCTGCTGCAGCTCGGCTAGCTCCTCGTCCAGCTCGTCTTCGTCGATGCCGCTGGCGCCTACGCCTGAGGTTAATGCTTCGCCGATTTCTTCGCCGATGGCGTGCTGTTCGCGGAGTTCTTCCCTGGGGAGACGTTAGTTTGGGGTGTGGTGTGGTACGGCAAGATTGCCGGTGAGGGTGAAGGAGGAGGGGCGAGACATACATGACATCGTCGACCTTGTCGATTGTCATGCCGGCATGTATCTGCTTCATGGCAGCGCCGGCGCTCTTCATTGCGTCGAGGGTTTCCTTGTTGATGTTTGCCGTTTCGATTGAATATATCTCCCGCTCAAGCGTCATGATTTGTGCCGATGTCTGCTCTAGGGTGTGCTCGAACTGCTTCTTCCGTCGTAGTGCTGCCTTTGCCGCTATTGTTCACGTATTAGCACGCCGTTTCGATACGCGAGGTTTGGGGTCGTGTTAGTCCCAGACATACCGGCCTTGTTTGTGGAGACGTATTTCCGTGCAAGAGCGTCCTGCTCGTCCATCTGGTTCTGCATGTGCTTCTCGCGCTTGTTCAACATCTCCAGCTGCCCACGCAGCCCTAGGATGGCCTTTTTCGGCGCATCCTTCTTGGCCTGGCCGCCGCCAAACCAGCCAAGACCCCAGCCAGACATGTTTGTGGTAGTTCTGGACGTCGCAGGTCAGTATAGTTGCGAGGCGTCGCGCGCGACGGTGGTCAAAGTGGGCTATCAGGCAGGAGAATAGCGGGGCTGGCGATAACGGGAGCACACTCACTCTGTAGGAGGTGAGAGGTATTCGAGTGTGGACAAAGAGGAGTGTGTATGGTGAGCCGGAGGTACGTATGGCGGTGTGTCGGTGTCTTTTGTCGGTGCCTGAAGGATGTAAGTCAGTAATCGGGCATGCGCGTGAATCAAGAGTGCTATGACGCTTGATACGCTAAGACTTGCACGTGCCCGCTTGGCCTCGGCTCCAGTGACCAGGGTTTCGTGCAGCTCATGAACACCGCATCAGACGACATGTCTGTACCTGTTGCGTCGAATCTCGTCCTGCTGAGCGACCTCAGGTCAACCGCACAAGGGACAAAGGTCCGATTCCTGGGCTGGTACTGGCACTACTGCCGACTTGAAGAGCTGGAGCTGATTGTGGCAGCGTTGATGAATATGTGGTTCAGAAGGCGACCCTTCGACTGAAGCACAACTACCCCGCAGCCAGCGCTGCAGAAACAGCAAATGTCGACATTGTACATGTCCTGGAAAGCATCAAGGCTCACGAGATGGAAGTTGGAACCTGGATCAATGTGATCGGCTATGTGGAGAGGCGCAAAGAAAGAGGCGTGTTTGTGCAAGCTATCGCCGTCTGGGGTGCTGGAAATATTGATTTGAGCGCATATGAGAGAGCCGTCGAAGCAAGAAAAGCAGCCGGATGACCTCGTAAGGTCCCCTCATGTTTTTGTCTGCGATCCACGAGGCCAAGATTCACCTCTTTCCGAACCCTCCCACAGCCTGTGAAAGTTTATCGTCGGCATCAATCAGCACTGACAGACTGTTGTCGGCGAAAGCACGTCCTTCACCATCTAAATGATCACAGATGGCATGACCAATCAGCGTCCGCCACGAACTGCCACAACAGGCCGGTTGGCGCTTTCCTCGGTCTGCAACTGACTTAAGGCCTAAGGGACAGTCCTCGTGTCTATTGCATTGGGAAATAGCATCTCTCTGTGAACCACGAAACGTCAAGGATAAATGATCGCACATAGATAATGGGCATTGCAATCTCACGATATCTGATGCCAATGTAGACCCAGGGAACAGCTCAAATTTGCCCAAAAAATTCACAGATTTCCTACATGCACTTGCAGCTGCTCTTCTTTCTCTCCTCAGTAGGTTGCTCATCTTTTTTGTTACTCTTGTCGTCAGGTACTGTGCGAGAAACCTCAACATTGCCGCCAGTAAAGGTGTCACCGGAAGCATCACTGTCACTGCTAGGGTATTCATCTCCACCAGAGTCGTCATCATTGTTCGACCAGTCCTCGCCTCCACTCTCGATATGCCTCTGTCGATCCTGAGGTCCTTCAGTAAGTTTCTCAAACATTCACAATCGTCTTACGCGAGACTCACACCTTGCGCACGCCTGCGATCTGATTCTGCCTTGTCTCTACGGGCCTTTTCCGCTGTGCAGTACGTCAGTATTGTTTGAAGAAAGACTGTTGTCAAGCTTGACCGAGCTGGAACATACCATCGACTCCTGTCGTCTTGGGACGGTGCACGCCCATTATGAGGGGTTTGACTTCTCACTATTCGGGATGATGTAGTGGGATTTATAAGACGAGCAAGGCAGGCGCGTTGTGGTGGTGACAATTGTGCGTAAGTCTACACATCGTTTTATCGTCACCGCAAACGCTCTCACCTTCACCCCACGCTTTCGTGCTGCGTATGGAGGAGGCGATAGAATCAACCTCGGTCTGAGAGTATGACCCTTTTCATAAGGTGAAGCTGGACGAGGCGCCATAGAACCTAAAACCAGCGTGTATTGGACACGATCTTACTGCCTTCACAAGGTGCGGAGGTGAAAGTTCAAACACGCCTCCACCAAGGTTTATGGAGAGTGTACACATTAGCAACAGCATGGTGGAGTGTCGCTGTCAATTAGCAATTGAATCCGTCAAAGCAAGTCCCCAAACCTACTTTAACCTGTCTTGCAAACGCATATGCACTGTCTTGTTCAAGTTTAAATCTAACAGCCTAGCGTGGTAATTTTCGATGTCCAAAAGAATCTTCGCATCGCCCTTGGACGCTTCAAGCACCCCATTTGGGCGAATACACATGAATTAACCACACTTAGAAATCGTACGCTGCAGCGCTCATATGCTGATCACATTTCCTCGTGCTTGTAATCACACCATGTCGAGCTTTGTGATCCGTGCTCCTAGAAGCTGCTGCTGCTGCTGCTGCTGCTGTTGCTGTTGCTGCTGCTACGATTTCCATCTCTTCCACCCATCATCAATCGCCCATTGCAGTGCAAGCCGGCGTATCAAGCAAGCCATACTCCCGCATGCACTCAGCTAATTTATCAAGTATTGTCTTACAAAGCATGCTCTGTTCATGTTTCCTTGTCTCCTTACTGGCAAGCGGTACTTCGTTGGGGGCTCGCAGCTCCTGGATATATTGCTGAAGCGGCGCTCCCAACGCATGCTCCCCGGCGTTCAGCCCTGCCCTGGTTGTCTTATATTCTCGTGGACACAAGCAGGTGAATTTCTTGAGCTCATGCGTACTTCTCGCTCCTGCAGTCTCCCATTCCATGGTAAAATTTGAGAATCTCCGCTTGTTGTCAGGATTCCACCTGGTACGGAATTAAACCCTCCCCGGTCTCACACGCACTGTCCTTCATCTTCATCAATGTCAGCTTCGCGATAATACCCTCGCGCTCGCTTTCCATGTAGCGGATTTCTCGAGTGACGAATTGTGGGTCGCCGAGGTCCTTGCCATCAAGCTTCGAAACTGCAAGTAAATATTGCTACTTGCGTCCCCCTTGCAATAGTGTCTTCTTCGAGCTTCGAGTTCCTGTCTAACATATATGTGAACGTTTAGCCGCAGGCGTCTTTCCTCGCTATTAGCGGGTCTTGGTCGAAGTATCAAGATGGTCTGGGATCAGTCTGAGTAAGGTCCGAGCGTGGGTCATGGGTACGGCATTGTATGAAGCTGCTTCAAGCCACGTTAAATCGAGACCAGAGTGTTGAGAGACATTGGTGGCCCCGATAATGGCCCTCTCGAAATGACCAGCCACAAGACTATACAGAATTTTTGCTGAGGATTGAGGTAAGTATCTTACATGTGGCAAAGCGGTGGAACCCTTCTTCCATTCAGCTCCGGACAGAGTGTTTCAATATGCTTGGATCTCGGTAGGTAGCGACTGCAGGGTGTGCTCGGCTCTCTCCAAGAAACTTTGTGTAGTAGAAGCGGGGTGTTCACCTGCCCTCTTCGGTTTTTTTCGTCTGGTTCGTGATCAAAGGCAGCGTGAAATCCTATTTTGTATTCTCTATACCTCTATATACAGAACGCATCCTTCTTTGTCGAGAGCTTGGCGGAGAGGAATGCTGCCTTCGCGTGGTTCATACTCGGCAGTAGCAATCACAACATTTCGATAAAAGACATCCATCCAGGCAGCCTAGGTGATCCAAAAGTGATGGGTAGGAATGTATCACCATCTGAATCACATTAGTGACGTGAAATAGAATGGAATCTTCTCGATTAAGTTTCTGGCTATTGTGGGGAGACCAGGCTGAAAATCCTGGTCAACGGGTCAGCGAAATCTCTCAACAGCTTGCGGACGTACTGCGAGTAATCTTTGTTGCTTGTATGCATACGCCCTTGCCAACTCCAAGATCACTGCGTCCCGTGCTCGTGTGGTGTAAAATAGTGCATGGCTATTGCAAGGAGTGCAAGGCAAAATAGAATGTCAACCTTGCTTGGAGTAAGAAGTTTGGCAACAATCGATTGATGCATAGTGCACTACTAGGCCAGAATTTCGAGTAGTTCACGAGACAGTTGTGTGTAGTACGGGTGCAGGAAGTAGGGAGAAAAGCATGTCATTTTTTGAGTGATGAAAGGCTGACCGGCTGCAGTCCACTTGAAAAGTTGGACAACCAATGACAACTCTATACGCGCCAGTATATATAGTCGTATGCCGTGTCTCGTCAGCCACCTACGCTTATCGTTCATTGAGGCCGTCAGCATTCCAAGTCTTGGAAGACGCAATGCTTACTTCTTTGGGCAGTGTTCAGTCCATATGCAGATACGGCATAGAGACCATGTCAGCTTCTCCGTATACATGATGATACGTGTCGACCAGGGCTGAAGGAGGGCTCCTGCGTGCGGCGGCTACAGTAGGAAGAACAACATCTGGTGTTGAGGTGTCGTGGTGCCAGCGCGCGAGGTGGGATGTGGGGCTGACTTAGCGTGACGCTTGTCCAGCCTTCTTTTTCCGGGACGTCATCTTACGGTTTGCATCCCCAAGACATCAATGTTTCATGATGATGAAGTAGCAAAGGCCGCTCAGCTAGCAGCAGCACAGATATTCCGATGATGGATAGCTCACTGGTAGTGCCACGGAGACAGCGATTGTGTTGCATACCCAACAGCGACAACGAGCAACGATAATGTCCACACTTCATCTGCTCCACGTTTCCGGGACAAGACCGTTTGCCAGCAGGAGACTTTTCGGCCTGCAGGGACTACCTGCCCGTCGATCCCGAACGCATTGACTACCCCACAGTCCGGCCTTCATCTCCAAACCTTCTCATGATCTCACTTACTCTAATCGCAAGGGCTTGGACTCATGCGTTCGACATCAAAAGAAATGGACATCTTGTTTCGAAACGTGCCTGAGGCATCCTTTGGACTGGCACAGCCGAGGTTGTTTGCCTGCTGAAACATTCTCACTACCCTGATTGTGCACCATTGCGCACCTTACAATTACAGAAATCGAGCGCTGAGATACATTTCTCATATAGTCAAAACAATAATAGCAGGAAAAGTCCGTCGACGGACCGATTTAGCGATCGCATCTCTTTCGCAGTACCTGGTCTCCACTTTAAGCTGCCCTAGACATGACTGAGGCCCGGGATATGCCAGTCTGCAATTGTGATGAGAGGATGGTCTCGGTGGCTCATCGCGCTGCACAACGGACCATATGCCGTGTGACGTCGCTCTTTGTCATCTTTGGACTTGGTTATAATGAATCTAAATGTAGGTGCATTCTCAGCTGGTCGTAAATGCTCAATCCGCGACTTCCCTTTTTTGCTCGCTACCATTCTTAAACTCTACACCCTTATACCACTTCAACCTTTCTCCGCTTCCTATTATCATAACCCTACGCGTCCGACTCCCTCCCCGAAAACCAAACGACAAAGCCTGCATCATGCACATCATCCTCTTCCTTAGCACAATCTGTGCGGTGTCCCTCGCAGCACCAGTCGCACACAGCCTGGAGAACCGCGCAGAGGCTGGCTCAACCTGGCAGCCAACTGAGGGCACATCAACATCTTGCGACAAGGCATCTGACAAGATGATCGGCTTCTACGTCGGACCACAGATGCAGTCTGTCATCACTGATGCATGCGCTGCCATGATGCCGTCCTGTGCCTATCCGAGCCGATTATCAGAGGATGCTGTGTGCGCCCAGGTCATCGACTGGCGACTCGATGGGCCCAAGGACAGCACACAATCCGCAAACATCGAGACTTCAGATGGCAACAAGATCAGCGGATGGGGCGTCAAGTGTACGTTTTCACAACAGAACTACTTTGATACATCTACTAATGTTCAACAGTCTCTGTCGCACCAGCTGCGCAACCAGAGTCTTCGCCGGGCGTATTCTGGACGGCACAGGACTGCCATGGTTATTTCGAGCACATGCTGCAGGAAACGGAGCCGGCGGGCTGCCACACTTCGCAAGGCTTCGGGATCGGCAGCACCACCGTTGGTGGAGAAACTTCACTTGCAGGCACAGTGTTCAAAGTGGAGATTGTAGCTGAGCAGTGATTCCTTTCTACTCGTCTATCAGAGAGCATTGCGATTCTCTATGCTCTTTTTCATTTCGTGAGTCATGTTACAGACGCAGGCCGTTTATAGTAGCATCTTTGCTTTTCAACGCTCTTCGATCCAGCTGGAACCTCAAACTTGCGGCGTGCATCCCATGTCACGTCGACTTGGCGAACCAGAATGATATTTTATCTCCTCCTTGCATATTTCTGCAGCCTTTGCGATTCATTACACAGATGAATCGTCTTTCAAATGCCTCGTTGGCTCGTACAGCATGCCCAACAAGGCCCTGCTCAACGGGAGCCTTGGCCTGTCCATATCCGTCAAAAAAATACTTTTATGGTTTCTTCATTAACTTGAGCAATACAATGCTCTCATGTCCAAACAGGCGCCCAAAATACTGACATCTAGTGCACTGTGCGGCTCACTCTACATTTGTATTCAAGGTGGTTTAAGAATATAAAGGCACTGTCTACAAAATGACCTTGTCCTGATTGAATCTTACCGCTCCGTGAAATCTCTCTTAGGATCCTAGCTCATGAATAATCTACCGCCATAAGACGCCTTTCATCGCAAAGAGGATATTGACGTATCCTCGTAGGGCATCATCACCTAGGTCGAGGAGTGTAGATTGCTTACCCCTACATTCATCGCCGACCGTGGCAGCTTGTACGATTGGGAGCATAATGCTCATATAAATGTGTTTCATTACGTCGATATGACTATTTATTTGGCGAACTGGAGCTGGCGGCAGAGCAAGCGAATGATTTACAAACGCCTGTGCTAGACGTAATGATCAAGGCTTGTGGCAATTCATTTTGCTATTAGCGAATTCGATAGATCAAAGCATATATAATTCTCTGGAGTTGAATCCTATCTTATTGTCTTAAATCGTATGCTTTGCAATTGAAACTATGCCACTCAATTAGATGACTACATACCGGCATATCAAGACTCATAGCCCTCCTTTGGTTCCAAGTATCGTCATGAAGTTCCGTATCAACACATAGACACAATGTTGTATGGGGACAACGACTGATATACGACTGCTCACAATTGAGTCGAAAATAGTAGTGAAAAGCCAATCGCGGGATCTCAGCTCTTGTTTGGTTGAACTTTCACTCGAGCCTAGATGACTTGTACCTAATCGCAAATTTCCCGAGCATCATGTTTCTACTCTACAAATCGTCACTTTTCCACCAAGCTATCTACTTACGCCGTCGAAAATGCCCCCAAAAACACTCTTAGAAGACTTCGACGAACAGCTTCCAGAACCAGAGTATACCAAAGGCTCTGTGAGCAATCAATCAAAATGTTCGTCCACGACGATTAACGAGGAAGACGTACCTGATACATTTATCACAGAAGATGTTTCGGTATACACGATTCTTGCTGAAGCCTTCTTAAAACAGAACGCGAACTCCCTTGCCGGCATAGCAAATACGCTACCAGAACCAGGGATGACATTGCAGACTGAAGACGACGTAAAAGCGCATTCAAGAAATATTCTGCTTAGGCCAGTCATTCATGCTGTTAATCTTGATAGTCGTTACTCTGGCAAAGTCCGCATACAAGGAGAGCGCCATGTAGAAGGTTTGCGCCCCGACATCAGCATCATCTATACGCCAGAGGGAAACAAACGAATAGCAATACTGCTTGAATATAAGCAAGCTCGCTATATACGAGCGTCACAGTTCAAGGCGATCATGTACGACAAAGCTGATGTGAATCCGAAAACCTTTGAGCCATACGAGTTTGATTCAGACAAGGAAATCGATGACTTTCATAGTGCTACCATGCAACTGAAACAGGTCAAGGCGTATGCAAGGCTCGGTAATTGCAGGTATGGTGCAATTTTCGACTACTATATATTGATTCTGATCAAGTTCGGTCCCGACTATGTTCATCATGCTCACGTCACGATTGTCGAGCACGACTTCCGAAAAGCCACTCTGGGGTTCCTCCTTGCGGCACTGCAAGATACATGATCGCTTTGTCACACAAAAGATTTGTAGCTACAGATCCGTGAGCTGCGCAGGCTTGAGAGATGGAGGAAATGGATTTGTTACCGTAGATTTGCACTTGGAGCCCTTTACAGGCGTTTCGGTTATCCCGTGCTCATCAACCTCGTATAATGTTACGGGTCGTTGTGTGCAAGGTTTGACTCACTACTAGCATTGCGTTGGCCGAATGGATATTAGGTTGGTGGTCATCACAGTCAGACTGGACCAGGTTAGTTAGGTTGCGTTTTGTAATGGCATCATCGTTGCTCACTTCATTGTTCGCGAGCGGACTGGGAAAACATGTGTGCACCTTTGAATAATGAATGACATTTCATTGTACGCGGTGGTTTCAAGGGTTCTAGCCGTCACCAATGCATCAGAGGGATTTCACTGGTGGTCTGGAGGGCAATGCAAATATCATCGACTAGGACATAATCTTTATGTTACTCCTTCTTTCGGAAGCACGAATGCCACTTGCCTCAGGAGTACATTTTGAAATTCGTGTATACCTAAGATTTTAAGACACGTTACTCAGAAGCTAATACTAAGCTCGTTTTGGTCGTCCCAACAGATCTTGTGAGTCCCGCTCAACGCTGATGTACTTTTCATGCTGGCCGCCATCTCCCCAAACTTTCCACATCCAGTCCGTTGCTTCTTCGCAGGACGGCATCCAACCGTAATGACAATAAACATCTGACCCAGCCCAGAAAAATAAAGGGTTATGACGCTTTGCACTGATGCGTTGCTGGCCCGCGAGTTCAAAAACACAAGAGGTGGCAAAGTCGACCACGCACGCACGGAAACCCGGGTTTTCGAAGTCGAAATCGCGCGACGAAATTGATCTCGTTGTAGTGCATTCGGGTGCAGCTAGCATGATGTTCCGAGGAGCGAAATCCTTGTGCTTAAGACCGGCAATGCGGAGATCGGTGTCGGCTTCAATGACCTTGATCATGATGTTGTCTCTTGCCTGGCGCGTGAGTTCGCATGGATTGATGTCCGTCATCTGTATGCCTGCGATGTGCTCCATAAGAATCATGCGAACGTCTCGGATGTGCTTTTGACCCTCGACCCAAACATCTACTTCAGCGGTCCAGGATCCGTAATATGTAGGCATGATGGTGCCCTGAAGTAAAGTGTTATCAAGCGCTGAGTATGCAGCTGCTTCATTGGAATAGTCCTTGTCGGCATTGGCGATGACATCGACTATGTCCGTCGGCCAGTCTGGGTTGCCATCGTAGTAGCAAAGTGGGTCGTAGACCTTCGCAACGAGGCCATCAACAGTCAACAAAACCTGAGCGCCGCACCGATCACCAACGCGTATTGGTGATTTGAAAGTGATTGTGCGGGTTTCCTGTAAGTTTGTGACACCTGGCCTCGGAGGATGCATAAGGCATAACTCGAGCTTAGATTTCCTTTCGCATAACTTTGACTTTGAAGGAGCTGACTTCTTGTAGCACAACCCGCAAGGTGGAGGGGGAATATGACGCTTGAGTAGAAGTGTGTTTCCGGAGGAATATAGACTGCAGTCTACTTCTTCAGAAGAGGCTGATGATGGAAGCGAATCGCTTGCTGCGTCGCTGGAAGACGAAGACGTGGGCATTTTTTAATCGCTTCAGTCGGTTGATTTGGAGAGACTGTTGGTGTAGTGAGAAGAGATAGAACTTCAATGATTTCGCGACCGTGACAAACCGGCAGCAAGTGAAAGCGCGTTGTGTACACAGTAAGTGCAACAACGATCTGACCGATCGGAAAATCTTCGGTTCACACAATGTCTGATGACAGAACCAATCTACGCCTAGGGACAACAGAAGCCTAGTGAAAACAGAAATCTAAGAGATTCCGGAGTCGTTGCTGATACGTTGCCCCAGACCTAGCCTTTGTGCTCAGCAATCGAATCTAGCTATAACCACAAAGGCCTGCATGTTCAGGAATCATGAGCTTGCTGTCTTTACCATTACTAAATGTCATGGCTGGATAACACTTCAAAAGAGGACCAACGGCTTGGAAGCGTTCCGGAATAAACAATCACAATCCTCAGGAAAGGATTCTCTGAACTAGACGATATAGGACGGACCATCGATGCCCCAGCGTCGATATGTTGGGAAAAAGTTCCTGTAGTGTATATTTTTGTGATGGTAGTCAAGGATGTGACAATCCTTACAACATACGACCGCTTCGTGGTTAAGTTAAACTTGATGATAGATCGAGCGAGATCTGTGCCAAGCCGACAGCTACGTCATCATGAAGCTCCGTCGATCGTGTCCCCTGAACATCGCTCGCAAACTCAACAACGGCTACCCGCAAGCGCATAGCAGCTCCGACACCATACGCTATCATAGGACGAAATTCCATTTTCTTGGCCTTTACCGCCCCTTGCAACCGGCTGCAGTCCCGGAGTGCACCTGCTGCTGGCTCGGGAAGGAAATCGGCACGGTGCATGCCATGATGCGAATTCACGATAACCTGCGGCCTAGAAGCGGAGTGGCTTGTCGTGACGCGAAGCCTGTATGACGTTGCACAGGGAAAAGGATTCACCAGCCACTTGGTACCTCGCGCTTTGGTCCGGATCAGGACATCGGGGCATTTGTGGGGTAATGGTTTGTTCTGGGCGAACTGACTAGGATCCGGGTGATCTGCATACATAAAGAGTATTTCTAGCATTATCTTGTCTTGAGCCCCATACTACAATACGATACCATCAGCCCCCAGACATCTATCAACCGAATTTTCATCAAAATAGCCAACAACAAAATGCGCGTTCAGACAACTATCGCTGCTTTGACCTCGGTCGCCTCAGGCCTTCTGGCGCCTTGCCAGGCGAACGAGACCTCAACTGCGCCAAATGTTGCAGCCGCGCAATACGATGGGTACGAGTGGTTCCAGCTTGATACCCAACAGTGACCTGACGTGGCGTATAGCTCGTGTTTCTACCCTATCCCAGATCCCAAGTTCAATCTCGAAGCCTACCTGGGAACTTGGTACCAGGTCGCCGGTACACCATTCGGTCCCACTGCAGGAGCCAGCTGTGTGACTGCGAACTACGAATTGAACGTCTGTCTATCTTTTGTGAACCATTCAGGAACACAAGCTGACAGTTACACAGGACAATGGCACAGTCCGCGTTCTCAATACAGCAACAGTCGGCCCCCAGTCCATTGATATCGTTGGAACAGCGACCCCTGTCGATTCTGCCTACGGTGCTGGTGGTGCATTCGTTGTCAGCTTCCCTGGCACACCTGATGCTGAGTGCCCTGGGCCCAACTACATTGTTCAAGGTAGGTCTTAAAATTTGCGTCACATTGCAAATCGGAGATCTGACAGTTCTTTCAGATTACGCTATCGACTGGGCCATTGTGCAGACACAGAACTGGAGCACATTGTACATTCTGAGCAGGGAACGTCAGCCAGCTCCTGCCAGCATTGATGTGAGCTATGTGTTGCCTTCAAAAGTTGTTCTTTTATACTAATCTTGGTTTTAGGCATGGATCGAGCGCGCTATTGCATTTGGCTCCAATGCTTCTGCGATATCAAAGTTCAACCAAACTGGTTGTGACGAGTAGGGAGCTGAGCTTGAATTGCTGTAACGGCGTACTCTATCGTGCTGCCATTGGCTGCAAATGCAAGGAATAATGTGTACATTATACTACATGTGAAACTTCTAATTTCCGATCTTCAAAGATAGCGTTACCTCTGGGGAAGATAACGCCGCCCTCATATCAGTGTTTCACAACAAGAAACTCTTGCGATTAGATTATTTGAAGCCCTCAAGGAGTTCCCTCGCTGCTGCTGCTACTATTGCTGACCTTTGCCTCTATCTCTGACTCTGAAAGCCATATCATATCCTCGTCCTCGTAATCCGGATCATCTATATGCCCCTGAGCGTCCACATGCATTGGATACGTAGGGCCCTTGGTCATGTCCCAGCGTACTGGAATGTATCGCTCATCATGGACATAGTTCTTCCAAAGCCATTGCTCTGCACCGTCCAGCCCATTCGGGCACCACCCATTACAGGAGAAGCTCATCAGATGGCCGAAATGTCGCTTGATAGGTGAGGTAAATTTTAGTGCCCACTTGTCCAAGTACTTTTTGCGTTCCTGCACAAGATCTTGACGTACACGGTTTGGATGATTGTAGACATCTGAAATGTCGAAATCGATCAGCTTTACTCGAATATTTGGTGTACGATAATCAGATCCCAGGAGTATGATGTTGCGGGGACAGAAGTCACCATGGTCGACTCCCGCATGCAGTATGCGCATCTCGGCATCGATGCACTGTTTCAGAATAGTGGTTCGGGAACGCTCTGAGAGACTGTACGCGTTCACAAGCTCCATGCATTGCCCATCCAGGTACTCGATCAGAATCATGCGAACGGATCGTGCAAATGTCATTGTGTGGCCATTCTTTGTGATTGTGGTATCGATGTTGACTGACCAAGTGCCATAAAATGCGGGAACAACATCCGAAATATCAACGGAAGCATGCAAATGCTCGTACGCTGCATCTTCACGGCTATAACTACGATCAGCCCACCAGACAACATCCGGGTACTCATCCTTGTTGTAGAACATGGCGTCGTAGAATTTTGCGACCATGTTACCATTCACAACGACGACTTGAGCACCACGATCTGCACCTGTCCGAATGATAGATGTAATAGTAAGGCTCATAGTCTTCTCCATGTATGTATGTCCCTCGATAGGACAGCGATAGAAGCATAATTCTTCTTGGGATAAAGCTGTTGGGTTCGAGTGTTGTGACCGAATTGGGGTACTTTAATCGCTTCCAAACGGAGACGGTGGATCGTGTCGCCGTGCGATCAGCGTAGAGCCTATCTCATAAGGAGTTTGTGGCATGTCTTTGGATTCACAGTCGCTCGCAGTCGCAATGTCCACAGCTAGATGGCAGATGCGCGAAAAATCCGGAATGGTGTCGCAAATCATTTCTGTTGTGTGCATCGGTGGTGTGTTCGTGTTAAACTTTGTTGACAAGTTGAAAGTCGGGTAGCTTTGAGATACCAAGAGGGCGTTGGATGGTCACGTGGCTGTCCTTTCACTGCACCACGTCCGATCACATAGTATTTTAACAATGTCGCGGTCATGGATGGGGCCTCTGTAGGAGCAAATTCACATTGCTAATGGCGCTGCTACAAATTGCCAAAGGTTGGCCATACCGTAGAGTGTCTTGCACAAAACATAGCGATGTATATGTGGTAATGTACGTGAAGCTGAAGGCTTCTCAGATGCCGGGTCCATTCAACGTGCCCGATGCCTTACGAACGGATTGTCCCTGTGAAAATATAGAGATCTCTCACAGTGCTTATCTCAATTTCCAGTGAAAGTCTATGGTTTAATGAGCAGGCGGGCGTTACAGGGGGTTGAACTCATACCATAAAACTCTCGTCCACAATACCTTGCACCTGCTCGACTGTAAAAGTCTCCGGATAGACGATTGTACCGGTGGAGCATGTCAACTACTGTGGTGACCCCCAAGTCAAGTACGACTTCGACACTGGATTGCTTTGAACAAGACCTGCCGCAGCTGCTTCAGGGTCCACTGTCATACAGAGCCGTCCAGCCTTCAAGCAGCACGACAAAAGCAGCCGTTCCACCATGGTGTCTGCTGTGCAAACCCGGACGGGCTTACCAGCCAATTGCTGATGATTTCCTAAAGAAGGAATCGACCAGAACTAGCATCCTAGCCCTCCAGACGCTTGGAACAGCATTTGAGGGAATACCACTTGACAACGAGAGCAACCTGGCTTTCGCCTCGACTTTTCACATTATTGGGCCGCTTCTTGCTATGCTTCAAATTCAGTACGGCACTAAGAGCTTCACAATAGCTTCAGAACGGAGCACAAAGACCGAGGACCTAGGTTCTGCTGAAAAGGCGACACGTGTAGATCTGGTGTTTCGGACGAAAAACGAAAACAAGACAGTCATATTGATTCTAGAATACAAGCGCGGGGAACAGATCCACTACTCCGACTTCAAAAAGGTGCTATTACCCCTCAACGCCCCAGTTCACAAGATTGAAAAATTGACAGATGGCGTTGCAAAATCTAGCTTCTTAATTCGAAACGGGTCGTGTTACACAAAACAGGTGGCGATGTACGCAAAACAAAATAAGTGCAAGCACATCGTTCTATTCAACTGGGATCACATCCTTCTCTTCGAGTTTGATAAGCTGCAAAAGGCTGCGTATGACGAAACTTCCGCTGGAAAAACAGCTGAGCTCACATGGGTATCAGAACAGCGAGACGGAGAGGGTGAACACATCACCAAAGGCAGCATGCGCAAAGCACTACTGGGATTTGCCTTACAAGCGTTCAGAGAGCACATCCCACCTCTTGCAGTCAACTGATGCGGTCCTGGAGATGATCTATGGCCCCAAAAGACAGCAGCGCAGTCTTGTAGATAACTACCGTCTTTTGAAATGTGCGCGCAACTGCCTTGAAGACCTCCAATAGGACTTCGTAAATGACGTACAGCTCACACTGTTGGCAGCATAGAGATCCCCCCTCAGAGCACTCATGCGATATGGACATGAACAAGAAAGCACGGAGAATCATAGAGTACTTTGAAATGTGACGTGCTGTAACCCACTTGATGAGAAGCTTGGAATGTGAAACTCTCTATATTCTGAGCAATGACATGTTAGAATCATCTGAAGACTGCTTTTTCTTCCGTTGCAGAACCCGCATTTTGTCCTGGAGACACCACTTGAGGCACCGGAGGTGGTCCCCACTGCTGAGGGGGCTGTACGACGTAGTACGGTTGCGGTGTCCATTGAGGATGGCCCTGTACGTACGGTGCTGGCGGTCCGCCTTGCTGTAGTTCATAGGCATTGTCGAATCCTGCGTATCGTCCTTTGCCTCCACACAACCACTTGAAACCTCCCCTTTGACGGATCAGAATCGAGAGGCTGACAAGAACAAGCAAGGCAAAGACGGCCATGGGTATGAGCAAGAACCTAGTCGCCCTCTGTCTGCTTGTCAGTGTCTCTGTTGATGTTATCAGCGTCGCCCAGACTTACCGCAGTTCCACATGCAGCGCTTGCCCATCCCTCGTTCGGATAGAAGCGTTGAATCTGACAAGACCAGGTCTCGCGTGTGAACTCCTGGTCCTGCTTTCGCACATCATCATAATTCTGCCAGCCATTCTTGCTGCTCTGTAAGGATGTTGCCCATCCGAATACTCCCAGGGCCAGCGCGATTAAGAGTATATTGCCAATCGCTGCGGTCCACGCCCACATTCTCTGGTGTCCGTACGTGCCCTCGACCTTCTTCAGCTCCCAGATCCCGAATGTATCGATCGCGCAGACAATGTACGCTGCAACACAGACGCCTAGTATAGCCAACGAGGGCGCACGGTTTATGTGCATGGTGACATCGATGCTCGAGTCGCCTGTGGAGGTCGGGGAATTTCGGTCGCCGACTGTGACCACGAATGCGCCACTGCGAATGTCGCGGTATGTGTGCTCCAGGAGAAGAGATTTCGAAATACGTTCTAGAGCGAAAACCAGAACCGATACTGGGAAGAGTAGAAGCACAGGTGGCGTGAGAAGGAGGATTAGGCGACAGCCGCTCAGGTTGCGCATCGTCGTGGTGAAGGCGCGTCCCGCGCGGTGGACGGAGCTATAAGCTGTGTTCTTTAAAGGGTCGTCAACTGGCCTGCGGCGGCATTAGGTGTGATTGCTCGGTCACGAGTCGCCGTTGGAGACGAGTGTTTTGTCGCGGCGACATTGTTTTTCGAGCTGTAAGTCTTCGTCAGATGATCATGGGGCGCCTGAAAGCAGCGGAGATCAATAGAGTGGTAGTGATGACCTGAACCTTGGCAATATTCATAAATATGCGCTTCGCACATCGTCGCGACGAGGACAATCAAATGAGACATGTAGTCCTACCAAGAAGGATAACTGAGGGTTTTGACCTATTCAGAAGGACTAAAATACAGAAGCATTGATGTAACCAACGCAAATGTTTCGAACTTACACACCAGAAGAGCAAACACAGCAGCTTGCGGCCACTCCACTCTACAATCTTACAATGGTCAAGGTCTTCTATGAACTGTAGCCTCTCCTGTCTTGTCATGAATGAGCACCTTGCAAAGCTCGCTGGTGCCGGCCATCCACCATGATAACTACATCTGCAACGATCTGCTCATCAGTAGCCGGCTTGTCCCATCAAGCAAAGACGACACTTTTGTCCAAGTGTCGCCATAGATTCAATGAATATATCAGAAGTCAGTAAGTAAAGACTCAAGCTAAGGGAAGCCTTGGTCGAAATGAACTCTTTCAGATGGAAACACTGCAAACACAACAGCGACCTTTCAAGTCCCCAGTTGAAATATACATTAGATTGCGGCAACCCACATTACCAACGGAAGCGGTCTTGTAAAATGAATCAAGGTATGACACACCATCTTCTTTCTCAGGGTAACCAGATGTACAGCCATGGACACAAGTAACACAGAAGGCCCTTACCTAGCACCACAGGCGCCCACCACTCGAACCGCGCCTTTCTCCCACCCTTCAGCACCACGCTCACATGCTTCCCTTCCCACTTTGCATCTCCATCAGCAACCTCAATCATCCCAGCAGCCAGATCCAGGAAACTAATAAACGTCTGCTGGCACTCCGCACTCAACTCATGGCCTTGCTGAACATCGTGCGTCAGCCCGCCAGGCATCACGAATGTCATGTCCAACCAGTCCTCATACCGGCGAAGATAGGCCTCCGCTCGTGCTAGGTCGTCGTAGATGTGCGCGTTGGCAGCATACATGACGTTGTGCACAAAAGCTGGCACGTTGTGCCAAAATTTGTCGTCCATGCTTGCAGAGCTCAGCACCACCAAACGCGGTGGTTTGAAGTGCGGATCTTGTGCTTTCAGGGACTCCAGCGCTGATATCACTGCATGTGCCGTGTCGACGGAAATGCTCACACCGGGAATATTATCGGTGACGGCTACAGTGAGGAAGACGGCTCGTGTGCCTTGGAGACATTGGGCGAGGGTTGTGGTGTCGGAGATGTTGCCTTCGAAGACCCGGACGTTGGATTTTGAGGATAGTGATGTGTAGGTCTTCTCAAGCTTTGCGCGTGAGCGTGCAAGGACGTTGATATTGCTGTTTAGGGAGCTGCCGAGGAGTTGGAGGATGCTGCCGCCAACTTGGCCAGTTGCTCCGAGAATCGCGTAAGTTGACATGACAAAAGCTGAGATTGTGCTGGCGCAAGACTTGGTAGATCGTGTAGGACGTAAATATTCAAGAGCTTCGACAGCTCATAGCGCTCGACAGCATTGTCTGGCAGAGTTGTTGGTCTAGAAGGAATGCCTATCGTGCAGTGATGTCTTCCACGGACGCCGTGGATTCCGGACCGCAGCCAGACCAGATCGTCTGCATAGTAGCATTGCAAAAGAGCAAATCATACAGGGTACGCCTCATCGCGAGCTCGGAAACCCGAGTCCGAAGCGCTGGATGTATGTATGTTTTACAAAATAGGAAGCGATGATCGCAAATCGGAGTTGCACTAGTGAGCCTCCCTTCACAGATCGACGACGTCATGCCATTGCCCTGTGAACACAACGCCAATCCGCGCTCCACGGCGTCCGACTGCGGTTGTTTCATCGCAAGTGCGTTGAGTAGTTCTCGTCATATTGACAGCCCCAGTACAGAAGGAATAAAAAACCTGATGGACCCCCGACAGATTGTTACAATGCAAAGGCTTGCATCCAACTGAGCAGACAAACCAGATCATTGTGAATCTCAATCCACAGCACATCCTACCCCATAATGGCGACCGATACATTCACATTTCTCGTCCACGTCCTGCAAATCACAGTCGCAACCTCCCTCATCTTCCTCGGCGGTACTCCAACCCCACGCACCCCATTCCCAAAGCACACTTACTAACACCCCAACCCCAGGCCTATCATCCTGCCTCTCACTCTGGGTCCTACCGCTGACGGCTCTCCTCCCGCCTCAACAGGCCTGCGCGCAATTCGTACAGACCGTAACCTGGGGCTTCAGCTACCTGCAGCCCGGCTCGCGCATCCTCGCACTCCTGCTCCTCCTCACCACCCTGCTAACTGCGTTACTTCCGCACTCCGCGCACTCCGAGGCGTGGAGGCTCTGGGCCACGGCGCTGGCTATTCTCGTCCCTGTTGCGCCTTACGAGGTGTATTGTATCTTTCCAATCAACGATAGGGTGAGGGAGATTGGTAACGAGGTGGAGAGGGGTGCGAATGAGGAGAGGGCAGGGAAGGAGTTGAAGGGGTTGTTTGAGTCCTGGCGCAATAGAAACTATGGGCGTGTGATGATCCCACTTCTCGCTGGGGTGGTGGGGTGGTTGGGTGTTGTGCGCGGATGAAGAGGGGGTAGGATGGAGGAGATACATCGCTCCAAAGCGCTGTTGGTTCGTAAGAAGTGCCATTGCTGCGGTAGAGCGTATGTGATGATAGACAGGGTGCTATGGTCACCATATCTTCCCAGCGCAAAGGGAAGCAAAGTGTTTTGAAAGCTCTCGATCATCGTCTTTCGTTGCTTGGCTTGCTGTCCTGCACTTCACCACTGTTTCTGTGGATATGATTCGGCATGTCCTCGGGCGCAGAGAAGAAAGTTTGACATGGGCTCAGCGCGTGGAAGTGGTTCCTACGACGGCGCATGGAAAATGGTAATGATACAACAGGAATACCTACGATACGAGGACATTAACAGTGATAGACATGACGACAGAAGGAGCAGGAGCAATAAGCCGAACCATACATCTCCGAATATTGTGGTAGCTAACGCGACTGGAATTGAAAAGAAGCGGCATGCCAAGACTTTCAAGAAATCTATACAGCACCGACGCGCCCTCGGAGATTCCAAGCGCACCACGTCGAGTGCAGATTCAAGGCATTACAAGATGATATTGTTGCATCGTGAGAAGCCAGTCTTGTCAACAAAAGCCCAAAGAAGGAGTATCTACCCTACCGAAAATGCCAGAAGAAATAACATTACACGCACGTCAAACACGGCTATATGCGTTGTTGTTTCAGCGCCTCCAGCTTCTCGACCTGTCGGCGCAACATGACGACAGCGCCGAGACTGATGGTTCGCAGGCCATCGCGCTCGCCCTCCTCGCCCGCGTTGGTGCTGCGCTGCACGACGTCTTTCGCGGCCTCGATGGCCTTGTCGAGAAGGTGCGGTGCGTGTGGTGCATCGCTGCGGTACAGGTAGTGCAGTTCCTGCGCGAATGGTTCGATGGTGTTGCTAAGGGCATGATTGATGAATGCTCGGGCGCGGAAGTAGGCTCGTTCGGTGTAGAGTGCGGAGCTGAGCCGGGTCTCTGGTGCTGCGCGCTGCACGTCGTAGCCGGCTTCGTTGTAGTAAGGGTCCTTGACGAGCACCAACCCCATGATTGAGACAAGAACTTGCAGTAAAGTGCTCTTCGCAGGGCTCCAGCTTTCATTACGCTCGTCGGTATGCCATGTGCCGAGCAGGCTGAGACAAATCTTGCCATCCTCATACAGATTCGGGTTTACGGGACCATTGCCGCTTGTCCAGCTGTGGAAGAAGGCCTCGGGTGGCGCTTGTGGGTATGATGATCCGAGATGGAAGTCGATGACGAAGGGCGCGTACTCGTAAGGCGTGTCGCTTGGGCCGATGATCAACACCCTTATCAGATCAAGGCGCGACTCCCACGTTCGAACGAAGATATTGGGTGGCAGAGAGCCACGGAGGATCTTGTGTTCTTTTGCAATGCGACGCATGAAAGCTGAAGAAGAAGCAGATGTGTTGTGTAAGTAGTGGTGGCTTGAAGGTGGAGGTGTGTCGAGAATGAGGAATGGTGCTGGTGCATCTGCCGATAGCTGCGCATCATGCTGTAGTTGGGGAGCTGCGTCGTCCAGGGAGTCGTGTGTTGTGTCTGCTGACTCTGAGCCTGCAACGGGGTCGGGTGTTGTTTTGGATGTATCGACGCCGTCAATAGGTTCAAGGTCAGGCATGGAGGTGTCATCATCGTCGTCGTCGTCTTCCTCTGCCTCATCCTCTTCTTCCGTCGACCAATCAGCCTCGTCACCAACAGGTGGGTCACCCTCCATGCCTTCATACTCAATCCACATCTCGTTGAAGGAAGCCGAGTCGAAATCAGACATGTCCTCTTCTACCTCATCGATAGAATCGCCATCTATTTCTTGCATGTTGAGGAACTCGTTATCCATGTCAGTGCTGTACGCAAGGGTGACGTTTTCATATGACACAGCAATGTCGATGGCTGGCTTCGCAGCACCAAGTCGGACTGTGACCTTACCGTCCAGACTGAGGTCCACAACTTCACCGAACCAGTTCGGCCCACTGATATTCGATACGTTGCCTTGCAGTCCGTAAGGATGAACGAGAACAAAGTCACCTCTTCGCCTTGTCAGAGCGGGAGAGGAGTATATGTCGTACAGGCTGACATCTTCGATTGTGGGAGACAGGTCGCCCGTAGTGGCGGGACGTAACAGGTCGGCTCCAAAAAACTTGATGTCGTGGTTTTGAAACCAACGGACGCTTGCTATCCGGTCTCGCGACTTCACCGCCTGAACCACACCTACCTTTGATGGCTCCTTCATCCACTGTCCGACCTGATCAGCCGAGTTACTCGATTTGTCCTCCTTGCTGCAAATGATTTCTGCCGGCCAGACTTCATCATCGTCCTCAACGTTTGGGTCTGGAATAAGCGAAGAGCTCACATCTTCGGTAATGGACAGATCCTGCCACTGAACAGTGACTTGAGTGTGTGTTTGCATAACAAGGAAGACATTCAAGTCGTAACCGAGAGTCTCAGTCCTAGGTAGTTTAGTGACTTTGCCTTGGGGATATCCGTTTGGTAGTGTGTGAGATCCATCGTACTTGACAGCGGCACCTGCAAGATCTTTGAAGCGCACTCGATCACCCACGGCTACGTCAGTGACATGGTAGATACGGTCTGATCCATTTGCTGCCATTGGAAGGGTCGATGCAGCCCCGGCAGCAGCATCGTAGCGGTAGAAGTTGGGGCTTTCGAATTCGTCACGTCCAAGGTTCGCCGGTGGCTCTTCTGCAGCAAACTGTGTATCTTGTGCGCCGATGCTCCTTGCTAGCCACTGCACATCAAGCTCAATGGGCCTTGTCTCGACGACCATGCCTTCAGGTCTGACATTTGGATCAAAAGCGCCATATCTCCAGAGCCCGCGGCGCAGATTGCCCTTTTTTGTGCGTACGCCGTCGCCTACACTGAGACGCTCTAGTGTGACTTCGTCGTGCTCTAGCTCGCCTGGATCTTCCACGACGACGACGGAGTTGTTGGACAGCTTGACGGCTACCTCGTCGTATACGTTCTCGATGCGGCCCACCCAGTCGCCATAGACGACAATAGCGCCTTCGACATACTCGTGAACATTGAGGAGCTCAGTGGCTGGCACGTTGCGTATCGAGAGGTCGTCGGTGATGGCTTGTGTGACGGAGCCGCCGTGGAACTGCGTGGCCGGAAAGAGAGTGCAGACAGCCTTTGTGCCGATAACTGTGCCGCTCATATGGTCCTCGGCCCTCCTCTTGACGACGTCGCCCACGTACAGGGCTCGATCGAGCAGCTGCAGCTGGGCCTCTGGGATGAGCTCTGTTTTCAGCTGTGTCTGCCACGAAACCAAGACGGTGCCTCGTGGGGGGATGCCCGTCTTCATGAACTTGTGGAACTCGGCAAGCGGGACGTCTGCGTGACGCTCGATGTTCTCGCTGTACTCGCGCTGCGGGCGGGGCTCGTGGGTGTCGACATCTGTGAAGGAGCGGTCGACGACGCCGACGCTGTACTTGTCGTCCTTCAGCCCGACCGTGTCTTCGACGCAGAAGACGACATGCTGGGCGGGCTGCATTGGGGCCTCTGGAGAAAGCGAGCCGTGGGGGTGTGCAGAGAAGGCGCCTGGTGCTGCCATGTGCTGGGCGAAGTGCTGGGTGGCGTGCTGGGCGGAGTGTTCGGCGGAGTGCTGGGCAGCGGAATGGGCGGAGTGCTGGGCAGCGGAATGGGCGGAGTGCTGTAGCGGTACGAAGACGCTGTCGGCTGAGAAGAAGGGCACGAGATTGTTCGAAAGCGGCTGCGGTGGTGGGGCGTTGGTGACTGCGGGGCTGCTGGTCAGGAAGCGGTCGTGGAAGAGGCGCGACAGAAAGCCCTCGATGACGCCGCGGTCCTGGTCGGCGGGGGGCTCGTTGTCGGCGGGGTGGGTGTGTGGATGTGTGTCTCTGCGCGAGTCTTCGCCATCCATGGCAGGTCGCTGCAGGCACCAGGTGCATGTGAAGAAAGGTCGCGTTCGCAGCGTCTTAGCGTGGCGTTAGCTCAGCAGCCCCACAGCTCTCCGTCACCTCCTGTCCGTCACCTCCGCCTTGCCCGCAAACAGACGGCCGTGCTACGTGGAGCGCGCCATTGCCCTGTCTGACGCGTGACGCCATACTCGAACCGCTGCTGCAGGTCACAGCTCCTTCACCACGGCCCTCTCACTCTCACGGTACTGCCGCCCACCATGGCCGACTCCCTCTACGAGCTGCTGGTCCCCTACTTCGACGCCCACGACCCACACCAGCGGCCCTCACCCACCGACGCTGCCACCAATGCTTACCTCACCCGCCTGACGACCCTCCCACTCGATGCCCTGACCTCCTCCGAGCAGCAGTCGCTGTCCCAGAGCTCCCAATCCGTCCTGAGATCCCTACAGGCCCTCTCCAAACGCTCTCACAAGCCAATCATCACCTCGACTGACCACTTGCAACATCTCCAGCACACACTGCCGCAGATCGGCCAGAATGCAGCCACCTTACACGCAGAGCTGCCTAGGCTCGAGACGGCAGCCCAGAAGTTCGCAGACAGGTACGGCAAGAGCGGCGACAATCCCATCCTGGAGAGGCGGAGAAAAGCCATGCTACTGTCTCGAAACATGGACCGTGTGGCTGATGTGCTCGAGCTACCGACACTGCTGTCGTCCGCCATTTCATCGTCAACTGCCTCCGCCCAAGGCGCCCCTGGTGCCAGTTCTGTCACATCTAATGCCAACTATGCCTCCGCGTTGGACCTCCACGCCCACATCAAACGCCTGAACACGCTCTACCCCAACTCGCGCCTCATTTCGACCCTCACTGCCCAGGCGGAGCAGGAGATGAAGACAATGACCACAAACCTCATCGCCTCTTTACAATCACAGAGCATCAAGCTGGCCGGCGCCATGAGAACCGTTGGTTGGCTAAGACGTGTCGCGCCTGAGCTGGACGAGGCATGGTCCACCAAGCAGGCCGGGATTGGCAGCGGCGAGGGCAGCTTGGGCGCTCTCTTTCTTGTTTGCAGACTGGGCTGCCTCGAGTCAATGCTCGGTGCACTCGACCCTCTTCGCGAGCTCGCAGATCAAGAGACAGACCGACGCCTAGCCGCGAGCACAAATACTCACGGTGCATGGGCCGCCGGCCAGCAGACTGAAAAGTACTTGAAAAAGTACCTCGAGGTCTTTCGTGAGCAAAGTTTCGCTGTAATTTCCATGTACAAGAGTATCTTCCCGTCCGCACTTCCTCCTCCCGGACACGAGGATACTGCACCAGCAGTAAAGCCTGCCACCGATTCAAATCCTCTGCAGCCTATTCCTTCTGCGCTGGCGACCTTTCCTCTGCATCTCGTCGAGATGCTTTTCGATACCCTGCGCGCCTATCTGCCCAACGTTCAAGATCGCTCAGCAAGAGACTCGTTGCTGACGCAGGTCTTGTATTGCGCAGGCTCGCTCGGCAGGCTCGGCGGCGATTTCAGCATGATGATTGCACTGCTCGAGGAGGACTTGAAGGCAGAGTTGCAACACCAAGACGAGACAAACATCGAGGCGGAAGAGAGCGAAGAGGAGTGGGTGGAGGTCATGAAGAAGCATCGCGTGCAGGCATCCAGGCTGGAGCTGCTGGCATCAGGTGTTGCCACTGGGAGAACGAGCAGTCCTGTTGAGAGAGCGGCTAGTCCGTACAAATGAGCTCTGGCAGCTGCATTAACGGTATTCCAACCTGCAGGGGATGCCATCAAGCTTGACAGGCCAGTGCAAATGATGACAAGAGGTCAGAAAGTCTCTTTACAGATGGCGACAATTCATCCTCGGACTGAGAGGACCGCACAAGCAACTCACCGCTCCGGATTCGACCTAGCTGTACAAATTCGAACATCATGCACACAAAGGATATGTCGAACTATCACCAAATCAACATCTGAAGGGGAGACATTATGCATTAACATGGAAGGGCTCTTGGCCTAATACTACAACTATTTACCACCCTAGCTCGAACGGCAGGTAAACGGCTTGTGCGCAGTCCCCGTGTTCGTAAGCCTAATGATATCCGCAATCGTCGCATACGACCCAGCACCCAATGTGACAATACCAATAACGAACGCAAGTGCGCACGCCGCGCTCGTCGCCAGATTCTCCTTGGCAAATGGACTGCCAGTGCGGAGCAGGTAGAACCACATGACTGCAGGGATCCAGAACGAGAAGCCCGACACGAACAGCGCGGACGCCAGCGACAGCAGGTCCGAGAAGATGGGAATCGCCTCGGCGATGATCCACGCAATGATGGTGAAGATGACCACCATGACGATCCAGGATGCCCAGCCAGCGACAGTGTTGATGTATCGCAGGACCGAGTTCTTGAACATGCGGCCGTGAATGTAGCGCAGCGCGACGGTGGTGTTGATCGAACCCGAGATGAAGATGACGGGAAGGGCGACGCCGAATGCAACTTTGGAGATAAGGGGTCCGGCAGAGAGCAGTGCGGGGGATTGCACGTCCTTGCCGATGAAGGCGTAGCAGAGTGCGCCGGTGAGGGTGTAGATGCAAATCTGGATGGCGCCGGAGGCCCATATGGACTTCATGTATTCCTTGGGGGTGTGCATTTCGTCCATGAAGGAAAACTGGCCGATAGCGAAGCTGAAGGCGAAGATGATGTTAGAGACGGCCACAAAGGCTTCGGAAAAGCTAAGGTCTTCTTTGGGCCAGGCGGACCAGTCGACGGAGGACATGCCGCCCGTTCGGTCGCCGGCTTGGATTCCTGTCGCGATGATGGTGATGCCAATGGCGATCAAGATCGAGGCGAAGTCAATGTAACCCAGAATCGCGACTTCCGAGAAGGAGGGTGGGATGGCGAGGATTAGGAGAATAACAGCGGAGACAGCGGAGAAGGCGATGGAGCAGACGTGGCCGCCGTTGATGTTAATCAGCGCGATACTTCCGGTCAGGGCGTGCGAACCGACGACCATGACAAGTTCGAGGACCAGCGCAGCACCGAAGAGCTCGTAGCCGAAACGGCCGAGGAGAAGACGACCAGCATCCGCGTAGGATGCGACTTCAGGATACTTCAGCTTGACTTGACCGACAATGTAGCTGGTGAAGATGGCGACGCAGCCGAGTCCGACAGTAAGCAGGACACCAGGGAACATGCCGAGGGTTGCGTATGCCTGAGGCAGGGAAAGTGCGCCGAGGGCAATGGCCTCAACGATAGTGACGACCGCGAGACGCTTCCAGCCCAAGCGGTGGAAGTGAGCATCGCCATCTTTGGCGATCTGCTTCGCTCGCTGAGAGTCCCAGACCTCCCCTTCGCCGAACGCCTGGTTATCGTTGTGGTCAGAGAGCTCATACTCTTTCGTATTCTTGGGCGCTCCCGCAGAAATCTGGTCCGACATGATGAAGGACTCTGAAGTGTGAACTATGAGTGAGGGATGGGAAGCAGGTGTCGAGCGGCCAGGAATTATAACGAGTCCCAGTGGATTTTGAAAATATCCGGTAGCGTAAACCTTGACCCAGAAATCGTCAGACAGGTGATTCGAAGATCCCAGAAGAACAGCCTTTCCCCCTCCACACCAGCACAGGCGCGCCCCATGGTACATATACAATTGCGCCCACTCCCCCGCAAGCCCGCCCAAAGTAATGGAATTGACACAGCAGATACCGTTATCTCTACGCGTGGAGCCACCCCAGCGCACAGGTCAGTATTCCGGACTCGTCTGAGCGTTTCATCGCCGGCCTCACTCCGAGCTCACGATGATTTCGATGTTGTAACGTGAATTGCTTCTCGAAGCATGCACCCGCGCTAAGCATGCAGACCCTTGTGATGCGTCGCGGCAGCCTTTCCCTTTGCAGCCAGCCAGACGAGCGCGCCAGCCTCATAGCGGTATAGCGGGCCCACTCTCGAACGGCTGCGCTACCCGGTAGCCTGCAAGCAAAGAAAAACTCTTATGAAAGACTAATGAAGATGGTGGATCTTGTTTGTCGTGCGAAATCCCTTATTTTTAACATCGCTCCTCCCGCTTAACCGTTCCAAGCTTAAGCTTGGCCGCTCTTGGCCGCTGCGCTGCTTGTGCGCCCCGCTTGCCGCGTTGGGATTACGTAGTTTTCTCCGAGATTGCTACCTCATGCTGGCCACCCACCCCTACATAGTACACAGTATGTGATGCAGCTGAGTGGCTGGGGTTGCCGGTGGTTTGATCGCACGCACTCCGGTCAGCTGTTTGATGCTGTATGATTGGGCCCGCGACTTGTCCGCCGGGAACGGCGTTCGGTCTCGAGCGGTTTCCGGCGGTTGTACAGGTATGTGTGTGCGTGTGGGTGCGCGTTTATCGGGGGGATTTTGAGGCCAAGCCTGGGTCCATGGGTTTGTTGGAGCACAGGGCGTGGCTTTTGACATGATGGCGTGGTGTGGCTTCGGCTGAGCTGCCGGACTTCTTTCTCATCAGCAGGTATGTTGTTGTCTTGATTTGTAGGGTCCTTCTTGTGTTGCGGAGAGGGTGGACCGTAGACCCTATCACTGTTCTACTCTGAACAATATCAGAGAGAGGAGGTATTCCAGCAGTCTCAGAATACTTCTCATCAGTGCCAAAGGCTACCGTGGTCGTTTGAACGACTTGTTGCTTTGCGGGTCGTGTGTTGGATCATCATGACAGCCTCCGTTGGAACTGAGTAACTGTATTGGTCTGTCTGGATTCAGACTGCAAATTCCAGCCACTATTTCATGTTGCTGAGGAGATTAGTTGCATTGCATTTTCAACGGAGTCCTTCACAACGATCTGGTGTAGGTCTTGTACAATCATGTCAGGTCTCAAGAATACATTGGATCTGGCATAGACAGAGATCAGATGTATAGGACCTCTGGAGTAATGCACCACAAGAAGGGGACTTTTCCTACGTCAGGTCTATGAGAACGTGGAGGAAGGCCAGTACCAAGCACTGTCTCATTCCATTCCGTATTCGGCCTATCAGACAGTCTCATCGGAGGTATTCACGGCAGTTCGGCGTCCGCCTTACGGAACAACGGTGGGTCACGAGACTACATTGGATCTGTCGTGGATGAACATCTGATATGGAAGGTGCCTGGAGGAAGGCACTACGAGGTGGCGACTACACTACTGCCCCAGGACGAACGACGAGGTACTCAAACCCTCCATGTCCTCCATAGCCTTCTTCATCTTCTTCTCTTCCTCCTCCACCATGGCCCTCTGCACCGCCTCGTCCTCCCTCAGCATCGCCAGGGCATCCTCCGGACTCATCCACATGTCCTCCCTCCTCGTGTCGTTGAGACGACTCTCCGTCGCGGGAGGGTCTCGCAGGAGCGCCTGAATGTGCGGTCGAGCGAAGACTTCTTCCGCAGCGGCAGCCTCTCCAGCTTGCAGACTGGCACCTGCAAACTTCCTCACAAGCGTGTCGTTGGCCAGCTCCCACTCGGCCTCATCTTGCTCGTCCTTCTGCGCAGTCACCTTGCCCTTGTGCTCCAGGTACATGACGTAGTGTACCGCCCAGCGCGCACCGTACT
Organism: Stagonosporopsis cucurbitacearum; assembly: GCA_016920805.1. Taxonomy (NCBI): domain Eukaryota; kingdom Fungi; phylum Ascomycota; class Dothideomycetes; order Pleosporales; family Didymellaceae; genus Stagonosporopsis; species Stagonosporopsis cucurbitacearum. Next base: position 593,479 of record JAFEKD010000011.1, on the reverse strand, counting down.
TGCGCCTGTCCCTGGGCTTCTCGCACTGGAGCCGGTTCCAGAAGTTATCCATGTTCGCCTCGCGGTCGAACGGCTGCACCAGAGGTGCCTGCTCAAGCGCCTTGATGGCGAAATTCATCTCCGTCCTGCCCTTCTTTCCCCAATAGATGTAGTCGTGGTCGCCAGCAGCCCAAATCGAGAGGAAACGCTCCTTTTCCTTCGTTTCTATTTGCTTTGTGACAGACTCGTGAAAAGCGTCGTGCAGTACCGAAATGAAGGCGCGTAATGATTGATCATTAGCGGAATCGAGCAGGCCAGTGGCGGCAACAACGTATGCCATGATGATGTTGTAGCGTGATGTCGCATGCACAGAAGAAAAAGAATGATGAGAATCCATCTGCCAATGCCAAATTGTCATGTTGATGTTGACATTGCCATCGCGCTTCCGGACTTGGAAGTCTTGCGCCACAAACTGCTCATAGTGCTCGAGAAGAAACCATATTTGGTACTCATCCGGCACGAAAACAGAATAGACGTAATCATTATTGTTGTAGATGTCGGAAATAGTAGGCTTGCAATTGGCAAGCCACATACGTGGTGGTATCTTTGCGAGCTTCTTGACAAGCTGCTCAGTGGCCTTGGTGTGGAGCGCAATGAGATCTGCGTGGGAAAGCGACATGATGTGAATGTGGCAGAGGAAGCTGTACAAATGGATTCAAATTGAAGAGAGAAGTCGGTTTCAGTCACAAAGATTTTGCAGGCAGCAGTCGAAGTAATAGTCGTGGAAGCCGCCTTCACTTCCACTTTCACTTTGAATTTGCTATTGTGTTCTCGACGCGACGTGCCACGCGATTAGACACGCGCCGCGTCTAAAAAATAAACAATAGCAAAAAGATAAAAAAGAACACTATGTTCTGTATTAATGTAGAGCGGAATGTATACAAGAAGAGCAAAAAGAAGGAGCCGCGAAGACAGGCGTGACCTATCATATTGAACCACTCCCCCCACTCGATCTCCGCAAAGCCTGGGACTCGTTGGAAAGCAAGTGGAGCTTGAGTGATTCGAACCCGGAGCTCTTGGATGCATCATCCTTCACAGCAGTCTTGGGCAAGCCACTGTGTCGTCTGCAGATGAAAAGAGGACAAAGGTTTCTCAATATGTAGACAGCAATATGTTATGCAAGTATAACTAGATAGCTCCATGTGTTAATAGATTTGTTGTTGTAGCAGCAGCTGTTGAGTCTGTATGCGGTGTTGCCAAAAACAGGCTCGAGTGAAGTGAAGGTGTGGTTGCTGTGGTGGATACACGTGCGAGACCCAGACTCGCTGACCATGCATGATCAATGCTAATGACTACGCATACCACAATCTCAGCTCATACCGTCATGTCTTTGTGATATGGATGGACTCACTCGAGAATGTTCTCTGGGTACTCGATGCAATGGAGCCATCGCAGCGTGCAAGACTTCACGACATCCTTTAGAGAATGCACCAAAATTCCATGATAGGCTCCACAGGAGTTCAATGGCTTCTACGTTACTCTCCAAGACTTTGCGTATCCTCGTTCTCTCTATGCAGAAGCGCGGCGAATGATCTAATTTTGGATTGATTGCAGCTATTGCTCCGACCAAAACAGTGTGGCAGAGTCAACAATCAACACCGGACATCGAGACCCTCTACTGTCCATTCCTATCCGCCCTCTCACTCCTCTCCCCCAATTCCCTCGGCATCTCTCCCTTCTCCGCCATATCATTCAGCACCTTCTCCGCCGTCTTCATTGCATCCACGCCCGCGGGGACCCCACAATACGTCGTAGCATGAATAATCGCCTCTCTGATCTCCAACTCAGTCAGCCCGTTGTTCCTCGCACCCCGAATGTGCACGGCCAGCTCCGGCGCCCGGTTCAGCGCCATCAGCATGCCGATGTTGATCAGGCTGCGCTGTTTCTTGTCGAGCCCTGGCCGCGTCCAGGCGTAGCCCCAGCACCACTCTGTTACTAGCTCTTGGCCTGCTCGCGAGAACTCTGTGGATCCGTTCTCTAGGGCTTTGCTGACGTATTCCTCGCCCACGACGCTGCGGCGCATTTTCAGTCCTTCCTCGAAGAGTTGCTGGTGCATCTCATCGTATTTGGGGTCGTTGGAGGGCATGGCGTTGAGGATGGGGGTAGGTGTTTTGTAATTGCTGAGGTGAGTTTATTTTTGATATCTGATGAGAATAGAAATTGAATATCAACAACCTTGGTCCTCTCAAAGGTGGTCCGGATATATCAGCAATGTTGGAGCAACACCCCGCACCCCGACCTCGGACCCCAGAATGCCCCACCACGCTACGACGTCACTTAATTCACACGACATGTGAACAACCTCCACCATCAAACAGCCAAATCCACCATACTCAAGAGACTACACCTCTTCCAACCCATCCTGCCAATCCTCCCTCCCTCCCAGATATCGATATACAACCCTGGAATCCAAGTCCCTACACCTCGGATCCCCAGCTGCCCCATCATACGTCTGCAACCCCACCTCCCCCAGCACATTCCGCGCCCCAACCCGCTGCGCCATTTCCACCGCAAGCCCAAAGTCCTTGCGCATCAACTGCACCTTGAACCCCTGCTTCCAGCCCCCCGATGACGGCGCATTGGGGTACACATGCGGGACCGGGCAGAACCTGTCGCAGATGGTGTTCTGCGCCGTGCCAGCCGCATATACCTTTGCCAGCGTGCGGGGGTCCAGCCCAGAGCGCATGCCCATGTCGAACGCCTCGGAGCAGGCAATGGCGATGATGCCCGAGAGGTAGTTGTTTGAGAGCTTGGCGGCGAGCCCAAGAGATGGCCCGCCGCAAGCAATGACTTGTTTGCCCATTAGCTGCATGAGCTGGGTCAGGCGGGGGAAGTTTGGATCATGTTCTGCGCAGCCGAGGAAAATGGCGATGGTGCCGTTGAGGGCGCCGACTACGCCGCCGCTGACGGGGGAGTCGTAGAAGGACGCTGAGGGGAAGTTGTGCGTGATGTGCTGTTTGACCTGGAGGTTCGTTGCTGTGTCGATTGTTGAGCAGTCAATGAGGAGTTTGTTGGTGATGTCGGCGCTGCAGATGCCGTGCTCCGGGTCGAGATAGACGGAGCGCACGTGTGAGCCTTCCGGGACCATGGTCAGGATGGTTTCCTATATTGTCAGCAACGTATGAGATGACGTTGAGTTGTGGTGGAGTTGTACCGCATGCTGAGCAACATCTGCCGCGCTGGTTCCTTTATATACTCTGTCTGGGAACGCGGCACAGACTTCATCCACAACTTGCCCAACGACATCGTAGACCCACAGCCGCGACTCCTGAGGCAGTTTGCGGGCCAAGTGCTCCAGCATGGGTTTCCCCATGGCGCCGAGTCCGATAAAACCGAGCGTCTTGAAATTGTTTGATTCCGCCATGATATGATAAGTGTGCGTTGACGCTTAGAGCTTTCGAGTGCGTAGAGTTTTTGGGAGATGAAGACATGCAGTAGATCTCCCACGAGTAAAGACGGTGTAATGACGAAAGTCTTATCCGCCACTTCTTACCAAAGCAACTCCAGCAGGCTAGCGAGCGGGGTAAGAGAGATTCGGCAATATAGCTTGGCCGCCATGCATATATGTGAGAAAAATCCAGGTGGCCACTATCCATCAAGCCATTCATCGTTACCACAAGTACGCAACAAGTTTGCACTATACAATACCACGCCCCCACCTCTCAAGCCCCCAGCCCAAAAAACAAAAACAAAAAGAACAATAGAAGAATTCATCACCTATCATGGCGCAAATCCCCTCCTCCTACACACTCACCCTGCACGCCCTCCCCGGCGGCCATTTCACGCTCCCCACGCACCAATTCCTCGCCAACGCACCCCCAAACGAGCGCCAACTCGTGCCCTCTTTGTGCTTCCTAATCCAACACACGTCCACTCATCCACCCCACAAAACAACCCGCATCCTGTTTGACCTAGGCCTGCGCCGCGACCTGTCGCGCTACCCGCCCCCAATCCAGAATCACACGCTGAGCAGGCAACCAATTACGACGGCTCCGGACGTAGTGCAGGGGCTGGCGAGGGGTGGGTTGGCGCCGCGGGATGTCGATTTCGTTGTGTATTCGCATGTGAGTTTTTTTTTTCGTGGGTGGGTTTGATGCCGGGGGAGTGCGATTTAGCTCAAGGTAGAAGATGAGAAGACAGGCGAGGGAAACGGAAAGGGAAGGGGATTGAAATTAAATAAGTCAAAGAAACCCTGCTGAGGTGTGTCGCAACATAGGTGCACTGGGACCACATCGGGTCGCCTGCGGATTTCCAGGTTTCTGTTTTCGTGGTCGGCCACGGGTCGCGGGCGTTACTATCCGGGCCGTCGATGAGCCATCTGGGGAGCCATTCGTTCTTCGAGGGGGATCTACTGCCCGAGGGGCGGTGGGTGGAATTGAGTGATCCCGAGAGTAGTGATAGCAGTAATGGTTGTAGTAAAAGAGGAGGAGGAAGAGGAGGAGGTGACGCTTCGCAAGTCACAGACCACCACTTCGACACCAACGACAACAACAACAACCGCAAGTCGCCCTCCGCAGGCCAACTATCCTTCTCTCGCCCCTGGCTTCCCCACCCCTCGCACCCAACCCTCCTCCCGCAAACACTCGACTTCTTCGGTGATGGGAGTGTATACATAGTCAACGCGCCGGGCCACCTACAAGGACATATAAACCTGCTTGTCTCACCTTCTACCTCCACTTCTACTTCTATTTCCACCACTCCCACCGGCACTTCCACCCCCGCCGCTGACCCATCTGCACCGCCTGAACGACCACAACCCACCTACCTCGCAGGCGACGCCCTACACGACGCCCGCCTCCTAACAGGCAGCGCCTCGATCGGGACCTGGACCAACGACGTCGGACGCGAGTGCTGTATCCACGTGGACCGGGAGCGAGCAGCGGCGACGATAGCGCGGATTCGGCGGTTGAGGGAGGAGGGCGGGGTGGAGGTTGTGTTTGCGCATGATTATGCGTGGGAGGCGGGGAATGCGGGGAGGTTTTTTGGGGGTGGGGGGTTGTGAGTCGATGGTGGGAAGGAAGGAGAGTGAGGAAAAGATACTTGGAGGTGTAGTTGGACGAGGAAACGAATGAACGAGTAAGAATACTATTTTTGCTTCTTCTTCTTCTACTTCCTTTTTACAGGATTGTCTGTTTGACGCAGACACCGTCTATGCCATACCATGCCATGCCATGCTATACTATGCCTTGCAAGCCACCCAAGTGTTGAATATTCGCTACAATATCGTGTCCCTATTCCCGTATCCATCCGATAAACGCCAAGTGCTGAAGAACGTCAAGTTGTTGAAAACATCATCTTCGTCTGTCGGTATCGTGCCAACACGCCTGTCTGGCTCTGTACACTCTCCTCCTCCTTCCATATTGCTCGTGCTTAGAACATGCCGTCGATCTCGCCCGTCTCGGTGTCGACGTCAATGTTGAGGTATCCAGGTGCAGTGGGCAGGCCGGGAATGGTCTGGATGTCAGCAGCCAGAGCATATAGGTAGCCCGCGCCAGCAGCCATACGGACGTCGCGGATGGGCACGGTGAAGCCCTCTGGTGCGCCCTTGAGCGCGGGGTCGTGTGAGAGCGAGTACTGCGTCTTCGCAACGCAGATGGGCAGGTTGCCCAGGCCCTGCTTGGTGTACGTGTCGACCTTCTTCTGGGCGAGCTCGCTGAACTCGACAGCGCTGGCGCCGTACATCTTCTTTGCAATCTCCTCCATGCGCTCCTGCACGGTGTTGTCGAGGTTGTACAGCAGCTTGAATTCCTTGGGCTGCGAGGAGGCCTTGATGATGCCCTCGGCGAGTTCCTTGGCACCCTTTCCACCCTCGGCGAAGTGGTTCGCGGGGATGGCGTCTTCGGCACCAGCGGCGAGAGACTCCTCACGGATGACGTCGATTTCGGCCTGGGTGTCGGTGGAGAACTTGTTGATAGCAACAACAACGGGGACGCCGTACGAGCGTGCGTTGGCAATGTGCTTCTTCAAGTTGATGCAGCCCTTGCGGAGCATGTCGATGTTCTCTGTACGGTAACACTCCTGCAGCTGAGCGCCAGGCTTGATCTCGGGGCCGCCACCGTGGACCTTGAGGGCACGGACAGTCGCAACGATGACGACTGTGTCGGGAACGAGGCCAGAGGAGCGGCACTTGATGTTGAAGAAGCGCTCACCGCCCATGGTGAAGTCGAAGCCAGCCTCGGTTACAACGAAACCGGTCTTCTCATCGTGGTTCTCACCAGGCTCGGTACCGGCAAGCTTGAGAGCAAGCTTGTCAGCCAGGACGGACGAAGCACCGATGGAGATGTTGGCGAAGGGACCGGCGTGGACGAAGACAGGGGTACCCTCGAGAGTCTGCATCATGTTGGGCTTGATGGCGTCGCGGAGGAGAGCAGTCAGGGCACCACCAGCACCAATGTCGTCACAGGTAATAGGCTCGCCGCTGCGGGAGCTAGCGACGACCATACGGCCGAGACGCTCGCGAAGGTCGGCAAGGTCGTTGCTGAGCGCGAGGATAGCCATGCACTCACTGGCAACGGAAATGTCAAAGCCAGTCTCGCGGGTCTGGCCCTTCTCGGTGGCTGCTTGGCCGATGGTGATGCCTCGCAGATGCCTGTCGTTGACGTCGAGGACACGGCGCCAGGTGATGGTCTCGGGGTCGATGTCGAGGCGGGCGAACTTTGTGATCTCCTCCTCGGTGAGGTCGTCGGGGTTGGTCTTGTCGATGCCGAGCTTCTTCAGACGACGGAACATGACAGGTGCAAACTCGCGTCCACCCTTCTTCGCAGGCACGAGGCGCTTGTACAAGGCGGCGTCCTTTTGTGTGTTCTCGTGGAAGATGCGGGTCTCGATGGCGGCCGCGAGCAGGTTGTTTGCGGCAGTGATGGCGTGGATGTCACCAGTCAAGTGGAGGTTGAACTCGTCCATGGGAATGACCTGGCTGTAACCACCACCAGCAGCTCCTCCCTTGATGCCGAAGGTAGGTCCCATGCTGGGCTGGCGGACGTTGGCGAAGCAAATCCTGCCGAGGTGGGCGCCCAATGCCTGTGCCACACCGATGGTAGTGGTAGACTTGCCCTCTCCGAGCGGCGTGGGCGTGATACCAGCAATCAGTACGTAGCGGCCGTTCTTGCGGTGCTCGAGACGCTTCAGCAGAGCCAGGTCAACCTTGGCCTTGGTGGAACCGTACGGCTCCAGCTCGTGGGGCAGGATGCCGACCTCCTTGGCAACCTGGGTGATCTGCTTGGGGTGCTGCTTGCGCGAGATGGCAATGTCAGAGGGGATGGGGTCCTCGGGCTTGATGGTCAGGGGGGTGATCTTGCGCTTGGTCTGGCGGTCGAAGGTGGCATCGGCCGAGTCGACGAGGTTCTGGAGGAGCATGGCAATGGTCATAGGGCCAACGCCGCCAGGCACGGGGGTGATTTGGGAGGCGACCTCGACGGCAGACTCGTAATCGACATCACCGACCAGGCGCTGGCCGCTCTTCTTGCTGGCGTCGGGGATGAAGTTTGTGCCCACGTCGATGACGACAGCGCCAGGCTTGAGCCAGTCGCCCTTGACGAACTGGGCCTTGCCGATAGCGGCGACGACAATGTCAGCGTTGCGCACAATGTCGGGCAGGTTGGCGGTGCGCGAGTGGCAGACAGTGACGGTGGCGTCGGCGTTCTTCAGCAGGTAGCTGGCAGGGCTGCCCACGATGTCGCTGCGGCCCAGCACGACGGCGTTTTTGCCGGCAATCTGGACGCCAGCCTCCTGCAGCAGGACCATGACGCCCTTGGGGGTGCAGGGAGTGAAGAGCGGCTTGCCACCGCGCTTGGCCAGCTCGCCGATACTGGCAGCGCCAAAGCCATCGACGTCCTTTTCGTCGGCGACGGCACTGGTGATTTCGTACTCGGAGATGTGCTTGGGCAGCGGCAGCTGGACGAGGATGCCGTGGACGGTCGGATCGTTGTTGTAGGCGTAGACGCGGTGGAGTAGGTCGCTCTCGGTCGTGTCCTCGGGCAGCTGCACGAGCTCGCAGTCGATGTTGGCCTCCTCGGCGGCCTTGAGCTTCATGCGCACATAGGTGGAGGAGTCGGAGCGGTCGCCCACTGCGGCGCGTTAGCTGCTGGCTATGAAATTCGATGCTATGTTGCAAAGGATTGATGCTGTGAAAGATTGATGCTGCGAAGAATGATGTTGCAAAGAATTGACGCCGCAAAGAATCGATGCTGCAATGATGCAATGCCTCGATACTTTAACACTGCAAGACTTCAATGCCTCAATGCCTCAACACCTCAATACTGCACACTGCACCACCTAAACAACACCATCCCAACACACAACAAAAAAACTTACCCTGCACAATCTTCAGGCTCGGGCGATACCGCGAGTTAACAGCCTGCTTCTCCTTGATATACGCGCCAAGTCGCTCGCGAATGCTCTTCGCAATGGCGGTGCCATCAATCTTGGTGGCCGTCATGATGCGCCTGGTGGAGGAAAAGTGCCTGACGGCGCGCGCAACCGCTGGGGTGGGAAGAAAATGAAGGTTGTTGTTGTGGTGGTGGTGGTGGTGGTGGTGGTGATGGCGGGGTGACGCAGCTACAGCCAACTGCACCGATGGCGAATTTTGCGGGCGGCGCGGGGTAATTGTAGCAGCAGCAGCAACAGCAGCAGCAGCAGCAGCGGTAGTAGTAGTGCCAGTAGCAGTACCAGCAGTAAGAGAAGTAGCTAAACACCGATACGTCTGCGTTTGCTGCGTTGCCGGATAACCACGGGTCTTGCTGCGCGCAAGCACGCGTCCTGCGCCGCACATCGGGGTCATACCTATGTCCTTCCGAACTGGGCCAAGCCAGCCGTAACTTTTTTCCCAGTCTGGGCGGAGAGGTGCGAAAATGGGGAGGGCGGGGGGTTGGAGCGGGCGACAAATTGCAATTGCAGGACAAAATAAGAAATTTTACCTGAACGACATGACTCAATTGTTTCCTGGTAAAGATGTCTGGCTGCGACGAGTGCCCTTCTTTGTTGTGGCGGCTCGAGCTCAATTATTGCGCTCCGACGCGAAACCTACCATGGCACCTTTTCGCCGCCTCCGTCCTTCATTACGTACTAACCCAGCATGGACGACCCTGATACGGAGAATTTCTCAACACCGATTGAGGGTCCGAGGGTCGGACGTGCTCGACTTGCGGTTCAGGCCTGCGGTTCGTCATCGCGCTCTAATGCCTGTGGTGAGGATGCCATTACTGCCTTGATCAAGCCATCAAATCTCGCTGTCGTCCTCCTCGTCGTGTCTTGTCCGTCGATCATTGTGACCCAGTCCGTGTGTATGCAAGTAGATTTGTCCCAGATGGAACTCCAGCGCTGCCAGACGCGCCTGTAGTTGCCAATCTTCTTCTCGCCTCACCTCCCTCCTCTCTCTCTCGCTTCCTGCCGCATGCACGTGTCCATCAGCACGCCATACATCACGAAAACCTCCTGCGCGGAGGTCTTCAGCTCCCCCTTGTGATCGGGGTGGCAGAACCTGGCGAACTTGTCCGGGTGCCACATGTTCCTCTCCTCCTTCAGCCACTTATAGCAGTAGCAGCTGGATCCCTGCAAGAGCGTCTGCAAATCGTGTACACAGATTCCCAGCCGTGAATCGTCCTTGGCCGGCCTGCACCCCATTTCGGTGCACATGTCCATGTACTCGCTCAGCGGAGGGAATTCGCGTAGTTGGCCAGGGTCGAGCAGCTTACGCATATCTTCTTCAAACTGTAAATACGTGCCGCGGGGGTCCTTGTGCATCTTGCTCCCGTAGAAAGCCAGTCGACTGCCATGTGCCCACCCTCTTGTCCCTCCTTGCACCTCCACCACGAACCAGTCATTGCCTCGGTCCTCCCACACCTTGACCACCTGCCCCTTCTTCAGTTCAAGTTCCCAGGAATCAGACGCGTGCGGACGTCCACCTCGCTTGCACATAGCCCATCGAAAAGACTTGGGCTTGTCCGGTGTCTGTTCACTGATTTGAAGGCGTGTGTCTTGAACAGCAGGTGCGCCCTTCAATCCCTCTGCTACGTGCATAACGTCACCGTGGAAGCGAATGACGAATGGGGGTTCTTCTGCATCGTGCTGCTTCTTGAAGAAGGCAAACGCATCTCCAGCAGCGGTATGTGGATCAAGCGCGACAAACTGGGTTATGTTAGACGGTATTCATGTCATGCCATGCAATCACTCTCACCACCAGCTCCGAGAGCTCATCTGCACTTGGCGTCGCAGTCTTACCTGGCCACAACATGGCCCAGGCGTCGCGGGTGACTTTGGACTCGAAATACCACTGATGTGCTTGCTGCGTCTTGATGTGATACGAACCGTCACTGTTCCAAGCCACCTGGCTCAGTGAGCTCCTCAGAGATCCCTGCGTGATATGAGCCCTCATGTATGCTGAACTCAGCTCACAAAGCGTCAGCTCAAGGGCCATGGGGACACCACTGCATGCCCACGACGTCTTCGCCCATGCAATGAAGGAGTTGTTGCTGCCGAGCTGCACGCGCAGAGCCGAAGTCAGTTCAGGAAACGGCCTGATCCTGTCGAGAAAGTGCTGCAGCGCTGCTGGTATGCACGCGCCAACTAAAAAGGCGGTTATGCCGTTGGTCATCTCGAAGGCAAAGTACCATGATTCGCGGTGCGCTCCAAATGCCGCCCATGTCACTTTGGTCACAGGTCTTGTCGTAAGGAAGGCCAGCACAGTGGCCGGAAGCTCTGTGCTGCGTGTGTTGAGCAGGTGGTAATTCAAGAGAGAGAGGCTACTTACGCGGAATAGCCGTTGGGGGTAGCGAGGAATTGTCTGCCTCTGGGTCCGAATGCGACGATGTAGGTGTCAGGGTCAAGTTTATCGAGCTGATCAAGTGCAGCAGCGACTTTGGCTGCGTCTGTAACATCAAGGCCAGCCATGGCGCCGTACTACACTTTCGTGTTGTGGCTTGTATATTGTTGGTGCTGTCTAGCTACGCCGGGATTACTGTTTGCTGCTGTGCGTGAAGGTAGTAGATCTGATGGGCAGAGCGTTTGCGCCAAGCCAGCGTGGCCTGGGGCTCATTTTGATTGGCATTCGCCTCCGTCTTTCTCACTGCTTTTGGGGAAGACTGACAGGCAAATAATGACATGTAGAGTGAATGAGAGGAGTACTATTTTTGTTTGAGATTGTTGGAGTGTGTCTCTCGATGAGTGCCCAGTCAGACACGCTTCAGCAAGAGCGAGAAAGAAAGTGAAAGTTAGTGGAAGAGATGCAGCCGAGAATCAATGACTCTTCGATGCATGCAGGGGAAACACTCTAGAGAGCAACTATAAGATGAAATGAGACGACCTTGCTGCAGCAACTGGCCATCGACCGATACCAACTGATGACTCACGGGATGCCTGACGGCTGAGACACGAGAGAGTCTGTTTGCGTGATGTAAAGAATTTGTGAGTCAGAAACATGTCCGTGTTGCTGAGGCTGGCCATGCAAATGCAACTCAGCAGGAGGCAAAGAGGTGTGCTGGAGAGCAAACGCAGGCGTATCTTCGAGAAGAAAGACTATGAGCATACAGTAGAACACGTCCAAAGCTGTCTGCGACCAGCGTAACACTTGGACAAGGCGAACGTGAATTCGACATGATGTGTACAGCATGAACATCAAAGACACTGCTGTTAGACCGACGTCGTCTGGTCGTGGTGAGCTTATGCGGGGCACATGGCGTTAGCGCGACATCGAAAATCCTCGCTACAGGCACAGCAAACATCAAGCAAACGCCCTGAGAGCCACGCAACTACAAAGGCCACGCCCACCCCGCGCACCGTCCCCCTCCTCCTCTCCATCCACCGCAAAAATGAGGCCGATTCTTCTCTCCGGACACGAGCGCGCGCTCACGCAGGTCAAATACAACCCGGACGGCGACATCATTTTCTCAGTCTCCAAGGACCATGTTGTGTGCGCATGGTGTCAGTAGCCCCTGATGTGGCCGGCGCAAGGCCCGCGTGAGCAGCCCGCTGACACGACGCAGATTCGCACAATGGCGAGCGACTGGGCACATACCACGGCCACGTCGGAGCCCTGTGGACAGTCGACGTCAACCCCTCCTCTGAGCTGCTGGCGACCGGTGGCGCCGACAACACGATGCGCCTGTGGGAGGTCAAGACGGGCAGGCTGCTGAAGACGTGGGAGTTTGCCACATCCATCAGGCGTGTCGAATTCTCGCCCGATGGCAGGCAGCTGCTCGGCGTCACAGAGAAGCGCTCTGGGCAGCTGTCCACCATTGTCGTATACGAGATCAACCCCGACGTCGAGGCCACCCAGAGCGACGAGCAGATCCTGAGGATAGTCTGCGACGAGAGCAGGGCCACCGTTGCCGGCTTCTCCTACCTCGCAAAGTACATCATCTCCGGCCACGAGGACGGCTCCGTTACACAGTGGGACGGCAAGACAGGCGAGCTGCTGAGCAGCAACTATGATGTCCACGACGCCGACATGCAGAGTGCGTCCACGTCCACCACGTCTACACCTCCAGCCGACGTAGCGCTAACCTGACACAGTCACCGACCTGCAGTGGTCGCCCGACCGCACATACTTCATCACCGCCTCAAAGGACAAGACCGCAAAGCTCGTCGATGTCGAGACCCTCGACGTCCTCAAGGCCTACATTGCCGACACACCGCTCAACAGCGCCGCCATGACCCCCGTAAAAGACTACGTCATCCTCGGTGGAGGACAGGCCGCCATGGACGTCACAACCACCTCGGCCCGCCAGGGTAAATTCGAAGCGCGTTTCTACCACAAGATCTTCGCCGAGGAGATCGGTCGTGTACGTGGTCACTTCGGTCCTCTCAACTACGTCGCCGTGCACCCCCAGGGCACCTCGTACTGCTCCGGAGGTGAGGATGGTTACGTACGTGTGCACCACTTCGACAAGCCCTACTTTGATTTCAAGTACGAGGTAGAGAGGGAGGCGGAGCAGCAGCAGGCGAACTTGTAATGTACCAGAGACGAGATATTATGAGGGATGTCTGGAATGGTGCATACATGCAATGGCGTTCCGGTTCCGGTTGGGTTGAAGGCTCTCAAAAGTTCTTGAGAGCGATCTGCAGATAGACTCGATATCAGAGCAAAGTACCCCGAATAAAACACCCTACGAAGCATTTGTGGAGATGGATATAGTAAACGTGACGCGTGATGATGTATTCTCGACTGAGGCGGATGTCTTGACATGCAAGATCTAGGCTAAATCTTGGTAATAATGCACAACACCAGTCGTGACGAGCATCAGCGCTGTGATTGGTTGCCAGTTACTAGCGTCCAGCCTTACAGTCAACGCATGGTGACCAGTGATGTTGCACTCCATCACCTCAACCTGATACGTAGTGTAAGCACATACCTGTATAGATGTGTAGCAAAGAAACCGTGTGATGTTAGGACCTCCCACGACCTGGAATCATAGACACCTCGGCTTCAACCTTTCCATGTAGGGTAGTCCCCTCCCAAGCATAAACCATAACGGACATGACACTGACCATAACCAGACCTATATTTATTGCGGCGACCATCCTCGTCCTTTTTTTCTTCTACACCATGTCTTTCAAAGAATCCGCCAGTATCCCTGTTCCATCTTCCCCGCCGCAGGACTTCCACTTCAAATACACCGTCCAGAAAGGTCTATTTGAGCAATCCGAATCCTCAACCGACGACACGAAGTTCGACTTTGTAAGACTCATCAGTGTTCAGATTCAATGCCATTCACTCTGATTCCTCACTCGCAGAGAAAACAAAACTTCGGCCTCATAGACCGTACCTACCCCACCGACGCATCCTTACCTTCTGACAACAACCACAATAACCACAACAAAAACAACCCCTGGCCCCGTTTCGAAACCTACATCCGGAACCTCTCCTCCTCCCTCCCCTCCGGCTCAAGCCTCAAAGTGCTCTTCCTCGGCCGCCACGGCCAAGGCTACCACAACGTCGCCGAAGCCCAGTACGGCACCGCAGCATGGGACTGCTACTACTCGTTCCTGGACGGCTACGACGGCGTAACCTGGGCAGACGCACGGCTGACGCCCACAGGCAAACAGCAGGCACGCGACGTGCACGCGCTGTGGGCAGAGCAGCTGCAAAGGGGAATCCCCTCGCCAGAGCGCTTCTACGTCTCGCCGCTGACGCGCACGCTGCAGACGGCGGAGCTGTCGTTTGCGGGCCTCGAGTGGCCGTCGCGCGGAGATGCTGGGATGAATCGCTACACGCCGTATGTTAAGGAACTACTCCGTGAGGCTCTCGGCGTCCATACTTGCGATCGGCGCAGCTCAAGGACGGAGATCGAGGCCGCGTTCCCGCATGCTGTGTTTGAGTCGGGGTTTGCGGATGCGGATCCCCTGTGGGAAGGAGACTATCGCGAACCGCGCGCTGCGAGGCGGTACAGGCTGGCGACGTTCCTGGACGATGTGTTTGCGAATGAGGAGGGGACGTTTTTGAGCTTCACGAGCCATTCAGGGGCCATCGAGAGTATTCTCGAGGCGATGGGGCATCGAGAGTTTGCGCTCGAGACTGGGGGGGTGATTCCGGTTGTGGTCAAGGCTGAGAGGGTGGAGGGGAGGAGAAAAGTGCCACCTAGGGAGCCGAGTGAGGCGCCGCCTATGTGTGATGGGCCGCCAGATACGAAGGGCAGGAATGTGAACGTAGAGTAAGTTTGCATGCAAGGAATGATTTAGAGGTGTTGTCCAAGTCAGCATCATCAATGTAAGCAAGCGCCAGTCTTACACCACATATACATCACGCCTGTTTCACCGCTGTCCAGAGTCGGGTCGTAAATCATAGATTCATCTACGCCAACCCAAATCCGAGTCCTTGTAAGGCTGATGTGGCAATCAGACTTCAGCACGTAGCTGTTGAAGTTCTTCTGCCGTTTTGATATTCCTCCACCAAGATATCCATCTAACGCCCGCTAATCCAAAGACAAGAGCACTCGTACCAGCGCCGCCAGCAAGCCAGCAAGTCATCGATAACAGAGTCGCATCTCCGTGCCACTCCATCGCATATGACCGCTCATTTCTTCTTGTTAGGGAACTTAGGCTGCCCAATCTTGTCACCGCGCAGGATGACGTTCAGTACACGCTCCATGTTGCCCAGCAGCTTCTGGTCGGGAGCCGCGGTGCCGCGCTCGAAATCGGCAATGATGGTCGGTGTGCTGTTGCACTTGGTGGCAAGGTCCTTCTGTGTCATGGTGGTTCCTTTGTCGTTCTTGGCCTCAGAACGCGCCTTGGAGATGGCCTGGCCAACAACAACGCCAACAGTCTTGGGCTTGATGATGTCGTCAGAGCGGTCGACCTTGGTCAGGCGCTGACCTTCTGTGTTGCCGGACTGTGAGGGGTTAGCAGCTGAGAACGATGGGCATGTTGCCACTGGAAGTGGAGAGAGCTTACAGCAGTGTTGGCAGTGGTGAACTGCTTCTTGTCTGTGGAGACGACGGCACCGCTGCGCTGGGCAGCGTTCAAAGCACTCTTGCCCTTGACAACAGTTTCGCGAGGTCCGGCAGCGCCACCGCGAGTGCGGCTGCCAATCTTGGTAACGGAGTTCCAGTCGTCAGACATGTTGGATTTTGGATTTGGCCTGTGTGTAGAGGTGCTAAAACGTGTCGTGTGCGAAGGCTGAGTGATGATCTGGAGGTGAAGGGTGAGCTTTTTGTACGTGAGCGCTTGCTTGATGATTTGTCAGGCGGTTTAAACGGGATTGAGTGAGGGTGGATGGATATGAATACAGATGCTGGGGCGCAGGCAAACTTACACTTTATGCAGAATGTGTTGTGGTCTCGATCTTCAGCAGCGATGATTCACACAAGTCGGCGCGCAACGTCACTGCCACAGTTGGTCCGTGCGTTCTCTTGAGTTTCGAGCACCTTCCATCTCCGTTCTCAGCCCTTGCGCCCTTCATCTCACGCATCACAAACAATGTACGAAGTAAGTGTGGCTGGTGCAGGGCAGCCATTATGAGTAGAGTCGTACTGGCCGAGCTCGAGCAAAGAAACAGATTCACATGCAAGGCGTTTTGTGCAGCCATTGCCTTCTCTTCTGAGCGTTCATCAGTCGTTCCAGGAAGACCTGCGAAAAGCAGATTATGCCGCGCATTCCTTGTGGTCAACACCAACGGCAGCCTCAATACAGGGATTTTGTACAACGAGATTGCATTTGGCAGTGGCCTAGCTGCTACTATCCTGCGCGAATACCGTCTATCATAACTCTTGAACTGAAACCTCATCTGGCACTCTTTTGTGACGAAGCATCAAGATGAGATGCTTGCTGTCGATGTCTTTGGACTTGCCTTTGCGAGGGCGAGTGCGACCCTGACTGTTTCAATCTGCGTTGCCCACCCAAGTTGCTGTTTCCACCCTGCTCACTGGCAACCCTCACGACACTCACTGACCAGAAAGTCACCCATTTATCTTATCAAGGGCAGAACAGCGCTGCAGCGCTCTTCACGCCCACCATGCCTCAACAACAGTGCCGCGAGCTGCCAGCGGAGCTGTGGATCATCATCCTCTCCTACGTCGACGACCTCACACTCTGGATTACTTGCCGCGGAATCAGCAGGATGATTCGAATGGAAGCTAAGCGCGAATTCAGAAGACAACGCATCAAGCACCTTCACATACAATTGTTATCGTCCATGCCAAGGCAATTACCAATATGCTACGCCATGCATGCACACGGTTCACGCCTCGTCGCTATCGACGATCACCGCGCGACGTTTCATCTGCATATATCTCCCTGGATGATAGATATACTTAGCCGCACAAGAGATGCGGATACGCTTTTCAGGAGTGGCGTTTACAAGCTTTTGGGCAACTACGATTGGGATGTTGAGATGCGTCTGCATCCTGAGCCTTCGTTTTTCCAGCTGTGCAAACTCGGCCCATATATACTAGATGCGCCACTACCGAATCTCAGTAATCCGTGGACGCAGAAGTCTACGATCTCATTCGACTGGAAACCCTTTCTGGACCTCTTCCTTGGCGTCTTTGCACGCAGTCAAGACCAGGCACGGAATGAGAATTGCAATGAGTTCGACCCAGACATCATGGAAGCGAATCTTCGGGCAACGTTTGGGTCTCGCAAGATTGTTGAAATGAATGAACGGACCCATTGGGTAAAACGCTATGGCTCAGCAGAAGCCAGGAACTGCCTTCAAGACGCGTATGCAGCTCGTGTGACACGCTTCTACAAGAAACACCGCCTTCAATTCGGGCCCAATCTCGACCGTGCGGACTACAATCTTGACGAGGCAGCATGGAGAAGACTTGAGATCTACATTGATCGAGTTGTCATAACAATGAACAGTGCCAATCTCAAGACATTCATGGACAAGCATGGTATCATGTACAAGACATCGTAGATCTCGTGTTTCCATTCTGGTCAAGCGGAAGGCATGATAGAGAGCAGATAGCACAGGTGAGGGGCGGGGGTGTGCTGGGGAAATCAGTGAGGGTCCAGTTATGCTTTGCAACTCCAGATACGAGCATACAAGGTATGTTGGATAGGATTGGCACGTAACTAGAATTGTGGCTACAGACTTGCTGTGGCGCTACTACAAGTTATTTTCAAAGGCTTCTATTCAATGAAAATATCGCTGCCACGAAAAAGCCTTGTTCTTCTTGCCTAATCTAACAGATTAATGTTACCAAGTTTTTTCAACTACTCCACAATATAAGTAAATATAACACAAACAGGGTAAGATCTAGAGAATAGCAGATACTATGCTTGCAAGCAATCAGACTGTTTTGCTGCACTGCAAGAGTTAGATGTTGCTATGTTTTATTCAGCATAATGTCTATTTACTCGTCGGAATGTTCAGCCGAGGACACAAAAGACAATCAGAGTCCAAGCAGTGCTCCCCTGGATTCAGGTGCAATCTGCGCTCGCCAAAGCTTAGTCTCATTCAGCAAGAACAGCTGTCCATCCTTGCCAAAGCAAAAGTTGGCGACACCACCATCCACCAATATCTTCGCCAGCAGCACGCCACCTGGTGACCAGATGCTAACACCATCTCCACACCCACTATACACATTCCCCCTTGAATCGCACTTGATTCCATCGGGAATACCAGTATCAGCCATTGCAAACAGCCTCCTGTTGATGAGAAACGGCTGGTCTGAGTACATCTTCACATCGAACGCATAGCTATCCTCATCAGTAACTCAAGCTTCTAAGCGCGCCCACAAGTGTCAAATACTTACATATGCGACGCCCTGGTCAGATCCGTTGTTCCATCCCCGTGAATCCAGTCCGTGTCTGTCACATAACAAGTCTGTTCGTCTGGACTAAAACAGATGCCATTCGGCCGCCCAAATCCATCTGCTACGGCCCGGATCCCCCCGGTCGTTGGGTCAAAGCGATAGACTTGACTTGGCAACTGCGGGGGCGGTCGAATGCCCTGTTCGAAGCCGTAGATTGGGTCGGTGAACCAGATGCTCCCGTCGCTGTGGATGACGACGTCGTTGGGCGAGTTGAATGGTCGGTCGTGGAAGGATGTGAGGAGGAGCTCAGAGGAGTAGGAGGTGGAAGATGTGTGGTTTGAGGGAAGCGGCATATATGCCAGGCCGCCGGGTGTAGTCAGTGTTCCCTGGGCGCAGAAGAGAATGCCGTCTTTGTAGTTGACGCCGCCGTTGGCTAGGGGGGCATTGTTGGTTGTGATTTCGGTGCACGATGTATCGGTTGTGTGGATGGATGATGGGAGTGTGATGCGGCTGATGTGGATATGTTTTTCTCTGGTCTCGGGATGCGGGTATTGGTTGCTTGTCACGAAGAGGGTATTCGATTGCGCAATGAAGACACCAGCTTCATGGGCAAATGGGCAGTCATCGTTCTCCAGCAATAGTTCGAGTTTCGGGCTCTCACCGAGGAGGGTATGTGCGGCTTCATCATAGATCCTGAATGCGGAGGAGTACTTGGACATTTTGGCGGATTGAGTCGCAGACAAATTGGCAACCTCTTCGATGCTCAATGCTCTTGTTGTTTGTCGACTTCACGCCGATCGGAGGTGACTCGATGCCATATACCGACTCACCGCGGCTTCAAGGGCGGTGTTTGAGTAGCCACCGAGGTCTGCAGAGTCCAATCACAGTCGCCGAAAGCAGGTGCCGGTCCGATGGTCATGCCATCGGTGATTCGTATGAAAATGCACTACTTCGTACAAAAGGCCCGACGTAAGCCAATCACAGGTCGGAGCCAGCTCCGCATCAGTCGACGCAGACCGTGGTACACAAGTGGCGCTTCACTAGCCACGATCTGGTTTCGTCTTTGTCTGATGAGGCCTAGAACTTGCTCAGAATAGTTGCAAATTGAACATAATCATGTGCAGAAAGGCTGGAAATCCGGCGTTCGCTCGTACCGGAGGCTGTCCTCGAGCGAATCCCTTCACGCACTGCCAGATCCCGCGGTGTATGCAGGAACGTTCCGTTTACCATGTGCCTGCAGCCTTGGATCCGGGGTATGGGGTCGGCTCGGTCTGCATCTAGCCCTGAATCTGGGGTACGAAGGCTGGTAGGGCCTGTACATATAAGGTAGTGGACGCTACGCAACTGTCACTCCATCCAACAGAGGGAGACAATCTCTTTGCAAATCACACCTTCGACAAAGTTCTCATTCATCCTTCATAATGCCTGAACTTCAGGGCAGGTCCCTCATGCTGACTGTCAGCTTGCTGACCTCTCTGGGTTTCATGTTGGTAGGTTACGCTCCCTGCACTCATCCAAGTTTATAACATCTGACCTGACATCTCAGATTGGCTACGACAATGGGCTTATGGGCGGTTTAGTCAATGCCCCTGCATTCCAGGATACATTCAACAACCCATCGGCAAACATGATTGGCACTATCGTGGCGATCTTTGAGAGTACGTCATTCCTAGCCTCGACATCCGTATACATCAAATTTCGGCGCTGACACTACCTTAGTTGGTTGCTTTTTAGGTGCAATGACGACCGCCTTCGTAGGTGAGAAGCTGGGCCGCCGCAAGAGTGTCGGTGTCGGAGCTATCATCAGCATCATCGGTGCGATTCTTCAAGCCACTGCTTTCGGCCGCGCACACCTTATCGTCGGTCGTATCGTCTCAGGTGTCGGACTGGGTTTTATCAACTCCACTGTACCGGTTCTACAAGCTGAATTTAGCCCCAAAGCGAGCCGTGGTGTGTATGTATGCGCCCAGCTTTCGACCCTGAACTTCGGTATCCTTATCGTTTACTGGATCGACTACGCCTTTGTCAGCCACACCGCGAGCTACGCATGGAGGGTCCCGACAATCCTCCAATGCATTATTCTCTTCGTCATTCTGGGCTTGCTGTTCCTGATTCCCGAGACTCCGAGATGGCTCGCTGCTCACGACCGCCCTGATGAGTGTCTTTCTGTTTTGGCACGTATCAACGGTAGCGACACAAGCGACCCTGAGGTACAGAGGCTGCACACCGTGATCACCGAGACTGTCGCATATGAGAATAGCCGACAGGCTGGATGGAAAGATATCGTGCGCAAGGATCCCATCAAATCCAGGAGACGATTCCTTATTGCTTGCGGAATCCAGATCTTCCAACAACTTGGAGGCATCAACGCCATCATCTGTAAGTGACCCTCTGATCGTAACTCACTGATTGTAGCATTTTCGAGGACTCGCTAACACCCCTTAGACTACTCTGGAACTCTTTTCGAGAAGAGCATCGGCTTCGATACTCATATGGCAGCACTCATGAGCGGATTTCTACAGACCTGGTTCTTCGTAGCTTCCTTCATCCCATGGTTCTTGATCGACCGCATTGGCCGCAGACCTCTTCTGCTCTCCATGATCAGCGTGATGGCTGCGGTCATGGCTGTGCAGGCTGCTCTCATCTACCAGGTGCAGTTTGACACTTCCATTGCTAAGAGCGCTGGCATCGCCGCCGCGGCAATGCTTTTCATCTTTCAGGGTGCATTCACCATTGGTTTCCAAGCCACTGTCTGGGTGTATCCTTCTGAAATCCTTCCTCTACGCCTACGACAGCGCGGTTCGGCCATCTCGACAGCCGCCAACTGGATCTGCAACTACGTAAGTGTTCCACCAAGCGCCCGTGCAGTACGATCAAGGCTAACACCATCCGCAGATCATTGTTCAGATTACTCCACCCGCCATCAACAATATCGGCTGGCGAACATACATCATTTTCGCTGTCCTCAACGCGACTTGGGTGCCTATCATCTACCTCTTCTTCCCTGAGACCAAGGGTCTTGAGCTTGAGGATGTTGATAAGCTCTTCTCGGGCGAGGAGACGTTGGCGGATCTCAGACGCGAGAAGGGTATGCAAGAGGAAGAGCGCTTTGAGCATGTTGAGAAGTCGTAAGCTAGGGCCAAGAGCGTGGCTGGTGGACCGCTGAGCACATGAGGTGTCTGTCGACGACCTCTTCGCCGTTTTATGATAGCCTCTGATAAATCAACGGCGATATTCTATCTTTTAATGGCTTCACTGTTTTGCTAAAAAGCCATCCTGCAAAGTCGTAACGTGATGATCTCATGCCAGCTTAGGTATCAGCCAGGTTATGAAATGAACAAAAGCCACCTAAGTTGCTGGTTAGCTTGGACTATCTGATAGTTTTGTTCGAGCTTTATGTTAAAAGAAGAAACGAATTACGGCGATGCGTATGCGGTTCAAATTGATTAATTATTATCAAAGTAGAGGAGTCGCTAGGTATTACAATATTACTGAATATCAAAAAAGGACATGCCTTCAGGTCTATTTCCTGCAAGTAGGGTTCGTAGGCGAATTCTTAAAGTAGACCTTGTTGTAGACGTTATCACCAGTGTTTCCATCGGCCCTGACTGGAGGAGGTGTGGTCGGGCCACCAGCTTCCGCACGCTGGGGGAACAGGAAGTTGGGTGACATGGCATTGTCAGGACAACCGAGGGCTGTTCCCGGACCCAAAACATTTCCAAGGACTTTAGCCGCCCAAGTAACGCCCTTGGCAACCTGCTCAGATGTGCCACCGAGAGCAAGAGGTGTGATAGAGTTGATGCCTTGGTAGACGTCACAGAGCAAGGATTGAGGTGAGAAGTTGGGTGTACCGACTGTAGAAGCACCTGGAACGATGATGTTTCTGGGGTAGATCTGAAGGAAACCATCTGCAAGAGCTCCGACAGCACCGTATGGGGTGGCACGGCGGTACCAGTTCTCAGGCCACTTCTCAGGAACATACTTGAACTCGCCAGTGCTCTTGTCGTATTCAGCACCGATGATGCTTAAGATGGACTTTGCATTCGCAACACCTCCGGCGCCGTAGGTACCATTGGAGAAGAACTGAGGGTAGAAGGCAAAGGCGCCCAGAGACACGATCTGGGGGAAGGGGAAATAGTACAGGAAGGGATTGTAGTTCTTTGCAAATCCGGCGGTCTCTCCATATTGACTAGCCATGACGTTCATGGAGAACTCCTTCTTGGGGTCTTGGGCGGCGTACTTGACCATCTGCTTCACCAGACGAGAAGATAGGTGGTGGTTATCGCCACAGCCGTTGTAGTAGTCTTCACGAGAAGGCGAAACATCAGCCTCAACAGTGGAATGCCTATTCAGGCCGCCAACGCCGTTCTTGCCAGCTCCGAGATAGAATGACTGGGTGTCGATGTTGCCATTGGCCAGAACGGCGAAAGTGGCCAGGACTGTTGCAAGGTCCGTTCCCATGTTGAAGCCTCGGGAGGTCGCGTCAAGGACCTGGCCGAAGTTGACAAAACCGTCGCGGGGCAGGTAGCCGTCTAATAATCACCAGTCAGCTTGATTTCCGTGGTGAGAGGAAAGGATCAGCGTACAGTTAGCAAGCAGATTCAGGCCAGGACAAGGACCACGAGAATCGCCAGGACCTGGTGCTTTGAAGGTGTATCCGGGCTCAGGGCGTTTGTTGTCTGCAACAACAAGGGCGTTACCAACGGAGTTGAGTAGTCCACCGACAGTATCACCCAAAGCCTTGAGTGAATTTCCCACGCCTGTCAATAGATCGGATAGCTGTGGATCAGCCTCGGCAGCAGCTTCACGCTTAAACTGCTCTCTTAGAGCATCCTCAAGCTCAACTCTTGATGAACCTCCCATCATTGCCGGGAAGGCCGATGTGATTGCCGGAAGGGCAAGAGCCACTGCTGCTGTGACCTTCATATTGACAATCAAAAGGGTCGACAAGAGAAGAAGAAGGAAGGGACGGAGTCGCGGCTGAAGTGATGAGGACTCCAGTGAGTAGATAACAGGAGTTTTATACAGTTGGCCTGTACCCTAAAATGCGGGTTGTCACCAGTCTGGGGTATCAGTTGGAGCTTTGATCGACAGACGATAGTCGCCGACGTTAGGATTGTGTGCTAAGTTCCTCCTACAGCGAGTGGTGGAGACTGTGATCGTCATCATAACTGTTCCTAACACCGTTCACCGTAGTATCGGGGCGCCAGATTTGTGGAAAGGGGGTAGCGTGACAACTGAATCAGTTCAACTTGTGCCAATCAATCAGCATGACCTCAACGTTGTTCGTTGTGAACACATCAACATCCGACCCGGGGACGCCATAGGATGCCAGCCCAGCAGAACCCACGCGGTGGGATGAAGTGTCCACCTGCACTAGAGACCCGGAGACGAGTGGTCAATGACAAAAGGGGTGCGCTTATTGGCAGCCATCGGTATGGCATACAGGGCTTCCAAGGCTCAAGAGGCGAGCTCTATAGTCAAGCTTGTTTATCTCGCACCAGAGGGTTGGAGAACCCACTTGGGAGGTTACGCCCCACATCTGGGCATTGTTAGTACAGAGTCACGGCGCTTTGAGGCTTTCAGTGGTTCGGGAGCCTTGCATGCCAACCGTTAGATGAATTCCACCTACCGAACTCTGAGGCGCCTTTACTCACATCATAAACCTCGGCAGATTAATGGGTTACAGACGCATCAGCGCGGATGCATCGTCTTTCATCGCAAGGCCGATGACGCACAATTCACTCTCGTGGAAGGAGTGTCGTGACAGGGGAAGATGGAGATCTGCGAAACGGAATTTCAGATTTCAATCTGAGCACGGCACCTTGCATCGGAATGGGATCGGCGACGCCACGCTGTCAACATACCAATTTTCCGACAGAGAGACATCACTGAAGAAGTCTAGTTGCGCTGGCACCTTGGGACTCGGCTTGCAACTTTGGGAAGGAGGCGGCTGAAAAAAGAAGTACCACATCGTCATCCCGCTCCCGCGGAGCTGAGATTCGATGAAGATCTACGGCGCCTAGTTTACCACAACTAACAGCCGATGCAACGCCAGAGGACGTTTGTCGATTTCCAATCCAATGTCCTTCCTGTGATGGTAGGATATTTGACCACGGGCTGAGTGCTTCGCTGCCGTCACGTGTGATGTAGACCCAGAACACCATTCGGGTAAACGTGCACCATGCCACAACTTTCTGACGCGCTGTAATCAAAATGGAAGCTGGCTGGAGACCAAGTAAAGACGAACATGTGTTCCACTTGTAGACGAAACGATTGATTGCCAATACCAATGCCGACACGTCTGCACGCATTGTACCAGTTCACGAGTCCCTGTGTCTGCTGCAAGAAAAGCTCACCGGAAAGATGTTCAGCGATCATCAAAACAACGCCTTTGGTGCCTGCAGAGATCAAACCAGTATTACAAATGCCGAGCCAATACCAAGCATGGTCGTCTACGCGCCTGCATGCATAGTTGACGCCTCCGCAATGACCTTGGCGGATCAAGTATCACGATTTCAGCCAAAGCTTCGCGGTCCGCACTGCCGAGATGAACGGACTAGAACCGCAATCAAGCTGTACCCTAGTGTTCAGACCGCAAAATATGTCAAGATGACATAACCTGCTACCATGCTGACGCGGTTCAGTTTGCTTGAACGTGTTCAGACCAATCGAGCATCTGCCATTCCAAGGGCTGGTGGGCAATGATATTGCGCTGAAGTTGTAGGGCAAGTGCGACGCCTGCAAAGCATTCAGTGACTTTCCAAAATATTCATCGTCAGTAACACGTCACTGCGCGTACATACGAGTAACTGCGAGTAGCTGCGAGTACCGCATGTAGGGTCAAAGTTCAAGCGACAAAATCGATCTAGGCCATACCTAATGGGTACATGGATGTTCGGAGCTCTGCCGCGAACGCGGAGAATTATTCTCAAATATCGACGTTTCATCGAGATCGCATAGGAAAAATAATGGAGATCCTTGACGCGAATATCCAAGACAGGCACTCTCGCACCTATCGGTCGGCCAAAACCCACTCAGTGGACCCCACCCGCTCTAAGCAGAACTATATCACCCTGTCTCTATGGTACGTAGAGGTCATACAGGTACTTTGCTCCGCAATTTTAGGAAAGTAAAAGTGGGTTCTCCAACGGAACGCTTTAATTCAAGATGATTTGGATTTTCAGACAACAACGAATACTGTGTAGAGGATAACATCTAAATCCTTGCTGTAAAGAGGTCTTTGGCCGCTACTAAATTCAACGAACCGTTGTTCCCTTCACGTGAGCCAGGGTGTCGTTAACATTGGCAAGTACTGTTGAGATACGTGCTATTCGAAGCGAGTGTAAATCGGTTTGATCCATCGTCCAAAGCTTGCCCAACAAAAACCACTTGCACAGCCGCGAAGCTGAATTTGTCAGCATTAGACCACTTATACTCAAAGTATTGCCTACGCTGCGGTTATCGAAAACACATCTGCCCTCCTTGCATCAGTGAAGAAGGACAAACAGAGCGAGATCAGTGCGTTGAAACCAGCAATAGTTCCGAGTCTCGCACTCAGTGATTTCACCGTTGTCAAGACAGCTATTGAAGCGACCGGTATTACGCAGGCAATCGCACTCGTCAACCAGAAAGTCAGCTTGAAGATTTTCTGGTCATTGAAAGATATGACTCCGAGTCTTGAGTCTGGCTTTCTCCACTTGAGGATGTTAAGCTTGTCCAGAACATTGAGTGCATGGTTGCCCAGCATTCTCGAGAATGAGTCCGTATCGCGGCGTGGACGGAGAACCACTAGCTCGGGACTGTAGGTTTTGGGATCGAGCACGTTGCCGTAGATGTCTGAGTCGGGTCCGCAGAAGCATGTTCGCATTGGCTCGCCTGCGAGGAAGTGTTGGATGTCGTTCAAGTCGAACTTGTCTGGTTCTTTCATCTGCAAAATAGTCGCTTGTTGGATGAGCGCGTGGTCTTGATTATGCATGTCAGTGGCAAGATTGCGGACATTTCTCGGTGACGCACTATACTCGTTGAGGGTCTGCCTGATTCGAAGGAAGACGTCTCGCTGTTTCGTGTCACCATCACGTAGGCTGCCGTCCCCTTGCTTTCGGGAGGAGGAGTTTAGCCAGTATGCGTTGACTGCATAGTCCTTCTTCATCCCCACAGGGCTCTTGTTATCATGTTTTTCCCACGCGATTAACTGCTCCTCAAGACAGACTAACTCGTTTTGAAGGTAGAGGAGGTTGCGCGCATTAAGCGCGCCAAATCGACGAAACATGGCGATCTCTGGATGAACACCCATCCGGCCGGCCAGCATCGGGTATCCTCTGACCAAGTGACTGAATGCATTGGGTGGACTCGGATTCGGAGGGACGATAGATGCCTTGCGTGTTGAGGATTTCTCTGAACAGGCATCTGAGGCCATGACGAGCTTGCGAAGAGTGAGAGATGCTGTGTTGATTGCGGGGCCTGCATCATATTCGAGTCACCTGTGCATAACACAACTGGTCGTGCGAAGCTTCGCCAGAGAGCTTACATGTAACGTCTTGTTACGCGAGTGTGTTTGCTCTCTCCACTAAATCTGTCGTGATACGTCTGCGCCACACTCTAGCAAGGGTCCTTCATTGCGCACTCCTCGGTGTTGAATCAATCGACGAGCGCTCGTGAGCCTACTTCCCCTGACGGAAATTCACAGTCAAATGGCTCCCTGCAGCGCGATTGAGCTCCATGCCACAGTTTCTTCCCCACTCCACGACCATGTCTCCCTGTTCCAGCGGAATACGATAATGTGGGTCGTGATCAGGCTTGCTCCAGATGCCCATCCAGTCCTCCCAATACTCTGGTCCAAGTTCGAAAACGATCTCGACACCTCTGGTCTCGTCACTTTCTATCTCCAGCCTGGTCATAGCTCTCTCTGCATAGTCGTAAAATGTCTCCATATCAACGATATCATACAGATGCACCAATATTTCCTGTATACTGGGTGGTGGAAAGTGGCCATCGTCTTTGTCGCACGTGATGTCGTGAGCACCGATATACAGACTTTTGGCTATCCTTAGGAGACGAAGAAGAGGTCTGATATCAGAACAAGTGCCAGAGCATGGTATAGCATAGCTAGTGATGTCCATAATGACGGAGCCTACAATTTGCTCTTTGCTGACACCAGGCACAGTAAGAAAAGTCGCGATATACTCCAAGCAATCTTCCGGCTCCACGTATACCACTGTACAGGCTCTAAATAGTGGCAAGAGTTCGTTGCGGATAGTGCGACAGACTTGAGTGAATCCAAAGCTTGAAGTCCAAAGGGTGGCTTTCCCAGGCCGTTGTGCACGTTCATGCTGATTTGGTTTGCGTATCACACAAGTCCTTCTCTGATCTAGGATATGACTGTAGATCCGGTTTCGTAATTCTTGAAGTCACATTAGCAACCGTCATGGCTTAGTCCAGCTTGCGCTCACCGCCGGGCAGCTCGAGAAGTGGACACCTCACGCTGCGCGCCTGCGCGAGTGCTGTCTGTGTGTCTTGCATAGGCGCTGTATATTCTCAAGAAGACCGGTTCAGTGTAGATCAGAGGAAGGTGATACTATGAGTATGAGAATGGAATGGTGTTAGGTGCACCCAACGAAAAGCACTATAAAAAGACGAGATTAGCGTCGGAGATGGATCGGATCTATGATGGCACATCCTCGTCCACATGACTTGCAACCCAGGATACTATGGGCCGGCAAGGAAGTGAAAAGGGGCGACACACACCGGGGATCTTTGAACAATCTGTTGGCTTCGAGGCCACGCATTAGGCCAACACTCGCGGTCCATAGATCTGTGATACTCACTTGCTTTTGGCATTGGTAATACAGATATGCACAGCATGTTTCATGGAGCAATCACCAGGCAGATAGTAGTCTGAAATTTTGATTCGAGCTATGCAAAGAGATGGGTTGTACCAGAGATAAAGACCACGGCAGTAAGGCTGTCTTCTGACAAGCTCCATAACCTCGCTCATTGTGTCGCCTAACGCCTTGCGAACGCCAATTCCGGATACCTTCGTTCAACCAGCCAACAGAACAGTGTGTACAGCATCATGCTTGGGATGAACCCTGAGTCAAGACCTGAGTCCTGGTGAATCCAGGTCTTAGGCGTACCTTTTTGGGGTTACTCGCCCAGTCAAAGTTGAATCCAAAACAGAACGTTTCGTCGCATCTAATGGAGAGGCTGACATCGTCGAGCCAATTCTGATATGACTCGTCGATATCTGAGAGCGTAAGCGTCGTGTTTGGAGGTACATATTCAGATTCGAAGCGACACAGTCCCATCCATTCTTTGAAGTATTCCTCCTGGATGCACAACTGCATGCCTGCACCAGAGTCCATTGTGTAGTATAGGTTGATTGCCGTGATACAGTTCTCGAAGTAGTCGCGGAGGATTGCGTTGTCTTCCAGGTGAAGAAAACCTTCAATCGCTGGTGTTAGATCCTTGTCGTTGTAGTTGTATGGGTCGAGATCGACTTCGCACCAGTTCATTTGCAGGTTCTTAGCCTTGTTACAGAGGATGATCCAAGGTTTTATGTCAACTTTTTTATCACCTCCCCATGGCAGGTTGAACCCGTAAACTATAATTCTGCCAACAATGTCCTCTTCTGCAGTGCCAGGTCGTCGAAGGAAGACTTTGGTGTAACTATCCAAGTATTCAAGTCGGATAGCGAAAACGGTACGCACTTCATATATCGGAAGAAACTCAGTGCGAATCTGGCGGCACACTTGAGTGGAATTTGCGTCTTCTGCGATTAGCGTGCCAGATGTATTCATGTTCGAGAGGAGTTTGGGCGTCGATTCGACCGTATTTCTCCGCCAGCACGTCGAGATCATCCTCGACGATGAAGTCGTACATCCTGTTCCGGATTTCTGCATGCCGTATCAGTCCTCAATCATCTTCTCTAGGGCAGAGGTACTTACCGCCGGGTACTCCTAGGAGCGAGGGCCTCTTGGGTATCGCCTTAAGTTCGGCTTGCGCAGACGCGCTCGCTTCTTGCGAATCGATCATTGTCTCAGGATACGAGCAGACTGTGTGGCAGATATGCCAGTATTGTGTACTTTTGTTGATCTGTGAAGGAACAAAGGTTGATGGTGGTGAAGTGAGTGTTGCGAAGGGCAGGGTCAAGGACTGTGGGCGCTCAAAGTATGTGGTGGGTCGCTATGGCAACAATGGACCGGGTGGGGAAAAGGGTAGCGTGAAGGAGATACTAATGCAAGAGGTGATAGACTGCACTAGCGCAGCTTATGCAAGAGGCACCCACGTGTCGACTCATCTTTAATTCGATATGTGTACACAATGCAAACGACCACCGCTATGCGTCAAGATCGTTATGAAGTAGAACAAAGCCCCCAGAACGCCTGCCCATGCGTAGTATGAATCCCCAGCGCGCTTTCACAACACATCCCACCCCTCCTCGAACATCGTTTTCTTGACCTTCACCTCATTTGTGGTCAAGCCAAGCGGGCGAATGACCTGCATCGCACCGGTGCCAAGCTTGACGCTCTGGCCCATGATGATGCACTCAGAGACACCATCAATGCTATCGATCTTGCCTCTAGCGGCAGCCTCGAACAAGTGGTCAGGCGTCTTCTCAAAACTGGCCAGCTGCAGAACCGAGTCTCGTGTCTTCTGCAGACCGAAACGGGTGATACCATACACATCGCCCTTGAACGTCATGACGTCGGCGAGAAGCTGCATGTGACGCGGATCAATGTCCATGTTGCCCATGACGGAGCTGATTTCGCGCACGATGGTCTGGCGAGCAGCTTCGATGCCCAGCACATCGCGGACTTCCATGACGTGGTTGGACTTTGTTGTATAAGGCTCAATACCGGGGGTTGTCATGCAGTCTTTGAAGCCATAACCTTCGACAAGGAGTTGGCATTCATAGTCGCCGTTCTTGTTGGGTGCAGTATCTTTCTTAATGATAGCACGTTGGCAGTCGGCATAGCCCTTGATGACGACGTCGGGAATGAGGGCTTTAACTTGTTGAACACGCTCAAAGAACTCTTTTTGGTTGCGGGCAGTCTTGGTGGGGCGCTTCTTTGCGGCATTTGGGTCGGGAACTTCGACACGAATGAGCGAGGATGAGATGCGGACGTTGGTACCGTTCTTGCCCCACTTGAGTGTCTTGTGCTTGTTGATCGCGCGGATGATGTCGTGAGGTTGGATGTCAACGAAGAGAGCGTTCACAGTGTCCCAGTCGATGCGCATGGCAATGTAGGCTCCACTAGGATGCCAAACATCCTCAACGTACGAGATGATGTCGCGTAGGTAGGTCTTCTCGACACGTGCTTTGACAATACGTGCCGCGGATTCCGAGACCTTATTGGACAACTCGCAAGTAATGACAGGTGTAGAAATGGTGGACGACGCGTTGATGATTTCCTTGATACGTGGGACACCCTGTGTGATGGACATACCGGCGACACCAGCAAAATGGAAAGTCTTCAGTGTCATTTGTGTACCAGGCTCACCGATGGATTGCGCACCAATAGCACCCACGGCGTGACCCGGCTGGACTCGCGAGCGGTGGTACTTGGTGAGGCAGAGATCAATGAAGGTGTCAAGAGCAGACTGAGAGATCTTAGCGATGCCGTCGGCGAGACTGTATTTCTCTGCAACTTCGTTGGGAAGTTTCTGTAGGCTCTGAGAGGGCTCAGCGACACCCAAGTACAGAAGTGTTGTCTCAAGCTTGGAAGCCTTTTTGCCAACGTAATCCTCCACAGTGTCAAGGAAATCACGCATGGACTCTTTCTGATCGATACCTGAGTCGCTGTTGTCCTTGAAGGCCAGTCTGGTTACACCATCGAGTTTATACCGAGGGTACTTATTGCGCTCAGTGTTCATTCTGGCATGAACATGCTCGCGAATCTCGTTCGGAACCAGCGTAGGCTCATTGTTATTCCAGGTTGACGTTACGGCGTGGGAGAAGGTCCGGTCGAAATTGACAGGCTTAGCCTTGCCCTCCATATCGACGGGGTCGAGGTTATCATCTCCATATTGGAACTGCACAACAGTACCTGAGGAGTTGCGAACAGTATCGTCATACGAGGCAGACAGATCTTCCAACGACTTCATCAATCGTCTACTCATGTAACCTGTTTCAGCTGTCTTGACAGCGGTATCGACCAGGCCTTCACGACCACTCATGGCGTGGAAAATGAATTCAGACGGCGTAAGACCAGAAAAGAAACTGTTACTGACGAAGCCCTTCGCTGCGGGCTGTCGCGCTGCCTTGGGGAAGTGAGGCAGCGTTCGGTGGTGAAAGCCGTCTGCTACGCGTGCACCACCAATCATTTGTTGACCGACGGAAGCAACCATCTGCGAGACGTTCAAATTGGAACCCTTCGAACCGCACTTGGCCATGAGCAGGGGTGAGTTCCATCTGCTGAGCTCCTCGAAACAAATATCACCAGCAGCTTGACGAACGTTAGACAAGATACCACCGATTCTGTTTTCCATGGTCTTCTCTTCATCGCAACCGGGATCACGTTGCAGTTTCCCTTCCTGGAAATCACTAATGATCTTATCGCACTGCTTGTACGCTTCAACAACCAGTGCTTGCTTCTTTTGCATGAGTTTTTCTCCTGGTGTGACATCGCTGATACCGAGGGAGAAGCCGTTGTTGGTTAACCAACGCGCGGACAGCTTCGATAGACGATTCATGCCTTGCACAGCGTGCTGCGGGCCAAAGTCACGCATCATCACGTAAAAGACTGAGTCTTTCTTTCCGTCACCGACAGTAGCCTTGTCCATGCAGCCGCACATCACCTCCGAGTTTCGGATGACCAGGTATGAGTCGTTGTCGCTGAGGTCATGTGGCACACCAGCCTTGGGTTTGAACATCTTGTTCGCGGCTTCAAGGTTGACAAGCACTCTTGACTCTTTGTTAGGCCGCATGAGAAGGTTGAACACTTGCTTTCCGGTCCAGAGAGCCTGTGGCTTCCAGATAACAGGAGGAGGGATTTCAATGGGCAATGTTTTGCCTGTATCGGGATCGTATGCTCCGTCACCATTAAACATGTAATTGACGATCTGGCAGAAAGTACGCCGATCGTAGAAGTTGCTCTTATTGCTGAGCAGGAAGGCGGCTGTAATGAAATCCTGAATGGCTGCAATGATAGGTGTTCCGTTCTTGGGAGTGGCGATGTTGTACTTTACTCCCATCAGTTCGGTAGCTTCTGTGCGTGCTTCTTCGGTTTGAGGGACGTGTAGATTCATTTCGTCACCATCGAAATCGGCGTTGTAGGGATTGCAAACACATTCGTTTAGACGAAATGTCCTCCATGGTCGCACTTTCGCCCTGTGACTTAGGATACTGAGCTTGTGGAGAGACGGTTGTCGGTTGAACAGAACGATGTCGCCGTCCTCAATATGTCGCTCAACAATGTCACCGATCCTGAGCTTCTCCGCAGGAAACTTTAAGCGCTCACCCTTCCGGTCGTGCTTCGTCAGTGCGGCTAACGAAATCTTGCTCCTCTCTCGGTTCGCCGTCCGATCGGCATCGTCTTTCAGGATGTAATTTGCACCAGGGTATTTATTGGCTCCGTTGAGCACAAGCTTCTTCAATTTTTCAATGTTGTATCGCGTGACCTTCTCGGGGTATGTCAGGTTCTTTGCGACACGCTCGGGCACAGCCACCTCCTCGATGCTCAAGTTGGGATCAGGTCCAATGACTGTTCGACCGGAGAAGTCGACACGTTTTCCAGACAAGTTCTGACGGAAACGTCCGCCCTTGCCCTTTAGCCTCTGCGAAAAACCACGCATTGTCTTCTGCAGACCCTGCTGTTTCAAACCAGGTGCATCGCTGTTGATATACATTGCGATCTGCAGCTGCAGGAAGTCCCACTGCTCCATCAAGATTTGCAAAGGGAAGCCACGCGCCAGTCCAGCCCTGATGATACTGCTGATCTGACAGATGTCTCCAATCTTGTTGGTGACATCGTCTTCAGTGGCTCCGCCTTCCTGCATGACTGAGGGTCGCAGCGCAACGGGTGGTACCGGCATATATTCCCAGATAAGCATCTCTGGGCGCGCATCCTCTGGAATCATGGCCAGCAGCTCGCAGTCTTCGGGCGAGATCTTTTTGAATAAGTTGAGGGCGCGCAGGGGGTGCATGTCGTCAGCAGCCTTCTTCAGATGCTTGTCGAGCTCGGGGTTTGCCGCCTTGGCAGTGTCAAAGGACTGGTCGAACTCGATCTTGCCGGGAGGGGCCTTTTTTGTCTTTGCGGTCGAACGGTTGTAAGCATCGTAGCGGTTGTGAATGATCTTGAGCGGGTGGCCGGGGACCTTCCTGACCGTGCCCTGCAGGGCGTTGCAGTAGGGGCACGTCTTCTTCTTGCGGCAGTCGTCAAGGATCCTCTTGGAGACGGCGCTCCGTCTCAGCGTGTCCATGTCTGGTCGACGCATGCTGCGCAAATACCTTCGTCGCTCCACCTCGTCCAGCAGCACTCGCGAACAGTCCTTGCAGATGCAGTTGAGCACCTCGATGATGTGCTTCAAGTATCCGACATGGAAGGCCGGCAGGGCGAGCTTGATGTGACCAAAGTGGCCATTGCACTTGTCGAGGCCCTCTCCACAGGTGCCGCATTTCCCAGTCTTGCTCGAGATGCCCATGTGGGTGTCCATGGGCCCATTGGCGGTGAGGACGCGCGTGTTGTCGGCGGCCGGGGTGAGATCGTAGACATTGCGGTCGGAGACTTCGAGGACGGCCTGGTTTACAATGTCCTGGTTGGAGCTGCAAGCTGTTACTACGCATCCTGCCGTGTATGTAGATGTATATGTATATATATGTATATATATGTATACCATATATCTTTATAGGTGTGTGTGTGCGTAGCGGAGAGGCCTACTATATGCCGAACTGGATGTGCTTGATGCGCGCGGGGATCTTGTCCACCACCTGCTGCTTGACAGCATAGTTGGGCGCAGCCTCGGCCATGGCGGCAGGCTCAGACGGAGTCGCTGGGTGTTGTGTGCGTGTGCGTGTGTGTGTGTTCTCTGCTACCGGTGGGCGTCGTGAATATCGTGCATCGTCGTGGCGGCGTGAGTCATGAATGTCAAGAGGCGCAACCGTCTGCGGCAAGACGGCGAAGTTCAATAATCTTCAGTCGCAAAAAAGAGACAACGCAGTGGGGCACGCAGCCGCGGCCATCGCGCAGTAGCGCAGTGCAATAGCGCAACAGCTAGCCCGCACCTGATAAGCCTAATCGGGATAGCTGGGGAAGCAGGCACCACTTCAAGCTCACCACCACTGCCACCTCCACCCGGCGCCCCGCCCTGGTAACGAGGCCAAGCTGTCTCACCTTTGCCTCCAGCGTGGGAGCTCGCTGTTTCTGCTCTCTGATTTCACCACCACCACCACCTTCACGGGCCTGCGTTACACTACATCTCCACTGCAGCCCTCAGCCCTGAACCACTGACTGACTAGGCACCGAGCCCCACTTGTAGCTCGGCCCCGCCCAGGTGCTCACCATCTACCACTGCTGCTAGGTATACCTCCCTTTGAGCGACAATCCAGCGACGACAACCTTGGTACTTCCACTTCACCATAAACAAAGCCTGCCCTACAGTCACTCGCCACAGAGAACAGCATGACCGGCAGTAAGTACTTCAGCATGTCATGTTCTAAAACGCCTCGCGCACGTGCTGATCTCGTAGCCTTCCACATTGCCCTCAAGCAGGAGGAGGGTTTCGATGTGCACGATATTCGCGAGTTCGACCTAGCCCTGGAATCAAAGTTCCCTATTGGTCGAGCCTCGAAGAACCAGACCAAGGGCTACTTGCTGCCAGCAAAGCACAACGTGTACATCGACAGCCCAGTCGTCTCGCGCGAGCACGCCATCCTCACGGCCGATACGGCTTCTGGAAAGCCGCAGGTGTTCATCACCGACACAAAGTCCATGCACGGCACCTACGTGAACGGCACTGCACTTGTCCCTTATCAAGCGAAGCAACTGTCCAACGGCGACAAGCTGCAGTTTGGCGTAAACGTGAGCCGCAACGAGAGTGAGCGCCACCTTCACCTGCGAACCACCACACCCACTAACAATCATTCTGCAGGCTACTTCATGGCATATAAGTACACCTTCAACGCTGAACTTGCTGACTTGGAGCCGTTCTCGCGCGGCTTCACTGTTCCCGAAGCTGAATCAGAAGACGAAGAACTGGACTCCATTGTCAGAAGCCGCGGTAGTCAGTTGAACCCACTTGTTCTCGACGAATCCGATGCTGAATCTGAGCCAGAAGATGAGGACAATGCCCCAGTTCTGGAGCATTCAGAAAACAACCTAGATGTGACCATGGATCACATGGATGAAAAAGAACTCGTCAATATCGATATCTCTGAGGATGAAGATGTGGCGGACGATGTCGATACTGGCATATGGAGTGACAGCGAGAGTGATGAAGCAAGCACTGGTAGCGCTCCTGAGTACAGTCCCGAGTCATCACTTATGCATGGGGCACCGCACCTCGAGGAAGTCCAGGCGCAGGTTGCAGTTCCTGTTGCCCAAGCCGAGCCTTTCCAACCCTTATCGTTCCAATGGACACCTGTTGACGAGCAGAGGCGAGCCACTGCAGATCTCTTCTTTGCGGACTTTGTGTCTGCTGCGCAGCCGGACCGTCCTGTCTCTCAATCACCACATACCTCGCCCTCAGACGAGCCTCCAGCTGCTACTCGAGAGAGCACTGTCGCTCCTCCGCTTCCCCCTCGACCCTCACAGAAGCGACAGAGGGTCTGGGACGACGCTGTGCGAGAAGAGCAGACGTGGCACAATGAAACGTCTTTTGTCCCTTCCATCCAAGACAATGGTATCTTCTTTCAATATAGCGCCCCTGCTGTCGAGATTGAACCCACCCCGGCCTCTCTCCCAGCTGCAGATCGAATGCATACTCCGCCTCACACAAAGCTCATCGATGCAGCATTCGCGCCTTCTACACGTGGATCTGACGTTGCCAGCCCTGGGTTTGTCGACGTCCAGCCACCGACGCCTACGTCGATTAACAGTCGCAAGCGCAGTGCGGACGAAGCCTTTCAAGAGAATACTGAGGGGTCCATTGAAGAGATCGCTCTGACGTCTGAACTGGAAGGGAAAGGAAGCGCTCAGCCTGTTTTAAACGTCGATACTCACGATCAAAGTGTCATTCCTACTGTCGAGGAAGACAATTCAGCGGCCCATCGACCCATCGCCCAGCCAAAGAGCATCCTCAGGAGGGTACTTCGTGCGGCCAAGGTGATGGTACCCGCCACTGCTCTCGGCGCTGTCTTCACCGTCACTGCACTCACAACTCTTCCTGAGTCCTTCTTCACAGTACCTTGAGCAAAGATTGGCCTCTTTTCATGCAAGCATCTCTTCAATCCCGGCGTTTATGGATAGGATGGGCGGAAGCATGGATAACATACTTATCGGCGGGGCACATCTGGTATTGATCGACACTCAGTCGCTACACTGTGCGCCCAAGCCTCCGGATCGGGATAAATTGGTGTCTCAAATGGCGTTTGACGGTTTTTTTGCACACAACTGGCGGTACGCCGCGCGTGCTTGCGTATTTACGATTCATGATAGCTAGTAATGGCACCTATACCTTTAAGGCCCAAGTATTCATCATCTGTGACACATCATGTTGTACATGTCGATGATGGGAGATTTATGGCATCAAATATAGTCGCTAAATGGGATCAGATTCGTTATGTCCTCACCTTGGTGACCCTGACGCCGCACAATCTCCATCTTTATCTTCCTTCTGAAAGGATTTCCAAAACGAGAGAAAAAAAAAATCAAATAATCGTTCTTGATGGAAGAGAATTGTTACGTTCGTTTCTACTTGCCTGACCTGCAACGCACCTTTGCTTGCACAGGCACAGACTACCTGATCTAGACTAGCGTCTTTTTTTCACGGCGATCTCTTCTTTCCTTAGCAGCGTCGAGCTCTTTACCCATTTTCCTCCACGCCAGTGATTCGGATTGAGCTTTGCCGCGTTGTACCCCTCATGTGGAGTTCTCTGCATTGTAAGGACAAACCCTTTTCTGCTTTCTATAATGGACCTGTGATGTTTATGGTGGCTGAGGGGATGCTACTCGTTGCCTGTAAGGGTACGTACGTGTCAAGATGCTTCTCTGACATGATCGAGACTAGCCTTCGTCTGTTATCGAGAGAGCCACAGAGCTTGGCTGCGTATCCAAGGGGTGAAAGGGAAGAGTCTTAGTCATCGCTTAGTCAGGGCTCGCGCCAAAACTCCAACCAATCTGTCAAAGTTGTTGTCCTCAACGCGCCCTAAGACTGCTCCATCGGCAATGCTGTTCGACTGATGTTCAAAGTGGAGAGAAAAGAGATATATCTGCGCTTCCTCCTTGAGGTTCGCTGCATGGCTGTTATCATTGATTGTGGACGCGCTGGCGTGCAAGAGTAGAGGTCGCTTGAACGAGTCGTACATGTCTGCTCTGCTCAAATCACTTAAGAAGAGGGCGCATGAGGGTGGTCAAAGCATCATATTTCCAACAAGCGGCACGGTTTTCAACTCTGTAAGGGTGTAGACCCCTCCTCACACGCGATGATGACCAGTTTCCGGGCGGGTGCAAGCATCATTGCACCAGTCAGGCATCTCAACGCTCGTAGCTTCCACTTGAAAACCCCGAACATCAATGATCGACTTCTCTGGACGACGAGTCTCTCCTTGCAAAAGCTTGAAACACATCAACCCACTCCGTTTTTGGGTCAATATGCAGGATATCGAAATTTCCACACGACTGTGTGGCTAGGAACAATAAATACGCCCATACCCTTCAAGAAGAGCAACAAAATATACGAATCCACAGCTGTGTATCGCGACGAGCTGACGCAGCAATACCTTGCTGGCCAGGATGTTCTCAAGATGCTCGACTGGCTGGCAATGCATGGAGTGCAGACAAATAGGGCAAATTTGCGTATGGCATTGAGACAGTGGGGTCTCAAGTATGACCCGCGCATGCGGAAAGACCAAGCGAAAGACGAGGTGGAAGACAAAATGAAGCGACATAAGATCCTCCATGTTTACAGAGAGGCTCTAACTGAGCAATATTTGGCTGGCCGGTCTTCTATCGAGATGCTTGGCTGGCTGGCTGCGCAAGGAGTGCAAACAAGCAAAAAAACTTTGTATATTTCCACGAAAGAGTGGGGTCTCAAGCGCAAAAATGTCTATCATAAACCGGATGAGGAGCTTGAAGAACACAAAGAGGATCTGACCGAGCAATTTTGTGCTGGCCGATCTGTGGACGAGCTCTCTAATTGGTTGGCTATTCGCGGGATTGAAGCATCACCGGAAAGAGTGTATATCTCACTTACACTGTGGAAGCTTATGGGGAATCCGAGGCGTGATATTGATGCGGGGCTTGAGATACACAAAGAGGCTATAACTCAGCAATTCTATGCGAGTCGCAACAGCCTCGATATCTCTCAATGGTTAGCGGATCACGGTATCGATGTGTCGCAAGCTAAATTGGTTGAAACATATAAGAAGTGGGGTCTCAGTCGAAAAATGACCCATACTCCTCGCAGTGAAGCGCTTGAACCCCACAAAGAGGCCCTGATACAGCTTCACCACGGAGGAGCATCGTATCATGAGATTGGGCAATGGCTGCAAGAACGCGACGTTGTAGTTCCTAAACTTTGGCTCCGCTTGGCCTTGAAATATTGGGAGGCACTTGACCCAAGTCAGCGTTCGCTTGCGCAAAGACAGAAGTTTGAGCACCAGAAACAGATCATGTTAGAACAATATCGATCGGGAGCGACGGTTCGCCATATACAAGACCACCTGCGCAGTCAAGGCTACACGATTGGAATAGACGCCCTGTGCAAGACCTTACGTACTTTGATTGCTTCTGAACCATATACAGTCGCCATTGGAGCGCAGGAAGGTCTTGAGCTGTACAAAGAGACTCTGATATACAAGCACCGGCATGGCACTGCAGAGACAGGTCTTCAAAAATGGCTCAAGGACCGGGGCATCGAAGTGGAAATACACGAACTCAATTGTCGACTTGCCGATTGGGGTCTCATTCCCCACCCTCCAGACGTCCCACAGTTTACAAAAGATGTTACTCCATACAAGGAGGAACTGATCCGAATGTATCGCGATGGGCTTGGGTCAACCAAGCTCCGAAGCTGGCTCACTACAAAATGCGTCACTATAACAACCAAAACGCTTGAGTACAGATTGAAGCAATGGGGCGCCTATGAAGGCGTCAGAAAAAACTCCAAAAGAAAAGACTTGACACCGTACAAGACCGAGATGATACGCAGATACGAAGAGGGCGCAACCGGCGCCATGCTCGCAAAGTGGCTCGAGGCCAAAAACGTACATGTCTGCCCTACCTTCATCATGCGCAATCTCAGGAAATGGGGCGTAAAGAGCGACTCCGTGGACCGTCACAAGGAAACCATCGTCAGCATGTGTCGTGAAGGCAAGTCCCTCGCGGACATTGTCCAGTATCTCGCTTCAAAAAAGCTCAATCGCAGATATGTCGTTGTGAGGAGGTTCTTGAGAGAATGGGGCTTTTACAATGTCGCTGGAGGACCCGGGGAGACGACGGAATATATCATCAAGCCTGGAGAGTGGAGACGGGCTGCTATGGAAGATGATGATGATCAGCCTGCGGAAGCGAAATTGGATAAAGAACCCGTCGATGGGGCGAAAGATACACGAGTGTGATGGATATGGATGTTGCTTGCTACCGAACGCGTAGGGGAGGGAGGGGGGTTTTCTCATTCGCCCATATCCATGCTCACGTCCATCATTGACATCAATTCGTCAACACACTGTTTGTGTGTGTGTGTGTGTGTGTGTGTGTGTATCTTCGCTGATGTTTTTTTTGGTTTTGTCTTGATTTTGGCTTTTTGATGTGTTGAAGAAGTGGAGAGGGAGGGAGGTTGTGTGTGATTCGAGGATTTTAATGTGCATGTTCACTGTGGAAAACATGTTCTTTTACAGAAAAGAAGAGAGAGGGGGAAGAGAGAGAGAGAGAGAATGGAAGGAAGGCAGTATGTTATCCTCATGTAGATTCATTTCACAAGAATGTCCAGGACAGAGCTATGCTATCTCATCAGACCAGCGATCACATCATGACTTCCCAACTTGACTCGGCTCGGCTGTCCAGCAGCGTGAGCATCGCATAATCTCCCATCCTCCTTCCCCTTTCTTCTATTTCTTCACATTTCCTTCTACTTCCTTCCAAACAAACCCCCCCCCCCTCCCACCCTCTCCCAAACCTTTCACACCCCACCACTCCCCTCTAAACCAAACATCTCGCTCCCGTCCCACCCATCCATCGTCTCTCTAACCTTGACCCCACACCGCAGCGTCTCCTCCAGCCCACCCGCGTGTTCAAACCCGCTCGACACCACTGCGCGCACCGCCCACAGCGAAAAGCATTTCCGCGCCCACGCCACCAGCGGGGTGTGACGCGACGGTCCATCCATCTCTGCATTTGCATCGTGCGACCCCGCCGCCACCACCGACGTCGCGCTGACCCCGAGTGATATCCCCCCAGGGGAAAGAGCTGGCGATGTTGAACCCCATGCCGCGGCGCCCCCGAGAATACACACCCAGAGGAAGACGCCGCGGAGG
The DNA here is from genome assembly GCA_016920805.1 of Stagonosporopsis cucurbitacearum. Lineage (NCBI taxonomy): Eukaryota > Fungi > Ascomycota > Dothideomycetes > Pleosporales > Didymellaceae > Stagonosporopsis > Stagonosporopsis cucurbitacearum. The sequence goes on along the minus strand of JAFEKD010000011.1, from coordinate 552,616 downwards.
GCGCCCCAGCTTGTCGACGCGTCGGTTTGTCGCACTGCGTTCAGCAGCGCGACGAGGAACGTGGTGCTGCGTGTTGTGCCTGGGTCTGCGGAGGGGTCATCGTGGTAAGGGGTGTTTGCTGCGGTGGCGAGGGAGGTGTGGTGCAGGATGGCGTGGGACTGGATCAGTGCTGCTATGCGGATGGCCTCGTGGATCCAGTCTTGCGGCGTGGCCATGTATGCTGGGCGGCTGTAGAGGATGCGCTCGTGGGTGAGGTAGTGGTGGCGGGTTGGCACGATGTGTTGGTGGGTGGTGTGTGCGTGGAGTAGCGTCTGGGTGAGTGAGTAGGTTGTGGTGAGGAGTTCGAGGGTTGAGCTTGGGCAGATGGCGCGTAGTGGGGAGAGGTCGCCGTAGGGTGCGTGGAATGGGGATATGTATAGGAAGATGTCGTGGCTGTTCGATGGTATTTGGTTGAATGCTGGGGTTGGATTGGGACTGGGGAGAGGTCTGAGGGCGGCCAAACTTGTCAGGATCCTTGATGTGTTAGCTCTTGCTGGTATCTATGACAAGCTGAGATCGATGAATTCATGTTCACAGGTTGAGCTGGAAATTGGCTCGGATGCCCACATGCTGTGGGACAACGTCCGACATGTTGGTCGCGTACCGGGGAGACTTACAGTGTGACATATGTGACCAGAGGAACCGGCAACTGGTCCAATCCACCCCTCCTTTGTATGAGACCTTGCAGTCCCCGATAATGCACCCCAAACGCAGACTCATCACCGCCAACCTCACTCAACAGCAGGTGTAATATGCTCAGAATGGTGGCATTGTTTGACTCGAGTTGGCCGGCCATCGCTCTCAGCGCATGTGTCTTGGCTTGCACAGTCATGCTGCTGTCATACCAGAAGCCATCCATGAGATCCTGGTAGATACTCGAAACGCTGACATGGCTGAGAAACGATATCTGGTCGACGCAGACGGTGCTCATCCACCCCTTGTCTGCGCCTGATTAGCGAAGTATAGTTTCGTGGGCTTGCGACGAACGAACCTGGGCTGGGAAATGCGCAGCTTTCAATGTATTGTTGCTTGAGGTCGTCTAAAGGGTTGTCGTATGAGTGGTAAACGGGGAATGGAAACGTTGATGCATCTTCAAACATCGGAGGAGCACTTCGAGCATATGACCCGAGTGTCGATGATAAGATGCGATGGATCAAAGTGCGGGGAGACGGTGGTGAATGGTCGTACGAAGTGTGATAGAACTGGTCTCTAGTCCAAGTACTGCTTCGGGGCCTTGAGGGTGGCACCTCCAGGTAGTCAATGTCGCTGACAGGCGCTTCCAGGGTAGAAGAGGTCGGACTCGGGGTATTCGAGGCATGTTCTGATGTACTTCTGTGCAGATCAACGTTTGCCCGCCCATTCGTCGATGTCTTGCGATCCGTTCGGTGCTTGTACATGACATGCGAACGGACATGTCGCATCGTCTTGCCAGCCCGAAACTCATCTGGATGGTTGGCAATGACGAACTGAAGGGCTGGCCCTGGCTCGAGAGGTGGTAACCGCCTCCTACCAAGTCTCCTTTTTGATGGAGCTGTTTCGTTGGGGGATGCCATGCGGAGAACCGTTGGCAGAATGTGGCAATACCCTTGATTTGCGTTTGATCTTGGAAAGACTATCGAGAGTATGACCTCGTGATGAAGCAGCCAGTCTAGTGCAGATTTTATCAGGAGAGACCCTCGACAAAGTATGCACGCCGTAGCAGCTCTTGTTGGTGTCAAGACAGCAGATTCCAAATGTGGTTGATTTGACTTTGGCGGGAGTGGATTGGTGGATCCTTACCTGGTTCAGCGAAAGCGTCTCATATTCCTGAGCCGCGAAGATAAGTGGCCATGCTGTACACGCATATGTATGTAAATACTGGTATGTGGAATTCCAAAGGTGTCAGTGCGTCAAGCAAATGATATGGATTCGGTGCTGAACACTGTATGGAGATTAGCCACGCAGCGAAGATGTTCTCGCAGACAGTCCGCATAGCCACACGACCCAGCACACAGACACCACAGGGATCATTCGACCATCGTCTCAGGTAGTTCCGTGGGTGACGGGTATACCGGGATGGGATCTTGAGCCATACGTGCGGATCTGAGATTCGGTTCAGTGGACTTGAGAACGGTATACAGGCGGTCTGCGAGATTCCAAAATCCCATGGCGCCGGAAGTCATCCACTAACAGTCATGCATGTTGTCATAGCTGAGAGCCCATATAAGCGACTGCGGATGAATGGCCTACACGGACTGGTTCCTGACATGAACCGAAAGAGTCTCGCACACCGCAGCCTCAAGCTTGCTTGGCATGGCTGACGTTTGTTGCTCAAGTTTGTAAGACCGAGGCGCAAGGGTATGGTCAGATCTCTGATTTTTTAAACCACGCTGACCTCATCGCGACCTATTCGTCGGATCTTGCTAGAGTTTCTCAGCACAGCCCATGTGGGTCGCTCTTGAACGAGTCCAGGTGTGTGGTCCCTTCTCAAGCGCCTGCGCGCGGACGCACAGGCAGAATCTCAAGGGCCGCTGCGGTTGCTGCCGCCCAGAATTAGCCTGTAGCTCGAAAAAGCCAAGGCGACAGCATCGTGAAGGATGATTTAAGTTGCCACATTTGCCGCTTTGGGTTGACTAGTGCGGTTGGGCGCGTGTCATTGCAGTAAGCACACCGCGTTCCGAAGCTGAGCACGACTGCTGAAGCATGGCTTGGCTCTTTTGATACTCGTACACGTCTTGTATATTCTCTTTTACGTACGGATACACCGCAGCTCTGCGGTCAGATTAGCGGGGTTAAAAACTATGAGGAGTCCAAAAAAGTGCACGGTCGTTAGGCACTTACTGAAGCCCACCTCTTCCGCTGGAACCTGAAATCCCCAGGACGATCTATTGAGGGAGCTAGATACGAACGTACTGAGTTGTCGCCGAAACGAAAAAGTGCTCCGATCAGTGGGTTCAAATTTCACACATCACATTCCATCGACCAACCCAGATCAGCAGCCTCGCATTTCAGCTATCAGGATCCGGGATTTCGGTAATGCCGCCATTAGTTGAGCCAGGTGGGCCTTCAAGAACCTGCGTGGTCATGGGTGAGGTGACAACCAGACGTAAGCTGACTCCGACCCCAGTTGATATGATTCCAAGAACTGTATGAAGCCTGCAATGCCACTCATCGTCATGGGATATCAATAGAAAAAGAATCGCAGGCTTTGGACAGTATGTGCGGGTGCTAATTGTGAACATGGCAAAGTTGCTGAAGGCTTCGTTGAAGTCAAGCTGACCGCAAGGCTGACAAGGCTGACAGGGCTGAGCGCACGGACGTCAACATCTGATGTCATCCTCAGCTGGCAAGCCTATTGAAGCAGGCGCGGGCAATGACCTCACCGTGAGAGCGATAATTGATTTTAAATCTTTGATTCGTGCGTAAGTGGAGTATAGGTAATAAATCGGACCACTAAGCTCATTCGACGCCCCGAACACAGGCACCGCTCTTCCCGTTGAGGGCAACCGACGGTTAGTGACAGTAGGTAGAGTAGGAATACATGCGAAAAACGCCAAGAAAGCAGGAGTGTCATTCACACTCAAAAGGCTGCTGAGAACTGCTCCCTCATTCCGCTCATAACTCACGATGGTGTTGTATCATACCACACTTTGAAGTATATGTCGCGAGTGACGCTTATGAAGTCCTTGACAGGGGACCGACGTTGTCGCCCTCGAGCTTGCTTGGATCGTTCCGCCTCATGATACCCTCGACCGGACCAAGGAGACGCTGAAAGCCGTTCTTGTTGAGCATGGCCACTTTGACCTCGGTCTCGCTAATGACGGATGCAGCACGAGGTGCATCGTTCAAGAGCGCGAGCTCACCAAAGTAGTCACCCTTGTTGTATCTCTTGACAGGGCCGCTGTTGCCGCGAATGTAGACCTGCGCTTCACCAGACTCAAGGATGTAGAACGATTCGCCAATGTCGCCCTCCCTGATGATCTCGGTGCCAGCGGGGTACTTCTTCGTCTCAAGAGCATCTGCGATCTTGGAGCGCTCGTAAGGGGTCAGAGTGGATAGAAGTGGGACCTCCTCAAGGAAGCCTTCGTACATGCGTCGTCGCTGGAAAGCGCTGTCCATGAGAATGCGGCGGAAGGTGACACGGTCGAGCGCCCAGAGTGTAGAGGGCTCGGAGGAGATGACAGTGGCTGCGCGAGGGGCGTTGTACATGAGGGCAAGCTCGCCGAAAGAGCCACCGGGGCCTACACTGCCCACCTTCGCGCCGAGTCCATCTGGGCCAGCTTCTAGCTTACCAGACTGGTTGACGTGGATATCAAAGTTGCCCTTTTCGACAACATAAAAGTAGTCGCCCACATCGCCCTGTGTAATGACCTTGATGCCCTTGGTAGGTATGGGCTTCTCGTGCAGTGCGCCGAGGACTTGTGCAGACTGCTCGTCATCGAGGTGTGAGAAGAGAAAGTTGCCAGAGACAGCAGACCTAAGACGCGACACCTGCTCCTCTGTCTTTTGGTGGAAGGGCGCGGTGAAGTTGTCGTTGTCTGCTGATGTGGGGTTGAGGGACTCGGCGGACACAGACACACGTCTGTTGGCGTTGTAGTTGTTGGGCGCATTGCCGCCAGCGATGGGAGGCATCTGCGTGACGTGGTTCTTGGAGGAGCCTCCGAAGCCGCCAAAGTTGCCAAAGTTGCCAAACGAGGACTCGCCCTGGCCGGCGTGGTTGGCTCTGTTGGCGTCGGCCTGGGCAAAGGACGAGGCGGTGGGCGAGGCCATCATGTCGCCCTCTTCCTCCTCTTCAAGGCGCTGCATGGGGCTCTTTGCGAAGCCGCCGGAGCTGGGCGATGTGCCAAAGGGGTTGTTGCCGGGGAAGCTGTGCTCGGCACGGCCCTGCTGGCTGGAATGCTGCTGGGAGAGCAGGAATTCGGCGCGCTGCGACTCGAGGCGGCGATTGAAGAAGCTGGCACAGAACTGCAGGATGTCGTGGGGCTTGTGCTTGAGGATCTCGCGGTCGAGGGCGGCTATCTCATTGGAGTAGTCTGGAGGGAGGGACATTGGGAGGTGGGAGGTGAGGGGTTGAGCGCAGCTCTTTGGTGTCGGTTGCGCGAGGTGCGTGCAGGGATGGCGGGCGTCGAGAGCGGCGAGGGCCTCAGACGCAGCGAGGGGGCGCAGGTGGAGGGGCAGGCAACGCAGGGGGTGTGGCGATGGGGAGGTGGGTGGGAGGGCAGTGGCACGATGGACGGGCGTTGTTAGTCAGCGGGGGGTGTGAGGGCGTGCGGGCGTGCGGCGTGAGGGCGTGAGGGCGTGTGCAGCCGCAGTATGACGCTTGGGACAGTCCGGGGCGGAGGCAGAAGAGGGGAGAGGCTGCAGCAAGAGCGATGACCAGGCCAGGTGCGGGCAGGCACTGGAGCTTTAGGCAAGCTTTCTGGGGCTGATGCGTCTTCCAGAAGCGCCCTAGAAACCGAATGGCAGCCAGTGAGCCGCTCGCTGAGACAGCTACGCCATGCCGCCAGCCCTGGTGCACGCACACTGGACAGCGCTGCGTCACACGACGCAGCTGTGGCCTGTAGGTACTTGTAGTGCTTGTGTCCTGTAGCCTGTGGCTTGCCGGGCACGGCGTGCACATAATAAGAGACAGCAGTCGACGAGCGTCCTGGAGCCCTGCTGAGCACTGACGAGCAGCCGCTGAGAGCTGCGCCTATGAGGTAGCTCCCGCTGCTCCTGGATCTCAAGCTGCTCCAAGCTCGACAGGACGCGGCGAGCTGCAGCGGCCGAACCATGCATGGGCTGGCGAGGAGAGGGAGCATGCTGATGTGCGCGAACTGCTATGCGGTTCAGACTTGGCTCTGCTATGTGGCAAACTTGGCCGTGCTGTGCAGTTCAGACCTGGCTGTCCTATGCAGTTGAGACTTGGATGTTGGTCAATCCAGCATGACCTGCGACTTGGTCAACTCGAATTTGGATGCTCTGCTTCCAGACTTGGACGAGTCAATTCAGACTTGGCCATCTGCAGCTCCACGACATGTGTGTCCGCCGCAGATGCTTCTGGCAGTGCGTCTCATCAGCATGTCTGGCACTGATTGCTGGACAGCACCGCTCGAGTGCCTGCGAACAGCCAATTAGGGCAGCCGGTGCACATGACAGCGATAAGAGATCAGACTCATCAGAGCACACTGCTCGCTGCACACTGCTCGCTGCACACTGCACACTGCTCGCTGCACACTGCACACCGCACACCATCGACATTGCCGCCAATCAAAGTGCGCTGGAGTCACTCACACAGAGCACGCGATTGCTTGGGGCAGTTACCTGATAGCAAGGGCTCTGAAATACGACAACGACAACGGGGCTACTTGAATGGATACGATGGTCACGTGGCCTTGAACAAATACAGAGATCACGTGGCCTTACAGCCGCTCACATTGACGAATGAAGTGAGTGAGCGCCAAAAAGAGTCACAGTGTGAGTGAGTGAGCGAGCGAAAGAGAGTGAGAGAGAGAAAAAGATATGTGTGTGCGCGTGTCAGCCTGGCGGTGAGGACGGCACGGAATGCCAGAAGCTGCCGCAACGTCCTGGCGAGCGTGCAATTGGCGGTGTGCTGCACAACGACGGCCAGACAAAGCGACAAGGCCCTGCTGTTGGGATGCGCGCCGCATGACAAGGACGAACAGGGCCGCTGTTGAGCAGACGGACGTGTTTGGCACGTGAGCCTGGCAAGCGAGCGAAGCCACCGTGTTTCACAGTTACGACAGCGTGCGGTGAGTCTGGTGGTTGCTCTCCTCCCAAACGCCGGGCTCGCCTCTGGTGAGGAATGCTTGGATGCGTGGATGCTTCCATGCTCGGATAGGTATTTTGGTATGCTTCGATGCTTGGATGCTTCGGCGCAATGTGGACAGGCACCGTGATGCATCGTCATGATTGGGCAAGGGTAATGACGCACATCTGGGGCCATGTGAGACGCACGAGCTCTTTAGGGCTGGGAGAGCCAGCGGGGCTGCTGTCAGACAGTCAGAGCGCGGCCGAGGGCGAGTGGGCGAATTGGCAGCAAACAAACAAGACGATGCCCGTTGAAGGCAGGTGGAGCTGCAACTGACCAAGATCCACCGTCGTGCACCATGCGCCGTGCGCCGTGCGCCGTGCGCTGTGCAGGTCGCTGCAGGATGCCAGGATCGTAGCTGGTTTCGTCATCGCACAGCTGCTGCGAGTGTTGGCTGCGAGCGGCGCCGGTGCCCACTGCTCGCCAAGCCAGAGGAGAGGGAGAGCTAGGTAGAGCTGTCTGCTGCCAACAATGGCGCCGTCGACGGCGTCGTAGAGCTGAAGCCTCGCTCTCGTTGCATTGCAATTCTCGAGTCCTCCTCGACAGCTCGTACACCCCTGAAACCGCGCGCGCCTGCTCGCTCCGTGCAACACCGTTCGTCTCCCTACGGGCCTTACGGACCTACGGACCCTTCCTAATCTTGGTGCCGCAAATTGTTGCAACTTGTGCAAGTCATTGCAACACTAGCCTCGGAAGCGCCGCACACGCACAGCCACTTGACCATTAGCCTGCAGCTCCTTCTCCCCCAACCTCCTCCTCCTTGCTGCTTGCGCCCAAGACAAGTCTCACCCATCGCGCACCCTCGCACACTCATCGCACGCCCACTGACACGCCGCCATGGGCAAGTACACTTTCACATGGTGCGTTTCCCCCCTCTTGCACTTCAACCGGCGCATATTGACCTGACTGCCTGCAGGGAACACGACGCTGACGACGTTTATGTGACCGGCACCTTTGACAGCTGGAAGAAGACGGTCCAGCTGCACAAGGAGGGCAGCGTTTTTCAGAAGACAGTCGAGCTCCCCAAAACCAAGACACAGTACAAGGTACGTCATTGAATGCTTTACTCTATTCTGCCTTGCTCTACCTGTTTCTACTTTCTCGTCGCGCGCCTGCTGCCTGAACTCGTATTGACCACCGAGCGCAGTTTGTCGTCAATGGCAACTGGTGTATCAACGAGACCGCGCCCAACGAGGACAACGGCAATGGCATTGTGAACAACATCCTCCTGCCCGAGGACATTGTCGACGAGCCTGCCCACACCCTCTCCTCCGTCGCGCCCACCTCATCCACAGCAGCGCTCGCCGGCGCTGTCCCCAAGGAGAAGGACCTCGACAAGGCCTCGGAGAATGACCTCGAAAAGAACCCGGAGAAAAACCTCGAGAAGAGCAAATCCAACGAGTCCATTCCCGGTGCGTTCCCCATGACGCCAACGCCCGGCACCGAGCAGCGCCAGTTCATCAACCCTATTCCCGCCACCGCCGGTCTGGGCAACCCCGTCAAGCTCGCGCCTGGCGACGACGTGCCTGCTGCGAGCACACTGACCGACAACACAGTCGACTCCACAGTCAACCTCAAGGGCGCACCCGAAGAGGATGGCGATGCCAAGGTCAGCGTCGCACCCATTCCCGCGACTGCTGGCGCCGGCAACCCTATCCACCTTGCTCCAGGCGAGAAAGTTCCTCACCCAAGCACCTTGACTGCCAACACCATCAGCAGCACCGTCAACACCGACGAAGCCTCATACAGCAAGTCCGACTCGCAGCCGCCCCAGCTTCCTCCTGTCGAGTTCACTCCTTCCACCGAGGAGCCCGCGGGTGGTAGCATGTTCAACCTGCCCACTCAGACCGACAACCTCATCCCTGAGTCCAGCCTGCCCATGGGTGTCGACGCAAAGGTCGAGAAGGACACTGGCGTCCACATTCAGTCCGCCGCTCCCCTGAGCTCCACCGCTGCTCTTGCAGCCCAGGTTCCCAAGGAGCCTAGGGGCGTCCCTGAGGTCGTCAGTGAGAGCCAGAAGGAAGCTGGTGTTGCTCCCGAAGCCGCCGCTAACGCCGAGGCTGTACAGGAGAAGAAGGAGGTCGAGCAGGAGCTCAAGGAGACTGTCCCCGAGAAGACCGACGCCGAGAACGACCACGCTCCCGTCATTGAGGCCGACAAGTCCACCAGCATCGGCGAGAGCGCCGGCGCAGTCGTTGGAGGCGTCGCTGCCGCCGCCACTGTCGGCGCTGGTCTCTTCACTGGTGCCATTTACGCTGCCAAGGAGAAGACTGCTGAGGCGGTCGGTCTTGACAAGAACGCCACCGTCGGCGAGACGGCTTCTGCTGTTGGCGGCACGGCAGTGGACGCCGTTGGTCTCGACAGCTCCAAGACTGCAACTGACAATGCCTATCTCGCCAAGGACAAGGCCTTGGATGCTGCGGGCCTCGACAAGAACGCCACCGCGACCGACAACGCAGTCCTCGCCAAGGACAAGGCTGTTGCAGGTGTTGGTCTGGACAGCTCCGCTTCGGCGACCGAGAACGCAGTGCTTGCGAAGGATAAGGCTGCTGAGGCTGTTGGCTTGAACGGCGCCACAGTTGGCTCTGCCGCTGTTGGCTCCACCGCTGCAGGCGATGTCCCTGTCGTCGTTGCCGAGAGCCAGAAGCAGGCCCATGCCAGCCCCGAGGCTGCTGCTAACGCTGAAGCTGTCAACGAGAAGTCGCAGTTCGAGCAGGAGCTCTTGAGCCAGGTTCCCAAGTCTCAGGATCACGGCGAGTCGGCGCCTTCAGTCGCTGTGCCTGCTGTTGTCTCCGACAGCCAGCTCGAGGCCCACGCAAGCCCTGAAGCGGCTGCGAATCCCATTGCTGTTCACGACAAGCAAGAAGTTGAGTCTGAGCTTCTCAAGTCTGTTTCCAAGACCGAAGAATCTGGTGAACATGCTCCTGTGATTGCTGCTGTTACCTCTGCTCCCACATCAGGCTCGACTTTTGAGCATCCCGTGAGCTCAGTTCCCGATGTCGTGGCTGACAGCCAAAAGGAGGCACACGTTGCCCCTGAGGCATCTGCCAACGCAGAGGCTGTTGCGGAGAAGAAGGAGCTCGAGTCTGAGCTCCTCAGCCAGGTCAAGAAGACCAACGAGTCCGGCGAGCCTGCTCCTACTCTATCTGCCGCTACCGCTACCACTGCGCCTGGCGCCAGCACATCCGCACCCAAGTTGTCTGAGTCGTCTTACCCGCTCTCGACTGACTACCAGCCTGCGTCCGAGGAAGAGATCAAGAAGTCTCTGTCTGCCACTGCCGACGAGCCTTCGACATCCACCGCCGGTGATTTGAATGCTCCTGCTTCGGCGCCCGCTCAGACAGAGGCAACCAAGGCCGCCGCTGAACCCGCCGTTGTTAAGCCTTCCACCGCCTCCAAGACTGCTGAGCCTGTTGTCTCCAGCGAGACCGACAAGGCAGCCGCTCCCACCACTGATGGCCTCAATGCTCCAGCTTCCTCGGCCGCTCAGACCGATGCTACCAAGGCCGCTGCTGAGCCGGCGAAGGAGGAGAAGGATGGTCTCTTCAAGCCCACCACACTCGAGCAGAAGCAGCCTACCGTGACCACCGGCACCGAGACCGGCGAGACTGCAACCAGCAGCCAGGGCCTGACCGCACCCGAGACGCCTCAGAAGGACCGCAAGGACTCTGATGTCTCCCCCAAGGGTACTCCCGGCAGCCAGAGCCTTGCGTCAACCTCCGCTGCTGCCGACAAGAAGGCCAAGAGGCGATCCTTCTTCGGCAAGCTCAAGGACAAGCTCTCCGGCAAACACTAAGCCGGCTGTGTTTGTTCTGGTACATGGGGGTCGTAAGGACGACTTTGGTGCTCGCTGATATACCCGAGGGTTGGGTTGCCGTGTGGCTCTCTCTACCTTTCTCTGTCTATTGTTGGTCGTGCGGAGTTGGCTCTGTTTGGTCTATACCATTTCTGCTTCTCTGTTTGACATGTTTTCTGGTCCAATCTGTCGATGTCTTTTCTTGGTTTCTCTCCCGTGTACGCGATATCGCGATGCATTTAGGCTGCATGTGTGGAGGGTGCCATATCGTACAGTGGGATCTCAAGTACTTAATTCGCTAATGTAGATGCATTAGATTTGTTTTACAATCATGTTCCTACTCGCTTGCGTGTTTGTTCAGCGCTGTCTTGCACTGTGACCGACTTTTTGGTGTTGCCATGGAAATTCGCTCCACCTTGTTAGGGCTGCAAGCTGGGCGACCCCTGTCGGTGAGTACACTCTTCATAACACAACAGTGCCCAACTACGCACCTGATAACGACTCACTGACAACGTCAGAGATTTCTCAACCAGCGCGCACATCATCACTAAACTCACTTATCTCCATGCTCGCCCACAATGTCTAACCCCTACCCACCCATGATGCCCTCCCCCCAACAATGTTCACTCACACGGCGTCCCCATTTTCACTGCACAATATGGCAACCCGCCTCTCACAAATACGCTTCGTATCAGAGCCTCCCCGCTCCCCAAAGAAGAAACCATTCAACCATCCATCGAGTCCCAGCAAACAGGCCAAAACCACAATGTACACTGCACACCAACCACGGCAGTGCAGCATGGCCTACCCGTCGACGCAGTCCCAGCAGGCTGGGCCTTGTCGACCAAACCACCGCTCGCATCAAGAGCAAGACATCCGTCGGTCCCGTCCAGGTGGTGCCCGTCCTGTACCACCGTCACCTCGCGCAGATTATTATCAGGATTGGCACCGCCGCGATGAGGCCAACGTGATGGAAACACTGCCAGCCCACGCCCGCGCCCCGCTGCAGGACGTCGATGGAAACGCACAACGCTTGACGCCTATGCCCCGTGGTCCACGCCAGCAGCAGGCCTCGCTGGACAAGCACTTGCCGACGCCGCCGCCGCACTCGCGCATGTCCGAGATGCACAGCTTGATCGACGACTACCTGTCGTGGAACCTGTCCGGGTATCAAAGCAACGCCCAGCGGCCGAGCTCCTCAGGTACGATGTTTGTCGACTTTGGCGCGGATGGCGAGATGGAGGTCTCGTTCCGTAATGGCGTGGAGAAGAAACTTCCTAACCCGCTGGTGCCATCCAAGACATCCACGCCGTTGAATATACAGCCATCTTCCTCTTCTTCATCTCTTCTTCACCACGAGGCCGCTGAGAAAGCAAACGCCCATCCAACCGCTCAACACAAGCCTCCCATGGCGCATCACCCGAAACCCCTCCCTCCACGGCCCCCCATCCCCTCCCGCCACGACTCAGCCATTGAGAGCGACACCGCCTACGCAGAGCAAATCAAGACGTATTCGAACCGCGCACTGCCACGTCTCCCCTCTCAACCCCCGCACCACAACGTTCCGCACGGCCGCAAGACGTATCCGCCACAAGTCCACCGCACGCGGCGGATCTCAGCGCAGACCTCCACACCAACTACTCGCGCATCGCCCGCGACATCCAGCGCTTCGCTGTCGACATACCACACTGCGCCGTCGTCGCGTGATGGGGGTGGAGACGATAGTGCGCAGCAGGAGGCGTTTGGTGTGATGGAGTCCGTGGGCTTGACTGTGCAGGTTACAGACTCCGCATCTTACTACGGATCGCGAGGAAGCATGGACAGTGATTGGGGAAGCTCATACAGCGATTCCGCCGCGTCGTCGTACGCTGCTGCTTCAGATAGCTCGCTGCCCTTGCTTCACACTGTTTCTCGCCCTGGAGTGGGATACACCCGTGCCTCCACCTCCACCACCTCAACCTCCACCTCAACCTCGACCTATACCTCGACCTACGCCTCAACACGCACCTCATACTCAACCCAACACACCGTCCCCGCCCGCAAACCGCTACCCCCCGTGCCACTCCACCACGTCATGCCCGTCCGCAAACCGCTTTCCCCTGCGCCAGTGCCGGCGCACAACCGCTACACACGGCTCCCGTCGCTGCCCTGCGCGGACACTGACGTAGATGCGGACGCGGACGCGAAGAAGCCGCGCAATCGGGTGTTTGGGATTGTGCGGGGGCTGCTGCGGAGACTGGATGGGCTGGGGGCGGTACTTGGGAGGCGGTAGGTGGTAGGTGGTATGCAGTATGTGGGAGGCGGTCGTGTTGGCAGTTTTTATCGGTGGATGTGGACTTGTTGTACGATACTAACTAACAGTAACGAGGGCTGGGACTGCCACTGGGACTACCACTGAAATTACAGCTGGAACTGAGACCGAGACTACAACTAAACCCAGCACTGCACTGAACCTAACTCCTCCACAAAAAGAGAAACACCGTTAAAGCGTATGCGTCATCTACAATGAGACGGATATGCTGGCGGGCGAGCGGGCGAGCGGGCGAGTGGACAGTGGGTTAGTGGGTGGACGAATTGATGAATGACGGATGGACGTATGTACGGATGATGGACCGCTACATGTATGTACAACCGAGCGAGTGGAACAAGCACCACGACTCGTCAAGAAAAATATACAGGCCAGGCCAAGCTAACAAAGAAGCTTGGTCTGCTAAACCCTTTTTTTTCTCTGTGGTTGTTGTTCTCTTCCTTCTTCTTCTTCTTCTTCTTCTTCTTCTTCTTCTCCTCCTTTTTTTCTCTGCCTGGTTCTGGGTTGCTTTCTGGTCATGCTTTCTGGTCATGATTTCTGGTTCTAATATCTATTTTTTTATACGGTCTGAGAGAACGCGTTATGGTTTTAACAAGTTATCAATTCATAACATTATCAGAACATTAAAGCATCAAATCATCAAACCACCGTAGTATAAAGTACCTCCACAGTATAAAGTACCACAATATCACAGCATCACAGTAACATCGTAACAACCGAAATGACGAATTTTAATGCAGTTCAATTTGTGTGTGTCTTTTGGCCCGGGGAGGGTTATTTTTCGTGTTACTTTCAAAGGTGACGTTGAGTTGATTGATGTTTTTTTTTTCAATGATGTTCTTTGTCAATGTCGGGAAGAGATGGGAAAGGAAGAGAAGGTGAAAAACCTCATGGTACTTGTCCAACCGAGGCTGTGGCGATGAGATGTACATTGCGTGAAGATGTGTATTGTGTGTGCAGCACACATAGATAAAACCGCGTGAACCATGTGTGAGATTTTGTACACCCGCGTTCAAAGACGGCTGGCTATGACGCACAGCTGACAAGGCTTCACTGTTGAAAAGAGCAAAAAAAGAGCATTCACGATCATGTACATTCTAATGAATTTCGTGTGGATATACGAACCGAACCTTGACGCCGCCCAATACGCTGCATGGCCAAATCAAATATGCTACAACTGCGCCGGACGCTGAGCTTAGAACACACTGATGTAATTGCCGATCCGCTCCTTCTGGTTCTGCGCGATGCACTCGGCTATCCAGGTGATGTTGCGGATTTCCTGTTCATGTGTTAACGGGAGATGCGTGTATTGTGAAAAGAGACGTACCTGCTCGCGCAGCTTTACCCACGCATACACGACAGCATGTGTGAATTGGTGGGTGAATGCCAGCTTCGAAATCTCCATCTCCTTCTGGTAGAACAAGTCTTCTAAGCTCCTGGACTCGCCACCTGTGCCGCCTGACATGTTACCAACGGCGCCGCCGCCGCCTTGGCTGAGGCCTGTCTGGTCGAAGAAGGTCTTGTACTCTGCCACACTCTCCACGGCGATGCGCACGCCCTCGACGTCGTCAGCTCGTGACAGCATCATGGTCCCCTCAGGGTGGAGCTTGCCAAGACCAGGGTACAGCTTTTTCCTGTCTGCCTTGGAGAGCTCGGTGCCGAACGAGTTGAGCGAGATGTTGATGCTCCTGCGGTCGGCCTCGAACTCCAGAACCTCCGACATGACGTCCGAGGTGGGCGTTCCGGCGATCTCTGGGTCGGTGTTGATCCAGTTGTGGAAGTCCTCGAGGTAGTTCTTGTACAGGGTGTTGCGGATAATCTCAATGTTTAGTTCGTCGAGATCCTGGTGGCTGAGCGAGCCCTTGAAGTAGGGCGCAAGCGGGGTCTCAATCAAGACCGAGTTGTACAGCTCCTCAATGTTGGTGGCCACGCACAGCACAGGCATCGTCTCGAACCAGCCAAGGGGGTGGCATCGCTCCAGCAGCTCGCGCGTGTCTCTCTCGTGCAGCGTGCCCGTGATCAGCAGGGCCACGTTGTCGATCATGTAGCCGTATGTGAGGTAGTCCATGAACTTGGAGAGCGAGCCGGTAGCGTTGGCCTGGATGTAGCGGAACTCGGCGACGAGCTTGTCTGTGGTTTTGGCGGCGAGCGCAGACGTGGACGGATTGGGGGGCAGAGAGGCGAGAAAGTCGCCGTACGCGGGCGAGAGCTGCAGCTTGACGTCTGGCATCCATGGTTAGAGCGCTGGGGCAGATGCGGCGGTGCGGCAAAGCTTACCATCGATGGTCTCGCATTGCGTCAGGTTGCTGTAGTTCTGGCTGGTGAGCAGCGCATTGCGGTAGCCACGCACAACGCCCTCAATGTAGCTGTTGGGCGTGTCAGCAGAGACGAGCACGTGACGGTAGACGCAGCACATACCCGTATTTGACGTTGTAGAAGAGGCCCTCCATGATGCAGTGATACAGAAAGCGGCAATGATACAGAATGCGGCTGCTGCTGCTGCAGAGACCCAGCTGCCGTCATGCTGTTGCTGGGCTGGGCGCCGCTAGTCCGAATCGCGGATAGCGGGGTCTGTGCAAACCACAATATATACTCGGCCGAACCCGCGCCTGCCTCGACATGACAACTTTTGGCAAGCACACCCACGCACACGCACGCGCACAACCCAACAGCCCAACACCACTCAGCCGAAACCACTCTACGCCACTCTCTTGTGTGCTTAATTGAGAAACCCACACGCGACACGTGACAGCTGCTTTGTAAGGCGCACCCCCCCCCCCTCCCCGCTCCTGCACCGCGCGCGCTCGCCTACTGACTTTCACTGCAGCGCAATGTCGACACGTCGCACACGCCGCAGCGCCGCGGTGACTGAAGTGACTGAGGAAGTCGCAGTCGAGACGCGCAGCAAGCGCACACGCGCCGCTTCCAAGAAGACTGTATCCTCAAAGACCACAAAGGTCGCAAAAGACTCGACAGCCAGTTCGCGCAGCAGCGCCAGCGCGCAACCCGCGACGCGTTCTGACGCGGTCGCTTCCACACCAGCCCCCGTTGCCACGCCAGCCCCCGCAACAAACAAACGCCGTCTCCGCTCCACCACCGAGGCAGCCTCCCCACTGCGCGCCCTGGACGAGCAGCCCGCCAAGAAGCAGCGCACCAGCATCAGGAAGGCCCCAACACCTGCACCTGCACCTGTTCGGCCAGCACCCGTTCAGGAGGAAGACGATGATGATGACGAGGAAGAGGTCCCTTATTTCTGGTCTACAAGTGAGCCCCTACTTTCTTATTCCCCCCGTGACCAGACGTATTAAACTTTCCTTTGTAGAGTTTGAGAATAATCGCTTCGAGGCTCAAATGTTCAGTCTGGAAGCTCGATATGCGAAGCTCGAGGCAGCATGCGACATGGTTCGAGAAGAGAGAGACAGCGCACGCGCTGAGCTCTCCCGTGTCAAGGCTTATGCTGCAGATCTTGAGCTTCAGCTCCACCAACTCACCGAGCCAGCACCTGCACCAGAGCCTCAGCAAGAATTCGAACCAGAATATCAACCGCACGTCTCACCGATCCAAGCTGACACCGCTTTCCTAGAATTCGACTCATTTGATGTCGAACAGCCAGAACCCACCAAGCCATCATTCCTGATCGGCGACGAGTCTGCCATGGCGCTGCTCCGTCATGTTCAAGAGGCCGCCAAGCCTCCTGCACCAGCATCACCTACCTCCACACATGCGGCGACCTCGCCTGTAAGGTCGCCAACACCACCAGCTGCAGAGGCCCAGCACACCTCCCCGCCCGCGCCAGCCCACAACGAGAACCCCTCGACACCCTCTAGGGGTCTCTTTGGCAGCTTCACCTCGCCTTTCACGGCGATCAGGAATCTCTTCGGTGCTGCGACACCTGCAGCACCTTCGCCCACTCCGTCTCGACGTCCTCCACCCAACACCATGACCGAGGTCCTCACAATGCCTCCCACCCCTGTCGGCGAGCGCCCCAAGCGCCCCTCCAAGAAGAAGAAGCAGAGCCGCATGGTCAAGGCCCTCCTCAAGGGCATTGATCAGCAAGAGCTCAGCAAGGCCACTGCTTGGGCTAAGAAGATCGCTGCCGAGCTGAAGAATGATCCTACCGCCAGCGAAAAACGCAAGCGCCTCGAACTTCCCGTCCTCTTCCGTGACCTCGAGCACTTCCCTGCCAGCAAGCCATGGGAGTCGGGTTTCAGCTTCCCCGAGGACATCCTGGATCTTGACGACGATGAAGTGGTCCCGGCCTGGGCTGTATACGCATCAATGATGGAGGAAGAGCGCGAGATCAAGAAGGCCAAGACGGTCCACGTCACTTCCGGTGATGACGACATGCCTGCCTCCATCAATGAAGTCTTCGGTGGCACCGCCTCTATCCAAGATTTCCACCCTCGTCGCGCCATCGATCCTTCGCCAATGTTCAACCACACCGTCTACCACAATGACGGCACAAACATCTTCGCCGAGCAGTACGGTAATAGTGCTACCGCCAACGATTACGAGAAGACACAGCGTGAACTCAAGGCTGCAGTCGAGAAGCCCACTCCCAGGGCACACGACCCTGTTCATGGCTCGTTCAGCGTGCCCGATTCCGACTCCGAGTCTGAGGGGGAAGAGGTTCACGCACAGCCTGTCTGGACACAAGCTCCTCCACCCCCGCCCACACCTGCTCATGTTCCCCTGCCTGCCTCAAACCACAACGAGGAGGTTGAGCGCCAGCGCCAGAAGCTGATGAAGCACACACCACACAAGCCCAGCCGCCTCCAGCAAGTCAGCTATCCTTCACCCAGCGCGCTGTCTGACGCAGGCGAGTCCCCCCTCAAGGCCGCTGACATCTTTGGCGAGATCCCTCAGCCTGAACTTATCACTTTCGACGACGACCCAGAGCTTGCGGCTGCTTGGGCTGCTGCCAGGGCCGCTGGAGGCGTTGAGTTTTATCTCGAGCAGATGAAGCACTGGGAAGCCCCAATCGTCACGTACGACTCGGACGAGGAGGAGATCTCCCCCATCTGAGCAATTTCACGACTTTCACGATTACACGATAAGATAAGATACCCCGATCGTTTTGCATAGCGAGGACAGTAATGGCTGCTCGACACCAGGCGTTTTGTAGGATACTGGAAGGTTTATGGTTTTGCTCTTTGCGCAATGGAAGGTTCAAGTCTTTGCTTTTTTGTACGATGGGAATATCGAGCTTTTGCGTTTGAGGAGGAACGATTCAGAGTTTTGCTTTCGAGGAGGATGGAACATCAGTCCTGTTCTTCAGGATGGTTGGGAAGGAGGTTGAAGATGACACTTTTCATGTATAGTAGCCTGCACCCTCTTCCATCAGGTTGAGAACCCCCCGGTCGAGCTTGTCCGCAAGGACTCGCTCTCGGGGGTGATCTCGCCTGATGGGGGATGGGTCGAGTAGCTCAACAAAAACATTCGAAAATAACTAAACTTTTGGAACTTGCAACTTGCTGTGTGATGTTGATTGACTATTTCTCTATCTAAGATTTACGTGGTGGGTCTTTCCGTCCCTGGGAGCACATGCGTCACTCATCTTACATGCTAAGAAGTCTTGTCTCTCTCTCTCTCTCTCTCTCTCTACTGGTACATGCAGCCACTCCACTCCATCCATCCACTCTCCATTCCAACGTCCCCATCCCCTACCCAGCACCATCAAAAACATCAACAACATCGACAACACCACCATCAACCAACCAACCGCCCGACAACCGCCCACACACGCTCCAAAACACCATCCTCCAACCCACTCCCCACAACCCACGCCCTCGCCTTATCAACAACAAGCTCCCACTCGTCTTTACAATCTTCGACCCGCGTCTCGAGAAACACGACGCTTAGTGCGGTGGCGAGCACGTCTGCTATGCTGCTCTCTGCAGTAGCAATGTTTCCCGCATCGCCAGTGCCATGTAGCTCGTCGCCGCCCAGCGCGTCCTGCAGCGCGCGTGTGAACGAGGCAGTGGAGATACCGAGCCAGGAGAGGAGGGCGGGCGTGTGCGCGAAGCGGCCGTTGAAGGATTGGTGGGTGATGAGGTGGTGCATTACTGTTTGTGGAGGCAGGGGGGGGGCGATGGGGGTGTTGCGTGTTGGGGAGGAGGGGGAGGAGGGGGAGTAAGTTGGTGAGGCGGGGGAGGTCGGGAGTTGGAGTGGTGAGGTTGGGGCGTAGGCTGGTGAGTTGGTGGATGGGATTGGGGATGTGGGTCCAAAGGCTGGAGGCGATGGGGCGTAAGCTGGTGATGTTGGGGTGTAGCCTGGTGATGTTGGAGCGTAGCCTGGTGATGTTGGGGTATAGCTTGGTGATATTGGGGTATAGCCTGGTGAAGGTGCTGCTGCAGGAGTGAAGGAGAACAAGCCTGACGATTGGGCCGGTGCTTGAAACTGCTGAGTCCGTTTCCGAGAATCCGCGACATCTGCGACTCTAGTCATGGTAAGCCGTTTGCGATTCTGCTGCTCGCAGAGCATTATGCCCGTCTGGTAGTCCTGCAGTGCGTTACCAGATGACTGGGAGAAGAGTCCGCTAGATCCTGCTGGAGCACCATAGCCAGCATGGGCCTGACCAAATGGTGAGGCGGAAGATGATGCCGTCCGTGCAGTTGCGGGTGAAGCTCCGAAGAGTGAGGAGCTTGGATTAGGTGCGTTTAGCGTAGATGAAGACGCCCCAAAGAGTGAGGAACCTGAAGCGGTCGCATTTTGGCTGAATGGAGTTCCGCCGAAGAGTGAGGAACTCGAAGTAGATGTATTTTGGCTAAATGGAGTCCCACCAAAGAGCGAGGAACTAGGAGCAGGTGCATTATACGCGAACGCAGCTCCACCAAAGAGCGAGGAGCCCTGATTTGACGCGCTCGAGAACGCGGGCTTGGAGACTGGATGCTGTGCAGATGCACCAAAGGGGCCCTTTGCTGGCGTCGCAGCCGTTTGGCCCATGGCTTTCGATTGCAGGTTGACACCGCCACCGAATGATATGGTGGAGGCCTGTTGCTGTGGGGCAGCAGGGACACTGCTGATGCCGCCGAACAATCCACCACCAGAGTCTGAGTGTTGGATATTCGAAAAAGGACTCTGAGGGGGAGGAGGGATGCTGCTGATGCCGCCGAATAAGCCACCACCAGAATTTGACTGTTGGAAATGTTGCAGGCTACTTCCACCGCTTTGCGCAAAAAGATGTAGACCGCCATTAAAGAAGCCCTGCTGCAGCTGCTGCTGCCCTGTCGTGCCCACAAGACCGGTTCCAGAGGCCGCTGGCTGCTCGTCCTCAAGAAACTCCCATCCTCCCTCTGCAGACGCATCCTCGCTTGGCAAAGACGCAGCTACCGACTTCTCAGTGGCGACAAACGAGCACCACTTCCCACCAACCTGGAACTGCACGCCCAAGCGCACAGCCTCGCGCTCGACCATGTCGCTAAAACGCCCGTCGAAGCGCTTCTTGAGCAGTTGTCCGTCTGCATCGGTGGCCGAGGCGAGCCAGCCCCGGCCCTGCTCCAGCTCGGATACGGCTTTCTTGGCTGCGAGCTGGTGTATGGTCTCGCCCGGTGCTTTGAGCACCTGGATGGGGATCTCGAGCTCCAGGGGACCCTGTTGGCTAGTGCCGCGGAGTACGACGGACGTGGGCGTTGCTTGAGGTGCGTCGGGGCCGAGGAGGAGGTAGACCGATGTGCGATTGAAGGCAAAGAGGGATGGTATGAATTGAGGCGCCTGCATGACTCTCGGGGCTGGGATCGGTTGGAGATGGGCAAAGCGATCTTCTACGATAGGTCCTGTTGGTGTGGTGATTGGATCAAGGTTTGCGGTTGTGTCGAATAGAGAGATTGGCTTCTTGTGTTTCTGGGGCGACGTATTAGCTTCAATTTGCCAGACGTATGATATCAGGTACTTACGGTAACGGGGGGTTTTGCTTTGTCCTTGAGGTCCAGTTTGACTTTCAAACTTTCTGCCACCTTCTCGACAATCTCAAAGCCATCCTCCTCGACAGAAGGATATTTGACCTCCAGTGTGTAGTCGTTGACGTGCGGCGACTGAGCGCCCTTGAGCATTCGAACCACCTTGCTGTTCATTTTCTCGCCTTCTTGCACGGACTGGGAGAAGCCATTGCCTGCTCTTGCTACGCCCTCGATGAGCGCATGTGAGACACCACTTCCGATACCGAGGGTGAAAACTCGAATAGGGGCTTTCTTTTCTTGAATCTGCTCGTTGAGATAGGCAAACAGCTCCTGCTGGTTCCAGATCTCGCCATCGGTCAGCAAGATGATGTTCAGGGACATGTCGGTGTATCGATTCTCGATGGTTGCTCTTAATGGCGCCAGCATCTCTGTGCCACCAAAGTTGGCGTCGAGCTGACGAGCATGGTCGACGGCCGTAGTGAGTGATTGTTGGCTGTAAGAAGCGCTTCGCGGGAATAAGAAAGAGTGGCGGTTGCCAAAGGAGCAGATGTTGAACTTGACGCCGACGCGGAGAGACTTCAAGAAGACTTGGAGTGCTTCCCTGGCAAGAGTCATATTGGAACCCCTCATACTGCCACTCTGATCACATATGAAGACAACTTCTGAGCTCTGCGGTGGAAGGGTGAACTTGGGGACGAGCGTGGCCATGAGAGCGCGATGATTCGCGATTGTGGGGTGGGTCTCGAGTATGGCTTTTGGGACGCCCGTATGCTGCGCGATGACTTGCAAGACAAAGTCAGTATCGAGGTGTGCGACGCGCAGGCTTAATGTGGCTGATGCCCTGTTCATTGACGGTGTAGCGCTAGGATTAGCCGATGTTGTTCCCATTGACATCGATATGGGGTGTGTTGGTGACTGCAGCTTCTGAATGAAAGACCCTTCAGCCATCTCGGCGTCTACGATGATGGAGATGGTGCCATTCAGCTGTTGGTGTGAGGCTCCTTGTACATTTCCATACCGCGGGCAGATGCTGGTAGGGATGGTGAATCTGATGCCATCGACCTCCATGTCGTGCTTCAGCTCGCCGAGGTAAGTGATGTTGACGACGACTCTTGCGTTTGGTGGAATGTTACCAATGGCAGTAGTGAAGACATCTGATGCTTCTGGCAGCTGTTCGAGCAAGCCTGCCGTCTCGCCTCGGGCAACAGCCTCGTTGTAGATGACTTGTGCGTTCTCTTTCTCCTTGACTTCACCAACGATCAGACGATTGCCTACATGACATGAAAAGCCCACCACGCTCACGCCTTCATAGAGGGGGAATGCGTAGCGGACTTCCTTGATGCCTCGCGTGGAAGAGGGATTGATGAATGTCTGTTGAAGCACTGTACGAGATGTGGTAGCAAGGATACTGGCGTGTACTCTGACTTCGGCTTGGGGGAGGTAGGTCTTGTGAAAGCTACCAAAGGCGCGCACGTTGTAGTAGAGACCGCAAATGGGCATACTGTGGCGCTGGGTAAAGGGATTGTACATTTGCATGGTGAGAAATCTCTTGTATTTGATATGGGGATTTGAGTGGGTTGAGATTGTGAGGGGATTGAACGGCAGGAATGGAGTTGGCCGTGTACGAAAGAATTTCTTTCAGAGGTGATGACGGCAATTCTGAGAGGAAATGCGTGAAGAGGAGACAGAAGGGCAGTGGAGGGGAATTTATGTGCAGCGCAGCATGTCTAGCAAGCCGGCATACAGAGGCCTCCCAGAGCGCCTCCCACATAGCCTGAGCGCTGCCTGGATCAGTCAGCAAGCCCAGATGGGTGCCTGCAGCCAAGTGCAGCCAATCACAGGCATGGACAGGTTCACAAATACGAGAGTAGCATTCTCGAACGTCGATTTAAGCTCGGTCGAGGAGAAAGAAGAGATGGGCATGGCGCGCTTTGGCTGAAAGCGTCGTGATAGCCGAGAGTCGCAATGGCTGAGTGGTTGCCTGAAGTGTACAGCCACTGTGTTGGGCGAGTCATGGGGTGTGTTTGTGCGAGACGAGCGTCATTGTGGACTCGCTTTTGAGTACTTGTGGTGGAACGGCAGCAGGTTGTATGGGAAAGCAGGGTCACGCGATGAAAGAGGAAAGTATATGTGATGATGGAGGTGGTGGTGTTGATGAGGAGGAGATGGAGGCGCTAGTACCTAGTATGAGTGTACGGCGGCAGACCCTGCATGAGCGGCGTCATGGTTGGAAAAAGTGACAAGTGACGGGTGACGGGTGCTGCTGGCTATGCCACATTGCAATGCGGCAGCAGTTGGTCCCGCTGTCCCCCACAAGCGCATTCCCCGAGTTGCTGCCGTCTCTGCACCGCCTGTTCTGTACGCGGCGCCACTTTCACAAGCTTTCTCGGGTTTCTCTGCGCCTCCAGCGGGCAGAGAGAGCGCCGGCCGCCAGAAAAGTCATGGCTGCAGGGTACGAGAAATGGTCGCAGCAGCAGCTGATTGCGCGCATCCAAGAGCTGGAGCAGCAGGTCGGTGGTAGTGGGGGCACACAGGCGCAGACTGTGAGTGAATTGACGTCGAGCGCAATTCCTCCTGTAGCAGACGAACCCAGCCCAGCTCCCTTTCGCAAGCCGCCAAAGGCACCGCCCAAAGCATTCGATGCCTCCAAATACAGCACACGCCTGATTGCGCTCAAGTTTGCGTACCTGGGCCAGAAGTACAACGGCTTCGAGCACCACAACAACAACAAGACACCACTTCCAACCATCGAGGAGGAGCTGTGGAAGGCGCTGATTAAGACGCGCGTCATCAACCCAACGCCGCCTGAGGGGAGTGACACAGACTACAGCAGAGTCGACAGGAAGACGTTTGCGGCGTGGGACAAGCATGGCGCCGACCTCAACTGGGACGGCTGCGAGTACTCCAAGTGTGGGCGGACCGATCGAGGCGTGAGCGCCTTTGGACAGGTCATTGGCATTCGCGTACGCAGCAATCGGCCTTTGCCCAGATCCAGCTCCAATCCTATGCAGGCTGTGGGAGAGGACAACACCACTGAAGAGGGAGAGACGGACCTGCTGCAACCTGAAGACGAGGCCAAGACAGCAGCAACGATACCATTCAACGACCTCACCGACGAGCTGCCCTACATCCAGCTGCTCAACCGCGTCCTGCCGCCAGACATCCGCGTCTACGCCTGGTGCCCCAATCCGCCCGCCGACTTCAGCGCCCGCTTCTCGTGCAAAGAGCGCCGCTACAAGTACTTCTTCACCAACCCCTGCTTCGCGCCTGTGCCTGGCTCGTCTGGCCTGTACAGCCCCTCCACCACATCCAACCCCACCCCAATGCGCGAAGGCTGGCTCGACACCAAGGCCATGCAGGAAGGCTGCGAGCGCCTGATGGGCCTGCACGACTTCCGCAACTTCTGCAAGATCGACGCCTCGAAACAACTCACCAACTTCAAGCGCCGCATCTTCCACGCCTCCATCGACGAGATCTCGCCCCTGTCTGTCCCCGCCTTCCTCCAACACACAGCCCTCGCATCGCCCTCGTCCGCCGCTCAGCAGCCAAAAATGTACGCCTTCACGCTCCACGGCTCGGCCTTCCTCTGGCACCAGGTCCGCTCCATCATCAGTATTCTCTTCCTGATTGGCCAGGGCCTGGAGAAGCCCTCCCTCGTCACCGACCTGCTCGACATGGATGCCAACCCCACGCGTCCAAAGTACGAAATGGCCTCGGACGCCCCGCTGGTGCTATGGGACTGCATCTTCCCGCACGCCGACGAGGTGCAGTCCAGCGAGGAGCGCGAGACGGGGTACGAGGACAGGTTGGAGTGGGTGTACGTTGGCGACGAGGGCGGCGTGGAGCCCAAGAGCAGCAAGACGCTCAAGGGCGGGCTGTCGTCCATGGGGCGCGGAAAGTGGGGCCGTGGGGGTGTCGTCGACGACGTGTGGGAGGTGTGGCGCGGGAACAAGATCGACGAAACACTGTCGGCGCTGCTGCTGGACCGTATTGCAGGGCTGGGCAACAGCACGCTGGACAAGGAGGCGTCAATCGCGCAGCAGAGCGTGGGAATTGCAAAGGGTGGGCCGCGGGTGTTTGACGGTGGCAACTTTGGGCGCGCAAAGGGGAATTATATCCCCGTTCTGAAGAGGGAGAGACAGGAGCCGGTCGAGGTAGTCAACGAGCGGTATGCCAAGAAGAAAGGGCTTGATCCGAATCGGTACAAGAACATGAGCGAGGAAGACGCAGGCGAGTAGCACAGCACAGCACAGTACAGTACAGTACAGACTTGACGATCCTATCAAAACCCTCGAATCTATTGAAATCAAGTCACACCACTATCCCTACTTCCTCCCTCCTTTTCCCCACCACCACTACTACCACCCTCCCACAAACACCCCCTCGCCCCCCGCCACACCACCTCCAACATCCCCCGCCTAGGCAACAACCCGGGAAACACCACCACAACATCCTCCTCACCCTTCACCACAATCGCAAGGTAAAACCGCACCTCAAACCCGCGAAACGCCTCGTGGATGAATATATCCTGTATTTGGGTGCTGGGTAGGAAGCGTGTGCGAGTGTGTGCGCTTTGGAGGTAGGTGCGTGGGGAGGAGCTGGTTTGGAGGCCGAGGCCGCGGAGGAGGGTGAGGGATTCTTCTGTGTGGGGGGAGGAGTTAGTGGGTGTTTTGATTTCTGAGAGTGTGTGTGTGAGAGAGAGAGAGAGAGCATGTGTGTGTGTGAGAAGAGTGGGTGTGTATAAATGAATATATCAAGGATAAAAAAACACGCACCAGTATACCCCCTCCTAACCACAAAACACACCCCCACCACAGCCCCTACACACACCCCACCCCACCCGACCCCCGCAATCCATCCCAACACCCGCGTCGTCGTCGGCCCCCCCAGCGCCCACAGCAGCACGCGCGGCGCCGCTCCCTGGCCCAGCTGCTGCTGCTTGGTCCACAGCACGCCCACAATGGCCAGCGCGAGCAGCACGCGCACCGCGACGTCGACGTAGAAGAGTAGGTGTGCACCCAGGCTGGTGCGTGCGCGGCGCGTCGAGACGGTGAAGGTGATGGTTGAGGGCGTGGGGCGCAGGGTGTGGAGGGTTTGGGTGGGGGGTGAGAGGAGGGCTGCGAGGTGGGCTAAGACCATTTTGAGGGCATTGTTTTTGGTGTTATCCTGTTTTAGTGCGACTCGATAGTGGGTTGCTGCGGTGTGGTAGCAATGCTGTAGAGAGCAGAGGAGCTGTTGATGTTGATGCTGATGATAATGCTGGACGAGCTGTGGACAGGGAAGGTCGACGCGAAGGGTCGCGGCTAGTCCTGTTTTGGTGCTAGTGTGCGCCGGGAAGAAGCGAGGGATGGGGGAGCTTGGGCCTTGAAGGAAAGTTTGGTGAAGAGGTTGATGTCATCTACACAACACAACACAACACCATCCATTCTTCAAAGCCCAAACAAACCACGTGACCCGTCTGCCCCAAAACCTCAAGAGTTAAATACCCACCACACTCCTCTTCACGCAGAAATGCCCTCCCCCACGCGCGCAGACGACCGCGCCCGCTCGCGCTCGCGCTCGCGCTCCCCCCGCCGCAGCCGCAGCCCTGCGCCCCGCAAGCCAAAGAGCTATTCGGGCCTGAAATGGAAAAATGACAAGAAAGATGCTTCGGACCGAGACTCGCGCCGCCGCGACGACCGCGATGATAGATGGCGAGACGACCGCTTCGACAGTAGGCGCGACAGGGATGGCCGCGATGACCGCAACCGTGACGACAGACGGGGAGGAGACAGGTACGGCGGACGAGAGGGCGACCGAAGGCGCGACAGCGACAGGAGGGATGACCGGCGCCGAGACGACCGCGACCGTGAGCGTCGCCGTTCTCGTTCACGCGATGGAGACCGTGAGCGCCGCCCACGCACCGACAAGCCTCCCAAAGCCGCGAAGCCCGCCCCTGCTGCGGCCGCCCCCTCCGAACCTATGATCATCGTCACCGTCAACGACCGCCTTGGCACCAAGACTCAAGTCCCCTGCCTCCCCTCCGACCCTGTCAAGGTCCTCAAGGCCATGGTGGCGGCTAAGATTGGGCGGCCTGTGCATGAGATTATGCTTAAGAGGCAGGGAGAGAGGCCGTTTCATGATAGTCTGAGTCTTGCCGATTATGCGATTAGTAATGGGGTGCAGATTGATTTGGAGCTGAATACTGGAGATTAGAGGGGAGGATGGATGGATGTAGATTGAGGTGGAGTGGATTGGAGGGAAGGCGAGGCGGAGTGGAGTTTGGCAGAATAAGATACCCAATAATGAATCCTTGGTCATCACTTGATACATACTGTCTTCTTCATTCAAGGAGTGAGATGCCACATCATCCTTCATATCCAACCCAGCAGACCTTGCACAATTTCTTTACGACTCCCACCACGACATGCTCACCAAAACTCACTACTCCACCAGTTGTCCCTCGTACGACAACGCCAATACACACAGCATACACACCACCTCCATCTTCACGCCTCCTCATCCCCCTCCCCACCAATCCCATCATGACTACTCCTCCACTTCCCCCCAGCCGTATAATACGCCCCCTGCACCCGCTCCTGCACACTCGCCTCCCCCACCCACCCACACCGATCCTTCCCAAACGTCTCAACACGCGGCCTAAACACACTCTCCTGCAGCCCAAAATCATCCACGGTGCCAACCCGCGGAATGCTCAAGCCAGGATACCCGCTGCTGCGTCTATACATGAGCGTGCCGCAGACGCCACAGAAGCTGTTTTCCATGATATTACCCGTGGCGATTGTGCTGCGCTGCGCGAATCGCGTTAGCTTGTCCTGTCCCCGTACGTGCTGCAGGTGCGTGTCCCGCACTACGAAGTTGGAGGCGAAGGTGCTGGCGGTTATCTTGCGGCAGTCGGTGCAGTGGCAGATGAAGGTGTCGACGAGACCGGGTGCGCTGGTTGGGACGAGGATTTGTACTGCGCCGCAGTAGCAGGTTGCGGTTGCGGTGTTGTTGACTTGGCCGTGGGCGCCGGGCGAGGGCAGTGGGATGTTGGATGTCATGGCGGGTGGTTGGAGGTGGGCTTGGATGGACTGGAGTCGCTTTGCTGTGGGGGCTTGTTAGGCCGTGTGTGGTTGTGCTAGGTGCACAGGGGGTTGTGGGTTTTAGGATGTGAATGCTGGGAAGTGGAAAGGCTTATATATAACTTATATACTTGCCCATGACACCGGGTGAAGGGATTCTAGTCATTGGTGAGTGTAGTGCTGCGGTTCGTTGATTGCTAGTGGCTCAAGAACCGGTCTGGAATGCAAGTTAATTTGATTTTTACTCGCAAAGCTCCATAGAAGAGTGATGTAATGCTATCCACGGCTGAGAGACGCAAGCTACGCTGTGACAAAGCTGTCGGCGTCAATGAGGGGTAGCTTCCAAATACCGGTGGCAAGCTGACTAAAATCCTCATGACCGTAGAAGCATGCACAAGCTGGAATAAAGTGAACATCCTGAGTAAAGATCTTTTGAACATGATTAATTGGTCAGGATCCATGGTGTTGTGTCTTGGTGGTCGACGGCTGACATCCACTGGGTGTGTTTCCCGTGAGTGCTCGGCGTAAGTGCAGATGCTCAGCACAATCAATGGTGTCTGCTTTTTTATCAGACAGTGGGACAGCAATATCTCAAAGCCTTTGAAAATCAAATCAAGAGGATCTCAATGCTCGTTTGTATAGGATACGTCGAATCCCAAGATGTTGATAGCAGCGGACACTAGCAGGGGTCTGTGGCGGGGCATACATTTTCGCCTGTGCGCGGCAGCCTGGCCGTGAAGCTTCGAAAGATTTCCAAGTCTTCTATACACGCAATATTCCTCACACAACTAAACTCCACCTCACAACACCTCCCAAACTAAAACCGCCACTCTACCAGCCTCAGCATCTCCATCTTTCGCCAAGCAAACCCCAACCTCACTGCGCTCCCACACCTTCACCAACCATGGGCTCCGTCGTGCTCCCCCACCTGCGCACAGGCTGGCACGTCGACCAAGCAATCCTCAGCGAAGAAGACCGACTCGTCGTCATCCGCTTCGGGCGCGACTCAGATCCAGACTGCATGCGGCAAGACGAAGTGCTGTACAAGATTGCCGACCGGGTCAAGAACTTTGCCGCGCTGTACGTGTGCGACCTCGACGAGGTGCCGGACTTCAAGGCCATGTACGAGCTGTACGATCCGTGCACCGTCATGTTCTTCTTCCGCAATAAGCACATGATGTGTGATTTTGGCACAGGAAACAATAATAAACTCAATTGGGTGCTTGAGGATAAGCAGGAGTTGATTGATATCATCGAGACGGTTTATCGTGGGGCTAAGAAGGGGAGGGGTTTGGTGGTTAGTCCTAAGGATTACTCGACTAGGTATAGGTACTAGGTGGGCGTGGCGAGATGTGATTTCGGTGTGGGTCATGCGTGCGCGTGGGAATGGCTGCTGGGAGAGAGGTCGCGATGTGTGGGTTTGTTTTGGAGTTTTAACAATGCTACGGCATCGGCATGGTCACGGCGTTAAAAGGCAGGGGTTTTGGTATGAAACGGTAGAGAAGTCACATGATACAGACAATCCAGAGTATTTTGGTGTGGATGATTCGAGACATCGTTCGCCCACTATACCTCGTTTGTGTTCTGTCAAAATGGATGCCACTGACACTCAAAACGAGGCACCCTTACATGTCTCCAAGCCCAGGTCAATCCGCTAAGCAGCTGCAGCTCTCGACGTGCTACGGTACGTGGTAAAAGCCCTTGAAAACTGAGAATGGCTCCATACCGTTCGTACTGACGACTTCGAGAAGGCGAAATAGGAAATAATAGGACGACGCTTTACCGAACCGTCCGTCTGCCGTATCGGGGAGATCGAACGATCACGATCGTGAGTTTGGGAGTGGCAAGGATGAGGGCGTGGTAGGAGTGGTTGTGTTTCAAGTAGATACGTTTAGAGTGAGTGCGTTCGTAGTAGATGTGTTAAGTAGAGTGCGAACGGCTAAACATTAAGTGCTCAGACTGAAGGCAAGCAATACCTGCCATAGTCCGAGCGGTCTCTGCTTCACGATGTCGATATTCGAGCTGTACCAAGATAGGAGATACTGCGTTACTTCGTGAAGACGAAGATACCAGCTGGTTCTATGTAGACTCGTCAGACTCGTCGGATTTGTCGGACTCTTCGGCTCCTTCCGGCCATTGAGCACCAGCGTCGAGCAGCATCTTGACAATTTGCTCGTGATCTCTCTTTGAAGCCTTCTGCAGGGCCTCGCCACCATGTACTTCCATATCAACCCCGTGGTCAATTAGCATCTTGACTGTTCCCTTGTAACCCCAAAATGATGCTTCCTGCAAGGTCTTGCCACCATATGCTTTCACATCAACCCCGTGATCAATCAGTATCTTGACTATTCTCTCATGACTACTGTACGAAGCTACCTACAGCGCGTTGCCATACGCTCCACATTGTGCGTTGACATTAGCCTTGTAGTCAATCGGCATTTTAACTATCTGTTTGTGGCCACTGTACGAAGCTGCCTGAAGTGCGTTGCCGTAGTGTCCAGCCTGTAGATTGACGTCAGCGACAGTATCTTCCAGCAGCATTTTCACTACTCGTGTGTGGCCACTGTAGGAAGCCGCCTGCAACGGGCTGCCGTAAAAACCCCCCTCTTTCTTAACATCGGCATGTTTATCGACCAAAGCTTGAGCAGTGTCTAGCTTTCCAAGAAGACACGCGTGACACGACAGGGTCATATTGGACTCATCCACCTCATTGATGTCGCATCCTGCATCTAGAAGTCGAAGGACTGCATCTGTAAGCCCTGCGGACGATGCCAGATGTAAGGCATAACTTGGAGGTGTTTGGTCAACCCATCTTTGCCTCACAGACGGTATATTATAGAGGCTAGTGCTATGCACAATCGTGCTAGGGGTGACGCGAAAACCTACGTAGTTGAAGCTGCGGCCGAAGTGCTCGTGATCTTGTCTGTCCCGCAAAATTACGACCTGCAGGATCGCTGCAAGAGCAAAACTGTCTTGCCGTAAGAAAGCCTCCAATCTGTCCATGACCTTGGCAGATGACTGACGGCAATTCGAGGTATGATAAGCGAAGGCTTGACATGAATAGTAGGCAAACTCATTATCAAGCAGCCGATCGAAAAGATCTCCATCACTGCGGGCTGGTATTTTGAAATTCACAAGTCTGACATAATCGAGACAAGCGAAGCTCAACTGTTCATGCATAGCGCATGAGTCGAGGAGCTGCGCTCGAATGCTTTCCTCCGGTAGTTCTTGAATGTTTCTTGTCAAGAATTCCTGTACTGTGTAGTGAATTGGCCGAATCGAGTCATTGGTATCTTCCAGTAGATTACCACAGGCCTAGAGAATCACTTCCACTTCCGGAAGGTTGGCCTTGAGGTCGCTCATATCTGAGCGGTCTGCAGTACTTGCAAGCGCACATCGCAGTTCCCTGGTGTCAAGAGGTCTCCGAGCATAGACTATCCAGGCTAGACATTCGAGTGCCAGATTTTTCATGTATGAAGACTGGGCCTCTATCCGCTCGAAGATCCGATTGTATGTGTCCGGTAGTCCTTGGGGCAAATCCTCGAGCGCTTTTCGGACCACTTGGTTGTTTCGAGCCTTGCTAGCTTGGCAGAGACTTCCAAGCTGAAGGTTGACCCAGAGGAACCTATGTAAAGATCAGTTCTGACATTTTGCAGCAGAGACCTTCAACTGCATCGCTAGTAACAACTCACATGCCTTCTGCCTTCTCAGAGAGCGTCTGGACAATCAGTTCTTTGTGGTCTTCATCGGTGATGTAGAGCCTCTTTCCATCTTCTCTAACCTGAAGCCTTTCCACCCTGCCGCGTGCAAATGTTTCTATATCCGCAGTGACGTTCTCGGCCCGCATCTGAATGGTAGGTATGTCCTCAGACTCGAAAGCTTCCGTGATTTCCATCTCACGTCGACTGATGACAAATACTTTCACCTGGCATTTGCCCTGTGAATTCATCACACCTTTGATAAATCTTATCATAACTCCTCGCTCTTGCTCCGGAAACTCGTCAAAGGCATCGAAGACCACAAATACCTGAGAGAAGCCTTCGATCAGCGACAGGAATCTCTCGCGCGTACCAACCAAGGATGAAGGTAAGTCTTCCTCCTTCGTCTTGAGTAAATCTTGAGGCAGATTGGTTTTCCTTCTACAAAGTTGCTTCATTAAAGCAGCAATGACAATGTGGGGTTCTCACAATTGAGTATCTCGATAGTTGTAGTAGGCGAAGCAGAGACCGGTTTCTTGTTGCAGCCCCACTCTTGCTGTAATGTCTTCAATGACATTGGACCTATTCCATAGTTTTAGTGCCGTTTATTCTCTGCAGGTTGGTTGTCGTCTTTACTCACGTAAGTACGGATTTGCCTATTCCAGCTACAAGTGTGTTAGAGTACGGTTGAAGTGGGATATAACGCTACTTACGCTTTCCACTACACCACAGCACGGATGAAGTGACGCTGTTAAACCACTTCTGGTATTGTGACTTTCTGATCAGCCAATCACACGTGTTCTCGTGCTTCTTTTCAAACCTGGTCATGTGGGTATGTTCGAAATCGATGCTCAACATCCAAGCGAGAAATGCCGATCTTTCGGCAGCCTTGAAGAGCTCAAGATGCAGCAGTTGAGCAGCAGGCTGCAACACTTTAAGTTCGCGCTTCCAGTCATTTTGTATGTCAGCGAATCTATCTTCAAATGGTTCCCACTGCTGGCGTATGAACGTTCTGAGAGATGTCTATTTCCGTTGATTGCCGTTGGCGTCGACAAAAACGCATCGCGCCTTCCAGCCAAATTTGAGCAAACTTGCGTAGGCTGCAACTAACGGAGTTTCTATCAGCTGAACATCTTTTCCTGCTTTCACATATCCTTCGAGTAGGCCAAGATAGTCCTGGAAAGTGCATATTAGGTCGGTCAGTCTGCCAAAGAACATGGTGAATTGCAAAGCAAGATCAATGACAACCCGGACAGAGCCCACTGCCAAAGATGAAACTGCAGGGCCCGCTTGAACACCGACAGCGACAACACCCATCAATCTGTCGACTAGGTTTAGTATTTTCGCAAGACGCTCAGCATGAGGCCTGAAGGCAGATTGGCGTTGGTGTTCTGCATCGTAGTCCCGTACACGGGAGAGCAGATTTTTTTCGTCGATACCCTTGAATGCCTCAGCAAACGCTGCTTTCTCGACATCTGGAAGATTCTCTAGTGTCTCTTCCAGGGCTATTTCAAGGACTGAACGAGGCGGCGTTTTTGTTGCCAACGAAAGTGTGCTCGAAGCAGAAACAGTCGGCTGAGGTGGTGGAAGTGATGTTGATGGTGTGGGAGGTGAGGTGCCAGAATGCTTCCTCCTGAACAGCGAACGAAAGCCCCGATGTGGCATTTCAAGGGTTCGAAATTTTTATCTTGTACAAATAGGACATCGTGGCATCAATGATCAGGCTGCGAGGTGTTCGCTGCCCCTCCTGGGCGCTTAGATGCAGACACTTGGCACTGTTGTGGACCTTATTCACGCGCGACCAATAGATTTGTAGGACAGACCTCATCTTCATTCGTGCGCAAACTGATATACAAGGAAAGGTCTGCAAATATTCGAGTATTCGTTGACATGTTGGGCGAACATGCTCGATCTGGTAATCGGCTATTGAAGCTTATGTTCGCAATACCTACTTATGCAGCGTGCTTTGTAATCATTTCCAGGACCGCCTTGTTCACCTCTCGAGGATTTGTTGCGTTTAGATAATGCGCACCGCCCTCCACAACGCTTAAAATCTTATCTCTACTGCCGGTAAATAGCTCAATCTGCTCATACTGTACCTGACAACCATACGGCGCATCTTCCGTCCCCTGTAGCCAGTATATAGGACAGGTGACGTCGCCAAGGCGTAACGTCAGTGAGTCGCGCGACAACAAGCATAAAACAGCCATTCTTGCCTTCTTCCGACCCTCATCACCGGCGTAAGTTTCCTTCAGCACCCTTGTCCAAAACTCTGTCGATTCGTTCGTGGCATGCGAACCAAATCCAAAACTGGCAACCATGCCACACCACTGATCATCAATCTCAAATCCAGGAGTGGCTTCAGTGCTTGTCCACTTCTGCGCAAAAGGGTTGAGCAGAGGCACAGGATCCCAGCAACCCTTCTCTCGTGACTCTGGGGTTTCGGCGTCCATGCTCGTTCCCAAGGGCAAGAGTCCAAGGATGCGTTCGGGAGCAAGGAGCGCCATACGAACGATCATCCACCCTCCCTGGCTTGTACCGAGAACGAAAGCTTTCTCGACATTCAAAGCGGTCATGACTTCCAGAGCAACGATCGCGGTATCCCAGTACGTGAAGTGGCTAGCCTTGGTGGGGAGGCTGGTTGACCCATGGCCAAGCGGCTCGATGGCTAAAATGTTCATGGCATCTGTGAGACTCGTGTCGTTAAACTGAGCATCGAAGAGAGCAGTAGTCATGCACATGGAGTTGATGCAAACTAGCGTCGGCTTTGACGGGTTGACAGCATTGTTAGTCAGGCGATAGCCGACCTCGATATTGCCGAGGTGAGTGACGGTGACGGAGACTGTAGATGATGGCATTGTTATTCTGCGTTCTCCGGGCGTGACGTGTGGAGTAGTTGTGTGCGTCGAAGAAAAGAAAGTTGTCTGCGGGTTACGTTTTTGTGGCTATAGGCGATATCCCAGGATGTCTGGGCCGTGTGGATCTTGCATAACGGTAGCCGAAAGGCGGGCATCCTGACAGGTCCGCATTGTGTGTTCAGGAGATAGGGTCCAACAAACATGAGATAATCGACATAGATTTTTGCTGTCAGTCATTGATGCATAAAATTAGCTTTGGTTATGAAGGCTCGTGTTTCAAGAAAGGAAACGGTGCAAAAGACGATAATGGGGAGTTGGCGACCAATCAGCCCGCGTGGTAGGGCAGCGTGTCCAAAAAGCCTTCCAACGTCATTTCCGGCCGTGCGGCGCGTCAGAAACTACTCGATATGGCTGTTTCTTACATCACTCTGTTGAATTTCTAGATCTTGACTTACTCATCCATGGCCATTGACTTACATGCGCGGCCAATAATGTACTGGAATGAGGTACCTCCGTAGACTCCAGACAGCTTCGCCGGACAGACCGCACGTGCTCGTTCCATTGGTTCGGTGCAATTCTTATCAACCACGACCAACTACTTAAATGTTTTAGACCTCCGCAATGGCGGCACCGGGTCCCCCATTCTACCTCAAGACGGCCAAGAGCCTGACAGAACATGCTTAAATAAGACAAGCCTCGATTCTGCGCATTGCACTCGCAGGGAAATTCTATAAGCATTCATCCTTCGCCCTGGTGCGTGGGATCAACGCTTGGCTCCCATGTCCTGGGATTCTGCAGCGCACCACTAGCTTGTGCAGTTGACGGGACGTCAGTCTGATCGAGCACGGCAGGGGACTATCCCAAACGTTGTACAAATGTAGTGCATTCGCAAGTTGAGTCTGAGCGAGCTGGCACGTCTTTTCCCCGTTTCAACCGACGAATTGGTCAGCCGCCCGGAGGCAATGATTTCCTTCTTGACGCTAGCCTTGGCTGCTGCAGCCATCGCTGCTCCCACCAGCAAGACTTACCCTACTGGCAATACCGGGCATCATGGTCACACAAACAAGAACGACAGCTACCTTGTCTCGCTAGGCCCCCGTCCCTATTACATCATCAACAACATGACCGAGGGCCCGTTGAAGCAGAAGCTTCAGTCTTGCGAGAACAAGCCTGTCGACATCAGCCAGTTCTCCATTGGCCACCGTGGTGGCGGTACCCTACAGCTTCCAGAGGAGACAAAGCAATCCGAAGATGCAGGAGCTCGCATGGGTGCTGGCGTCTTGGAGTGTGATGTCTCATTTACTGGTGACCGTGGACTCGTCTGCCGCCACTCGCTATGCGACTTGCATACGACTACCGACATTCTTCTACGTCCTGAATTAGCGAAGAAGTGTACCATCCCATTTACTCCAGCAAATGGAACCGCGTCCGCCAAAGCACTTTGCTGCACTTCAGACATCACCATCGCTGAATACAGTACCCTTTGTGCCAAGCAGGACGGCTTTAACGCGTCTGCTCGCACGCCTCAGGACTACCAGCAAGGTACCCCAACCTGGCGAACCGAGCTCTACGATGCTTGCGGCAAGGTTCTGACATTGAATGAGTACATTGATCTTGTCAACGACTATCCTGGTTATCGTAACTTCACTCCGGAGCTCAAAACCCCACCTGCCCAGGCCCCTATGCCTTTTAAGGGCTACACGCAGCAGCAATACGCCCAAGATATGGTTGATGCTTTCCGCAATAAGTCTATTGACTACAGCCGCATTTGGCCACAATCGTTCACGTACGAGGATATCATTTTCTGGCTCAAGTACGACCACGACTTTGGCAAACAAGCCATTTACCTTGTCGAATACGATACGGCAGAAGATATTGCAGCCGGCACTTCTAATCTCACTATTGTCAAGGAGGCCGGTGTCAACATCATTGGTCCTTCTCTTCCTATGCTTCTCAGCATCGGTGAAAACAATACCACTGTGCCTTCTGCGTATGCCAATGCAGTCAAGGCAGCTGGCCTCGATATCATTGCATGGACATATGAACGCTCGGGACCTCTCGCGTCGGTGAGGAGCCGTGATGAATACTACTTTGAGAGTATCGCGAATGTCACGTATTACGATGGACAGTATTACGAGGTTCTGGATGTTCTGGCTAATCAGATTGGGATCAAGGGGCTGTTCAGTGATTGGTCGGCTACGGTGACCTACTTTGCCAATTGTTTTGGACTCAAGGGCCCAGTCGGTGGTAGTTACACGTAAGCTGTTTCCTAATGATGTTGTCTCTGCAAGCATACCCTTATACACGTGTAAATGGATCTGAAAAATGGTCGCTTGTCGTTGATCCGAAGTACTATATCAACAGCGGCACATGTAATGGCAAAAATAAAGACAGAAGAAGAACAGATTGCCACATAACCAGGTATGCCGTTGTGTAATTCAAACAATTTTAGCCTCATTGGCTCCGCAGCTTCTCAGAATATCTACTGCGTCTTGAGTGAGATTAGTGATATGATAAGCATCAGGATTTCTTGTCATGCTGGTGCATCGAATCCTGTTGGGAGGCAATGCAACCGGGTCCAATGGGGTTTATGATCAGCCCCATTTTGCTGGAGATGCTGTATCGTGATGCGATAGTGGTCATAGCTGTGGAACATAAGGCTAAATGGAGTCTCTAGGTTTCCAGGTATGAGAGATTGTGGACGGGGTAATAGATGAGTAATAGGACGAACCTCATATTATCTTGTCAAGACGCTTTGGAGGGCTTGTAAAGTGCGATGCTATTTATGAAGGTTGTCTTGTCCAATTCTCAGCGCTTCATGACAAAGTATATGGTATCTTGGCAATTATAATTACTCGTCTGGAAAACGCCTCGATCACCCCTGATTATTCCGTGTCTGTTCAGAACGTATTCACGCAGGCAACTGTCGCCATGCTGCGAGACGGTGATGCACGACTATATACAGTGTACCCGCTGTACGTTCCTCCAGTCGAGGGTGTTCGTGTCTTACCTGGAACCTCCGCTCGTCCTTCGTGGGTACTTGATCTAGCGTTTTGGTCTGTTCATCCTCCTGAAATGTATTCCAGAATGGGTTTGTTTTGGGTACCGGACGAGATTCTCGAAAAAGCTGTTGAGCTCGGTCGCTTCAATAATCGTGGAGGTGCTCCCTTATCACTCTACAAGCCGAGCATCTCTCTTGACTCTACTATCTTTTTAGTTCAAGGCTACGTCCTGGGCCGTCTCTCATGGGTGACGATTCTGGAGAAATTCGAAAGTCCGACTGTGGCACGGCGTCTTTACGAACTTTACCACTATTCTGCAACACAACATGGCTCTACAGCTCGTTCTTTTGGCCAGCTGTTAGGTGCTTGGGACTGGTTGAAGGGTGATCCCCATTCTCGGGTTGCAATTGAAGACCTCCTAAGTTACTCCTGTCCAAGAGACAACACAACATTCACAGGGTCGAAGGAGATACGCACAATAGTCAGTCATCGTACGATCTTCGTAAAAGACCATGGTCACTTCGGCCGGTCTTATCACCCACTTCCGGGTGGTATTCGAGAAGGTGATATCTTGGTTGCGCTTTTCGACTTGGACTTCCCCTTCCTGCTGCATCCCCTTGATGATGGGAACTACCGAATGATCAACATTGCCTACGTTGTCGATTATAACTGGGGGTATATCAAAGATCCTACACGCCACAGAGCCTGGTCGAGCAGCGAGAAGCCGAAAAAGAGTGTGTTTCAAATTGTGTGACCTATTGTGTGCCGTTATAGCAGAGTGATTAGGACGGTTTCAGTTTCGACCCTTCAACGCCGTCGCCAATCCGTAAGAATCCGTCTCCGCTTAGCTCGAAATCACCCATCACTCCGT
Organism: Stagonosporopsis cucurbitacearum; assembly: GCA_016920805.1. Lineage (NCBI taxonomy): Eukaryota > Fungi > Ascomycota > Dothideomycetes > Pleosporales > Didymellaceae > Stagonosporopsis > Stagonosporopsis cucurbitacearum. Next base: position 514,292 of record JAFEKD010000011.1, on the reverse strand, counting down.
AGTGATCAGTGACCCACTCCTCCTCGCCCGCCTGTCTGACCTCTTCATGCTTGCTCTTCGCTACCTTGACGCCAGCGCCAATTCTCTCAAATGCGGTTGCCCGCACAGCCCCACGAAAGAGTATCTTATCCATTCGGCTACAACCAAACTTCTCCCTCATTTTGGTAGATACTTGGTAGCCCCAAGTATATCCTTCGTCACTGTCTTCTTTACCGCCGGGAGAGAGATATGCGTCCTCAAGTCTGTTATCGGTATGTAGTGTCCGGTCAAATGGCTGGATGGCGTTTAAATCGCCAGCAAGAAGCGCACAGGCTACTTCTGGGGCATGAAGATACGTAGCTATGGCAGAGAGCTGACAAGGTCGGACTGGTGGGTCGGCGACAAGAGATTCGAGGTGAACATTGCAAAGCCGCAGCACTTTTGCGGGTGTCTCCCCTGCATGGGCCACTTGGGCTGAAACAGCAATATCTACAAACAACCCGTCTCGACTGAACTTGCTGAGCACCGGGATACGAAAGACATCGGTAATGTCTAGGCGCATATCGATGAGAGTCGTGGTGCCGTAGTGTGGTGTTAACCAAGACGAATGATCCTTGTCAGTGATGGCGAATCGCTGTTGTATCCATTGCGAAGACTTTATGCAGTCAAGATCTGAATTTGTCATCTCTTGTAGTAAGATCACAATGGCGGTCTCTGCTGGCGTCGAGGCCACAACATCCTCCAGATACTGCAGTGCGGCAGTCATGCGCTCGTTGCCGAAGGGCACGAGCATATCGATATTCCATGATATGACACGGATAGTCTTGAGGTCTACTGAGGCTCCCAGCGGCGCTAGTTCGTTCTGTCTCGAAGATGGGAATTTCCATCCTTTGTCTGAGCCGTGAATGAAATATGACTGTGGTCTTTGTCGGTAGAATTCATTGTCACGTTCCTGGGCTGGCCCAGATCTGAGTGCGGCCGTAAGTGCCTCCACGATTCGCTTTGAGCTCGACATGCTGCGCGCCGAATAAGCCTGTCTGCAGAGGCGTGGTATCGGGTGAATCACGACAGAAGGTCTCAAGGGACAACAATAGAGACTGGTTATCTGTCTACTCAGCGACATAACATCTGCGGGTCAGCGCGGATGTAAAGTACGAGCTGGCGGCCAAGGAGCGACCAGGGACTGAGACACATGGCCTTCCAACAATGAGGTATGCTGCTCTTTTTCGCGGGCTGTATTTGTTACCAGGTAGCCTCAATATCATTTATGTATACCTGAAGCTTGCTGCACGTGACGACAAATTAGCGCAGTGGACCCTTGTCAACAATTCGCGGACCGTGTTGTGGCAGTCGCGACATGCGGGAGCTACGCCATCGAACGCATTCACGACCATAACGCAAGCTTTCCTACCACAAATCTCTCTCGCCATCAGCCCGTTCGTCCTTCTCACATCACCGGCATTGACTCTGGTCTCTCTCTATACTCCCTGCGATGGGCTCACGACTTCACAATGCGCCAATTGTTATTGACAATGGCAGCGGCACTATAAGAGCTGGATTTGCGGGCGAAGATGTCCCCAAGATCTTCTTCCCTTCGTATGTTGGGCGGCCGAAGCATGTACGCACAATGGCAGGAGCAGTGGAGGGCGAGGTGTGGGTTGGCAATCAAGCGAAAGAGTACAAAGGGCTTTGCAAGCTTAACTACCCACTGGAGCACGGCATCGTCACAGATTGGGATGATATGGAGCGCATATGGCAGTATGTCTATAATCAAGGATTGGGAACAGTCAGCGAGGATGTAAGTGAGCCTCAACCATGGCCGACGGAGGCAGCACATGGCGGGGTACATAGGCTGACTATCAATTGCTCTACAGCATCCAGTGCTTCTTACAGAACCGCCGCTGAACCCACGAGAAAACCGCGATGTCGCAGCCCAGATCCTTTTCGAGACGTTCAACGTTCCTGCACTTTACAGCTCTGTGCAGGCTGTTCTAGCACTGTACGCTTCAGGAAAAACAACAGGATTGGTTTTGGACTCTGGAGATGGCGTGTCGCATGCAGTACCTGTGTTCCAGGGGTTTTCCATACCAAACAGCATCAGGAGGATAGACGTAGCTGGAAGGGATGTGACAGAGCAACTGCAGCTGCAATTACGAAAGGGCGGTCACATTTTCCACACAAGCGCCGAGAAAGAGATTGTGAAAAGCATCAAGGAGACAACAAGCTACGTAGCGCTCGACATTGCCAAAGAAGAGAAAGAATGGTCTGGCAGTAGGTCGGAGGGCAAAAGCGCTGACTACACGTTGCCTGATGGGCAAAAGCTCAAGGTGAGCTGAATGCTCTGTACCACCGTTGAACACAGGCTAACCCCGACCAGGTTGGTGCAGAGCGCTTTCGCGCACCCGAGATTCTCTTCAACCCCGAACTCATTGGTCTTGAGTACCCTGGTGTGCACCAGATCGTCGTTGAGGCGATTCAAAGGACAGACATGGACCTGCGCAAGGCGCTCTATGGCAGTATTGTGCTCTCTGGTGGTTCCACGTTGACCAAGGGGTTCGGTAATAGGCTACTGAGCGAAGTGCAGAAACTGGCGGTGAAAGACATGAGGATTAAGATACACGCGCCGCCCGAGCGTATTTACACCACGTGGTCCGGTGGTAGCATCCTCGCGGGCCTCAGTACCTTCAAGAAGGTTGGTTCCTGACTCCCGAGCAAAAGGTACGAGCTTAGACTGACACGTGTTACAGATGTGGGTCGAGAAAGACGAGTGGCAGGAGAACCCAGACATCATCCATGCCAAATTCGCCTAGACGATGCGTCAAGACCTCGGTCACGGTCAAAGAACCGTCTGCGCTTCCCCACAGCGACGCCCGCCTCCGCAAAAGGCTCATCCACGGTTCGAGAAGCTGCATGACGCTTGTGCGCTCGGGGTGTTAGTCATAAGAATCGGATTTGCAGAACCGACGTCCACAGAACATCACAGGACCCTGCACGTCTGGCATGCTCCGGATCAACGTGTCAGCCGCTTTGCGACGGGAGTGCTACCGTAGTGTGTTTCCCCGCATTTGCCAGCGAGTTTCCCATTTGGGCTTGTTTCTGTTACTTAACCCTGACATGGCATCGCATGGGTTTGAGGGGTTTGCAGAGCAATGTTGCATCATACATGGCGTTTGTGTGAGCGCGAAGGGATACCCATATGATTTTGAGATGGATTCAATACAATGATACAGCATGGCCGAGCAGGCAATGACATGACAGGTGCTGCAAACCGAAGGTGTCGAGAGCTGCAACGCATGGTTGGTCGACCAGATCGCAAACGCCAAGTATCGTCGACTCTTGTCTGCTATGGTGTGACTTGTTTAGCCATGTGCGACTGCAATTGCACAAAATTGCGCAATGACAGAATGCAGCATCGAAGATCTGGCCGCGGCGCCTCAGGGCGATGCACAGGGGGGGAAATGAGCACACTGCTGAGTCGCTGACGGCGAGACTGCGTATTGCCTCCCTCGTGGCCGGTACATGCGGAAGAAGTTCCTGTGCCTGGCAGCGTCTGGACTGCCGAGACTCACGATGTTGAACGTCATGTGCGACGCCTTGTCCGGGGCAGCCTGTGGGCAGAGCTGAAGGGAAATTGCACGTAGCGCCGAAGCAAGGCTGTCGTCAGGGGGACACCGACACCAAAAACGAGAACATCGTGAATCACGATCGTGAGCTTCAGATTCTGCGTGCGGCCCCCCGCCGGCCAGGCACCACGATGCAATGACGGCGGCTGCGCGGGAGGAAAAACTCTGCCGCCTCCACAACTCCGCCAGGTCGCGACGAGCGATGCCTCACATCATCACGCACGGCTGCCAGGCCATGGCGTCTTCGTCTTGTTTCTGGTCTGTAAAAATTCTGCAACAGTGTTGCAAGTTTTCCATTACCCCCGAGAAATATCTTCATTGGTCGAGCGCGGGTCAGGTGCAGCTCAAACATGGCGCGCCCGAGCTATTACGCTATCGAATGCAGAGCCAAGGTGGTCCGACGCCTCTCGCTGAGGACCGATGGCGACCGTGCTGCTTTGTTTGCGTGTGCGTGGCCCGCATGATCCAGAGACTGCCGTTAACTGCAAAGTGCTGGTTTATTTCCAAGCATGGTGGTGCTCGTGCAATGCAATTGCGTTTGGATTCGTGGGTCAGAGAATTCTGGCGGCCCCTTGCGTGAGCACCTGAGCTGCCACCTTGTACTGCTCCCATATAAGAAAGCTACCCCAGCGCCTCACCTGCCCATCACTTGACGATCCCTCAAAGTACTGCACATCAGCCTTACCCCAGACTCAATCAAGAAAGACTTCTTCAGTCTCACTCGACTTCACATCGCCACTCTATCAACTACCCTTTTTGTCAACAGACGATCAACCCCACAACAATCAAGATGGTCAACTTCCACATCACCGAGCCTCACCCTTCCGCCAAGTCCTACCTCTACTCTGGCCGTGGAGGTGCTGGCAACGTCACCCGCGTCAAGGCCTCTGAGATTACCGACGGCCGCACAGCGACAGGCCCAGCATCTCGTGTCAAGCTCACTCCTCCTCCCTCCAATGGATACTTCGCCTCTGGACGTGGTGGTGCCGGCAACATGCGCACCCACAAGGAGCGAGCTATGTTCAGCTTTGACGAGGAACTCGAGCAGCAGGAGCGTCTTCGCAGCCAGCAAGCCCCCGTCTACCACATCGGCCGTGGCGGCGCCGGCAACCTTGTTGACGAGATGAAGCCCAGGAGTCAGCGCCAGAACTCCGCGTCCTCGAGCAGCTCTATTGAGAGCGAGAAGGATGGTGTCCGCAGGAGTCTTGAGAGGTGGAGCAGCCGTCTGTCCCGCAAGGTGTCAAACTACTAGACGCTCTGCCCTGCTTCTTCTCTTCACTACTCCTATTACGGCTGTCGACATCTGGTTGAGGGCTGGTCCTGATTCCCTCCCCGTCGACACGGCTTCATCTCCCCACCATCTTCAAGCATTCAGCACGGCGTTTCGGATCATTGTATCATTACCATCAAAAGTTCAACATCATTTGCACAACCAACGAGTCGAGCTGGGTCTCATCAAAAGCTTGAGACTCGCTGCGTTCTTCTCGGAAGAGGGCTACTTTCATCATTTCACAACCAGCGGCGAAGGATATACCCCAGTGCCGGCGAGGGCTTAGGACAAAGAGTCCATCATATAGGGTCACAGACCAAAACAATCAATGAAATCATTCAAATACTTCCACAAAACAATCTCAATGATTCTGACATGCTCTCAACTGTGAACACACTGTCATAATACTGTCATTGACAATACTCCTGATCCTTCTCCCCACAATCCGTTAAAGTGTCGTTCCCCGACGGACTTGGCACGCATCGCTAACTTCCCCGGATTCCATTGACCGGATTTGCGCTGCTCCAGCGCGCTTGGCTGGAGATCCGGTGCTAGCGTGCTCGGCGGCCTCCGACCTGCTGTGCTATGCGTCCTTAGCGCCAGCTGGCGAGGGGGGTTGAAAAATCTTTGGGGTCGAGAGCGAGGCTGCAGCTCTTGGGAGAATAGGGGTGTAAGCCACAAACGGGAGGCGAGATGGTCTGTGGCATTGAGGTGTTTTTTTGTGTGTGACGTGGGGAGGGTGTGCTGCGTCAAGGGCGTGTACATACGGTGAGTGTGCATGCGGTGAGGGTTTTTTCTTACATGAGTGTGCGTCATCCTTCGTGTGGAGGGCTGCGATTCAAGAGCATTGTGGAGCTTGGATTCTAGAGCATGGCGGGTACGGGATTCGAGAGCATCGTGGGGCTCGTGGTGTTGTTGCTGCTGAGCTAGGACGGAAAAGGTGTGATAGGAAAAAAGTCTATGAGCACTCCGAGCTCTCACACTTGGGCTTTTAGTCCCCTCCTCTTCGACTTGTTGTGCTGGTCGTCGCAGTATGATGTTAACAACATCCTAAGAATCCTGTTCGCAACACGTTATGCTCTGCTCGGTTCTACTATATTGATGTGTACTCTTGTCTTTGGGTAATTCCATTTTCTCTTGATATAGAGTTTGTTTTGGAGCGTAGAGTTCAGGCCTGGTACTTTGCTTTTGCTGCGGTCTGCCAGATCTTTCTTCACCTATCGCTCATCTCGATTAGTCGTCGTCTCTCTATTTGACCTACCTGACCCTTTTGCTTTCAAGAACTTGACTTTGGCCTTGGCGAACCCATGTTTGACAGCTCGACAACACTTCTGGGTCCGCTTCACTGGAAATAGCTGACTTGATTAGCTTCATCGTTAGTATCTGGGGCTGGACATGTCAAGTCCTGGTCTCTGTTGGATATTGTTGCCCGCCGAGTAGCCGTATGCTTCTCAAACTTTGGTCCATCACAGCAACCTACGTCTCGGCCACGTGCATTGCTAGAACCCTATCAGTATGTTTATTGTACCACTGGTCACATTACTTTGGTATACCTCAATTTACCTACGGCATATGGCCTTAATCTACGCAAGATGCATCTTGACCGTGGCAGGATCCGGGGTTTACTTTCTACCCATTTGCTAGGGGAACCGAAGAAGCAGAATCTGGGTAGAATGCGAGGCTAAGACATAGACTGCCAGGCCCTGCGGCTGGTATTCTACAGAGCATGAAAAGCTTTTCATGATTCTATCTGAAGGTTATTGCAAGAGCACGCTTTTGAACAACCCTTTGACCGGCTCAAAATCGTGCGCATTCGAGCACTTACAGCACCAGTCTCTATCTAGCCCAAGTCTTCGGAGCTAACAAGATATGCCTCTGGGGAAACTATGGAGCAGAAGCGTAGCACAAGCACAAAGTACGCTTGAGCTCTGGATTCGAAGCTGCTGAGAGCAGACAGCTAGATCGCGTGCCACAACTTGTGCAGTTGCAACGCGTCAGTGTGCGGTATCGTGGTTACCCAATTCAGATGGTCCCCACAAAGGGTTCGCGCGAACCACGCTCTGGTTATTGTTCACATCACCACACACCAAAATCAGATTGCGACCCATCCTCAGCTCAATTTCGAGGCGCGTCGCACCAATCATAGGTGTTGGTGAGCCCAGCGTGCCACTGTGACCCAAACTGCGCAAAATCCAGCTCCACGGTTGTGCAGTGCAACGCTGCGCAGTGTGCCATAACACCTGAGCATTGGCAGAGTACACAACTGAGATACCTCTCGCAAAAACTTCGCAGCGATCGTATTCACCTCGTCGGCTATACCCAACGCGAGCAGGCAATGAGGAGAATATAGCTATCGGCTGCTTCATGATCTGTCCAAGATTTTTGCATCACTACAATATTTCACAGATTGTTCGCGCAAACTTACCCAGCTCGGACTTCAAAAGACACACTCACGCTTCACCATGGGTTGGATCTCTCGTTATGGCCAGTGGCAAAACGACCTCGCTCCGCCAAAACCAGACCCCATCAGACTCAGGCACATACTCGGCGCATTCGTCTTCCTCGTCATTTTCGGCAGCTGTCTAGCTTGCTTCCCACTTGCAATTTTCTTTGTACCCAAAGCCCAACTCACGGAGTACATGCCAAAGGGAATCCACTGCGCGACATGCGAAGAGATCTGGCAGCACAACCGTGATCTGTTCAACAGAGATGATATGTTCTGCTACGGACCACCAGTCTATGTGAGTATGCACACACATATGGACGGGACTGTGAAAAATGCTGACTTGACACAGGACCGCCCTACTCTCAAGGAGGAGGAGGTTATGTTTACCAAGGAGGTTAGATGTTGGACGATAAAGAAGGGCCATGATGAGTGGATGCGTCCGCTCTTGATCACAGATGAGGAGACAAGGAAGTGGGAAAGGGAGGTGCAAACAAGGACATTCAGAGGTGGTTCATGGGCATCATGAACATCGCGGTCCACTATACCCACGACTTGTTCCTCGGTGTACATTCTTAGACCGAGGATGTGCAGCTGATGATGCGTCAGCCAACGCTCCTGACTGGCAGAAAGGACTTATTCTTCAAGGCTGTACGTCATGCCATGGGAGACCTAAGGACTTTTGCCAGTCACAGGCACAATATCTATCTCGAGTATCGACAAACGAAGGTCTGGCAGTCCAAGAAGTCTCACATACCGCAAATCTTCAAATTCTCCGATATTGCACTATATCGTTCTACTGCAAACTAATGTCCTGGCTCGCTTCTCAGACTGTGATGACCATCGCTTGTTCATCTGGCAATCACCATTTGCCTTGCGCACTTGCTGAACCACGACGCATTCAAAAAGTCGCGTCGAGTCATTTGTACTAGAGAGTAATCTTCAAGCAAATCAGCAACCCTAAACCCCAGTCTACCTGCAAAATGACTAAATTCTTGCGTTGCGCATCTACTATCACATCATCACCACAGAAATAACCTCAAGATCAGAAATTCTTTGATGCAAGTCTCCAGCCTTACAATGGGGTCTCCACGAATGCGAATAATAAGCGAACTTCATCTCGGAACATATCCAAACACCATCCTACACACATTTCTCCTCACTAACCAACTTCCCCATCCACACACCCAACCTTTTCCTCCCAAGCAGCGACGGTCTTACCACCCACACGCAACCGCTTCTCACCTTTTACATTCTCTTCTCTCCCGCTCATTAAACCCACGGATCCTCCACGTCCTCAAACCCTCGAAAACACACTTACCCAAATATCTCCCATCGCGAGACCCATAACCCACACCCACGACCCACGTCCCCACTCCATACACCGCCACCACACCAATCAGAACACCACCCTAACGCTCCCCAGCTGAAAACTAAAGAGCCCCACTCCAGCTTACCACGCCCACACCATCCCCCTCCACACTAAAAGACACTAAAACACTCCAACGGCAAGATACCGCCCCGGGACCGCTCGGTGGACGACCACAACGCAGACCACGTCGCTGACATAGCCTAGCTGAACGACCCAGTCCCGATCGTCGAAAAAAGGGGATGTGTGGGGAGATAGCAGTGCTGATACACCACCACAGGTCGACGACAGATGCAAGAGCGAACAGCCCCGGTTTCCGCCCCCGAGTCGCCGCTAAATAACGGGTTTCACACTGATTTGAGCGCGGAGAGGTGGTGGAGTGATGAAGAGGGTCAGGGTGCAGGCGTGTAGGCATGCGCGTTTTGGGTGTTAGGTTGTGGAGGGTGGGAAGGGGTAGGGTGTCAAGGATGGGAGAGGAGGGGGAAAGTTGGTGGGGAGTGTTTAGAAAGGATGTGTCTTGCTGGGTGGCAAGGGTAATTGGGAGGTTGGTCATGTGGTTATTGGAAGGGAGGGGGGGAGAACTGGGAGGTTGTTGTTGGGGAGAATTCGGGGTGTCGGTGAATAGGTGGTGTGAAGCAGGAGGGTGGGGTGAGAATGTAGATGTTGAGCGGATGGCTAAGGTAAGATTTACGGTCCCAAGAAGCCCATAATAAGAGAACGTGTCAGAGCAATCTGTGCGGGAAGTGCAGTTGCTGTTAGACGTATATTTCCCATACATATTGAGCTTCAATGCTATGTGTTGACGGTCATCACAATCAAAGCTGTTACAACTTGAATATATGCCATCCATTGCTTACGTATACGTACACACCGCCCGTCACAGTAATGCATCCACAGTGCCAGCTACGACTTAAACATGTTTCCACACCGACGCCTTACTGTACGTCATCCCAACCATATTGCTTAAACTGGCAACAGGGCTCCAGGGAGAAAGCATTGATGCAAATCACCAACCATCTTGAGAATACACCACCAAAGGGAAAAGCGCAAAATCAAGAAAGAATACCACACACCGGAAACGCCAAGCCAGACCACCTGGCTGCACCGGCCATGTGTGAACTAGAAGCCAAAAGAAAGGACCAAAATAGTGCGCCACAACACCGAAAAATGAATCAGATCCACCACCATTTATGTACGTGTTCTGGAAGAGAGAAGGACCGCCGAATGTTCGACAAGATCGTGGTCGCGTTCTGGCGCCGACGGAACATCGGCAACTGAAATGGTAAGAGAAACCTTTTATTGACTGGGGGGTGTCGTGTTCCTTGCTGTGAAGATGCCCGTATGACGTACGCCAAGCGCCAAACCGTGCATAGGCGCAGCACCACAGGATGATAGGAAGGAGAAGGTGCGTGAATTACAAGTTTGTATGATCGGGTGAGAGAATCGAGGTAAAGCAGACCTCAGAGGAGTCGTTGAATTTCTGGGGTTGAACCAGAAGTCTAGGTGACTACCTCAGATGGCGAGTTTACCTGAAACAGCGGTCAGCAACTTGTGGTACAAGACGCGATGCTAGCGTGCGTGCTGCTGATCGTTTGCACCTGGCTGGTAAACATACCGGTTCATCATCTGACCCTGCATTGGCATTCCCATGTGGTGGACACCATTATGTTGCAGCTGGGCAATGCCGTAAGGGTTTTGATGGCTGACGTCGCTGCCAAGGAAGGTGTTCATGGCGTTGCCGTGAAGGCCTTGGGCTTGTGAGACGGGGCAGTCCTTGTGAGCAAGCAGAAGAGTCTTGAGGTTTACTATCTCCTCACGAAGCTGGGTGACAGTGGCAGAGAGAGCATCATTCTCTGTGCTGAACAGTTCAACCTTAGCCTGCAGGTTGGCAAGCCACTGCTTCTTTCTTTGACGGCACTTGAGGGCAGCGACACTATTGCTGTTAGTAGTGAAGCATATACAGTAGATCAGAGAACAACGTACCGATTCCTCTCAAGGAAATTCTTGCGCTTCTCCTCGTCAGTCATCTTGCGGCCCTTGCTGTCAAACTCTTCCTCCTTCAGGTTGGCATTCTCATCCTCGGAGTCGTCCTCGTCATCCATAGGGGCAGACATGCCCTTCTTGCGACCACCCTTGGGGGCATCTTCGGCCTTACGCTTGGTACCGGCGGCTTGTTTGCCGTTAGCAGCACCTTTCTTGCCTCGTGAACGAGTGTTCTTGTTCTGCTCACTTTGACCAGACTCTGAGAAGTCACCAGTATCAGCAGATGCCATGCTGTTGATGGAACCTTTGGTGTTGCGACGATGATCCGCGCCGACAGGTTGCACAGGCATGTGCCCAGCGTTCACCGATTGGCTATTAGGTGCCATTGAAAACGGTGGTTGGTTACTCCTTGCACCGCCGCCATTCTGACTTGCGAATGAAAGCAGGTCATTAGCGGCGCTGCTGACGTCATGGTTAGCGTAAGGATCATTCTGGGACCTTTGCTGTTGCTGCTGGGACTGCTGATAATTGTTTTGGCGATCCATTCCTGCGGTTACCGTATCTGGTTGTGAAGTGGGTGCTGCGGTAGACTTGTTTTGGTTAGCCTGAGCGGCTGCGCGCATAGCAGCCTGCTGAAAATCACCAGTTCCGGGGGTGACACCAGCACTTTGCAGGTTGAAAATTGCTTGGGTGTTGGGGCTGGGGGCAGGGAACATCGACCCGCCGCCGCCAGGTGTGAGACCAGTGCGCAGGGATGACTCGTTGGGAGTTGGGAAACCTCGGAAGGATTCGCTAAAGTAATCTGTCTGACCGGTAGGGCCGCTGAGCATAGCAGGACTTAGAGGACCAGCGCGCAATGATTGCCAGCCAGGTGTGATGCCGGGCAAGGGAGATGGCGACGTAATGTTTGCGACCGGTGGCAGAATGGTACGACCACCAGGTGTCTCTACAGAGCCGTTGCCGCCGAAGGATTGCTCAAAGACGTTTGGCTCCAGCGAGAAGGGGTTATGTACAGTGTTGAAGTAGTCAGGTGTGTCGCCTGTTGTTGACGGCTTAGGAGGAGGTGCCAGCGGCGCTGCATTCGTCGTCGCAGGCTTCGCGTCAGTGTTGACAGGCTCGGACACGGTAGCTGATGAATGGGTTAGCCAAATGCTGATGACAGCGACGATGCGCGAGGCGATTGTGGCCAGTCGCGTCGCGTCAGAGGCACTTACGAATTTCCTTGATGTCCGTCTTGGTCTCTGCTGGCTCTGGTGTCGACTTGTCAGCAGTGTTTGTACATGGTAGCATGGCAGCAGTAGTGTATAGGATGACGTGATGCGCGAGTAATAGCAGCTGCAGGCGCACACAGCGTGCAAGCGTAGAGTGTGAAGGTATGTGGCGACACGACAGAGGGCTGTGCGGGCATGGGGGATGGGGGGCACTCACCTTCGGTCTCAGTCACGACAGGAAGGGTACCTTTGCTATCTTTGGGAGAGGACATCTTCGAGTTCGGGGGGGAAGTGCGTGCGGTTTGAGTTGCAGCAGCCATGTTCGGGGTGGTGACGTAGCAGTCGTGGTCCAGGATGATCGCCTGTAGTACTCGGGCCTAACGAGCACACTTCACTCTCCACACACACAATGTGTCTCGAGAAAGCACCAACGCGTTAGGGCAGCGTGCGCTGTTCGATATGCTCCTAAATCTTCAACACGAAAAATCAGCACGCGCAGGGTGAGTTTGGTAGTGCAGCCGAACAGTGCGACACGACGGGTGGCAGAGGGCGACGGGAGGGTGGTTGCAGGCCCTTTGGGGGCGAGGCATGCGGCGCGCGCAACAGCAGCAGCACAACAACACAGCGACGTACCTTCAGCGAGACAGGAGAGTGCGCAAAGTGCGGGGTAACGCTCTGCGCCTCAAATATCGATATTGAAAAGCGCCGCCAGCGAGGATGCGATTGTCTGAGAGATCTTGAGGAATTTCGACGGTGACGTCAAGCCCCTGTGAAGATGCTTCCGGCTGTCGCAGTGCGCTTTCACTGGATGCGCAATGTTCTACAAACACCAAGCACGTTCCGGCAGCTTGGTTCGAACAAAAACTGTTCACTGGGATCTCAATGAGGCTCTTCCCTAGGCAGAGACGGGGATTGTTGCTCGTGGGTGACGATGACAATGGAGGCGTTCGCGATGAGGTCAGAGGGCAGGACAGCGAGCAATTTCTGGAAGTGACGCAGCTTCTTGCCAAGATCATAACGTGATCCAGCGTCTTCCGGGCTAGAACCGTCGCTCTCGGACCCGCAACCATTCACAGCGCTCGGTCTCCTCACCGCCCCCAGGCGTTGTGCAGATCGCTACCCCTTTCGCTTCGCCTGCCACGAGAGTCCTCAGCACGGAGCCGTGCGGCCTCGTCGATTTGGTCGGCATTCCGTTCCTGCAGCGTTATCTCGTGATATCGTCCCTTGAAGTAGACGTTTAGAATGCAACCCATCGCAACAACCACACCCTTTCGGTGTGCACCTATTCGAGTGAGTAGGAAGGAAAACTTTCCGAGGCCGAGCCATCCAACCGTCATCGAATCGATATCGCATTGCCGGGTCCGACTGCATCTCGATCCATACGCATCCGTGGCATCGATGTCGATCGACTGCTTTTGCACTTTGTGAGTGGACAGTCGATAGTGGTCGATAGCGTTCACCATGAACCAATTGGGGCACACCCAAACTTCCTAGCGTTGTTCCATCAGTAAGCGGAGGTTTGGGTAAAGGGTGCCGCTTTGAAATCAGACAGAAGTGCCGGTGGTGACTTTGAAGGACTGGTCTGCGCCGCGGAGTGCGACAAGCAAGGCTGGTGTTGCGCAGTGCAGTTTAAGTATAGGCATTTGGACTATGGTTGAAATCCTCAGTGTTCAGCACCGGAACGTGACACGAGATGAAAGGATGGCTTCTACGAAAAAGCAAAGATCTGTTGGCATACAGTACACAGGCATACACACCAAATGACATCATACAAATGCCACACTCGTTATTCAGCACGGTTAGATAGCTGCAGTTGAAAATAGTAAGGGGTGCATGCACACTCCGGTGTCTATCCGAGGAGCTGTCTAGGCGATACCCATCCAGCAGAACCTTCCCAAACAAGACGTCGTGCTCACCATGAAAAGTAAGCCGAGTAAAGGGTTAATGTAGGTTTCAAGCCATTCTTAGTACACTCATGTACGCATGTGGCAGGTACACATTCGAGATATCAGTGTTCAGTGAGAGATAATATCAAAGTAAAATAATAAATCCTCAAACAGACCTGATGCTAGCCAGACAATGTCAAAGGCCAAGCAGATACGGTACGCATAATAATTTATAGTATGCGAAACAACATACATGCCAGATTGAGTTTCCTACAAGAACATATTCCACATAGACATCTAACGACGACAACGACTAGAGCACCAATTCCAAAGCATCACCTAAACATCACATACCACAAGCCAGACCCAGAACGCACTCAAGGACACAAACACGACTTGATACCGAGTACATAGCTTCCAGACACACCACCCTCCCACTCCCCTCCACCCCAGCACTACAACCCACCACACATAGCAGCCCATCCAGTGTACTCCCCCTCCCCCCTCACGACCCCCGATACGTCGTATACCCAAACGGCCCCAACAAAACCGGCACATGGAAATGCTCCCCCTTCTGCCCCTCCCTTACCACAAACTGCACCACCACCTCAGGAAAAAACGTACTCACGCCCCTCCCACCGAAATACCCCTCCGTGTCAAACGTCAAGCTGTACTTCTTATCCCCAGGCGCGTGGAACACCTCGTCCAGCCCTGTGTTTGAGAAGGGCGAGGTGGGTGTCCATGAGGTGACGCGGCCGTCGCTGTTTGTTGTTGCGGAGAAGGTGAGTGGGGTGGTGGTAGAGGTGGAGGAGGAGGAAGGGTTCAGCAGGGTGAGGACGACGGGGATGGAAGCGGCGGGTTTGCCGAGCGTGGTGTCGAGGACGTGGCAGGTGATGGGGGGTTTCTTCTCCGTGGACATGGTGGGCGTGGGTGTTGGGGATGTGGCGGCGAGCTGGTTGGAGAGCGCGGAGAGGCGGTGTGTTGCGGTGGAGGGCATGCAGAGGATGTATGCAGCGGTGTGTGCGGTTTGGTGAGCAAATTGGGTGTGTATGGTGGTGATCAGATGCGTTGCGAGGTGGTGTCTGGAGCTGGGACGCGAAGGTGGCTGTTGGGACGTTGAAGCTGGTTGTTGCTTATTCGTGCTTCAGCTTGCGGAATGTACTTATATTCCTGCAGGCGAGTGCAATGAAGGTGATTTGGACGAGAGAAAAGTACACTTTTGTTCAAGAAATTGCCCTATCGCAGGAAAGCTTGTTGTCGAAGTTGGTTGTTGCCCCTCCACGATGCTCAACCTTCGGCGTCCTCCGCCATCTCCATACGCCGATCACCGTTGTGCACATTTCAACGGCTGCACAATCACGCACAAGGCCTACAGGCACAAATCTATGCTCCGAAAAAAACGTTCTGGTCGTTTCGACATCTTCCACGGCAACGTACCGGGTACTATTCTAATTGCAGAGTATTGAAACGCGTGATCGTCTGTCACGCCAGTGCAAGTTGAAACAAACGTCCCGTTACTAGAGTTTAAAACATATGCAAACATTGACACCACACAGACAGTACGAATGCGAGGAACCAGGTATACTGTCGTGCAAGAAAATTGGTATTTGCTCATACGAGTCAATACATACATACATTGAAGCTAAGCGTGCTGGTCATCGCACGTGCTAAAGATATCCATATCCATAGAAGTGAAGTGCGTAGAAAACGAAGAAAGTGCCGTAGTTGGCTGAGTAAACCGTGATATCTTTCAAACAAAATCATGACAAAATCGCTCACCCAGTCCGCTAGACATGGGGGCTATGCACCAAACGCCATGCCAAAAACCAAATCAATCCTCTGAAGACCTACGACCAGCGTCTACTTCAAGTCACTCTTGAATTTGTCTGCAAACGGACTCTGGTCCCGCTTCGACATGGCGCTCGCACGTCGCTCAGACTCCTCAACAATGGGTGTCATTGGCATGCGTGAGCGATCGGTGTCGTAGGATGTGATGCGCGACCCTATTGCTGGTCGGTCTGTTTGATCGACCGCAGAGCTGTCGCTGAAAGGACTGCGCGTGTCAACGAGGCCTGTAGGTGTAGCGTCCTGAATCTCCGTCACGCCTGAATCGCGCGAGCTCAGAGAGTTGCGTAGCAAGCTCTGGCGCGAGCGCTGGTGATCCTCGTCGTCATCAGATTCCGAGTCCGAGCCTGCTAGGCTAACAGCCTGACGGGCACGTGCGTGCGAGACGCCTGAGTCTGTTGAGGCTACAGAGTAGTTGGTGAGTGGTCGTGCGGGAGGGACAAGAGCCTCAGGGGTTCCCACTGCCGTCCTGTCGCCGCTGGTGAAGGAGCTTGCCACACTCTTCGGTGGTGTGGTATCAGAGCTCTTCTTCTTGGTGATGTTCAAGGCGCGGACTGGTCCGAGTGTTGCTGTGCTTTGGACGGAGCTCTTGGAACTGAGGCCAGGCATTTGAATACGGATTGGCTTGACCTGCTGCGCGTGCTTGGGATCAATCTGCGGGACTGGCGGTGTGCTCATCGTGCTCAATGCATCTTCGGGCGTGTTGGAACCGTTGGACTTGACACTGACGACAGCAGCCTTTCCGCGCACGATGGTCTGAGCCGGCAGAGGAGAGACAATAGCGTTCTGACGGTACATGGTCGAGGCGACACTGTTACGGGCGAGACTGGGTGCAATACTCTGGCGTGTGCTGTCTGAAGCCATGGAATCGCGGAAGTCGGGGACGAAAAAGTGGCGGTCTGCGTTGGAGTACGGGCTGCTCATTGCAGACGAAGGAGACATTGCAGGAACCGGCGGCACGGGGGGGACGAGAAGGTCGGGCGATCCAGGTCCTGAGCGATTTGTGACGCCAGGAATATATGCGATCTGGATGATGTTGGAGGCGCGAGTAAGAACGGACGAGGCCATCGAGGCGACAGTGTGGGTGGATGCTCGGGTACTCCGTCGCGAGGCAAAGTCCATGTCGGTCTTCTCTTGCTGCTCCACCTCCTCCTCTTCCTGCCACTCCATCTCAGATATCGGCCGCCTCTTCCCCTTCAGACAGTACTTCCAGATGACGAAGACAATCACGGCGATGACGGCGATACCTCCAATGACTCCGCCAGCAATGGCACCGACATTCGGCTTGTTAGGCTCGCTTTGACGCTCTGTGGGATCGATCATGCAGGATACACTAGCGCAGGCATCGCAGCTCTCTGGTGTCAATATGCAGACCTTGCCGCCAGAGCAGTTCATGCCATCACAGGACAGGCTCTTGCCCTTAGTATCACACAAGACGCAGCGCTTGAAGAGCACACGCTCAAGTTCTGCAGGCACGTTAGCCGCAGATATAGTCAGCGGGGTGATGGGGGAGCCGAGCATACCTTTGCGAGCGTTGAGCTTCATGGTGGCGGCGGTGGTGATGGTTCAGAAGGAGATCGACAGGCACAGGAAGGCCAGAAAGACCAGGCGTCAGCAGTAGACACCAGCCGGGCCAAGGTACAACGCTGGCTGGCGAGGGATGTGGCGGCGAGAACAGGCGTGGTGCAACAGCAGTGGGCGGTGCTGATCAAGGATAAAAGAAGGAAGGAACGGTGATGGAACAAGGCAGGGGCGCTAAAGGAGTGAGCGCGGATGGGGGAAGCGGCGACGGCCAGCAGAGCCTGAGGAGGCAGTGGAAACAAACACAGCGAAGGATGGGCAGATGCGCAAAGAGATGCGGACGCAGAGACGACGACAAAGAAGCAATCGGCCGCCCGTGTGGAGAAAGAGGCCTCAGGACAGGGCAGGACGGGGCAGGCCAGGCGTGGGAGGGGAGATGAAATGCCGGCGCTGTTGGGAACCAGGCCCTGGCAGGCTGGTTCACGCTGTGCAAGCCGCGTATGTTTCGTCTGGCGCGCTCAGGCCAGGGACCGCTTTGTGCACGCGGATGAAGGAGGCAGACAGGGACACAAAGACAACGTCCAAAACGCTCTGCTGCCCGCTTGGTGATGGTGTTGCAGCCGGAGAGCAGTGTCAAACAGAGGCGATCAGCGCGGGCGGGTAGAGGGGGTCTTTGCTTGGATTCTGGAGTCGCTGCCGTGGCCGTCTGGCATGGCTCTTTTCGCTCTTCCGCAGCTGACTGCTCGCCCGCCCCATCCCGGATCGTGGCGCAGAACCTAATCTATTTATTGCATGCACTCCTAGCCGTGCCTGGCGAACGCCTGCAGCACACAAAGGGACCCAGCGCGCTCTGCACGACGTCAAGTATCGCCATGCACCAGCTGCCCTTTGGTGTACTGCTGCAAACTTGTCGCACGCCTCCATCCTTTTGCCGCCTGTGTTGAGCAGAGAGGCTGCCCTGCGTCGCAAGGCCCGTCAGCCCGGAGCATAGGCGCCCTACGCAACTGTCTCCACACTGCGACTGTCTCTTGCAGCTTGGCCAATATATCGAACCCTGGAGCTGTCCTTGTCGCCCACCACGTGCGGCCTTCTGCAGCGTCTTGCAGCACCTGTCGGTCCTGTCCAGTGTCCACATTCCAGAGGCCCTTGTCACGCAGCCCAATTGGATGATTGGCAGACTGCGCAGCTGAGCCTTTGAGCAGCCACGACAGCCTGGGCAGTTCAACAATCCAATCTGTCCGGGCCTCGAGCAGCGACAGAGTGGGCAGCCACACAACTCCACTCACCAGCCAGCCAGCCCCGAACGGTTCACCACCTGTCATGCAGGCGCACTCTAGCCAGGCACATCTTCATCAGTGACAGCACCCACCTCAACTCATCGTGTCCCACACCAGAGATTTGCCGTCGTAATCTTGCGTAATTTTCATCCGCCAGCCAGTCATGTCTCGAGAATGGCTAATTGACACGGCTTTCCGTGCCACAGACAGGACCCCCTTGCGGTCGGAGAATTGTCTAGACTCGAGCACCATTGATCAACCGTGGGTCTGCTGCCAGCACTCACACATCACGGCATGCGCCTGCCCGACCATGATTTCCGAGTCTCGCAGTCTGCGTGTCGCACGGCAGCTGCTTCTTGTCTGGCTTGCAACGCGCTGAGACATGCTTCCTCTTTTTTCTGCATGGCACACAACGGCTAAGACCACACTCCTTGGAAGACCAAGCCGTGGCACCAAAACCAAGAAAGCCGAAGAGCGTTTCGAACATGCGCTTGCTGACAGTTGAAAGATGTCATTTACACAAAACGTCTAGGCAGTGTGATCTGCAGCGCGCCCGCGCGCTTCTCCACGTTCACCGGCCGCACATCTGAAACGGCCATGTTGGCTACACTGCGGCAGCGAGCCGGTGCCGATCGACGTGTTCTGAAGTGCAGTCGATCCGAGATGCTCATAATCGGATGCTCACGAAGATGACGAATATTCTATCAAGTCCGCCAGCAGCATCGCTTCGTCAATGCATATCAATCTATCTGTGAAAAAAGAATAACGAAGGTGCGAATGTAAAGAAATCGTTTACAGCACATTCGCAGAGTCGTTTCTGCCCCAACTGGAATCATGTCAATAGCAGCAACGTTTTCTGAGAACATTGCTGGCGAACGTGAACATTGCTGTCACAGCAGCTTCACTGGACCTTTCACTCAATCGCTCTATCGACAACGATAGTGCTTTTCACACGCCCAACAATCACTGTGCACAAAGATTAAACCATGCCTTGTATGCATAAAGCCAGATCAATCTTGCCCTTCTGCTCATTATCCATGATCTCAACGTACAACAACTCCTAAGCCTCGGAAAATACCACTATAGTCATGACACGCTACTCCTCTCGGGAAGTCCATGGTGATGGCGAACATATGTACGGCAACCGCTTTGATGCTGGCGAATTCAACACCTATGGTCGGTCCCGCGGCCCCTCTTCAAACGCCTACTCAGACGGCACATCCCACGATGGTGCCCGCGCATCCAACTCGTCCCGCGGTCGGCAGTCCGCGTACGAAAGAGACGGCTACCCCATGGAAGGTGCCTATGGTGGCGAGCAAGACCTGCGCCGTTACATATCACGCGTCACTATGGGGGAGAACTCTTCCCACACTGACCTGCCTAGACGCTCCAGCCGCGGCGAGAACACCTACCCCACAGGTAGCCGCTCTGGAAGCGAGCGAGACCTGCATCGCCACATATCGCGCGCCACTATGGGTGAGTCTTCCTCATTCACTGACCTACGTAGACGCCTCGGCCGGGATGAGCAGTACGTATATGATCATGACCGCCGTCAGGTACGTCGCCGCCCAGAGCGTGAGCGCATCAACGACATAACTGAGCGTCATCAGCAGCGAATGCGTGAGGAGAATAATCGTGACGAGGAGTTTCCCGAGCATCTGCGTGGCTATGCTAGTAGGGGTTTCTTCCCGTCGTATGGGTACCGATAGGCTTCTACTTAGCCCGTGGTGAGTGTTGATCGAGTGTTTGCTCATGTACGATTGTCACCAGTAAGTCGTGATCTGACATCATGTCTGATATTGCACGTACCTCAAGATTTGTACTTGTTGCATGAACAGCCATATTATGAACTCTGTTCGAGATTGCAAATTGCGATTCGAATATCTATACCTCAAGATTGTAATATTATTAATTCTGCTTTATCATTTACTACTCGTCCACACACAAACATTGATGTTATTCAAATTTACTCTGTGATTGTAATTCTTTTGGCTTCTACCAAACACTCTCTGGCCCAGTTTTTCTTTTTCTTCAGCATTGTTCGCCCTTGCCATGATGATGTCGTTCACGTGCATCAGAACAAAGCGGATCACTTATTCTCAGCCCCTAGATGCACACTGTCGCTAAGTACGTATTTGAGGAAGCCACAAAGGGGAGAACTAATCCAAGTCCCCAGAAGAAATCTCACGAATTCAAGCTGGGTCTCGTTATTCCCTTACTCTTGGCTGTGATAAGCCAATTTTAGATCTTGCCAGCAGTAGAGGATGCTGATGAGGTAGTAATGCGCGTCTATATTCGGAGGAAAGAACAAGACTGGGGAAACATGGAAATAACGCTCGATAGGCATCACAATACCTCCATTACCAGATCTCTCACTGCCTCGTGAAGGGATAGCGAGCAAACCCCACAAGATTTACAAGTTGGGAACCTGCATCCTTCCGGCCCGTGCATTCTCGTGGAAGAAGGGGGGTTTGCATCTGTCATCAGAGCCGAAGGTCGGAAACCGGCAGAGTGCAACTTGCATCCTACATAGACACCCCCCCTCGCGACTTTTTGTACGACTAGCGAGGCCGATTATAGGGCGAGGAAGCAGGCGCAATGTGCAAAAGACGATGAGTCGAAAGTATAAGCCACAATCTAGTCCAAGGAGAGCAATGTATTACCGGATTAGGTTTAAGCGGCTCAGGCCTGCCTTGCGAAGTTGAGCTCCCCCTTTGTTTGTTTGCTTAATAGCTTGAATCCTGAGACCCGAGTTTCTCGTACCTACTATACCTGTAGAAGAAAACATGACTCACATCAGCATGATCTCTGCGTGTGAGAAGATTAAAAAGCTGTGGTTGTGCGAGATGACGTCGATTTCTCAGCAACCAGATTATTCATCTCGGCGTTTGCATGCTGACAGTAGAGAAGCTGCTTTGCAACACCGCCCAGCAGAGACATGCAACAAACAGAACTGTGAGACATGGTCATGGTCCCATATAAGATGCTTATACCGAGTTATAAAGCAATGCACACACACAGTTTAGATACAAACAATCAAACGTTTTCTATACAATGCCTCACGCTATCCAAGACGTCGAAGTAAGCTCTTCACAACAGCATGCATATCAGAAGAAGTCGAAGACAAGATCATTACCGCGTGAGCTCCAACAGCTCATAGTCCGACTACACGAGATGCAAGAGCTATTCATCCAATCACAACTAGCCCACTCCATCAACCGACAACTGCATCTGCTTGCCAAAACCAGTACACCGCCTACACACATCGTTTCCCTCGGCCTCGGAAGCCTTCTCGTCACAAAAGGCCAATCACGTCGCCTCAAACAGCTGGCAATCCTAATCGCCATCCGCGACTACCTCCAGAGAGAACAGAAGCAGCCAATAGAAGTGTATGCACAGGATCCGACATTCACACGGTCAGACGAGACCTTACTCGCTTCCCTCGGCATTCGAATACTGCGCACACCATCCGGAGATGATCTTGGAGAAGCTTCATCGCTCATCATACCCAGCACACTTGTCTACTCGCCGTTCCTGACGTTAGAAGCGTATGAACGGCTCATAACGGGACATGGACACAGCTTGCAGTATCTCGTGGGTGACGACTTCGATGCGTTATTGCGAAAGTGGCCGAAGCGGAGCTCTGAGCGAGTGCAGGTTGAGGGGGTTATGAGGACGGGACTGTCGATGTTTCGGAGGAAGGCGGTGGCTGGTGATGGCTTTTGGGAAGCGGGGGATGAGACATTTCCTATGGCTGTGTACACTAGACCGGGTATTGGGTTGGCGAAGATAAAAGCTTGTATATGATAGTAGAAGATGATGTTGATGGCTGTGAACAGCCGATTCTTTGAACAGTTCAGTCTCTCGAAATCATGTTTGAGCTTCGATTCATCGTAAATGTTCTTGGGGGGGGGACAAACTTCGACTCATGTCAGATCCGCGGCAGGTCATGACCAAACCCTCACATGCGCGGTAGGGCCATTCATGTTGCTGCTGGTCAAGCTTGCGAACTGATGTCCGAGATTACGCAGATACGTGTGAGCCCGTCACAACAGTGCACAAAAGTTTTGTACAACTCGATGTCTGTGGGGCTCTGTGACTCTCGTGATGAGGCATATGGCCTGGTGTAGTGGAGCCTTCCACCGAGTGAACAGACTTCTGAATTTTGCGAATGCGCTCCTTCAGATCATAGCCACAGGCGCCGCAGGCATTGTAGTTTGGCAATGATTTTAGCCGGTGTCTACCACGAACCCCAGCACCTATCCGGAACAGATGAGCTTAGCGTCTCTGTCAAGCGGTGGAGCTATGCATAGAAGATCTTGTGCGAACCTGGCGCAGGCAGTTCGACCCTTTGCGACTCTGCTGCGTCAGCCTCGACTCGTGTCGCATCGACGCTCGCTGCGTGCCCACGTAATAGCTCTTGTCCTCTTCCTACAGACCGCGCAAGATCTTCTTGCCGTCTTTGCATTTCCACTTTTTCAATTATTTTGCGACATATGTCCCGATGCGCCTGTTCCATTTTGCTCTTGACAAACGGCATCAGCCACCACGAGCAGCTGATCTCAGCATCCTCGACAAGCACCCATTTGGCGTCACCAATACCCTGACCTTCTCCTTCAACCTCGCCATCGATGCCGCCCTCCATGACATGGTAATCTGCACGTACAATGATGCCAGAAACTTCTGCCCGCGACTTGATGCCCGTGGGTATATCCTGGTAGCAGCTCGGAAAGGTGATTACTTTCTTCCCCCATTGACCAATGCCTGGTAAGAGAGTAACGCACTCAGTTACATTATAGGTATGGACAGGGTTTAGATCCGTCGGGTACCAGTAGGTGTCCTTGAGCGTCTCTGGCGCCGTGCTCGATAGCTTCTCGTGGCCTGTCGTCAGGGCTTGGAGGCTGAGTGTCGTACTATGATCCTGGAGAGCAGCGATGACTTCTGCTGGCGTGATATGTGGCGGAATCAGCGCGGCTATATGAAGGTGGTGTTTCGCGCTCATCGCGGTGTGTCGTCAGCCGTGGCTTCGCAACGAGGGGAGGAAGCACTCTGTCAGTGACACCTATAATGCTGCGCTATGAGAGATGAG
This sequence comes from Stagonosporopsis cucurbitacearum, assembly GCA_016920805.1. Lineage (NCBI taxonomy): Eukaryota > Fungi > Ascomycota > Dothideomycetes > Pleosporales > Didymellaceae > Stagonosporopsis > Stagonosporopsis cucurbitacearum. The sequence goes on along the minus strand of JAFEKD010000011.1, from coordinate 490,796 downwards.
TCCAAGGTGGTGGAATTGGCAAGTCAATGTATCAGCAGGTGGCTTCTTGAGTTAATGGTTGTAAAGCGCTGCTGAGATGTGCCGCGCTGACCCAGCATCAGCTCGCTGCTATTTGCGGCAAGCTCAAACCTGGTACAAACTGCGACTGGCGGGGACCTGCCGCCATAGAACCTGAAATATTGTTTACGGCAACATCGACCGTGCATCTTTATCTTCAATGCGATCCGGAACACGCGCGCTGCGTGATTGCAAGATACCACGAATTTCTGTTCCTTCCACGACCCCACGTCATCTGTAGCAGAGTCTAACCAAAAACGTTTAGCGCGCTCCCTCTACAAGCTACGTCTTCCAAGGCCTTCCGATTGTACTGCTCAAGCCGCAAACAAGATGAGAGAAAGGCTTCAAGAGTTCTTACGATCAATGTAAATCTCTGGTATCTCCTCAGAATCTTCACTCCATCACCAGTAGGCTATATTGTGCTTGTACACTACTTCCAACTTCCAAGCCCCCTTTTGCATGTCTGCTTTGAGGTGCTGCAGGAATTGAAGATTGGCAGAAGAAGGGCTGAGCGCGAGGCTGTTCAGAGCCTCTTGACTTCCATACAGTGACTATGTTCTAGCCTGCTAATACCATGTTAAAGGTAATCTTCGCGAACAGTGTATGCGAAAGGCAGCTCGAATGCTGTCAAACTCAGACAAAAGAGTGCCAAACTTAGGTCAGACTGTCAAACTACTGGACAGGATGATTTCAAATTGCTTTTGAAGGCGACAGAAACAAGAGATATTATCTCACATGGGCCAAATCGTCGCGATATAGTGAAGTCGCGCTTTCACCTTCACTCTTTGCTGTTAGCCCCACTACTACAAATGTTTATTGCACAGGCTCTGCAACCTTCCTATTTCTCCACCATTCGTTTATACCAGGCAGCCAGCTTGACAGATCACAGGCTCAATCTGCACAATTCCCAACAATGAGCAAATTTCCACTTCGATCAAGAAGCCCGAGTGCTTTTAGCAACAACATCAATAATAACGGCCACCCACACCACTTTGCCGCAGGCATTCAGATTATTCAATATCGCTCTTATCAGCGCGATATCTTCATTTATCATGTTCGCGAGCATCTTCTACCACTGCTCACAGTCTGCAGAGCACTGCAAAGCCAGAGCGAATACCGTGGCAAATTGACCGGCTTCGATCCCATCCGCTACTTCCCTGTAGTAGAAGGCGATCAAATCCCAACTGGATGTATCGAAGCTGCGTACATGCCTAGTATCCTGCATGAGAACGGCTCCGCGCTTGCACTGCGGTCAAATAGCACGACAGGGAAAGTGGAGTGGTTTATCTTCAGTGGACCTGTTCACGACACCTTCCTGTCTCGTATGATGTACTCTGACAGCAAGTGGCATCTGCAGCGTGACCCCGAACCAGATGATCCGCTCAAGATCTTCAACCTAGTTGGGTATGCCGAAAAAGGACTCAAGACCAGGCGCGTGAGGGGTGCAAATGCTGAGCACAAGGGCTGGCATGATTCTCTGTGTTCTGGAGAGCAAGGCAGGGTGACCTTAAAGCTGACTTGGAAGGGGTATGGGAATGATTTGAAGGCGGAGATGGAGCGTAGGGACCGAGAGGTAGGAAAGACAGGAGCGGAGCGCGGCGCGGAAGATCTTCGTCAGAAGGCATCGAATGCGTCGAGTCCTCCACAACCACCTCAGAAGCCAGCGGCCCGGCTTGGTATGTAGTGCATATACTTTATACCCTAGCGGTTTGCCGTTTTGCCTCTCAAGTACTACAATAAAATCAACCTCTCATCATGCAGTGGCAGCACTACAATAGTGTCTATTTAGGCCTCATTGAAAGACAAAAGCGCACAAGATTTGTTAGCAGGGCAATGTCACATGGCTGATGGAAAAAGTCATACATTGGTATCCATGGTGTATCAGGGAAAAGTGAATTTGTCTGGAAACAGATAAGATGAGTATTAGCGTAATTTTTATGCGCTTATTGAAGATCACTCCAGATCCTCTCCGCAGCTTTTCCATTCACCATTCCAACTTCGAAACGGGAGCCTCGTCTCAACCTCCCACGCCCTCGCTCATCCCTTCAGGCCAATCTCGTCCGCAGTGAGAATGAACTCCATAAATCCTGCGTTTGTATCGAGGATATTCTGAACATACTCCTCCGCGGTCGGGTAGAAGTTCGTTGGGTATCCAAACTCCAACGTGAACCCATGCACCTTATTCAACTTCTTATTTCCATACCAGCGACTGGAAGCATAGTCATCACTAGCGCCAGAGGTGGGGTATAAACCAACGGCCTGCTGAGGGAAATACGTTCTTCCGGCCACCGAGGACATGGCGGCGGTGGTGAGGTTTGCCTGCAGCTCAATGTTGTACCAGTCTTCTTGCTCGATATACTCGCCGTACAGAGTATCGTTGACAATACCACGCTTCCCATCGTAAGCAGGGTTGAATTGGCTCTGTTTAGGATCATTGGATTGGTTGATGTCATCTCCCCACGAGTACAGCAATGTGCCCGCAGCTGAGTGTACATCGATAAACCACCGGATCTTGGGGAAAATATCATACACCCATTTCATGTTACGTGTTTCCGGTTCTGAGAACGGGGCTGTACCGTAAAATGCCTGTGAAGCTGGGTCGGTTGATGCAGGAGTGGTAGAAGGATCAAAATGCTTGGTGAAGTTCCAGAGGAAGTCGAAGTTACGGTTCAGATCTACGCCAACACTGAGCGGATCGTTGGGAACGGACGAAGCTGGGTTGCGGTTCTTGCGCCAGATGTTACTGTTGGCTTGGTCGTGGCGGACACCATCCGGGTTGGTCATCGGAATGAAGACAATCCCTGCGCCGAGGGCTTTCTTGACATCGGAGTTGGTGTAGGTCTTGTTTCCGTAGGTAAGACCCTTGCGGTGCTTGTTGGCATAAAGCAGATCTGAGATGAAGTAGATAAGATTGTCCGGCCCACCTCGCTCGCGAGCATGGATACCAGATGTGAAGTAGATGTACTGCTTATCCTTCTTGATCTTTTCTGCTTTGTTGGCTACACCACCCCAGACTGTACTGCCCTCAAAGGTCTTGTATGGTGCCTTGAAGAGTTCAAGGCCATACTCTTTCTCTAAACCTTTTAGAGCAGTATATACCTCATCAGCATTCAAGATGCCGGCGCTCTGGTATGCGCCGTACGCATCTGGCTTCTGGCTGCCCAGGCCGCGAGGGGCAACCTTGCCTCCCTTGAAACGATCCCCTTTCCCAATGGGTGCTGTCGCAGCCTGTCGCTTGTTCAAGTGATCAAGGCTCTCAATGCGGATAGAACCAGCATCCAAGCTTCTTCTGTAATGCTCGACTTGCGCCTCCGTTAGCAGGGCGTGAAGCTTGTGCTCATTATTGGTAGGGATGACGGCAGGACGGCAGCCATAATCGATGTGACTGTTGTCCGAAACAAAGTTCAGCAACTCGGCCTTCTCCTTCGCAAAGAAGGCAACGCTCAATAGATCGTGTGCAAGGGCGGCCGAAGGCAAAAGACTAAGAAGCGTGGAGATCTTCATGATGTGTAGCGGGGGAAGTAAAACCTGCAAAGCATATTCAAGCTTCTCTACCTAGAATTTATACCGGGCGGCTGGCACGTCACTCATTCCACTGTTGCCCTGTTGATGAGTGCCACTCGCAAGATTCTGGTCCGCATGATTGACCTCCTTCCTAATTCAGACAATAAACCAAGACCGCCACAGGCTTGGCCATGCAGAACACTCACGATAGTAGCAGGTCCGAGCTGGTTATCTGCGAACAGAGGCGAATGATATCAGTGAAAATGCTCCCCGCAGTTCTAAGCTGGAAGATTTTGGTAATGGGTGTGGGGTGGCGTGGCCAAGCTCGTGGACTACGCTTGCAACAATCCGCCTCAGTGCTGCACACGCGGATACAATCTTAGAGCGTAATTGAAGATTTTACAGTGTGAGATCAGTGGCTACCTAAGAATATCTTGGGATGCTTGCAATGGAAAGTATAACTGAACAAAAGAGCTGTTTTATTTGCTATTCATGTAAAATCCTAGAGTCATAATCTTTCAGAAGGAAAGCTTCAGCCAAATACCAGCGCTCGAACCTCAATACTCTCTCTGCCTATCGCTCCTTCGGGGGTTCGCGGGTCCACGAAAGCGGTGTGGGGTACCCTTCCGTGCTGTCCAAAAGTCTCGTCGCTGTCGAAGCACTTGAGCAGCAGTCGATCTTCATTCTTCATGCCAGACCAATGGTACCACTTCTGGCCAGCATTGTAGCGTACAGCGGCTGTCTGGCCATTCCGATGGGGGTATCGATGCTCAATTGGAACCAGATCTTCGTCGGCGACAGTCTGGCTATCAGCCACAGCCAAGGAGAATCCCATCACTGGCCCATTGAGAGGCCGCCACACATTTATGATGCGATAACGACCCCGGAGCAACTGTTCGGCATCTTCAGGCGCATGGAGTCTGACTCTTTCCGCAGCGGACATTGGTGTCTGATCAACATGGACACGCTGAACTGGATTGCGATTGCCAGTTGGCCTGCGAATTGTATGATCGAAGAGGATTACTCTTTGCGCGCCAGGAACATTATCCAGTAAGAGCTGTTCGACCTCCGGATAGTATACAGCACGTATCCGCTCATCATCGTTGAATTCTGTTTCCAAGCTCTTCACGTTCTGATATGTATCGAACGCATTGTGGTCGAGATTGAATTTCTGTTCTTGGCCACGCAAGTCATCCAATGTTACCTCTTCCCAGCCGTCACCCCAGTTTCGTTGCGGGACACCAGGGAGAGGTTCAACGTAGTTGTGGGGCGGCGAACCGTCCCCTGGGGCTTTGTAGAAAGACAACTTTGCACTAACGGATCCACGAGGGATGCGCAGCCCTTGGAAATTGACGTCTTCAGCTTTTGAGGTAGAGACTGACGGGGCCGACGACCCAGAGAGTTGATGTGCTGGGATTGGACGGGACAGGGCGGTCGTCATGTTGGCGGGATCGATATTTGATGAGGTGGCGATATTGTGATTTATTTCGCTGCGTGCAAGAGATGGCGGAAGTGTAGATGTGATGCTATTGATTGTAGCAAGGCAGCTAACAGTCATCTGCGGCGGTGTTTTGTATTGTACGCGTTTAGTCGTATGTGTCAGTGGCATGTATCAAGGACTGTCTTTGGCGACGTTATATAGGACAAAACATGTTTGGGATTAGAAATGCTCAAGAAGGCTATTTCGCAGACACGAATATGTCAGCCATTCATCCGTCGAGGCTGTTGCTTTTGCGGGGAACACGGCGATGATGCCATCGGTTATTTCCGCCCCTGGCTTGGTAATACAGTCTGCCTTAGAAACACTCCGACAAAGGTCGTGATTACTAGGTTGCTTAGCACTTACCCTTCAGCAAAACGACCGATTGGCGGCTGCCCAGGTAAATCTGAGGATTTAGGCGTTGCTCCGACCGGTGGGCGAGAGCGGAAGAGGGGGAGCAAGCAGTCTTGGCACCATCATTGCAAGTCTGATCAAGATTTCGCCTCTCAGCTAGTCAATTTGAAGGCAGCCACAACGTCTCGCAAGCTGGATCATTGGTGAAACAAGCTAGCTGTACAGGGGCTTGGTGCCTTTTTTATTCATGCATCGGAAAGGTTCTCAGTAGACCCAGAAGTCGGGCTGCTCTACCTGAGATTTGAGCGCCAGGTAGGAAATGCGAACTTTTCGGCCAGAATTTGAACGATCAACTTCCACAGCTCTGGAGATTCATTCCATTGTCGCGGCTTGGTTCCTTGTTACCATGACAGCCTAAGGCGCTTTCATTCAACAGGCTAGAGTCACGTGACATTAGGAAAGTCAATATTGACCGTTCCAGTTTTTGGACACTGACAGTAAGCTCAAGCACCGCCCTGTGAGTATTTTAGGGTCAGGGGTAAAATTGAGTTCAAGAAGGGTTGGAAACCAGTCTATCTCCCGCCTTTCCGCAACCGATGTCATGGCCCCGTCTTTACACATGCGTCGGATGGACGTCATGATATTATTGACCCTTGCTACGTCAACAAGACCACCAACTCAACTGTTATAAGAATTACGTCGTTCGTCGTAGAGCCACAACTATGTTTCGCCTTTTCTCCAGTACGCTTCCCAGGACTACCAAAACATTACGATCTCGATTTCAACCTAGAATAATTTGCAACTTTGCAAGCAACATGGCCCCCGGCAAAGCCAGCACAGACGAGCTCAAAAGCAATAAGCTTTTTGATGTCTCAAATGTTACAGCTGTTGTCACTGGAGGAGGTACTGGCATCGGTCTCATGATCACTCAGGCGCTGGTTGCCAACGGTGCCAAAGTCTACATCACCAGCCGACGGGAGGAGACTTTGAAGAAAACCGAGGAATTGCATGACCACGAAAACGGCAAGATCATCCCCATCGTAGCAGATGTTAGGTAAGTAGTCAACCGCAATTCTTGAATGCTTGCTGACCACAAACAGTGAACCCGAGGACGTCAAGCGGCTGTATAAGGAGATCAGCGAGAAAGAACCCGAGGGTATCCAGCTTCTAGTCAACAACGCTGGCATTGCACGTGACGATAGCACCAAGTTCTCTACCGCTGGCGAGCCAAATTGGGAGGATGCTCAGTCAATCTCTGACCACTTCCTGAAGTCGCCACCTCAGTCATGGGCCGATACCTTCAAGACCAATGTTGGCAGCATTTTTTACATGTCGATGACTTTTCTGCCTCTGTTGGCCAAGGGCGGAAGCAAGACACCCGGCTACACCTCATCTGTTGTGAACGTTTCATCTATATCTGGTGCGATGAAGGGCTCCAGCTCAGGACAGTTCGCGTACGCTTCCTCCAAGGCTTCAGCTACGCATCTCTCGAAAATGCTTGCTACTACTTTCTCCGGCGCGAAGGTCCGTGTCAATGTCATCGCGCCTGGTGTTTTCCCCTCGGAGATGACCACCGGTACTTCTGATGAGGACAACAAGAGTGTTATTGAGAGTGGAATGTCAAATCCTGCCGGTAGGCCTGGCAAGGATTCGGACATGGCTGCTTCGATTCTCATGCTCGCTGGTCCAGGTGGTGTCTTCTACAATGAGCAGATCTTGTACCCTGATGGTGGCAACACTCTCGTCCAGCCCAGCTCGAAGACATAAGCGTTGAAGATAATAAGCTGTAGTGTATCAACCCTGATTGTGTGTAACGAGTTGACGAGTACGTATATAAGGTTTTTACCAAAGAATCGTTACTGCTCTGGGTTGAAGTATGTTGGTCCCTAGACATACTACATCCCTGGCTGTGAATTCGAATGCGCGAATTATTATGAATTTCCGGTAACTGCTGGATTAGCTGTAGTACTTCGTTAGAGCCATCGAAATTTTTGGAAAGGTCCGTGCTGATCGATTAGATGGTGAATTGCCCCACTTCGCCGAGTCAAGCCGGCGAAAAACTGTTGGAAAAAAGAATTTGAACAAACACTTGCTCGGAAAGCAAGCAAATATGAGAGTCTTCAAGCGGATTGCATTTCTTTTCTTAATATGACTAAGTTATAAATGATTTTTTCTTACGACTGTTCATCAAACAGATTAATATCTGGCCTAATGGCCCAATGGCAAGGCGCTTGACTACGATCATTCTAAATCAAGAGATTCCAGGTTGTAAGTAAAACCACATCATCCGGCATACGTTCGATTCCTAACAATTCTACAGCGACCCCTGGTTAGGTCATACATCTCTCTTTTTTTTTGGCTAGAATTGTCATTGATTGGAGCTTAGCACACTTCCTTATCCTCTCAACTACATAGCGCATGCGTCCTATGTTTCCAGATTCGCCCGCTGTGTAAGTCATTTTTTTGACTTCTACTATGTCTGCGTGTTGTCTCCTGGTGTTGTGATGTTGTGTTCATTCATGAAGGCAGAGGTAGGGTCATGCAGATATGTGGTTGTATCTTGTCCAAAAAATGCTCAGAGTATGCGATCTTATTCAGGTCATGAGACTCAATCTATCTATCTGCATCCCAAGTTGTTTCTTTTGGAGGCATTGCACCTCAACTCTGTTGTTGTTTGAACCCAAGTAGTTGGCCCCGAAATACCTACGAATCACGATACAAACGGTTGCCAGAACGTCAATGTCAAAGGTAACTTGCGATATAAGATATCGAATGATTTCACGTGGTCAATCGTATCTTGCTACCAAGCTCTAGTCCGCAGTCATTGTTCCTGCGAGCTTTTGCGCACTCAATGTGCGTGGCGCTAAATGCGGTTTAGCGCCGTCGACCTCCGTCACCTGGGCAATCATGATCTTCTACAAGAGCTCTTGATGCTGTCGGACGAAGCCGAATTCCTACATGCTGATTGTGCTACACAGTCACCTGATTAGATTAGCAGAAAGGGACGGCCCTTCCGCTGCTTTACGACTCGTAAGCGCGCATCGACGTGGATGATTGCTACCCAAGGATGCACCATTTTCCAGGCCTAGCTATGACGGAATTGTGCACCTGATCAGCTATCGGATCATACACTCGATCTGAGCCGATGTCTGCTTATTGTCACCAAGTGACGTCCTTCGTTGTGGTGTTATCTCTTCACTTCCAAGACATGGACTTGGAGACAGCACATACCAGCCATGAGATTCACTCATCGCTATTGACCGAAGGATCTTATAGCCAGAAAATTGGATCTTCAGAACTATGTACAGTTGCGCTACCTGCTCTTTGATGCATGCCTTGTGCGCAGGGTCGAATCCTACAGAAGGGCACCCAGAACTCTTTAGGCGTGTCACAGCAGCCGTCGTGTAACTATTGGTAGGGTTAGAATTGAGTCCCGCCTTCGGGACCAGAGCCGTGAATCAGGTTCTTCGGGGAGGATGTCTGATCGACCCGCATGTTGCATTAATGATTGATTGGTGCGAAGTCAAAGCCTCTGGTCCACGAATAACCAATTATTTGACTTTGATCTCCCGGAAGGTGGGTCCGGCACTGTGTCGCTGAAGTGGTATTTCGAGCTTGCCGGCTGCGAATGGCAAGCCGCATATGGGAAACAGGTGACAGAATGCCAGTATTTCCAAAAGCGAACACTTCTTATGCACCAGGTCGGAACGGTACGACAGAACTTTAGCATCGTAAGTCACCTTGATCTGTTGTCCAAGTATAGCCCCACAATCCTTGATTTAATCCCCCTGCAGAAATCTTGCCTGCAACACATGTACAACGAGTGCACGTTGGGCTCGTATACAAGCTGGGGCTTGTGAAATCCCTTCGGCAACATCCTCTTCCACTCCTTCATCCCGTCTCACTCTTGGCGTCGCGTACCATACGAGCTGCACTCTGGCTCAGAGTGCAACGCTCCGGGATGGATACACGTGTTCGATCCGTTATATGAGATAACCCGGATGGCGTCAACGGCATGTCGGTAGTTCCGAAGCACCAGAAGTTCTGATTCTTCTTCGGCTTTAGCTTTGGTCAATCTCGTCCAATGGGTACCCCTTTGAGTTACATTCACTAGAGATCGAATCAGGGCTGAGGTTATATAAGAAGATAAACATTCAAACCTAAGGCAGCTCTGGTATTTTAATGCTGTAGCATATTGCCAACACAAACTCCAATCGTACCCCGTTGTATCTAAGCTTTTTGACGTGGCAATGTCATTGCACTACAATGCCGCATCTTCGATCCTGCCCAAGACGACCCCGCCTACATGCTATCTAGATCATCCGCAAGCTTTCAAAATTACTACATGTGCCGGCTGTGCAGGCAACCCGTATGTCACAGACTTGACTCTGGCTCCAAAAGCGCAAACTCACACATCATCAGCGACCCACGCGTTGCGTGTACCATATGCTCTGGGACAGGCGTAGCTCTTGAAAGTTGCCCTGCTTGCAAAGCCTATCGTCAGAAGCTTGTATCTGATCATAGGTTTGCAAAGCCGTGATACCTCTTCGCCAACAAGACGTCTAGTCAGCAATACCATACTGCGACCATACTATTAGCGCTCACATACAATATCAAACATAACAAGCAGACAATGTCAACAGTTCCAAAGAGAAGTACACACATTCTTTGGCAAATACGTGATAATGCCTATGGGTCACATCCTTATGACCCTTACATCCCATTAAAAAATACTATATGCTAATCGACTCTGACAAAATGAAACTTAAAATCAACACCCCGACCAAAATGCCCGTATCACAACCTCATTCATTACGGCGCGTAAGGAGGTGGTGGATCCAGCTCACCCAAATGCGTCGAAGCCTCCGTTGGCGCATATGCCGAACTCCTGAGTGCACCATGATCATATGTCTCATAATTATCATCGATAGTGTGCGTGCCTGCTACTCCTTCAAATGCCATAACATAGCCGATCGGCGGCGATGTGGGTGTTGCGCCGAACGCTGGCGACGAAACTGAAAAGGCTGTGTTGCCATACGGCGATTGCTGAATTGGCGACAAGCCGCTTGTCCGTCTTCGAGGCGGCAGGGCTGGCTCAGTGGGGTTTGAAGGTTGATAGCCGTTTGCGATGGGCATACGTGATAGTGTAGCCATAGAATCGGCGCGCTGCAGACTGGGCTGCACAATGATCTCCGGCTTGCGCTGCGGCACAGGTCTACGCGGTATGTTGAATGTTTGTGCGTGGCTTGGCTTGGGCCTCAGGTGCTGAGGTTGCGGCTGACTTCGACATTGCGATCTAAGTGCCGTCGGTGCACGGCAAGCGTATTTCTGCGGTGCAGCTGCGTGCTGTGGGTGGTGGTGTAACGCCTGCTGCTCTTGATGCTGGAAGTGCGGCTGCAGAGGGTAGCTTGATGGTCGATTGCTCGGAAATGTGTGGTTTCGCCGTTGCTGAGCCTCCTCTGCCAGCTTCTTCTTTTCATTTTTGTTCTTGTAGTATTTATGGGCAAAGTAACCGCCGGCTACTATCTCTAGCCCTCCAAAGATCATGATGTCACTTCAACAGCTGTTCGTGAGGCGGCAACGCGGTGGAAGGTCAGGTAATGTTGAAAGCAGTGAAAAGAGGGTTTGTCTGTTCCAGCGCGAAGTGGGCTGAGGCAGTCATGTTGAGAATGGCTCAGCCTCTCTCGTTAAACATGTGAGGACAGAGCGATTGGAGCCGGTTCCTCCGAGGTGGTGGCGGAGTTGCATGCCAATAAGCATGGCCGACCAATCAGTACTCCTGCTCACCTTGGCAGGACAACCAATCATCGTAATGCATTCTTGTGATTAAGCCAAAGTTCCAGTGATTGTGAATCACCTGACAGGACTCGACAAGTGGTCTGAAGTGTTCGTATAATATTGGAAATGACTAAGCTTCAAGTGATCGTTGGCCAGCAGGCAGGTCGTCAGTATCGCTTATACGAGAAGACAAGAAAGGCTAAAGGTTTATGGGACGCTGACCACGGAAAGAGAGCTTCACGAGTAAACTTCAGTGATACTAATGATTATCATTCAAACGTTGTCTCTCGACATACATTAGGCGCTGGCCGAAGAATGCTCTCCAGACGAGCTCACCTTCTCGCGTTCACTAATAGTCTCGGTCACTCGGCGACTCCTAGCACGCTCACCATATACAATCGATGAAATGTACGCGACACCCATTACGCCCGCGACCACGCTGTAAGCGATGACATAGCGTGTCTCCACGCCGCCCAATTTCAATCCAAGCCCTCCATTGATCATGCCGAGAATGACCGCGATACGGCCAGTCCAGATATGACCATGCGAGACGGCACTTCGCTGGCCACTCCGGACAAACTGCCTGTGGTGTAACCAGCCTCCCAAAGGTTGGACCGTGACCATTATAAACAGAACAATACCGATGATCGGATGTGCTTCGGTCATGTAATTGCCAGTGACACCGTAATAGAGGCCAAGACCGAAGGCAGTAGTGAACAGTGCCCAGGACAGGATCTGAACAGCAACGTGCACTTTCAACACGCTGCTGAATCCGCCCACGCGCATAACAATAGCTCCAACAGGGAAGAAAACCAGGAATGCGAGAGAGGCAAATATGCCGTGTATCATCAGAATGTTACTGCGCATGGTTCTGTTCGTGCCTGGAACAGGGGCTGTGGGACCCGCAACGATGGTATCCGAAGCTGTAAACGGATTTACACTTGCGCCTCCAACTGCGTTGGAATAGGACCAAGTGAAGCTGTCGTATGCGTCATGCTGGACGATGCTGGCCTGGACATCTGTGGTATCCAGAGCAGCTCCGTTGCGCCTTGCATGGATCCACTGTCCACTCTGCGCATTGAAGTTGCCTGCTCCGCTTTGCGCACAGTTGCCGCACCGGATGTTTGCTGTCATGATGCCGTTCTCGATACCAGATCCACTGAGTAGCTCGACATCTAGATCTGAGCTGAACCGCGGCTGTGATTGTCCCCTGGAAAACCGTGGCGATAGTGTGATGTTCCCGTTGCCATTGGTATACATGATGAACATGTTGGCGTTGCTCATGGACGAGCCAATTCCGAGTCCCACCCTGAAAAGACCGTCAGCGATGCGGGACAGGAACAAGGACGTCTTGTACTTACCAGCTGTAAGTTGTTGGCGCACTGAGGGACACGAAAACGTCACCAGTGCCACTCTGGGCTGTGGCATCTGGAATATTCAATCTATAGCAGACATTATTGGCAACGCAAGTCTGTCCAACTTGAGTTTGAGCAATAGCTCCTAGACTGACATTAGATCTCGTGACGCTTATCCTACATGTCTAGACGTACCGATAGCTAAGCTACTTATTAATGCTGTGGCCAAAGGAGAACGCATGGTATATGATCGAAGAATGAGACTGAAGGTTCAAAGAGCTCTTGGGTTGAGGGATCCAATCGTTATAAACTGAAAGCGGATCTACGCTCGGCGCAAATAAAGAGGCGCTCTACGTGGTCAACAACCCATGGCGTGGCGGAGCCTCGTGGGTCGGTTATACCCAGGCGCGGAATGTAGACCTACCGCATTGGCGTACGAACGTAAACCTTGGTACCCTACAAATCAAACCATCATCGAGTAGTACAACAAATCCCCCTCATCCCGATCACCCTTAGATACGCCCAAGTCAGTTCCAGAGAATAATGTGTGGGGAACGGACACGCGTTTACGGGAGGGATCCCAAGACAACCCGTATTGACCATCAGGCATCATGCCGTTTGCGGCGCAACCGGCGGAAGCAATCATACTATGGGAAGCTGATCACCGCACATCCCCCGTTGAGAAGCTGGGTAACATCTATTGTTTGATTGGTTGCTTTCTGATACCTACTGTTGCGATGAAAGCAGTCGAGGCTGGTCAAGCTTCACGGACGTGAAGCGGCGGCACGGCACTTGGCTATGCACGCGTCATTCGGTCATGTACGCGTGGGCATGCATTACATGGTAGTGTTCTTCAATGACCCGTCAAAGATGGTAATGTCTCGGCGGAATTTCAAGAGACAATTTGGTGGCCCAATTGTTAGAGCCTTGTTTGTTTGCTCGAGGAGCTGAAGTGAAAGGGGTGGGGCAGGGGAGGTTCTGGTCTGTGCTGCTCAGGAACGTCCGGAGAAGCGCCTGCCAGGTCCCAGACCGCAACAATTTCCGCTGACTGATTACAAACACACTGGTCAGCGACAACACTCCTGGCGGCTTCGGGCCTACACTATCAGGTTCTGTGGTGGCGAAGCTCGCGAGCGTACGATGCCTCCTTGGCGGTCTCGTTTTGGAGGAAGCACGGTGCGTAAGCCCAGAACAGTTGGGCTGTAGATTTGGAATACTGCGACGCTCGGTTGCATCCTAGACAACTTCGTATCTGTGTCATTGCAGACGCTTTCTACAAATTTCCCACCTGGGCGCGCTAAAGCCAGTCGAGCGGAAGAACGGCAAAGAGCTATATCATGTCGGGCAGAGCGGCATGATTTGGTTGGCACAATCAGAGTGACTTTGAGAAGATTTATAGATGGCAGTAGTGTGGGAGATGCTCGAAGGACGGGTAGCAGGTAGCGACGCTGACAACGATCGTAGCTGACGTAATGTCGCTTCGACCTCCCCACCATCTCCACTATCGCGACATCAGCTTCAAGATGGCAGGAGTCCAGCACGAACACCCCATTGATAGGCAAGAATTCGGCGCCACACATCTAGTTCAACTCACGATACAGCCTCTGGTGTAGAACAGTTTTTTCGCGGACAACAACAATGGCACATCAACAGCCCCTTACAAACTACGTCGCTTTCCACGACCCAGGAAGTCAGACAGACCTCGTAGGCCATTTTGATTTGAGCACAAACACAATTCACCCTTTGAGCTTCAAATCTGGCACTCCTATCTCAAATCTATATCAAGTCATCGAAGTCGGAGAGTCTAATATCATTAGCTCAAGCAGACCCATAGATGCAACAAAAGTACGCATTCTACCACCCCTCAGAGATCGCGATGTTCTTTGCGTAGGGAAGAACTACTTCGACCATGCCAAGGAGTTCAATGGCTCCGGGTTCGATAGCTCAGACAAGGTCGACCTACCGTCTCACCCAGTCATCTTCACGAAGCGATACACGTCAATCATCGCTGATGGCGAAGAGATATACCCACACCCTGAGTTCACATCGACAGCAGATTATGAGGGTGAGATTGGTGTCATTATTGGCAAGTCAGGTTTCAGAATCAAAGAAGAAGATGCAATGGGTCATGTTTGGGGATATACAATCATCAACGATATGACGGCCAGAGAGAGGCAAAGGGATCACAAGCAATTTTACATAGGGAAGAGTCCCGATACTTTCTGTCCAATGGTGATAAACTTCCTTCCCTTTCTTTTCTGCACGGCTGATACCAGGTAGGGACCAATCGCCGTACCAGCACAGCAGCTTCCTGTGGTGCTGCGCGTACAGACGCATGTGAATGGCGAGCTTAGACAGGACGCTACAACTGACGACCTCATTTTCTCCATTCCTTACCTTATCAAAACCATGTCAGAAGGACAGACATTGCAACCTGGCGATGTTCTCGCGACAGGCACACCCGCTGGTGTTGGTCTTGGCCTCAAGCCCCCTGTCTACCTCAAACCCAGCGACAACATCGCAGTCTCAGTAACCGGTCTCGGAACACTAAGGAACCGTATCGCCTCCATATCATCGCCGAATCCCGCTGCAAACAAGCCACCATCATCAACCTTGCCGTACAACAACTCTCGCCTCCCTGTATCTCAACTCACACAAATCCACTCCAAGCCTCTTTACTACACTCAATCCGGCCTCCCATCCGGCTCGCCCATAGTATTTATTCACGGCTTAGGAGGCACACACGCCTCCTTCACTCCGCTAATCCAATCCCTCGGTCTCACCTACACACACAACATTCACCTCTTCGACTTCGAAGGGCACGGTGCATCGCCCACACATCCGTTGAGCATCATCTCTATAACCTCCTTTTCCGAAGATGTAGCAGGAATTTTCACGCACGCCGGCATTGCAGACCACGACAATGCGACCATCATAGCGCACTCAATGGGGTGCCTCGCCGCGCTCGACTTCGCAGCCAGACACCCCGAAAAGGTGCGGCAGCTAATCCTGCTCAACCCACCCAGTCTGCCATTTCCAGAAGAGGGTGTTGCTGCGCTGAGACAGCGGGCAGAATTGGTCAGGAGAGAGGGTATGCTGGGAATTGCTGATAAGATTGTGCTTTCTGCGACGAGTGTGCAGAGTCAGGCTATCAACGCCGCTGCAGTCAATGCGGTGCGGTTGAGTCTGCAGGGCCAGGACGTGGAGGGCTATGCGAAGGCGTGCGTGGCGCTTGCAAATGCCAAGGTTGTGGAGTGGGAGAAGGTGAGTGCTAGGGTGACTGTAGTGACTGGAAGCGAAGATGGCGTGGCCCCGGTAGATGCATGTGAGGAGTATGTGGGAAGGCTTGGCGATCGAGGGAGTGTGGAGGTACTGCAGAATGTTGGGCATTGGAGTGTGTTCGAGGATGTGGAAGGAGTTGCGAGAGTGATCGAGAAGGTTGTGGATAGATCGGGCGTTGCGAGTAGAGCGTAGCCATTTAGCATGTTGAAAATTATGAGATGAAATATTGTTGCTCATACACTTTACTCTCCTTTGCCTTGCTTGCCATAGAACGCATCCTCGCCTCCAAGCTCCTTGAGTGCTTGCCTCGACTTCTCCTTGCTCACCTCGCTTGTGTCTTTCAATCGTCAGTAATTGTTCACTGGTTGATAGCAGTTCTTGCTGACTGGGATTGCTCAAGTTTGCCTTGTGGCCCTGTGCTTTATGGCTGATATCTTCGATGGTGTTGTCGATATTCTGATCGGCCTCGGAGAGACCAGGGGCAGTGATGCCTTGATGAGACTTTTGGTCGCCCATGATGAACGAGATACTGCGTGTTTAGGTAGTTGCAAGCTCGACTGTGGTCCGCTATCACCAGGTAACTTTATTCAGCAGGCCGTTACAGTTTACGCACATCGCGTACTTATGCAACTTCGTCGAGACTTGCTGGTAGCGCAGCGTACCGAATGCCTTATGACATCGTTATTACGGCAGCAGTCAGGACCTCAATGTCGCATTAGGTTTGAGCAGCCCACGCAATGAAAAAAGATGATGTTTGATTGGGGCAGCACTGCTTGGCGATGGTAGAAACGGCATACAATTGCGGGGAATAGCGTATTGACTGCAATCCCATCACGATGTAGCGAAGACAACCTGATCAAAGACCTCCACATGGTAGCACTCTGAAGGGTATGGTGCATCACAAACCCATCTGCAAACCAGTTCTATTCCCCCTTTCCTTGTTTTCTGTAGAAAGCATCGTCCTCGCCGAGCTCCTTCAGAGCTTGTGCAGACTTCTCCTTTGAAGCTTCACTTGTATCTGGCCAACATCAGCGACAGCTGGAAGAATTCTTTGGCCCATGTATGTAGAGCTGAACAATGTGCTTTTCGCATTAGCTTACTTGGGTTACTCAGATTCGCCTTATGCCCTCTTGCTTCGTGGCTTCGGTCTTCAGCTGTGTTGTTGATGTTCTGGTCGACTTGTGATAGACCAGCAGCGGTGACGTCGGCGGTCGTCTGTTGGGTTGACATAATGCTGGTGGCTGTGTAGTAGCGTGGGAGTCGATTTCTGATCATAAAGATGAATGGGTTGGGTTGGAGACAAAGGGTCGTCAAGCTCTCTGGCGTCAATACACTGGAGTTCCTCTTTATTAACCTGTTTTCTCTCGGGCCGTGTCTGTTGATCTTAGTGTGAGGCTGTTAGTGTGAGCGGGCAGCTGCGGGGTTAGCAACATGAGACGCAAAGCAACTCAACTGGACCAGGTAGTTTGGCAGGACAACACTTTACGTGTTGAGTTTTGATCTTTCTTATTGTCGTGATTATATGCTCCCAGTTGAAGGTCGCTCATGTCGAGACCAGATTGTCAACAAGTTGTTTAGTCGTCGCCTCCACCAATTGGGCCGCTGACTTGCTTGGCGGCCTTCGCGGCAACAATGTCATCGACTCGCAGCAGCAAGCATGCGCTCTCAATAGCGGTCTTGATGCTCTGCTCCTTGACAGCCAGAGGCTCCCAAACACCGTATGTGCGCATGTCAACGACCTTGCCCGCGTCGCCGTCGATACCCCACGTGCTTCCAGTAGCCTTGCCGTCTTCGTAACCTTCTGCGTGCTTCGCACGCAACTGTGTGAGGACCTTGATGGGGCTGTTACCTGAGTTCTGAATGATAGTGCGAGGAATGACCTCCATGGACTCTGCGACGGCTTTGTATGGCCATTGTGCGACGCCCTCAATGAGCTTTGCTCTTCTCTCCAACCCAACAGCAATGGCCATCTCCGTTGCGCCACCTCCTGGACACAGCTTAGGGTTCCAGATGACGTTCCTTGCAACACCCATAGCATCGTGCAAGTTGCGCTCAATTTCGTTGAGAATGTCCTTCGAGGGTCCACGGAGGAGGATCGTGCAGGCCTTGGGGTCCTTGCACTTTGTGAGGTAGGTGAAGTACTCGTCACCGAGCTTGGAAATCTCGAACAGGCCGCACTGGGTACCGATATCGGATGGAGTTGCAGCGAAGACAGAGTTGACAATGGTTGCACCGGTGGCTCGTGCGATACGGTTGTTGTCTGTCTTGCGGACACGGCGGATGGCTGTGATGTTGGCCTTTACGAGGAAGTGCTGGGCGAGGTCTGTGAAGCGTTAGTAATGCATCGATCTCATCAGTTGGCTGTGACTTACCGCTGACACCCTTCTCTGTAATGACCAGATCGGGCTTCAGAGCAATGATGGCGTCGCACATAGCCTTGACCTGCTCTTCCTCAATCTGCAATATCCTGTTCCAGTCCTCCTCTTTGCTGACTTCGATATTTGTTTGACTTTCACCCTTCTTGTATTCAAGTGTGCAGTCCAGCAGCAGAACCTTGGGATTCTCAATTCTCCTCCTCATCTTAGGGTGTGTGATATCTTTGTTGACCATGACACCATCCAGGACCTCGCTGTCTTCGATCTCACCTCCAGGGATCTTCTCAATACGTGCGTAGCGCTTGATATCGACCTCCTTCTTGCCCCCCATCTCAGTAGAGACTGTGCGGACAGCCTTGAGCGCAAGGCCGCACATCAGCTTTGACCACCTCGAGACAAACTTTGTGCCAATAGAGGAGTTGATGATCCTGTACATTTCGTCGTCATCGTTTACGTCTACTTCGGTCGCGATCTCGTTGACAATCTCGAGGGCATCGGCCAGAGCCTTCTTGAAGGCCTGAATGACAACGACGGGATGGATGTTGCGCTCGAGCTGAGGCAGGGCCTGAGCCAGAATCTCACCAGCTGTCGCCTGTCAGTTCCATGCTTTTCACACACTCTTAAGAGACCTACCCAAGATGATGACAGTCGTTGTTCCGTCACCGACCTCCTCGTCTTGTGTCCGGCTGAGCTCGATCATGCTTTTTGCTGCGGGGTGTGCGACTTCGATTTCTCGGAGGATAGCATGGCCGTCATTTGTGAGAACGATGCCGCCCATGGGGTCGAGCAGCATCTTCAGCATGGCCTTGGGACCCAGACATGACCGGATGATATCTGCAACGGTCTTGGCTGCTGTGATGTTCGAGATTTGTGCTTTGCGACCGAACTGGCGCTCCCCACCAGGGGTCTGCGTATCTGTGTGGGGTGTCAGGCAATGTTTGCAGCAGTGGACAGATGCCAAACATACTCATGACAACCACAGGCGCCTGCATTTTGAATCGATACGTCTAGGGAATTGGTGCAGGGAAAGAAGTGACGGGAAACTAGGCACGCGTGGGGTATACGTCGCTCTGGCGCGTGGAAGCTTCTCCCAAAAAAAACACGGCCATTCATCTGGCCCGCAACAAGCATCGGCGCCAGCACGTTCCGATCCGGATCATGTGATCAGTCACGTGCACAACCGCCAAGTGCTTCTGTAACACGAAGGCAAACTGCTCTTTTGCGTCTAGGCCGTTTGCGGCGTCCAGCTCGGCTGGAGACATGAGCGCAACCAATGACGGCAGACCTACTCCACATGATAGACCACATCCTTGCTGTGTCTGATGCGGTTAGACCAAACCTGCTTTGCCCGGCGAACCAGGCATCTCTCCTTACGGCTAGTCTGCGACTCCAGCCTCTCACGGGACGAGCGCGAATGCTTACAAGAAGCCCCGGCCGCCTAAGGTCTCAAACCATCGTTCCTCCACCTCCCACCTCTTGCCCACAAACGTTGTCGTGGCTTCGCCTTGCCTTCTCCTCTCTCACTCTAGTCTTCTCTCACCCCACCCACACCATCCATCACGTCTATTCAGTCTCACTCATCACCACGACCATCACGTCTTTTAGCCGAATACCTACCTCGCCGTCGCTCTCGGTTACCCAGCCGCGTCGGTTGCATGCTCAAGTGTCTGGTTGATTGCTAAACAGACTCCGTATCTTTGTACTGCATCTCACTTCTGATCTACTAAACAAACAGTCACCATGGGTCTCAATTACTATGCCTCGTCTCCTACCGTCGTCCTGCAGCCCCAGCAGCCGCAGGGCTATTTCTCACCTCACCAGCGCTCCCACTCGCCGTCAGCCATGGGTAAATTCCGCCCAAAGCATCCTACTCCGCCCTCGCTCAATTATCTAGCTGCTGTATCCAATGCCACAGCTGGGCGCAAACGATCCATCGCCGACGTCGACGACCCCGAGGAGAACCAGCCTACTGGATCTGTCGCTATTCCTGCCCCAGTCAAGACCCGGGGCGAGCCTGTTTACGGCCCAGGGATGACGCTCATCTACCCCGATGACCCAAGCTATAGCATTGCGGCTGAGTCGCAATCTGGTACGTGGTGCGAAGAGAAGATTGAAACCGAAGAGAAGGCTGCGGCGCGTCCAATCGCAGTCTCACGCAAGTCGCAGCGCATCAGCCCATCTCGCGACGTCACTGTCCCATCACTCAACGACATGAAGGTGCAGATTAGCGAGGCTATCGACGAGAACGGCAACACCATCAACACGCTCATCACCTCACTCGGTGTCGGTTGGAAGAACATCATGACCAACCCCAACATGCGCGATCAGGCACGCGCGTATGCTCGCTTCATCGAGCGTCACTTTGACTTCACTGACGTGATTGTCATGCTCGAGAAGGAATCACTCAACGCCTACCTTGTACGCGCCAAGCAGCACGGCGTACAAGGCTACTGGCTGTTCTCCGATACCCTCAAGTGGTGCCAGCTCGTGGGCTGGTCTCTAGAGCGCGCCGTTGCCAACCTCATGAGCGGACCTGTTCCTCACTGCGAGGGTGACCGCATCAACGCCCGCGACTCTTCCCCCTCAGAACCCGCAACTCCTCCCCCTCAGGTTGTCAGCGCACCCATCACCGTCGCTGACGACGCAATGGAGATGTGACCAACACGACAACTGCACCTCTCTTCCCCCTTCAGTCTTTTCTTCAAGGCATGTACGGACGCGTCTCGGGTCACTTTCGCATGTTTTCATTTACGCTTCACGATCTACTGGTATTTTCTTCTCAGGCAACTCGGCGTTTGGCACTGGATTGGATGGGCTCACTGGGATGGATTACTGTTATTATGCACTGTAAATTATCATGCTTGCTCGTCTGCGACAGCTAGATCGCTATCCGATCGCGTCGTAGGCCATAACTGCCACTAAAAGTTTTAGGCACCATCAAATGAACATATCACTTCTATATTACTATGACAACACCAACATAATCTAAAAGTACTCCACATTCCTCGTCCCCGTGACTGCATGCACCACGAAAAGTAAACCCCTGCACCGATACCCGCATCGCCCTTCCTCCCCGATCTCAGCACCCCCGCGCAGAACCCTCACAGCGCACCACCCATCGCGCCCGCCGATCTGCCTCACTTTTGCGCAAGATTTTTCCCGGCCCGGCCCCATCACCACTCGTCATTTCGCAGGCGCTTCCTCCCCTACGCTGCCACCTGCCCGAAACACGCCGGGGCCATCGTCAGCTACGTACGATATCTACAACACTACCGGTACGTACTCGTCGGTATATCATCCTGCGACGCGAGACGTGTGCGGGCGCGTGCGCGCGCGTCGAACAGGCAACGCGAACTCGCCGTGTGGGCACTGGGAGCCCGTGCTGGAACGCGAGAACAGCGCGCTTTATTACTTTTTCCCCAGTCTGTGCTGTGCTATTTTAGAATTTTACTCGCATGCCATATGTACCTACAACGCAATACACTACAAAATCCCATACTGGGTAAGTTATTGCGGCTAGGTATATACTATATACTATATACACGGTATGTACAGTGTAAGCAGCTGCAGTCAGCACTGAGCACCGAGCAGCAATGCAATTCCGTTCCAAAAATAGCCATCTAAGCATTGTACCTAGTACCCAGTACCCAGTACCTACTTACTGTGTACCTATACTTCCATCACCTGTGGGGCCAGCCTGTGCATCGTCATCGTCCCAGCAACAAACCAGTCTTCTCGGCTTACAAAATTTACTGTGTCTGTGTCTTGTGTACTTCCAATTGGCAGATACCTACCTAGATGGGGATTTTTCAATTCGAGGCCCCGGAACGGAAGGATGGGTTTCCAAATCCCGCTGATTAGGTAGGGTGGTAGCCTGGTAGGGTACCTATCGATCTACATACAGCAGTATGTTGCTTTTTTGTTGCGCAAGTGAGGCGCCGATGCATGCCGGAACGAGTGGTCACGGGATGTCGTCGGTGAGGGCCGAGGCACGCACGCTTGCGGACTTGTTCGGCCTGTTGCTGTTGCTGGGGCTCGCTGGGGCTCGCTGCCGGGCCATTGCCCATTGCGTGTGTAGGTTTCTGCTCGACACGGGTTTTGCTTCTGCTTGTACATGCATGCGTAGTATGGAAGGAAAAAAAAGACGGCGAGGGATGGGATTTGGTGGAGTGGTAGGTTGCTTGTTATGTCATGTCGTTGTCGTGTCGTGTTGTGTTGTATCGTGTTCTGTCAATTCATGGACTAAATACTGTATGTAGGTACTATGCATTCCTCATTGTCATGCTGCTCAACAAACGACATATCGTTTTGAAATCCTGCTTCCACGACTACACCCACACCCTCCAGCTCACACGGCCAACTACCCTCTCTGTCATCCATCGAATCCACTACCAAGAACCCCTCCCCCCCTTTCTCGCTGGATCTCTGGAAAAATCACAGCCGCTTCTCCACCCCTACGTCTTCAACCTCCATCCCACGCTTCCGAAAGACGCTCCTAAGCCGTACAAGCAGCGCGCACCGCCTCCTTGGTTGCACTTTCAGACCGCTGGAGGCGGTGGACTGGGACCGCGGAGACGAGTAGCACGTGACGCCGTCCTTTTCCCAGGCGCAGGAGTTATGGTTGGCCATGGCGAGTAAGTATCTGGGCTGGTGGGTTAGTGAGTGTGCGAGGCGTGGGCTGGTGAAGTGCGTGTGAGTGAGTGAATGAGGGAGGGAGAGCGACTTACGCGTTGTTTTCGATGGAGGGGCGGGGGTAGTCCATTGCGTTTCGGCGTGCTGAGGGTGCTGCTGGTGGGTTGGCGGGTCTTGTGTCGTCTAGGATGGGGTCGGGCGTGTCGGTGGGGAGTCTGCCGCTGTCCACGTCGAGCGTCAGGTCTTCGATGGCGTGCTCGAGGTGTGGCGGGAATGGCTCTGCTGGGATGTCTGGAGACTGGGGGGGAGTCGCGAATGGAGACTGGATGGGGCTGCCGTACAGCGAGTTGGGCGCCGTGCAAGGGACAGAGGAGCAAGCGTTGCCGTTTTGCATGAGGAAGTGTCTTGAGGGGAAGCGGTGGCATTCTTCAGCCTCGCGCGCTGACCAGGTCGCGTGGTGCGGTATGCGGATGCATGCTCGTATGTTTGGACTCCAGTGGTGGCCTGGTGTCCTCGCTGCAAGATAGCGGTCGCTGAGCAGGGTGTTGACTGGATTGGACGACCTTCCGGGCTCATTGTTCCTCAAGACATGATGCGAGGGTACTGGGAACAGCTGAGCGGATCGAGAGATGCGCTCGAGCTGTGTGTCCATGTTATAGCTGACCTGTGTTTGTAGCTGAGAGGCGTGGTAGTCCGAACGAACCTGCAGCATCTTCCGATTAGCCGTTGTTCGTAGCTGTGTGCGCACACTACTCTGCGCATGTGAGTATGCAAAAAGAGGTGTATTCAGTGGTCGAGCGGCCACTGATGCTGGTGTAGCTGGCGTAGATGGTCTGCTCCAATTCCTGCTATCGCTCGTGCTGGCTACTGAGCCCAGTGAATGCTGCACCTCCGCTTCTGACTCTCCGATGGTGTTCAGTCGCCGGATAGCGTCTTCTATCTGATCTTTGGTAGTGGGTCTGGTAGGCTTGTGCTGATGTGCATGATGCTGCCTTGATTGTCAATCACTATCTCGGTGCGGTGGTGAACAGACGCTATAAAGCAGCAGCAGCTAAGTGACAATATCATTGTTAATGCGACCTGTAGTACAAACTGACCATATCATTGCTCGGAGCGCTGTAAAGACCGTTGACCAGGTGTGTCCCATGCTGGGAACCTCGTCGGTCACGCGCAAACGAGCATTCTTCATCGACACCCTTATTCAAACCTACCAACTGTTGGATCTGGGGCAAAAATAGGTGAAGCTTACCATTTCATCGCTTCGCGGTGGCGCCGGGAAGCCATAATCCATCAAGTCTGCAGAACAGTGGTCCATGGCCGTGTCGCACCTTGCGCGGTGCTCTGAAGCGCGTGATGTTCAAGTATGCCCTCGCAGGATTTTGCATCTTCGATGGGGAGAAATTAAACGCATATTCCTCTGTGTGCCCAACATTGGAGCGGGTCCAAGGGTCCTAAGACCAAACGAAAGAACGCCGGTAGCTGCAATTATTGGGGGACGATAAGAGCAGGCTTGTTTGTTCCTGAACCAGTCTCTTCGAGTGCTGAAACATGAGACGTCAACGCAGAACTCATGCTACCTGGGTTGGATGTGTTTAATCTGGATCTATGATCACTCTGATTGCGTGTTTTATCCGAATACCGGCCGCATATCCGACCATGTCCGCCACAGAGTCGTCGCCCTTTCGCTTGGTGAGTATGCGTCATAGTTTCTTGACTTCCACACAAAGGCAGAAAACTATTCGTGCGACGCATGTTGGGCGCCAAGGTGGTTCATGATGTGGAGCAGGGTCTTTCTTGTTGAGTGTCTCGAGCTGCAGGATCCTCCTCTTCGATCAGTGCAAAGCCAACTAGGTAGGTACAGCCCTTTGCAAGGGCCGAGGGAGCTCACCTCGGATCCAGCTCACGGGCCGCACCGGTGCGAGCCAGCCCAGTGTGGCACTCACTATCCCATCGAGGTGGCATGCCTCCGAGTGGTGGATTGTGGAGGACAGAGTCGAGGTTGAAGTTGTGGTGATGATGGTGAAGCCGACCGGTCTGAATTGCAACTCCCATACTCGTCATGTCTTTCAGGTCGGGCAACCGTGAGACTATCACTTTCGGGAATTCGTCTACCCGGAAAGCCACTGTAGTGCTTGCTGACATGAAAGCTCGCTTCACTCCTGTCTGTACACCCCAAACTCCACGCCACAGACTCAGCTACCTATCGAGCCTCAAACCCAAGGACCTCACTGCTGGATCAGCCGAACGACACCCAGGTTGCACGACTTTGTACGATCATCCCCAAAAGCGGACCTCGCATCATCTCCACCTTCTGATACGAGTCATTTCTGTATCTCCAAGAGTCAGAACGCCGACTGATCGTTGTCGCTCATCCTAGTTCCTGTGCGCAGACGGGTGCATCGTCTTGCAAGCCAGGAAACTGGGAAGGCATGGGACTGACGGCTTCGGATCGATGAAGAGGTCGGCGAGGCGCGCGCACCTGTGGAATGCATAACAGCGAGATCCTGCGAGATCCTGCGAGATCCTGCGAGATCCTGCGAGATCCTGCGAGATCCTTCGCGCAGTCAAAAAAAGCTATTTTCTGCATGCTGTGCCGCCTGTTAGAGCCCGAATCCTGTCGGCGATTACACAGAGCGGGGATGCATCTCAAAATGTTTGATTGAACGTAGGGATGACTTGCAGGGGCTGGCGTCCCCATTTTTGTAAATGCATCGCGCAGCCTTGTCGGTGTTCACTGTTCACAGCCTCAGGTTCGTGTTCTTGAAAGATGCGAGCAGGGGTTCAACAGGGGCGAGCCGCGCTGGCGGCACCCACCACTGCGCCTTGTGGACATGATTGTGATACTGTGGCTTTACGATGCGCCAGAGCTTCTGGCCGTGGTGTTGAATCGCCGTCTAGTACTGCGCGAAGGATGCATACAACGAGGCGGAGGTCAACTTTCGAGTCCACAAGCCGCTTCACCATCCCCGGGCGCATCGCGGCTTGAAGACGCGCCGGATCTTCGAGGTACCGGTAGTCAAGACAATGAGTCGCCGTCCAGAGGTGCACGAAGGATGCAACAACTCCACAACAGCGGGGTATTCGGGCTTGTAGAGCTTCATATTGGCCGGAAACACTTTTGTTCGCTTTCGGACGCGAGACACACATACAGTAGACTGGGGCAAGTTGTGCTGTAGCGTGGCTATGGGGCTTCACTTTGGGCCAGGAGAATAAGCAACAGCATATGACGGAGTGGAGAAGAGATCTCGCACCAAGCACAGCCCAGGAATCGCGATTTTGGCAATCGCGATACGAGCAACGCC
The DNA here is from genome assembly GCA_016920805.1 of Stagonosporopsis cucurbitacearum. Classification (NCBI taxonomy): domain Eukaryota; kingdom Fungi; phylum Ascomycota; class Dothideomycetes; order Pleosporales; family Didymellaceae; genus Stagonosporopsis; species Stagonosporopsis cucurbitacearum. Next base: position 464,677 of record JAFEKD010000011.1, on the reverse strand, counting down.
TTTGTCGTTGCGTGCCCGAGGCTTGATGACGATGATGAGAGGCTTGAGCCGCGTATTGAGCAGAGCAATAGCGGGCTCCACCTCACCATCTGCCAACTATCGTGACGAGATCGGTACCGGTGTACGGAATCCGACCGCGACCGCATGCGGACTCATCGGTAATGAAGCCTTTGCATTTGCACGGTAATACGCCGTAAATGGAGAAGAGAAGATGCAACCTTATGGTACCTTTCTATGCGATGCCCCTTGATGCAAACTAAGTAACTAGCCATCAATGGAGATGATGCCTTCCACTGTCCATCTGCCATCTACTTTGATTGTGATGAGATCGGTAATGGCGCGTAGAGTCCGGCCGTGAACGCATGCGGGCATCAGCACGGTATCTAGGGCGACCTGCGAACTCGCCGGATTGAGCGATCCTGTAGATACTGTGGAGACAGCGCGACCAGGAGAAGCGAGACTGACAACGCCTAGCGAGCTTCGTTCCGCTGGCTGAGCTGAGCCATTCGTGGACTCCGAGGAGCACATCGTTCACGGTTCACCCTTAATTCTACTGTGCAAAATATGAAAAGTCCATGTTTGCAAGTATCTTCATGCCGTGCTTGCCATGTTTGTTTGCTGGAACGCATGGAAGCAAAGGACATTAAACGCGCTGCACCAAAAAGGAGACACTGCATATGATTTGCAATGCTTGCCAGCCCTGTGTAACTGTGGCCGTGTGTGGAGAGGCCGCACGGGCCGGGAAAGTTAGCCCGTGTGTCACAGCCAAATGAAGGATAGCAGCCCTGCGTCTGAGCTGTCAGGAACAGGAACACTGTCCTTGCCTTGCGGTGAGATTGGTGAAGCTTTCGATCCGCAAAGCCCCAGGATTTAAGTTGGGTGTTTCGCTTGCTGCAGGTACTTGTGCTTTTTTTTTTGGGGGGGGGGGGGGGGGCGAAGGAATCAGCCGAAAACCTGGCTATTGGACGACAGTGCATCTAAGCAACACATGCCATGTTGGATGTGGCAGGGGTTGATTTGACAATCCCCCAGAAGCTGCATGCACTGGGACGGGGCTCTGATGCACGACCCTTGAAGACTGCGACGACATGTTTCAAGATGTTTGATTGCAAGCTGTGTCATCTGTGTAACGCTGACAAGTCCCATGGCATGGCGCCTGAAACGAGCAGCGTTGGTTCAATACTTTGGGCATGAACGTCGACAACTCCAAGTGTGGTCGAGGACTTATTGGAAGGACGATTCGGCATGGCCAAACCGCAGAAGCAACCGCATGCAGCGCACAATGCCACGGAGAGAGATCGGGGTTGCCGGCCACGTGTCGAGCAGGAGGAGGCTTGCGTTGAAAGATTTGGGGGCCAGCTTTTTGGGTGGTCATTTCCCATGATTGGGTCGAGAAGCCACTGGTGTCCAGGTTTGGCGAGTGAACAGGTACTAGCGCTGGGGCGTCGGTGATCAGCCATGGGGGTCCCTGCGTAGACTGTAGCCGAAAGCAAGCAAGCGCTGATCCAGGCCGAGAAGCGATGGCAAGAATGCGATGTGGCAGGATCCGCTGGCGTGTACCACGTTACTGGCGTTTTGGTGGTGGGATGGAATCCTTGGAGATGAAGACGCAGGCGGCGCCAGCATGTCCGTTCGCGGGAAGACGCGCTGTGCGCCAGCTGAGGAGCCTCTTGTAGAGTTTGTATAATAGTCAACCATGCACCGTCCTCTGGGTTGCCTGCTCACCCATTAGCAACCTCACTAGCTCAGACATCACAAACTATCGCCCAAGTACATCAGTCAAGGACCTCAGTCTTGAGTCAGAATCCTCCGCATATCCTCGAGTATATTCCACACATCGACCATGGTCGGCCGCCTGAACATGAGCACCAAAAAGACAGTCCAGTCTGGACAAAGCTCCCTTACTGAGGAAAACCTCCAACTACACAGCGCAGCCTACCTCAAGGTATATATCCAACTCACTTGAACAACGACTATGACATGGGCTGACATGAACCCTCAGAGCACAGCAATACTTGAGGACCAACTGTGTGATCACGACCGTACATGGGCCGAGTCTTCTGAGTTGTACCGATTCGAGGATGATCTTAGTGAATCCGGAGAGGAAGACATCAACACAAGGAGATACAACATGGCCCTGAGAAAGGCCGCCTCCTTGGAAGCATTGAAAATCTATGGCGGCTGCTTCACATCTGGTTTCCTCGCAATGACACATGGCGGCCACGACAACCGGAGACTGGCGTGCCGAGATATTGAAGGCTTCGATCTGCAAACCATTGCCTCGGAGATGGCTCGCGTCGACACAGGCAGCATCGAAACTCGATCAAGATCCTCAGGGAGTTGCGGCAGCCCGCGGCCAGACTCAGACACGTTGAGCCGCGTAGATGGAGAGCGAAGTGGGAAGAAATGGAGCTGGAGGGGATTCGGAAAGAAGAGGCGCAACGATAGGAACACGGCATGAGATGGAGCTTCGGCTCCATTGGCTCTGTTCGGTTTTGTTTTGATTATACTTAGCGTTGGTGTTTGGGCTTCGGCTTGATTGATTGGCATAGCGATTCTGTTTCTTTGTCTATATTTCCCAAGCGGTCCTTGGAAGACACGACGCATGACCTCGTGTTGTACAATAGTGGGCTCAATATGAGTCAAGGTGGACGAGAACAGACGATAATGATACCGGATATATCTTATAGCTATGGCATATGCAATGCGTGAGGTTGTGAGAACAACGGGATGGCTTGGAGAGCCGAACTTGTTGAGGCATGCATGATGGAAGCTGCACCCCCACACTGGGAAGGAAGGCAGGCTGAGCGAGAGGGAGAGGAGGGTTGCGGTCCATGCAGAAGTAGGCTTTCGCCCAAGCGTGTGCAGCGATAGTTATTGTGAAGATGATTAATAATACAGTGTTGTTGCTTTTGCCTGTTCACCGGCACCTGTCTATGTACATGGCTGTGCGACATTTGTGAATAGGATAGGAGGCTCTTGTGGCTGGCGTGGGGTGGTTTATGCACGCCCACGCAGATTGGCAGCTGACCTGGCAGGCGAGCCAGTCGCAGGCACAGACAGGAGCAGGAGTTGCGCCGAGGTGCATGCGCGACAAAAGTGTCGAGCAGGCACGGTGGCACGCAGGCACAAAAAGCAATTGAACGACAACGGGGTTTGTGATGAGAGAGTCGATGGGGAGGAATTGTGGGAAGCAGTGACGTCGACGTGGGCCTCGGCGGTCCAAGGACAGATGACGCCTGGCCGCCAGCTCTGAAGGGCCCCAAGAGATGAGGGAGAACGGGCAGGTTGCACGAGACATGGCAGCTTCCTCTGGCGCCACATTGCGCGCTGCCTCTGCCTCTACCTGCGCTGAGCACTGCGCTTTTGGCTGCTTGAATCAGACGCTCCACTTGCCAATGGTGTCAGCTGCGACTGGCGGATTGGTATTCGCTGCTAACGCTCAGCTGGCGTGGCAGCAGCACCTGCATTCATCGTGACTTTGACCAGGAGGTGTTTCTGCCTCACCGACATTCCCACTGCCATTCCCATTCCCGCCCTGTGCCTCTCTCTCTCCTCTCTAATCTCTCTCCTCTCTAATCTCTCTCCTCTCTCTTCCCTCTTTCTCCATACTCTTGGCTCTGCACGCTCGCCGCCGTGTCACAGCTCTTGACCCTATAAGCATCTCTCACACCGTACGCCCCACCGCGCCGTCCCCACAGCGCGTCGGTCCTGTTAACACACTAGGTCATAGCCTACGCCATAGCAACAATATCCTCAGCGCCCATACTCGCTCCCCCTCACACACCACTCCACGCCCAAGAGCAGCACTGCCCTGTCAGACCCCCGTAGCATGAGCTCGCAATCCTTAAAGCCCCGCCGTACCTCGACCGTCGCGCACGATCCCTTGGCCACGCCCCAGGTCTACTACGGGGAGAGCCACTCGCGCAAGCACCCCAGGGCTCGCACATACTCGGCTGTGAGTGCCACTACGAGCCTGGGCGCTGCGAGGTGCTGACCGACCGCAGAACGTAGACCGCTCCGCCCGCAATGCCTCGCTGGGCGAAGGTGTGACACAGGGCCGCCGCATCAGTCACGGTCAGCCTCGGCCGCCCCTTTGAGTCTGGAGCTGCTTGTGCTGACAGTCGCAGATGAGGTCTCGCTCCAGCCCCGCCGCTTCCTCGTCCAGGTCGACGAGACGCTGAAGACGCTGCTGTCCCGCGAAGACTCGGACGGCAACTATCAGATTACAATCGAAGACAAAGGCCCCAAGGTGCGCGACCACACACCGCCTGGCACCGTCGACACTCTGCTGACAGACAACAGGTCCTGTCGCTCGGCACTCTCGCGTCCAATGCCCACAACAAGTTCGATGTGCGCGGCACCTATATGCTGTCCAATCTGCTCCAGGAGCTTACCCTCGCCAAAGACTACGGCCGCAAGACCATTGTCCTCGACGAGGCCCGCCTAAACGAGAATCCCGTGAACCGTCTCTCTCGCCTCATTCAGTACTCGTTCTGGGACGGTCTTACCCGCCGCATCGATGGCTCCAACATTGCAAAGGTTGGCGTCGATCCCAAAGATTGGACCGGCAACCCACGCCCCCGCATCTACATTCCTCCAGGCGCCCCTGAGCAGCACGAGTACTACACTCGCATTGCCAGGGAGCACCCAGACATGAACCTCGACGTGCAGTGGCTCAAGGAGCCTGTTGACGATGAGCTGTACGTGCGCGACCTGAACAAGGCGCCAGGACTGCTCGCCATCGCCATGGAGAAGTGGGTCGATCCTGAGACCGGCAAAGAGGATCTGCGTGGACTTCCCTTCGTTGTCCCTGGCGGACGCTTCAACGAGCTGTACGGCTGGGATAGCTACATGGAGTCGTTGGGACTGCTCTGCAATGACCGTGTTGACTTGGTCAAGTCAATGGTCATCCATTTCTGCTTCTGCATCAAGCACTACAACAAGATCTTGAACGCCAACCGAACCTACTACCTCTGCCGATCACAACCGCCCTTCCTCACAGACATGGCGCTACGTGTCTATGAACGGATCAAGCACGAAGAGGGCGCGCTAGACTTTCTCCGGGAATCCATCCTTGCAGCTATCAAGGAGTACCATTCGGTCTGGATGGCTGCTCCTCGTTACGATCCAGAGTCGGGCCTTACGCGATACCGGCCCACAGGAAAGGGTGTGCCTCCCGAGACCGAAGCTTCCCACTTTGAGCATGTGCTCGAGCCGTACGCCAAGAAGCACAACATGACTTTTAAGGAATTCGTCGAGGCTTACAACTACCGCGAGGGCGTGGACGACGAGACTCTCAAGGAGTTGGATGAGTACTTCCTGCACGACCGTGCGGTACGAGAGTCCGGACACGACACATCCTACCGTCTTGAGACTGTTGCGGCTGATCTGGCGACTGTTGATATCAATGCGCTCTTGTACAAGTATGAAGTCGACATCGGCCGCGTCATCCGCAATCACTTCGGCGACAAGCTCGAAATTCCAGATGGCTTCCGCGTGGGTGATATGAAGCCAGGCCATGTCGAACACTCTGCTACCTGGGAGCGCCGCGCCCGAGATCGACGCAGGAGAGTCGACCAATATCTGTGGGACGAGAAGGCTGGTCTGTACTTTGACTACAACACCAAAAAGAAGGAGCGCACCAACTACGAATCCGCCACAACCTTCTGGCCAATGTGGTCAGGTCTAGCAACACCACGACAGGCACAAACGCTTGTCGACAAAGCTCTGCCGTTATTCGAGGTGTTTGGTGGTTTGGTGTCTGGTACTGAAAAGTCTCGTGGTGTGACCGGTCTTGACCGCCCCAACCGACAGTGGGATTATCCCTTCGGCTGGGCGCCGCAGCAGATCCTGGCCTGGGTTGGTCTGCAACGTTACGGTTTTGATGAAGAGGCTCAGCGATTAGCCTACCGATGGCTGTACATGGTCACGAAAGCTTTTGTCGACTTCAACGGTGTTGTTGTCGAAAAGTACGACGTGACAAAGCAGATTGATCCCCACAGGGTCACGGCCGAGTATGGAAACCAAGGCAGTGACTTCAAGGGTGTACCTCGCGAGGGGTAAGTAAACAAAACTTCAATCTATACAAAGCGCCATTGCTAACAAAGATAAGTTTCGGCTGGGTCAACGCCAGTTACATTTACGGCATGACACTTCTCAGCGCCCACCAACGCCGCGCGCTCGGTGCTCTCACAAAATGGGACGATTACGAGAAGGCCATGTCAAACCTTGGACTGAACTAAGTGACTCGTCGGTTCTCCGCTTGTATAGTGTGTTGCTTGGCGTTTGAATCGCTTGCTTCAGTGTATGCATGTGTTGGCCCTGCAAGGTGGATAGCGTTGTCTTTGCTGTACTGTAGTGTAGATTTAGAGATCCTGTGCTCTTCAACAACAGATATTGATACCACAGCGCGTCTTTGTCTCTGTGTCATGTTCTCATTTTTCCCAAAGACTATTGAGGATTCTAAGAGGATTGTGTGAACGTTTGAATGACACCCTGATTGTCACGCTGTTACACTCGGATTTCCATCTTGTTCCAGTAGTAGTAGTAGTAGTAGTAGTAGTAGTAGTAGTAGTAGTAGTCGTGATTTCCGGCGTCTAATGCAAAGGGATCCGAATATAATGTGATATAATACAATACAATACGATACAATGCCAAAGGGGTATCTCATCTAACGAATGTTTTCCGAATCCTTCTCCCCTCAGACTCAGACTCTTGTACGCCTGTATGAATGACACAAGGGGGGCTCATGAGCGCCCGCACTGGTATCAGCTCGCAAGCACACTACATCACCCCACAAGCACACCCACCCACCCACAATCACACCACCCCACCCCCCCTCAACACAGCACAAACAAACTCCTCCCTCCACTCCTCAACCCCACTCCTCATCCCCACATCCTTAACCAACACCTTCTCAAACCACGCATACAAATCCAACCCCAGCGCCCCCGAAAGCTCCCTCAGCCGGCGCAAATTCCTCACCCCGACATCGTCATACGCAAGGCATTGCAGCGGACTCCCGCACTTGATCATCTCCCGCTGCTGGTACTTGTTGTGCCGGAATGCGTTGAAGGGCGATGTCCCGATGATGAGGAAGAGGAGCGTAATGGCTAGTGACCAGAGGTCTGTGGCTGGGGAGGGCGGGGTGGGGGAGGCGCTGGTATGGAGGAGGGAGGGGTCGAGGTAGTCCCATGTTCCTGCGCCGAGGGGGGATGCGTTGTGGACTTTTAGTTCGGGGGTGGTGAGGATGGTGGAGGAGAAGTCCGAGTAGACGGTTTTTGGGGCTGGGGAGGTGGTGGTGGTGGGGGTGGTGTTGTTGTTGTTGCAGGTTAGTACGTTTGCGGGCTTGATATCAGCGTGCACGCAGTTTTTATCTTGCATCCAGATCAGGCTATCGATTAGCGCTAGTGCGATCTGTGGAAACACGGATGCGAGTTTCGCTGCGCGAGAATGTTCGTCGAGGTTGTTGAGGTGGGTTTTTATCCAGTCTTCCAAGGTGCCGTCCATGGCTTTTAAGACTAGTGCGTCGTTGCGTGTGTCTAGGCCGAAGAACTGGATAATGTGTTCATCCGAGTCTGGGAATTGGGAGAGGTAAGATAGGACTTTTGCTTCTTCTCGCAGAACCTTGCGGGAGCTGGTGGAGGCTGGGGCTTTGATTGCATAGAGTGGCGGTACGGGGGGGAAAGACTGCAGTCCCACTGCCGAGTCGTTTGACTTTACCGGGGTGGCCGGCGGCGACTTTGTGGCGGAAGGCGGGAGTAAGAATGACTGATCTGCGGGTTTTGGTAGACTGGGGGCCGCGAGATAGACGTCGCTCCAGATGCCGGTGCCGATGGGTCGATTCTTGTCGTTGTCGTCGACTAGTACCACGTACTCGAGTAGTTCGTGGTCAAAGAGCTGGACTGCCACGGGGTGAGAATGTATCGAAGGCGAACGAGGCACCGAAGCTGTCGAAGCAGTTGATCCGTGGCGCACAAGACAAGTTTGTATGTTGTAATCATCCGATCTTGAGCCAGACTTGAAGTAAGAGGGTGATGTGGGTGTAGCTGGAGGTGTCATTGCACTGTTGTGCTGCGGCTTCCTGGTGTCTACCATTGCGGATCTAATCCGAGTGGGTGAATCTGGAGGTGTCGATATTGGCTGGAGTTTTGGTAGATTGTGATTCTCCTCCGTTATTTCTGTGAATTCCTTCAATGTGCAACGGCCAAGATCCAGAGCGTCTAGTGTATCCTCCTTGGACGATGTGATGCTTGAAGAGCCACGTCCCGGGCAAGACCTTACAGGAGGAGTGGCGACGTTATAGTGGATGGTCATGCTGTCACACTGTCCTTGTGACAGAGGTTTGGTTTTAGGAAGCAGTACTGTGGTCACTGCATTCGGGCGCGTGAAAGGGTAACCTTGGGTTGTGAAACGCGACACGGGTAGTCAAAACGGTTCGGAAAGCTGCGTAGGAAAAGACGAAACTGTGCGAAAGTTTCGAAGATGATATTTACACCAGCAATTGGGGAAAAAGGGTCTGGATGGGCTTTTGGTCTCGCCAATAATCAAGGGATACGGGTGCGGCTGTGGCGACGGTACCAAGCAAATGAAAGGGAATAAAGTTACATTTATTGGTACAAGGGAAAGTGAATAGCCCGCATGGGCGACTCAGTTCAGCAGACACATTCTTCGGTTCGTGGAAGCGGCGCGCGCGGAGTGTCCGCGATGGAAAAGTAATGCGTTCAGCCTCGACTGATCCGGATGGCCATGGACTGTTAAAGCACTGACGGTCGTGTCCCGCTTGAGGCCGCCAATCTTTGCGCGTGTGACACATGGGCGCAGGGCTGCGCGCTTGAAATTAGGCCGCTGTTGGTATCTGCAACTCTGGATCAAAAGGGAAGCAAGCCTCGTTCCAGAACCCTTTCACCCAAGTTTCCTGGTCGGGCTGCCGCCGGAGCGTAAAAAAGCGGAACATTGGCTTCGGAACCCCAATCAACATGCAGACCCGTATCAACGTGCGCGAGTTGATTGGCCGCTGCAACGTCTGGAATTAACCTGACATTTGCGCCTGGTCGGACGTGTGCAAGACGCAGTGCTGCTGTACGTGCCCACGGAACGAAATCTGTCTGGATGAGCATGACACTTCTGACTGACGCACCTTCGGCGTAAATCAGCCATGGGGCTGGCTGTATAATCGGCGCTTTGTGACGTCGTCGCGATAGCAGCAGTCGCAGGATGTAACTGCGCAGCTGATGATTGAGTGGAGCTATCGAATTCGATAGAACCGTCTGCCCGGTCGTGATCAAGCCGAAGCGTTAGTCCGCGTGTTGAGGTACTGTGGCTGGCGCATTATCCTGGCCTCAAAGCTCGATTAGATAGCAGCAATCCCCATTCCCTTCGTAGTTGACAACACCACGTAGGTAGTCTCGCAGCTCCTGCGACATCATCTGCATGCAAAGTTTGTCATGCGTTCATTCCAGGACTCCGGTCCACTGCCCTTCCCCACCCTGTCAAGCAGGTTAGCCGGTCGCTCCGACTGGCTTGCCGTGCTGGTCTACTCCGCAATCGCTGCATCTTGACGTACCTTGGATCGCCCGTTCGACACGCCAACGGGAGCTTGTTGGCTGGCTTGCAGCACGGTCGCAAAATGCTCAGCGTCGTGGCCGCGTCTGGGGAAATGAATGGTTTGCGCCGTTGCGTATTACAGCCTTTTGGTTGCTCTAGTGACTCGCCATCGCGATTTGATATTTCAAAGCCAATGAATACGAGAGGAGCAATCTCGATGGAGGCATGTGAGATGTGATTGAGAGGGTGAAGTGAGTCTGATTCGGCAAGAAACTGATCATAACGAGCGTTGCAATTAGGATGAAGAGCACCTGATTATATCCGAAGGGTGGTGCTTGCTGCCACGGTAATTTCACAACACTTGATACACAGCAACATGTTTGTGGGATTGTATGTTCATAGATTCCGAGCTAAGTACTTGATTGTGACTGCTATACGTTGCCCGAGCCAGACAATGTAGTCTGCAAGTCTCTACTCTTCCACACGCTGTCGCTCTATCGAGCCGACTATGCCACACAGGCCTGATATAGAGCAAATGACTGGCTGTCCCGTTGCGCCGTTGACAAAGGAATGGTGGGTGTCTAGCACCAGAACACTAAGAAAAAAAGAAAAAAAAAGGATACGATAGGAAATCAGGGTTCTCACCCCCTATGAAACGAAGCTCGAAGCGCCTTCTTCCAACCGGTAAGAAGGGCTGGCAAGAGAACGCCGCCGTTCATGACCACATTCCAATGTTCTAAGACACGTCGTGGAATTATGTATTTCGATACAGGATATATGCACACGCAAATATGCTTCCCATTAATATGTCAAATCTTGTTCTGCACCGAGGAGCGACCATGACCATACATGTCAATGATTTTGCCCACCTGCTCCTCGTGCTCCTGGCGTCAATGATCGTAACCGGCTCCTCGTTGCCAGGGGCTCGAGTTATTTGCCGCGCGGTGCTGTACATCGTTTCGTAGACTGCCCTCCCGCCCATGTGAAGGCACCGGGCTAGCATTACTACGATCGTAAAACGAAGGTGGTGCATTGTGCGTGTGGGTGGTACTGGCTGGGCTGCGAGGAGGTGCGACAGCATAGTGTTCAGTGAAGCCTCCTTCCTTAGCAGCTAACTGGCGTTGCTCGTCTGAGGAATAGTCGTCATCGTCGATGCGGCTGCGCGATCCGTGAGCACCTTTTCCTTCGCCGCGTGCGGTGGCACCCAATGCGTCGAGCTCGGTTGTTAGTTGTGTCTGTGACTTGATGAAGGAACCACGGTCGTCGCGCATAGGCTGGTAGCGGGTGTCGGGGTTCTTGGAGAAAACGGCAAATCCAGAAGACACAAGGAGCATGAGAAGCAGGATCAGAGAGAATGCGGCGTTGAAGACGAAGAAGATGACGCCCATAACTCCTGTGACGAGTCCAGGCTGCTTGAAGACCTCGGTGAACATCAGCAAAAAGACGGCGCTGAGGAAGTTGACCGCAGCGATAGCAATGTTGAAGCCGTTGGTCTTCTTATCCATCCAGGGACGGAGGACGGAGACGCCGATGAGCAGGGCAGCCTCAATAATGACAAGGGCAATAGCCTGGACGTTACTATTGTTCTGGGCGAGGCCAACAAACATGGCCTTGATGAACAAATAGATAAGCCAGGGAATGATGAACCAGTAAGCGGCAGCCTTGAACTGTACGTAGAGGAAGCCCCACTTGTTGAGGGCGACGGGGTCCGAGTAGAGGATGTACGCAGGGTTCTTGTGCATGGCAATCGAGCGCTGCGCAATGCGAACAACCTTGGAGGATGCCCAGCCCAGAACACCAATCATCGTGACCATAGTAAGGATGGCCAGAACGACTTCTCCAGCCGAGTCGCGCTGGGTGAGCTCCCAGAGGCCAAGCATCATCATCTGAGGAAAGCCGATCAGTACAACACGGAACAAGATACCCTTGAGAACGGTGCGCCAGCCGTTACGGAAGTCAATGAACTTGTCGCCCTTCATCCTGCCAGCCTTGGTGAGACCCTCGCAGATGTACTTGAAAGCGACTACGCCAATGACGGTGAAAAGGATGAAAATCATGAAGAAAGTGTATCCGGTGAAGAAAATGTTGGTGGTTTCAATGCGAGCCTTGAATCCAACACGCTTGATGCCATGCAAGACAATGCGCTCTCCACCTGCCTGCGCCTCGGTAGCAGCAGAGTTACTGCGGTTAATGAGGCGCACGACAGAGCGAGTAACAAACTTGACGCTGTCAATCGCGCGCTTAACCTTTGCCTTCTTTTGGACTTCGACACTGATGGTAGCCAGCTGAGACAGGTATGTCGTGGGAGTGCCGCCTGTGGCGCGTTGGTACCAGGTAGCCAACTTTTGCAAGAAAGTGACACGCATGATTCCCATCGACCACTGGAAGTTCTGGGTCCAGGCGGCAACAATGGGAGGAAGGGGCACACCAGTCATGCCGATGAAGGCCTGAGCCTGCATGTAGCCAAAAAGCGACATGGCGTTGGCTGCAACGTGTGCGGCAGTGTTGGAGTGGCCTAAGCCAGAAGTGACGGCCGATGCAACAAGACCAAGACCAGCAATTACAGCAGTCACCCACGCGACAGCCTTCTGTTCGACCGAGTGTCCATTGGAAAGTTCTGCCTCGACGCAAGCCAGCTGTTGCTTCGTCTCCTGATCTCTAATCTTGATGCGAACGACCGCGTCCAGGTCGGGAACAGTGTATGCAATTCCTGGGACAGACCCCATGATGTCCTGACTGATGATCAAGTTGGAGTTGATCGTGAGAGGACCAGCGTTCATTGGACACATGCCAGAAAGATCCTCACTGCCGCATGGGTCAAGGACCTCGTTGATGGCGCTGTAGCCGTAGACGAGCAGCTCGAGATCGGCCTCGACCTTGCCGGCGATGTTGGAAATACCCTGAATGTCGAAGGCCAGACTGCGGTTGTTGGGCGTAAAGACGACATTGAACAGGGTGGCAGAGAAACTGGAGTTGCTCATGCAGGGGTTGAGCGACTTGGATTCGATCAGGCGGTTGTCTGCGCCGGCGACGAGAGGCAGCGCAGTCGCCGCCAGCGCCAGCAGCGCCTTGGATAGTGATGGACGCATGGTGAGAGAAGGGTGGAACAGAGTAGGCTCGTCGTGTCAGGCGACTCTCTAAGAGAGCGACAGGAAGGCGTCGGCCAAACCAGCGGCGGCCGAGTCCGGGAGCGAGTGTCGAGATGAGCTGGGCGGGGAGGCGACTAGGTGTGTGTGTGTGTCGAGGGAAATGCGGAAGGCGGGTGGTGTGAACGAGCGTCGGCGGTGTGGGAGTGGTGATGTCGAGAGGTGGCAGGCGGCCGCGTAACTGGGAAACCGGGCAGCTGGCGGGCGAGGGTGGCAGGGGCGGAGCCAAGAACTGGCGGGTTGAAGGGGTAACGAACGGATGAGCGATCGGCGGGCCCTTGACAGATCCTCGATACACCCAGAAATGGAGAGTTGAAGCTGTCGTCACAGGTCCCTCTGCTGTTTTGAAGGTCTGAGAGAAGAGAGAGTCGAGACAGCAGCAGCAGTAGGATCCCAGCAGGGCCTCAGCCGGTGTCTATGCGCAGCGGTGGATAGGGGTCGTTGCGAGACAGGTCAAGTGCGGTGATTGGCTCTCCAGGATTGCGCGGCTGCCCCGGCCCAGCGCCCAGCGCCCAGCTTAAGAGAGGATCCTCACGCTGGCCGCCAGTCCGGCGATGTTGCTGTGATTGCAAGCGGCCGTCGTGTGCTGCATGCGCCAGCCCTCGCTGCGTTCTTTGAGCGCAACCGCGAGCTGCTGTTACTAATTCAGGTCTCCTCGACGAGGTTGGAGAGCACATTGGCCGAAAGCGGCAGGAGCAGGGGACGACTCCGCGACACGATGCTCCGCCACACTCAACACGAAGCAATCCATCGCTGCCAGTCGTGCCAGTCCCTCCCAGGACTCGTCAATAATTTCGAGTCCTGGGTGGTGGCCAATGGCGGCGCTGCTGGCCACCGTTTTGTCCTGGGTGATGGCGCCCGCTCGCCCAGCGCGTGCATGTTGCCTCAATTTCACGGACTCCGGGTTCTCGCTGCGAATACGCTGAGCACTGGGCAACGCCCAATCTCACGTTGCCAGTGCAGATGACCACACCAACACGGTCACAATATTGCCATCGCTGTGCAGACCTCTGCACGGCAGCTGCAAGTCACGTCGTCGCTGCCTGTCGCCATGTCTTGCGAATGCTTAAATGGTACTGTCATTCGCCCTGAAGCACCTCGAGTCTGAGAACTTCCTCGAACCCCATCCGTGCAGCCTGAGGTTGCAACAATGCGAAAATAATGCGAAGACGTGAAGATGCAAACGGCGCACCCACGTCCAGACTCCAGGCTCAGCCTCGTACCAGTCGTGTCCAGCGTATGAGGACAAAGTGCGCCTGCTTGGCTTGTCAAATGAACGCCTCATCGACATTGGGATCTGCTCTAGCGTCTTCTCGGTCCCAATCCCAGCGTCGCCAGCGAAGAGTGTGAGCGCGTGCGTCGTCATCCATTGCGTGCATGCCAGACGGGTGAGACGGCTGCAGCTTCGCAAATGTGTTATTGTCGCAGTTGCACATTCTCGAAGCTATAGCAGGACTTCTAAAAACATGCAAATGATGCAGTGGGGACAATGTGAAGTAATGTCAGACAAGTGCTTGTTTGGCAATAACGCCTATGAACCATCACGTGACGTTCGTACCCTCTCGATGCTCAAACCGACAGATCTGCTCGACGAGCGCACCTCATCTCTTTTCAACGACCGCCAGCTGGTCTAGGCAAGCAATCAGAAACACAAACCTGTGTTAGATGCCGTCCTCCCGCGATCCTCAGGTCCACTTTACACAGCCTCCCTTCTCCACACATAACCACCAATGCCCACTGGTTTGTCCCTGACGATCATTATCTATCATGCTTCTGTGCCAAATCCTCGCCAGCCGTCGCTCATCAAATCGAATGCGTATCTGAGTACGATGAGCTGAGATCACATGCTGCCATCACGATAGCTGATCTGTCGTTCGCGGATAATGCCTTGCGAGTGCGCCTTGCGCTCAAGGAAGAAGCCCAGATATCGCCCCAAGATATTCATAGCACGCATGGATTCTGGAAGGGGCCATGCACGAATCCAGCCAGCCGAGCCGCATGCTAGCTGACATGTAGTGCTCCACAAGGTCGACACAGTAACCGCAGGCAGCTCAGGATCAATATTATTCATACTCTTATCATCTCCTCCTCCCACATACGACCATAGGACGTTGAAAACAAGGCTTCCCGTTCGCTCAGCCCTATTTAAGCAACGTACCGGCGGATTAGTAGTTAGGTGGGTGACCACTAGCGAATACCCGCTGTTGTATGTTTTTGTTGCCTTAATTTTTTTGCTCATCAAAGTCAGCTGAAATTTCTGTTTTTGTGCTGGGAATCTGTTCCTGGGTATCTGTGCAAATGAACCGAAATATCAGTAGGCGCCTTTATCTACATCAAGCTATCTTGCACTGTTTCATTCAAACTTAGTCTGATAACTACCATGGGTTTTACTCTAATCTGAAGACAGAAGGTGTGTCGTCAGCAATAGAGAACAAGCAGCAGGTGTACTGCAAGCTGTGTCCACATACTTGCTAAGAGGCTTGTTAATGTACCACTTTGTTATGCTGCTGACTATATGCCTTCAATTCGCACGAAACCGCCAAGCGCTTGCGGCAGCAGCTTCCAGCCAACTGACAGGCTCTCCCAGCCCCCTCAGCGCCCTCTCAAACCGCACAGAAATACGCTCCATCCTCGACAAATCCACCTGAGGCTCATCACCATTTGCCCAGCGCTGCCCCACAGGCCCCCAATCCCCCTCCGGCCGCTCTACCGGCCAGGTAGAAAGCGCCTTCCACTCGCGCTCCTCCGGTGCGTTGCACGCCCCAAAGTCGAGATACTGCGACATGCACAGCACGTACTCACGGCCCCATCGCACCGTGCGGCCTATCATGTGAGCGCCGGCGAAGCAGGCTCGCGGGAGAATCTCAATGACGTACTCGGTCGGGCAGTGCGGGCAGCAGTAGTGACTGTGAACGAAGCCGTGAAGCATTCTCGCCTCGCTAGTGTCTGGTGTCTTGTTGGAGGGGGAAGGGGGAAGGGGGAAGGGAAGAAGCCGCTGCGTGGGCGCGGCAGAAGAGGCGGCACGCTTCCATGATTCCGTTGGCGCGCTGGCTCGAGTACAGGAATGTGGAGCGCGTGTGGGGGCAGATGAGATCGGCGTGTTCATCTATCAGGCGTGTTGGTGTTGATTCGATGGTGGTGCCGATGGGCGTGAAGTGCTGGGCGCGAACGAGCAGGCGATCGTCGACTAGGAGCGCTTTCGAGGCGGTTTGCCAGAAGCATCTCCTGCCCAGACCGTTGCGGTATGCTTGGTGGTAGTCCAGCGTGACGGTGCCGTACTGTGGGCCGTGGCGGAGAGACCGGGCTGTCTGGTGCACCTGCAGCCAGGGTACGTAGAGGCAGCATACTATGACCACGGAGAATTCGGTGCGATGTTGGAGGAAGTCCTTTAATGATCTAGGCCTTCTTGAAGCTTTGCAGTGAACGGGGTAGGTGGGCAGATCCTGCTTCCAAGACAGGATGCGCGGATGGAAGACACCGCAGTTATAGCAAATGAGACTGCCGGGGATCTCTTTGTCATAGTTCTCGTATAGGAGACGCGCTCGCTCGTAACAATTGTGCTCTTGTTGTCGTCGACATGCAAGGTCTTCACACTTTGTGTCCGGATGGAGCGATGCTGGAGTCCTCGTACTGTAAGCGGTGAGTGTATCCTCGGGGACTCCATGCATGTGGGGATGCCTTGCGGAGCTAAAACGCGTATATCGCGGCGGTGTGATGTCCGTCTCCAACATTCTGTGGTGGTAGATGCCTAGGAAGAGGTCGAGCGGATGAAAAGAAATCGAGGAGCAGGTTTTTATCATCGAGACTATCCTTCATGCTGAACCATGGGTCGTTGTGTCTCGGGCTCTATAGGACCCTCACGATTGGATAGCTACCATATACCTTGTCCAGTGGAACAATGAAGTCATGATAGCTGTTTCAAATGTTTTTGATTATCAGATCCAGGTTTCTGAATTATTCTTTCTCCTATCTTGCCCTTACAAATATCATCGTCTCATGTATCATGGCTGCATTGAATGGATATAGCGAGTGCACAATTGTAGCAATATTGACCTGTTTTGGCAGAGTTGTGTAGGTGTAAAGGTAGAGTACACAAGGCAATAAAGCTACCAACTTCACACCTACGCAACTCTACTAAAACAGGTTATAGTTTGACAATTGATAGTTTATTTGAAAGAACATTTAAAAGACTACTTTGTGTGAGAAGGGATAAGGAATCTATTGCGTAGTTGTAGAATACTTTGTCAGTGTTTGCACACGAACCGGCTGATATCTTAATTTTGGAATTCTCGTTTTAGATTTTGATTTCCGACCGCCGAAGGGTGCCAATCGTCAACCGTACGCTAACCATTTCCAGAGCCTTAACGTTAAGCCTCGAACTGGTTAAAATGCGATCAATGTTTTCGAATGAATCACCCCAGCGACCCTAATTGAACTTTCATACTGACTAAATATAGGGTGTTGCAGCTGTTGCAGCAATCATCAGGTTTTACGTCCCAGAAAACTACAATTTTTTTTTTGGAACAGTTGTCTCACCCGGGTACTAGCCTTAGGAGGCATGTTATTTATTGTAGGCTGTTTGACTAGCAACTACGCTAAACTTGTGGACAAGTTGTGGCTTTACCAACTGCACGGAGTAACACTGTACTCGGCAAAACCAAGTCTCAAAGTTGTCCTTTTAAAGCACCTTTTGAATCCATCATCATACTGTGCGTGCGCCCTAGCCATGGGTCGATCGATACAAAGATTCACCTTACCGATCTTCTTGCAGCCTGAAAGGAGACCGCCGTAAACGGTACTCTCACCACTCTGGTGATAGAGGGTGGAATCGCCATATGGGATGCCCGTATGGCTAGTGTCCCACGAGGACGTAAGGCGCGGAGTGGCTCGCGCCTCGATGACTGGGGCAGCTGTGACCTCAGTGACGCTGAGCACAAGGGTAAGGATTACAGTAGAAAGCGTGAACTTCATACTGGCTCCTGATGTTAATTATTAACTAGGATTGCTAATAACAGGGAGTATATGAACTTGCTTGAGGATTTTAAAAGCCGTAACTGATAGTTTGGAGAGATGTGCAGCGAGACAGAGAGATGGATGTAAGTTGCGAGTTGAGGAAGGCTGGGAGGTACGTACATACAGAGAACTTAAGACTTTATATCCTTTCTTGCAAACTGCTAATAGCTTGGCAATAACTCCTTGAGCAGGCATTCTACAAAGGCTACCAAGAATCTCCCAGGTACGAAGCACACTTGCCTATCGAGCTTTGCCTTGTTCATACCTGTGGCTGCATTGGTACGAGTCCTTTCTCTTGGTAGTCTTCGTTTTGTAGCATTGACCTTTAATTGATTACATGCCACTGTAGTGGTCCAGACCTTGACCATGTAAGGCCTTACATGGGGTACATCCAGAGTGAACGCCTTAAGCTGTTGCAACAGTTCAAAATGCAGATGCAAAACGAGAGTAGCGAGTATGAGTAGAGAGCATATAATAAGGACAGCTGTAATAGCTGGCTTAAAGCTAAAACAATGCAATTAATATTAAGCTGCGTGCCCAAGTAGTGTACTGCTAGCAAATATCCGTCCTGCGCAGAGCATTGTAGGTATTATGGGTGCCAGCGCCAAGGCGTCGTCGACCGGCCCTCGGCAAGAGCGAGCGCTGTGGTTACCACATCGAGCTTGGCCGAACTGCCCGAAATGGTTGTATAGGAGATAGAGGATTCATAGTTCCACGCGTAGAAGCCCTAAAGAGGTAGGTGCTATTGTACAAACGCTCTCTTGCGCTGACACTGCACTTGCTTCGTAACAACTCAACTTTGTTTTAATCTGCTGAGTTCCTTATACCTAGACAATTTTGGGAATGCGGCGAATGCCCCTCATGACTATTACGAATATGGCTCACCACCCTGTGACAGATGAAAGTGAAAATACACGTGACTAACAGCAAGTTCGCTCACGTAGCTGTCTTCACGACCATTTTGCACCACAGCAGTGATTCGCAGATCAGTTTTGACGTACATACTCGATCTGTATACGTATAGATCAGCTGCCAGGTCAGTGAAAGTTGGTGCCAAGATTGCGCAGAACCCAAATTTCTTGGGGAGCATTAGGCCACTCACAAGATTTGGCAGGTACTACATGGTTCGGAATCCAAAGCCGCCAAACCCTCACGACGTATACATTTATCCTTTCTCCCAAGGTTCCGAAGGTGTCGGTCTACATTCATGGTCTTATGATTGGCATCCTAGCCAACAAAGGAATGGCGGGCTGTATGTAGTCTGATTAGGCCGACTGTGCGCCTGGCACGCAGTGGATAAACAAATGACCCAAGGGTATGCCCAAAAGTGGGCATGTCTAGATCCCAAGATCGACTTCCCAACCGTCGGTTGCATCGCGGAGGACATTGTAGCCCGCGGAGGCCTAGAAAAGAACCCAGCCCTCTTCTTTTCCTTCGGCGCCATCACCACTGAAGTGCACACGAAGGTCCGCAACAATGCCCGTGATATTTTAACGACGCGTTATCACAAGACTGGGACAACAGAGATGGCGTTACAGCCTCTCAACTCTAAGGATATCAAGAGAGCCCTGATTGAGTCTAGCTACAATTCCTGCAGGTTTACATGAGAGCAATGGGTAAAGTAAATTGCATATAGCACGGTTGGAAATAAGAACAATTTGGCTAACTAGCTGCTAAGCTTCCAAATGGATGTGCCAGAAAAGCTAACGGCTAAGCACTATCTAGCTTGATGGACGCAAAGATTTGAGGAGTGATCTTGCCATGTATCTCCATCCTGCATGAGCATCTATATTCGCACTATTCTCTGATAATACAGACATGATGCTCCTCCTGAGACGTTGCAGTGCTGTGAGTGAGGTTGGAAGTATGAGAGCGAGTGGTTTTGCTCAATGCTAGTCAGCAAGACTGGATCGTTCGTGTTTGAAGGTACGTATATGTGAAGCACGTATATGTGAGGCCGGAAATCACTCAACCATTGCAAGGTGTAACAACTATCGCTGGCTAAAATCCGAAAAGCTAATTTAGGCTCTAGCGAAATCGAACAAAGGATCCCAGCTGCATTGATACATGCCCAGCTGGAAGTGCCTCGACCAAGGACACCCGGTGAAAGGCTTCAATGGCTACTGTCATTGATCACAGTCGCCACCAGCTCAATGTTCGAGGCAACGTGAGGGTCGACCAGGTACGAATAAAGCCCTCAGTTGAGACGACTGACCTGGCTAAAGCGCTGAAGGACCCGTCAGCACTTTAGGAGCAGCAACCACTGCTGCTGAAATGTTATGGCGACGCCATGGCCGCTAAGGACGACATGGCCTATCCCGCTGCGCGAGCATGCTGATTCACTCATCACCTTTCTTCGTGACGTTCTGGAGACTGTTGAGCACAACTGCAGCTAGACCGTGCCAGTAGACCTCGCTGGAGATGTGGTTCAAGGTGCACTGCATAACGCTCGTCCTCAAGACACAGCAGACGCCTGACCTGGACACGGTCCGCGACGCTCTCGCTGTTGCACAAAATGAAGCCAATGCCACGGCAGAGCAGACCGCTCAGTCCCCCAATTTTTTATGGACGAATTCAAGAGCACCCTAGAGATCGTGAGACAAGTAGTTGCAGATGTGCAGCAGAACACCAACACAGCAGATGAGGCGAGGGTGGCAACCAAAAAAGCAACCGCGCAAATAGCCAAGTATATCAACAACAAAGAACCACAGTAACAGCGGACGACTGGGCGAGCGTCGTACGCGGCGATAGGAACTAGATCTTACAGGACAAAAACTGTTCAACCCGCAGGCCGGGGTCCGCCACATAGGATGGCTGACTAGAGATGTTGTCGCCAAGACTGCACCGACCATTACAATTAAACTCACGCGACCAGAAGACGCAAACAAGACGATTGATGAGGGCCTTATCTGGCAAAGGGAAGTTTTCTCATGCGAGCAATACGATCGACAGTGCCGCGTGAAGCAGTGCTGCAAGTGCCAACGATATGGCCACTTAGGAACCCAGTGGGCCAGTGCAAGGCAGCAGCCAAATCGGACAGATCTTCTAGCCAGGAAGTGCACGATGAGCCGTGATGAGCACGAAGCTTGAGCCGGCAATGTCCTGCCAGGAATTCACAATCGCAGAAACATGATCATGTATTTCTTGCTTAAGTTTTGAAGAATTTTTTCTCGCCGATTTGCCGCCTGGCTGTGCATATATCTGCACTTGCAGTCCTTGCTCTGATTATTTGAAAGAAGAATACAGAACAGGTGTAGATAAGCCTGAGTCTACAAGCTTGGTGGCCATCGACTCAAATTTCGTTGAAGAAGAACAGTGTGAAAACAAAAGAGGAGCAAGAGGCTCGGAGCTTGGCTGTAACATGCTTCGCCCACATATATATACGCGTGGCTTGCTGTCCTACGTGTCTGCCTTGTGAATTTTTCGATATGTACGCTTGTATTTGTACACATCTGGAGCTGTCAATACCAATCGTGGCAGAACGAGGTCTGCGTTCCAACACCGCAGGGATCGGCACCTTCTTTGTGCTACATGGACAGGAAAAGCAGCCGCTCCCCCGCACCAACATGCCTTCCGGCCCCCACAAAGAATCCATGAGCTGCGATCAGCCGCTCCTAGTTGGGTGGGTTCTCCACTTTACATTATCGTTGTTGCTTATCGTGCATAACCCAGGATGCTGTGTCCAGCAAAATCACCACCCAGTCACCTCAACAGCATCTTATCAATTCAAAGGATCGCGTTTCAGCCTTGTACGACATTCAGATGCGTTATCACTTAGTCCTCCACCAGAGGGTACGTATAGTGCAACAATTGGTTTTCGTAGACAGGATTCGTGTACCCGCAAAAGCAAGTACCCAGCCAAAGCATTTTTATCTTGGCAGATAATGGCGCGCATGCACACCGTGGCATGTAGACGGCCCGCAATAGTCTCGGACGTACCTATTCAGCCTCGTACTTGGCGAGCTGCGCTTCTGTCCCTTTTCTAGATCTCTATTGTTATAAGCTGCGAGAAGAGCAGGCGATAATGCACAACGTACGTCGATCTTTCTGCTTGATTACACCATGTCATCCGAAAGAGTGATGTCAACCTCAGAGCTTCTGATCAAATGTAATTCTGGGCGTTCCGATGAGCAGTGTCCCTCGTCCTCGCAGTCAGATCGTAAGTGATAATTGGAAGTTGTGGGTTTCTCTGACTTGTTTTACAGCACGCCCAGGGCCCAAACGATCTCAAACCCAGCCACTACCTGTTGTTCGCCAAGGCAATTCAGCACCTGAAGTCAGCTCCAAGGACGATCTTTGGAAGGATGAATGGAACGACAAAACCTGGGAAAATGGCCGAGTGTTGATCGTTGATCTCGAGGTGAAAGATGGAAGATCCATCGAGCGTCACAAAGAAATCAGTAACATAGAAGCATTGAACTCTTTCTTCGAAGAACACACGAGGGAAAACGTCGATGCGGATGATGATGACGACACGGTATGGACAAGCAGTCCGCAACAGTCAGGAGACAATAAAAGCACGGGCAATTCGAGTGCTAATGACCACGAGGATGGCGCCACACCTGCACTCAACAGAGACAGTCCGAAGGATCCCCTACAGCTGCGACTGATTCATGTACAGAACGCGGCATGGGCAAAGGAATTTTTCCTAACAAAGTTTGACATGCTTAAAAACAAAGAGATTGGGCGTACTATGTCCAGGACAGAAATCCAACCCCATCGCAACGGTAGAAACCCTGTGCTGCGAGCAAATGCGCCTAGTATGCATCACGAGCATTCGAGAAAAATCAAGAGTGTAGCTTTCCAGTCAGATTGTGTGCGACTCGTCAAATTGACGGAGCTATACGAACTGGAAAAAGAGACGAAGGACGACCCGTGGCTGTCGCTTGACTTGTATGGCAACGAGGAAAGGCCAAAGCCCATGTTTGGGACTCGCACCGAATCAATATCTGTCTATGTGCAGTCACAATCCGAAGAAACTGCGCCGTCTGAGTCGGAATCCAGAGAGAGAGATCAGTTCTGGGACATGATGATGTTCATAAGGAACACGGGAGATTATAAAACTTTCTTAGAGCTGGTGGGTAATCTCCCTTCGCCTTGCATCGAAAATGAGACCACCAGATTCGACAACGGCAATGCCATCATCATCTTCTCGGATACGGCAGAAAAAGATCTCAGAAAAACTTTGATAGGAGCGCGGAGCAAAGCAGAGTCTCAGTGGAGGTTTTTACGAGCTTCCGAAAAGCATAACTCGGCGGATTTCATCACACATTGCATGGATATTGTACTGCAGGGTGTCTTCAGCTCCATCGTTGCAAGTTGGGGTGCAGTTACTGAAACCTGCGAGATGCATGTGAACATGTTGGAAGAGAAAGGTAAGCGTTAACCCAACCACCATGTTGCTCTAGCTGATTGTGTGTTTGTGCAGTATATGACGACCCCTCTGATATGTCGATTGCGACAGAGCTTTGGAAGACAAGTGCCGCATGGATGACGATGGGACGGCTTATGCACACTCAAAAGATCGTTGCGAAAAACATGTGGACGGGTTTCAAAGCAGTAGCACTTACAAAAGCTTCAGAAGAGTCCTGCTTCCTTGACGATGTGGCAGGAACCTATGACAAGGTGTTTGAAAATTGGGAAGGAAATGTCGTCAAGCGTACAGAGGCGTTGTCGGATATGATGTACAGAACAGTGGCATTCCAAGATTCGCGGGATTCTTTCGAATTCAGTGTATCAATGTGGAGGTTAAGCTGGATTACATTCATCTTCTTGCCTCTGACCTTTTCAGTCGGAGTTTTCGGCATGAGTAAGTGTCTACGAATGTGGGTTCTGGTAGTATCTGACATATTTTGCAGACGTTGACACCTTCGAGGCAAACCCTTCCATATGGTGGTGGATCCTCGCTTCTGCTATCATATTGCTTGTGGTCCTTTGCGTATGGTATATCGTGAAGCACACCATAGCATCACGCAACATTACACCACACAGGAGAAAACAGTACCGCAAAATTTACCAAGAGCTTACCGGAAACCATCAAAAATTCCGGACCGCCAATGGCCCCATCTCGATTAAGCCTTCTAAGTTCAATACCGTTGGCGCGTGGAAGCGGCAGAAGTTGAACACTTGGTTCAACGCAAGTCACATAAAGTCCGCGTCACCTTTTAAGCAGCCGAAATCCGATTTAGGCATTTGGAGCAATACTAAATTCTGGCTGGCTAAGCGTTGGTCATCACAGCCTGGAGCTACGGGTTCTTCGCTTCCCAGATGAGGTTTGGGTGACAAGTATGAGTCACGAAGATTAGTGATGAAGACTGAGAGGCAAGTCGGACTAAGACTACGGTTGATCAATAAGCTCAATCTATCTTGTTCTGTGTTTGGCGCGACATGCCGTTGAGAATGACTCCAATGAGAACACACATACGCACGCAGTGAAGTCATTGACAGCTCGAAGCACATAAAGGATCAACGTCAAGAGTTCAGTCCAGGTATGCTTGATGCTATTTCTTCGGTATGTAGTAGTCTATTGTACCGCCGCTGTTTCCCCAGGAGCTATCTGTCAATACATTCAGTACAGTTGACTTATGATTTGCACTTCAGTGGCATGAGCTTTGGGGTCTCTCTTTTTGAATGCAATCAAATCTGGTTTCTTGTTACCGGTCCAGTCGGCTACCGCAAATTCGTAAAAGCCACTTGTCTTGTATATCGGAAGTTCTGCGCGCAAAACAAAATTTTGGTACGTCGAGGCCCCCGATAGCACATGCACTTCAGTGCATTTTCCATTCGTTCTGCTCTTCTTCACAGCCACCAGATCTGGGCGCCCGTCTCCATTCCAGTCAGTGACGATAAAGTTAAACATGGAGTCAGTCTCGTGTAGGCCGGTACCGGTCTGCAAGAGGTAGCTCTGGTAATTGTTGTCGCCACACAGAACATGCACTTCGGTGCTGTTGGTTCCAGTGTCGAATCGCTTGATTGCGAATAAATCCGGTTTGTGGCCACCTCCCCATCTACCCATGCCAAACGACCAGTTTTCACCCGTTTCTTCAAGCACAGTTCCAATTTGCAATAATTTAGTTTGAAATTGGGAAGCACCGGAAAAGATGTGAACTTCAGTCCTGCTGGTGTCGGTGTAGCATTTCTTGATTACGACAAGGTCCAATGTGCCATCACCAGTCCAGTCCGTGAGCGCACAATCTAGTTGTTCGGGCCAATTCTTGAGAAGGGGCGTAAAGTCTGGCGTAGCGATTCGCAGAATAAATCTTTGGTAGTTGTGAGATCCATACAGGACATTAATTTCGATATTTTTGTCGCGGGTCCCCGACTTCTTGACTGCAATCAAGTCAGGGCGACCATTCTTTTTCGAGTCGCCCATAAGGAGGCAGTATTGATCATCTGTCTCGTGTAACATTGTCTGGAAAGAAGGACCAAGCTTGAAATGATGAGACCGAAGGGGAATATCTTTTACTAGGCCGATGTTTCGAGAATTTGTCATCTCTTTTTGCAAGCGCTTGTGGGCATTTTCCCTGCCTTCTCCATACAGAAGTGGCATATAAACATCAAAAATACCCAGTAGAGAATACACCATATCTTCGTCCCGTGTTGTCTCTCGTCCCTCTGTCCATGCCATCCGTTCCTGGACACTGAAGGCAGACAAAGCCTGGCCTTCAAGAGCTTGGATGGGTATTCGGGTGATTTGAGAAATCTCCTGCATACGAGATGACTTGTTCCCAAGCTGCTTGCCTTCTCTAGAATAGAATTCGGTGCATTTCGGAGCAAGAAGTTCCTGGAGTGTCCATCCTCTAGTGAACCATCTGCTCTTTTCGAATGCCAGCCCGTCCTTAGCAGAGTTGTCTATTGACACATCCGCAAGATACACATAGCATTTTGCCGATTCCTGATACCAGCGGAACATGCTAGTGATGGCCTCCTGAAGCTCTGTGCTACTAGTCTTGTCAATACAACATGTGTCGATCCAGAAATAGTCCAGGCCATCATGAGCAGCTTGCTCTGCACAGAAGTTGATTTTGCGGTAGCCAGGCTTCGTGGTACCCGTTCCGTCCGTTATGTTCTGGAAGGTAACCTCGTCATTAAGCTCTGCCCAGGTATGCGAGAGGATCGCATAAGGTGGGACCTGCCGACCCACACGATAAACAAGCTGGAAGCTTCCATTGCCTTGGCGTTGCAAAAGATACATGATAGCAAATCCCAATTGCTATGCCAGCAATGAAGACTTTCGAACAGGGACGTGTGGGATGGCAGGTTAAACAGACGAGAGCAATCTAAAAAAATCAAGAGAAGTATATGTCGACAATGGGCACGTTGTCCACCTGTAGCAGCTGGGAGAAATTGAACACCCATGCCGCATATTATACAACTGGCGAATCACAATACTACCCTAAGCGCCTCTGAAGTCTAGTGCTTACCTCGTGCCCATATGGGCGCAGTCGACCGGCGCTCGTTGCAAAGTATCTGCTCTCAGGTATATGTCCGATGCCCATGCCTAACTTCCATAGCAACTCAACCGACAAGGCTGAGCAGATACAACAGGGACACAACAAAGGCCCTCTTTCGCTTGATTTTCAATACACAATGTTTGATCCGCATGTACATGGATAGTGAGAGTCCACAAGTGCCCATTTTCGCACCTATTTGCAATATTTTTCTGGCTGTTCCATGATACCGCCGTTACCTCGTCAAGAATGACATGGACGAATAAGAACGAAACATGGAAGCGGCAGAGTGAAGACGGCTCCATATTAGTATGAGGTGCCTCCCTAGATAAGTTTGAGGATTGAAATCCATCCTCAACGCATTATTCAGGAGATTTCCATCAACTACTATGTATACAAGTTGGGTGTACGCGGGGGTGGGGCCGTGGACGGACGAACTTTGAATCGAGTTCGGGGAAAGCGAGAGACTTGCAAGGCCCACGCCTGACGACCTTTCCTTGCGCTTATCAACCTGCAGTATATTTCACTCAGAATGATCTGACCCAATGCAAGCAAATTGTGGTTGGAGGCGTGATGCGCACATGAATTGCCGACCCTGCTGTTTTTCGTATACCAGGAAGTGAGAACTTGATCCTCCAGTGTATTCATCAAATACTCCGAAGGAATGTATAGAGCCTCGTACAACCACAATGCAGTTGATGAGATGTGATTGTTCATTGCCTGGCTGACACTTCTATCTTGATTATTCGCTACGGCCGTGACGAAGTGGGGTAAGCGCGAAACGGGGCGTCGAAGAACTCAGCAACCGCGAGGGGAGCCAGATGAAGGTTGTGCCATTGCTAGCTGACATGTAAACAAAATCTCTAGTGCTATTAGGATACCAAGAATTTGATCTATATCTTGCTGAGACCAAGCAGGGCACCCGTGAAATGTCCAGTGGCAGATGCTCAGTTGGGTGACCACTAGTGAATGGCGCTGATGGGTTTCCTCACCCCTCTCATCATGTCCGTTGCCAGAACACAGTTCAGCGATTCAAGACGTACGAAAGCCTTAGCGGTGCCTTTTGTCGGGGTATCACTACTGCTCAGTTGGCGGCCAGGATTGTCGGAATTCGGAGGCTTGGCTCGATGATCAAACAGCGGGACCTTCGGTGCATCAATGCCCGGTCAACTTGGTCTACAGCATCATGCTCGTCAAAGCGTCGCGTTGCAGCGGACAGTGGCGGTATTTAGCTGTCTGGGAAAAGTTGGCCCTGTGACCTCTTTGTAGATGTTTGGCTTCTTCCTACGCTGCCTCGACTGCCACATCCTAACTTTGTCGTCATCCCTCGCATAGCGTCATGACTGCCCCAAAGGTCACCGCGCCCATTTTTGAGCACCATCATAGCGGCCTTGGTGTTGGAACCACAAATCCTCGCATCTCCTGGCGCTTTCAGACAGTTCCATCGACGCCCAAGTCCTGGGTCCAAACAGCTTATGACATAGAAGTCACCTCATCAGGGCGCAAGGCAGAGGCCTTCCATGTTGAGAGCGAACAGAGCGTCCTCGTGCCGTGCCCAGCTGAAGCTCTTACCTCTCGACAAGCCGCCAGTGTGCGTGTACGGGTCACCGGGCGCGGCACTGATGCCTCAGTTGTTCAAACATCGGAATGGTCTGCACCATCGCGAGTGGAGGCTGCTTTGCTTTCGGAAAAGGACTTCACAGCCAACTTTATCGCTGCCGACCAGCCCGAGCAGAACGGGCCTTTACGTCCTATCCGTTTCCGAAAGACCTTCACTCTTCCGAAAAGTTCTGCTAGTGTATCGCGTGTACACGCCCGCCTGTATATCACAGCCCTGGGCGTCTTCAAAATTTGGATCAATGGCAAGCCCGCGAGTGATGAATTCCTTGCCCCTGGATGGACGAGTTATCGCCACAGGCTCGTGTATCGAGTTCTAGACGTTTCTTCGCTGCTAATCGCAGATGGACTCAATGTGATCAATGCAGAGGTCGGTGAAGGGTGGTATGCAGGTCGTCTTGGCTTCGGAGGCGGCCAGCGATACCGTTATGGCGCTGAGCTGGCTCTTGCCGCGCAGCTCGAGGTGCACGCGGATGCGTGTGATATCTCCGACCCGTGGACACTAGTCACAGACGAATCATGGATCGCAGTTCCAAGTGCTATCACCTCTAGTGAGATATACGACGGTGAGATCTACGATCTGAATCAAGAAGTCGATAATTGGACACTCGCTTCAACGGTGTGGCTTGAATGTCATAGAACTAAGATCATACAAAAGCCATCTGTTAAGCTTATTGCACCGGATGCGCCGGTGGTGAGGGCCACGGAATCTGTTGCCTGTCAGAAGGTCTTCCGTAGCAAAAGCGGAAAAGTCATTCTTGACTTTGGTCAGAATCTTGTTGGTGTACTGCGTCTCAGTTGCCCGGAGCTCGCTGATAATCAGAAACTCGTCTTCCAACATGCTGAGGTTATGGAGAACAATGAACTCGGGGTGAGACCCTTGCGACAGGCAAAGGCTACCGATATGGTCATTGGATCCAGCGAGCGTAAGCTTAAAGACTGGTCGCCCAGCTTCACCTTCCACGGCTTTCGCTACGTGCAGGTCGATGGCTGGCCTACACTATCTGGTGAACCACATAAAGATGAGATCCAAGCTCTGGTCATTCACTCCGATATGCGGCGCCGCGGCTTTTTCGAGACTTCAAATCCGCACGTGAACCAGCTACACAGCAATATAGTCTGGTCCATGCGCGGCAATTTCCTCTCTATTCCAACCGACTGTCCTCAGCGTGATGAGAGACTTGGCTGGACCGGCGATCTGCAGGCATTTGCGCCTACGGCTACGTTCCTATATGACACAGTCGGTATGTTGGCTAATTGGCTCGAGGATGTTTCGGCGGAGCAGCTCGAGGCAAATGGAGTTGTGCCTCTCGTCGTTCCTGAGGCCATGCCACCTAATTGGCCAAAAGAGGCAAATTCCCAGGCTGTGTGGGGTGACGTTGCTGTGTTGGCTCCTGATGCTCTTTTCCAATATAGTGCGGACACGAAACTTTTGGAAAGACAATTCACCAGCATGCAGGCCTGGCTTGACTCGGGCGTTGTCAGGGCTTCTGACGGTCTCTGGGATCCTAGTCTCTTCCAACTTGCTGACTGGCTTGACCCCAATGCGCCGCCTGAAGATCCTGCCAAAGCCACGACAGACAGCACTCTTGTCGCTGATGCCTATCTTGTTCACACGACCTTGACCTTTGCATCTCTGTGTGCCGCAATCGGCCACAACCAGTTGGCTTCTACCTATGAGGCCGCAGGTAAAGACCTAAGGGCTAGGTTCCAGCGTAGGTACATCACTCCTGACGGTAACTTGGTTTCTCTCTCGCAGACAGGCATTGCCCTCGCAATCCAATTCGGGCTGTACGATTCTTTGGACCAGCGAAAGTCCGATTTCAAGCCAGGCGCCCTCATCGCTGCTACGCTGGAGAGGCTGGTCCGACAAGCCGGTTTCCACATTAGCACTGGCTTCGCAGGTACCCCTCTTATCACACATGCACTCACGTCCATCGGCAAACCCCAACTGGCATATCGTATGCTACTTGAAAAGGGGTGTCCTTCGTGGATGTATCCTGTCAGCATGGGTGCCACCACAATCTGGGAGCGTTGGGACAGCATGCTGCCTAATGGACAGATCAACCCTGGCGAAATGACAAGCTTCAACCACTATGCTCTTGGTGCAGTTGCAGACTGGCTACATGCATCAGTTGGCGGCCTATCGCCACACGAGCCAGGATGGAAGGTCGTGAGGGTGAGGCCTGTGCCAGGAGGAAACCTGACAAGTGCAAAGGTGTCCTTTGATGGACCCTATGGTCAAGTGGCACTCGAGTGGGTGACGAATGTGTTAGAACGGTCAGTCCATTTCGAGATGAAGCTGAAGGTCCCATCAAACAGCGCGGCGATTATTACTTTACCATCAGAGTTGAAGTGTGAGTATGGTATGGAAGAGCCAACGAGGATTGTTGGTTCCGGTACGCACGAGTTCTCGTGTGACTATGACAGTGAGTTGTGGCCGCCTCAGCCTATTGTTCATCCCTTCAAGGAACCCTCAGAGAACACGGTCATGATAGGTTAGTTATGCATGTCTAGGATTTTTGTCTAGGAACCACAGAATGTATGCGATTGCAAGCGACCTTGTGGACAAAGTGATTTACAGTTCATGCAAGTACGCGACAATACGCGACAAAGCACAAGAACTATTGTTGGGGGTAACTTGGGTGCATGATAGACCTTCTCGGTATTGCCTGAAGGGGTATGTTTCTGAGATCGAGACGAGTCCTCTTTCACGCGACAATCGCGCCCTCAAGTCCCTTCGTACTCGTGGCGAACAGAGGGGTCGGGGGTGCAGACGTGAATCTAGCATTCTTTGGTGTATCCAGAACCTGTGCAAGAGAAAGACCAAGCAAATCCAATGTGTCGCAATGGTGTTCGGTGTAATACACTCCTAGCTCATGTATCTCGCAGGGACATAAAGTGTTTAAAGAGCAAAGAACAGAGATTCTCACGGCAACTGGTTTGGCACTAGCAACTACCTAAATGTCTGCCGAGGTTGTGCCGGCTGGTAAAGAGGGGATGCTGCTTGGCTGAGTGAGCTGCGATTCAACACCGGCAAGGCCACTTTCCAAAACCTCTACAGTGGATCATCTAAGTAGAGATGTCGGCCTTTCCAGTAAATGTTCCAATGTGTTGCCACGCTTCAGCATGAGTCGGCGAGACCAGAGAGAGGAAGTGTAACGTTCAAAGCATCATCTAAGAAGCAGACGTCAATAGAAGATGAGAGAGAGTATGTGACTGAGATGTTCCTGGCAGCGAGTCATACGTGATCGGCGCAACAGAACCAGCCAAATCTTGGCGTGCGGCCATGCTCGCATCCATGTCCCCGGATTCTCGTCTCCAACTTCCCCACACAAGTGAGATCGAGCATGGAGAGATGCGGGGAAAGAGTACCAAGGACAGACCTGCACCTTCACTCCTCGTCGGGTGAGCTCTGAACGAACACATGGTTCAGAGTCGAGCCTTGGCTGTATCACTACATGTACAAAAGACCTGCAAGCCCAATTGCCGCATAAGATCAATACGCATTGCAAGAGTTCTTCGATCAACGGGTGAAATTTCCTCGAAAAACCATCGAGTCTCAGACGGCGAAAGTCCGTCATGTCTGCCGAAAAGGGCAGCTATGCTCAACAAGACAATACCGTTGAGCGTGAAGAGAGTGTTGAAAATGGCCGACCCGACGTAAAGGAGACACATCTCATAGCTGCGGCGAAGGGCCAGGGTATCTCCGGCTACGAGGAATTGTCCGTCTGGCAGACCGTCAAAGCATTCAAGGTCTCTACTGCAACGTGCTTTTTGGTTGCCTTCAGTGCCGCCACGGATGGATATCAAATTGGGTTAGTGTGCTAAAAGAGCCTTGATGTGCCTGGATCTTGCTAATCAGGAATAATCTGTCAGCATAAACGGCAACGTCATTGCCAATCCTGGATTTGTCCGCCAATTCGCAACAGAGACCGATGCAAATGGTAACCGCGTGCTCGCCTCGTCCATCCTGAGCGGGTGGGGCTCCATTATGTCGGTTGGCCAGATTATAGGCATGACTACACTACCTTTCCTCTCAGATCGCTATGGTCGGAAAGCCGTCATGTACGCCTTCTGGTTCATCCTGGCGACAAGCGTCCTTGCCGAGACCCTCGCTCGAACCTGGCCTGTTTGGCTGATAGCCAAGTTGCTTGCTGGTATTGGAGTTGGTTGTCTCCAGACAACAGTACCGACATATATTGCAGAGACTGCGCCCACTCGTATCCGTGGTGGTTTACTTGTTGCTTACAGCTTCTGGTTCACTGTGGGGCAGTTCTTCGCGCCTGTCGCATTGCAAATACACTCCAAGATCGATTGCGACGATTGGCTCACTCCGGTGTATACACAATGGTCTCAAATTGGCCTCATGCTCATCATCTATCTCGCAGTCCCTGAGACACCTGCCTGGTGTGCATCCAAAGGTTATAGCGAGCGAGCCAAGAAGTCTCTCAGGAGACTTCATTGGGAGCTCAAGGACTACGACATAGAGCATCACTACAATCTACTCGCCATGGCTGTAGAACATGAGGTCGAAGTCGCGCGAGCTACCCGCAATGAAAGCTGGTACTGCATTTTCAGGGGCACTGATGGCAGACGCACGCTCACGGCTCTTTGGACACTGTTGACGCAGCAATTTATCGGCCTAACGCTCTTTTCTACATTTGCGTCCTATTTCTTCCAGCAAGTCGGTGTTGCAGACCCATTCCTCGCGACTTGCATCACTTCCAGTATCAACATTGTCGCAAACGTGCTCATGATAGTAAGCGTCGATCGAGTTGGTCGCCGTAACTATGCTTGTGGTGGTTCAACACTATCATGGGTAGCATGTGCTGCGGTGGGTATTCTGGGTGTTGTTCCAAGCGTCGGTGCTTCTCAAACCCTTTTGGTGGTGTTCGCATGCCTCTGGAGTAAGTATCTGAAAGGATCAAACTACATCTTAGCTGCACATAGTTTCTTGCTAATGTTCGATCCTCACAGATATTGGCATGGTTTTGAACGGCGCGACAGGATGGGGATTCATTGGCGAGATCTCATCGCAGCGTCTACGACCCTACACAGCAGGTTTTGGCGCAGCCACAACTTGTGTTGCTGGCGTTGTGATGAACGTGCTCACACCATACATGGTGAACGCCTCCGAATGGAATTGGGGCCTCAAGACAGGATGGTTCTACTTTGGCGTTGGCACGGTCTTCGTCGCGGGTATGTGGTATCTCATCCCAGAGACCAAAGGTCTGACATCGGCCGAACTGGATGAGCTTTTTGAAAGCAAAGTCAAGCACTGGCGTTTCCACAAGACGCAGACGGCCACTCAAGCTGCTCTACAGGCGCGAGCTGAAGAATCAGGAAGATAATCATCGAATGTAAGATCCCTCGAGAGCTATTGAATAGTTTGGGTAGAGAGTAGGAAATGATTCAGGTACTGAGTATGCTTTGAGGATCATACCAATGTCCTGTCATCACAACTAGACTGATACAATAATTTTCACCGATTCACCCGAGTGGAAATAGGACAGAAAATGAAGGCTGGAAGAGAGATGTAATCATCGGAACTTGCGTTCGCACAACCACAGGTTTGTGGGGTCACGCCTGATAGTTCAAGACTCACCAAGGCTACATCTGACCATGAGAAGTCGAGAGCGACGATTACCATCTGTGCAGTCGTGTTCGAGCAATATCCCACGACATGCATATGCAAACAGATATCGATCAATGCAGTTCCGTACCTCTATCCGTTTCGAATGAGCTGTTCCTTTTGTGGATATAGTTGATTCAATCGCACTCTATCACTTAGATCTAATCTGCTGCTCCCAGAATCGCGACAAGTGTTTCCATCACTACAAGACCCACACTCACCACGCATGATCAACAGGAACTCTAGTAAAAGCGAAACCTATGTCATACTAGTGCTATCAAGCCACAGCCGACTTGTGTAGCCGCCCCTGCATCACACCTAGCCAGCGTCGATTGCCTAAGACAGGTATGTCGTGTTGACAAGCGATGTCCTGTGTCAGTCGTTCCAGTACCTCGGTACTTGTTATCCGACTTACGCAGAGCGACGACCGTCAAATCAGGATCATTGCGAAGTGCCTGTCCAAGCTTGCCATCCTTGCTCTTCTCAACAGCCTGTGCCTGCACCACGCCAGCGACGACGACAATCTTGATCTTCGGGTAAAGTTCTCTCATAGGCACCAGGTAATCCAGCACTGACTGGCCGCTGTTGATCACCGAGTCTACAAGTATGATGGTCTCCTTAACTTTGAAGTGGTTTGGGTCGATATCAGCAAAAGTCTTCGAGTGCACGAGACTTGCTGACTTGAGGGCCTTGCTTACACCAAAGGCCATGGGCTCACCGCCACGCATCAAAGGAACTATGAGCGTCTTGTCTTCGCCTTGAAATCGATAGCCGTCCGTCAATCCACCTGTGACATGTTTCATCTTGTACGATTCCAGGCCCAGGATGTCGCCGAGATATTCGTTGGCGAGGTAGTATCCAACTTCCTCATGCGCCTTGCGAAGGTTATGCCCACTGACGTCTGCATCTCGCATAGCAGTCATGAGCAATTTTGCCGATGCTTTGCTGGTTGCGTGAAAGAAGCGGTGATTGAAGGTGCTACGCATGGTGGTTTCGTCCAAACTAACGATTGGCAGCTGGGCTTCTGTCAGACGCGGTTCGACGTACGCTGGAAGTAAGATTTGGCGGGGCCTACAGCCACTGTCAATCATTTGAGCCAGCTTAGAATCCATTGAGGTACTCCTGGAGCGTTGTTGGCCTACGATGACGTAGGATTCATCGGCCTTGACCAACATGTCAACATCTACAGCACTGTCTCCAAAAGCGACAACGCGGATGCTTTCGGACTTCAGTCTGTCGACGATGTGTCCTTTTGTGGCGTCAGTGACAATGTACCCGTTGTTTAGAGGTCCGCTGCCAATGACTTTGACATGCGTCAAGCCGCTGATGTTGAGTACAATCTCCCACACTCGACGCAAGCCGCAGGTCACAACGACAGCACCAGCATGTGGCTCCGCAGCGACTCTAACCAAAAGGGAAGTCATCTCTGGATGCATTGCGATCCTCGTGGCGACCTGGTGGCACATGTAGTCGAAGTCATCAGCAACCTCCTGGTAGAGCAATGCTACCTGGTTGAACGACGCGTAAGAGTAGCCTTGCGGTTTGAGGATCATGTCCAGGCTGTTCTCAGGCATTCCCTTACGTGATCCCATAAATCTCCAAAACAGCAAACCGGCGTCTTGTGGAGCGAGCGTCTTGTCAGCATCGAGCACTAGCATTGTCTCCAGGTTGCGATCGTGTTGTGCTAAAACTGAGTCCAGGACGGAGTCAACAGCACCAAGATTGCTTTCTGTGTCGTTATTCATAAAGTTCTTCAACAATATCTCCACCTGACCTGGAATTCTGTCATTGGAGATCCCGGTGTGTTCAGTGATAGTCGTGAAGGGGATGCGTCTGTCGTAGCATATGTTGCGCAGTGCTGCTCGCTCTTGGGTCTGCCATTTATTGAGGTCCTCCACAGAAACGGTACCACGATTCCTGGACTGATCGTTCATGCGTCTCTGATAAAGAACTTCAGGATCGACCTGGAGATACACGATATGAGTGTATGTTTGCCACTCAGCCTCGACGCTGATGTCAAAGGCCTTCTTCGTCGCTTCGACCCAGAACATCATGTGACCACCAATGACAATGCTCTTACCAATCCTGCGGCGCTCCTCCAAAAGTGCGGACATTATGTTGGCGCGTTGCGTGTTTTGCTCCTCTGCTCTCATCTTACCGAATTTCTTTAGGCCAACGAATCGATCAATCAGCGCCGACCCATCGACGAAGTCAAGGTGCTGCGATAGAGGTGTTTGAGCTAGTTCATTAAGAAGATGCGTTTTTCCAGCACCAGAAATGCCGTATAGGCCGATGATC
Source organism: Stagonosporopsis cucurbitacearum (assembly GCA_016920805.1). Classification (NCBI taxonomy): domain Eukaryota; kingdom Fungi; phylum Ascomycota; class Dothideomycetes; order Pleosporales; family Didymellaceae; genus Stagonosporopsis; species Stagonosporopsis cucurbitacearum. The sequence goes on along the minus strand of JAFEKD010000011.1, from coordinate 428,969 downwards.
AGCGGTGCGTGAGCACTGGAAGATCTTCCGCCAAAAGCCTGGGAGTTGCTTGGTTCTGCCCTGGCCACAGCCGGATCTGTAATGATTGTATCGGTCGCACTCGCTGAAGCTCCTGGGTGTTGGCTTGCAGATGCTTCTCCGAGACCTGTTCCACGTAGCAGCTTCTTGTCCTGTTCATTCTCGCTCTCTTGTGCTTTCTTCTCTTTCTGCTTTGCCTTCTTACCCTTCTTCGTCTTCTGAGTCTCAGTTAGTTGTTTAGTGTCATTTGTCTTCAACCAGTCGTGCATACATTTCCCCTTATGTCTTCATCGCCGCGCGGAATACCGATTCCCAATAGGATGTCTCGTGCCTCTGGGGTCAAGGATGACATGCTTCAGGTTGGTGAAAATATCCTGCTTCACCTGTCAGTAACTTAGGGCTGGGAGTTGAAATACCTCAGACATGAATGAATGCCCACAGCGGATTGCTGAGGGTGCATGGGGCATGCAGCTTGCTGTAGGCAAACTGCTTGTGGTCAGCATGAGGAGGTTCACGCGCAGCAAGAGCAGCATTCAAGTGATGGGGGCGCTTGGAAACATCTCTCGCAAAAGCCTGGCAAGTCAAATTCTCAAAGCGGTGCGAAGATGGCTGCTACAATGGATCAGACAGGTGTGGGCTCGTGCTACGGTCGGACAGCTGTGCATGAGCCACGCAGACATTAGAAGGCGCAGTGGAATAACGCGATAGGTTCCTTTGCTCCAAGACAAATTCAAACTGAAAAGCCTTTGGAAACCGTTTGCCCTGCACGTGGTCTGACTAGTCGCTTGCTATGTGCAGACACCAGCGCATGTGGCAAGCGCACCAAACCACGCACAACTTCGGCAAAGCACACAACGTAAAGCCACGCAACCCAGGCCGTGAAACGAAGCTACAGCACGGATACTCCCGTCTTTTTGCAAGCAACCTGCCTCGGGCCCTCCTTCCATGTCCGGCGTCGGTCCTACAAGAAGTGCCTGTTGTAGGAGTACGATTGGTGGTGCACAGACACGTCCCGGATAAACACTCTTCCAAGAGCTAGGCTCACCACTAAAACACATCTCAGCCACTGACCACCTTGCGCGTCCATTGCGTAGATTGATAAAAATGTAGATGAGAATCGAGGTCATTGCGCCGAACCTACGTGGACATGCATTTTGTTTCCTTGCTTTGGCCAAAATTGCAGGTGGACGCATACGTCGACAATGCTGTGGAGCTTGACTGTTTAAGACGGCTGGACGTGTTCGCAAAAAGCATCAGCTACCCAAATAGAACAGCTACCTGCTCCATCTCAGCATTTCAGCATTTCATACTCGCACAATGTCGCTTTCGGCTCTCTGCACTGTTTCAAACGTGCAGGCAGCCCTCCCTGTCGATGGCAGCCTCCTGGGTCTCAATCTCCTGCCTGACACTGTCACTGCAGCCCCTGTCTACAATGCGTCGACTGGAGGTGGTATGATAGGTGCCTCCACTGGAGGTGCTACTTACAACTACTGCAACGTCACGGTCAGCTACTCCCACACTGGCAAAAATGACAGCATTGCACTCAAGTACGCGTTCCCTGAGCCTTCGAACTTCAAGAATCGTTTCTATTTGAGTGGTGGAGGCGGCTTCTCCCTGTCCTCTGACGCTACTGGAGGTCTTGCCAATGGAGCTGCGTCTGGTGCTACTTCAGCAGGATACGATGCCTTTGATTATAGCTACGATGAGAAGGTACTCTACGGAAATGGGACTATCAACTGGGATGCTACTTATGCTTTTGCATACACAGCTCTTGGAGGTATGTTACTTTCTCTTGCCTTACTACTAACGCACTCGCTGACTCATTATAGAGCTGACCAAGATCGGCAAGCCTCTCACGCAGGCCTTCTACGGCATGAACGGTACGAAGCTTTATACTTACTTCGAAGGATGTTCCGATGGAGGCCGCGAAGCAATGTCTCAGGTACAGCGCTGGGGCGAGGAATACGACGGAGTTATCGCAGGAGCGCCGGCATTCCGCTTCGCCCAGCAGCAAGTCCTCCACGTCTACCCAGCGACTATTGAGCAGGTCATGCAATACTTGCCTCCTCCATGTGCTCTGGACAAGATCGTCAATGCCACAATCGCTGCTTGCGACCCGCTTGACGGCCGCACTGACGGCGTCATCTCACGCACTGATCTCTGCCAGCTCAACTTCAATCTCAGCTCCCTGATCGGCGAATCCTACTACTGCGCCGCTGAAACCAGCAGCTCGCTCGGCTTCGGCTTCAGCAAACGCCAGATGGGCGGCGGTGCTGCTGGTAGCCAGTCGTCTTCCACGCCCGAGCAGAACGGCACCATCACCGCCAAAGACATTGCCGTCGCCCAGGCTGTCTACGACGGCCTCCACTCCTCCGAAGGTAAGCGCGCATACCTCTCCTGGCAAATCGGGTCCGACCTCAGCGACGCCGACCCAGCCTACGACAACAGCACCAGCTCGTGGAAACTCAACATCCCGTCCACCGGCGGCGAATACGTGACAAAGTTCATCCAGCTCCGCGACCTCGACAACCTCGCCAACCTCGACGGAATCACCTACGACACCCTCATAGAGTAAGCTCCTCACCGTCTATCCCCTTCCTTGACTTCACCCAACTAACAACCCACCAGCTGGATGACCACCGGTATGACCCGCTACCTCGACTCCCTCCAAACCACAATCCCAGACCTAACCGCCTTCTCTTCATCCGGCGCCAAACTCCTGCACTACCACGGCGAATCCGACCCCTCGATCCCCGCCGCCTCATCCGTACACTACTACCACTCCGTCCTCTCAACCATGTACCCCAACCTTTCCACCACAGACGCACACGCCGCAATGAGCACATGGTATCAATTCTACCTCATCCCCGGGGCTGCGCACTGCGGCGCCAACGCGCTGCAGCCTGGCCCGTACCCGCAGGACAACATGCAGACGGTGATTGAGTGGGTTGAGAATGGTGTTGTGCCGGGGGCGTTGAATGCGACGGTTTCGACGGGTGAGTGGGAGGGTGAGGTGCAGAGGTTGTGTCGCTGGCCGTTGAGGCCGTTGTGGAGTGCTGTGGAGGAGGCGTGGGGGTGTGTGCGGGATGAGGTGAGTGTGGGGAGCTGGATGTATACGTTTGATGCGTTTAAGATGCAGCCTGTTTGGTAGGGTGGGGTGTGTTGGGACTGAGTTGGGGTTTTGCGGATTGGTTGGTGGTCTGGTTGGTTGGTTAGCTGATTAGTTGGTTGGTGAGTGCAGAGAAGGGGGTTGCCAGGTGACTATTCGGTGTTCGGAGTCATTGTTGCGCTGTGATTATCACGAGAGTTTGTGCATTGATTTGTGTGATTCAAATTGGCTGCACATGCACCTAAGAATACGCCAGGGTCGCACTGTAATAGTATAGGACGAAACATATGTCCAAGCCCACTAAACAGCTTCCTCACATTCAACGCATCGAGAGGGAAATGTAAAAGATTGAACAGATGATTTTATATTCATAACCATGTATATCAACCTTTTCATACAACAAAACTCCGCGCCCCCTAATGCTTCGCTAAACCAAACTCATTACAACACAACATCCCCGCAGACGCACCACCTACTGGGGCTTAAGCACACCACGGTAGCGCATCTTCCCATCCCTCAGCGTAGCCATAGCATCAGTGATACCATCCTCCGTAAGTGGGAACTCCATAACAATAGGCTTAATAGCATGCAGAGCCGCAAACTCAAGCATATGGCGGTGAACAGAGCGAGCCGCAACGACGGAGCCCTGAATAGTAAGGCCGCCAGCAACGAGGCCCATGTGGGGAATTTTAAAGTCGCCGTCGTCGACGGTCAGGGGGAAGATTTTGCCCGTCGGCGCCATGACGGGGAGCATCAGGCTCCAGTCTGGGTTTGCGGAGGTGGTAACGAGTAAGGCGTCGACTTTACGGGTTAGCTCGATTTTGTCTTTGCCTTTCATGGCGATGAATTCTTTGGCGCCGAGCTGCATTGCTTCCTCCTTCTTGCTCTCGGTGCCGGAGAAGACGACAACGTCGCAGCCCATGCGCGCCGCGAACTGGATGGCCAAGTGGCCCAGGCCGCCGACGCCCATGACGCCCACGCGGTCGGTGGACTTCACGCCGTATGTGTAGAGGGCGTTGAAGACGGTGGCGCCGCCGCACATCAGGGGCGCGGCGTCCGTGTCAGAAAGGCCGTCGGGGATCTTGAACAGGAAAGCCTCCTTCCAGACAGCGTGGGAAGCAAAGGAGCCCTGGTCGAGGTCGGCATAGCCGTACATCTGGCGCTTGGGGCAGTAGGTCTCGCGGCCAGTGAGACAGTACTCGCAGTCGCCGCAGGAGTCGTGCTGGTATCCCCATCCGACACGGTCGCCCTTTTTGAGGTTCTTGACGTTGGGGCCTGTCTCCTCGACGACACCGGCGCCCTCGTGGCCGAGGACCATGTCTGCGCTCTTGTAGTGCTCATCTGTGCCGCAGAGACCCGAGGCGGTGACCTTGACGAGGACCTGGTCGTTCTGGAGCTCGCCTTTGTTAGTTTCGCTCTTGACGATCTTGCCGTCCTTGGAGCCCTTGAAAACCGTGAAAGAAGGCATGTTGTTGTGATGTGCGGTGGATGTGGATTTTGGGTATCGAAAACAAAATAATAAAAAAACTTTTATCGCAGGTGTCGTGGATGAAGTTGAGAATTTGAATTGATACCCTGACGCGAGCGGAGAGGGTGCTATATATGATGCTCATCCACGGTTGAAAAGTTCCACTTTGTGCACACAGCTCCACCACAAGCATGACGTCGCAGCGCTCAGGGTCTCGGAATTAACCACTCTGTATGCCCAGATCTTTACAGACTCGGCGCATGGGCCACCGCTAAGACCTGCCTTCGCACGAGCTGTCCGCTATCGCCGAGGCAGTCGTGGTTGCGGTGTAGGCCTCACAAGACTATAGGCCAGTAAACGGCCATGCGAGATGATTGTTCAGCACATACCAATCACAAACCATGCGCCTGGCAACACTGAACGGGGCTTGACGTTGCAAAGGGCTGCAGGACGCACATTGTGATGTTTTGGGAAGAGAACCTGGAGAGGCCGGGGATAGTCGGCCACTCCAACATCCAGGAACAAGCAGAGAGCTGGGTAAGGGTTTCGAGATAGTCCTAGCCTTCCGATGAGGCCGTCCAATCACAGCGTGCAAATCAAGGCTATATATGGATTGACGTCAATGAGACCGACTTCACAATGATTACATTACCCTTTGTTCGTACGTACGTAGGTAGCAGAACCACAATGCTTGCGACCTATCAAAGCGATCATGATGTAACGGCCGAGCAATCTCAGCAGCCTCCGAACTCATCGGTCCTTCCCAGCAAAGGGCGCGCAAACCATCGAAGAGATTTCCGCACAACGGTGGATCCAGCAGCGCAGGCGACGAAAGCGGCTAGGTCCCGGCACCACTCAGCCTTATCGCGGCTTTTTTTTTGTCAGCACGACGGCGGCGACAGTGCACCTCCATGTTAACCCCGTGAAATTCGTCGTGCAAGATCATTACCTAGGTATACAATAGATTAGTCAATGGGATGGATGTCGTCTCGTGGATTTTTTTCTGGCCGGTTATCATCAGTGTCTACTGTGGATGCGACAGTGCATGTAAGATAATGATAATGCAATGCTTACCAACGGCTTTCGACACGTGCACATGCATGCAAGAGATGGATTAATCGTCGTTCTGAACGGTGCTGATGTTGGTGTTGAGGCGTGCGTCCTGCACACCGAATCAATGACAGTAAGAAATTGAGTGGGATTAAGACAACACGAACACATCATACCACGTAGGTGTCAAGTGGTGTCATCGAGCAGATGGTTGTGATGTGTTGCACCATGTTGTGTCCTGTTAGGCGCATTCTTTCTCATCATTTGTAGTCTGCATGACAGCTCTTTTGTGTACGTATTTGCTGCTCGTAGCTACAGGCATCACCATCACTGGCACTAGCACCACATTATCCCGTAACGACGCCCATCGTTATTGCTTCACAGTGGATACGGAGTGCGCAGCTGATGCGGTGTAGATTGGTATGGTATATTCTGCGAAAAAGGAGGGAAGACGGCCAGTATCAGCACTTGACAAGACCGGTCCACCCGTGCACCTGTTGGTATTCGATCATCGTCATGACGCTCAATCGTCATCCTCAATGACCAATCCAATCTCCTCTTCATTCCTCACTTCAACCTTGCCATCCACTTCCTTAGCCCCCTCCCCCTCCTCATAATTCTCCCCCCCAACATGACCTCTAGGCGCCAACTTCCTCTTCGCGCCCGGCTTGTCGTCCGCCTCGGCCTCTCCATCCCCCTTCTTCCCGCCCTTCCCCTTCTGCTTCCTCGCAAGCGCCTTGGCCCTCTTCGCGCGATTCCTCTCCGTTTTCTCCCTATCCCTCCTCTCCTGCTCCTCCTTACGCTGCAAAAACTCTTTCTCCTGGCCCTCGCGCAGCACTTCCTCGTCCATGGCGCGCAGACGCTCGTACTCCCTGCGGCGCGAGGCCTTGTAGACGTGGAACTCGCCGGAGCCGGCGCCAGCGCTGGAACCTTGGACGTTGGCGACGATTTCTGGGGGCGCGGAGAGGGTGGACTTTGTGAGCGAGGTGGAGGACGAGGGAATGTGGATTTCGCGGGTGGGGTTGGAGAAAAGGGCGGTGACGGAGGAGGCGTGGGTGGAGCGGGGGGAAAGAGCGCGGCGTTTTGTGGGGCGCGAGGAGTGGCGGTCGCTGGAAGTGGGGACTGCTTCTGGGATTGGTTCGGACATTGTGGCGGTGGGTGATGTGGTAGTGTGGTGGTGAGGTGGTGAGGTGGTGGTAAAGATGGTCACGTGGTATGTTGTAGCGTCCGGTGAGGGTGGAGACGTGAGGGTGTAGGGCGATACTGCGGTATCGTTGACTGCAGTAATGTTGAGTGCAGTAGTACTGACTGCAGGAATATGTGACAGTGTTAATGCAGCAATGCTGACTGCAGGGGAAAGCAGCTCAACACGTCGTGGATGGTCGAGGTGCCTGGAACTTTTTGCCGGCGGAGCTGCGGTACGGCGGGGCAGGTGTGCCACTTCAGCAGCCAACGAAGCAGCCGCACGCCTCAGGATGATGAAACACTGTGCGCCTCCTGCCTGGCGCGAGTGCCTGAGCCTGGCTGTGTCTGGCTGACTCTTCACTTGGACACCAGCATCTGCACAGTATCCCTCGGTCTCGCTGCAGCCAGCCTGCGACATTGCCAGCCAGCATGGGGAAGCCCCGCGTAGGTGGAGCGGCCGTGACAGGCAAGGCGGTGTGCTGACATTCGCAGATGATCATATTGATTCGTCACGCACAGTCTGAGGGCAACAAGAACCGCGACATCCACCAGTTTATCCCGGACCACCGCGTGAAGCTGACACAGCATGGCTGGACGCAGGTACGTGAGATTTCGTCTGGACATGGCTCAGACAAAGAGCGCTGGCTACAGGCTGGCTACAGACTGACTACGCTGGCTGCAAACGAGCATCGCTGACCACATTCGACAGGCAGAGGAAGCCGGCCGCCAGCTGCGCTCATTACTACGCCCCGACGACACGCTGCAGTTCTACACGTCGCCGTACCGCCGCACACGAGAGACGACCGAAGGCATCCTGCGCACGCTGACTTCGGACGACCCCACGCCGTCGCCGTTCCCCCGCAACAAAATCACCGTCTTCGAGGAGCCACGGCTGCGCGAGCAGGACTTTGGCAACTTTCAGCCATGCTCCGCCGAGATGGAGCGCATGTGGCAGGAGCGCGCCGACTACGGCCACTTCTTCTACCGTATCCCAGACGGCGAGAGCGCCGCAGACGCCTACGACCGCGTCAGCGGCTTCAACGAGAGCCTGTGGCGCCAGTTTGGCGACGACGACTTTCCGAGCGTCTGCGTCCTCGTCACCCACGGATTGATGTCACGTGTTTTCCTCATGAAATGGTACGTCTCACATTCACAACCTACACTACACTCATAACCACTCGCCATGCTGACCTCCACACTCTTACATCCATGCTCACGCCTGCAGGTACCACTGGTCCGTCGAGTACTTCGAGGACCTCCGCAACGTCAACCACTGCGAGTTCATCGTCATGAAGCAGAGCGACACAAACAAAAAGTACATACTCCAGAACGAGCTGCGTACCTGGTCAGAGCTGAGACGGAGAGCCGCCGCCGCTGGAGGCACCGCCTCGGCCTCCACCACCCCCAGCCGTACCCATTCGCAGTCGGCCCTCACTGAATCGCCCACCATACCAACACGTCGCTGGGGCGGCTGCGTCAACGGCTGCAACCACGACAAGTTCAACTGGCCAAAGCGACCCATGCGTAAGAACACAGTCGAGAACCTAGGCCAGCAGTCTATGCCAACAACCACCACCACCACCTCCTCCTCCTCCACCATCACAGCCAGCCCACCCATTGAAGAGCAAGAAGACCACCCAGTCGCCGCCCAGGGTGGCACCAGTGCCCCCATCATCGAAGAACCCACCCCCACAAAACTCTCCCGTAAGCAAAACTCCCGCCTAACCCAAGTCTCCGCCCTGCCCCCCACCCCCGCCTCCCCCAACGACGCCTCAAACGACGCCTCGACCAGCGATGAAGACACGGCCCCCGCCCGTACCACTGCCGCGCCCCGCACCGCCGCTGTCCTGCGACACCTGCAGCCGCCGCACACGCCCGGCGACGGTTTCTCAGACGACTCGGACTATTTCCCCGGCATGCAGCACCTGTCTGCCTCTACCGCAGGCAAGAGTAAGCTCAGGGCCAGCTCGCGCCAGCGCCAGCAGAGCAAAGAGCGGAAACTTGCCCGCCGCCAGACGGAGCAGAGCTGGAAGGAGGAGAGCGGCATGGGGAGCGGGCGGCGCGCTGACGCGCTGGGCGATGGGGATGAAGTGGGGACGAGCGGGGTGGAGGATGGAGGGATCAAGACTGAGGAAGGAGGCGAAAAAGGCGAGAAAGCAGAGGGGCAAGAATCTGCAAGTACAAGCGAAAATGGAGAACCACGAGGAGAAAAACAAGATGAACCCATTCTACGAGAAGCTCTGAAGGGGAATATGCAAGTCGAGCAGCGCAGCGCCGAATCAGCGACCCAGGGCGAGGACCGCATTGGTACCAAAGAGATTGAGAGGCTGGAGGAGAAGGAGGGCTCCGTTAGGGAGCAGGTATATTGAGTTTGGAGGGGTACGTCGTGAGTCGTGAGTCGTGAGCTTAGGGTATTGAGAGTCAGAAACTCCATGACGGCCAGTCGACGGTGACATGAGAATGCAGCTTCAATCTTCACCATCTTTACATGTTCATCTTCAAACTCACATCCTCGTCTTCATCTTCTCACCCCCATCACACCCCACCCCACCAACCCACACACCTAATCAAAAACCACCCTCCTCCTCGCATCCAGCCTCGCCCCCCAATCCTCCTGCCCGCCCCCATCCACACCTTCCCTCCACCCCGTCTCCACATCCCTCCCACTCCACAACAACCGCCTATCACTCTGACTCCGACTCACACGCTTAAACCCCGAAACAGACACATCCCTCCACCCCAACTCCACACAGCTCAACGTCCCCTTGAACTTGCGACACTCGGCGCCAGTGAAGACCACATACCCTGTTCCCTCGGCAGCGACCTGCTGCTGTTGTTGCTGGTGGTGCTGGTGCTGGTGGTGTGTTGAAAGAGGAGGGAAGGAGGAGCCAGTGCGGTGCAGGGTTGGTGATGGAGGGGGTGAGTCTGATCCAACGCCGAAGCTGAAGCTGGAGCCTGTCTTGCGTGTGTGTGTTGGGGATGGGGGTGGTGGGGAGGCGGGCCGTGGGATGGTGAGGACGCCATTCCATGCGAGCCAAAATTTGGGGGTGCGGAAGGAGTTTTTTTCAAAAGTGGAGAGGCGGGCGTTTTCGTCTTGGTCTTCTTCTTCGTTTTCGTCTGTGGAGGGGGAGGGGGAGGAGGTGTGGCGGTCGTTGTTGTTGTTGTCGTCGTCATCATCATCATCATCTTCTTCTTCTTCTTCGCCGGCTAGACTGCGCGTCAACAGCGTCAATCCTCTTCGTGTCGCAGCCAGCACTACCGCCGCCGTCATCACCCCAGGTAGCACCAGCTCACCCAGCACACCCTTTCCATCGTCCGTGAGGCGGAGGAGCTCAAACGCCGCGTCGTCGCCCCGTGTATCGTCGTCATCCTCGTCATTGAGCTCGCCCAGCGCCCGTTCCCAGCTTGCGCACTTGACTTCGTACTCGCCAAAGGTCTTGCGCACGTCGAATTGACTGCTTTTCTTGCCTTTGCCGGAGCCACGTCGCGAGTTGCGGTTGTGCATGTGGCGCGTGCTGAGCGCGTGGTCTTGCCAGTCGTCCATTGCGTTGCGGTGGATGTGAATGCGTATGTGTGTGTAGAGAGAGCGAGAGGATTCCTGTCTTTGAATTCTGAAGGCTTCAGAGTCACTACTGTTGGATACCGAAGTGCTAGTCGTGACGGATGTGAAATGGTTGGCGTTTACAGTCCGGTCCTGTCCTGTTTACTGTACGTAGCTCCCCGCAATTGGCTAGCGTGACGGAGAGCCGCGGTGTTGGGGAAATGCGGGGAAGAGACAACGAGACGGGTTCAGGTGTCACACACTTGAAGCGGGTAAGACACAATATCCACTACAAATATCGCTTGCTGATGCGTCTTCTCTTGTAAATGTAAGGCTGTAGGTCTGTGGTGACGACGATGCGGAGGTGGGAAAGTGTGGACGGGGATGAGAAGGTTGACGTCATTTATCACGCCTAGCACTGCTCACGCGACCACTTGCATGCAAGCTTCGGCCCTGTGTATGGGGAGGGTTCTATTGTACCTATCTCGTTCGAGACAACAACAGCTTGTGTGCTGTTTCAAGCAGCCATTATGCTTGTTTAACAGTCTCCAAAAGACGAACTTCCTATGTCAATGTGGACGGCGCGGCGTCAATGACATATATTTTTGTTGCTACCAACCAGGCAGAAATGCAGACACACGCATCTACACTAGATGCCTCGGAGGTGGTGCATTAAATCGGCCTTTTGCTTCGACAACTTTCGACTTGCAGCACTTCCAGCTTGAAGAACCTCGTGTCTGCCCAGGATCTCCCTCTGTGACAGCTCGGCACTGGACGAACGGTCTGTGACGGATTTGAAGAGAAGTCTGGGACCAAAAAGTCAAGCTCCAGATCGAGAGGTATGTTTGTTGATTTTTACTCGATGTCACTTGCATCTGAACTACTTGGTACGTACAATCCTGCACAATGCCCTCCACCGCCGCATCCCTCAGCATGTTCCGAGCATGCTCTATTGCAGATTAAAATCTCTAACATTACAAACTAATAATCGATCAATCACAATTGATCTTGCACGCTCCCAAAAAACGCCAACGCAGCCCCTAGATCAATGACACCAAACGCCTCGCCACTACAATCGCTCACTCCTGCCCCTTTGCGGCAATAAGTAGCTTATCCACCATCTTATTACTAATCCCCAGCGTACCCCCACACGCAACGAACGTGAAATCACGCTCCGTCTCGCGCTCCACCATCTCCACAATACTAATCGCCAGCGTCTTCCTCTCGCACAGCTTGAGATTCCACGCGCGGTCGAACAACCCTGCGAACGCTTCGGCGGCCATGTTCCGACTGCCCGTTGTGTCGTCGGTGGGCTGGAGCAGCAGACTGATGGTGCGCAGCACGATGCGGTGGACCCACGTGCGATCTTCGCAGCGGATGGCGCGATCGAAGGCTTCGACCAGCGGGACGTTGTCGAGGATGAAGTCGATGATTTCTGAGGCGGGATATGTGGACGGTAAAGAGGCAAAGAGCTGTGCGTACCAGATGCGGCCGCGCCGGGTGGAGGTGGAGAGGTCGTGGAATAGGAGGGTTTGCACCATCGGAAGAGATTGCATGTAGATTGCCATTGAGATTGGGCTTGTGAAGGGACGGCTGGGGTGTGCAGGCGTGCGGCGGAAGAGCTCGAAGGGGGAGATGCCATAGGCTAAGAGGGCATCTACAGCGGGTACGTTCTCGAATAAGATGGCGAGAGGGAGGCAGGCGGTGCGGACGATGGTGTTGTGGGATGATTCGTCGGATAGTAGTGACGTGAGGGTGGGCATGTCCTGGTCGATGACTGCTCGAGCAGCTTCCCATCGAAGGTGTTTGGCGCCGGTCCAGGTGGCATCTACGTTCATGGATGCGTTGCCGGTGGGTGAGCCGGAGCATTCATAGTCGATGAGTGTGCGTAAAAACAATCGCACGGCATCTTTCCGTCGTGCATATATGGCATGAGCATATGCTGAAAGCCCTTGACTATCGCGAATACATGGATCCGCGTCTTGCTCAAGAAGTAATTCAATCACCTCTGTGGATTCGGTAACAAATGGAGACCGGACAATAGCCATCAATGGTGTAATCGGATGCTGCGGGTAGCCGGGGAACTGCCCCATGCCGTTGACATCGATACCGCTGTTCAGATACTGAATGAGCGACGCAGGGCTTACCCATCCAATCTGTTGCATAAAGGCTGTTGCTGATGCCGAGTCTTCTGGAGGATTTTGCGAGCTTTTGCGCATGTGCATCTTATTAGTTGGATAGGGCTGGATGCTTAGCTTCCTGGCGTGCGTAGTTGAAGAGCTGTATGTCGAGCTGTCATCTGAGTCTTGCATCGAACTCTACATGAGTCAGTGTTTGGTCAATTATACTTGGAACAGTCATAATGTATATACCATCAGTTCGCTAAGCATCAGCTCTTTCGCTGCCCACGCTGTGTATGCCGCATTGGTTCGTTCCTGTAGCTTCTTCTTCTCGAGCGTAGTGCTGGCCGTGACAGCCTCGCGAATACAAAGCTCCAAAACATTGTTGGCGACTGTGAGTTCCTCACGTAGTCGTACAATCTGGCTCTCAATGCTCTGCCGGGACAGACTCGAGTTTTGGCTGTCCACACTGTGCTTCCCTGCGGCGCTAATCTCATCGTTCTCAATAGGGGTTATTTGGATCTGGATGTGTTTGTCCTTAGTGATGTCCGCGACACTGTCGTTTCGGTGGAGTGCATCGCCGGCGATGCCTACAACAGAGACGGCCGCCATAGCGACAGGAGCGTGAAGAAGGAAACGTGAAACTTTGGCCTCTGGAGGATGCGCGCAGTCAATAAAGTCTAAGCGTCTAGCCCTAGGGCTGAGAGACGCCGTCCACGTGCGACGCAGTCAGCCTTGCAGCGCTCCCAAAATCAATACATCGCGGAGGCTGTGCAGCGAATCACTGTCGCGCAAACTAGACGCCTAATCTGTTGCACCCCGCAGACAATGAGACGTTTCCCCATTGTAGGCGGACGGCCACATGCAATTCTTTCGCTCGTTGTGAGACGCTGAGCGTTGACTCTGGGACGCTAGAAAACTCGCGACGCGAGTCTGAGCACGGCCCGGAACACGGGAAGGTCTGTGGACTTGGCTAAGGGGGTGCCCCACAGGCATCCGCATCGCTGGTTTAGGGATCTTGCGGTGCGTTGTGCTGGGAACGAAGAGTACAAAGTGAGTTGACGGCATGGTGGTTATTGTAGCGGTTGTAGTGTTGGACCCTGCATGGTGTCGCATTGAAAGGCCGAGACCAAATTTGGCTCTGCACGAACTGGGGTGCCTGGCCGCCCTTCATCTATCTTTGCACTCGCGATGCGGCCAACCAGGAAAACATGAGTGGCAACAATAGGATGCCCCACCAAAAGTCGGCCCCACGCAATTGAGAAAACGGCAAGAGCGACTCATACCCACATTCCCAATTGATCTGTGACCAGAAGCGAAGCTCGATAATAGGCGATCTTTTCCTGAAAAGAAGCGAACCAGGTTCCCGTAGAAACAGAACGTGCTTGCAAAAGCGGGTCTTACATGCCTATATTGGCTACCTTGTTCTTGACCCAAAGGACCCGACCAGAGGTCTGATTCACGAGAAGAGGAAGAGGAACTTGGTGGAATCTACTCCTCATAGTTCGAACAGCGTTCATTAATCTGGATCACGTCGCTTGTTCTCAATAGAGAGTGTCAGCAGACACTTCTTGTTCGCACAACCAATCCCACGAGGAACGTCGCTAATCCATTGCATTCGACCTTGGATCACAAGCTGAACATCGTCCGTTAGAGCCACGTAGGTCGTGGAACCTCGATTAGAGAGTATCGAATGCTGTCCTGGGCCTTTGTTCCGTTCGTTTCGCTTTTGTGTGTGGAAACAACGTACAAGTAACGCTATCGTTGGGAATGGACTCGAAGAAGATGCATGGAAGGTTGAGATTACTGATGGCATGTACTCTGCCCGATGTGTGAACCCATTATAGGGGATACTGTATCCATAATCGCCAAATTGGTTGTGCGATACTTGACGAACACATGTTTACCTTCCCTTCGGTATCTGTACTTGGTTGGCAAAGCACTTTTATCAAACCTGACTGTATCTGCCTCCAAGGTGATTGTGGATATTCCAATATTCGCAACGTTTCCGAACGAAGTTGACCGTGTTTCGACGAGAGAAGGCGAGTGTAGTCTGACACTGGCAGAACGAGATGCCTCTTGATAGATTACAAATCCTACGATTCCTCCGTCACATCGACGACAGTCAAGGAAGGCAATCGCCCAGCCGGTATGTGCTTTCAGGTACTGAAGCTTGCAGACGCTTGATAGAGTAAAGTCAATACCATACTCTGCGTGATTGTGTGCTTGCAAGCTCCCCGGATGTGATGGAGCGATGTGTTCGGGCCATTTGAAGTTCGTTGGCTTCCAAACCAAACAGGACATTTCGACTATGTTGCCACCCCTTCGTATGGTCGCATGTGTCAAACTCATGCCCCTTGCAACCAAATGAGATCTCAGCGTGGGATAGAAGACGTGATTTGTGGAATGCCAAGACATTGCGGGCGAGGTCGCGAACAAACCAACGGTGCCGAGCATAGGGCATTCGTCTGAGCAACCAACCTCATTAGGGTCGAAGAGCTGTGGTAGTTCATGGTCGATTTGCGGCATATGAGCAACGTATGCAAGGATGGACCCATCATTGAGTGTTTGAGTATTTCCTCTTTGATAGTGGTTGATAATGTCTGATAACGATGGCAGGTGTCGAGGGCTGTGTGTGGCCGCGCACAAGTTGTGAGGTAAGATCTTGGGTAATGGAGCGGAGGGGGCGGAAATGCTGGGCTTCAAAAGGCACGGCGGGTCGGCCACGTCCAGTCACTTTTGGCGTCCGTCAGCGTCAGTCGTCACGGTGCAAGAAAGGCTCGTTCGTCTGCAGAGAAGGGCCAGCAGGGTGCGAATTGGATGCGACGAGCGAATGGCGAGCCGGCTGCAGGCACGCACTGGGGGCGTCTTACATACACTCGCTCCTGGCCAAGGCGTGTGCGGAGGCGCTGTTTGGCTGCGTGATCGCGTTCTAGTTGGATAGCCACCATGGACTCAGCCTCCCCTGCACGAGTGCGCCAACCAGCCTGCCGGCGTACGACACTGTTTAAAAAGAATGACAGGCCCACCTTCAGCCTCGTCGCTCATGTTTGTTTCATCCACGCAGAATCATGGTGCTGGAAGCACTCGCTGCTGTGGGTTTAGCCGGCAATATCATTCAATTTATCGATTTCACGCGTAGCCTGTTTAGCAGCACGAAGGCTATATATTTTTCACAGGCAGGTTCTTCTCGCGGCTCGCAAGATCTGGAGATTGTAACAAATGCAATTCAACAGCGATGCGCGGAGATTTCTGCAGCATACAAATCCACGGCTCAACAAGAAGCCTTGCAAAACTATGGGTCCATTAGAGCGATTGCAAGCGAATGCGAGAAAACTGCAATCGAACTACAAACAGTGTTACAGCGACTAAAGGCCAGAAAAGCGCGTTCCAGGTGGAGTAGTTTCAGAGCTGCACTTTCGACAATCTGGAAAGAGCAGGAAATCACCGCCATGGAGAAGAAATTGGAGTCTTATCGACAACAAATCGTTCTCGAGTTAACGATTTTCCAGTGGTAATGTCATCCTGTAGATCCATGACGGTTCAGTATCTAACAACACTATTCTAGCCAAGACCGTAAAAACGTGGAAGACACTCTCGGGCAGATAAATGGTCAAACTAATAGTTTGAACACCATGATATCCGATCTTCGCGAGATGATGACGGACGAGATCACACGACGCGAAAGTGTTTGGGAAGTACTTGATCAGCTTTCGACTCAATCATACGTCCTTGGAGATGGTATCAAACAGGAAATCTCTGACCTACGAATTGATACAATGCAAGCACTAGCAAATCTTCAATCTAGTGCCTCTCAGTCCAGTCCACGATTGCAGAGACAGTTTGCCGAGGATTCTACCCTTGCCCGAGAAAAGGACGAGCTAAGAGTCATAGAAACCCTGGGAAGCTGGCATGAGAGAACCTCTGATATCGCAGTGTCAATGTCTATACTCAATGACCTAGCATTCCCAGGCATGCGGCATCGGCACAAATCCGTCGCAGAGGCGCACTCAGGATCATTTGAGTGGCTATTCAAGCATAGATTTGTTTCCTGGCTACAATCTGCAGATCCGTTATTCTGGATCAGCGGCAAGCCAGGCAGCGGAAAGAGTACACTTATGAAATACCTTGTGGATAACCAGCAGCTTCCAGAGGCGCTGCAGCGTTGGTGCGACTCAAAGCATCTTGTAGTAGTGGATTACTTTTTCTGGATCAATGGGACAGATTTGCAGCGATCATTGGAAGGCCTTCTTCGGGCATTACTCTATGATATCCTTCGAGAAAATCATGACGCCATCAAAGTTGTTATGCCGGCCACATGGGCTGAAGCGAAGGCCCATGTCAACACAGCAGCTACTCCATTCTCATTCGAAAAAGAATCCAAATGGTCGACGAGCTTCTTGCTGGATACCATTCGACGCCTTTCTGAGTACCAAAATGATCGCACGAGATTTTGCATTTTTATTGACGGTCTAGACGAGTTTGGTGGAGATCACGAGGACCTAGTCGAGATTATTCGCCACTTGACAGAATTTGGGGTCAAGATCTGTATAGCAAGCCGGCCATGGAATGTATTCGAAGAAGCCTATGGTTCTGACGCCTCTCGTAAGCTTTATCTACAAGATTTGAACAGACCAGATATACAACGATACGTCGACGACAAGCTGCGTGCTCAACCAAAATTTCGTCTTGTAGATTCTTTACAGGCTGCTGAAATTATTGAAGAGATTGTATTGAGGTCACAAGGAGTCTTTCTCTGGGTTCGCCTAGCGGTTCGTTCGCTTATTGAAGGACTCAGGAACAGAGACAATCTAGTCTTACTCAGAAACCGACTACATCACTTTCCTAGTGATCTGAACGAATTCTTTCGCCACATGTTCAAATCCTTGGATACGATATATCAACCACACTTGTCACATATGTTGCAGGTGGCGCTTGCAGCTGATCAGTCATTATCAGTCGTTGCATACTGGTATCTGGATGAATTGCACGACGATTTAGAGCAGTCATTGATAGTTCCGGTCGACCTGACAGATCCAGAGGACTTGGAAGGAATGATGGAAGACATGATTGTGCGTATCAATGGTAGGACCAAGGGGTTGCTTGAAGTCACAGGAATCTCAGATCCAGATTCTGCAACTGCAAGCTTTGGCGAAAGAGCAAAGGTCGACTTTCTGCACAGAACAGGTCAGAGCCGCCCGCCATAAAGTTAGTATACCACGAGCTAATTTGTTATTTGCTACAGTGAAAGACTTCCTTCTGACGACGGAAATGCATTCCTTGCTCAATGACTGGCAAAAGCCACATTTTGATGCAGCCGTCGCCCTTTGCAAAAGCATGCTCGCGGAATATGAATTGCTCACTCACAACCATTGGACAATGGGCCAAGCAAGGAACAGCACTAGCAGTATAGAAGACTTCCTGATGGCAGCTGCCACTTTAGAGCGGAAGAGAGGGAGAGAAATATTGCCCTTCGTAAAAAAGATGGAGCGCATGGCGACTGTGAAGGTTCGATGCAGTTTCGAATCCTTTGTAGCCTTGACACTGAAGCACGGCTTGCTTACCTTTGCCACATCTCGAATGACGGAGGGTGCACTTTCTGACTTCGACAAAGAGCGGTGCATAATTACGGTACTGAAATACGAACATTTCTGGAACAACGATAGGGCCATAGCCGTCGACGATAACGGTCTTCCTAAGATCTTGGGCTTGGTATTATCTAATGGATCTGCTATTCGAGCCACCTCGGAGAACCTAGAGGAAGTTGGTACACGAACGAAGCGACTTCCTCCCGATACTACTGTCAGCTTGATCAAGTTGCTTTGTATGCACCGCTTCATTACCCCCGAATCATCAGACCATAAGCGCTTTTGGGATATGCAATATCCGTACAAGCCTACAACAGCGCTACCGGGCTATCCGTCACATTCAACAGCTTCGGCCTCTCCGTACGAGGAATCCGATCAAGCGTTTGATGAAGAAATATCTGAATTCGCGCCTCATTATCGGAGCTTGCCAGTCCCTGTCACGCAAATTCCGTTGACTCCCAGCAGTGGTCTCCAATCTCCAATTTCTCCCAGAACCGCGCCCGTCCTGAAGGCACAACGACAATCATCACCTCTTGACAGATTTAAATCACTGTTTACCAGGCGAAAGAAGATCTCGAAGCCTGGAGGACCGGTGAAATAAAGCAGCAGAGGTCTTCGCTCATGAACATTGTTTGTTTGCGCTGCAAAAGACTAGTTAAAAGAGGTTGTGAGCACACTTTTGCGACGCTGATCTTTCCCACCTCTCAGTATGCAGTTATGTTGCACGTAAAATCCTATCAAGGAATGAGTTGTCAAAGTAAATACTACAGTAACAAAAACCCACTTGGTCACGGCGGTCAGCTCGACGAGGCCTCTGAACTAAACTGGTAGCGGAGACTTACTAGAGATATATCGAAAGTCAAGACAGACGACTTCGGCAATCTAGCGGTGTGACTGAGGAAACGTAGCCTATACTTGTCGGTTTGACCAGGGTGCTCCTGTCTTCTTGCTTTCAAAATTGTAAGGTCTGCTTCTTTTACAAGCTTCCGCCACATTGCGAGAACCGAGCTGGCACAGTTCAGCATCTGTTTGTCAGCGTACTCTTCTGGTGCGAGTACGACGACCCGCCTCACTGGATCTTGGACATAGTCGGAGAAAAAGGTCTTGCACCAGCTCAATGCATCGCTGTCCCCTTCGCACAATCTGATTTATATTAAGTCTGGGTTTATGGAAATTGCTCGAAAGTACCTGCTTAGTTAGTCAAATTCTCTACACAATTATTGCAAGCAGGTATCTTACTTCCTCCACACTCCCATTAACCATTCGCGGTGCTTTTTGGTATCGCTGTTGACTAGCTTAGCCTCCTCGACGGGCGGGTCTCGATGTTTTCCCAAACTTAGCTTGAGTAAGTCGCTGTCATTCAGAGACATCTAGATTTGGTCGTCGAGTGTTCGGAAGGCGAGCGGTTGAAGTTATCGGTGCATTAGAGACTAAAGCTATGATAGAAAGAAGAAAGCGACTGCGCTGCTATTACTCGCACTTGACCGCAATAACAAGGTAAATGTAAATGTATGTAACTTCCTTGTTTGTTTTGCTCCAAATATGTGAGAGGATCGCGTAAGGCGGGACCTGATTGTCGATGAACTCGACGAGGCTGAGATGCCCATCGTCGTCTTGCTGGAGAAGAAGCATGCTGCAGAGGAAAGGCCTAAAGAGGAAAGAGACCACTTTGAGACTACGGAATGGTGTGGCTCCGCGGTAGGGTTCGTTGTACGGGTATTTGCTCGAAAAAGCATCACAATGAGATGAGGATGCTGCCTGGAAACGCATGCAGGCGACAAGGCTGCACCGAAAGCGATTGGCTCATTACAGCATCCTGCAAGAGGTGCTCTCAAAGCAGCTGGAGATTGATGAGAAGTTCTAGGCAAGATGAACTCGCAACCTCAGGTGACTTCTTAGTCACCTCATAGATATGTCACACAGAAAATCAGAAGACATCGACCTTCACGTTAATACGAACACTTTCTGCGAACCACTGGAGTTGTCACCATCCTTCCATTTCATTCTTGTTTTGAAGTACCGTTATTCAGACTCATGCGTTAATTTTATTGCTCGAGTGGAATGAGCAAGAAGAATTCAAACTACGCCAGATGCCCATGATGTGAGTATCTC
Source organism: Stagonosporopsis cucurbitacearum (assembly GCA_016920805.1). Classification (NCBI taxonomy): domain Eukaryota; kingdom Fungi; phylum Ascomycota; class Dothideomycetes; order Pleosporales; family Didymellaceae; genus Stagonosporopsis; species Stagonosporopsis cucurbitacearum. Next base: position 408,778 of record JAFEKD010000011.1, on the reverse strand, counting down.
TCTGCTGCTCGCTGCTACCCTCTCTGCGCTGAAAGCAAAATATAGTGAAAATATGGTTACAAACGCAAGTTCAATTCATCTTTGAGATCCGCCTCATCGCCTGGGCACAGCGCCACCTCCGGGCCGTGCGCCGGCGCCACTCTGAATCAACAACTTGAAGCCGTTTTTCAACGCGACCATATCCGGGTATGCATTTTTGTGCAACTCAAATGCGTTGGGAACGACCTTGATGCCCCAGGCGCCCTTGGGCTTGTTCTCTCCCATCTGGAAGCAGATCCAGAAGTAACCAGGGTGCTTGGGCATGCTACAAAAGGCATACATAGAGCGGTTAGGGTTGGCTCTGCAATAGTTCTCGAGCCACAGTTCTAAATTGAGTTAGCACATTGTTTAGAGGTGTCGAGGAGGCGAGAAGAACATACCGGTATCTTCCTTGGTGCCAGGCTGGAAACGCTCATCCCGTGTGAGTTCGGCGACTTTGCGTGCCATCGCCTCGACGTGGTTTACGATCAGCTCGTCAAGATCGGTGTATGTTGCCTTGCCAACTCTAAGCTGTTTACCGAGCGAGTACTCGCTTTCTTTGCCTAGTTCAAGGACGTCCAGATGTTGGTACGCGCTGTTGGAGACCTTCCATGTAACGACCAGGTGATCGAAACCCTTCGATGATGGACGAATTACCAGCTCACCAGGTTCCTTACTGCCCAAGTACTCTTCCGCTTGAGCCGAGTTCATGCTGAAGAACAAAGGATGGTTGATGACACGGTTGGGCCTACCAGAAGCAACTTCCTTCTCTTTCTCGGCCGCTTGCTTGTCAGCACGCTCTTGTGCGTCGTCCCATTCGCCAGCAATACGGTCGAAAGCTTTCGGTATGGGCTGACGGATAAGATCCTCTCGTAGCGACAGCTGCGCAGTAAGGGCCTTGCGGTTGAGGTAGACAATGCGGGCCCGAACAGTTTGGTGTGTTTGATAGACATGGCGAGGCTCTTGGCCACCACTTCCAACACCCTCAGGGAATTCGGACTCAGAGACACCGCCCTCAATACCATTCTCAAGCCGGACCTCAATGTGGTCAGGGAAGGTGCGCTTGATCTGCACTGGAACGACCATGCCCTCGTACAAGCTCTCCTTGGTCTCGCCAGTGAGCATGGTGAAGATTTCTTCACCAGTCATTGAAGCGAAGATTTGCCTGATTTCCTCATAGGGGTTTTCCAACTCGGCACGGATGGTCTCCAGCGTAGCTCGCTTTCTCTGACCAAAGTTCTTCTCAATCTCAGCGGCGTAGTCCTCGAGCGCAAGGTCGTTAACCAGCTCCGTGGTGTCGTCCCTGACCATTTTGTGGATGACGGCACTTGGGCCACCATCATCGACTTCTGCTTTGACATCCTCCTCATCCATGTTGAGAGCATCGGCGACCATCTTGCGGGCGAGATCGTAATCCTCGGGATGGACGCGAGTATAGTCGAGATAGTCAGAGGCTTCCTCTGTCGAATCATATGGGATGTATAGGAAACTGGCGCAGTTCTGGAAGACTTTGGGACCCATAGCCGCCTTGAGATCTCGAGCAGAATTCTCTGATATACCGATCAAGTCAAGTCGAGACAACACCTCGTCACCGTTGGCTTGAATGGCCTTGATCATCCTGTCTGCTTTACGAGGACCAAGACCGCAGACATATGGCAAGAGTTTCGCCATATATTTGTCGTCGTAAGTTTCTGGTAGGTCAATGCCAACAAGATTCACCATGTCGACCATGGCAGTCTCGAGACGATCCATAAGCTTGTCCTGAGGAATAAGTGTCTGGTCCTTAACAAAAGGTATTGACACAATGTCTTTGCCGAGCGAAGCATACTCAGCGAGGGGGTTCTGCAGATATCTCCCAAGAGCAACGCAATATCTGGTGAGCGGTGGGAGCTTGGGATACTCTGTAGCGGCACGCGCACTATTGTAATATAGCCGGGCGACCTCATCGTTGACGAGCACCACTTCGAGAGGATCATTCCGGTCTTGGCCGGTGTTTTCATCTTCGTAACTTGGCCCTGTCAAGTTGTGCTGAGCAACAATGTCTTGGACATCCTTGTACAGTCTTCGAGACTCGACAGACCATCCACTGATACCAACCACATCTGGTCGCCGACGCTGGACGGCGTCCACGAATTTGATGATGTCCTGACCGTCAGGAATGCCACGCTCCTGATTACCAAGCCTCATATCCACGAGCTTGCCGTGCTCCATGACGCGACCATCGTTTTCGAGATATGCCCACAAGATAGCATCACCTCGCTGCCCTTTGCCATTCGAGAGACACAAGACGTTGGGAATTGAACCAAGGACTGCGCTCTTAAGCTTGAAGGGCGCTTGATCGAGTTTGTTGTAGTAGTTTTCCCTGGCACGACTGGCAAGCTCGTCTTCGCAGCGAGCTCTTAGGGTCTCTTTAACACCATTAGCAATGATGCCTTGTAACTTGTCCAGCGCAACGTCGAGTAGCTCTTTCCGAAGGTTGTTCCATGTCTCAGATACCTCACTGACATTGTCTGAGACGATCTTATCATGAAGCCTGGCTTTGAAGCTCGAGTAGTTGCCCATCGAGATGCGGACTTGCACGAGACCTTCTTGTTCAGCCTTGAGCATTTTCAAAAACAAGTCAGGTCTTCCGTTTAGATCAAGGAACGTTTGCCCACGTAAGTACTTAAACTCATAATAGGGATGGTCTTCCGTGATCTTTCGCATACCCTTGTCGGTACGGATGCAGTCGATCAGTGCATTCTGGTAGAAGCTACCACGCAGGAATCTGCGCAATCGAGAGCTTTGTTGTAGATCCTGGATGAACAGAAGCTTGGCTGACCTGAGGAGTGAAATGCCAGTTTCGGGAGCATCGGCCATTTGGTCAGCAAGCTCTTCTACCTTGTAAGGCGGGTCTTCGATAACTTGAGGCCCTCGGCTTGACCCTTCGGCTTTTTTAGCAAAGTCTTCAGCGCTTATACCGATGGCCTTGACAAGAAGATGTGCTTTGCCACTTCGCAATTTGTCGAAGAAATTGCGTGCGTTGTTGGCGCGTTTTTGTGTGCCATTTGATTCCTGTCGCACTTCGTTGATCTCTTGCGAGTACTGGTAATGCAAGTAATCTTGCAATTCCTGGATTTCTTCGATGGTGACAGCCTTGTCCATCAAATCCTCAATCTCGCCATCAACGATCCCGGGCTGCACAGCTCTGACGTTCTCGTAGATTTGACGAAGCGAGTCTCGCTTTTCGGCAAAGGCTCTGAATTTAAGGTCAAGGTCGAAAACTTCCCATAAATCGCTCTGATTGAGGAGGCGTTCTGGTCGAGCATCGGGGGGTGGAGCGCCAAAATCATCTTGGTCGTCATTGTCACCAGGCGCGTGAATCAAATAGTCCTTGCGGTGATTGAAGATGAATGGTACTTCGTAGTCCTCGATGTTGATGAACTCGAGAACCTTGCGCACCGCTTTCTGGAAAGGCTGCTGGAAATACTTGGGAAGACCCTTCTTTGGCCACAAAAGCTTGGAAATCCAGAGTGCCTCTTCTTCCAGCCGCTGCTGCATGGCTTCTGGCGTCAGCTCGAGTGCCTTGAACGGCTTACGAGCCAATTGCAGACGCTCAGGAACATCCGTTTCTCGAATGACATTATCCTCGTCCGTTAGCATGCGTTCTTGCAATTGAGAAGGCTCGAACACGTCCTTGAGCTGGAGCTCACGGCCTTCACCAGTCTGCTCCTCCTCTTCAGCTTCTTGCATCTCAAGGGCCCAGTCGTAGTCGGTGCCATCGCCGAACGCTGCCCTGTAGTCCTCTTCGGCACCCTCGTCGAGTCCAGCAGCCTGCAGTCCTTGTGTAATAAGGTTGATACCCGGTTGTGTGACGTCGCGATCGTCTTCGATCTCATCCTCGAACTGATCTTCTTCAATGAAGTCGTCGAATTCTCCACCGAGCCTCCGGGGTTCCTCGAGGTCGTCGGCTGCCTCTTCATCGGAGAAGATGTCGTCTATGCCACGCGACTTGCGCTTCTCCTTATGACCGCGCTTCAGGCGCTTATACTTGGGCTGCTTCGTGTCAGCAGGCGAGCGGTGTATATGGACCTCGATAGCAGGCCTTTCATCTATCATCATACCGCTGATTCATCTTCGCGTTCAGGTCGCTCAATACCAATAAGATCGAGGTCATCCTCGTCGAGGTCCTCCTCAGCTTCACGGTTCTTGCGCTTCTTCCTGCGTCGTCGTTCTCTCCGTGCCTCGACCTCGTCCTCGTCTTCGTCCTCGTCGGCAATGAAGCCAGCGCCTTCCTGAAGCTTTGTCAGTATCTATACATACACTATGCAAATTTCGAGGTGCTTGCCTTGGCTAGCAGTTCTTCATCGTCATCGTCTTCCTCTTCACTGGAATCATCAATTCCGTTGGCGCCATTTGACTTGGTGGGCCGTTGATCGCCGCCTTCACCATCAAAGTCTTCGTCTTCCTCCTCATCGCTGCCAACGTCGGCGATTGTGTCGAAGAGATCTCTCGTAGCCATTGTGTACGATGATGTAAAGGAGATGCGCGAAAGCGTCTATGAACGTCAAGTAGTCGGTTTCGGGGCGTTTGAAAAGCCGGCACGGGAAGCAAGGCGCGGCGATTCTAGAGGAGAGAGGATGAAGAGGGAGGAGGTGAAGGGCGTGGACAAGGCAGAAAGGGTGACCCAACGCGTCTTCAAAGCGAAAGAGCAGGGCGGCGCTGCAGCGCCGTAGCTCCGATGTCACGTGACAGCAGGACTCCAAGACTTCCGACTCGCCCCCTGGTAACACCCGGCGTTCTTTCGCAGCTATTGGAGATGCAATCGATAGATACGTGTCGTGTACGCGACTCGTGCTCTATGGCCAACATGTCTGTTCTGGTGCTGCGCTGGCAGCCAGCCAGGGCCACATTCTCACATGTCTACTGGCCCTGAGGCCCTGAGCCATGAGCCCTGCATGGAGCGCTAGAACGACAGGTGAGGCATGGTGGCCCAGCTGAAACACGCAGTCGAGCGTGGACATATATCAGAGACATATCCTCTGCTCGACACTCTTTTGCATTGGTAATCGCTTGAAGTTGCTCCGAGCCTGCCACCAGCAAGCTAATCGTGGTTGTGTTGCGCCGCCCGCCGCCCGCCGCAGCCTTGCAGGATCGTTTTTGGCGCCGCATGCACAAACACTCGGCCCCGCTATTCGATAACTAACACGACCTCGCATTCTCCTGAGTCCTGAGCCCTCCGCAGCCGTTGACAAGACTCACGATCCCTATATCACACTGCGGTCGTACCCCCCAATCAGACACGCAGCTCTCGCCATAGCACGTCCCCGCAGGCAATCCAATAGACGCTGTCCTGTATTAGGACACAGCCGTGATTGGCGACCCATCAGTCGACCCATCCTTGGGCGGCAACTCGAAACCACCTCCAGCCACGTCCGCCTACCTCGAAGGCCGCACGCCGTCACCGACACTCGATTTCCCTACTTCCCTTCACAGCCTGGACAGCGCTGTACATAGCCCGCCATGGCCGACCCATTCGCCCCCAAAACGATGAAGCGGAAGAACAAAAAGGGCCTTGCGCTGAGTGCTCCCCCGCCAAAGCCAACGCCCTCAGAGAGCGATGCACAGGCGCCGGGCGGCCTGGGCAATGCAAAGGAGGAGACCCTCGAGATCGGCGTCGAGTTCCAACTTGACTTGAAGGCTGAGGATCTGATTGTTCTGCGGGAACTGGGCTCAGGAAATGGAGGCACAGTCAGCAAGGTTCAGCACGCAGCTACCAAGGTCATCATGGCGAGAAAGGTGCGTCTGGACGGCTCAGACAGGGCAATCAGACATGAGCAAGGGTGCTGACAGTCACAGGTCATACACGTCGAGGCGAAGAACGAAGTCCGGAAGCGCATCGTGCGAGAGCTCCGCATCATGCACGAGTGCAACTCGCCTTACATTGTCGATTTCTACGGCGCCTTCCAAAATGACTCTGGCGACGTCATCATGTGCATGGAGTACATGGACGTTGGGTAAGCTTCTATCCTTTGGCTTCTGCATGTGCAACGCACCCACTGACGCTCTGCAATAGTGCCCTGGATTGGGTGTCTCGCCAGTTCGGTCCCGTACGCGTCGACGTCCTCGGAAAAATCGCAGAAGCTGTGCTCGGCGGCTTGAGCTACCTTTACAGCGCTCACCGCATCATGCACCGCGACTTGAAGCCATCCAACATTCTCGTCAACTCGAAGGGTCAGATTAAGCTCTGTGACTTTGGTGTGTCCAGTGAACTGGACGGATCCATTGCCGAGACCTTTGTGGGAACGGGCACATACATGGCCCCAGAGCGAATTCAGGGCTCACCTTACACCGTGAAATCTGACGTCTGGAGTGTCGGTCTCTCCATCATGGAGCTGGCTATTGGCAAATTCCCATTCTCAGGGAGTGCAGACGATGACGATGCCGGCGGTCCTCAAGGTATTCTGGATCTCCTGCAGCAAATCGTGCTGGAACCTGCACCAAAACTTCCTAAGAGCGATGCATTCCCTTCTATCCTGGAAGACATGGTCGCTAAGTGTTTGCTCAAAGATCCCAAAGAGCGGCCAACACCTAAGGAGCTCTACGTATGTCATCTGTTCATCCCTGCTTTGCACTCTCACTAATGACATCCAGGACCACGACGCTTTCCTGCAGGCCGCGAAGCGCACACCGGTTGATCTCGAAGCCTGGGCAACGAGCATGCTCGAACACAACAAGCGCAAGTCACATCTCACCTCAACTGTACCATCAGGCAGCATCCGCGAGAAGCTGCAAAACCAAGACCCTGCACCTAGGCGAGGGTCTGCGGACATCAGACAGCAAGAATCATCTTCTAGAAGAGGCTCTGCTGATGTCCGGCAAGACCATGGGCCAGCGCCACCACGACCAGCCTACCCTCAACGCACATCAAGCAGCATCAGCTACCACAGCCAATCGAACAGCCAGTCGAGTCAAGGCGGTCAAATGTCCCTTCCTATGCGACCGGCGCCACAAGCATCGAATGGATCGAACTCGAGACCCCAATCGAGAGGACCGCCGCTGAATGGCGGGCTGCCACCTGCGCCGAGGAGAATGTACAGCGATGTGCAATAGTCCGGTCCCCGGCGTTCCATTTAAGAACACCTTCTTTTGCGCATGTTTGAATAGTGCTAGGCATTTCTGGGGTTTTCTGCGCATGTACGGGATGTACAATTCAAGTTTGCCTTTTTTGGCGCAATGAAGTAGTCTCAAGTATGGCTTGAAGCGAAATGCTATCGGCATCATTCCACAGCTAAATCACTTTATCCTACAGTTCATTCGATCCTTTGCCATCTACTGCATGAAATACAGACGCTCCGCTTACCCTCGGTAGCCGCGGCGCAAAGGCCATTCGCACCCACCTTGAAAGCACTTCCACGGGCTTGTACGACTTCAAAAAGCAACATTACACGGCAAGCTCGAACGGATTTGACCATGTCGCATGGAAGGACACCGCTTCTGCATCAACTGACCGCTCTTCAAGATCACGACGATATTGCGACATAGGCAGCCGCCTCAATTTAGGCGTCAGCAGTATAACGCCTCGCGGCAAGCTGCGGCACATTTTTCTGCGCGACCATACAGCAGCATTGTCTCAAAAGAGCAACAGAGCACACGACACCCTTTATACTGTACAACAAAGTCCTCTGCCCCTATCGATCTTAAATCAGATCACCCTGCGTCCAGCATGTTGTGGGGCTTACTCGCAAACGGGCACGCGAATTGGTCGTGTGACGACCTTCCCCGAAAAAAAACACGCCACCACCATTATGACACTCACATAAAGCTTAACCAGATGGTCCTGCACGGAGCCTATCGTGCCTACTTGTTCACACACGTGTGTTAGAGATAGCGTTTTATTGGGGTTATGTTGTCGATTTTTGCTTTTCTGATTGCCACACCAACGGCAAGCCTCATTATTGCATATGCCACGGCTTATCTCGCGATTTTTTTGAGTGACAGGAACTGGTGAATATGGTTTAGTCGTTCTCATCGCGGGCGATGGCATCCTAGAGGACTATCAAGATGCGCTTGGTATGAATGGACTCTTCGTAGCATGCTTTATGCTCGGCACTAACATCATTGGCGCAGTTGCATCAACATACGAATCGCAACACGACAGTCACATACAGGAATGGTCTGTGGATCTTCTGTGGGAGAAGGATGCGGAAAACAATATCGTATTGCATAACGCCGGCACACAATAGCGTTTCATCGCTGATCGCCCCAAGCTGACGAAACATCGCCGTCCTTTGACACGCTTGCAATTCTGCTGTAAGGCAAGCTAGAGTCGTTCTCTGTTGCTTCGATGTAGCGAAATGATCCCAGTGTCCCTGGTATGAAGAGTTGGTATTACGAAACAAGCAATCAAGACAATCCGGGTATAGCAGCCCGTATATAAGTCGCTGTGCTACTTGAGGGGTGTGTCTCTGTCCTCAGAAAGATTATCAAGAATCAGTGCAAAGAGCCGACTTGTGTCTGTCCGAATTCCCGTTTGCAAAAATCAGGCTTCCAATATCAGTGCTCAATATCAGTGCTTGATAATGTGTCGAGTGGGCGGGCATGATCGTTCCATTATGGTGCGAAAGGACTTATGGTTCCATCTATGCATCCGAAACTTCCATGCTCGTAGAAACACACCTCTTTCCCCCAATTGCTACTCAAAGATTTGGTTGCCTAACACCACACAGCGCTTTATTCCACCTCATTTCCTTTTGCACCTCTTCCCTTTGAACTTTGTATGTCCAATCTCAACTCCCATATTACTTACATTTTACAACGTAAAACTTGACCACGTTGTTGCGTCCACGAATCGACTCACCGGCCCGACTCCACTCACTCACACTCGCTTCGACTGATCCTTATTGGCTGCCTCGTCTACACAATCATTCTTTCCTAGCGTCAATTACGACATGTAAGAGCCGCCTCGCTCGGCTTCGCGTAACCTAGTCTTGCTTGACCAAAATTCAAGTAGTGTGAGATTGTGTGGCTTGTGCAAAAGTGGTCAAAGGGTGTCTCGTGGATCGGCGGAGGGTCTAAGCTTCACAATTCAAGGAAAGATGAGGCATTTTGGTCTTTTCTCGGTATGATGTGGAGAGCACGTTGGGTTTGGAAGGGGTTTGGTGAGGCAGATTTCGGTACACCTGTAAAGGCGAGAAGTGAGGCGAAGAGCCTTGCAGAGTCTCTTCTCCTAGTCATCAGCTTGGAACGATCGGATGGTGGAAGGTGATTGGGCGTGATTTCAACTTACTTATGGCAGAACAGGTTGGGATGGCCAACGTTGTGTGTTCAAATTCCGCGGGAACATGATCAGAAGAGGGATTCTGAAAATGGGAAAAGATGCCGCCATTTGCGTTCCGAAGATATTCCCTCCTGTCGTCGGATGCGTCTCGCCTAACTATATCAGGGCATATCTGGAGGTCATGCAGTTCTGTGCCTTACACAGTTGTCCTACATGATAGTGAGGCTTCACAACGCAATTTGGCCTCGTTTTGTCAAATCGCCCTCGGGACGATCATTCAGTGGAACTTTCGTAGGCGCGATCAGTCCGCATGCGTGGAAAGATACGACAAATGGTCTGTAGCCCTGTTTCCGGCGCCCTTCACACTGCGTTTGAGGACTTCATCGGTAGCAAGGCTACCTTGAGCCTTACGACACCTACACGCGCGTAGAGGAGCAATAGTAAAAATTTGCCCCGGAACCCGGAGATTGAATCAGAGGACAAAGAATCTCCTAGAACATGCGTGCCTGAATATATAAGGCATATGCAAAGCGCCCAAGGTTGAGGACTTAACTACGTCTCGTTCCAGAAAAATGTCCTCGCAAGTACATCGTGTGAAAAGTGACTATTCTTTCGAAATAGTTGCTTGCCAAGGCAGTGTTATTCGTGAAGCTTCAAAACTTTACCATGTGCTCCTTGTCTCAGCATGAAGGCTAGTCTCTAAGATCTATCAAGTGAAGCGGGCGCCTTTGGCGCAGGGCATGGTCTGCCATAGTTGTGTTGCAAATTTGACGGATCTTGCGCGAGTAAACAAGTCTGGCGCACTGATATTCACTAAGTCGACGATATGCTGACTCAAAATGGGCAGCAAGTCTGAATACCACCAACCCTACGTATTCAGCGGTGGGCAGGTAAAGGTGGTCCACGCTTAAGAGGCAATACCTACTGCAGTCCTTTGATCTGCACAGGTATAGCGCTATGTGCGGGAGCGGAGACCATAAAGGCGCACAGTGGCATCCGTGCGGGGTAGTCAGTACATCAAGTGGTGACTGCACGCGAAGGGTGTAGGAGCCCTCCGGACCCAACGGCTTGGTCCTCAGGCATAGGGCGTAGACTTGTCTGCACACGAACGCTTACGCAACATCGGTCAACTGCAAGGAAACTGGAGTTACGCAACGTATGTCGCTTGTCTTACTAGCAGGTGCGTTCATACGGTCGCCGCTTGTGTCGTCCTGCAGGAAGAGGCATTGATCGTTTGGAGCTTTATGTCCACCATGTCTGACACTGCGGTCATGTTTGGGCTTGCAGAAGCACAGAGTGTACGAAGCCAGCTTGCTGGTTGTCCTGCATGCATTGGAGTGCGTAGTAGTTGAGACGTACAGCGAGTGGGTCTCGGTGCATTGCGTGAAACCCCGTTCATGCGGCTTGGAGGTAGGCTATACATGTCCCATTGTCAACGACCATCTCGTGGCGCTGTGTTGAACTTCACTGTAATTGTGTTGTACTCAGAGGCTTTCATCCGTAGTCTACGAATGGAAAACGTTGATGATTTAGATAGAAGCCAACGAGGGCATCCTCGTTAATTCTGTTTAGAGTAGTTGATACTTCCAATGGTGTATCGTATTGTGCCTAACCGACAGAGATGCAAAGGTGCCCAGTGGTCCGGATGTCGAGCAACTTTAGGAAGGGGTGTCCCTGCGATCACCGAACACCTCACGAGTTTGACAGATCTTGGTAGCGGGAGCGGTGAGGCGGAGGGTTCCCCATGCGACACATCGGCGACTTGTGATTTAGGGCCTTCGGCATATAACGCCCGACAGCCGGAGGGTGTCAGTCTGGTGGTGATGATCGACATATGTAATTTGGTGAGGCCTACGACCGCCAAGAACGTTGATGCTTCGCAGCACGGCGAACGTTATTCTGCACAGAGGTGAACACGAACCACTCCGGTCCAATATGTCAAAACAAGTACGGGAAAGGGTTGTGGCAAAGAGATCGCCCTTATACAGCAAGTTTTTATGTCTAGTGCGGAGGGCAAGGACGTGGCAGCTTTGCTACTGCGCGAACACCGTCTGGGTGATTGTACGACAACTACTTTGCGGCTTTCGAGCCATTGAGACCCTCTCAATAGGCTTAATCCGCCGAGATTGCTGCTGGAGCGATTACAAGAACAGGGCGTTGTAAGGATTGGCTGAGGCGAATGCCGCCCGATGATCGTCGTTGGGCCGACAAGGCGAGAATGAGGCGAGTGGCATCAGCGCATACATGCCCAACCAGGGTCTTTGCCGGTGGAGGTTTCGGACGCAGTGCTGAGACATCGCCTTTGCGGCATCGTACTCGTCTGGTCCATAGACAGTCGTCCGCCTTGTCGTAAGAGATACCAGGATGTATAAATCATGCAAAGCCCGAGCTTGCACTCACTTCAACAACACTTGAGCGTAGGGTGAACCAGGCTTGAACATTGTCCTGCATTCCATCAATCATTTATTTCATTGAACAAGTTGAAATGGCAACTCCAAATTCATACTTTATACCTGGATTTGGCATCTCGCGTGCGGTGATTCAGAATGAAATCAGATACCATTGCGGCCCAGACGCAATCGTCAGGCCATACACTTTTCAAGTATGCATTTGGTCCAAGGATCACACCCGACTCGAGAGTCAGAGCTTACCATCACATAGGGACGAGATGGCTTCCTGATATCAACGAATGGTCCGCCATTGACAAAGGTGCGGCTTGCAAGGTTGCTTTGTACGCCTCGCGCTAACCATTGTAGGCGCAAATCGAAGACTTGAAGATATCGTCTCAGGCATACGAAGAGAAGCAATCGCGTGTAGCCGGCGGAAACGACATTTTTGTCAATGCGCCCATTCCCATCGCCCAACGGATACGAAGAGGCCAATGATGGCCCGAGTGCGACCAGATGATCTGCTATAGTGTGCTGAACTATTCAGTACAATGGCACAACAGAGCAGACACCCTTGTTTCTTGCTGGTTATGAATCCCCATACATTTTTCGCGAGGATCGAATGAGCATCTTAAGCCTTGATCCTGAACGTTGCATTGAGACGGTTTTTCATCGGAGGCGGTTTTTATTGGACATTTTCTTGCTTTTCAGCACGGTGTTGGCGTTGAAAGAGCCACTGTAAAGTCGAGTCACCACAGCTAGCACCTCTTCGAGCGCCAGATATCGAGCGGACTCACAGTTCTGGAGGATCCGTTGTTCCAGAACTCGGGTTACGACCGAGAACAGGCATGAAGAGTTCTGTCGTTGAAGTCTACGGATCAATCTCCGAGACCAGGCGCTGCTCATAACGTTTTTACGCGGATTATTAAAGTACCACGTTCAGTGTAGGCGATGAAAAATGCTATGAAGGTTCGTTCAACACTGCGAAGGATTGCTGAGCCGTTGTGGTAATGATGACTAAGCTACGCTAAACGATTCTACCACGACGCGACGTGACGTGATGGTCAGTGATACATCGCATACCTTTCCACGCAGCATGGCTCTTATATCATCTTATTCAGCTCTTGCTGATCTCTGAATACGCAACACGGCAATATTGACGATGTGAATTTGACTTAGCTGCAAAGGAGCTACCATGGTTCGCATAACCAGGTTACCAGATAAACTGACGAAGGCCTATTCTATGATCAAGATTGAACACAGCGGATCATACTGTACTGTCTTTATATGTATGCTGCGATTTTGAATCGTGACTTCCGCCACCGCTTTGACAACAACGATTTGCTAAATTGTACAGTATTCCGCTTCAATAGACAGTCTGATGAGCGATGATGGTAACGCACAAGCATCCATGATATCACCAGTCGCAAATTTGGAAAAAGGGTCTTAAGAGGCTGGCCAAATGCACAAGTATACACGTCAGTGCATGCTGCAAAAAATGCAAGCATTATGTCGATATACTCGAAGCAGAAACATCACTAGGATATCGCTGGTGAGCTGCTGCCACTCTGCTAGTAGGTTGCGATAGCTGCTGGATTCCAGCATCAACGTGACCGCACACTCTGTGAGTACGCCTTACCACCCGTCACGGCCCCTCAGGCGACTAATAAGAACAGGACCAGGAAATGCCCCGCCGATTCCCAACTCTCAGGTATTTTCAGGTCTCATGCATCACCTCGGAGTGCAGCAAAAATTCTACAGGGGACAAATGCTGTATCTGCCTGGAACCTTACGACGAAAGCGCACATCAAGCTGTGAAAGCAACAAGCAACAACGAGTGCGAGCACGTGTTTGGGCGTCGGTGTCTAGAGGCGTGGATCGTCAGTCCCAATCCTACTAGGAATTCATGCCCAGTCTGCCGTAGGAAGTGGTTCACCAGAAGGGGGGTGGGCCTATCGATTCCTGGAGGTATGAACACTGCTGTGCAAGTACAGGCTCCTTCCAGTTGGTCCAGCACTTCGATACGCGACCGTATTCAATCGAGAACTTTTCGACGGACGACCTCGCTACGGAATGTGCGCGACACCACCGATAGCAACGTGTTCCTGCAAGTGGAACGCTTGGGGGGAGTATCGGAGGAGCTAGAGCCGTTCGCGATCACAGATACATCGCCTCTGGGACAGGGTGTGAGGGTTCGACTACAGCAAGCAGAAGATCGCCAACGAATGCTTCTACAAAGTAATCGCCCTCAGCCCTTTTTTAGAAGGGTTGTCGAGTCCACCCAGAATGCTTTGGTCTCTTCGAGTCATCGTTCATGGTCCAACGTTGCCGTTTCAGAGTTCCGGTCAAGCACTTAATTTGTCGTTGCAGAAACGGCCTACAAAATGATCCTCGACTGTGTCTCGCAATAGCACGCACCCGCTGCTAGAGCTGTTAGATGTTCACGCTATCAGTCGACACCCGATGTCGTCGTCTGTTGCGCTTTAAACGCATGTTCTTTCTACACCAGGCAGGTGAACATGGGAAGTCTTGTTAGTACCATAGTCGGCGCTCAATGAGATTCAACGCTGTCTAAATGCAACAATTTCAAGTTTAAAAGAAGCAGTACACGTCTCTCCTCTATGGCACAGTGCTACTTTACCCTTACAATCGCTACCATCCCCAGAGGTATTTCTGTTCCTTATTCCACCACTCACAAAATAGCGCCCGCCTACCCATTGAACTAGTCCACGGCAGTGACAGCGTGCAGAAGACTGCATTGACTTTGTGACTTGCCTATTGGCAGATCAACGTCGTAGTTCAAACATCAATCGATTACTATTGTCAGCCTCTCGCAAACGATTCTTACCCGCTCTTGCAGCTCACAAGCGCCTTTGAATTGACGTGGAGGCCAAAAAGTTGTGGCACCCATCCAACAGATATCAATTCTAATGCGGGCTTTAACACGACATGAGTTTTTCGAACTTCATTCCAGCCAGTAGTGCTGTGCGGATTGAATCTTTACTTATGCTGGTCAACTGTATTAGTGAAACTTTCGGCTGGAGAAAATGATGTTATGTGGATGGCGATGATGCTGCTGTCAGGATGAAGCAGGGGCGGTACTCGTGTCCTATGTTTAGATCGGTAACAAGAGACCTCTGTCTTTCATGAAACACGTCATATGCCGTCAAAGAAATCATCAAGACAGTATCGGAGCCTCAAAAAGTCATGCTGCGTAGGGCTCCAAAATGAGGTTTCAATATATAATGCAGTATCATGTCTCGCGACGGGAAACGATTAGTTTCGACAATAATAGCTTTGCGTTGTACAATGACATACAGTGTCTCCCAGAGTGTTACAACACTATATGCGGCCCAAACATCCGCGGAATGAACAGCCGTAACCTTGGCGCGCTCGACCTGGCATGCATCTCGCAGCCCTACAAGACTCAATTCTGTCTTCACCACCCCAAAATGTATTGGCTCAAAGACCGCAAGACTTACCGCATTCGAAAGTAGATGGAGTTGCGCAATTCCCATTGTCGGTTGTTCGGTAAAAGCGCACAGTGACCGCTATTCCCGCTGTCGCAGGACTTATTAGGTCTCCTCACTATCACCTCCATAATGCACGGATAGTGCCTATGTGAGGTTGTTGGTTGGCATTTTACCGATCGGCAGCCCCGAGTTTAGTCCAAGGCTGCAAAGCGTATAGCGTTAGACACAAGCATTTTTAGTGGTGTGCTAGAGCAGCTGTAGCGCCGCGGGGTGTGCGAAGGCTTTGGAGGGCAAGGCGATGCCGAAGCGTGAATTGTTGCTATGATTGAATGGGCGACAAGGTAGAGAGTGCAATCGAATCGTCTGTATCCAATAATGTGGTCATTTGCAACGTTCCGTCACCGTGGTCAAAGAAAGTGACGTAAATGTCAGATGTGCAATCCAAGTTACTCAGCCCTGCTAGCGGACAGTCTCGATGCGTCGAGTGCTTCAGCCGCAACCTCGATGATACTTGCGATCTCTGTCCGCACTGCTCGACGACATCATGCCGTTTCCTCGTGAGCTCCACGTGCCGGAGACTTGTAACCATTCCCCTGGGAGCCGTCAAAGCTTCCGTGGCTGCGGATTCGACGCGCTTGTGACTCCAGCTGACCCTGAGGGCTGCCGCTAGGTCTTGCCGGGACCCATGGGTCGCTGCACGAAAACGTTGCTCGTCTGTCGCGGTTCGGAGGCTGCAAGATCGGTCGTGCGTCGTGCATTAGCTCAAATGTGGGCGAAGCGGCCGTTGCGAAGTAGTAGATACGTCAGTGCCTGTGGGTAATGATGCGGAGTTGATACATGATATTATTTTACCGGAATACCTATGCACGGCGGTAGCTGCAAAAATTTTGCCAGGAGAGAAAAAGAAAACCAGAAGAAAGCCAAAATAAGCGCCTGGAAAGAATCGAAGATCAACATGCTGGGAAATCCCTGTTGGAGCTTCCACAAATGCTCTGCCTTCGTACAAAGTTTCCACATGTGTCGCGTCGCATTTCCTGAAGACAGGATAGCCAAGCGACCGGACAGAGGCTAGTGGAGTTGAGTGAAAGCGACCAACGCCAACGCTAAAATTGATGATTTCGTAGCGCTGTCAAGAACCAAAAAAGTGTGTATGCTATCCAAGAGTGCGTGACCAGCACGAAACAGGAAGAGAAAGAGGAGTAGGCGGATGAGCCCAAGAGACGCGCACCCCGAATGCGATGGTTTCGGGGGAGCGCCTCCCCATAAGACATTGCTGTCCTGGGTAAATTCAACGAACCAAAGAGTATCCAAGTGTGTTGTACGGCGAATGGACAATGGCTGCGGAAAGGCATGATATGTTCGATGACGCGTAACGTTGTATGAGATGGGTATCGAGTAAGAGATGCGTGGCGCCTTGAGGCTGAATGCTCAAATGCAGTAGTGCAAATCGCAAGAAGGATGCTGAATCGATCGTGACGTCTATCGGCGCATGAGGGCTTGCTGGATCTGTGAGAGGGAAGGATCCTCCACGAGCCACTTGCCCTGGGCCCCGTCTTGGCTGCGAAGTGTGCTTTCGACGTAGGTGTCTGTAATTGCAAGAAGCTCCTTGAAGTTCATTAGTTATTCCAGAAAAGGTAATAAAGGAGTACAATATACAAAGTTTGGGGTAATGCAAGGGCCTTTGACGTACAGTGCGTAGCGTGCTATCTACCTGCTGGAGTGCAGCTTGATGATTTGCATTCGGGACTTGGCCTCGCAGGATGCCGTATCGTGAGTTCATCCATCGCAGGCCAGCGTGCGCTCTCAGGTATGCTCGCTGACATTGGAACCGTCGTACTGCTGCGTCTGTAATGATTCTGTGCTCTGACGTCAGCCTATGTATCCCAGGGGGCACGAGTGGTTCTCCCTCCGCTGATGTCATCGCCGCCATACGTAGCTGGGTTGGATACAGTGCAGAAGTAGCGGATGCTGTCTGTTGGAGGCACCTACATCTTCAATTGCTGCTTCTCGCGCTCAGGGTCCCCCGCGGATCCCCCCGTACTGGCGGAGAAAGGTGTTTGGAGGATGGCCTGGGCTTCGCTTGCACAGGATCGAAGCAGCGAGTATCCTTCAAGATAATATTCTTCTGCAGTCGGTGTAACGCGTAATTGACTCAGATAGTGCTGGAGGTTGCGGAAGTCTGTCATGATCTCTGCTATTCGCATAGCTCGGGCATCGTTGACTGCCGGAAAATGGTCAGTGAAAACTTTCCGCATCTAGTAATGTGAACAGGACAGAAAACCACTCGTCACTTGGAGATAGGGAGACGTACGGCCGTCAGACATGTTAGCGATAGGAGTAGGCGATGCCGTATAAGGAGGCTTTGATTTCAATGTTGTTAAGTGTGGATCAGAGCAGGATTGTGTTGATGCTGTGAGGCTTGCTTTTTGTGATGAAGATCAACAGAGGCGTGGCGACCGTTATATAACAATGGTTGACTAGGCGTTCATGAAAAGGATGGCACAGCGCAAGGCTTGATGATAGTGAGGGCTGCTCCCGCCGCTACGTCTTGCCGAGTGTCCACATTTGGATCCTGAGTAGTGTCCAGCTGGCATTAGCTGGTATAGCTGGACCACTCAGCATCGCAAGGATGCAAGTGGGCTCCGATGGGGTGTAAGAGTGGTACTGAGACTGAGGCTGCATGAGAAACTACCATGCAGGAACCATAGGAGGAAACATCCCAATGTGCGTGCCCCATTACCATACCAGCTGGAGTGGGCATGCTCGTCAGTGCTGCGCTGGGCATTTCAGCAGCGGTATGGAAAGCCACACAATGATTAGGCCGAATATGGGCAAGCCCGACGGCCTCATCCGGAAAGGCGCAGAACCAAGATGTGTACCTCAGCCGCAACATCACCACTGATTGGCTACAACTTATAATTAGCGGTGCGGCATTCGCGTGGGCATTGCTGAGTGAACCTGAGAGGCCACTGGGTAGGGCCAGCGTGAGCCTCTCCACAACGCTCTTAGGGCCATAGTCGCAGCGAGCGGTGTCAGCCACGGATCGGCTGTGCTGGCGACTCCGACCAGTTGCATGACGTCGATGGGCCGTGCCTGAGGTGTTGCAGCACACAGCAGCTGGGACCCATGGGAAATGCTGTGGTTGGGGAAAAGGCGGTTGGATCATACACACCATGTGGAGTGGAGCTGAACTCCCAAGCTCTTCAGATCGGCTCCAATTCCCTTGTCACTCGTGCGCTTATGCAGGTTTGTGAGTCTAAGTCTTAGATTCATGGTGCTTCTGTCGCACTTCTTGTGTCTGAGAGGTCGTTTCATGCTATTAGGAGCTTGTCATGGTTCTCGTGTTTGCGCCTACCTCAGCGACCCACCGCCTTTCAGCCCTGAGGCATTGTCCCTCGATGGGCCCTCAATCCTTGTCAGCGATAGACTGCAGTCGCTCATCGATTTCCTCCTCGGTGAGCGCCCTGAAAGCGGCATCAGTGCCCTCTTGGCCATTGGCCTTGGGTCCACCGACTATGCCAACCTCCAGCTCCCCTTTCTTGAAATCGACAGACAGGACCGTGCTCAGCGCAGTGATTGCAAGCTCAACCACCTCCTCCCAGCTGCCCTCTGCGTGCTCCTTGTTCTTTAGCTTCTTCTCGAGAAAGTTGAGCGCCTCTTGCGTCTTTGGTCCTGATGCGGTCGCCTTGTACCCGACATAGTATCCTGCTGGGTCGCACTTGTACAATTGGGGGCCAAATTCGGAATCTAACGAGATGAGCGTTGTGGCAACACCAAGCGGTCGCATATAAGCCTGCTCCAAAGTTAGCTCTGCTGTTTTATTGTTTCTTTTCTCGCTATTGCTGCTCACCCTCTGTGTGTAGACCTGGCTTATATTGGCTATCCTCTTGGCAAGAACGTCACAGGGCATCTCGTACCCGTACTTGTAGCGAAACTCGGCAGCTTCACCTCGCGCCCTGCTCACCGAGGCTCGTGCATCGGCAATGGAGCCTGTCATGACACAACCAACCGACGGTGATAGCCTGAAGATATGTGAGACCGACGACGGCTCAATGAGCTTGTCCTTTGCGACAATGTTAGTACCACGCTGCTGCTTCTTGTCCATTGATGCAACATACTGGGACCTTCTTCTGCGAGATGACCACGGCACAGTCCTTGCCTCGCACTCCCAAAGATGTGATGTTCGCTGCCGTGATTGCCTTGAATGCATATTCTGTATGGCTGCCGTGTTAGTGGGACCCTGTGAGAGAGAGCTTGTGAGCTTCGGCGTGGGGCAGCCGAGCTTGGAGAGGGGACAGAGAGACGCGTACCGACTTGGTAGAGACGACCTTGGTCAGAGAAGATGGTAATGTGTCTGTCGTAGCCTGCGCTTCCTTTATGGCGAG
The DNA here is from genome assembly GCA_016920805.1 of Stagonosporopsis cucurbitacearum. NCBI lineage: Eukaryota > Fungi > Ascomycota > Dothideomycetes > Pleosporales > Didymellaceae > Stagonosporopsis > Stagonosporopsis cucurbitacearum. Next base: position 389,256 of record JAFEKD010000011.1, on the reverse strand, counting down.
GGAGCTGTTAGCATGTGTAATGAACAAACACCATCTTCGGGGGGCGGCAATAACGCACCAGACATGATGGCGGCGATTGTATTTGTATATTGAGGGGTCTCAGCTTCGGTTGCAGCTCTCGGAGGCGGTTGTAAGCTCTAGCGGCACTGGTGGTGATGGCAGGCGAGATGTCGTGGTCGTAGGGTGCTGGACGCGCCTTCCGTTGGTGGCCTGGAAGCAAGCGTCAAAGCTCGGGGATCGCCATTGCCTGCTGGTGCACGGGCCACCGCAGCTCCAAAATCTCTTTTCACCTCTCTCATTCGACACTCCGTGACTGGCAGATACGCCGATTGAGCTGATTCGGCTTTGAGCGATGGGTCGAGCCTCCGCATAATTGTAACAAGACGACTCCATATTCCTCTTTTGATCATGGCAACGAGGATTCCTGCCTGGCGGAGACTCGGGCTCGCCCTGCAGAATGAGGCCCAATCCGGAGTCGCCGTGACTGAGCCCATAGCATCTCAGGAGGCCAAGGTTCAGCCTGCAGCAACGCATGATGCAGCAAATGATGCTCAACAGTCTTCTGAGCATGCTGTTGAGCCGGCCCAAAATGGCAAATCGTCAAAGCTTGGCAAACGAAAACACCAGCATGAGGCTTCAGAGGAGAGTGCAACAACATCGTCACCACCATCAAAAAAGAGTCGGATAGCAACAAAGGACGATCCTGCTGGTCACAAAACGGCTGATGATGTCCCCATCGCCCCACAAGGGGACGCTGCTATGCGCGACACTGCCGTAGACGAAGCTTTCTCAGCCACGCCGACGACAGGAGGAGATCCCAACTATCGTCAGGGAAAGAAGAAGAAGAAGAAGCCCAAGCTTACCCCAAAAGACCGCAAAAAGCTGGCTCGACAAAACGCAGCTGCAGCTGCACCTTCACCTCCTGAGGCTGTGCCTGTCAGGACAAAAGCAGCTTTACTTGCCTCTACTGAAATCGACCACTCCCCAGCGCCCATTCTCTCAACTCCCCAAAAGCACCAGCCAATCCTTCGCGATCGCAGCAAAGACCCCTCGGGCTCACCCCCAAGGACTGATCGGCGAAAGTCGGTCGCATTTACTCCGGACACCAAGCGCGTGGACGGCGACAGCGGGCAGACGTGGTTCAAGAAGTGGGCAGCTGAGCAGAAAGGAGAGGATCCTGAAGCTTTGGCACAGCCGAGCTTTACATCAGCACCAGCAATTGCAGAGAGTTCTGAGGTGACAGCAAAGGTGCAGAAGAAAGAGAAAAAGAGAGACAAGAAGAACAAGGCCTCCGCTCAGGAGAAGGAAGCAGCAGCTTTCGCAGCAGGTGCTGCAGCTGAGGAACAGCAGTCAGCCGCACCGCCAGCAACAGAGCCGTCTAAGCCATCGAAGAACAATAAGGACCAGGCAGCTGCTCCAGCAAAGGGTAAAAAGAAGGATCCTTCGATTTACATATCCTACCTTACTCAGTACCACACTGACCGCGACGGCTGGAAGTTCAACAAGGCCAAGCAGAACGACGTCGTGGACAACGCACTCAACGTTTTCCGCATCCCAGAGGAGCATGCGAACGCCTTGCTCGAGTACATTAAAGGACTGAAAGGTGCTGGTGTCATTGAAAGATTACGAGAGAAGACTTTGGCAACCATAAAGGAACTTGACGCAGAAGACGCAAAAGCACCCGCAGACATGGATCAAGTGGCCCAGAAGGATGCCAAGGATGCCGCCCTGCAGGAGCGCGTTGCCAAAGAGAAGAAACGAAGGAAGGTAGAAGACGACGTCGAGAGGCTTGCAACTCACCCAAACGGTGATGCATACATTCGTCGCATGCGCCGCAGCCGAGCTGAGGCACTCTTGTCAGCGCTTGGTTGCACCGCTCCCATTTTGCCTGCCCCTAAACCTACTTCAAGCATAAATCCTATGGCACAGAATCTTGCACCTGTGCAGCGGGCTCGCAAGAGCAAGCGCCGGACTGACATCTCGAGCGATGAAAGCAGCTCTGACAGCAGCAGCGACGAGAGCTCGAGCGACGAGTCAGACTCCGAGGATGACAGCTCAACTTCGGATGATGAAAGCACAAGTGGAAACAGCTCAAAATCTGGTTCAGAGAGCGACAAGTCTGATGCAAGCGACAGCGATAGCAATGGCGATAGTGACTAGCTCAGGTTCCGTCAGCTGCTAAGTTTGAGGTTTTTCAAATCTTGTATCCATAGACTTTGGAAGAAGACACCCAGGACGGGCTTTACTCTTTCTCACGACTGCAGCCAATACAATACGGTATTCTAAGTCTGTCTGCGGTTGCATGTATTCCCCTATCCGATCTGCGGTGGCAAGGTAAGCTTCAGCTCGGCTTCCCCGCAGCGCAACACTTTACGTGGTTTGCCTCAACCAACACGACCTCAAAATCGCAGGAGTGAACGCTGCCCAACGGGAAATTATAAATGTCTCTTCCGTCACTTCCATCTCTCCCAGTTGAACTCATTGACCATGTCGCCTCTTATCTTGACCTCCCAACATTCAACTCACTGCGTCTCACAGCTTCACGTTACCAGAGACAGACAGCTCATCGCTTCATACAACGCTTCTTCACAACCCAGCATTTACATTGGAGGAAGTCCTCACTTGAACGCCTCGTAGATGTTTCCAGAGACCCGAACCTGTGCGGTGCCTGCCACCATCTGGTCATCGACGCTACGCCGCACCATGCTCTCTTGTTATGGAAAATGCAACGCCATATCGCAGACGCAGGACATCTTACACCCATGATTGATGCTGAGGGAGGCAGCAATCTGGTTAAAAGACTGAGCGATGACTATCTTTCGACGCAACAAGAGGCACAAAATGTGTCGAGGTGGCTGAATGAGACGCGTTTCGACGTCAAATGCCTTACGGCTGTGTTTGCACAACTTAAATCGCTTGAAAGCATCACTTTCGCCTACGATAGTATGGAAGCTCGGTACAGCAAGTTTGCATACAGATATTGTCACAGGTCTCAGCATGAAATGAGTCGTCCATTCATATCGACCCTTTCTGCGCTTGCCACGTCAAAGCTTGCGGTCAAACACATCCGGATGCATGCTGAAAAAAAGCATGGTGTCATTAGCATTGGGCGTTTGGAATCACTCGCGCCTTTGCTTAGGAATCTTGACGCAGCATTCGAGAATCTTCAAACACTGCAGCTAAACTTGAGAGATTGGAGAAGTCTGGACTCGGGATTTGAGATTCAGATGACTCGCGCGCCCTTTGTTGTGCGTTTCTTGGCGAAATGCAGCAATGTGAGGAAGTTGGAGTTGAGCTGTTACAGCGAACTCGAAAATGATCTGCTAGGAAGTCTGGCACGAGTCTGCCGACTTACAAGACTTCAAAGGTGCAAACTGGACTTCATGCGGATCTTTCACACTGAAGACCTCATCGACTTCCTCGCGCTCAGTTCTAGTTCATTGGAGGAGCTGCATCTTCAGCACATGCTTCTTGCCGATCCACAAACTTCGTGGATGGACATATTCAACTCGCTTACGGACGCACCACTTCCCCTAATAAGCTTACGTCTACTCAAAGTCTCACGACTCTGCTCACAGGGAATACTCGACACAGTGAGGAACGTTTTGTTCCATGACCAGGGTTATCAATCGGACTCGCTACAGATCGAGGGGGATGACTGGCGAGCTCAGCTCAAAGCCCGAGAGTGTAAATACACGATGCTTGGTGTTGCGAGATCCTGGGAGACGGGATCGACATGCTATCCTTTCGTTGGACTAGAAGAGCATGCTTGACTCCTACAACAACCTATCCTCGATCTGCGCGAATGAAGAATTCTACCGGCTTCAGTATTTGAATTTGCATCACATGCAACTCACCACCACTACAAGCGCTACAATTGCATCTATAACACTTCGACACTTGTGCGATCCTATCCCAGTAGCTTGGTTACTGGGTCTTCCCATCGCCTCGCTTGGCGGCTACACGGCACAGTAGACTTGTGTGGTTCTCCACAACGCACTCTGCCTGACGGAAGCAGATGTGACGACAAAACGGCAACAATCGGATGTCTTTGAAACAGAGTAATCGCGGTGTTCCGAAGCGTCTTTCTGATCCTGGAGATGACGCGCGACGGGCCGCAGTCGTGGAGTTTGTGTCGATCCGCAACCTTATTTCGAGGTTGTCACGACGATGCATCGAAGGTGAAGACCGTACTCTTGATCATGCTGTGTTCAGTCTTAATTTCTCGAATCCAGACCTGGCGTGTTGATACTCGCATCGTGGGTGTATTCTGGCTGCCTTGGTATAGGTTTGCGGGTTTTGGTGCACCGTCGTGTTTGTTTCTAGTGCAATCATTCAATTTAGATAAACACGTGGACGTACACGTGCAAGGTCAACTTCACGAATACACTGTGTGAGGAACTTGCGACGAGACTAGCGGATATAATCAGTGAACCAAGCCCTCCTGTGCCCGCAAGCGCCTCGGATGTACGAACTTTCCGAATTGTGGAGCTCGCGTCACTTTGTCCTCTTTGGTTGACGAGCTTCATATTGCTCCGCTGCTTTCATCAACCACAAATAGCTCTCGGCTCGACTTGTGGTAATAGCCTCGCCGGAGTATGAGAAACTAGAACAATAGCAGTAGGAATTCCCGAAGAACGATTAGAAAAGAAATTGAAGACAGGGCATCAACTCGGAACCAATGTGTCTACACACTGCCAAGCTTGACCGACAATCCTTCTCGGAACGCACCGAATCGGACAATGATTGTCTTGCCTTTTACGAGTGAGGCTTTCTTGGTCAGTTCTTCTGTTTGGTCCAGAAGTCCATCGTAGCTCAAGGCCATTCCAATGTCCTGGCTGCGCTGTCAACTTGGTCCACTCTTTCTTCCTGCCTACCGGCGTCTTTTTGTCGGGCTCTAAGACATCCCGTTCGTTTTCATTAGCCCATGGGAAGTGTCCACGTCCCAGGTTCTGCAAGCTCATGCATCTCAAGTGGGATGAAAGCTGTCATACGTGAGGCCAATAGCAGCCATCTGTTTCGTAGAAATAGTTTGTGAACACCGGTACATACCGACTCTGTCAGCTCTGTTACTGAATACAATTCTGGGTTCTTGGTAGGAAGAAAATAAGCATGGAGCCTGCCGTGATCTGTTTCAACAGTTATTGCTGCGCTTGGCTGACAACGTGCAGATAATCAGTGACTCGTGGCACCAAAATCAGATTGCAAAGAAATCGGAAAGTTCCATCCGCTTCGGAGATGAAGCGCCCTTGCCTATGATGGAGAAAAATGGGCGCAGTGAGCAAGTGTGTTGTTAATACTATCACTCTTGGATCACAATCTGATAAGTATGTGTTCCACACAACAATCAAAGTCAGGAAATTGAACGTCGGGAATATTGTCCGATGATGTACAAGGCTGCGCTAAGCCTTACAGCTCCCGTATGTCAGTACCTAAGTAGTCTTAGCTCGTTCGCTGGTATGAAAGGAGGATGCTAAGTGTTTCAGAAACATCAAGGTCCCGCTGGAATGTTCCGTCTGCCATTGCCCGTGGGCGCCTAAATTAGATTCCTGACCACTCCGCCGGCCACAGCTGTTGATGCTTGGCAAGTGATTCTTGTACCAAGGAGGACTCGATGCCAAGCACCAAGGCGCGATGTGGAGTTCCGTGAATGAACTGTGGGATGAGCCAGGAGGCAAATGCACACGATAGCGGATGAACTCGCCCACGCTGCTTGGCTGTGTACCTTTACTAGGAGCAAAGAGAGCGGGAGTGAAGGTGAGCGAACATGTATAAAGATCTTGGATGACCCAGCACCATCTTCCATCAGCCAGGCACATTCGATTCAGTCCTACAAAATTTCCATTCATTATTTGAATAGCCACTCTTTTACACTACTTTCGCTTCAACAGATAATCTTCGAGAATGAAGGTCTCTACCATCTTCGCTGCTGTTGCGGCTTTCCTGCCCGCTGTTATGGCCTGCAATGGCCACACCGGTGGAGTTCCTAAGGCCGTTGGTACCAAGACCAACAAGGCTGTTATTGAGGTCAAGGCCGGCCAGGTCTTTGACGGAAAGTGGCACAGGTACGATCGTGGCAGCGGTGCTTGCGGCGGTCAGGGTGAAGGAAGTAGGTCACCATTCTTTCTCCGGCAGCTCATACACATGACTGACGGATCACAGACTACAAGGACGCCGTATTTTACCTCCACGAAGGCGCCGTAAGTGTCCGTCCTCTCGCAATTCATCATGTAATTGACAAACCTGCAGACTCTCCGTAACGTTATCATCGGAAAGAACCAGGCTGAGGGTGTCCACTGCAACGGTCACTGCACTCTCGAGTTTGTCTGGTGGGAGGACGTCTGCGAGGACGCCCTCTCCATCAAGAATGACAAGGCTGGATCCCAGACCTGGGTCATTGGTGGTGGTGCCTACCACGGTAGCGATAAGATCATCCAGCACAACGGCTGCGGTACCGTCAACATCATCAACTTCTACGTTGAGGACTACGGCAAGCTCTACAGGTCCTGCGGAAACGTAAGCCTCCTCTATCCGCCTCTCGAGACGCATACTGACAAATATCCCAGTGCTCTAAGCAGTGCAAACGTAACGTCTACATTGAAGGTGTCACCGCTAAGAAGGGCGGTGAGCTTGCTGGTATCAACGCAAACTACAAGGACACTGCTACCCTTAAGAACGTCTGCTCGGACGCGAAGACCAAGTGCCAGATGTACAACGGCTGCGCTGGTGGCTGCGAACCCAAGAAGGCAGGTACCTGCTCTGGCTAGGTACTGGATTTCTGATAGGGAAATTGCTGGGCGTCGCTCACGATATTTCCAACCTTAGCCCGGGGCGAATGGGAGATGGTGGGCCAGCAGAGGCTTTGGTATTTTTGGTCTGTATATACTTCCGTATTTCTTGTCAATACATTTTGAACTCCTGTATTTGCCAGGTTGCTCTAATCGATCTATCTTTTCGGGATAGCGGTAGCGAGGCGGCGGAAAGCGGTGACCCCTTTCCCAAACAGGCCGCACTACCGTGCACGGTCTCGCAACGCGCACGGTCACGCAACGCGCGCCTTAACACATCTCATCTTTTGCCCCCCCTATAACTTAACGCCACAATGCCTGAAAAGGAAGCTATTACAGAGGTAGAAGCAGGAAAGTAATCTAAAGATATTTTGTATACAGAGTTAGCTAAAAAATATAGTATATGCTAGTTAACACTAATACGCTAACTAAAGGGTAAGAGCGCGTTAAAACAAGAGCAGGTGCTTAAGTAATAACTTCTCTACCTATATAATAAGGTAGAGCTTATAGAGTATATTAAAGGACTTATAGAAAGACACTTTATACCTACAAGGAGTTGAAAAATAGCAGTCAACTCCGACCTCTAAACAGGGGATCTGGTTCACCCTACCAGAGGTACTTAGCCTCTAGATGGGGCTAACCAACCTCTAGTACAGAGATTAGAAAGTAACTAGTGCTACCTTAGAGGTATTAGTAAGAGTGTATAGATATATAATACCCCTTATAAACTACACTATTATAGATAGAGATAGAATTAACTACAACAGAGGTCTCTGTAAGACGTCTAAACTGCATACTTTAGTTCTAATTATTCTTAGGGAGCTTCTAATACTAGTAATTTATTTTAACTAGTTATAAGCCTAGGTTTTATAACCTTAAAAGATAATTAAGTGTGTACAGTAGGTACAAACAGACACATAGTAACAGCAGGAAGTTGCTGCTTAAGGAGCAGGCAATAACTCTGTCCTCTAGATAGCAGTAAGTTACTACTTAAGGAGTAGGCAATAACTCTATCCTACTTACTTCTATTACTTGTAAGTTGCTACTAAGGTAGGTAATACTAATAACATTATAGAGGCAGTAAGTTGTAACTAAGACAGTTAGTAATAACCCTACACAACAACAATATACTAAGCTAGTAAGTTGCTACAGGACCTGTAGGTAATAACTGCACCTGCTATAATCTAGGAAGGTACTAATACCTACCTACTATTATAATAAGACCTTACTAAAGGTTACCCTAAATAATAATAATTTAATACTAACTTAATTTATATTAACTAGTAACTTATATAAAGGTAATTGCTATAAATATATATAATAGCTGCAGATATAATAAGTTTACCTATAGACAAAGAGATATCCTAGTAAAGGAAGGTTATAGTACTTTTAAAGAAGAACTTAGATATATAGTTTAAGTAGATAAGAGACTAGCTAGAAGGTAAGGGTTTATTCTAAGTAATTAAGACTGCTATACTACTTAGCTCTACAGGGTCTACACCTAACCTAAAGGGGACTACTAAGGGAGTAGGGAATCTTTCCTTAGACAATCTACCTTCTAAAGGAACTAGCAGCCTTCTAACCTTTAGGTAACTAGACGCTAAAGTAAGATATACTATTAGACTCTTATTAAATAAGTTTAACCTTAAGCGTGTAGAAGATGCTAATATAGCAAGAGAGATTTAAGTAATACTTTAAAAGAAGTATAAGGTAAGGCTACTAAGCGCTAGAAGGTAGTATCTTACTAAATATATTAATTATAAGATAGATCTATCTATAATAATAGAAAGGGCCTAAAAGGAGCTTAGTAAGCTAGAGCATAAAGTAGTTAAGTAAGATCCTTCTTTAAAGACCTTAAACAGTACAAACTAACGCCTAGCTAGGCTCCTAAGCGCACTACCTGCAGAATATAGCTTATACTAAGCTATACTTAATGCTTATAGAGATATAGATATAGAAGAGGCTCTTAAGATTCTTACAGAAGCTAAACACACTATCTACCTAGAAATAGGCATGTTTACTAAGAGACCTACTAGTAGACATAAGCCTTAGAGGTCCTAGAGCCCTCTCTAGAAGAAGGGCTAGGATTGTTATCTATGTAAGGGGCACAGCCACTATCTTAAGAACTGTCCCTACACTAAGGCTGCAGTCTAGGCAGCCTCTAAGAAGCAGAAAGCTAAGACCTCTAGCTAGAGGTTAAGTAATAAAGTAGAGTCTAAGATTAGCAAGCTTAAGAAGACAATTAACAGCCTAGCTAAGGAGCTTAAGAAAGTTAAGTCTAAGTAGAGGTTAAAGAAAGCCTACACTGCTAGAGTAGTAGAATTAGAGTTATCTAATAATAAAGACAAGTATTACTTTAAGGAGTGCTAGGAGGAGATAGTAACCTTCTGCAAAGAAAATGTTAGTACTACCTCTGCAGATACCTAGATATTAGACTTTAGTATAAGCTCTTATATAACTAATAACCTTAGATTCTTTAGTAAACCTCTGTAGTAAATAGGCTAAACACCTATTAAAGTTAGTAGAGGTAGACTGTACTTAATATAGAGAGAGACTATCTAAATCTAAGATAATAGTAGAAGTTAGATTAAGCTAAAGAACATGCTTTATGTACTAGAGCTAGGAGTTAATTTATTATTTAGAAGGAAGCTCTATAAGGTAAAGTTAATAGGACACTTTAATAATAGGAAGATATATTACTAAGATAAGTTAGAGAATACTATTATTAAAGCTACTAAAAAGGATAGAGTGTACATCTTAGATAAGATAAAGGTAACCTATAGTAATATAGGTAAGCTAAAAGAGATTAGTATAGGCTATGCCTTTAATAATTAAGTAATTAAAAAAGAATAAGAGGAGGCTAGTAATTCTAAACTAGAGGTACAAGATAAGAATATAGTCTAAATATGCTAGTTGTACTACTACTACTTTACTTACTTTAGACTAGCTAAGATTAGAGTAATTTATAAGATAACTACTTACACTAAGCTAGTAAAGATAGCTAGGTATAAGTATAAGGTCTGCTAGGAAACTAAGATAGTTAAGTAGAAAGGAAAAGTTACTAACTAAGTAGAAGTGCTACTTAAGTAAGTGTTAATTAATACCTATAAGCTGTTTCCTGCCTTAAGAGAAGGGTATACCTAAGCCCTAGTAATTAAAGATAACTACACCTAGATATCCTAGATGATCCTAATTAAGGACTAGAAGGACTACCCTAGGCAGCTCTAGCTATAGAGAATTAAGGTAGAAAGGCAATTAGGACATAGACTTAAGGTAGTATAGATTAACAATGTAAGTAAGCTAATAAAGCACTTCTAGAACTTAAAATAGGAGCTTAGAATTAAGGTACAGACAATAGTCTCTTACACTTTAACCTAAAATAGGTTTGCTAAGAGAGAGAGCTAATAGATTTAGGCAGACTCTTGCACCCTACTAAAGGATACTAAGATGCTGCTAGAGTTCTAGGTAGATGCCTGCTAAGCTAGAGTATACATCTAGAACTGCATTAGAAGTAGATCTATTATTAATAACTACTTAATTAGCCCCTATAAGGTATTTATAGGAAAGGTACTATTTATAGATTATATCTAAGTATAAAGATATAAGGTACACTCTTATATAGAAAGAGAGTTAATACTATAAGGCTTCTAATATAATAAGCTAATAGACAAGTTAAGAGTAGGAGTATTTGTTAGCTATATAGGAGACACTAGCAAACAGTTCCTAATTTAGGTGCTTAACTAAAAGGATATTATAAAGTTAAGTAATATAGTATTCTATAAAGACTAACTAGGCAGGATAATTAACTTAAAGTTCTAGAGCTAGCACGCCTTTAGCATAGCACTAGACTAAAACGCTAAGGGGAGACTATAGCTAGAGAAGGAGGTTAAACTTCTAAGATTAATAAGAGATCTACCTAACCTATCTATCTAGAGGTTAGTAGGAGCTAAGGCAGAAGTTAACAACTATACTTAGAAGCTAACTTTAGTAGAAGCTAATGTATTAGCTACTAATTAGACTACTAGAGCAGCTAGTTAAGAAGCTCTAGGACCTGCCTAAGAGGAGAAGCTAGAGTAGAAAGTACTAGCTAACTAGAAGTTAAGCTAAAAGGTAGAAGTTATTATATTACTAAACCCCTAGAAACAAGCTAAAAAAGAGGACCTAGCTAACTAGGAAGTTAAATAAGCAGCTAAGATGCACTAAGTACTAATAGCACTGCTTACAGTATTAGGCATTAGTAGCGTATCTAGAGACAGAGTTAAAGACACCTACTAGGAGGTCCTAGACCTATTCTAGCTAATAACTTATAAAATTAAGATAGCAGAGTCTGCCTTTAGTATTATAGGCAAGAGGTCTATCCCTATCCTATAGAACTACTATAAAGCTATTATAGACAATGTCTAGGGAGAAGGCTAGAAGGAAGTAATAAAGAAGGAATTAATTGCGCTTGTAACAAACTAGACCTAAGAGGTAGTAACCCCTCTAGTTAGATTAAACCTAGTTACTAGTAAATAGGTATTTAATACTAAATTTAACACTAATAGCTTACTAAACAAACTAAAGGCTAGGCTAGTAGTAAGAGGCTTCTTACAGAAGCTTAGAGTAGACTACTTCTACACCTTTACACTAACCTTATAATATAATACACTTTAAGTATTTATAGCAGTATATATAATACTTAATCTAGAGATATATATAGTAGATATAAATAATACCTTTACTAAGTTATTCTTAAAGAAGGTAGTTTATATAAAGGCTCTGCCTAGAGTAGATATACCTGCTAGGCAGTGTCTTAAGATTAACTAGAGCTTATATAGGCTAAAATAGGCAGTAAGAGACTAAAATAAGACTTGCGTTCTAGAACTACAGAAACTAGAGTTTATTTAATTAGACTTAGACCTATACCTCCTTACACACTTAGAGTAGGGAATTATTCTCCTAGTCTATGTTAATAATATTCTACTAGGTGCTAAGAAGCTAGAGAATATTAAGTAGTTTATAAAAGAATTTAGTAAAGTTTTTAAAATTAAGAACTTTAGTAAAGCTAAAAAGATTTTTAAAGTAAGAGTTACCTAAAATTAAGTTAAGAAAATAATTATACTTAACTAAGGACACTATATAAGAGATATCCTAAGTAGATATTAGATAGAATAGGATAAGGTAAAGAAAGTAAACATCTTAATAAACAGCTATAACTTATTAAGGCTAGCTAAACTATCTAATGCTAGGACTAATTAATAGGCGTACTAAACTCTTATTAGGAAGCTCTTATACTTATTAATTCTTATAAGGCTAAATATTAGCTTTGCCCTTAGAAGGCTAAGTTAGTACCTCTCTAACCCTGCAGAGTTCTATATAATTGCCTTAAGGAAGGTACTAAAGTACCTCTAATTAACTATAGACTATAGAATTACCTTTAGTAGAAAGGATCCTAATGTTACGAACCTTGGAAGGGGGCACAGCGAAAGATAAGAAGAGGAAGGATTAATGACACTCAGAGACAACCTAATGGTCTTTAAGAAGGTTAGCATACAGGAACTAATAACGCGCTACTCTACCTGTTCTAATCTCTTAGTAGAACGCTACAATAAAATATATTACATATGTTCTAGGGAATCCTATAATGTCCTATAAAGTACTAAATTAGAACAACACTAGAATATTAGAACTAGTATAGAATATTATTAGTATATAGCACTATAGGAACATAACCTCTAAAGTTTGTATTTAACCTAAGTAATAATCTAAGTTATTAGATCTTAACCTAACCTTTAAGCTAGACAGTCTACTCTATACTACTTATTATTACTCTTACTCTTAAGATAGACAGATAGTATCTGTACTCCTTATTACAAACCCTTACCCCTTTAGCCTCCTATTACTATATTTATCCTTAAGAACTAATTAAATAGTGCTTATAAGCTTTACTTAAAGTATAACCTTAATATTTTAAACACTTCTAAGATGTCTATAACTTTATGTACCTAAGCTACCCCTAGTAATAGCTCTAACAACACTAATATAAGTAATAACTATAACAGAAGTTACAGATAGACTGTAGCTGTAGCTAAGCCTAACTACTTTAATAGAGATTAAAAGAAATTAGAAGACTAGCTTATACAGTTTAATCTATACTTTATATTTTAAGAAGACAGAGTCCTTAATAACTAGAAAGTCTTACTTACTATAAGTTATATGTGTAGCAGAGCCCTTATATAAATTAAGCTGTTCTTTTAACACTACTATAGTAAAGGTAACTCTAATAATATTAAGTTCTAGTTTAAGGACTTTAATTTATTTAAGGAACAGATCTAACTTATATTTAGAGTATCTAATAAACCTATAATTGCTAAACGTAACATTTAGCGTATTTAGCAGACAGCTTTAGCTGTAGACTATGCTGCAGAATTCTAGTAGCTTATAACCTTATTAGGTTTTAATAACACTGCGCTTATAACTATATTCTAACAGGGCCTTAAACTAAGAGTTAAAGAAGAACTTATGCGCACTACTACTTCTACTAACACCCTTAATAACTTAGCTAATAAGGTAATTAATATTAATATCTAACTATTTAAATTAGCTAAAGAACTTAGAAATAACTTATGTTTACAAGTTAGCAACCTCTTTCTAGCACCTAAGAACTACTAGCAAAACAACAACGCTTAACAAGGGCAACATAGTAGCTATTACCTGCCTAACACATCTTAACGTGTCCACACGTACGCTAATAATAGTTATAACAGACTAGAGGCTATAGACCTCTCTAATCTTAATTAAGAACCTGTTAAAAGGTAGAACAATAAAAGAAAAGGTAGTTAAGGGAAGAACAAGCTACTAGTAACTTGTTATAGCTGTAGCAAGATAGGCTACTATGCTAGAGATTGTTATAACAAGAACAAAGTTGTAAGATAACTTAATATAATTACTAGCAACTACATAAATAATTCTAGTAATTAGGAAGTAATTACTAAAGATATAGGACGTTTAATAGAGGATCTAGAGACAGACTCTGTTAGAATAGAGGATTACATCACCTCTAACAAAGGACAACGCACTGTACGTAGCAGGGCTCTAATACTATACTAAGAACTCTACAAGGAAGAGGTAATACAATACTAACACCCTAGCAACATTAGCAGAGCACAACGTTACCTAGAAGGAGACCCTACAGCACTACAGTTATTTAACTAGCACCTAGTCTACGCGTAACAAACTAACGCAGAGTAGCACAAAATTACATAGAAGGTATAGAAGTAGAACAACTTTAGATTACAACTAGCTAACAAACTATACTACAAACTAGCTAGGAACATAGAGTAATGTCCTGCACCTATACCTCTTAGTAAGACTAACAAAATACTCTAGGACATTTGCAATAACAAACACTACACATTACTCTAGATATATTATTACTATAACTACTGCAAAACACATAAAGAAGACAAGCTAGAGGTATAATAGTTCCTAAGTAAGACTCTATAATACAACTTACTGTAGTTTAAATGTACCTAAACTTAATATGCAGAATATATCTAGGACAAGCGTTACATAGGCCACTTCCTAGGCGCTATAAACGCAGACAAAATCCTTACAATGCACTTAGTACACAACAAGGAATGTAACAGCAACAACTAGGCTGTATGCCTATACTTAGGATGTAAGAAGCATCTTAGCCTAAAAGTAATTTATAGCTTTGCTACATACAACTAGTCTTTTTTAGGACTATAACTAGATAATATAAGGAAGGATATAAGATAGTGTGTTATATTAACAACATACAGAGCCCTAGGGATTAATACAGCAATGCCTATAGCGCTAATTCCCTTATCTAGATTCCTGTTGTGCTAAATAGCAGACAGATAACAGTAATAGTAGACTTAGGAGCATAAGGAAATTTTGTGTCTTAAGCTATAATAAGTTATATAGGCATAACTATATAAAGAAAGAGAAACTTATACCCTTTATAAGTTACTAATAAAGAACTAATACTAAGAGAAGTAGTAGTAACCTATAAAGTAGTACTATACCCTTTAAAGATACAGAAACACTATAAAAGGATAACTCTTAATGTTTTAGGAATAGCCGCCTATAATATTATATTAGGAGTACTATAGTTAAGGGAGCATAACCTAGTAATTAACTAGAGGAATAATAAGATAATGCTTAAGTATTATAGACTAGGTATACTACAACTTAATCCTGCGCAGCGCACAAAGCAGCTAGCAGATAAGAAGGAGATTAACAATATCTCTTTGCCCTAGATGCGCTAAGATAGAGTAGTTAACTATGTAGATACTAACTTGCCCCTAGATTACAAAGCAACAGTTAAGAAGCAAAGTACAACTTCTAATATCCTAGATAAATATAAAGAGTTTAAAGAACTCTTTTATAATAAGAAGACAGTAAAAGTGCTACTGCAACACTAAGACTAGGATTATAAGATTAAGCTTAAAGAAGGGAAAGTACTACCTTTTAGGCTAATATACTAGATATTAGAAAAGGAACTTAAAGAACTGCGCAAATACCTTAAGGAGAACCTAGAGAAAGGTTTTATTAAATAATTAGAATCCCCTACAGGATTTCTTGTTTTATTTATACTAAAGAAAGATAGTAAGCTATAACTTTATATTAACTACTAGAAACTTAATAATATTATAATTAAAAACTAGTACCTACTACTAAATATTAGCAAATTACAGGATTAGTTAGCTAGAGTAAACTACTTTACTATGTTAGACTTATAAGAAGTGTACAACCTTATCTGCATAAAGGAAGGCAAAGAATAGAAGATAGCGTTTAGAACCTATTATAGTTATTATAAGTATTTAGTTATGCTATTTAGGCTTACTAACACACTAGCTACATATTAGGCGCTTATTAATAACGTGCTAAGAGCATATCTAGACATTACAGTAGTAGCGTACCTTAATAACATCCTAGTATACAGTAAGATACTAGAAGAACATATTATTTATGTATAAGAAGTGTTAAAATACTTATATATAGTAAATCTATAACTAAAGCCTAAAAAATATAAATAGTATAAGGACAAAGTAACGTTCTTAGGGTTTAGAGTAGGAAGAAACAGAGTTAAGATAGACAAAACTAAGATACAGGTTATTAAGGATTAGCTAATACTAACAATAGTAAAGAAAATCTAGGAATTTCTTAGATTTATTAACTTTAACTAACAGTTTATTAAGAACTACTCTAAGAAGGCTTTACTACTAACAAAACTTATACAGAAAGACATACCCTTTATATAAGGAAAGGAACAGAATAATATATTTAAGTTACTAAAATAAGTATATATTAACCTCCTAACACTTACTATATTCTACAGTAATAAACTACTATAAATAGAAACAGACGCCTTAGACCTAGCGTTAGGAGCGTGCATTACGCAGGAACAAGATAGGCAATAGCACCTAATTGCCTACTACTTACGCAAGTTCTTAGGACTAGAAGAACACTACAACATGCACAACAAAGAATTGCTTATAATTGTTTTAGCTCTAGAACATTAGCAAGTATACGCTAAGAGTTGCTTAGAGCTTACAATCTACATAGATTATAAGAACCTAGTATACTTTATAATAACTAAAGTATTAAATTAATAATAAGTATATTAGTCTAAAACTCTTAGATAGTATAAATTTAAGATTCTATACATACTAGAAAAAGACAACAGAAGAGCTAACACCTTTAGTAGAAGATATAATCTTATAGGATTAAAAACATTTAATAAATTAGCTATTCTTAGAATTAATAAGGATAGGTCTTTAGGACTATCCTAATAGCTTAATAATATAATAATTATCTAGTAAAAAGAGTAAATAACTATAAGGGTTCTACTAGAGTTAAAAAATAAGATTATTAGAAAACATTACAACAACCTGTTACACAGACACCTAGGCGTTACTAGGACAATAGAACTTATTAGACAATATTATAAGTTCCTAAACATAAAAGATAAGGTTATAAGATATATTAAGAAGTGTGTTAAATACTAACAAAATAAACATAGTACACACGCAAAGTATAGAGAAACACAGGCTATAGAACTGCCTGTTGCACTATAGACAAATATTACAATAGACTTTGTTACACAATTACTAATCTCTAAAGATCTAGTTATAGGATACAGCTATAATTTAATATTTATAGTAGTAGACTAATTTATAAAAGCTACTAAGTTTGTGCCTTTCTAACATAGTTATACTGTAGAGCAGCTTGCACAAGTATTTCTAGATAAGATTATTTAATACTACAGCATTTCTAAATTAATTATTAGTAATAGAGATAAGCTCTTTACATTAAACTTTTAGACAACATTCCTAGTAGTAATAGGAACTAAGAAGAAGCTCTCTACAGCATACTACCTATAGACAGACAGACAAACAGAACAAGTAAACTAAACAATAGAGACGTATTTCTACATATACTGCAACTAGTAACAAAATAATTAGGTTTTACTCTTGCTTATAGTATAAATTATATATAATAATAAAACTTTAGAAGTAATAGGCTTAATACTGTTCTTTACAAACTATAGAAGATACCTAAATCTCTTTATATAAAGCCTTAACAGTAATATCTAAATAGAATTAGCAATATCCTTAGTAGATAAGCTAAAGGAAGTACACTAAAAATTGCTTAAAAACATTACTAAAGCTTAGGCACAAGTAATCTCCTATATTAACTAGAAAAGAAAAATAGCACCTCTGCTAAAGAAAGGGGATAAAGTGTATCTTCTTATAAAAAACTTATATATAAGGTAACTAACAAAAAAACTAGACAAAATTAAAGTTAGACTATTTTTTATTTTTTAATAGATTAGTCCTATAAATTATAAGCTTAATCTACTAAAGGATGCAAAAATCTATCCTATATTCTATATCTTGCTACTAGAACTAGCTAATCTAAGAACGCTAACCTAGAAGAACTTCTACTACTAGAATAATAGTAACAATAAATAGGAAGTTAAAAAGATAATATAACACTAAAGAAACAGACAAAACACTAAGTATCTAGTTAAATAGTTAGGATACCTATACTTAGAAAACATATAAGAACTATAAAACAATCTTAATAACTATAGGGAATAACTTCTATAGTATTAAAAAGAAAAACACTACTAGGAATTAAACTCTTAAGTAAAAAAGCTTATCTAACTTCTAATTAAATAAACTTTAACTAGAAATTAAATAATAAAAAATATAAGAAATAAGAAAATATAAAAATATACCTTATAAACTACTAACAGCTTCTGTCTCTATATTATTAAAGGAGAGGAAGTCTAGATTACCTTCTAGGACAGACAGCATAAAAGCGCTCCAATTAAGGGCTAGAGACCTAGGCATTAGACTGCTCTCTAGCTAAGCAACATCCTAATTAATGCCCTTAACAGCTTTAAGCGCCTTAAGATTCTTAACATACTTTCTAGTTTTATCTACCTACTATTTCTTATAATATTATAACATTTTCCTTTGTTTATAAACATAATCTTTCTTTGCACGCGCAGCTAGTATAGCTTCTAAGGTAGTAGACTTAGCCTTGTCTACTTCTGCCTCTTATTATTCTAAGTAACGCAGCTTACAATTAATCTTCTTAAAGTTTAGAATTAGAACTTTAACTAGAACGCACTTCTGCCTACTAACATAATAATAATTCCTGCACTCTTTCTTTAACAATAATATTTAGCACTTCTAACCCCTCTTTGTACAGTACTAGTAAGACACTATTACTAGTTATTTAGTATAATTAATATAATTACTAATAAAATAATAATAGGTAGTACTTCTAGAAACTATAAAGTTAGTTTATAAGAATATAAAAGTTAAAGGGGGAAGATAGTGTTATAAACCTTAGAAAGGGGCACAGCAAAAGATAAGAAGAGGAAGGATTAATAACACTTAGAGACAACCTAATAGTCTTTAAGAAGGTTAGCATACAGGAACTAATAACACACTACCCTACCTGTTCTAATCTCTTAGCAGAACACTATAATAAAATATATTATATATGTTCTAAGGAATCCTATAATGTCCTACAAAGTACTAAATTAGAATAATACTAGAATATTAGAACTAGTATAGAATATTGTTAGTATATAGCACTGTAAGAACACAACCTCTAAGGTTTATGTTTAACCTAAGTAATAATCTAAGTTATTAGATCTTAACTTAACCTTTAAGCTAGACAGTCTACTTTATACTACTTATTATTACCCTTACTCTTAAGATAGATAGATAGTATCTGTACTCCTTATTATAAACCCTTACCCCTTTAGCCTCCTGTTACTGTATTTATCCTTAAGAACTAATTAAATAGTGCTTACAAGCTTTGCTTAAAGTACAACCTCAACACCTAAGAGGCTAGTAAGGTACTCTAACTTAGACTTTGCCTCTAACTAAACTAATAAACTATCTATCCTTAGTAATATATTTATACTTAAAGGTAGGCTAATTAGTTAGGCTAGTAAAAAGTAGAAGTTAGTAGCTACCTTAACTATAAATATAGAGTATATAGTAATATATAAGGCAAGTAAGTAATCTTAGTAGCTGTTACTTATGCTTAGGGAGATAGGAGCTTTAAAACTAATAAGTAATTATAAGTTTAAGCCTATAGTAAAGGAGAAGACTAAGTTTATAATTAGTTCCTTAGTCCTTATATAAGGAGATAACTAGGCTGCCTTAGGGCTTGTCTAAGATACTTAAATTACCCTAAAATTAAAGTATATTAATATAGTATACTACTATTAATATAACTTAATAAGGAAGAACTAACTAAGAGTTAAATTTATAGGTACTGCAAAGATAGTAGCTAATAGTATAATAAAGCTACTTCTAAAGACTAGGTTTAACTAATTTCTAAAGCTGTTAAAGTTATAATTAATTAGTCTATATACCTAAGTAGGAGAGTTAAAAAATAGTAGTTAACTCTAACCTCTAAACAGGGGATCTAGTTCACCTTACTAAAGGTACTTAGCCTCTAGATAGGGCTAACTAACCTCTAGTACAGAGATTAGAAAGTGACTAGTGCTACTTTAGAGGTATTAGTAAGAGTGCACAGATATACAATACCCCTTATAAACTACACTATTATAGATAGAGATAGAATTAACCACAACAGAGGTCTCTGCGAGACGTCCGAACTGCACACTTTGGTTCCAATTATCCTTAGGGAGCTTCCGATACTAGCGATTTATTTCAACTTAAGGTAGATAATTATTAATTTTATAACTTCTCTGTATGCATAAGAGCTATCTAAGAGCTAGGTTACTTACCTTCTCTACTATTACAAAGATACTCTTATTATAGCCTAGTTAATACCTATAAAAACAGGTTATTATAAAGCTAATTCTAGTAAGAAGTATAGCTAATACTTTACTCTTTTACACTATAAGATAGCCTAGTATAACCTTTAGCCTAAGAATATATATAATATAGATAAGAAAGGCTTTATAATAGAAGTTAGTAGTAAAAGTAAAAGAGTATTTAATAAGTAACTATATACTAAGAAGTAGTATAAGTAATTACTCTATAATAGTAATTAAAAGTAAGTAATATTATTAGCTACTATATATACTAAGAGATCTTACCTTCTTCTAGGCATTATCTTTTTAGCTACTAGCTACATAGTATAGGCTAGTTAGGTACACTTAATTAATCTAAAAAAGCACTTTATCTACTTTACTACGTTACCTAATAGATAGATAGATAATAATTTAGGGTTAATATAGCTAAAGTAGGTATTTAATTACTATACTAAAGGCAAAGCCTAATAGTAATAGTAACTACTTATTATTAATAGTTATAGTAGTTATATAATAAAAGCCTTTATTAAGTACTATAATAGCTATAAGATTTTACTTATAATCTTTTCTCTACATACTATATATATACTCTAGCTATTAGATATAGTTTACTTTAAACTTTTTACCTAAAACTATACTAAAAAGCTTAATAAATATAACTAGTTAATACAGAGATAGGTGCCTATAAAGAAGAAGGATTTCTTTAACTTATTCTAGCCTACCTAAGTAAATACCTTTACTAAATTATTAGTATTAACTACCTTTAAAGCTATAAGTATCTACCTACTTAATATAGATATTATACTTAATTACTTTAGATTACTAATACCTTTAGTTACTATAATACCTCTAGATTAAATAGGCTCTTAGGCTGCTCTTGTAACGACACAGGATGCTAGAGGGCTCTAATTCGGGTCCGTTACCACTGCAAGGTGTATGGGAGCACTGGGTAACATTGCTAGGAGAAAGTCTCTATTCCTATAGGTCTTGTACAAAAGGATACTTAAAAACTATCTACTATAGCAACGTGCTATGCTCTGCTTATATACTAGCTAGTGTCCTAGGAACTAGGGAAGTATTAGGACTTAGTAATGCTAAGATTAGGTAGATATTAGATAGGTATTAGGCTTAGTAGGCTTGTAAGATACATTGTAGTTCTTACATTACCCCCTACCTTAGTAGGTAGATTATCCCTAATCTGCAGCGTGGACTGCTTTATCCTAAGTGCTGTCTGTTAGGGCTCTAATATGCTTATTGCTAATATTACTTTTATCTTTTACTTGTCTAGATTTACTAAACCCTATTTGCTGTTTACTCTTATTTACTATCCTTATTTTAGTTATTATTTAGGCTAATTATGCGTCCTATATCCTAAACAGACATATACCTAGACCTACTTCTAATATAACTATTATGTTAGTAAACAACCTACAGTTACTGCATTATTATAGTTTAGTTAGGCTTAGCATTAAGGCTAGGTATTAATATAAGCTAGCTATGCTTATTATCTTTAGCTAGTAATAAATAATAATTCTGCTATAATTATAACTCTTATCTCTAGTAGTAGTTTAAGCTAACTTTTTCTAGGCTTATTTGTTAGTACTATGCTAATACCTGTCCTGCCTAGCGCTCTTACAGTAGCCTACTAGGTTATCTACCTTTGTTTTATCTGCACCTTTGCTTATAGTACTATAGTAGAGTACACCTTTAAAAAGGCATTGTTAATAAAGTGTAAATACTGCACACTTTAGAATAAGAAGTATTATCTAGTGCTAATTTATGTTAGTGCTAAGTACAATGCCTTTTAGGGCAACCTTATTGTGTAGGAGATAGCTAGAGCTAAGGAGAGTAAGGAGATTAGGGAGTTAGAAGCAACGCTAGCAGTCGCAGTTTGTAAGACTGCTTAGGGTAATCTCTGTTAGTTAGCTTATACCTTAGCAAGTGTAGTGCAGGTGGCAACTGCGCAGCTTAAGAAGGTCTCTGCTACTAATATGTTACTCTATTAGTATTACACACAGCTAACAACTAATTATGCAGCTTAGGAGGCTATCTAGGACCTATAGAAAACAGTAGCCAAGTTATTAGAGGAGGTAGTAGCACTAAGGCAGGCAGTAGTATCCCTGCAGGTGTTAGGTGAACAACAGGACGCAGGCAACTGTAGTGCTTGTCTAGTGGTAGGACAGTCTGCTTAGGGTCAGACTGCTCCTAGGAGGGCTTAGGGTAGAGGGGGTTGCAGTTGTGGTGGTGGCCTAGACAATTAGGCTAGAAGGGCGTCAGACAGTAAGCTGTCTGATATCCCTAACAACCTGTCAGACATGGACATTTCCTAATCTGTCTAATACTAGTCTAAGACAGCTCTGTTGTACTTATACTAATATCCTAGATTTCCTTTATCCTAGTTTAATTTATCCTGTAACCCTCCTATTACTTCTCTTCTTCTTAAGCTTTAATCCACTCTGCTAAGTCTTTTAGAGGCCCTAGTTAGTTAGGATACCTTTTGTAATACGTACAGAGTTTATATAGCACTCCTTTAAAATTCTCTACTAGATACTAGGTAAGGTCTAGATTATGTCTAACCTAGCTTGTACAGTAATAGAGCTAACAGCGTACTATTTTACTACTAAGGATCTCTTGTACCTCCTATTCCTCCACACCTTAGATAGGGATTCCTACAGGCTTTAGAGCTTCTTGCTCTAGCAAAGGATTGCTTAAGTCTTTATACAGCACGTCTAGAGCAAAGATGTTATATATCTAAGAATCTAGAGGAAGTTTTAATTGCTATAAGTGTCTTACTTGTTCTAGGACTTTAAATAGACCTTCCTACAACTTAGATAGCTTTTAGCTTAGGTAATAGGCAGCTAAATTCTTTATAGATAAGTAAACTTTATCCTTAACAGTCTAGTTTACAGGACTGCAATGCTTGTTCTTAGCAGCTTGCATCTGTATCTAAGCCTTCTCTATATTTTCTTTAGCTACTTTCTAAGCGTTGTGCATGCAGGTAGCTAGTTCTAGAGCGTCCTTATAGTTAAGCTTGTCTTTAGGGGATTAATCTGTATTAGATCTGTTCTAATGCTAACTCTGTTTAGGCTTGCTGCTGTACAATACTTAATATAAACTTATTCTAATAGCAGTATGTAGTAACGTAAGCTGTGCGCAATTAATAAGCAGCAACAGTTTAGACTAGTTATCCTAATAATATAAGACAAATAGGCGTAGTCTCTAGTTAATGTACTTGTTTATTATCTTAGTTTAGCTATTAGTTTCCTTATAGTAGGCTGTTAAGAGTTTAACCTTAACGCTAATAATCTAATAGAACTTAGACTAGAAACTAGACACAAATTAAGGACCACAATTAGACACAATTAACTTAGGAGTATGTCTAAACTAATAGACCTATTAGATAAACAGAGAGGCTATTCCTTGTGCTGTAGTTGTCTTGTAGCAGGGTATAGTAATAGCCTGTTTAGTTAGACAATTAATAATAACTAGTATCTAATTATACCCTGCTTTGTCTTTTAGAAAATTCTTAAAGTCTATACATAGGTGCTATATAAGTTTAGCTAGGATAGGTAAAGGATGCAAATACCTGCAGAGTTAGGTTTGCCTTAGATAACCCTTATAACAGGGTATGCAGTTCTGTACGTAACATTTACAACTTGCTCCTATACCTTGCTAGTAGTATTGTTATAATAGTAACTAGTAGGTCTTCTTTGCACTAGGGTGAGCTATTAAGACCTAGTTATAGACCTCTTAAATAAGGCAAGTGTATAATCTTAAGTTAGCTAAAACATATAACTAATTATAATATAGGAGCAACTTATTATAGTTCTAATAGCCTAGGGCTAGGGTTTAGCGTTCTTTAACAAAGGTCTAACAGTTGTGCTACATTACAGCTTTAATAAGTTCTAACAAGTCTAATTATATCTTAGGCTATAGGGTGCTAATAGCTAATACTAAGGATTGTATAAGGTAATCCTAAGCTAGGTTAGAGTTAATACAGTTGTCTAACTGCTAGGGACCTAATAACACTTGTGATTAGTTGTCTTCCTGTGCAGACTTAAGGTTACTAAGGTCTTGCTTGCAACAGCTAAGAATATCTGCCCTTATGTTATTCTTTCCTAGGGTATATTTAATTTAGAAGTTAAACAGGGCAAAGGTTTTAGACTAATAGGCCTATCTTATATTTAGGATTTTAGTTGTTATAAAATACTTAAGCACTTAGTAGTTAGAGTAGACTTATATCTAATTTAGTATAGATGTAAGCTCTGCTCTTTATTTATTAAAGGCTTAAAGGATAGCAAAGAGTTCTTTGTTGTAGATTTCCTAGTTAAGCTCTAAACCTGCTAGTACACAGCTGTAGAAGGCAGTAGGGTACTAACAACTGTCTAGATGCTTCTAGGACATAACTCTAGCTACTACCCTGTCTAATACATTAGTCTCTAATTTAGTTTTGTAATTAGGGTTAAAATAGCATAGTGTTAGGATAGCTAGCAAGCTCTTCTTAAGGCTCTTAAAGCTGTGCTAGCACTCTAGTGTCTATACAAAGGCGTTAGCAGGGCTCTGCAATATAATAAGAGGTTTTGCTACTTAAGAAAACTTAGGAATAAATTGTTAATAGAAGCTAGTAAAGCCTAGGAATAATTTTACACTAGTTACAGTAGTAAGTAGCTGCTAATCTTATAGTGCTTGTACCTTCTCTAGATTAACCTCCACGCCTTTGTTAGTAAGAATATAGCCTAAGTACTTAGTACAGGTTATGTAGAACTCGCTTTTCTTAATGTCTACTTGCAGACTAGCTTAACAGAGGCGTTTAAGAACCTTCTTAACGTGTTGTTAGTAGGTCTGCTTGTCTTTAGAGTAGATAAGGATGTTGTCTAGATAGGTAATGTAGAAATTGTCTAAGTAGTTAATTAGCACGTTGTTTATGTAGCATTAATAGGTAGCTAGACTATTATATAATCTAAAGGGTAAGACTTTGCATTTATATGTTCTATATTAGGTCTAAAATGTAGTATACTCCTTAGAGGCAGGGTCTATTTAGATTCTGTTAAACGCAGAGCAAATGTTAAACTTAGTAAACACTTTAGCCTTTAAGGGACAGGCTAGCAACTTGTCTATCTATAGTATTAGATAGGAATCCTTGCGTGTGAGGTTATTTAACTTATAGTAGTTAATATATATACGCAAACTTTTATTTAGTTTCTACACGCAAAGGATTAAGGAAGTAAAAGGGCTCTAACTATGCTTAATTTATCTATGTTTTAGTTATTCCTACATAAACTTCTTAGTAGCTTTAAGTTTCTTAAGATTTTGTTTGTATAGAGGCAAATAGGAGTTAGGTAACAGCTCTTCTAGCACAATCTTATAATTGTATAGATAGTAAGGTAGAAGCGTTTTAGCTTTAGTCTAGTTAAACATATCCTAGTATTTAGTATAATAAGCTAGGAGTTGTTCCTTTAGCAGCTGCGCGTTGTTAGGGTTGTCTTAGCAGTCTGTTAGGACACAGTCTATCTTATATAAGCTAGTAATAAAGAATTTATTTCCTAATTTTTTTATAAAAAAATAGAAAGCGTTTGCTAACAGGGCTACTATAGTAGTAACCTTAGGCAGGTGCACTTTAGATAGGGTCTAGGTTTAGGGTATGTTAGCTAGCTTAGCACAAAGGGGTTAGGAGTAGAACTTTAGCATGCGCAGCACTCCTTTTATTTAGCGTAGGGTTGTGTGCAGGCTTTGTCTTTGCTAATAGTTGTTTGCTTCTTAAAGTTAATCTTTATGTTTAACATTTAGTTAATTATTTAATAAAGGTTTGCTTAGATATAGAGTTATTAGTATAAGTAGTGCTAGATTATAGGAGTATAGGTACTTAGCTAGCTAAATAAGCTAGGATTGCTCTGTATTAAGTCTAAGTTTAAATTATCTTAACTACTTAATACTAATAATATAATCTTATAAACCTAGATTAATAATAATAAAAGGACAGTTATAGACCTTCCTTCTATTAATAATTATATGCAGTTAAATATAGTAGGCTACTAGAGATATAATTTAGTTCTAAAAGCCTTTTACCTAAACCTTAAAAGGTAGCTTTTAGATTAAAGTCTAAAGAGCTGTAGAAATAGAATATGTAATAGAAGAATTTAAAAATAAGAAACCTTAGGCACTAGTGTTAACTAAGGAGTAGAGTTAGACACTGTAACCCTTGTAGCATAGCATAGTAGACATAAGGAAATAAGGGCTGCTAAATAAATAAGATAACAAAAGGTTAGAGAGATTATATTAGTTTAGGCCTAGGTAGAGTGCTCCTCCTAGGCAGTACTGTTTCTTATAGATGTTAGGTTAGATATAAAGTCTTCTTTAGCATCTACAAAATCCTTGTGTTTAACCTTAATCTTACGCATATGTAGTATAGTATATTCCTTTGCAAAGTATCCTAGTTTTCTGCAGTTATAGTAAGTATCTAGAATCTAATCCCTAGCAGGAGCAGGGGTAATTAACAGTTAACATAGCACAGTAGGGTTTTAAGCAAATATATTTAGTTAGGGTTAAACTAAGTATTCTTATTAGTAAGTTTAAATAGGGTTCTATTTTGTATCTAGCAAGAGTCTATATACAGGCCTCTGTAGTTGCAAAAACAGGGTTTGCAACATAGTAAAGTTGTTCTTCTTCTCTATATTATAGGTAGTAAGGTGCTCTACTATATAAAAGAAAGAGTTATTCTATTACTGCTTAAATCTAAGATTAGGTACTTAGAGAGCTAGGGTTAGCTTAGTCTACAGGTAGTAAAACTATTCTAACTTAGGTATTTGTCTCTTAATTACTGCACTAAGGAACTTACTTTTAAACGCAGGGAACATTTCTAACTTATTTATCTAGAGTTTGTTAAAGGATACCCTGCTCTTAGCCTGCTTATTTCTTGTAATAAAATAGGACTTTAATAAGGAAATTATCTCTTCTACTAATTAGAAGTAGTTTATATTATCTTTAGACAAATACTAAGGTTCTAAGTACTCTTTAGCTAATTCTGTAGTATAACCTTAGACAAGAGCTATATGTGCACGCACACTCTAATAGTAATCTAAATTAATCTTAAGTTAGTCCTGTATTAAAGCTTGCTATTGCTAAAAGGTAGGATTACTCCTATCTAACAGTACTTTAATATTAGGAGTCTTTTTAAATAGCTTTTTATAAACAGTAAAGATAGAGCTAGCCTTAGAGGGGTATCTTATACTAGAGTGTTGTGCAACCTATACTAGTAGTGTTTTAGTAGTATATAGTAGGTAATCTGCTAGCAGGAGACTAGCTTGCAACTAAGCAAGTTCTCTTCTTAGCGCTGCTATCTCCTTAGCTAGATTAGGTTAATAAGCTACTAAATTAGAGTTACTCTCCTAAGAAGGTAGTAATTAAGTTGCTAGTGCTAAATCTTAAGGTTATCTTAACCTAAGTTAATTTTAGGACCTTGTAGTAGGTCTAGTAGTAGTGCCTAACATTAGGTTTGTATCTGTTTTAGGTAGGTTGTTAGTAGTCTCTGTGTGTCTACTTTAGCGCAATCTAATGTAGCTTTTCTAAAGTAATCCTAGAGTAGTAAGTTGTAGGAAGATCTAAACCTAAAGGCTTTAGTTGTTAGGAGGTCTCTAGAATCCTAACTAAAGGGGTAAGTAGTACTAGGAGTAGTACAGTTAGACAGTTGTTAGTAACTGTAAGCTGCTTACAACTAAACACTAATGTAATATTCTTTAGAGGCTATTACTAGCTAGGATAAGTTTTTAAGTATAATGTAACAACACAGGATGCTAGAGGGCTCTAATTTAGGTCTGTTACTACTACAAGGTGTATAGGAGCACTAGGTAACGTTGCTAGGAGAAAGTCTCTATTCCTATAGGTCTTATACAAAAGGATACTTAAAAACTATCTACTACAGCAACGTGCTATGCTCTGCTTATATACTAGCTAGTGTCCTAGGAACTAGGGAAGTATTGGGACTTAGTAATGCTGGGATCGGGTGGATGTTGGATAGGTATCAGGCTTGGTAGGCTTGTGAGATACATTGTGGTTCTTACAGCTCTAACTAAGCATAATTAGCTAAAGGCTAAGTTATTATTATAGAGTGTAGTAAAGAATAAAAGTGCTAGTAAGGTTAAAGTAGTTAAATAGATTATCTATTAACTCTCTATATAATTAGAGCTTACTTAGTATAAGTTAAGTAGTATTAAATAGGCTTTAATAGTAAGGGAGAAGAAAAAAGAAAAAAGAAAAGTACTGCTATTATATACCTATAGCCTTAATTAGAATAAAAAAGCTAAATAGTAGAGTCCTTTATTAAAGAAGAAAGCTAATATATATAATACTATATTTAAAGCCTATTAATAATAACTAGAAGTAGAAAAAGCTACTAAATATAAACTATAATAGACTAAGAAGCTACTTAAAGAAAAGTAGAAGTAATAGAAGTATAAGTTAAAAGAGAAGAAGAAGGAAGAGTATACCTAGCTTAATACTGTAAAGGCTACTAAAGTAGCTAAATATAAAGTAGCTAAAGAGTATTAAAAGTAAGCTTATAACACTGTAAAAGCTCTATAATTGTCTAAAATAAGTAAGTATAAGGCTTTATAGAGTATAGCACTAAAAAAGAAGCAGAATTATAGTAGTGCTACTACGTGTAGTTACCTATTGCCTACTAAGCTACCTTAGGTAGCTCTAACTACAACTACCTGCTGCAGCAGAATGTTAACTCTGCTTACATGTTTTATATAAGCAATTATTATTATATAGGCCTATAGAGTACTCTACTAAAATTTTTATTATAATAGCTATTATATATAGCTTTACAGCCTTATTTTTGTGAGGCCTGTGAGGTTAATAAGGCGCGCGTTGCGTGACCGTGCGCGTTGCGAGACCGTGCACGGTAGCGTGTTTTCCTACGCGTCGCGCTCTTCCCTGTCTTCCCTTGTACCTTTCGCAAGCAGGAACAGGATGGTCCTGTAATATGTCTTGGTGTACAACTTGGCAGCGCTTCCGCCAACTTGTGAGCAGTAATCGTCAAGCAAACAGCAGGGCTATGAGTCGCATTTACCTCCTGCCACGGTGCCACGAGCAGGTCTTACCGGTACCGCGATCGCCATCATACCACTACAAGGCAGCTTCACCATCACCAAACAGGTTCACCATCACCGAACAGCTTCACCAGCATTGACCAGCCTCATGATAGCAGACCAGCCTCCAGTGACCTTTAGGGCAAACCTTCTCTGCTTTTTACCTTGAGCGCCAAAAACAAATCTAACAACACGCAGTTTCCGTTAACATGCCGACCTATCAGTACGTCATTGACGAACATGAGTGTCAGCTTTACAATGACCTTCGCGCTCTGGAAACGGAGCATGCGACTGAAGTCCCATTAATCTTGAACGGCACGCATTCTAAACTGTTTGTACACTACATTTCCCTAGACAATGTTGTATCGCTAACACGAAGCACAGAGACAAAACGTTCAAGTTGATCTTTGAACTTGACGGCCGCCAGATTGTTACACTTGACGTCGCGGGAACACGGCTACTTGCAGGGTGTGCGTCTGCCAGCGTTCAGGTTGTACAGCAAGTGCTGTCTTCAGAAGAGCCTGTCGTCAGCCATGATCGATCGCTTGAGACCAACTCTGCGTCAGAGAATTTGAAAAATGACCACCCCGATGTGATCGCGCCGGATAACGCAGTAGACAGCAGTGCAGAAGAAGCTCTAGAGCCTGCCAGCGTTGCGACACCAGTATCATGGGATGTTGCTATGCAGGCAATCATTCCTTCCTACGTAACGGCTGTCAGCTTTGTTGTACCGTTGTCGGAGCTTAATCCTGAGCGTCAAAAAGATCTCAGAGCTTAATTTCCAGACGTGAAAATCTGCTCCAGCCTCGAAGCCTGTGATGAGCATAATGAGACTGGAGCCGAACTCACGGCTGTACAGCGCTCGTGTCAGAATTTAACTCCGGATACCATGTCGACACCTTCAATAATCAGTTCCACGGACTCGCCACTCACAGATATCTGCACCTCGATCACCTCAGAGTTGACGCCGGCAAGATCAAGGCTGTCATCTTCTCGAAACAGCACAGACCCACTCGACGTTACGCCTAGGTCTTCAAAAGAGAGTGATGCAGAAATCTCGCCTGCTGCAAAGCTAAGTACGACGTCGATCGACAGTTTTGCCTGACATCTCGGCTTGGAGTCCTTCGTATCAGGTATCACACGCAAGATGTGGTCATATTGGCAGAAAGAGCAGGAAGTCATGCCTTTCACCACAGCACGTATGCAAGGATGCGAACTTGAGCAATTCTACTAGGGGCTCGTTGCGACGTACATTTTTGCGCACCATAAGAATGACAAGGATCTTTGCTTTGCAGCATTGCTCGCATTGCTCGCATTCCAAGGCACGAACTATGGGCATGTAAAGCTGCTGGATATCGGCACAGCCTTACTCGCATTCAAGCTTCTGCCAGAGGACGATGATCTCTGTCGCTGGATAGCAACCCCTCTCTCTTTCCTTTGGGAGACCCGACAATATCGTGATCATAAGACACTTCTCGCCACATTCCCGCAAGCTGACAAAGACGCCTTGTCCAGATTCCTCTTTGCGATCGCGTACACCAGAGATCCTTTCACCAAAGGTCTCAACACTGCAGTGCTTGATCGATGGTGTGAGGTGCATCATCACCAAGAAGGCGACGCAGAAGCTGCTTCATGCAGAAAGGCATACGACAAACTGAAAGACAAGCTCGAAAATGTCAGGAGAAAAGAAGCCGAAGATGATTATGCTGAAGCTAAGAACGTTGTTGACAAATACGAGGGGAATCTGCAAAGCAAGGAGGGGGGTCTTTACAAGACCAAAAAGAGGAAGGCAGAGAGCCCCATTGTGCAACCAAAGAAGGAGCAAAGGCGAGGTAGCAGGAGGAGTGGAGTGGTCCGAGCACCCTGAGTTCAAGCTGTGCGGTCATGAAAGCAATTTTAAGGTACGCATTAGTCTTTCTGTTCGGCACTTCCCCGCGAAGTCTCAGGATGATCGAACTTCAAAGTATGAACTAGATAGAACAGCAGAGGGAGATTTGCATAACGCCTCAAGAGATCAGTCATTGTATCCGTAGCACGTGTCTTCTTGAGCATACGCTCGTGGCAAACTTTAATGTCTGTTATCCACAAATAGCATCCTGCGGTATTATGGAGCTCACCTGACAGTACAGACCACCATGTATGAGAAGAGATGGCGGAGCGTGGCGTATGCTCGAACACAATCAACGACCAAGATCTGATGCCAGCTCAACGTTACTTGCGAGAGATCCAAGGACAACATAGAACATATCAGCCTTTCGTAAACACCAAAAGTCATCAGCTGCACCTCCGCCAAATACTGGATTAGAGTTGCGGCATCGTGCACTATTGGCGGACAAGAGTCGAATGCAACACCAAGTATGGCAGGACTCAATGTCATCTGCTCCTCGTAGCAACGAAAGTGTAAGCAGCCAAAAATAGGCTCCGTGTTCTCGTTTGCTCAGCCTATCAGCCTTAAGCCACAGCTGAGCGCATGGTGGCTGACGGTGAATGTCCAAACTGCCGCGCTAGCTGGTTCCAGCACAAGCTT
This sequence comes from Stagonosporopsis cucurbitacearum, assembly GCA_016920805.1. Classification (NCBI taxonomy): domain Eukaryota; kingdom Fungi; phylum Ascomycota; class Dothideomycetes; order Pleosporales; family Didymellaceae; genus Stagonosporopsis; species Stagonosporopsis cucurbitacearum. The sequence continues at coordinate 357,531 of JAFEKD010000011.1, read as the reverse complement.
ACCACTCTTACCAATCGCTCAGCTGAGCGTTGGAACCTCGCAGCCACCACCCGCCTTCTCGGCCACTCGCTTGACCGCATTCTCCATCGATCGCTCCACTCGCGTTTGGTAGCGATGAGCCGCACCTCAAGCTCGATCGTGCCGACGAACGTCACCAGCAACCACACCAACATGGCTGTGCAACCGCTATCTTACAGCCACGAGGCCATCGCCGCTCAGCGTAGCATCCAGGAAGTGTAGGATGACAGCTCTTGGCACAGTGAAGGTGTAGATGGATGCTGTGTTTAGCACTTAACTCGTAAATCTCGAAGTATAAAGACCATACCATACATCCCACATTGGATCTCATCACAACAACAACCAGCAAAAGAACACTTCCACTTTCACAAATCACCGTTCTACAGCTTCACAAGACATTCACTTCACACCTTCAAATCAATCAATCGAATCCAACCCAACAAAATGAAGGCCTCAATCATCACCTCCACCATCGGTCTCATCAGCACCGCGCTCGCCTACCCCAGCGCCGCACCCCCAGCGCCCCTCTTCACCATTCAACTCGCAAATGATATCTCAGGCGCCAACGCCATCCGCTCCGTGCCCGCAAACGGTGTGGTCAACACGCTGCTCAATGTCTTCGCCAACACCGTGCTCGTCAAAGACGGCGCCATCAAGGCCACCAGCTTACAGAACGTTGCACCCGGCGGTGCCAACGTGAACTGTGTTGTTCGCACAGGAGCCCAGGAGTTCGTAGGCGAGATCAACAACCAGAAGACCTTCTTGGATCTCGATGGCGTGGAGGGCAGGGCTGTTGAAAAGGATGTGTCGAATTTCACTATCACTTGCAATTAAGTGGTGGAGCATAGCTATTAGTAGATGCGATGTTGGGGTGATGGGCTTTGCATGGTGGACGGGCGTTTGTCCTTTTTCTTGGTTCTTGCTTGGTTTCTTTCGGTCTGGCAACGTTTGAGCACACTCCTTGTTTTGGCATCATTATTATAGTCTAGAAGCTAATTAGCTAATATCACTCCTTCAGTTAGGATCAGTTGATCCTAGTTGTTTATCCACATGTTTTCTGTCTGTGTGACTACAGAGTCGAAGCTTGGTCTTGTGGCTTTGGCAGCCGCATCAAATTAAGGGCATGATTGTGTTCATCTCTTGAAGGTGCAGTTCAAGGATAGCATTGAACAAGGATGGAGCAACGTTACTTGTAAGGAGTGCGGTTACCCTAGGCCGATGGCTTCGAACGGGAGCAAAGAGCTTCGAAGGTACTCAAATCAGATATGATTCAACATGTCTTACATGACTTTGCCCTCTGGCGTGGCATTCCAGGCTTGTTCAAAAGCGTGCCACCCGCCTACTGGCTCCTCGCACATCTTCAAATCACTCACGACGAGGTCGTAATAGCCGTCACTGGGCAGTTGCCCCTTGTTGCATGTGCCGCCCATGGCGATGTTGATCAGAATCCTGTAATCCTCCATGCGCCTCGAGCCTGCTGGTATATTGCCCTTCATCACTGCCCTGCCGTCGATGTACCAGATGAGTCTGCCTCGCCAATCAGGTATGCCATCTTCCTCAATCCATGCAAAGCCGTAGGTATGAGGCTGTGTGGTCAAGTCGGGCAGCGGGGTCTGCACGACTCTGTGCTTCTGCGCATCTTCACCGTTGTAATGTCCCCAATGAAGACAAGAGTGGTTTGTCTTTTCATTATTCCAATTTTCCATTATGTCGACTTCGCCATCGCCTGGCCAATTGAACGGGTCGCATGGCAGCATCCAATATGCTGGCCATATACCAGGGGCACTCGGTGGGAGCGTGGTGGCTTCGATATAGCCTCGTGGACGAGAGAGCGTTTGGTGCGAGGTTAAGCGCGCAGAGGTATAGCTGCCGTTTTGGACCAAACCTCGCACGATCAGCCGGTTGTCATGATGGAAGGAGTTCGCAGGCGAGTCGGTGTAATTCTGCTTCTCGTCGTTGCCCCAACCGTGATCACCGAGCTCGTGACGAAAGTTGGCTGAAACCGGCGTTGCGGCGTCGAACGACGGCTTCCAGTACACCTTTTCGCTATACGGTGGAGGTATATTCTGAGGCGGCGGGGGCTGCGCAGAGATAGGTCGATTTTGCGGTACAGGCGGGGGTGCGGAATGTGGCTTATTCTGCGGGATGGGTGGTGCGAAACCCTGCTGCTGAGGTGGTGACGGGGCCCAGTTCTGTTGTTGCTGCGGTGGAGGCTGCCATTGATTCTGGGGAGGGCCCCATTGCTGCTGCTGTTGATACTGGCCCTGTGGTGGATATTGAGCGCCAGAGTACTGCGATTGCGAGTATTGTTGCTGGTGGTAGCCTTGCTGCGGCTGTTGCGGATAGCCTTGTTGGGCTTGTTGGCCTGGGTAGCCTTGCTGCTGCTGATGCTGCTGCTGAGGCTGCCCTCCGAGATGTTGAGCCTGAAGCTCCTTCACTTTAGCCTTTCCCTTGGCGAACAGCTTGTCAAAAGAGGACATTTCCGATGTTGATTGTTGTGCAATGTAGAGCACGCAGATGACGTAGCGTGTTCATTTTCCTCAGCCACGGCGGCCAAGCCACAGAGTCTGACTAAGCTGGGGCCAATCTGCATTGCGGTGCACCATTGATATTTGATGCCAAACATGTGTCAAGAGCAGGGTTGGTAGGGCTGAATGAAAGGAATCAGGCCTAGGCCTTCCCAATGTCGTTCTCGTCGAAGCACTTGTGAATCCCATGGCGCATCTATCCGCAACTACGTCACTGACAACCAATCAGCGAATTGCAGCATTTATCCTCGTAGCCAACCAGCCGTCCCCAGAAACGCCTCTCATCGCCAAAGGTGTTCCTGATCGACTACAAGGTAACAATGATAGAAACAGGGAATGCATGCGTTCTGGTGCATCAGTTTGCGTTCCACGTAATTACCGCGTCATTCCCATGCTCATAAAATTGCATGCTTGCCTTCGCCACTTGCAAACAATAACAGTGCTAGGCTTTCACTTTACTCTCCTGCTACACATACGGGAGCTGCTGCACGTCAAGCTCGAGCCCAACACTACCTCAACCCGTTTCTACACCCTTACTGTCTCGTCAAGATGTCTTCCATCCTCAAGTCCCTTTCCGACGTGGTTACCTCGCTTGTGGAGCTCGTCTGGTCATTCTTCACTACGGCTGGAGATCTCATCCAGAAGACCGCATCTTTCGTGCTCAAGTTCTTCTCTGAAGTCATTGATTTGTTCGTCAACTTCCTGCGGGGACTGGTCGATCTCGCTGGTGGTATTGTCGGCTTTGTACTTGGTGAGTCGTGGTACAGACGTGTGCACAGCATCCAAATATTGACAGGGTTCAGGCAACATTATCATGCTCGGTGTTCTCGCAGCAGTTGTTTTTGGCTTCTTGCAGTACCAGCGTAACCAGGGCAACACTGTCAAGGTCGGCAACAAGAAGCTCAATTAGACGTAGGTCTTTCAATCAGTGCATCTGTCATGGACGAGACGTATGCGCTGGACTTGATTTCTCACACTTGGTTAATTTGTATGATACCCATTATTTGTCAGGTGTTAAATTCGGTGCTTGCGTGGCCTCACATCTTCGTCAATGTGAATACTTTGCCTACTGACCCAGTGCCCCCTGAGTGAACTCCGCCAGTGTAAAATAATAGCGTGGAAATAATCGGTAAGCTTCGCAACATGTTTCACAGGAGTGTCAACATAGCCTGTCGGTAGCCAGCACGACAGCCGAGTGAATATGAACGTTACCGTACCACAGATCGAAGACAGCCACACCGCCCAGACATCATCGTTCAATTACTAGACCAGGGTCTGGAGGGACACAGAGTTAGAGCAACACAGAAAACTATCCTAAGAGAACGTACAAAAAATTAAAAGCGAGAACACGGGGCGCTTTACTGCCTGAAGAGAAAGGGTTGTTGAGGAAAGAAGCTAAAAACAGTGCCCTGGCCCAATCCCCTTCGCCCCTCAAATCAAGCTCTCACCAACCGGTACCGGCACCGAACCAACAAACGGCACAAACGCGAATTCCTCCAACACCCAACGAATCCCCCTCCACCTTTTCCAATCCAAGACAGTATGCTGGCCTTAGCACATCCGTCTTGTCATCCGAGTCTTCACACACAGCACCAAGAAGTGCCTTGACTGTCGTGACAAGTGTGCTTTCCTTCACATCCCTTTTGGAATACAGGATCTCTTTCAAGCCGCACTTGTGTGCCGCAGCGGCAATTCTCGCATCGGAGCCAAAGTTTGAGATGCAAGACAGTTCGGCGAGGCGCTTGCGTTCGGCCCCTCTTTGGATTGCAAGAACGCCGAGCTCCTCGCTTGAAAATTCGTAGTCGAGGAGACGCTTTATCTTGAAGGCGATATCGCCGATTCTGGGCCTTGCCGGGGCCTTGGGGGCGGGTTCGAGGTTGAAGAGGAAGCCTTCAGGTTTCTTGTAGGAGACCTTCATCTTTGGTGGCAGTTGTGAATGTGAGGTGTTGTTGCTTTGAATGTAAGATTGTGAGTCGAGCGGGTTGTGGAGAGGAATGTGAAGTGGGAAGTGGTAGAATTTGTACTTCCTGGAAACTACTGCTTCTTGGTTCGTATCTGCTGAGATTGTAATCGTAGGGAAAGTGAACCAAAGCTTGAAGCTGCTTAGAGAGAAAGTAGTAATATTTCAGACCCTTCACTCGAGGATCAAGCTTGTGATTTCGAATTTTACCATAGATCCCTATCAAAAACATAACGGCCTAAAAACCTTCTTTCTGAGCATCAACGTCTTCGTTGCTTTGGGACATGTATCTATCGACGATGCCTTACGTCCCAGAAAAAGGGCAAACCTTGATGCCTGAGCAGGAGCTTCGTCAAGAGCATACTGTAGGTGCTTAGTTTACTGAAGTTATTTGGTGTAGTTGTAACAATTTCTTAGAAACCATCCAGTGGGTCTCCATGCTTACAATCAGGGGTGTAGAACAGTCGTAAGTCCCTCTTATGGGCGTACAATTAGAATCAGGAAAACGTGGAAAGGCAATAGGCTACCTAATGTGCGCCCTATTAGCCAAGCAGGGTCAAAGTAAGCACTTCGTGAGTACTCAGCAAGAGTGTCAAGCAGACCGAGTCATTTGGTTGACATGCTCAATATACACCTTTAAGGTCTACAAGGTAATTAGGAAACTTGATGCTTCTTACGACGTGACATTTACTGAATCAGTCTAGTGCCTCATCTACAAAAGCCCAATTGCAATATCTCCCTTAATTTTCGCAATGATCCGGATATCTGCTTCGAGATCCAACTTGATATGGACCTTCAAGCTGCCCTTGACGTCCTTGTTATCCAATCCAAAGCCTGCATTCGCGTCTTTATCGCCATTACCGCCGGCACTTCCTGAATTATTGCCTCCACCAAGCGTTGAGAGAGTTCCTCCGACGGAATCGCCCCCAAGAGCTGAAGCTGGGCCGCCTCGGCCGCCGGGAGCGTTGCCGGTTGTTGTATCTCTGTGATGAGGTCAGCGTGATGCAGAGTTCTGTGCGTCCGTTAAACGGGTTCGTACTTCTTGTTGTCCTCGCCAGCCATTGTGTTCCGTCGAACCTTGCGTTCAGGTGTTGCTGGTGATAAAGCCACTTTCTCTGAGGTGCTAAGAAACAAATACTTTGGTTGAATGTGACCGTCAGCTGAGAGACGGGCGAGCACATATAGGTAGCTTTAATTTCAGAGGCAAATCTGGCAACCTCGACCTGCGGATTTGAAGCTAATAGTAGCGTACGTCTATTGGCCATGCGCCCAAGACCTCAGACGAGCGCTTTCATCAAGGCAGACCATAGATTTGAGAGCTAACTGCTGATCGTATGCATCTCATTGCTGAACAAAGCATAGTTATGCTGTGATGCTCCAAACAGGACGGTGGTCGACTAGCTAATGCGACTGCTATTGTGGAGCAGAGTGCATTTGGGTGTAGAAAAGCTGGTCGGCGACCTTGGAGCTGCAGGACGACTTTAGAGTTGATGCAACAAGTTCGTCACAGGCTGTGGATCCATCTCGGATACGTTGAACGAGGTGGTAGTCCCACACATGTGGGGTGATTTAGGCGACGCTAAGTCGGTGGTTTGCCCCCGGGCCTGGTGATTGGCGACGCGTGCAGCCGCAGTGATGATGCGCTTCCTGCCGCAGATTGGCGAACGGGAAACGGAACCATGAAAGAGGAGTTTTGACCAAATTGGTGGATCTCTACGTCGAACATGGTTAGTGGATGTGATATAGCTACCCAGCCAACAAGTGGTGCCTCACTTCGCCATAAGTGTTCAAGTACTCAAAAAACTTCCTGTATGTACAGCAACATTTATGACTGCCAGCATGGTGCTGGGTCTCATATCGTTGGCAGCCACAGTGCCAATGGTTGCAACATCAGTTCTGAACCTACAAAGCCAAGCCGAGAATACAGACAGCCATGGCATCGATGCAGGCTGGAAATCTGACAAATGCCACATAAAGTGCCGACCGTCAGCGAGGACGCCAGGCATTCGCAAAGAGTTATTCAAGGACAGTCATGTAGTGCTACGCGAAGGGAAGCTATACGTACAGCTGTCGACCTACCAGGGAGAGCGATTACACCCATTCTCTGGTTATTATCTACACTATCCGGATTCGAACTTTGAAGGCCTGGTTTCGACAATCTCGGATGAACCGCCTCAGCTGAATTGGATATACCTGGACACCATGTCCAAGATCTTTCAGATTAGCCATGGACTGCGCACAGAAGCAGAGAAAGGATTAACAGGCCCCTGGGGTGCGCGTGTGTGTTCTGATGGTGAAATCCATTTTCTTATGGAAAATTGGGAAGGGTTCATCGCTGTTGAGAGCGATGAACCGGGGTTGTGGAGTTTGTGTTTTGACCGCTATGATGATGGGTTGAAAGGGAAGCTGGACGAACACCAGAGAACAGTGGAGCTGGAGCTACTCCGCGAAGCACTTGATGGCTGACATTGAGGTAACGTCAATACTCAATTAGGTTTCTGGTGTTTCAATACCTGCATATCAGCCGTTATGCAGGTGCATGAAGGTTGTCGCCGTCTTGCGATGACAAGTCGCGTCTTGCAAAAGCGGGTAATGCCTCAACAGAACACAGGCGCGCCAGCCAATCAACTTGAGGGGAAAATGAGAGACCTTCACCCGAAGCAAGAAGAATGCGATTTCGTTGCGGTTCCTGTGCAGAGATCGATTTATTCACACCGGAAATAATGGGCGTGAATGTTGACACGCGTTTTGGCGGACGTGCAGAGTGTGACGTAATTGAAAACAGGGCACAAACCAACGCCAGCACTTTGCTTCAGCCTCCTCACAGCGTACAGGATTTGTCTTCAACGACCTGCATTCTGGTGCTGCTCATTTCTAGATATCGGCCATTGTGGTTCCTTACCGGTATCTGAACACCTGCCCAATCTTTACTAATCGACCTCACTGACGACCCCCTCGGTGTAATTCCTACGATCTTCATATTCAGCACTCCTGATTTTCAACAACAGTCTTACAAAATGTGCGACTGTATACCCCTCCCTATTGTTTGTTTTCAGTGTGGAACGTAATATGGCCCCTCTCTTTGCGTTTCAGTCATGTACTAACCCGTGCAGCGATCAGAACCCCTGCCACTGCAAGGTTATTGGTCCTACCATTGGGTTCGTCATAACAGTCGGCATGGCTGTGAGTTCCCTATTCCACGCATAAGTCGGCCCCAGAGCACTGATTTTATTGTAGATTATCTGCTGGCCTGCTTCGTTACTCTGCTGCTGCTGTGCGACTGACGCAGGCAAGAAGTAATCGACATGCCTGTTAGCACCGCTGAAGATATCCGCTAACTGTAACAGAATTCTTGCATTGCCGGTTGACACAGGCAATGCTGTCAGTAACGCCATACCGATATGACAGCTTCATTGTGCCATAAACACGATGTACATAGCCGTTCCCCCGCTACCGCAATCCCAGTCCTTGGCTTTCCGCACCCTCTGGAGTCCTTGTTCTGGCGTTTGTTCGACACCTGTTTGCGCTCCACGAAGGTCTTGCAAGTGGATTTGTACAGGGATCTTAATCTCGTTGCTCCCAAGGATGTGGTTCTAAAACCTACTGAGCGGTGAATCATGCCTGGCCCCAAACATAAGAAGTCGTTGCCTATGATTGCCTAATACATTATCATCACAGAGACCAGATCCTATGTATCGTGCACATTGTGTCGCAACTAATTACTCAACAGTATCTAGAAACTAGGGATTACTCGTGGGTCTCATCCGCTTGACGCATCACGTGTAGACACGTTTACATCGACAGCGTTTGTCACTCATCTGCAAATCATAATCTTAGATGCCCTCTGCGATACAGGCTCCTAGTACGTACCCGCGATCTTGACACAGCACTTTTAATGAACGGTGCCAGTTCAGCCATCGCAAGAGGCGTTTTCGAATGTAATGAGCCTTCAGAAGCTGCTGCGAGGCGGTCTGATTGTCTTGGTCCTTTGTGCTGCTTTTGTCTCAGGTAAAGGTAGCCTCTGCTGAGACAGTGGGCGTGGTTCACTGTTTGCACCGCTACCACTTTTGGTTACGCGACCCGCCATAGGCCAAACATCTATTCAAGCCACGGTTGCTGCATTTCCTCATACACAATCGACAATCACTACAAACATCTATCTAAATTTTGCTCGATCTTTTCTTGAGTGCTTTTTGGCAACAGAAGCTCATAGTTGAGTCAAACATGTCGCCAGAGCACAAGGTGGTCTCGCACCTGGACGCAATTTCACCCACACACAATTGCCACGAGGACGACTTTGACGTCGATACGTGTTCATATGAAGAATGCTTTCGAATCATCGAAGACTTCTTTCCCTCTTACAACAGTATCCATGAAACGCAGAGCCCGGCAATTGGAACCTTGTGCGTATTCTTTCGTTGTAAATCGTCACTTGACTGATCAACCCAGGCAACATTCCAAATCCTTGGATGAAAATAAGTCGTCGGGGAACCTCCTCGCCGCTGGTGGCATGTTACGCAAGGAAACTGATCATGCCACGAGACCTCTCGATCTTATCAAAGCTGACATGGGGTACATCCGTGGTATCGACATCTCCGGACAGCGTGCAGATTGCGAATTCACTGCAGCAGTTGCCACAGACAGAAAAGTAGATGCGATTGAATTACCGATAGACACATTGTCAAACCCCAGATGCAAGCTGGTCACAACAACTCCTGCGCAGATCACTGACTCAGCATCAGAAGTGATGGGTGCTGACGACAACAAATCCACACATTTTACGAAACCTGTACCAGAACGGAAGGGAGACGTCGACAGCGATGGTTGCGGCCCACTCGCACCTTTACATGGTGGCTCAAAAGATGCGGATTATCCGCCAACACCCATGCAAGCTACCACCGACCCATACTTGCCAGACATAGAGACATCCGAAAACTTGAAGGACAGTCTTATCCCTGGGTCATTTGCCCTCGTTATCACCAGAGACTATGTCTACGCGACTCCCCCTAGCGATGCCGAACCCGAGAACGCTCCCAGCTCCGCCGACGTTGGCATTTCATCTCTCGGTGACGATGCGGCGAACACATCCAATATTTCAGAATACAATCGAATGCTGTCACAGCTGATAAACAAGTCGGGCGGGACTTCTACCACTACTGATAGTATGGTCATCTCTACAGAAAGCACACGTGGCGACGATATCCAATGCGCGGGTATCATTGAGCAGACTACGGACAGTCCCGGGGAGGCCTACGGTATCAATACGGGAAAGTCGCCCAGACAGCTGTCTGGTTCACCATCTGTTGTTCGTGATGATCTGCTTACGCTTTCGACAATTGCCCAGGAGAACTCAGGCGAGATGTCCGAGGATAAATCACCCGTTTCGTCCGTAGTCGTCTTCGATAACATCAATGAGCACGAACACGTTGAGTCCGTGGATCACGTTCTGAACCAGCCTGTTGATTCAATCACACCTAAAGATTCAGACACACCTGGCGACGCAAGCATGCCAATTGGAAAAGATATATTGTGTAGCCAACTCACATGGCACGAAGAAGCTAAACTGCACGAACAAATTACATCATATGAACAAGCTATGTCACCTCAAAATAACATATCGCATCACGACCTCACAGCGAATATAAGTGTTCAAGGTTTACTCTCCACCGATAGCCTTCAAAAAGAGGGACAACACGACCATGCTTTTGTGGACATAGCCGATCATGTCCATCTTGAACAACACACAGATCCTCAAGTCGTCGGTGAAACCAACTCTACAGGAGAACCATCGCCGTGGGGTTGTCTTCCATTGCGAGATATTGCTGCAGGTTACTACGACACTGCCCTGACCACTCCAGCTAATGACACTCAATGCGGTGCCTCTTTTGATAAGACTCTGGATGAATCTGAGTTGGATTTGAAGGAAGATTCTGGCCCTATCCAGTCTTTGATACAAGATATATCGGCTGTGTATATCTTCGATAAGCCGGCAACCGATGGCGTGCTGAAGCGCCCTCTTGCGCGTGTGGAATCCAAAGCATCAAGAGATTATGAGCCAGCCGCAAAGAGAACAAAGATCGATCAAGCTTTCCAACATGATAAAACTTCAGCTGGACCCACAGCAGAGGTGATGGATAGCGGTGAGGGCGTGTATGGTGAGGAAGCGCCAATTTCTGCAGCAGAAATTCACGTCAAAATCGAAGCTGCGGACCAACTCAAGGTCAATCAAAGCACTTCGATTGTACCTGTCGCTTCGCGTGGAGACGTTGAAAATCGTATTTTAGAGTCGCATCCCGATGACGTCGCTGTGCTCAAACTGGACACGCCAGCAGATACCAGGCTGGCTGGCCTCCTCGACGAAGAGAGCAAGACTATGGACATGGAAGTACTCAAAACCCATCATTTGAATACATCTCTGTCCTTGGTACCGCATTCGTTTCATGGACCATACGTGCAGGTCGCCAACGAGGATGTGCAGGAGCGTGTCGCCACTATCTCTGTATCGCCGACTCCATTAACAGAAACCACCGATGGGCTCTCTGTTCAACACTTAGACCTTGCTGATGTGGAGCTGCGAGACTATGCCACCATTGCAGCGCAGCCACCACCTCTGACCGACTCAAGGCCACTGTTGTCTGGGCCACGTGCACAGACCAGTGACATGAAAATGCAAGAGTGTATTACCAATGCCTCAGATTCGCCGGTCATGGTGCCCTTCACCCCACCATCGCATACATCAGTTGGACCAATTGACCTGCAAGTGCAAAGTTCTGGTGCGAACGTGCAGGAGTGTTTCATTAGCAGTCTGACATCTCCAACTCTTTCAACGCCACCTCCAGGACAGAATAATCCGTCTTCAAACCACGAATGCGATTCGGAAACTATCTTTTCAGAAAGTGATGTGCCAGAATGTCCCAATGCAGGAGTAGCAGATCCAACGGTGCCAACTCCACTGTCAGCCGCCGCTCCTCGAAATATTGAATCGGAAGTTCCATACGAGAATGAGAAGCCGCTGGATGGCACTGCTATCGCATCGATAAAGCCACGTCTGGAAGTAGAGACTTCGTCTAACATCCCAACTGACCATCCTGAGTTGCACGTGACTACTCCCGACGTTGACATGCAAGATCGAACCGCTGCTATGTTGCTCCCGACATCATCAGAGATGAAGACCTTGATCTCTGCAACGGCCACTCTGGAGCAGGAGCCTGAGTCCAATCAACGAATCCTTGTGGCAAAGATGCAAGAGTGCGTTTCATCAGATGAGGCAGCATCGATCCCAGCATCAGACCTACATGCTGAATTTGCTGAGTCTGACGTGAAGTCTTTCCATACAATTGCGGAGGTACAACAGCCTGCGATGTCTATTGTCGTCAAGGTGCCACCGACGTTGGAGCCGCCAACACCAGACACCATATCTTGCAAAACCTCACCAAGCGCACGCTTACCCCAGATGGAACCACGGCAACACAGCGCCGCTGCCTCAGAGCATAACCATCTCATGTACTCACCTCCATCACCAACTGATCCTGCCGATCAAACTGAAGCACATGTTCAGTCATCTGACATGGGTTCAGAAGATGAGTCCGTGATCTTTGTCTCGACATCATCGCGCAGTGCAACTTTCATATCATGTCCAAACGTTGGAGCTGAGTATTCAGAACATAAAAGTGTAGATGCGATGACAGAAGATTATTCCAGCGCCGACTCCGCGATTCTGACTCTGAAGCGCGCGCTCCCATCACAACTTCCAGTGCAGAGTCCTGACGCGCAACTACAGGAGCATATCTCAAGCACGGTAAGGGCAAGAAGTTGCTCGCCTGTTCTCTCACCAGCAGGGCCCATGATCGAGCTGCGTAGAATCAGGCTGAGTTCTGAGCCACTCGTTTCACTGGGATGTGACCAAGCAGCAAGGAAGGAGTGCGCGGCACCAGAACCCTTAGACCTTCGACACACGCAAGCTGAGCTCAAGAAAGAGAAAGATACAGAGAATGTGTCTGAAGAGGTAGATTCTGTGGAGACCACAGGCTCAGAGTCCGTGTTTTGGGATGCCAAGGTCGCAGATACTACACCAGCAGAAACCGAGTCTGCACAATTTGATGCTGGCTCTTCACAAGCAGAAGACTCACCAGCACAGCCGTTAAAATTCGAGCCTTCATATTGCAACGTAAAAGGGGCTGAGGCTGGTCCTGAGACTGAGCCTGCTGAAGTACAGACTTCGGACGATGTTGCAGAATTCGCATCATCTGAAGTCGGTCTCGAAGTCGGCCTCGAAGAAGTAGAACCCATGCAAGCAGAACCGATCGAGGTCCAGCTCATGAATTCGATACCTTGCGAGGCCGAACCAGCAAAGTCTGATCTTGTGGAGATAGATGCTGTACAGCAAGAGTCTGCGCAAGCTAACTCTCAAGAACCCGATCTCACAGGCTTTGAGACGGCTGAGCACATATTAACCACCACCTCCGCACCAAACAGCGATTTCGCACAGCTCGAGCCTGCAGAGATTTCCAGTGTAGAAGTCTCCTCACAATCCCCAGAACCAGCATCTTCATCCCTGAGCTCCACCGAAGTCACTCTACTATCCCAATCCAACAGCTCCGCTCACCAAACCGCTCTCTTCCACAAAACCTCTACATCCCACGCCTCTTGCTTGGACCCCCCCTCACTCCAACCGCAGCCCATCCCACCGCTCCCACCAACGTCACCTCCTCCCAACACACACCCACACCCACAGCCCCCCTCACCTGCCGAACCGGCCCCCATGAGTCCACACCAGCCATCCCCCACCACCACTTACCGCGCATCCCCACCCCACCACGAAGCAGAATTCTCCTACGGACGCCGCACCACGCGCTCAGAAACCAAGCTATCGGATCGCGCCTCTGCCGAAGCTGCAGCCACGAGCGCCAGGACTGGGGGCGTGAGACAGAACGGCGAGGCTATTGACGAGGTGGTAGAAACGGTGCCTGTGGTCAAGGAGGAGGAGGAAGATGGAGGTGCGCGGCCGCGTCGTCGCGGTAAGGCGGTGGGGGAGACGAAGGGGAGGAGAAAGCAGGATGCGAGGGGTGCCGCGAGTAGTGAGGGAGGTGTGGGTTTGAGTCGGACGAAGAAGGGAATCGCAGCTGGTAGAGTGGCTAAATCGAACGCAAAGGGAAAGGGGAAGATGCCAGTAAACCCAGAAGCCGCGTCCACAAACACAGTGACAGACACGAGGAGCCCCACAACCCCAACGAAAGCCAAAGCAAAGTCAAAGTCCAACAACGCAAAGACTCGACGTACCGCCGCTAAGACAATAACGGGGAAAGGTGCAGGGTCGGTACCGCGCTCCACGAGGGCGACAACAGCTGCTGCGTCTACTCTTCAACCTAAACTCAACCTCGCAGCCAGTCCTTCGAATACAGCTAGACCCATCCCTTCCACCAGGTCTACAACCAGCCCATCCCAAGACAGCGTCCCCCACCTCCCCCGATCTCGGCCCACAACACGCGCGTCATCGAGGAGAAACACTCCCATCGCCGCCAGCATACCGGCATTTACTTCAACACATGCATTGAATTTGATCTCCGCGCCCGCACCACCTCCTGCATCATCATCGTCGTCGTCGTCGTCATACCTAGCGCCAATCCCAGCACCGAAACCCACTCCTCTCCCCTCCGCGGGACCGACGACGAGGACGCTCCGCCCGCGGGGCAACACACCTGTGACATTGGGGGCTGGCGCTGCTGCTCGGCGCCCTGAACGGAGGCCGGCGGGGGCGGGTGTAGACGCAGATGTAGTGGCGGGGGTAGATGCAGATACAACGACAGTAGGCGAGCGGGGGAAAGTGGGACGTACAGATGTAGATGCAGAGGTGGAGACAAATGCAGAGGCAGAGATACCACAAGCAAGTGGGAATAGACACAAGGAGGAGGAGGAGGAGCGAGAACATGAACAAGGAGACAACAAAGTAATACAAGGAGACAGCACAGGAGGGGCGGGAAACGCACGCCGGGTAGTTGTGCAGGTACTGGGGAAGAGGAAACGCGGGGTGTAGTGTGGTGTGGTGTGGTGTGGTGTAGCGAAGTGTAACGTGGCAAAGCGTGGCAGAGCGTAGCAGAGCGTAGCAAAGTAAAGCAAATCGTAGCAAAGCATAGCATAGCTTAGTATATCATGCCAAGTACAGCACAGCACAACAAGACATGCATCTGCATCCTCTAGTCTCCGTCTTTTAGGCCTGCGTCTATATATACATACACATACACACATACATAGTACATCTATCTTACATTATCAATATCTATATATCTACTTCTCTGTATTTAATCTTACATTACTTACATCTACATCTACATCTACATCTACATCTCTACCTCTCTATCTTTATACGTTTATACTGCCTTTATGCGTTTATATACTATAGAGTTAGATTTTCAGCTGTGTAGGGAGGGAGAGAAGAAGAAGAAGAAGAAGAAGAAGAAGAAGAAGAAGAAGAAGAAGAAGAAGAAGAAGAAGAAGAAGAAGAAGAAGAAGAAGAAGAAGAAGAAGAAGAAGAACAAGTAAGAAATAAGAAGATACTTACTTTGCATTATATTACTCCTACTTACTCTGCTTTGCTCTGCATTGCGTTGTGTTGCGTTGTATAACGTTATGTTTTGTGTTGGTATTGTATTACTTTATTACAATGCACTACACTGCACTACGCTGTCCTATACGCTTTGATTACACGGTCTCTATACCTTGCTATACTGCAGCTCATTGCACCACACTATACCACAGCACACTATACTGCACCACTACACCACACAGCACCGCACAAACGACCGCGTATAAACTAGGCTAGTTGCTGGGACAAAGTTAGCACATGATCTCTAAAAACTCGTACAGACGCCATGAAAGGGCCGGGGGGTGAAGGTCAAAGAAAAAGGAAAAAAGTGCAAAAAGAAAAAAAAAAAAAAAAAAAAAAAAAAAACTCACTAAATCTCCAACGGCGCAATCTGATCAACATTATACAACCACCCCCCACCCATCTCCTCCTTCTCCAACCACTCATACGGCCATAGTACAAGATGGCCCTGCACGAGATCCATCAGCGTCTTTGCGTCCTCCTTGGCGAGCAGACTCTCTGCATCCGCGGCGTGGAACGCGCGGGTAGAGGATTTGGTCGTTGCGCGGCGCCGCGAGCGCTTGCTGCCGAGGGTGCTGCGGTGGGAGGAGGATGGGAATGCGGATGGGGCTGTGCCTGTGGCTGGGGTTGTGGCGGATGTTGATGGCCTCAGGGGCTCGGAGATGGTGACGTTGCGGGTGCGGGGCTCGGCGGCTGGGTGGGAGGGTGTGTCTGGGATTGGGGGCGCGGCGGAGGGGAAGGTGTAGGTGCGGTCTGGGAGGGTGGAGTGCATGGGGGAGACGATGGAGTCGTCGGCGGCGGCGGCGGGGAGAGGGACGCGGAGTTTGTCGTCGTCGTAGTCGGCTGTGTGGGTGTCGAGTTTGAGTGTGTGCTGCTGGATGCGTTTTTCCTGCTCATGCGCCCACTGCTCGACGGCGCCGTTCTTGCTGGACGTGTCGGACATGTTGGTCACCTTCTCTGACAGCTTCTCGCCGAGGGCGCCGACGTGCTTGCCCACGTTGCCCATCTTCTCCGTCACGCCGGTGCCGGGCGGGCCCGTCTTGCTGGGGGCGTCTTGGGCGCGGGGGTTCTGGGGTTTGCCGACGCCGCCGCCGCCTCCTCCTTGCATCTGGGCGAAGCGGGCGGCAAAGTTGGTGTACTCCTGGTACTCCTTCCATGTCTTGACCTCGTTGTCGGGCTGGCAGCGAAAGACTTGGCGGAAGAGTTTGGTGTTGTTTTCGGCGACCTGGTGCCAGGTGTCGAGGAAGAAGGAGTCGTTGATGGGGTCGCGCATGCAGTCGTCCGTGACGACGGGCCGCCGCATCTCAGCAAGCAGCGGGTTGATGACGTTGGACGACGCGCCGCTGAAGGTGCGCTGCAGCGGCGGTCCACCAATATCCGTGTCATCCATGGGTGGCAGGGCCGGCAGCTGGCTGAGCTGCGTCAGCCCCAGCTTCTGCGTGTCCATGCGGGGGAGTCTGGGCGGTGGGAGGCCGGCATAGCCTTCAGCCGGCGGACCACCGCTGCTTGCACTCGCCTTGGTGCCGGTGGTGTTGCTGCGGCCGCGGCCCCTCACGGTGGAGTGTCGCTTCGTTGTGGCGTCCTTGCTGGCAAGACCTTCAGGCGCCACGTCCGACAGCAGCTTCTCATGACCGTGGGGGTCGAGGAAGGTGTCGCGGCCGCGGGTGAGGCTCGGGTCGCGCGCCTCGACCTCGCGGAAGTGGTCAGGGCCATCGCCTCGCACATCCTTCTCGTGGGCCTCGTTGCGAGTGACGCGGGGGTCGGAAGAGGGCTTCTTATTGCTTTGGAGGTGGGGGTTGTTGTCTTGCGCCCAGTCAAAGTCGTGGTTGAAGCTGTGGAGGCGCTCAGCACGCTCGAGCAGCTCTTCCTGCGCACGGGCATGGTTCTCGGAGAGCTTCTGCTCGGTGGCGCGGTCAGCAGTGGGCGACCCGGGGCCGGAGGATTCCGTCTGGAAGGCGGTACTATCGGCGTCCGACATGTGGCTGGCCCACTCTTCCTCGCACATGTGGTCGACGTCGATGCCGAGGTGCTCGCGCATCAAGCGCATGCGGAGGGTGTGGGGGAACTTGCCGACCTTGTAGGGCTGTCCGGCCATGTACGAGTCGAGCACTTCGGTATCGCGAATGATGGCGGCGACCTCGGAGTCGCGCGAGCCCAGCATGGAGCGCTCGTTGATGTTTGCGGAGCCGATGATGGCGACGCGGTCGTCGACGACCATGATCTTGGCGTGGATGTAGAGCTGTTCGGTGACGAGCATCTTGGTGGGGCCAATCTCGCCCCAAGAGCGCAGGGCGTAGAACTGGATGTAGTCTTCGGGCTCGATGCCGGCGGCGCGCAGGCGACCAAAGATGGACATGGGACCGCGGCAGATGCTGTGGTACTGACATGTCATGATGAGACGGACACTGCTACCGTCTTGCTCATCGACCGTGTTTTGGTAGCCGGGCATCAGGGGGAGGATGATGCAGGCGCGCCAGTCTTCATCATTGGCGTGGGCGCGCTTGACGCGGTCGACGAGGGCGTCGCTGATTTTGTTTTCAATCTTGGTGCCCAGGACCTCGCCGCTGCTGATGTAGAATTGGTTTTCAATGTAGACGAAATGCTGCGAGGTGGCAATCATCTGCACGTAGGCGTTCATGATGCTGTGCTCGGTCTTTTTGGGGGTACCGAGCGACCAGGCGCAGGCGGAGCGTAAGATCTGCACCTCGCAGGTACCTTCGAGACCCAGGGCCTCGATGTCGGCAGGGTTGAAGTCGGGCGGGGGGAGCAGGAACGGCGTGGGGCGGGATGGCTTGCGCTGGCGCAGGAGGTAGTTCCAGCGCTGGACGAAATGACGGGTGAGGTCGCGGGCGGGCTGGCCGACAATCTGCATGCCAATGTCGTGCCAGGGCATGCGGGGGACCTTGCTGCGGTCGTACATTTCCTCATACGGTTTGTCGAGGTTGAAAAAGTCCTGGACGCGCGGGTTGGAGTAGTCCTTGCCGGGCCACAGCTGGCAGTGGTCTGCGTCTTTGGGGACGTTGCTGTCGAGCTCAAAACCCGTCAGCTTGTCGTCGACGACGGCGTGCTGGGGCGTGTCCCAGCGGCCAAAGCAGAGGTCGACGCCGCCCATGAAGGCGATGGTGTGGTCGACGACGCAAATTTTTTCATGATGGGACCAGAAGAAGGTGTTTTGGCGGATCTGGTTGGGGGAGCGCTGGACAAAGACGTTGGGGTGGAGGTCGAGGAGGGAGAATTTGGAGTACTCGGAGTCGATGGGGATGGCGGCGCCAATGTTGCGGTACATGATGACAAAGATCTTGACGCCTTCTTGGGCCTTGCGCTGGAGCAGTCTGTCGAGCCTCCACTTTTGGCTGATGGCGGCGGGACGGCGCAGGTAGAGCTCTGGACTGAGCCACCAGTCGTGGATGTAGATGACGTCGCGGGCCATGCTGATGGCGCGAGAGACGTTCCACATGTAGTCGCGGCCGTCGACGAGCCACTGGGCGTAGATTTTCTTGCGCACGGGGGCGAAGCTGTCGAAACGCTGGCGGTTGGACCAGAGGGTGTTTTGGGTCATGAAGGTGATGGACTCTTCAAACTGCTGGAGCATCTTGTCGTTTCTGGCGAGCAGCTTCATCTTGCGCTCCGAGTTGACAATCTTGAGCTGGTGGTGACCTGTAGCGGAAGCTTTTGCCTCGCTGGCGACTTGACGGGCCTTTTTGTCTTTATTTTTGCCAGACGTCTTGGACTCGAGGCTAAAGTCGCTGTCGACGAGGAAGACGTCGTAGACGTTCATCTCCTCGGGAGAGTCGACGCAGACAATGTAGCTGTGTCTGACGAGGAACCACTTGGGCCAGTGGCGGTTCATCATGGGCATGGGGGTCCATCTCTTGCGGGCGTCGACGCCTTTGGAGGACTTGATCATGAGGTGGCCCTCTTTACCGTGGTAGCCGCCCTCTGCGGCGAGGCGGACGCCGAGGGCGGACAACTCGAGAAACTTGCACAGTCTGTTGCTGTCTGGGCGGAAGATGAGGTACTGGATGAGGCTTTTGACGTAGAGCTCGAGCTTCTTGCGCTGTCGCTCGTGGTGGGTCTGCTTGGAGCTGACGGCATTGGAGATTGATTGTGATTGTGTTTGGGTGTGGTCTGGACTGCCGATGCTCGACTTGCGGCGGTGCATGGTAAAGGACGACTTGCGGCGTTTGTTGCGTGATGGGCGGTCTGTGGCGCTCACATCGCCGTCGGTGGCAGCACCACCACCACCACCACCACCACCAGCAGCAGCAGCAGCAGCATCGTCCTCTTCTTCTTCCTCCTCATCCAAGGCGCCGTAGCCTCTGATACCTCGAAGATACGGGACGACACTGCGGGGAAACCGTGGGAGCTTCCCGCGCGGATCGTCCTTGTCGGCGGTGGAGACGCGGGTGCTGCGGAACGAGTCCTGCTTCTCCTGGACCTTGAACTTGAGGTGCAGGTTGGCAAAGTCGGCGACGGTGCGGTAGACGAGCCACTTCATGCGCGTCAGGCCGCTGCCGTACTCGAGCTCAATACGCAGGGGTGTGTGGCGGTCGCCGTCCTTGTCCCTGGGCTTGTCGGCCTTGTCTCTGGATCGGTCGGCGTCGGTGATGGTGACCTTGAGCTGCTCGAGCAGGACGGGGATGCGCTTGTGGCCGTGCTCGTCGCGCTGGAACATGCTGGCGAGGAAGAGGGCGGCCGGAGCGCCAGCCAGCAGCTCGGCCATGAGCTCGGCCGACTTTGCATGGTCGACCTGGCGCTCGGCCTTTGCGCGGTTGCCGAGCAGCTTGAGGCCGTTTTTGATGGCCTTCCACTTTTGGGCGCTGAGGCTGGAGGTGCGTTCGGAGCGCATGCGCCAGGCCGGGCGGCGGTCGGCGGCGGCGGCAGCAGCAGCAGCAGCAGCAGCAGCGGGGTCCGTGTCGTCGAGGTGGTGGTCGTGTCGGCGACGGCCACCATAAGACAGGCCACGGGCGCTGTGCAGGCCACGGGCCCAGGCGCTCTCCTTGTTGCCCAGACGCTCACGGCCCTCGTCCTCAGACACGCCCTGGCGGTCGTGTTCGGGGATGTCGGTCATGGTGGGCTGGCGCGGGAAGGTGGGCCGTGGCGTGGTGGGCGCCGTCTGGGTGCCGCCGTCAGCGCTGTCGCCTTCGAACCAGCGGCGGCTCCTCTTGCGGCGGTGGGCAGGACGAGCAACGCCCTCGCCAGCACTCGACTCGGCGTCGGCGTCTGCCTCGCTGTCGTGGGTGCCATCTAGACGGACGTCGTCGGCCGTGGCAGCGCTGTTGGAGCGGCCGTGGGCCTGCATGGGGGCGGCGAGGGCCCGCAGCTTGCCCATGAGGGTCGAGTCGTCGCGATCTCTGTCCCTCTCCCTCTCCCTCACCCGGTTCTTGCCGCGCTCGTCCACCTCCCACGACTGCTGGCGCGGGCTGGCGGGCGAATCCGGGTGGGCGCGGGCAAACTGCACGCTCTTGCGCTCGCGGGGGGCGCTGGGGTCGGCTGCGTCGCCCTCAGCCGTGGGGATGCGCGAGACGGGGGCAAACGGCGGGTAGTAGGTGGTTGAGGTGTGGGAGGCGTGTGAGGGGGGAGAGGCGTGCGAGGCGTGCGAGGCGTAGTCGATGGCGTCGAAGCCGTCGGCGGCCGGGGCGGTCGAGGAAGGGCTGTGGAAGGGAAACTCGCCGGGCTCGTGGGCAGCGAGAGGAGAGCCCGCAGGACTCGTCGTCGAGTGGCGCATCATCTGGGCGTCGTGTGTGTGTTGTGCGTGTCGTTGTCGTGTCGTATACTACAGTAGGCACATCACGACATGGCGACGGCTGGATACAAACAAACACAGGCAGAAGAGCTCTCCTAAATGCTCCTAAATGCTCCTGAGGCGGAGGCGGAGGTGACTCCTGGCGGCGCTCACGTAGCAGACAATGGCCAGTTCGACGTTGCTTGGCCTGTCGTCGTGTGTGCAATCTCCCTGTCATCCGGCCATCCACTGCCATGGCGTACTTTTGGCAGCCCCTGGTCCACCGCCCTGTCGACCGCCTTGGGTGCCGCCTTCTTCACCACGACACCACCGATTATATCACAACTCGACGACAGAGATGATGTGAATGTCTGCGGCTGCAGTCACATGACCGTCGAGTCTTTCACTAGCTGCTATCAACACTCGACATGGCATCACCATTCAACCATGTCTTTCAACCTCGGCTGGACTCTTTCTGCCCCACATGACCGTCCATTTCACTGACTTCACACTCTATTAACCACCTCACTCTTCTCCTCACTCTTCACCTCACTCTTCACCTCACACACTATTACCCACTCCCTCACTCCTCACAACACATGGCCGCCACAAACCCCCTCCATGGCACCGCCTCCACCGCCCCCGCCGTCTCCGCCCGCACCCTGACCATCGCCGGCCTGCTCGTCACCCTCCACGGCCTGCACGAGCTGCCCCCCACCGCCACCCACATCACCTGTCTGTGGCTGCTGAATCCACGCCTGCAGACCAAAGAGACCATGGCCCCCGTCGCCGCCCACATCATCTCCGCCTGGAACGCCCAGAACCCGCACTCTGTCGGCCTGATTGCTGCTGCATTTGACCAGCGCAACCACGGCTCTCGTCTTGTCGACAAGATGCATAATGAGGCCTGGCGCCAGGGGAATGACACTCATGCTGTGGATATGTTTGGGTGTTATCATGGTACTGCTACAGATTGCTCTCAGCTGATGGATCATGTTGAGAGTTATCTTTTTGCTTCTTCTTCTTCTTCTTCTTCTTCTTCTTCTTCTTCCACCACCAGAACAATCTCCGCCCACTTCGCCCTCGGCATCTCCCTCGGCGGCCACGCAACATGGCACCTCCTGCTCTCCGACCCCCGCATCTCCGCCGGCATCATCGGCATCGGCTGTCCAGACTACACCCGCCTCATGACCGACCGCGCCCGCCTCTCCAAACGACCCTCCTACACCGCCTCCTCCCCCCCAGGCTCCTCCTTCCTCGGCTCCCCCGACTTCCCCACCCCGCTCCTCTCCGCCGTCGCCCGCTTCGACCCCGCCGGCCTGCTCCTCCCGGGCCACTTCAACCCCACAGGGCCCGACACCCCGCCCTCGCCCGACACCCTCATCCGCTTCAACTCCCTCGTCCGCGACCGCCTCGCCGGCAAACACATCCTCAACCTCAGCGGCGGCGCTGATAAACTCGTCCCCTATGCCGCTGGCGAGCCCTTCTTGCGCGTCTTCAAACACGTCCTGACCGAGGACCCCTCCATGAATGTGCGCTTCGAAGACGACGTTTTTGATGGCGTCGGCCATGCGTTTTCCCCCGCCATGGCGGATCGTGCGGCGCAGTGGGTGTGTGGCCTGTTGGCTGACCAGCAGCGTGGCCTCGGCGATGTGCAGGGGCGGCGGGGGAGTAAGATGTAGAGTGTGTTGATGGCGCAAGGTGGAAAAGGAGAATCCCGTGTTGGGGATGTTGCTGTAAGTAGATATCTATATATATAAATATATATATTGTGTTCATTAAAGAATACTTATAAGGTATATTACGCAGTATATCTAAACCCCTTACACAACACACACACACACACACACACACACACATGTATAATATCACATCTATTAGTATTACTATAACTATATTTCCTGCTGCATATACATATTATACACACTGTATATAAAACTACAACAACTAATATTCCTATCAAGATAAAGAAGGAAGGGAAAGGGAAAAAAAAAAGAAGAAGAAAGTTCTTCCTAACACAGGCAGCAGGCCTACCGTCTTTGAATTTTTTATTTCTAACACAAACACAAAAGGGCTAAGAGCTTTTATCTTTGTTCTATAAGTTACTGTCTCTATTATTATAAACAGGTCTCTCTCCTCTCTGTCTTTATTTTAATGTTGGAGGTTTTGTATTTTAATGTTAGGGGGGATTATTTCCTTTTTTTCGAGTATCAAAGTTGGATCATCTTATTGCTGTGTAACAGTGTAAGACTGGTGTCTGCTGACTGTTGACTTTCAACTGTTACCATGTATCCGTGACTCTAATTCCAAGTCGTGACTTATTTGCCTGATCAATCATCATTGACCTTTAGCTTTCCGTCGGCTGCTTCCTCACTTTCCCGCTCTCTCTTTCCCTCTTGCATACGCACACACATGACACTATCTCTCTCACTACCCATCTCCCTCCCCCTCTTCCTCTTACACATACAACACATACAACACAAAACAGCGCGATGAGCAACGTCCTATCGTGCGCCGAATTGTGTCGTGTGGGTCTAGTGTCTTTTCCTTGCTTCCTCCGACGGGTGCGGTGCGGTGGGGTAACGAGGAGGTACAGTACGGCGGGGTGGGGTGAGGTTTCCCGATGCCCGACCGACGCGACGGGTCGGGAATTACTTGTCTGGGTTAGCGTCGTTGGGTCATGGTGTATGGGTATATAGATGGGTTATAAAGTGCATCCATCCAAGGTATCAATCGCCACAACACCGAAGCATCATTGCAAGAAAATCGATTGAGTTGAACACGAGGATTTGCGGATTGACTGTGTTGTTTGATATTATTTTTTGGTTGATATCGTCTTTTTTTTTTTTTTTTACTACACATCTTTTACACATCCCTTTTGTTTGATTTGACTCGTGGTAATACCTCCACCACAATGGCATCAACATCCACCTCCGACTTTTGGCAAAAAGCCGATACATACCTCATGCACACAGGTGTCCCCGCGTCCCCCGTTGTCATCACCCGCGCCAGCGGAACAAGACTGTACACATCCACCGGCCAAGAAGTGCTAGACTTTACCTCTGGCCAGATGAGCTCGCTACTGGGGCACTCGCACCCGGAGGTCGTCGAAGTAGCGCGTCGCTATGTCGGCGAGCTAGACCACCTCCTCAGCAACATGATCACGCAGCCTGTCGTCGACCTCGCAGAGCGGCTAGCCCGCATGCTGCCCCAGCCCCTGCAAAAGTCGTTTTTCCTCAACACGGGATCCGAGTCGACTGAGGCGGCGCTGAAAATGGCAAAGTGCTATACGGGCCGCTTTGAGGTCGTGGCGTTTACAGCCAGTTACCACGGGTTGACGCAGGGATCCGGGTCGGCGACGTACTCGGCGGGGAGGAAGAATGGTGGGCCTGCGATGCCGGGCCAGCTTGTGTTTCCGGCGCCGTATGCGTTCCGCTCGCCATTTCGACGGGCGGATGGTTCGTATGATTGGGAGACGGAGATGGATTTTGGGTGGGCCATGGTGGACAGGCAGAGTGTTGGATCACTGGCTGCCTTCATCATGGAGCCGATTCTGTCTACGGGGGGTATCCTCGATCCCCCGCCGGGTTACATCGCGCGTATGGTCGCAGAGTGCAGGAAGCGCGGGATGCTGGTTATCATGGACGAGGCCCAGACGGGTGTCGGTCGCACGGGCGAGATGTTTGCCTTCCAGCGCGATGGCATCGTCCCTGATATCCTGTGTTTGAGCAAGACGCTGGGTTGCGGGCTGCCGCTTGCGTCGGTGAGTACCACGCTGGAGATTGAGAAGGGCTGCAAGGACGCGGGCTTCCTGTGGTTGACGACCCATCTCAACGACCCCTTGACCGCCGCGGTCGGCAACAAGGTGCTGGAGATTGTCGAGCGCGACAACATCTGCCAGCGCGCGCGCGAGCGCGGCGAGCAGCTGCGCGCGGGGCTCGACAAGCTGAGGGAGAAGTACTGGTGCATTGGCGATGTGCGCGGGAGGGGCCTGTTCCAGGGTGTGGAAATCATCTCTGACGCGCACACCAAAGCGCCTGGGTTGGAAATCGGACACGCCGTCGCGGATAGGGCCATAGAGCGGGGGTTGAGCTGCAATGTCGTCAATCTGCCGGGCATGGGTGGTGTTTTCCGCATCGCGCCGCCGGTCACTGTGACGACGGACGAGATTGAGGAGGGGTTGAGCATTCTGGATGAGGCGTTTGAGTTTGTGCTCAAGGACCACAAGCCGAAGCCCAAGGCGAACGGGTTGATAGTCCCGGCTCTTGGTTGAGGGGTGTGGCGGTGAGGTATTCAAAAATTCAACCTTTATTGTTTTTTGTTGAAATTCACCCAAAGCTGTGCTTGTTTGACGGAATGATACTCATCTTGGTGACACAGCTTCTCATCGCCTTAGCGGATACGTACTTATATCATCCAAGAGGCAGTACATCCGGATATTGTCTGCACCGGCAGAGGCGAACATCAGATCACACACGTTACTCAACGACTCACGCACCTGACTCCGACTGCAACAGCGTATCCCACGCCGTACCCCAGACTGTCAGAACATGACGCCGGGACGCCCTCAACTCGATTCTACACACACACCCTGGCAAGCAACAATCCTCAAGGTCCCTATCATGGATGATTTGTCTGACATCCACCGCGCACCATCCAGAAGCCGATTCGGAAACACCCAGGGACGGTTCTGTTCTCCCGCATAAGGCTAATCTTCGAAGATTGGCTCCACCCCTCACCTAGACCAAAACCTTGTATGATGCAGCGAACAGGCGGGAAAGGGAGTATCGATATGCCCTAATCCCCCTAGTGACGGCGATAGGAATGATGATGCAGATGCCTCATTTTCAACGACTTCTGTTCGTTCGCCACGTCGACGGCATGTATTCCGCCGCAGACAAGCAAGGTCGACGACTAGCTGGAAGCACGGGGCGGGACGTCAACTTGCTCCCTCAGACGGCGTTGATATCACCCTACAACACCCGTCCGCCTAGGTGCGTGGATGCGACGTTTCTGGATCCCGTGGTCGGAAAATCAAGTCCCTGGCTGTGTTCGGCTTCGTGTCTGCGCTGGCTTTGAATGCTCGGGTGGAGTCGGTTGGAAGTTTTCTTCAAAGGTTGGCGTGTTGGATACCAGGCCAGGGCGTAGATTCAGCTCTATTGGACGTGGGCTCCGGATGGTTCAGGGGAGTTGAGAGATCCCGTAGTCCGTCCCTTCAGTCGAGGCTGAGTTAGCTTTTTCTGCATACGAGAGTTGGCAGTAGCTGCGAATGTCTTGTTGCCATGCTAAGTATCTGCCAGTTGCTCGGTTTTAGTCATGCAAGGCGAGCGCGGTTGGTGACTTGGTGTCGTGGGGTTGGGAGTCTGTTAATTTCGATTTGTGGGGTGACGTTGTCGGGTCAAGCTCATTGACTGTGCCTGTTGCGGTGGCGATTCTGCCACCAGATACGGTCCATCTATATCTCCTTGGACTCCCTTGTGTGGTGTTGGAGAGGCTCCAAACAGGACTTGGCTGAAAAGGCCATGGGCACGTCGCTGGGGTCTGGAGTGGTCCTAGGCTGTTACTTTCCATCCTATCAGACGACGTGAAACTGTAGACCGCCGTCAGGTTCTCCGACGTGCGTACGACTGTCTGCAGCGGAGCTTCGTACGCGACGTCGTGAGATACTACGCACGCGCTCGGAAAGGCAAACCACTCCGCGTTATCGCGGCCCACAATCACGTCATCACTTGATTGGTCAGCTCTCGCCAGTCCGCTCACACTCATCGTCGAACCTCACCACTCAACCATCCTCAATCCTATCAGCAAAATATGGCGTTGCAGCGAGATATCGAGGCCAGCTCGGCCGCCGACGAGCGTGCGCCTCTCCTGGGTCCATCGCGGACAGAAGAGGTCGCCGCATCAGAACAAGACGACGCGCCGGAACCGCAGTCCGAGGCATCGAAGCGGCGCGAGTACGGATGGAGGGGGTTCTGGATTGTTGTTGGCATTCTAGTCATTGCGTTTTTTGTAAAAGGATGGATAGAGGCTGATGATGTTGATGTAAGTTTTGCTGCTATCGTGGTGTTTTATTCGGGTGGCTCTGACGAGCTGTGCTAGTTTAACCTCAAGGGAGCATTGAAACGAGCTCTGGGTGGAGGGTTGAGCGGTGCTGCTGCTATGGTCTTGCAGGTTCTACTGTTGATGCCGATCCGCACCATCATGAACTACCAGTACCGCCATGGGACATCACTTACCGTAGCCACGAAGACGTTGTACCAGGATGGCGGATATGGTAGGTACTATGCTGGCATGGGAGCAGCACTGTTTCAAGGTATGAGAAGCGTCCTCTTGTAATTTTCAGACTGACATGTTGGAGGACCGATTGCAAGATTTGGCGATACAGCAGCAAATGCAGGTATTCTCGCTCTTCTGCAATCCAACGGATACCTGGCCGGACTTCCATCGCCAATCAAAACCATCTTTGCATCCTTGTGCGCTGCGGGCTTCCGGATGATCCTCACGCCCATTGACACCTTGAAGACCACCCTCCAAGCCGAGGGATCACGTGGCACAGCGCTTCTCCGCCAGCGCATCAAGACCAACGGTATCGGTAGTCTCTGGTGGGGCGCTTTTGCCACGGCTGCCGCGACTTTTGTCGGCCATTACCCTTGGTTTGCTACCTATAACTTCTTATCTGAAGCCATCACCGAGCCGCCCAGGAGCGACATCGTTCTTTGGCTACTCAGAGCGGCCTTCATTGGCTTCTGTGCTTCGGTCGTTTCGGACACAATTTCCAACTCGCTGCGGGTCGTGAAGACGTACCGACAGGTCCATGACACGCAGGTATCGTATACAGAGGCCGCGAGGCGTATTATCCGTCAAGATGGGAGGAGAGGTTTATTTGGGAGAGGCTTGAAGACGAGAATCATTGCGAATGGGCTCCAAGGTATTCTTTTCTCCATCCTGTGGAAGCTGTTTTTGAAGATCTGGGAAGACAAGACTGGAGACAGCAAACGTGCACATTGAGTTCTCCTCGCTGTTCCCATCAGAACCACAGCCGCCAGTGTGAAATGCGGACTGGGGATGGAACATTCGGTTCGTCATAAGATTTTGCTGGCTAGACAAGGTTAGAGGCTAAATGACATGCACAAAAATAGATGGAGATAGATCTGCACCGCACACCACAGCAAACTTGCGTGAGTAGGTCAGCCTCATCGGAGAACCACACCCGGGAGCGCTCAACGTCGTCTAGGACCCCGCATTTCGACAGCCGTTGGCAGTCCAAGTCCTTGCCGATCTCGGACTGACATTTGCGGTTAGGCTGGGCTCTGGTGCCTTGGTCCATCCTTGGAGCTTCCTGTTACGATACAGATGTGCAAGCTTCGACGTCTTGCATGCAGATATCATCATTGTCGGAAAATAAGTCGATCGTGACGGAAGTGCAGTAACGCAGATAACGAAAGCCTGCAACCGTCATGGTTGGCGCTGATTCTTGGCTATAAGAAGCCACTGGCTTCATATCATCCTGTACAGCCAGGATCAAACCCCCAACACTGAGGATAGAAATTGAACCATGTGGTCAAACGCTCCCGCTTGTGTGTTCCTGGTAGCCGGGTTCCTCCAGCCGGCTTTCTCATCCCCTTTGCAATCCAATACCTCTCCCCGCATATTTCCAGACACCTCGCAATGGCCTCTTGCTACTGTTGGCAAAGTGCTCGAACAACAACTTCCCGACGCCGACCTGCAAGCCATCATTGCCCAAGTCTCGCAAGCCAACGTCGAGGCTACGATCCGGAAATTGGCTTCTTTTGGGACCAGACATACATTGTCAAGCCAGACTGATCCCAACCGCGGCATCGGTGCGGCTAGAGACTGGCTTACGTCTCAGTTCGAAGCGGCCGCCGCTGCAAGTAATGGCTCCATCACAGTGTCGTGGAATAGCTTCATCAAGTATCCAGGTGATAACGAGCGCATCATCTTCCCCGTAAATATCACGTCTGTCGTTGCCACTTTGAAGGGGAGTGAGGATCCCGATAGATTGTATGTTGTTGGTGGACATTACGATTCGAGGAACAGCGATCCGATAAACTATGAGGGCGATGCACCTGGTGCCGTAGATGAGTAAGTACAGCATACAACGGAGCCGCAGTTCTATACTGATAGCTTCCAGCGCCTCTGGGGTCGCGGTTTCTCTTGAACTCGCACGCATTTTTGCTCATTACAAGCCTAAAGCCTCCATCGCCTTCACGGCATTTGCAGGTGAAGAGCAAGATCTTCTGGGAGCAGAAAATCTCGCACAGACCTACAAAAACAGCTCTACAAACCTCGCGGCTATGATTAATCTCGACATGATCGGCAACTCGAAAGCCGAAGACGGCACCACAGACCCTCACAATATCCGGCTCTTCTGTCAAGGTACTCCACTTACGGAAGATTCCACCATATCTGCCTCTCGTCTCAACATCGGAGGCGAAAACGACAGTCCCGCGCGCAACCT
Source organism: Stagonosporopsis cucurbitacearum (assembly GCA_016920805.1). Taxonomy (NCBI): domain Eukaryota; kingdom Fungi; phylum Ascomycota; class Dothideomycetes; order Pleosporales; family Didymellaceae; genus Stagonosporopsis; species Stagonosporopsis cucurbitacearum. The sequence continues at coordinate 328,218 of JAFEKD010000011.1, read as the reverse complement.
AGGCCGCCACATCTACGAAGTCGCCTCCAATGCCTTCACCGAGATGACTGTCCGCCTCATCTACCGTCTGGACCGCTACGCCCGCGGCGGCGACCACCGTCCCTTCCTCGAAGCCGGCTACAACGCTGTGCGCTTCGTGCAGCCGAATGAAGACTACACACAGCAGCACCAGGACATCCGCATTCAAGACGGCAAGCAGTACGGCGACCTGGTCGAGTTCCTGGACTTTGCGTACAACACGCGCGCGGCCAAGGTGGTGGCGAGCGTGATGTGGAGTCTTGCGAATGCGCCCGGTGAGCCGACAGATGTTGGGGTTAATGCCACGGGAAGTGACAATTACAGCCAGTTCCGGTGGACGGCGCCGAAGGGGCTGAAGCCCGAGGGGTATGAGATTGTGTACAGGGAGACGATTGAGCCGTATTGGACGAATGTTATTGAAGTTGGGGACGTCAATTGGTACAACTTGACGAGTGCGACGATCCACAAGGATAATGTCGTCTTTGGCGTGAGGAGTGTGGGTAAGGGCGGGTATAGAAGTCCTGCTGTGCTGCCTTTCCCGTTTGGCTGCGCTCCGGGCCGTTGCTAGTGGATCAATATGTACCCTAACAATTACGCGTGGGAACTTTAAGTTTTTCTCAAGACACAACAGCGTTCATGTCTTTGGAGTAGCAGATTCTCCTAACACAGACTTGTCTGGTTCCATGTTGCTATTGCTGAACGCTTACAACAGACTTCGCATATGCTACCTAACATGGGGCAATGCATTGTCGTACCAAGTTTCCAGGAAAGAAACCTAGTTGAGAGGTCAAACTTACCAGAGCTTACGTAGTGATCAATCCGCAAGTACTACGGGACAGGCACATTGGCAGTTTTGAATAAAGATCGTTTCATTAAATCATGTAAGAAACATAGCTCATCGCTACAGCAAATTCTTTTAGAAGTGCGGCGTATTAAGCGCCATAGCCATCAATAACCCTGAAATCAAGCCCGCACTGGGCAGTGTAACGATCCACGACGAGAAAATAAAAGCAATCTGCTTCCAGTTGACAGCTTTCACATCAAAGTTACACAGCGCAACACCAATCGTCGCGCCAGTCAAGCACTGCGTAGTCGATACTGGCAGCGCAAGTCTGGAAGCGAGCAATACGGTGATGGCGGCGCCGAGTTCCATTGCGAAACCGCGGGTAGGTGAGACTTGAGTGATCTTGTTGCCGAGCGAGCGCATGACGTGGTATCCGTAGACTGTGCGAGTTTGTTAATGGGATGTACATAAGTGGTGGTGGAAGGGATGCTTACACCAAAATCCGAGACCGAGAAGCAGACCAGCGATGACGAGAATCCAGGTCGGCGTGTCGGCTTTGGCAGTCACTTCTCCGCTGGTGTATGTGTTATAACTGGCAACCCATGGGCCGACGGCATTTGCGACTAAAATGCTGTTAGATTGAAACTTGGCGTGAAGCATTGTTGTAAATACATACCATCGTTGGAGCCGTGTGCAATACTCATCATCATTGCAGACGCAACCTGGCAATATGTCCACAAGTGTTCAACACGGTTGTCGTAGACGACAGCACGGGCATGGACAGCACCAAGGTCTGGAGTTGCGGTTAGTCACATGTTCCATAGCTATCCAACGATCAGACTTACTCTTCTGCGTAACAACATCGCGGCTAACACCCTGGAGAAGGAGGAACTTGGCCCAATTTGCGAGCTTGCGGGGTGCGTAGAAGGGCAAGTGGCGGACTGGTTCGAGCCATCGCTCCTCAGGCTCGGGTGTCTTGGGAATAACATGGGCAACGGTGTCGCCTCTGGGATTCGGCATGGAAAGCCCACGAGGAGCGCGCTCTGATGCAGCGTTATCGATGCCGTCGGTTGTATCAATGGAAGATGATTGTCCGTCGCCACCCTGCTGAGCCACCTTGTCAACAGGTGTTGCCTCAGTCGCAAAGTCTTTCTCCTTGGAGGCCTTCTCTACGTCGTTAGTCGGTGTGTCCACAGATGATTTAGCGTAGTAATCGATCACGGTCTCGGTACCCGTTCCTGGCCAGTAGATCGGAGGATCGTCGCGGTAGAGAAGAGGTCCAAGCGGGATATGCCATGGTCGCATGCGAGCATCGTTCATGATCAGACGACGGTGAAAATAAGGAATGAAGAAGGTATACGCGAAGGCGAGAACACCGAAGAAGACACCAAGAATGATGCCAGTAGATTTTCCAGGACCCATCTCCTCAAGAGATTGACCGTTGGGAAGCTCGTCGATGATGAAAAGCGCCAACACAGCAGCCGTGAACGCGAGGTAAAAGGGAATCATCCGCATGCCCCATTTCATCGGGTCAGCCCTGTCCAGGACGAGGAACTTGACAGTCAGGAACAGCGCGGCGGCAAATCCAGCAGCGATGAGTGGAGCAATGGCCCAGGATGCGGCAATCTGACTCAGACTGCCAGTGGCCCAGCCCCATTTCAATGGCGTCTGTGCTGCAATACCAGCGCCAGCGAGCGCACCAACAACTGTCTGCGTGGTGCTAAAAGCCTCATCAGTAAGATCTCTTGTAACAGAAGAAGCATCCGAACTTACCTGACCGGCATACCATAGAAGGTGGCGATGGTAAGGAATGTCGCACTTCCGACTTCAGCGCATCCCATCACAAGCATGAATGTTGGAGGCGCCGGCTGGAACTTGGTGAGACCAAACACACCGCTCTTGATGGTAGACGTGACGCGAGAACCCATGGCTACAGCTCCGACGAACTCGGTGATGGAGGCGAGGATACCAGCCTGCCACATCTTCAGTGTTCGGGCTGCCACCGATGTGGCATATGAGTTGGCAACATCGTTGGCACCGTTGGACGCTGAAGAGAAGACAAAGGCAATACTAGTAATGGCAAGAATCCAGTTGTATTTTGCCAAGGCGGGAGCCATGATGCGTTGGTGCTCTTGAGAGCTGGATTCAAACGTGGACCGGAGGTGGTTGTTAGTGATTCGGGAGTGACAATGGATTTTATGCTCTTATATGTATTTGATGGTGAAGTGGGTCAGCAACACGACGGTCATGGTTTTTTGAGGGCCTGGAGGGTACTGTGGGTGCAGGGTACGTCGGGGGCGTCCACTTGGAGATCCACGGTATGGGGGTCCCCTCACCAATAGTGACCCCTGCTTTACTCCACACGATCCAAAAACTGGAGCATGCAGACTCCACACATTGCCTTACAGCATGCATGTATGCTCTTTTTTTCTTGATACACACCCAAAGACTGGCTTGATGAGGTGCAAAGAGCGTCTGCGTGATGTTGAAAATCTCCATAGTTGTTGTCGGACGCTTGTGGCGTAGGCGTCTTGTCGCGATCCGCACCAGTGGCTTCATCGTAAGGTGTCGCGTGCCTGTGGGGAACCACACTCTAGATTTCAGCGAAAGAGATTCTCAGATTGAAAAACGTGGGCAACTTGCCAGGACTTGCCAGGACTTGCCAAGGTCAAAACTCTTGTGGCGGCTCCGCTTATCCGCCGGGCCAAGTACTTGGCACCACAGCGGACGGACTTTCTCTTTCGAAATACCGCCTTGGGAAGCCTCGTCAAGACGCTGCCATCTCGTCTTGACCGTTCTTTCGTTGCTTGGAGCGCTTGCGTGAGATGATGGGATCAACACCAACGGACGTCCTTCACACAAATTCCATCACGCTCTGCCGGATTAGGCATTAGCGATCTTAGAGAACAGAATGTTGGGGTCACACTATCTCCTACCTATTTGGGAACAGTTTTTCCAAGAGCGAGGTGAGATAAGGCGAGAAAATCCCACAATTACAGGGTGGACGATACATTATTGGCCGCGAGAAGTCGCACAGAACTCATTCCTTCAACCACGGTCTTCGAGGCTGTCACTGCAAAGTGTGTCAATTCTCTACTATAATTTATACCGACTGTGTTGGGTGTTTCGCTTTGAGGCAAGAACTGACTGATCTCCTGCCGTTAGGCAGGCTTGTGCAATCCTCTACAGCCAGCACACATCGATGCAACACACGAGCATCCCGCAAGCGACACTGATTACAATGACAACATTACAGGGTTTGACGGACATGAAGCTCAGTCATCAAGTCGATTCGAGGGTTGTAAGTCATCAGCCTAAACACCCTTCAAGCTGTACATCGTTAGATCGTATCCCACTAACTTATTCTAGACTCATTTAGGCTTTTCTTTCGTCTTCTGCCTCAAGGCCTTTTTCCAATCTTTAGGCGCATCCCGTGACTCTTGGATGCGCTCTGCTGATAAAGTCGATGGAAGCGCGCTCTTGTTAGGCGCAAAAAATCACTGCTATCAGTCTTGGTACCGCCCACCCTTTCCGAGACCGGGCGATGACTCTCTGGGACCATTAACTGGAATGCATGGATCTGCTTGGACACTGTATGTTTAGGAAGACGCTTACTCGACCAGACAGGTTCCAAGGCGAGTCCTACTGAGTCCTTGGCCAGAGAACACCGTGCGATCGGCGGTCAGTAAACACACAACACCATCTTCTGACATATGCATGGTACCCATAATATCGTACTTGAACTCTTTCAGTATGTGTGTGACTTCCGACTGATGAGGGTCGCTCTTATCCCAACCGCCACAGCTGCCTGATTGAGGATTCTGTATCGATGAGCCCTCAACTAGGTCCGTCTAGGTTGACTGTATGATTCTGCCATAATTTGAATAGGCGTCTGCAGCTAAGATATATCTTATGTAGCATCGTCTTTACGGGAGCTGAGGGTGGGCAAATCCTGTGTCAGAAGCTCGAAGAGGCCTCCAGCGTCATCTCACGCAGGGCAGGTTGGCAGCCTAATCCTGGCTGGATGCAGCATGCATCTCTGGACATTGAAATTGACATCGGCCAGCGTCGTGATAATAGCAGACTACATGCCGCAAAATAGTCTCGAGACTGCCAGCTTCATATGTGCGTTATCGCAGATCGCGTGGGGCCCGCAAGGAAGTGTGGGGCATTCCATTGGATCCACACAGGTAATGGCAAGTCGCGTACTGTTCACAACGAGGCCGCAACTGCTCTCCGTGGCCAGGTATTGGAGACGAGATTATATTAGTAGTTACAGGTAAGCCGGCGTCTTCATCTCGGTGTCTCCGGCGTCTGTGAGTATGCGACGCGAGGCGTTCGCGCGCCGTCCTTGTCCAGATGCGCGCACCTCATCCGCGTCTTCGATGTCGTCAATCCAAACGCACCTCTCAGACGCATGAGAAGGCCCCGACAGCGGCCACCTACAGAGACAAGCTCACCATATCATACGTGAGCTTGCATCTTTATCGCGTCTAGCGCTGTAACTCAGTGGGGTAATGTTCCTAATGCTACCTTGCGTGGGGAGCAAAAGCCGTTACAGAAAGGCAAATGTGGACAATTGAACGCTTGCGCAATCCCAAGCATGTATGCACTCATCCCGAGGTTTCTGCGGGTGGGCTTTTCTGCGCCAACTCGGACTGCCAGGACAATACAAATGTAAGTTGCGCGCAGCTGGTAGTGCTGTTTGTTAGATTGACGACCAGCGAAGATGACTCTCGAGCCCGCATCAGACAAGCGAATCGACTCTGAGGTCTTGTCAAAGGATGACACGTCCCTGAATGAATTGAACACACCGGTTTCGAACGATCTGAAGCCTAAGAAGGTGCCGTGGTATGCGTACATTTGGGATTACGAGCCGGATCGCACACACGAAGAGCGCGTCTTTGTATCCAAGCTCGATGTGTATCTGATCACAATCTTGTCACTTGGCTACTTCATCAAAAACCTCGATCAGACCAACATCAGCAATGCTTTCGTGAGCGGTATGAAGGAAGATCTGGCCATGAACGGAAACCAAATCAACTTGATCGACACTGCCTGGACGGTCGGCTACGTTGTTGGTCAGATACCAAGTCAGATTATTCTGACGAAGGTTCGACCGTCAGTATGGGTACCTAGCTGCGAGCTGGTATGGACCATGTTGACCTTCACACTGGCTGCCGCAAAAACGAGCAACCATGTTATCGTCATTCGTTTTTTCATCGGACTTGCAGAATCTATATTCTATCCAGCTGCGCACACTGTACTTGGAGCTTGGTACAAACCTAGCGAACTCGGCAAGCGAGCGTGTGTCTTTCATGCCTCGTCTGCCGTTGCGGCAATGTTTTCTGGATACCTTCAAGCTGCTGTATACAAAGGCTTGAATGGCGTACATGGATTCGCAGGTTGGCAATGGTTGTTTGTAGGTTCACTTTCTCATCGTCACTCTGTACTCGCTGACACAGTTCTCAGATCATGGATGGTGTCATCAGTGCTCCAATCTGTTTGGCTGGTTTCTTCCTCATTCCCGATCTGCCTGAGAACACTCTAGCATTTTATTTGAACGATAGTGTAAGTGGCTTGTCTCAACATTTAGAGCACGGACGCTGATATTTAGCAGGATAAGGCTCTGGCTAAGAGTAGAATGGAGAGCGTCGGTCGCGCGCCACGCAAGAAGCTTACTTTGGAGACATTCCGTCGAATTTTCAGTGAGTGTTTGTTTGCGGAACTATTCAAAGAGTAGTAACCAGCTAATAGCGCCTGTAGGTCGTTGGCATGTCTATCTCTTAACCATCTTGTACATCATTTTCATCAACATCAGCCCTTCCGGCAGTGTCAACCCCTTCTCACTCTGGCTGAAGTCTGAAGGGCTTTCGGTGTCTAAGATTGTAAGCATGCCACGCTACTGACTGGCGATATGCTGACTACTCAAGAACATCATACCGACAGCCAGCTCTGCCATTCAACTCGTCTTGACCGTTTCTCTAGCCATCATATCTGACGCCATCCGCCATCGTGCACGCGTCATGTCAGTCAGCACGTTTCTCGGGGGATTTGCTGCTATGTGTCTCGCCATTTGGAACATTCCTTCTGGCTTGAAATGGTTCTCGTTCTTCCTTCAGCGGGCATCGGTACCATACGGGCCGCTGAGCATGTCTTGGGCCAATGAAATTTGTGGTGCGGATGCTGAAGAGAGAACCATCGTCATCGGTGTTATGAACTCAATGGGATACGCTTTCAACGCGTTTGTACCACTTTTGACCTATCCTCAGACCGACGCTCCTAGATTCAGGAAAGGATTCATCTACTCCACGTGCGCATTCGTAGCGCAAGCTCTGATAACCGCTGCTGTCGCCTATATGTACAAGAGAGATCTAAAGAAAGGAGATAAGGCAGCTGCCGGCGACGAGGAGGAAGTGAGCGATGCAGTCTTGATTGGCGCGACACGAACCACAGATCTCTGAGAAGTCTACGCTCATTCCAGGCGAATAATCGAGTCCGCACCAACAGGAGCTCACCGCTGGTCCCTACGCACAGTGGACTTGTGGCAGTGCAGAACGCCTGAGCTGTCAGCCAAGTCTGCCTGACGCAAGCCGCACGAATGACAAGTCTCAAGCGTGTGTTGGCATGGCGGTGGAGAAGGGAGCGGGCAGTGCAAAGCTCAGCGGAGCCACTCGGCGGAGCTCGGCAGAGCAACGTCAGCCACAGATCCGAATCTTCCGCCCGGGGTTCCGCTTAACACCACTCACTGCGCCACGGTACGTAGTGGTCACGCGCCACTCATGAAAGAAAGCTTAGATGAATAAGCCTGTGCCGGTTTACCGTTCGTGCCCATGAAACGGTTGCGTATGTACATACCCGCTCGATCCGTATGTAGTATATAGAGACCAAACCGCCCACTTTCTGTTGGATCTACACTCCGAGTGCCTACAACGTCACATACATCATACTGCATCAAATCAAAGTTAACTCACAAAAGCTATAGCCTCATCAAGTCTACCCTCCGATATGCCACTCAGTTCTTTCAGAGATGCCATTGGGCATGTTGAGAATGCCTTGTACATGATGAAAGGGAGACGGGAAGACGATCAGGGCTCCGGTTTGGCATACGGCAGCCACTATCCACAATACCACAACTCGGCACCCATTCCACCTCAACATCCTCCACCACAGCAGAACTACGGTCAACCTCCATACTCCCCTCCAAGTGGCTGGTCACAGCACTGGGACCAGGGTTCGCAGCGCTACTACTACATTGAGCAAGCCACTGGGCGCTCGCAATGGGAGCCACCAGCAAACCAATACCACCAGCCGCCACGACCTACATCGTCATCACACTCGCAGCGGAACTCTGGCGATCACACACGAGGCAATGAGTCTGGAGAGTACAATCGGCAACCACACCTGAGGCCTCATAGCAACTCGAATGCGTCACAAATGTCGAGAAACGGCAGCCCGCTGCCGAGAGCGATGTCTATCCCACCTGGGTATTCCCTCGACATGAAGACAGGGCAGCTTGTTAACACTATGTTGCCACCAGCAGGACATCACAGCGCGCCTGTCAAGTACTGGTGAATGAACTCAGGCTAGGTGGATAAGCCGCAATTTGGATGAAGCTACGCTATTGCACAACATAACATTACGAAGACACGACCTTGCGTACTACGCATTGCAGGCTCAGAGGCGCTGGAGGACGAACCCAGTCTAGCCTAAATATAGGAGGGCATACAAAAGGCCGAGCCATAATGCGTAGGATCCCTGTAGAGATGATTATGGGAAGAAGGATTGACCATAAGAGGGACTGCATGTATGAGACGAGGGTATAAACGATGGGCTCATGAAAGCCATGATGTGCCTACCACACTATTTAGTTCTGTATCAACCTGTACTGTGTTTGAAACACCTTACTGTAAACTTTCTTTTCTTTTGGCGTAGACCTCGACGCATGCTTAGAAGCAACAAACTCTACCCTCCCTTCTGCATTCCACACACCAACTCTTGGGTCCCAAGTTGCGACATCCACACCTCCCAACTTCTCCAAATACTTTCCTATACTTCTTGGCGCCCTGAGTCCATTTCTCTTGATATCCTTGACGAATTGTCGCTCGTCATCTTCGCGAAACCCTAGGTCTACCACCGTCGTCGTGCCGGATGGTGTATATAACAGAATCTGCACCAGATCGTACAAAATTGCTTCGCCCCAAGCCACGGCATGATTCCAAAACAGCGAGTCGACCTCGGGTAAGAATCCAAATTTATTCAAGAACGAGCACTCGATGTCTTCGTTTCCCAAGCATAATGTAAGGAGAGGGAGTACATCGAGTCGTGGCGAATTTCCCCCAAGAGGATAATGGAGCTCGATCTCAATTTTTCTCGGCTTCAGCACAAACGTATCCTCGGTATCTACGCTTAGAAAGAAGTCATGCAGGAACCGCGAGAGAAGCTGCTGGTCGACCCGGATGCGGTGCACGATTTGCGAGACATAGAGTGGGCCGAACTCCCGCCGTGTTGTTTGGCAGACTTGGTTCAACGCGTACACTTCGCCTCGATGAGAATTCTTCCTTCGCCAGTGACTAGAGAATTCGCTTCGTGGCCGCAGACGAATGGTTTTGTGGCCAACATTGGTGTCCACGCCCTCGATAAGGTAAGCGTAGATTTCGTTACGGATCTCTGAGGGTTTGTTAGTTTGACAAGAAGGTCATGAACGTCGACGGAGGTCTTGCCTGCTGGGAAATCCAGAAACCCTATTTGAGGTCTGGGAGACATCGCTGGTGCTTGTTCATAGTGTAGTTCTGGGCGCGCAATGGGCAATCCGAAGTGGTCGTGCATGTGGATGCCTAATGTGGAGGGGCTACTGGTAGCACAAGTGGGGTTCCTCCCGCACCATCGGTCGCACCTCGTAGCTGTCGCGATGAGCATGACAGCTGCTGGATACCCACACAACACTATGATCTCTTATTGTCCACTGCTTTCCCTTCCAGGCGAGTTGCGCAACCGCATCTATGACTACTGCCTCGAGTCTGGGCCTGTCACAGTCCCTCCGACTCTGGCAAGGCGACCGCACTTGTACTCCCTCTTTGGCGGTCTTCGGTATACTTCAAGAGTGTTGTATCTTGAGTTTACACCTATATATCTCCAGAAGACAACTATCTTGGTCCACTCGACGAATCCTGGAGGTTACATCTCTGCTGTTTATTCAAAACAACGGCCTTGTCTGGGTAGCCACAATTGTGTAAATCGATTGCGTCCAAACATGTATGGCCAGATAAAAATATGTGTTCGGATAGGTGATGTGATTGACCTCACCTCTTTTTTTGGACTGCAAGCACGAGCAACCTGTGTGCAGGTCGAGTTCGCTTCTACTTCAGTCATACCTCCTGTCGTCGACAACATTACAGATCTACTGGGGCTGATCATGAACGCCTTGTGTCCCATTGATTTCGAAAACTTGGTCGAAGGCATCCTGTTCCGTTGCAGCTTGCGCTCTCAGGTCGTTTTCAAACTCTACCAACATGTTCTGCTCAAGGACCTGTTTGGCGATACTGCCGTTCGCAGCCCGCGAAACTGGCTCGACCGTCAAGGCTTACGAAGTCTTGACTTCCTCGAGGTGGTGATGGAATCTTCCGAAGGAGTCTTGCGAGATTCGCCAAATCGCAATGCGGTACCAAAAAAGACTGCAAATCTACTTGGGTTCCATCTGCATCGAGAGCATATTCCTAGGAACAATGGCATCGAACTACGGGCATCACCGCCACAAGAGAATCAGTAACAGACGGGTCGGACTGCCTTGAAATTACTTGCTCGTGTTGGATTTTACTGAGAACTTGAAGTTCAACCCCTGCTGGAGCCTGCGATCGAGGACCGCTACCTCTCTGTGTTTCATATCTTCGATACATTCGTAGTGGAGACTATAAGTCCCCCAGAGGCAGCTACGCCTCCTCTTGAGGCCTATATGCATATGCGCTTACAAAGGCGACTCCTTCTAAGGCTTCAATGTCAACTCGGAAAAGGCCACACAGTCCTGCGCGCTAGTCAACATCTGCCCCACATAGATGCAAAGCACCGACCACTCGGCATCCAACGCCTGGAAACGCCGCCCGGTGATCAGTCTGATTGCGTGCTTTGGTGTTGTTCGGCGTTCTCAACGGCATCTACTTCATGCTTCCATACCCCTCCACAGCCCGAGGCTTCACAACGCGAGATGCAGCCCCGCCGACGTCTTGAGATCCCTCCAGTCAAGGCCGCTTGCTTAGCATGGTACGCACAAGATTCTGACAATGAGCGTCCGGAGCGTTTTGAATATCTACTGAGAACGATGCAGCCGCGCTTCAAAGGCTCGTTGCAATGGCGAGAACCCATGTAATCGAGTAAGCCTGTGATCTCAAGATTACGACATGGTTAGTCGCTTACACTTTGATCAGTGTGGTGTCAATGGGAAAGCCTGCCAATATCTTCCCAGTCGAAGGGGACGAGTGGTCCGCGCATCAGCGACTCCACCGTCCATAGGCAATTCTGCAGGGTCGCCCGCCAGCGTGGAAAGTCTTAGCAACGATGTTCCAAATAAGAAATTGAAGATAGCTTCTAGCCCTCAAGGAGCCTTGCCCTCACACGTTAGGAGCGCTTCAGCAAGCGTCCGCATATACGGCAGTAATCAAGCGATGCACGTCCACTCATAACAATACGTGTGAATTGAGCACGCACTAACGTATGACAGTCTCGATGCATACTATCTTCTAATACATCCTGGCTTGCCCATCTTACCTCCTCCAAGTGCCAGCACTTCAGGTCAGCAGTCAGCAGATAAGGAGAGTCAATACTGCTCGGCCTCACCATTGCTTCACGCCATTGCTGCACTCGTTGCTTTGATACCAAAAAGCAGTGAGTATGGCTGCACAACGACTCACGCACGGGCAGCACGCCATGAGTATGCCGAGCATTGCTCTAGGTTGGCTGTCAGATGTATTAATAACGATATGGACACAACAGGTCAGCTGACCCGCAGCCGGTTCCATCAAGATCTACCAGTACACCTTGAAAGCACAATAGCTAATCTTCTTGTTGCGATATATGACTACAATTACCGTGGATCCATGATGCGAGCACGCACCAGGACGTCATCCGTCGTGACCATGGCGGTGGACTTGGGATTACACGACATTGGCTCTACGACTTCACTTGACACTGAATGCAAACAGCGGATCTGGGCTATGATTGTGAGTCAATCTACGATCTCTTGCTAATCATCAGGCTGACCACAAACTTCAGCTGTTTTTCGCAAACAAGCTGTCAATTATACATCACTTGGTAAGGAGGTTGAATCAGTATGAGAAAACATGTGAATAACACTCAGTGCAGCCACCACTAATGTTAGTTGGCGATCCGAGGTTTAAGACGCCACCTCCACTTTTGGGAAATAGGCCAGAGGTAGACTCGCCCCACGCCATCGAAGGAGTTCCCACTGACAAATGTAGCTATGGGCATCCATTCTGGGTGCACAAGATGTACTTCTTACCTCTCAAGCACAGGTACCAACCCTCAAAAAGTTGGAAGTCCTTGACGCGACCGTATCTTCATATCTCAAGGATCTTGATTGCCCCCTTTGGGGCTGTGAGTCCAACGACCCCGAAGGATTAGCCACATGTCACTGGTGGGCGATGGCTAGAATTGTTGTACACAGGTATATTATTTGCCACCAGGACATACCGTTACGAGGCTAATCGACCTCGACAGTGCACGCATAAGACTACATCGTCTTTCGGCGTTTGCTGACATTCCGGCATTCGTAAACAAACACTGCGATATGACTGCGTTGCAAGACGCGAAGCATTTTCCTATCCCCGTGACAAATTGTCAAGAGCTTCCTTCTCCAGAATCACTCCCGGACAGTCCAAAAATCGATGATTGGCCATCAGCTGAAGCTACTGGTCCGTTCAGCTCACAGGCTTCAGCCGAAGTCTGCCTGAAATCCGCTTTCGTCGTACTGCGAATGTTCAGATATCTGACAGAAGTTCTCGTCGACAGGCACTTCCAAAATTCCGGCCTAGACCTTCTGCCCGAAGACACAAGAAGAGCAATAAAGGCCTCTCTACCAAACACAATGCCGCTCATGGCCTGTAGCGCGATGCAGGCGTGCTATGTGATGATTATGACCCTGTACAAGGTCAAATACACGTTGATGGCTGATCAAACACCTGGAGAGGCTTCGACTTCGCCATCCAGTCTTGATTTCGTCGAGACAGAGCGTTTGGTTGAGGAACTCAGGCATGGTGTGAGAGACAGCCTGCATATGCTGGACAAGTACCAGACCGAGTTTGGACACATCAAGGACATGTACGAGGAGCTTCAGATGGTGTATCAGGTTGCCTTTGTGGACGTCTAAGTCAGCAGATCGGAAAGGACTTCCATTTTAAAGGCTACCGGCCGGTGTTCGAGATTTAAACGCCGATGGAAAACCTTCGAAGTGGGGTATTCATGCCCCACCAATGATACGAACTGAATAGCCTCAATCGGCTAGCTGGATCTCGACTTACCTCATCAGTTCTTGATATCTTGAACCTTGCCTACCGTTGCACACTTGCCCACCAATCGTCACGTCATGAATCAAAACTCCCATGCCAAACCAACTTCGGGAATGGACAATCCCACCTTACCTCAGGTCATAATGGGCCTTCTCGAGCCATGGCATTTCATGCTAGTCTCTTGTTCCTACATTCCATCTACCATTTCTCATTTGTATGCAACTTCCAGCCTTACCGCGCTCTTGTCCTGGGATGCCTTCCAGGGCGCTTGGTTCAGCAGATTTTGGTCCTGGGCTGGTCCCCGCATCCGTGAAGGCAACGGCCCTCGCATTGCTGCATTGCTCGAAGGAAGGGTGACCGGTGCTCAGGTCGTCGATGAGGTCGTGGGCGAGCCAGTAAGCGGGGTCGTTCTCGACATTGGTCCCGGCTTGGGTTACTGGGTTGATCTGTATCCACGTACCGATGTACCCCTCAATAATGAAGACCCGTCTTTGCGCAAAAGAGATGGTAAGGGCAAAGGGATCACAAAGGTCTACGGTGTTGAGCCAAATACGCAGGCTCATCCTGGATTACGACAACGCGCAAACGCTGCGGGACTCGAAAGCATTTACGAGATCCTGCCTGTGGGCATTGAAAGCATTGCGAAAGAGACGGTCGTCAAGAAGGGCAGTGTAGATGCTATCGTCTCACTACTCTGTCTGTGCAGCATCCCTGAGCCCGAGAAGAATATCAAAGAGCTGCATAGTTACCTCAGGCCAGGAGGTAGATGGTATCTGTATGAGCATGTGGTGACAAAAGCCAATTTGCCGATGCGGTTATACCAAAGTAAGTTTCTTTTCATGATACCGTCGGTATCCCGAAACTAAATCAATGCCAGAGTTCGTCAACTTGTTCTGGCCGCACGCTCTTGGCGGATGTCAACTGTGCAGAGATACCGAGAAATCGTTGCGCGAAGCTGGGCCGTGGTCAAAGGTGGACCTCAGGCAGCCGCCCATTGAGCCATGGCACGCGGTCGTCCCTCACATTTTCGGCACGCTGACAAAGTAAATGCTGAATGGATCCGCATCTCATAGGTTTGATGACTATTTGGCAAATTGTGTACGTCGAGCGACAACGCGGGCATCACCTTGGAAGAAAATCTGGTTGAAATCAATGGTAGAATGCCGTCAGTCTCATAATATTTCAGGAATGTCAAAACATGAGTATTATAGGTTAGTGACAAGGTTGGCTCTGCACTTGGCTCGGATTCCCAACAGTATCGTTTAGCATCAGAGACAAATCCTGTTCATCAACGATAACAAAAAATCTCACATTTACCATCAGGCATCCAAGACCAATAAGTCGGGGTGCTTAAACCCTTTCGAATAGGTCCGTCGAGACTACCGTGGGGCTCGATTTGCGTGTTCACAAGACAAAATATTCATTTGGTTTTCTGGATGAACCCTTTTCAGCCATGTGAACCATATTTGACCTGCTGAGGATATATAAGTCTTTGCAAACCGTTCATGAAATCCTCATTCAACTTGGAAGAAAATACGCTAACCTCACAAAACATGTGCTTCCCATTCCTAAGTCTGCCGGGCGGTGAGTAAGCTGATTTCCATAGACCAATACCAGCTAACAGCTTCAAGAGATACGTAACCATATCTACACTCTCCTGACAATGGATGGCGAATCAAACAAGACTCTGAGCCGTTCCGAAAGTCGTGACGGATCCTACGAAGCGCTTACCAGAACCTGCCAGCAGCTCCGAAGCGAGTATTTACCCGTGCACATGAGGACACAAAGCAGATGGACAACCTCCATAGCTCTCGAAGACGTGAACGCCTATATCGAGGCCTTCTTCGGCCGGGACAAACACTTCAGAGCGCTGCCTCGCAAACTATGCGTCATGCTCAAATCCCTCGACCTTGTGACGCCTCAAAACTCGTCTCCAGTCGATTTGATCCCTCTTCTTCTTTATCTCGAATACTTCCCCGGTCTCGTATTGGTGTTTGTGGCCGACCGCCGTGGATCAAAAAGACCTCTCACCGGCGAAGAAGATGAGGAGTCATACGGCTTGAATATCACACTGTCTAGTCGTACCAGGATCGCTAGAGACGTAACCAAAGGTAAGATCACCAGTGCTACATATAAGCGGGATCAAGATATTGGGGGAGAGATACGGATTGACTTCAAGCCTGAATTGGCCGAGGTCTGCACAGGAGAGGTATGGCGAACCATGGCTGCGTGGCGCAAACGTAAGATGGAGAGTCGATACTATCAGTCTCTTCCTCTGGGAAAATTCAGAGGCGGCTGGCTGCAATTCGATGTTGATGTGAATCTTGATCTGGACGGTATCACGCCTTCCCAGTGGGCTGCAAAGGCTGCGAGCGATAGAGCGGTGAGGGCGAAGAAGCACAACGTGTACTTCTTGCGGTGCATCAACCCATGAGGGATGTATTGAGACCTTGCGATGCTGTTGCCTTCGCTGTTGCCTTGTAAGGCTGTTGCCCTTACGCAGAGGATAGTAGAATGTGTTTAGTATTCTTCATATGCAAAGAGCGTCACTCGTCCTTCCTTAATTTGTTCCAGTATTATGTGTGTTGGAGTTTGCCACATTATAATTTTTGATTTAAGGGAACCCTGCGTCTTCACATGAGCTCAGATTCGATGCTGACTTTGAGCCTGTGTCCTGGATTGTTCAGCGTGGCGACTGCACCTTCGCAAACGCGCCTGCCCGCTCCTACGATGCCAAGCATCACCACAAAGTTGTGCCTCACCCCACCTGCTCTACTCTCACCCTTCATCTCACCCTTGATTCCAAGCTAGCTGTCACAAGCTCCACTTCACCACGTGTTTGAGGCTGTCTCGTCGTTCTTACTGGTCAGTCCCACTATGAAGCCCCACATTGGCTACTACGAGTGCCTAAACCCCGCCTGGAGAGGGTGTTGTACTGCGATAAGGTGGATTAGTATTGGCGAAAGACAACATTCTCACCTTCACCATGTCTTCGATCGCTCTCAGTAGCATATAAAGAGCGACTGGCCCCGTACCCAAGCTTGCCCTTTTGGATAGCACACCCACGTCTTTGCCAGCTCGCCCTACAGGCTATCTCATCGTCGACCATGGAGTAAGTTGTAGCGCTGTTTGCGTATGTCAAGCTTGTGTGTGTGCTAACACAATCAGCATCAAGCGTAGTATCACACCACCGCCACCAATGGATACCGACAAAGTCCTGCTGCCTCCACTCACTCCAGGCGCGCCTCTGCCAAAGACATTGATTCCGCCCTCTCCTGGAGTCCCTCGTTCTCAGACACTGGCAGCTAGCTCAAAGACTACAACAAAACTAAATGACCCGCCGTTGAGCAAGCGCAGTCACATTGTGGGCGTAAATAAGACGAGCAAATGTCGAAAAACTATGACCAATGTCCCCAAAATCATTGAGTGCGTCTCCCAGAACGAAAAGACTTCTAGTCTTCTAGACCTTCCTGGCGGTATGTGTACCTCCGTCAATGTGACGTGAAGGGGCCTGATCACTAACAATACCTAGAAATCCGAAACATGATTTACTCTTACACCGCTGGATCTCGTCAAGCACTACTAGTGCATCGCCCTCGCATCGCATCTCTCCGCCCTAGAACACGACTCGATAGGCACCGCGCGCTCAAATCTGATGTCACTGAGAAGGAACAAGACACAGCAATTGCAGGCGGTAATTCTCGTGCCAAGTCAGCACTTCTCGTGCGCGACACCAGCCGACCATTCTTTGGTCTTACACAAGTCTGTCGTCTTATCCGCCAAGAGTTTAGGCCGATACAGATGCAATATCAAGAGATTGGCATGGATCTTGTGGACGTGGGGACGTATCTGAACACTTTTTACCCTGATGCTGCTGCAAAGCTCAAGGTGCTGTCGACATCCAACGATCGGAAGGTGGACATGCCATACACAGGCAACATGACTATTGCCGTTGGAGACAAGGTCAAGGGGATTGAGAAGTCTGCAGAAGGTATTGATGTCCTACCTCTCCTCGATGTATGGGCCAACTCTTTCAAGATTGAGGCTGGTTTCGGTCGATATATGCAAGCACACTACAATGCCACTGCAGACGGCGAGGCGAAAGACTTGTAAGTCGAATACTGCTGCTTCACCGCTATACCATGGCTAATTGTTGCAGATATCGCCTCTTTGGTCGCAAGGTCCAGATCGATCGAAGATGTTCTCCGATGAATACCATCTGGCGAGACATCCTACGCACTCGTGCTCTTGAGGCGGTGAAAATACATCGCCAGCCCGTAGGCTCTCTGCCTGTCTCCGTTGCCAACGTTGCCATAGCCCCCGCCGCGATTCTCCCCGCTCACGTTCCTATTGCTTCTGGTCCGCGTCCATACATCCACCTCATATTCAAACGCGAGCGTGCAGCCGGATGGATGACCGAGTTTTACTCGCACGTACCACAGTTGTGGCTCTCGGCCAGGGGGTTTGACGCCATGGAGCACTTCGAGATCAAGGTCGGCGTTGCGCCTGCATCTAGCAAATGATCTCTAACGCTCAAAACATGATGTTAGCGCTCTTGGTTGCTGCGTCGAAACGTCGCAGATGGTTGCTGTTGATTGTTCAAAAGCATTCTCTGCCGCTGTCGTCGACACCGACCTTGGACTCGTAGTTGGTCATTGCGAGGCGGACGCCTGGGAATATTGAAAGTCTGCTGCGCTCCGTTTCATTCTTGTCAATTCTTGCCTTGCCGACACATGGTCACGCATCGCTAGCAGGCGCACTGAACATCTGCCATCTTCATTCATCTCACGCCTGTGCGCCATATCCGCCTATCTGTAGCATATCATCAGTCAAATCTACTTCAATATCAACCGCGCACGTAAACATCTGTAGTGAGACATGAAGCAACGAGACTCGGTGGACAACAGACCCCGGTGTTGGTGGCGAAGGACATAGGCGAAGTGGAGACAGGGTTCAATTTGGGGTGATCTGCCCGATGCAGCCTCCATCGCCGCACGGTTGTTGATTGGTCTGTGACGTCAACTCCTCACTATCATTCCTAAGCCTGGCAGCTGACGGTCCTCAGCTTTCATGGTCACGGTCAAAAGGCGCGCTCCAACATGGTCTTTGCTCACCGTCCAACGTGCACAATGTCATCGATGTTAACTTGAGCATTGGGATTTGCAGCCGCCAGCCCCTGTGCCGCGCTTCTCTAGCTGCAGCAATGCGTCTTGAGGTCACGCACCGTTGTCGAATTGTTTGTGGCTGCCGTCCCGCCTCTAGCGCATACAAACAATCATCTCCGCAGCATGCAACACTTGTATCGCGACACGTATTGATGCTGCTATCGCACACTGCTACCTCTTCTTAATCCTTCCGCCCCTAATCTTGATCGAGCTCCACTTTCTGAAGGCATGAACAGCGCAAATCTCGGCCCATCTCCACAAGCGTGAGGTCATTGACAAGGATCGCAACCAGTTGGTCCTTCGCACCCTACAGCTGCTATTTTAAGCGCAACGGTTTTTCATACTCAATATGTCTCAGGCAGATCCGTACGCTCGTCGCGTATCGTTCGCTTCCACTATAACTACTCCACAGCCTTCATCGGTATCCGCTTCAGCATCTTTCGTTGCTGCTGATACGGTTGCAAGCCGCTCGCGCATCCGTTCCAAATCTATCATGGCAAACAGACCTAAAAGCATGACTGACTTTACTGCACTTATGGACGCTTCCATGCCTCTGTTTGAGAGCAAGACCAATGTCCGAAGCCTATCGCCAGAGGGGATGTCCCAAGAAAGAAAGTCTCCGGAGAGAGGAGAAAGAGCTGCAGGACATTCTCGCAAGAGGCCCAGCATGTCGCTGGCCCAAGGGTTGATAATCAATGGCGAGCTACACCCACCCAAGTCGCCTTACAGGCAAACGCATAGCAGAGAAAGCCAGGATGCCAGTACCCATGGAGTAGAGACCGGCGAGGAGAGTTTGTTTTACGCGTACGCGCTAAAGGTATGTTCGAGCCTATGAAAATGCACGGCACCAATGCCAACACAGTACAGAGTGACTACGCCAACTCTCCTCCATACCTTCTCACTTTTGCGACCTCCGAGGTTTGCGCACAATGGTGGTCGCTAGTCCAGCGCGGATATCCCGAATCTACGCGACCCGGCGCCCAGCTCTTCGTGCTGAAGACAGAAGATATGCAGGCTATCCAGGACGACTCAAAGTTCCTGGAACTGCGCGGCAAATGGTTCTTTACTTCACAAGACCGTTCTAATTGTGCGACACCTGTCATACCACTCCAAGGTGCCACTGGCCATCTTATTGCAAGGGCACCTTTGCCGAAGTCCCAATCAGTGCCCGAGAAGGCTACATACACACCAGTCGACAGCTTAGCAGAAAAACTGGAGAGACTCTCTTCTGTGGTAGAGAGTAGTGCTGAGCACATCCACGCTCTATCTGTCGCTCAATCTGCTGGGTTGCAGCGTATGCAAGAGATAAATGAGAGCAATAGCACTCAGATCAAGGCGCTCGCAGAGTCTCAAGCCAAGCTGCAATCGCTTATCGATCAAAATGCGTCGCACTACATTGCTCTCTCCAACACATCTTTCAGGTCCCACGAGCAGGTCAAAGACGTGTTGCAAGCCACTACTGCCCAGATCCAGAGCCTGAGTGGAAGTCAAGAACAGCTGGCGCAGACTTGTAAGGCCATGATGCGCAGTATCGAGAGTCTCGGTTCTTCAGTTGAGCACATGGGTGCAGTTTCGCCGCCCGCGCCGTCCGCGCCGTTGTCTGATGCGTCGATAATGCACTCTCTGTCGCCAGTGTCGCGTAAAACATCCGCAACGGACAAAGTCAATCCAGCGCCCAGAAAGCTCAACAGGCGAATTCGGGGCGTTTGGTACGAGTACGATGATGGTGAACCGAAGATTCATGGCGCGCCCAGGAAACTCGCCCCTGCCCCCAGCCTCACTTCCACTCACAAAGCACCTTCCACACCACCAAGGACACCTAGGAAGCTCAATCAGACATAAGAGAGCACCTATAGAGCAAGACAATTGCTTCGCCTCTTTGTGTCCCAGTGATTGTGTTGGCATGAATCTCGATCAGCGACTGCACCTTCTCTCTCACTTGCACACTTTCAAGACTATGAATCAAGCTAGCCTGGTAGTTGCCAAGCCCTGTTTCCGTTGCTCGTACCTTCACTTACCACATCAAAAACCAACAAAGCCCCAAACAACAATAACCCTACAACTGCGACACATTACTATGAAGTTGCTCATCACGACTGCCTGGCTCCTTGGAGCACTCTTGGCCTGCGTCCACGGACTACCCACCATCTTGAACGGCACCATAGTTCCACACCTGAACAAAACTGATTTTGTGGTCCACAACTCTCTCACCATCAATGGCGCCGTCAACCCATCACCAGGATCGACTCAGCAGGATCCCACACCGGGCTGGTGCAACTTCAACCTTGGGCTAGTCGAGCACTTCCCCCCCGATCCTTATGGCCGACGTGCCTCCATCTACGTTGGCGGTCTGTGGGACGGCAACGGCAAAGGTGTGAATTGGGAGTGGGACGACGGCACACCTGCGCTCACCAACGGTCGCCCCACCGAGCGCCGCATCGAGTACGGTCCCAGGCGTATCTTCGACTTCATCCGTCGCGGCGACGCGCTGGAGTTTTCATGGCATCATACTGACAACAATAACCCTGCGCACGAGTGGATGGAGTTCAACTTCAACGGAAATAGGTGGAACGATCGAGATGGCAACTGCGGTCAACGTCATTGCTGCAAGACTGGGCCGTGGTATCCGGATGGGAAGGACAGGAAGCTGCGGGGAACCAATTGTGGATTCTCCTGCCCTTGATTGGAGGAATACGAATCAAGAGGTTACTTTTGAAAGGCATTTTATAGCAGAGGCGATAGTTGAACTTTACATTCTGAGAGAGAACTGAAAACTCACATCATTTCACCCTTGAGCCATTCAGAACCATACAGCATAGATGCGCTACACGATAAAAGGTGTATAGCGGACCAGACTGCTCAACAAGCAGAGCAAAAGTACAGAGTCGTCTTCCAGACACTTTTGCAACGGAGAACAGATCATGTGTCACGCTCTTATCTCTTGCAACGGGAAAAAACATATTTGTTGCCTTGGCTTGAACATACACACCCCTCTACATTTCTGATCCCTCTCTTCTCCCAGCTTCCTCATCCCCCTTTTCGCCGCCCACCCGCTCAGGTACAGACGTCTCTGCAGGCGCCTCCCGCTTTAGCGTGACCCTCTTAATCCCAAATGTCGCCAGCAGTCCCAGCGCAGCAACGACTGTGTACACAACAAACGCGCCCTTCAACGCATATATGAACGCACTTCTCACCACACTCCTCTGCCCCTCCTCCAGCTCTGCTACAGCACTCGCTTGACTGACCGCTTCGCCGCGTGCAAGCTGCTCTGCGAACGACCCCGGCACACCTGCAGCAACGATGCTTTCGAGCGAGCCGCGCATCAGCGCCTGGAACACGACCTGTCCTAGCACCACCCCAATAGCGCCGGCGAGCATGCGCACGAACCCGAACGTCGCAGTGCCGACTGCCATGTCCTTTGCGCTGATACGAGTCTGCAGTGCGATGAGCGGAGTGTGGAAGGTTGGCCCGAAGCCTGCGCCGATCAGCACGAGGAA
Source organism: Stagonosporopsis cucurbitacearum (assembly GCA_016920805.1). NCBI lineage: Eukaryota > Fungi > Ascomycota > Dothideomycetes > Pleosporales > Didymellaceae > Stagonosporopsis > Stagonosporopsis cucurbitacearum. The sequence goes on along the minus strand of JAFEKD010000011.1, from coordinate 306,236 downwards.
GCCGATACTCTTGCCCATGTCAAAGTGCGTGGAGAGAGAGATCAATGTGCCAAGCCCTGCGGTTGTGAGCAGCATACCGCCCTGTAGCCAGTCCATGAAGCGACCTGTCTTTTCGATGACGAAGCCGGAAGTCAGTGATACGAGGGTGAGCGGTATGGCGAGTGCGAGCATGAGCACCCCCGTGCTGGAAGGGCTGCGGCCCGCCACGAGCTGGAAGTACAGCGGTACGAAATAAGCCACTGAGTTGAATACCAGAGCGTCGAAGGCGCAGACGCCGAGGGCGCTGAGATTGGAGCGGTCGCGGAAGATGCGGAGTGGCATTATGGGGGAGCCGTTATGGGTATCTTCCCACCATTGAGTGAGTGGGAAGAGGATGTATGCTAGAGCGCCAAGTATGAGGAAGGTGATGACCATTGGAGAAGCGTAGCTTGTCGTACCGCCAGTCTGCAGACCTACAAGGAGGAAGATGGTTGCAGCCAGGATGGTGAATATGCCAAGCCAATCGATAGAAGCCATACCGGCTAGGAAAGCCGTGCGTGGGTTGTGTAGATGTAGTGTAAAGTAGAGCAGGATGATGGCGAAAGAGACTATGGGGAGATTGATGTAGAAACACCATCGCCAGCTGAGGTTTTCTGCAAAGACACCTCCAAGAACAGGGCCCAGAGCTGACGCAACAGCCCAGACGGCACCCACGATCCCAAGATAGAAAGATCGGTTGCTAATACCGTTAGTCACACTTGTCAACCGGCATTTATACATAGAGAATAACATACCGGATAGTGAACAGATCACTAACACAGACATAGACCAGACAGTTCACGCCTCCTCCTCCAAGGCCTTGCACGGCTCTCCCAGCAACTAGCATAGGCGCATCAATGCTGACCGCACAGATGATACTCCCAACAAGGAAGACGAAGTTTGCAACAAGAAGCACTGGCTTGCGTCCGAACACATCAGCCAACGTCCCCCAGAAAGGTATCGATGATGCATTGGCAAGCAGGTAAGCTGATCCGGTCCATGCATACAGAGAGTCTGGGATATCAAAGGACTCTGAGATGGTAGGAAGGGCAGTCGGTATCAATACTGTGTCCAAAGCCACAAGAAATATGGAGATACACAGAGCTGTGTAGGCGAGAAGTACCGACAGCGGTGGACGCGAGCTTGGTTTAGGCGACGTGGTGTCCGCAGTGGGGTCGCTGAGCGACGCGGCCATGGACTTCTCTGTGATTTTTGCTGATGACTTGACAATTGCAGCAGTCGAGTCGATTGTCAAGGATGTATGTCTCGACGATCTTTCTGAAGGAATGCGACTGTCCCTGGCGTTTCCCGGTCCCAGTCGTGAGACATCCAGTTTGTGATCTGGTGGGCTCGAAGCAAGATCTGCTGTTCGAATATTATGCGCCATTGTGACTTGAGCCCAAAAGTATGTGAGCTCACACGTGGCGCTGGAAGTTTTCAGTGTACTCTACAGCTCTTGTAAACCTGTTCAGAAGGCAAGAGCCAAAGACCGTCTCAGATGTCGTTGCAGGTGCGAATAGAGTTCCTGCCTTAAAGAAGTTTCGGCAACAACGACATGACCCGGTTTATAGTCACATTCACCTGGGATGTCGACCCACCTTCTTTACGGACTTCTAGATGTGAAAATCATGGCTGAGCCCCGGGGCTATTGCGGTAGTTCTATGCTGCATATACGCTTATGCAGACTATGGTTGGTCTGAAGCTCAGAGCCAGTCGGAACCCTTCTCGCGCACCACCATGCATGCTCTCTGGCGAATAGTCGTGTCGCCATAGTCAAATGGTAGACGAACGAGCTCAGTCCAATATAGTTCGCATGATCGGTTTGTGAAGAGATAGTCACTACCTGTGAGAGGCGCATAAGGGCACACCTTCCCATCGCCTGTCGAGCTACGTATTTTGCTCTCTCGGACTTACGTGAGAGTGTCAGATCGTCACAAATGCGGAGCTCCTGAATGATTCGCCTTCATGATGTTCACGTCCTCGCTCATCTGCTCAATGATGTTCCGTTTGGGAGTACAGATCGGATAATTCCAGAATCAAAGCCAATCGCATGTTCTCTTTTCTTCTTTCCACGTGCTGGCGCAGTGAAATTATGGGGTACACCTCGGATAGAAGCAGGGCACAGAGCGCGGAGGTGCTGATCGTCCGTCGTACCTGCGGCTCGAAGCTGCTGTAGGAGAACAACACATGCATGATGAAGAGAAGCCTGAGTGGGTCCAAGCCATTAGCCTCGGCCATGTTGCCGATGTGCAAGACACAGGTCATAGATGGATACGTTGTCAAGCTTGCGTGCAACCTCATGCACGTTGCAAGCTTCGCCCTCGTGCAGGTTTGGTGGAGTACTACTGCCGTGTTACTGACCTGGAGGCTCAGTCGCAGGATATGTTAGGCGCCAGGTTCTATTTTAGCGAGTCCGTCGTCCCCCAAGGCGCAGTGTGCTCAGCAATGAGTTTGCGGGGCAGTGTGTCGTCAGCCACGCTTTTAACGCCAGAGATCCTTGCGCAGCAGAGAAAGGAATGGGGAGAATCTTCAATCTGAACCGGCGTCACAGGGCGACGTAATGCAACCCCGTAATAACAGACTGCATGGACCTATAGTTTGGCGCCTGGTGTCTTGATTACTCGCGCATTTGGAGTTGCTCCAAGGATAACTGGCATTAAATGTGTGGTCGTACGAACGTAGTGAGCTCGTGGATTGTCGTGATCTACAGACAGATAATTGGTTGGTTTCCTAAGATCAATAGAGTGTCGACTCGAATGACCTTAGGGCATAGCGCATATGGGAAGGTGATATGGAAACTCTATTCAGTTTTGTTACGGCCATAGTGATGGGGGGCTGGTTCTTTGGTAGCGGGTCATGCAACATCCCTGTTGTCGCATGTCGTGTAACATGCAATATGGCCGAGCTGAACGGGACACTCCCAATCGTCCAGGAAATAACTTTGATCAGTATGTGTATCGGTGTGAACTACAATAACTTCTTAATGCGTATTGCATGTCAGCCTTCAGGCGTTCCCGCCAAGAGTGGAGAGAGGCCGTCTGAAAATCGAGTCAATGTCTCGTAGTCTATGTATGCGCTGCAAGGCGCTCGTCTCACCGCCTTCTCTGCGTTCGAGAAGTCCATGTGGAGGAACGTATTGCAAACAGGTACCCGCTTGCCGATTCACGAGGTCGCCGTCCATACCCACGAAGCTTTTCGTGGAGATGGACCGTACGCTACACAAGGGGCCCGGGATTAGGTTTCCAATTGTTCTAGTGCACCCAGCAGATCGGTGTTGGTCTTGAATCTGCACTTTGAAAACAGGAGATAAGCGCAGAGGAGCGCAATGAGCCTGACGGGGTTTGATTCGCCACAAGAAGCTTATGATCAACAGACTGAGAAACTCGCGGAGTTCAGCGACCTTCTTAGCTTCGGTATCGATATCAAATGGGGCATTGACAAGATTCCATCACGCCACATAATCGTTGTGATAGCTGCGCGCACCTTGAATCTGCCTGGCGGCTGGCTGTACTTGGCAGCAACGGCCGCCGATTTCTTAGTCGCCGTTCTGACCGCTACGACCCAAGACTGAATGGCATTCATGTCGCGGAAAAACACTCCAAATGATGATCGTTGAAGCAAGACATGACTCGAGGCTGAAGAGAACGTTTGCGGGGCCACAGTGGCCATGTCTTACACCGTGGCACGCAGCCACAGCGAGGTTAAAGCCCTCGGGAAGATCATGGAAATGTGGTGTCAAACTGAGACATTCGGTGTGATCATCTCGCTTAGAGCTGACACTGTCCTTCCGGTCCTGCCTGGCCCTCCCGGTGCTTCGGTTATTTTTGACGTGATGGTCGTGCAAAGGAACCACTGTGTGGGATCCATGACCGTCCATCCTTTACTATGGCTATGCAATTGAGCGTAAGAGCTTGGCAGCTTGTGAGCTGCCACTGCCCTAGAGAATCGCATACTGTCATATTTAAAACATTGTCCGTCTCTTGTCGAAAGAAGTGAAATTTGTATCCGGAAAAGAGCGTGGTGGTGGAAGTTCGCTGCAGCAGCTGAAGCAGAAGACGCCTGACGGCCCGCCGGCCCGCTGCACAGGCCACCCCTTTCCACAGCACACTTGATCCCTCGTTGGACAACCTCTCTTCCAGGTATATGGGCCAAACATTGACTTCTGTAACTATCGAAAATTGACAAGGTGCATCTTTCATATATGAAAAGGACAGGTGAGACGCAGGAAGCAGCTTGGAGGGCGTGGAGGGCAATGCAAGTGGTGTTCTGGCAATGCCGTGGATCCGATCAACAGGAGGCGGCAAATACATACATACGTTGTAGAGGAGAACTTCATTGATTTCCAACAAACTAAGGTTCCTCCATCGGCCTGTTTTCCTGCACAATATATCACTCTATACTCGCAAGAAGCGTCCAGATCATTGATCATTTGAATAGTTCTCAAGTACAACTTGCAAATCGCGTCAGGGAGAGACTGTTAGGATCATCGACTGTCACTCACAGCATAGAATATCGCGATCTAGCAGAACCAATGCGCCTATAAAATCACCTACCAGTAGAACAAGCCGTCCTGAGAATCAAGGTCAGGGTAAAAACAAAAATAAAGCTCCAAGACGAGGCTGAAGACGTCGACAGGACAACTAAAGCAGGATCTTTTTCCAGAATTGACGCTTGCACAATCGATCCAAGTCTCGGATATACTGGAAACAGGCAGGAATCAGTAGCTGTATATGAGCAGGACTGGAAGCATCGCGACATTCCCCATGACAAGCCGCATCAAATCCTCCTGCTGGCTGGTATGGCGATTATTGAGAGACCTGACGCCAGCCAAGTCTTAATGAAAACGTAGGCAATAGGGTATTTAACACTATTGTTGATTCGTCTACGCATTGAGATGAGATACATAGCGCTACCTAGAGGGGTGAAAATGCTCCTGTGGTAGATCCTAGGTCTATGATATATGTCAAGGGGAAAGCGATCGCAAGGACGTCATTAGTCGTACTGCTGATGCGTTCAGAGCACTCCAAAGTTTTTCTTTATAGGGCTGATATCAGAAGGCTGTATGTTGCTATGTAGTATGCACGTGAAATTGACTTTGTCAGAGAAGTCTTAGGGGCAATTTTACGTCGCGTACTCCGCCATCGTATAGAAAGAGGTAAAACGTTGTCATCTCAAGGCGATTTTAAGACGTTCTCATGATGCTCAATGCTACATTACCTTTCGTAATACAGCACCTATGATGATAATGGTGGCGGTGTAGTGGCCATGCTGATTTCTTCAAGATGATTGCCGTCTGACGTTCCCAAGAGCTTCTTGAGATGAGGCGATCTCGAGAAAATACATGCGTCGCTATCTCAAGATTGCGCTGAACAAGACGACAGGTAGTAATAAGCTTTTGTAGTGTTGTTTGAGCCCTTACAATCTCTTCCCCAACATGGATAGCAAAGCCTATCTACACGATAACAAACAAACAGGCACAGTAAGATTCCATTCCGCCAAATCCGCAAATTGTAAAGCTCTCGTAATGCCAAATCAGGCACGATCAACCACGATATAATGGAACAGTTCAAATTGCGACCAATACACGCACTCAAGTTGATACACCTGCAGCCAGAGACACCAATGAGCTTTGAGGACAGGGCGCTACGCTATCTTATAGTTGGATAGAGGAGACGTCGAGAGAATTCTTGGAACCGCGATTCAATCACTTTGGCACCACTAACTATACACGGCGCCTATAAGTAACACCTAGAAAAGGAAAGGGTGGCAAGGATGTGTTGGCACTATTGGTTATGTGAACTTTCTGCGTATGGTAATTGGTAGGGTCTCGGGATCAACTTGGATTTGCTACTACACTCAACTCTGGGCCTGAAATTATGAATTTGGTTGCAGGATCGCGTCTTACTCACTTGCGGCGTTAGGTGACGCCCTTCCTGCCTATGAAAAACTGTCTGTTGCCTTCTGAGAATTCTAGCTTGTTGTGTGATAAATTGGATGTAGACTTTACACTTTATTGTATGCTGAAGGCAGCTGGAGCTAGTAAAGATATGAAATGTGTTTCCTTCATGTTAGTACGAAGTTTGCGTATCATTTCAGTGGCGTTGATAGTTGATAACGAAGCTGTCTAGGGAGCAGTGTTCAGTCGATAACTTGCTATCGCAGCTCTCGGCGTAAAATGAGATATTCCTGGAATAACAGTGACTCTCAAAGGAGTTGTGAAAATGATGTAGCTGAGGAAGAAGTTATGAGGGAGTGGTTTTTCACGATAAGAAAGCGCTGACCTAAAAAAAGCTACAGCACTTTGTCTTCGATTTGGGGCTTTTAAACACGGTGTGATTGAATACAGCAATCAAGTCTGGATTCAAAATCCTGGTAATTGCTGTGGATCGTTCTGCTCAGATCCCCAGAAACCCTCTAAGATTATTTGACGTCGCAAGATCATCACGATGACGAGTTTTGGCTTCAATCTTTGCTGATCACGGAAGATGACGAGAAAAGCATTAGGCTTTTGGAAGCGGGTAGCTGAAGTCAGCTTTAATGGTTTTGATATTCGTACTTTTCAGATAAAAAGCATTGTGATTGTATCGCATGACTGATGATCATTGAGATCAGAAAGACTTGAAATGGGGAGGGGTATCCAAACAACAAAAAACAGAATGTGCAGTAACATCGGAGACGGCAGATACGTAGCCTCGTGCATAGCTCGAAGACTGATACAGGCAGACGATGGGAAGCTCGTGTTCGCTTCTCATGATTGCGAATGCGATTGTCTGATCACATGACCGCACTCTTTGAAATGCATACAACATTAGACGTACGACACAAGACGTGTCTATCACTCCGTGTGTGTATGTGTGTTGAGTATGGAGGCCAAAAAAGCTAACACCTCAAGCACATCCCGGAAATGCCCGCGTGGGGTCGAAATGCGGATCAGATCGTGTCAGGGTCGTACGACCAGGATGCGGGTGCAGGCATCCGAGCGATGAACCTGTGGCAGTAATGCATCGCCTCATGCGCCAATCACCTTCCGAATCATGTTGCATGCACTCAAAGAAGATGTTTCGAGATAGAAAAGCATTTGTTGACTTCAGGTCCAGGTTTGCCATTGAGGCTTGCGCCTACTACTACTCCGTGGTGGATAAACATCAGAGCGACTGCCTTCAGCGGATTGCTCTTCAGCAATAGTTGTAGAGGCTAGCCAGGTTGGCCATTCGGGGTGCGTAGGTATTTGTGGTGATTGAGACTGGCGATGGAAAGACATGAAAGACTTCATCGAGCGCGGTGATTTGGGCATGGCTGGTAGCGCCTCAATGTCTGGGCCATTCGGGTTTCCCGGGGAGTCTAGACTCGAGACTTGAGAATTACGCCCAGTTGTGTAGTTTCCCAATTCAATGTCGTCGTAGTAGTGAGTACAGATCATGTCCGTGGTATCTACGGATTCGCGAAGATCATGATGAGTCGATTCGACAACGGCGGAAAGTGCTGGTGAATGCCCGGCATGGACTTCTTTCTGGATCGTCACGCCGCCATGCTGGTCAATTGAGACGTTTGTGTGAGGCTCAGATAGGTAGCCATCTCGGCTATGCGAACTGCTAGATCCTGAGAAGAGACTTGAGAGCTTCTCCTTTAGAAGCCCGGCTGAGGATTTGCTGGAGTGCGTTCCAGAAAGCTGGTTCTTCTGTTCAGACGCTCCATATTGTTTGGCACGCGAAGTAAGCTTGTCGTGGAAGAAGTGCTTGAAGAAAACCTTGAAGGTAGGGGCGTTTGCGCAAAAGCACCCTACATGCAGCTCCAGTAAAGTGACCATGAACAGGTCCCAAGTAACCCAGGTGACGTCGTAAGTTTCAAAGAACGTTCGCCAGCTGTAGTAAGCGCGCATAATTCCCAAAGCTGCGACGCCGTATCCTAAGGCGAAGATGCCGAATAATGCAATCTTCTGGCGCACAGGAATACGAAGATTCCAGTAAAGGAAGGTTGGCAACATAGCAGTAATGAAATCCTGAAGCGTGGAGACAACACTGGCTGCAAAAACGTCCGCTCCTTCGTTGAAACACCGATATTTGTAACCCTTTAAGATCTTGGCTGAGTTGACTTGGTCCCAGAATGCCGAGATTGGTTGACATCCAAGGATGGGTGCCAGCGTGAACGCGATGGTGGACGTAGCGATGAAAGCTATTGTAGTCCATGTTGCCCACCGAAAGCGATTGGAGACGACACGGGAGGACAATCGTCGATAAAACAACAAAATCGATATCTTGATCAGACCAGAAGCACTGCAGAAGAGACAAAGGATGGCGAGAACGTATTTGCGTGCGACCACCACCCCTTCAGGGTCCTTGAATACGTTCAAATCCCAGATATGCCGATTAAATCCACTGTTTGTTGCTGCTTGATGTCAGTAAATCAGCAAAGATCAATAGAAAGACCATACCAAATGGAAAAAGTACGGTCAGCGCAATGGTGGGTATCTGATCAAAGTCAACAGAGTACGTGCTGGAGGTGCTACAAACATTACAGTGCCAGCTAAGACTAGCCAATCATCCCAGCCTGGATTGCGTTGATGGAATACTCTCACCCAGAGGCGTGCCATCAACATGAAGAAGGTGATGGGACCGCATATACATGAGAGTACGAGAATCGTGTTTGGTCTGGTGGGCGGGTTGATGTAATTAGGCCTCGGCCATTTTAGAATCTCCTCAATCGGAGCGTGAATTCCTCCTGGCATGACGCTAACAAAGATGTAAGATGTATCTGACACAGATCAAGTTTGCATGCACAAGGACACAGTGCTGTAGGTCGACAGGCGAAGTTGTCATGACTGGGAAGTCCCTGATATTAGAACGCCATGGCTTGTGGAACAACATGGTCGTGGGAGTGTGGGCATGCGGAGGTGAACGGTATCAAAGCTGCAAAAAAGCCTTGCTTCTGCCAAAAGAAAACTAAAGTTTCAGCCAATGGGTCCAGGGTCCAGATCGTGAAGGTCCCGAAGCTACGCGTTCGCGATGTGCGGCGATATCTCCTCGATCGCATAGTCTCACAACCTAGATCTTGACAGTGACAATTGACGCCCAGTCCTGCAAGCTGCCATAATAGGCCTTTCTGGTGCCGACTCGAAGGGATTTGCGCCATATTCGATTGCGCATACAGGGGAGTCGCTTAGTGCGTCCACACTGTTGCGGGTAAAACAGCCTAGCGTGATGTCGAGGACATGTCGGTTGACGGAGATTAACAATGCAACTGCCGTAATCATAGTCATTGAAGAGTGGCCTCAGTACATGAACAATTGTGATATGTCTATTCATTGGTCGTCATGGAGGTTGCTGTGCTCCCATGAGCAAATTGCTGCTGATCGAACGTTACGGCCAAGATAATCATTATAAGCCTGATACCTGCTTTCACAACGCATTCTCGTAGTGCCAATATTTGCGGAAGTTGCTTTTTACCAGCGCTTCGGATCAAGCGGTCGTTGATGCATATTTTGACGTTTTTGAGGACAGTGGGGTGATTGCCACGAGGGGTATAGCGGGATCTTGCCTCTTTGAGTATGGCTTGAAACGGCTTCCAACTCGGCGGGCCGCATTGCGCTGCTAGCTGCATCATCAACGACAACAGCGGAGAAGACAAGTGCGGATCCCTAGGACACACGGAGTGGCCAAGTATCTTCAGAAAGCTATTCAAAAGCGGTTTGTGTGCATGCCAGCTTGCTTCCGTGGCTGTGTGTTGAGCCTGACGATCTGGTGTGTTTGAGACCACGAAGAAGGACTGGCTTGAAGACAACAAACAACTCTCAGGCTCACTCCCTCAGAGAGGTCGTTGTGCCAATCCTAACGAACGGTCGGTTAACACAAGTCGCGGGTCGTGACGGGGCATGACGGCCGTTGGAATCAACACGGCCCATGACCCATGACGCGAAAAAGCATGTGCATACTGGGCGCTACGCAGCCTCGAACACTTGGATGACACGGGAAGGAACGCTGCTCGTCTGCCGTCCCTCTGTGTCAGATTGTATTTGGTCAAATGTTTGCCGCATTTGTGTTGACACGGCTGCAAAGATCCCAAACAAGCCTGTCGGGGTTGGTGAGCTCTTGCTTTTAGCGAGGCTGACGATACACAATCGTCATGATCCGGCCTTGAGAACATTTTCTCTTTCCGGACAGACGCATGAATGATCCTGCAGCACCTGCAGCATCATGCAAATTAACCAGGTCACCGTGGACCCAGTCGCTGTCGAAAAGTGCAAGTGGCAATGGACTTGCCATCCTCGAGCCAAGCGGGAGTGAAGCCGCTGTGTGCTAGTTGGTGCGTGACGTCTGTTGTCACACCCCTTATCGCGACAACGGCGTTCATTTGTATGTGCAGCACATAAGGTATGAAGCCTATAGTGATTGATTTGTGGCGCCCTCTGCGATAAAGTTTGGACGAAGATTTAGTCATGTTCTTTTAAGATCAGCAGGCAAGTGGCTCAATCAGCTATCGACAACTTAGCATTTGGATCTTGGTGCATGCACTATGAGTGCTCGAGATGACTGTAAGACTGTAATGAGATTTCCTTACCTGATGCACACAAGTGCATATGCTGCTAATGTCATAACTTTTACGCCGCGTGGTCTGAGAGGCCCCCAGCAACGCAGCGGCGCCCTTTTGCTATCTTGGCGCGAGAACTGTGAGCAAGGGATCCAGCACGTACTAACTACTCAGGTAGTTGCAACCACCTCGCCTCTTCTCCAGCGATCAGCTCCATTACGATTATTCTCATACTTAGACGAACGATATAGGGACCCAGAGCGAAGCGCTTGCAATACCACGCGGTCACGTGACTGTATGTTCGCAGTCTCCGCTGATGGGAATTCTAGAGCGTTCGGTCACCGATACTTCTATTTTTTAAGTTCAGCGTAAAGTAATGCATCTCACCACGCAGGAAACAGTCATTCGGGAGCTCGGCAGCCAATGTTCCGTCTCACCTCAGCAGCGGGCAGCCTAAAGAACACGATGCCAATAAAACGGCTCACAGGTATCTGAATTACAGCAACTGCTTTGCAAAGAGAGAGTATCACGTTTCTCACATCATGTCCTCACTGCCCTTTGAATCAGAAATTCAGCAGGCTGTGCAACCAGGTCCTGAGCGCCTCCTATCTGGAGTCGCTCTTGCTGCAGCTTCAACCAAAGAAGGTCAGAATCTTTTCGAAGCTTCAACACATATATACTTCGCTTACTGACTATCGCCTCAGATGTACCGGACTACTTGCAAGCTTATGGTACTCTGAAGCCTTCCCCTTCGTCTGCAGTAACCACTAAAACGGTCATGTGGATGGCATCATGCGTGAAATTGGCGACTACAATAGCAGCACTACAATGTGTCGAACGTGGACTCTTCTCTCTAGACTCCACAGCCGACGTCGAGCGCCTCTTACCCGAATGGGCAAACCTCGAAGTCCTCTCATTCGATGAGAACGCCAAACCCATCTTGACTCCAGCAAAGGAAAAAATCACCTTGAGACGTCTACTAAACCACACAAGCGGGCTAACCTACGACTTCATGCCCCCGCTCCTGCAATGGCGCCAGTCACGCAACGAAGCATGGCAGTCCATGCGCAGCCCCATCCAAGAATGCTTCGTGCACCCACTCGTCTTCGAGCCCGGCTCCGCGTTTGCATACGGGCCTAGTCTCGACGTCGCCGGGCTGATGGTCGCGCGTGCGAACAAGACCTCCCTTGAGGCATACATGCGGCAGAACATTTTTGACGTGCTCGGCATGAACGATACCTCGTTCCACGTGTCACGCAGCCACATCGCGGAGCGGCTGATGCCCTTGTCGGCACGGTCCTCGCCCGACGGGCCGCTGGAAGAAGTCGATCCTGAGAAGGCGATGCTCAAGCAGCCTGTAGATGCAAAGGATGAATACGGCGGCGCAGGGCTGTTCGGCACCGCGGAGGATTATCTGAAGTTGTTGAAGTCCATTTTGAGGAATGATGGGACGCTGCTGGCACCTGGGAGTGTGGAGATGATGTTTCAGCCCTCTCTGTCCCTGGAGTCTAAGGCCGCTTTGCAAAACATCCTTTCCATCCCAGATATGGCGAAGATTATGATTCCAGGTGAATCTCCTGTCGGCGGGCCAGGAGGTGGCGATTGGAGCCATAGCCTGGGTGGACTAATTGGTCTTCACGACAGCGATGATGGATTCGAGTCGCAGTGGCTGCAATGGGTGGGAGGACCAAATCTCAAATGGTGGATTGATAGGAAAGGGGGGACTTGTGGATTCTATGCCACACAGCTGTTTCCTCCAGGCGAGTCGAAGGCGGTACATTTGCAGAAGATGTTTCAGAAGGAGATGGTGAGGAGATTTACAGCGTGAAAACAAACTATGCTGTCTTAATGAGGAAATCGTATCTTTCTTGCTCGCTTCTCAACTCAAATCCGACATGCCCTCACTTGCAGCTTACTCAATGGAAACAGAAACGCAAAATTGCTCTCTCCCACTACGGCAACACATACCCTCCGTCAATCAAATAATCACTCCCCGTGACATAACTACTAGCCTCACTCGCCAAAAACAGATAAATCCCCTTAATCTCCCTTGTATTACCCTGCCTGCCCAGGGGAATCATCCTCAACCCCTCCGTAATAACCTTCGGCCCAGCCCCCATCTTCGTATCAAAGAAGCCAGGACTCACCACATTAACCCTGGCAAACTCCCTCCACTCGCGCGCCAAACTCTTCCCCATATGCGTAATAAACGCCTTGCTGCCGTTGTAAATCGGCTGGTCGACAGGCACATTGACAATACGCGAGCTAATGGAGCCAGTGAGGATCAAGTTGCCAAAGCCTTGGCGCTGGAAGATGGCGCCGGCATATTTGGCGCAGTAGACGGGGCCGTCGACATTGACAGCCATGAGATTACGGTAGGAGTCCAGAGATTGCGAGAGCAGCGGTTGAGAATCCCCTGTCCCGGCGTTGGCGACGAAGACGTCGACTTTGCCAAAGTCGGAGACGACTTGGTTTAGTGTCGACTCCACGGCGGCCGGGTCGGTGATGTTGACGCTGTAGGCTTTGGTTTGCACGCCGTGTTGCGAGGCGAGACGCTCTGCGCGCTTTTCGGCTTCAGGGTTGCTGTGTAGGCTTGTTAATGTTGTTGTTGACTCGGAGGGTTCGAGCGTGGAGGCTTACGAGTTGTACCACAGCGCAACGTTGCCGCCGGCTTCTGCCATCGCATCAGAGACGGCACCGCCAATGCCATCTGCGGCGCCGGTGACGACGATGACCTTGCCCTTCATGCTGAACTGCTCAAGTACATTCGACGGGCCTGAGGGCACCGGCTTGGGGAAGCCGGCGCGCGGCGTCTGGCATTCTTCAATGGACATAGACATGCTTGCGGTGCTTCGAGGTTCAATACAAAGAATTCAAGGTGAGAAGAAGGGTTGTAGTTTCAGCGATTGCGATCAGAGGTGCAGCACTTGATGTTATATACTCGCACGATTCACTGAGGCAACGGGGGTAAAAAAAAAGTAGCAACCTCGGACCCCAGAGCTCCAAGACATTGAGGCTCTTAAGAACCCAGTTGCTTAGGCTTAGCCCCGCGGGTCGGCGACGTCACCGAAGCGATGTCTACGTGGTGTTGCGGACGTTTGTCGTCCGACGCTGGCGGGGCGGGTGCCGTATTGATCGTTGAAGTGGGGTGTGTGTGGGGTCGGCCGACCTGCCGTTTCTCGCTGAACCAGAACTCCAGTGAAGGCATATCAATTGAAGTTCAGTTGCAGACACACAATCAAAGTCGTTTGATGCTTCCCTTCTCGCGTCAGCTTGCTATACTTGCAAAATGCTTACTTGGGCGATATATGCCGAAACCTATAATTGAGGCAGCATGAACAAAGCACGGGCAGTAATCACGACAGAACGTGGAAATGATATTGAGAAACTGCAAATAGCTACAGCCTTACTCCTGCTTGTTCCTCTCCTTCTCCTGCTGCCTTACCCTAGCTGCATTCCCATCCATACTACTTTCCTCACTCCCTGCGCTCTCCTCATCTCTCTTCTTGTCCTGCAGAATATCGGGCGCGGGCGCAAACTTGCTCTTGGCACGAATCTTCTTGCCATACAAGTAAAAGAACACAGGCATTGGCGCCAGAACCACGGCGACGCAACCAATCAGCGTTGCGGCCCATTGAATGCCCATTCCCTGAAACATTTGTGTCGCGAAGAGTGGAAAGATGCCGCCGAAGATAGAGCGCATGAAAGTGTTTGCTGCAATTGCTGAGGCGGCGAACATGAGGTACGCGTCGACGATGTAGTTGAGCAGGGAGAGGAAGATGCTGAAGATACCAAAGCCGGTGAAGAGCCCAGAGAGGACGGGGACGATCCAGTGGATGTTACCCGAATATCCTGTCCAGCCAAACCTGGATACTTTGTCAGCGTTGTTGCGTGTTGCTAGAAGAAGAATACACACCAAAATAGACCACCAGAGAATAATACGCCGCCAAGCATACTGATGGGCAGTCGCCACTCGGGGACCGGGATATTGTTGTTGGCCTGGAGCTTCTTGACATAGACAGGATTGGTCAAGACAACGACAACAAAGGCAATCAGTTCTCCTGCTATCATGCCAAAGTAAGCTAGTCCTGAGACACCGGCCGACCAACCATAGACGCCCTGGAAGACGAGGGCGTATGCTGTGAGGACTGCAAAAAGTCAGCAAGGGGCTTACCGATGTGAGACGAGATCAGGGGATGCTTACAAAGATAAAGCAGTCCGTAGATGAAGGACATGTAGATAGTAATGAGCAAGACGATGGGTTCGGTGAAGAGGATTCGCATGGGTCTGCTGACATTTTTAACGACCAGCTCCTTGAACGAGATCTCGATTTCCTCTTGTTTCGCGTGCAGACCCCAGTTCTTGGTCCGGCGCCTCAATTCAGCGGCCTTGGAGATGAGTACCACGGGTGCATATGTTTCCTCGAGAAAGAAGAGTAGCAACCCAAATGTTAGGAAGCCCATAAATGAGCTGATGTACATGGTCCATCGCCAGCCGAGATATGATTCAGTGATGAAGCCGCCGATGAACGGAGCCATGAGAGGCCCTGCAAACTTGTTAATACTGTCAAGCGTAAGCGTTGCTGTAACCACGCACCCATGAAAACTGTCGCACTGAACACGGCAACAGCAAGACCGCGGACCTCATTGCTAAACATGTCCGCAAAGACAGCGGCGACAATAGCAAGGGGCGAGGACCCGCAGAGACCGGAGAAGAATCGGCAGATCATGATGGTTTGAATGTCCTTTGCAACTGCGACAGCGATGGTGAAGATGGAGAAGCCGAACGCCGCAATCACAAGTGGTGGACGGCGGCCATACAACTCAGATATGGGGGCCCACATGAGTGGCCCAAAGGCGTAGCCAAACACAAACAGACTTGTACCCAGGGTTCCTACTTCTCGACCAACACCGAACTCGGCTGCCACAGGCGCTGTAGCACTGGAGAAGATGGAAGAGCCCATACTCGCACTCAGCGCATCAAAAGCAAGCATGATGCCCATGGTGAGCTTCTTCTTCGTGGTCCAGTTCTGGGCATGCAGTGGGTCGTCATGGCCATCAAACTCTACAACATACTCCTCACGGTCCGGCAGCAGCGGTGGATATGGCTTGCCTGCGCCCATGCTCGGCAGAGGCCTTTCGGTCCTGCTGCCAGTCAGGGTGCGCGTGAGGCGCGAGGGCACCTGCGAAGCGCCGACCGTGCCGGCATGCTGGCTGCGGTGTGTCTCGATACGTGTGAGGGCGACAGGGTGGCGTTCGGTCGGGTGGCGTTGCAGAATGGTCCCGCTGGACTGCTGCGTCGAGTCGGTGAAGCCTCGTGGCCGTGTGCCTGTCGAGCGCGCTGTGCGGATTTCCTCGAGGCGGGCGCCGGACGCCGTGCTGCGCGAGCTGTTGGAGCTGGAAGACGATGACGTCGTTTGGCGCGACAGCGGCGCCTCCTCCTCTTCGACCTTCCTGCTCAAGGGAGATGCCAGCGGTTCCTCATGTGTCTCGGTCGCTCCCTGCGCCGACTCCTCGAGCACCGAACGCCCATTCGCCTCAGCATTCTGTACAATTTCTTCGTATGTTGGGTCGCGGCCGTGGCGCTCGAAGTATTCCCGTCGGAATTGGCGATCAGGGTCCCAATGCGAGAAGCGGTCGGGCGATGCGTTCGCCTCGCTGCGCAGCACTGCGTAGTCCGAGTCCTGCATTGTCTTGAAGAGGCCTTCTCTTCAGGCGTTTTTGGCAGTTGCTAAGGGATTGCAGATCGCGAGGAAATAAACACCCTGCCGGGCTCGTCGGGCGCTGACGTTGCTGATCGGTGGGTGCGTGGGTGCTAATGCGCACCGGACTGCCGTAGTGTATTGCTTGTCGGTATAGGGCCACGGTACTTCGAGGGCTCTCTTGTATTCGCAATTGCTACCGCAGAAAGGGAACGAATCTTCTGCGCATCTGTGCGGGCCTCAATGCCTTCATCGTATGAGTGTGCCGGCCGCGCTTTGTGTCGGCAATACAAAATTTTGTTTGTTTGCGACCGAGCGCTCCCAACAGCTTCATCGTCAGTGCATGCCCCGTACCTCCACTGATGCTGAAATCTAGAGAGTAGGCTATCCGGTGGCCGAGGATAGCGTCAACGGCAAGCATTCCTGACTGTACAATTGGCCTCTGACATGGATAGGAGCTGGAGCTCCGGGACGCGAGCGGAAAAACGTGGTTACGTCATTGCGCTAGGGTGCTAGGTGAGCAGCCTCACAGGATCGCCACAACTCTCGGATAACAGGGCAGGCGAATCACGGCGGTCAATTTTCTTTATCAGAATTAAGCTTAAAATGTAAGTCTTCACTGTAAAAATTGAGCGAGTGGGGTATGTACAGAGTATATTAACAGAACCGTGAGTCTCATAAATCTGGCCCTTCAAGCACATTCAATCAGAAACTCATATCACGATCCATGCATGTGATGATCAAAACAAGGACTTTTGGAATCATAATTCGTATTTGCACTGTGGTACTTCCACCTTCTATTGAGCACCCACAAGCTTTTTCCCCTTCTTCTTCGACTCCAGCAGCCCATCTCTCCACTCCTCAAGATCATCCAGTGCACGCTGCGGATCCTTCTTTCTCATCAATAAATATCCTTGGATCTCGGCAGGAGAAAATTTGTCAGCAGGCAGATGCTCTGCGAATTTAGTTGCCATCTTTTCCAGCATTTCGGGATCCGTAATCTTAGAAACCATCCGAAGCTTGTTGTTTGGCAGGCGAGCCCCTTTAGCCTGCTCTTCGGACGTCGCGCTGTACATTCGGAGATAGGTTTCGTGGATTTGGTCACGGGTGGCGAGTGTGAAAGCTACCTGGAGGTCTACACGTCCAGGGCGAATCAAAGCGGCGTCGAGTTGTTCAGGTGTGTTTGTTGTCATGATAAGAACGTGACCCTAAGATAGTATCAATATCCGCAAATTCTGCAGCGTCGGTGCGACTTACCTCATGTGCAGCAGCGCCGTCAATTACGTTGAGTAGCGCGCTGAGGCTGATGGACGATGAAGGAGTCTCGGTCTTGGCCGGGGTTTTGGGGGTCGAGGACGAGTCAGAGCTGGTGGCATCTGCCACCTCTACGACTACAGGTTCTTCTTCGCGCTTGAGTCCGGCGCTGTCGACGTCCTCGAGGAGCACGATGCAGCGGTCTGGGAGAGAGTCGAAGAGAGAGCACAGCTCGGATTCGGTCAAGTCTTTCTCATTGAGTGAGACGCAGTATACCTCAAGGCCGAATACGCCTGCCAGTGCAAACGAAAGAGATGTCTTGCCTGTACCGGGTGGTCCGTGAAATAAATACTGTGATCAAGGTCAGTCGTGTCATCTCCAAGGAAGAAAACGCTGTGCTTACTCCTCTACGGTGCGGAATTCCGCGAGCCGCATACCACCTGGCAGTTGCAGGATGAAGGTACTCGTTGATATCTTGGACGATGTCGTCTTTTTGCTGCTGATCGAGAGATACTGTGTGCAGTGGACGAGAAGGCCGGCAAGACTGTCGACTCCAGTAGCGGCCGCTGTTGTTCAATGCACGGTAGACGCTGGTCATAGCGGTCTCTTGACTAATTTTCCACTGCCTGATATGAGCCAGGAGGTCTTTGATGGGCTGTGCCGTGCGGGCATAACAATAGATCTCGAGAGTTTCTCTTTGATACGAGCCACTCTCCTCTTTCACAGTCGAGCGAACCACTTTGAATTGGCGTCCGTCGTGGTAGAAGTTATCGCTACCGTAACTGGGCTCGTATCGCGGCATGGGAACCTCGTACTTGTAAATACCCTGCTCATCTTGCACATTGTCGTCCCTGTTGTTGTCCTCGTAGGCGGTGACAGCTTTTAATTTCCTGCCAGGTTTCTTCGTTTGTTGTTCAGCGAGCCAGGCCTTGACATCGTCAAACAAAGCGTCATCATCATTGATCTGGATGGACGAAGAGTAGTACTCGTCAAAATAACCGAGAGTCAGGTCATAGAGATATCGCCAGGCTGTGTGACAGCCAAAAACTAATGCCCAGCCAGTTACCTAAAATCGACATAAAGCGTTAGCAAGGTTGAGGATCTCCATACAGGCAACCTACAAGAACTCCAATGTCTATGCCAAGCAGGCGAAATGCAAGCTGGGAAATTGTGCTGTACCCAGGCACCACCAATTCGAGGAGTGTAGATGGCAAGCTCGTGGCTGTGGCGTTTGTCGCGTTCAGATCGAACTGCAGATTCTGGAGGCGAGAAAAATCCATAATCGCAAATGTCCGATCGAATGAATGCCTCGAAGTTATTGCTCGGTTCCTTCCGATGCGAGGCTGGAAGTCACGGCGGCTGGGATATATGTAGTACAAAGGTTTGCTATGGAATCAATGCGCAATTGTTCCGTGGCAGCAATGAGTCACAATGGTGAATTCAATGGTAAAGATGAAGCCCTTTTCACCGTCTCTCAGCGGCAGGCTGGATGACAGCGCCTCATGTCGCCTTGAACTAGCGCAAGGCTGCAATGCAGACTCAGGTCGTGTAAGAGGTGGCTGTGTACTCGCCTGACCAATCGGAGGACTCACAGTGCTGATTTTCAGCGCTTATGGAGCCCAAAAGGGCGGTTGCAGCCATTGCAGACCAGCCACGACATGGTGCATCATTGTTGTGAGCGCATCGTCACTTCCTGCGAAAGATGACAATGACGGTGTAGGGGTGCGGAGTGGGGCGCGGCGGCGTTGGGACGTGGTGTTTTTTGCGTTGACATTGGCGGGGTCAGGAAGGCGCGAAAACAACGCACTGGAAGCTCTAAGGCACTGAGGGCCCAAAACCCACTCGAAACCTGATACAAGTCCACGCCATCTTCATGTCTGGCACGCTCGATAGGATCTTCTGCATTGATCTGGGTGCTCGTGTGACGTGATCTCTATTCTTGAACATTGTACAACCTCGCAATAGGCCCCCAATTCTTCGGGTTGAACCTCAATTCGGCGCAGCTTGTCTTTACAGCGACATAATGTCAATGTCTACGAGAGAAGCTCTTGACAAAAATTCACGTTCAGGACACCCAGTCTGTCGCATTTTCTGGCTGCAACACATCGCGACTCCCAGACAACACGATTGGATACCAGTTTATACCTTGCCATACGCCTGAGCCGTCCACCAATCTCAGACATTCGAACTCTCGAGCAGGATGTATCGTTAGACACGCCATCGACAAACAAATTACCAGCACAAATCGGATTGAAAGCTAAACAGCAGCTTGCTGAAGAGACAGGTTGCTGGCAGCATGATCTTTGGCGGAAATGACAATCAATAGGTGATTGGACGTCAAATGAAATGCGACCCAGTGTTCCTGAGTGCAGTGGACTTGCGTCCTGCTGGTCCTCGCTGTCACATCAGCCTGAATTTCTTAACACTCGATCAGAAACAACGAGGTAGGGGGTAACATGGACACAGTTGGATTGTGATCTGTGTAGGGAGAACAGCCATACTGTGGGATCTATCACTGCAGCTGATCGATGTATCTGATGAAGACAGTCAGTACATTAAAGTCGCATTATCTACCACGTCTTTTCAGTAATCTTTCCACATTCATGAGGTTGAAGTGATAGGTTGACGTAAAAGATGGCGGCGTACAGATGCACAGCTTCAGGCAGCACAGAGCAGCTCGAACTCACAATCTTCCAGCGTACCAAGACCTTGGATATAGTGTCATCAGCAACTTGGCTTTCAGTATCCATTCTGGCTGTCGAACGTTGGATTTTTCTTAATTTGTCAACATCTCACAACACAAGATTGACCATCTAGCTATTATGCATGTCTGGATCGAGCAGTAGGGATCTACTACCATGGTTTGCGCAAAGACAGCATATAACAGCTCACTTCAAAAGACCGCACAGAAGAGTTAAGGTAGGGTAAAGAGTCCATCGATATTGCTTGCATAAAGTGGATCGAACAGTCAGGCACATTCGAGATGGGCAGGGTAGTTCAAGTTGCTAAGGAAACGCCGTACAGAGCGCGAGTAGATCAGCATGATCGATGGGTACAAATTGGATTCTCTTGTGTAGGAACAGCAGCTACAACGAGCAAGTAAGGCACATAATTGCGAAAACTTCACCTAGGGATCGTGAGCTGGTCGTCTGTGAATGGTGTATTGCCGGCTTAATGGGCTATCTACCTGTAAGTCGGGCTGGCGCAGTCGAAGCAGTTTCTGGTAAGATAAGATTCCAGAACTTCCATGCAAGGGACAGATGGAGATGGAGTTCACGATCGCGTGGCTGGCCAATTCGCTTGTTCGCTATCAAAGATGATCTCTGGGGTCCTTTGGGCGTTCCGAAGTTGATTCCTTGCGTCTTCTTACTTTTCCTATTCTTTGTAGCCTAGAGTGTCGCAGCCTCGTGGCGCAAGAATGGAGGGGTAGCCTGCTGCAACATCAACGTCAACATCATCACTTCTTCAGTCATTGACGCAACAAAGCAAACCCTGTCACACCTGAGCTGCACATCAGCGCGCAATCGGCGCCAGGTCTCTATCAAACACAGCCAACATGGCCGCCTTGAACGCCACAGAGGCGTGTTTCGCAGCTTGCATCAGCTGCTTTTGTACCTTAGGTTTTCAAGGGATGCCGCAGTCCACAACTGTTTGAGGACGCCACGATGGGGGCGTCAATGCCATACTTTGGAGCTCGGTTTTCTTTCTCTTCGCGATACCATACACATGGTCGAAGCATTGCACAGCTGACATGGCAGGGCAGCGCGGAAATGGATCCGAGGCGTGTACCTGCGTCGTACGTGTAATCTCTCAAGGCGACTTCTGATCACCGCGTACACGTGGGCTCTCGATCTTTCCCGCCGAGGTACATGGTCATGGTTTCATGCAACTCGGTCGGCAGGGTGACAGACGCACCGTCCTTTCATTCGAAAGAAGAGGCGGTCAACCTTCGTGGAATTTGGGGACGCTAGAACGCGCCACTCCAAGCACCAACACGTACTGCAGCACTTGCGCCTACGACTCGGTCCAGGACAGCAAAGAGAGACGACTTTTATCGATTATCCCAACCTCGTACTCGACCCGCGCCGACAACACAGCAGTCTTGCCATGTTTGGTCAAATCTAAAGCCCGTTCTCAACGCTAGACGACTTTAGCGTTTGTGCCATTCAGGGCGACTAAATGGCTCTTTGAGAGATGTGAAGCAGTAAAGCCACATGCTCTACGACTCCAAGTTCGCAGCATTCGCGGATGTTCCTTCCTAGAATAGGTCGTCGGCACACCACACTGCTCAGGAAGAGAGGCAACATGTCGTAGTGAAGCCAGAGGGGCGGCAGGAATTGATCGACATCCGCAGATCGAGTGTTCGGCGTTCGCGAGACGGGTCAAGGTGGGTATCTTGAGTGCACACCCGCTTCGCTTGCAAGGGTTTGCGCCAAGGACTAGCCATCTTGCTGCAACTGCGCGGCTTTCTCTACCTACCTAGTCAGTGTGCAGTACCACCTAGTCTCGCATTGCTTGGACTCCGATCCTGCATGCCTTCCCATCTTAGACTCGTTCGCATGCCCTGTACAATGCTGACCAAAGGGAACAACTGGTGATGAACAGATGCGACTAGAATGTACCCCAAGCTGCCCCACTGTACGCGCATGCAGCACAGTCTGTGTTGTGTACGAAGGATGAAGAGACTTCTTGTGCGCAGGTCAATAGTCAGAACATTCGACGCCCACTCCGACACACATCATGGACTAGGGTATTCTCATTACACCTGTAGTCCTGTCAACAAAGCCCTAACCATTCTGACGTTTACCCTGCAGTCCACTCAGCAAGCGATCAGGCAGTGAATGGTCGCCCCCACTCACACGTGCATGGCGTATTTGCGGGCCGCCCAACACCTGCGACGATCGAAAGGTGCCCACGGTTCCAGTGACACCAGCCCTCGTTCGGAGACCAACCCGCACGCTGTTTCCATGCAGGAAGCCACAACTAATGAGGTTTCGTGCGTTCTTAGGATGGCTCAGTGGATAGTAGGCCTTCGGCCAAACGAGTCAATCCCCACCATACGCTTGGTGAGGCCGGGCACCTTGGTTTGATCTTCAATTCTAGTTACCCTGATCAGATCATCCGTAATGCTCTAGCTCGATGCCCTGCTCAATCGGCGACCTGCTGGTGTTGTGACTCTTTCTTGCCTAGCTTTTAATCATTGTGGATTCACTTTGACCTGCAGGTGACTGCCAGACTTAATGTTTCTTTTCTCTTGACGATTCATGGATGCCTTTCTTCATAAAATCGTGGGTCAAGAACGCCTAGTCTCTTCTCGGCTTCTCTTTTTGCCCCAGCTGGGTCAGTCTGGATGACCGAATCGAGACACGAGGCGTCTCTCAATGCACTAAGTAGCCAGCCATGTTCCAGTTACCTGTAGCCGGATGCCAGAGTCAGACTGCTGAAAGGCCAAAACTAGGTGTCCCGACTTGCTCGTTTAAACTTCACTGGTCAATCCGCAGTACACTGAGCCGTTTGCGTGTGAAGATGGCTCGATTGGTCTAATGCACGTGGCGTATTCATTGCTAACTAGCTTTGCTTTACTTTACTTTCCAGCGTACTACGGTAGTACTACTAGCTGCAGTCAAGTGCCTACAACCCGCATGCACATACACGTATGGCGGTATAAAGATGCAGCAGTCATCGTATGTGACAGTTCCCTGTCGTTTGCGCTCGTCACCATTGCTCCTTATCTACCCTCGACGCTATGGAGGAACAAGTCCTGTTCAACAATATGTTTGAACTATCGACCGAAGATCTAGCTTTCGTCTCGCGGTATGGCCGTGGCTCAACACTTCCAGTCCATTACAACACTGTACACGAGGCCTTTGAGGCCATTGTGGACGCACATCCTACAGCGGTCGCAGCCATCCACGAAGACCGAAAGATTACATACCATCAACTAGACCTCGCAGCCAACCGCCTTGCACACCACCTCATAAACTCAGGAATCCGGCCAAAACAAAGAGTATGCCTGGTGGTACAGCGGTCCTTGGAGATGCTCATTGGCTTACTTGCCATTCTCAAAGCCGGATGCCAATATGTCCCAATTGACGGGGGAGTCGCTTCAGATCAATCTCTTCAGCACATCTTTGAGGATACAGAGTGCCGCTTTATCCTGTGTCCTCCCAAATACTGGGACAGAGTCAGGCAATTTGCGTCCAGGGCCACTATCATTATTGAACTTGGCATGGACACAGGCGCCTTCTATTCTCCTTTGAGGCCCTGTGTGAGAGTCTCAGCCAATGATGGCGTCTACGCGATGTATACTTCAGGCAAGTCTTCCGCATCTCTAGATTGCGCTGTAGCTGATCATTCGTAAAAGGCAGTACCGGCGTGCCAAAAGGTGTAGACGTGAAGCATGGCACAATGACAAACGCGCTACTTCTTGAACCGGGCAAATTGCAGATCACCGTAGGCTCGAAGGTCGCACAAGTGCTCAGTATTTCTTTTGCTATGGGTAAATTTGGCGCCGTACCCTTGAGCAATACAATACTAATCAATGATTCAGGTGCATGGGAGATGCTTGGCTCGTTGATTAATGGTGGCACTCTTTACCTCCGAGGTTCAGACTGGAACGCCACACTGTCGCAGGTCAGCCTCGAGCCTCCTGTCTATCCTGAAACATGCTGCTGATCCGTTGTACAGGTTACTACCCTCATTTGCACGCCATCTATCCT
This sequence comes from Stagonosporopsis cucurbitacearum, assembly GCA_016920805.1. Taxonomy (NCBI): domain Eukaryota; kingdom Fungi; phylum Ascomycota; class Dothideomycetes; order Pleosporales; family Didymellaceae; genus Stagonosporopsis; species Stagonosporopsis cucurbitacearum. The sequence continues at coordinate 282,020 of JAFEKD010000011.1, read as the reverse complement.
GTCAAAATATCGGCAAGAACAGTATCCGAATATCAAAACGGTTGTTGTTGCGGGAGAAGCATGTTCACAAGCGTAGGTGTCACTCGTACTCATCGCGTACATGCATGCTAATCACACCGCAGTCTCGCCGACGACTGGGCTCAAAACCGATGCTTTTACAACTTGCTCGGCTCAACAGAGGTTTTCCTTTTCTCTGCACACAAGCATGTCATTGGTCGTCCATTGTCAATTGGCCGACCACTGCCGAACACCAGATGCTATGTCCTTGATGACGCTGGCAAGCCGGTCCCTGTTGGACAGAAAGGCACTCTCTGGGTCGGCGGCAAAGGAGTATCTAAAGGATACATAAACCTTCCCCTCACAAGCGCGGAAAAGTTCCAAGCCGACAAGTTTGCCGACGACGGTACAACAATGTATAACTTTGGCAACATCGTCTGCTGGAGAGCTGATGGATCTCTGGACTCGTTCGGTAGAACTGACGACCAGGTCAAGATCAAAGGCTTTCGAGTGGAGCTGGAAGGTGTCACTGCTGTTCTCGAGCAGTTTGACGGTATTGGACAAGCCACTTCATTGGTCATTGATGGTGTCCTCTTTGCTTTCTACACATCTTCCAGCCCCATCGATGAGCAAACACTCGACATGTTCGTACGAAAGCAATTTCCATACTACTCAGTACCCGAACGCTTTATACGGGTCGATTCCATACCTTTGAATCCCAATGGAAAGGTGGACAAAGCACAGCTGAAGGTCCTTGCCGCAGAATTCAGCTTGCTCGCAGCCGGTGCTATCAAGCCTTTTAAGCCCAGTCACCAAAGGGTAGATTCAGCTTTCGACAACATGACCGCCGCCAGAGAAAGCGTGATTCCTTTCCCCACCATTATCCACCTGCCTTCTTCGGAAAACTTAGATGTCGAGAAAGGAGTTCGTTGCCACACCAAACACCTTAGCAGTTCAACAATCAGCACAAACCCAGACGAGCTCCTCCCTGATCCGAAGGGCTGCGCAACCGGTCACTGGCTTCGACATCGCGGATTGATAGCTTATCGCTGGTTCCTGATACCTATTGTTGCAGTCAATATTGGAGTTGCATGCTGGATCCTCAATCGAGGTATCAGGAGCCAACACTACCCTTTCTCCTACGTTGCGACAGCCACAGCAGCTAATCTCTGTGCATCAATTCTGATACGCTCGGAGCCAGTCATCAACCTGCTTTTCACGGTGTTCTCTTCGGTACCTACTTGGATGCCGCTTCTGGTACGCCGGATTTGTGCGAACGTCTACCACATCGGCGGAATACACGTTGGTTGCGCAATCGCTGCAGTAGTCTGGTTCATCATCTTTGCGGTCGGAGTCAGCATCGATCTTACCAAAAACTTTGACGCACGGGCTATATCGCTTGCGCCAACTGTATTGACCTATTTCATCGTTGTCTCGCTCCTTTCGATGACAGTGCTGTCACAACCAACTCTTCGCAATAAGTATCACGATTGTTGGGAGGGTCTACACCGCTTTGGTGGCTGGACTGTTCTTGGTCTCTATTGGATACTTGTCGGGCTATCCACCAAAGATCTCAGCCGTAACTCCGGCATGTCATTATCAGAGGCTTATCTACGTAATCCTTCGATTTGGCTGGTCTCGGTTGCTACCGTTGCACTCATCTTCCCTTGGTTATTCCTCCGCCGCGTTCCGGTTCGGTCGGAAGTGTTGTCGTCACATGCTGTTCGCCTGCACTTCGACTCTGAGGTTGCACCCGGCCAAGGTATCCGTCTCGCTCAAACCCCCCTCAGCGACTGGCATGGATTTGCGACCATCACTAATGGTCGCGGAAACAACCTCGACAGTAACGGCAAAGGATACTCGGTCATAGTGAGCCGAGCAGGTGACTTTACAGGTCGCTGCATCGACACAGCGCCGACCCATATATGGAGGCGCGGTATCCCAACGTGCGGCGTTTTACGCATAGCTACGCTTTTCAAGAGCGTGGTTGTGGTTGCAACCGGGTCCGGTATCGGCCCATGTCTGTCCATCTTTCCCTACCAACACATCGCTATGCGCATCCTATGGACAGCGCCAAATCATGAAAAGACATTTGGAAAGTCTATCGTGGATGACGTGCGACGAAGGGACCCGGACGCGGTCATCTATAACACACGGGCGTCAGGCAAACCTGACATGAGCCTTCTAACGTACAGGCTGTACAAGGCGAGTGTTGCTGAGGCGGTACTGGTCATCAGCAACAAACGTTTCACACAGCAAATTGTTTTTGATATGGAGAAGAGGGGTATTCCTGCATACGGAGCGATTTTTGACTCTTAGTCATTCATATTTGGCGATGATGAGCATTTTAGCGGATATGAGAGGGTACGAGCACACGGTTGACATGATATACACACGATGCATACGATATATGAATAGACGAATAAACACACCACGATTTTCTCGGTCAGGCTTTCCGGCAAATTTGGTATTGCTGAAGACGGTTTTGACGTGCGTAACGGTAACTACGATCTTGAAGTGCGATAGCTGAGATCTCGCCAAATGATCGCAAGATGCGGATGATGCAGTGTCGAGAACTTGAGACTATGCATGACTACAGGGCTAACTTCTTAGCGGACCTACATTGCTGTCGAGGTTGCCTTCTTCCCCACCACACCTAATCCACTGATCTACACCGCAGCTTCGACACGCATACATACTAAACGCAAGATGGGATACTGCATTCATGACTCTATTAATTTCTAGCACGTGCGCCATCGAGACGATCGACATGCAAAGTCCACGAAGAGTGAGGACGTAAGTGAGACTATGGCACGTGGCCGGAGCGTACTCGCTGTTACCAAGAGTTCAGATCACTAGCGCTGTACCGCTCCCCATGTATGCCGATCTCTACCTACTTATCGCTGAGGCCCAGCACCAACTCATCTAGCAAGACTGCCACGACTTTTCCGCAACGACGATCGCTGCTGCCGAACTTCACCGCATCAATCGCCGACGAGTCAGCGGCTTGCGCAAGTTGACACCCGTACATCCCAGGGATGGGTAGTCGGTGTATGCGAAAACAATGAAGTCCAACTTGTCAACCATCGACTCGTGGTAATGTTAAGCTATTCCGACAATCGAACTTATACTGGATTGCTATCGAGCGCCGAGCACTCATCTGTAATCTTGAGATGATCACGCAGATCATGCATTCATGTGTCAGCTACGGTAAAGCCAAACTCTTAAGGTATTAAGTGATCGCTGCGGCTTTGTATTCAGGCAAGAAAATTATATCAGTTCAATGACTTGCGTCGCTCGGTTACACATGCATGGTATGACCTTTGGGGCTATTCCTAATAGTCTCTCTCGCCTCGTTGAATAGTAGAACCGACGTGAATTACAATCCACCAATAGTCTATCTTGATTCTCCATGAATCTCTGATGCAGTCCATAGTAATTCTGTTGTGCCCGCTCAAATTCTCGTACATCCACGCCGGGTATGATTCTCCTTACAAAAGGTATCCTTCAACGCCACAGCTCCCAGTTAAATACCATGGTTCTACCTATTCTGCTGCAAAATGGATTCGATGGAATCAATATTCCCGGTCGTGAAGAGATCCGTACCTACGCTTGAACCGCACTTGGTTATCATGGCCCTTGTGCGGGATAATGAGCTCACCAGCCCTCAGCACTCTTCGGTTCATACCTCCCCATATGACCATTGACAGCTGTTCGGATAGCCTGATCATATGTGGGTGGTGCTCCGAGCTGGGCATACGCCTCTTGCGAATCTTTCTTTGAAGACATCCTCGTCTCCTCGCAGCTTGGGATATCCTGCGGACAGCCATCATATCCCAGCAGACCCAGCTTCTCGGTCTGCTGGTTTGGTATCATTCCGGAGGCAACGCGTACAGGCGTCCTCACTTGAACGAAAAATACTCTTCCTGCATGCTGCCCACTTTGGCATTGCCATCCCATCAGCACCTCAATCTCATATCTTCGTTCCAGGTTGCAGGTGGCGAAGTCAGGCACAACGCTATCATCTAATGTAACGTGGCTCCACAGCTCCGGGTCAATATCGCGTTGCATACCTGGTGGATCTGACGCTGAGAAGACACGTAAGCCAATGTTGCTTAGTGATTGCAAAGTCCAAAACGACATGTGTCCATGCGTAGCAGCACCTGCTTGAATGTCCGTATATCCAACGAGTAGCACCTGAAAAGACTGTAGGTACAGGTCTTGTGAGTGCTGGCTAAGCTTTGTCACTGACAGGTGCATGTCTACCTTACGGCTGCATGGCGTTTGCCCACCAATGTGAGGGATTTTCGTCAGCTGAAGATTTGGCTGAAACATGGCGGTGATCAGAATCTCGGCCGGTGCTAGACTAAGTGCATCCTCCATCGTAACGCACGATGACAGCGGCAAAGAGCTTGGCCCCAACACAGTTGCTCGCGCGTTTATATCTGTCGCGAAAGACGGGAACTCAGGCTCATGCTGAGCAAATCGTGAATCAACCGGCCATATTGTGATCGGATAACTCTGTTCGAAGTCAGTATCGTAGCTCAGACTGCATTGAGAGACTTACTTTCGAAGCCCGACTCCTGAACATGTTGCGTATTGTGGTAACAACAACATCGATGCGATATGTGATCTCATTTCCACTCTGAAAATCTTTTGTTGAAGGTGGAAGCTGAGGACTCAGATTTGATCGTTCTGATGTAATATCATGGCGATGTCGTTCCTCGACGGGGCTGTTAGGGGGACACGTGGAGCAATCTGCAGCCCTCGGAATACGCAATCGGAAATTGAAACTATGACAGCCAATGTCAAGTCGGAGAGGTCGCTCCTTCTGCGATGTTGACAGGCTGTGTGAAGGGATAATCGGATATTCTTCTCGCACGATGGTGTGCCTTTCCTCTTCCCTTCGTGAGAACAACAGACCCGGAGCTCCGGTAAGTGATGATGTGCTCTCGCCGATAAGAGTCGCTGTGAGTTCGGAAATAGTGGTTCTTTGCGTACAAAAGATATTGATCTTGCCAAAAATGTGGCCCCCGCTCGAATATATCTCTTTCTTATTCTCGATGTCTAGCCTGAAGTCCATATCAGCAAGCAAATGTAGTTCCAGCACGTGACTAGTGGAGATTCAAAGCCGGAAGAATTGCCAAACCACGCTGAACGAATGTAGTCAGCTATGAGCTCTATGAGTACCGATAGATCCGACTTTTTGGTTTTCAAGATATACTATCGGGATCATGTAGTCTCGCTGTGACATGGTCCAGTATGGTGTCGCCTGGTGCGCCGACTATTTTTAGCCGGCACGCCAAGACCTCACAATTTTGCTCGCTATGTTCCAGGTCTTGGTGTATTGAGGACGAACATTATTGACCGGCGGATGCGGCTGCAGCCAAACGTCAGTCCAACCGACAAGGATATTCCTATAGCTTTTGGTAGTGACTAGGAATGTCCATGTTGAGGTCAGAAGCACATGAATGCGCGACTCTGTTGCGAAGTATGTCTCAGGCGAAGAGCCATCTTAGCGGAACGATTTTTGGGATACCATAGATACTTCAATAATGTTGCTGAGATGTTTTCTTAGCTTTGTTGATATTGCTCGTTCTCAAAGAATGAAAAATCCGCATCAAGCCAATCCAGCGTAGGTTGGACATCGAACAGTCCCCAGTCTAGGTTGGCACTACCAGGGATATGGTCCAGTGGATTTACGAGGCCCAGTGAGTGTGTGTCGAAAGGTTCTGAAGTTGGTGGCAAGATGATGGGACTTTCGAGAGAATTGGCCAAGGCAAATGTTGAAGGAATCCGGTTGGATAGCGGACGGGTCGCAAAGGCTATCTGCTGAACCTGCGAGGTTTGAGCATTCAGCTCAACATCTGTGGCATCGAATCTTTGGCGCTTGCTAGAAACGAGGCCCTCGCAGAGGTCTGTGAAAGATTTGAAAAGCATCTGCAGTTTTGCAATCGAGGTAGACAGCTCCACGAGGCCCTCGAGCTCGTCTGTGACACACTTGAGTGTGTGGAAGTCGTCTGGATCGGAAGTGGCTACAACATTGCAAAACAAAACAAAGAATGGTGTCAAAGGGTGGTAGAGTACAGTCCTGGTTCTGTCAGTGAAAGAAGCATCGCTCGAGAGATCAACAAGAAACTCACCAGTGCATGTAAGCTACGTGCGACCGAATGTCAGTCAGCGTCAGGGCAGCTTCTTGAATGCTACGCAGCGTCGACATGGCCATCCTAGCTGACTCGAGGCATTCAGAATCAACGTAAGGTTGAGCTGGCAGGCAGATCTGCTTAGATCGTAGTATGGAAGTACGCAACGAATGGTAGGAGAATTGTATTGTTGTCAGCTCAGTGCCCATGTGTAGGCCGCTCCAAGAATCAGATGGCCCGTGCAACTACTTAACATCAGCGAAACGATGCGTTAGGTATTATGGAAACCCCGTACCTCAGTGATCCGGGCGTGGACTCGCTTCAGTCGATCTAGAAGATCTGCCACCATATACTCAACTCGTGGGAGCAGTGCTGTCTTATTTGAGATTTTTGATGGGTGGAGCTCCAAAATGAAAATAGCCTGAACAGGAACAAAAAGTAGATATGTTGAAAGTAAGGCTGATAAAGACCTGTTGAGCGGAGATGAGAACACTGCGTCTAAGCCTTCGTGGTTTAGCAGACATCGTGTTCGACCAAGCATCATGGAATAATTCTTGTCAAGAATATGGCACCACACGTAGCAATAATACAGCTCCAAGTCGTCTTCGGTTTCTGTCTGGCACGTGTTGACTTGCATCTCGAGATTCAAATCGTCGCAAGTTTTGCAAGCGGCGGAGATGAAAGCCCAGCAATGGATTGAATCTCCCTGGCCTTGAGCAATGAAAGCCTTCTGCTGATTAGTGATATTATCTGGAAATAAGGAGCGAGCTACTCACGCTGCATAGCAAAGATTGCAAAAAGAGCAAAGATGGAGCCGCGAGTAGGTGGATACGTGTCATTGCTAGTCGAACGCTTTGCAGGTATTTTGCTGCTTGATCGCGCATACCATCCTCTAAGCTGCCAATACCGCCTTCCGATAGAACAGTATTGATAAATTTGAAAGCTGCTGAATTGACACATATGGAATACAGTAAAAGGGTCTCGGCATCATCAGTGCGATTAATCAGAGCGAGGCCCATAGTCTTCAGCGACTTCGGCGAAACGTGCTTGAAGTAATCCAGCACATGCGGCCCGATACTGCTTCCTTTGAGCTCTGGGATAATTTAGTAGGAGATATCAACTTTGAGTAGCTCACCTACCACGAAGCATCCAGAACAGAAGCTCTACAGTCGGGGTATGGATGTCTTCGAGAATATTGGAGACTCGTGTACTTCTTATTCCGAGCCCATCTTCATGTTTAGCGGCCTGGCCGAGGTGCGAAACAAACGACATGGCGAAGTTCAAGATAGCTAGTCGGTCAGCAGGCATGGGTTTACCAGACGTAATCTCTCGCCGGATGAAGTCATGAGCTTCAGTAATCGATGGCGACTGAGGCATGCTAGTCGGCCGAGGTGGTGAAGGTGTAAAATGTGTTTGGAGGCCCAAGTTCTGCACAGCTTGTGGCGTAGAATCCGATTCGGCAGCCCTTCTCCTCTTTGATACACTTCTTCCTGTAGGAGTTGCTCGACTGCATTGGATGTTTGAATCTACGCAGTTGCCACAAGGGTCGTCACGGTCGCATCTCACCTGTTGGAGATTAGCAGCTCAACATTCAATAGGCCTACAAGACACCGCATACCTTTCTTGACCTGCAGGTATTGCACTTCCACATGTCAGCAATCTGTAATGTCAGGTGTCCGACCGCCTTACCACTGCCATTGACGTCATGACGCTGTGTGGTCTTTGCAAATATTAAGAGGTCTGTTCAGCTGCTCCACCGCTGAGAATGCCTTCTGGAACTGGCCCGACTCGCAATATGGCGTGATATCGAGGGTCTGGTGAGGAAATCATACACTAAACTGCCAGAAACCTAGGTTGGGAAGAATTTCTGCTTCGATTCGTGTCAGATGGGATGTATATGAACTACAGGCAAGAGCTTTGCTGTGCTGCACAGGCTGCACAGTGCCAAGCGCAAAATGAGAGAAACTGCTTGGCGGCACAGCCTTCGCTGAGCCGCTGCTCAAATCAAACACGCACTAGATGGCCCGACAATGCGCAGTCGAAAGTCGTTCGTGTCTTTGGTCAGCTTAGTGGGTCGCAAGGGCGGTTTGCTAGGTCTGCGCTGTCGGGCGCCGCGGAGGGCGCGCAAGGGGCAAGTCCGCCGGGTCTCCTGCCGAAGCAGTCTCATCTTCATGACACTAACACCAGCATTCGCAATCACAGGCCGCCACATTACAAGTAGTCAATTGATGAGTTGTGTACGATTTTCAAATCTGTGGTTACTGTCGTGCTATTCAGAGTCAACTGACTTCGTGATGTCTCCAGTCTGATCGTAAACATCATACGCCATCTTTGTGAGGCTCTTTATTCAAATTTTTCCACTCTACTCCGAATCTTCGTGTGTATTCTCCTGCGTATCTTCAAATTCATCTTCACCCGAATCCTCTCCTTCTGTATCCGAATTATCGACATGCTCGACAACGGGTACGAAATCCTCGTCATCGTGATCACTGTCGCCATCTTCATTCTCTTCATGCTCTTCTTCGCCTGAACCAATGCGCGCAACACGTGGACGGATGTCTGCATGAGTCTCCTGAGCTGAGGTTTGGAAGAACGCGTGGTTTTCAGTAAGCGGTTTGCCTGTTGTGACGAAGCCCATGGGGGCATGCTCGAAATCTTGACCTTTACGGCGAGTGTTTATCCACTCATGAAGGAAAGTGAGCGGCTTCAGCGTGAATGGACGCGCATCCAGATCGACAGATAGATCTAGTTTCAAGCCAAGATAGCCAAGTAACAGCGCATACTCGTGCCAATCGAAATAGAGTCGGCCAGAAAAGATGCCCAACTCTACAGAAAGCCATGGAGGCGGCTCGAATTCATCAGGAAGCGCCGGCGTAGCGTGGTAGTCAAGGCTGTTGAAATGCAGCATACGGCGAGTCACAGGCGCAGTGTACACTATAAGATGCACACCTCCCGGACCTGACATCGACCGCAGTATGGGGATCAGGGAGTTTGCTTCCTCTGGGCTAACGAGGAGGGCCTTGTCGCTAACGGAGCTCCACACAACCCAGTGAGTCGGCCGCACGTAGACATCATTAGGCTGGTGGATATCGACGGTGCGGGTGAATTGTTCCGAAACCCACAACTTGGATGGCATCGAAGACGAGATGCTGCGTCTAAGACCCAGAGCAGTTTGACTTAATGCAGAGAACATTGGCTTGTAAGCGCTGCTTCCAGCAACGAGCATGCCAGACACAGCATAATGTTCAATGTCCGCATGTAGCTTGGTGACTGGAAGTGCGCGATACTTTGGTGGCTGTTGAACCTCGCGAACATTCTCAACTTCTTGTTCAACCTCAAGCTCCAGCTCACGTTCCTGCTCAATCTCTACTTCCTCTAACACTGATGCATGTACAGCAGATCCCTTGTCTTGGAACTGTTTCTGACGGTCTTGAAGCTGCTTAACTTCCGTTTGAAGAGTAATGTCCCAAGTGGAGATGTAATTGAATCCAACACGACGGTTGCTGCCGAGCTGATACATATCTTTGATGAGTAGAGCTTCCTTCTGGAGTATCTTGGATAGGAATTCGGACCTCGCATGCTCATTCTCGAGAAAGAATGGATGGTTGAGCCTGGCCTGTTTCTGCAGCATGAAATGCGAAGCCTGCGCAAAATATGACGGCTCCTGCTGCTCTAGAATATCGCAAGTCTGCCCAAATACCCAGGCTAGCACGGCCGCCGAATCCGGCTGGAATGTTTCGTTTTTGCCTAGCCTGTCCAGGATGCTCTGATGAACCTCTGGAGGTGAGTAGAAGGAGACTGATTGTGACTGTCCCAGAAGACGTAGACGCATTGCTGCTTGCACAAGTGCGTCTTTGGTGAGATGTTGCCCAAGGGTCAGAGCGGCTTTACCGTAGACTGGGAGTTTCAAGTCTGTACCTCGACAGTGGCTTTCGTCCATATAAACAACACATCGATCCAGGCTGTCAGCAAACGGCGATGCTAGAAGCGGTGTACGATTACCGGTACGGTAAAGCACCCAGGCTCGATGATCGTCGTCGAAGTACACCGCAGCAGCAGCATCTGTATCTTCTTCAAGCCATGCCTTTGCAAAATCCCGATTGGAATGCTCCAGAACTTGAGCGCCTGCATCAATGAGGATTCGAGTGCTGTTTTGAGGCCGAACAAAAGCTCTGAGAAGACCAAGCGGATTGGCTAACTGTTTGATCAGGTCGAGTTCGGTCCAGCGGTGGCCAGTGGCATGGTTCATCCGAATGTATCCCCGATTCCGAGAGGCCATCAGATAGTATGGCACTTCCGCATTCGTGTGGGTCAGTTCTGGCAAATCGGCCTGCTTGATGAGCATAGGCAGAAGATGTCTTGTGTCATTTGTTCCCGAGAACCCTGTCACACGACAGGTACCATCACTCTGAGAGGGAAATAAGTTCCAACCGGATGCTTGGAGTTTTACACTGAATGTTTTCGCATACTGCGGGAAGACAAAGTTGTTCAGATAATAGTTAACGAGAGAGGATCTCATGCTGCACAAGATTAGCATGCGTATGATTACTGTTTCTCATCAAGAGAATACTCACCGAATCAGCTGAAAAAGTTTGTTCAGTTGCCACGCATCCTCCGCGTTGACTGCATTGTAATCTTCGAAACCTGGTGGCACACGAGGAAGTACCCATCGTGCATACTCCACGCTTGGATCATCCATCTTCCCCAGTTGTTCGAAAGCTTGTTTGAACTGAGCGATGTCGAGTCCTTGGTAGTAGAAAGACAAACACGTCAAGATAATGGCGACATCTGGATGGCCCCACTCGGCCGCCACTGAAGGGACGCCTTTCGCAAGGTAAGGTACCGCGATTGGTGCCCGGGTAGCATGCAGCCCATACTGTACATTCCAACGCTTCTTCAAGCTCGATATCAAGATTCTATGAACAAACAGTCCACGCAGAAGGTTTGCAACCTTCATCAGTTGCTGTTTGTCCTTGAAGAACGCAGTGAGCTTTCGAACTAACTCGCTACGAACAGAAGTGCTCGAAATGTAACGGAAAAGGTCGTCCTGAATAGCAGGTGGGAAGTCCGCACAAGGGAGGAAGTGACAATTGCCTTTGCAGATGTCGCGTACAAGCAGCTCTATCAAGTGATCTTCAGCATCCTTGCGCAAGAAATAGATCAGAGGAAATCCGCCGTCGACCCGGTTGACAACCTCTATGCTGTTGCGGAAGCGGGACTGAACAGCAGTAATGAAGTTTTGGGTACGAAGAAGTAACAGCTGAATCATTTGCCAGCGAATTGGATGGCCGTCTACGGATGTCTGCGATCCTGAAGGATATATCAACTGCATGCGGATGGCCAAGGAAACGTCGCATTCATCCAGAACGTCTCTAGCATGAGAGTCGAGCCATTCCTGGAATTTTACCATCGCTGAAGAAATCTCTAGGTGATCATCGGCAAGCTGTTGGAATCCGCTCAACTTAAAGGAGAGAAGGTGTTCAGGAAGCGATATCATGATGCCGCCACGTTCACACATGCGCAAATGCATTTGCCGATACAGGCGCATGATACGAAGCCCCGCAGGCGTTTTGCGTGAAAAAGGAATGTGCACGATCTCCCGATTGACCAAGTTCCCAAGCTTCGTGTGCAGTACTTGCGCCGACTGCAAGAGCAATGGGCGAGGAACGACAATACGAGCCAAGTCCTGCTTGTTCGCTAGAACAGCCGCAACCATGGCTTCAAATCGTTAGCTGAATCCTTAGGAAAGCACAGTTACTTACGAAGAATGCATGATGTCTTGCCCTTGCCCATCAACAGCTGCAGGACTGAGTTTTGATTGGACGCTGGTGCTATTGTTGCCAAGGCTACCTGGATCTGCTCTTCACGAAGCATGACGTTGCCATCAATTTCTAGAAGAAGCCAGTCTGGATATTCAATGGGATGCCAGTTGGTATGGCCAAAGTTTTCGAGCTCTTCCTGTTGTTGCTGGTCCTTGTGTCGCTTTTGTGCGTCCTGGATTCGCAACATTTGTTGCAGTCTTGTTACTGCCACGCCCAATGATATTACACATTCCTTTGTACCAGCTCCAAACGAATTGCCAGAACTGGATCGCACCTCAGTGAGCAGATCTGTGACTTTCATGTCGGGCCATAGATCGACCAATTGTAGCCATTTGGCTTGTGGGTCATGCTTGGCCAGACCTTGCTTAAGTCGTTCTACTTTCATCCTGATGTCGTCTTTCGCTGGTCGAAGATCGTCGTTTCCGATCGAGCGGATCTTTGGTTGTGACTGTTTTTGTTGACTCGCCAGACGCAGTTGAAGAGCATCGATACTGAGATCCATTTCGTTAGCGTAGCGAAAATGAACATGTGAAGACTTTGCTCGAAATCCATTCACGATAGCCCTAAGGCTCAAAATCTCAGGAGCTTGGATAGTCATTGGAGAGATCGATGGCTTTGGACCAATGGGAAGAGCGCTCTTTTGATGTTGATTAAGAACATGGTAAGAAGCCTTAGATTGCATGAGTGTGTTGATAGGTCGAGGCGTCCGCGTGCCGATGGCAATTCGAGATTTTTGCAGCTGATAAGTGACATCGCTGATCGGCAGCTGTAACAATCTGGTCAGTGGAAGATCGTCACCCTCCCTACACCTCGGTGAATACACCTGTGTTGGTTTGGGAGGCAAATGGCTCATGTGTGACGTGCTGAAGCTGGTCTCTGCGCCTGAGCTTCGACTCCAGGCTTTGGCCGATCGATCCAATGAAGCTTGGATATGCCCCAAGTAAGTGGCGAGCTCTTGATTTTGTGTTAAACGCTGCCACTCTGGTGTTATATCCTCTAAAGCCCGATGAACATCGATGGTGCCAGGATCAATGTCCGCCAGCTTGACAATTTCTATCTCTGTTCGTGGCCACTGAGCTTGTATCGAGCTTGCTAGCACCTCGCAGGCTTGATTGACATAATTTTCGTGATTATTCTCTGCGATGACGACTTGTGATCTCTTCCTGAATCCCATGGGGACGAAAGGCATCCTTGCTTTCTCCATGAGCGATACGAGGTAAGAACAGGGCGGTGCGCCGTCGTCACGAAAGTGAAAGAAGGCAGTATACTGTGGGGGCTCATGCTCCTCAATATCTGTACATAGTTTTAAGGAGATGAGCTTGTGAAGCAGATGGATATTGGCGTCCGCAGAGAATGCCATTGTTCCCAAAAGGAACATAAGATTGCAGCGATCTTGTGGCAATACGCGTCGCGTGAGAGCGCCCCACGCAGCTCTGATGTCAACCGCGAGCAAGTCCGCTAGTAACACTTTGCTGAAGATCTTGTCGTAGCCGCCAATAAGTGGTGCATCGTGCAGCAAATCGAGGAGGTTAGGGGAATCCTCAGGTGACGGCTGCTGCATTACGAGCTGTCTGGTTATGTAGAAGGCGTTGGCCCCAGCAGAGTCTGCGCTGCGCTTGTCTCGTCCAACATAGGTCGAATCATTGTTTAGCTGGGACCGCGCTTGCGTACGTGATAGAGCTCGTGTGGCCAGGTGAGGGTCTGGCTTACTCGAGATGCTCGAGACGATGTTTTGTTTCACAACACTGGTTTCAAACTCAACCAGAGAGCTATGTCGTTGAAGAATGTTCTCTACATATGGTCTGAAGCGGTCATCCTGAATGTGTCGAGTGAGATTTTCCTTCCATAACAGTGTTTCCATGAATCGCGACTCTGAGGGGTAGTAGCCGCGCATGGGTGAAAGCTCAGCTAGACGCCACAAGACAGCGATATGAGTCTCTCCCAGCGGGCTCCATGGCTGATAAAGCCCTGTCTTTAGAAGACGAAGTGCTTCTTCAACACCGGTCCGCCCTGTCAGCTGGTCCGGTATTATATGTGACGTGAGTGCGTGAAGAAGCGCTTTCGTGTAGAGAAGACTGGGCTCCGGGGGGCAATCGATGCGCCCTAATACTTCGTTGACATCGTACTTCAAGTACTTGTCTGAACCAGCTCCAATTCTGACAGACACATGCATAGTGTCCCGTGTAATTTGAAAGTCGTTATTGTAAGGGACCAGGACACTCTTCTGCCGGCGATTGGCTACAGACTGAATCATAATCTTGCTTCTCAGACCATACCACGTACCAAGATCTTGATCTTGTATGATAAACGCACCAAGTCGTTGGGACTGGAGCAAACCCTCCTTGTTGATGCAGAAGCTGAGTTCGAGAGGCTTGAGTTCAACAGTGACCTTACCTTCCCTTGTGGCAAATACTAAGATCTGAGACAGGTCCACAAATGACTCAAAGATGGTACGGATACGGTGAACAGTCTCATTGTGGACATTCATTAGCCTGGTTTCAGAAGCATGTCCACGTCGTCGAACCACTTGGCACTGGCCGTAGGCAATACCAGTAATCCACCAATTATTTAGCTTAGAAACCCACATTTCTTGTCGACGAATCTCGAGCTCGCCCGTTTGCAAGTTCAACCAGTGAAAGCAACCGGTCCTGAGTGGTGTCGGAAGATCGAACGACGTCGTGGCGAAGACATCAGCTGGAATGAACTCGTGTATCTGGCCATGATGTAGAGTACGAACAATCAGATCACGTTGTCTGAATCCAAGATGGATGCTCTGGCCTCCCTTTGTTATCTCGGAGACGGCCCAGGACATGTCTTGAAGCGGCGAAGGATATACAATTGGGTTTCTGTCACCGAAGATCGTTCGATAGAGCGGATTTCGCCGATACGTCAGAGGAAGAGTGCTCATCTCTTGCCCGTCTATGAGCAAGGTGCCGTACACATAGTTATAATGCACGAAGTGAGAGTGAGAGTGTTGGTGGCTCATAGGTTTGAGTTCAAGTAGGATCCACCATGTTCCTACGGGAGACTCGGACATGCTGAATTGGTAGCCTTCTGGGATCTGCCAAAGCTTGTTAACGGCGTCTAAGAAAGCCTGTGTGTTCGATAATATGGACTGTTTCAAGAGTTGACGATGTTCGTACGAGAACATCACATCGCGAATGATGGCGCTTTTAACACTGTAAGGCAAGTAGGTAAACTCCTCCACAAGATTATAGTTTAGAGAGATAGAAGCACCGATGTACGGATGGAGGCTAGATGGGTCCAAGAGCATTTCTGGGTCAGTGTGGAGAGTCCGCTTGCATAGAAGTGATGCCCAAACTGCACAGGGTCTGATTCGGGCATCGCTAGTGACCACTGCTTGAAGCTCAATGCGCCAGAGGTCGGTTGCCTTTTGGGCTCGCAGCAAAAGCTCAAGGCCGTCCTTGCGGATATGGTTGGTAGCAGTGAAGGAAATAACCTTGAGCAAGATGGTGATGAGCATATCCATCTGTATTGACTCACGCCAGTTCTGATGGATTGCATCGAGACGCTGTCGAATCTGATGCAACAGTCTTGAGCACAACGATTCGTCAAGTAAAGCTGTATGCACATCTCGTCGGGAATCCTGGGTTGTTGAAGAGGGGCCAATTTGAGATACCAGGCGTATAACAAGCACCCAGGTGGCATCGTTCGAGAAACTCAAATTGGCGGAGCCTAACTCTCGAACAAGGTCTAGCCACCTAGAGTGAGTGCCTACTAAAAGACTCTGCCAGGCCATGAGCTCATGAGCGCTGATATCTGCAGGGCAATCGGCCTGGCTCGACTGGATCTCGTTTGACGAGGGCCAGTCAGCGTATGACAACTGAAGCGAGGAATACGGAGAATTAGCGGCAAGCATTAAGGGGAAATGATGCCACAACGATGCTTTACGGTGTCCGCCAGTCCAAGATTGGCTGTGCGTGTCAAAATACCTCGGCTTGAGCCCACAAGTGCGAATGATGTCGTCCAGCTCTACTGGGAATTTCCAGCTTGCATAATGAGTTTCTAGAAATGACTTCTTCTCCGAAGCAAGAGTGACACTGCAGGGCAGTTCGTTCACGTACGGTTGAAGCTCCGTAAAGTTACGCACAAGGGAAACTCGATCGGGCTTCTCGCTTGGTGCTGGAGAGCAAATATTGGTCAAGAGAGACCAAGTAGCGTCTCTATAAGCCGCAAATGATTTAGGACACCTCAACTCAAACATTGCTGCTTTGGCAGCAGGCTCATAGCTTGGTAAAGGATGCTCAAAAATGCGAATCTCGATCTTCCTCGCGGCGTCGCGAAGATCGTGCCACTCGCACGGCCTTCGATGTCGGGTCTCGTACACTCCTGCCAGAAACCGATGCGGCACGTCCTCGTAATGACAGGTAGTCTCGTCTCGCCTTCTTATCGTTTCCGCATGCATCTCGCTCTTCTTCTCCCATTCGACTTCCTTCTCGGTCCGTCGCCGGTCTGCATCGATATCAATTTCACGGCGCAGCGACCGTCCAGTCTTATCGTATTCATCATGATATCCCGCAGCAAAGCAATAGTCGGTGGGGTCACTGAATACTGTAGTACAATGCGTGCCGCGGCGTGCGCGGATGCGCCTTCCGATGTAATCTTGCACTCGATGAACTCGCGTCATGTCTTCTAAAGACATTAATTGAATGGCATCCAATAGATCTGTGTCGAAGCCAGGGTGGAAATCCTCAAGAAGTGGATAGCAAGCTACCGCTTCCGCATCCATCAGCACCCAGAGCTCGATTAGATGAAGTAACATTTGACTCTTAAGATCAGGGTAGCCTTCAGGTGATGTTTGGATTCGATGGACATAGTCGCGGATAACCTCGCTTAGCTGCAGGATGCGACAATGCCCTAGCCCATCGGCTTCCTTAGAAGGCTCGATGACAGTCAAGCAGTGTTGTGAAATTTGGATGTGTTCACGTGCTGCATACATGTATGGCTTGACCGAGGCAGCAGATTCTTCATATTGTGTCAGGAGCTCATCTGGTGCACGTTGCACAGACTTGGTGTTGACAACTTGGTCTGCAAGAATGCGATTAAGGACGGGGCGGCTCTTTAACAGGCTGAAGTTGAATGATCCGGCCGGGGCAAGAGGACTAAGTGGTGGAATGTACCGCCCCAGAGTTTGTTTATAACTCCTCCACACAGATTTTAACCAGTTTCCAGTGCTCAGAAGTGTGCTTTCAAATCTAGGTTGCAAAGAGTCGAGCGCAGCTATGACGGCAGGGGTGAGTTTCTTGATGATTGCGGTCTGATCGCTCGCGAGCTTGGCGAGTCGGCGACCCAACTTCTGCCGCAAGAACGACACAGACTCGAAAGGGATACTCTTCAAGACATCCTCCAAGAATATTTGGAGCATGAGACAGATGATCGTCTTGTAGTACAGTCTCCCAACATCAGCTCCGAACTGTTTGTAGAGCTGGCGTTGCATCGCAACACGAACGGTGAGATAGAATGGAGATCGTCTCCATGGCTTATACGCCTGATCGAACATCACAGTATCTCGCACGCGTTTTCTTAGAATTGCAACGTCCGTCGTGGCGCCATTGGCTTCCAAGATCGTCATTAGCAACCCTGTAACGAGCGCAGGATCGCTGGTGTTGCGAACTTCAGGCAGTGGCGCTGCAGCCTTGAAGGTGACCGAAGAGAACTTAGTAACATATTCCGTGGACGCCTGTTGTATGAAGGACGAGAAGCTGTCTAGGAAGGATGGCTCGAGTAACACGGCTTCTGAGATGGTGACTGCGCAGCCAGGGAAATCTCGTACTAATGCATTCTTTGTTTCGAGAACTTGCTCGCAGGTGGGTGTGACTTCGAATGCCTCAAAGACCATTTGCGAGTTATTCTCTCCGCTATAGATGTTAGAAAAGAATCGATGAATTGTTACGCCCATGCCCACCTTGAGTCTTTGTAGACGAGTAAGCCACAGTTCTGGGCAGAGATGTGTAGGATAAGAACCCTGCCAGTCTGCAATGCATGGAGCTCCCGAGCTAGAGCTGGCTTTGTAATCGATCGATCTACATGCAGTGATTGGCATGCGGTCAGCGAATCGCATAGGGCGCGAACGTGCTGATGGTCGGATTGGGGAAGCCGCGAGCTCAAGAAGTGTGTTGCAGCATTCAAACGCGTAAGCAAGGTAGCTTCAATGTTGGAGAGGTTCCTGCCTTCTTGTCCTGGGACATCACGCGGCAAGACAATGTGGTTGTAGAGCTGCTCGTTGAAAGGCATATGGCCTGGGGTTGGGCGACTATGAGCCGTCATGGCCGGCGAATGTCGTTGACAAGTCTGCAGGTCAGTCTAGGTGGTGAGTTGGTGTAGCTTCATGACAAACAATTTTTTGACAAAGGTCGGCGCTCTGACAAAGGTGGGGCGGCGCAGTGGAACGAGCAAACAAGATGAAAGTGAGCTCACGGGCGCAAGTTGCCCCGGTGGCCGAAGCGCAGCGACGACAGCTGCCTCTTCACTTCACCGTGAAACCGGATGACTTCATTGTGAAGCTGTGAGGTCCGGTGCAGGAAGTGTTCACAGCCTTCATTTTGAGTATTCGCGTCGTCTGTCATGCCAATGCACACACCTTTTCCATGCGCGCTTCGAGCTCTTTTGACGTCTTCTCTAGTTCCAAATTCATACGACCTGTGCTGTGGTTCTATGTCTCAAAGCCTATACTGCTTCGCTGCCAGTGAGCTGGAAGGATGACAGCGCGTAAGAGTCGTTCGCGGGCGCATTTGGAGGACAGGAGATTCGGGAGGATGATGTCTGTGTAAGGATTGCGCAAATCGATAACTTGGTAGGTGTGTTCGAGAGCAGAATGCATAGAGGGTGTGTAGGTGCATATCAACCATGTAGCAGCAACGTGATTGTAGGTCCATTGGCAAGAGAGCTTCGTTCACGGCAGATACAGAACGACGAATAGCTGCACAGAGAGTAGCAGATCGAAGACTTGTGACGGATATGTGCCGAAGAAGAAGAAGGCAGACAACTCAACTCTCACCCTTGATTTAAATTAGGGCAAGCAATACTGCAGTCTTCCTGTAAGCGGTAAGGAAGAAACTTCATTTCTGCGGTGTCCATGAAGTTCCCGCTGGCACGCTGCAGGCATCAGCATATCGTGCTTCACATGTGGTGGGAGAGTCTTCGGTCGCAAGACGCAGCAATCGCCGTGAGCTCTCGAAACGAGCGTCTCCTTCACATCATCATGGAGGACAACACCACTGACCTTGGCAACTGCAATGGTTCGTTCGAGACACCGAGTTCAACATCCAAAAGTCTTCGAGGTCAGCTAAGATGATCGCATATATTGCAAGCAATGCCATGAAGCTAAGCTGTGTAAGGCGTGATAGTTGATGATGTCGTGATTCTGGTGAGAGTGAGGTGTGAGAGACGTGACGCGTGACTTTCGCACCTACCCCCTGACCGACGCGCTAGCACCTCCGCATGCTCTTGCCCCATTTTCGAACTTTCCCCGGATGCTCAAAAGACATATCGTTTTCTACTTCTCAGACTCTGATTACTGTGCATTCTGACCTCCCCATTGGCAGCTGACCATGGCCAAGTACTGCGTCAGCTTGATTATATACCACCTACGGGATTCGCGAATTCCGGTCTTCGGACCGAACAACGCCGAGTCAGAGCTCGTTCTGTGAGGAAGGTGCGACTGAGAGGGGATTGCCTTTGCAATTTGCTGCAGTCTGCCCACTGCAACAAGCGTGATACGCCATTATTCCCGAGGCAGATCTGGCGCTGTGCGCACTCATTGGACGCGGAAGCGTGCCGCGCTCTAGCCGTCCTTTGGCCTTTGGGCGCTCGACCGAGGGATCATGTTACACTGGCGCGGTGCTGGCACGAAGCTTCTCAGCACGTTGCATCTGCGACATTCCAGCCCATAGCACACGATTGTCGCCAATGCTTGCTCGTTAAGGGGAGGCGCTGTTATGACTGTCGACTTCTGATCACTGATAGCTGCGAAGTGGGGTCAAGGACATCACGACATCATGAGTCTGAACAACAAGGAAACGGCAGTGTCTGCATCGTCTTCCAAGGAGGCGACATCGCCTTCGGTCACATCGCGTGCGACTGAAGAAGTCCACGAACTGGAGGCTCTTCATGAAGATGATCACTCTTCCATATCTTCGGCATCGACGGACTCACTCAGCGACACCGACGAGGTCCTGTCAATACATCAATCTCTCAGTCGCAATGCCGGCCTCGACGAATCCAGATTTGGCGACAAATCAATGGTGCATATCACAACAACTACAACAAACATGACCACGGACCCGCGCTTTGAGATCGACTTTGACGATAATAATGACAATCCCCAGGACTGGCCCATGTGGAGGAAAGCACTCGTCATTTTCTTCATGAGCTTCTCAACACTCGTTGTGGTCATGTACTCGACCGCCTATACCAGCGGTATTCCAGGCATGATGGCAACATTTGGCATCAAATCGAAGACCCTCGTTGTCCTTGGTATCACCACTTATCTACTTGGACTAGCTCTTGGCTCGCTGATCCTAGCTCCCCTCAGTGAGATGTATGGGCGCAGACCCGTATATTTGGTCGCTGTTACCGCCTTTACAGTCTTGATCATACCTTGCGCGCTGTCCAACAACCTTCCCCAGATTCTCGTCATGCGCTTTTTCGGCGCAATCGCCGGTGCAGCCATGATCTCCAATGCTCCGGGAACTGTCGCCGACATGGTCAACGACGAATATCGCGCCCTGGCCTTCTCCATATGGTCTCTTGGCCCCATGAATGGTATGCTAGGCATCATGACAGTGCTTCTGTTATGTACTGACAATGGTACAGGTCCGGTTGTGGGGCCTCTCGTAGGCGGGTTCGTTTACCAAGCCTTGGGATGGCGCTGGATGAACTGGGTTGTCATGATCGGCTCTGGAGTGTCCTGGTTCATGGTCTTCCTCATCCCAGAAACATACGCGCCGGCTATTCTGCGTGCCAAGTCCGCGAAGAAACGCAAAGAAACCGATGAACCTCGTTGGTACTCGCGATACGACGACAAGAAATCCTTTGTGCCTATGCTGCGCGAGAACCTCTACCGGCCTCTTTTCATGGCAATCAATGAGCCTATCTGCATTTTCTGGAATGTCTACATCGCTCTTGTATATGGCGTACTATACCTGTGCTTCGTTTCGTACCCCATTGTATTTTCCGAGCTGCGTGGCTGGTCTCCTGGTATGACCGGTCTCTCGTACATGGGCATCGGAATCGGCGGCGTGATCACCATCTCTTGCGAGCCTCTGCTCCGAAAGATGATCAACAAGCACCCCAAGGACCCCGAGACTGGCAAGCCGTACCCCGAGGCGATGGTCAGCGTGGTGTGCATCGCTGCCGTAGCTGTGCCAGTGGGCGAGATGATCTTCGCATGGACGTGTACTCCGAATGTACACTGGATCGCGCCGATCATCGCAGGCATACCATTCGGTGCTGGCAATTGCGCCGTCTTCATCTACGCATCCAACTACCTTGTTCACTCGTACGGAATTTACGCTGCGTCAGCAATGGCTGGGAACGCTGTGTTGCGAAGCATTATGGGCGGCTCGTTGCCTCTCGCTGGCCCCAAAATGTGAGTCCTTCTATTCTCAACTCTCAAGTCCACTATCTCGTCCTTTCAACTCTTACCAGCAACTCTCCCTAACACGTTCAGGTACGCCACTCTCGGACCCCACTGGTCTGCAACAATGCTCTCCCTCATAGAGTTCGCCATGATCCCAATTCCCGTTGTGTTTTATCGGTACGGCCACAAGATCCGCGAGAAGAGCTCCTTGATCCGACAGATGCGGGAAGACAGAGACAAACTGGAGAGTAAGAAGAGGAGAGCCGCGGAAAAGGTGGCTCGCCATGATGCCGGGCCAGACGAGAAGACGGTGCTAGAGCAGAAGAAGGAGTTATCGGTTTGAAGCATACGTACATACATATTCGC
The DNA here is from genome assembly GCA_016920805.1 of Stagonosporopsis cucurbitacearum. Classification (NCBI taxonomy): domain Eukaryota; kingdom Fungi; phylum Ascomycota; class Dothideomycetes; order Pleosporales; family Didymellaceae; genus Stagonosporopsis; species Stagonosporopsis cucurbitacearum. Next base: position 260,091 of record JAFEKD010000011.1, on the reverse strand, counting down.
TAGCGGAAAGTCAGCTCGTTTCTATTCATAAATGAATGCATCTCGTTGCAGGATGCGCTGATCAATGCGCTTAGGAGGTCCTCTTAATGAACACGATTGTGCATATCCTGTACGGTACTACCAAAGGCAATGCACCATATCTGACATGCGGCTGCCACAGCCCCAGTTGCGCAGGCGATCCATTAGATATGCTTGCCTGATCCAATACAACCCGACATATTCCTGCAGTAGCTTGCATTTTCCCAGGCAATACGAGCACACAACTATCAAAGCAAATGACAAACGCAGTATCACCAGTGCTTCCGCAACAACGCCATCGTCGAGGCCTAGTTTCCAATACCAATCCTGCCACTCAGCTCTCACACTTCAACCTTGCGCACGAACAACCACATCACAGCAGAAACTCACACACACGAACTCAAAGTAGTAGCAACGCTTTCTCGAAATCCATTCGTCATATTGTATATGTACAAAAAAGGGGGTGTAATGCTACACAGTAGCCAGGGTGTTAGAAGAATGAGAAGAGGAAGAGTTGGCAGGCTTGATGGGTTCAGACCTTGCTACACCAATTCCATCTCCAAGCACACAACCAATGAAGTTTTTTGAAACCTGACGCCTGGGGTATGCAGATGTCACGTCACTCAGAAAGATACCGGTGTGGGGTATTTGCGCGGGGTGAGCCGCTTAGAAGAAGGAGCGGGCGTGGCGGCGGACCTTGGAGGCGGCGCTGGAGCCAGCGTTGACCTTGAGCCAGTCGATGAACTCCTGGAGGGTGAACTCCTCGGGGAGAGTGGCGGAGCCGGAGCCAGAGCCAGCGGTGGGAGCAGGGGCAGCGGCGCTGGTGGCGGAGGTGGCGGCCTCAGTAGGGGTGGCCTCGGCGGCGGCGGAGGTGGCAGCCGGGGCAGAAGCAGCAGGGCTGGAGGCAGCGGCGGAGGTGGCCGCGGGAGGGGCAGGCTCAGAGTCGCCGCCGCTGGAGGCGCCGTCCCAGACTGCGGGGCCGGGGATCTCGTAGGTGGTGGCACCAGAGTACATGTCGAAGAGGACACCGGGGTCAGAGGCGCTGTAGGCCTTGGTCATGTCGACACCAGTGGCGGGGAGAGAGACACTGCCGGTACCGGTGACCTTGATCTGACCGCAACCGTTGTAGAATTGAGCACCGCCCTGGCGGTTACCCTCGTGGAGACCGATCAGCTCGGGGCGGATGAGGTAGTCACCAGCCTTGAGATTGGGGAGAGTGACGCTGTGCTGGCCCTTGTTGGCGATGAAGTTGTCGACAGCCCACTTGCCGCCGGAGAGACCCTCCTCGGTGAGCTTGGTCCAGACAGCACCCTCACCGTTGGACTCAGCGGGAGCGATGTAGACCATGATGGGACCCTTGTGGGAGGCAGCGATGGGCTCATCGGGGTCGTTACCAGTGGGAGCACCAGTCTGAGTTGTTGTTAGCGTAAGATCCCATAGGAGAAGTGGAGAGTACGTACGTTGTGGTGCCACTGGAAGGTGAGCTCAGAGCCGCCAGCAACCTCAAAGCTGGAGGCAGCCTCGGGACCCTCGTTGCAGTTCATGCGGACAGAGGTGACATCAGTGATGGGCGAGTTGCCCTGGGCGGGCTTGCGGACGGCATCAAGACCGACCTCCTTGCCGCCAACGACGAAAGACTGGAAGGTAGCGTGACCGTAGGCCAGCTGGGCGGTGGCAAGAGCAAGAGCGTAAGAGTACTTCATTTTGAAAGAGTTGGTTGGTTGGTTGTTCGTGTGGAGAAAAGCTGGTATAGTCAAAGAATGAAAGTATGAACAATGTTCGAATGGATAGTCGTCGAAAGTGAGCGTTTGCTAAAGAGCGTGTGAAAGAGTGTGAGCGTCAAGCCTGCCCTTCTTCAGATGGGAGCCAGGAGTCTCTTATACACATGCCGCGTAGTCGGCACACAATACTCATGTCAGTCATAGCGTGGTACTGACATCGCCATACCCCGGGCTCCCGTCCTGTGCCAAGCTCATGTCATCTACCTTCAACGTGCGCTAACGCCGGATCAGGCAACGTGGCGCCGCTTAGCTGCCGCAAAACATTCAATTAAGGCTGGTGGGATCCTGCGACCCAGAAAAACTCTATTGGTGTTCTCGTGGGAGATTACCTGGATCTCGCTTCGATGCATGTTCCTGGACTCTCCCCGTCCATGATCCTGAGCCGTCGAATCGGGATGGAGATGACGAAGAACGTGAAACCGCAGAGAGGCTTGAATCGTAGAGTCCCGCTCAGTTGTCAAAGGCGTCTAAAGAAACATCATGCGTAGTCTATGCCATCATTGTCATGCAGCGCCAATGTTGCCATAGGTATCCTCCATCTCACTGCCCGCTTCGTCACAGGAAATTAGGCAAGGATCCTTCCTGTGGTCGTAAGATTGGTTGGTGAGGTGGCTGCAAACACATAGGGAATCATGTCCGCTTCATTCGTTTTGTTTCCCCTTCGTGTGGACCTCGACCATTTTCGAAATCTAGAAGCTGTGGAGCAAATAGGAGGAGGCAGTAAAAACAGCCATGACCGGCGGCTGGTGGAGCAATTCTTCCGTTTGGCGGCAGTGGGCCCTATCCTTGGCTTGTGTTTGTTTGATGTTTCAAACATGTCCATCAAACATTCGATACATTTCTTTCATGCTGTGGTTGTCAGTGGCGGATGCATCTCGGTTCTTTTGTGTGCTGATCGTGCCTCTATGTCGCAATACTTCCTGTGTGAGGCTCGCTGTCGCATCTTCTGGCTGAAGATCTGTGAGGCGCTTTCATCTATCATTTTTCGCCAACACGCATCGCGCGGCACGGTGTCATGTCTCGTTCATTGAGCAGAATCGCGGCGTGACGCTGGCGGATGCGTGCAGGCGGCGGTTTCGTCCTCCGCCACAAGTCGTCGTGCCGCCCGGCTAAATGGCGCACCTTGGGTCAGAGCGCTCGGTAAGGCGACCCGAGTATGCTTTTTCTTCTTCACTCCACGTTCGACGCTGAACACCTATGTGGGAAGCGTGCGACGGCGTGCCTATGGCTGTCATCCTAGACTTCGGAAGATGCATTGTGGAGAGTGAGGTCTCTTTTGCAGAAACTATCGCCCGGATCCGAAATTAGTGTACGTCTCCCATAATCAGGTAAGGAACGGTGGACTATCGGTTTCTACAAAACAGTCTGGTCAGTGAAGGAGTCAAAGGGAAGAACAACTGCAAGAACATGAAGCGCAACTCGAAAGTCACTGAACTGGCGCAGTTGCTCTGCTTAAAGGTATCTAGGTATGCGCCATGTTTTGTAAGCATCAGTCTAGATTTCCCACTTGAGCACGTTTGAGCGGAATCGTAAATGCCTTCTAAAATTGCAAAGGGCCGACATGTCACGATCGGGCGTCAGACTTTACACAATGTTCTGTCTTGGTTCATTCAACCGTAAAGAGAACAGCACAGCGCTGCATCACATATATAACCAAATATCATTACGTCCGCTCAACTCAAGGCTTGCCAGTCTGACCCTGTCCCTGTCTCACAGGCGCGTTGGCGTCTGGTTCACCACCGTGATTTGCAGCGTAACTTGCGTCCTTCTGCTCAGGCGCACCAACGCCCTTCTCGAAGTCGCCAGCCTTGTACAGCTGGCCGGTCGCAGGGTTGATGTCGCCGCCCTCTGAAAGGGGTATGTCGCGGTTGTTGCCACCACCCGAGGCTCCAGAGCCGACTGTAACGGTGGCGCCAGGGAATTTGTTGATTGCAGCCTCGTCAATGCCTGATTCGGTTGCTAAAATATGGTTAACAGGTGCATTATTGATAAATATGAGTAGTCGCATACCGGAATCGCTGGCTTTGGGGCCACGGTTCGGGTTTGCTGTGTTAGGATCTGTGCCATGGACATTCGCGTGAGAGTTGAGGTCGGCCTCAGCCTGCTTGGCGATGTCGAGGGGGTCCTGGCCTTTGTATTCGGCAGACATGATGGTACGCGTGAAGTGGTGGTTTGGAAATGGAAATGGAATCAAGGATGACTCTGGGTTCGATCGATGTCGCAAGGAGTGTTGATGTATATGATGGATAGCCGCACTGAAATAGCTGAGATTTATATTGCTCTTGTGGCTACGATGATGCACGTTCTTCTAGTGGGATGTTGCGAGCGATGATGAAATAACAATGGACCCTGGTGCATGATGTCACGATAACCTCATGGTAAAAGAGAATCTCTAGAGCAACTACCCTAAAGACCACTAGAAGATTGATGTTGCTGGGAAAGTGGTCTCCATGAGGGGCGCTGGGTTTAGTTGCCGTACTTGGACGTCCTGACTGTGGTGTGTGTAGAGAGGTCCGTGCTGTCAGCCTCGTGAAGGCGCGCTGAACGATGATCAGTGTGTAGGGCTAAAGTTTGATATCGATAGACGAGAAAAGGAAAATGAAAAAAAAAAACGACTGTGGAGGATTGTTTGTGCTTGCATCGGTGTATTACAACTACTTATTGTTAAAATGCAAACCTGGATATCGCTGCTTCGCTGTCATTGGCGGGGACCAATGGCTCTTTATCATCGTACACTTGTATCATAAATGAGAAACTTTCAAAGAGAAAAGAAATGTTGTGGTATAGGTTCGGGGTCAAAGAAAAATGATCATCCTCAAGGGTGGTATCATCAAACTCCAACTCCAGTAGTGCGGGTGCCGTAAGAGTATAGCACACCAGGGGGGGGACTTCTACAGGTGACTAGTAGATGATACGCTCATCAAAGACAGGGGCCTCTCTGGAATGACCGTCATCAACACCCTTCCAGTAAACCTTGCCTTTCTCGTTAAATGTAGCCTGCTCGTCGGTCATTTGCAGCTCGGGGCAAGCCTTCTTGGTGTCCCTGATCTCGCGCTCGCTGATGCCCAAATCATCACGGACGATCCAGATGACAGGGGTAGGCGAGGTAACAGCAGGGTTGAAGAAGGCGCGCTTCTGGATCTCGACCGGCAGGGGCTCCTGAGGTGTATGGTAGTACTTGTCCAGCGTGCCGTAGAGGGTGTTGAGTGAGTTTCGCTCAGGGTTGATGAGTTTCCTCAGGAAACCAGGGATGCGCGAAGCTTTGGGCGCGTGATTTGCATCGGTACCGTTCAAAGGAGTTGAGTCGGTCTTTTCACGGCTCTCCTCACGGCGTCCCTCCTCTACATGGCCGTTGTGTGGGGTAGGATCGGTGTACGCGAGGCGAGCTTCCTCATGTCTCAGGGCTGCTCCTAAGCTAACGGTAAAGATGAGTGTGAGTGCCAGCATTACGCACATAATCGCCAAGGGGCCAGCAGCGTAGGTGTTGTTCGCTGTGGAGATGGCAAACAAACCAATGAGACAGATCTCAGACAAGAATACACCGGTTAGAAGCTGCTTCAAAGCCTTCTGGTAGGCCTCGCCCTTAGTATCAATGTTGGTCTCGTACACATAGAGGAAGTTGTAGCGGTAAGCAATGTAGACCAAGCAGAAACCAACAGTAGCGAAGCCCAGAATCAGAGGGGCAATGCCGGAGTAGGTGATGGCAATTACGCCCAGGTTGCACCACTTGGGGAATTCAGAGCCCCAAGCGGGGGCTGAGAGCTTGGTAAGCTGGTCGAAGATCTTGCGAGGTGTCTTGCCTGGCAAGATGCGACCTAGCAACACAACGACGACAAATCCACCAATGTTGAGGAGTGTACCGGCGGCAGAAGACAAGCCCAGCAAAACAAAGAAACTGATGTAGAAGTTGGAAGCCTTAGGCAGATTCTCGGCAAGAAGCTTCAGGACAATACCAGGGTCGTTGATGATGTCGTTAATCACAGAGGTGATAGCGCTGGAAAGTGTGGCCACGAGGAAGACTTGAACAACTTGGAAAACGAAGTACCAGCTCTGGGTCTTCAGCTCGATCTGAGACCATGTGACATACCCAGCCATCTTGGCCATGAAACGGCAGAAGATGGGAACCAAAGCCATCAGTACAGCCAGCATAACCGTAGGAAGCAGGCCAGTGACGACACCTAGTATAACACCAGGAATGTCGAGAATCCACGATAGCCATGTGAATCGCTCAGCTAGGTAGTTAATGTTGGAAATCAGACCGACGAAGGCAACTGGGATGGCGAAGAAGATGACCATGACCGCGATGATACCGGTAGCTACTGCCCAGCGGGCGAAATGCTGAGCCTTTCCGATCTTGAGGTTGTTCCAGACCACTTCCTGGGGCATGACACCAAGCTGGCGAGCATCCATCTTGTCGTTGGGCTTGTTTTTGCGGCTCTGCATCATCTGCCATGCATCCTGGGCACGCCTCTGTGTGTCAAACTCAATGAAAACTGCGCCAACAAGCTCACCTTGTCCGTTCCAGTGCTTGTCCTGCTCGGCGGTAATCTTTGGGATAAGCTCGGCCAAGTGCTGGCGGCCATACTCGATGGTGTCGACCTTCTTGCCGATAAGGAACTTGAGCTTGTGGGTCGGGCGATCTTTCGGGTTGAGCCACTTGCTGCCGTCCTGCTTGCTCTCGTCAACAAAGTGCTTCTTGCCCTTGTCGGCTTTCATCTTGTTCTTGGTTGCGTCGGTGAGAAGTTGGACCTCGCCGGCTTCAAACTTGATAGCAGTCTTGTCGCGGTCCTCTACAAGATCTTCAAGCTCCTTCGTGTCAGATGCAACCCAAGCATGCTTAACACCAGGGAACATCTCGAACAACGCGCTCTGGGAGAGGGTCTTCGGCACGTTGGTGAACAGAATGGTGCGAGAAGATAGACGGCTGGCACCCCATGGTGAGCGACGGTAGGCTTGACGAAGGTTGACAGTGTAGAAGGATTCACGGGCGATGATAGCCATGACAAAGCCTAGGAAAGGTCAGTCAATTCGGTCCTGTGTTTTCCTGCTCATGTAACCTACTGAGGAAGATGGCTGAGATGCAGGCGTGGGCGTAGTATCGATTCACGTTGACACCCTCGTTCCGGACATTGCTCATGGAAAGAATGTCGAACTGCTGCTGTCCAGCACCGCCAGTCGCATTGACCGGGAACAGCACAGGCCAGGTGATGCAAGCGCCCAGGAAGCTCACAACAACCATCATTTTGAAGAAGCGCACGAAGAGGTAGCCGTCGATCGACTGATGGTCCAGAATATACTCATCCTTGAGGTCTTTAAAGTCTTTGATCCATCCAAACATGCCCCCACTTGGTGCTGGCGTCTGGCGATGGGTCCCCAAGTGGTTGAGGTACGTCCTCGGCGCATACACGCGACGGAAGGACTTGCGAAAGACGATGAACGCCGTGACGAAAGCAGCGGCGAGAATTGCCGTGGGAATCAGCGTTGATAAGAAAGACGACAAGCTGTTCGGCGCGTCTCTGGCTTCGCCAGTTTGTCCACCCTGTTATGGTGCAATTAGCGCATGTTCATACCTGTTTTGTTGTTTGTTTGTTTACGCACGGTGGACGACATGATGGGCGTGTGGGCAGTTATCCGCGCCCTCGAGGACGATGAAGAAGTGCTATTAATGCGCAGAAGACTGTGCGTTACAAAAAATGAAGAGGTCGTCGCGCAGCACAATTAAACAGGATGCGGGAACTACAAGTAGTGGTCCCTGATGACGTGGGGCCCCTGCTCCTAATCGGCCCAGAGGTTCAGACAAGGGCAAGTGCGATCGCCCACCAACGTCTGATTGGTCAAACACGACTCTCAGCTTTCCTTCAGTTCTCCAGCATCCAGACCCTCAAAGAGCTCGTCTGCACTGCACCAGCCTCAGTTGCGGCGCAATCATGTCTGCCATGTGAGCTCTTGCATCTCGGGATGGCCGTTGATGGGGCTATGCTCGTGTGCAGTCGCCAAATGGCGTCGCCCTTGGGTTCGACACACACTCACGATGGCCAACCCTTGTGCTCGCCAGCCTCCTCTGCACACGATCGCTAGGGCAAGAGCCGAGCTGGGCTCGTCAAAAGCAAGACATTGATTCGTGCGTTCAGGGGTCACGGCACTCTCCCGCGTTACGAGAACAAAGTGTCTCCAACCTCCATGTCTCCGCGGCAGCATATACCGTGGATCTCCTCAAAAGAGCGGATACATGACGTGACTTGACGAAAGAGGGATTACAACGACTCCCTTTTGCCCATCCTGGAACGTGGATTGACCTGGCAGAAAACAAGGCTTCAATTCCTGCCAAGCATCCTGTGTCGATCGACGTAGCGCGTGGAGTGACACTGCTGTCCCTGTGTGATGAGATCATCGAACCAGCGAACTCTATCGACGCCATCAACACCACGGCGACGACGACCGCCGTTACGTGTACGACTGCGTACCAGTTGCTGTGCGCTATCAATTCTATCGCACTGCATGCAGCCTTTCCGTTATCATTGAACATAGCGGCACTCATCACGAACCCCTGCCACGGGCAATCTAGATCGCAAGCCACGGGAGATCTCACTCAAAATCTTCCCCATGGCCTCTGCTTGCAGCAAATTTGCTAACCGCCCGTCTGCCGCACATGACACGTGCCAGCTCTGTTTCAGCTCGCGACCCTTGTTGGCGGAGGCAGAGCCTCGTATCTTTGGGCTCTCGAACGCCATTTGCATTTCCCTGCGTCAATTGAATCTTTGGGCGGTTGTTTATTGTTGCACAGCCACATGCGTATTCCGCTTCCCCCGTGGACTCGCTGAGACGGTCCGAAATTAACATTGAAGTGCTATCGACCATGACAGATTTTGCAGGTCAATACCGCGACGTGTGCTTGAGGTATTGGATAAGGCTTAGGTCTGGTTGGTTTGCTTGTGTACCGAGGCACGAGCAACAGAGCAGTGTTCTTAGGACAACTACGTGATCACGTCGTCGGTGACAATCTCAAGTCACGACTCATGGCTTGCGTTCCCACGTGCAACAAAACAGGGCGCATTCCCTCACCATAACGAGCACCTTAAGGCTTGGCCGACTCCAACTTCTGTCATATCATGCCATGTCATGTCATGCGATGCTCTCCAAGGTCAGCACCTAAAGAACAGGATCTGTACTGCGCAGGTAGTTTGCTCGCATTCAAGGTTGTACCAGTACGTACACGGGTTTGGAGATCGTTTCGCGGATCAACATGCTGTCCCAGATCAATTCTTCCACACACGCAGGACCTCTCACTCGACGAAGATAACAATCTGCATCCACAATTGTAAACACACAAGACTACATGCACTATCTAATTGCGCGATAAAACCGATTCACTTTTCTCGTCGTGCACGCTAGACTCCAGCAAATTGACAGCAGCCAAAGCGAAAAGGGCGATTCTGTCAGTCTGTAAAACTATCACTCGAAGAGAATAATGAGCGCCTTCGTGCATGACCACTCCTTACGGCACAATCAAAAACTCCACATCTTAAGCCCTCGCCATCCCACAATCACCCTGCAACCAAGCTGCCACATGCTCAAACCCATGCCTCCTCCCATACCGGGCACGAAAACAATCACACAGTATCGTACAGTACAGTATAGCACAGCACAGACTCCCACACAGAATCCAGAATCCAGAATCCAGAATCCACAACACGAGCTGAGCCCATGACGACGCCCACCGTCCTTGCCCATCCGTAGAAGTGACAATCGCACACCCCCAGCAGCCTCTACGTAATGACGACCAACGTCTCGCGTCTCGATGCGTAACCCATCATCAACCCCCGCCCTTCTTCTTGCCATTCTACACCGCACACCACATACCGTACACCGCACTCCGCGCTCAACACCCTACACTCCCCTCCCCCAACTCCCCGCGTTCTCACACAACCATACACCCCGCCCCGTCCGTCAACGTGCGGAAAGTCGCTCCTGCCCCCTAGCAGTATCAAACCTTAGTATCAAACTCTAGCATAATCTCTAGCATGACTTCTAGCATGACTTCTAGCATCAACCCTAGCATCAGCTTCGAGCATCAACTCTAGCATTACTAGAAGGCAGGAACGGTCTTTCTCTCTCTCTCTCTCTCCTGCTGGGAGTCCACTGGGAGTCTGCTGTGAGGAGTACAAAGAAGAAGAGAAGGAAGAGAACGGGGAGGATAGCAACAGTATAAAAATCAACATTAAAAGATAGCGCTGGCGCCATGTTGAGGACTGGACTGGACTAGGTGCCTGTATTGAAAGAGCTGTTGTGCTGTGAGAGCTAGAGCTTGGGAGATGGGACATAGGGAATGCTGGTGGGGAAGGAGATGAAGTAAGATGGTTGTGTTTAGGTCAAGAAGAAGAAGAAGAAGAAGAATTACTTTGACTATCATTACAATACGAGTTTGACTTGCCCAACAAAAAAGCCTATCCTAATACGCCCTCCCCGCCTCCCTAGCCGCATACCTCCTCGCCCCCAAACTCCCACTGCTCAACCTCCGCTCCAAACTCCTCTCCACGCTCCCATCCCTCAAATCCCGCACCAGTCCATCAGGAAGATCCATCTCCCTGCCACTAGTCGTGCGTCCGAGGCCCCGACTACCATCCAATCTCCCGGGGTAGTTCAAAGAGCTGGTGAGCGACCCCGTCTCGATGCGCGAATCTGCCGTCATGGCATGGTGTTCTAACGCGTCGTCGAGAAGGAAACTGCGGTGCGTGTCGGCCGTCGTAGGGCGGGATACGGGCTGGCGGCCGCGGGAAACGGGGCGGGATGGCGGGGAGGAGGAGGAGCTGCGTGAGCGGGGGAGGATGGGGACTGGTGGTGCGGGTCCCGGGTTGTACCGTGCGGGAATGCTGGTTGCGGAGGCGGAGGCGAGGGATTCTTTGGATTGGTACCAGGTGTCGCGGTCGCTTTTGGAGCGGTGGATTGGCGGCGGGTCCGCGCTGGAGTGCGAGTCTGTGTGGATGAGGGTTGGTTCGCTGCTGAGAGAGTCTTTGTGGTGTGTGTTGCTGTGCTTTCGGTGCGGCTTCTTGTCGCCCATTGTTGATGTTGGAGATGTATCGTTTGAGCTTGGAGGGGAGAGTCGTGGGTCAATGGGTGACTCGGGGCTTGCGGGCCGGTAGTGGTTGTTGTTGTGGCCGGCGTAGCAGTTGGATGTGACGACACCACCGCTCGCTTCTGGGGGTTGTAGAGATCGATTAAAGTCTGCTGCCGCTTGGTCCTTTTCGTTCATGACTCGGTTGCTGTCGCTGCCTGTACCATTGCCACTGCTTCCACTGCTTCCCATCAGTCTCTTGTGCCAGGAGCTGTTTTGGTACTGGAAATCCACTCGCTTCTCGCCACGCTTGCCGAACCAGAGAGGCTCGTTCTGGCTTATCCTCACAACGCTGAGCCAAGGGTTACCGGGCTCATCGTCAGCGAGCGCGAAGATGACATCAATCTCCTCAAGTGAGCGGAAAGCAGTCTCGGGGTAGAAAAAGTATACAATGGGGATAATGGCGAAATTCGTCGCAGCGAAGATGATCCATGTGCGGTAGCCGATGTTATTGAACGCGATCGGGGTGATGAAAATGACGCTGTCATGGTATTAGTACGGCGCAGAATACTGTAACAAGACTACTCACATGAAGTTGAACATCCAGTTGGCACTGGTACTCAACGCGTTTGCTGGCCCACGGATTCTCAGAGGAACGATCTCAACCTGGTAGAGCCAGGCCATGCCCTGCCACCCAATGGCGAAGAACATGGAAAACGCGAAGAGAAAGACAGTACTGACGATCCTTGCACCAGCGATGTCGCGCTCAGTCCAGAGATATTGCATGATTGTGATGAGAACCATGCAGCCACTCATGCCAGAAGCGCCAAACATCATCAGCGACCTACGACCCCAGAAGCGATCAATACCGATAACAGCGACGAAGCTGGCAAGGAAGTATGTGGTCGCTGAACACCCAGCCAGAAGACGTGCCAGCCATCCAGTGTAGGACATGCGGGTGTAGAAGATCCAGCTGAGGTACTGCAGAACAAGATTGATCCCAGTCCCCTGCTGGAAGACCTGGACGAAGTAGGCAAGCACAACGCGATGGAAACCACGACGCTCCTTGTTGGAAAACAGACTTGCTGTCGATCCTTGCGCCATGATGAGAATAGCGTCCTTGATCTGCAGGAATTCGTCCTTGATTTCGAAGTCGTCAACATCGGCGTCGTTGAGAGCTGCGAGCACGTTCAGCGCTTCTTGCTCACGACCTGTGAGGATAAGCCATCTTGGGCTTTCTGGCAAGAAGAAGAGGAGCGCAATAGCAGGTAAAGAGAAGATGATCTGGAATGCAATGGGTACGCGCCATGCTGCTGAAGAGTCGACATATGCTAGAGCGAACGTGAGCCAGTATGATAGCGCATAGCCTGCGGCGACGAAGGCGCCAGCACTGATCATCAGTATCGTCCCTTTGCGATGCGACTTGACACACTCGGCCTGGTACGCGGGGGCTGTAGCTGTGGTAAACCCATTGCCTGAGAGCGGCGTTAGTTATAATCAAACACTAACATATCTTGCTGTTGAAAAACATACCGAAACCAGCAATACCTCGTCCTACGATGAACTGCGAGAAGCTGTACGATGAAGTCTGGAAGATCTCGCCAATGGTCCAGATTGTGATGCCGAGAAGAAGTGTACGTCTGCGACCAAGGGAGTCGCCAATCCACATACACAAGATGGCAGAAACCAGACAACCTAGGTTCCATGACCCCACGGTGAGTCCTGACTTTCGTCAGTGAGCTGTATAGCACAGCTGTTCCATGTAAACATACCAACTACCCACGCGCTGTGAAAAGATGCCGTGGCAGGATCCAGCGCATCCACCTGAGGAAAGCATCCGAGGAACTGGGGGACTGTCAAGAGCCCACCCAGCACACCCTGCGCATAGCCGAAACATCTACACCGGTCAATCATTCAATCTGAGCACTCGTGATGGCAACCACGACTTACAAGAAACACAGGCCACAGACACCACTAACGACCGTCGCAAGCTTTCCGCCCCTGAGTCCAAGATACCTCGCCATGATGTTCTTCACACGGCCAGCACACTAGAACGCAGCTACAACGACGCAGCTAGAAAAGAAGCCGACACTTAACAGCAGGACCGGTTCCGTTACGCGGCGAGGAGACCAACGCTTATCAAAGCAGCTGTCCAAACGGTGTCTTCGGATCCCCAGACGCTGTCAGATCCTTCACGCTCACGTCATGACAGACAGCGGCATGGGTGTTGTGCAAAACTTGGGTCGCGGCAACGGGCTGGCGTGGCCCGCCATGCTTGCATTGGCCCGGTCGCAACATGTGGATGCTGTCGAGACATGTCGATGTCAGGTACCAGGGTGCGGAGACGAGGCCGGTATGCCAACCGCTGATGTCATGTGTGCTAGTTGACTTGTTAGCGCGGATATTTGATGATAGAGTTTGTTTGACACGATCATAGACGTTGAGGTGGAGCACCAACGGCTTCTGTCAGCTATTCTTCACGGCTGAAGTTCGAGCACTGGTACACGGCCTCGACGATGTCGTTGCTGAGTGTGATCGCTCAAAAGCGAGTAAAAACCTTGGGGAGGCCTGTACCATCACGATCTTCACAGGCGAGTTTGCCCGACGGCATATGCACATGTCTAGGTACAGGGGCTGAGATCCTGCGAGATGAACGCCGGTTCGCCATCTTGATCCATCTCCACCTCGACGAACCACATCGCACGATGGACACCTCGCCTGGGCCGCCCGTTCTGCACGTTCCCCAGCGGATATGACCTCCATCTAATCGGTGGCAGACCATGAATTAAATCAACGACAAGCTGTCAACACCCCGAGATGCTGCTCTTTCGCAGCCGCGTTGAAGCCGAGTGCGTGCTCAAATGCTACATACTAGCAGTGTCACCGTTTAGTCAATCACAAAAGAAGGTCGAATCGTGGACGTGCAAGTGCGTTGGCCATGCAGCAAGAGTACACCTCATCCTGACGACCAAGACGCACACCCAGCTGCAGAAGACGTAACCCCGCCGCGGCAAGAACAGGGACGTGTTGATGGACGCAGCAGACGCATCTGCGAGATGAAGAGAAGCGACAGCGCAACAAGCTCCGAACCAGTGAGCCAACGAGCGCCAGCCGTAGCGTGCGCCTACTGTAGTAGTGATGTGGAGATGTTATCGTTCGTGCGTTTCTACCGGTGGGTAGACCGTAGATGTCCGAGAGTGTACGCGCATATCAGTTTCAACGTCACGTCGGATTTGTTTTCATGTGCGTGTTGCAGCTGTTGGCCAACGTGCTGGGGGAAGAGTTAGGGGCGCCTCGGCGTCAGCCACAGTGCACTGCCACGGTTACCATCGCTGGCATCGTGCCGTGTCTGGCAAGACCATGCACCCGCGAGGTATGCCAGGCTGGAGCCGTTCGCGACGTATGGCATGTGCGGACAGCGTTTGGGAGAGGATTTTGCTGCTGGCAGACCGAATCGTCATTATCTCTACGCAGGAAAGGAAGCGCAAAGTCCAACGCAGAAAGGGGAGTGAGAGGTGCAGTGCAGGCAAACACTGAGGCGTGTACTCCTGTCGATTGGATTGAATAATATTTGATATACAGATTAATTATACATATACACAGTCGTACTCTTGTACAGTTTTGCACATGCATAACACAACGCCATGCATGCATGCAGGCATGCAGACACCCTTACTTTGCCAAAAACTTTTGAAACGCCTCCTGCTCCACGACCACATTCCCTACACTCCTCAACTTCTTTCGCCCCTCCTTCTGCTTCTCCAGCAACTTGCGTCTGCGGGAGAGGTCGCTCGCGTGCAACTTGGCCAGGACGTCTTTCCGGAAGGGCTTGATCGTGGCGCGAGCGACGATCCTCCGACCAGCGGCGGCCTGAATGACGACCTCGAACATCTGGCGCTCGACGTGCTCCTTGAACTTGTCGACCCAGAGGCGGCCCACGCGGTCGACTTGCGAGGTGTGCAGGACGCGGCTGACGGCATCGACGGGGGCGCCGTTGACGAGGAGGTTGAGTTTTGTGATGGAGGAGCGGTGGAAGCCGGCGTCTTCGTAGTCGAGGGAGGCGTAGCCTTTTGTGCAGCCTTTGAGTTTGCCGAAGAAGTCGTCGACGAGGTGAGAGAGCGGGAGGTCGTACTTGAGAATGACTTGTGTGGCGGTGAAGAAGGTGAGCTCTTTTTGGATGCCACGGTTGCCCTCGCAGAGCTTGATTACATCGCCGAGGTATTCTTGCGGGAGCGTGATGGTGGCCAGGACATAGGGCTCGTGGACCTCTTGGACTTTGAAGTGGAACTCGTCGGCGTCGGGGAAGTCGTTGGGGTTGGTGATGATGCTTTCGGTGCCGTCGCGCCAAATGACCTTGAAGGGGACCGAGGGCGGGGTGATGATGATGTTGGCGCCGTGCTCCTGGCGCAGGCGGTCCTCGAAGACGGAGCAGTGCAGGGTGCCGAGGAAGCCGAGACGCCAGCCGGCACCGAGGGCGTCGGAGGATTCTTTCTGCAGGGTGACGGAGCGGTCGTTGAGGATGATCTGGTTGATCGAGTCTTCAAGGTGCTCGAAGTTGTCCTGGTCGGTGGGGAAGGCGGCAACAAAGACCATAGACTTGGGCTCCTCGAAGCCGGGATAGGGCTCGACCAGCTTCTCGGAGCCAACCGTGGTGTATGTGTCGCCGACCTTTGCTTCCTGGGAGCGCTTCATGCCTGGGTTGAAGTGGATGTAGCCGACCTGGCCGGCCTTGAGGACTGTCTGGGGCGTCTGGTCTGGGTACATGATGCCAACTTCGCCTACGATGTACTTGAGGCCGGTGGCGAAGGAGCGCACAGTGTCGCCTGGCCGTACCTCGCCATCGAAGACGCGGACCAGCAGGATGACGCCCTTGTAGACGTCGTACCACGAGTCGACGAGCAGCAGGCGCAGAGGCTTGGTGAGGTCGCCGACGGGGGCGGGGATCTTGTCGATGACGGTGGGCAGCAGGGCGGGGACGTTGAGGCCCGTCTTTGCGGAGACGAGGACGGCGTCGTCGGGGTCCAGCTCGAAGGTGTCGTGCATCTGCTCCAGGACGCGCGGCGAGTCGGCGTGGGGCAGGTCGACCTTGTTCAGGACAGGGACCAGCGTCAGGCCCTGGGCAAAGGCGAGGTAGAAGTTGGCCACGGTCTGGGCCTGGACGCCCTGGCTGGCATCGACAAGCAGCAGGGCGCCGCCGCACGAGGCATAGCTGCGCGAGACCTCTGCACGGAAGTCGACGTGGCCGGGCGTGTCGACGAGGTGGAGGAGGTAGTCGAGGCCGGTGTGCGTGTAGATCATGGTGCACGTCTGCGCCTTGACCGTGATGCCGCGCTCGCGCTCGACGTCGAGCTTGTCGAGGATCTGCTTGTTGCCGCCGGGCGCAATGGTGCCCGTCAGCTCGAGCAGGCGGTCTGACAGCGTGCTCTTGCCATGGTCGACGTGCGCGACGATGCAGAAGTTGCGGTACCGCTCGATGGGGATGGCCGCGATGCGCTTCTCCAGTTCTGATGGCGCCCGGTACGCCTGCGCGTAGCCTCTGGCGAGGGCGGGGGCAGGGGCGATATGGACATGCTCAAGGGCGCTGGCGAGCAGAGAGCGCGGTCGAGGACAGCCGTGCGGCCGACACGCCTGCGCCCGCCAGCCCAGCAGGAGGCTGCTCGCGGTCCGGACGCATGATCGCATGGGTGGGCATGAGAGGGCGGTGGGTTGGCTGTGGGCGATGCTGTGCTGTGCTGCTGCTCTGCTGCTGCTACTGCCTACTACTACTGCTGCTGCTGCTGAAAATGTCCAGCGCTGGCCGTTATCTAATCAGCGCCGCCTCCACCACCTGCAACGCCTGCAACGCCTGCAGCACGTCCAGCGCCCAGTTCCCCACACACCACTACGCCGCATCCGTCTGCCAGCATCGGCCTCACGTGCTCTGATACCTGCCTGCACACATACCTACTGTGTACATAGTATATACCCTCATTGCACAGCTGCACTGTCGCACCGTGACCGCCTCGGCCAAAGTTGCCCTGTCGACAGCCTTGCCATCAACAAACCACCCCGCCAGCTTGAGCCATTGACCACCACCACAACACACCATCCACCATGTCGGAGCCAAGAACCACGCGCTCGACAAAGACCACCTCGTCCACGTCAAAGTCGAGTTCCGCATCCAAGTCGGCTTCCAAGTCTGCCTCCAAGTCAAAGTCGTCCAAATCGTCCAAGAGCGACGAGTCCAAGGTGCACAAGCTCGCCCTCAAAGGCTCCTCCAAGATCGTCAATGAATTTGTAGGTCTGCCTGCACAACTTATGCACCCCCTCCCAGACGCATCGAGGCTCATCATCCCAACCACAGTTTGAATACTCAATCAACACCATCCTGTAAGACGCACACGGTCCAGAGCCCCAGCCCGTGACTTACCCATGCAGCTTCCAGCGAGGCGTCTACCCCGCAGAAGACTTCACCGCGTGAGTCCGCCGTTCTAGCCTTCCACGGCTGTGGCACTACTGACAGCAGCCAGCGTCAAGAAGTATGGGCTGACCATGATGGGTGCGCACGCCGTCCAGGGCCTGCCAAACCACTGCTAACGCGCCCAGTAACCGCCGACGACCAGGTCAAGGCCTACATCAAGAAAATCATGTCGCAGCTCAAAGAGTGGATGTACGGCGGCAAGATCACCAAGCTTGTCGTTGTCATCACCAGCAAAGAGTCTGGCGAGCACGTTGAGCGATGGCAATTCGATGTGAGTTTAGCGGGCGCAAGGCTGATCACTGATCGACGGCCAGCTCTAACGATTCGCAGGTCCAGATCTTCGGCAAGCACGGGAAAGCAAAGTCGTCCAAAGCGACGCCCGACCAGGAAAACGAAAACTCGGTTCCAGAGTAACTATGCCCCGACACAAAGGGAATCACACTGCGCTAACACCTAGTGCCAAGCACTACCACCGAAGTTCCAGAAGAAAAGACTGAGGCTGAGATCCAAGCTGAGATCCAGTCCGTCTTTCGACAAATCACGGCCTCGGTCACTTTCCTGCCCATGCTCGACGGCAATTGCACCTTCAACGTGCTCGTGTACGCCGACGCCGACTCAGACGTGCCTCTGGAGTGGGGCGATAGTGACGCCAAAGAAATCAAGAACGGCGAAAAGGTACAGTTGAGAAGCTTCAGTTCAAGTAATCATCGTGTAGATACACTAGTGAGCTATAGGTATGTTGAGCCAATACCGTGGTACATGTGTTGGGACTGACGAGCCCAGGCTTGGTGACTAGACCTCAATTTACACAGACTCTGCATGCAGTAGCTGCTGGCTGCTATCTTCCCGCAAGCCTGTTTCCTACCCTGTTCTTCTTTGGCCGCACCGTCACCGCTTCAACAGGCTTCATATGCAGCTACAGGAGTGCCGGGCCACCCTCCGTCTGACGCTCTGCCGCCAAACACAATGGTCAAATATAGCTCGCACGACATTTTGCCAGGGCAGTAAAAGGCATCGTAGACAGTGAAGAGCCTATCTGACAGAAAACAATCCTCCTTCGACTGCAATAACAATAGGGTGTGGCCATGGGCCCTCTTTTCATCTTGTTCAGCTCTCGGCAAGACGGAGGCGCACGTGGAGGGCGCTCGCTACAGCACGCTGTCACCGGCCTGTGCAGGGCCCAAGGACCAATATATACGTACACTAAACACACTTGCTCTATTCAGCATTCGACCAGCATGACAAGGCGGCACCATGACACGAATGTCCACGCTAGCCTGTCGTTAACAGCGTTGGGGCGCTAGTCGAGCCCAAAGCGGCGCCCCTGCCGTACTCATGCATCACCGCCTGAGCTGCACCTCTTATCGCACCACATACGGCATGGCACCAACCCTCAAAGGGCTGCAGCCGCCGTATGTGCAGCGTCAATACTCTGATGCGCACGCCTGGAAGCGAGGCTGCACGAGGCTGCCCAAGCATCACAAACTCTAGACTTTCAACACCAGCCCACGACTATACATGGCTAATCGCGACAGAGACTCCTCGCCGGTGTTGCGCGACTCTTCGTGTCCTCCTCAAACGACGCTGAGTCTGGCTATGGTGATAAGACTATCGATTTGAGATTTCCCGCGTACCTTGAACAAGGCCGAAAACTCTGCTATTAATACGCCATTTGGCCCGTCTAACGGGAGAGCAACCCCTAGTCAGCCTCTAGTCAGGGGTGGTAGCCCGTCATAGCGCAGGCTACTACCGAACTTTGGTTTGACCACTGGCAGCCACCCGGAACACCACAACGCGCCACTACAACCTGGTCGACAACATCTGAACCAAGTTGCTCAGGAAAGCCAGCTGCCTTAGCTGCGCCTCTAAATTACCTATCGTGATAGTGCTCGGCCTCATAGACGCAGCCACATCACCATGCTGTCCGTCTACCGCTGAGAATGCCCACCGTGGCTAGCCTCACCCAGAGTCTGGTTCGCTGATGGCCATGTCTGCGGAACGGACCAGCCTCGCTAACCATGTATTGTCCTTCACAGGGTGCCCAGGCGCTCCAGGTCGACAATGGTAGGGCCCACTATGTTGATCTGCCGCGGATTTTCTCAGCTCTCGCTACTGCGCGCCCACGCCGATGTCTCAATGATCCACAATCTCGATAAGCTTCTGGTAACCCTCTCTACAGGGGCTAGCGGCCGCCACTGCTGTGTTTGCGAGTTTCGATCTGGGCCCATAGACGAGTTCAGCGTGTTGCTAGTGCACTTCTGCTGCATAGTCGCTTTGGCCGAGTGCTGCATTTATCTTTCGTGGCATGCCCGTTGTGAAGGGTTCTCGGTTTCCAGCACATCCACCAGGCGGATTGCCTGACCCTGTATCCGACCCTTGTTGCACCTACCACTAATCCACATTCGCTACCACTCGCTACCGCTCACTGTAATCGCTTGGTCGTTTTATTCTCAGTGCACCTACAGCACAACACTAATATGGGCTTCTTCAAGCTGGGGAAGAAGAAGGGTGGGGATGTGGAGATGACAGAGAAGAAGGGCGATACCGCACAGCCAGTCGAGCCGTTCATGCCAGCGGCTCCCAGATGGCCTGGCAGCCTAGCATCACATCCCGGCTCGTCCACTGATCTTCCTGGGTCACTCAACGGCGGTGCCGGCGCAAACTTCCTCGACGTCAAGTGCGAGGTTATGGCACAATGGCTGCATTCAAAACAAGAAGAGAAGATCTGGACAAGCGGCGAACCCGGCGAGGGTGTACTGGTCAAGAAGTCCAAGGGATCGTACGCATACTCACCACCAGAGCTGCTTGAAGATGGCTCCGGTCTCTATCAGGCTGTTACAGACCTGAACGTCAGGGTAGGTGGCTGCGCAGAGACGTGCAAGTGACGACAGTACTGACTGCAAGTAGTGTGCCATGACGGTCAGCACCCGAGTCCTGCAGCTCTTCATGGCTGCGAGGCCCGATGAGCATTTCATCCAGATCCACCGAACGCTGCGTTTGCAGGTCGTCCCCGATATTGCTTCGCTGCCACACTGCCAAAGACACCAGTCTGCTGCATTCATCGCCAACACCGCCACCCTGATCGTATGGGAGGACGAGCCCACGAGGCTGCTCGAGCGCGCAGAATACATCCAGGATGCTCTGATGAAGATGTCCTGGAAGCCTGAGCCTGATGAGGAGGGTGACGCCGAGAAGACAGATGGCAAGAAGCCGTTCGTGCAGATTGTCGAGTATGACGATGTGAGCGAGGCCGAGGCTGGCGCAGAGGACAAGCCGCGGGAGACCATCCTGTGGCAGGCCGTTTACGAAGCCATCACCGTCGCCCTTGTCATCTTCGTCATCGCCCTTGGTTGGAGGAAGGTTGCCATCGAAATGATCCAGGACCCCAACTACATGCGTATGCTGTTTGTCATTGTCGTGCCTGCTCAATTCTGGCTCGCTCTCGTACGTCAAATCGTTCCACCTGCCAAAGCCAAGCTAATCAAAACAGTTCTTCATGCAAACACTCACAAGTAACTGCGCTCAACTCATTGGTCCCGTCGGCCACATGGAGAGCAACAGCAAGTACTACTCCGGAAAGGCTCCCCGTCGTCTTCACCGCGATACCTTCGGTCCTCTGCCCCACGTCACCATCCAGATGCCCGTCTACAAGGAGGGTCTTCGCGCTGTCATTGAGCCCACGGTCCGCTCCATCAAGCAGGCCATGTCCACCTACGAACTTCAGGGTGGTACAGCCAACATCTTCATCAACGATGACGGTATGCAGCTGATCTCGCCTGAGGAGGCCAAGGCCAGACAAGACTACTACGACGAGCAGCAGATTGGCTGGGTCGCACGTCCCAAGCACAACCCCAGGCCTGCCGAGGGCGAGAAGGAGTTCCTCCGTCGCGGAAAGTTCAAGAAGGCCTCCAACATGAACTACGCCATGCGTCTTTCTGTTCAGGTCGAAGACGCTCTCGCCGCCATTCCCCGCCACAGCCAATGGACTCAGCACGACGAGACCAATGCCTACCGCACCTGCCTGGAGCGTGTCCTTGAAGAACGCGAGGGCGAGGCCTGGGCTGATGGCAACATCCGCATGGGCGACTACATCCTCATCATCGACTCCGATACCCGTGTGCCTAACGACTGCTTCCTCGAGGCCGTCTCCGAGATGGAGCAGTCGCCCCAGGTCGCCATTCTCCAGTACGCCTCCGGTGTTATGAACGTCACAAACTCGTTCTTCGAGAACGGCATCACCTTCTTCACCAACCTGATTTACACCATGATCCGCTTCGCTGTCGCCAACGGTGATGTCGCTCCTTTCGTCGGTCACAACGCTATCCTCCGCTGGTCTGCGCTGCAGAACATTGCCTATGACTGTGAGCAGGACGGCTGGGAGAAGTGGTGGTCCGAGTCTACCGTGTCCGAAGACTTCGACATGGCTCTGCGTCTGCAAGCCGAGGGATACATTGTCCGCCTCGGTGCCTACAAGAACGGCGGCTATCAGGAAGGTGTCTCTCTGACAGTGTACGACGAGCTTGCTCGTTGGGAGAAGTACGCATACGGCTGTAACGAGCTGATCTTCCACCCCTTCAAGGACTGGATATTCAAGGGTCCCTTCACTAAGCTCTTCCGCACCTTTATCTGCTCCAACATGCCCATCCACTCCAAGCTCACCATCATGGCTTACATTGGCACATACTATGCGCTGGGCTCCGCTTGGATCCTCACGCTCCTCAACTACGTGTTGATGGGCTTGTGGAATGGACACTACGACCACTACTATCTCGACTCCTTCAAGATCTTCTTCTCCATCGTCATCGTCTTCACGGCTTTTGGTAACGTCGCGCTCGCTGTCCTGCGCTACCGTGTCGGCGAAGCCTCGCTCCTCTACGCGCTGTACACCAACTTCAAATGGGTGCCGCTGATGACCATCTTCCTGGGCGGCATCTCGCTGCACGTCTCGCAAGCGCTGCTGTGCCACTTCTTCAGCATCGACATGCAGTGGGGCGCCACATCCAAGGAAATCGAGGACATCTCCTTCTGGGAGGCCATCACCGACGTCATCAAGAAGTTCAAGTACACCTTCGCCTTCTGCTTCACCATGACCGCCGCCATGATCTGCATGGCCTACGTCGTGCCCGAGGACTGGCAGATCCGGATCCTGGTCGCCGTGTTCCCCATGGGGCTGGTGGTCGGCAACCACTTCCTGCTCCCCATCGTGCTCAACCCGCAGCTCATGACTTTTACGTGGTAGACGGAGCCAGGGTCTTACGCTTCCTGTTTTCCCCTCCTGTCCCTCTTTTCCTTCTTTTCCAATCTTTCCAAAACTGGTGTCCCCGGCTTGCGCGCGCGCGAGTTCATGTACATGCCCCCCCCGAGCCACCCAGTCATACATATATCACCTTCTAATGGGCGTACGGCGTCTCAACTATTACCACCATCCCATTCGCCGAGGTCAATCAATCACCGGCTTGTGAATCGAGAGCTTTTGTTTATACATAGAACGCATAGCCAAGAATAGGAACGTAATGATGAATTTTTGTAACTTTTTCCATATCTGTTTGTTCTTCTGTCGTTGTCCTCGTGTACTTGGCTGCACTCTCCGTGCTACCCAGAATATAAAACTTGTCTATGTACTCGTTGTTTGTCCACGAATCCTGACTAGCCTGGGGGGGGTTTTTTTTTTGGAGGAAGTGTAGATGTACATACCCACCGCCTTACCTTAGCTATAAAAAACACCAGGTCGCCCAACCAAGAGTCTTCTGAGTCTGCTTTGTCTAGCGGGGGGAATGGTGTATATAGTCTAGCGGTAGTCTGGTCCAGCGTAGTCTGGTCTAGTCTGGTCTAGTCTGGTCTAGTCTGGTCTACCGAGACGAATCGAATCAATGCGATGCGATGCATTGGTAACGGATGGGGTGCGTAGTGTGAACCTGATGTGAACCTGATGTGTAAATGTCATGCGTGCACACACACACACACACACACACACCACCAAGCAAGATAAGACAGCTACCCGAAATACAACTCCCCCAAACGCCGAGGAACGGGTACCACGCCAAGTCTCAAGATAGCTCACACCGCGAGAACGAGGGAAAGAAAGAAACGCACAAGGTTATGTAGCTGACGGACTGTGCCGTGCCGTGCCGTTTCGTAAGGCTGGTGGGTGTAGTGGGTGAGATGTGTATACAACCGACAATAATAATTGACGGGGAGGTTGTGAGGTTGTTTAGGTGATGGGAGAACTTCGGATCAAGGCAGATGGATAATCCCTCAAGGCATGCAGATATGAGCAACTCATGCAACCAGCCAGCCTGACCAGCCAACTCAATTATCCAACTGATGAGAAACTCGATCGTGCAAGTCGGATTTGAATTCCTGTACCGGTACCGGGAGTGGTTCTTTGCTTTACTCTGCTCTGCAAGGTCGATCTGGTCTGGTCTGGTGTGTAGATACGCACAGTACAGTACAGTACCCAACTCCCACCCGCGCAACAAAACCTCGCGTTGCGAGGGAAAGCACCAGCACTAGACTATACGATAATGCAGGCAGGCAGGCGAGAAAGCGCGTACTATTAATACTATCAAGCTATCGAGGTATCGTACATAACCAATATGCAACGACTTTGGTAATTTGATAAGGCAGATAGGCAGATAGGCAGATAGGCAGATAGGTAGATAGGTAGATGGGGGAAATGGATGGAGAGTTCGTGATGAGTGCAAAGGGATAGGCTATGCTACGGTACTTTCCTACTTTGCCTTGGCTATGGGGAAGATTTATATATGTTGGTACTCTTTTTGGATTGACAGCTAGCCAGAAACGAAAAGTCGAAAAATCACCAACTTCGTTAGACACGTGTCGGGTTACAGTATCAGTATTAGTATGTAGAGAGGCTAGTAAGTAACAAGGGTAGCAAGGGTAGCAAGGGTAGCAAGGCCCAAGGGCTGGTAAAGTACAGCAAGGCAATAAATGAATAAACGAGTGACTAGATAGTAAAGATGGAGATAGTTGAGCAGCGCAATTAGGATCTCGCAATTAGGATCCGCGATCAGGAATCACAATCAGGGACGCATTTTTTCTTTCTTTTTTTCTTCTTTATTTTTTTTCCCCAGGAAACCCGGTCTATGTTTCTAAAGAGCGCAGAAGTGAGGTTCCTCTTTTTTTGTTTCTCTTTCTTCCTTCTTTCGTTTCTTATCCCCTCGTTCTTCGTTCCTCGTTCCTCGTTCCTCGTTTTTCGTTCTTCGTTCGTCATTTCTTCTTCATCGTTCCTTATCCCTCATTCCATACCCAGGAGAGGATTGATTGATCAATTCATCAATTCACCACTTGACTAGTATGAGGCCAGTCCAGCCCAGTCCAATGTAGTCCAGTCCCAATCAATACATATAATCGCACCAAGACAAGAAAAACAGCGCAGAAAAAGTGTAAAAAAAAAAACAGGCAATTGGTGCAGTTCTGGTATCACCAGATGGATTTCCATCCATGACATCAAGCAATTCAAGCATTCATATATTGATGTATTCTTTCCTTCACTCATTCATCTATCTATCCATCCATCCATGCACATATCCACCATATATGCCGTCAATTCTCGATTCTTAAATCTCAACTGCAGTCTAAAAATAGTCCGATAGATGATTACGTTTCAACAAGCCTCCCGAGATGGTTTTATTTCGCACTTTGATTCCCACTTTGTTTCAATGCACGGCAGTAGACGGATGCACTATTGTCACGGCCTACCTTATCCGCCCGTCCAGCCCCTGCAAGTCGCGCTCCAGCTCGTTCCACTGCCCCTGCTGATAGACGGCCTCCTGGGGCCTAGGGTCCTCGTAGCCGGCGCGGTCGTAGTTGTTGGGGATGGGGACCTGCTGGCCGGGCTGCTGGGCGCCAGCGCCGGCGGCGGGCTGGACGCGGACGAGCTGGCGGAAGCGGTGGACCTCGTCGAGAATCATGCGCTTCATGTCGGGGATCTCGTCGACGACCTCGAACTGGAAGTCAAAGGTGGTGGGGCACGAGGGCTCGTCCGAGGCGTCGTGCCAGATTTGCAGGTAGGGGTGCTCGAGGGCTTCTTCGACGGAGATGCGGGATGAGGGGTCGAAGGCGAGGAGGCGGTCGAGCAGGTCGAGGGCGTCGGGGTTGGCGGCGCGGAAGAGCGAGGCGAAGGGGATCTTCTGCATGCGGGGGAGGTTGCGCACGTAGTCTTGGGCGCGGGGGGAGCCGATGCGCGAGAGGGTTTCTTCGTTGGGGGTGCCGAGGTAGTGCAGGATCTGGTTGAGCTGGTCGACGTAGTCGCGGCCCTTGAAGAAGGGCTTGCCGCCGAGGAGCTCGGCCAGGATGCAGCCTACGGACCAGACGTCGACTGTGGGGGGTTAGCTTGGATGCAGAGAGAAGAGTTGATGGTGGGAGCAGCAGAGGCAGGGGTGGGGGTTGTTGGGTGGTCAGACGTACTGGCTTTTGTGTAGCTCTGGAAGCTCAGCATAATCTCGGGGGCGCGGTACCAGCGGGTGGCGACGTATTCGGTCATGTAGCCGGCATTCTCCTCTGGGTCCATGGAGAAGCCGCGGGCCAGGCCGAAATCGCAGATCTTGAGCTCGCAGTCGGCGTTGACGAGCAGGTTGCCGGGCTTGAGGTCGCGGTGCAGGACGTTGGCCGAGTGGATGTACTTGAGGCCGCACAGGATCTGGTAGATGAAGGACTGGAAGTGGGCATCGGTGAGGGGCTGGCCGGAGCGGATGATGGCGGCGAGATCGCACTCCATGAGCTCTGGGGGCGGGTCAGCATGAGGGGCGTGGTGGAGCGGGGGAGGCGCAGGTCGCACCCTCGTAGAGGTAGCACTCGTTGAAGTTGTCTGGGCGGGGGATGTCCATGTCGTAGAGACATGTTATCTGTGGGTATTTGTTAGTGATGGGCTTGATAGGAGTAGAGTTGGAAGTAGTAGAGTTGAAAGCAGTAGAGTTGGAAGCAGCAGTAGCACATACATTACGGTGGCCGCGAAAGTGCTGCAGCAGCTTAATCTCGCGCAGGGCGCGCTTGGCCAGAATCTTCTTGCTGAAGACATTGGTGACCTTTTTGATGGCGACGCCCTCGCCCGTCTGGTTGTTGGTTGCGGCGCTGCAGGCTGGTCAGCACTGGCAGTGTGAGTGAGTGGCAGTGTGAGTGAGTGGCAGTTGTAGTGGCAGTTGTAGTGGCAGTCCAACTCGCAGTCGCAGTCGCAGTCGCAGTAGCAGTCGCACTCGCATCCACAACACCAGGCAGTGCACGGCTTACCAGACGATGCCATAGGCGCCCTGGCCCAGCTCCTTGGTGACATTGTATCGCTCGTCGACGACAAACTCCTGGTTGAAGACCTTGAACACCTTGCGGTTCGCGAGGTCTGACATGGCGGCGGCGGCGGCGGCGGCGGTGGGCAGCAGCTCGTGCTTGTCCTTGCGCTCGTGCTTGTGCTCGTGCTGGCTGCGGGGTCGCGGCGGCGGGCGATGAACGGGGGGAGGGGGGGGAGGAGCTCAGAATGGCAGGCGTCGAATGTGCTTCAGGCTTCAGGATGCAGGCTCAGGTTCAGGTTCAGGTTCAGGTTCAGGCTCGGGCTCAGGCTCAGGCTCACAAGCTCCAACACAGCGCAGGCTCAGACGGGACGGCAGCGGCAGCTGGGGTCATATACGCACGACAGCTTAGGCGCTGCGGCGGAGACGTGATGGCACGGCGGGGCCGCCGGCGACGCGAGCCAAACACGACACAAAGCTGCACACAAAGAAGCCGAATACCTACGAAGTACACACACACACACACTACGGCCGCGATTCCCTTGCTCACCGCGTCTGCCTGCTGCCCTGGTCTGCTTACTATGTCCTGTGTCTTGACTGACACGGTAAGGGGGAATATCTACCCTCGTCCTCGAGGCCTCGCCTG
This sequence comes from Stagonosporopsis cucurbitacearum, assembly GCA_016920805.1. Lineage (NCBI taxonomy): Eukaryota > Fungi > Ascomycota > Dothideomycetes > Pleosporales > Didymellaceae > Stagonosporopsis > Stagonosporopsis cucurbitacearum. Next base: position 232,892 of record JAFEKD010000011.1, on the reverse strand, counting down.
ATGCCTGGTGCCAATGGCCACCCCTCCCCTCCTGATCTGGCTAGAAAGGCCCCCCCAACCGGGCAGACCACCCCGTCCGCCTCCACCACCACTCAGCTGCTCAGCCCTGAGGCCCAGCACCACTCCCAGAGTCCCTGACGTACGTGCCACAGGGCTGATGCCCCATTTGAGCCACTCGCCCGCTGCGTCACCGTTCGAACGTCGCAACCCCTTCGGCTGCTCCGTGGACTCGATGCATTGGCAGATCCACTGCTCCTCGTATTGTCCTAGTAGTACCTAGTAGTAGGTAGTAGGCAGGTAGCCATCTTCGCTCACCATCCATCACCGCACCATCTGCGTCATCACTGCACAAAGTCATTGTAGTAGTGATTAATCATAGCGAAATGCATCTTTCCTTTCACGCGCCACTATCAACAGAGAGGGTATCCGTAGAAAACAATCAAAGCAAATCACAGCCCACCCTTCGCGTCTAGCCAAAAACCACAACCATACTTTGTGTGGTACTGTGTATGCACATCCAACGCCTCGACGCCATTCCCGCCACGCTAGCTGACATCGCCAGACTCCACAGTCGACGCATAGGTAGCCCCAACAGCACAAAACGCCGAAACACAAATGCAACGGGAAAAACAAAGCTCCACAACGCCCTATTCATGACTCGTAAGAGAATCGTCGTCTCGACGTGTCGCTCGACAACGGCCCGTCCAGAGGCGAGATGGGCGACAGCACATTACTGTCCGCCCATCGTCCCTCTCGTGTCCAGTATGGCGGCAATGGCGAACTCGTATCGCCTGCTTCCATCAACGCCCCGTCCCTGGGTGCTCGAGGTGTGCCGGGCGACGCCCCATCGCCTGGTAGTCTCGGGCTCACCATGGCGACATGTTCCAAAGACGCAATCGGTGCAGGTCGCGCAATGGGCGATACAGCTTGACTCTCTGCGCTCGGATCCACGCCATTGATATTCCTCTCCCGCACCATCATGGATTCCTTCTCAGACAGCTGGCGACTGCCCGCTTCTTGCGGCGTCGGCACGTCTCCGAGCATCTCGTACACAGCCTGCTCCGTATCCTCCACTTCTAGCACCTCGACACCGCCCTTCTCTTTGTCACTCACACCCATCTCGTACCGACGCACATCCGAATGCCCGGGAAGTTCCGCCTTGGGGAACACATTCGGTCGTCCCTCACTCACCGGCGAACAAGGAGCTTCGTCCGTGTCTGTGGGCGATGACTTCCTAGCGGCCTCTGTCTCAGCTGCCCGTCTCGCCGCGAGCACTTTGCGGCGCCGCCGCCAATAGTACCCAACAACAGCAGCGGCTATCAATCCCACAAGAAAAACGCATCCAACGGCGACTCCAATCTTCACGCCTGTATGTGAGTCTGACGTGCCTGCATTGGCGTTGGACGTGCCCAGAAACCTAGGCGACACAATTGAGACAATGTCAGCTGGCTTTCCGTACGTCCAGTCGACCTGTTGCACGCTGAAGCGAGCCCTTTCCCAGTCGACTGTGATGTAAGCTTCCTGCAGGAACATCCTCCCCAATGCCCACTGGCTCTTGTCCTTCCCGCGTCGGAGGGGAAAGTATCTTGAGCTCTTGGCCAGGCCTTGGTAAGGAGTTTGGGCTTCCAGGTCAAAAGCCCCATACGGTAGCGTGATCTGGACCGTTCTATTCGTCGTGTATGATTGATGCAGAGTGATGGTGACATTAGGATTCTGTACTTTCAACGTCTGGTGCAGCATATCGTCCACAAGGTATAGTCGTGTTGCGTTGTCGTACATCAGTCCAAATGCTTTTTCAAAGGCCTCGCAGATCTTCTCTGGCAGCCAGAGCTCTGCTACAGTCGTATCAATGACCAGGGCTACATCGTCCAGTCCGTCTGGAATGAGGTTAATGTCGGACTCAGTGGCAGTCGATGCAGTTAGTCCAGCAAGTCCTATCGTCAGATCGCGCTCATTGTCAGGAGAGAAGACAAATGACACATTGTTTGGAATGTATCGTGACGCATCGTAACCACCAAGTGTCAGGCTGCTGAGGAACACAGCATCATCTAGACGGGTTGGTAAGTGAAGATGCAAATCAAGTAAACGGTAACATACGATACTGCGCGCCCGCTGTGTAGCCAAACGAGATGCTGGGGATGTTGCCTTGCTCGAACAGCCGTGTCATGTAGCTGGGCACAGGGGGCACTTCCAGCAGATTCGAAGAGAAGTTGGTTGACTTGGGATGTAGCCCCAAATGACCGAGCCAGGCACTGGGAAACTTCAGAGTGCCGATTGTGGTGTTGCTGACTGCTGGACCCTCTTCCCCCGGCAGGCCCAGCCCAATGTCGTCAAACCCATAGTAACCAGTACTTGACGTGCCATATGTACCGCCGATCCACAAGTCATAGTAACCCTCATGGAACCAAGTGCTTGACTGGTTGGTGTTGAATACAAAACCACGACGGTGCTCGCAATCCGAATCAAATTCGGGCGGCAGCGTGGTGTTGGTCGCCGTGTCTATGTACTGGACTTTACAGGCCTCGGTATTGACGACCCATATCTGCTGGCTTGCTGTTGATGGCAGGACCTGGACCACCGACTGCTGTGAACCCACTCGCAACGTGATAGTGTTCCATTGTCCATCAATCCCAGCCCAGCCTTGATCAGGTGCAACTGACAATGGAAGTGGCACGCTCGAAATCCCGGCGCGGAGAGTGTAGTCCGGCACGGTCGAGGTGTTCTTCTGCACATAAGCAGCCGAGCGAAGCGAGAGGGTCGCCCACAACAGGAGCGCTGTGTAGGCGCAGGGCCCAATGGGTCGGAGAAGCATGGCGCTAAGTTTCTAGCGGAGCGAGGGAAGGCGCGACCAGCCAAACATCTGCAACTCCAACAACAGACGTGTCACCACTCCAACATGGTCGACTGTATCCAGCACTGGAGAGAGAGATGAAGAGGGCGGAGCCAGCGCGACAGGATCTGAGATACTTAGGGCTGGACTGCCTATGGCCTCAGCCGGCAGTCAAGGGACCCTTCGCAGCCAAGGCACCCTGTCCTAACTGACTTTGGCGTCTTCGACAACATACGCTGAGTGCTCTCCAGCCGCCGAGTCATGTTATTTGTTGCGACTCCGGCATCAGGCCTGCTGCGGTTACCACCTTCCTGCCGCGGCGTCTGGCTGGATCGCACCCGCTGCCTTGCGACATCGCCAGCCCTCACAAACAACTGGAGTCCTGTGCGCGCTGACCTCCGCACGTTCGGCTGCCCGGTGCCACTCATGCGCGGTGAGACGTGCGGCCTCGATGCCCCTTGTTTTGGTGTTCCTGTGCAGTTCAGCCCGCCAAATGCACGTCTCGAACTATCTGGCTCGCATGCCTTGCTGATGCAGCATGCGTGCGCTGTTTCGACAGTGTCTGCGCTGCACATGACAGCTGACACAGCTGACTACCGTGCCTCTGCCAGAGCATGAACCGCAATCTAATCAGCACTGTACCGTGTCACCAATCAGCAAGGGGTTGATGTGTGGTCATGGCAAAGCAAGAGCCGCGGCGCACAAATACAAGCTATCAACCATGTTGGGAAAGGCACAGCCGGCTCGTTAGTGGCTTGTACCCCGTAGCCAAGGCTGTCAACGGCACGGTGCTCGCGTTCAACGTTTGCTCGACCAGAATTGCGGTAAGGAAGGTAACAGGACTCAATGTCGACGAGCATGAGCAAGTCATTGACAGAGGAGAAGACTCCGCATGAAGAGTTTATCTGATGGCGAGTGGGTTGCTCAATGAAGAGGAAGGCCACGGGCCAGCGATGAACAACACTTAGCTGGTGGCTTGAGTCTAGTCAATAATCCATGTCCATCCTAGACAGCTTCCACGAAGAGACAGACCGGTCGAATCTAAAACACGTTGGCCCGCTTTCGCTGTTGAACGTCCCCTTCCACTCATTTGACTCAGCACCGTTGCTGCAGCGCTCGCGTCTTGTATGCAGCATGTCCAGATGAGCTGTGCGTTGCGACAGGCATGGTTCTGCAATTTTTCCTCCTGGCCCTCTGTCTGGCGTCTGCATCGACAGCCATCAGATTCCAGGGCCGTGGTGGCGCGAACCACACAGGTAAGCCGGCGTTCCTCGACCCGCCTCGTATTCGACTAACCAAGCCATCAAGCCGTCCCATACTCTAACAGAACAACAGAGGCTGAAGCCTCGATATCAATTGCCGCAACTGCTGCTCAGATAAGATCTCCATCTCACCTCAGCTTTGTTGCTGAGACAGCATATCCAACTGCTTATTCTGCTGCTCGGCCAACTGAAACTGCCTTGGTTGATTCTTACAGTGCGACTCTCCACAACTCTACGGCCAACAACGCATCATGTACCGTTCACATTCCTGATGCGGAAATCAGGTGGTGGTTTCCTGTAATTTTATCGCTTCCAATTGCCACCATCACCCGAGAATGGGGCAACTACTCACACTCAAGGTCGTACACGTTCGTACCACACACGACGTCTTTCGACGTTGCTGGCGCTCTGCAGACTGAAGCACTTTGCACCTATGGATGGACTACGTACACCGAGTGGAATTGGACAGCCTACGAATGTATGCCGTACACGGAGCGACCGACTGCCGCCAGCACGGCTCTCGCGTACCGATCGATTGTCCCACCAATACCCAAGGGGAATGTAATGCTTCAGAATGATGTCTGGATGTACGACATCAACTTCGACGACATGCCATCGCCGACCACGGAGGTCGTAATTGCCCCGAATGTCACTGTCGTAGAGACCATGCCGACTCCTTTTGTTCATGTCACGGCTTATGAGGTCGAGCGTGCGAACAGCACAGAGACTGTGCACTTGAGCTCCGTCTTCCTGCAGCCATACTGGAAGAAGGCCATTGAACATGACGCAGCGGCCACTGGACCGATACCAGACGGCTTCATCGAGCAGATTCCGCAATTGTCTTGCGTTGCCGGAAGTCTGCAGGCTGTCGTTACGGTGGTTATTCTCGTTGAAATGTACTACGCTCACTACCCATGGTTCGCACCCGGTATCGTTCACTGGGAGTCATCAGCTCTTGGCTGGGGTGATGACTTTGTTCAAGGAATCGCGGACCCGACATCAAGCAATCTGCTGCCGCAGATCCAAACAGGTTGGCAGTTCCCTGATACCACGACTGGACCACCAGCTCCAGGCGCTACTGAGTTTAGAGATCCCGCCGCAACAGCTGAGCCAGGCCAGGTCGTTGCTGCCAACAAAGGGACGACGCCCGCGTCTCTGCATACCGTCGGAATTATTGGCACAGCTCCCGTTGTGGTGGGTCCATCTTCTATTGTTGTCGTGGGGTCTCAAACTCTGAGACCTGGCGGTCCAGCTGTGACAGTTGGCGGAACTCCCGTTGCATTGGTGCCCTCAGCTGCTGCTGTCGTGATAGGAGGCACATCACTGCCGCTGCCTCAGCTCTCGAGACCTGGCCAACAGCAGACGATCGGCACGCTCGGGACTTTTCCGGTTGTGGTTGGCCCATCGCCAGCTGTGGTTGTCGGTACTCAAACACTTCAGCCTGGTGGCCTTGCCATCACACTTGGGCCTGGGACTACTGTTTCGCTTGCGCCTTCAGCCGCGGCTCTTGTCATTGGGGGCACGACTTCAACTCTGCCGCAAGTTGTCAATCAAGGGCCACCGGCAGCCGCGCCGCCGGTTCTGACGATTGGCTCGTCGACGTTCGTGCCAAATGCTGCGACCCAGTTCTTCATTGAACCTGGGCAGACTTTGGTTCCGGGCGGAACTGCTGTTGTGGGTGGTATAACGGTCAGCCTTGATTTATGGGCTGCCTTGGTTGTCGTAGACGGCTCGACGCAGATGCTGTCACGACCGAGCTCAGCCCCGGGACAGGCCACTAATGTGCGACCAGAGCTCATCTTAGGTGGCTCAACATTCACGGCTCTGCCCACAGGCAGCGTGGATGACGAGCCAGGTGATTCGCAGAGACCCCAACAACAGGATGCGAATGGTCGCCATGATCAAGATAGATCAGTACCGACTTTTGTGATCTCAGGACAGACACTGAAGCCAGGCGGCCCACCCATCACAGTCTCCGGCTCGATATTGTCTCTCGCGTCGTCTGGTTCGTTTTTTGTGGTTGATGGGTCGACGACGACTCTTGCCACACCCGCTCGAGTGGCTGCGGCACATGTCACGCCTCCGCCACTGACCATCGGTAACGGCGTTTTCAGACCTCTTCCCGGAGCAGGGGCGACGTATCAGATTGGTACGGCATTACTCACTCCCGGGGGCAGTATCGTAGTTGCGGGAACCACGATTTTTCTCGCGGCGGGCGCCACAGCCCTGGTTGTGAATGGGATCACCACTGCTCTGTCGCCTCAGATGCAGCCAATAGTCACAAACCCACCGCTGCTAACGATTGGGAGCCGGACATACACAGCAGCATCTGGTACGGCGTTCATTATCAGCGGTTCGACCTTGACTCCTGGAGGCACGATCACGGTGGATGGCACGACCATTGTTCTCTCTCCCGAGGCTACAGAGCTCGTGTATGGCAATTCAGGTCAAAGCACGAGCTCAACGCTGTTCCCAGCAACAACCACGAAGGGTTCAGTGATGACAGCATCGCCGAGTGCGAGTAAGGCACAGAGTGGAGGGCAAGCAACCTCTACAAGCACACGAGGAGTAGCAGCGCGAGCTCGATCATCCGTCACTGCCCTGCTGGGTGTGTTGGGTTGTTTGAGTTGGCAGCTCGCATGACGATTTTGACCGTTGTGCGCACGACTTTTGAATAGCATTATTCTGGCGTTGGAGGGCAAATCTGCATAGCATGGCATGGGTAACGGCATCATTTTATTCTTCATGGAGACTGTATTCGCTAGCCTGGCGCCGCCCTTTCGGTGCCAGCGTACCGCACTGACGGCGCAACCTACTGTAATATTGAAAGAAAAAACAAATCACGAGCAACTTGCACAAGTACAGCGAGTCACCATCATCGTCACAAGTCATTTCACATCTCAAGCATGTGACGCCTTTGCTCTCGCGGTGACACACCACAGCCAGGCGACCGCAGCGGCGCAGCCCAGCCCCAACGGTCAACAGCCCTCATCAAGCAGGTCGCCTCTGCTCGCATTTATCCGCGGTGACTCTTCAGCGGATCGCGAGATGAACGGCGTGAATGCCTGGCAGTAGGGCTGCCCGCCTCGCCGCGGCATGTTTGCGTGTGACGGTGCCTGGCCGCATCGAGCCTGAACGAACGCCACATCCGGCCTCAAATCTCTTTATCTCCCAACTCACACCACATCCCAGCGCGAACCAGCGATACAGCTGCATCGCGCACCCCGGGCGGGGGTTGCAGTGCTGCAGCGCTGTCACAGTCCCTCGCTTGGTCACGATGGTGATGATGATGATGATGATGTAGTGAAGGGCATTACGAGCAGAGTCACAGTCAATACATGACAATGTCAAGTGGGATAAGTCTGGAGTTATATTAGGGGCGGCGTGCAGCAGAATCTCCCTCGCCCGCTTAGGCGTCCCGCAGCCCCTGCAGAAATCTTGAGCCATGCACCTCGCAGGGGCCCAAAATACTCCTTTCAATTCCGCTAGCCCTTGTCGACTGTGCCCGACAACACCTCCCAGCACGGCCCCTTATCGCGGACCCGACCCTTCACGATGTTTGCTCGTGGTCCTTGCGCTGTCCTGCAGCAACGCGCGATTGGCTGTGTCGCGTTACAATGGCGGCGCGCTGGTTGCCTTATTGGTCGCCCAGGCGAAAGACAGGCTGTTTGTGCAAAGGCTAGTAGCACGCCAAGGAGAAGGAGATGTAGGACTGCGACCGGTCAACGGGTTTCTGTCTAGAGGCGGCACGATCATGGTACGGCGTGAAGCTTAGGGAAGTTAAAATGTCTTTGACGCCCTAATATTTTGGCGCCTACGAATCTCACGATATTTGCTTCGCGGGCTGATTTCGACTCTCTCACGAAGGTCGATCATCACCATGGCTCTCAGATTCGCTCTTGCGGCGCTTGCGTGCGGCGCTGTGAGCGTGAAGGCACAGACAACAGACGATTCGAATTTCTACTCATTGACTGCGAACGACTACTTTGCGACTAGGACGTCCACGTCCACGAAAACATCCATGTTCTGGACGGTCACACAGCGATACATGGACTGGGTGTCTGAAGATCCTTACACCTATGCCGGGGAGACGACAACCTACCAGTACACATACTCACGACTGATCAAGGCAACGGTAACGCCCACCGTCTCCGCGACATACACGTCACTGTACAAGTCAGCCTACGACGATGTCGAGATTCACGAGGTGTACTACCCTACTGGCGCGGTCGCGGACTCTGACCTGGTGTCGAGAAGCTTCTACAGAGATGACAGCACATCGTCATCACCAACAGCGACGTCCAAATCGACTTACTCCACGACCGAGTACTACATGCCTGTCACTATGACGGCGCCTGCCAGCTGTCCTACAGTCTTCACCGTAGCCACACCAGCTGAGGTAAACATCCCGTCTATTGTCACCGACCAGCTCAAGCCCACTTCGACAAAAGTCGTCACTAGTGAGGGACGCTCGTACGTCTATGAGTATGCGACATGGTACTTGACCGAAGGCGCAGCACCATTCACTAGCTCCCTGGACTCCAACTACTACTACTACATCTCCTCGTGCACGCCTCCACCGGCTTCATCCACTGGCAGCACCCGCACCCCTGGCGGCGGCGGCTCGTCCTCCGGCTCCGACGACGACGACGGCATCGATTATTGGACAGACTACCAGGCATGCTACTTCGGCGGCTGCACCAGCTTGAAGACCTGGATCATCATAATCGCCACTGTGCTCCCCGGTCTTTTCCTCCTCGGCTTCCTCGAGTCCTGGTTCTGGTACACGCGCCTGATGAACGGCAAGTCCGCGATGCGCGCCGGCACCGTGTGCTGGGTCCTGCTCTCGCTGTGGGTACTCTGCTTCACCCGCATGCAGGACGCACGCAGCAAGGAAGACCAAGAGCTGCTGCGGCAGAAATGGAAGGAGATGCCCGCGGGACAGAAATTCAGGAACTGGTCCTGGGGCTTCAAGCGCCGCTACCCTGTTGCCCTCCTCGGCCAGTTCTCCAAGCAAACCGTTGGCATCGTGCCGGAGGGCCAGCCACTCCATCCAGCCATGACTCAAGCGCCCGCCGGACAGGTCTTCTACTACGGCCCTCCTCCCCCCGGCGCCCCTGGATGGCAGCAGGGTCCTAACGGCGGCGCACCAGGCTACCCCATGCCGCCGCAAGGCTATCCACAGCAGACCGGCTACTACGCCGCGAACGTGCCAAAGGAGGGTGTAGTAGTCGGCTCGTCGCCTGTCCCCGGCACAGCAAACCCGCCACAGGCCCCTCAGCCCGTATACCAATCCCCCACGTCGCCACCAACTACACAGCTGCCTGTTTCACCGCAGCAGACGACGCCGGTCCCTGCCCCTCCAGTGAACGTAAGCGAGGCTCCTGCTGAGCAGACGCATGAGCTGTCTACTTCAGCGGCTCCTCAGCCTCCGGCGCCAACGCAGCCGCGGGCTACACACCCGGCGCCAGTGAAGAATGAGGCGAATGACGACTTGTACGGCAAGTAGTTTGGCAGGTGGTGTTGAGGTGTCGTCGAGAGATGGTGTTCTGGAGAGTTTTTGAAAATTCGCAGCATATGACGTATAATTGCATAGACCGAGGATGAGAGATTAAGATACCCCATAGCGGCGATAGTAGCATAGTTGTAAACTTTAATAATCGAAAGTTACGTATTGTACTAGAGATGCGTGATGCTGTACTTTTTCCCTGATTGAACACCTTTTACTGACAATCCCAGTGAGTCTTATTCAATAAAACGAATTCAAGCTCGCCTTGTTCTTGGAGAAGACAAGAGAAAAACCCCCTTCCATCTGCGCAGATGAATTGATAATACGACGAGCAGTTTGACCACGTCGCAGAGTCGAGGAGAGCCCCAGCGTCATATCTACTGCCACTATTCCCATCGTCCTTATCGATAACCACCACCACCACTCGCAAATTCCCGCCACACACACGTCACTCCCACACATACCTACACACCCACAGTCCTTACCACCATGACCGACCCTGTAGCGCCATCACCCATCACAGCCACGACCTCGGCCTCGACCTCGACCTCAACACCCACACCCACACCCGCACCCGCACCCACGCCGCTCGAAGCGCTCCAGCAACGACACCGCAAAGAACAGCGCGACCTCGTCTCGCGCATCACGCAAAAGAAGAAACAAGCCAGCAAGAAGACGCGCAAAGGCGTTAATGACGAGTGTGAGCGGCTGGAGCACGAGCTGCGCGAGAGGCAGGAGGGGGAAGTGCGTGAGGTGTTGGGGGAGCAGCGGGGGGTGGAGGTGGTAGATGAGGAGGCTGAGGAGGAGGCCGATGAGGAGACGGGTGGAGATGTGAAGGACGAGGTTGGAGATGTGAATGCGGACATGGGACGATTAGACATCACCACCACCACAGCCTCTACACCACCCTCCCCCCCTCCATCCACAACCCCCAACCCCACCGCCCCGCCCACCGCCCCCGCCCGCAAGAAAAACCGCGCAAAAGAGCGTCTCGCGCGACGCAAAGCAGAACAAGACGCCGCCATCGCACAAGCAGAAGAAGAAGCCCGCAACGCCCCCAACCCACGGGAACTGGAAAAACAGCGCTTCGAGCCGCTGCTCACCGCGCGGAAACTGGCCCTGCACGAGGTCAGAGCTGATGGACACTGTTTGTATGCTGCGGTGGCGGATCAGCTTTGTACACGCGATTTGTCGCTTTCGCCGCGCATCCTGGGGTCCAACGTGGCGCTTGCTGGCGAGGAGGCAACGTCGCCGCCGCCACCGCCGTATAAGATGGTGAGGTATGTGGCTGCGGGGTGGATTGAGTCCCACGGAGAGGATTTCGAGGCGTTTATGGAGGATTCGCTTCAGGAGCATGTGAGGAAGATTCGGGAGACGGGGGAGTGGGGCGGGCATTTGGAGTTGTTGGCGTTGGCGCGTGGGTATGGGGTGAGGATTTGTGTGTTGCATAGTGATGGGCGGGTTGACAGGATTGGGGATGAGGATACGGGGGGAGCTGGTAACAAGGAGAAAGTTGATGTGTGGTTGGGTTATTACCGCCATAGTCATGGGTTAGGGGAGCATTATAATAGTTTGCGCAAGGTGGAGTGAGTGGGCATGTCTTTACTTCTCTCCGTTTCAGGCGCTCGTTGGGCCAAGGCTCCAACAGACCTCCTCTACAAAGGCCAAAAAAATACACAACACTCTACACATGCCGCCACACACTCACACAATCCCGCACCACTCCCTTAACAACACCAACCTCATGCGTCCGAGCAGGCGTCCAATGCGCAACCCGCCGCAGCGCACCCACACCCTCAGCACGCGCCGTCGCAACAACCACGCCTGCATCGTCGTACGTGGGCTCCTCGCCTGGCCGCTTGAGCAGCTCCGCGTGCACCGTCGGCGGCAGCGACCACGGGGGCCCGGCCGAGGATGCGGGCTTGTGTGTGGGGAACTCGAGGCAGATGAGGAGGCCGTCGTTGGCGAGAAGGGACGAGACGCGCGAGGCCCAGCGGGGGCGCAGGGAGGGGGGGAGCGCGCAGAGGAACTGGTGTGTGTTAGCGGTGGGTGGGATTGCGCTGAGTAGTGGTTGTAGGGGGTTTGGATATATATATATATATATATATATAGAGAGAGAGAGAGAGAGAGAGAGAGAGAGAGAGAGCACATACCGTATTATCATAAATGACATCAAACCCACCCTCCCCCGCCACACCAGCATCCACAAGCCACCCATCCTCGAAGAAATCGCCCACCACGCACACAGCGCTCCCCACCCCTTCCACCCCATCTTTACCCCCGTACACATCGTCTCCACCCGCAGAGCCCAGAAACGCCTCTGCCGCCTTGGCAGCATGCGGACTCACCTCCAGCCCCACGGCATCCCACCCATACGCCGCAAACAGCTTGACATCATACCCCTTCCCGCAGCCAGGGACAAGGACCTTCTTCCTCTTCCCGGCGTGGACCGCCCGCGGTAGCTCGACGGACGGACGTGCGGCATCAACGGCGGGAGCGCCGGGGGTGGGATTCGGCGTGGGGGAGACGGGCGGCGACGACGGGTTGGCGAGCAGGTCGATTAGCGCGGGGTTGGGCAGTCCGCGATCCCAGGGGAGGAACGTCGAGGTTTCCCATAGCGAGTCCCAGCCCGAGCCCTGCGACGTGGGGGATGCGTCTAGGGAGGCGAAGTGGGTGCGTAGGCGGTCCTGGTTTGGGGTTGCCATTGTGGATGGTGTGAAGAGGGAAGTGATGGAGATGGTGCCGGATGTCAATGGCTGAGGTGGAAGCGTGGTTGTAGTTGTTGGGGTTGGTGATGCTGTTGACGTGGGGGGGGGGATCGATCGTGTGGGACGGGTGGTACCCCGCGTTGCCTGAGAGTTCGGCGTTTGGACGGTGTTTGGAAATGTTGTCAACGCCGGTGGTTCAGGTCAATGAAGATTTCTTTTGTTCTTCCGGTGCAAACACAGGCCATGCGGTGCCATCTCATAGCCGTCTTCTGGTGGTTTTGTGCTATGCGGAACCAAAGTCTTTGTTTGACACGCGTGTCAGTGAGATCTCGGTGTGGAATGGTGCTTTTAGGTTTCATCATTTCCTGTCGCCGTGCTCGGATTCCACTTATGAATCTGAACGAGACAGTACTTGCAAATGGCTTCTTAGCTACATGTCCTTGGTTCACACTCCACATGAAGAACGCGTCTGTCGGAGTTGTCGTTGCTTGTACCGAGAATCGATAGGTTGCTGCTCCTTGCCATGGAGGCTGACCTCAAATATCGTTACACAGATGGCAGGCCACACCGCCACGGTCCGTCTTCCAATTGGCCATCGCCGGCCATGGAGCCGCAATGCCCGCCCAATCCATTTCCAAATCCCGTCAACACCTCCAGCATGCATGCTTCCGCTGCTACTCCTAGCGCCGGGAATAACTTCCATGTGGAGCGGTCCTCTTCCGCAACAACCACCTGGGCAACTGTGCACGATTCAGCATTCGCGGAACAAAACGGCCTTCGTTTCGTTTCGTTTAGCTGGCGTTATGCATGTCCAAGATGGGCGTCTGCAAACCGATCAGGTTCTTCCTTCCTCCAGACAAACAATCCATCGTGCACGCAAAGACACAGGTTGCTCGTCTCGGGAACAAGATTCGCTAGGATCGGCATCTGAGGTTTAGCAACCGAACCACCGAGGCATCTCGTACTCGCAAAGCCAGGGCCGGATAATACCTAACGAACAACTGGGGCGGAAAAAACGCTGCGTGATACATGCGTCCGCGAATTCTCCAAATACCGCGACATCTCCTCTGCATGAAGCATGACCGCGTCAAGATCCTCGCCTGAACGGGCATTGGAAGATGGCTATGCGCCTGAACAGCCTGCAACGCACATTGAGAGCCGCAACGAAGAAGAGAAGCAGTCGGACATCGGAATTAACGAATCCATGCACGACAACTCCGACGACTCCGAATCGATACACTCGCACGCCTCGACGACCCCAACGGCACACCAGGAAGAGAAGAATGCCCGTCCTGCTACGCTGAGTCGAACCACATCTGTAACCCCGGACGCCGTTATTGTGTCGCGTACAGAGCGTCGTGGTCTGCTTGCGCGGTTTACTCTCATCCCCGAGGTTGAGAATCCATACCACTACTCGCGCAAGACAAAATGGCTCCTGACGTCCATCATCGCACTCTGCGCCATGGCTGGGCCTATGGGAAGTGCCATTGTCATGCCTGTGCTGCAGGACATTGCAAAGGCATTTAACGCCGATCCTGAAATCACCAATATGAGCGTAGCAGTGTACATGCTGAGCATGGCCATCTTTCCGCTGTGGTGGTCGAGTTTCAGTGAGCGTCTTGGAAGACGAACCATCTACATCACCAGCTTCATTCTGTTTGTCGTCTTTGGTGTGCTGGCCGCCGTCTCCACAAACATTGCCATGCTCATTGTCATGCGCGTTCTCTCAGGCGGTGCAGCGGCATCTGTGCAAGCGGTAGGCGCAGGGACAATTGCAGATATCTGGGAAGTGCGTGAGCGAGGTCGGGCGATGGGTATCTTCTATATCGGGCCGCTTTGTGGACCGCTCTTTGCACCCATTATTGGTGGTGCGCTGGGTAACGAGCTTGGCTGGCGAAGCACGCAGTGGTTTCTGGTCATCTATGGTGTCCTGACCGTCATCGCTATCATCTTTGCGCTGCCAGAGACGCTCGCAAAGCCGCCAACGGTCAAGTCCGAGACAAGGCCAGAGCTGGTTCGAACGACGACACGTGCTTCCACCGTCACAAAGACCAAGTCGCTCCTCACTCATCTCAATCAAATCTTCTTGCAGCCTCTCACCATCCTCGCCTGGCTACGATATCCTCCTGTTCTGCTCTCCGTGTACTACTCCAGCATAACGTTCGGTTCCTTGTACATCCTCAACATATCAGTCCAGGCTACCTTCTCAGCGCAGCCGTACGGGTATTCCACTCTCATTGTCGGTCTGCTGTACATTCCGAACAGTGCTGGCTACCTCCTCGCCAGTATGCTTGGCGGTCTCTGGATCGACAACATCATGCAACGAGAAGCGCAAAAGGCAGGCAGATACGACGAGAAGGGCAAATTGGTCCTCAGACCGGAGGACCGCATGCAGGAAAATGCTTGGATTGCAGCTATACTGTGGCCTGGTGCGTTGATATGGTACGGGTGGACAGCAGAGGAGGGAGTGCTGTGGATTTGCCCAATGATTGCGAACTGTATGTGGATCGTCTCTTCTCCTTGCCTCATGCTGATCTATTTGCAGTCTTCTTTGGTGTCGGCTCGATGCTCATCTTCTCACTTGTTTCCACAATGCTCACCGAGTTCATGCCAAAGCGTGCTGCTTCTGGCATTGCGCTGAACAACTTTCTTCGAAACATCTGCTCCTTCACCGGCGCCATGGTCGCAGAGCCTATACTCAACGCCATCGGCAATGGCTGGCTCATGACGATTTTGGGTATCTGGAGCATTGTCACGGGCTACATGGCGCTGGGTGCGATGAGGAAGTGGGGCGCGCAATGGCGAGTGAAGATGGTGGAAGAGCTGGGTTGAGTGTTTGCTCTTTCCGTGTTTGACCGCCTACGCACAGCGCCTTACAGTAAAGCTGTTTCGTCTTCCACCGCGTCGCCACTGTCTTCAAACTGGCATTCGAGACTTTGCGCCATGCCGTTCCGCGACCCAGAGTGGGAGGATTTCCAGCGCGACTGCGCCTTCTTTCCTGCCTACACCGACTACATCTTTGGTATCGACAGTCGTCCTGGAGTCGCAGACGAGCCAGGCCTGCATCCTCAGATCTACCAACCACCATCATCGCCACCGCCACCGCCTCCGCCTCGACAGCGCCTGCAGGGTCTGCCTCCGCCCGTACAGTCCTCACCCGCCCATGATACAGCCCGCAATGCAATCCACACACGCTCTCACATCACGTCTGAGCTGCGGCCAATACCACTGCTGCAGCATGAATCGTCCGTGGAGTCCATGCAGCCAACACCCTGTCCAGCGCCACGTGCCTTGCTCCAAGCTGATGCATTACCAGCACTGCTGCGTCCAAATGAGTTGACTGCAGACCCTCAGTACTCATACATTCCGCCGCTGGAGCGTTTTCACACCAACACGCTTATCACACGGGCGTGGGCTGTCATGAAGAGCGACGCAATCCCTTCGCACAAGGTGAAGGCGATGAACTATATCAGGAGCGTATCCAGTGTGGCAGCTGCCAAGCGGCGTGAATATCATGATCGTGAGACTTCGCGACCTGCGGTAAATGTGCCTGAGCAAGGGTCCCAAGGATGCAATGCCACTGCCCAGGCCCAGGTGCCATTACAACCCGCGCCTCTACATTTCCGTGGTCTTCTATCTTCAATGTTCCAAGACGACATCTTTACCGTCCAAGAGTACGCCATCCAAGATGTCTCTCAGCTGCCAGCATACATGCGCGCGTGCCTACCACGATTGTGGACTTGCGCCGAGCTCGTCATGCTTGGAGCCCCACTCACGACTCCGCAGCAAATACAGGCTGCACAGCGTATCATGGGTTTCATCTTTAGTGTGCCACCGAAGTGGAGACGCTACCTACAGATTGTCTTGAACGGGATGATCAAGTTGCGCAATCAGGGCGGTGATCCGATGACGCTGCTGGACCACTTGCCGCGCGTGGAGGATGTGTTTGGGATGCAGCAAGAGGCAAAGCCGAGATAATCGTCTTCGATCGATGTGAAGTAACAGAATAGAGCTCAACAAGCTAGACACTGAAGCCGTCAGTATTGAAGAGGGTCAATTACCATAGTAGGTAGCGGGGGACCTGCTCACAGACAGTCTACTCTCCATCAGGCGTTCGCACGCAACACAACCATAGAAACCAGCGTAGCCTCGATACAAATGACATTATTCGACACCACCCGCACTTGCCTTCCACGAGGCCACACTCGCCAAGTTCAACTTCATCTCGCACTGACTGACCCTTCCACCTTCACCCCAAGCAGCCACTTATCCGCTCATCCGCTAGCCAACGCAATCTTTTCGAACTCTTCCCAATATACTAACACCACTGCTGTTCTTCTGTCTTTGTTTGCAGCTGTCTTATCTCTAAGAGCGCACGGGAGCAGGCAGCGGACGCAGTCAGACGCCCTGTTTTTGGCGGGCTTTTGCTTGATGTACCACACGTACAGCCTGTTCTTTTCAGCACGCATATATATCGCCACTGTAAGTATCGTGATTTTTTTTTTCTGCAAGATCCACAGACATTTGTCACTCATCATGTCTTTGCTGTCCCGAAGCGCCGGCCTCTGACGAATCGACACTTTCCGTGTCTGATGAAGGATTTATTGCATTTGTGTTTCTTTTACGAAGTTTTGCGCACATCTGGATGGAATTGATGATTCGTCTCTACGATGTGGGGAAAGTGGTGGAGATTGTGCTTCTTGCACAGTTTTGCTAGTTGCGTTTGAGCCTTGGAACAGGATTGCACCTGTGGCAAGCAGGACCTGGCTGGCACACCTTTGAAGTTGGACATGAGGAAGGGCAAACTGCACAGTATCAGACTTTTTTATTACTTTGATGACAAAGAGCATAAAGTGATTGTGGTATAACCCAGTCGAGGTCAGTTCCTGCGTTCTGAGGGGAAGGGGCTTGATGTGGCTCCAGAAAGCGCGCAGGTATTGAAGGGTATATTAATGCTTGATGGCGACACATCACCCGTATATTCCTTCGAATCACTCGAGTTTTGGATCGCTGTATGAGATCACTACCACGACTGCGTTGACATGCAGAACTACTACATGTCTGAACGACTAATTGAGATCACAAACAATCATCTCCGCCCAAGAAACAGCTCGATGAATTCCACCCGCTTAACACTATTAGCCAAACTGAAGGCCTTGAACAATACAAGCCAGTCAAACCCAACAACCTCGCTCCCCGCCAAAGACTCACCCTGCAAAACTCACAAAACACCTCTCAGCACACTGCACGAAACTACTCACGGCCGTACATCCTCCACCTGCGTTGCGCATCGATACTCCACATCAGCCATGCGCTACATAATCCCACCGCACTCAACAACTCACAAACTCCGTACAACACGACATACATCGACCACTGAACCCAGAGTACCACAGCCATGGCAGACATCTATCGAAACGTCAACGCTTGCATATATCGCCATGGCCGCACCCGCTTCCTACCTCGGACAGCACGCACTGACCTGAAGCGTGATTTTGGCGCGCTGAGGAGGTCACTGCGCATGCTATGAGAAGGCTTCGATGTGTGTACATACGTCTGGCTTGTGGGTAGTGTTGGTATGCCGTGAGTGAATGTGGTGCTGTGACTTGCTTGGAAGGGTTATGGTGTGGATTTGATAGAGTGCTGTTTACGGAGACGTGGCTGGGTTTATAAAAAAGAGATGTGTGGGTCACTGTACTACACTGTGTGCTGCACTTGATGTGTATGTGGCTTGTGTGGGGGATGTGGGGAAGGTGGAGATGGTGCTTTTTATCTTATTGAGGGGGTGTGAAGAAATGTTGAGCGAGATGGGATATATGTACCCAGTACTGGTGGTTTTGTGCTAGGCGTGGGTGGATTGGCAGAGGGTGGGAGGAGGATTTACGAGATTGGAGATGTTGTTGGAATAAGACGGGGTTCGCTGTCATTGTAGCTGTTTGTATGTCGTGGGGGAGAGAGAGATGGGACGTCGCTAGGTTGCGTGACAGATGATTGCTGGAATGTGGGAGCACGCTTTCCTACACAATCTGCTGGGGTGTTGATTCTTTTCTATTTCTGGAGAGGAAGAAGAAGAAGAAGAAGAAGAAGAAGAAGAAGAAGAAGAAGAAGAAGAAGAAGAAAAGTACAACAAAAACAAAACAACAAGAATAAAAACACAAAACCGCTACCAAACACCCCCTCCCCCTCCCTCACCATCCCAACCATCCCAACCACACGCTCCAACAAACATCCCCACACAACATCATCAATGAGTCCCTCTAACCAACTCACAAACAACAGACGTGCAAATTTTTTTGCCCAAAAAATCCCTCCTCCCTACACACAAACAGGAAGGCTCCGGGAGCCAGCACTTTACTATAAGATCCCCACAACAAAAACCACTGTTTAAGCTACCGATAGAGACGGCCTGTAGGTGAACTGGAATTTGAACTTGAACTTGAACTTGAACTTGAACTTAAACTTGAAATTAAACTTGAACTTGTACTTGCACTTGTCCTTGTATTTAAACTTGAACTTGCACTTGCACTTGCACGTGTTTCTTTAGGGATGTTGATATATATATAAAAGTTTAGAGATTATACACTATATTTAAGTAGAACACCTATATAAAAGGTAGTTTCTTAGAAGTCTACCTATAATTACAATTCTGAAGAAGGTAGAGATTTGAATTAGAATTAGAATTAGAACTAGAACTAATATAGTGTCTACTTTCTACCTCCTACCTTCTACCTTCTACCTTCTACCTTACACCTCCTACCTCCTACCTCCTACCTTACACCTTCTACCTACCTACTCCCCCTTTCCCTTTCTCTTTCCCTGCCTCCGCTTCACCTTCACCTTCACCTTCACTGCCCTCTCCTCCCCCTTCACCACCTCTACCTCTACCTCTACTCCAACCTTCACCACCTATCCTATATGCGCTAGAGTGTGAATAAAAACAACAAAAAAAGAAAAAAAAAAGAGACAATGATATAATTCATGATTGAGGATTGATGATTGATGATTGATATAAAACGCCCTTTCCCCCTTTCCCTCTTTCCCCCTTTCCACTTGCCCCTCACGCTTGCTTTCTGTTCTCTTCTCTTCTGCTCGCTTCCCTTCCCACTCTCTTTAGCCTTCACCTTCTATTCCCTTTCGATTACCTTGATCCTTTCGGATCTTCATCCCTTTAAGCCCCCGCACGTGCGCCTCCGCTTCCCTCGCCATCTTACCCATCCCAACCCATCCAACCTTCCCAACCCATCCATCCGATCCCAACCCATCCCTCCAACCTGTCCCATCCCATCAACCCAAAGAAAAGAACAAAGCCACTGTGATCCAATCCAATCCAATCCAATCCAATCCAAATACATCACCACGAAGCAAAAAACTTTCCATGTGTATGCATATGCATATGCGTGTCCATATGTTTGTGCTTATCCACAATCCCCTCCTTGCATCGTCTTCTTACAAACTCGACGACTCTGCTGTCAACTCAGCCATCTACTCCCTCTCCATACAAAACAACCAACCCTCACCACTACCACCACCACCACCACCACCACCACTGTCTAGAAAGTCTCGCTCCTCCCGTCATCGCTGCCATCGATGCTCGTGCGGTAAGTGAGCAGACTCTCTGTATCTGCGTAGCTGACGGGTCGACGCCTGATGACTGTGTCGTCGCGGGTGAGATCGTTCTGGTGGTAGTCTTGCTGAGACTGCTGGGACTGCGACTGGCGCAGGGGACTTGCGGCCGCGGGAGGCGCGGGGGAGCGCGGGCCCATGGGGCGGGGGCCTGTGATTTTGCGCTGCGGGATGGGGGAGGACTGTGTGCGCAGGTGTGCGCTGCTGGGGCGGGGGGAGGGGGTTGGTGAGCCCTGGGGAAGGATGTTAGCTGGGACTTGTGGTGTTGGGGATCGGTGAGGTGGACTTACCCGGTAGTGTCCCCGGTCGGTCTCGAGACTGTATCGCACCTCTGCGATGGGCGCGAGTGGCGTCAGCACGCCCTGCGAGCCGAACTCGTTCGGGCTGCTGTACATCTGCCGCGCCTGGCCGTAGCCGGCGAGCACGCCTGTATTGGGCGGGATGAGCGGGCCGTCGTCAGAGATCTTCTGCGCCTGCGCGATGCGGCCCGTCTGCTCGCTGGCCGAGTGACCAGAGTAGCCGCCGTCGCTCGAGATGGGGGACAGGTTGCCCGGCTGCTGGTTGGCGGTGCCGGCGCTCAACCTGTTGCGTGCCAGGCTGGGCATGCTGCCCCACTGATCGTAGTCTGGCGAGGCGATGCCGCTGCCGCTGACGCCGCTCACGCCACTGACATTGTCGGGGATGTAGATTTGCGCCTGCGTCTCGAGATAGTTTTGGTGGCGGCCGGTTGGTCCAGCACGCGGCTGTGGGTGTTGCAGGTTGAGGCTGTTGCGGTGGGCGTGGTACTTGGGGTCTTCAAGCTCGTACTCTGCGTCTTCAGGGATCAGCGGTGAAGGCGAGCGCACTGATTGATCGTCTCGAGAACGCATCGAGCGGTCGTCTCTTGAACGGTACGAACGGTCATCGCTGGTGCGGGGGCGGTTGTCGCCGTTCTGAGAATACTCATCATCGTACGAGTCGAAACTCTGCTGCGAACTCGAGCGCGAGTGGGCCGAGTACGGGCGCTTCTCCACGCTATTGCGGGGCTCGGTGGAGGATGTTGTCTTTGACCAGCGGGAGATCTTGGGGATGCCAAAGATGGACGACGAGTTGGACTTGTGCTTGTTCTTCTTCGGCGTGTCCTCCTGGCTGGTCCTCGGTGCTTGAGGAGATACCTTCTCCTGCGACAGATTTCTGCTGTGGTACGCTTCTTGCGTAGGCGTGGCCATGCGCTCGGAATTTTCAAAGCGAGGCTCGCGCTCGAGATACTCCTCGTCATCTTCATGCACCGTGCTGATGCGGTTTGTCTGCACAACATCATACCCAGAGTGCAGGTCGTTGATGCGACGTGATGAGGAAGCAGGGTTGGAGAGATAGCCAGACTGGTTCGGCGAGGAGGCAGTGTTGGCACGACCCTCAGGCTCGTAGCCAGGATCGCCGCTGGCTCTCAAATTCTCATACGATGTCAGGCTGGTCGTGCGGTTGCTCTGCTCTATCTGCAGCTGCTGGACCTGCTTCAAGCCTTCAACATCTCCCAACAGTTGCATGAGCATGGCTTCGATGTTCTTGATGTCGCTGTCACCCTTCATGCTCAGACCTTTCAGTGCGCGCTTGAACACGCTCTTCTTCTTCGTCTCAACATCCATATCGTCAGAGCCAGATCGAGACGCGCGCAGTGACCCGTACGGCTGGGGCTGTGGTCGAGGTCCGCCAAGAATGCGCTGTTCGGCAACATTGACCCTCTTCTCGGTCGTGTCAATGATCATGTTGTCCTGCACCTTGATGAAGCCCTTTAGCTCATCAAGCTGGTTGCGCATCTCGGCGGCAGATCGCACAAGCGTGACCAGGATCTCGGTATCTCTCGCATTCCGCTGCGCATCCCGCACGGTGAGGTGATCCATGAGTGCGACGATATCCTTGGATTGAATGCGGTCGATGCCCTTGCCAGTCGCAGCGTCGTAAAGTGGAGAAGCCATGCCGTGGGAGTTGCCGCTAAAATGTCGGGTGTGATTGGCACTGGAGGCAAACATGTCCTCACCGTCCAGCGGTGTCTCATTGTACTCATCGGCAAACTCGTCGTCAAAGTCTTTTGAGTGGTTGCGGTTCTGAGGCGTGTAGCCTTCACGTTGGTTAGCTGATTGGTAGCCTTCGTCTCTCCACCCAGTCGTACCGGAGAGAGGTGTGCGATTGCTTTGCGCGTAGTTGGCCTGCTCGTCCTGTCCAAGGAACGACTCGCCAGTGTAAGACTCGTAGTCGTCTTCCACAGTAGTCTGGTGCTGGGGCTGCTGCTGCTGCTCGATTGATGGGCTACGGTTATGCAGGTGATGGGCGGCAGCGGCGGCTACAGCTGCAGCGCCGGCGCCGGCGCCAAGTGCAGCGCTCTTGCTGAACGAGTTTTTGCTGGACTGGTGAGTAGAGTTGTGCTCGTGCTCGTCTTGGCGGTACATCATATCATCCCCGCGATCGTAGTAGCCGTCGCCTCCATTCAGCGGTCCCTGGATGATGGACGGGTTCGTCGAGATCTCAGACTCGTTATCCAAACCGTAGCCAATCTCAGGCATCATGTGGTCCTGCATAGGGAAGGCGCTATGATGCATCTCAGGCTGTTCGTCAAACGAGTGCGCAATGCTCTGCCTGGGCGAGTTGTCCACTGCGTGCGTTGGGTGAGACATAGCCTCGGCCTTGTCACGCAGTGCACCCCATCGATCTCCGCTGGGGATCTCATGCTCTTCGATGTGCAGAATGTGTTCTTCGCTAGGCGCAGGGCTGACATGAGACAACCGGCTCTTCTTGATAGGGCTCGTTATGGGCTCCCTCAATGGACTGGAAACTGCGGAAGAGCGGACGCTGACAGTCGACGGTTCATGCAGCGAGGCAACCGCCGACTCAACAGCAAGTGGTGTATGAACGTATTCAGGGCTGGCGCCGACCTTTCTTATATCCTGGCGAATAGGATCCATCTTCTGGTCATGTTCAAGATACTGCACACCCTCGCTATCGTCAGTGTAGTTGGTGAGGCGATTGTAGTCGATTGGGAAATTCTCCGAGAGCTGCGAATTCTCCTCCAGCTCTCGCCGGTACATTTCGTTCTGTTCATGGTTCTGCTCGAAGAAGAGCTCGGCATCTCGTGGAGTCTTTGGCGTTTGTGGAGAGCCCATGGCCGACCTCAGACTCTCAAGATTGACACCCTGCGGTCGCTTGCGTGTGCGAGCTGCCTTTGTGCTGGCAGTGGACTCTAGCGTCCCAATCGACAAGTTGGACGATTGGCGCTCAATGTGCCTTCCTAGAGAAGACACCGATGCGCTGCTGTGAACGGTTCGCAGATTCCTGGGCGACTGGGTGGTGTGTGCATCTTCGCGGTAGCTCGCCTCACTCTGGATGGGGCTGAGATCCCGTGTTGGTGTGGTGCCGATGATCTCATAGTGCGATGCCTGCGTTTCTGAGCGCTCAATGGCACGAGCCTTGGCCGCTGCTGCAGCTTCCAAGCTGGCTGGGCCAACACCTCTCGATCGAGACCCGTAGCTCCTGTCGCTCATGGGAGACATGACGCGAACGTCTTCGAGCGACTGGTTCCCATGCGCAGTGCCCATGTTCCGCTGCAGTGCGTTTGGAGTCGTTCTAGTAGGGGTGTGTGGCTGAGGTGAAGGAAATCCGCGTGGCACTTCACGTAGTGGTGTTTCAGCTCCGCCGGTCGTGTTTGATGACTTGGACGTTGATCTTGAATGGCCCTTCGTCTCGGTGTCGGCGGACAAGATGGAATCACGAGTAAGTTCAGAGCCGTGAAGCTCGCTCTGGATGAATGGCATAGGGGGAACGTCCTTGACAAGCTCTTCCTGCTCCACACTCTCTGACACACTTGCCGAACGGCTTCGGCTGCTCCTTGAGGAGTGCTTCTTCTTGTGCTTGCGATCTTCTGCCTCTTCCTCGCGAGACGTGTGCTTTCTCAAGGCTGCCGCCGTAAGACCAGACCCAGCGAGAGCAGCAATCTCGGCCTCTCGGGCGGTGCGTCCACTTCGCCTCTTGTGTGAATCTTGTCTTGTTGCCGTCTTGGATGTAGACTCTGCAAAACTACGGTCAGAGATGGAGCCACGGCTTGATCTGCGCTCCTTGCGCGTTGAACTGCCCGAGACGTCGCCAGACTGCTCGCCGTCGCGGCTCAGTGCGACCTTGGGCTTGCTGCCGTGGATGTTTGGCACGCTCGACGATTTGGAGACTCGTCGCCGTGATGTAGACGGATCGCGCGAGCTGGTAGTATCGACAGTCTCGAATGTGGCGCCGCTGTCTCGAGATAGACGCTCGAACTTGTCTCTGTTTTTGGATGTGCGGTTCTCCTCCTTTAAAGCATTCAGCTCAGGCAGAATCAGCCGGCGAATGGCATCTTCGACCGTCGCCAGCAGCTTGGGGTTGTTGATGGACGACGTAGTGGAGATGCCTGACCGCACGGACGGGACACCGGATTTGCGGTCAGCGTTAGAGGAGAGCAAGCTGGACTCTGTCCCACTGATGGTGCTAATCTCCTCGCCACGGTGATCCTTGCTGTGTCGTCTGGAGGATTTGCGGGGTGAGGTCAGGTCATCCCTGCCAGGCTTGTCCGACTTTCTTGTCCTGCTAGAAGATGTCTCTGTCTGCTGTTGTTGCTGTTGCTGCAACTTCTCCATGACGCGCTGGGTGATGCGGTCCTTACTCATGCTCCTGCTCCGCTGGTGCTTTGGGGCTTTCAGCAGCTCTGGCGAGTCGGCGACGTTGGAGTCTGTGAGGATCGTGTCTCTCTCTCGACTCCTGCTTCTTCGCCGCTCGGGGGCCCTGATGTGCGGAGGGCCGTCCAGCATGCTGTCGGCGGGCATAGAAGAAATGTCGGACGTCATGGGGATGAAATGGCGGTCGCGGGAGAGGTCGCTGCCGTGGTTCAGGACCTCGATGTCGACGGGGGGCAGGGAGGAGACTGTGGAGGCGTCCGAGTGGTCGTGGGTTTGGAGGTGGTCGTCGTGGGTCCTTTGCTGCAGCGAGATGCGGCGGGTGTAGGCGGGCTTGGAGCTGTTCTTTGTGGTTTGGGTAAGGTGAAGCTGGTCGATGCCGTTGCGGTTCTTCTTGCGCGAGCTCGGGGTGACGCGGACACGGACGCTGGGGCGGGAGCGGGTCTTGCCGCTCTCTTTGCCTGCCTCAAAGTACTCGATGAGCAGGCTCGTCTGGCTGGGGTACTTTTTGTGCAGCGAGGGCTTGGTGGTGTTGATGGTGATGGGGGTGCCGTCCTCGGGGATGCTGTACGAGGTGCGGTCGGTGCGGGCGGAGAGGGTGGTGTCGACGTCGAGATCGAGGTCGTCGCGGAGGGTGGTGTCTTGGTAGTCTGCGGAGCTGAGAGTAGAGGGTTCTGTCGGGGCCGGGAGCGGTGGTCGAGAGTCAAAACCCATTGTCGAATCCTGCAGGATTCTAGAAGACGGAGGGGGTGCCGGGCGCGGACATGGTCTGTGGCGGGGGGTTGCGCGTGGGAGAAGCAGGCGAAATGCGAGGCGTCATGCAGGTGCAGCGCGCGGGTGAGCGGCAGCGGACGGTGTCGCGGCGATGGAGGGCAGAGGTGCAGGCCAGGAGGAAAGCAGAGGAGGCCTTAGTCAGCGAGCGACGGCGAGACGGTGTGCGTGTGTGCGTGCGTGTGTGTGTGTGTGTGTGTGTGTGAGTGAGTGGAGGCTGGTTGTGACTGGGGGCTGTTATGGGGGGAGCCGTGTCGAGCTGGCAGCTGTTAGCATTGCGCCCACGTCCGCCGGTGAAAGCGCCCGCAGAGAGGTTGCGCGCAGAAAGCCTCTGCAACATGAACATGAACACGGGCACTGCAGAATGAAAAGCCCACGGCAACTCGACTCACCAACACGACCGGCCGTAAGAATGGACGTCGTCGACACGCGCCGCGGCGGTGACCTTGAGTTGGCCTTGGTGCTGGCCTTGCTGTTGCCCTCGTAGCTCGCAAGCGCACCGGTCCAGCCCAGTTGGGCGCTGCCACTGCGCTGGTGGACCAAGCAAGGTTGCCGGCCCTCTGCGCTAGCCAGCAGCTGCCTCGCGCGCTGCTCACCAACCGACTGCGCGCGCCCAGGATGCTTCCAAACCGACTCTTGGGGCCAGCTCTCGTCGTGCTCGTCACCGTCGTCACTCGTCACTCGTCACCGTCGTCACCCGTCGTCACACACGGCGCAGAGGGAATTGTTCGAAATGTATTATTACATATGTCATAGACTGACCGCGATTCTGCCCAAGAGCGTTGGCTGCAAGACGACCGTCCAACTTTAGCCCTCCCAGCCCCTCCACACCACCCGCCCGCCCTCGTGGCCACTGCTGTCCCTTGCACCCAACCCACGCACTAACTGCCTCTCGTTGGCGCCCGCCCACCGCAGCACCGTGTGGCTGGGAGAAGCTTCATCGCCCCAGAGTGACATGCCATCTCATCATCTATCGTGCCAGCCCTGTCCGTAGCATGATCATGGACTGTAACACTTGATCTGCCGGTATACCTACATGATGAGACAAACGAGCAACCGCTCAACGCACAGTCCAGCGCGCTGCAGAGCTTCTTCAGAGTCAGATCCCCCAGCCCATTATTGTAACCCTGGTAACGAGACGGGCGCGGGAACACCGACCGAGACGAAGCGAGCTCAACCAGCGCACAAACCGAGCCAATGAGGTGACGCAACGCGAGGCCACAGAGCAGAGCGTCCAGCGCAGCACGGTACTTATCCAGGACAGGACAGGACAGGGCCTTTGAAGGCCTCAGCCCCAGCAAAGGAAGCACAATGCCACAAGCAATCCAGGCTCAGCCACTGACCGTCAGCGCCAGCAATCACACTCCCCCAACACAGACCTTATCAAAGTATATGAAAAAAAAAAAAAAACAAAAAAAAAAAAAAAAAAACAAAGAAAGAAAAAAAAATACAGACATGAACAAAGATTTCCAACGAAAAACTCACTATGACCTGCTGTTACCTATACTGCATATGACATCTACACACGCAGTGTACACACTGTGACAGTGTGACGGTAGATAGGTGCTCCAACAGCCACACACAGCACAGCTCAGCGCCGCCGCACGACATCTCATTCGTCGCCCGCACCCGCGCTTGACAACGCATCACACATTGCCCCTCGGGCTGGACCTCAGCCTTGACCTTGTCCGTTTACTTTAGGGGTGAGGTGGTGCACACGCCATAGGTAGTAAATACCTACTGTGTAGGTAGGTGTGTCTACCTATATGGAAGAGACGGACGTGTGGTTTTAGGTTTAGTACAGTACGGTACAGCACAGCACAAGGCAGGAACGAGGCAGGAAGAAGGCAAGCACGAGGCAGGAACAAGGCAAGCACCGCTCATTCACAACATACTAGCATTCAATATGCAACAACATCTCAATCAACCATTGCCTTCTAAAACACCACAAACGCCATGCATGCATCTCCCCTTGCTCACAGCACTCATCGCACCACTGCAACCCCCCTTCTATTTTACCCTCTTCAAAACTTCTTCCCCGGCTTCATCGGCCGCCGCCCCTGCTGCGGCTGGCTGCCATACGCCCTCCGCCCCTCAGCCTTCTTGTCGCGGCTCAGACTCGCACCCAGGCTAATGTCGATCCTGGGCGGCGTGCTGAATCCAAAGCTCTTGGCCACCTTGACCAGATCCAGCTTGTGCACGTCGAAAACGGAGCGCAGCGAGTGCGATGCGTAGGCCTGCAGGTACGATCTGTATCCGTCCTTTGCGGATTTGTTGAGGTAGTAGTTTTTGGTGATGAGGGCTTCGAGCTGGGATTGGATGTCTGGGGGTGTTTGTTAGTAGGGTTGATGGATGATATAGGTTCGATACAAGGGGAAAAAAGAAGAAAAGGTAAAAATGACTCACTCAGGATCTTGTTTGCTGGCAGCTCAAACTCAACCAGTGGGACGCGTGCCTCCTTTAGCAGCTTCAGGAAGCCAATCTCCGATGGCAGCAGGAACATCAGACTGCGGCCTTTGCCCTGCGAGCCTCGTGCTGTTCGTCCCACGCGGTGGATGTAGTCGCGTGGGTCATCTGGTGGGTCGAACTGGATGACCCAGTCGACTTCTGGGATGTCAAGGCCTCGCGCTGCGACATCCGTGCAGATCAGTGTACCGCTGGACGCGTTGCAGAACTCGAAGAACCGGTTTGTGCGTGCCTGCTGCTTGAGCTTGCCGTGCAGCTCGAGCACGGGCAGGTCAATGTAGTTGAGCAGTTCGGCGTAGAATTTGACAGAGTTGCAAGACGAGAAGAAGACAATGACCTTCTTCTTCTGGTGCTTCTTGAGGAAGCTGAACAGCAGCCTGAAGCGTGTGTCTGAATCGCAAATGACGTAGCCCTGCTCGAGGCCCTCGACCGTCGAGTGCTCCTTACGGTAGTCGACGTTGATGTAGAGCGGCCCTGGCTTGAGCGAGATGCGTGCGAGGTCCTCAACCTTGGTCGTCTGGGTGGCCGAGAACAGCATCGTCTGACGGTCAGTGGGAAGAATCTTGATAATGCTGCGCATCTCGTCCTCGAAACCGACTTCAAGAATGCGGTCGGCCTCGTCGATGATCAAGCTCTTCAGGTTCTTGAAGACAAAGCCGGGAGTGTTGTGCAGGTGGTCGAGCAGGCGACCGGGTGTGGCAATCAGCAGGTTCACGCCCTTGACGAGCTTCTCAGCCTCTGCCCGTCTGTTGGCACCGCCAATGACGATGCCGAATGTCTGCGAGTGCTTCTCCATGAGCTCGCGGGCAACGCCGAAGATCTGCAAGGCCAGTTCGCGGGTCGGCGAGACGACGATGACTCCGGTACCGTTGCGCGGCTTGAAGCGCATGGCCGACAGCATTTCGATGGCGGGGATGAGGAAGGCGAGCGTCTTTCCACTGCCGGTCTTGGCGGCACCGAGAACATCCTTTCCACTGGAAACTGTCAGTGGTGCGTCTAAGCATCTTCCCGGGTATGTCTTACCTGAGGAGCGGCGGGATGGTCTTCTGCTGGATTTCAGTCATGCTCTCAAAGCCCATGGCCTTGATTGCTTCCATGGTGCGGTCTGAGAGCTTGAGCTCTGAGAAGAGCTTGGGGTCCTCGACGGTCGGCATCGAGGTGCCTAGTGGCAGGTCATTTGGGTTTGCGCTCTCCTCCTGCTCGTCGCCAGACTCCTCGGTCGTCTCTGCCTTGCTGTTCTTTGCCGCCTTTGCAATCTGCTTCAGCTCTGCGTTGAGCTGCGCCTCGGCGCTGTCGCCCTCAATCTCCTCCTCCCCATCCTCCTCCTCTTCAGAAAATTCAGCAGCATCCTCGACCTCGGGCTCGGGTGTGTGCTCCTTCTTCGCCTTCTTGCGAGGCTTGTCGGCCTTCTCTACGCCATTGCTGTGTCTTTTCGGGGCTGCAGCCTCCTCTGCCTTCTTGCTACCGTGCTTGCGCTTGCGCTTCTTGGCTTCGATTTCCTGGGCGCCCATGGTGAATATACGGGTGTGGATGCAGCACGCAGATTGTCGCGACCGCGAACTTTTCGACCGCCGAAACTAGAAAAAAGTTGTAGAGACGGCAAAAGCTGCCCTGCATCGCCGACGCTTTGCCTGATAGGGCGGTGGGTTTCTGGCCAATCATACCCCGCCTCTTCACAGCATCATTATAACCTCCACGACGGTACATCATACATGTGAGAGACGGTAACATCGAGTTGACAATCAACACGAAACGCTAGACCTGCCGCAATATGCTCAATTGCCAGTTGTTATTTCCCTTGGGTTGGATGACGCTTATGCCGCCAGAGGCGCAAACACAAGGCCGGGCGCTATGCATGCCTCTTCAATCATAAGCAGAGTAACAGCACAGCCTCAGCCCGTCGTGATTCTCATAAGCCGTCGAAGTACAGTCTGAAATACTTTCTGGAACACTTTCCAGTGCACCTCCATCAGTGCAAATCAACGTGTATTGGGCTGATGCCTCCTAAGCAAGCATGGAACCAGTGTCGATTCTGGGTATTGTGGGTAGCACCGCTCAGCTCATCGACTTTGCCGCAAAGCTGTTCTCGGTAACACAGTCCATCCGTCAATCCGGTAGCCTGGTCGAGCATCACCACCTACTTTGAGCGAGCGAACACTTGAATCGACTGGCGGCTTCCATTCAAAGCGACATACAATGTTCAAGACCAGCCTTGGATGACAATGACAGGGAAGCTTACGAACTATGCACGAGGTGCCTACAGCTTACAAAAGAGATCGAAACTGCGTTGAAAGGCGTCAAGCTCCATGGATCACATCGCACATGGAGAACTTTCCGTCACGCGCTGAAGAGCGTTTTGGGTTCCAGGAAGATCGAAGATCTGCGACAAAGGCTAGACATGTACACGCAGCAGCTAAACACTCGGTTACACCTGAGGACGCAAGCAACTTTGTATGACGCACATTCCACGATCATCGAATCCATCGGAGTGGCATCCCTAGAGTCCATGAAAGCTCACGACGAGACCAAAGAGCAACTGAGGCAGCTACAGATCGAGGGCGAGCAGCGCGAGCTCAGATTACGCCAGGAGCTTGTTGTCTTGAGACAGGGGCTGGAAAATTGCATCAAGGAAACTGCAAAAGGTGCCTCTCAAGTTGAAAAAAGCAGACTTACAGACGCCACAAATGCCATTTACAAACTCTGGGCAGAAAAAGAAGCTGCATTGGAAAGCATAATGGTAAGAGATCTTTCATGTGAGGAGACTGATCACTAACATCGGGCCTAGGCGTATCTGGCCCCGTTGTGCGACGGAGCAACAAATCAAGGACTGAGTCCGGGCGGAGCCCTAAGTAGATCAACCGATACTGACATGGACAGTTTTGGCTCCCACGATAAGCCACTCGGATCAGCTCACACAAGCCCTGCAGTCCAAATTGCGACGCAGAAACTTCCCGAGATTATGCCATCGAAAAGAAAGCCTGGTCGTAGCATGAAGAGTCAGGCTAAGACTCCCTCTCAATCACGGAAGTGGCTAGGCACAGTCACAGGACGATTTAGCGATATTGTGATTCAAACCAGCCTACTCATGTTACGAGATTCCGTCCTTCTTTCGTCGCTCGATGAAGACTTCCACATCGTCCTACCCTAAGTTGAGGAAACCGATGGTTTGGTGAGGAAGAAGCCTGCAAAGTGGCTGAGTGGGGACTATTTGTGATCTATAGTCGGCATTCGCAGGAGTTACGTAGTCTGAATGCATAACGTGGGTTATGTTCACCAGAGGCTCTTGAAAGTGCGGAATGAATAGAGAAAATGGAGAAAAGATTTGCGCTGAAGGTACACTTGGACAGATATGGTGTTCAAATACCTAGTACAGGAGCTCATATTGCATCGCCCAGCATTTGAGTCCATGTAGCACTTTTGCAAGCTGGGCATTGTGGATCGAGAAGCCTATAAGACAAATGAGAAAATCACATAACAACCGGGTAGCGGCTCTTCGCCCGGATAATCGGTCCCCATCTATAAAACACCCACGGAATTGGCAGCATCAGAACCGACAGAAAACCGAGGAGGGATGTCGCCCACCCCACACCGAGGGCCGAGTACACTAATCAAATATTAACATCTAGTATATACACCACTTTCTTGATCAGTCACTTACTTTGTACTGTGAACAAGGGAAATACTGCCCCTAAGGTGTATCTAAAGATCCCATTTGCTGCAATAGCAGAAGCGCCATTCAACGGGCCATAAACATCTGTCATGTACAGCGCTGCGCTCACCTAACACAGAGTCAGCATTCCCTTTCCACCATACGACTCTCTCCGTACTTACAAACAAGCATATGTTCCCCCACGCAAACGGTACACTCCCCGCCAGAACGACAGCCCAGTGTGCGCCCTTGTCAGCACTCCAGCCAACCCAGAACAACCCCACAAGAATCCCCCCACTCCCCATCATGGCATTGTATAGTCGGTGCTCGGGCGCAGCATGTGCTTCCCCTCTGGAAATCGCTGCTCGGTGCTGGGGCTGGTACATGAAATGATCGATAAGCACGCCCGTGACACCACCGAAAAGCACGCCGAGGCCGATGGCGAGGAAAGTGAGGCCAGATTCTGAGGTGGTGAAGGAATAGGGTGGGCGTGTGAAAATAAAGG
Source organism: Stagonosporopsis cucurbitacearum (assembly GCA_016920805.1). Classification (NCBI taxonomy): domain Eukaryota; kingdom Fungi; phylum Ascomycota; class Dothideomycetes; order Pleosporales; family Didymellaceae; genus Stagonosporopsis; species Stagonosporopsis cucurbitacearum. The sequence goes on along the minus strand of JAFEKD010000011.1, from coordinate 200,896 downwards.
GAAAAGCGGCAAAGAAGAGGAAGAGGACTCCAAAGGCGAAGGCGGTGTACAGAGAGAGGAAGAATACAACAGGCTGTTTCATGTCAGTCTTCAGTCAAAAAAAAGGTCAAGGTACCTACCTCTGTCACCAGCATATGCATCGGCCTGAACAAACCGATCATGATAGCACGCTTCATTGCCGCGGTTCCAGGTCCACCAGAAGGCTTAGTATCGAGGCCACGTTTCTTTGCCCGCCTTTTGAGGATAATGGGTTTGTACGTCTCCTTCATTGGCAGCGCTGCAACGTAAACCGCTAACGTGACAAGGATCATACACCACTGCGTCCAGCGCCATCCTAGATACTGCGCTGCAAACCCGCCGACTACTGGTCTAGTCACTGTCAGCACCCATCGCTCTCCAAGCAAGACAAGGCACTCACCCCAATGACGGCCCCGCAAACGGCGCCATCAAAAACAGCGCCGTGACCTTCGCCCTCTGGTGCGGCGGGAACAAATCCGCATTACTCCCCGCCCCGACCGCGAGCGCCGGACTACCCGTCAGGCCTGCAAAGAACCGACACACGATCAGACTTGCAAACGACTTGCTGAAGCCTGCACCTAGCGTGAAGAGCATGAATACGGGCGAGGAGAGCAAGTAGACAATCTTCCGCCCATAGGTCTCACTTAGTGGCGCCGACATGATGGGACCAAACGCCAAACCGAGCGTGTAGACTGTCAAACCTACTGTGGCGGCGGTGCGGGAGGTGTTGAAGGAGATCATCAGGTCCGCAAGAGCGGGGGAGTAGACTGAAGTTCCAAAGGTCCTGTGGATGATCAATGAGCGTTAGGTGATGAGATGGTAGGACGGAGGTACTTGCACTGCAAAACCGAAGAATCCAGGCGTTGTGGCGTGGCAGATTCGCTGCCAGAGCGGCCAATTGTGTGGGTTGTCTGGGTCATTGGAGCCGTCCCAATCCAAAGCTGGAGGTGCTGCTGGTGATGGTGTGGTAGGGGCTTGTTTCTCACTATCTGTCATGGTTGTGGACAGTGAATCGGTGCCGTTGTCGAGCTCAGGCTCTTTGGACTGAGTATCGAGGGTTGACATCGTTGCGAAAGGGTCGCTCTGGAGAAGGTATGCGCGTTCAGCTTTCTTCGTATGTGTATCATTCGCTTAAGGGGTGATTATTAACATTCCCCAAGCTGTTACATGTTCCCACTATATTCCCCGCCCCAAACGCGGTGCTTACGGCCGAGACCCTGGTAAGCCCTCTGTGCATGGCAGGGGAACTGCGGTTGCATGCATCGAAAGGTCGTTTGTCGTCCTTGATCAGTAAATGCGGTTCAGCCTCGGTTGGATCGGTCATGTTCACTAACAGGCCGTTATGCGCTAGTGAATAGTAATCAAGCTGAACTCATTTCCTATTTCCAGAAAACACGCGGGAATAGAAGACAACATGGTATCGGTATTGAGTTGGCTTGCTCACCGCAATGTTTCGATCTTACTTGGGTTTGTTGCTGGCCAATGCTGCTGAGTGGGAGAGTTTGTTCGAAGTAGATTCGGACAGCGTTGTTGACATCATCCACGCTAGAGAAGCCGTCCACGACGACAAAAAACTTGCTGATCCCCCTCTTGATCGCTCAATGTCAACGTCTTGTTGTTGACTCTGTAGCACGCTCGCCTTTCCACCACGGATTAAGAGTTTTGTAAGATCAGTACATCGCGGACAAGAGAGCGCTCCTTCACGACTGCCATGTCGCCTCTCCAACGTGGTTTCAACTACTCGAGTTCTCCAAATTAACCTCTCGATCTTCTCTCATTCTCAATTGTGGGATTCAGACACATGGTTCTGAAGATGAGTCGCGCAGTGAGCGGTAAGAGTGGAAAATTTGGAGTACCGTGGTTGAGTGCACCCTGTCGCTCAAGGTGATGAGTATGGATACATAAAATCGCTCGCAAGTCGAAGCAATTCTCATTCTTGACAGTAATATTGTTACTGATTCAGAAAAATATAATATTAGAGACTGCCCGAATTCAAACACAGCGCGACCGTTTCAGAAAAGCAACACACACCGGTCAAGACCTCTGCTTTTGCAGCCACCTGATATGGAGACCTCGTGGTATTGTCTGCCTGGAGAAGTCCGCAACCGCGTATATGAGTGGTGCCTGCTGCTCGAGGATGACAAAAAGCAGAGTGTCCGCCACTTCCCCCACGGTTTCCGTCGATGTCGGTCAAAGCAAAAGAATGTCGCTGACGCGAATTTCCCGAGCTCATATTGGGGGTTTACTCAAGCCTGCAGGCAAATCCGAGCAGAATTCACACCCTGGCTGTTGGAGCGGCGGCATGTGAAGACTCCACTGGCCACATTGAACGAGTATCTCGACGTATTCCATCCCGTAAATCCAGAGACCAGGCGTCGCACAGGCTCTATAGAGCCTACACGGCCTAAATATTCCAGAGTCCCGATTTCTATTAGTGGTATCGAGATCCTCGATTTACTGAAGCGCAATCACTTCGACCAGAACTTCCGTCTCGTGCTACGGGCCGAGTACTCGATGATCAGCACGTATAAACGCGACGAACTGGACATCCTATACCGGCTTAGCCACGACGTCGACTGGAGCAGCGAGCTCCACAGATCCTGCGGTATCGTCAGTATCGTTCTTCTCCCGTATGAAGTGAACACCTGGAATTCGCACGTTGTCGTGCCACATTTCGTTACAAGGCCAAGCTTCAAGCACAAGTCCATGGTCAGACTAACCTGCAAGCCTACTCACACGGCTGACGGTAGCTTGAAAACCACGCAAGAGCAGCGCTGGTGCGTCGTGAATTGGCTGTTTAACGAATCCCAGCTGGTCTACTATCAGGACCTGTGGATTCACGTCATCATCAACGGATTCGAGACGATGTGGAGAGTCAATATGCCAGGATCCGTAATCGGGCAATGGGAGAAATTTGCAGATGGTCGCAGCATTGTAAGGGAGCATTGGCTGTTGCGTGTCACTATGTTGTCGGCGGAAGGCTCCGTAGTATCTACTATCAAGGAGCTACCGTCGCGATAGCATTCAAGCTCTGTCAATGTTATCTGAAAATCACCGATCTGTATCGCAGCGCATCTCTACAGCTTGTTCAGAACCTATGGCGAAGTTTTGATACTAGCGCATGGTCATGCTCTCACATCTTGTCCCATCTATGAACTGAATCAAAAGCAGTGTCACATAGCAAGTGGCAACTGAAGGATACATCAAATGCATTACTTTATGTACAAATCCAACAACTAGTGGCCTGAAGTAAATATTTACAAAGAATGTTTGAGACTGAACATCTCAAAAATGGATGACCCTCTTACCTCTCACCGATCTAAACGTCAACCATGTCGAGCGCGTCAAAGCTGACGCCGCCACTCAAGTACCCAGTCGCAGTTTTACCAGTAATGACATCAATCTTCAATACCTGGTACTCCCTCGCACTCTTGACCCACGCACTAGCAGGAACCGTGTATTCATAAACTTGGTTGTTACCTCTGTACGTCCCGACGGTCAAGCTCCTAGTATCGCCCTGACTCTTCTGCACCTGCAGCGGCGCGGCCCAGCTATTGACACTGATGGACGGACGACCGCCTGCAAGGCCCTGCGTCACACCGATCCTGATCTTAAAGCTCTTTGCGAGCTGCGCGTCACTCAGACGGAAGTACACAAGGTACCCGCTGTTTATATCTTTCCACATGTAGCCGGGGAAAAGGCTGGCCTGGCTCGTGCCGATGATGTAGTTGCTGGGCTTCCAGTTCTTGAGGCGCGAGTCGGATGGGTGCATGTATGTGGGTTTCATGGGTGTGTCCTCGAAGTTCAAGAAGCCTTTGGGCGATCCGTCCCATTCGCCGATACGCCAGACGACCGAAGTGTCCTGGGGATCGGCGCAGGTGATTGTGTTTTTTGTGGTTGTGGATCCTGCTGTGATCGTGACAGTGCTCGTATGAACTTCGAGTTCATTCTTGTAGACGTTCAGGGTGTAGGTCCCTGGAAGCGCTTTGTCTATCCTCCATGCCCCATTTGTACCAGCTGTGGTCCAGTATTGTGCGCTATCACTCTTTAGACCTACAACGTACTGCTGACCGTTCTTTGTATTGGCAAGCCCGACACCAGCAATGGCTCCGCGCTTACTGGTGGGAACCCATCCATCAATGCCCAGATTATCAAACCAGTTCCAGTCTGCTTTGCGAGCAAAAAGGTTGGAGTTTGGGGCAGCGGCATTGTCAGTGAAGTGCAGGACACTGGGTCCTTGCAGACCAAAGCGCATAATATCAGTATGGCCTACGCATAGTCAGCTTCTTATGTTCAACATACATTGTTGAGGTGCCATACCCATGTTGTAGTGGTAGATATCGTACAGATCTGGCCCACCTTCTCCCCCGCGTCTGACCAAACTTCTAAAGAACGGTCCACCAGAGGCCTTTTCGTGGTTTGATCGGATCATATACATGCCGACGTTCTTGTTTGTGTAGCCAACGAAATCGTAGTCCATAGTTCGTCCGTACTTGTAGCCGGAGTAGTGCTTGCTGTATGCATGTTTGTTCGATTTGATTGCATTGACATCTCCGGCTTCGATGACCTCGGCATTGCTTGGGATCCAGTCGGTATCAGAGTTGAGGTCGTTGGTGAAGATGTTTGGAGGAACGCGAACAATGTAGCGTGAGACAGTAACGCTAGTGTCTGCCTTGTTCATGAAGATGTATACGTTTGGGTTGCCATACCGGAAGACGAGATCGTGTTTCAGTGTCTTGTATTTGATGTTGACCTTGATGACGTTGGGACTCGAGAACTGCTTGATGGTGACCGTCGAAGAGCCCAATCCGGACTCGACGTGCGAGTACTTGCCACCCTGTCCACTGTATTCGACGCCGCGGTACTTTATGGATGTCATATCGCCATTAGTCTTGCTGACTTTGACCACAAGGTTTGCATTCGTGTCAATAACGTAGTTCTTGCCATCATCACTGTAGCCCCAGCCTGCCAAGACTATAGCAGGAGCCAAAAGAAAAGAGGTAATGGAAATGAACTTCATGTCAAAAAATGTGGTGCCAAAACTGGCGAAACCAATGTGAAGTTGACACGAGATTCGTCAGCCGTGATTTGGAAAGGGAAAAGGATCACCCATGAAGTAAGGCTTCTCTTATATTGTATATCTAGTCCATACTTCCAATCCCTTTCCTCGGAGGGTCCACGTTGAATCGGCTCTGCAGAGCTGCACCAGATGCCAAAAAGCACTCGCCTTACCCAAAGTAATAACTGTCCGGTAGGGATAGTTCGCGACCCACACAAGCCGGTCGCACGGAAGGAGGTCGGTCGCGAGGGAAACGGGAAGCGGCCGTCCTTTCATTTGACGTCTGGAAAAGGTAGGTGGAGCTCTATGTATGAGGCATGTGATTGGTTGAATGACTCGCGATGTCTCGCAAACGGCATGTGGATATAAAAGGGACTACAAGGATGGGGCTCCTTCTTGTCAATGTGCGGTACAAGTAACAATATCCGAGTCATGCATCGCAATTGAGGTCTTCAGTTTGCGATGCCGAACTTCCAGTGTTCGATGCTAGTGCTCCACAAGTATCATCTGTGCCGGCAGGAATTCATAGCCGCAATGTCCCTTCATACATACTTGCCGAATCTACGAAGCAGGGTCATCGCACTGGCTAGTGCAGATCCTACGCTAACGATAGCTCCGCGCGTAGTCGGCAGATAAATTGCAAGCATTGCTTACGTTTGACTTTGCCATTGAATTATGTCAATTTTGGCACTGTCTCGTGCGAACAATAGCTCAAAGACCGCCTCCTGGTCGATGTAAAGAATCAGCAATGTGCTATTGGACAATTTTCTTGGCAAAATTGTTTCCAGTATCGTTCGGATGTTCATTTTGGAAGGCGATCTTGTTCCAAGCGGGTACCAAGTGAAATATTAGTGCCAAATTCATTGAAAGCCTCCGGAATTTGCCAACTTCTCAATACTGCTCCCAGAGCTTCCAATATCTGCCTTTCCTCTCACACAGCTCTTTATGTGTCCCATGTTCGGCGACGCTTCCCTCATGCAGCACCAGGATCTGGTCCGCATCGACAATTGTGCTCAACCGATGCGCGATCACGATGACAATTCTGCTTTGTCTCAATCTCTCCAGCGCATCCTTGATCTTACCCTCAGTGACTGTATCGACAGCACTGGTTGCCTCGTCTAGTAAAACGATTGGCGCATGTCTTAGCAAAGCTCTAGCAATTGCCAGCCTTTGCGCCTCACCACCTGACAACTTCACACCACGCTCACCAACTTGCGTATCATAGCCCCTGGGGTAACGCATAATCGTTTCGTGAATAGCAGCTGCGCGGCATGCCTCATGTACGTCTTCGTCGGTGGCGGTGCTGCGTGCATACCGCACATTCTCCATAATCGAGGTGTTGAAGAACATTGGAGTCTGAGGAACTACACTGACGGTATCGCGAATAGAGCTGAGTGTGACATCCCGAATATCCTGTTTCGAGATGGTAATTTTGCCAGCTGTGATGTCGTGTAGGCGCAAGAGAAGCTTCAAGATGGAAGACTTGCCTGAACCCGTCTCACCAACTAGCGCAATGGTCTGACCCGGAGAGGCAGTGAAACTGATGTCGCGCAGCGCATATCGATCTTCCTCATACTTGAATGATACGTTCTCGAACCGGACCTCGCCATCGCGGACTGTGAGTGGGTAGGCCCTCGGCGCGTCTACGATCGACGGCTTGGTCTTAAGGAGAAGAAGGAGTCTTTCGGCATCAACGAAGTCGCCCACGAGCCATCGGACGTGATTGACCAGAAACTTCAGCGGGTAAATGATTGAGTCCCAGTACGTCAAGAAGAAGACAAAGTCTCCTGGTGAAGCTGTCCCATCAGCGATGCGCTGCAAGATGATGTATGCCAGCATAAAAAAAGTGACAGGTATCAAGAACTCTACCAAGGCTTGGACAAGTGCTTGTCGTGCCTCGAATCGTGTCTTGGCCTTCATGTGCTCCGCCACTGCCTTAGACAGGGTCCGGGCCTCGCGTTGGAACTGGTTGAAGTACGCCACAGTCTGCCACCCTTGAATGGCTTGGTGCATCTTGCGAGTCTCAATTCGTTCCGTCTTTGTCATGTTTCTTCGATCGCCAGTGGTGAGGCGTGTCGAAGTCCCTTGCGCGAGCAGGTAAATGACAGACGCGCCAAGCATAACCATAGCCACAGCAGGGCTGAATTTGTGGTAAAAGATTCCACAGGCTACAATGATATCGATGAGAGTCGGAGCTATATCAATTACCACGGATTCGAGTACATTTCCCAACGCTTCACCTTGCTCGACGGCTTTCATGACCTCGGCGGCGTCTTGTGTGGAGTGAAAGTCGACGGATTGGGCCATGACATGGTTGAAGGCAGCGTTCGTGAGCTTTTTGTATGAGAACTGTTTGATAGGGATCTTCGATAGGTCTTGAACAAAGATAAGACCAGATTCGGAGTGTAGAATATCTAGAGCGAGGAATATCAAAAGCTCTCGGATGGGCATGGATGCAGCTGCGACTTTATCGGCAATGACACCGAGCATGTAAGGAATTGCAACCTGCATGATCCGTTCGGTAGCAAGACTGATAATGCATATAAGCAGACAGAGCTGCACCTTCAGATCTCTGCGAGGGATGACGTAGGGCAGGAAGATGGTGAAATCTTTCAGATAACCAAGCCAGCCTCCTGTCTCCCGTAATCTCTCAGCGCGTGTATCTTTGATATCCTTATCGTCGTCGCTTTCGTCGTCGCTGTCGCTCTCATCAAATTTGGGGTCTTGATCGTCTGTGGCAGGGGGGATTGCTGCTTCGAGGAGAGGATCCGTATCTTGGGAGCCACGCCCAGGTGGTTTGAAAATTTGAAAGGACATACTTCCGGCTAAGAGGATATGTTGCGTAGAAATTGCCAAGGGTGTCCTGTATAAATATGTCGCGAAGGATTCCAGATCATCCTGAGGTAAGCGCTACCTAGAGGGAACCTCCGGCCGCTAGCCGGCGCCACCGCCGGTGAAGAAGGTGACTCATAATGATCAATTGAATTCATTAGGCTCAGTTGATCGTAAGTAACCCAGTATTTCGTTGAGTACTTCGGATCTGCGAATGCAAGTCGGACGCAGTGGTTCAAGCGTTGGGTGCACAGCCACTTTTCCCCGACGCGCGGGATCCGAAACGCTCCTAATTCGTCCGCTACAAGCCACCCATTGGGGCATCGGCCATGACTCCGTGTGTAGAACGACATCGTCCTGTGAAAGCAGTAAAACTGAATTTCCAGAACGTAAATGCGTGAGACTGAATTCGACTGTCATCCAGTGCTGACTGTTTTGCATGAAAGTGATTCGTCAGCCGCATTCTGACTCACGTTACTTCACCTCCACTTCTTGTCTTTTCTGCGCATTGATTTCCGCCCATGAATCGACCTCAATCTTGCTGCTCTCAACCCTGAACGGAATAACCCTTCGTAGCACCACCATCTCGAAACCGGTCAAAACGCCCCAAGTCGGCGCCTCGACGAAGTCCTTCCTTACCACCTCGTACCCTTTGCTTCTCCAGTATCTGCCATTGATGCATTCTGCAGCCAGTATCCACAGAGTCAATTGGTCGTTTCCACTGAACTTTCTTCCTGTTGTTGAGTGACCAGTCTGCTTTGACTTTGTCAAGACGCACTGCTCCAAGGAATTGTACAACTGCACTGCAAGACCTCGATGAAGATACCGCGCGTCGCCATCAACGGCGACTGCTTTGATTTCCCATCCCTCCTCAACGCCAGCGCCTTCCTTTCTCCAGCCGCCTTGCCATGGTAAAGCGGCTGCGACAGCAACCACCCTGCGATCCCTTGTTTGCTCATCGAATATCACACCTACGATGCCCTCGCTCCCAAGCATCTCAAAGTACATGTCGTTGCTTGTAAACCTTTTCCTTGGGTTTAGACCCCATTTATCGGGATCTGGTTTCTTTGATCGATCAAAAGCATCGTTGATAAGATTGGTGATTTGCGTGACTAGATTTGAATCCGATTCGAGGTCGGTCCGTGTGTACGTGATGGACGCTGAGAGAGTCGACGAGCTGGCCATGACGATAGCGATGTCTTCACTCATGCGCGTTGTACTGCTGCTGAGGCAGTTGTAAACCGAGAGGTCTATATCTAGAGAGTAGACAATTGACGCGATTTCGTTTTATGTTCACGTCATTGACTCACTTTCCATGGAGCTGTAAAATTCTAACGCTAGCACACGGAGCTGCCTCATTGGGGAAAGAGTACGCCTTCTAGCATCATGACTACAACAAATCAGCTAGAGTCCACACTTTAAGGCGATTAATGTTCGAAAGATAGTACCGTACGTAGTGGGCGTGATATGTCTGCTTATCCGTCATGGTACGCGCCCAGTATAGACGATTGCGATAATCAGTCCTTTGTGTCTGCATGGTCTGTATTAGTCCTCAATTCCTGTTGCCATAGACCCAGGTCTGTCTTTGGATATGACCGCACATATCTCCATAAAGAAAAAATGCATGACACACGACTTCACAGATTTCAGGGCGAAGAATGCAGAATACTGGAAGGATTGAAATGATAGTATTGAACCAATAAGTGTTCTATCAAGAACTGTTATCTGCGCAAGTGAATGGTCCATTGACCGTCTGGTTTGGATCCGCAAAGATGCCAAGCAATGTTTTAATACTGGCGTACATCCCTGGAATCATGAGGAAAAACACCATTGCAAGAATGAGGATGTTCAGCCCCGCGACCGCCATCTTCTTCCCACTGCTGCGCCACCTGCCGTGCCAGTTGAGGTGGAACCAGAACAGCACTGTGACACCCCATGTGAACCAGGAAAGCAGGAGCGATGAGGAAATGTTGAGCAGCGAGTTGAAGACGGGGATGGCGTTGGCGAGAATCCAGACGACGAGCCAGAACGCAGTGACGCTGAAAAGCCACACACCCCAGTCAAGTGACTGCGAGACTTCGGGGACGGATACAGACGAGCGACGCCCGCGAGTGGGGTCTGATGCAATGCTGAGACGGCGTTTGGGCGAATCCTTGCGGTGCAGCAGTGTGTTAACGTGGCGCAGGATAACGACATGTAGGTAACGCGCGCTGGTCATGCCAAAGATGAGACCTGTACCGAGGAGACCAATGAAAGAGACGGCGTAGGCGACCTTGGACATGGTAGGCTGTAGCGAGCCAATGGCGGGGGAGGCGACCTGCTCGCCGGACAGCGCGTAGACGGTCGTGGCAACAATGATGTAGATAGTGGTGGTGACGCACTTCTCGATTGTGACCGCACGAGGGAAGTCGCGAGAAGGGTTCTCCATCTCAGCCAGGACGGTGGGGAAGGCTTGATTTCCTGCGAAAGCAAAGGCAATATTGAGGAATGCAGAGGTAGCTTCGATGAAGGTCGGGCTACCAATGGCCTTGAGGTTGAGGGGTGCGTTGTTATCACGAGGCCCTTGAACGCCGAGCGTGATCATGACGAGAAGCACGGTGATGATGATGCTTGCTGTGCAGGGCCACGAAGCCAAGGAGACGAAGCGCATCGAGCGCGGCACGCACAGCGCCCACATTGCAACTGCCGAGACAACGGTGAACGCAACTGTGCATGTTGCGTGCTCCGAAACAGTGTTGAGACCGATCGTGAGAGTGACGAGAGCAGATGCAGAGATCAAAGCCATATTGATCAAAAAGCCGATGGCGAAGATGACCTCGACCCAGGGACCACCCAAGACGCGGCCGTAGTCGACAATATTGAGCATATACGGATATTTGCGCCAGTACTGGACGAGGTTGTACGCGGTGTATAGGGAAAGCGCACCCAAGACGATGATGCACAAAATGCCCGGGAAAAAGCCAAGAACATTCAGTGCTGATGGCAAAGAAAGCATCCCGATGCCTACTTCGTTCGTGACGAAAATGATGGCGGCTTGTGCTGTGGTGAGCTTCTTCGATGCACTCTTGTTGGTTGGACGAGCGTCTTGAACATTTGATACGTCGCCAAGTTGAGCTTCGGCGTCGGATGATGAGTCGTATTTTTCATCATCGGTGAAGTCTTGATTGCGTAGGGGGTCGTCCGGGTTGTGTGTTGCGTCTGCTGCGAAGGGAAGTGTTGGGCGATTCGTCGACAGTGATTTGCTGCTTGGCTGATCGCTTGGCTTTGCGAGAGGTTCAGGGGTGTCTTGTTGTTGCTTGGGTTTGTCGCTAATGGAAGCATCGGTATCATCATGCCTGTCCATCTTGAACGCGTCAATGGCTCACGCTTACACCCTGTAGTTACGACAACGCTGCTTGGTGGCGGATGGTTGGTATCGATGTCGAGGAAGATCAGGTGTTGTGAGGTAGTCTTTTCAGTGCCGAGAAGCTGAATGGCAGACTTAAGAAGAGCACACGAGCGATTAAAAGAGATTGCTGCGGAACCGCAACTAATGTGGAGGTGGAGCGTGGAGGCAAGTGCCAGATTACGTAGGGTCATGCTGGCCGGAACTCAGTTGCTATAGGCAGGCTGGCGTCCTCGAGAGCGTAGCCGCCAGGCCGATCTCGAGGCACTAGGCGTAACGTGCGAAGGGTCCACGAGCCAAGTCCCGGAGGAGTGAGGCGATGGTAAAGTTTTCCACTTCAGGTATGATGTGGAGCAAACCTCGCAGATTCAAGCCTTTGATGTCCCTGGCTTGCACTTTGTGCAGATGATGGCCACGGCCCGAGTCTCTTAATTCAAAATAAAAGAATGCTCCACCTCCACATTTTACCAGCCCGCTATAACAACGGCGTGGCTTCTCATGGGCGTAACGAAGGAGGGTCTGATATGACGTAGATCGCTTTCGGGTGTTGCCGCGCTAGTGAGAGCCGCACCTTGTCGTGCGTACGCCGAGCTAAAATCCGCAAAAAGGATTGGTTCCGGGCGGCACTCGGCACAGTAACAACCATAAACTGCAGGGGAGCGGACATATATAGGGGACGAATCCTCAGTTGCGTGAGCGTTGTGGAAGTGTGGAGGTGGTCGGGTCCTCCATATGCGCCGTTCCTAAAAGACGAATGTAACATTAACTGCAAAAATGAAGCGTCCGGTTTGTATCAGGATGCCTAAGTGCGAGAGGATGTGCAACGAAGTGGATCTGTTTGGTAACAGGTCGAGCACGGCCTTGCTGGTGAAGGCGTACTTCGGCCAGTGATTACCAAAGTCGCCGGCAAGGCTCCTCGAACAAAAGTGCACTATGTACCTAGTACAATGCAGCTCACCCCTCCGACTGCAGGGTCCCTCACAGCTGGCTCGGCTCTTTGGAAGTGGGATAGACCAGGTCCCGTCAGGGGCATCAAAACCAGGAGGGTACCGTATGCTCTTCGTAATTCGGGCCAGTTGTCTAAGACGGGGATACGGTGGACCAGATCATTGTGCTGAAGCATCATCCCGACAAATGGCAAGACCTTTTTCACTTGAGGATGACTGGGCAGGTCGAGAGTGACCATGGGTGGCAATTTCTAATCTGGACCTCCTCCGCACGGGTGGCATACCGTTGTTCGGTCCCAAGGTCAGTACGTGAGTACTAAACAGCAGTCTTGTAATCTTGAACGTTCGAATTATTGTCAGGCCTACCCACTAAAACCTCGCTGGCGCGTGGGGACGAGGTCAATCTAGATATCTAGACTGCTGACGTGAAATTCAGGTCGGCGTGTCAGCCAATCCATGTTACGCAGGGAGTAGCACAGGACCGATGAATGTTGTAGGAGTACACATGTCCACGTTAGACTGGACCTGAGGCCGGGGACATCTGCCCAAGGGCAGTGTGATCAATGCCAAAAGGGCCTTAAGTCTTGCTCCATCGAAATTTGTGTTGGGTGGGTGTTGTAGTCGCTCAGGAGGTCAGTTGCACCGCAGACAACGTCCATTGAGTGCGGAGGATATAGATCTTCGATGAAGATTGGCCTATTCATCTTGATGCCCTCTGTGGTACAACGTCCGGTGTCCAGTAGTAAGGGCCTTCTGCTCAGCACTGTCGTGCTGGATACGTAATTACCACGGGAAAGCGTCAATGCCAGGAGTGCAGATGGGAGAGCTCGATAACGAGAATCTCCCGGCAATGCTCATATTGTACCAAGCTGCCGCTCTGGAGTTAGTTGAGTAGCAGCTTTAGAGATTTTCGAGTGGTTGCTTTGGAGAAGTTGAGGTGTCGTACTGGGTGCTTGCGGTGTGCCAGGAATGTCGCAGTCTACGCTGGCACGGCGGTGCCTCAACTGCGGTTCACATGTTCCTGCATCTGTGAGTTTGTCCAGGGGAGGACTGTGGCATTGCGACATAGACAATCGGCACAAAACGTCGAGTGGGAGATTAACAACATGCCACAGCTCGAGTCAGTCTGTCAGATACCGGTGCTGAAGACAGCAAGGAGAAACAATGACGCGCGGCTTCTGCAAGCTGAGCACACTTTGAGAGTTCCATCTGTTTATGTTTGCGCCTGCAGCATGCCCAAGACTCGACTGGCAAGGGCAATAATCTTTGCGAAGACGGGCAGTTCGAGATGAGGCTTGTACGGCATCGGCAAAGGCTGCGAGGTGTGGCAGTGAAGAAGCAAAGACGCCAGCAATTGGGCGCTCATCTGCGCTAGACGCCGGTTACCCGAAGTCTTTGGCTTGGCGGACGTCAATCATCTTCAAACACTGGAAGCACAACCACTCAGGAGAGACACACACTTGCGGCAGACGAACCTGGGTGCTTGGCAAAAAGATACGCGTCTGCTGCCCCTGTGATGTGAAACCAAGCGTCGAAGATGTGCCTCGATTTGATGGCAGATTGTCCCCACACAAATCCGGAGTAGGCGGGTACTGCTTCAACTCCTCTTGCATACATAGCTCTGTGCTTACTTTGTAGAGACTCCTGTGTCGCGTTGTAGCGCTTTTGAGCATTTCAGCAAGTACTCATTCAGTTCATCTCTCGTTTTTGTCACGTCCTTGCAGTCAACTGGTCCACGCCCTGCGTCCGTCCCGCAAAAACGTTCCTTCGCATTCGTCTTATCGAGCCAGTTCACGACAAACACTATGATTACCAGAGCTCTCGCTCTCGCCGGGCTCTTTGCCTCCAGCGCGCTCGCTGTCTGTACCAAGCTCGAGGACTGCCCGGAATACGAAACGCTGAAAACAAACGAATGCCAGCAATTCCACCACTTCCTGCTTCGTGGCTCAACCTCTCCGTATCCTGGCCACGTTATCTCGACAGTGGCCAAGGTCTGCGACCAGCTCAACTCCGAGAGCACACCTCATGCGTGCGGGTACGAAGACATCGAATACGCTGCCATGAACGGCGGTGAGAGATGGTGCAAGAGCGCACACGAGGGTGCATTGAATGGCGCTGCGCAGATGCGCAACTATACAGAGCGCTGCCCGGACAGCCATCTGATCTTGATGGGCTTCAGTCAAGGCGGCAGCGTTGGTCTCGACATTCTAGGTGGTGGAGGCGGTGAGCTTTGGGGCTGTATGCAGGAGAGCAATCCTGGCATGGATATTTCGACAACGCCTGGTTCCAAGAGTACGCCTCCAAGTCGAAACTCTATTCTCAATACTGACACGTTGCAGTCGCAGCGGCCCTCATGTACGGCCCAACACGCCGTTCAGCGAATCAGACCTGGACTGTCGGTGGTGGTGAGATTAGCGACGGCGGCGCACCTCGAACCGACGAACAAAATGCAGGCCTCAAGCCATACGTCGACGCTGGTATCTTGCGCGAATACTGCCAACCGCGCGATCCCATATGTGCACCGCACACAAACGACACTGAAATGGCATTTCACCTGGACTATTTCGACAAGTATAGCGACGAGGCTTCGGCGTGGGTTGCGGATCTTGCCAAGAAAGCCGCCAACAAGAGCACAAGCAATCATGAGAACCAGGGTGATGGAGATCAACAGAGCGCTGGAGATCGGTTGAAAGCTGGTATCAAGCACCCCATTGGAAACTTCGTCGTCGGCTTTGCTGTGGTAGTTGGGCTATTGTGAGTGCTTTTTATTTTCGAAAAGCCAGCAGATCAGCTATGGTCGCTGAAGAGAAACAATCCACGTGTTACGAGTGCCACGAACTACAGACTCATACATTCCAGCTTTCTGATCCGCCGAATTATGATGTGGCGAACTTCATCTTCACGCTTATCCTCGTATCGACCTGTCAGCACTTCGGAGAGCGCTTGAGCCTCACGGTTGCACCCGAGATACGAGACGAACTGCGCCACGAGCTGCCGCATCACAAAGGCTTGGGTCTTGGCGGGACTGCCGGTTGCCGAGCTGTGGCACTCAGCGTTTGAACGAGACAGATGCCCGCCTTGGGAATTAGTGAAGCATTGTACAACATAGGAGGCACGGACAATGCTGAGACGCAATGGAGTTTCATGCTAAGCATTGTATTGTAGCTTCCAGCATTCAATTTCCCTTCTACATTTCTTATTGAAGCATATAGACTTATGGCAAGCAACAGCATCAGTGTACAACTCGGACACTCACCCCATTATCTTCTCCCGCTTTACGGCAAACTTGACTCCAGTGCGGGTCTTCTGCCAGCCTGAAATCGTGAGGGCTGTCTCATCGAGACAAAATCCCTCAGATCATGCTCGAAGCAGCTGTAAATGCTGTCGAGGTCCACGGATCGAGTATGTCGAGACCAAAACTCAGCGCCACGAGGAGAAGATCTGAACAGTCTTATAATGAACAGACTATTGCTATTGAAAATGGAATTCGGAAAGCGGAACAAACACAAGCAGATATAGGCAGATTTTCCGTCCATAGCTTATGTGCAAACGAGAGTCTAGTTGTCGCTCCACGCATGGTGGGTTTATTGATCACTAAGTAGCGTCGAGAGGGACTTCTCCTTGAACAACTATCTTCGCGTCGCTTCATCCCACTCAAAATTTCTCGTAACATTGATGACGGCATCATCTCGTTCCTGTGGTGTACTGCGCCCAATATTGATCCTACTGTCACGCCGAGCTTCGACTGTTGTTCTTGTAGAATATTGCCCATGATCGTCCGGCCCCCACACTCTTGATCGTTGTTTTTGTTGCCCTTCTTCAATATCACCATAGTCGTTGAGCTCTGTGAACTGTGAACTGCCAAGGGTATCCTGCCTTGACACCTTGCGTACACGTCTTTTCCCAATCGTTTCGTTATGGTTCAGACTGATTGAGCGTGACCCTTTGCCGGTCGAGGACCGTTCTGAAGGGATAAAATTGAACCATGACTGCATTATATGGAGCATTAGTGGTCGGAGAGTCGGCAGACAAGCTGATATAATGCCAACAGAGGGCTCGACCGAGGACCAAATGAAGACATCGCTTTTTGCCCAGCTAATGTCCGTCGTCTCGACAAGTCGGCTTATGGTTATGATACGATACATGGAGGCAAAGCATACACTAGCATAGTCAATTACCATTGTCCATTGAGGTATTCGCGGGTTCATTGCAAACCCGCTAGTGTGCCTGATAGGGTTCACGTACAAACTTCCAAGCAAGAAGATCATAGATATCGCTATCTTCTGAGACCTTGCAAGATGCATGCGAATAACTCTTGAGATAGGTACGGCCAGTATACATATGTCGCCAACAAGGTTGACAATGCCGATACCGAGGTAGAACTGCAGCTCCGTCAGTCAAGCAGGGGACCGTGGTCACACTGAGCACTTACCTTTGCTTCATTTATCACGACAACACCTTCGGCACCATGCCATTGATTCCAATAGTAGTTCAGTGGTCTTGTGTACAGTGGCAGCACAACATGATTGGCGATCAGATACCCAGCAGTCAGTGTTACGCAAAACCAGCCTAACCATGTCATGCCAAAAATACGGCGATAGAAGGCGAGAATTGAGAACTTGATAACACACACGCTCCATGCATAAATATAAACGTATGCAAATGTGATCTGAAGTGTGTCAGCAGACAGAATAATGATCATTCAAGGACACGTACGATGGTTATTTTGCGCATGGAATAAGGATTCAGAGTCCAAATGTGCTTTCCAAGGCCATAGAAGCCACCTGAAGCCTTGTTTAGACTACTAAATTGGTGATCAAAGATCTGTGGATACACAACTAACCAGCTATGCAGCATGCAAGATTCCCAGAGCTCAATACCAGTCCTACAAGCATAAGGTAGTCATCTAGGCCGAGCCTCTCGCGCTTCAGTCGCAATTTTGTCAGTGACCGTAGTCCCACAAAGATCGCCGACAACGCGAACAGTACAATCCCAATGGCGTTATTGGTAGTAGTTCGCGACTCGTTCAAATCCAGCGCCGAGGGTGGGTCTGCAAAGTAGTCGACAGCCATGGCAGCATTCAGCAACTCGCTTGAATTGAGTCTCAAACAGGGGTGCTTCGAAGAGTACAAGGAGGAATGAATTAATTAGAAAGTTAGAAACAACCCCTTATTGATCATGCAAGGGAGAATCGATCTAGATTGCTTCGTTGGAGATGCAAATACCTACTGTGCTGAACAGCCCACTTTCGCATGAGTTCCCACAGCAAAGCTGACCAGCAATAACCTATTTCGAACAACGTTGATGGGCCTGCCTGAGGCGATGAGGTAATTTAAAGGCGTGGCATCCATAGATTTCGTGGTACATCGACAAATCCGTTCGTGGCACCTCGACAAATCCGGCCTGAGCAACAGGACGACGAGTGTGGCTCGTGGAGATCTGCGCGCGTGCAGCGGAAACAAGTGGGTCCCTGCGGGGCGTGCTGCCACCCCTCAGTCTTTAATCGTCTCTTGTCCTTCAGTGTTGGAGTCCTCTCAACTCATTGCACAATTGTCTTGCAAGCCTCCGAATTAGCGTTCAGCACGATGACGGCAGAACAGACCAAATTCAAGGTTGCCGCCGCACATGCGGCTCCAGTTTTCATGAACAAGGCTGCCACCATCCGAAAGACAATTGCTCTGATAGAGCAAGCTGCTCAGGAATACATTAAGCTGCTTGTGTTTCCTGAGACATTTATTCCTGGTTATCCGGTAAGTGATATAATCTGATCGTTTACGACGAGACTGGGATCCACCCCCTAATCCAGGCTGTAGTACTGGGCTGAGTGTTATGCTCCGCTCAAACAAGTCAGCGCGTTGGCAAAGTACGCTGAGGAGAGCGTGGTGGTGGAACCGAACGGAGAAGACATTGTCGCCATTCAGGATGCATGCCGCCGTACTGGCGTCGCGATCAATCTCGGCGTTTCCGAACGTGTCGCAAACGGACATACTTTGTTCAACTCACAGGTCATTGTGGATACTGATGGGACTATCCTTGGCGTCCATCGGAAACTTCAGCCGACCTATGTGGAACGTTACATTTGGGCCCAAGGAAACGGTAGCTCCCTGCGGAATTGGACGCTGTCCCTTGGGTACAATCTTGGTGGCCTCGCTTGCTGGGAGCATACCATGAACGGGGCCAGACAGGCACTACTCATGCAAAATCAGCACATTCATGCAGGAGCATGGCCAGCTCTTTCAACAATGGCTGGTTTCGAACAAGTTGCTGACGCGCAGATTGAAGCTCTGATGAAAACACATGCTCTGACTGCGCAGGTGTTCGTCATCACTGCTTCCAACTACGTTGACGATACATGTCTCAACTGGATGGAAGAAAACCTTGGACCACAAGACTTGGTCAAACCAGGAGGAGGGTGGTCCTCCATCATAGCGCCCTTTTGCAATTTCATTGCAGGGCCTCATGTTGGTAATGAAGAGAAGTTAGTGCAGGGGGAGGTTGACTTTGCGCAACTCGGTGCCGTCAAGGTCTGGATTGACGCTGCTGGTCATTACCAGCGGCCAGAAATACTCAAATTCAGCTTTGATGCGCGGCCTCACTGGTCTGATGAGAAGATTAATCGCTTCAGAATTCAGCCTGAGGAGAGGAAACACAAAGATGATTCCACAGAGCAGTCGCAGTGATACATGCGGTATGCAATGATATTACAGGGCCTTAGAGAAAAAAAGGGTGGCTGAAGGGTGCGTTCGGTGAAATAATAGCAAGTCTCCAGACCTATCACTCCTTCTGCTCACAGTAGATCTGCATGACCGCGATTGTGTTTGTTCTCAACGGAAAGCCCGAACAAATTTTATTTACTGATATCTTCATATCATTGTGATTTTGTGTTCAGACGATGTCGTCACTCAAAAGGGAAGGAGCGCACGACCACCTTCACCTCGGTCTGGCTAGCTCGCTTATCGGCAAAACGGGTTTGACCACGGAGTATCCTCTTTTTCGCTAACCTACCACCTGTCTAAACTTCGTACTTCGACCAATTCTCCGGTTATCACGATGGCTACGGCTAAGATGACGATCACTGTGTTCCTCCTTTCGCTCCTGGTCATGTTCGCCACATTTGTCTCGCCGAATGATGAGCTTTTCGGTCAACCTCCAGGAGATGAAATATACACAGATATTATCCTTCACGACAACAGCTTCGCAAATGTTTCTCACTTGTCAAAGCGCTGGGATGGTTCGCCAGCTATGGGTGAGGAGCTAAGTAAAGCCAAAAACAGGGGTTGCACTTTGTGGGCCATGATGCACTCGCAAGATTCAGAAGCAGGAAAGCTATTTACCCCGCCACGAGCTCTGGCGCATAGTGATTACCTACAGCTGAATGGTACGCTCGTTTTGAATCCTCAGTGTATCAGCTGACACATAAGCAGATCTAGAAGAATGGGGCTACACGACCAAAACGCCAAAAAAGAACCCCAAGTGCGAAATGGGCAGAGGCCGAGACATGCTCGGCTTGGGGACTGTATTGAAGGCAAAGGGGATCTCAACCAACAAAAAACACTGGAAGTGCGTCCTCATCACCCACGGTGATCCTAACCACAAGACCATAGATCTCGACAACCAAGCATACGACAATCCCCGGGGCGAAAATGTGAGGGTGCGATACTATTCTGTCTCCATGTTCGTTTGCATAAGCTGATATTGAGGCAGGTGACAGGAGCCTTGTTTCACTTTGCAATCAATGAGAAAGACGGTGGTGGGTGTCATTGCTCGCAAGATTGAGACTTGAGGCCCCTGACCGAGTGATAGCACTGGTCATCGCCAAACGTTACGGTGTTGCATATCAAAGCCAGTACCGTCGTCCACCTGTTGATCCCACGCATTTTCCCGATCTGAGGTCATCATCTGACCTTGCTTGGCTCGCCTGGAAGCCTTCCCATGATAGGGGTATCAAACTCAATCACGTCTTCACCTGGTCTGTCACAAACGGCGGCACTCAGCGTTTGATTGCTGCTGCTCTCGAAGCAACGTCTGTGGATAAAACTCTAGAACCTTATCCATGGGTCAAATGGTCAGCAGACAGATATCCTGGTTCCCTTATCCTCGGCAAGTCATATCAGTGGATGTGTTCAACTTACAGAGCTGACCTGATTCAGGATCCCCTAATGGGCTTGGTATTGGCTATCTGCTTGGTAAGCATACTGAGTAAAACCAATTCTGCACACAACTAACACATAGTCAGCTCAACATAAACCTGAGCTCGGCAACAAGCGCGTCAAGAAGATTGAGGTCTTTCTAGCTGACACTGCTGCTTCTGGTATGCGTGAGCCTACTGTATATTGGGAAATCGAAGATGCGTCGATAATCTGGGACGAGATCAAAGAACTCTAGGCGTGCAGAATTGGCTGTTGAGAGGTGGAATCTGCTTGTATGAAACTTGTGGACGGCTAGACCGAGTGACAATAGTGCTGGTTGAGAACAACTTTCGAAGAGCTAGAAACATGTAAGTAGAGGGTCAATTGCCCCAGAAGCTTTACTATAGATTCATTCAGCCTTCGTCGCTCATCATCGCTAGGCAAGAAATCAATACAAGATCAGCATTCGATCTCTCCAACTCTTCGTTGAAGAATCAGTGGATCACCACTTTACAACAACCTGCTTGTACTCAAATGAGAGAGCGGTCCCGTCAGATCGATATTAGCCAATCGAACCAGTGAGAATTTTGCTCACAAAACCAGTCCCAACCAGCTGCGACCTTGGTACGGGTCTGTCGATGTATAGGTCGATCTTAGCCTGATATAGTGAACTTGGTTCGCTCCACGGAGAAAGCACTCTGAATGGGATAGGCGGCACCTCAAGGCTTGGTACTGTAAATTCCCGGTACAATATGCCTCATCGAATACAACTTACCTCGGAGGGATCCTTCAATCTAGGTATGGCCTGAAACTACCGTGACGAGATGTCTTGGCGGCAAGGTAGAGACACGATCACTTGCATGTAGATCCGGCAGCGTTTGCTTGATTCATGGTGTGCGAATAGGTAAGGATTAGCGAAAGACCTCACTCGATTGATGAGCGGAGACTCCCCCTGACACGAATCACACTTGCTGAGACAGAAGATTCATGGCAATACGAAGTGATCGACCAACACAGATGCCTCACCGTTCACTCATATCTCTGGAACACATCCATTGTGGCAAGTTCAATCAAGATTTCAGCTAGCATTTCCACTTTATGGCTAGGAGAAAATCTTCAAATCCTGGCCTTGCATTCAAGGCTCCTCAAAATCAGCGGTCACCCAACTCGAAAGAGTCGAGCTGCATGTAAGTGCCCTTAGGATGCATTCCGTCACAAGATTTGGAAACGACCTCACTCATTGCAGGATGCAGCGCAGCTACGCCACGTGTGAATCTGCCCCACGCTTACGCTGCCTCACGAATGCGACTGTGCCGCAATCCTTTCTAAACTGCGAGGTATGAGTCGTGCTTGAGTCTAGAGCTCGCGTCTACCCTACAACGTCCGAGTCTCATGACTACGTGCTCTGGTTTGAGAAGATGCGTAGAGATTTCAGTCTAGCGAGGAGAATCATCTCAAAATGTGAAACCAACCAATTACTTGACTTGTCGTCGTATCGAGATTGTGAAAACAGTGGAAATGAATACAAGTGTTCTGAAAGAGCAATTCATTGGCAAGATCAGCTTGCGTCATATGGAATAAACTTTCGAACACTAGCTAGCGCATACCCTACCACTGAGCACAGTCCGAGTCATTCAGCTTCACCGTTTCGTGCATAGTGGAGGCTACTGCATCGCGGTTGTAACCTTAGAATCAGGCATAGTCCGGACAAAGGGGTTCATCCCTTTGTGTTCATGACAAGCGCGCTGCCAATGCAGCCAATGAGTCGCGTTGCTGTGCCTCAATTTCTCCACTTTTGACTGTGTTCACAGGTTTCGATCGGGGTCTCGAGATATTTTGTGTTCTCCTTAGCTGTTGAATCTCGGTGAGTGGGTGGGCGATGGCTTGGGGATGCAGCACTTACGTAGCCTCAACAATATAGCACGCCGAGCAACGTGCGCGTAACTCGAGAATGAGGTAGGATTTTCCGTCACATGTCATATTCATAGTAAATTGTTTGTTTAGATTACTTTGAAACACAGACAGCAGTACAGCTGATAGTTTTCAATCGACTGTATTTGATTCGGATAATTGCCTGAATGAAACTTGAACGACGGAGCAGATACGCCGGGCAAGCGAACACAAATCCAGAGATACTTACCCTGGCACTATCACTTTTGGGCTGGCTTGGACGTATCGGCATGGTTCTCCACTGCAGGTTAACTTATCCCGCGCCATCAGCCGTGGCCATGCAGTGTGTTGACACTTAGTTCCTAACCCAACACTGTGTGGGAACTGATCTGGCCCCGCTCCTGTAGTTCCACTTCCGCTGCAGGGCTAGGGTCTATTACGATTTTGGGCTAGCAGTGTGAAGTGAAGGCGCCTTGTGCAGTAACAAAGCAGAGCCGATGCTTTTATAAGAGATCGACCGGTTGTGCCCATCTTCAATCCAACTCAAGTGCAACAAAGCAACCAAAACCAAAGATTCCATTGTTTCTTCCAGGTCTTTAGCCACCTGTTTCAACGTTGAATTGTCTTCTACCATCATGGATCGTATCTCAAAGGCCGCTGTTGGTGCTCAGCTGCGAGCTCAGGCGTCACTCGATAATATCACTGCCAACTTCCGCTATCACGTCAATACGCTATACTTGTTCACTGGAGATCAAATATTTGATACAGTGATCCCAGGTACAGCGTTTGGTGTCTTCGCTGCGCTATCCGGTTTGACCTTGGACCTACCAACGCAATCAACCACGGTGATTCTTGGGCGCATGCCTCGGATTTCCTTCTGGCTCTGGCTTGTTATCCTCCAGTTCTGCGTTCAGAACCAGCGTGGTCTTGATTCTATCGCCGAAGACCTCGTCAACAAACCATGGCGACCTATACCTTCTGGCCGTATGACTACCAAGCAGGCGAACGAGCTGTTGGGAGTCGTGAGTGTTACGGCTGCCATACTCAGCTATCGCCTTAACGTCATTGGTATTTTCATGGTCTATATGTGTCTCATCACTGCTTACAATGACTATGGCGGTGGCAACAGGTCTGGTGTTGTTCGAAATCTATTCTGTGGCGCCGGCTTCTCATGTTACTTCGGCGGTGCCTTGAGCATTGCCATCGGCCCACATGCCAACACGAGCTATGCAGCATGGAAGTGGACAGCCATAATAACTCTGGGTGTGCTCTTGACGACCATACAGACACAGGAATTTCGAGATGAAGCCGGTGACAAAGCTCGTGGACGACGCACACTAGTCACTGAGCTCGGTCGGAGACCTGCTCTCTGGACAGTCTTCATGACCGTAGCCTTTTGGTCACTCTATGTCCCTCTAGGCTTCTTCAATGGTGGCTGGAAGACTGCTCTCCTGCCAATGCTTCTTGGTAGTGTGCTTTTGGCAATTGCCTCCAAGGCATACTTCGAGAAGGAAAATCAGTTGGACCGCAAGATGTACAAAGCTTGGTGCTTATGGATGTTTGGATTTTGTCCTCTATCTTTGTTGGCCAAAGCTCTTGTTTGACCATGAGCTACATTCGTAGTGTGGTTTTCACTTTACTTTCGTTTCGTTTGTGCCGTTCTTTCTCGGCAATTTGTCCTCGCAGAGTAAGACCGCAGGAATTCAGTTTCACTTTTGCTTAGCAACGTAACTACCAAGTACGGTATGCTTTATGCAACTGTTAATCTTGCATTTCAAGAGATTGAGGTATGATTAGCAGTCGCAAAGCTCCCATCGTTCATCTTCTATGAAGGCCGCACAAAATTATTTCTTTGTTCGTGGACTAACGTACGCTTTTTGCTCAGTACTCTTACGCACCGCTTTAGCCTTTGATCGTGTCAGTCTACTGTGATTAATAGCGATTATCTGCCTCCTCCTCACTGTCTTTATACCCAGAACATTGCTAGCTCCTTCGAATGAATTAACAGACACATATGAGGGTAGTAATCCATCCGAGTCCAGAGAATTCGAAGATTTAAATTGTTGATTTCCCGATGAGCACATTGATTGAACCGTGGATATCGAGATGAGTTTTGCTGCCGTGGCATGTGCTCTCCTGCGTTTGCGCATCAGTGGCTCGTCATCCATGTCACTGTGGTCAGAGAGGCTGTTCCTCCTAGCTGTATAGCCACCGCCTCCTAATTCCTGACCCTCGTCATCATACATCCGTAGTCCAAGCTGTTGTCTCTTCCAGCCTTCCTCGAGCTTACTCTCAATTTTTTTCTGCAACTTTGCTGAAGTCGAGCGATCTACTCTTCACATGTTCTTTCTTTTGATAGTCCGTTTCCTCGTTTCCACGTCGGTGTCTGAAGCGTGAGGGCCAGCTTGAACGTTTGCAGGACTCTTTCCATGAAACCATTGCGGATCATGGATGCCGCCAATAACGCCCTCTGTCACCCAGCCAGGCCGCGGCATCCCAATTTCGTACGTTTCTACGACTTCCTCTTCATGGCAGGACATTGAAGCACAAGAAGCAAAACCGAATTTTCGAGCTCGTCGTAAAGTGTCAAGGGCCGAGCCTTCAAAGCGATGATCTCGTTCTCTGAGAGTGAAACGTGTTGTTTGCATGATCCTTTGATCTTTTGCGAGCTGAGTTTGCGTATAATCGATTCCAGTCAGTATACGATATAGCAAAGGATCTTGCATCTCGTCTATATCAGTAGCTTGATTGAGTTCGACGTCAGAAGAGATGTGAGTCGTAGAGTCTTTGGGTCTTCTCAGAGCATTGCTGATCATTGCAGCAGTGGCTGACTGTGTGGAATCAACCATTCCGCACGGAGCCATGTTTAGCGATTAAGATGACGTCCAAACCGTAAAAGAAAAAAAGGGGGTGTGAGGATTCTGTCACACCAAACTCATGTGTGGTGTGGTGTTGTGAAGGTTGTCTGCAACACAATGACTACATGTACATGAATTTGCAAAGTGACATATATGGCCAACCTCAGCATGAACAAGACGAACCAAATGACCAAGAATAGAAAAAAGATGAAAGGAATAGGTACGCTTCAAAGTCGTGTGGTCCAACAGTGCCATTCAACTCTATCCTATTTTTAGCTCCGAAGCTTCTTTGTCTGCATGTCATACCAAAGCCATCAAACCACAATGGTGCCGGGCTCAATATGCCGGGCTCAATATGCATACTTTTTCCAAGCGATAAAGAAACTACCTCTACATGGTTTTTTGATGCAGAAGATATGCTCATACTCGAACGACCACACGTGCAGGTTTCTAGGCTTGGCTGCTCTTTGTTCAACACCAAACGAACCTTGTTCAGTGTGGCCTTTGTGCCGATAACCATTACAGGTATGAACGTTTTTGACGATGACTCGAGTGCAAAACGAGCAAGACCGGTCGCGAGGTTCGCCATTTATACGAGACCGCCATAACAAGTTATGCTTATATGAAGAAACTTCTGATCATTGAAGAAGAGGTCGAGTTGAACCCTTGGAATGAAAGACCGACCACGTGATGTCGCCTTAGTCAGCCGCTGCACCCCTAGGGTTTTATACTTATTCATCGCGACACTGAGTCGCAAGTACTTGCTTCTATGAACTCTTTACTCTTTTTACCGCGCGAAATTCGCGACCATATCATCGAATATGTCCTCCTGTCGTATAAAAGACCTCCAGTGGATCCATCCAACGATCTCGAATCAAGACGAGAGACGATTGGGCGAGGCTCCCTGAGACCGCCACACAGGAAGCTGTACAGTGCTTACGGTCTCTTAGGAGCCAATTCACAGCTCGGATCTGAAGCACAATCTCGTCTGAGTCAGCTCAATATTCCGTATTCGCTCGATGTAATGGTGGTCGACAAAGAGCTCTGGCCTACATGGACATGCTGCCCTTCACGAGCACGCGGCCAGATCAGTAGACTCGATGTGTCGTTACGTTTTTTCAGCAAGCCGGAAGACCCGTTTCTGGTCCATGTAGCCCGTACGTTTTGGGCGATTTTGCACGGTCGCACGTGGACGACTACGTCTTTACACCCGTTGGGTGAGCTCTTCTTGTACATTCGCGATGTTTGCATGCATTCGGACTCCAAGAAGGCGGACGTACTGGGAACGCTGTGCTTTGATGTATCTACAATGGGCCATCTGGACAAGACAGCAACTCTGACGCCTGCAGAACCCCTATCGCGTATGGGTCTGAAGTCAATGTTTGGGCAGCATCGATCCTTGTGGAACTCATTCCGGAGTATTTACCAATACTCCTTCACTGGACATGGAGAAGTACGGAGCCTGGATGTTGTGGTATCTCTCAAGATCATGTTGATTCTGCTTCTAGAAAAATCTTGGGAGGATGAATGCGCCGTCTACAAGAGCTATGTTGGGCCATTGGGAGCTGCATTCCGAAGTGTACAGAATGTTCAATTCCGCGTAGACGGGCAAGACCTTGCGCAATTAACTTCTCGCGTCTTGACGACGTGAAGGCGGGATCTATCACTGCAGAGCATGCTGTCTCCGAACCACTTGAAGATTCCATGCTTTCCGATTTTAGAGCTAGGACCATGATTGTTCGATTGATACGCAACTCTGAGCCTTGTTGCGGGCTCTAATTGATACGGCCAAGTTTGAGTCATTCGGAAGGGCAGGAGCGTACAATTAGATGTGTGCAAGGAGACACTTTCTCAACAACTGGTCAAACCATGCTGCATGCTGGGAGTCTTACTGGGGCCTTTCGCTCTGCCATAAATGGTATCGCTTTGCGCAAATTAATCCACGGGATAAGGTCCGAGGTGTGGACCCACGAGCCACGATACAAGCAAGACAATTTCTGCGGCGGGCATTAACATGACTGCAGACGACCCTATCATGCCCTGCCGAACGCTCATCTTGTCACATCACTCGGTTGCTGTCATACCACAATGTACACCACCGAACTTTCCCCCTCACCCTGCTCGCCCTTCAGCCTATTTGCAAACCAGTAAATGATACTTGGGACAAGGCGTTGCTAGCGCGAGCTTGATCGATATCAAGTTAGGTGTTGACAAGGATTTGTAGGCAACAAGATAATTCGGTACACGAGGGTAACTTTTGAGCTTGCGTTACAAATCTGAGCCAAACGCTACTGTACATAGATGGTCTGGTAGCATTGCATCAGTCCTGTTGGGATATTTAGTGGACCAAGCAAGTTATTAAAAATTGTCTACATGGTTCGATGTACAGAGTTCCAGAGACTTGATGACCATAGTGAACACAACTCCACAGCTGGAAGTCGATATGCACATGCACCCGCAATTCTAAAAGACAGTTTTCTCATCACAAGAAGGAATGCTCTGTTTTACTTGCCAAGGTCGAGAATGGTGACGGTGGAAGGATTCAGTCTCTTTGTAGCGGTCGCTTGCACACGGACCCACATTCCGTTCCGCACTTGAGCCTCACGCATCATCTCAAGCCTCGACAGACACCCATGCAGGTCGTCAAAGGTCGCGTCATGCCCCGGCCATGCCAGAAGCGGCGTGCGCGCGTCGCTGCACAACGCGGCGCAATCACAAAACCAGCGCCTCCGCCACCGATACCGAAGTCTAAGGCACCGGCACGAGGCAAACCACAAAGAGGCCGCGGCCGAGGCCGTGGAGGTCGAGGGGGTAATTTTGGAGGCCGCCCAACAAGAGGACAGAGCAGCAACGATGGCGCACAAGAGTTCAGATCGTTTGTTGAGGCACAAAGACGCGGAAATCAGTTCGGTGCGCTGAATGGCAATGTACGAGTGAGCAGTGGCAGTTCATTCGACCCGATTGCGTTGGACGATTCGGACGACTCGGATCTCGAAGAAGGCGAGCTTACCGATGATAGCTCGAGCTTTGACGACCCGATCAGCGACGTAGATACGGACGACAGCGCAGACGACATGATGATCAACTTGGGAGAGGTTCGATCGCAGAAAGGCAGGCCAAGGAGGGCAGAGATTATGTTCACGGCGCTGGAAGCAGTGTCGATTTACGACACCATGCACCAAGCTGGCTTCCCTCTGGCGGCGAGGAAGATGGGTAGATTCGATGCGAGCGGCGAGATTGTGGAGGTTGAGCTTGCGGCCTTTTACAGCAATGGTTCCAACCACAGCTTCTCACAAAACACGCACATCAAGTTTGGAGAAGACACAAAAGGGCCCGCGGTGTCTGTAAACGCCAGCAGCCATGACACCAGATCGTCTGCGTATGTTGCAGACTTCCCAAGAGGACAGCGGACGGCGACGAAGAAACATGCACATACCGCACCACGACTCCCCGACCACGACTTCGTGAAGGACTACGTTTTTGATTGGGGAAAGTACAGAAACAGCCATATCTCAGATGTGCCGGAGAGTTATCTGCGCACCATTAGTGGACAGTCGTTCGTCTTCGACGGCAGACACCCTGGATTAAAGGAGGCATTCGAGCACCACCGCCCCGAACTGCGACAAACAGAAACGAATGTACAGCCGCCAGCACAGGCGCCAGTACAAGCTCCAAGGCGAAAACGAGGTGGTGCCCCAGCCTTTCAGAAGTACAGATTTCCAAAAGGCGCGTTCAAGGGGAAACGTCTCGATGAGGTCGATGAGAATTACATCAAGACGCTCGAAGGCATGCCCACTGTCGTGCATTCCTGGCCTGGCCTGAAGGAAGCACTAGCAGATTTCAATGAGAAGACTGGTCGCCAAGGCAAGGTATACCCTGTGGACACTGATTTATCTGATTGATCACGGGACTCACGTGGGGTCGCGACTGCCTCGCACTTTTTGGCGTTGCGGTCCAAGCGCTACCCCCAAAAAGTCCCATAACACATCGTCATCTTCCAGCAGCTTAGCAACGCTTCGGCCACGCCTTCACAGCTCGCTGCCGCTCGAGCCTGGTATCGATACCGCAATGGTCACGACACGCCGACAGTCGAAAGATTTGGAGCCTGTCGAAATACCTCGTTTGACGCGCCAGAAACGAAAACGATGCAAAGATGCGACACCCGCTACGAGCACTGCGCAGCCGCCGAAACAACCTTCTTCAAAGCGTCGTAAGAAGATAAAAAGCACTGCGAAAGTCAACACGTCTTCTTTGGATGCAGGCTCCAAAATTGCAGCGCCCACGAAAGCCACATCTTCGAGGCAAGCGAAACGGCCTAGGTCAGTGAAGGCGAGGTTGGACAAGACACATGAGCAAGGACCCCAAAGAGCGGACACTGCACATCTTGAGACGAATTTCGTCGGTCTCGATCGCATGCAAGAGCATGCAGAAACGAAGGTGATTGAGGATAGCGATTCGAGCGAAGACGAACTTGCACACCGATCGAAACCCCAACTTTCACGAGACGACGATGACGACGATGCCGACTCACGATACACGCTGGGTTCGAAGCAGAAGGACAAAGCCAGAAGGCCTGTAGCGTCACCTGCTCGACGAACAGCTGAGCTCAACTTCGAGGAGGATGGCCTGGAAGAGGTCGACAAAGCAAAAGCTGCAGTTGTTGTTGCAAGCAACAGAGCGCCTAAACAGAACAAAATCCTCGCACATTTGCCCTCAATTCCTGTCACCAATTCCATACTCAACAGAATAGGCCCAGGAGTGAATATGCGGGACAATGCTGCGCCGGTACAACGGAAGGATATGCCTGCACCAGGTGTCCCTTCCAGAATTATCATGTTCACAATTACCGAGGCCATTGCGACTCTAGCACTATACAAGGACGGAACGATGTCTATGGCTCCAGAGGTCGACCCCCAAACACGTCAGCCTTACGAACCTATCCAAACGGGTGATTACCTCTCATATCCTGTCAAGGGAAATTACCACTTAGGAGCCCTCGGCCGCTATGGCTTGAACACCACACATTCGCTTCCATTCTCCCTGACAGTTTCTCTCTCTGAATACTCCGCCATCCCTAACGCCTGCGACACAGCCACAGCCGAGCCCTCGCGTCAGGGCCTTGGCTTCACATCTGCTCTTACATCTACATCGCAAGCACCACTCGTTCGACGTCCAAACAACTACTGCTTCACTTTTGGCAAGTATCGTGGACGCCGTATGGACACCGTACCTATCATATACCTGCGCTCCATCCTCGGCTCCAAGGAGTACCACACTGATCCCAAGTTACGGCAAGCCTTCATTGACTTGTACCCAAAGGGCCTGTACGAGTCGGAATCAGAGAGCTTCACCTTTGAGAAGGGCGGGTTCAAGGGCAAGAGATTTGACGAAGTGCCGAAGGCTTATATCTGGGGGCTCGTCAGGAAGATGAATGAGGGTGAGGTGGTGGGTGGGAAGAAGGGGAGGGGCCGGCTGGAGAGGGCGCTCGAAGTTTGGGAGAAAAGACAACTGGATCTTACGCTGGATTGACGCAGTCTTTGGTTCTTGTGGACTGGGCATAATACACATCAGCGGTCGACAGTTCAAGACATATTGATTAGCGGGCGTTTCAATCACAGCCCTGCGAGCGAAAGTGCTTCGCCGCAGGGTGCGGGAACAGCACGACTTAGATTTCCGTATTCCTTCATGGAAAAACCTATTTATACTGAAGACTCCCTCCCTCGTCCGGTGCGCTCACTAAAATTACCACATCCAATGCGGCTTCTTCCACACCAAGCCTGTCGTCCTCCACGTTTCATCACATTCAATCCCCTCGTCCATCATAATATGCACTTGGGCCCTTTGCCGCAGCTGTAACAGTCGCTCTCGCTGTCCAACCCGCGGCCCATATGGTTGTCTCCTCACTCGCTCTTCTCGCTGCTTATCCCAGTCAGGCTTCGTTGCTACCACATGCACTTTAGAAATTTGGACGTCCTTGCCTCTTTCGCCTCGTTTGTAGTTTCGCTTGCGGCCCTTCGGGGCGATGATGCAGAGCTCGGGGGTAAACACGGGTCATCGTTTGCAGCGGTGTTGGACGAGCGTCGCGATTCTTGGGCGGGCGGGGTGCTAAGGTCGACGGCGGGTTCCTGGGATTGTTAGAATGGGTGAGAACATGGTGGGGATGTGGGATGAGATGTCGACTTGGATGGGATTGTCAAAGTCAAAGTCAAAGGGTGCGAAAAAAAACGGGCAAAACATGCCTCAGCGTAGTGGTCCGCGTTCCAATCTATCCCTACAAACAGCCAGCTGTGCGCGAGAAACCATAGGCGCTGGTCGGCGGGCGTAAGCGCAATGTTGTCGCAGATTCCCCCAAAGGGAACTTGACCTGGCGCATCGCTGACGGGGAAGCCGTCGCATGGTCGCTTGTGCGCCATTTCTTGTAGGCGCCCGGCGCTGTAGGGGTCTGTGTTTGCTTTGATCCATGAGATGCGGCCGCGGATCCAGGATTTCATGCTATAGGGCAGCCACGGGACGAGGGTGAGGCTGTGCAGCTTCAGCAGTAGGTGGAAAGCGCTGGCGGGATCGAGAGCGCCGGGTACGAAGAGGGGGATTTTGGCTGCGTAGTTTCCGTGCGGATCTTTGTTGGATGCGTAGGAGGACTGGGTGGATGTTGAATGTGGGCTTGACGCAGCCGAAGGGCTGGATGCGTTGGAGCTGGATCCTTCTGAGGCCTGTTTCGTGGGTTCGGATGAGCCAGATGTTACAGACCCTTCTCTGCGGTTGGGTGATTGCGGCCGTGTTGGCAGTGTAAATTCGGTCAACTCCACGAACTGGGTGAGATAGTCTGAGTATGAGAGCAATTGTGGAATAGTGGCACACATTTCCTCTGCAAGCAGAAGCACAACTGATTCAGAGGCTGACCTCTGTAGACGTAGATTGGTGTGCCCGCTTTCCACGCCGGAAGAGAGGAGCATGGAGCATTGCTGATGGGCGAGCTGATGGAGATGGATGCGGCAGGATCGTATGTTGTTCCACAAGTGGCCGGCAAATTGTTGTGGGTAGACTTGTCCTTATGAGCAGCTGGCATCGCATGAGATTGAATGACTCACCATGAAATGTCCAATTGTACACCAATTGCTGCACTTCTAGTGCATGTATCGTTGGCATCCAGCATTTCTCAAATAGAGTATGGCCCGGCATGTTTTCGATAAAATCTTTCAACTCAGCATCGAGCTTCAAGGCTTTCTGAAGGATGGCGTCCGGATCTCGGTACCGACCCTCCTTGATGCTGTCTCTGAACTCGACCACCCGCGACAAGACGTCTACTAGTACTGCGTGGACCGAGTGTGGATTGATCTTTGCGGGGACGTAGGGCCTGATCTGCCAGTAGCGCGATGGCAGAGGCACGTGCTGAATCCAACAGTTCATGACAACACTTTGGATCAATGTACTCAGTAGAGAATTGAATACATCACTCGGTGCTTGGTGTTGCAGACTGAGGTACGCGACCGACATAGCACCATCGAGGTGTTTGCTGACATTCTGCATGCCGGATTCTGGCGACACCAGCATAGTTTCGAACATTGCAGCCATCAAGATCGACATAAGCGTGGTATCGCTAACGGCGACCTGAGGACTCGACAATGCGGAATTGATGTCTCGAATCGCAGCAACATAAGTTCTGGTCGATTGCTCAATCAGATCAGGCCGACGAGCAACTCTGGCGTAGCCCGCCAGGCCACTGGCTACAATAGCTCTTTTCAGAGACGATGCAGCATATCCTGACTTCGCGTAGAATTCTGGAAAATAGTGCAGCTGTGATACAGCAGGGTCAGTTCCAACGTAGTTGGACATGAAGAACTGAACACCCAAGTCGTCCCATGGCTGGTACACGACGATGTTGGCAAGATCAATGGGTTGCGAGCTTGTCAGCGCGACCTCGAGTCCTTGGGGAGTTGATGCTGAGGCCGTCTTTGCAGCATGGCCCCGTATTTTCCTGACCACTTTGGCGCTCTCGTCATGAAACAAGAGGTCGACTGCATTGCGATATCCAGGGCAAACGCGCCCAGCTTTGACGCATTGCCCACAGGGCGTGGCTTGGTCGCACTTGAACGGAAGATTAGCCTTATCTTGCCATATGCAAGGAGTGGAAGCTGTCGGGCTGGCGCCAACGAAATTCCTTCTACATACCCTGCTCCTGCGTTTCCTACATTCCCCACACGCTTGGACAAAAGTCAGTTATTATTGCAACAACCTTGTGGGACCCACGCACCGGTTGATGGCTTGCCTGTGGTGGGGTGTCAGCTAATTCGCAAGTGCGTCAGCCTTACCGCTCACTCACCTCGGTACACCATCGTCTGTAAGCCCGTCCTTGCCCTGCATCGAGGCGTCGATATCACGACAGCATGCGGTGCAGGAGCTAATATTGCTTTGACCCTTCTTGGACGCGTTTGGGTCCTGGGTGCAGAAAGTGGAAAAGAATGGTTCCTACAAGTTACAGTTGCAGAAGGATGAGTCTCAAAGCCGCCAAGGTTGGCCACGCCCCTGCCGCTTGGCCGCACAGCCCTCCTGCGGCATGTTCTGTAACGCGTTCATCGTCAACGTTAGTACGGCCAATAACCATACAACCACGGTACAGGCTGCAAGTTACGGATGAAGCGTCCGCAACTCCGAATGTCCAGTCACAGCGCCCGCATTTTCTCCTTGGTGAAAGCCTGATGGCGTATGTAATTCGATTCGAGAGAAAAACTCGCTAAATAATAGCAAGGCGATTTGAATGACAGTATGATCTCCTATGTCCTGATGGTCCCCAGCTCCATCTCACCCATTGTCTGCATCATCTTTTGTTTGTTCTTCCTCTGGCGCCTGTCATTGATCTTCCCCTTGATCGATGCCTTCGTGCCGGAGCAACACATCGCGGATGAAAATACCGCACTGCCAAACCAGAGCAGCGCGTTGATAAGATCGCACCAGACTGCTCGCTCCATACGTGCTGTGTTTACCCCACCGTATGCCGGCTTCATGTCTTGACCTCCAACGTAGACCGAGAAGAAGACTGCAAACAGGGCAAACCAGAATACTGTCAGGATCCAATCAACCATCCAAGAGACGCGATAGTATCGCACAGTCACACCGTTAATGATCAGAATGACCAGTGTGGCGCCAAGGGCAACCTGCGAAAATACAAAGGCTCCTGATGCCACTCCCCGTCCGTTACCATGCGACAGCTCGACACCATAGCTGATGCCCGAAGCCAACGCAAATATGAGCTGAAGTATCCGTACGCTCAAGCGGAACAGCGAAATAAGAGGGTTGTCTACTTTGCTGTTGATGGCAGACTTGAACGAGCTTGGGTTGATGAAGTGTGTTTTGAAGTACGGCGGCGGGGGCATGGTCGGAGGCGACGGACAGGCAAGCGTAGCATTGTTGGCTGACGAAGAGGAGGAGGCCTCCCCGCTGGGCTCCCCGCTGGGAGGTAGCGCTGACGTTTCGTTCTTTTGAGGTACACCCATTATGGCTCTTCAAGATAATTGACGACGCTGGGAAGTACGGCGTTGGTGTATGTACGGGAGGTTTGAAAATAAAGTCGGGGCAGGATTTCAGGAGTTATATCTACGACAGGAGCCACTGACGCAAAGTGCAGACCAACGGACGATCAAAAATAGTCATTAGCGGTCTCAGCCTATGCATCCTTACCTCGCCGTCGCCAAAATTTGCTGGTAACCATTGTCGTATCTCAAAGAGAAAACGAGCGATCGCGTATCGCGAGTCATGCAAATGCACAGACGCTTTTTGAGCGATTGTTTCCGTATCACCAACTGTCGACATCTCCGCTTGAACCATCGTTCGATGCACGATATTACGATATGACCGTCACAGTGTAAAAGTGTCTCTGTCCGTTGAGGTAATCCTTGCGAAGCGTTGAATTCTACAGTGGACGGACGAACGTGTGAAGCTGGTCTTGGCGCTAAATAGGGGATAGCCGCGCGTTCGTGTTCACACTCTTTCCTCGGTTCAAATACGCACCCCATGCCCAGCACATCATGCCTCATACCATGCCATCTTCAACCATGCAACAGGACTCACCCTTGTCTTTAACGCACTCCAACACAGCTTCACCATCTGCGAATGAAAACGATAGGCATAATGAAAGAAAAATAACGCGACGGTCCCATCGCAAATCTCGCGCTGGGTGCAAAAATTGCAAGACCCGTCGCATCAAGGTAAGGCAAACTTCGACCTTCCGGCATCGAAGAGCAAATGAACAATGGTTCTATAGCGGCACTGGTTGTGCTCTAGATCTTTGAAGCACTCATTGAGAGCACACGGAGAAGACAACCTCGTCATTTTTACCTCTTGCCTGAAAGGGAAACTGTCGAACATTGCTGACAGTAATAGTGTGATGAGACAAAGCCAGAATGTGGGAACTGCAAGCGACGGCAAGTCCTTTGTGACTTCCTTGCCCCTGTGGCGAGCTCGTCTTCGCAAGGGAGCGGCAGTAACGCACTCCCGTCAGAAGAGTTACCAATATCTGAGATTGAGCTTACTTATACCTGGACAACATCAACGTGCTTCTCGGTCTCGCCCTGGATGACTGCAGGTGTCGTTTGGCAAACTCAGATGGCAGATATTGGGTTTGAGAGTCCCTATGTCTTGCATTTGATGTTTACACTTACAGCACTACATTTGGCCCATGTTCGGCCTGATCGACGAGAGCAATACGTTGCTACGGCAAACCATCATTACGAACGTGCTCTCACGCTGGTCACGCCAGCTATCGCAAGCCTTAGCTCAGCGAACTGCGATGCAGTACTCGTTGCTGTACAAATGATCTGCTTTATCAACTGGGGTCGTGGTCCGCAACCTGGCGAATATCTTGCGTTTGGACGCGACAAGAGGTCAGACTGGCTATTGATGTTTCGCGGGATTAGAACGACACTTGCGACCATTGAGAGACCAGAGTTCACTAAGACTCATGCCCCTGCATCACGAAACGTAGCCAGGCCACTACCCGTCCAAGAAGCACCTGAGGAGTACGAAAAGCAACTCGACGAACTACGAGAGCATGTGGACTTTGTGACCAAAGACTCCCCATGCCATGAAGATGATCTTCAGTCCGTCGATATCCTTCGCGAGATGTATGATAAAAGATACCAAGGCCTTGATTCGGAATACCATGTCTCTTTTGGGTGGCTTTTTAGGATGTCGGACGACTTCCTCGAGCGCCTTCAGAACCGTGACCCGATTCCCATGATCATCTACGCGCATTTTGTGGTTCTAGTCCGCGTTCTGGAGCAGTTCTGGTACATGCAGGGATGGACACACCACGTCATGAGTGGCATATGGGACCTGTTGCCCAGAGAGCACAGAGCATGGGTGGATTGGCCCATCAAAAGAATTGGATGGATCAAGCCCGGATGAAAGCTCTCCATTGACGTTCACAAGATGGGATCGTTGGAGGATGACATCGCCGTTTCTTACTTGGAAGTCAGCATCGCATGAATATGCCGCAGGTCAGTGCACAGTCCTGAAACACCACGTGTCGTTCAGCTTGCCCAAACCATTTGTCTGCCCAGTGAAGACTCGGGGCGCTCTTTCTGCAGAGCGAAAAAAAGTACGAGTGCGTTGTCGGTGCTTCTTGAGTTATCCCCGCGGCCCACGCTGTGTCGTGCCGGTCGGATGGACCCCTGCCTCTCTCCACTTCCGGATCCACGAAGGCACCGACGTCTTTCATATTGGGAGCTAGCACGACTGTAAACGATGGTCTCTGCAGCTGACTTACACTGGTATCAATGAGGTGTTGCGAAATCCTTGACCGCTACTGGAGTGCCAGCGGAACGGAAAACAAGATTACAAAGCAGGCAAAAGTGCAGGTGTTTTGGAGCGATTCAAAGACCCGATTCCCGAAGGACCATGGCTGGGAAGCAAGCGTTGGCGACAGCACCGGGCGGTACGCGATGATCACAGATATCGGCAAGGTCACCTTCGCCGATCAACAGAAGTAACTCACACAAGCCACGGTGTCTAGCATTGGTGCTGTTCTAAGGAATCATTATTCGAAAGAGAGTATCGGTTGCAGAGAGGAAGCTCAACAGTCTGGTGTATACAAAACGCGCCACATCAAATTCATCCAAACACCATCGCTACGCAGGTACAGCGGAAAGACTTGTTCAAGATGCACCCCATCCACCCCCAATAGGCGCCATATCACACCCATCCTGAACCGCAAAATCCTGGGGATCATGGCTCTTTCTCGAATGCGCCATCGACTAACCTGATCTAGCAGATCCTGTTCAGTCCCCTTCCCCGGGATGAACACTAGTCCAGCATCGGGCGCAATGATCCCTGTGCCCACGAAGTTTCCCTCTGCATCATGCGCATAGCGCTCGTTATACAGTCTGCGCGTCATGGGCCGCGGTACAATGCGGCGCGTCACTGTGCCCACGTTGCGGAAGACCAGGTAGTCTTTGAGCGATTTCTTGTCGTGGCTATAGACGAACGGGACGTCTATTTTCTCATCTGGATCGCCTTCGCGCATGAGGATGAGATCGCGCGCTGCAGCTTCGGCGGTGTAGGCTGGAGGTGGGTCGCTGGAATGGGGTCAGCATTTATGGTGTGGTGGAGAATGAAAATCCTACGATTCGACGTATGCAGGGGCTTGACCATGTGTGGCAGTAGGCTCTTGGGTCCTATTTGAGTTGTCCATGGGTGGTTGCGGTTCTGGTTTCAAGATGTGGTGAATTGCCGTGAATTGGAAGATTGAGTGTTGTCACTGCTGCGTCGTGTAGTCTTGCTATAGATTATCCAGATGTGAAGCTATGTCTCATACGAGGTTTGAGACACTCAGTTTATATGTCCATGGGTACTGCTCACCAATGGCACTCTCCGTCTCAGCCCCGATGCGGCTGAGGCTCACCGAAATCCTGCTGCGGCTCCCTTAAGACGAAGGCGCTTCCAAGGCGGATCGACAGGCTTCTCCACGATCTCCGAAAAGCTTAGCCCTGGCCCAAATCAACTAATCACCGATGACTATCAGCTAAGCTTATGTCAAGCAAGATTTCAAGCGTGGCTCATTTGTGCTGAACAGGTCAGGCGCGCAGAGGGCACAATGTCATAGGCAAGACCCAAGCAATGAGGTTTTGGCTGCGCCTTCGACCCGGACCCTGCTCCGATTTCACGCTAATACAGTGTAGGACGAGGAAAGGATAGATCTACTAAGTCTAAACGGATGCACCCGGCTTTGGCTAGGCTCTGCCTGCTGGCATGATGGAAGTAACGCGATACTTGAAAGAAGACTTGCAGAATGCAACCTCCCCCCCCTCCGTAAACTCAAAGGCTTGCCCTCCATGCGCAACACAGTAACCTCCTACCCCAAATATTCTACCAAGGAAGGCCCAAGATGCCCCCAAATCCACTCTGCTGTGTCGCTGTCACAGTTCGGGTCACTGTCCTAACCGGTTGTAAATTTAGAGGTGGCGCGAGTAATGTTCTTGTCGAGAATATCGTGACTGTTTGGGGAGGGCGAGGCGGCGCCAGCAATGTCAATGTGGTAGTTCGAGTGGAGATTCTTGTGAGGGTTGTTGACACAGGGGACTGGACGGTTGCCGTTTGAGGTGGAAGAGTTCGTGTCGTCGTAAAATAGACACTTTGGTCCCTCAACGCAGCAGGACCTAATGTTGATGTAACAGTTGTAGTCACTGTCGGTGCTGGCAAGGGTAGAACGGCCCTGGTCACGGTCGCCGTCCTCAACAAGGTCACCGGATACACAAAAGTGACGGAAGTTAATGAAATCGCAGTTTCAGTCAGGGTAGAGAGGACTGTGGTGGGAATAAATGAGGTAGTAGTCGCAATAATCGTAAATACGACTGTCACAGGAATCGATGTAGTGAGAGTCTCGGTTAAAGTAGAGAAGAGTGTCAAAGAGGTCGATGAAGTAACAGTCTGGCTCAAGATAGAGAGGACTGTGATAGAAGTAGAAAAAGTGACAGTCTCGATCAGAGTGGATATGACTGTAGGGCCAGGAGAGATGAGTGTTGAAATCGAGGTTGTCGCGACCGGATCTTCAAAAGGCGGCAGAACACACCCAGCATCATAATAGGAGTACGGAGAAAAACGATCGACTTTGAAGTTCGGGGCACTGGATCACCATGTCAGGTCTAATGGCTATCATGTCTGTAACTGAGCACTCACATAGACGTATCGAAAAACTCGCAGTATTGTGCATCCGCATCTCGCCAGCTTGAATACCGGAATGCTTTACATTTTGGGCTCTTCTTGCAGTACGAAGCACACAAGTTGACCGTCGGTGAACCGTTGTAGAAGAAGTTGCCCATAAACCAGGACAAGCTTAGTTGATCATGGTATCCGGCGGTACCGCAGAGCAGGTTTTGCGCAGCTGCAGTGGTAACTGATGATAAGTAGACCAGTAAGAAACGAGTAAGCCGTGACATTGAAGACATGTCTCCTATGTGTATACGGAAATGGGGAGACTAGGGCTTGTGCAGGAAACAGGGCTTGAGGTAGTTGTTTTCATTTGATGGATCCGAGCTTGCCGTTCCATCGAACCTGAGATTTCAGTGGAATGCACAGTATCAATCGGTGCGTGGCATTTTATTACGCGGTCCTCTCGTGAGATTTTCCTGCTTCAAGAGCAAGTGTGCCTTATAAGGACTCGTTGAAGCTTCGGCGTCGATGCTGAATCATGGAATGCAAACTGTCTTTCTATCACTGCAACTTTGCACGACAAAGATGT
Organism: Stagonosporopsis cucurbitacearum; assembly: GCA_016920805.1. Taxonomy (NCBI): domain Eukaryota; kingdom Fungi; phylum Ascomycota; class Dothideomycetes; order Pleosporales; family Didymellaceae; genus Stagonosporopsis; species Stagonosporopsis cucurbitacearum. Next base: position 161,047 of record JAFEKD010000011.1, on the reverse strand, counting down.
TCTGGAAGAATGTCTACCCGGGTCATGCGGCTGGTCGCCTACCGCCGGCCATACTTAGCAGCCCTTTTGGTCCAATCTGCAAGGGCGAAGTGTTTCGACTTAGGGCACTAGCATTATTTTGATCTCGCATCGACTACTGTTGGAAAGCTCCACGATGGATAACACGTGTAGCAACCAGGGATGATGCGAGCCTTTACCTTCGAAGGTATTGTATAGCACAGTACAATAGGATCAAAGAATTGAATGTCACAACCTTCCTAGGGATAAAGAGACCAAGACGAATTCCTGAGATATTCTTCCAGATTTACAATCATTTAAAGACCCAACTGTACCAATGACGATGACGAAAATGACAGCTCTACTTGAACGAGATTTTTGGACGTCATCTTGCATCCCTGAATTCCAAGACAGTATTTGGCTCGGATCAATATAAGCGAAGGTGACACAAGAGTTCATATTATCATCGCAAGAGCGTGAAGACTCCCCGAAAACTCTGCCCATCGTGGTGTTTGCTCTCAGCCTTCAATTCTTCTCAACACAGCTCCGACAACCTGGATCCTGCCAACATCTGCATATGCGCCACGTCCTATTTCTTCGGACCACATATCTGGATGTAGTATTGTGTACTCAACTACATCAGCCCCCTCGACGGCCTGGAGCTTTTCGAGGAATGCGTCTTGCCCTGGGTTCTCCACCGGTATCGCAACCCCCGTGTACACAATGATTACACCCTTCTTGGAAAGTATCTTCATGCCCTCTTCGACAATCCGAAGTGAGATATCGAGTCCGAACTCAGCACCACCATCAGCATACATCGGAAGATCCTTTCCATTCGTACTGGAGGCAATGTAGGGTGGATTGCTGACAATCAGATCTATCCCAGTTTCTTTGCTGCCATTGGGCACAGCTGCGTAGAGATCTGACTCGTAATAGTCGACTTTAGTGCCAGCCAGATGTGCATTGACTTTCCCGAGCCTTAATGCTTGAGGGTTGAGGTCCAGGCCAAAAACCTTCGCTTGTGGAAATGTCATTGCCAGATGTATCGCGCCTGCCCCCGAACCACAGCACACATCGATTGCGCTGCTCAGATCCTGCCGTACATAGTGTTGTGCTGTTTCCAAGAAGTGTGTGTAGAGGTATGTGTCTGGACCAAAGAACACCGAGTCGGACGAGGCAGGGAAAGATGAATGGATGTAGTAGAGCGGCGTCGCAGGCTCTGGAATGTTGGGCAGGTAGAAGTTGGACACACGGATCGTGGAGAGAAACTCGTCCTCATTCTCACCAGTGGCGACAATGGAAGCGTCTCGTAAGCTCTCAAATATAACATCTGGTATCATCGATTTGAGAGTCTGCCTTAAAAGGTCATCAGCAATGGATGCATGCCAGCTTCCGTTGTGGGATTGCGATCGGAAAATGTCAACGAATCAGCTGTTCTTTGAAGTCTTTACCCCCCAGAGAACAGTTCCGAAATGACAGCGCGTACCTGCAACATGGCAGACTCCATCCAAAGAAGTCTTGTGCGTTCCGCGCATGTCGTGTTGAGGAACAAGACCTCCTCTTTTCCACCACTCTCCTAGCGGTTTCTGGGGATGGGCATACAAATTTGTATCCAGTTGCGGCCAGGTGCTTGGTGAGTTGCTCGTATGTTGTGATAAAGTCGGTCATTGTGGTGTAGCTATAGCTGTGTTGTGCAGAACTATTTGGCGAAAGACGCCGTGATATCATGAGCTTTGTAGTAGCTCAAGTACACAAACAACGTTACCTAGGCACGAGTAATACATGACGTAGAATTGCGTGCTTTATGTCCCACAGCCAACACACGCGTGCGAGCATGCACGACACTACGGTTTCTGCCATGAGCGTGTAAGAGTGACGTCTCGGTAGTGTTACCCGCCAGTCTCGGCAAAGCGGACAACGTCAGAACTGCCATCCTTTCATATAGCCAAGAATATATCCCAGGGAGTAGCTCATAATCAGTCAGGTGATAATGAGGATCCCTCTTACATTGGTCACGGTGGTCCAGTTCCGTACCGTAGTCATTAAGCAGGGGTGAAATCCGTGACTCTCTCTCGAAAGATCTTGCGCCAAATTCCAGTTGCGGGTATTTGTGGTATCCAATCGCAGACTCGCATACGCCATGTGGATACTTTACGTTACTGACGGACTCATGATTGGTGCGGTATGCTTTGCAGGGGTAATAGCATCTATATGCCAGAGTTCGTGCCTTACCTTGGAGCTAACAATGGCATCGTCAGCGTGATCCGGACCCATGCTTTCGCCTCTCCGAGGCATATATCTATGATGTAGGCGGTTCCAATAAGACGCAGTGAGGTCCTCAATCATCTCTTCCAACCAAGTCGCACACGTTCACATCATGTTCATTATACAAACCACAAGCGCAATACTCGTAGCGTTCTTGGCGCTCTTTGCGTGGAGTGAGGTTCGGAACTGTCTCGCAAAGGGGCGATCAAGGAAAAGGGACCCAGAGGCCCCAAATAGTCCGAGACGACTATCCTTCAAGGGCTTGATGCTCAAGGCTGCAGTGTATAGCTCGGAGGGTACAGCCACTACTGAAGAAAGACCCATCGACAATGCGGTGGCTGAGAGTTGTACTGGAACAGAGTCGACGGAACTGGAGACGTATAAACAGCTCTACTACAAAATCCATAATATTGAACGACACCCTGAGATCCTATCTGAGTGTCGGGAACTCCTTCTGTCACTTTTGTCGTCCACAATCAGCGAGGCTCTGGAGGATTCGGCCAACACTATCCTCTCGGTCAGTTCGTTCAGGCGAGATCGCCTGAAACATTTCCTCAAGATTAAAGATGATGATGTGACCAACCGCTGGGAAGAGTATCTAGCTCGCCGCCGAGCCGGAGGATCTCGCGAGATGTTCAGCAACAAGGAAGAAGCCAAATGGTGGCTAAAGCAGGCTGCTCCTGTCAAATACGTCGATGGCGCCTGGCTCGGACACATAAACAAGATCACAACCCCTTTCAAGTACCGCAAGATTACCAAGAATGCATGGCAGGTCATGTCTGAAGAGCTTGGAGATGGTGACCTTGCGAAGAACCACATTTATGTGTACAGAAAGCTGATGGAAGACATCGATGCCAGGCTTCCCGCCGCTGACTCGAAGGATTTTATCGGCCCCCATCATGAGCTGGACCAAGAGCGTTGCTGGAAAGCTGCAATCGCTCAGCTTCTAATTTCCCTATTTCCACACGATTTCCTACCAGAATCCTTGGGTTTTAATATGGCGTACGAGAGCCTGCCGCTGCATCTGCTGAAAACCGTGAAGGAGCTCCGTGAGGTAGGACTCAATCCGTACTACTTTGAGTTGCACATATCAATCGATAATGCAGACTCGGGCCATGCCGCGATGGCTATGGCAGCAGTTGTTGATTATATCGAGTTGATAGAGCGAGACGAGGGCACCGTGGCCGCACAAGTCGCCTGGAAACGCGTACAGGCCGGGTATATTCTTGCAGAAGGCTTGCCCACAACTCCCGAGAGCCCTTCTTTGAGAACATCCAAGGCGGAGCCAGAAGTACCTTTTCCCCCTACCGAGATAGAAGCTGCACTCCTTCAAATCTTTGCAGCCAAATCGTCCGTGGCACACAAGATCCATTGCAACAGTCGCCTGAAGATTGGCCGCCGCTCTCTTGTAAATTGGCTCGAACCAAAGTCATTTGGCGAGAAAAGGTGCCAAAAAGACTTTCTTGAGGACCTGAGTAATTGTAAACCCTGGATCATAAAGGGTAACAGTGAGAAGAGCAGGCTCGTTAAAGAGCTGTCTTGGGAAGGCAAGATGTTTGGCAGCTTTACTCAGACCGAGGTGGACGTCGTAAGAGCCTGGATCAACGAGCTTGAATCGCCGGTGCGAATGCTTCAGCCACACTCGGAGTATTATTACAAGTTCACTGGGCAATCACCGACAATTTCATCGACTGCGACTTCTGCAAGTCTAGATGTCCTTTTCGACTATCCTGTCCTTGGGAGTCCAGATCTTCCATCTCCTGTATCCGTCAACGAGGTTTGTAACACATCGTACCCTCTCGAAACCAAGATTGATCGATCGCAACTGCGCAATTTTCTTCCGTTGTGGTTCGCGTCATCTGCTCTTCTCGAAACTCTGCCCTGCGTACCAGTCCGTGCAGCAGATACATTCGGCTCTGCGCTTGTCCGAGTATTGCGTGCGCAGGCTGGCTTCGACATTGAGGGTCAAGGCGTGGCGGGTATGGATGAGGTGCGCCGCACCGATGATGGTGGATCAGTCGGCATTGTTGAGCTTGGATTCGAGATTTGCAGTCGTGCAAACGTTCGCATACCAATGAAGTTAGAGGACGTTGTCACGCCTGGGAGTGTAGAAACAAAAGTCTTTTGCAGGTGGATGATGAGCTTGTCTATGCAATGGCTGGCACAACGAGACATGCTCATTGGCATGTCTTGGAATTTCATGGGACTACATGAAGCAGTTGCGAGGCTTCGTGGGCATGAAGCACTTCTGAGTCCTGCATCTGCGCAAGTCTTAGAGGGAATTGTTCAGCGAGAGAGAGCTGGACTTGAGATCTGCAAGACAGAAATAACGAAGAGCGAGCAGAGGAAAGTGGATTTTGAGAGGGGTTTTGCGATTGCGCAGAGAGCGATGAAAGAATTCCTTGTATAAGCATGTATCTCCTATGCCTCAATATTATCTTAACTGAGGAAAATGGCAATGTTCATGCCACATTAATATGCAAATGTGAGAGGACAGTTGCATCAGAAGGAAGATGCCCAAAAATGCACTAGGTTAACCCCACTTTCTTATCAATAGCATACCTAGATCCGCGAACGCCTTTGTATCATCCACCTTGTCCCACACTCTCTCCGACAAGAAAACGTACATGTAGGTATATTTCTCACCAGAACGCTTTGGAAGCCCTAGTAAGTGCCAGTTCGTCTACGCCGACTTGACTTCTGCAACCACTTGTTCATGTTGATCGCCTTGATCAACGTATCCTTGTCTGATCATTCTTGATGCATAGTTGAGCAGATATTGAGCAGATTTTTGCAACTTGAGCGCCATAATAAATGTGCGCACAATTAGCCTCGCGCCCTTTCTAGTGGCTCCTTGAGAGTGGTATATAACCAGCGCCTACTGCCAGATCCCTCGGCGGCATTGCTGCAGCGAGTCCTTCTTATACACAACCGCGTCTTGCATCCTTTCCTTCCGCAAACGCCATGTTCAAGGCAATAACCACTCTACCACACAACAAAACCCTTCTAAAGGAGACGTAAGGGTCCTAGAATAAAGAGCTGCCAAACGAGCCCTCGAAGGATCGCCGGCCGCACCTTTAAGTTCGGCGGAAAATGATCCTGGCATTTTACTCGGGCTCTGGTCGCTGCTGGACAATGACAGTCCGCATCTGCCTCACCACGTTCGAGCCGAACTCGAAGCTTTGGGACCATATTGAGATCACGGCATATTCGCATGTTTTGCGTAGGAAACGACATCGGGCAAATTGTGGGACTCTTCTGCACTCTCCTGAAAAGCCTACGACCTCAAGAAACAGGCCATCGCAATATCCATTTGCATCGCTACGCGCCCATACAGTCCAGATCATCTGGAATACGCCCAGGTGATCATAGTATGCGGGCGCTCGGCAGTTTGCTGATTGTATACTTTATTAAGGATAGCTCGCTAACGGCACTCTGTCTCGAAGTTCCGAAGAAAATAGATTAACCCTATATCCGACACCTGGCTGCGGTATTCATATCAGCCTCCGGCACTTTACCGGTCAAGCATCTTGCTGCAACATGTATACTCGCTACCAGGGATGGCTTAATATCTGTTTCATTTGTTTTCGTTTGTATCACGTCTGCAAATGATTGTGTTGCTCGATTCGCGCTGTGAGCTCTCTCAGACTCCACCATCCAAGAACGACAAGACGGACTTTACTGAGTCAACCGGCCACATTGGTATGTGCGCCCCTGAAAGAGCGAATCTTGAGGCCCTTGACGGCTGGAACGTAGATTGCGATGCCGGACAAAGGCTCCGTCGACCGTTGACGTGGAGATGTCGAGATCTGGAGCAGGTTCCAGCAGTCTATAAGTTAAGAAAGGAATTGCCCTCAGTTCTTACCACCACAAACATTCTCTTTCAGAACATCGCTCCTAGGATCAGTCTTTCGCTACAAGATGCTTTCCGCAGCCCTCATTCTCGGCGTCGTCGCCACTCTTCTGGACACAACATCTGCTCACGGTTTCGTCAGGGACGTCAGCAGCAATGGCGCCTGGGCCAAAGGCTCTGATCCTGTGTGGTTCTACCACCCAGCCAACTCTCGTCCTCAGACAGCTGGCTGGGATGCCTTGAACCAGGACAACGGTTTCGTCGAGCCCGCCGCTGTTGGCACCAACGACGTCAACTGCCACAAGAGCGCAACCGCTGGCCGTCAATACGCCACCGTTGCTGCCGGCTCTTCGCTGACATTCTATTGGAACACCTGGCCCGACAGCCACAAGGGTCCCATCATCAACTACATCGCTCCTTGCAACGGTGAGCAGTCCCGCTTTATGCACCATCATGACCGACACTGATATCTCATAGGTGACTGCACGACCTTGACCACCAGCGCCCTACGCTGGAGCAAGATCTCTCAGTCTGGCCTTGTCAACCCCAGCACGCAAACATGGGTCACCGACAACCTTATCAAGAGCAACTTCACCTCCACCACCACGATCCCCAGGAACCTCAAGGCCGGCAATTACGTTATCCGCCACGAGATCATCGCCCTGCACGGCGGCCAGAGCGATAACGGCGCGCAGCTCTACCCTCAGGTACGTATTTGTCTCTTCGAATCCCCAGAAAAGGCAGAAGCTCACGTTTTTCTAGTGCATCAACTTGAAGGTCACCGGAAGCGGCACAGTTGCTCCCTCAGGTGGTGTTGCTGGCACTAGCCTCTACAAGAGGAACGAGCCTGGCATTGTGTTCAACCTCTACACCAACCCCCAGACCTACACCTACCCCGGCCCGGCTCTGTGGACCGCTGCAAACTAGGCTGATGCTCCTTGTTGAGAAACTGGTGCTCGTCTTGCACAGCTGTATATATTGGAAATAGGGACGGTGGAAAGGTCAAAGCCTTGCGGAAATCTTCTTGTCAATAGTTCGCTCGCTCGCTTATGTAGAAATTGCTCGCTCTTTATGATGTTTCCCTCGTTCACTTTGATCGCCAACATAACCAAGATGATGCTATCGAGCCAACAGGCTCCATTTCTTTGGGCAATCTTGAAGAAAATCTGGGTCATGGCTTGCACTTACCTCCAACTTCTGTAGATGCGTTTTGTGGCGATCGAGCCCAGCCCGCGCTCTGCTCCTTCCACATGCACCAAGCGAGCCAACCCACTCAGCTCGACCTCACTTCCCTTCCTACTTCTTTGCTGCCTAGCTGGACAATACCTTACCTATCTTCTGACACGTCATTCACTTATAGCAGTGAACAATCGCAGTTCATGCTGGCTCGTTATGGAGCCACTCAATATTCACCTGCCGTACCATTGGGGTTCCATGGCAGGCCCGGTACCACAGCAGACCATTCTCAGTAGCTTTACAGTGGGTCAGGACGTCGCTCAAGCTTACGAATACCATGTGCGAGCTGGAAGTCAAGACACGATGCCCCGCAAGCGTGAGAGTGGGCTAGACTCGAACCAAGTGCACAAGCGTTCAAAGCACACAAAGGACGGCTCTTACACGAGACTCGAATCCGAGACCTCTGTCAAGACGCACTCTGATCACTTCAGTGACGACAGCATCAGCGATACAGACTTCGAAGAAGGCGAGATCGATCCTTCTATTGTCGAAATCCCTAATCCGCACCAAGAGCTTGTCGCAGAAGCATTCACAAATCCCCCCACGGCCCCTGTTCCTCCCACTCTCACTCCTCCTCCTGCACTGCCAAGCCCAGGGAACCCCAGCGAGAGCGGCGCTGAGTTCATAAGGGAAAAGCTGCTAAAGTTCGTTGACTTTGCAAAGAGAACACAGGCGTGTCACACAGAGCTTGAGCGCATTGGGGTTGAGATATGGCAACTCGAGCACCAGGCACCCTGTAAGCATTTATAATAACGGTATTCCATGCAGCACTGACGAACCCAGTCTTAGTTTCGAGCGGCAATACGAAGTGGCTCGTTCTTCGAGTAGCTACACTTGCGGAAGAGAGACATGCTGTGAGAACGATTCTTGATAAAATAAATAAAAAACAGTTGTCGAGGAAGTACAAACTCGAGAAGCAGCGCAGGCAAGCAAGGGCCAAGAAACGCCAACTTGAAGAAAAGCAGCTCGCGAACACAGCGAGAATTGAAGCTAAGGTCGAGGATAATATCGTGCTTGTGGATCTGACAGAGGGACTCGGAGTGGTCAAGAACAACCCGGACGTAATGCCGGAAGCTCCTGACGCTTCCGAGACGAAGGCCATCCAGTGTGACACCGAAAACGAAGAGATGATACTTAAAATTCCAGGGATCAAGATGGAGTCTTCCATCAAACTGGAAGAAGAGTGAAAACAGTAACCAAGTTCGAGCTGCTTTCGAGGGAACTGAAAGGGATCGGTGGGATGTTGGCACGGTTCCTCTTTCTACCGCGAGTATGTATACCATAGAATATTGACTAATGATAACATGCGTTCAAGAGCCCCTACAATTTATTGCGTGAGTTTCGTCTCTTTGTCATTTCTTCTTGCCATCGTTAGTTTGGCTCATCTGCTAGAAGCCTCAAGCCTTGACCGGTAATCAGCCTAAAGGGAGCTGACGTAGTGTACCGCATGTCGAGAAAATCGATCTCTGTTTTCCATCAATTTAGAAGAGGTTGACTTTGTCGAACTCAAGTGGATCGAAAAGTCCCGTCGTGTGAAATTGTGTGATGGCGGCCTGCAAGCAGGCCCCCTTCACATTGGTGCTGTAATAATCGCAGAAGGTTTCAGGAAATGGATCCCTTCCTGTGCAACGATCACCTGGAAGACGTGGCGTCTCTGCATCTTGCCGGATCCATTGAAGTGGGAGAACGCTTGTTCCCATCTTCCGCGTGAGCTTTCAACCGCTTAAGACACAAATGTTTGTTTCTCGGCAGTATCTGCCTCACATCTTCAACACCCACACGAGGTCACCTCATCTCCGTCCATCTCAAAATACAGATCCCAGTGATTCTTACACCCTGGATTGAACCCCTCCCCGCACCGCGTACATTGGCTTCCACTCCTCATGTACTGGTCAACACTGAGAACGTGCTTGCAAGCTCCACAGAGAACAGTGCCCTGGTCTCTCGCGCCCTTGGGCCACACAGCAGACTTGTGCGTTTCGCTCGCATCGTGGCAGCTGATGCATGCGTAGAACTTCTGGCAGCAGAAATGCTTGATGGCGATTATGTCAAGTGGGGAGTGCCAGTGGGCGCACTGGGTTAGTGGGGTGACAGAGAGACCGTGGACTTTTGGCGTTGCGGTCGTGTCAGGCGTGGAGGACATTGTGCCTTGGATTGGGATGGTTGTCTTCCCTCGTGGTGGTAGTTGATCTGTGACTGGAATGGGTAGGGCTGAGCTAGTGCCGCGGATGCGGAGATCCACTTGGTTGCTGCGAATCCTTGCGAGTGACGTGATGATGCTGGACGGTCCAACACGTTCAGATGAGCCTCATGATACGTGGCTCAGTATTAGATGGCTTTTAAACCCAGCGTCAGGTAAAGAGTGCGATGGAGGCGTATCTTGAGAGACTTGGAGGAGCTACCAATTCGCTCCAGCCGGTCTCGGTGATGAATCCCTCTTGAGTGCTGCAGAACGCAGGTCGCCAGCACGCATCACAACACCTCGGGTGACTTTCTCTGGCATTCCAAAGCGCTCTCCTGAGCTCCGCATATCCAGTGTTTTCACGGCCGGGCCATGGCAGGCTCTCGGGCGGCTTCGGAGGGCTGGTAGATGCTCGAGCGTCTTTCATCACTTGCCCCACCACCCCGCCGCCAGCTCAAACATTTAGGTACCTAGTCGAAGCTCAACAACGCATTGCAACCGCCACGACTCCTTCAACCTCATCTTCCTTACTTTGATACCCCCTTTGCACCTTTATTCAAACCATACACACATACCAACAGTCAGAATGGCACGTCAATTCTTCATCGGAGGCAACTTCAAGATGTACGTCGGCTGCAGAACTTGATTTGCAGGGCGCTGGAGGCTGATCGAACGACAGGAACGGCTCTACCGAGTCCATCAAGAAGATTGTCGAGAACCTGAACAGCGCTAAGCTCGACCCGAACGCTGGTGAGTAGCTCGCGGATACGCTTCGATAGACATGCTCACAGCGCGACAGAGGTCGTCATTGCTCCCCCCGCGCTCTACCTCCTCCCAACCCGCGAGCAGCTGCGCAAGGACATTCAGGTCGCCGCGCAGAACGTCTACGACAAGCCCAACGGTGCCTTCACCGGTGAGATCTCCGCCGAGCAGCTCAAGGATAGCGGCATCACATGGACCATCCTCGGCCACTCGGAGCGCCGCACCATCCTGAACGAGGACGACGCGTTCGTGGCCAGCAAGACCAAGGCCGCGCTCGACGGCGGCATCAGCGTTATTCTGTGCTGCGGCGAGAGCCTCGAGGAGAGGGAGGCCGGCACCACTGTTGACGTCGTCACCAAGCAGCTCAAGGCTGTTGCGGACAAGGTCAACGACTGGAGCAAGATTGTCGTCGCCTACGAGCCCATCTGGTGAGTCTCCGTTTGCACACTGCATTTCAACTTGACTAACGCGCACACCAGGGCCATTGGCACCGGCAAGGTCGCCACCACAGAGCAGGCGCAGGAAGTCCACGCCGCGATCCGCGAGTGGCTGGAGAAGGAGGTCTCTGCCGAGGCGGCGGAGAAGACGCGCATCCTGTACGGCGGCAGCGTCAACGAGAAGAACTGCGGCGAGCTTGCCAAGCAGGCCGACATTGACGGCTTCCTGGTTGGTGGTGCGTCGCTGAAGCCTGCGTTTGTCGACATTATCAACGCAAACTCTGCGTGAACGCATGGCGGCGCGGCGAGATTGTAGTTGGATATCACGACATCACGTTAGCTGACGAACAATGAATAAAAGCGAATGAACAAATTCAAGCGCGAGGCTGTGCGTGTGTGAAGTGTGAACGTGTTGATGTGTTTGATGATAGTATTCGTACATTTGCTGTACATATCTAATCCAACAATGCGCCAATTGATGCCGAAATATTTGTACATTCGAGTCGTTCCATCTCCACGTCCAGAAGATGCTACATTGGCTCTTCTACAGGACTGAAGACTGGATTCCACAATACCTCCTCTTTTGCCCCTAGATCTGGATCTTGGCCCCGTGGAACGGCGACCAGATACCCCTAACGCTCTCATTGATACTGGAGACGGGCTTGCCCAGCTTCCTGTTCTTCTCGCCATTGCTATCGCGCAGAATCTCGGCCTTTTCCCTGACGCCCTCGTTCTGCAGGTTCTTGACGCAGATGGAGCGAGTGGCGCCGTTGATGTAGTGGGCGATGATGACGGGGTGCTTGCGGGGCCGTGGGCTGACGGAGAACTCGACGGAGGGGTTGCGCGACGCAAACGAGGGGAGAGACGACTTGATGAAGGCGTTCATGCCCTTGGAGGAGCCCCACCAGTTGCAGTAGTGGAACTCGAGGCGCTTGCATTGGAGGACGAAGGCGCCGACGCCGTTCTGGGGCCGTTAGCGGGTGTGTGTGTGGAGAGAGGTAGGCTGGAGGCAGCGTACCTGGGCCTTTGCGACCGTCCGGGTCGCAGCGAGAGGCATGTTGGCGGGGAACGACGGGGTGGTGATGTGCCGTGGTGTTGCGGCTCGTTGGTTGCAAGCCAAAACGCCAAGATTTTTTCACGTGTAGGCTGGAGGTAGTACGGTGCCTGCCTGCCTGCATCACAGCTTCGGCGACGACCTACTACTTGGCCGCATCAATCACCTCGGCTCGCTACCCCCTCTTGCACCACCGCAGCTGGAGCATATCCCAGCACTGCATCCAAGATGACGTACCAGCTCCCGCCGATGCTGCTGAACCTGTTCGCCCCGCGGCCGCCGCTGCGCTGGGTCGAGCCCATTGACCACGCGCCCGAGAAGCGCTGCACGCCCAAGATTGGCGGCGTCGCGCAGTACCTCGAGGCCATGCGCGAGTACAAGGACAACGACGGCTACGTGCCGACGGACAGCTGGCTGCAGAAGCGCGACCGCAAGCAGATTGAGAAAAAGGAGAAGCAGGAGAAGTTGCTGACGGAAGGCGTCAAGGCCTGTAAGCTGCAGCGCTGCCTGCACCACTCGCTTGATTCACTACTGACTCTACTTGACAGACGTCCCGAGCGAGGACCCCAAGGTCCAGGGCGACGCCTTCAAGACGCTGTTCGTCTCGCGCCTCGCGTATGGCGTGACGTCTGACGACCTCGAGCGCGAGTTTGGCCGCTACGGTCCCATCGAGCGCATCCGCATTGTCGAGGATACGACTGCCCCACCTGACGCGCCGCCAAAGAAGAAGAAACGTGGCTACGCGTTTATCGTGTACGAGCGCGAAAAGGACATGAAGGCTGCCTACAAGGAGACGGACGGTATCAAGATCAAGGACCGCCGCGTGCTTGTTGATGTCGAGCGCGGCCGCACAGTCTCAGGCTGGCGCCCGCGCCGCTTTGGCGGAGGTCTTGGTGGCCGAGGCTACACAAAGGGCCCGGCTGCTCGCCCCGGTGGTGCTGGCTTCGGTGCGCCAGCTGGCCCTGGCGGTTTCGGCGGTCGCGGAGGCTTTGGCAGCGGCTTTGGCGGCCGAGGCGGAGGTCGCGGTGGGTTCGGTGGAGGCGACCGTGGGGGCTTCCGAGGAGGATATGGCGGCGGTCGTGGAGGAGGAGGCGGAGGTGGAGGCTATGGTGGAGGCCGCAGTGGTATTGGCTACGCTCCCCCTGACGGCGCGCCTGCTGGTCCTCGAGGACCACGAGGTGGGTATGGCGGCGGTGGTGGGTACGGCGGAGATCGCGGCGGCGACCGTGGCGGCGACCGTTATGGCGGCAGCAGCGGCGGCGGTGACAGGCGAGGAGGAGGCGACCGGGGATCCAGCGGTGCCAACAACGAGCCGCTCGGCAGGGACCGCTACAGCGACCGTGGCGGAGGTCGGGACAGCTACAGCGGCCGTGACGAACCGCGGAAACGTGCATACGAAGGCGACAGCTACGACGACCGCAGCCAGCGCAGAAGGTATTAAGCCGCAACTCGGAAATGGCAGTCCAGAGGGTTTGTCAAGGTTACCTCCCATTTCCTCTCTTGTACCATGTTCGTCTCGAGGGTAAGACCAAGAACGCACACGCACCAAATCCGCATCAGCATCAGCCCCAGCATCAGTCTTGGAGGGTAAGCAGATTCACTCTTGCAGATGATTGGCGATGGTGTTCAGACCTCAGCAACAGCGTTTTTGCACGCACTCGGGGAGTAGAACACATTCGTGTAAAGAAGGGGTTTGATAAATAATATAACCAACACTCGACGCACATCTGCAGGTAACTCAATGGCTAGGACACGGGATAAAAAAGTTATAAACACGGAATGGCGGTTGCTGCGGCAGGGCAGTGTAGTAGGCACAGGGTAGGCACAGGTGAAGTCATTGTACTCCTTTTTTACTCTCTCTTTCTCTTTCTCTCTTTTTTTTCCGTTTTTTGCTCTCTTTCTCTTTTCCTCTCTGGGGTCTGTTGTGTCTCTTTTTTTTTTCTCGCTTGGTTCGTCCGAGTACGGGTAGGTACGTAGATACTCAAGTAGCAAGCAAGTAAGCAAGTAAGTAAGCAAGTAAGTATCCACACCGCGTCTTGTCGTTTGTGCACGACTTATCCTGTAAAGTGGGCTTTCTATAAATACACACACACATCATCCATCCGTTCAAGTCCATTGTGTTATGTTGTGTTCTGTCCACTCAACCCAAAGCGCATAGTCGCGGTTGTAGTAACTCCAGCAAAGAAGCAAGCTTGTTCATGGGTGATGCGAATATGACACTGACTGACTGCCTGCTTCGTTGACGTTTTTTTTTTCCTTTTTTGTTGCTAGGACTTCTTGTAGAGGTGAGGGTTTGTGTTGGATACTTTATCGTGTTTACTTTACAGTGTTTACTTCACAGTGTTTACTTTATATTGCATACTCCACACACTGCATATTGCATACACAGTAGGTAGGTAGCTACCAGGTACCTAATCCAAATTCATGTACGTACTGCCTACGCAGTGGTAGGTAATGCAGAAAGAAAGAAGAAAACGAGGCTTCAGAAGTGATCTAGAATGCGCTTGCGGAGATTTGCCTGCTCACTGGTTCTGTAGTGTATAGTGTGTATACAGTAGTAGTGTGGTACCTAAGTGCAGTGTGGTGGTGGTTTGGTTGGACCGGGCTAGTCTAGTTAAACATCTAAGCGCGTGTACAACAGGTTAAGCCTGGTCAAGGTAGGTTTGGCTGCCGCGAGGTGCACGCGTGCGCTAGGGATTGGGAAATTCTACGAAACCTTGTTTGTGTGTGTGTGTGAGAGAGAACAGGGTGTCTGTGCGTGTTAATTGCGTGGGGCGGGGCCGGTGGGCAAGGGAAGGTTTGCTGGGATGGTGTTGTACGGTAGGTGGAGGTGGGGCGTTTGTCCGGTATGGTATGGTATGGTATGGTATGGATGGTATGCACGACGCACACGAAGAACAGCATAATCTATATTCGTCATCTATTGCTGGAATATCCATCCATCACATCCATCCATCCATTCATGCATTCATGCATTCATTCATTCATTCATTCATTCACCTCACTTGCCCAACGTCATAAACAGCCTGTCCCCGATATCGCCCAACCCGGGCTTAATCATCCCCCTCTCGTCAATCCCCTCGTCACACCCACCAACCCACACCTCGACGCCATCCTCCCACTCGGCACACGCGCGCTCTAACCCCTCTTTCGTCGCCAGCACGCTAACCAGCAGGATGCGCTTGACGCCGTGTTCGCGCAGGCTGTCGATGGCGGCGCAGGCCGTGGCGCCCGTGGCGATGATGGGGTCGACGACGATGGCGAGGTCGGCGGGGCCGCCGCCGTGGGTCGCTGTCGGCGAGTGGTAGGGGAGGTTGTTGTAGTATTCTACGGGCTGCAGGGTGGTTTTCTCGCGGAAGAGGCCGAGGTGGTGGATTGGTACTGGGGTTGGGAGTAGTGAGGAGAGTGCCGGGACCATGGAAAGGCCAGAGCGCAGGATGGGGACCAGGGAGATGCGGGAGGGGGCGGGGGAGAGGGTGGTGGTGGTGTAGGGGTAGCCGAGGGGGGATTTGTCCTGGGTGCGTATTAGTGGGGGGGTGTGTGGAGGGTGTATGTGTGATGGTTTTGTCTTAAAGTGAAGCTGCACGCAGCATAGAATAGGATAGACCAGACGTACGATTTCGCCCTCTTGAGCAGCCAAGGCAGACCCCAAAGCCTCATACCCAACCATCAGGGCAATCTCGTGCACCAGCGTCTGCGCATCGCGGCATCCTGTCGACGCGGAGCGCAGCTGCGAGAGCTTGGCCTGCAAGCACGGGTGGGTGGAGATGTGAGCGTTCTTGGGGACAGACATGGCGGACGGCCAAGTTCAAGATCGAGGTCAAGATCAAGGTCACGGGCGTGGAAAAGACAGACGTGTATGATCTAGAAAAGACAGACGTGTATGTTCTAGCAGCAACAGCAGCAGCACAGGCTATATCGACAGCTATGATACGGTGTGTCCAGGGCGCAGGCGCGTCCAGGAGGGCAGGTGATTGATAGCAGTGGGGTAGCTCTCGTGCTGCTATCAGCTCGGCGCCGGCGAGCGGCGAGCGGCGATTGGCGGCCCATTAGACTTTGGCAATGCAGCCGTCGGAGCTTGGGAGGGCGCCGGGCCCGTTTTAACCTTGGTTGCCCTGTCGCGACGACGCTGTTTTGGCCTGCCTTCACAGACGCGGCGCGCCCATGGTGTGATTATGACAGGCCGGCAAAGCCCTGCTAACGAGTCGCGCTACCGGTCTTGCGGCTGAGATGCGGTGCTTTGCAGTGCCTTTGGGTGTCTGGCTGGGGCAGTCGATATGGGCAGTCGAACAGTCTCTCCAGCACCACGCACTGATTGAGCATTGACGGAGGAGTGACGGAGGTGCGTCATCGGCAGTGATGATCATGGCCGACAACGACGACGAGCCCACAAGGCGAGAGTCGCACTTCAACGAGCAGCGCGCCAGTTTGCGGTCGCAGTCGTCGCACGCCTCGTCCAACGCCCACTCGCGCTCGCGACACCACAGCCTGCGCTCCCAGCGTCAGAGCCTGCCCCGGACTGCCGAGGACTTTGACCTGCAGCCCAATCGAGCTGACAGCGACACTCTGCCCTCGCCGCTGGCGTCTCCCTCGCCTGCGCCTGTCGTGCCCAGGACTCGCTCCGACACGGCTATCAGTCGGGAGAAGCTGCAGAGGAAGTCGAGCAAGAGGTCAAGTATAGGCCGAGACTCGGCCACCTCGACGTCCAAGTCTCGCCCAAGAACAGCGTCAAAAGGGCGCAATTTTGAAGATCTCCTCGTTGCGGCATCCTGGGATAACCTGGACTTCCTCTCCTCGCCGCCGCCAGATATACCAATCCGAGTTGTCGACAGGGAACAGTACTGGCGTGCAAAGCTCGACAACGACGAGAGCAGTGCCAGCAATCTGGCCCAGACATCGAGACAAGCAGAGCCACGCACGCCAACCAAGCAGCGTTCGCGACGTCCATCTCTCTTCAGTCGCTCAAACGTCAGCAACTCGCCGCAATCCCAACACAGCATCACCGCCCTGCCCACCATGATCGACGACGCCAGACAGCACATCTCCGAGATGGACAGATACCATCAGTCCTTCCCAACGCCTGGAGCCCAGCGCACCTCGAGACTTCTGACTGAATTATACACAGTGTCCTATCTCGTCTTCTTTGCCATCTGGGGCACGCTGGCGCGCCTCGGCCTGCAGGCGCTGACTTTCTACCCCGGAGCGCCTGTCATCTTCAGCGAGCTCTGGGCCAACGTGGCGGGGTCTCTGATTATGGGTTTCTTCGTCGAAGACATGCGCCTGTTTCGCGAAGAGTGGGGGTCCTCCGATGACGAAGCGCCCATCGAGCAGCCGCTCGAGCAGCCAGTCAAGGTGCATCAAAAGCATGAGAGACAGCCAATCCTAGACAGGAACACCCACGCCAAAGTCAAGAAAACGATCCCCCTCTACATCGGCCTCACCACTGGCTTCTGCGGCAGCTTCACCAGCTTCTCCTCGTTCATGCGTGACGCCTTCCTGGGCATGAGCAACGATCTCTCCGCGCCGACCTACCACCCGACCTCCTCCCCTTCCACTCTTGTCCCCCGCAACGCAGGATACTCGGTCATGTCGCTGCTCGCCATCCTCCTCCTCACCACCGCGCTCTGCACCAGCGCCCTAACCTGCGGCACGCACCTCGCCGCCCTCCTCGACCCCATCACGCCGACCCTCCCCTTCCGCACAACCCGCCGCCTCACCTCCCCGCTCTTCGTCCTCCTCGGCCTCGGCTCCTGGCTCGGCGCCATCCTCCTCGCCGCCCTCCCCCCAGACTCGGCATGGCGCGGCCACGCCCTCTTCGCGTGCGTCCTCGCGCCCCTCGGCTGTCTAGCCCGCTACTACGTCTCCCTCGCGCTGAACCCCATGCTCGCCTCCTTCCCACTCGGCACCTTCGTCGCCAACATGGCCGGCACCGCAGTCCTCGGCATGGCATACGACCTGCAGCGCGTGCCGATCAGCGGGTTCGCAGGGGGCGGCATAGTCGGGTGCCAGGTGTTGCAGGGCGTGCAGGACGGGTTCTGTGGCGCGCTGACGACGGTGTCGACGTGGGTTGTTGAGATGAGGGGCTTGCGGCGCGGTGGCGCGTATGTGTATGCTGGGTGTAGTGTGGGTGTTGGGTTGGGGGTGTTGACGGTGGTTATGGGGAGTGTGAGGTGGAGTATTGGGTGGGGGGCTGTGGCTTGTGTGTGATATCTTCACCCCGAAACAAAAATATAATGGAGTACAATAACTAACCAACGACTGCGATATTTTTTGATTGGTAATGATAGTGTCGATTGAGTAGGTGTGGTTATATATATATTGAGAAAATAACGAGCGGGCTACCTAATACCCATGTTGAATCTAGGTATATCCAGATTTTGTACTTCTTCCCAGTTTCCTCAAACCCGTGACGACAGCACAGTGCCTCACCTCACCTCACCTCACCCCGACTTACCTCAGCACACCACAACCCAGAGTTGCGGATTTGGATCATGTGTCTAAATCTACTGTCATAAAGCAGCACCCAAGCGCGGTAGAAACCTAGATGCAAGCCTCCGCTCTACCTGTTGTATATCGAGTTATTCCTTGCTACCTACGCAGTGCCATTACAAAGGGTGAAAGTAAAGTGCATAAAACGCACCGCACCGCACCGCACAGCACAGCACCATCTCAGAGCATGGCGATGCAGCATGATTCATACATACTGCAGAGCACTACAGACGCGCAAGTGTCGGTCGCTGCGCAAGGCACTGCGCCAGGGTGCTCACGCGAGGCGAGCAGGCAGCGCAGTGCTTCGTAGCACGTACATAACAAGTAGCTACCCGGTAGGTAGGTAGCACGACGGCTCGCAGGATCTGTTCCATGCCTACTCTGTACCCAGTGCAGTTCCTATGTATGTACACTATTCCCATGCCAGCGCGTCGGGACCGCTGCCAAGAAGGGGGTTTGGAAAAAAAAGAAAAAGCCGAGTGGGAGGCGGCGAATCAGGCTGCAGGGCTGTCCGCGTCGGAGGCTGTTGTCCGCATGCTGTGCTGCAGCCTGCCAGAGCAGGGTGGGAATAAGACGGAGTGGAGTGATGTGTGTTTTCCCAATCAGAAGTCGTGTCGTGTGCAGGGTTTGGGGCGGATTCTAGTCCTATCTTGTCTTGAACCTGTCTTGTCTTGTCATGTCCAGTCCTGTTCTTGTGGTCGTGAGTCTTGTTTGACATTCGACACTGCCGCTGAACGCCGCTGTACCACCGCCCGTGCTGACGGCTTTGCTTTGGGAAGAGAGTCGTTGCTTGTGCGCGTTTCTTCTGTGGTCTTGCTTCGGTGGCGAATAAGCACGCTTTCTTTCCACTATCGACTACGCGGTGAATACGAAGGACTCGGGCGCGCAAGGCTCTGGCACGATACTTGCTCCTGCTCTGCCTGGCGCCGGCTACTACTCGCACACGACACACGACACACGACACAACCCTGACACTGCACTGACACTGACGGGCATCTCGACCGCATACACCCAACCAACACCACACCACATCACACCGCACCGCACGCAGACCACACCCCGGCTGGCGCCCCCACCACCACCGCCGCCATGTTCGAGCCCAGCAAACCCAAGATCAAAACGCGCACCGTCACCATCCTCAAGAAAGTCGCCCCGCCCACACCGCGCACACCCTCGCAGCCCGGGCGCACACTCGGAAGCAGCAGCAGCGCAGCGCGACCACGCGCCCCCACTGCGCCCACAAACCGGTACCAGCTCTCCTCATCATCCTCGTCGACGTCCACAGCGCAGCGCCCACGGCCCGCGCGCGAGTCCCCCGCCGTATCCAACATTCGCAAGCGCAAGGTCACGCCCAGCACGCCGCCGCTGTGGGCGAGCAGCGACTCGGAGAGCGATGACGGGAGTGATCGGTTTGGGGGGAGTAAGAGGTTCAAGAGCAGCAGTATTGAGCCTGTGGGGAGTAATCGGCAGTTGGAGCCGGATTTGAGGAGGTGTATACGGATTCGGAGGGAGGATGAGGCGAGGGGGGTGGTGGTTGGGCAGAGTGGGCAGGTGGGGGAAGGGACAAGAGACCAGGCGAGAGAACAGATGGACGGGCAGACGACAGAACATGCAAACGGCCACACAAGAGATCAAGCAAATGGACACACGAACGGAACATCAACAGGCACCAAAAGCGACCGCGCGCGGCGAGGCAGCCTCACACACGGCCTGCTCATGACAAGAGGCGACTTTGCAAAAAACTACAAGCCTGCATGGCCGGGCCCAAACAAGCACCCCAACCTCGAACTGCAGTACCCCAGCCCGTTGCCCCCAGAGTCATTTGAAGCCAAAGTCCCCACCGACCCCTCCGAATACAACCCCCTCGGCGACATCCAGTTCACCATCGAAGAAATCATCGCGCACTTCCTCCCCGCCGACGTATCGCTCGACCTCTCCTCGGACGCCACCGGACCCGTACGAAAACTCAAGCGCGCAGCCGCCAGCGGCACCTTTGCCGACTACCAGCTCGAGCTGATCCGCTTCAACAAGCTCGTCAAGTCCAAGCTGGCCGACGGCACCATCGCCGCCAAGATGGACTCGATGCACGCCCTCCCCCTGTCGCTGGTCAAACACATTACCCAACAAACCTACTCGCGCATCGTCTCACCGCTGTCCCACAAACTGCGCAAAGTAAAAGGCAAAGAAACCACCTACGGCGAACTGCTCCCCATCTTCGTCCATCGCATCTTCGCCCAGACAGGGCTGAACAGCAGCCACACCTTTGTCGACCTCGGGTCCGGCGTCGGCAACGTCGTCCTGCAAAGCGCACTGCAGACAGGCGCCGCCAGCTGGGGCATCGAGATCATGGACCTAGCCGCCTCCCTCGCCTCGAAACAAGCATCAGAGCTGCGCGCCCGCGCCCGCCTATGGAACCTCGACATGGGCGCCATGCACCTGCTCCACGGCAACTTCCTCGACACCCCCGCCATCGACAGCGTGCTCTCCCGTGCCGACGTCGTCCTCGTCAACAACAAGGTCTTTGGCGAGGCCCTCAACAATGCCCTCTTGCAGAAATTCCTCGACCTTAAAATCGGCGCCCGCGTCGTCAGCCTCGAGAGCTTCGGCGGCGGTGTGAGCAAAGGCGTGAGGAGCGAGCAGAGCATCGCCGGCCTGTTTGACGAAGAGAGGTACGAGAGTGGCACTGATTGCGTATCCTGGGCTGGTGAGAGCGTCGAGTATTTCATCGCTACCAAGGTGAGGTAGGGCGGGGTGGGGTAGATGGACTTTGCTTTCTTCACGGGCTGCGTATAGACAGGGCGTTCCACCACAAGATCGAGCTGTTGTAGGTTGCAAAGAGTGAGGTTGAGGATAGTGGTCTGGTCTGGTCTGGTCTGGTCTGGTCTGGTTGGTCTGGTCTATTATGGTCTTGGTCTGGTCCGGTTTGTCCTGATCTGGTGGTCTCGGTCTCGGTCTGATTATGTCCTGGTTACATCCTGATCCTGGTCCTGGTCTTGGTATCGGTGTCTTTGGGAAAGAACAAGGAACAAACTACACATATTTGTACTATACACATACCCTCATCACACATTCACAAACATTCACACATTAGAAAATTCCCTTATCACACACATTCACACGTTAGAAAAATACCCTTGTACCGCTTCGACGGGGCATATTTATATATACAATCGCACAATCGCACAATCTTACAAAATGCACACAAGCACACTCTTCTCTCACTGCCACTGCCACTATCTGGATCGAATCCGGGTCAGAAGGCATCCAGGCCAGAAACACTCTCTCGCTCGAGACAAACACGGTATAGCTGCCTGGCTAAAAGTATCCGATTGGAGTCAATGCTCTGCAGTACAATACAATACAATACAGTTTAGAGCAGAGATATCTAGTGCAGAGCAGAGAAGAGGGAGAGGAATCTAGTGCTAAGTGCAGTGTAGTTTGTTACCCGTGCGTGCGTGAGGCTGTGTTGTGTTGTGGTGATGGGATGGTGGGATGACGTGGTATCTTGGTTTTTCGTGGTTTTGGTTTATAGGGTTTCTTTTCTTGGTTTGTGTCTTTTTTCTCTTGCTTGCTTTCTTTTTTTCTTCTTTCTAGGTTCCTAGGCTGTAGTATGTAGAGAAGAATAGTCAATAGAGAATCACGCAATAGAGAACAGGACGTTAGGGTTATAGAAGGTGTGTATAATATTCTAGTCTATAGAATAACACTATAAACTTTTATAATTCTATAATAGAGGTAGAAAGTACAGGTAAAAAGCAGGAATAGTAGAGATGTATGTACAAGTAAATAACGTTTATTGGATTATACTAGATTCTAGCACTATTTCTCTTCTCTTCTCTTTTCTCTTTTTCTTCTTCTTAGTATATATAATGCTTTTAAGCTTATATATCTATATACCTAGTTAACTAAATAAAGAAAGAAAGAAAAAATAGATATCTAGACTTCTAAACTCCTTTAATATCTGCACTGTTCTTCTACTCTATTCTATAATTGACATTCTTTATAGTTAAAATCCTACTAGCTGTATATATCTGTATATAGCTTCCTACTACTCTTCCCTTTCTCTTCCCCTTTCTCTCTCCTCCCCTCTATCTCCCCTCCCATCTCTTCCCTTCCCTTGGCTCTACTTCTACTAGCGCAACCCAGAGCGGTAAAGGAGACAAGGCAGCATACAATAGAGAGTAAGATCAAGACTTAAGACTTATACTGAGACTTGAGACTTAAGCTGCGACTTAGCTTAAGTAGAAGATGTGACTGTAGTTACGATGAAAGTTATAATGTTGACTATACACACATACGCACCTATCATCACCCCTATCAATATTAATACCTAAGAATAACCCACGCAACCAACTCCGGTATTTCTTAAAACCCCTAAGACCCACAAGCCTACAACTCACAACTCCAAACCCCCTAGAACTCACGACCTAAATAAAACCAGATTTTTTTCCCAAGCCTAACGGCCAAAGCCTAAAGCCTGAGATCTAGATCCAGATCCAGATCCAGACCCAGACCCAGATGAATACTACCACCAACGCCGGAAAATCAAAGGCGGCGATTATTAAGTGGTGGGAACAGCAAACAGCAAACAGCAAACAGGGAGGTATGAGGGGGGTTTTGGACGCTGGATGCTGGACGCTGGATATCGACTATCAAATGCTGGATATCGACTAGCAAATGCTGGATATCGACTACAGCCTACTGAACGCAAAGTACCAGCCCCGAGCCAGCCTTATCGTACGGTACAGCGGTACAGCAGCACACGACACACACACACTCACTCACACACACGTCATCGACTTAGCATAGATGAAGCAGTTTTATTCTTCAAGAATCGACAAACGAACATCTGGACAGTGTGTATATGTCATATTATATCATATCATATCATGACATTCATCTTAATAGAACTTTGCATTTTGCATTTCCATTTTGCATTTTTCGTTTCCATTTCATTCGCCTCTTTGAATCCTTTTTTTCCTGTTCCTCGCCGCATCCTCGCTTTGTCATGTAAACGCAACGCAACGCAACGCAGCATAAAACAGCGTAGTGTAATGTAATATAACGTGATATAATATATATAAAGCAAAACAAGCCAAAAGATTGTGGGTATATGCGATGCGATGCGATGCGAGGAATCTAAAGAACGTCACCTGCTGAGAAGAAGAAGAAGAATAAAAGGAAAGTGACGAGCCAGAGGAGACTCCATGTATGTATGCATGCTAATAACAGACCAGTCAACCGACCAGACGATACGGGGTTGAGTCGGGTAGAAGGGGGGGGGGGGGAATGTTTTTTTAAATGCAGCGCTAAATAAAGATAAGACGGATGGCGCGATGTTCTTTTGCGGTCCCTAGGGTTTGTACACGAATGGAGGTGGGGAGGGAGGTGTGGCGGGACAGCGAGGAGGTAGAGTGAAGACGTCAATCGCCAGAAGACGTCAATCGTTAAAAGACATCGATCGCTGAAAACCGGAAGACGTCAAGCGCTAGAAGAAGACGGCAAGCGCTCCCAACCCAGCCATGCCCATCACCGCCGCCTGGGCCTTATTGGCAGCTCCGCTCTGCACAGTTGGACCGCCCGTGCGTGTCGGATTGGCGCTGCCCGCGTCGTCACCGCCGCCGCCGCCAACATCCGTGGGATCCACGTATGTGATGACGGTCGACGTCGAAGGGCGGCCCTCAGCATCCGTGGTGGTGAGCAGGCGGACGCTCGAGACGCGGCCGCCGCCGGGCGTGTACGTGGTCAGCAGGGTGCTGCCGCGCTCGTTGGTGGTGGTCAGGACCTCGCCGCGGGTCGGGGCGTAAATTGCGGCCGAGGTGACGGCGATGCTGCTGCCGCGCTCGTCGGTGGTGGTGCGGATCACGGCGGGCCGGACCTCCTGCGTGGTGACGGCGACGGTGCTGCCGCGCTCGTTGGTCGTGGTGCGGGTGACGGTGACGCTGACGGAGGCGGTGACTTCGGACAGGACCTCGCTAGTCTGGATGACGGTGCTGCCGGCGGTGTTGGTGGTGGTGACTTCTACGGGGACCAGGACGGGGCGCGAGGATGGCGAAGCGGCGGGGGTGACGACGGGCGAGTCGGCAGAGGGCGAGGACAGCTGGGTGTTCTCTAGCGGCTGGCTGGACGGCTGCGGAGTGGACTCTGGGGCGCTGGAGGACGGCTGGTCGGGAGTCTGGCTGGGCGGCTGGCTGGGTTGGGCGGTGGTGGTGCCGTTGGAGGGCGCGACCTGGCGCTTCTTCAGGTCCTGGACGGCGGCGACGATCAGCTTGGTGGCGAGGGCGGGGCTGCTGTCGTGGACATGCTCGACGCCGCGGCGGT
This sequence comes from Stagonosporopsis cucurbitacearum, assembly GCA_016920805.1. Classification (NCBI taxonomy): domain Eukaryota; kingdom Fungi; phylum Ascomycota; class Dothideomycetes; order Pleosporales; family Didymellaceae; genus Stagonosporopsis; species Stagonosporopsis cucurbitacearum. The sequence continues at coordinate 136,451 of JAFEKD010000011.1, read as the reverse complement.
GGGACTCGAAGACGCCGGCCTTGAACTTGCTGAGCGAGTTGAGCGCGGCCTGCAGCGACTCCTCGGGGAGCACGTTAAGCAGGTCCTGGAAAGCCTCGTGGGCATTGGCGTAGATGGAGGTGCTTGCGTCGAGCGTCTGGGTCGAGGGCTGCTCTGCAACCGCACCGCCCAGCAGCGGCAACGCCAACAGGGGGATGAGGAACGAACGCATCGTGGCCTGGAGGCGGAGCAGAGGTGAGGGTGAAGGCGAGTCTTAGCACGAGTCTGCAATGGCTGTCAGCAAGGCATCAAATGTGCCATGGCCGCCGTCGCCACCGCCGCCGCCGCCGCCATCATGTGTGCAGCGAGCACGTCCTGCAGCGAGCATCTCCAAGGACGTATTGCCGCATCAGGCAGCTGTTGTGGCCTCGTAGATAATCGGCGGCTGGGGTGCTCAGCGGAGTTACTTACACGAGGAACCCGAACCACTCGGGCGCGGACGGGACGCCACAGGCAATCTAGCAGGGCGAATGGCACCAAAGTTGGCTGCAGCGATCAAAGCAGCAGTAGATTGGGACAAGCGAACGTGTGTTGGAACAGAAACGGCAGCGACAGTGCAGGTCAGCAAAGGCAAAGGGCACGAGAATGGCGGAGCAAAGGGAGTGCAGCGACGCAGAGGGCGCCGTCTGGGGCTTTTGATGCTTGCACAAGCCTACACGCGATACGAGCCTACGAGGCCAGCGCTGGACGCCCGTCGCTCCCAGCCCGCACGCAGCCCGGTGTCTAGCTCCTGGCTGCCTCTCCAAAGTCTCCACCATGACGACGGAGCGGCCTTGGAGCGTGTTGACTGTTGGTTGTTGTCGACTGTCGACTGCATCCTTTGCCCTGCCCATACTGGCCCCTCCATATACCTGCGTGCCTGCACACCTGCACTGCTCGTGCCAGCACACTCCCCTCACCACCTCACAACAGCCAGTCTCTGCCGGCCTGAAACCACCCAAGGTATCAAGGCCTTTGCCACTGCCCTCCCGCGACACCACTCCTGCCCATCACCCCATCCCTGTCGGGGACGTCATGAGTGGAGCGCGTCGCTGGCCCGAAAGAGCGTGTTTGGGCCTTGTGGCCGTCAGCCTCCGGCACAGTTGTTGAGCCACGAACGGTGAACGGCTTCAGGTAGCGGGCTGTAGCGAGGCGTGGCGAGGCAACTAGGGACATGAATTCTGTATAGCACACTCCACCTAGCAGACCCAACACCATCATCACCACCATCGCGAACAAACCTGCTTTTCTCTCCCCCACCCCTTGCCTCGCCCTACCGTTGCACTCCTCGTACTCCTCCTCCTCCATCTTGTGCCCCTCACCCAACCCCCTTAGCAGCTACTCACACTCCCCCTCCCCGTACCGCAAAGGCCTCGCCACGGTCCTCGCACCGAAGCTGATTCTCGCCGGGCCTACAATACGGCCCTGCATCGCGATTGTCGCGGACGCAGTGAGCCCTAGCAAACGCAGTGAGCCAGAGCGAAGCGCAGTGAGCATACACAACCGTGCTAGTCGCACCAAAACCAGCCTAGTCTCAATCTAAACATAGCAATAGGGACCGGCTGCACATCATCCGAGCCGTCCAATCAGCGTGCAGCAAGTTACAAAACGCTAGGGTAAGTATGTAATGCACTACGCTGGCGTGGTTGCAGATGCCGTCTTGATTCTTGCGCATGCAGTAGCAGGCAACGAACAGCGAGTGGGGGAGTGAGGAGTTTGTTGCTGTGCTTGAGCTGAGGCTGGAGATTGGGGAACGCGCTTGGATGCTTGATTGTTTGATTTCCGATTTCCGATTCTCGATACTCTACTCTATTATTGGAACTCGTGACTCGTGACTTGCAACTTCGGCTTGTTCCGATATAACAGAAAATTAGAGACTACATAGTAAATAGTAAATAGAAAATCCTACTACAGACAAGATTAGATAAGACAAAACACGACATACATGACGAGACCAGACCAGACCAGACCAGACTACGCGCTGTGTTGCCTGTCTGTCAATCAACCAACCAACACCCACAAGACCAGACTAGATGCACATCTCACATACGAGCGTGCAGTTTTTTTTTCTTGTTTTTTTCAACGGTATTAACGAGATTATTATTACTACTACTACTACTGCTACTACTGCCAGCCAACTGCCGTCTCGCATATACATCGTCCAAGACGGCTTTCCCAAATTGTCAAAACTAATCCACTCCTCTCCACCAAATCCACCACCAAATCACCACGCGCGAGAGCCAGACGCGTCCATCCCAAGCCCGCCCTTCCTTCTCTCTCTCTTCAAAAGCCGACACCTTACAAACGTGGTATCCAGAATCGAAAACCGGCAAACTCCACAAGCCGAAACACTGTAGCAGCACAACGCTCTACTGTACATGATCGTTAATAAGACCCTTACTGGGTCGAGGTAGGTGGAGGCGACCTCGATGGTGATGGTGTGCCCCGTTCTGGTGACCGCGTGAAGCTTCTCGCCGGCGCAGCCAGGATCTCAGCAATGGCTGGAGACGGCGCGTGGAGGACGGGATGAGACGTGGTAGTGGGCGTCTTGGGAGCTTCCTGGCTGGATTGCAGTACCTGGCTAATAGGAGCAAACGGCACAGGCTGCTGAATCACGGGCGACGGAGGCTCTGGAGTGGGCTCCGCAGCGGTTTGAGTCACTGCCTGTGTTGCTGCTGTTGGCTGTATGGTCGTTGCCGAGTCCTCATGCTTCAGCGCAGGCGCAGCATCGATCGCGGGTTGCGTGGCCGGCTCTTCAGGTATGGCTGCCGGGACAGGGTTGGCCGTGGCGGGCGGGGGACCAGCAACGCTACCGACAGATTGTTGTGCTTGGACACTCGCCCCCACGGGCGAAGCTGGCTTCGTCTCGGATGATGGAGCGACTGATGCAGCATGACTCGTTCCCGTGGGGGTGGCTTCGTTGAATGTTGTGCTCATGGATCTCGGAGCATCAGCAGAGCGATCTCGGATAGGAACGCTATCTCGAGGCCTCATCAGATTATGCGGATGAGCCGCACTGCTCATACTGCCAGGAGGGCTCTTAGCTCGCTCCCTCTTGTCGGCTCGTTCACGGTGATCCTGCCTCATTTTGTGAAACCAGTCAAAGGTACCCTTCTTGTCTGACGAGCGATCGCTATCCGGCGGGCTGCCGAACACCATCGATGACTCGGACCCCTGGTTCGATTCGAATTGCCCACTTCGACGACCGCCCGTAGCCCAGCCTGAGCTGCTGCCGAAAGAGCTCATGCTCTTGTCACCACCAGGTACTGACCCATGCAAGTCAGTCTGGCTTGCCGTAGGTGTTGTCTTGCTCTCACCACGCTTGTGTCCCTTCCAGAAACTGCGCTTCTCCTTGTCCTTCTCCAGAAGTGTGGGCTCGTCGTTGAGCTCAGCTTCCGAGTATTCAGTCGCCGTAGAGTGAGAGCGGAACGAAGCCGACGGGGACATGCTGGGCTTCAGCGTGTTACCAGAGTTGCGGGAGGAGAACGTCTCGTTGCTCGCCTGTGGAAGCGCTTCTTTCGAACCGCTGGCGTGTGACTGAGACGCAAATGGGGCTTGTGGTGGGAACAGGGGAGACGAAGGTGCAGGGGCCACGCTAATGGCATCGAGGCTGGCGAGTTGTCCCGTCAAGGAGGTGGTCGAGCTGTGAGCGCTAGGAATCTGACCAGAGGGAAGTCTCTTCTTCTGCAGCTTGTTCGGCTTACGACCGTCCTTATCTTTCCCATCCTTCACGTCAGACGGTGATTGCGAAACCTTTGCAAGTATCTGCGTGAAGGTGCGAACAGCAGGGGTAGGCTCGGTCGACAGACCCGAGTCAACTGGCGCTTCAACAAATTCGGATCGTTCGCGGGTTGGAGTCAGGTGAGGGCTGCGGCGTCCCGTGCCTTGAGCGGGAGGAGGATGCAACGCGTGTGCTGCCTGGACGGAGGCGGGTGGGGGTCCAATGGGAGTGTTCTGTTCACTGGGCGGGACGACACCAGGCGTTGACGGCGGAAAGGCTCCAGGGATAGTATTCAGCGCAGGAGTATCCACAGGACCCTTAGGCTGTTGTCCTGTTTGCGCAAATGCAGGTTTCGGAAGCTCAATTTTGCCTGGAGGAAGCGTCATAGCACGCTTTGGCACGCTTTCCTCCGGCGCTGGCTCCTTCTGTGCACTGACAGGCGCTGGGTCTGGGGCTTTTTGTATATCGGTTTGAGGTTGCCCGGGTTGGTTAAGATTGGCTGCGGCAGACTCGATTGTGTTTGGCGACAACAACGCTTTTCCTTCCTCTGCAGTAGGCGTCGACGGGCCTGAGGGTTTATTCACAAAGCGAGGGCTGTTGAGTGCCGGGGATCGTTTCGTCGGCAACGTATTGCTTCTGTGCACGCCAGATGCGGGCGGCGTGACGAAGCCTGGAGTAATCGGGCTGGGAATAGCTCCAGAATGACGTGAACGCTTGGACGAGGTTGACACGTTCCTGCGCACACCACCGTACCTGCGCAGACTGTCGGCACCTGCACTCGATGACGTGGATGCCGAGCGGTTGACGCCTGAATTGTTCCTCCCAGGCGTAGTAGGGGTTCGCACTTGTGGTGTATTTGGTCCACTCTCGATTTGCTTTACAGTACCTTCGTCGACAGCAGTGCCTTCCATACCAATCAAGAAGTGGTCCTGGTTGTCAATGAGAAATATGAGCACATCCTGATTCAGTCGATAGTCTTGTGGAGACATGTCGTGCTGTGGATGCGAGAGGATTCCAGGTTGGAAGATTGCTGCCAAGTTGGATGTTGTCATCTTATTGACATCGGCCTTTGCAGCAAAGACTGCGAGTAAATCCAGAATGTACAGAAGCAGTTGTCGATTCAAGGAGGGCAAGCTCTTGATCGAATGCTGGTAGTTGCGTACAGCTGCGTTTGGATCGAAGCCTCCGATCGAAGGTGCTTGGCCTTCAATCTGACCAACGGCCTCGGCTTGATGGTTTCGCAGTGGCTGTCGGAAGCTGTCGTAGTTGTCGAGAGGAATGATGGGCTCTGGCAGATGATTGAAGTACCGACGCAGGATGTTGGCTGCGTCATGGACGGTGTAGCCTGTCCAGTCCAGGCCCTTGCCGTATCGTGGTGGGGTGTCAAACGCAATCTTCAGCTCCTTGATCCTCTTTTCTGAGCCTGCTAGCCGGAAGATGCCCTCGACGTCAGTTGCTGGAGGTTGTTAGCAGCTGACAAGCAAAGGCTTGCGACGAGCACGATGGAAAAAAAAAACCAACCTTTCTCTTTTAAAAACACGCCGCATTTTGCGACCACGATGGGAACGTAGCCGTATATATAGCTTTCACCATGTTCGTTGAACAGTGATATGGCGACGTTGGCGTAGGGTATGCTTGTGATGAGGGGTACACCGAATATGCCCTGTGGTACAGTTTCTGCTTCACGAGTATGAGCTTGTATTGCACGAGAGAGCGGGGAGCAGATAGGGCTCGGCTGCTAGAACCCAGATGGGACTCTGGCTTGTCTGGTTCAGCTGGCAGGCACAGCTGATGGCAGACAAGCAAGCAGAGAGCTCGCCGACTGGGATTGAGCTCGTTGGCGGCTTACCTTTCTGTTCTTCCTCCTTCTTGACAGCGCGTTTGCTGAACGTCTTCCACCACGAGGTCAGGTCGCGTTTCGCGGAGACAGGCTCGTTGGCGGCGAGGGGCGCGGGCTGAGGCTCGCCGTTGCGCACGCGCGGCGTGTGGGGTTGGTGCTGCGTCGCAGCAGGCATGACAGGCAGGCAGCAGCAGCAGCAGGAGGCAGGTCTTCAGGCGCAGGATGAGGGCGGGCTGGAAGTGATCGCTGCGTGCGGCAGAGTCGAAGCAACGCAGGGTGGGCCCGCAGAGTGGGCTGGCAGGCGGAACAGGGACGGGGCCACTCTGTGACGTCGCAGGGTAGCGAGCGGACGAAGCGCAGGGCTGCGGGGCTGGCGCTGGGGGTGGCGCTGGTGCAGGTGCAGGTGCAGCGCAGTGTTGCTGGCACAGGAGGGCAGGCAGGGCGAGCGAGGTTGCGAGGGCCACTGGGCGGGCGAGAGCTGTGCGGCGCGTGCGGTGCGGTGCGGTGCGGTGCGGTACGGTTGGCGGGAGCTGGTACACTACGGGCTCGTGGGCAACGCGACGTGTGGTAGCGGCAGCGCGGCAGCAGTCAGGGCAATGCGACAGGCCGCAGGGGCAGCAGAGCAGGGCGCGAGCGAGGAGAGGGCAGTCTGCGCCAGGCAAGGTGCAGAGGCTGCACGGCTGCGGCGGCGGCGACGACGTCAAGAGAGCAGGGCTGGCGGCTGGCGGCTGGCGGCTGGCGGCTGCAGGAGGCACGTCTCGCAGCAGCAGTGCGCGCAGCAGTGGGTGGTGAGCGCTGGGGATGGAGGACGGGCCCTTGGCGAGCGCTGCGCTGCACTGCGAATCCAGGCAACACGGCACCCAAGGTCGTCTGACGTCCAAACACTGCGCAGGAGCGTGCTCTAGATGCTGGAGCAGCGCCGACAGACGGGCGATCAGCAGCAGCAACAGATGCAGATGCAGATGCAGATGCAGTGGAGAAATGGGATCAATAAGAGAGCAGCTGTTGCGCTGTCGTCGCTGCTCATTACTCGGCCCAAGAATAGGTAGCAGTAGAGCTGCCACTTGGCGCTCAAGAGCTCGCACAGGTACAAGCGCGTCGCCGGAAATGAGAAGACGCTGGTGTACCTATCAGACTACCCACCTAACAGTGATAGTACTGTGTATCATGACTGATCCGTCAGCGCGGGTCCCAACTCGAGGCTGCGTTCTGGATCGAAGCCGCCGCCTGCCGCTCTCGGTGGCCGTGGGCCTGCGAGCGGCAGGTGCAGCCGTCGTGCGGTCTGAGCGTCTGGGCGCTCCTTCCCCAAGCTTCACCAAAAAATAGCCCAGCAGCACCGCACGTCATACCATCGACAGCAACTGCACCAGCCGTTGATACACACGACACACATATACTCTCCCTCTTTCTCCACACCTCCCCCTCCCGTCGCACACATACTCCACTATGGACCAGTACGTGCACCATATCCCCAAACGCATCATGATAGGTGCAGCACTAACCACTTCACATAGACTTACACAAGGCGAGCAGCGTGAGCTCCAGACCCGCATGGAGAAGAAGCAGATGAAGGAGTTTATGAACGTATGCAATCATCCACTGCGCGCTCATCGCGGCCAATGCATGCACCGAGCATGGACACGGAACTGACAGCCCCAGATGTACTCCAACCTCGTCCAGCAATGCTTCGACTCGTGCGTCAACGGCTTCGAGAGCAAGTCGCTCACCTCGCGCGAGGAAAGCTGCGTCATGCGCTGCGTCGACAAGCACATGAAGGCTTCGCAGCGCCTTGGTGACCGCTTCCAGGAGCAGAACGCTGCCATGGCACAGGGTGGTCTGCCCGGCCGATAAACTGCTTGGAGAGACTGAGTCGCTCCATTGCATAGAATTTGTACAATATAGGGATTGGGTTGATCTGGGGCGCATGCAAAAAAAAATCATCACCGGCAAGCATGCTTTGTATAACGAATGACAAAAATCTCAAGCAATTCGCGTGTCGCCATGCGTGCATGGCACCTTGTCTGGTGCTACATTCAGCACGGCAGCATGATCATAGAATCTAGCATTTTGCGTGTCTTTGTACAAGTGACTGCTCTGGGGGTCAGATAGCCTGCACAGTGAATATGGCGGCCACTGACGGAAAGAAACATAACACAGGCATTGAAGCATACTACATCAAGCAGGCCTTTCCGCTGGCACGTATTCTTGTCCATGTCTTCACAAGGCTTGTAACCTAGCGTGATAGTGTAACACTTCTTCTGCTCAGACTTGCTGTGAATGACACGACCATGTACTTTTGGCTAAGTTATCTATCGAGACAAAGACTACAAAACTCGCAATGCCAGCGCTGCCTCTCACATATTCTCTACACAGCACAGCCTCAAGACGTCGCAGGCGTGCCTCATGATCTGCTTGATCGGGCCTTTGAACATGCAGCATCGATAAGATTGTCCCGCGATGCTGTGGCGCACCATTCGGTCCAAACGTCAGGTCAGCCCCTTTGGGACGCAATCCACCCCAGAAATGGTGAAGCTGCAGCTCTAGACCTATGGATGTTTCACGCAAGCTGTGGCTGTGCAGGACGGGACACATCAAGAACGAGGTCATGAGCCAAGCCTTCCCAGATTGGCCTACGTCACAATCTCCAGCCTGTTTACCCTGCTTTGCTCCAGCCCACGGCAACAACCCCTTATATAACGCTTCACATTCTCTTCCCCTTCTGATTCACAAGCAAGCACATCTCCAAGCTGAATCACGATCCAAAAAGCCAGAACACAACTATACCAACAAACCAATACACATCAAACATGGGTCTTCTCTGGACTAAGCAGTGGGGCGGAAGACACGGTGGTTAGTACAACTCTTGATTATTGCTCGCCTGGATAACTCGGAAGCTAACAACATGTTCCAGGCGGTGGTATTGTCGCTGACAGGCATGGTGTCCGCCGCGCTCCCTTTAGGATCTCCTGTGGCCGCTTCTCCTGCTTCCGCTAGGTAGTCGGCACCTATTCCTTGACGATGTTACGACTTGTATGCTGCCGCTGCTTCCGTTGACATGGCTTCTTGCTGACGACCCTAGTTTCCTATTTCTCTTTTCACGGCGCGGTAATGCTACAGCGAAGGCGTTAGCATGGCGATACTGCAGGTGTCGCATGATAGTGATGGATATGATTGACATCGTTGCCACAAGACCAGGTCAGCGGTGTTTACCCTCGACCAGAATGTCTTCGTGCTACAGCGAACATATCCGGTCCAAGTCTCACATACCTCTGTACTATGTAGTATAATGCCAATCATCAACAACAACCTATTCCCACTGATGCGCGGCCTTTTGGCACCTCAATGAATAAAACTCCTGCAACATCACGCCAGATGTTTTCACATCGTGATGCCTGTGGCCATTACGCCTGGAAATAGTGCACTATGAAACCCACTCAAGCCAGCGCGTAAACCTGATGATGTCATGCCGTCGTGTAAAACAAAATCCCCGTCACAGCCACAGATCGTGATCCACAATTCCTACCATGCGTAACACGAGAATTGGCGGGGTTGCGCCGTGACGAACAGCAAAGTTCCCAGCACGCCTCATGGGTAAACACCGTCAAGGCCACAACCGAGACACAGCAGCAATATGCGCTCTATTCTCATCATCAACCCAAACTCGACAGTGTCCATGACCGACGGCCTCAAGCCGCTGGTCGATGCACTGCAGTTCAAAGACGTCAATCAGCACCGCTCACCATCGCACCCCAGCAACTAACCGCAGCTAGACCACCCACGCGTACTTCACCGCACCAGATGGCGTCAAGAGCATCAACAACGAAGACGATGCCCGCGAGTCCGTCAAGTACTGTCTACCCACCCTGCGCCCGCTGCTCGATCGCTACGACGCTTTCCTCGTAGCGTGCTACTCACAGCACCCGCTTGTGCCGCTGCTAAAAGAGGAGCCGGCGATCAAAGCGGCGCGCAAGCCCGTCACAGGCATCTTCGAGGCCAGCGTGGGCGCGAGTCTGCAGGCAATTCACCCGGACGAGAAGTTCGGCATTGTGAGCACGGGGAAAGTGTGGGAGGATATCCTTACCGAAGCTACAGTGCAGTTTCTTGGTACGGGAGAGAGTGCTGGCAAGCGCTTTGCGGGTGTTGAGACGACGGGGCTGACTGCAACGGGCCTGCATGATGCGCCGGCTGAAGAGGTCAGGCAGAAGATGAAGGATGCTGTTAAGCGGCTGCTCGGAAAGGGCAAGGTGGGTGCGATTTGTCTGGGCTGTGCGGGTATGGCTGGTATGGATCAGATGGTTAGGGAGGCGTGTATCGAGGAGCTGGGGCAGGAGGAGGGGCAAAGGGTAAGGATTGTAGATGGTGTGATGGCTGGAGTGGCATGGCTAGACGGTGCTGTAAGAGCTGGCTTTTAGGCGGAGTAAATATAGCTTTTGTTTTGCGCTTCAAGTCGTCTTGCTTGTACTGGCTGTGTTGTGATGGATGAGCAGCTCGGAAATGACGTACGGAATTGATTGAACAACCTAGCTCCACTTCGAGCTCCGCATCATCAACGACATCCCTACTGCAGCTCACAAACATAACTACACCTTGGATCCTAATTCTGTCCAGAACTTTATTCATCTACTCTGCTATTGATTATGACAAGTAATCCCACCGGTAGTCTGCACGCGCTTCCTAATGAGCTCCTCATCCAGATTGCCCATCATCTCGACACTGACGCTCCCTCGGTCGCCAAGTTCACCCACGAGCCCTCGACTGACTTGACAAACTCAAAATACACACCTCTAAAGGAGTTATCCCGAGTGTCATGGCGCTGGAGAAAGATCATCCTCCCCATCCTATTCAAGGCTGTTAGAGTGTCGCTCGACCCAAGCCCGCAATGGGTGCCTTTGGATGCTCGGCTTATCGAAAGCATGCAAGGCCAGCTATCCTCCTTGAGCAATCATGAGTTCATGATCTACACCAAGATGCGTAGCAAGTTCAAGAGCAGCTCTGCGTTTGCTTTCGACCAAGCGTTCGACGATGTCCTCATCAACCTGTGTAGAATCCAGGAAGGCGATGAGTTCTTAAAGTCGTCACCGACGACCCTGTGGCTTCCGCATCTCACCAGCAGCTTCGCAGAGTTTAATCGCATAGTATCCAAACATCAGCTCAAGCAGCACATCAAAAGCGTCGTGGTACAAACCAACATAGAATACGGTCTACGCCATGTAGCAACCGCTGATGCACCCCTAGCCCGCGCGGTCGCAGAAATCTGGGATCAAATATTTACAGCCCTTGACCCTTCACGGGTTGTCGTTGCCGCTCCTCCTGCAACCCTCGCCGGTCTCCTCGACACGCAACTCCTCAGCTCCGACACCTGGGCATTCGACATGAAAACGCACTACATGGCGCTCGCCCTCACCCCTTCCTCAGTCCCTCCCCACCACCATCCCAGCCCCACCTGCCGGCCCAACAACCCCTCTCTCATCCACCGCCGCCCCTGGTCATCCCTCAGCTACAACGAAGGCTCCTCCATCCCCGCCTACAGCACCTACGAATACCACCTCAAGCAATCCCCCAAGATCCTGTACCTGACGCTCCTCCGTCTCGCCAACCAAGTCTCCCCCTGCTGCAACATCTCCTCCTTCAGCCTGACCGCCATCTTCCCCTTCGCCGCGAACCTCACCGCTTTGGTCCGCGCCCTACACCGCATCCCCTCCCTGCGCTCCCTCACCGTGCAGCTCGCCCCCGGGCCTAAGAACAATCTCCTTGGGCGGCCGGACTGCATGGGTCGCGCGCAGGCTGGCGATCTGTGGCTCGAGTGGACGGAGAGCTATAAAGTCCTTGCGAGTTACCTCGGCGTGTTTGAGTTTCCCGACGGCGCCGAGTTCAGGAGTGGAGATTGTATCAGTGAGAGGCTGGGCAGGGATGTGGAGGAGATTGTGGGATTGTTGGGACATAGAGGGGCGGGGTGGAGGGCGAAAGAGGGGGAGGGCCAACGCGGGGTGTGGGTGAGGGATCATGCGCTGGATGAGGAGTTCAAGCCAGTTGAGGGTGATGCGTTGATGGCATTGACGGGAGATACAGTGATGGTTGTGTGAAAGTGAGGGTGCTGAGGTGTTTGTTCCCAACAAGCTCGACATGTGGGATTCAGGACTTCAAGATCTACCGCCGACTCAAAGAGCTCAGTAGAAGCAGGCCTTGAATATTGCTGCTGCCGCGTAACCCCCTACCTCGCCCCCAGGCTGCTATCAAACTCCATGTTCGCCGCCAAGAAATCCACCCAAGATCCAATCACCTACCGCCAAACAACAACCGTACACACCCTACATCCCCGACCCACAACCCACAACCCACACCTCCCCATCCAAAACCCAGAACCCCAATAGATCACCGCCTCCAGTACCACAGTAAAACACCCAGAAGGACGTAATAGATACATATCAACCTCGCCCCACCACACCACACCACACAACCCTCCAAGAACATCCCGACGCAAGCAATGTCAAGACTCAAGGTAACAAAACACGCATTCAGTATTTCTATCAGCAGTGCTGTACTTACCCCTCCCCACCATCGTCATCACCCAGGCAGCTGCGTCAACGACCTGTGCGCTTCGTGTTGAGGCTGTGCTGTGTTGATGGTCTTTGTAGCTGCCTTAGTCTTACATAGCGAGGCATCGATATATGATAGCCTGTTCATCGGCAACGCCTCGTAAGCAAAGTATCTCCACCGGTCTTTGACTAGTAGCTTTGCAGGCGTGTCTAGGTAACCATGGGGGGAGTGTACATGTGATAAAAAGTTTTGTTTTTCGAATATACTGTGTAGTGCGCCTGTAAAGTACCGGACTTGTCGTACCAAAACTCACCGCGTGGCGTGTGCCGCGGCGCCGCCTGTGGCAATGCATAGGTACCTACTGTGTACGTATTTGGTGTTTGCAGCCGGGTACACCGGGTTGCTTCTGATGAGGAGGGAGTCGCAACTCAGCTCAGAATCGCTCGCGATGCGCAAGACACGCGCGCCGCGATCCGCCCAAAGCGGCAAGTGTGGTGTCGGTGGCGAAATCACGTGATGGTCAGCCACGGAGTCGCCGTCGCCGTCACCAGTCGCCTCTGTGGAGCGACACCCTCGAGCTGACGACTTAGGAAAAGCAGTGGTGGCCTCGTACCTCGAAACAAGAGTGAGGAAAGGATAATCTTTGATGTACTCATCTGGAGCCAGGCACTCCAAGCCAGTAGAATGAGGTTGTGCGGATTCAGCCTCAAGCTCATCGGACTAGTCTGGACTCTGGACGGACTCTGGCATCCAGATCTGAGACATCAGCCTTACGAGCAACGGCGTGTCCGGATCGTCGGGGCAGGATACCTCGACGGCGCGACGTTTAGCCGCAATCTGGTAATGATTGACATGCGCAAGAGATTTTAGAGAAATGAACGCGAGGGATCGACCGTTAAAACTTGCTTCGTGGGTGCAAAGCTCCATGGATCATCGAGGTTCGAGTCAAGGCTCCTACGTTGGATGTCTCGGTGAGGCCGTAAAGGTCAAAGTATTCGCGGAAGCTGGTGGTCCTGGGTCTTATTGAATTTCCTGCTTCTTCGTATCCTCGTGCTGGATTGGTGGGTGGTGTATGATGGGAGGGCAGCTAGAGTGTGGTTGTTGTCGGCTTACCTATAGCTAGCACGCTCTGGGAACACAGGGCGGCTCTGATATTGGTCGACGGCGCAGGCGCTCATCATCTGGGTAATAAGAAAGTACCATGTGCGTTTCGCGAGGCCAGTGTATCATTTGCAAAGCCAAAGCGAAGCCGTCCAACAATAATCCTAGCATTCATCGTCTGTGATTCGATATTTAGACCCCAACCGCATCTCCAACGGTCGCTAATGAAATCGGTCTTCGCTAGCCCCTGCGGTTCAGGTACGATCCGACTGCAAGTCCGACAACAGATTCATGTAGGCGCTGGACCGCTCAAGGGATATTTCTGGTTCATCCAAGGTTTATCGGGTCCAAATGACAGCAGCCACCAGGCCATTCTCGCGTGCTGCAAGGTTGCCAGATGCCACGTCGTCCCTCGTGGCAGCGCTCACCAGAACCTGCCTCCTGGAAGATGTCTCCACACGCAAGAGGATAATGACTTGCAGTAGAGTGTGTCGCCCTGTACTGGCCCGTTCATTATTACAGATACTCCAAACATAGGATACACTAATGTTCATGGCCTCGAGGCGTGTCACTGAACGCAGAAGGCTCGGTTGGCGCCCATTGAGAAGCTGAGGCTGTCGATTGCAAAGCGTCACGCGTACCAGAAAGCGAGATTTTTCAGGTTTTTTGAGCTATTCAGATCGGATAGTGATGATTTGTGGCGGTAGAGAGCTCCGCGTAGATGTGCTGATGCCAGCTCGCCGTTGGCAATTGCGGCCGAGCATGACCAGGGCGACCTAGCCGAATAGGCCCGTGCCATGCCTCCACCCAAGCCACAGTCGACGCCATCACTCGTTCTTCAGCTGAAGACGCTCCCCAACTCGGTACCAAGACTTACGGATACTGGCCGAGCTGCTGAAACTGACCACACCATGCCTACCCTAGTTTCCCACTGCAGCAAGACCCCCAAGGGCGCGAGTCGTTGCAGCTGAGCAACACGAATCTCTTGCCTGTCGATCATGGCAACGCAAACTACGCCGCCGTCATCAGCGCGAGTGTACCACGATGAAGGGAACTAATTCTGCTAATGCTCCGCCATCGAGGCTGCGGGTAGCCTCCCAAACCGGTCTCTAGGGTGCCACCACACGCTCGCCGTAGCTTCATATACAGGAGCCGGCGCACTGCTCGTTTTTTTACATAGAATCCATTCATATACCCACTGCAATATCCTTGTGTCGATCTTATAGCCAGGAATACGCACGCTTGTATTGTACACTGACACAGTCTGAGCGTTTCAATCTAGTGCTTATGCCAACGGCGCTCTCGTGCTTCCATGTGAGTTCTATGAAAGACGTGGCATTCCCTTTCTGCACTCCGTGTTGACTGGTCCACAGCTTCGGATGCCTGCAGCACAAGACATCGTCTCGCCTACGCGCTCAATTATTCTCAGGCTGTTGAGCCTCCCAATATTCTTTGTTCTTCCAACCACCATGCCTCCACTCTTAGGCTCCAGGGCACTTCGGCATGCTGGACAACTCGTTTCAAGCTCCAAGCAGAGCGTACTCTTCCAGGTTGTCTTCGTGGTTTTCATCATCGCAGTCATCACATGGAATGTCACTGTCTTCATTTTACACAGAAAGAGCCGGAGTCCGGATAGTAACGTGAATGCATTGGAGAAGCCTGTTCCCAAGTGTACGCTGGCAAGACACGACTCAGGGGTGTGCCAAACCGAACCAAAGACCGACCACAATAACTACCTGAGCTCCCTCCAAGCAGAGATTCTTTCACAGACTGAGAAGCCAATATATCCTTGGATCTCACCGCCACAACCATTACCAGGGCCGTACGATCCCATGTACTATCCTCTGCCAGCGCCGTCACCTCGACACAGTATGGTGACGTCAGATCTAGCAGGTGTTGAAGGAAGACACTCAACGTCCTACACTCGCCTTGTACCCAACGCTGGAACTCCGTTCAACGAGGCCGTGCTCTATGGCACGACGACCACATCGACGAAAGGCTGGCGAAGATCGCACTGGAACGTTACCGGCGGTTGAAGCATTCTGAAGTCCTGCCGGAGAGCCATATCATTCCAAATGCATGCCCACAAAGGTGCATTGCGATCCTCGTCGTAAACTACCACGTTGCATGCTAGACTGCAACAAGACAGACCGACACTACCATGAGAGACCGTTGCGTACGACAACTAGCGAAATGCTACTGGGGGCGAGTCGAGGTAAAGCACTCGTGTAGAGGCTTAGTCGGTGGCGGTCCACTTAGCAGCTGAAGTAGTGGCATGCTGGTGGGGCGGGCGCGCAGGTGCTTGGGAATACCTACAAAAAGCATCACAATCACTCACGCACCCCTAGACAGAAAGTCATGCGTGTATTGACTTTAGTATCCTAGTTTTGTGTGGCTGGCTGTATCTCAAGGGATGTGTCGCGTGCACGATGCTCCGTTAAACCTTCCATGTCTATACTAGTAACTTCACATCAATCTATCCAAATTTACCCCAACACCAAATCTATACTTGCTCATAACGCATTTTCGGGAAGCCGTCGTTCCGAGGAGTGCAACAATGGAGAGCTTGAACCCGGCCTTGAGGCTGGCGCCCGTCTGTTAGCTGGTTGTAGCGTCGCTGCCTGCAGGTCACTAGCTCCCGCCCAAGATATGAGGCTGGAGTCTAGATGGTAGAAGACTGTGGGGGTACTGCATGGCGCGATCGAGAGTAAGGCTGTTTGTGCTGGGATCGATTGATCCAAGGGCATCAGCCTTGCGTTGAATGATGCACTGAGGCCAAAGAGTGAAATCAGCAAGCTGGACTCGCGCAGTCGTGGGAACACGGTATGTACTTGTGAAAGCACCTCACTTGAGTATAGTCAGCAGCATACTCGAAAAAAAAAGTGATGCTTGGTATGAACGCATTGCTCGCTTTCGTGTATTAGAATGCACCAATGAGCTCTTCTTGACGTGTTCAAAATCCAGGTGAAGCTTCCTGATATCATATTCGCTCGTAACGCCCGCAATCCAGATAGTGACCCTCTCGCAATAAGATACCATCCCCAGTGCCTAAGAACACCCATACCAAAATATACGATCCTTCCATGTCGTAAGTCCGCAACGCAAATCCGTGCCTTCGCGCACCAGGTGTAGAACAGCATGGTTGAGCCGCAACTACAATCCCAAGCACCAAAGGCGACAACAAAGCCACAACATGTCCAATTCAACCCACATTTCGACCCTGCACACTGCGCACTCACCTTCCCCTCCCAGTGTACCTCTCCGTCTCGGTGTAGAACCTAATCAGCGCCTCAGCACCCACATAGTCGCCCTGTCTGAACAGCTGCGCAATGTCCACATTTAGTGGACTGTCTGGCTCCGCGCTGGTCAGCAGCTGGTGTATGCTCGTCATAGTCGTGGCGATTGTGTATGCGGGCGTCCAGCTCGTCTTGAGCAGGTCAAGGCAAATCTCGCCGGTCTTGAAGTCGACGTTTGGGTGGCAAATGGGCGTCACGAAGCGGACGGAGGGTGGGGAGTTGGGGTAGGAGGCGGGGATGTGGATGTCGAGGAGCCAGACGCCGCCTGTTGGGGGGAAGAAGTCAGCAAGAGGGTGGTCTGTGAGGAGGGAAGGCTCGGAAAAGAGGAGTGACGATTGGAGAGGAAATGGTTGAGTGTGATCCGTACCTTCGTAGGCTGTGCCCTCTACGCCTTTCATCACCGCACGCCAATGCATTACATCTTCGTCGGCTGGACCTAGATCGAGAAGCTCGTCACTTGGGTCCTTTTTGTAGGATTGGAGCTCAGTCATGAGGCGCTTGGTTGCGCCGCGTGATGAACCGGCCATGATATACGGTGATGCGCGGTGTTAGGCGGTGTATCACTGTGCAGACCAGAAGTATTTCCGGGAAGCTTGTAGCGACTTAGAATGAGATCTTCTTTGACGTATATACAACAGTGTGGGCGATGTTTCTACCAAGGCCGGCGCGCTGGCACTCGATGATCGCTAGCTCCGAACAGCACCTCGGCCCAGCGCTCCTGCCATTCGTTGCCCCAAGCTCGGAGGCCCCACCCAAGTTTTTGGAGCCTGGTCGCATGTGGCGGTGATCTCATTTTGGAGATTCGAGCGCTGACCGCAAACTCATCTTTGCATATACACAACATGGTTGCGCCAGAAGTTACTCTTACCCATCTGAACCGCGCCGATGGCTCGGCGACGTACACATACAATGGCTACTGCATCATCGGCGCAGTCAATGGCCCTATCGAAGTACAGCGCCGCGACGAGCAGCCAGAGGAAGCCACATTAGAAGTGAACGTGCGGCCGTCTGCAGGCGTAGGAAGTATGACCATTCCAAGGCAAAAAGCCAGCAAGCCATGACTAACGACTTGCAGCACCACGAGAGCGCCACCTAGAAACCCTCCTCCACAACACACTGCGAAGCATCATCCTCACACGCCTCATTCCCCGCACCCTCGTCCAGATCACACTGCAGGTGCACAGCTTGCCCGAAGAAGACACCTCGACGGGCGTGAACACGAGCCTCACCCTCCTCCCACACCTCCTCCACACAGCATTCCTCAGCCTGCTGTCTGCCTCGATACCGCTATCCACAACACTGACCTCTGTCCTCATCGCATACCCCTCCTCGAAAACAAAAGACTCGGCTATGTTGTTAAGCCCCACCGCAAACGAGCTGCTGCGCGCCAAGCCGATCAGATCGACACACGTGTATGCGTTTAGTGGGGACAGACGGCTGTTGCTCAATGAGAGCGATGGAAGGTTCAGCTATGAGGAGTGGGAGGAAGCATGTGAGATGGCTGAAGAGGTGTGCTGCAAGGAGGAGGACGAGGGCGGCGTCAGTCTAGGCGACAGCATGGAGATCGATGGGGCTGTGCAAAGTCAGAACTTGGACAAGTGGCTGAGAGAGGTGGTGAGGAAGAAGGTGCAATACGAACAGCGATGGAAGAGCGCCACCTGAGCCCCGCATCTTCCATGGCAGTCATGCTTTGAGACGGTAAGGGGCTGTGTTGGTGTGCTGCCTGTGTGATCCGAGCGCTGGAGCTACTGTAGTGCCTTTTGTACTGCGTGACGTATTGGCAACTTGCGGCACATAACATTGTGGCTGTGAACTGAAAGCCAGAGCGTCCACAAGAGGTGGGATGCGAGGGACTTGTTCAAGAAGGACATACGCCTCGGTGATGATATCCAAGAATTTGATTGAAAGAACGATATGTTTAACAATGACGCTAAGCGCTGATTCAAAACAATGTATATGCTAGGTAAATGACAAAAGAGCGCCGCTCGAAAATGCAATGCGTCGAGCGAGTATATCCAAATATCCAATCATGTCTGTGACGCATATATTCGTAAGGTCGTTCCAGCTCCAACACCATACCATGCCATGCAATAAACGTGCTCCAATAATGCCACACTAGCTAAAGCTAGTCTCTCTTCCTCGCGTTCTTTTCTTGGTGCGCTTTCAGCACACGCTGCAAATTCTCCACAGGGTCCCACGGGGGGATTCTCCAGATGTCCAAATCGTTGAATTTTGGCTCCCGTGTATTCTGGTTCTTCTCGGCCTCCGTCATAGGCTTCCTGAAGTCCGTGAGGCAGCTTTTCGCATCCGCCAGCCATTCATCCCATGCCTCCGTTGCGGGACAGTGATTGTTTCTGCGAACCCAGGTAGTGTCTTGGCTAGCAACGATTGCCTTCCACAATGCTATCGTGAACGTTTCGCTCTTCGAGTATGGATATCGCCTGCTCCGAGAAAGTATGTTCGATTTCGTGTGCTCAACAGAATCAGATAGAGCTCCCAATTCGACGTTGTAGGATGAGGTGTCCCAATGGACCTTGGGCGGAAGCGCGGCAACGATCCAGTACGCGGCGCCGAGCAGCATGTATGAGCCAGCCCAGGCAATCTGGCTTTCGATCCTGGCGTTTGCAAGGCATATGACACCACCCATCAGCATCATGGTTCCTACCAGGCTGAGCAGTCGGTAGATCCATGCGTCCTCGATCAGGTAGTGGATCTCTTCTGGTGCAAAATACAGCTCTCGAGCGACATCTTCGTGGCAGCGGACGATGAGAAAGTTGCCTTTTGGGTATCGGATGACAACATCTCCGGGGGGTACATGGTCTTCGGACTTTGGCGGCAGGTCGCCCTGCTCGGCGGCGGCGATGTCGCAGCCGCCTTCGATATTGCCATCGCTACTCTCGACACTCTTTTTGTCACCACTTTTTCCGGGGTGCTTTACTGCTTCTTTTGACGCATGGATCTTTTCTCTGGCGGCGGCACTGAGCTGCTTTTTGTTCTTGCGTTGGGAAAGTTTGAGTGTACAGAAGTTGCCCAGGCCAATGAGAGTAGACAGAAACGAGAGGAGTATTACAGATATAATCGACATGCCGTCGCGTAGATGGATAGATAAGCCTAGTAACATGACGGAGAGCGTGAACCCGAGCCATGCGACATAGGTTAGGGGACCGAACGCTTTTGCCTTGATGGCTTCAGAGTTGGGCTTGCGAGTGACTGTGACCAGTCGAACCGAATGGCGGGGGAGGTTGTTCGCATCGCTGCCTACATGTTAGCAATGCCACACATCTCGTACCCCAAGTAGGTAGCCATGTAGTCATCAGATGTGTCTCGACGTTGGAACCAAACATGTGGGGAAAGGGTCTATCAAGCACTAGTGTAGTGCAGCAAGGCTCACTCACCAAATGACGTTTCCGATGAAGTTAATGTTGCCCCTGTCATTGCCGGACCATACGCCCGACACATCGCCTTTGACAGGTTCGAGTTCCAGAGGTCTGCTTGGACGCATCATAGCCTGAGGGGCCGGGATCAAGCGTGGTAGGAAAATCCATTTCGATAGTGTAGAGACTTGCGCATTGGCAAGTACTGAACCCTCGCCCAGGATGGCCAGAAAACCGACGATGTCAAGCTGGAGCGATTGCAAGCTATAGGAGCCATCCTCTTCAGTCTGAAGCCAATGCATCCTGGTTTACGATGGCTCGGGCAGACTAAGTGGACAAGGACGATGCTAGAAGAAGGAAAACTGCAAAATAGCGCGGGTGGGAAACACGGGACGAATCCTTATTTGGCGGATGTGGCTGGGATAAGTATCACTATATATCGGCCGAACGCCAACTTGCGCAGCTGATGAGGCTCAAAAAAAAAAGGTGACGAATACATGGGCACAGAACGTGTGAGACGCCGGGAAACACTTGGCCATGCACAAGGTTGGGGGCGAAAAGCAACTTCCCCTCGTCATGACCGTCTCAGGATGTTGAAAAAAGCATACATATGCAGTGCCAGCATTCACGAAAGCGGTCCGGTGAACGATTTTAGCTATCACCAGCCCCATTCGACGAACGGGAATCGGGCGCTTCACAGCCTCGTTGGTGAGCAGCTGTGACGGCGTTCATTGGACAGTCGGAATGCCTCAGGCTCAGATTTGAAGCGAGGGGCTATTTGCATGGCCAGGCGCCAGCATTATCCGGCTGCAAGCACAGCCTCTGTCAGGCTCAGCACTTGAGAAGGCACATCCGTCGGACCCGCTTGTCGTTGTGACCTCTCGCGTGTATTGAAGCGCTGCGCCTCGCCTGATCGTCCGTTCGTTGACCGTCCAAACAACAGCACGCGCCAGGCTCGCGACACATGAAACAACACAGTATCGGCATTTAGGCGCACATCTAAGATCCGCTGGAGGATACATCGAGAGCGTTGTCGCATGAATTGCAGACTATAAGAGAAGGAAGAAGAAGTAGCCGCGAAACTGGTCATGCTGATGTATG
Organism: Stagonosporopsis cucurbitacearum; assembly: GCA_016920805.1. Taxonomy (NCBI): domain Eukaryota; kingdom Fungi; phylum Ascomycota; class Dothideomycetes; order Pleosporales; family Didymellaceae; genus Stagonosporopsis; species Stagonosporopsis cucurbitacearum. The sequence goes on along the minus strand of JAFEKD010000011.1, from coordinate 115,463 downwards.
TGGGTACGCTCTCCTTACCAGCCTGGTATCTATCTCATCAGGCACGCGATGGCTCCTCTGCCCTTGCCAGCTTTGTAACGCTTGTCTGGAGAGTTGCCCAAACACCTCCCTGATGATACACATGGTCCGCAATCAATGTCATCTGCTTTCTTAGTGTTTGTTCCACGCTGCGATGGCCGACTTTCAGCAGTCACATTGGCTCGCGCATGTCTTGTGATTCAGCCTTACGGCCACGTCAAACAGGAGACAAGGCGCAGTCCCCGCAAAAATGGGAGCCTGTCCACCTTACACAACACCGATAGCATCAAAGAATTTTACTGACTCTTCAGTCAGGCCGAGAAGTGGATTCCAACTGCTTAGAATCGCTTCGCCGTACATCTCGCTTGGGTAGACCGCATCTTGACTTCAAAAGTCCCTGATTCAAGTCATATCCACTCAGCCACGCGGGAAGGGCAGAATAGAAGGAAAACTAGGAATCAACAACCATCGATTCTTTGGTTTCTGAGTCAGGTGCCGAACCGGTGAACGCAGCAGTCGCATATAATTGTGTAACCAGTGTCCGTCGAAAGGTCCTGCATATCGATGCTTACTTCAACGGCATGACATACTGATCACGACATGCCAATTGAACGAGACCCAAAACTTGTCAGTGATTCTGAGAAAACCCACTCTTCCTGGTGGACGAAGTGCCTTCCATCTTTGTAAGTCTCAATTGACACCATCAAGGCCGAAGTCCTTCTATGCCCTACGGGAAGAGGCTAATTCCATTCGTAGCCCTGTACGTGAGCGGCGAAAGTCTTCAGACGACCCTAACAGGCCAGTCATGACGGTAGCTGACTCTCCAAGGAAGAAGCGAAGAGCGTTCAGTCCTCTAGCAAACGATAGAAGAACTGTTCCCATGATGTCCGGTAAGGAGGTCAAGTCTGGATACATTGAGTCTGGGGACATTGAGTCTCGAAAAAAAGGCGCTCGGCATATTTTCGATGAAGCTGTGAAAGATGATGAAAGCGCAAAGGGCTATGCTTCTCGACACGAGCGGCTCTTGGAAACAGAAAGTAAGAACGCTTGGGATCGTGACGTCAGGCCGGACAAAGCATCACCATCTTTTCAAAAAGAGGAACAAGCTGCTGCTATCATTCATGCGATTCGAGATTATGAGCGCGAATTTGTCTTCGGGAACCTGCCTTCTGAAGCTATACCCGGCAAGAATACCCGCGATATGGGCGGGCAATTCCTCACAAATAAGAAACGTATCAACAAGAGAAGCAAGCTTTTCGAGATTGCCAATCTCGTACCAAAAGGCGCCCTCCTTCACTTGCATTTCAACGCTGAATTGCATCCTGAGCAATTGTTGGAGAAGGCTCGCGACATGTCTACCATGTACATTCGCAGTATTCGGCCCTTATTAACGGAAGAGGATCTTCAGGAAACAGAGATCGTCTTCAACGTTATGGATCCAGAGCAGGTGCAGCCAGGGGTCAACATCTTCCATGAAGAGTACCCAGGAAATGCTACTAACTGGAAGACCCCGGAGATGAAGTTCAAGGTCTGGATGAAATGGAGTGATTTCCGGGACAAATTTGATGAAAAGTTCTCTGAGAATCATCACGATAATTCTCATGAGTTGGTATCCCAACATCCGGCGGAAGCTGAAGATGATGCTCGCTGCTGCGGAGCATCTCCTGCTGTCGCACTTAACCGAACTGAGGTCTGGTTGATATCGAAAATGGTACTCAGCCCACTTGAAGCCTATGGTCCTGAACAGACGGTGAATGGGTAAGTCATCGCTTTGTATTGTGAGGTTGTACTGCTGATTTTTCGACAGAGTCTGGGCAAGATTCAATCAAGCTACGCGCTGCTTTAAAGGTCTACTCAACTATAAGAGCGTATATACTTGGTATATTGGCAATGCCATTGACCGAATGATCAAAGAAAAGGTCATGTATGCTGAGCTCAGACCCATGCTGCTCGACAAGTCCATCCCGAGCGACAATGGCAAGGATGTTGTCACCAATCGTGAACAAATGAAGCTCATCCTAACAGCGGTAAAAGCGAAACAACAAGAGCTCGAAGCAAAAAACATGTTACACAAGTTTCCTTTCGGCCTGAAAATCATCTACTGCACACCACGCTCCATACCAAAGGGAATGATGCAAGAGGAGATGAAGCAGTGCATTGACTTGAAGCTGGAGTTTCCAGACCTCATTTGTGGTAAGCTTTTAGAATACGTGTCATGGGAATTCCACTAATCGCTTAGGATTTGACCTCGTTGGTGCTGAAGATCGACCAAACCATATTGGATTCTACAAGTCAGAACTTCTTGCTTTCCAGAAAACCTGCGAGAACACATTTGTCAACGGCAAACCACTCGACATTCCCTTTTTGTTCCATGCTGGCGAGACGCTCCTAGATACTGGCGGGTCTACTGACCCACGCAACTCTAACCTGTACGATGCCGCCCTGCTCAAATCGAAGCGAATCGGCCATGGGTTTGCGCTGATGAAGCATCCTCACCTCGTCGAGAAATACTACAAACGAAAGGAGAACGAACCAGGGTCAGGCATTTGCGTAGAGCTGTGTCCCATCTCCAACGAGCTCTTGCACCTCTGCAGAAACATCAAAGAGCATCCTTTCCCTGAGCTACTTGCTGCCGGAATTCCGTGCACAGTCAACAGTGATAACCCCTCTCTTTTCAGGTACGTTGTGATAACATCTGGCTACTTGCAGAACTAACGCTAGACGCAGCAACACCATGCCTCACGAATTCTATCAGATCATGGTCGGTGCACCGACAATGACTCTTTACAGCTGGAAGCAACTAGCTCGTTGGAGTATCGAATACAGCTGCCTGTTGGACTCCCAGAAGACTGAAGGCTTTGAAACTCTGGAAAACAGCTGGGTGGAGTTCTGCAACGATGTCATCAGGCGGTACGGCAATTTAATGGAAGAAGATGGCGTCACAATCAACAAGGAGAAAGCAGACGCAGATTACAAGAACATGCTCATCACCAACCCGGGAGAATCTGCCAGGGAGGCTACGTACCAGACTTCGGCTTTGGAGGCGCCAGAATCGGATGATCCTGTTGCAAGCGAGGCCTCAGCACCTTCTCCGAGCCAATCCTTCTCTATTCCCAGATCTGCTGTGCCCGCATAGCCGATCCGCGGATTAAGTTGCTGCTCATTTTAAACACCAGCAAGCTACACTCTCACCCATCTAGCTTTCCAGTGTAGTGCGCGAAGTGCCTTTACGGTGTGCCGTGTGATTCTCAGCTATACAAGCAAAAAAAAAACACGAGTATTGAGTCGCTTTCACGAATACTGGACGAGCGGCGCGATCATGCAATGCGAGGAAAGAGGAGACTTGGATATACCCTATCGAGATGACGGCCTTATGTTACGAAACGAATCATACACGTCTGCTTTTTTTCCAAGAGTTTTTTATATACAAGATAATAGCAAATGTTATGTGTCCATGTTCCTGACTGAGTAATGGTATCACAGCTTTCGATGAGCGGTTTTGAAAGTCGAGTTTGGCCATCGAGAATTACTCGGTACTTGTACAGAGTGGATCTGTGTCTTGTGTCCATGAGGAGCGGATGTGAGGCAATATTCTTGACTATGTATTTATGCTGTTTGCCAATCCTTCGACACGAAAGTCCTCTTAGACTGGCCAAGCAACAAGAGATTGTGGTAATGACAGTCTTCACATACACTCTCAGGCCACGGTGCAACATAAAAACATCTTCATAGCTTACGAGCTGCACAGCCCACTAAAGAGAGAAAACAACCACGCATGAAATCACTCACGTCCCATCATCCCCTCCATATCTATCCCGCTCCCCCAGCCCATCCCCCATCTCCCCCTCATCCCTCCTTCGCTTGCTAAGCACACCACACGCTTACCTCCCGGCCTCACACCACGCCTTCAAATCCCCATTATACGTCTCCCACCCCCGCCTCGTCTTCTCCTTGACCCCCGCGGCCCGCGCCACCGCCCCGTCACTCATCAGCAGCCACCCCAGCGCGCCGCTGAAGACTTCTTCCTGCGTGAAGGTTGTGCCGCCGGGGATGGTGCTCGAGGGGGCGAAGCGGAAGGAGTGTGTGCCGGTGAAGATGAAGGGGATGCTGCCGGTCCAGGAGAAGTGGGTTGGTGTGTTTGTCTGGGTGGTGTTAGGGTGGGGACTGAAAGAGAGAGAGAGAGAGAGAGAGAGAGAAAGAGAGAGAGAGAGAGAACGAGCAAAGACCAAAGACAAAGTGATAAAAATGATACTGAAGAAAAAAAAAGAAAACAAGAAGAAGAAGAAGAAGAAGAAGAAGAAGAAGAAGAAGAAGAAGAAGAAGAAGAAGAAGAAGAAGAAGAAGAAGAAGAAGAAGAAGAAGAAGAAGAAGAAGAAGAAGAAGAAGAAGAAGAAGAAGAAGAAGAAGAAGAAGAAGAAGAAGAAGAAGAAGAAGAAGAAGAAGAAGAAGAAGAAGAAGAAGAAGAAGAAGAAGAAGAAGAAGAAGAAGAAGAAGAAGAAGAAGAAGAAGAAGAAGCAAAGGAGAAAAAATAATCACCTGAATCACCCCCAGAAACGCCGGCGACCCCCTAAGCTTAACACTAACCGTCTCGCCCTTCCCCAGCTCCTCCCCAGGCTTCGGCGAAGTAATGGATTCAAACGCCTTCGTATACGCCGACAGCGAGGGAAAATCGAGAAACTGCATTCTCAGCATCAGTGTTTGTTCTGGATTTACTCATGTATGCCAGCGAGCTTGACGCTGGAAGGGCGGGGGTGTGGGTAGGGTGTGGTATGGTATGGTATGGTATCATATTGCGAACGAGTCGCATAAACGAGGAAAATATATGTATGGATAGATGCACACACATAAACAAACAAACATACCTTTGCGCGCACCACCTCCGGCGAAGCAGCAATCTCAACACTAGCTCTGAGCGACATGTTTAGGTATTGGGATATATACCAACAAGTAGTCACGTATGTATCAGCCACGAGCGCGTGATTGGTGTGAAGTCGGCGATCCCTCGCTTTCACTCGCTTTCGCTCGCTTTCGAGAGCAAGAGAGAGAGAGAGAGAGAGAGAGAGAGAGAGAGAGCGAGGAACAAAGAGCTACCGTAGAGAGATCGTAGAACCCAATACAGAACCCCCAAAGCAAGCAAGACAATAACAGTTGATAGTTGCTATCTATCTCAAAAGCGCACACCCTCCAGGACCTCTCGAGGTATATATATACCTATACCCATACCTACCTATACCTTTCCGCACATATCACTTTCCCCACTGGTACTCCCCTCGCCTGTGGCTGCTTACGGTCCACCGACCACAGAATCAGAATCCCTGCCTCGCGGCGCCGCGACCACGTATGTGGTGCATGGTAATGCAGCCCAGCGCGCGGGCGGTGTATCGCATCGTGAGATTGTTACCGCGGTTTGGCGTGGGAAGTGGAGTGGAGACTAGGTAGGTATTGTACTGTAGGGCTGATGGTTAGCCCGGGCTCGGGGGGATAATCGTGCCGTGGTTGGTTGGTTGGGTGGGAAGTGGGTTAGCGCTGTGGGGACGGGGATTTGTGGGTTGTGATAGGTAGGTAGGTGTTGTAGGTACAAGTATCTAGCGTGTGGGAAACGCGAGTAGGATTGGGATTGGGATTGGGATTGGGATTGGGACGTGTGGTTTACTGTGGATAGGGAAAATCTGACTGTCTCGGCTCACACTCTCTTTGTCGTGGGTCATGTGGTGCGGAGTTCCGCAGGGTGTGTGCAGCGAGTTTCTTTAGCGCGTGGACAGTACAGTCCGGAGTGTGCCCGTGTAGTAGGCTGGATGCAGGATTTCATACAGGTCTTCATGCAGGTTTACTTGCTGTCACAAAATTACGTGCTTATAAAGTGCTTACTCTACGCGCAGCCGGCGGATAGCACCGCTGACCAGATCATCTGCGTTGACGCTCCTACGCGGACTTCCTGCACCGCTTCCTGGTGTCTTTGTGTCGGTCAACACACGTTTATCGGGCCCTGTGACCGTCTGTCCTTTCGCCTGGGCGAAGCCGGCGGATCTTTCGTGGGCGGGGTTTGGCGAGTAGAAGCTGTCGATGATGGGGTGGATCATGACGGTCTGCTTGGAGATGGTGAGGGTGCTGTTTGTGGGTACCGTGACCCAGTTGTCTGGACGAATGTCAGCCGATGGTCGGGCTCGAAAGCAGCCGTGAGGGAGTGATTGATGTACCTCGCTCGAAGGTCAGCGGCTCGCTGGCAACAAGCACAATGTCTGAGCCCTTGTCACGTCGCTCCATCACGTAGTTCCTGTCCTCGTCTTCTGATTTCCCACCGTCTGAGCTGTGCTCGCCCTTGAGCTGCTTCCAGCTTGTGCCGCTGGAGAAGAACAGACTCGCGGCTTCGTCTGTAGTGGAGCTCACATATCGCGTACACACGACGCTCTCCCCGTCTGTGACGGCAAAGTTGAGCAGACTCCTGCTATCCTCGTTGCCCATATTCTCCTCCCCTACGACGTCGCGGATGAACCCGTTGATGCGCTCAATCGTCTTGAGGATCGCCTTGCGCAAGACCGAGTGTCCAAACCCGCCCTTTCCTGGCTCAGAGTCCGGAGACACTCCTGCTTTGTCCAGGGAGTCGAGAAACAGGGCAAACGCCCACTCTGAGTCGGTCGAGCCCTGGACAAGTGTGAACCACTGCTCGTTCAGACTCATCGCGAGGCGCCTCTTGATCTGCTTGAAGCAGCCAATCCCACCATTGTGCATGAACATCAAGCGTTTGTGGGAGAAGGGGTGGCAGTTCTGCTCAGACAGATTGCCCTCGGTGGTGGCGCGGACGTGGGCGAAGAGAAGGGAGGAAGTCGTCTTGGACGCGATGCGGGACAGATTGATGCAGTTCCATGCTGGGATTGTGGATGTGAATACGCAAGGCTCGGGGCCCAGAGAAGGTGAGGTGTAGTATCCGATGCCGAAGCCATCGCCGTTGTGAGGGCGTCGTCTGTCCTGTGTATTGGTGTGAGTCGAAGATCTTCACAGGGGATGAAGAGGATGCCTTACCAGACGGAGGCGCGAGTCAAAGGATTGTGTGAGGATTGAATGTGAAGGGTTGAGGATGAGCTCGGAGAGTAGAATCTCGTCCTTGCCCTTGTATACCTACGTGCTGTGAGTTGCGTGCATGCTGACATTGTGTGGATTGCTTACCATAAATCTGCACATCTTGAGTAGCTCAAAATGAGCTCCAATACTGTCAAGCTAGAATCTCCCGACTCGGCCGAGTGGATGGTTCACAGGCACTGTTGCTGGTTGCTGGTGCAAAGTATCGAGAACACTGCGTCGCTGTAGAGTCAGGGGCGGTATGGCGCCATCGGACCAAGACATGGTGCGAATGTGTTTATTGAAGCACAAACATCTTCTCAGACTGGGCTTGTAAATAAAAGCAACAGCGCAACAGTATCAGCACGCGACACGCGCCAGACGTCACAGGTCTAAGGTGCAGCCGGGCGGAGTGCTGGCGCGGGGGTGCCCGCGTTCACGCGGGATGATGACGTGTGGGGTGCCGAACAGAGTCCACATGTCTGTGATGAGAGTAGATATTGAGAGCAGTCCAACACGCTTGTCTGTTAATTAGCACAAGACGAAGCAGCCCTTTACGTGGGCAAACCTTGTTGAAGGGAATCCGTTACAGCTAGACATGGACATGATCTTCCGTCGAGTTCTGCGCACACTTCACAGCCAATCACAAACATCACAATACACATGACACAAGTTGTCAAAACCGATGCATTCGGTATCACACAGCTACTAGCTGCTACGCATGATTCGAGCACGCAGGTTGTGCCCCTTTCGTGTTTCTGCCCTCTTACGGTGCGACTGCCGTACAGACGAAACCACCCAGCCAACCTAACCATTCTTGCCCATCGATCCTTCAAATAGAGATAAGCAAACAGCAACAACGCCAGGGATATGATGCGGGTAGTGAACATGGTGGGGTTACAAGACGGTGAATCTTTCGATGCTTTGGGAAAAAAGGGGAGGAAGGTGAAGACTGGGGGTATTGCAAAGAACAAGACAACCCCCGCGCATTTCTCATAACTTTGGAGACTCGTGTATATCGATGGTCGCGTGGTCATCATTTCAACTCGAGTTCTGGCAGATATAGGGGCTGTCGGGTAGCTCTAAAGGGCTTGCTCGTGCGGGGAAGCACCAACGTTTGCCTGGACTGTTGTGCAGAACTGTGGCTTAAGCCACTCACATGTCCATCGAGTCGCCGCCGTTGGCAAAGTTGAAGTTCTGTTGCTGCTGCTGCTGCTGCTGCTGGTGGTTGCCGGCGCCGAAGCCAAAGTGACCCTCCTGGTTGACGGCAGGGTTGGTCTCGGCCATGTTCTCGGCGTCGCCCTCCTCGTCGGAGAAGTACTTCTCGATGATGTTGTAAGCCTTCATGTAGATCTCCTCGTTGGCGTTGTTCTGGCACTCGTGGATCTTCTCCATGCCGCCAACCTCCTCGATGAAGAGGGCGTAGCGGTTGATCTGCTCACCGGCGCCGTCGGCAGCAGCCTCCTTGTCCATCTCGCCGACCTTGAGGATGTTCTCGAGGCCGTCAAGGGCAACCTGGATGATCTTGTTGTCGGGGCACGCAAGCAGATCGCACAGAGGCTTGATGCACCCGCTCTGGACGAGGTAACGGATCTGAGCGGGCTTCTGCAGACCACCGCTAGTGGCGTTGGAAATGGCCCAGCAGGCCTCCTTGCGGGTCTTGAAGTCGCCGTTCTGGAGCAGGTGGATCAGAGGGGGGATGATGTTGGCATCGATGACGGCCTGGATCTGTGTCGAGTTGCCGGCAGTGACGTTGGAGATGGTCCAGCACGCCTCCTTGCGGATGCCATCCTTAGTGGAGCTCAGCAGAGAAAGGAGGGCAGACAGGGCGCCGCAGTTGATGATGACCTGGGTCTGGACGTCATCGCCCGTAACGATGTTGCCAACGGATCGCAAAGCGGGGGTCTGGACAGATGTGGAGGCGTGCATGAGGAGCTCGACGAGACGGCGCGGGATGCCGGCCTCGATGACGGCCTGGATCTTGTCGTTGGAGCCATCGGAGAGGTAGGAGATGGCCCAGCAGGCGTCGATGAGGACCTCGTCGTCGAGCGAGTAGACGAGCTTGGCGAGGACGGGGAGGGCGGGCTGGATCTGGATGCTGTTAGTTACAAGAGGCTTGGGGGCAGACATATGCCTGGCTGCAGGCAGGACACGTCGACTCACCGTCTGCCAGTCGGGCTGGGGCGTCTTTCCCCTGCAAAAGTTGCTCAGGGTCCAGGTTGCGTTCCTCAACATGCTGAGCTTGCGGCTGTCACCGAGCAGAGCAAGCAGCGGGCGGAGGGCGCCGGCCTGGAGGACAAAGTCGCGGCATGCAGGGCTGTCGCCGGCAATGTTGCCCAGCGCCCACACGGCCTGCTCGCGGACATCGGGCTCGTGGCTGCTGAGCAGCTCGACGAAGATGGGCACGGCGCCGGCCTCGATGACGACCTGCGTCTGCTGTGCGGAGCCCGAGGCAATGTTGGTGAGGGCCCAGGCGGCCTCGAACTGCACGAGCGTGTGGGGGGAGCGCAGGAACTCGACGAAGCGGCTGACGACGCCCGTCTCGATGACGCGCTCAATGGGCGGGTTGCGCTCCTTGGACAGCAGCTTGCGGAACTTGGTCGTCGCCTGGATCTGCTCGTCAATCTGCTCCGAGAAGACGCCCTTGACCATCTGCGGGAGCTCCTCGTTGAGCTGGAACGCGGGGTTAGCACAGCGAGACAAAGCCTGGCGGGACAAAGCCTGGCGGGAGGGGTATACGGACCTGCCCCTCGATGTTGCCGCCCTCATCGTCGCTGTCGGGGGCAGCCCCCAGCGAGGCTCCAGGACGGTCGGCGCCACCGCCAATACCGCGGCGCTTTGCGAGGTTCTCCTCTCGCTTTGCGCGGCGGATCTCGACCTGCTGCTCCTCGCGGCGGCGGCGGAGCTCGTCAGGCTTGAAGGCGCTCTTGGCCTTGAACGTCGTGCGGCGGTGCTCGGGAATGTACTTGTCAGCCATGTCTGCGGCGACGGGTGTGTGGACGGCGCGGTGGTGAGTCTGCGTCGAGGGTGGCGGAGGGACCGGCAGTGTTTGTTTGCAGGGGATTAAATGGATCTTTCTTGCTCCGCTGCGTGGGGCCAGGTGAAAAGGCAGCCACCGAAACGGCAAAGCGTCTGACCGCTAGCGCCTGGCTGGACGCAGCCTCTCTGCCTAGCCCTGCCACTTGATGGCCCAACTGGGACGCGAGCATGTGACGCCTTGACGTCGCCCTCCAATCTCAACACCAGCTTCCATGGCAGGACTCCCAGGCTTCACCGCCGTCAGAGACGCCAGCAACGAAGGCTCCCTCGTCAGTCTGCTCGGCGTCGTCGTGAGCTTGCAAGAGCCACGCAGGACCAGAGGCACAGACTGGGGCCTCAACTTCACCATTCAAGATGACTTCTCGGCTGGCGCTGTTGGCGGCACCTCCAGCATGAGCTGCCGCGTCTTCAAGCCGTCCGAGGCCACCCTGCCCAACATCAAAACCGCTGGTGATATTGTCATTCTGCGCAACTTCAAGCTCAACGCGTGGCAGGGCCGAATGGACTGCGTGAGCATCCCCAGAAGTGACATCATCGTCTTCCATGCAGACAAAATACCCGTACCCGAGTTGAGCCAGGCCTACCTGCTTGGAACACAGCGACTGCCCTACCATGCCACCGCTGGAGCTAGAGAGCCCACAACAGCCGAGCAAAAAGCTGTCCTCGTCTTAAAGCACTCATCCTCTGGCTCTGCCCAACACGTCCAGCAGTATGCTTCCACTGCTGCATCCAAAAGCACTGCCAGGCACAAGGAGTCTTTGATCAAAGACATCACCTTTGATAAATTCTACGACATCAAAGCCCAGGTCTTGAACATGTACTACACCAACTATGGAACTGTCGACCTCAAGGTCACCGACTACACCGCTAATAAAGACCTCTACTTATATGCAGATCCGGACCGCGAGCCTGACATGGTCTACAAACGAGAGTGGCCTGGCCCTTACGGACAGGTGACCCTGGAGGTTCGACTCTACGAGCCAAACGCTGCGTGGGCACGCGACAACCTGGCCAAGGGTGACTTTGTCCATCTTCGAAACGTGCATACCAGAATGTCTCTAGCCCAATACCTCGAAGGTGCAATACACGAAGACCGACAAATGCCGGGGAGGGTTGATGTGCGCAAACTCTCGCATTCTTCAGCGACGGCAGAGATTGAACAGCGCAGAAAAGCTTACGAGCAGCAACGGTCCACACATGGGACCGTCCATCTTATCAACGCCCCGAAGAAATCCTCGGCAAAGACGTCAGCAAAGAAAAAAGCTGAGAAAAGGGAAAAGCAGCGTCAGGCCAAAGCAGCAGCATTGCAGGAGATCGAAGAGCAGCAAGAGAGCTGGGAAGTTGCGCGAAGTGGAGTCAACCCAAACAGTAAGTGCCACGAAGGAGGCCAGTGACTCTGCTAACATCATCAGTCGTGGCGGCCTTCACTGAGAAAAAGTGCTCTACAATATCCGAAATCCTCGACAACCCTCACTTGCAAAGAAAAACCTTTACCAAGTGTAACCCATTCACATTGCCCTTTGTCAACTGCAGACATCGGTCTCGTGTCAGAGTGGTCGACTTTTTTCCGCCGGAACTCGAGTACTTCACGTATCTGCATAAAGGGCGTTGGGAATGGGCCTTTGTCTTGCTCCTTCAAGATGCAAACGTTCCCCGCGACACCGTGCCGCAACAGTTGCGTGTCATTGTCAACAACGATGCTGCGCAGCATCTCGGGCTGCCACGTGCGAGAGAGTAAGTCGCTGAGATCAACCGCGCACAGAAGCAACTAACAGTCAACAGCCTGAATGCCGAGCCTGGCTTCCTCGCCCAGTTGAGAGAGTTGCTCTTTATCCTCTGGGGCAATCTGGCCGAGCTGAAGGATGAACTGAGGGCACGCAGTCTTGATCTGCCGCTTCCACCAGGAGACAATCGACTAGACAATCGCCCGTTCGACTGCATCATTGAGGAGTACGGACATGAGGTTCCAGTGACCGAAGAGACTCCGAAAGGCTACCAGCGACTTCACAAACTTGCTCTCACAAAGATCAAAAGCTGAACACATTTGAGACTTGGCTTTGCGACAGACCTAGGTTGATCTGTATTGACATGCTTCGGCAACAACGTGCTTTTGCTTTTACCAATGATACCCAATTCAAATTCATACTACTCTTCGTCAGATCAATGGTTTTGGTAGCTGAACGTGTGCAGTGCCACTACAGTTAGGGAACTCTCCATCGCACTTAGCGTTTGATGACCTGCACAGAACACATATAGCACGGACTGGAGTTTTGAGAGAATAAAGGTGACAGTCAGAGTATGAGAGTAATACCTAGCTCACAAACATGTAATTTTGGCCACAATACTTGCGGCGTGGTTCACTTTGCAACCTTCCGAGGTCGGGAGCTGTAGCACAACCGCCCTGCAACATGAAAAATCACAGCAATTCACGTCACACCTGAAAGTTGCTAGCAGTACGGAGTAATGCGAGTAAATTGGCGGTGAATATGTTTCAGAGCGTGGTACCATTGTTAGCGGTCGAAGATGCAAGATGGCGTTCTGGATTGCGTGATCCGACGTGCTTGAATCGACATGTTACTCATAGTCACCCACAAAACGACAGCGCCAGAAGACATGAACCAAATACACACAACTGTTCGAATCGACAAAGCCAAACTCAATACTTCGTGGTCGAGAGATTGACACTCGTGCCTGTGACCGTGGCCAATTCTTCAAGCAAGAGCTGGACCCGTTGGAGAGGAGACCCTGAACCGTCACCAACACGGAGAACCGCCGAGTACCTACAGGAAGTCTCTCTGAATCACAATCCGACAAAGGAACCATACCATGGCCACTTCAGTGGATGTTTCCTTGCCTCCAACCACCGATGAACTACTTCCCAAATCCACTGTCACCACCGCAGTCCGCGAGATCAGCCAATCGCGGCCAAGCACACTCGTGCTCAACCCAACCTTCATAACGCAAGACTTTGACGCTCTCCGGTTCGAAGCCGCCGCCCAAAATCAACTACCATCCCCAGACTCCAACTTCACCACGCCAGGATCAAACGCCTCCTCAGGTGCCTCCACTCCCTCGCCAGCCTACTCAACAAACCTCATTTCCTCACCCTACAACACACCAGGCCACTACCTCGACCTCAGCACCCTCACCACACCCTCGCTCCTCTTCGCCCTCGCCCTCACAGCCCTCAAACCCGCACGCCCAGACTACGCAACAGCACCCTACCCGCTCGCACTCAACTTCCCCGACGTCCTCTCCACGCTACGCACCCTCCTCTCCACAACCTCTGCAAACTGGCCCGCAACCTCCTTCTACGTCGTCATCTTCCGCTCGACACTCAACCACGGCGTCGACCAAGACTGGCTGTACAAGCTCGACTTTGAGTCGCACCGCGAGGCGTGTGCGTCCGGGGGCCTGCTGAAGTATTGGTTCGGGAAGGCGGATTTGGAAGGTGAGAGGAGGAATTTGGCGACGTGCTTTTGGCATAGTAGGGAGGATGCGAGGAGGGGCGGGGTGGGGCCGTGGCATGCTAAGGCGAGACGGGCGGGGAGGGAGTTGTATGAGGTTATTACGTTTGAGACGGTGAGGTTTACGGTTGGGGAGGGGGCGGGGGAGTGGGGGGTGGAGGAGTGGGTGGATTAGGGGGTGCTATGGGAGATTGGGGATGGTATTGGGGTTTACTTTACGGTGTTTGGGGTTTGTGGTTTTGGCGTTGGCGTTATGGGTGAGTATAGGTCAATTCCAGGGCGAGTAGACCTGTCAGGTCGCAGAAGGACTGTATGGTAGGCAGCAGCATTAGTATTGCGTTCTACATGGAAAGTTATCAGCGTGTCTTTACCTAGGATGATTCTCAGTTCACAGCAAAGGAACAATCCATCGCTTCTCCCTCAAGGAAGGAAGAAATCCCACAAAATCATCCACAAGGCTTGAACAAAGCTCAAGTAATCCAGCTTTATACCTCGCTCTTGCAGTGCCAGTGACGGTAACAGTAACAATAACGAACAACAGGTTAAAAAAAAGTATCACTCAGCATAACCAAGCTCAGTGACCGTGTATCTCTAAACCTTCTTCATGTCCTCTCTCCAGCAGTCTTAAAAATCATAAAGTGCTTTGCAAGAAAGACCCTAGTGCACGACTCGCGCTGCTGGCAGAGTGCAAGGTGGAGAAAAGGATTTGCGGCTCGATGTGCACAGTGCATGATGAGGTCAGGTCACATGTTTTCGCGTGTTGGACCCTGGCGCTTTTGCGACCTTTTGGCCTGGCCTACTGTACAGCTTCAAATCGTGTCGCATCGCATCGCATCGTGGCTGCGAAAAACGTTTGAACCCCACCACGCTCTGTTCTTTGGACTGGTTGGCTATATCCTTGGTGCCGTTGCATTAGTTCGGGGTCTTTACACACACTCACATAAGAGGTTGAGGTTGAGGTTGATCGCTTGCAACCTCTACATCAATCGCTCGCGCAACGGCGAAAAAAAACCCCCCAAGCACAACGATCACTTTCACCACGCATACACCGCACGACGATGACGCGCAAACGCTCAGGCGCGCCAAAGCGCCAAACGAAGCTCACCTTCTCGCCGTCCGCAAAATCGTCCACTACGCAGACTACACCTCCGAAAGCTGCTGGCTCCAAGATGGCAAGGCCAAAGAGGCAGGCTAAGATCGATGTGTATAATATTGTGCCGAAGGGGATACCGAAGCGAGGAAGTGCTGCTGCTTATTATGACTCCAGTGAGGACGAGCTGCAGGTGGAGCAGAGTGGGGATATGCTGCCTGTGAGAGCAAAGACGAATGGCGTGTTTGGCAGCTCGGATGTAGATGGTGCGGAGCAGAGCAGTGAGGAGGCGCAAAGTGAGGGGGAGAAGCCTGTGAAGGGAGGATCGACGAGAGCGAGTCGCAAGCGGCAGCGTGCGGATAGCAGTGACGAAGAGGCAGTCACGGTTGTGAAGAAGAAGCGAACACGAGCAGTTGAGTCTGATGAGGAGGAGAAGGAGGGGCTGAGAATATCGAGTAAGCGGCGGCGAGTTGAGCGTAGGGCGACGACTCCAGAAGAGAGCGAAGAGGAGCCTGCGCCTCCACGCAGCATCCGACGTCGACTCACGAGACGGCCGCCCACACCGGATGATGAAGAGGAGGAGGAGGAGGAGGAGGAGGAGCAAACATCACCCAGAAGCACAAAGCGAAGGGCAAAACGGCAGCAGGCATCATCGGATGACGGGCAAGAAGATGGGTCAGGCGATGGCAGTGAAGCAGGCAGTGATGACGCAGAGGAGCAGGATGAGCTGAAGGAAGAGCTGGCATTTCTGCGCTCTTCACCACTGCCGGACAGAGGTAGGCTACGGAGCACGCAGGACAGGCCCAAGAACAAACGGCAGGAGGCCCTCGAAGCACTCAAGAGACGCCGAGCTGGTAGCACACAAGAGCCGTCATCTACACCAGCCCGCAAGACGCGCGTTGTTCTTGAGTCGGACACCGAGTCCGAGCTCGAGGTAATCAAGGAGGAGCCGGACAGCGAGGCGGGCGACCCCGAGAGCGAGGTGGAAGAAGACGACGAAGACGAAGAAGATCGAGAAGCGAATGTCTTGGATATGTTCCAAGAAGACGAGGACGACACTGGCTTCATCGACGACGACCCCGACGCCATCATTGGCGAGCCTGGCGATGCGCAGGCCCAGCTACCCATACAGTTCAGCAGCATGTCACGCGCGAAGCCTAAAGACTTGTTCAAGTACGCTGTCGAGTGGATGGTGATGAAGAAGATCCACCCAGCCTTCAACCCCAACGACGAGCTGTACGAGCTTGCTTTCCGTAAACTCGGCGACGAAGTGAAAGCCCTTGCTTCCTCCAAATTCACCTCCGCGGCCTGGACATCGGACTTCACCAAAGCCATCAACGCACGGCCCGAGCTCATGATCAACGAGATCGCCGGCGCGCGACGAGAGTTCCTCACCGACCACTGCGAAGCATGCAACCGCAAGAACCACCCCGCAACCTTTGAGCTATCCCTGACCGGCGAGCCATACAATCCAGAGTCTCTTGAGCCTCTCCGTTCTTCAGACTCCGACTCCGATTCCGACTCCGACTCGGACGACTCGTCCTCTCTCAGCGCCAGCGAAACCCAACTCAACGGCGAAAAGCCCACACGTGACTTTCGCGGCGACCGCATCCCGCCGGCCTCCAAGATCTTCACCCTGGGCAGCACCTGCAAGGCCAACGCGCAGGTGGCGCACACGCTGCACCACTGGCGCTACCATCTGAACGACTGGGTCAAGGGCTGGCTGGAGAGCAACGGCTACCTTACGCCCGAGAAGCTGGTCAAGCGCGATAAGAAGAGTGATCGCAAGCGTGAGAAGGAGGCACGGAAGATTGTTGATGAGATGGAGAGGGTGGGTGAGATTAAGAAGCTGCACCGCCTGTACAAGGACCAGGTGCAGTTTGCGGTTGAGGCGGTCAACGACTTTAAGAGGGGATGGGGGAGGAGGTGATCACGACTTGAAGAGGGGATGGGGGAAGGGGGAAGAGGTAACGTTGATGTGCTGCGATCGAAGAGCAGGGTTTCGGAAATGTTGGTGGTCTGCATGAACGGTTTGTGGTAGTGTGCTGACAGCATTCTGAATACGCGATTCGAACACGATAAACACACCAAATAGGTATGGAACAGACACCTTGCATCCACCATCTTCCAGCGTCCTCACATCCAGAACTGGCCGCCCTCGTAATCCCCTTCCGCGATCTACCGCACCGGCGCTATTCCACATGCTCATCTCCGACGGCGTTATTCACGAACACTGAGCTTCATGCACGCCAGCAAGTCACCCAACCGATCCAGAACGAGCACCACGGACCAGCACGGGAAAGCCCAACATGCCGTCCAAGCTCGCTCAAGCAAATACATAAACTGCGCCCACCCTTTCTCATTCCCACACTTCACCTTCACCTCCACCTCACCATGAAACACGCAGCCCTCGCCACGCTGTTCACCCTCCCCTCCGCGCTGGCAGCCAGTGCTGGTTGCAGAGCCTCTCTGCCTGCGAACCTCACACCTGGCGCTTCAACATACAACCTCACCATCCCGTCGCGGTCTGTCATCGGCCAGACCACACAGCGCGAGTTCATCATCCACCTCCCTGCCAACTACAGCGCGGGCAACAATGTGCCGACCCCGTTGGTGATGGCGTTCCATGGGCAGTCGCTGCCGGCGAGGAGCATGGAGCGGATCAGCGAGCTATCCAGCGCTGAGTTCAACCCCGGGAGCATAGTGGTGTATCCGCAGGGCGTTGCTGGGGCAGAGGCAGGCGTGCGTTTTCCCTTTCCTTTTCCCCCTCTCTACACAAGATCAACACTACAGACCGTGATTACTGCAAGACCATGTACTAAAAACCCACCCACAGGTACAATGGCTCAGCGACCCCATCGCACCCCCAAGCTCCACCCTCGACGACCGCATCTTCGTCCGCGAACTCCTCGACCACCTCCTCTCCACCCTCTGCATAGACGACCGCCGCGTCTCCGCCCTCGGCCTCTCCAACGGCGGCGGCCTCACAGGCCTCCTAATGTGCGATCCAACACTCAACAAGCGCTTCGCAGCCTTCGCCACCATCGCCGGCGCATTCTACCCTGACACCTCCCTCAGCGAACCCCTCTTCGGCGCAGGCTGCAACCCCGCCCTCGCCGGCCGCAAACTCCCCTACCTCAACCTCCACGGCACAGCGGACACCGTGATTGCGTACGATGGGTCTCCAGCCGGGACTTCGGCGTCGGTGCCCGTGCGCGCCTGGGTCGACGAGTGGGCGGCGCGCAATGCGTGTCGGGCTCCGCCCAGCACGGCGACGGTGGAGCGCGGCGGCTCCGTCACGGAGCTGAAGTGGGAGTGTAACGGCGTGCAGGATGTGGTTGTGCATCGTGTGATTGAGGGGTTTGGACATGGGTGGCCGAGCGTCAAGGCGCAGGGGGAGCCGTTTGAGACGTTGAGGGGGGGGCCGACGAGTTGGGATGCTACGCCGTTGGTTTTTGAGTGGTTGGGGAGGTGGGCGTTGTGAGGTGCACTGCAGTGAGTGTGGCGAGTGCAGTAAACTCGAGCAGAGCAAGCCAATGCAGAGCAAAAACCAAAGCAAAGCAATGTGTGTCGTACAAGACAATATAGGGTGTGGTTTTGATGTGTGTGGTGTGTGGTGTGTGTACGTATGTACATGTATAAACATGCAGCGAACAGTCTCAACCTCAACCCCAAACCCAAAATCCTCCAAGATCAAAGTCCGAATCTGCTCTCCATAACATGAATTACCATGTTGTTATTACAACCCACCATTGTTGCAGGTGTTGAACTTGTATGTCTATGTCAGATACGGTGTCTATCAGGTACTCTCCCTTCTCTCTCATGTACATTATCCTGAATACGCACTAGGCACTACATCTACACCAACCACCATATCTACACAAACTCGCTAAACCAGAAATGCTACGCTTATGTATGCTGAATGGAACGAATCTAAACGCTGCAGCTCACACACTTGATGTATCTATCTGTCCAGGTATCATGCTGCAGCTACAGCTCACACTTGATGTGTCTATGCTGCAGCACCTCACGGTTCACGCTTCGAGGCTTCGCCGTCCTTGAGAGCTAGGTTTGCGACGTCGGCGGCGAGGGCTGCGTCGTTGTTTGTGCCGGGAGCGTGGATGGGGGGTGCGGCGGTGGCGGTGGTGGAGTCGTTGAGGGGTGTTGGGTTGATGGGGGTAGGGGCAGGTGCTGCAGTGACAGGCTCAGCAGGTGCAGTAGGTGCAGTAGCAGGAACAGCTTCAACAGGTGCAGATACAGCCTCCGCTTGTCCCGCACCGACACTGCCCTCCTGGCCGCCCCAGAGGTAGATTTCGCTCTCGCCAATGAGCTTACCAGCCCTCTCCCACCTCTGGACGCGGGCGGTCCTGCGCTCTGCGGCCAGCTTTTCTAGCGCGGGCCAGTACAGGTCGTGGTCGTACTTGAAGTCAATGTCGCCGCCGCTGGCCTTCATGAGGTGGGCGGCAGGGACGTGGTCGGTGAGAGGCTCATTATACTTGATCTTCTCCTTTGTCACGGGGTCGATGAAGGGGTTGATGGCCTTGAGGAACAGCGTCACGTACCACGGCAGGTGGGTCAGCAGGGCGCGGCCCAGACGCTCCGGGTAGTGGTTCTGCAGGATGTCGAGCACCTGCTTGGCGATGCCCATGCCCGGGGTGCCGCCTGACGAGGTGTTGCGGAAGTCAATCAGCAGCGCGAGGCTCTCCTGGCCCGGCGGGTGCAGGTCCAGGGTGCGCTCCAGCATGTAGACGAGATGCTCGACCTGGCGCGGGCTGGGTTTCGTGTTTTGGTTTTGCGGTAGGAGGTACAGACATGGGCGGCCGGCCGTGTCGAAGCCGAGCTGGACCTGCTTGCCCTTTTCGTTCTCGGGCGAGATGTAGGCGGCGCTGAGGGTGTCGGTGCCGAACTCGCGCCGCCAGACGGCCGTGGAGCGCAGGCGTGTCGAGGCGTGGGCGAGGTTCCATTTGGTGGCGCGGAGGTAGCGTAGCAGACATTCGCGTGTCAGCCACAGGCGCTCGCTGTCCTCGAGGGGTGTGGATGCGGCGCTCTTAGTGGAATCGGCAGGGAGTGAGTCCCAGGCGCGCACTTCGGTGAGCAACTGGTCGTACTTTGCTTGCTGGTCGGCGGTGAGGGCCACGGGGGGTGGGGGGGTGCAGCCCGCGAGGGGTTCGGCGATGGGGCCCATGGAGGCCATGTGGTGTGATGCGAGTATGTGTTGATATAGACGAGTGTATAGTTGTATGATACAAGTGTAGAGTCCAGGTTCACATGGAGTCTAGTAGGAGACTACAACGAGAATAGACAGTCGTCGTGAAGTGTACACAGTATGACCAAGCACTGTTGAGGTCCGCGATAGGAGTCGGGCGGGCATGGTCCAACTCCAGCACACTTTGGACAATCATCCTGGTCCCTGCATCGCATCGCTGCCATTGCATCGCAGCACGCTAGCCGTTATGGCATTAGCTCCATCACTTTACGCGTCGACGCGTCTGACCTTCTCGCGTACACCACCACGCTGACGTCCTTGGCCCCCGCAGAAGCTCAGAGAGCCATACAGAACATACAGATCGTACAGAACATACGACATATGTAACACACTGAACATACAAAACATACAAAACATACAGCAAATACAGCAACCATGGACGATGCCACCACGGAGCTCACCGAGCGCTTCGAGCGCTACTGCGACACAAAGGACCGCGAACTCCCCTCAGACGTGCTCGCCGAACTGCAGGCCATGATGCGCCTGTACTCGATATCCGCCGAGGAGCTGGACTTCAAGTGGCAGGCCTACAGCATCAAAATGGGCGCCGAGGGGGAACGCATGGAGCTGAAGACGGTGCGCGACTTCAAGAAGACGATCCAGGACACGCTTGAACGGGAAAGCAGAGGGAAAGCACAGCAGCGGACCGAGGTCAAGCGAGAGCGTCCGACGCCGCGAGCGAAAGGCGGAGACGTGTACGACATGATTGAGGGCCTTATACCAAACACGCCCCGAGCAAATGGCAGCGCAGTCAAGCGCAAGAACAACTTCGACACACCCACCGGCCGCGCCAACAAGACGCACCTTGCAAGTTCGCCAGCTGCCGCTCTGACACCAAAGGGCGATGCTTCTTCCAGTGCGCCGTGGGTAGCTTCTACATCGTGACTGGCTGCATTTCACTAACTTACCCAGGCCGTTCGACTTTGCTGCCCGCGCAAACGCAAACGACATCACCGAGCAGTTCATGAGCATTGACATTGCCCTCCCAGAGCCGCCCTCAGAGGCGCCCACCGCACCGCGCATGAAGCTCAAGGCCAACACAGACATGTCCAAGTTCTCCTACCGCACCATGGTCATGAAGCTGTCGGAAGCGTCCGAAGTCCTCGACGACCGGATAGACGAGTTCCGCCAGCTCATCCAAGAGTCGATGGACCTTGATGACACCGCTTTCGGCAACCCAAGCCTGCAGTCGCCCAACCAGATCATCGCAGTAGGACGCATAGCGAGCGACACCAGCGAGGGAAAGCTCAACACGGCATCTCTTGTGCTCGAAGGCTCGCGGCGGATGGGCTCTGGACGGCGCGTACCGCTGAATGTCGACACCCTGCCATCCTACAACTTCTTCCCTGGACAGATTGTGGCGCTGCGTGGGACCAACGCCAGCGGTGATGTGTTTGTCGTCTCGGAGATGCTCCCTCTTCCCCTTCTCAACCCACCAGCCACACAACCCGACGAGCTCGACGCAATCAACGCACGCTATCTCGACACGCCAGACTCAGACCCCGACAACGCCCGTCCGCTGACTATGATGGTGGCAGCTGGACCCTACACAACAGACCAAAACCTCGACTTCGCCCCCTTACACACATTCCTCGACAACGCCGCCACCGCCTACGCAGACACCATCATCCTGCTCGGGCCCTTCCTCGACGCCGAACACCCCCAGATCCGTACTGGCGACTTCGACGCCCCGCCCAACGCCGCTCCCGACCAGGCAACCATGACTGACCTCTTCCGGCACCACATCTCCAGCGCGCTGCAGGCCTTTGCCGCGCGCAACAGCACATGCAACGTCATCCTCGTGCCCAGCCTGCGCGACGCCCACCACCCCTCTCCCGCCTTCCCGCAGGACAAGTTCACCAAGCGTGATCTTGGCCTCGGCGCCGCCGGCAAAATGGTGCAGTGCGTGACGAACCCCATGACGCTGTCCATGAACGAAATCACCGTCGGCATGAGCTCCATCGACATCCTCTCCATGCTGCGGTCCGAGGAAATCAGCGGCGGCAAAGCCCGCGCCACGAATTTCTACGAGCGCGGCGCTCGCAGCGTCCTCGAGCAGCGTAGCTTCCTGCCCGTGTTTCCCCCGCTCAGGAGGGACAAGTACATGCGGCCTGTCGAGGTCGAGCAGAAGCCCGTGCAGACGGTCGGCGACGACGACGCAGCGGAGGACGTGGAAGAACCGAGTCCGTTTCTGCCCATTGGCACGCCGCTCGACGTGTCATATCTCAAGCTCGGCGAGATGCTGAATGTACGGCCTGACATATTGATTGTGCCGAGCGTGCTGCAGGGGACTGTCAAGGTATGTATTGTCCTTTTCTCTTCCTCGTCCATCACCATCATTATTACTACCACAACGACCACCGCTAACCCCTAGATCGTCGAATCCGTCATGGTCATCAACCCCGGCACCCTCGCCAAGCGCCGCGCAGCAGGCACCTTCGCGCGCATCGTCGTGCAGCCCGCGCGCCTCACGCCCGAGGAGCGCCAGCGCGGCACCGCCGTCGCCCATCGCTTGTGGGAGCGCAGCCGCATCGACATTGTTAAGATATAGATGGAGCTCCTCCCTCGCACATCGCAGACACATGACCCTGGTGTCAGGCCTTGGTGCGGACGGTAACGTCCATGGAAAACCGCTGTGCGACGATTGAATGGGGTTCTGATGGAGTGGTTGCTTCGCTGTGTGTGTGTGGCGCTGAGACCCTCCTGATGGATGATGCTATACGGCGGATTACCCCATCGAGGCCCCGCTCATTAACACAAATAGGACATGCTGCCCGCCTCTCACGCCGCATTTGCGACGAAATGGAAATTGTGTAGGCAAGGAAGAGCTGGAGAGGGAAAACAGGCAGGGTAAACAGGTGGAGAAGAAATCAAAAAAGGGACAATGACGGGGTAGGGCAGTGTAATACATCTACCCACCCACCCCGTGAAACGAGCACGTTGCTCTAAGGAAGCTGCAGCGAAGAAATCACTACAGGGAAAAGCCGAGAGCGAGACGGAGAAAAGCCGGGAGCTAGCAGCAGTCCTGCGATGATTTGGGTAAGCAGGGGATTAAGGAAGTATAGAAGTAAGCAAGTAGGTAGCCAAATGTCTGAATTGCTGGAAATGTATTGTATTGTATTGTATTGTATTGTAGTGTCTCATTCTACGCGTTGTGTTGTGCAATGGAATGGATCAGTGTGTTGCATGTTGTAGATTATATGATATGCATCACGCATTATTAAATATAGTCTCTATGTATATATGTGTTTATATATATGTGTGTGTCTATGTATGTGTCTAACTATGTGTCTAAGTATGTGTCTACGTGCGTAAACATGCGCTTATCAACCTAACACAGTCAACACAACACATTCATCCAGCAGAACCCCCCAGCACATCTACACCTGTATCTTTCTGCACTATAACACTTGCTTTGTGTTTGTAGCCGTATAGGTCTAGTTGTAGAGATAGTTGTTAGTCAACTATCCATCCACTCACCGATGTACATGTGTAGCATGCGCCAGACCCATCATTCACCCGTGGTCGTCCCATTGCCATACGTGTTGAGTGCGTGGGGATTTCAAATCTGCTGGGTGTATGCATGCATATATATATATGAACGTGTACATGCACATATATCGCGTTGCATTGCGTTGCGTTGCGTTGCGTTGTGGGAGAGAGGGGCGGGCGTATGTCGTGTCTATACATGATATCTGTCTTTTGTGTTTTGTATGTATTCTGTATTTCGTATGCTCCTCTCCTCTCCTCTCCTCTATCCTACCCTACTCAACCCCACAACCACACCGTCCAGGCCCGGAAACTCGTCACCGGATGTCTACACATGCCTGATTCGACATTGTCTTACCTTACCTTATCTTACCTTACATACCCGTTTCTCAAGCCTATCTGTTTACCACGCTGGTCACGCCGGTCCGACTCAACAGCCCCTTCTGTAACGCAATTGAAAAGCACAACGAGGAAATCAGAAAGAAAGACGAGAATAAAGACGAGATGAATTTAAGAAAGCAGTAGTAGAGAAACTAAGTAAAGGAGAGAGAAAGTTACCCCCTGTAAGGGGAAATACACTACACACGCGTGTTCCACTGCTGGTGGTTATGTAGTCTCGATGTATAGCCGCAGAAACATGCACCCCGATGTGTCTCTCCTCCTACACTACCTCGACGACGCCGGGCTAGGGGCCGTGCATTCAAGATGCGGTAAAGTACTCCACTGGGTCAAAAAAGGTGAGGTCATCAGGAGTCGGCGAGTCGCAAGCACTAGGACGCATGCCCTGAGCCCTTTGCACCACAACCCCAACATCTAGTCCAAAAAAAAGGCAAAAAAAAGTATCGTATGACCTAACCAGGGGTCGCTAAGCAGATGTTAGGATTCGAACGTGCGGATGATTTTATCATGTAGTGGTAACTTACAACCTGGAATCTCTTGATTTCGAACGGAATCGTAGTCAAGCGCCTTGCCATTGGGCCATTAGGCCAGTTTGGATATTGGATTTGATAAAAAACCATTTTCTCATAGATTATATAAAACGTATATTGCATATGCTACGGCGGCAAAATCCTCATCAATGGCAAAAACCGCGCCGTTCTGTGTGTTCAGAGCCGAATCGAACCGAACTGAGCGGGGCATGCGGGGCACATAAGCGAGCGATTGATTACCAGTACTCGTACAATATTGTGCGTTCACGCCGCGTCGCCATCTCGCTTCTTGAGTCGGCACCGCCCCGACGCTCTGTGCGTCTGCAGCTTTTGCTACAATAAGAATAAGTACTGTACAACACGAAGCAAGTACTGTGGTGTAGTGTACTGCACAGTATGGTATCCCGCACCACTGACAAACTCCCACTCGCACGTGGTGCGTAGAGCCGAACTATGGTTTTCACAGTAGGAAGGATTCATGCGGCAACAACCAAGGCTTAGACATGTAAATGCTATTGCAGTACTGTACCTGTAGTTATAATCCTGTCTAACGCTGTCATGAACGTAGGGCTCATCAATGTCATCATGCCCCCCCCGCCCCATCCTCGCATCGCATCGTACTTCCGACTCCTCGCAACTCAACTCCCATGTTGCTATTACATTATGCGCTTAGCATAACAACTGCAGCCGTGTTAGAGCAGCGCTACGCGCTTTATAGCACTGTCTAACCACCTAGATCTCTTACCCGACAGCCTTTAAATAAAGCTACTATAGAGGGTTTAATGTTGATGCTGCGTATATATAGGTAAAAGAGAGAGATAGAGAGAGGCTTGCATGCTAGAGTGCTGGGTAGGGCTGGTGGTTATGTAATATGTGTATTGTGTATGTAATCTGCGAGATGATGGATAGGTTACAGTACCTAGTAGATTAGCAGGGCAGGTTTACATGCACATTGTGTACTCTCTAAGTACCTATTAATACTATAGCTTCTGGAAAAAAAAAAGGGGAGGATTATGTAAGTATTCTATATCTTCTTTCCTTTTGCTCTGATAGCAAGATGGGGTGTATAGGCTTGATGACATGTTTAGAATTGTATATAATGTTTTTTGCTATACTGTTGTAACTACATTTACACGCATCTTAACATCTACAAATATATATGAATAAATCCCCATGAGATAGCAACCCCGCATCGCAGCGACAACGGGAATATAATGCAGAAGAGAAAAAGCAAGATGGAGAACATGAAAAACAAAGGGAAGAAGGGGGAGGTCAGCGCTTGACCACTCTCTCCATCTCTCCCTTCCCTAGGCGGAACGCACGCACGCTTGCTCACTTTCAATGCTGTTGTGTCGTTGTGTCGTTGTATCGTTGTGTCGTGGTGTAGTACTGTACTGTACTGTCGTGTCGTGTCGCGTTGTGTTGTGTTGTGTTGTGTTGTTGTATTGCAGCACGTAAATGATCCTTCGTTACTACTACTCTCCGGTGAGTTTCCAAACTCATCAACCCCGGGCTCCACCCGCTCACACGCCTTCTCCTCGCCCATCCGCCCCGCCCATGTGTCCAGGGCATCGAGTAAAAACCTCGTAACAGGAACTCGGGCGCGCCCCCACCCCCCGGCCAACCACAGCACGCCGGCGGAAAGCGGCTAAACCCATCCGGTCTGGACGTGCGTGTGCGTTTTTGCGTCTGGTGGACAGGCCGAGCAGCTCGTGCGGCGCGCATGGGTTTTGCGCTCGTGACCGTTGCCCTGCTGCAGGTACGCTGTGCACGAGTCCGATTTGCGGCGTGAGCCGGCTGCGCTGGCCGCTGGCGATGGCTGGTGCATGGCTGGTGCATGCAACTGGGGCTGAAAATTTTGCCACCGAGGGAGTTCCGAGGCGTCTTGCGTGTCGTGCGGGACCGTGCTGCAGTGGTAGGTAGGCCGACAACAACGCGTTGCAGCGTTGCATCCTCTGATGATGTGGATGGATGCGATCCTGCTCGCGTGCTGGCGCTGTCCTCATCTGCGAGTCCCAGGTCAGCGGTCTTGGTGCATTATTTCCGCCTGCGGTGATTCCCAAAGTGGTAATTCGCAGAAAACGGCGTATCCACTTCCAAGGCAAGCGCAGTCATGCGACCCGAGGAAACGTCCAATGCGCGATCGCTGCTGGGATATGGCGCCGTTGACGTTGACCGGGTATTTTGCGTGTTGTGTCGTGAACGTTACGAGGGTCTTGCTGCGCGGGTGCCCGACCGCAAATTGCATGTTGCGAGAAGCCGTTTTGCAGCGCTTTTTGCAGCCGGTTTGCAGCCGGTTTGCAGCCTAGCAAATTTGTCCATGATTTAGCATTTTCAAGCGCTTCACACTGGCGTGCTAATCCATCTAAGCGGAACACCACTTGCGCTCTGAGAGGCAGGTGATTTACCAGAGCCCAGTTTCCTCGGAGGCAGCCAGATGCGCGCCTTGCCGACGGCTTTTGCATCGAGCTTGCCCACGCGGCGCATGTTCATCTCCAATACAATGACACGCAAAAAGTCGCTGTTCTCGCGGGGCTCGCGCTGGCGGACAGTGGGTGTTGGGGACTGCAGGCGCCCGGCTTCGGAATAAGGATCCGTGTTCTTGCGTCGGCTCCTCGATGACCGGCCTCTTCGGTCATATGTCTGCATCTGGATCATCGGCGCATGGGGGTCGGCATCGGCGTCGATCATGAGCGCATCGTGAAGTTGCATGGACAGCTCCGTGGGGGAGATGGGAGCAGGCTGTGGGTTCAGATAACGGCGCAGGGCGGGAGAAGGGAGCTCTTCCAGGTGTTTTGGCATCATTTCGCTGGTGAATCTGGGTGACAGAAGTGATCGCGTGAGCAGGTCGTCCGGCGGCACACTTGGTGCTGTGAAGTTGGAGAATGACTTGGCTGCATCTTTCAGCGCTTGGAACGATGCTGTGAGGTTCGACTTGAACGACTTGAATCTCTCGTTGGATGGTGATATCCTGATGACATCTGGGATGTTTGCTTCTGTGAGTTCCTCGGCGTCTTCCACGTTGAAGTGGAGTAGCGGGTGGTCCAGCACGCAGTCTTCCTTGGGTGGTGACGAGTACATCTTCTCCCTGCGTTCGGACAGAGACTTGCGGCCGACTGAATCCGGCGTGCTGAGGTTGTCCCAGTGTGAGGAGTACGATGGCGCGTCATAGTCCAGCGAGGGTGGCAGTGTGGAGAGGGAGTCGCTGGATATCGATCTCGAGGTGCCAAAGAGTCCCTTCTCTTGCTCAAAGCTCGGCAGGCTGCCGCCGTAGTCAGACTCGGACTCATCGACGCGGCCGAGCAGCAGGTCCATGGGCGATCCCACCAAGGAAGCCGGGATTTCAATGTCCTCTTGCTTCCACTCTTGGATCAGCTCATCCATGGAGATGTTCCTCTCCGTAGCCGGGCGCTTGCGTCTGCGGTGGGGCTGCCTGGCTGGAATAGAGGTAATGGCCAGCAGAGCGGCGACTGCAGGTGGGAGGGCATCCGGGTTGTGGCTCTTGGTGGAGCGTGGCGGGCGGCCTCCCTTCTGGCCCTTGACGCGGACAGACTGGGTGGACGAGGGGCGGGTTGGGGTGCGAGGGGGAATGACGACAGGGCTGGAGTGCTTGAGCATGCTGTCGGCGGGCGCCGTAGACACGACAGGAGTGCATGCGGGATTGGTGGTGCGCGGGGCGAGGGGATATCGTGCAGTGCGGGTGCCCATCTTGTCAGCGGGCTTGCTGCGCGGTGTCGGCGGCGAGTGCTGGAGATATGGAAAGGACCTTGGCGAGATCATGTCGAGTCCCTGTGAGCGTTTTCCCGTGACTAACGAGGCTCCGAGTCCCAGCACGGCTAGGCGTCTGTGACGTTGGTCGGAGGTGCGCCGCGAGGGAAAGCTTTACGTTATTGCTGCGGCGGGATTGGACAGCGGACAGGGCAAGCATCAGACGCAGGGTCAGGGCCGGCCGAAGGTCCCCGGGCACGCGACAGCGGCGGAGCAGGAATAGGTAATGGGTAATGTGATGGAGGCGGTTGGCAGACTGAGAGCGAGCCTGCAAGCCTGCAAGCCTGCAAGTGGTGAGAGTGGTGGAAGTGAGGGAACGAGACGAGGGAGGCGTGCGTGGTAGATGGTAGACGGGTGCTACTGTACTACATAGATAGCAACACAGACACCAGACACTGGCACGCAGCGATAAGGCAAGGCAGCACTACCTATCGGGGCTGGATACATCTGAGTAATACCAGCCAGTCGCGTGGACCAACCTTCCTATCAAGCCCAAGAGCACACCGGATCAGCACTGCATGCGACCGTGTCACGGACTCACGGCGCACAAAGAGGCTCGCATGGCCCCCAGGCACCGCGGCGACGCGCAGACGGCAAAGCTCCACGTCGCTGCATCGCCTGCACTCGCCAGCACCACCTGCCTGAAAGTCTGATGAAACCCGCGAAGCGCTGCGCTTGCTTGCTTGCTTGCTTGCTGCCGCGCCGCTGCTGAGGTTGGGCCGCGCTGGACCCCTGCGCGCTGCCTGTCTGCTCTCCGCGATTTGCGACGCCAGGACCCAGCATCAGCCCTGCCCCACGCCGCATCACTGCATTCCTTCTGGAAGGTCCGCAGAAGAGGCGCAGATGAGTGCGGCGGTGAAGAGTCTCAAGACAGGCATGCCCTGCCACCACCTCACCGTGTCTCACAGTGCACACACAGCCACAACGCTTCTTGCCCTTACTGTCTGCACTCTGTCCTCGACTTGCAACATGAATCCCCCATGTTTGAGCTGCGTCGCGATAAGCGTGCGTGCATGCATAAGTACGTGCCAGCGCAACATGACAGCATACCTAGGTATAAACACGCCGGAGAGGCGCCCGTAGCGCGGCCTAGCATCTGGGGGCACGCGGGTCTGTTTGCCCTGTCAGACGGCGAGCCCTTATCGCGACTGCGCAGATTGCACTAGGCGGCCTATCGTTGCCCTCCAGCCGGCTGTGGGGTGCATGGGCGCCATGCTGCATACGGACAGCCCGGCCCACTGCGCCTGCCTGTGGCTTTGGCAACCTGGAAACTGGTTTTGCGCAATACCTGCATGCGGCTGTTTGTGTATACATGGGTGCTGACAACTGTTGCATCCATCTCGATCGTGGCTTTGATCCTGTTGCTGAGTGTCTCGTTGATGGTAAGAATGTGAACCTCAGCATCTGTCACAACGCCGCTACGCTGTCCTGTCCTCGACTCACCTCGCCCCTCCCACCTTCCGCTTCAGTTCAAGATCTCCTTTAGCCCAGAAGCAGAAGGTCGCGCGGTACCAGCACCCTCAATAGGAAGGACATGTCCACGCCTCATCTCATCTGCTGCAAAAAACAACGGGCACAGACACTGCACAGTAAAAGTTTCATGGTGAAGATTTTCGCTCTCTCTCTCTGCAGGCTGCAGGCTGCAGCCTTCCTCGGCTCAAGCAATAATAGTACACGCTTTCCCATCCTACTCGCGAGGATTACCCCATGCATCTCGCGCCTTCGCTACACAAACAGAACGAGTAAACAAAAAAGCAAACGTCAGCACAGTGCCCTACCCAATCAGTCGTCCAGAACGCCGTCGACTCGCAGATATTCTGCAAGGACCAAAATCGTGTAAACGTAACAACGGCCTGTGAAACAATCGCCACAGCCGAGAGAGAGTAGGTAGCCACAACCGGTGGGTACATGCATAAGTGACATGCAGTGTACCTGGCCCGCCTCGTACTGCGTACGTGGCGACTACCGCCGCCAGTCCAAATAAAAAACATGAGTCGAAGTGAAAATTTTCAGACATCCAAGCCACAAAACAGAGAGTGCAGCCAAAGAGAAAGGCGCTGCCGCAAACCGCGCCAAATGAAGGGTCATGAAGCCACCATGTGCCTGTACAGGGCGGTCTGGATGGATTCTCACAAAATTGGCTTCCCGTAGGCCTGTGACGAGAAACCTTCTGGTGTCAGCTTCGTCTCAGTACACGCTACTTTCGTCTGTCCAGCCGGCTTCACTACACCGGACCATGCGGCCGTCCTGGTCCACCATCATGTTCCCATTATCAACACTGCGGATGCCCCGAACCTTCTTGCCTTGAACGGCCCGAGGTGTGGATGCATAATCAGGTGTCGCACGCTTGGTCTGACTGCTTCGGTAGCTCTGGAAATCAACATCGCTTTCAGGCGCATCATCAGACTGCTCGCTGAACGTTTCCCAATTTTCTGACCCTGCCTGTCCAGAGCCTGTCGAAGACGCCTGCGAAATGTGTCGGCTGCTGTTTGATGAGAGAGATGAATTGGGCACTTGGGCAATCGAGGATACAGGGTAGCCAGGTCGCATTGTCTTGCTAAACCGGTCATCGTAGGGGTCCTCTGGTGGCATGCTGCGCACGATACTCTCGCTGCGCTCGCCACGGTTGAACTCGAAGCGGTTCTTAGGGGTTTCTGAAGGCTCTGGGGGAATGAAGAGGTCCTTCATCCGTGGGGGAGGGGCCATGGGAGGTCCCATTCTCCGCATCGTCGATGATTGTGAGTCTGCTCTTGAATGCAAGGATGAAGTAGTCGACAGAATCGAGTCACCACGCGAGTGGGTTGAGTATGACGACTCAGCTCGAGATAACGTCGAGTCGGTGCGGTTGAGGGTACCTGGCCGACGCTCAGGTGAGCCCATTGTCTTGGGCGCTGCGCGAGTCGGCAGCTTTGAAGGACTCTTCGGTCCAGACGCTGCAGATACAGACTGTGCGAAGGGGTTGCCACGCATTGTGCTGGCGCCAAAGTTGGTGGACACTGGTGTCTTGGTCCGACTTGGTGGCTCGTTGATGGTTTGGCGGTGGTTGACTTGTCCTTGAATCGCTTGCCCGTGAATTGTGCCAGCTCGTGCGCGAACAGTAGAGTTGGTCCTGGTCAGTGTTCCTTGCTTGCTGGGGGGCATGCTCATGTTGGACGGTGTTTTTGCTCGTGCTGGGGGTGCTGCTTTCTGCGTAGCAGCATAAAGTTCGTCTAGGTAGCGTTCACCATGGACGAGGAATGGTCGGCCCCACTCGTCCTCATAAGCCTCCAGTGTCGCCTTGAGGTCCGCTTCGACCTTGGGCAAATCTTTGGCGATTCGTTTCCGCATCTTCTCCTCACGCAGCAGCTTTCCAGGGTCACGCTTCTCGCCCTTCTGGCCTCGGCCCATCAATCGAGAAGCATCCTGGCTGGATTGTTGGAGATCAGTACGTTCCTTGATCAGCTCTCGGTGTCGATCAATCTTCGACAACACAGGCAGACGTTGCTCCTTGAGTTGTTCGAGACGGGATATTTCCGCCTCGTGTGCGGATAAAAGTGCGTCGCTACAAACATCAGAGAATGCAGGGATAAACTCGAGCATCTCTTCCTCGGAAAAATACAGGGCGTCCCATAATTCTTGCAGCTTGAGCCGTGCCTCCTCAACAAAAATGTGCAGGTTCTGGCGCTTGAGCTCGTTCAGCCTGGACAGCTCATCCTCGAAATTATTGATCGTCCTAAGACCGCAGCCACGGTTGCTGGCAAAAAAGTGCTTCTGCTCGCTAGTGTCCACACTCAGGCGCTCCCACAGCTCTTCGATGGTGGTCCTCAGCTGAGCAATGCGTCGTTCACGGCCGTGCTTCTCTTCGATGAGACGTTCCTTTTTGCTCTTGAGTACCGCCAGGTCCTCCATGTGCAGACCGAGCTGCTCCGGCGAATCACGATGGTGCTCCACAATGGCCGAGTCCGTCTGCGCTTGAGGTGTTCCAAGCTCCGCCCAAAGCTGTATGATTTCCTGGCACAACGTCTGGACTTGACCTAGTCGTTTTGTGTACTCTTCGTATACGCGTGTGAATTCGCGGTCTAGCTTGGCCACGTACGAGTTGGACACGTCGAATGAAGGTGAGACGGTCGCATCTTCACCAGTCGGCGGGAGCTTGATCTTGATAAAGTCGTCCTCGAGATGTAATGCATAAGACTCGAGAGCCACGGCGATTTCTAGATGAATCAGCACTGTAAGGGCAGGGTGAGATGGCAGACCTACTCCGCACCTGTTCAAAGCGCGCCTGGTGCTGCTTAGCCACTGTGTTGTATTTCTCCTTGAGCGCCTTGAGACAGCGCGTCAAAGGATAGGTAATTTGTGGTTCGTCGTTGTTGTACTTGGAACTGGTTTTGCTGTCGTTCATGGAGGCCTCCATCTGCTTTATTTGCTTGATCAGGCGCTGCGCCTCCTCTGCCAATTCGTGCTTCTCATTAGTGACAGTGCGTAGCTGGCTATGGAGGGTGTCGGACAGTGCAGAGAAGAGCTGGATCAAGTTAGCTACTGCGCATACAGTAGAGCTGTGCACAAGGACGTCTATGCACCTCTGCTTCGCGCGAGTCGCGCTCATGGTTGGGCACTCCAATCTCATCATAAAGGCCGTGCAGCTGGCCAATGATGGTGGTGACCTGCTGAGCGAGGTAGCTGGTGTCCATGTTGGCTGCAGACCTGCCAGCGGCGTTGTCGGTCGCGTATGCACTGTGACTGCGCGACGCGGTGGGGCAGTTCGGCGGTGATCGCAGATATGCGCGGCGGCGAGGACTCGGCCGAGTCTGCGGGGAAGCAGAGTCCAAGCGAGGAATGCTGGTCGTCGCAAGAGCTGCAATTAACGAGAGGATTTGCGCCGACCACGCTCACAGCACCACCACAGTATGGATGTGTGGTCGTGTCAAGAATGCGTTGTTTGCAAGGCCAAGCGTGATGCAATCTTGAATATGGCGATGGCCGGCCTATGTTCCAATCGTGGATGGCGCGTTTATTTTTGGCGAGGGCGTGTTGATCAGCGTTGCCCCGGTGATGAGCCGCCCATTAACAGGAAATCACCGTTTCATGCGTATAGTCCCCGCACCACTCCCTGAGCAGACAGCGTTGAACATATGAGAAACCTGGTCGTACCGCAGGGATTCACTTCCGTAGTGCGCAATAGCTCAGCTGGGATGAGCAATGACCTTGACGTATTGCACACGTCAGACGCAGTGAGCCGGCTTCTAACTCCAAAACTGCACTCGATACATCTGCAGAGCGGCCGCGCTTTCATCACATTTGCAAATGCCATACCTGTGCAGGACCAGCAACACATCGTTCGCCCGTGAACAATAGAGTTCGCATCGGCAAGATCTCCCGATCCCCTTTGCCGTGCCGCCTTCACGCACCAACCACTTGTTGACGGCAGCCCCGCTGAAGCTGCTCCTCCTGTTCGCAGTGACTAAGTGGGGAGGCTGGCTGCGTCTCCCAGCAACCGTCGCGACCTTGCTTACGTTGACCTCGAGAAACTTGGTCAGTCCGTATATGCGCATGTTTAGGCGGGCTTGGCCTTTTCGCACCGAGATCTCGCCCTCTCTTCAGTGCGACGTAAACGAGTAGCGTGGTCCACATTTCTATATGTACGCTGGATGCGACTTCTCACCTCGTTGACTTCTGTTCAAGCCAAGCCATCACGCGATGAATTTGCCAGTCTCTGGCGTTGGGTAGGACAACGTCGAACACAATATTTAGACCTCGGCCTTTAGTACTGTTGTGCACACTTCCTACAACCTGATAATGATGTACGTAGAAACGGTGCCTTCTACGGCCCGAGCATAGACTTCTGGATGCAACATCCACAACATTGGTTGTAGCCTACGATCGTGAGCCCGTCTACTTTGCCAGATTCTTCAGAAGTGCGGCATGTCTTAATTAAACACCAGTAATTGCAGCATTCAGCTCGCGGCGTGGATTTGCTCACTTTGTATCGTTGCATGTCTCCGCACATAACTTCAAGTGCGCACACGGAGTTCTTAATTCACCGTACAGTCGTCAAGATGGGTTAGCTTTGAAATGCAACCGAGAGCAATTGCCACACAGTCACATTCACTCGGAACCAGCAGGCCTACGGTGTGTAACCTGGTCAGTCGAAAAAATACCTCTGCTTGTACTACAGCTCGTCCAGAGCAATGGATATTCTGACGATGAACACTGTTCAGCTAGTCCATCCCGGGTAACATTCGACATCTGTCGAAAGCCATAGCTTTGGCAAAATTAGTTCATACTCCCTGTACTTTGGTACTGTCTTACTAAAAGGCATAAAGCCACAAGCGTATCTCGCTTGGCGACGCCGTGGATGGACAATAGATGACTTGAGCTATCGAAAAGATCATGGCATTCGAGAGGTCTGTCGCTGCAGCTTCGCTGGAGGCTGCCAAGAGAAGCCACAAGGTCGAGGATTCACGAAAATCGCATGTTGGAAAGTCGAGATCGACACGTGGGTTAGGCTTGGTTGTACCCCAGACTCTGGTCCAAAAGCGAGATAAATAAGCGAGAAACTTGTAAAAGCAGCAACCTGATCTTAACCAAGAACATCATACATTTCTTTGGAGTTCCGCTTTGCGTTGGGCGCTACCAGAAATTTGCCTCGCTCGTCAAGCTTTGTACCGCTTGTGTCTCTTTAGGTCGTCGGGCCTGGATCACTGCCTAGCGCCCAGCAGTCTGTAAGGGCTGGTACCGATCGGTACATACAGGCTGCCTCGAAGTACCGGCACGATAATGGCGAAGCAATTGACCAGACTCTCAGCTGACACAGCTCTAGAACAGACTTCGAGGTCTGCCTCGCTTTACCATGCTGTAACGGCCTAGACGAGCGAATGAGCACGCGTACTCGTCAGGGTCGGATTGAGCTATGAAACTTATGCTTAATTGTTCCGGACCTGAAGCCGAGCATCTCAGAATACGCCTTTGTGCAGCTCCGACATGCAAGCCACGTGCGAAAAGCCGAGTACAGCTGGGGTCCAACATCAAGGATTGTACCATCCTGCTCAGGTTCGATCCTTTCCCCTTCGGATATTCCGAATGTTCGAAGCGTTCGCCGCTCCTCCGCTGTACTGGGATCAACGGCTGCGTAGGGACCCCTCCGGAGAACACTGAAGACCCGAAAAAGGAATGCCACCTTACCCTCTAGAATCCAGCTTGCGCTTTTAGCACCGGCAGTTCTCCACGCTGCCGGCAGATCTGCCCAGGAACAGGGTATGCTGATTGAGTACAAGGCTTCTAAGGAGCCTTCTGCCGCTCCTGAGTGGACACTTCATCCTTACAGGATACAAGCCGTGCCAAGGTTTCGAGAATAGTCTTCGCACAAAGACACTCGCCTTTGAGATCCCCTATGCGAAGCTTGACTTGGCACGGCGACCACCAAGCGAGCTTTTGAGCTGGATCAGCCCTGGCACTAGGACGAGACTGTATCAGTAGGCTGACCTCTTTGAGGAAGCAGAAGTGTTGCAAGCCTCGTTAAGAGTCTTGGAAGCACTGACCATGTGCTATATCCCGCTGGCAAGTGGAGTCTGGCGGTATTGCTGGCTTGACATCTGGGGCCTATACACTTTCAGTTAATCTAACCGTTGGACCCCAGTCTATCAACATCTAGACAATCTAAACGAGGCAGTATACTCAGCTGTATGGCCTATGGCCCTGGTGCAGACCTTTGAGATATGGATCAGAACATGGAGCGCGCGAAAACGAAGCTGTGTAATCGATATATAAGAATCCCATGTGTTCCCTCATCGAGTCTTATCATCACAACATTCTCTTCACAGCCATCAAGATGTCACGTCTTACACAATTGGCTTCTCTCATCTCGTTGGCCTCGGTTGGCCTTACGCAGAACATTCCAAACATCATTCCCTTCACAGTCACAGGATCGTTGGACGGGTATGTCTCCGAGTCACTCATATTCACCAAGAAGTATCTAATAGTTGCGCAGATGTACACCATCCGGAATCGAGTACAACGCGGGCGGTACAGTCACCGTCAATGAATTCCAGATTACTGTACCTCAGAACTTGATTGTTCAATTTCCAGTCGTGTATGCTCCGTTCCGAAAGGCTTGCGAAGCAAATGCTGGAGGCTACGAGACCACTGTGACTGGCAATATCATCGGAGGCAAGCCCATTGCTGGACAAATTCAGATCGCAGCCAGATTCGGTCTCGAAGGCAGCCAGGGTTATATTGAGTCAATCAAAGACGGCGTTATCAAGATTGCTGGTGGGCCCAAGGTCAGAATCAACGATCCTGAGGGTGCCTTCGCACCAAAAGTTGAGGCGGAGCCCTACTTCATTATGGATACACAGAACCCATCTGTCTCGTCTTTCTCCGGATTTCCTATGTGCATTCAGCACTCGGGCAATACGGAGACCTGCAAGGACTCCAATCGCCTTACCGGTGGAACCTTCAATGCTCCTGACCCATTGACTATGGTCCCTATCAAGACTGGCGATTTTATCGAGTACTCTGGGCTCAAGAAGAACGGTGAAATTCTTGCTCATTCGGTCACGGTCATCAATGTGCAAGTAAATACCCAAGCCTCGGATACTGTCCCTAACTACATCCGTGTTGAGGATATGATCGTCGGCGTTCCGGACAACTCTGCCAACGTTGAGTTCGCAGATATGAAGATCATTGGTTTTCTGTCCAGCTGTGCCAACGCTCTTGTCACTATTAGCGCTATTGACGTCGATCCTTGCACGGGCGAGGAGACTCTGCGCCGCATTGGCTCCGCCACGCCAAAGCAGGAAGCTCGCTGCAAATGGGAAGCTCGCATTGCTCCTGTGGTTTCCTTCACTCGAGACTACATGATTACGACAAACACTCCGGTCCAAGAGACCAAGAACAAGATCAAGGCCGGTCAGTTCGTAGCAGCTGTTGGCGAGTGGATCTTCCCCGAGGTTGACGTTCCTGGAACCTTCCCACCACCATACCTCTTCAACGATATCCAGGCTCTTCATCAGGGTGACTTCCTCGACAACCAGCAGTTCGGTCCCCTCATCCCCTATCCAGGTGCCAACCAGCCTGCAGCTAAGAAGAAGTGCAGCCCTAGCGACATCCCCTCCAACAACCCTACAACCACCACTCCAACGACCAACACTGATACCAACACCAACACCAACACCAACACCGATACCAACACCAACACAAATACAAACACGGGTACTCAAACTCTGCCCGTGGCCGCGGCTCAACAATTCTCCGTTGCGCAACGCTCCGCTGCACTCCTCACCCTGAGCGGCTCCAACACTGAAAGCAAGCTGACCAACAACCAACTCAATTTCGCCTGGGTGCAGACCAGCCCGGCCTCACCCGCCATCAGCCTGACCGGCGCCAACAGCGCAACCGCCTCCTTCACAGCGCCCAAGGTGGCCAGCGAGCAGACCTTCAGCTTCGCACTCACCGTAAGCCTGAAGTCTGACCCCAAGGCCAAGAGCGAGATCGTCGTCCCCGTCAAGATTAGCCCCACCGGCGCCGACATCGTCACAGTCGACAGCTACACATGGCAGTCCAGCAAATCCGGCTCCATCTCGGTAGCGTGCAGCTCCAACGTGCGCGACGGCTCGAACAAGAAGATGACGCTGCTGGTCAATGGTGCAACAAGCATCAACATGGGCGTCAGTGGCGGCAATGGCCGCTGGGCTTACACCTCGACCAAGTTCAATCGCCCGACGACTCTGCAGTGCGTGTCGGATCTGGGCGGCAAGAGCACCGAGAGGGCGGGTACCGCGACAACCAGGCGCAGGAAGAGGGGTGTGTTGGGTGCGGAGGCGTTGTAGATGAAATTAATTTACGAAATTGGGTGGCGTTTTGAATAGAGTTCTTTTATCATTGGCATTTTGCCAGACGGTCCTTACTAGATTACGATATACCATGTTACGGATTTATGATTTTCACCACAGTCCAGAAGCTTTAGATCGTACATAATACATCTCATATCTTGTGATGCAGAGAATTCCCCCTTAGAATAGCTAGAGAGGCTCTCGTTCCAGGGGTTTGTACTGATATAGACTTTTCCAGCACTTTGAGAAAGTTACAGCACTCAGTAAAGTTACTACTGTATTCTTCGCCAGTGGGTGGATGTTGCATGCGTCAATTTCTCAAGTGGATGCATCATGTCGAAAGTTGAAGTGGGTTATTGATGGCAGCAAGAACATGCTGGAATCGCGAGCGACGATTGACACTCAGGCGCTGACAGCGACTAATCGCTATCAAGCACCTCAAACTGCCCCATCGGGCAAGTCATCAAACCATGGACCACAGCAAGCTCAAGGTTAGGAGGAAGAGACGCTAGTGCCGTATTAGGATGGCGCTAGTGATGCGCACAGCAAAGAGCGCTGCTCGCTTAGCCCGCACCCGAGGATCGGCCGGCTGCAATATTGAATCTCATACCTGCGACTTTCAACACCGTGAACGCCTCAGCCAACGCACGCCCGCTAACCCGTCTCCGACAGCCAACTTTTGTCAGTACACCCGCGGATCCGCAAGGAAATACTGCCTCAAGAGTCACAGCTGACTTTGCCGCTGCAGCGACCCCGAAAACCCCACAACCACACATCATGTCTCACGAGTCGGTCTGGTACTCCCGCCCTAGGACTTACGGCAAGGGCTCCCGCGAGTGGTACGTCTGCGAACATGCATCCTGCGATGGAGGACACGTCCTGCGATAAAGAGAAGGAGTTTGGCGCGGCATGGCATGTGCTGCGGGTTATGCAGTGCTTTCATGCTGCGGCAAAGGATAGAAAGGAGGGCACATAAGGGCTTGAGAAAATAGAGGCTGACCTACCACCACAGCCGTGTCTGCACCCACCCCGCTGGTCTGATCCGCAAGTACGGCCTCAACATCTGCCGTCAGTGCTTCCGCGAGAAGGCTGCCGACATTGGTTTCGTCAAGGTACGACTCCACCCTGCATGCATGCGCAGCATGCTGCCCTCTTCACCAGAGCGCTCGCTGCCGCAGCCTGCCAAAGCAGACCACCATGACTAACACCACTTAGCACCGCTAAATGCACTTACGAATTCGATGACCGGAGTAAAGGCGGCGCAACGGTGCGAATGATTCCCTTGAACACGATCTCGACGCGCTTTTCCGGCCTGACGCACGAGCATGACATGAGTGGCGGAAAAGGAGTGGCGGAGGGACAAGGAGAGGGACAGAATGGTTCTGCAAATGGCTTTTTCTAGAGTCTCTTCTTTCTGAGTCTGAATCCAGCCCGTCGGCGTCGTCAAGGGCTGCAAATAAAACAATCCCATCCTGATACCAGGCCGAGGTCGGTGTGTGTGTGCATCTGTGTCGAAGTGATTATGGAGATGCCATCGTAAGCTGCAGTTCGAAGCATGCTATGCTGTGCTATGCATGGCCGTGCGCCGTGCAGAGTGCGGTGAAGTGTAACCGAAGTGTATGCAATCAATGCGTGCAGCCCCGTAACGAAGTAACAAGAAACGAGAACAAGTATCCAACCGAGTTGTGTTGATTAACCAAAGCAACAAAGTATGCAAAGTGTCAAAACAGCGCCTGCGAGGGGCGCCGCACCGAGCACGCTATAAATCCCCCTTCCCGCCCATCACGGTGCTCGACACAACACACTCAGGTACTCACACCGAGTCCAATCAGCTCCCAGCAAACCAGAACCCAGCATCTCTTCTCCAGTGCCTGTGTGATTTTCGAAACAGTGATTGTTCATCTAGATGTCCTACGATATAGTCAACAGGTCTTGTGGCGTATGGGCGGACTCGACCACGTGCAGTGGATTCTAATCATGTACAGGGCGATGGTGCCCGTCTCGATGTCTTACAATCCGACTCAATTCCTGCTATTCTTAACCCCTCCAACTCCATGATGCGGCTTCCACGCTGCGATTCGTGTGCACGGAAGGCGGCTGGCCTACTTCACCGCTCGGAGGGCCTACGAGGCCCCAAGACAAGCCTACGGTGACTGGGATGCAAGTCTTCCTCCATCGGACTTGACTAATCTACTTTGATGTGCTGAAGCTGGCTCACTTCTAGAAGACAGTGAGCCTCGCTCAAGCCCGACCGGTTGTCACAAGGATGATGTCTCAATGGCCTGGCCTCTTGTATATGTCGTGAAGACAGGAGCACATCAGAAGACTTGAGCGCTTAGATCAGGACCCCCAGATTCCAAGACAGTGTCAGGCTCATGAGTACCCTCCAGCAGATCTTGCGCTCTTTTCCTCAATATTTTGACTGCCATTCCGAATTTAGTGCAGTGATTGGACTATTCTCCAATAGCCCCTCTAAGTTTGTGGTAAGAGCTGCCTAGGCGTGTTGTGGACTCGCCAACGTTGACACTCTCCTCCTTGTCGTTCAGATGGACTTTGCTCGAATGGCCGTTCTGATGGCCCATCAGTGTTGCAACGCTAAGTTTGGCAGAAAGGTCACACGTTGCTGGTGTATCATTTTCTTCTACCGTATAAAAATCTTACCATAAATCTAAAAGTGAACCCCGAAAATGGGCGCATATTCAATCAAGCCCACGATCGTTATCTTAGCGTGATGCTGGTTTCTATACCTACCCCATAATCCGCTATAAAGCTCTCAGCACCTTTGAGAGAAGTTTCCGCGACCAAAGTTACATGCTCCCCGTGTTCAAGAGTGGAGAGTGACACACAGAATTGCAGGACAGTATCGTCCGGAGAACGTCAATTGCCATGTGTTGTACTCTTGACTTGCTCATTGAAACATGCCCCCTGGCGGGCGCGTACGTGTACAACCGGAATTTTCTAATCTTTTGAACCCATCTCCGAAGAGCCGTGATTTTGTCCCATCATAAAGAAGAACTGCTTTGTAAAGCCGTCCTTTCCTAAAAAGGGCAAACGCTCCGATATGTGATTGCATACATGTTGCCATGCAATCTCATGAATCGTGAATGACAGAGCTCGACGGCATAAGATCTGTTCTTGGAACACCGAACCACGAGTAAAAAGAGAGCTATCGTCATGTAATCTGTAAGATTGATAGCAAGGAGGGTCCCAAAAGCTAGCTTCCTGACCAAACTTATGCTCCGTCTGGACTTCAACAGACTTTACGACAGGGCATGTTCTTTGCCCAATGCGCGGACGGTTCAGTCCGAAACTAGCATGATCACCCGACGCGGCGGACATGATGAGGTCGGACTGTGAGTATATTTAATAACCTCTGTATCACCGTCTTGTGTTGTGCCCAGAGCGTCTCTCCGAATGTAGCGGCATCTCAGCTTATGAGCTACTTCAAGTGTACCAAGAAAGGCGTGGGGAATGAGATCAAGAGGCAGCTGTCATTGAATGAGGTCTTTGTTGGCAGAAGTCCCATGTACCTCCTCGCGAAGCCCAGCTTATAGCTCAAGGTCATATGATGTGCTTATCTTTCAGGCCGTTTGACAAGTCTTGCGTGTGGACCATTGCCGTAGATCTCGGTGGTCCAGAGTCGCAGGCTCCCCTTGAGCTTCGTGTTGCAGGAAGGGTGCATTTCAGAATGAGTATGTTCGTGCCCCTCGACTTGCAAGATTCAAGCTTTGCGCAGAGATCAGATGATTGTAGGACGCTTGCGCAAATTTAAACGCAAGGAGACGACTTCATCGAGTCAAACAGCAGACATACAACGCTATGTGCTAATGGTCGCTCACACCATGAAATTGTGCGCAACTCGTCATTTACACACGCTTCTCCCTAATCAAATGCGCTGCATATAGACCTTTCAGCGCCATCCCGATGCACCTGCATCGGCGGACTTTGCTGAGGCATCCGTCTTGGGATTGAAGGGACGGTAGCTGCGGAGTAAGGAGATTTTAATGCCAGCACGCAACAATGTGGAAAACCTGCGGGTAGATGAATAGAAGGTGCATGAGAGTTGAGGGAGCACAAGCCACACCTCATGCGCCAGCTCGGATGGGTTGAAGTCTGCAACCTTTGTGGATTTGCGTACTTCATTCTTGACAGGACAATTGCCTGCATAGTCCACCCTGCTTATGCCAGATCACTCGAGCGTTTGCGGTGTCTAGTGGTTACATCCTTCTGTCATATCACTTCATCTCACAATTGACCGAGAGGATATCTGGTAAATCGCTCGGGAGTTTTCGTGTTTATGTCGCTATCAGATGCACAAAACCAACGTGTGCTAAAACTATTGAATCTATGTAAACATGTTGTTGCGTGTCTTTTTGAGTGTCGATAAATCCTCATACTGCCATATGTTAGCATAAACTCTGAAGAAACTAGAAGTGATGATGGGGTGGGAGCTCGGCTTACTTGCAAAAACCCTGTGACATCAACCAAAACCGTCCAGCAATCCACTAGATCGACCAGATCCTGCTGTGCCTCTACCTTGTCACTACCCCCGACATTTACACTCCTCTTGAACACCGCCACCATGCTGTGTCTGTTCTCCTTCAAGAACTCTCGTGCCTGGAACACCGTCTGGTCATTTTGCCTACCCCTCGCAATAACTGCTGCATTGATGACCCTTAGCACGGATAGCATAAGCTCGTAGTACTTCTTGAGCGCATTCTGGTTGTCAAATTCCAGTCCGATATCCGGGTCGACAGCAAATATCTGAGAGTCGCGAACAGCAGGGAACAAACCCGCATTGAGCACAAAGGCGGCGCCGAGACGAGACTGGGAAATGCGTAGCAGCAGAGCGAGACTGGCATCGTAGTAGGAGAGCAGACTGGACACCTGAGGTGCGGCTGCGGCGCGGAGTTCTTCAGGGATGTGCTTGATGTTATCGACCAGGACGCCGATAAAGTTGAGCGAGACGAAGGCTTCCAGTATATATTTCGACTGCTGGCGAGTGGCCACGGCCACCAGGGCATTGAGTAGGAGAAGAGCGGAAACTTTGCAAGTGCCTTGACCGCTGTATGCATCGTCGCAGATAATCTCGAGAAGATGACCGCCCGCATTCTTAATGTTGTTGAGCGTGTGGCGACCGAGTGGAGAATTAAGTGTTGCTTTCTCAAAAGTGCCAGAGATGTAGCGAAAACAGATCTGATAACAATACTCACGAAGCTCAGGCGTGGATACAGGACTGTAGATACCGCTCAGAGCCGCATGGAAAAGCTGACTCAGGCGATCGTTGGAGAAATCACCAGTCTTGTCGAAAGCTGTCGTAGCGAAGTCGACCTTTTGTATCAGCGCTTCAGCGAGGCCAGCGAGTTGCAGCGCAGTGAATATGTCACCGTTATACGCCTGCTCTAGCTTCGGCAAAACCACCTGAAGTGTCTGAAGGATGAAAGAAGCTCTTGCTCCATCTTCGAACTCACAGCTGTGCACGGTGACCATCAAAACCTGTACCCAGGATTGAAGTATATCCTTG
Source organism: Stagonosporopsis cucurbitacearum (assembly GCA_016920805.1). Taxonomy (NCBI): domain Eukaryota; kingdom Fungi; phylum Ascomycota; class Dothideomycetes; order Pleosporales; family Didymellaceae; genus Stagonosporopsis; species Stagonosporopsis cucurbitacearum. The sequence goes on along the minus strand of JAFEKD010000011.1, from coordinate 72,008 downwards.
TGGTAACGTGTCAATTGCGCCCTGCGATTCCAATCAGCAAACACAGCCAACAACAGCTCCGCCTGTTGGGCAAGTTCTGCTTCTTGAAGCTCGTCGCCAATCTGATCGTCCTTCCTCCAGAACTTCATCTTCAGCAAGAAAAGCTGCTGAAGTAAAGGCAGTGAGTACAACACATCGCCATTCTTCTCTTCCTGACAAGATGCAAGATTGACGCCGTCAAAAAATCGATGTTGATCTGGCAAAGCCCGCTCGGGATAAATAAACTCGATGAAGTCGAACAAATCAAAAATGTTGGGATTCGGGATCGGCTCTTCACCAGGTCGTATGGTGGTTCCCAGAAGCAAGGACTGTATCCTCGATCTCATCGTTGGTATGCTCTCTTTGATAGTCAAGCGGAGTTCCCGTGATTCATAATCCAAGAACGCAGCTCGTCGTTGGAGAAAACCCTGTAGGGCAAGTGCCGGAGGTCTGGAGAAAAACTCGGAATAGTCGCCTGCAGCGAGCAGCTCCAGGCCTTGTGCAAGAGACATGCCTTCCCAACTAACATCAAGATTGATTGGAGTCAGGCGTGGCGCTTCGACGAACAGTAATTCGTTTTCTCGAAGTTCCTCCATGACAATTGTACCAGTCAATGGCGAGCGCCACAGCTTTTGAAGGATGTCCCAGCAACGTGTCTTGAGCTCAGACCTCCATGCCAGAAATTGTTCCCCGTCGTTGTCAGGATACTGAACACCCAGGAGAAGAACGGCGTGAAAAAGAGCCTGCCCATTTGACCAAAGGCTGTCCTCAGCAATACGGACCGTGGTGCTCTCGCATGAAAACCCGAGCAGGATGTGGGCAATCGTGGGTCTGTTAGACACTGCTGTAAGGCAGCTGTTCAAGAAGTCAAGCACACGAAGCTTGACAATGTACCCCGAGGCTTCCTCACCAGCTTCAAGCTCTTCGGCACTGAATTGCATCAGGCTATGTAAGGATCGACCGATCCGCTCTGCTTCATTATCTCGTTCCAAAACACCAACGATTTTGCTGCGGCCGGATCGTTGACCGAATCCCGCGGGCGACACAGCAAGCTTCCTCGAAGACGCCAGTTTCTGTAGTAATTGCAGCGAGGCGATAGTCAACGCTTCATGGCCAGTACCACAATACAAGCCCAAGTCAACGACAATCTGAAGGTTGTTCAAAATCGCGTCTTCGAATGATGCTAAGGAGACATTGGAGACTGGCGATCCTTGCATAGATGGTTGCTGCTTCAGCGCAGGCCTGACAATGTCAAGATACGTGGCCTGTAACTTCATGACTTGATCCATAACCTCAATGCTCAGCATCAGCGTTTGGACGAGAGGCGAATCTGATGGAGCAGCGTCAACTTCGCTGACATCTTGATGTGAAGCTGCGAACAGGGCCTTGAGAACTTTGTCATTGAAAAGCCATTCCATAACACGCGTATAAGGATGCAGAGATATGTACGCGGCAAGAGATGAGGTGTCGATAATGGCGTCAACGGGGATGCTCGACTTGTTGGCAAAGACGACCAGATTCTCGTTAAAGGTCGAGAGACAAGTTACGATGAAACGGAGGCAGGTCCACCTCATAACGTTGCGCTGAAGCTGATCCGTGATTTCTTGTGAACGTTCTGCGAACACTTGCTGCATGACAAAATCAATATAGCTCTCGACGCCCGGCATCCGACGTGACGAGCCAATGGTTTCGGGGAAGGGCAGCCCATCGTTGAGCCCTTCGCTCTCGGGATAAGGCTCAACAAGGCTGTGGAGCAGTCGCACAAATGCGATTGCTTCGTCATACCCATCAGCAAGGGTGCTCCAGAGTTCCTCTCGTGGCATAGAGACGAGAGCGTTGCTTGGTTTTGAGGCAACGTAAAAGCCGCTGACAGTCCAGTCATCCAGCGCATTCCAAACAATGCTTGAGCGATGGACATCCTTGCCCACGAGCAGAGCCGAGAGTGCGTCATATGCTGCTGCGCGAAGACCGCTCTCAACTTTGTCTGTGCACAGACCAAAGCAGATACCCATGTAGTTGTATTCTTTCAAGTCGAGGATCCATTGGCGCGCCGCGAAGCTGTTCCTACACAAATGTGCCAAAAGACGCAAATAACTTTCCAGCATGGCTGCACTTTCAGGCTCAACAATTTGATCGGCTGGTGTCTGTGATTGCGCAAAGATGCCCACTTGGATCGGTTTCTTCGGTTCGTGAATATCTCTCTCGAACTCTACAAGCTCGTTGAAAATGTGCGTATAGCTCAAAGAGCTTGTACGCCGGATTTTTCCAGACGCCGAAGCGCCCTCTTCTAAAAGGAATTTGTGCGCTGAGTCTGCATTCTCTCGATCGCCAGAGATCGCTCGTAGCATCTCACAAAACATGGCTATGCGAGGGGTGGGTTGCCTCTTGGCTGCCCACTGCAAGAATCCGTAGAGGTTGCTCTCCTTGTCGTTCCAGAAGTCGCCAGCCGCATCCGAGAAGCCATCGAAAGCATACGCTACAATAACCATGAATCTTTCGAGATGAAACGGGTACTCCCCAGTTGAGCGCTGAAACTGCAGCTGTAATCTTCTCCGTTGGTCATCCTCTTCAACTTTGAGCTTTCGCAGTGTATCTGGCATGTGTGTAATGAATGAGTCAACAAATGTCTGAAGTTGCTCCATGAGAAGCACCTTGAAGAACTCCTCTGGTTGTGTGGTCTCGGAACTCAGCATGGCGGTATCCTGCAGCAAGGTCGACAGCATACTTGTCTTTTGTGGATCATACCATCGCGTCGGGCGCACATCCTGACTGATGGACAACATGAAGTGGAACGCTCCATCGTTGAGTGCCCGAATGAACTGGCCAGAGCGAGCTTCAGCCTCGATCTTAAGATCAATACCTCGGTTGGCAAGGTCCGGGTCACTGGGGTCCACGTATCGGCCACTGTACTCTGCTAGCCACCAGGCTAACGTGGCCGCGTGAAGATTCCTCAAAGACCAGCTAGAGCTATCTCGTTCCGCCATTAAGGTGTCGTGAAGGGATCGAGCGTCATTCAGCATGACATTGCTCTCAAGTGCGGTCCAGCCTGTAAGTCGAATAATGATCGGTACGTAATGAATGGTGATGATGTCGTGGCGGTCCAGAGTTTTCGACTTGGCCAGCAGTGCTTTGTAGTTGTCGACATTAACGTAGCCAGCCTTGATCATGTGGGTGCAGATTGCGGCTAAGTTTTCGTGCTGCCTTGTCAAGCTTTGACGCTGGAAGTCCATGATCTCGACAAAACCTGGCAATGGCACTTGACCAACAACTTGCGTGCTCTGGACGCGTTCCACGATCTGCTGCAGCCATTTTTCAACATTTGACATACCAATCAAACATTTGTTCCAGTATCCGTATGCATTGACCAAGTTTGTTGCACCGTCCACACCCAGTATGATCTGCACAGCCTTCTGCAGCGTAGACAAGCCCTCAACCTCTGTCTCACCAGTGTCTCCGTTGTCCAGAGTGGTTTTCATGAGGATGCGCAGGCAAAGTAGAATGTATTCGCGACGACGATGAAAGCGTATGACGGCCGTCTGCAGCTGCGTACGGTCCAGCTCCTTAGCCTCAGCTGCAGCGCCCATGAAGAGAGCGGCTGCGTCAACTTCGTCCAGGTCCAGAGCGTCGGCCAACTCGAGCGTCTGCTGCTTGAAGTCATCGTTGACCTCGTATTCGTTGTCCTCGATAGTGAGTTTTCCGCCAGACAGCAGGCGCCTGCTTGCGTCATTTTTGGGTTTTTTATCCAGTAGTGTCTTGAATTCCTCCAGATGCGCCTCTAGATTCAGCACCAGCCGATCGAGGACGGGCAGCTGGAGGTCGATGTGGGCGCAGAGATCGCGATGCAGGCCCTGGAGGGCGGCGAGGCTGTCTTCGTCAGCCATGGGAGAGTCGCAGGGAGGCACTGCGCATCGTGCGCCAGCGGATATGTCAGGCGATGGTGAGTTGTACAACAAGAAAGTAACTAACTTTCGCGGGACGCGGTGGAGCTTGGACGCGACTTGCTTCTTGGCAGCAACCGCGACGACAAGCACCTCCGCCGCAACTCCGCCGCAACAACACCACCAGCAGGGCTGCACAAAGCTTACATTGGGGTTCTGTGATTGTAGAGCTCAAGGGGACCATGTATGTGCTCTAATAAGCACTGCGAATGCTCTGTATCTTCTGGCGATGCTTGGCTTCCATCCACTGTCCTCCCACGCAGCGCGAATCTGTGAGCGCCCAAGATGGAGGCCACAAACATCCAGGACGCGAAGAGTGAGTCGTCGACAGCTCTCGCCCCCACACTTGTGCTCATATTTATACAGTCCTCATCCAATCGTCTACCATCCCTACGCGGACAAAGGGCTTGAACAACCTCATTGTCATCCTCAGGCACAACCGCGGCAAGCCCAGCTTGGAGGCTCTTGGAAACAAGGCTTATCTGGCGCTATGCGAGACACTTTTCCAATGTCTGAGAGACGAGCGCTCAGCTCTCATGCGTAGCAAGGCCAAAGATCCCAAATCAAGCACGAACCTCGCGCTCTGTGGCACTGCCCTCCGGCTTGTCATTGCTTCTGGCGCACGAGTGATGAAAAGCTCGACGGTCGGGATTATCATAGATACAATCATCGAAGTGCTGCCGAGCAGAGACAGTCCGCGCCTGAAGCCTCTTCTCAGAGATGTCCCGAAGGCCTTGCGACTGCTGCTAGAATACCAACCTCACGTCGAACGCCTCTCTTTACAAGACTGGATCACAACAGTTGACTTCTGCATCGGCTCATTGGCCGGTTCGTTCATAGAGACTGAGGCTGAAACGTCCACTAGCTGGAACACAAACATCTCCAGTCGTGGCCGCACTCCAATTGATTCGGCGGACGTGTCAATCGCTCGAGGCAGCCCCCGTGAGCCCGTTGCAAGAACGAAGTCAGTGAATGATGAGTTCTCGCCTTCTACGGAAGACTTTATCTACTGCTTACTTGCACTCGTAAGAGCAACTAATGCACCAGTCATTGATAAAGCCGAAGCCATCATGACTGCGCTTTTGTATTTCCTGAAACGAAGAATTGGGCGTGGCAGTGTCGCCGCAGCCGCTCTTGCAGGTATAAATGCTGTTCTTGCTCGCACAGCCTTGCAGAAGCTCGACCTGTCGAAGCGTATTATCAAGGATCTGCTGCCTCTCATGAGGACTATGTGGTCTGAGCAAGGACTGCGTGATGAGATATTGATCACGTTGACATATACAGAAGCACATCTCATGAGTCTTGTTGCTGATATGGAAGACGTCACAACGTGTGTCGATCTCAAGGCACTTCTTGAGGCCATGTACGCAGACTATCGAACAAGGAAGGAGACCACCATGCATCAATACCTGGATGAAGACCATCTATGCTTTCGGAGGACAAACACTGCTCAAGGACACCCGTTCCATACTCTGGTATTCTCTATGGGAACTGTACAGCTCAAACCTGAAGCGTTGTGGGCGACTGTGCACGCCATTGCGCGATATTCGTCCGTGCTTGATCGGAGGAAAGCTAGAACTGTGTACGATCGTGATGCTGACGGAGAGAGCGTGTCCAAACGCGCGCGCATTGAGCTTTGTTTCGATGAGTATCTCCGACATCTTACGGAGCTCCGATCAAACGCTAAACGAGCTGCCCTGCAAGTCATCGCATTTTCTGTTCAAGAGGGTCCTGTCGATAAGGATGTATTCCAGACACTGATCGAGCGGCTTGCATCGTGCATTTCTGACGAGAATCCGACTCATTCTGTCTGGGCAATGATCGCGTTGACTGCGTAGGTGATCTCTTCTGGACACTCATCCCTCTGCTAACGCACGCCAGAGCTGCATATCAAAAAGTTGCACGTGACCACGAATTTGTGCCCTCTTGGGTATCAATTTGGCAGACCGCATCCAGGACCGTAACCTCACCATCATTGTCTCGCACAGCATGTCATTTAATGGATATCCTGCTGGAGCTTGAGATTGTCCCCTTCACAGTCGTCTCAGATACCATTCAATCCATGCTGATTTCCATGGAACTCACTGGCCCATCCCTGCTCACAGAGTCAAGCGCTTCTTTGCTGACAACGATAATACGCGAACGTACAAAGGAGAATCCTTCCCAGTTTAACCAGACGGCTGAAAGGGTTTTGAGCTGGGTTATCATGAGATGGACGCCCAGTGAGTCCGCTGAAGTGGTGATAAGATGTCTTTTTGCTAACAGAATGGAGGTCTCTGGTCTGAACGAAATTACGCTATCACAAATGCCCATCATTGTAACGCACGAGATGTTTTACGGATACTATACGCCGCTCTAGATGTACCATATCATCTTCCGGATTCGATATCTTTCCTTGTCTTAGGGCCCATTGCTCAGGCGAGAACATGGAGTGATCGATATCGCACTCTCATGCAGTACCTTCTTCTGCTTGATAATGGTACTGAGTTTCTGTTGCAAGTGCCCACACGGCTTAGTGCACCGCAAATGCCTGTTGATAGATGCCAACCAACGAATACAGAGATTCGGATATTGGAATACTGTCTCTCAGAAGTAGAAAAGACAATGGAGCGCTGGAAGGAAATCTGCCAAACGAATATGCAGACAGTCACTTCGGACATGATGCGAATCATCACCAACTTATGCATCATCGCACCTGCAGTCGCCAGTCTGAGCAATCCTCAAGACCGTCGGGTGAAGACCCTAGAACTCTCCACCGACAAGCTCGCACATGCATTCCTTAGTACACTGTCAAAGCCTCAAACTGACCAGTACAAAATTGATGCCGTGCTTGAAGCATGCATTGCAAGTCTACCATACATCAGACCGGACGAACCTCTGAGCCCTGCTATGTTCCGACAGACAGGGGTCAGTATCCTGTCCCGTCATATTTCTAAGGCTCTCGACAGTCGTGTCGAGGTCAAGCAATCATTCTATGCCGAAGACGACGATTTCATGGACATCGATGATGGCAATGACTCCCAGGTGACTTCCAATCTGGCGAGTATTGAAAGCGATGTGCCGCGACATGCTGATCAAGCCGAGACTGACGTCGAAGCCCTTCGCGCATCAGCCACTTCGTACCTCAATCTTGTTGCTGCAGTGATGGACAGCCTGGACCAGGACGAAGACCAAATCCCTGCCGCTTTTGTTGATTATGTCATATCTCTGAATGAGAATGAGTTGCTTCGATCCCGTCAACTTGTTCGCTCACTATTACACAGTGGTCTGCGCCTTTCGCGCGTTGACTGCCTCAAGCTCCTAGAGCGGCTCAGTGAAGCCTTAGCAGCGCCTCGTGCACGCGAGTACAACACTTCTGAGGTTGCTAACGGCATGATAGTGGAATTCCTTAGTGGTACGTCTCTTGTTTGGGGACCCGACGACAAAGATGCAGAGGCCAAGGTTTTGTACGAAAATATTGAAGACATGTACGCCTATTTCGTGAAGGACTTAGAAAAGAATGGGGTCAGACGATCTCCGCATCTCCAGGAAGCCATCGCGCTCTTTTTGCATGGTCTACTCAAGCACCAACCAAGCTTTGGGCAAGACCCGAAGATACCGTCTGTTCGAACCAGTCTTTTTGAGCTCCTTTCAGAAAGCGATATCACCGTCAAGTACCATATCGCCGAACAATTGCCGTCGATGTTCGAAGACTTCGTACTTTCCGAGCACGACAAGATACTGGTGGATGTCGACAGTAGTCTTCCCGATAAAACCGATGGGCTCGAAGGAATATCCCTTCGACTACTTGTACTGTCTAAACTGGCGTCACAATGGCATACTCTGCTGCGTTCAAGTATTTACCGTATATTTGCGACAGCGGGATCTGTCGAAAAAGCTGTCTGGCATGCCCAACGCTGCATTTCAAATGTAGCAACAGCCAGGGGTATAGCGAATTCACGTGAGCTTTTTCGGTTGTTCGCTCCACAGATCCTTTTTACATGGCTGGATCGAGGTCATAAGCTCGAATGCATCCCATACTTGACGTTTGGCTATGCATCACTGGCAGAATTGTTTCACGATGTCGAGGCAGAAGCGGTTGGGCAAGTCATGATGTTTGGCAGAAAAGAAGAAGTCGAATATCTAGCAAGGCAATTGTGCACGGATTTGGCAGATTTACTTTGCAAAAACATCGGCAAAGCAGCAGCCTACACTATATCGTGGGATATCTGTCGAGGATTTGCACGTAACAAAGCAGATCCTAGTTATGCCAACATACTAAAAGAGCTCATGGGGAGTGAAAAGTACTTCAGTCTTGTTCAAAAGCAATTTCCCCAAATACTTGCATGTATAATGCAGACAATCGATCAAGAACAACGCATTCAGAAGTCGCTCGAAAAGAAACCAGCATTCACACCAGCCGCCAAAATTCTGACCGAGATGCTCAACATCAGCCATTCGTCACAAGATCTCGATATAGGCATCGAACCGTCCTTTAATGCTTTTTATCTGCCAGATCAGTTGGAACGGCTGTGCCGACGGACAGGCGACGACCCTGTAGGCTTTTGGAATCCAAGTACGTTCACTTATGTCATGCGCGCCCTTTTGGACCGCATACACCCGTCCCTGGGTTCTTTGTATGCGGCATCCATAATACGCAAGATTAGAATCGTCATTGCGCTTGCTGGTCCTGTCGCATACGAAGGTTATCCATTGCAGATGACATTGCAGTCATTGCGTCCATTTCTCACCGATGTGCAGTGTGCAGAGGACACAGTTGGCATTATGCAACACTTGTTTGAGCGCGGTTCCCAGTACCTCAAACAGGACCTCAGCTTTGTGACCGGCATCGGCGTTTCGATCTTGATTTCTATTCGGGTTTTTCTAGGAATCGCCCAAGACAGCACTACGCAGCAATCTCAGCATATCGCAACTATGACTACGGCAAACAAATTTCACGCATGGCTCACCGAATACCTGAAGTCCCACGCCGAGGCTATATCGTCAAGTGAAAGATCGTCTTCAGTGCGAGCTTTTAAGTCTGTCACAACTGCTGCGTCACAAGTTCGCGCAGAGGGTAATTCTATCCGAGGAAGTGAAGAGAGTACGCTTCTTGTGGAAATATTGAACGATGTGAGATCCGGCCGCAGATTACTCAACAAGACATCTCGCGAAGTTGCACTGAACCTGCTCTGCCAAGACTTCCAACTTGCCAGGACAGCACGAGAAGATATCCTCGGAAAAGACCACGATGCCACTGAATACGCTGGGCTTGTTTGGGAATCTTGTCGAAGACCCAATGTCGGTGAAGGTTATCTGCTCTGGGCTGCAAGAGTCCTAGGACGAGCGTTCAGCGCGCAAGGCGAGATAAGGCTCGACGTACCAGGATCCCGACGTCGAATTCCTGTCAGTAGATCTTCAAAGGACCCTCTCGGCAAAGCCTCGAAAGAGGCAATCATCAAAGAATTGGTCGATCTTTTCTACAGCGATGAACGTCACGAGGTCAGCTTAGCCGAGAATGCAGTCAGGCACTTGCTTGCTTGCTTGCCGAAGAGCGAACAACAGTATGACGAGGTCTATAACTCTATACCCGACGCCATAGGTAAGGCGCTCGTTCTATACATCCCAGAATCGTCAGATGCGGCAATCATTGCGTCTAGCGAAGCTGTGGAGCTTGCAGCTGCGCCGACAGAAGATAAAAGCGTGGCTGCTTGGGTCAGAGACCTCGCAATAGCTTTGTGCGCGACAGCAGCTGAGGACCCGATCCTTGGTGCTTTGCCCGCGCTCCTCCATGGTATTGAGCACATGGCAGAGAGGCTCTTCCCTTACATCCTTCATCTGGTACTGCTCGACGAGTACGAAGCGGAGCGCAGTACTCGAGGTTCCATCTCATCGGCTGCCACTGCTTGGTTTCGTCACGACAATGCCAAATTTTCACCTTACATCCGCATCATTATACAGGCCATTCTGTACCTGAGGAGTCAACCAGTCCCCAAGGAAGTCACGAGAGTCGACCGAGATAAGTGGTTAGAAATTAACCATCTAGAGGTCTCATACGCTGCTACATCTTGTGCGATGTACAGAAGCGCGTTGCTGTTTGCAGAAACATCAGCAAGTCAGCCCATTGTCAAGAATGCATCGAGACGATCTTCGGTGCTTGTGCCACCTCCAGATTTTCCAACAGAACTACAGCTTGCAATATACAAGAACCTTGATGAGCCTGATTCATTCTATGGTGTTGATCGAGGCTCAGGTCTTTCAGCTGTACTGGATCGCCTAGACTATGAAGATGATGGTATCAAAAGTCTGGTTTTTCGCGGTGCTCGTCTAGACAGCCAATTGCGGCGCCGGAACGAGCTTGAGTCCTCTGACACACGTGGTACAGTTAGGTCACTCATTATGCTTAACATGAACAGTGTTGCTAGCTCTCTGCTCTCCACGGACCAGTTTCGAGACAGGGGTGACGAGGCCGTGGAAAACGCACTCCACACCGCCCGTAAGCTGGGCATGTGGGACATCAAAGCGCCGGAGATAAACTGCACCGAGTCTGCCGTGCTGTTCAAAGCTTTTCAAGGCTTACATGCAGCCAAAACACCCGAGCAAGCACAATTAAACTTCAATCAACAGATGCTCGCAACGATGAAGCTTCTCACTGGAAGGGACAGATCGTCGGTTCCGATGAAAAGTCGCCTTCGGACTTTGGCAGTCCTATCTGAAGCGGACGAGGTGCTCAGAGTCGATAATCCGGACTATCTTCTTGACGTTTGGGATCAAATGAAGGCACGAGAGAAGTGGATGCGAGCAGGAGAGTAGGTGCAGTATGCGTGTCTGACCTACAGAGACTGACTGAGGACGACAGATTTACCGATGTTCGACAATTGCTCTCTTGCCGAGAGACACTGTTCGGTGTCCTAAGTGTGAACAGCGCCGTAACTGAATCTTTGCATACTCGCATGGCCACTGTCTGCAACATGGAAGTAGAAGCACTCATCTCTTCCTCTTCGATGAGCAGACGGCACGGTGCCAGCCAAGACTCCTTGGCCAGCGTGACTTATCTGTCTGACATCGTACCAAAATGCAAGAGCGTAGGCCTGGATATCGAATCAGCAGCTCAATATGAGGTGGCAAATGTGCTATGGGACCAAGGCGAGACTGATACATCTATACGTATGCGCCAGGACCTTATCGATCGCGCTAGCTTTGATTCACAAAGTGTGGAACTGAGTTTACCGGTACTCCTTGCTAGATTAGTAGGTTCACAGTAGATACAAATGTGAATCGAACACTGACTGCAACAGGGACATCATCTCGCCGAGGCCCGTCTCGCTAAGCCCGATGCAATCATGCAAGACTACCTTGAGCCAGCCATTCGCGAGCTAAAAGGTCAAGAACATGGCATAGGTTCAGGCCAGGTCTTTCATGAATTCGCGCTATTCTGTGACAAACAATTGCAGAACCCAGAGGCCGCCGAGGACCTCGAACGTATCAAGACAGTCATGGACCGAAAGCTACAGGAGCACCACGACTTCATCAAGCTCGCAAAGACCGACAAAAGTAAAAGTATGCGAGAGACGTACCAGCGCAGTGCTCGTCGTGCGAAAACTTGGTACGATCTTGACAATGCTGAGTACGAACGAATGCGACAAGGACGTGAGCAGTTCCTGCAGCAATGTCTGGAGAACTACTTACTCTCTTTGGCTGCGAGCGACGAATACAACAACGACGCTCTTCGTGTGTTCGCTCTATGGATTGAGTATGCTGATACTGAACTCGCCAACGATGCTGTAAAGTTGTACCTCAGTAAGGTCCCAAGCGGCAAATTCGCTCTTCTTATGAATCAGCTATCGTCACGTTTACAAAACGAGAGCACCCCATTTCAAAAGCTCTTGTTAGGTCTCGTCTACCGTATATGCATCGAGCACCCATATCATGGCATGCACCAGATCTTCGCAATACAGATGAAGGTGGGACCGATCACAAGGGAGGACGTGGCACGCTCTCGGGACGAGTCGGCGAGATCTCGCCAAAAGGCTGCGACTGAGCTGGCCAACCATCTCAGGACGGACAAACGATCAAAGGCGTACTGGAGCTCAATCTACCAGTCCAATGAGATTTATCACAATCTCGCCATGTTCAAAAGTGAGAAAGAGAGTACACAACAAGGACGCGAGCTGCCGCTAGATCGCTACAAGGAATCAAAAGAGCTCGTCAGCGCTGTGCCTCGACTGAATGTGCCACCAGCTACTCTGCAAGTCGAGGTTCGGCCCAATATGGACTACGAAGACTTACCAAGAATTCAAAAATTCAAGCCCACCATGAGTATCGCTAATGGACTCAGCGCACCGAAGATCATTACTGCGATAGGAACTGACGGAAGGCCGTACAAGCAGCTGGTACGTACTATTCTACAAGCCTTTAATGCACTGTCTGACTTCCACAGTTCAAGTCTGGCAACGATGACCTCCGTCAAGATGCGATCATGGAGCAGGTGTTCGATCAAGTGTCTCGACTTCTAAAGAACCACACAGCCACTCGTATCCGAAATATCGGTATCCGAACCTACAAAGTTCTCCCGCTCTCTACTCGCTCCGGTCTGATGGAGTTCGTGCCCAATACATTGCCTTTACACACCTGGGTCATGCCGGCACACGAGAAGTACTATCCGAATGACTACAAGTCCGACAGATGTCGCAAAGAGATTGGGGCCTGCCAGTCGGACTCCCTAAGCACACGCGTCAAAGTCTGGAAGAAAGTTACCGAAAATTTTCATCCTGTCATGCGGTACTTCCTGCTCGAACGCTTCGAAGATCCAGACGAATGGTTTGAGCGTCGCCTGGCATATACACGCTCCACAGCCGCTATTTCGATTCTTGGCCATGTTCTTGGTCTCGGCGATCGTCACTGCCACAACATACTTCTTGACGAAAAGTCTGGTGATGTTGTTCACATCGATCTCGGAGTATCCTTTGAGGCAGGTCGTGTCTTACCCATTCCGGAAGTTGTGCCTTTCCGCCTGACGCGTGATCTTGTCGACGGGATGGGGTATACCAAGACCGAAGGCGTGTTCCGCCGCTGCTGTGAGTTCACAATGGACACACTCCGTGAAGAGCGCGAATCCATAATGACGCTGCTAAATGTTTTGCGCTACGACCCTCTTGTAAACTGGAGCGTCACTCCAACCAAAGCGAAGCGCATGCAAGAAGGCGATGGCACAAACGCCGCCCGTGGACCTAGCGTTGCACCAGGCGGTACTCCCGCACCGAATGGCTCAGCTGTTGAACAAGCAGAGGTTGTACACGAGAGTCTGAAGAAGAAGGAGAGGGAAGAGCAAGCTGGCGAGGCAGGTAGAGCGTTAAGTGTGGTCGAAAAGAAACTCAGCAAGACACTAAGCACGAAGGCGACTGTCAATGAGCTCATCCAGCAAGCAACGGACGAGAAGAATCTGGCGGTCCTTTACATGGGATGGGCGAGTTACGCATAACTCAAAATATTGTGAGCATAGAAGAAAGATGTTCTAGAGCGGACGGGAAAAACAACGCAAAGTTCAAGACTGTGTGTTAACTACACGAATTTCACAGCACGGCAGCAAGACGTTCAAATTGCATTTTTTGCTCCGGCACTAACATGGCCCAAACAGGCAGGTCAAATTTGCAGGTCCCGCTCACGCAGCCAATCGGAAACGCTCATTCTTGCAGGCTAAGCATCCAGGCGGACCTGTTGATGGCCTGTTCATCAGCCGCAGCTTAAGTCCTGTAAGGCGCACCGTTATTATGGGGAATCGCTCGTATAGTTGACCGGTGTCTGGAACGTCTTGCCGTGAGGGGATATAAATTCAGTTGATTCTGCGCTCCCAAAAACACGGTGTGCGTACCAAAACTGCTTCCCCTACCAGATACGTTCAAGACAACCATGCGTTTCTCCCTCTTCGCATTCGCAGGCCTCGCCGCTGCTGCACCCGCCCTGCAGGCACGTCAGTCGTATCTCTCGTTCGACCTCACAGGCGCCTACTGGGATGCCACTATCACCACCCAGTCTGGTCGCCCCGGATATACTATCCGCGACCTGGCGGTCTCCTTCCACGACCCTCTTTCCGAGAAGGTCACCGCTGGTACTTGCCACTACAGCTTTGTTCCCCAAGGGTTCAACCCTCCCGCCACAACAAGCACATGCGATACTGGCTTGACCTACAACTGGGATTGTAAGTACCCTCGCGACCCACCTCCAGAATCTGAATTCCATGCCCTTGGTCTATCTTCTTTGGGGTGATGTGGTCCACAAGTAACTCAGCGACTAACGTATCCAGATAAAACCCTCTCCCTCGTTCACAAAGTCACTATTCAGAATGAGACAGTCACCCTTTATGGAAACGCGGCTCTCACGAGCCAGTGCAAGACCGATGGTGTGGGTAGTGGAAGTACCTGTGTTGCGAAGGGGAGGATTGAGTTGGATCACTACTGCCGCCTGGATACACCGATAGTCGGCTGCTATCCCCCTAACGGCAATGCGTGCGGTGACCAGTGTGAGAACTGAGGTGTCGGAATTGGTCAAAAGGTAGATCTAGAAAGGTATAATGCAGTAGCTCAATGATGGAATGATCTTTAATCAGTAATAGTCTATCGTTCTATATTTAACTATATATATGACGCACATTCAATCCTTATGTTTGTCCTAATGTTCGTCATCTTCGCCGCAGCCCAATATCTAAGCTGTCGACTCAGATAGAACAGCAAGCAATGCGCATGTGTGCTCATTGGAGGAGAGGTGGAGGGAGGTTGCCGTAAAAGCAGTATTCAGCATGGATGAAGAAGATCCTTAAGGTTATGAAGTTGCTGAAACTAGTTGGGTTGATACTATTAGCCCTGATGACATTCATTGCCTTACTTAAAGACTCCTGCATGCGTACTCAAGCCCAAGAGAAGTGCTCGGAATGCAGGTAGACACCTCCCGATCTCTGGCCTGTGAAAATGGCCAGATTGGTTTCGGCAACAGCATTACGCACATCGTTTTGCACGGTTGTCGGTCCACAAACATATACACTAAGCGACTCGTCTTCCATTGCTGCAGCTTTTTCTTCTTGCTGAATCATACTTGGTAGATCGGGCCTGCCTAAATTTTGCCTTTCCGGTGAACTGTTACCGTCAAACGAAGGGAAAGAGGAAGTCTTTGGCTCGTTGGTTGCATCCTCATGTCCGATGCTTGTGGTCCCGCTTGTCAAATGAACATCAATGATGATGTTAGCTGACATGAGGGTAAGCGAATACTTCTGCAGTAGCTTGTGGATCGTGGTAAGGAACCAGATTCGACTACTGACATCGCGTGTTGTCATGATGATTCGTAAGCTTCGGTGCTGATGAGGTTCATCGATAACCATCACACCAGTCTCACCCTCGGGATTCTTTGCAAACGCCCCTGGTGACATTTGGAGGCTTTGTGTAGCGTGTCTTCGCCTGCAGAAGAGCTCGAGCAGGGACAATGCCCAACCGGCACCTGATCCACCAGCGATGACAAGTAGGCGCTCTGCCTCGATGAACCGCTGCATATTGATGCCACCGTATGGACCATCCACCATGACAGGTACGGATGCACCTGTATTATCCTGAGCAGATTTGTGCAGCCTTTTTGTTAAACCGTGTGAGTGGCGAATGTAAAAAACAAGCTCAAACTTGCTCGACAGGGATGGATCGGGCAACGAGCAGATAGTGAAGGGATGAGACGAGAAGGCCTGAATTCCGAAGTTTGTGAAGCGCAGGAAGCAATGCTGAACAGGTAAACAGCGCATATTTACCGATGGTATCGTGACACGAATGAAGCCGTTATCTTCGATGTCCAGGTGTGCCTTTTGAGTAAAACCGTATTCGAAGGCGGTCCGAAGCCAAGGATACAAGAAGCACGGAACATAAAGTGCACCTGTCGCGATGAAGTAATGCCTATAAAATTATCAAGACCGAAGACCGGAGACCCCGCTAAGAAGCTAGACATACCAAGAAGTAAGTGTGAAGTCACAGTGCCAAAAGAACACAATGACAAACACAACGACAGCAAGGAAATGGGCTGCTTTGAAAAACTCGTAGCTGAGGCGTCTAAAGACCGTAAGTTACAATATTTGATGGGACTTGACTCGGCGTAGTCCTACCTGATTATACTGTGTGAGGCAAAAGTCAGCCATGCCTGGAAGACAAGAGCTACGATGCCAGTCCAGTAGAAAAGAGTGCTCATCATTGTCACTTCCATAACCATATCGTGAAAACGGATGTGATACACGATGAATGGGAATGTGTGCATTAGTGCGATAAAGAAAAAGGCATAAGCGGTCCATCGGTGATATACTTGGATCTTTTCGTGCGAAACCCCGGTAGTGAGTGTGATCCAGTTCGTTTTGCTTGCGGTCGCACTGCTATGTTTTAGCCCACAGTAGATGAAATCCCTTGATAAACCATACAAGACAAAGGGCATGCAGGCCAATGCCATCCAACCGGACCGCGTTCCTAATGGTGGTGACCCTCCAAAGTCTTCACTAGACCAGTAGTAAGGCTGTGGAATCAGGTCCATGCCTAGAATTGCCTTCGATCAGTAGAGCATCCATTGCTGCGAAATTTGTGTAGGGGAAAGCTTACACAGGATGTACACAGCGCCTGCCCCTCCCAGAAGCAGTGGGCCAATGGGCGCCGAATTCCATCGCAAGACAGAGACATGGAAACCACGATGCGATAGGTATCGAATCAAAGCAATCCATCCTTGCCATATAGGAGGACCACGGAATTTAGGGTATCCTAAAGCGTGAAACGACACTACATGACAGATGATGAAGAGACCAATGGCGCTCATAAAGAAGGTCACTGTTGGCAAGGCGTAGACGTAATCGGCAATGTACCTAATTCGATCCTGTCAGTGTCGTAGGAAATCTATTCAGAGCCATACGGACCAAAAATGCGATCGCTGCATGTAGTAGCTACATTGGTCTTCAGTAAACTCGTCGCAACTAAAGTCGCGACTGCCTGTTAAATGAAGCGGGTAGGTGAGCCAACTCGCCATGACAGACGTTCAGATTACAAGATAAAGAAATAATATACCCGGGACTTGATGGGAGACACTAGACACTCGCTCGCTCACAACTGGAGGCTTTCAACTACAAGAAGGGCGCACCGCGCAAAATAAGAGTTGTCAAGACCTGCCGGATGTGTTAAGCTTCTCCTAGCGCGAGCTTGAGCACGATTGGCAGCCCCAGCGGAACTACGACCAGGGAAGCTCAACTTCCAGCACCGGAATAAGAGACCAATGCGATGCGATTGGTCGTGAGAGGTGCTCTGGGTTGCTAGCAGAGGTCGTGGAGAACGCCATGTGGTGCTTTAGACTTTCTTCGTAACAATCTAGCCCTATTTTGGCAAAAGCCTGGCTTTGAGTGAGATTGAGCAAGTTAATGCCTTGACTTGTTTGATATTGACAAAGATCTCTTGGTCCTCAACCTCTCATCATCTCGCTAGTCGCAACAAGGCCTGACGGACTCGATTATTGAGCCTCTTCGCCCTGAAGGTATTCTTACTGTGCTGAGAAGATCACCACCCGTTCATAATGGACATGCCTACGACCATGGTAATGTCTGCCACAACGACAGAGGCTCCGTCGATGCCCGCATCGACGTCCACCTCATCGATGACAATGATGGGCGCGGATTCAATGGCGATGACGTTCTTTGTGTCCACATCAACTCCTCTCTGGTCGACATCATTCACGCCTCACAATGCTGGACAGTATGCAGGAATTTGCATATTCCTTATCACACTTACTGTCATGCTCCGTCTGCTGCTCGCAGTTCGAGTCAACTTCTTGGACATTCTCGCTGCTATCAGGCAGAACCGGTACAGTGGTTTGACACAGACACACGGGATGGAGCGCAAGACGGGTGTTCGTCCCTGGAGAGTAGACGAAGCGGTTGTGATGGCAGGGCTCGATGTCATAATTGCTGGCGTCAGCTACTTGGTGTGAGTGTTTTCATTTACAGAACATGTAACTTTACCACTAAGCCTTTCACAGGATGCTTGCAGTAATGACATTCAATGTCGGATACTTCTTATCCATACTTGGTGGTGTGTTCCTTGGGAGTCTCGTCTGTGGTCGCTTTACAGGACACTCTGGAACCCATTGATTCACTGTTGCATTTTAGCGAGCCTCACTGGCTCTTGCTAGAGATTCACTGAGCTTCATATAATTGGCTAGTGTGGTATGAGGAAGATTGGAGTAGTCGTCCTAGAAAAAGCCCAGTGCGGCCTGTTGAACGTTGCCAATGTTTCAAGCATTCAACATACACGTCGATGGAATGGCGTCGGACAGATCTGTGGGCTTGCGGATCTTACAAATATGTAACACTGCTTCATGTGGTCCTGATTTGCCCGTGTGGGAACTGACAATTAGTTGTGACCTCGAGGAGATCCATGTGCGTACAATTCCCCACACCCTCAACCTATAGCAGTAATAAGCCTTTGAATAGCTGTTGCAAAGGTCATATTCTTGACAGTAATTCGTTATGGACAAAGTTCTACCAGCTGGAAAATACTGTGACAGTTTTGACCAACGGATGTAGAGGTCGAACAGCAGCCGCAAGCGGATATGCAAACGTCTTTGCAAAAGCGAACCAGATTGTAGTGACCGTGTTGAAGATCTGTGAAATTGCGCAATATGCTCCACGGCTCTCGCTTGCCGTGTGTCGTCCAGCTATGCCGTGTCTCACTGCATTGCGGGCAATAGTACGCGATGAACATAGCGTTAACATGTTTGTTATTTGTAATGGCATCTTCTTGAAATCGATCCCTGCCATGAATCTATGGCCCAATGATATCCCGAACGCCGTGTTATGCTGCCTGCTTCATATAGACATCTTTCCATGTTGCAAACAGGGTATTGTACATCTCTTGACCGTCACTTTTACCGGGTGACTTCTCCTCCGCTACCTGAACTCGGCCTTGCCTGTGATATCCTTGATCTCGTCAAATTTCGTGCCCATCTTGACGATCGAGTACCGGATCAATCGAGGGTCGAGTGACATCGTCTTTCTCAGGGAATGCTGTGTGCGCGCACTGGAATCGAAGCGCATGATGAAGTGGTGTCCGTAGTGGTGAGTCGACTGCAGTTTCTTCGTGGCCCTGGGAAGCAGGAATGTGCCCCAGTTCGAGACGCCGCGCACGACGCCATTCTGCTCGAGAATGATTCTGCCGGCGGTCTTTGCGATGCTAGAGATATGCTATTAGTATGCGTTCAATTCCAAATCGTCGCGTTGAACGGGGAGGCGCTGGTGCATACTCTTTCACTTCTGTGAGGCGGCCGGGCCGTACCTGCCATCGTCAGCAAACCGCCGTCGCCTGTTCTTCTATCGCAAAGACCAACATACCACTCCGATCATCTCATACAACATCTTGAGCTGCTTGTCGGTGTTGCCGTTGCGGTCGCGCTTTCCCTCGCGAAAAGTGGTCGCTTTCGGAAAACGTTCGCGCGACTTCCCAATCGTCAGCTCCGCGATGCTAGCGCGCTCTTGGCGGCTGTCATATCGTAGCTCCCCCGAGCTTCATGAACTTGCGATTGATTCTTCCACCACACATAAGTTTATTTACACAATGGCTTCTAGACTCTCCATTGCCCGCGCCGCGCGCCAATTGACTTCTGCTGCAGTAAGGAGGCCGAGCCCCTTTGCCTGCCAACAATGGAGGCAGACAGCTCAGATGCCGCGGCTATTCACGGCGTCTGCACAGCGTATGTTACTTCGAGCTTCGAAACAGCAATGCTTGCTAGTCTTCAGGAGACTGACTTCAAGCAGTGCAGGAGAAGAAATACACCGAAGACCACGAGTGGATTGAGGCGTCATCGGACGGCAAGACATGTCCGTATAGCTCTGTGCTGCTGCGTGTGTTCCTTAGATCTGGGCATAGACCACACGTTATGCAAATGCGCCATTGGACGATACTGACCTTCGCTGCAGACACACTCGGTATCTCCGAATACGCGGCGAAAGCTCTCGGCGATGTCGTCTACATCGAGCTTCCCGAGGTTGACCTCGAAATCGGAGAGGGTGACGCCATCGGCGCCGTGGAGTCTGTCAAGTCTGCTTCGGACATCCTCACACCTGTTGGCGGAACCGTCGCTGAGATCAATTCGGAGCTTGAAAAGACCCCGGGCAACATCAACAAGGATCCTGAGGGCAATGGATGGATCGCTAAGATTACTGTATCAGGAGAGCCTGCTGGCAAGCTGATGAGTGAAGCCGAGTACAAGGCATTCACTGAGGACGCATAGAGACTTTTCATATCATGATGCCTTGAAATCATAATCGGAAAGCTATTACTTCGGCAACAGGAACATATGAAAAGTCCCACACTACGTGAAGATCTGTGTCTAAATCAAGCATGTAAACCTGCTAGTTAATGGCATAAAACCAACTGATTCCTGTATGAGACCCACCAGGATTCAATACTGCAGCATCGACATGCTTCGTAAGGAATGCTATCGTGATATGTTGAAGTGCGCAAGTGTCTAGGCAGCACGAGGGCACACTAGCAAGTGAGTGAGGGATACTGTGTTGAAGCAAAGCATACTATGCGCTCATCAGACTTTGCGCATAAAGGGTACGCTTGCACCAATGCTATGCAGAACTGTTACAAGTAAAGCCTAGCAGAGTTGAAAAGATCCTGAAGGAGATAAGGTTCTGTAGATGACTTGCAAAGGAACAACCGTGGATGACATTTGCGGGCGCTATCAATAGTCAAGTATTTGAAGCACATGGCCTGTGTTCGACCTGAGGCAAACGGTGCCCCACCTCTTCCCCGCCAAGGGTATCAAGGGTCGTGAAACTGCACGCGAAACCAGCCATCTTCAACCTAACAACTTATCTCGTTGCACGATTGCCCAGCTGTACCCAGCTGTCTCGTGAGATCTGGCTTGAATCTGCTAAACAACCGTTTCGAACAAGCTTTTGATCTCTCCAGTCAAGCCTCATGGACTTGAGCGCCGGCCTACATAGGGCACCGGACAAGCAATTGAGACGTCTTGTCTGGAACATGTAACAAGCGTGCGAAACTGAGATGCCCGTGCTTCCGTCCCGAGCCGGGGTCGTTCCTTCTGCTATAACAATGTGGTGTTCCCGCATATGAGCTGGAAATGGAACCAGACTACCTGCTCAAAATGCCATTCATTAATTCTAAAGGCGCGTCAACACTTGGGCACACATTCAGGTAGGTTTGCAAACTCAAAAAGTGTAACTGTGTAGCTGATGAGTACTAGAAACTTTGACCAAACGATTATTACTGTTAAAGTCGGAGCCAGAGACGACCAGGAGCCATTCAGCTGCCACAAGGAATTACTGCGCCGGTGCTCAACACGCTTCGACCAACACTTGAGCGAGAGGCAGGAGTCACCATACAAGAGTTCCGAAACATTACTGGAGCTCGAGGATGTCAGTCCCGATGTCTTTGACGCTTTCATGATGTGGCTATACACTGGTTTCATTCCTCATCATCTCATCGAAGGCGGTAAAGAAGTCCATCCACCTACACACGCAATTGGTGCGAATAGCACAAGTGGTCCAGCAGCAGATCAACAAGAAAGCGACGATGTTGACACCGCTTCATGGGGCATCAGCCTCGACAGTGATGACGCAGCCAGCCAGACCTCGCACGGCAAAGCGCCTAGTGTATCTGAGGGTGGAAGCGCTGAGAAAATATCTGGTGACATTAGCGATGCTGATAAACCTTCACCCTCACCGCCAGTCCGCAATCCGGCAGAGAAGCCTGAGATTCCGAAGGAGACACTTTGTCCTTGTTGCTCGCGCCCATACAAATGGCGTGGCCTTGAAGGCTTTCTGGAACGTCGATTTATTGCACTTTACGTCTTCGCTCACCGCTACTCCATACCTGCGCTCCGACGTGCAGTGCTGCTTGCTTGGCAGACAAACGATGAGATCTTGCAGTCTATGCCAGACCACAGCAATGTCATTGCCGCGTACACAGACCTGCCACCGGACTCACCACTGTGTCGATATTTTCTGGACATGTACACGGTATACTGGAACCCAGACAAGGACAACGACTTTGCTATCCCTTTGCGGAGTCAGTTGCCTCAAGCGTTTCTGTTCGAGCTGGTGACGATGCTTGCTAGAGGTGAGCGGCCAAAGACAGAGAAAGAGTGGTGCGAGTTCCACGAACATGAGAGCGAGGAGGAGAGAAAGGCTTGTTGCGAGGGCTTGGGCAAGGATCCTGTTGCAGGTAAAGCTCTGAGGAGGATAAGAGATAGTAAAGGCTGGAAAGGTTTGGTGTTGAAGAAGGGAAAACGTTAAAAGTGCCACTCGTGAAGTTATGCTGTACCGATGAGGTGAGCACTACTAACGATGCCAATATTTGTTATCAACTTGTCATTCAAGTGGCTTTCATACAGAGGTTGCTTTTTGACAGTGTGTCGCTAACATTCGATCCCTGCTACCCTTGCCTTGCCTATTTTGTAGTTGCCCCGCTCCAACATAACAGGAGCAACACCCCAGAATTGCCTTTCTGACCTCAACCCAAATTCCAATCACGATATCGCAGGTAGTGCAAAGCCCTGAGATCACATTAATGAGCCCATTAGTGCCGTCCCAGAGTGGCCTGAGTACGTCTTGGACAGACAACACTGTCTGTGGATGGGGGCATTCTGGGGGCATCGCTTGGCTGGCGCTCCAACAATACGCGCGAGAAGGTTGTCTCAAGTGCCGCATACTTGTCGAAGGCATACTAAAGTATGAATTTTTACCGTATACAGGCGATTCGCCGCGACAAAAATCTCCTTCAACGACAGCCTTGCACGAGTTCACAGAACAGCTAAGGGTTTATGTGAGAAGCTGGGAGCCTGATCCTTTGAGCGTTGTTGTGGATTTCACCGCGATGACTAAAAAGATAGGCTGTCTGCCTATGGAACTTCTTTTCTATTCTGTTCCTGGTACTATGTCCTGTTGAACAAGATGAACAGAGGGCGGACCCCGCTGATTGATTCCAGGTCTGCTACCACCTTACACTGAACTTGGCAGTGGAGGACATGTCATCGCTGATCCCTCTTCTAATGAGTGCTTCGAGACTATCAAGAGCTGGATCAGAAGATGTGACCTGGAGCACCCGTCATGCGCAATAACGGCCGGATCTCAGTTCCTTCCGACTCGAATTCTTTGCGTCAACAGCTTCGATAAAGATATCAAACTTTGCTTGTCATCGAGTATCAGCGCTGGCGCACGCTATTTGGCCGTCAGCCATACATGGGGTGAAAACACTGGTCGTTTGAAGCCCATGCCTTTGCTGCTCACGAGAAACATTGATTCCCGGAAGGAACGAATTGAATGGGACGAGTTGACAACAACATTTCAAGATTCTGTTGTCATTACCAGAAAACTAGGCTTGCAATATCTCTGGATCGATTCACTTTGCATCCTGCAAGATAGTGTAGCGGATTGGGCTTTTGAAGCAAGTCAAATGGCGTCTGTTTACAAATCTGCCTACATTGTCGCTGCAGCGACAGCTTCAAGAAGTGGCGATGATGGCTTCTTCAACTTGCGAAGCCCCAGCTACGATATCGCCGCATGTATCGGTAACGACAAATTGAACAATGTCTATGTTCAACGTCAGATTTGTCATCGCACGATTGTTGAGGAACAAGTGACTACCGGTACTATGCCTCTGTTGGACCGCGCATGGTGTTTTCAAGAACGCTTGTTAGCTCGAAGAATCGTCCATTTCACTGAAGATGAGATTATGTGGGAGTGCCAGGAACAGCTTTGGTGCGAATGCAAAATCATCCAAAATCCATCTTTGCATGGTAAATCGCCAACAACCGGTAATTTCAAGCTCTCCTATGCGAGTGCGATGTCAACATCAGATGTCAACAGAAGGTTGGAAGCATGGGCCAAGGTTGTGAACGAGTATAGTAGACGAGCACTGACGGTAGCAACGGATCGACTCCCAGCCATCTCAGGCATCGCCAAGGATATAGCCCTCCCCGAGATGGGCCGCTATCTTGCGGGGATATGGGAGTGCCAGCTTCCTCAAGCACTACTGTGGGAGGAGCAATTTGGTTTATGGGAACGAGTGAGCCTTCAGGGAGCTAGACCTACTCGGTTTCAAGCACCGACTTGGTCCTGGGCGTCGATCTCATCATCCGCACTTATATGGAACAGCTCAGGTGAAGAATCTATGTGCAAGGTCGTGGAGGCAGATTGTAAGCTGGCGTCTCAAGACCCCTACGGTCAAGTCAGCCATGGTCACGTGCGTCTTGTTGGACCGGCCGCCACAGTCTATCTTCATCGTACAGACAGGACCTTGGAAGGAGTCCGCTCGTCTCAAAGTACCGTATATGAAACGCGTGTCGGGAGTGACGTGGGAAGCGAAGACCTTGGTCTCTTGGTCCACAGAGATTTCGACTGGACTGCACATCTGATGATTTCCAAAATGCTGGTCGTCGCAAGAGAAGAAGAATCAGGGCAAAGAAAGCGCCGCAGGTGGTTTGGACTCATCCTAGTTCCTTCAGTAATCCATAAAGGCTGCTGGGAGAGGATCGGAACTGCATCTGGCAGGGGCATGAATGTGCCGAAGTGCAGCGAAGAAGAAATCACGATTGTTTAGAGCTCGCTCTGACTGCTTTCCGCTCTTGAAGAGGCTGTGTTGGTTCGAGGATTCTTGCTTCATGCCTCAGAATCTACAGTGACATGCAGTGCGAGCCTGCTGCAGCGCAATTGGCTTGTCAAGACGTTATACTTTGACCTCAGTCTTAGCACATCGCAATACTAGTCTCCTAACTTCTACTCAAATCTTCTTCCTTGTTTGGATTCACTTTTTTGCAAATTTAACCTGAAATGATTATGCTGTTTCTAATTTTATGCAATTTGAAGTGAAGCAATAGTTCTTGTAAGTAGAACTACTCCTCTTCCTATCCATTCATATTGTTAGGTATTTCACCACCAGTTACTAGTCTAGATGATCTGGTTTGAGTCATGTACCCCTCAAACGTCCTCCCCTATGGCTCTTCGAATGAAGTTTGCAACAGCATCAGGTTGTGTCAAGAACGGGAAGTGGTCGGCTTTCACCTTTTCCAGATAGATATTTGCTCCAACTTCGTTGGCGCTGGCGACCCTGGGATCGCTCGGTCTTCTTCGCACAGTAGATAGCTCGTACGTATCTCTCTCCAAGCAGCCCCTGTCAATTTTGCCTGCATTGTCGCAAAAGCGTGTGATTGAAGCCTGGAAGTCCAAAAGTCTCTTTGCTCTTGAGACAAATCGCCGAACAGAGCTGTGGAGTCTGTTACAACTGCGTGCGGGCCCTAGGCTAGTGTCAAAGATGGCATACATGTTAAATCGGCTGGGAGATTGTCCTTACCTCAAGATTGATGAAGGCTGGTGTATGATCGCCACAAGCATTCATCATGCTGACTCCCTCCGGAAGCAGAAAAGCAGCGAGGTATGCAAGTATCACTACGCCGCCTTTTTCACCTTTGGCTTCTCGAGACCTTTTACCGTACCCAGTCGCAGCACAGCCAACCACGATACCGCCCTAGCTATGACCAACAACAATGACCTCGTTGTCGCCACCAATTGCCGTTTCAATCAGACTCTTGACAGCTTGTACGTCTTCACTGGGATCTTTTGGTGGATTACTGTTGCCAACCGAGGGTAGTTGTTGGTGATGGACTCCGTAGCCATGATACTCGAGGATTTCACTGAGGGTCTTGTAACTTTCTGGACCACTCCAAGCACTAGGTACAAACACAATCTGCGGCTTGGACATGACGCCGTTGGAGAATAATGAATCCTGTTGAAATGGCCGTTGATTTGGCGAAAGAACTTTCGAAAATGAACGAACTCGATAGTTCGAAGAACATACTCGCGCGCCTGGACACTCTATCTATGAAAAGGCCTGTCTTTGTGAACTTTTCAGGTCCGGATTTGTAAGGCGAAGGACCGACATGCTGGCTGTTAAACCCGTTGACCGATTAAAACCGCCGTAGATGATGCTGACTAGGTAGAGCCATGACTACAGAGCTGTTTGCGCATGATTTGCAAACCGGCGTCGCAATGAGTGATCGCGGCAACACCGAGAGTGCTGAAGATGCCGATACTCAGGCGGTTGCGTGGATTCAGCATAAAATTTCAGAGCACGACCGATACATCTTCATGTTGGTCCGAATATCCAGCGCTATCATGTGTAGCAAGTCTCGACGTTAGGTTCCTTGATACTCGCAAAGTGAAACTTCAACCCTACATTATCGTCAACGGCTATATTTGTTCCAACGAATGTCTTCATATTGTCAGATCTCGATGAGAGACTGGAGATGTCTGTGCTGGTAATAGTATGCCTTTTGCATGGAGTCTCTAAAACCATCCATCTAGGCGCAGAGATAAATAGAATAGCTCCAATATTGACTGCGATATACCCCAGTGCTGGACGCGCACTGGGGTAGCAATCTTTGTTTAACCCAGAACGTCAACAAGCATCAGTATAGCGATTCTGCTTAATGCGACGACTGTGATCTTCTGCGCAACAACAGTGATTGCAAGGCCCCGAATGCACCGTGGGTATTGAGACAACTCACAAGTCGGAATACCGATTTGTTGAAATACCAGAAGGGTCGTAAGTATGTTGAAGCAACCTTGTGATGAACGATTTCAGCTTGCTGTTGCCCACTTTGAAGCGCGACTCTTGCTAGCAGATCAGCGGCTCTACTGTATGGCTGTACTGATAGTGCAAGGTTATTTGAGTTGAAGTTAGACCGAATGTGGTCTAGTCTCAATAGCGCTCAGCAGCAGGAGCACCGGGACAACCAGGTCCTTTCAGGGTGTTGAGACTATTTCAGATGCCGAGGAGCCAGCCAGCGCAGGACTACGTGCGGGGTGTATCAGGTCGGTCATAACCAGCAACTGACCCGAAGGTCCGACAGCTCAAGGTTCAAACATAAAACAACAGTGGCTGGATGCAAGCGCCACATTCGCTTGTCTGCTTTGGGCGCACCCAACCCTCGTGAAAAGCTATGGTTCATTGGTTCGCGGCACATTTGATGAATGGGCCAAGAAAGCGCTTGTGGTCGGGTTTCGACTGACCGACTCGACCAGTGGAATCTGCAAACAGCTGTCTCGGGCATCCATGAGACAAAGACAACGTGCGCACACGCTTAGTACGCAATGATCTCTCTGGAAATCACCAGTGACCCAGCTATCTAGTTTCTACTCCCTTTTGCTACTTAGATGGCCGGCCTTCAGGTCAATCTGTACGTCAGCATTGGCATCACCTGGCTTACTGCTTTGCTCGCGCTCACCTTGCGAATGATCGCGCGCAGGATGATGCGCATTAAGTGGTGGTTTGACGACTACATTTCTGTTCTGGCACTTGTAAGTTCGTCACAGAACGTTTGTCGTCTTCACTCCTGATGCAAATTATAACGACAGCTCTTTGCGACTGGATATTGCGCCGTCCTGCTTGAATGTAATCGGTATCAACCCAGCTCAAGAGCCCGCTAATAACTTCTTCAGGGACCCTTCACTGGTCACTTGGAAAACGCATGCCCGCCACTATCTCGTCTTCAGCTCGGGAGAAGGTACTATATCAAGCTCGCAAGCTCGGCTACTTCAACTCCTTGTGCTACGCGGCGTCGCTCGCCTGTTCGAAGGTATCCATACTGCTGTTCTATTGGAGACTGTTCAAGTTCTCAATCATCCGGATCCCAATCATCATTCTTCTGGTTGTATCCGTGATATGGCTCATTCTGAGGACATTTATGTTGACTTTCCGCTGTGTCCCAACACGTGCAATCTGGGATAAGACTATCGAAAATGCGGTTTGCAACATTGATGGCGACAAGTTCTTTCTGGCTACAATCACCACACATTTCATATTGGACGTATTGATTCTGGTTCTTCCTATCATTCCAGTTCTGAGTCTTCGCTTGCCGCTTCAACAACGACTTGGTGTTGTCGTTTTCTTCTTACTCGGTACCATGTGAGTCCTGTCAACTGAGGGTCCTGAGGGTGAGTACTGATTCTGTTCATAGCGTATGCGTTGCATCATGCATCGTCCTAGTGATCTTGATTCGCTTCCCTGCTGACACGCAGCAACTACCGTACGATTACGCAACATTCTGCATTTGGGGCGCAGTTGAAGTCAATATCGCTGTTGTCTCGAGTATGTGACATGCTTTAGGATAAGTAATTTCAGCTCACACGCTCAACACAGGTTCCTGCCCTTTATTACGACCGATTGTTCGATGGATATGTCCGGGTCTCTTTCCGAGCGCTATGGCGAGTAGTCAACGCATTACTGAATCGAGAAGTGCAATGCAGCTGGCTACTATTCTAAGCGCAAAGAGAAGAGCGGATAAGGACGATACAAGCTCAATGCATTGTCTTACTAACATAGAGCTTAGTCGTATATCTTAATAGAAATAAGTTTGTTTAAATTAGCAATAACGTGTTTCACTACCGAGCGCCGCACCCTACTGAGCGCCGCACTCTTGTTACTAAAACGCCTGCGCAGCGCTGTATCTCAACACAACGCTAATAAATTATTGTCTGTAGACCTAAATAGTATTATTTAGAGGCTTCACTATTATCTATATCCTTTATTTCTACCTTGCACATGAAGAAATTGTGCCTAATATTACTATAACACTTACAGTGTGTTACAATCTCTTTATAACATTTAACTAGATACTAATAGCTAATAACTGCTAACGTACTTAGCGTAGTAATTACATAGGCTTCCTATAAAACACAATTACAGCACAGTCTTATTATAGGTTATGTAATAAGCTTACTCCTTAGTAGTTAAGCTAGGTAGATACTTATATAGAAGCTTATACAGCTTATATTAAGCTTAGTAAGCCTAGCTTACGTAGCTTATATTAAGCTAGGTAATCTTAGCATACTCTTTATATATCTCTTTAGCATATAGTATAGTAGAAATATAACTCTTATAGTTTATGTTTGACCTAAGTAATAATCTAAGTTATTACATCTTAACTTAACCTTTAAGCTAGTGTTAAAGTTATACTTTAAGCAAAGCTTATAAGCACTATTTAATTAGTTCTTAGAGATAAATATAGTAATAAAAAGCTAAAGAGGTTTAAGGTTTATAGTAAGGAGTATAGATACTATCTGTCTGTCTTAAAAGTAAGAGTTTATAATAAGTAGTATAGAGTAGACTGTCTAGCTTAAAGGTTAGGTTAAGATCTAATTACTTAGATTATTACTTAAGTTGAACACAAACTATAAGAGTTATGTTCTTACTATACTATATACTAATAAGATACGTAAAGAGTATACTAAGCTTACTTAGCTTAATATAAGCTGCATAAGCTAGGCTTACTAAGCTTAATATAAGCTATATAAGCTTATTATATAAGTATCTACCTAGCTTAACTACTAAGGAGTAAGCTTGCTATATAACCTATAATAAGACTATACTATAACTATACCATATAGAAAGCCCTTGTAATTACTGTAACAACCTAGTTACATGTAGCTAGAGAAGCAAGGCTTACTCTAGTACTATATATATTATACTACGCTAAGAATTCTAGCTTTAGAATTCTTGTGCTTACCTTTTTGGTATAGGCAGAGACGTCTCGTAGTATAGATGTCGAGGGCAGGGCGCCCATCTGTTACAGTACGCAACACATATATACTTAATTATCTTTTAGGGTTGCAAAACCTAGGCTTATAACTAGTTAAAATAAATTACTAGTATTAGAAGCTCCCTAAGGATAATTAGAACTAAAGTGTGCAGTTTAGACATCTTACAGAAACCTCTGTTGTAGTTAATTCTATCTCTATCTATAATAGTGTAGTTTACAAGGGGTATTGTATATCTGTGCACTCTTACTAATACCTCTAAGGTAGCACTAGTCACTTTCTAATCTCCGTACCAGAGGTTAGTTACCCCCAGCCAGAGGCTAAGTACCTCCGGTAGGGTGAACCAGATCCCCCGTTCGGAGGTCGGAGTTGACTGCTATTTTTCAACTTTCTAAGCGCTTAGTATAGCGTAGCACTACTTCTTAGGCATAGATAGGCAGACTAATAAGGCAGTGGAGCTAAGCAGCAGGAACAAGAGACAGATGCAAGAGAGCATGTTAGGGCTAGTAGGATTACTGTAATGGGTTAGACCCGAGGTTGGCATCTCGGCAGCCTGTGCCTCGAGACACGGTTAACGGATTGGCCAAAGCCGGCGTCGGAGTTAAGAAAGTCTGCCTTAGACTTATTGTTAAAACTCTACTCTGAGACAGACATAAGATCAAGGACAGCTCTATCCCAGAGCTGACGGCTATTAATCTATCTAGTTTCTACCTACATACAAGTCCGCAGCGGCTGTACTCTTACAATTACTAAAAGAAAAGACTAGTTACAAAGAGGATCTATAGGCTAAGACAGTGCACAAGGCGCTATAGCAAGTGCTAGGCAAGCAGAATATTAGCTTTTAATTAGTTAAACAGGAATAAGTGCTTTACATAGTGCTAGACAATTAGACACTACTTATTATAGTACTTCTAACTAGAGGGGGCAAGAGCTTGCTGTTTATGCTGCTAGCTTACATTAAAGAAGGTGTAACAGTAGTTATTGTGCTGTACTAGGCATTAATTAAGGACTTAGTTAAGCAGATCTGTAACTGCAGTATTAACTGCATAGAGTAGAAGCATAGTAATAGCAACCTATCTACTATAAGGGCGCGTGGAGGACACCAAATCGCAGCAAAATAGGTTTAGCGTTAGGGTTTTTGCTTAATTAAGAAGCATATTTTAGTAGTCCCTTGCATAACCTTAACACCCCTAAATTATAATTACTTCTAACTTAGATTAAAAAATGTCTTATATAAACTTAATTTCTACATACTTTGCGCAGTAACACTAAGTATTTAGTCTATAACTTCAGTAAAACATAGTACTATTTTTGTAAGTAGGGTTAGAGTTTCTGCATAATAGAGCTTGTGTAGGACAGCTAAGCAGCTATACTATAATAATTAGATAACAAAAGTAATAGCAGAGGCAGTAGCACAGACGCACGTAGATAGGCCTAGTAACTTATAACTAACAACTGCAATAATATTTTCTGCTTTCTTGCAGATTTTAGCGTCTTAGTCTGCAAGTAGTACTATACTACAGTTGTGTCACAGTATCCTCCTGGATTCCGTGACACTGACTGGAATTAGGCCTGTACTGCTGTAAACAGTTCAGTTCTGATTCCTATCTAATATTGTCCTAAACATTACCTAGTAACTAAACAGACTAGCACACAAGTACATAAGCTATTGCTACTAGAGTCTTGTTTAGTACATAACATTCTGTACTTTACTTAGATACTGCACGTAGTAATTAATTAGGACTTCTCTAATAAGTTCCTAAGGGCCTACTTGTAGCGTCTTGTGACATTATGTTGTGTTAAACCTTAAGCTATAATAGCCTCTAAATCTAATCTGCTGCAACTAATACTTGCAGAGCTAGCTTTGCTTAGAGCAAGCAACACAGTAATATAATAAGAGCTAGCTCCTCTTAGAGTAAGCAACGCAGTACTACAACAAGAGCTAGTTTAACAGCGCAAAGACCTAGCTGCCTTCTAACAACAGATAGAAGAGCGCTAGACTGTAGTAGAACAGTCTGTTCCCTGTTAGAAAAAGGTGTCCTTTAAAACTAAGGATTCTCTAGCATTAGAGAACATCTAGACGTCTAGAAGTGGCTTGTCTCCCTCCTAGACGACCCTGCTAACAACCTAAACACTGTCTGAACTAATATTGTCAAAGTCTAATTGCCTGCTAGACCTGCTAGCCTTTAGCAGTAAATAAAAGGACCTACTAGCGTTTATCTGTAAGCTCTAGTACAAGCTAGAAGGCAACACTGACTAATTCCCTACTAAACGCTCTTAGCTCCTGTATGCTCACTCCTGTCTTAACTAAGATATAACCTCTCTAATTAACTCTCTTATAGACACTAATATTTGCAACATTAATTAATTTGTTGCGTTCCTAGAGGCCACGTATAGTAACCTAAATAAGGAAATAACTACCCTAAGTAAACTCTACAACCTAAAGCAAGGCAAACAGAGCTTTACTGCTTACTTTGCTAAGTTTTGCTAACTAGTTACTAACACTAGCTTAAATAAAATTAGCCTTATTACTTCTCTCTGCAACTTACTGTCTCTTAATTTGTAACGCGCTATAGTTAGCAAAGCCTTACTAAATAATCTAAATACGTACACTAACCTAATAGCTACTTACAACAACAACATGTAATTTATACCTAACTACTTACTAACTCTGTATTGTACCTAAACTACCTAGACTACCCTTAGTAACCTAAATGCTATAGAAGTTAACTTGTCTTACGCTCCTGCTAGAACTAAAGAGAGAGAAGACTGCCTAAGAAAGGGACTGTGTTTTAAGTGCGGAAAACACAGTTATATCTCCTAAGACTGTTCTGTTCTGCTTCTGTTAGCTAGGTCTAACTCTGTCTGCTCTCTAACTTGCTCCTAATCTGGCTTATTATTAACCTAAAGCTCTTCCTGCTGTTTAAGAAGGAGCTGTAGCTGTAGTTACAGCCAAAGGAACTCGCAAAAAGACTTGTCCTAGAGTTAAGTTGCTCCCTAGGACTAACCTAACACTAGATCTTAGCTGACCTATAGACTGCCTCCCTAACTAAGGATTAGAAGTATCAAATTAATATACCAGTTTTGCTCTAACAAGGATCTGTTACTGCTTCCCTCTAAACCCTTATTAACTTAGGAGCTAATAGAATTAGCTATATCTATTAAGACCTAGCGCGCAAACTAAAACTCTAACTAACACTACTTTCCTGCATAATATACCTAACTAGATTTAATAGAAAACAACTTAAAAGAGGTTCTATTTTATATACCACCTCTGTTTTGCTTACCTACTAGCAACACAAGGAGCGCATTAAGCTCTATATGATAAACACTAGACAACACAACCTAATACTAGGCTAACTATAGCTGTACTAACACCAAGTTGCCTTTAACTACTAGAACTAGGTCCTAGAATTTAACTCCTCCTGCTGCTAAGCTGTCTGCCTTTGTAGGCACTTGCAGCAGATCTAAACTAATTCTGAACTTAATCTAAGAGAGGGATTCTGTAAGAGTACAGCCGCTGCGGACTTGTATGTAGGTAGAAACTAGATGGATTGATAGCCCTCAGCTCTGGGACAGAGCTGTCCTTGATCTTATGTCTATCCTGGAGTAAAGTTTTAACAATAAGTCTGAGGCAGACTTTCTTAACTCCGACGCTGGACTTCGGCCAATCCGTTAACCGTGTCTCGAGGCACAGGCTGCCGAGATGCCAACCTCGGGTCTAACCCATTACAGATTCAGACCAGATTGTCGTCTACGCACTAAATCTGTTCTGAGTGCTGTTCTACCTATAGATATCTATTAAATTAGTTCAGCACTGTTTATAACCCTGTCTTGCAGACCAGATTATAAGATTCTTGCAATCTCTATAGCAGATATTAACAAAGCTCTTGCTACAAAGCAGCACACTGACCTAAGCAAGAAGGTGCCCTTAGACTATTACGACCTACTACACGTCTTCTCCTAAGCTAAAGCTGATAAGCTACTAACCTAACGCCTGTACGACTATTAGATTAAACTAGAACTAGGGAAACAGCCAGGATACAGACCTTTATATGGCATGTCCTTAGACAAACTAAGAGTACTGCGCAAGTACTTAGACAAGAATCTGTCTAAAGGATTTATCTACGCAAGCTCCTTACTAGTTACTTTACTAGTGCTGTTTGTAAAGAAACCTAGAAGAGGCCTCTAATTCTGCGTTAACTACTAGGGGCTAAACGCCCTTATAATTAAGAACTAATACCTAATTCCCCTGCTACAAGAAACCTTAAACTGCTTAAGTAAAGCAAAGTTCTACATAAAATTAGATATTATTACAGTGTTTAACAAGCTGCGCATAGCAAAGGGAGATAAATAGCTAACTGCATTTTAGACTTAATACAGACTCTTTAAGTATTTAGTTATACTGTTTAGACTTGCTAATACTCTAAGCATGTTCTAACACTATGTAAACAACGCCCTCTAACTGTACCTAGACCTGTTCTGTTCAGCCTATATAGACAACATCCTAATCTTTAGTAATAGCCTATTAGAACACAAGCAACATGTGCGCCTAGTGTTAAAGGCTATAGAGGAAGCTAGCTTGCAACTTAACATAGACAAGTGTGAGTTCTACTAGAACAAAGTAATGTACCTTAGGTACGTAATCTCTACAAATAGGGTCTAAATAGACCTAAGCAAGGTTAAGACAATCCTAGACTAGGAGTATCCTACAAACGTAAAGGACGTATGTGCCTTTGTTAGGTTTACTAACTTCTACTAACAGTTTATTAACAACTTCTCTAACCTAGTAAGTCCTATAATATTACTTACTAAGAAAGACGTCTAATTTGTCTTTAATACTACCTGCTAGAAGGCCTTTAATTAGCTAAAGAAGGCCTTTACTAAGGCTCCTGTTCTCTAACATTTTAACCCTAAGCTTCTAATACTAGTAGAAGCCGACGCCTCTAACTATGTAGTGGCTAGGGTGCTATCCTAAACTAATAGGGACGCTGTAACATGTCTAATAGCCTACTTCTTAAAACAAATAAGCCCTACAGAAGGCAATTATAAAATCTACAACAAGGAACTGCTAGTAATTGTACGCTGCTTTAAATAGTAGAGACCTAAACTTAAAGGCGCCGCACATCTAATACAGGTCCTTAGCAACTATAAGAATCTTTAATACTTTACAACTATAAAACAGCTAAGCTACTAACAAGCACAATAGTCTAAGTACCTGTCTTAATTTAATTTCTTAATAACCTACTAACCTAGCAAGGACAGCAAGAAACCCAACGCCTTAACTCAGCAGTTGCAGGACATCAGCGCTTAAGAAGAAGCCTGACAAGCCTAAAACTAGACTCTGCTCTAACCTAGACTGTTTACAGAACTAAACCTAACTAAGACTAATTACTTAATTATAGAGATAATTAACAAAGAATACGCAGATAACAGCTTT
Source organism: Stagonosporopsis cucurbitacearum (assembly GCA_016920805.1). Taxonomy (NCBI): domain Eukaryota; kingdom Fungi; phylum Ascomycota; class Dothideomycetes; order Pleosporales; family Didymellaceae; genus Stagonosporopsis; species Stagonosporopsis cucurbitacearum. The sequence continues at coordinate 37,018 of JAFEKD010000011.1, read as the reverse complement.
ATCTAAGACACCTTAGGCCTACTCTGTAACAGCACCTAGAGGTCTAAGTTAATAACCCTAAGCAAGTGTAAGGACTAAAATAGTAGACTCTATTACTATAACTAACTAGTAATCCTAGACTTAGACAAACTAAGAATTAAACTGCTCTAACTCATACACAACTCCCCTGTAGGCAGACACCTAGGCAGAGGAAAGACCCTAGATATCCTGCAGCGCAAATACTATTAGCCCTGTATGTTTAATACTATTTAGAGATTTGTAGCCTGCTGCTACACCTGCTAAAGAGTAAAAGCCTTTAGGGAGAAATATCACAGCCTATTAAAACTGCTCCTAATACCTATCTAAAGCTAGAGGGACATCTTAGTAGACTTTATTACTAACTTACCTAAGTCTAAAGGATATACAAATATTATAGTAGTTGTAGATTAGCTAACTAAATATTAATACCTAATCCCCTATGCCTTAATTACAGCCCCTGCTGTAGCACAGCTATTCTACTGTCACATGTAGATTTATTAAGGCCTACCTAACATAATTATTTCTAATAGAGGAATACAGTTTACGTTAGCATTCTAGGACAAATTGTGTAAATAAATGAAGATTAACGTCTAGTTATCTACTGCCTTCTATCTAGAAACAGATAGACAAACTAAGAACGCAAATGCAGTAATAGAATAAGTCCTCTAAGTATACACAAACTACTAGCAAGACAATTAGGTAAGCTAGCTACTAACAGCTTAGTTTAAAGCTAACAATACTACCTCTAAATTAACTTAAGTCTCTCTGTTCCTTGCTAACTCTAGTTAATATCTACAAATAGGATTTAAACCTCCCTTAAATACAACCTAGCTGCTACATTAGAGGATACAAGTAGGAGACGCAAACAGGATAATTAATAAGATCTAAGACCTATCTAAATACGTTTAAGAAGAACTGCTCTAGGCATAAGCCTTACAGCAGGAACACGCAAACAAGAAACAATCACCTGCCCTAGCGTATGCTGTAGGAGATTAGGTATAGCTTAACGCTAGGAACATAAAAACTAACTAACAATCTAAGAAGCTAGATTAGAAGAACCTCAGCCCTTTTACAGTAGCTCAAGCAGTCTCTTCACATGCCTACTGACTAGACCTACCTAACAGCATGAAGATACACCCAGTGTTCCATGTATCCCTTCTTTAACTAGCAGCATCTAAGTTAGACTACCTACCTAGACAACAGAACCCTCCTCTAGAACTAGTTATTATTAATAAAGAACTAGAGTATGTTGTTAAAGGGATTAAAAAGATGCGTTTTAATAAGAAACAACGAGGATATAAGTACCTTATTAGATAGACTAGTTATAACAAACTGTCTTAGGAACCAGCTAAGTCCCTGCGCGATACCCAGGCTGTAGAACAGTTCCACACCTAATACCCCTCTAAACTAAACCCGTTCCCTAACATAGAACGACTACCTGAATAGAATTAACCCTGTCACAGGTAAGAGGGGGGTACTGTCACAGTATCCTCCTAGATTCTGTAACACTAACTAGAATTAGGCCTGTACTGCTGTAAACAGTTCAGTTCTAATTCCTATCTAATATTGTCCCAAACATTACCTAGTAACTAAACAGACTAGCACACAAGTACATAAGCTGTTGCTACTAGAGTCTTGTTTAGTACACAACGTCCTGTACTTTACTTAGATACTGCACGTAGTAATTAATTAGGACTTCTCTGATAAGTTCCTAAGGGCCTACTCGTGGCGTCTCGTGACAAGTTGTTAGTCTTAATGCGCATCTTTAAAAGCATTATGCTGTATCTACTACACTATAGTAATAGATTATTAAGCGCTTTAGTTAATTAGAGACTATTACTCTAAACGTAATTAAGCTCCTAAATAAGCCTGCGCAGCTAATAGAAGAGCTAGGGAGCTTGCTTAATAGTGCGCAGTGTAAGACATGCAGCTAGATTACTATTAATAAAGATAAGATGTGCAGGCACTGTAAGAAAAATTACTAGTAAGTATAGATAGGAGAGAAAAGCTTGCTCTATAAGTCTGTAAAAGTGCAGAGCTTCTTTTGCACTAAGGGGCTGTAAAAGTATTTTATTCTTAATTTAGTAGATAATAGAAATAAGGAAAATAATAAGGTAGAAGGGTTAGCTTAGGTATAGCTTACTAAGTATAAATTAATATAATAAGAAATTAAAGAAGAGCTATAAACACTTAAAGTAGCTATAAAGATTAATAAAATAGGTTAGTTTTAGCGTATAAGCTAGCTAAAGTTCTTAAAGGACTAGAATCTTGCTTATTTAGCTTATTAAGCCTGTACACCTAATTATAGTAAGTGTAAGATTAAGCTAGCTACTTAGCTAACTAAAGGGCTAGTTAAAAGAAGCGTAAAAGGACTAGCTACACTCCTATAAGAGTTAAGGCGCTAGCTATAAAGCGCAAAGTAAGATAAACTAGATATACAGCTGTTAGTGTAACTATAGAACTTAAAGAGTTAGGCAGTGTACGTAAGCTATATAGTTAGGTTTGTCTGCTTCTATCTGTAAATACTAGCTAACAAAGAGTAACAGATTATGTGCTTTAGAGAGCAGCAAAATGCTGCTGCCTACGCAAATTGCTGTTTAGCATTAGGCAGCAAGGAGGACAGTAAGAAGAACAGCAAGGAGGAAGATAACAGCAAGAGCAGTAAAGGTAATAGTAACAGCCCCTAGCTGTAATATATAATATGTACAACGCGCATAATATGCAATTAGCTATAGTAAGATATAGCAAAAGATATATATAAGCTCTTTATATAGACAGATAAGCAGAGGTTATATAGGATTAAGCTGTAGGATGCGCTAGATAGCAACAACAGAGCAGCACAGACAAAGGCGCTTCTTACGTTAATTAGCTTGTTTATCTTTACAACATATTACCCTATAGCACTGTGTTACGAACCTTGGAAGGGGGCACAGCGAAAGATAAGAAGAGGAAGGATTGATGACACTCGGAGACGACCCGATGGTCTTCAAGAAGGTCAGCATACAGGAACCAATGACGCGCTACCCCACCTGTTCTAATCTCTTAGCAGAACGCCACAATAGAACATGTCACGTGTGTTCTAGGGAATCCTATAATGTCCTACAAAGTACTAAATTAGAACAACACTAGAACATTAGAACTAGTATAGAACATTGTTAGTATATAGCACTGTAGGAACACAACCTCTAAGGTTCGTGTTTAACCTAAGTAACAATCTAAGTTATTAGATCTTAACCTAACCTTTAAGCTAGACAGTCTACTCTGTACTACTCATTGTTACCCTTGCTCTCAAGACAGACAGATAGTATCTGTACTCCTTATTGCAACCCTCACCCCTTCGGCCTCCTGTTACTGTATTCATCCTCGAGAACCAATTAAATAGTGCTTACGAGCTTTGCTTAAAGTACGACTTCAACACACTGTTTACTAGTCTAATTTAGTTTCTAGTAGTGCTTAGCTATAATATAGACACAGACTGCTTACAGATAGCAAAGAACTACTTGTACGTACTAGTAAGGATAGTATACTGTATGTAGGTAGTTGCAGTTAAGGTGCTACTCCTAGGCTTACAGCGCAGTATACAAATTTAGCAGGACTACAATTACTTTGTTAAGATACAGCAGAAGTATCTAGCAGATAGCTTATTTAGCCTATCCCAGGGCTGCAAGTTGACCATGCCCATGGTCGCGTTAGGGGTTTGATTTTGTTAGTAACTAGAAGTACATTTGCCCTGCGTAGTTTGCAGCACACGCTTAGTTAAGTTAAGTTTAAGAGCTAGTTAAGTTAGGTTCCTATAGGTAAATAGGCCTAAAATTTAGACCTGTCTATTAGTGTGTTAAGCTGCACCTTACAGCTAAATTACAGCCTTATAGCTTATGTAGTTAATAGTGTTAGAGTTTTATATTTATAACTTAGGGTTCTAATTATAAAGTTAATACTTTAGACACTAAGGTTTAGAGCTTACTCTAAAGTAGTAATTAGTAACACTAAAAGCAAACCTGCAATAAGGGTTAACACGCACTAGGAGCAAACACATGTCTACTACGCAATATATAGTGTAGTAGAGAGCCTATAGTATAGAGCAGATTACTACAGACTGTTATTTTAAGCTTACACTATAATACTAAATTATTACTATAACTATTATATAACTATAGCAGAGAACTATATTATAAACCTACATTTTAAGTATTTAGCTAAGTATATATTAGCTATTTATAGAGAGTGTTAATATAGCATTTTACTTAGCTAAATTAAGAGCTATATATAGTGCACCTATCCTATAAAGTAGAAGCAAGCCTAAGCTATAGCAGAAGAAGTAGGCAGCTGGCCTAGCTTAATCTAGTATGCCGGCGAGCTAAACATGCCTAACTAGGTCATTAAGCCTATTAGTTAGCTGCCTATGCACTAAGACAGATTAATGTGTTAATTAGACCCTAATTATTACTATTAGATATTCTAGACAGAAGGCATAATAAAGAAGCATTAGCGCAACGTCCACGCGTAGGCGCTAGCAGAGAAGACTAGACGCCTATCCTAGACAGAGCAGAAGGCTATACAAGAGCGTATCTAGAAGAACTGCAGGAGAGTGCATTGCTAGCAGCTAATAGCCTAGGGCTACAGTAAGCAGTATTTTAAGGTCTACCAGCCTAACAAAGGCAGCCTAGAGACAGTGCCTATTAACAGCAACATAGCGTGGGCGCAGGTAGGCGAGCAGATAGCTAAGGCGTAGGCAAATGTGGAGACATAGGCGCAGAACACTATCTAGGCAGGCAAGAAAGACAAGGTGAACCTGTAGCTAGAGCAGACGCAGTAGCTGCCATATTTAGTAGGCATAGAGAGGCTAGAGCTGTTAGCGTGCATTAAGGAGCCTGTGGCTGAGCCTAGTCCTAGGCAGGAGCAGCAGGCTAAGCCTGTAGAGGCAGCAATGTGGGTAGCAATAGGAGGGTTAGCGCAATTTAGTTAAGTGTCTATTATCTACTAGGTTAGAGTATTTGTGCAGTTAGAGGCAATCTACATAGAAAAGCACTAGACATAGTTCTAGCTATTACAGCTGTATATAGATAAGAAGTTAATTAGCAACTACACGTAGCTGTAGTAGTAGATGTTAATATTTTTTATAAGAACCTAGCAGGAGCACACATAGAAGAGTCTAGCATATTGTTTTACTTACTGCTAGTAAGAGGTATAGAAGGTGTTAGTTAAGGCAGCAGAGAGAAGTGTTAAGGGAGAGGAAGACAAAGTAGATAAAAAAGAGGAGGTTAAAAAAGAGGAGGAGGAGGAGGAGGAGGAGGAGGAAGAGGAAGAGGAAGAGGAAGAGGGAGAGATAGAGGTTAGAGATAGAGAAGATAAGACTATGGCAGACGTTAACAAAGCCATCAACAAGCCAGACACAGCCAAGCCTAACGCTAACGCTATTAGCAAGCTAGAGAGGTTATTAAGCATCTAGAAGGCATATTTAGAGTTTTGTATTGTATTAATAAGCTAGAAGATTACATATAGGGAGTATAATAGCGTGTTAGTATACACATTAGCTGTGTTAGGCGTTAAGGAGGACAGTTAGAAGGGCGCTAAGCAGTATCTGCCTGTTTTATTAGCTATTATTAAGGTAGCATAGTTTATAGTTATATAGCAGGTGTTAGAGTTATTAGGCTTGTTAAATAATAATAATAATAAGTTAGATAATTTTAACAGCAACAGTGCGTATAAGAGTAATAGCAGCAACCTACCTTAATACTAGTATAAGGGATGTTTGTAGTTTATATAGGAGATAATAGACTAGTTTATAGTGCGTAGTAGCTATAGCCCTATGTAGTAGATGTTAAATCTATAAATATACAGATTAAAGATCTATTATAATATAATATTATGTAAGTATATAGAGTAGGTTAGGAGAGAGGTGTTATTATATAAAGACTTACAGTTTAGCATAGCCTAGTTCTGCAGCATAGTTTACAGACTAGCAGCAGAAAGCTAGCAGTTGCTAATAGACAAGTTGTTGTTTAGTAGCAGGACTGCAGAGCCTATACCTAGTGTGCTGTAGGAGAGTTTGCGCAACAACCTAACTAACAATTAGGCTAGTTAGAATTTTTTAAGAAATTACTGCACCTAAATACCTATTAACAGCAAAAGCTAGTTATTTTAGCAGATAGGGTAGGACACTGCTATTAGAGACTAGTTTGTAAAGCAAGGGGCGCAGTTAGGCATTAACATGCGCAAGGTAGAGTAGTATACAGATTAAGTAGTAGAGTTTTATAAGAAGTTAATAGTGTTAATACATATAATAGGCAGGCAGCTAGCAAGGGCACTAGAGATTATAAGCATCTAGCATAGCAACACTATTAAGGGCAAGCACTGCAACATATTTATTAAGGACAGCATAGTTATATTTATAACGCAGTACTATAAGAGATATAATATTAGCAGTAATGTTAAAATTATCTACTAGTATTTACTACGTAAGGTAGGTAAGCTAGTAGTATATTATATATAGCTAGTGTTGGTGTTTTAGCAGTAGTTAGAGGTAATAGTGTAGGAGAAGGAGGTAATATTATTGCACATGTAGCTAGTAGATCTAAGCAGACGCAAGTAGATAAGCAACTAGCTCTAGGAGGTGTTAAAGTGCAAGAGCAGGATTAGATTAGGGTTAGAGTTAACTATCCTAGCATACTATAAGGTTGCTATCAGCATTAGCTAGCAGTTTTTATGCAGGTCTACTGCATTTTACACAAACAAGGGAGACAATAATAAGGTATAGGAGGAGAAGAATGCGTAGTTAGTAGTTACTAACATGTAGGCTAGGCATATAACATATATTATAGGCATAGTGTACAGGCAAGGCATTATAGAGCAGGCTAGGGCAGTAGCTAAGAGAAGGCAGCAGTTCTGCATATTAAGCATAGATTAGCACAGTTTTTTAGGGTTCTAGACAGACATAGAGAACAGTAATAAGAGATGTAAGAAGTAGAAGAGAGCGCTATTTAAGAGTAAGGCAGACAAGGTAAGAATTAATTAATAGGGCTAGTTAAGGAAGATAGACATAACAGCACAGCTGCAGCAGATAATAGGTAAGGTAGCTAAGTTTTGCAGCGTGCAGAAAGAAGTAGTTAATGCTATTATTACTAGTAAGAGTTATATAGTAGCAGTAATGCTAATAGGGGCAGGCAAGAGCATGTTGTTTATGTTGCTAGCATAGGCAGAGTAGGGAGGGATAACAGTAGTAGTAGTGCTGTTAATTGCGTTGCAGGAAGACATAATATAGCAGTGCAGGAAGCTAGGGATATTATATGCTAAGTAGGAGAGTTATTATCTGCTAGATGTAGCAGTAATAGTATTAGTAATACCTAAGTTAGCTATAAGAGAAGAGTTTATAATATTTTTAAACTAGTTATAAGTAATATAGTAGCTAGACTAAATTATAATTAATAAGTGTTATATTATATTAAACTAGCAGTATAATTTCTGCAAGCAGATATAGAGGTTAGGTAAGCTAGCAGCAGCAGAGACGCAGATAGTAATGTTAACAGCAACGTTGCTGCTAAGCAAGGAGGATAAGCTGTTTAGGCAGATGCATGTTAAGCAAGAGCAGGTTAGTTTATTCTAGGCAGTAATAGTATAGACAAACATAGTATATAAGGTAATAAGTGTAGGTAAGGTAGTAAAGAAGAAGGAGGTAGATAAGATAGTATTATGTATAGTAAAGTAGAAGTTATATAAGTACAGGGACAGCAAGGTAGTAGTATATAGTAATTTAGTGCTAAAGGTTAAAGAGCTAGTAAAGAAGCTAGGTTATTACATATACTATTATAAGGCTATAAGTAAAGTAAGTATGTTAGAAGAATTTGCAGCAGGTAAGAAGTGTATAATTATAGTAATAAGCATATTAAGGATAGGTATTAATATAGCAGACATCTAGTGTATTATACACATTAATTAGCTGTTTAGCATGTTAGATTACGTGCAGGAGAGCAGATAAGCAGGAAGAGACAGTTTACGCAGTAAGGCAGTAATAGATATATAAGAGAGGCAGCAGCAGGCAGCTAAAGATAGACAGGCAGAGGTAGAATAGTAGTTAGTGCAAGCGTACGTGGAAGGCATAGACAAGGTAGTAAGGTGCAGGCAAGTAGTGTTAGATAGATATTTAGACAGGCAAGAGAAGGAGCAAGTAGGGTGCAAGGAGAGAGAGGAGAAGTGCGATGTGTGCAGAGGAGCAGACAGCAAGGAAGACAAGGAGATGGAGGAAGAAGACAAGCAGGACAAGGGAGGCAGCAGCGACGCAGACAATACGGACACAGCTAAGGCAGAGCGAGAGGAGGCAGAGCGAGAGGAGGCACAGCAGGTGTTTAAGCAGCAGCAGCAAGCACAACGCCTGACCGAAAGGACCGCTTTATTCCTACTGGCATTGGAACGCAGTTCGCAGTAGAACGCTAAGCTTAAACAGGAAACATCTAGTAGGAATGAAACAAAAACAGAGGTAGGAATAGAATAGGCCTAAAACCTTACTAACATCTTATATCCCTAACCCCTTTTCTGCAAACAGCACTATCCTCTAGACAGTAACTGTGCTTTCTCTATTTCCTGCACAGCAATTACACTTTGCTAATTAAATAGGCTGTAATAGCTGCTGCTCCTGCTCTAGCACAGGGTGTTGTTGCTCTTTTTAGCATATGCGACCCCTAACAAGCAGCGCTAGCTAGCAATCTACTGTTCTACGTAGTAGAGTATAAAGTCCTAGTATATAAGGAGCACAGTAGTGTGCAGAACTAGAACACTTACCTGCAAGACTACCACTCTACAGACAGCAGGACGCGGAGAGCGCTTAAGCATAAGTATAACTATCTTAAGGTTTAGAATCTAAGAAATGTTTGCCTGCTGCTACCTCTAAGGCTGCTATTTCTAATTCTTAGAGAGCTGCTTAACGCTTTTGTATGCAAAGAAGAGGAGTACAGTTATATTAGCATTAGTTAGCTAGGAATTGCCTAGCACTGCAACGCAAAGCACAGTTAGCACTTAAGTAAGGACAACAGAGAACACTAGATAGCAACTAAAGCCTAGACATTTTTTAGGGCTAGTAGTTTCTAGCAGTACTTTACAGTCCTTTCTTCTGCTATTGCTGCTAAGCTAATAGTCTTATGCGCACTAGCAGCTGTCTACAATACTAAAGTAGCTACTATTCTAAGCAAGTACAAGGAAGCTAAAGCAAAGCAAGAGGAGGAGCTTAAGACAGCTAATAGCTATGTAGCTAAGACAGACTAAACTAGTTAGTTTAACCGCAATAGATAGCTAGAGCACCTTGCCTAACAGAATCTAGGTTATCTTAGTTGCGCTAGCAGAATGCCTAACTATATAGAGCATGCGCTGCAACAGGCAGCTAAAGTAGTTAACCTTGCTGTTAAACAAGGCGTAGCTGGACTGTTAACGTTAGCACACAAGACAAGGTGCTAGCTAAAGAGTATAAGCTGCAAGGAGATTAATTAATAACCCCTAGCACAGCTATAGAACCTAGAGAGTTAGCGCAGATACGCTAGATACATAAAGCAATTTGTCTGCTATTATTTGCGTGTTGTTGCTACTAGTAATAAAGATCTAGCCTGTTAACTAAGTCTTTGCAGTAGAAGCCCTAATAGTAATATTAATATATTAGATAAAAAGTAATAGAATAGAGAGAGCTATTAAGATCCTATGCGTAATGTAAGAGAGCTTTTTTCCTAGTATAGGAACTAGAGACAGCTAGCTTAAGCCTTACTATGCCTTGTTAGCTCTAGATACAACAAGAAAGCACAGGTTACTAAGGTGATTAAACTTCTAGGCTCTTTTATCTTCTAGGACGCTAGTAACTGTCTATTTAGCAGCAGACTTGTCTATTTCTTAGCTATCTTAGGCATTAATAAGGAGACAAATTAGCTGTAAGTTACAGAAGACTATTCTTACATGCTTATAGGCATAGTGTATTATATAAGAGTCTTAGCAGTAGAACACTTATTACTATTAGCTTAACGCAAGGTGCAGGGCAAGGCTAAGAGGAGGATGTTCCTTTAGCAGCGTTGTTGTTATCTAGCAGACAGCTTATACAGCCTTATAAGTATAATAATTAGCCTACTTATGTATTCTAAAAAAATTACAATAAACACTGCAAACTCTGCAAGCATATAGTAGTTAAGAGACATAACTGTCTTACATCTCTACAGTTAGCCTATTATAATTAAGTAATTTAAGGCTATAGTTAGCAGTGTTCTTAAGCAGGTAGAGGACATGCTCCAGAAGCAACTTATATACGTCTTTAATTATGCAAAGCGCTTTACAATTCCCCTTAAGAGTATATAAGACAACGTCACCTTTACTAGTTGTAGTTACTCTTTCCTGTCCTAATTAGGCAATAAGTTAGGTAGTAGATTTAAGTAGATAGTTTAGAGGTTAGTTAGTAGTTAAGTTAGTTAGAAGATAAGGGCTAATAGCTAATAGCACTATTACTATGTGCATTAATACCTGTAGAAGATTAATTATTTTCTTAAGCTTTTATTGTTTCTTATCTACATAACTAGAGGCTAACCTATAAGAGGTATAGAAATTACTATAGCTTAATATTAGAACAGCTTCTTACAGGACTACAACATCTTTATTATAGACAGACAGATTATGTTTGTTAGCTGCTACTACAAGACGTAGTCTCTCTAGGACAAACCTTAAGTTATTTCTTGTTTTCTACCCTAGTAAGTTAGCTAGCTCTTTAGCGTATTCCTTGCATACATGCACCTGCTAAGTAAGCATCTAGTAAGCTATATAACTAGCTGCAGCTAGAGCAACTACGTGTGGGCTAGCAGGAACAGCCCCTAGGAGACAGATTAACTTACTAGGGTAGTTGCTTAAGAAACTACTATATAGCTTAGCTGCTATTTAATAACACTTAAATATTAGCATGCTGCTATTACACTTAGTTAAGAGTTTATTAGCACTTAGTTTAAGCATAGTTATTATAAGTAAGTAGGCAAAGAAGCTATTAAGGAACTAGAGATAGAGCTTAAGAGTAGGCTTAACTTACAAGCAGGACAGACTAAGAAGATTAGCGTGCAGACATACAGCGTCCCTATTAACATTATACAACATCTTAGTATTTGCTCTATTTAATTCTTTAGACAGCTTAGTAAAAAGTAGTATTGCTTTCTTAAGCTGCTAAGTAGTTATAAGTAATAAGAGTAGTAGTGCACTAGGAGGTATTATAAACTACATTGTCTACTGCTAGTTAGACATAACAGCGCAGAAGCAAAGAGGTCTAGCAATGCGCTTAAAGACAAGCCTAGAGCGCTAAAGCATCTGCGAACAGGAACATTTAGTGTAACTTTAGCAGCACCTGTCTATAAACAAACAAACCTTGGGCATGTAGCTACTACAGATGCTAAGCTTTAGCGTTTAGGGTTAGGGTTAGGGTTAGGGTTAGGGTTAGGGTTAGGGTTAGGGTTAGGGTTAGGGTTAGGGTTAGGGTTAGGGTTAAGTAGATGTGAACAGTTACGAACACAGAAGCGATAACAACTGGATTTGTCTGCAAGAGAAGTGCTGCCTAGATGCTCCCGGGGGAAACACCTTTCGTCTTCAGATGCAGAAAGAAAAGACTCGTCAGGGCGTGACGAGAGGGATTTATATACAATGAGTCGGGGAAATATTCCTCCGAATGCCTGTCCTTAATGACTCACACGTACATGCCACCAGGGGTTGAATCACCAAGGAATAATCCTTTGTGTTATACCAAGCCCTATTCATGTATTGTTAGCCAATGCTTCAGTTTTGCAGGAGGAAGGGGACGTGGCAGAACTTTTGAACAGGTGAGGTTTTTGCCCTTATCTGCTTGGACTTGTGCCTCTTACCTGTTCCGGCGCGTAAGCATTCATCGAAGGTACTCGATTAGGTTAGGGTTAGGGTGTTAGCGTCTGGGCGCCAAGCCCCAGCTCCTAAACTTCCGAATGTTCTTCAGATACCGCTTGGGTCAAACCATATCGAAACCTGTGTCAGAATGTCAGTGACTCACCTCCTCCGCTTGTCTCAACTCCTCCCAGCACCCACCATCCAGCTTGTTGATTGAGCCCGTGGATCTCCTGTTCCGTTCGCATCGGCCGTTACCAGCGTCAACTACTAGCCAACAGGGCAAACCCCCGGCTACAGGGTCCCAACCAGACCGAATGAGGGACGTTTGGCCGTGAAAGCTCGGTGGCGATACTGACACCAAACAGCTAGGTAAGGTCCTCCCTTCACCTGTATTGTCGCCGTAGTAGCGCCCGTCGCTTTCGTCCGTTCAACTGTAGTCCCCCCAGGGGGACTTTAACGCCCTATTGGGTACAGAGAAAGTATTACTAGCGTCGGTGTTTTCCGCACGACTCAAGGCAAATGAATTTCCCAGGCAGAGAGCAAGGGCCTCCCCATTGCGGTTTGGCAATCCCAGTTTGAAGTAGAAAAGGATTCAAGGTGGTTCGTATGACATGCTTCTGTCACTAAGGTAAGACATTGCGTCGGATAGTTCCTCAAAGGTGATCTCTTCGAGCTCGCGGTGGAGAAGGTTTCGATTTACCGACCGAACAAGGTCCCAAAGGCTCGGTGTTCGTTTTTTGGCGACAAGGATATGCGGTGGATAGGGAAGGTGGGTTTCCGTACCGAGGTGGTGGCGGTCCCATTCCGTCCGCATAGCCCGCCAAAGGTCGGTTGAAGAGACTTCGTTCCAAACGGGGTTGTATTTTGACACAACAATTAAGCGAGATCCAGTGGTCCGAGCTTCCAGCCCGGAGCTCGGAAAATAGTTCCGCCATTGAATTTGTCGTGCCCAGGACTTCAACGCCCGAAGCGGCCATCCGCGTGAGTGTAATCTAGACAAAAAAGTCTCTCTCCATGCCAGAAAGTACGATAACTCATATGATATAGCGCGGATGCGGCTGAGCTCTCCTTTTACCAAGCCTTTCTTGACTGAGAGAGGATGATCGGAGGCCCATGGAAGATATTGGTGGTGGTTTAAGACCTTCTCAAACGGTCGAAAACAGACTCCGAACTTATCTGTATGTGTGTGAAACCACACATCCAGGAAGGATAGACCATGTTCAGAATCCGCCCATTGGATGTTTAGTCCAGGGCAAGGTAAGGAGCGTACACGTTCGTCCGAAGAGTCAATGGCGAAACAGTCGTCGATGTACCGTCGATAAAAGAAATCGGCGGGCATTTCCATCAACCAGTGTCTTTCAAAATAGGCCATGTACAAGTTGGCGAAGACGGGACCACAATGTATCCCCATCGGGATCCCTTCTTGTTGCTCATACAGAACAGAGCCTGATTGAAAGACCGTGTGTCTCCAGAGGAACTCGGCAGAGTTAATGATCCATTTTCTGGTTCCCTCATCGTACCAGTTGTTTTGGGTTAACACGCCGAGTAAAGCCGGTCGAAAATTATCCCAAGTAATCGACGTATACATGGCTGTCACGTCTCCTGTATGGAGACGTGTGTGGGATCTTAACCCCTTATTATAGTGAGCTACCTCTGAGCACAGAGTCCTGCTTGATTCACATATCCAGGAAAAACTTCTCTGTACAGGGAGGAGCATCGAATGTAAGATCATTGCCAATGGAGAAGTGACATACGAATGCATTGGCACTATTGGACGAAGCTTCCATGGGTTCTTGTGTATTTTTGGAATCCCATGGAATTTCGGTATGTCTGACTTGATGTTACATTCATTCCAAAACCGTTCAATCTTCGTGCCGGCGAGATGCGGTAGTATGGAGCCATTAGGACTTTCGTATTCGCGTCGAAGATTATCCAGACCCCGGCGAGTGTCAGAAAGAAAATCTTGGAAGCTTCCAGCGAATCTTCGAAATACTGGTAGGTTGCCAACTCTAGTGTTGGTGATGAAGCGGTCAACCTCAGTCTCGTACCAGTGACGAGTAACGACTACAATTCCCAGGTTTTTGTCAGAAATAAATGCCAGGAGAGATCTACCTGTCAAGTATTCACGAAGCCTTGAAGGGGAAAGAGTAAGTCCTCGGAGGACATCTTTCGTTGCTTGGAGTTGGGGTACAGAACGCCCGGATGTCAGAGACCGGCTCATGAACTCCCTCCCAACTCTTATGCCTTCGTTAAACCAGTAATCGTTAATTGCAGGGGGAATAGCTGTCGTCTTTGGGTAAGGCAGACGAGTGATCCAGCTTTTCTCGGGATCATTTCGGAGCTGATCCCAATCCAGGTTGTCCTGTCCTGGTTTTTGCCAAAAGTATGTCATCCAACGTACTTTGGTCAGCAATTCTTGTTCGAACCACTGCCAGGCAACTGCCGATTTCCTGCTAATCGGGAATAAATACTTCAAATTGAGGGACAGTGTGTATTCCACGGCACTGGGAAGAGTGACGCCATGTAATTTGTGGACCCCCGGTTTCCAGCTCATCAGGGTATCCATTTGTTCCTGATCGAATTGGAGCCAGAGGTACATTATCCGAGTTGCGAGATTAGAAGTATAGAATCCTGGCGGCAGCTCGCCGTTCCTCATTGGAGCTCTGAGAGTTAGCGCTTTCGCTGCTGCGGCGCAGTTGAAGGACCCGCTTTTTTGGCGTTTTTTCGGGCGCCCTTCTTCTTCTTGGGTTTCTGCACCTTGTTGGTGTGTGGCGCAGTCCCCTGGTTTTTCTTGGGAGGTCCAGCCCTCCCTTTGCCTTTTCCCGACAGAAGTCGGTCTCGTTTGCTTTGCTGTTCTCTTTTCAACATTTCCTTGACCACATCCTCTATTTGTTTTTTGTTCTTGAGGGGGTCTGAGGCTTTTTTCTCTGCTTCGGCTTTTTTGTCGTGTTTTTCTTGTTTCTGAATGGTAACACGAGAACGATTGTTTATGCCGATAGAAATTGCCGTTTGGACAAGCCGTTCAGCGCAATGTCGATTGAGAAGGATTGTCATGTGTTCAGGCGTTCCTCCTTTGTCGCTGGTGGCTTTCCAGGCTGCAAGCACCTTGTCCCGAACAATCTTTTCATTGCAGAGTGTCTTGAGGTTGTTTATCTCTGCTTGTTTGATGCCGATCATTTGTATAAGGGCTGCTTTCTTGGCTTCCAAGAGACATTCGTCAAAGTTGACAGCGTTTATGGCCGCCTCATCCACTCCAGTAGCGAGTTTGGAGACTTGGATCTTGGGCGGTTTCAACGAGTTTAGCTCGGGGACTTTGTCGTACTCGCGATGATTCTTTGCGTCGACCCAGGTAGCTTTAAGCACCTCGCAGGCACCTTGTCGGCTAAAGGCCTCACTGACCTTGTCGAGAATCCGCTTTGTATCTGCCTCGGCTGGGGCTGGAACTGTTTTGAGCAGCTCGGGGATAGAGCGAATCCGAGAAACCCGCGTAAGCCATTCCGTAAGGATACGGGTGTTGACTTCTGCTTGAAAATCAAGCTGGGACGCGGTTTCTGTAGTCGGAAGGCTGTCGAAATGATCTTCCCCTTCTTCCATCGTATCTTGTACGACGGAGGGTTCTGGCTCTGCTAGGGGCTCTGGTTGGCGAGAGCCTGAGCGAGAGTGAGAAGTGAGCCGTCCAAAACTGGGCATGATGAACCAGTTGTCGTGGTAGGGTTAGGGTTAAGTAGATGTGAACAGTTACGAACACAGAAGCGATAACAACTGGATTTGTCTGCAAGAGAAGTGCTGCCTAGATGCTCCCGGGGGAAACACCTTTCGTCTTCAGATGCAGAAAGAAAAGACTCGTCAGGGCGTGACGAGAGGGATTTATATACAATGAGTCGGGGAAATATTCCTCCGAATGCCTGTCCTTAATGACTCACACGTACATGCCACCAGGGGTTGAATCACCAAGGAATAATCCTTTGTGTTATACCAAGCCCTGTTCCGGCGCGTAAGCATTCATCGAAGGTACTCGATTAGGTTAGGGTTAGGGTGTTAGCGTTAGGGTTAGGGTTAGGGTTAGGGTTAGGGTTAGGGTTAGGGTTAGGGTTAGGGTTAGGGTTAGGGTTAGGGTTAGGGTTAGGGTTAGGGTTAGGTTTAGTGCGCATGATGCTGACAAGGACAACCCCTGGGTGGCCTGTCAAACAGACCTGAGTCCGCTGTGCCTGGCCACACCTCACATCACCAAGATGTTGCAAGACAGTCATGCGGAGAAGAGTCGGACGGTGCGTACTGAAGTGGTTAGTCTTGTGTCTGGCGAGGAACGACGGATTGAACGATGATGAGGATGGTGAATTGAAGGATGTAGGATGAACTTAATGATAAATCAAAGATGATAATAAAGTAAAGTATAAAGGGTGAATTGAATAATGACTAAGATGATGTGAAAGTAAAGTATAAAGGGTGAATTAAATAATGGATGAAAGATGATACTAAAGTAAAGTATAAAGGGTGCGTAGAATAGCTACAAGCAGGTCCTCTGCAGTGAGACTTCCAGTTTAGTAGTTAATAGTTAGTAGCTAGTAGTTCGTATGGCCCATCAGCATACATAGCTACTGATGTCAGACACACGTCAATGTATATTTTATTTTTCAAGTATACGCAAAAGTCGAGTCTAACATCAAAGTCCAGCATCAAAACAAGTGTTCTGACAGCCGTGACAGGAAACGCAGATCAAACGCGTGCATGGCTTCAACTTTCTGGCAGGTGGCAGGTGGCAGGTGGCAGGAGACATACGAGAGATACGAGGGGCGACGGACGAAAGAGAGGCGAGCGACAGGCGTTGGCCGGGTTTGCGAGATTGGATGGAGCGAAAAACGATAGCAAGGGCGTGCTAGCCTCTACCTAGGCACCTAGGGCAGGAAGCATCCGGCGCGCCGAACGTGGCGGACAAGGAAAAGGCTTGCAGGCAGGAGCTGGCGTTGACAGGGCCGGTTATATATATACACATTTATATAGTAGGGCCAATTGGCAGGATTGGTTCAAACTTGATGGCGGTGCAAGTGAGGGTGTGGTTCAAGGCAGTGAGCAATCATATCATCACAATTAAAGTGTGCAAGACCAAAGACTAAAGACTAAAGCCACAGGATGGGCGCGGCCAGGGGAACGAGAGCGAGCGAGGAGCGAGATGATGGAATGCGGGCGGTGTGGCTGTGAGGCGCGAAGTGGCCCGGACGAGCATGGCGCCCCGTCCAATTTCCGCAGTGGTTGCTGGGGGCAGGACTGGCTGTAGGCTGTACTCTGCAGCAAGAGAGCAGCACAGCAGCAGCAGCAGCAGCAGCACGTGTAGATGGACGGCAAGCCAGACACAGTCATAGCAGTAGTAGCAGTGATGGCAATAGTAATAGTAATAGTAGTAGTAATGGCACAGCACAGCACAGCACAGCAACGCCGTGTGAGACGTGATCAGCGCGCACTGCTGGGCGAGTGTTGCTGTTGCAGGGCCGTGTCTGCGGTGAAGCGTGACGGACACGCACTGGTAATTGGACGTCCCGCATCTTTCGGCACCGCTCCCAAGACATTGACGACGGCGCTGAGTCGCTCTGCACTTTGCTCCTGCGCGGCTGTCTGCTGTCTGTTGTGCTGTCTGTTGGCTGCCGTCTGTCTGCTGTCTGCTGTCTGTCTGCCGTCTACTGTCCGCCCTCTGCCATCTGCTGTCTGCTGTCTGCTGTCTGCTGTCTGCCGTCTGCCGTTCCCTCCTGCTGCCGGCACCTCCCTCACGCCCTCGTCGCCTGGCAGCAGCCGCGACTGCCGGCTCGCATCACCACCACCTCCACCTGCACCTCGCCCAACCCGCACGCTGGCCTCCCACGCCCCGTCGCCGTCGCCTCCGCCCTACGCCGGCGTCAAGGCCGCCTCGCTGATGAGCGTGACGACGGTCCATGAGTCCCAGATGATGAGCCCGTACGCGGCCGCCGACCACGACTCCACCACCTCGACGACCGCCGCTGCAGACGCCCCCAACTTCTCGCACCCGCACCCCCACACGCCCAAGGGCCTGCCGCACCGCTCCCCGTCAGAGCGCTCGCTGCCCCTGCGCGACCGCGGCCCCAATGCCTCCAAGCTGAACGGCGCCGCGAAGCCCCCCACGCCCATGGCTGCCCTGCCCAACGGCCACGCCCGCCCCGCCAGACTCTCGACCGACCGCCGCACATCGCACGACGACGCCCCTGCCCGCGACGACGGCTACTTTGCCTCGGTCCACGGCAGCGAGTCCCGCGACCTGCTGGGCACCACCCACGTCAAGCTGGGCCAGCTCAACTCGCTCGACGGCGCCCGCGAGGCCCAGAAGGACTTTGACCCCCACGTCATGTCGTCGTCGTCGTCGTCGTCGTCGTCGCCTGCTCCTGCCTCTGCCTCTGCCATGGCCCCTGCCTCGGACCTCAATGCCAGCCTGCGCGTGCCCACCTCCACCCACCGCGTCTCAGCTCCGCCCACCTTCAACAACAACAACAACAACAACAACAACAACAACAACAACAATAATAATAATAACAACGGCAACAACGACGGCGCACCCTCCGCCGCATCCCCCTCGCCTTCCCAGCACCCCTATCGCCTGCAGCAGCGCCACACCCTCGAGGTCCCCAAGCTGGCCACCGCCCGTCCGCGCGACTCTCGCAACAGCGCAGACGACGTCGTCGTCACCGCCAGCGGCAGGTTCTCCCCCACCTCGGCCTCGCGCCGCCGTGGCTCCATATCCCTCGTGCGCCGCACCACACGCTCCATCAACTCCGACGTCCACCTCGACGAGGTGCCCCAGGACGAAGACGCCGCCCGCTGGGCCGAGCACATTCGCCAGAAGCGCGCCAGCAAGCGCAAGCGGAGAGAAGATGAGGACGAGGACCGCGTTGTCGTCGGCACAAAGGTCGACCAGAACCACGTCAACTGGGTCACCGCCTACAACATGCTCACCGGCATCCGCTTCACCGTCTCCCGGACAAATGCCAAAATGGACCGCGAGCTCACAGACGCCGACTT
Organism: Stagonosporopsis cucurbitacearum; assembly: GCA_016920805.1. Taxonomy (NCBI): domain Eukaryota; kingdom Fungi; phylum Ascomycota; class Dothideomycetes; order Pleosporales; family Didymellaceae; genus Stagonosporopsis; species Stagonosporopsis cucurbitacearum. The sequence goes on along the minus strand of JAFEKD010000011.1, from coordinate 18,121 downwards.
TGACGCAAAGCACAAGTTCTCCTTTGACATCACCGGCAACGAGCTCACCCCTTCCGCAAAGTACGACTTCAAGTTTAAGGACTACGCGCCCTGGGTCTTCCGCCATCTCCGCGGCACCTTCAAGCTCGACCCCGCCGACTACCTCGTATCGCTAACGAGCAAGTACATCTTGTCCGAGCTCGGCTCGCCCGGCAAGAGTGGCAGTTTTTTCTATTTCTCCAGAGACTACAAATACATCATCAAGACCATCCACCACGCCGAACACAAGTTCCTCCGCAAAATCCTCAAGGACTACTACAACCACGTACAGGAAAACCCAAACACCCTGCTTTCTCAGTTTTACGGCCTGCATCGCGTAAAGATACCCTACGGACGCAAAATCCACTTTGTCGTCATGAACAACCTGTTTCCCCCCCACCGAGACATTCACCGCACATTTGATCTCAAAGGATCGACCATTGGGCGCGACTTCCGAGAAGAGGACCTTGAAAAGAACCCCCGTGCAACCCTAAAGGACCTCAACTGGCTGCGAAGAGATTTGCATCTGGAACTCGGGCCCTCCAAGAAGGATGCCTTTATTGAGCAGATGCGAAAGGATGTCAAGTTGATGCAGAAGCTCCACATCATGGACTACTCCATGCTAATCGGCATCCACGATCTCGAAAAGGGCAACGAAGAGAACCTCCGCGAAAAGACTTTGAAGGTCTTCCAGCCAGGCGGTGAGGCTGCCGAGGAACCCCAACCCAACCAGCTCATGCGGACGCCATCAAAGCTCGAGACTGCACGCAAAGCAAGAGAACTCCGCCAATCAGTCAAGACACAAAAGCCAGTACCAATGGAGCAGACGTCTGCCAGAATGCCCGACGAACTCGAAGACTCTAAGAAGAACTTCTTCTTCTACTCGGATGATGGTGGTTTCCAGGCTACCCACGAGGACGATCGCCCAGGCGAGGAAATCTACTACCTCGGCATCATTGATTGTCTGACACATGTAAGTTGTTGCAGTGAACCATCCACGAAACCACAAATTGACAATCGCAGTACTCTCTCATCAAGCGCATGGAGCACTTTTTCAAGGGCCTCGCCAATACAGAATCCCAGATTTCGGCCATCCCGCCTGAACGCTATGGAGACCGCTTCCTCAAATTCATCACCGGCGTGACAAAGACAAAGGAAGCCGCCGAGCGGGAAAAGGCAGAGGCAGCTCTCCACCCTGCCGAGGAAGCTATCGGTGCCGCATCACGCAGCTCGACAGACCGGGTCATGGAGAAGGCCGAACACCAGGCAGAGAAGACTCAACGCCACGGCCATCCCGAACGAGAGGTCCCCAACATGCAGATGCGCGCGGTGCGTAGCCCATCTGCCGAGCGCGGTGAAATCGGTACCACACTTCCTGTCGTCGAGGAAGCAGGCGAGGCCGCCAGTCTAGGTGGCCGCAGCAATCGCTCCCACGACGCGCCGACTGGCTCTCCGCCCCCACCGCCGACAGAAGAAACCTACGCATCGCCTCTGCAGCGACCTGTCGCACGGGACATTGAGCACGGAAGGCCGCCACCAACCCCTCCCAAGGATTTTGTCAATGAGAGTGGGGAGCGTCCTCCAACACCGCCAAAAGACGACCACTTTGCGCATAACAGGCACTCTGGTCCACCCACGCCGCCCAAGGAGAGCAAAGGCCGAAGCAGTGTAGACAAGGAGCTACCGAGGACCCCGCTCGAGACGGCCATTCGGGTGAACTAGGCACCACGCCCTTCCACTTAGACGTACAATGTTCTGGAGTACAAAGATTTGACGCACACTTTGCATAACACATGGACTCGACTCGAGCTAGATGGGCATCGGGCCCGCGATTTCTCTTCTTCATTCTTGCGCGACAGCGAAATGCATGATACCAATTCCCTCATCTCTCACCACCATCGACATTGACCTCCCTCTCATGAGCCTCTGGCCGGCTACTCAATCCAGCACCCGACCGACGGCGCTCTGCCTCTCTGCACATTCTTCTGTTCTCCTTTGTTGCATTTTCCCCCGCCCCCGCCACGCCATCATCTCGCACCCTCACGTACCGGGACTTTTTTCTCTCTGACGGGCGCAACGGCTGTATCGATACATCCACACTCTACCAATACTTTTTCGTCTCTCTTAGTTTTTTGTTCTTTTTGCGTCTTTGCGTCTTTGACTAGAATCGAAATCCTTTTTTTTTTTGTGTGTGCATGTGCATGTGTTGTAGACACTTCTTTTGCTTTGTGTGTGCTTGTGTTTGTGGTTGTGCTGTTTCGTGTGTCTTGTGTATATATGTTCGTGGATAGTGTGTGTGTGTCTGTGTGTGTGTGTGTGTGTGTGTTTGTCGTGCCAACCAAGTATTCTTCTCTCTCCAGTCCTGATTCTCTCTCACTCTACCTACGGTTTTTACCCTTTCAAGATCTTTGTGCTGGGTTATATTTTTCAAACCCCTTTGCTGCGCTCTTGAATTTTTTCTTTTTCTTTCTTTCTTTCCTATGATTCTTTTCTTTCTTTTTCTTTTTCTTTTTTTCTTTCTTCTGTTTTTTGTCTTTCTTCTCCATGCTTAGCGAGCGGCATTTGGCTATGTAGCTAGGTATGTAGCTACATGGCTATGGTGTTTTTTTTCTCTTCCCTTTTGTTTCTTCCCTTTTGTTTTCTTCTTCTTCCCTTTTCTTTACGATTTTTTTGCTGGGTCTGGTTGAGGTGTGTGTTTGCGCTTGCGTGTTGAGAGAGAAAGAGAAAGAGAGAATGAGGGGGGTTGCTCTCTTGTAGTTTTATTTCGCTTCACTGGTGGGTTATGGGTTGTGGGTTGTTGTGGAGCGGGGAGGAAGAAGGGGCAGGGAGGGAGAGGTAGGTGGTGTGAGTGCGTGAATGAGAGCGTGAGTGAGAGGGGTGGGGTGGGGGCGAGTGAGAGGAGATGAGGTGGAGAAGGATACATATACATCTGTTTTCCCTAATCTTCCTGGTTCGGGTTGATCTCGCTTTACCCTGCTTTGCTTTGCGGGTTGGTTGGTCAGTCAGTCAGTCAAGGAGCAAGAGAAAGGCAGGATAAGTGAACAGCGAACAAGCGAGCGAGTGAATGGACCGCAGAGTCGATACTAGGGCACCCTTTTTCTTTATTGTGGCCTGGGGTAGATGTGGGATTAAAGGAGTATATATCTTATCACCACATCACATCACAGTATATATCGTTACATCATCACATCATCACATCATTTCGTCATCCCATCATTTGATTCACAGACTACATCCTACATATGATTGAGTTTCTTCCTTAATTTGAGCCTGGCTGGGGCCGTTTTTTCTTCTCTCTTCTACAAATGTGCGCGAGCTGAATTGTCGAGGGCTGGGAAGTGTCACTCATGCGTTCACCGTGGTCATCTCTCATCTGATACAGCAGTCATGGTTTGTTTGTCAAATAGTCGTTCATTGCATTAACCATGCAGCCGAGCAGTATGTGCAGCATGCAAAACCTAGACCAAGAGGGCGGTCTATAGCGGACGTAGTGTACAAGACCACACACTCCCCCCTTCTCCACGAAGCCATCAACATGTTTACTTGTAAAAGTCGAATTTGTCGGCCTCGGTCGTCCCCTTGACCTGGCTCGTGTACGCCTCCTCAAGATCGGCCTGGATGATGTTGTACCTGTTCTTCCTCACAGCCCTCAGACCAGCCTCCTGCATAATGGCCGCGATAATGGCACCAGACAGCGGGTCGTTGCGGACAATCAGGCTGTCCAGGTCGACCTCGGGCGACAAGCTCATCTTTCCGGCGATTGTGGAGAAGATGAGACGGCGCTCGCGGCGGTCTCGCAGTGAAGGGAACTCGATCTTTCGGTCGAGACGACCGGGTCGGAGGAGCGCGGGGTCGAGTGTGTCAGCGCGGTTGGTGGCCATGATGACCTTGACGTTCGAGGTCTGGTCGAAGCCGTCCATCTGGTTCAGCAATTCGAGGAGGATACGCTGGACTTCTCGGTCGGCACCTGTTTGTGCGTCGAAGCGCTTGGTGGCGATGGCGTCGATCTCGTCGATGAAGATGATGGATGGCGAGTTCTCGCGCGCCATTCGGAAGACATCACGAACCATGCGCGGTCCCTCACCCAAGTACTTTTGCACAAACTCGGATCCCACCACACGGATGAATGACGCAGTTGTGCTGTTGGCGACCGCCTTGACGAGCATGGTCTTGCCTGTACCTGGGGGTCCGTAGAGCAGTACGCCACGTGGTGGGTCGATACCGATCTGCTTGTACAGGTCGAAGTGTGTAAGGGGCAGCTCGACAGCTTCTCTGATCTCCTGCTTCTGCATGTCCAGACCACCAACGTCGGCGTACGTCACGTCAGGCTTCTCGTCCTGCCCGAGCATGGCGATCGAAGAGTCGGCCTCGGGAGGCAGGATGTCGACGAGGGCATTTGAGTGGCGGTGGAGGGCGACAGACGAAGAGGGCTTGAGAAGCTCGCGGTCTAGTGTGGAAAGGATGCGCACGACGTAGTTGGAGCCGGTCGAAGACTGTACAATACCAGTGCTAAAGAGAGGTTAGCTTGCACCACCTGATGTGAAACGTCGCTGGACGTACTTCTGGTCGATGGCCTCCATGAACTGCCCGATAACGAGCGGCACACTCTGGATCCTCTTGATTTCCTCTTGCGCTCTCACCAGCTCGCGCTTCAAGCTTCGCTGCTCATCCTTGATGTACTCTTCTTGGAGGTGGATATACCTGCGCTAGTTAGCCACCCGTAGCTGCAGCGATGGACCAGGCAAACTACGCACTCTAGTTGTCTCTGAAGCTTCTTGAAAGTCGAGTAGTCATCGTCCCCCTCTGTTGTGAAGCCCTCAAGTGTATCAAAATTTGGTATCGAGGAAGGGAGCTGCTTCTTGTGCGGTGGGACGGTGTTGAGCGGGTTCTCCACGGCGGCGTCAGCCATGGTGGGCAAGGCTTATATGTCGGAGCTGGGGCGATAGATTTGTGGGGCAACGATGCAGGTGATGGGCGCGGTAGATGGGTGAAGGGCGTGACAAGGTTGCAAGGGTCGTTTGCCTGTCGCGATGTTGACGAAGCTCGTGGAAGGCGCGGTCGGCGCGGTCAACGCCAAGGCCGATGCATCATCATCACGTGCACAATCATATGGACAGGTACAATATGGCTTAATATGAACGCAGGTGTTAAACTATGATATGTACGAGAGTAGAATTCTCTTGAAATTTGATGCTAGAGTATTGGCATATCGAGGCATCATGGCTGCTCAAGGCGTGCAGGTGTCTTGGGAGTCACGACTAATGATAGGTAGTGTGTGATGAAGCCTACTCGAGCGAGACAGGTAATTAAGGAGTAAAGTTAAAAACGTTACGCACTAACAGAGGCAGCGCAGAATCGACAAGCATGCAGGCTCCCTCCCGAGCAGCTGACGCTTTCAAACACCAAGAGGAACGCATCAGGTCAGGTTGCGGGGACCAAGGGCAGGCAGGGCATGGCGCGGTTGGGCTGGGCAAGTCTGCGCGGTCCTGACAAGGCCGCAACAGACAAGCAGCAGCGCTCTCGAGGAAGCTGAATGATGTAATAAGTGGAGAGAGGCATTGTGACACGGCCAGATGAATCGGCTCCGGGGAAATCGATCCAGTTAGCTCAGGCTTGTGAGTGCCGGCAATGCAGCCACTCCACTGGTTGCAATGCGACAAACGCGTGTTCTGGAATTTCGCGACAGTGCATGCTCCTAGAGACTCCCCTGTGAGCTGCTTGCTGTTGCTGCCCTCTGTTGCGCTCCTGGTGCGGGCCGCTGCCAGCGCTTCACGGACGACGGGTCTCGAGGGTCGCTGAGGATCTGATCTCGTGACTTAGTAAGCAAAGGCGCCCGGTCGCTCGCGCCTGCCTCCTCACAACCTCAGCAGAGCCATCGCGTCGAAGGAGCGTGCGCTACGTGACCTCCATTCGACCACGCATCCCGAGCATTCCCCGCAAACTGCCCTGATGAGGACACGCTTCTAGCGCCTATCATATGTCGCGCGGTGTATGTTGTCCACGTCCCCCTTCACCTTGCGCTCTGCCCTCCCTGCTCGGGCCTGGGCCTAGTGCTGCCGCCGTAGTCGCGTCTATCCTCCCATCACCATGGCCATGCCTGCTGACGCGCGATACAGGTGGATTGCATGCCTTTTGACGCACGCCCGTTGCACCTTCACACACAACAGCTACTCCCCCCCCCCCCCCCGCTGCGCCATCCCTCACCTGCACTCTCCGCAAGCGTCCATCCTTCCATCCTAACCGCGCACCATGGACTTCCAGTCCCCCCAGCAGAACGGCATGTACGACCCGTCAAGCTTCATTGACCCGAATGCGCTCGCGAATCCCCAAATGAACGGCGCGCGCGGCTTCCCAATGAACTCGTTGGCTGGCCAGAAGCGCGACTCTTTGGGCAACCCGGCCATGTCGCGCTCTCAGACGCCGTCGCAACCTCAGTTCGGCCTTCAGCAGCAGCAAGCCTTCACGCATACGCCGTCGCCGACCATGTCGAATCAGAATTTCATGTCTGGGCAGATGGGACAGCAGAGGATGCAGACCTCGTCGCCCGCGCAGAATCCCAACGGCCCGCAAATGTCTCCCATGAACTTCCAGGGCAATGCCATGAACCAGGGCTTCAATCCAAATGCCGGCGGCCAATACCCCGTCCAATCGGTGCAATTGTCGCAAAACCTACAGGAGCGACAACTGCAAGCACAGAGACAGTACGCTATGCGTTTGCAACAGCAGGCGCAGCAATCACAACAGCAGCAACAAATGGGCGGAGGAGGCATGGGCGGCGCGATGGGGAATCTGGCTGCGGCCAACATGGCTGCCCAGCAGCGACATCAGTCTGGGCAGATGCCCGGCGGCATGCAACACCCAGGCATGCGTCCCAACCCCATGCAGGCACAGGCGCAGGCACAGGCACAGGCACAGGCACAGGCACAGGCACAGGCACAGGCACAGGCACAAGCACAGGCGCAAGCGCAGGCACAAGCGCAAGCTCAAGCACAAGCTCAAGCTCAAGCGCAACAGAATCCTCAGCTTGCTCTGCAACATTTTACCAAGAATGTTGGTGCGCTGATGCAGCAGCAAAACCGTAGTTTTAACCCCAGTCCTACAGTCGCTGGCCGCGTCATCAACCTCCAGAACCTCTACAAGATAGTCATGCAGTTCAGAGGGTACCGCTACGTAACACAGTCACAAAGCTGGCCGCGAGTTGCGCAGATGATGTCAATGCCACCGCAGCAGTTCCCAACCGCTCCCGAGGAATTTCGAATAACATACGAACAGAATTTGATGCTCTATGAGCAGGCGTATCTCCAGAGGCAGAGCCAGCTGAAGGGAAACATGCCTGGGCAGGCTCAGATGGGTGGTGCCATGGGGTCGCAAATGTCTCCAACAAGACCAACAATGCCTGGCACACCACAAAACGCAGCTCAGCAAGAGTATCTCCAGCAGCTACAGCGGACTAAAGAAGCTATGCAACAACAGCAACAGCAAAGGCAGTCGATGCCGCCGACCCCACAGCAACCTCAATTTGGTGCTCCGCCTGCGCCGCAGCAATCGACCCCACTGCAAAACAACGCGTCTCTTCCGGATCTCAATGGGAGAAATACACCCCAGACGGAGGGCAACACGCGAAAGAGCATGAGCCGGCAACAGGAGGGGACCCCTGTTCAGGGCCAAGAATCTGCGAGTGCCATTGCAACACCCGATAAAGCCAAGCCTGCAGCTGCACCAGCGCCTGCGCCCGTCGAGGTCATTGAAAAGCGCCAGCCTGTGATCGAGCAAGATGATGGTACACGTGTCTATCAACCAGCCTACCGGACGCAAGATACCTGGGGCGGCTTAGACTTTGATTCGGACAATTTCAAAAACATGATCGAGATGATCGTCAATTACAAGCCGAACGTTCCGTTATTACACGAAGCAGGGGTAATTGACATACGAGCTCTGACCATGAGTCTCCGATCTGGACTGCACGCAGAGACAAGACTGGCATTAGACACACTCGCAAAGATAACTTACGACAACAACGTGCAGCTAGATCTTGGGCAATGCGAAGACTTGGTGGATGTACTCGTTGAGTACGCCGAAGAGCAGCTGGAAGTGCTTGGAAACCACAATCCAGAGGTAACCGACATCTTAGATCTGACACCTTACGAGGATGTATTGCACCATTGCCGTGCAGAAGCTGCAACACTTCAAGAGCTCCCCGAGGTAGGGACAAAGGAGTACACTCTAGACCGAACAGCCGACCGGCTACTGGCTATCACAACCATATTTCGCAATCTCTCCTTCCTCGAAGTTAACCACGCCTCACTGGTCAGCCCTACTGTATTGAAGTTCCTGTCCAACTTTATCCGGTTGGTCGGTACCCGTGTTCTTCTTCTCCGATCCCACATTAATACCTTCGACTTTATGAAAGACCTCATCACACTCTTCTCCAACACGAGTGCAAAGGTCAGCTTGCCTTCTCGTGAGGATGCTTACGCTGTTCTGCACTTCCTCTGCGCCTTTGCCCCCGTCCCTCGTCCTGGCAGTCCGGTAAAATTCACACCCTTCAATCCGCAAATACACCGTTACCTCCCATCTGCCGTCGACAGTCTGGCCAAACTGCTCGCTCGCGATGACCCTAACCGGACTCACTACAAGCAGATCTTCATCAATGAAGCAACGTCGAGTCCGGCTTATGATCTGTTAACACGAGCATTTGCGCTGGCTATCTCCGTCGTCCCCGATCGCAACTACATCGAAAACAAGATGTATCAGATGAAGGAGACGCGCCCGAAGGAGGTCCGCATGTTTGAAGCACGTATTGCCGAGTCGCGCAAGGCATATTTGATGCAGGGCATGCTTGCAGCTGACATACTCGCCAGCTTAGCACCCGGTGCTGAGAGCGGTCTCTGTCGATCCTGGCTCGAGTCTGAGGATGGATGGGCAAACAGTCTCCTCAAGTTTGCAATGTCACTCTCTGCTACCGACGCTGCTATCCAGCCTCCACCTGCACCACCCGCGCACCGCGGCCAGAGACCGATGGAACCCGATCGAGAAGGATTCCAGCTTATCGTACATCGCGCACTGTCCACACTGAAGAGACTGGGCGATAAGTCAAGGGGTGGTGATGCGTTAGTGAGGGGCGTGCAGGCGAACGGTACATCAAATCACGACGACGACGATGATGAGGAAGACGATGATATGGAAGTTTTCAATCTCAACGGCACAGCCTGGATGGTCAAGGTAGACTTTCTCCCTCGCCGGGAGACGATGCTTGGCGCCCTTCTCACATCTAACCTGGACGTACGGAGTTTGAATCAATTCTGCAAGATTGGGTACTTGGATGAGTAAAAGGTATTTTGGTAGGTGCAGTGGCGAACATCAGGAGCGTTGTGTATAGCTGGCAGCTTGCATTGGAGGGATTTTTGGCAACTATCACGTTGCGAGCAAGCAGGCTTTGGCTTGATCTTTTAGACGTCGAAACTGCATTGGCATGAAAGCTTCTTTGAAAACGTTATCTTTGTACAATTGAGAGCTTAATTACTGCCAACAATGGCAGGTCAAGCATTCCACATTGTGCCTGCTTGCTTCTTCCTGCTTCTCCGAGGTTACAAGATCTGACAAAAATAGCCACATTCCATGCATCGACTAAATGCTCAAAGTGCCTTTGCAGAGTTGTAGACGATGGCAACTAGGTGAACCTACCTCGGTCCTGCCGAGGTGCTACCGCACCTGGACCCTGCGCCGGGGGAGTGCGGCTCTGCCCGGTGGCGTGTTGTTATTTCGGGCTCTGAGCTATGTCGAAAAGGGGGAATACGGTAGTCATGCGCTGGACAACAACTCTCTGTTGGACACAACGCATCAACAAAGCTTTCAATCTAGTGCTTGACTGTTGACATCAAGAGAGGCCTGCAGGTTGGTGCGCGCTTTGGCAATCGCAGTAGGGGCATCTGAGCGTTGGACTGCATGAAACGGCAAATCATCGAGTGGTATCAACAGCGAAGATCCCACTCTCCCACATTCTTCATCTTACACGTCTATCGTACAGCCGCTGCCCGTACCAAAAAGCTTGGTGAATTCATGAAAGAACGTAGCGTTGCAACATCGTGATGATCTCATGCAAAGCCGCTCTTTGTCGACACTAAACCGCTAGCACCCTTAATACGAGTAACGATGTATTTGTTGTACAATTCTATAGAATTCTTCGTCACATGACGTGGGAGGAGTCTAAAGCTCCGCTTGTTTCTATTCTTGTCGATGGTATACGCTGTGTCCAATCTATACGCTCGGAGATACACCGCCTTACGAAGACGACAATCGGCTAGCCACTTCTGGATAGACTTCCTAAGCTTCGGTCGTTGAGTGTTCTTTTGCTGTGGCAACTCAACGTCACTTGTTCTGACTTGCATTCGCCAAATCTCTCGGATGAGGAAAGCCGTGGAATACCCGCGCTTGCAAGGAGGCATTTACGTTGCGCCGGCTAGGGCACACTCCACCACTTAGATGCAAAATGTGGGGAACACGAGTGGGCAGACCACCTTTACTCTCGTGTTCGGCTCAAATGATCTCATATGGTTGCAGCGAGGCCTGTGCCCAGCAACACCAGCCTCATGGCCCTCTCATCGGTTGTGTCGGCACTATGCTAACGAGATGGCACTGCCAGCGCAGAGGCTCGCGGATATATAACTGCCTCCCATGTCCCGTCTCTAGGTCATTACAACCACAACATCATCACAACCTTCCAATACTTAATACCAATCACTAAAACACCACTTTTAATTCCAACACTTTAAAACCTCACCAACTTTCAAGATGAAGTTCACCACCGCCGCCATCGCCGCCTCTGCTGCTGCCCTCGTCGCCGCCTCTCCCTGCGCTCCTACCCCCGACACCGAGATCAAGGCTGGCGATGTCTTCCGCATCATGACCATCCGCTCCGGCTCCGACATCCAGTACGGCTCCCTTCAGGCCGCCAAGACTGGCTTCCTCGTCAACTCCCCCGAGCAAGGCGCTTCCTGCTCCGAGGACGTCAACTACGCCTCTTTCCAGCTCACTGAGGCCGGCGAGCTTTACCTCTACACTGAGAACCCCCCTCAGCAGGCTTACGTCGACCGCTCTGGCATGGGCCAGGGTGTCTTCCAGTACACCACCGGTGTCCAGGGTGCTGGCCGCAACAGCGAGCGCACCACCTTCGCCATTGAGGACGGCAACCTCATCTTCAAGGGCCAGGGCAACCAGAACATCGGCTTCCAGGCCTGCCCCATCGGTGAAGGCAAGGGCTACTCTGTCTGGCTCAACACCACCCCCAACCCTGCTGGCTACAAGGACTGCGTTGGCTTCGTTGCTCGCGCCGTCAAGGAGGAGAAGCCCGTTTCTTGCCTCTACACCCAGAATGCTTAAATTGCGCGCAGACGCGATTTGAGGGATTGTGGCTTGATTTTTGTCAGACGTTTTAGCATCTGTTTACACTCCTTAGCATAGCCTGATTAGGAAAGTTCTGTAATATTTCAACCTGTACATATTTTATAGAAGTAGACAACTCACCGCGGAATCGAATCAGAGTTGAACCCTCAAATTTTTCTATGAGCTATCGATTTTTTGTGACACTTGACACCAAACGCAGGATATCGGAAACTGGGCTGGTTGGTCCATGACCATGAGTTCAACCAACGAGATTCAAATTAAATAGACCATAGAACGCCATAAGCGAGTTCTATTCCAACTGATGTGCCATGGTAGTGCGTGAAGCAGAACTACCTCTGGAGATGTTAGAGGTGCAAACCAACATTGTGCATAAAATAAGTCATGCGGTACACTCGACTCAATCAACAAGTCTGAGAACCACATCACCCCAGTGCAAGCAACTGCTTACCTATTACACTGATCTGCACAGCAGCCGCCCACCCCACAGCCTCTAGAAATTAATACTGTATTTTGAGATGAGGGCCCGGATCAGACCAGGGTGTCCTCGGCTCATTTCAAGATATTGCAACGCGGCTGTAGATTAATAGCGTTGTGGATACGTGAAGGTAAAGCTTAGTACCAGTAAACGAACTGTTGAGGTTTACGATTGATTCAATTTATAGGTCGTAGAGCCTGTAACACATTTATTGCTTGTCGAGTACTTTGTAAAGTCTAATTCTATCCGTGCTGTTGAATTGCCACTGCAGTTAGTCAAGGTTGAACGAATTTGCGCGCGAGAAACATCATCCCTTTTCGTATTTATGGATCGCAAAATTGTTGATGAGAGGACATAAAGGATCAAGCAGAGCTCACTGAAGCTTGCTCGTGGGAAAATTAGTAGAACGGGTCTATTCAAGGAGATGCAAGCTGGGTTCAGGGGAGGGGTTAGATGTGCGTGCGCGTGATCGATCAAAAGTGCTCAAAGGCACATGACCAACATGCTTCCGCCTTGTGAGGAGATGCGCATCGCTGCACAGGACAGCATCGATCTTTAGAGCAAGGGGTCGTGACTTCGTCGATGCATACGCCAAAACAACTCATTGCTTTGTGCGTTGAGGTCAAACAGAACCGGGGGCGTGTGTTGTGATGCGAAACAACGCGAGTTGCGACGACGCGTGAGGGGATACACTGTAAAACAACATCACTGATCTCCACCCACGGGGCACTGAAGGCAAACAGCATCCACCAGAGCATCAGAGGACCTGAACGACGAATGAAAATCATCGAGTCAGTGCGTTGGAAGCAGTGGAGCACGCGCAATGTCTGCTTCGAGTGACGGGCGACGCGCCTCTTCACGATCAAGTAAATCTTCGCGAATAGGCAGCGAGACCGAGTGACCACAAGATCTGAATGCATTTGAGGATACATAAGCGACGATTAAGCGTCTGCCTAATGCCCGACAGATGGGGAGATCAGGGAGAAGAATCCAAACTTCAAGGATGCCGGAGATCATGAAGTGGGATGAAGCACGAGGCCAACGGGACGGATGGATGCGGCAGACACAGAACACCCTGACAAAATGTCTCTGGTACCAGCGCGCATTGCCCAGTAAGAGCGCACTCCTGTCCGACTCCAGATCAGAGGAGACCTCTGAATACCAAAATCCTTCCTAAATAGGAATGGACGATTGTGTCGCGCAAAAGTTGATCTGGATGCACCTGCTCGGTTGCAGCCGTCAGATAAGTAGCTTCCCCCCGCTTCGGGGCGCGCGGTGCTCCCAGGCCAGTGACTTTCGACGCTTCCACAACAACAATTATCCCATCGATTTAGACGTCAGACCCCTCGTTAGAAGCATCAGATACGCGTCTATCACGACTCACAATTACTACCAAAATGCCTCCTAAGAAAGCCACCACCGCCGCCCCCAAGAAGGCCGCTGCCGCTGGCGCCAGCCATGGCTCTTATATCGGTATGTTGCCTGATTTCTCAACACCACGCTGTCGCACCAGGGTCGCGTTTATTCTATCGTGATCGCCGGCTTCTACTAACTCTTTTCAATAGATATGGTCAAGGATGCCATCATCAACGTGAGTCTACATTCTCCGGCGCATCGTGACCCCCGCTTCTGGGCGTGCAACACGGAAGCGCCAGCTGGGTCTTGGAGCACAACAAAGGCCCCAACCTTGTAACAATTCAAGTCCATCTTTGCTGACTTTCTCTTTGTACCTCACAGTTGAAGGAGCGCAATGGATCTAGGTTAGTCAATCCCTCAGAAGCTATCGATGCTTCAAACGTCGCGTCACGTTTACGTGCCGTTACGCTCTGAAGCTCGTGCTGACCATACATCACAGCCGTCAAGCTATTCAGAAGTACATCAAGGCCAACAACAAGGTGGACAACCTCTCCGATGCTGCCTTCAGGAACCACGTCAACCGCGCCATCACCTCTGGCGAGGAGAAGGGCGACTTCTCGCGCCCCAAGGGTGAGTAATGATCCTCCATACCCAAGCCGTAATGCCATGAAACATGCCATTTGGCACGTGCATACATATGAGTCTGAACTTGTCGACCGTGTACTTACGCGTTACTCAGGTGCTTCTGGAACAGTCAAGCTTGCGAAGAAGGAGGCCAAGCCCGCTGTCGCAAAGAAGACTGAGACCAAGAAGGAGGAGAAGGAGAAGAAGCCTGCCGCCACCAAGGCAAAGACAGCTACCAAGGCCAAGGCTGCTCCCAAGGCCAAGGCCACTGCCACAGTGTGTATTCTTTGGGACCATGGCACGTCAATGACTAATGGTAACACAGAAGGCAAAGGCCACGACCACAAAGAAGGCTCCTGCCACCAAGAAGGCTGCCGCGAAGCCTGCCACCGCAAAGAAGACTGCTGCCGCAGCCAAGCCTAAGGCCAACGCCAGCAAGCCTCGCAAGGCTGCCACCGCCACTACTGCTGCTCCCGCTCCAGCGGTCGAGGAGGAGGTCACACGTGTTCTTGGCAAGACCAAGTCCGGACGCGTTACCAAGACCAAGGCACCTGAGGGCACCGCCGCCGCATCAAAGAAGGGCGCACCCAAGAAGGCCGCCGCCGCGAAGGCAACAACAAAGAAGGCCGCAACCAAGAAGGCAACACCGAAGAAGGCATGAGCGATCATCGTCATACCTTTCGTTCACTGTTGATTCTTCTCTAACTAGCTCATATGTACAGACCCGGGCTACTCTCCATGCAGAGACATGTTCGAGGTTTGGTACAGCGAGCTTGTAACGTGATATCCCTTTTCTCTCTACGATCTCCGCTGGGACGTTATAGGCCATGGTACTGCTAAGGGGTGTTGATCTGTCTTTCTGTCTGTCTACTACATCATTTTTGGCCGGGCGTTCTGGTGTCTGCGTGTGCGCAGGTGGGATAGTGTATTTTCTCTCTACACCTTGATACAAGGGTGTGTCGACAACTTTGATGTCTATCGTCGTGTCAATGAAATGAACCTCGACATTTATTTCAAATTTGCGCTTTTTGCCGCGTGATGTTACATGTTGCTGTGGATTGTAGTCGCATCTGGGTGCAGGTGACGCTGGAGCTGGTGAGGTTTAGCGGGCGCTAACTCGCGCAATGTGTTGGTTCATCTACCGACCACAACGAAATGTGAGCGGTTTCTCGAACCGCAGACAAATATCTACACTTGTGAGATAGGGCTGTACCCTAGCTCCTAATCAACCTGTACTCTTCACGATCGGTTTTCATTGCTTGACCATATTTGCAACGCGTGACAACGGTCATGTGCACGAGCTGATGACAAGCTCAGGAAAAGCTGAAGTCTAGATCAACAGGACGGCATGCAGTCGAGCCAGCTCCTCTCCTCGGTTTTGGCCATGGAAACAAGCAGGAACTTGGGACGACATTCAAGTCTATCATGTCTAGATTCTTCAGATGACGCTCTTGCTAGATCTATCGTGGATATCGTGAATATCGTGAATACCATGTCGCACCGTCAACCTACCATGGTCCTATTCTCTTCGTGAGAGCCGCCTACTTGTCGGCCGTCTCCTCGTCCACCCAATCGCGCCAGGCCTTCCACTCTTCATAATCCAGCGCTGCCTTCTTGCCCTGATACCGAATCACCTTCAACCCGACCTTCTCCCAGTCGTCCTTCCGGCCGCTCCACCCCGCCTTCCGCATCAGACTCACCAGCGTCTCTTCCTTGGTCCAGCCCTGTTCGCGTGCGACGTCGGGCAGATACGTGGCGCCGTAGCGGCGGCCGTGGTGGGTAAACGAGATGCGCAGGCCGTGCACGCCAATGTCCCAGGCAAGCGGGTCGTTGTTGGGGGAGGGCTCGAAGTTGGTGAGGAGGGTGACGGCGGCCTGGAGGGAGGACAGTTCGCGCGCAGTGATGGGCGAGAAGCGGCCGTCGTCGAAGGCGCTGTGGTGGGGGTTATTGCTGCCGTGGAGCGACTGGGTGTGTCAGAACTGAGAAGCTTACCTGGTTAACGCGTAGCTGCTGAGGCCTTCTTCGAGGTCGAGCGACTCAAATGTCCCAATGCAGCCCCGCAGTCGCTTGTCGCCGCTGCGCGATAGTGTGTTCCATGTGACGAAGAGCGGGTATTCGCCCTGCAGGCTCTCTTCCTTCTGCAGCGCGCTGCCGAGTGACGTCATGCTTGTCCCTGCGCTGCTGGCGGAGCTGGTGCCGCTGGGAGTGGATGCTGCGCTGGACGGACTGCCATCTGGCGGGGAGAGGAGGCGTGAGATGGCAGCAGGTTTGGCAGGGTGTTCGGTATCTGCCGGGTTGGTTATGGCTAAGGCGTTATATTTCTTCCAGAGCGCTTCGACCTGGCGAAGAGAGAGAGCAGGGCGCTTCTCAAGTGAGGCGGCAAGACTTTCGAAGCAATAGGCGCAGTGAGCGTCGGTTGCCATCTTATTTGCTGTGGCTCGGCGCTTGTGGACTGTCGTAGTTATAACTTTCGCAGGAGAGTTGACAAAGAGATGTTGCAGTCAGTGTATAGAGAAGTAGAGAAGCGGAATGAAGACTTCAAGACGGCGAAGCTTAAAGAGGGCCAAATGTTTGCTTGTTAAGCAAACTAAAGCAAGGCTGTGCAGGCGACCGGGAGGCTTCGGCTGTATTTCCTGTAGACTCTCCGCAACAAGCGGTACAAGAGCGTGAGATCACTTGTCGGAACCTTGACGTATGCTTGGAGCCCTTGTATCGCTGGCGGAGAGTGAGGTGAGTGAGCGTGGTGTCGTGGAGTGGAACGAGCGTGTACCCCGCTGGTTGGTGTTGGTGCTCGCATGTGGAGGGGCGGCTATCTGCACGACGTCACCTGAGTGGAAAGCAATACCAAGAGTCGCGTCTGAAAACGAATTTATTAATTTATATGCATCAAATGGAATGCGGATAAATAGATGTATGGATAAACTTGGTGCTGAAATGCTTCGGTTTCCTACAGCTGCACAACCTATAAAGAATGAAGATCTGACATTAGTAAACGGTCTGTAACCCCAACTTCATGCACACTCGCCCTACGGAGGAAAGAACGGCGTGTTTGGTAATGTTGGGGTCTTTGATCTTGGCACGAAGATATTCCTTCAGCAGGTCGAGCATGGAAGAGCTCTGTTGCTGTACACACTAATGCCGGTCTCGAGGTGTGACCCTCCTCTCCCCATCTCACTTACTGGAACAAACAAAAGGAATGCTTGCATGCATCACTCTGCGCAAATGATCGGGGTCGATCATGACTTTTCGACTTTTTCATTGCCGGATCTCAGTGCCTATGGTGTGGAACCCACGTCCACCCGTCTGGGGCTCGTCGCCGCCAGAGAAAGTCCGAATGCCATTGACGCCGACCAGATGTCTCATGAGGAATCGATAACCGCCCTGAATCTCGCTCGTTCGTGATCGTTCATCGCTTAAGCAGCATCGCGCTTGCCCTCCTTGACCTCCTTCTGCGTGGGAGTTAGCTGGCTGTGGTCATCGCAAGCTGTCGATTGTCGGGGGAACGCACCAGGGCGCGCATGGTGCCGTGCAGAGCATGCCTGTGGTTACGGCGGAACTTGGGGTCGGTGCCCTTGAGCGAAGGGTAACGGTGAGTCTTAGGCTTCTTAATACTGCAGCGCCATCTTGTCAGCTATGCCATCCATCATCCTGATGCGCGGGACCATATGCGTGTTTGGGAGGACGCGATCGATGTCCATTTGTGTGCGCTCGAGGCAGAAAGTGTGTGCGTACCCGTTCCTGTGGTTCTTCTTCGACTGGTTGTGCTGAGACGAGTTCTTTGACTCTGCGCTGCTGTTAGCAGGGCTCCCGACTGCTGCCGAAAATGTCTACATACTGGCCATGGCGACTGATTTACGTGTCGATTGTCCGGGTGGATTTTGTCGATGAGCTGAGCTGCAGCGGCCGACCAACAGTCGAATTCCCGTGGTGTGTTCGCTTAGGGTGCCCGAACTTGAGCCGTGTCCCGCTAACCACTTTGGGCCAACCAGTAAATAACATCACTCAAGGTCATCATGTGCATGGCCGATGATATGTTGAAGTGCAATAATGTTGAATCATACAATCTTGAGCATTTCTTTTGGCTTGCCGTTCCTGACCCGTCCAAGTACCCGTTCATGCGCTATTCTGATAGCTTCTCCTCTGCCCAACTTCAATCCGTGAATGCTCGGAATAGGATCACGCGCACGTAGAAAAACAAGACTTTCTTAGTTCTCTCTGGATTGCTCGTAGCCCATAGTTTCCTGT